>OX291542.1:32597820-35542820 GCA_946406115.1 Apoda limacodes | reverse complement strand
GTAATGAGAACAACGTAGGCTTTGTCACAATAGCAAATTACCTAGTCAGAGTGACAACTTAACATCGTTGTAAAATCAAACTTGGTCATGAGAACAACATAAGCTTTGTCACTATAGCAAATTACCTAGTCAGACTGACAACATTAACATCGTTGTAAATTCAAACTTGGTCATGAGAACAACGTAAGCTTTGTCACTATAGCAAATTACCTAGTCAGAGTGACTTAATAAATATCGCCGTAGAATCAAACTTGGTCATGAGGACAACATAGGCTTTGTCACTGCATCAAATTTGCTTGGTCAGGCTGACAGCAGTAACATTGTTATAGCATTAAACTTCGACAGCATTGTTGAATTATCAAAGTACAAAGTGACAATAAAAAAGCTGTCATTCCATCTATGGACTTTGGTGGGCTTCACAGTAACAAAGTTTTTTTGTCAATTTGACAATATTTTTAAAGTCAAAAGTCAAAGTCAAGTGTTTATCTTATGTGCTGTGATTAGTGTATTGTTGGTAAGTCGCTAATTATTATATTATCTGTTCACACAGCACGGTTTTTAATTAGCTACTGCTAAACCGTCACCTTTCGGCTTAACTGAGGCCTGGGAGAAGCCTACTATTCCCTTCTACTGCGAGGACCAGTGCGAGTCAGCCTTCTAGCGACGTCAGCACTGAGCGAGGCCTGGAGAGCTCTATACTCCAAATCTCCAGCCTATACGGTGGCTGAGCTTCAGCCTCAGCACCGCTGATCACCGTAGCTACGGTACGTGCTGCTTAGCATTGTTACAGGCATAGCATTGTGCCGGCTTAACAAAGCCTTGGCCGTTCACTACTCACTACACGTCGTTAAGTCACCTAAATTCAGTCCCGTCGGCGTTTACCTACTTTGGCGGCGGAGACCTGCAGGGTGAGATCGACGTGGAAGATCGCTTATCGGGCTATCGGGAAGAAACTATTGTATATTCTATATTTAATATATGCTTGAAAATTAACACTTAGAAACTCTGTGTAGGAAGGCTTACGGTTTCTCTATCTTTCTGTTTAGTTCGGTAGTTCTCTACTAATGTGAAATAGAAAGTTACTATTTATATATATTAAGGGTTAAGAATCACCTTATTACATTATTAAATATTGTTATTAGAAACCGTGAAAGAGTATACATTTTAACCTGCCTTACCCTTGAAAAGTATTTTCTTTACTAGCCTCTGAACCTACTCTACCTGAATCTCTATCTCCTGAGCACCTAGCTGGTGCATCGGTAACAGGATACTCCTACTCTATCTCTCTATTTGGATGGATGTACTCGGATCAACCTCGTCCCTTTGATATTACTCAGCCGAAAATTACTTCATTTCAGGCCTGAACAGTAATGTATTGTTTCTGTGACAACATAATCGTATGGCTTTAGCTGTTTTATTAAATAGTTTAGTATAAGATGAGTTTTCGACAAATATACCAACATACAAATACAATATAAATATAGATTTGTGTGTTCTGTATGTTTTGTTGTTGTCTCCGGCGTACCTACAAATATTGGGTTTGCATTAATAACAACAAAACACAACGTTATTAATAATAATAAGTGTAACATTAAAACAATTAAATTTATTAGAAATAAAAAAGGAACGAAAATTCCGATATTTTTGTGTCTTGATATTAAAAATTTGGCACCCTTTGTGTTTCTTTTTCTGTTATGTCTAAACATCAAAAAAGGATTTTGCAAAATTCATCCAATGTGGTAAAATGGACGACTTGGTATAGAAATCCGTAATTTTCAAGCTTAGGGCATAAAACTTAGTATTTAGCCTTTAGGTTGAAAATAAGATTTACATGTTGCACCGTTTTCGAAAAATCATTCCCTAGAGGGCAAAATAGGGATGGATATTTGTATGAGAATTCCTATATTTTTGTGTCTTGAATACTTGAAATTTTGCAATCTTTGGTGACAACGTAAGAAGGCATTAAAAAGGGATTTTGCAAAATTTATCCTCTGAGGAGGTAAGATGGGGGTTGGTATTTGGCCTTTAGGTTATAAATTAGGATCGTCGCATTTTACGGTTTTAGAGAAATCATCCTCTAGAAGGTAAAATGGGGGGTGATTATGAGAATTTTATATAAAAAAAAATCGAAATTATATAAGCATTTCTGTTCTGTTTGTTATATTACTGGTTAACTTTCAAAAGACTTTTGTCATACCAGCACATATTATTCAACGCGCCGTCCAAATTTTTTACGTGTATTTTAGGTGAAATTACAGTATCTACAGTACAGTAAGTGTTGCCATCTAACATGCACTGTTCCCTAAGTTAGACTATACCTAGTCCAACTTAAACAAGAATTTTTGCAATCCGACTTATAGTTTTTGAGATATGCGTGGACAAATAAATATACATACATACACTAATGAAATTTGGCACACATGTTTAGAAGCTAGTATAATCTAACATATACAAGAACTGTGCAATTGTAAAAATATAACAAACATACGGATCGAGTTGATAACCTCCATCTTTTGAAGTCTGTTAAAAATAATCGGGTTTAAAAAAAATCTAATTTGTCACAGTATTTATAAGTGGGTTTTTGTTTTTCGGGAACAAAAGTTGTAAAGTTTTGAAGCAGTTGACGCAACGTCGTATTTTAGAGAGGAAACTGTTTTATATTTTTGTGGAGTTTGTCAAGATATAGATTGCGAACAGAACTTACCAGCAGGCACTATTCGAAAGAGGCACGGCTCGCGCTGGTTGCCTATGTCGTTGCTGGCCCAACACGCCAGCCAGCCCAACTCGTCGCTGCCGCTGTCCGGCAGCCCGTGCACCACGGTGCTGATCGTACCGACTACTGTCACGTTTGATGCTGGTATCTAAGACCAAAATTGTAATTTTTTATTCTAGTAGCTTCATAAATGAGTTAAAAAATATTAAGGGTCAATAAGTTAAGATATTTTAGATATAACAAATAGTAGGATATTTAATCTCCCCACAATAACTTCGTTTCCTGCAAAAATTTACGAGTTTAAAGAAAATACATCAAAACTGCTAGAAATGTTACCGGCAATACATCCTTAGTCCCATTATAAGTCCAGTAGAAGCGAAGAGGTCCGGCGTCTTTGCTGGAGGGTGCCGTGACAGAGCAGCGCGCTCGCACCTCGCCCCCGGGAGTACCGGCTAGCTGCTGAACCACACTGCCTGCAGCGCATTCTGGTCGAACTGAGTGTTACAATATGTATCTTAAATATAGTTGGCCAAATTAAGGTATAGGGACTAGGGTGGGCATTCGAAGCAAACCCTATGTTGAGCACTAAAAATTCAAATTTGCAAATGCAATTTTTTTATTTTAAAACTGTATGTCGGTGTCAATTTTATATTCTTAGAACTTTAAAACTTTCTTTTAGTAATAACTCCCATTCTAAAGCTCTTTTGTTCATATTATTGAGAGTCACAAATACTTTTAAGGATTACCTTTACGCATTTTGTGCCAAAAACATCACTATCAAAAATATACTATTAAAAATACTGTAAGACATATAGACAATAATAAAAATAAATACTATTGCACCAAGTAAAATTCCTTTATTTATTGATCGCGTTGTCAACATTGGGTTTTACAAATCCTTTTACAACCCCCAAAGAAATGTCTATAACGCAAACAATATATACATATAAGTATATACATATTAACTTTTTAATTAGTTATAACACCAAATATCAAAATTGGTAAAAAACATTTAAGAAAAACAATTTAAACTCACAAAGAACGTTCAACGACATAGTTTCGCTAAGCGCGCTGCCTTCGGAGTTCCGTGCTCTGCAGCGGTAACGCGTCGAGTGGTGCCTCCTCAGCCCTCGTATCAGAAGCCTGTTCCCTTGAACTGATATTCCACCAACAGGATCCTCATAAATTTGATGATCCTGTGCAAAAAGTACTATAACAATATATTACAAAATTAGCCTTATTTTAATCCGTAAAAGAGTAAACATGAATGTAAAGTAAAATATTAACTTAAAAAAATTTACTTTAAAACTATCTTGACGTTGTTTTAATTGATAAGGCATAGGTTACCTGGAGGAAATCGCTAATTGATGATAAAATGTAATTGTTAGGTACAGTTTAAATTCTGAGTTATTACTGGTAAAACTCAATTCAGACAAACTAATAAAAAAAAAATGGACATCTATAAAAATATATATACTAAACAACGTTTTAATATTTGCTTTTCGCTAAAATAAACCAAAAAGATATATTTGTCGCAGTTGTCCGGCTAATTAGTAATTTTAATTTGCGTGAAATCATGCAAATCGCTAACAATTTCGGTGGCAGTATTTTACTCAATTTAAATATTCATCCCTTGTTACAAAACAATTGTAACGTTTCTTGTGGTCCGTTCCGGTTTTCTGTGCCGGTGATCGTCGGCAGATCGTGCTTGGCCTCGGGAACGAGAGATTAGCATAAATGTACCCGACCGAACGTCTTTACTAACAAAATGATTACTATTTTCCTCACGGCTGACCTACCACAATTGGATTGCAGCAAGAAATTGAAACGTTAAGTCTTGTTTCTTAGAAGATGGTGCATTAACTTTTGCGTTAAAGGTTTCTTAAAAGCGATAGTTGGATTTTTTTTTGATTTAATATTAGGTACTCATTAAAATTAAGTTTATGTAAAGAATGAAAATTTAGAGTTTTGAACATTATTTTAAGTTTTGAAAAAGTTGTGCCCCCCCCCCCCCTCCTCTAACTTTCAAACTGCGTGTTCTAAAAATATAAAATAGCAATCACGATAATAAAGCTTTATAAATACTGTCAATGGAAGTTGTTTTGAACAAAACCAGTTTATAATATTTTTAGATATAAGTCTTATTTAACAGAACCCGAACTTAATATATAACTTAATAAAACTCGAGTGACATTTTAGAGTTCTGTAGTCAAATCGCAAAAAATGGTTCCACCGCCGTCTTTTGGTAGATTCTTATAAAATTTTACAAAAATGTATATTTTGTGAACCGCTATACACGGATATGTAATGGGAATAGACGAAAAAAAATCATACATTGAACCGAGGGATGAAAAAATAAAATTTCCGACCCCATCACACACACACTTGACTGGTAGTAATAAATAAATAAACTTTGATATTGCGTGAACAACTAATTGATTAAACTACACAGTAAGCAAGCTAAAAGGGGTAACATACTTTTACTCAAAAACTAATTAAATTTACAGAAACAGCAGAAACAGAACAAAAATTAATTCACCCCTTTTCTTCAAACTGTAACCCTTTTACTTCTTAATTTTTTATAAAACGCATTATATATGTCTATACATCTACCTCTAAGAGCAATATAGAAAGATCTTGTTTTGTTTTTTTTTTCAAATTGTACCGATATTATTTATAACAATAAATAAATAATGCATCATGGAAAAGATCTGTGAAGATCGTTGGCGACTGGACAAACCTTAATGGTATGTATTTATCTACAAAGTCTCGGTTTTCTTTACCCGAAGGCATAACAAGTGGCTGGATACACATTCCCATCAAAATATGGTGGAAATCCTCGTTGTACCAACCACTTTAGTCCTTCTTTTCAGGAGGTGAGCTCATTGCTGCAACACTGCTTCTGATAGCAGTGTATCTAGACTTTTATATATGTCCTATAAGTCATAAATACCAGCTTTATAGTAGTAAGCGGAAAACTTCATACGAAACAATTAGGTACGTTCTTCTGAATAACTGGCTTATTTGTTTGTTATTTTCTGTAAAATCAAAGACCCTTATAATGATATCTAATGAAAAGAAAGTGTAAACGTTTTATTATACTAAGTATGATATACTGTAAAATATGCGTGAATATTAACATTCTGACACTGAATCAAATCTTAGTACAAGTTACCTCTTTATAGAATGTGAAGTTAGTTGGGGGAGGAGACGCGTCTGCCGAACAAAGAAGTTCGGCATCTTCATCTTCTCGAAGCAGTCTTGGTTCTTTTGGTTCTATCAGGGATATTTGAACCACAGGAGAATCTATACAAAAATTAATGATTAAAATAAAATAAATGTTTTTCTTTTATTTAGAAATTGAAAAAAATTGTTTTAACCATTATACTTAATAATTGATAATGGGCTAACAATAGACTCAGTTTCTTATTTAGTACCTTTTTTTGTTTGTAATTGTAGCACAACATTTTCTATTTGTTTTCCGTTCATTCTAAAAAAATCCTGTCCTTACCTTATTTTATCTACTTGAAAATTATAATTAGCTCATTAGAAGTCTTAGAACAAATTCTTATCATATTCAAATAGGCACGTAAACTGGCGCATGGCGTTAGGCAAGCAATTTCGTATGAAAACAATAGGTAGTACCATCTGTAGGCGTTAGTACGTACCATATTCATAAAATGATACTTGGGTATTATTTGGTGATCTATCTAAGGCATTCGATTGCGTTCAACGTGGAATCCTGTGTTGTAGAATTAGTTAATTTGTTGTCTGGAAGAGATCGCTTTAAAGCGATAAGACCGCCTTTTGTTTTTCTCTATTTGTAAATATGTTTTTTTGTAAAATTATTATGTTGATGCAATAAAGTATATTATTATTATTACTGTATGGTGTAACTGTAATTTGTGGTTTTGACCTTACTTATATGGCTTCTTCTGAATAAACGTTTGTTAATTAATTATATGGTATTCTTCGGTGTGAATATGAATGTGACGATTCACGTGTGTAATATAAGTTTTATATAAATAGCTGTGATTTTTGATTTGTAAAGTACAAAATCGGAACGCAAACCGACAATGACTGAGTTTCGAAAACGGTTTTCGACGCCCCCCATTAGTTCCATAAATGTCGTTGCTGCATAAACTCGTGGTCAAAATTGAGCAAAAATTTGTGGGCGTCACTGAAGAATTCTCAACAATCGATGAATACAGAAATTTACTAAGGGAGTCATCAAAAATAGTGCGATTAAAACAACAAAAAAGTGTTGAAGAGTTTAACAAATAAGGGGAATAAGATCTATTTCGATATCGTATAGACAGCTTAGTTGATATGTGACAGTGAGTGACATAAGGAACCAGATACATACCTTGACCTAAAATAGGTATCATACCACTAAATGTATATATCTGTCACCGGCCTTAAACTTGTTGTTATAATAAGTAAAATTACTTAATTAAGTATATGCAGCTCTCAAGCACTTAAAGGTAACAGAGTTTTTTAGCTACGTGTACATGTTCACGAACCAACCTATCGTGTTTTCGAACCCAAAACACAACAAAACAAAATTTTTTCAAGTTTGGAGTTTGATGGAAGTGATTTCGACATCTTTAAAACACAGTTATAACGTCTCATATATTCAGTATACTCGTAGCTTGGGAATTCAATTAATTTAAAAGTTTTGATGAATAAATCTTGTTTTCATTAATTTTTTTCAATTTCAATTCAAATTTTTCAATTCAATCAGAATTTTTTTTCAGCAAGAAACTTAAAACATTTTTACCCTAACTTACCATTGGTACCTGTGATGCATTAGCATATGGAGTTGGTGCTTTCAAATAGACGTGAGGATGACCGATAATGTCTGCAGGAAATTGAACGATAGGGAGCTTAAATATAGCACATTCAGACAAAGCTTTAGCAGACATCTTCGAAATTACAAATTTCTACAGCTATAGGTACGTATGGCAGACCATTTGAGTTAGGAGCGGATAACACAGCCCTGGTTAGAATTTTTGGACCCCAAAAGGATATTCCAAAGATGGCTGCAAAGCGACTACAAAACTAATCCATATTTCTTTCTGCCTCTGACAAAATAAAAACCCAGCAGACTACCTATCGAGATTTCCAATAAATACCAATCAAAAAGGTGTCAACTGTAATATATTATGTGAGAATGTAGACGAACTCTGTGTTAATTACTTAGATAATTTTAATCTGGAATTTTAAAATTTTTTTTAGAACGAAGCAAAAAAAAAGAGATATTTTTTAAAGTAAAATTATCAGGTATTGCTCTGATGCATGGCCTGATAAAATATAATATTGTATGTTAAAACTATTCTACATAAGGAGAAATGAAATAAGTGTGGATAGAAACGGCCTATGATGACTTATAGAGTAGAGAAATTGATTTTCATTACTTAGACCTTCTCCTATTTATCAAACACATGTAGGTTAGCAAGATAATCAACAAAAAAAATTTAAAGGTAACAGAAGTCTATTAGTGCAACCAGGAGACAGTGTGATGGTAGGAGATTATGGAAGGGGTTCTAAGCCCTGGATAAAAGGAAAGTAATAAAGGATTTATTAGTACCAGACGCTACCTAGATGGTGGAGGTAAATGGGCGCAAGGGTAAAAGACATGTTAATCAACTTCTTAAACTTTAATATGAAACTTTCTATAATTTACAATGAATTATACAGTAAAGTACTCTTCTGGATCAAATATTAAAATTCCACAGGACCCCATTCTTGACCCATTTCTATTTGCCATTTTACATTATTGATTAGCCTAAAGTTGTTAAAGATAGTCATGAGATAGTGTTGTTCGCAGATTACACACACGCATACAAACACACACACACACATTCGTTCAAACTTAACAAACGAAACGATTTTAAATAATGTTAACAGCTTAAGTTTTAACGAACATGAAAAGGTTTAACATGAATAATTTACTTTTAAATAGCAACAAAGACCAAAGTTTTAAATTTAATACATATGTCAGTCAGATAACTACCAGTGTACCTTCTTACAAACGGGAAGCAGCTAGACCTTGTAGATAATAAATTATCTTTCTGATACAACTTCGTTGCTTTACGTAACTCTAGAAACAAACATAACTCGATTGCTATACGAACTCCTGCTACACCTTCAGACTGTTTCAAACTTCACTTACACATAACATCAAAAGTGAGAGTGTCTTCTAGTGTGTACGCCGGGAACCACGGGTTGGAGACTCGACAGACCAGCTCCCGCCCGCCGTCCTCCCTCCGCACTCGCCATGTCAATATACTCTTTGTTACTTCACCGTCTACTTCCGTCTAAACGAAACATTTGATGAATGTATAAGCCTTAAGTAATCTTAGGTCATATAGTTGAAACCCTGGAGCCGATTGTTTGGTGCACGTTGTCGAGCCCTATGGCCCTATATAAAGCATAATCCCCTCAATTGGCCTAGCGACTACTTTCATATGACAACAGTCAGGATTAACGGTTTAACGAAGCTAACGAAGTTAATAAAAATATGCCACTAGGAGGTCAACCATGTAATGACCGACCACATGCACCCCATTTTACTAAGCCATGACCTCCCTAACAACTATCTGCCTTGAGAAATACATAAAATATAACACTATATGAGTATAGTCTTAGAAATCATTACTTTTAGAGTTGGTGCCAGTAGCCAGTCTGTTTGTGGAGTCACTTAGTAAGTAGCTTTACTCTGTTTTGACAAAAGCGACTTCTCATAATCTCGTGTAGTGTTTGGTTGAAATACAAATAGTGGTTAATCACACAAGGAATGTCATTTTGATGAGGATATACGCACACCGCCATAATAAGTAGAACAGAAAAAAAATATCGTATATATTATTTAATATCGTTTAGAATTTAAAAATAATTATTGGACATTGAATAATGTAACGTTTTATATGGCCTTTGTAAACTCTTAAATTATTATTATTGAAAAAATGGAAATTAAAACAAAACTATTGTTTAGATTTTGATATTGTTAAATTAAAAATGTATAATAATTTATCCTTAAACAAATGTACGTTATAACAGTTGTTTCTTCTATTTGCTCTGACTACGATTTCCATTAGTCTGGGCGCAGCATTAATTTGGTTTCTCAGTGCAACCGCTGCCATTCCTCAACTTACGTGATTTGCAGTTAACCCAGATTGTTGGTAGGTGTAATTCTAATTCATGTTTCCCTTGAATGAACTAGTTCAGTTTAGGAGCTTACCTGTGTCAGAGTAGAATCGACTTTTCTCGAATTGATGAACCAATCTATGTTTGGTGCTGGCTTTGACCCTCTTGTGGTGCACACGAAGGATTTCTCTTGCCCAGCACGGGTCGCGGCGGTGCCCGTCACTCTCACGAACTGAGGCTTTACTAACAAAAAAAATAACAACTGTGAATTTAAAGCCAGTGGCAAAGTGAGCCATTTAAAGGTTGGACGGAAATACAAACAGACAATTGACAGATAAATATGGAATAATGTACATTGTTACTTACAATATAGCTTAAGCGTAATTTCCCTAATGATCGGCTTGAGCAGCGGTGGCTCGACCCGGCACTGCAGCTTGGTGCCCGACATCTCCCGGGACAGCTCCTGAATGTGCACCTGACAGAGGGAACCCTCCTTAGTATAAGCCATTCGGCTTTCACCTCGATACCAGGAAATGTCTGGAGGTGGCTTTCCTGTTCGACAATAAAAATAAATAGCAAAAAACCCTCTCCGACGTTGCTACTGCCAAATTATGAGTATAGTATTCTAAGTAATGTAACTTAACTACAAATCTAACAAAACATGGCAAACAATACTCCATTTCACACAGCACGGTGCGTGGTGCGGAAGATACGAGAGTTTTTATTACTAAATAAAGGCCCACGGCCACACAAAGAAGTGGTTGAATATGCAGTTTTGAACGTATAAATAATATCTTTTCTTATATTTTATTTCATAATGTTCTAATTTTAGCAGCAAAATTACACTTTGCTACGCACCATGTTCTGTATGTATGTATCTGTATCTGATGTATTTAAAATAAATTACTCATTCCAAAAAGGTAAAATGGAAATATATGTTTACCTCCCGCTGCTTGACATGACAGAAAAAGATTTTCTCCTTCTCTAAAGTGTCCCGCCGCCGAACCCAAAATCTCTTTACCCTCAGAGTCGTATATTCGAGGGGCTTCTGGTGGAACTGCAAATATGAGTTAACTTAGCTTTGAAAACTACAAGTAAGTAAGTACCAAAGAGTAAAATAAATGAAAGGATTTCTCATCTCTTACAAACATCCTAGAATACTGAAGATTATAAAAATATGTAATAATGTGCCTCGTACATAAATAAGCATAAAAGTATCTAACTTAACATCAACAGACAAAAAATAAAAGTAGGAGTTCAACTTTAAAAATATTAAAATAAAATAAAATAATCTGCAATATGACGATGATATATGACGCATCAAGATAAAGGGGACTTTAGAAATATGTTAATTTAATTTTTATGTACATAGTAAGACTTTTTTAAAACAAGAATATCAAAAATAAATTAATGAACTAAACCAAAGTGGCATTTAAAAAAAACATAAGAACTTTATTCTAGTTGGTTGCTAAACGCAGAAATGAGAATGGAATTTATAATAAAAAAAAGAAACTTAAAAAAACAGACCAGGTGCGATTATCTTACCAACGACGGTTAAGTTGACCCGATAATTTCTGGTAGGGGAGTCAACATAATCGACCCGACACCTGTAGATGCCCTCGTCCTGTCGAGACACCTTCTCGATTGTGAGGTGGGCTGATGCTGGGTCTGACTCGTTCAGCACAAAATGGCTCCGAGCCCCGAACTCTCCGGCTACAGCCCAATGCACAGGAGGACCGTTCCTGAAGTCTACTCTGTAAAAATAAGAATTTACTACACCTCCTTGGAAAATGCATTGTTTATTTGAAAATAAATGAAGAAGCTGAATCAATAACGTATCAACGCACGGCCCAAGCCAAATGGTCTATAAAGCTGAAATTTGGCATGTGGATCTTACTTGACGTAGGACTCTACTAAACTTCACCTCCTTAAAGGGTAAATTAGGGGTTGGTAGTTTGTATGAAAATCGCCAACTTTGAAGGTGAGATTTGGCCTTTAGGTGGAAAATTATAATTGACGTGTTACATCACTTATAAAAATTATGTCTCAGGGTCAAAACAGTGGATGAAAAGTAAAGGAGCCGCGGGCAAAAGCTAGTTAGATATATACTCGTGAGTTCTATGAACGCGGATCATCAGGCGGACGGTAAGCTTGTTTGGCACCTTAGTAAATATTAACAATAGTAATTTACGTATTTTTAAGAACGAAGTGATTATATTTTTAAAGGGTTAGCAACGCGTGAGCAATCTTCCAGTTACTGCACGCGTCCATGGCTACTGACCTACGGCTCTAACTAGGTTTTCTGTCCACCTGAAGGTAAATGCAGGCCGATTTTTGTTGCACTGCATCCTGTTTAGCAACTAACACCAGAATGTAGTTTTAAAAATTCATTTTTAAAACCGTTTTTAAGTGCTTGTAAAACTCTGTTCAGGACACTTGGGAGGTATTAAAGATTAGGTTTTACCCTTACTTACTGAATTTGTTAGTAAAACTCTTAATAGGCAATAAGTTATTTCTCTAAGATTTTGTGTTAGACTAATAAACTAAGATGTAGGTACGACTTTTATCTTACAAAATAAAATTTTCTCAAACATTTGCATTTTTTTCATTTCTAAAGTGACAAACAAGCAAGCAGTACTCCTGGTGTTTATTATGTTTAGCGATAACCGTAACCTTAAGACGCTTTTAACATCAGGGGTAGTACCTGTGTGTTAACGTTTAATACCTATAGTATATAATTATATAATATTATAATAACCAATGACGCCACCAAAATATAAAAACCTCAAAAATCAAAAAAAAAAAAAACTTTTTTTACTTTTTTAAAATTATATTTTAATTACATCATTAGCTGATAAAGTCACCATAAACTCCCTCTTTAGGAAGAAAAAACAGTAATAAAAGCTATATGTGCTTTAGAAAAAAAAATTTGAACTGTTCCTAAGAATTATGAAGTATCAGCGGTTTTAGCCGATATCCTTGTTTCCCACTTGTTCTTTTATTAAAAACTTCATATGTGACTGTTATTTTCCTCATGTTACTAAGAAGCATTTTCTATTACCAAGGCGCGCTCCAGTACTTCGCTATCACTACGGAGCAATTACAAAATTGTAACGAAACACAAACTTATTTTGTTAGGTACTGCCGCTTATTCTACTTTTTGAATGATTCTTATTAACTTATAATACACACCTCCTACGTATGTTGCACACATAGATACTTAGTATTGCGGTGTAATAAACAGACAAAGTATTTTTTTTCAAGCTGATTTTTAAAAACACTTTTAAATTGTCGATAACTACAATTGATTTACTTTACTAATTTTTTAATTTACCAATAAAGCATAGCTATAAGGTACTTAAATAAACTTGGGTAAGAATAAATTTTAAATAATGGCTAAAATTCTAAAAATTAATAACATACAAAGTAAATACTTACTGAAGAACTAGAAAACTAAGAAAATATTTCCAAACATTATCAAATTTAACGAGAAATACAAAGTTTATTTCACGTACACGTTTCCCGCACGTAAAAATGTGCACTCTTAGCATTGAATGAAGAAGTAAAAGCTTTTCAAGAGCAATAAACTTACATTTTACACATAAAGCTACAAAATTTATATTTTCCTCATATAATTTTACGACTTCCCCAGTTGTGAGGACTATAGAATACAAATTTCATGTTAAAAATATTTACTGATTGAAATAACTTTTTAATTATTTTTTTTCATAACAGTATGTAAGTACTTAAGATATATTTGTTATTCTTAACCAATACTTTTGACATAACTGTAATGTAAATAAATTTATAAAGGGTCGATAAAATTATTGTGCGCGCGGTATGGTGGTCACGGTAGGTCTCTATCTAGCATTGGGTAAAAAGAAGCTTGAAGACAAAACTTACGTGTAAATGGGCATTCTGTCACCGGTTTTAAACCACAGCATCATGGCGACATCTTGCGCGGGCGCAGCCAGGTCACACGGTAAGTATGTAACACCGTTCGGCACCGACCATACTTGAATGACATCTGAAATGAAGATGTAGGTTAACACCAAAACGTTAAAAACAAAGTCATAGATAACATCAAAGTATAGGTAACTAGTGTTAAATCGGAATGGAGTGGTTTAAATATAGGATGGTAGTGCTATGCAGAACTCTCCTAGATGATAGGCTTAAGGGGAAAAACATACAGAAGTATGTGCTAGGAGCATTTTCAGGAACGCTGGAATATAGGATTGTAGTGCTGTGCAAAACTCTCCTAGACGATAGGCCTAAGGAAGAAAAACATCCAGAAGTATGTGCTAGGGGCATTGTCAGGAACGCTGGAATATAGGATGGTAGTGCTGTTCAAAACTCTCCTAGACGATAGGCCTAAGGGAGAAAAACATCCAGAAGTATGTGCTAGGTGCATTGTCAGGAACGCTGGAATATAGGATGGTAGTGCTGTGCAAAACTCTCCTAGACGATAGGCCTAAGGGAGAAAAACATCCAGAAGTATGTGCTAGGTGCATTGTCAGGAACGCTGGATCAAATGACAGATGGTAAGGAAAGCCTAAACAGAAATGATAAAAACGAACAGGTCGTCGTAGTCGATATATAGACTTCGACTATAAGTTTGATTTTTTATTGTTGATTAACAGTTCCGGTGGCCGGTGGCCAGTGATAACATGACTTGGGTACCAACAGAGATGTGATCCACAACTGTTGACCTAATACGTAAGTGTACCTATCTATATACTTGTCTATGCATACTATAAAAATTACAAAAGCTTTGAGAAAATAAAATAACCTTGAGACTACCCACAGAGATCAAAGGCACATTTATGAAACAAGTCATAAAAAGTTAAAAAAATATTAATAATTACGCAGAAACATTCCCTTGTTAATTGCAATGCGTCAACGTAAGCAATTACGCGGTTTCATTACTCTGTGAGCAATGAAATCTTAATCGAGACAAAGTACACTCGTTAGCAGCGGAATGTGGCATCACTGTCATATGACATATGACGCTCAGACTGTATACTAGACACTCAAGTCAACAAACCGCGACAAATTTAACATTTTTACAATCCTACATAGAATGAATATCGTTATAGATAAATCAATTGGAATAGACGCGGAAACAAAGCCCAAAAAAGGTATTAACTTCTAATTTTAGGATTACTGAACGGATTTTGATTTTGCACTCGATTCAGAAAGTTCTTTATAAAAATATAGTTGTTGAATAATTAATAAAATAGGACCAAATTTGGTATTTTGGGGTTTTTGCGATTGCTGGTCAGTTAATCACGAATATCATGTTCAAAAAGGTCCTCAAAGTACCTGAGGACTTTGGAGACTTGGGAAGAACGGAGAGGTCGTAAGTCATTTCAGTGGCTTTAAAATCGTGACTCGGGAGTTTTATAGGTCGCTAATAACGAATATAATGCCTAAAAAGGTCCTTGAGTTACCTGAAGACCAGGATGTTGAGGTCATTATCATCTAGTATAATCATCTTCGTGACTTTATTTTACATTTTTATTTTAAATTAGTCCAAAATTGTTACTCGGAGGTTTTTGAGTTGCTGATTATAAATGTGACGTCCAAAAACAAAGTTCCCATAAAATCAAAAGTTCACATAATAACGTTTGTTACTCAATCCTGACGCAGCGGGGCTTCCAATTAAGGGCCCTCTTACACCCCACTAGCGCCGCCATTAGATATTCTAAATTTTCTCTTTGTAGGAAACGAATTTCTAAAATTCAAATGTCTCAAATATAAATCTTGTCCTAAGCTATTTTTAGAAGGTTTTATATATTTTCAAAATAATATCTGTGAGTTGTAGTTGGCATTTCTGCTAAAAACGGCCATTTTTAGCAAAAATGCCAACTTATGACTAGCTTTATATTTGCGACATTTGGATTTTAGAAATTCGTTTTCTACGAAGACAAAATTGAGGATATCTAATGGCGGCGCTAGTTAGCTGCTATATGCGCCTTAAGCTGAAATTTTGCACATACGGAGAAGGACATAGGATATTTCTTATTCTGAAAAATTAAAAAGTTCTCGCTGGAGTAACTACAACCGAATTCAACTTAACTAAACCACAGATGCAGTATAATCAAATTAGAGTTGCCGTAAGAATCCCACAGCGATAGTCAAATTAAGGGTGGGCGGAGCTGCGGGTACAAAATAATATACCAAATGAACAGAAGTGGTATTAAGGGATGGCCAACGTTCAGCAATAGAGTCAAACTTGAACAATTGTGTGTTCCGTACATGATGTCAAAGTTAAATTACTACAAGAACCGCAGTTAGAAACCATTCTTCATCTTCCATACTTGCTGGACCTTGCACCAATCGACCACCACTACATAAAAATACAATCAATAAAAAAAAAAAAAAGTTACCTCTCCATATATGCATATATATATATTAGGTCGGGGAAGAAGTTTCTTCGCATTTTATATGAAAACTTAAGAGAGCTGAATAGTGAGGTGCGGTGCATCTTTGACATCAAAATCCCCTGATTAAAAACGCTTAAACCAACTTTGTGCTACTCTTATCTGACAATGCAATAGGTCCATAAACGTCTAAATTTTTTTCGCGGCTTCCGTTGCATTTTGTCCTTTTTTGTAATAATACAATTTTAAAATTTGTTGAATTTCTTCATTAGAATCACTCATTTTGACAGTAAGAAAAACTGATGAAAAATAGCGGGAAACATCATTTTACAAATTTGTTTCTTTTTTTGAAATATAGCCTTTTTAATGTCATCAAAACCAGCCAGATACAAATAATACAGCCAAAGATTTTTTTTTACAAGTTTATACATACTATATATATTCGAAAAGACTTTTTTCTCAACCTTATTTACATAAGAATTGGTAAATGCCTAATTTTTAACTTTCGTGCTCGCCATTGTGTAAAGCATTATGCCAAGGGCGCTTATTTCTTATTTTTTTTTTTTTTAATTCAAAATTTTCTAAATCTATTTTCATTTCCTAAATCGGAAATTCACACTTGGTGGATGAATAATATTAAGGTTCTTTTTGACAATATGACCAATACAGTAACAATACAGTAACAATACAGTAACAATACAGTAACAATACAGTAACAATACAAAAGCCGCCCAAGTTAGTTTTGTAAAATAAACACGCATTACAACATTGCGAAAAGCTGCATTGAGAAAACCAATTTTGTTGAAAATTATTTTAAGTGGAATCTTTTATATTCTATAATTTTAGTTTTCTCTACAAACTTACGATTAAAAGGTGGTCACAACGTTAAAACTTTGAACTGTATATCTCGCTAAGCATTAGAACTGTATATCTCGCTAAGCATTAGAACTGTATATCTCGCTAAGCATTAGAACTCAGGGAAACAATCGGACAAGAGCCAGTCAGACTCGCGCACTGACCAAATCAAATCAAATCAAACAATATTTATTCAAATAGGTTTCTAAGAACACTTTTAAATCGTCAATACAATGTAAATAATGTTAACTTCTGCCAAAAAGAGCTGGCAAGGAGTTCTATTTAAAGTAATAATACAATACTTTGATAATTAGCTATAGAGTATACAATATGTACCGAAACACTTATTAGTTAATAAAAATAAGTTAGTAAGCTACTACAAACAAAGTCAAACATGTCAATTATTGAAGTAAAAACTTCTTTAGCGGCATTGTGCACATTTTTTCGGTATGGGTTAAAAAATGTTAAACTCGCGTCAGATCACGTGTCCTGATCTAAAATTCATATAAAATTCGTAAGACGGAACTCGTGTCAGATTTATTTACATTAGGTTAGTTTTTGTGATGGGTGAAAAATGATAAACTCGCGTCAGACTGATCGTCAGACGGAAACCATAATGCCGCGCCATAAAAATTCGCAAGTCGGAAACCATAATGCGTGGCCCATTATAATTTTTATTTTTAGTTTATGGCGATTATGAGTAGTACAGGGAGGTTGGATATGGGATTTTAATTCTATGACAATAAAGTCAAAAAAGTAAAGAAACAAACATTATTATTTCTTGACAATGTCTAGGACATTTCTTGTGACATATTTGAGTGTTAAGCGCGAATCGTGTGTAAAGGACATTGGTTCTGTACAATTAAATATGACGTATAAGTTGTCTTGTAACATATTTGAATGTTAAGCGCGAATCGTGTGTAAAGGTTTTCACTTCTGCCAGCACTCCCGGAGTGCAACTCGTTTTTTTATTTTTTGAGTAGCTTAGGGGGCGCACCATGTGAAGCGTCAAATATCGTCAAGCGAGTGAAGGAATTCAGATATTTAAGAGTATTCATCCATCCATTATAATCATATTTTTGCACATACATATACTTAAAACTATCCATAAATATAATATTATAACAAATATTATAAATGCGACAGTAAATATGTCTGTTACCTCTTCACGCTGAAACCGCTGTACCGATCAAGACGAAATTTGGCATGCAGATAGTTTGAGGCCCGGAAAAGAATATAAGATACTTGAAAACGTCTAGTACTATCCGTTTTTTTCCCCATAATTGGGGAGTTGCCGTTGAAATCCTACACCGATGACCGAATTTAGGGCGGGTGGAACCTCAGGCCACATCTAGTATATTATAAATGCGATAAATATTGATAAACAAAACAAAAAAGTAAGACTAAATACTAAGAATACAAAGAAGTTTGCAAGAGCAGACCAGCCTCCACAGGCGGCACACGTTCACGAGTATAACACATGAATCAGCCATCGCTTCGCTTAACCATGTTTTAGGGAACGTAACGACCCGACACAAACGCCACCACCACAGAGACACTTTGAGAGAGCATGACACACTCAAGTAACTACAATAAAACTTCGATTGTCCTATCTGCGTACTATGATGTTTGCGTTCCGTTAGTAGTTGAAAAAATGCTCCCATACATAGGTTTGTTACATGTAGGTTTGTTTGTGCAAAAGTATTTGTATAGTAGTTGTATATTTTTTTGAACTTAATCTCCGGGCGGTCCTGATAAAATCGCCTTGACAGATAACGGCCGGCAAAGTGATATAATAAGGTTCCGTTTTTTTGTTAAAAATAGTTTTAATCTTAAAAGCATTTTTAAGATCGTATCTAGTCTCTTGGAAAAAACCTTTCAAGAATATGTTTTTTTAAGGTTTTCCCTTTTTTTATACATTATTGGTATACATATCGTGCTTTACATCATTTATTTTAACCAAAATTATTTAATACTCATAGGCATATTTTCTTTATGATATCTCTGGACTCAATATTTGTCATAGAGATGGAAAGAATCGATATCTCATACATATTCAGGAGCGGGACGCAATTATCCCGCTCCATAGTTTTGAGCCGCCCGGACGCCAATTATTCCGCCGATGAAAATTACGCTTTTTGCGAAGAGATTGCCAATTTGAATATATGTTTTACAGATATTGGAATCCAGTGCAGGATTTAATAAATTGGAAAACGCTTATTGCTCGGACTGTACTTAGTGGAATTGGATTACACAATGAAAAGTGCTTGTTTAACCATTGACTGTGTATTTGTCCAAACAATTTCCAGTCATTTTGGATGTTGGACACTAATAAAAGGTATAATGATTCCATATAGACACGAGCTAAAATAAATATCAATTTTTGTTTGATTGTTCAACGAGGAAAAAAATGCTTTTACCGCAAAAAAACTTGGTCATTAGCGCGAATTGGCTTCGGGTTTTTTTTTAAATTTATAATTAATTGATATAAAAAGTAATTCCATGTTATTTTTTATCTCTCCAGGTGTCCCTGTGCCAAAATTCATGACACCTCGTTGCACCGATGTGCTGCCATGCAGAATGAATATTGTGCTGCAAATTCATTTCATTTTCTTTGGGATGCTCTCGATTAAGATAGAGAAAAATAAATCCATCCTTCTCCATCCTTCTAGTTACCCCTGTGCCAAAAATCACTTTGCCCTGCTGCGCTGATGTTTTGTGACGTAAACGAATAGTACGTAATAACGTGGTATCACCCGCGGGATAATACATTCCCGCTAACTCTCGATCGGGATAAAAAGTACAGAGTAAGGTAAGATACAACAAAGCCGTCTAGACGGAGCAATCGCGTGAAGTGCGGGTCAAGGTAGCAAAAAATTCTACGTCCCTTCAATAATGTCTGTGGCAAAAAATAAATTTAAACTCAAGTTTATTCAGGATTTTCATATTCGTCATATTCTCAGCAAATTTATACAGAAGCACTCTAGATGGTAATTATAAAAAAAATAACTATATAGAAGAAAATAAGCGCCCATACATCAGAGAGAAAAAAGCGTGGGCACTCTTCAACTATCATACAACAATATCAATGGCATCAGAGCAAATTCTTCAATATTTCAAATAGAAAAAACAATTACATACACGTCGTTCAGGTATCATACAGGCATAAGTAACATCACAGATAAATACATTCACTACCGGGAAACGTTTCAATAGACCGGAAAACTATATATTTATACTCAGACTCATATTTAGATATTTTGAGAATGTAACACACATATTAAATGTAACATTCAGAGCATTCTCGTGTGAAAACGCTTAATTTACTGTGTAAACTTTTGCGGTCGTAATGAAAATTTATGTAATTTTATAATGTTTGATGACAAATATAATGGGTTTCATCTCACCGCAGCGTCGAAAATAATATCTCTGACATCATTTAACGGTCGATAAATTAATTAGTCCATCATACATGACTCAAAGTTCAGGAGGCCTATTTTCATCGCATCACACATCGCACATGCAAACAATTAAATCCTTAACCCAAAAACGAGCCTAGGAAGCTATAATTCTTCTACTCTACATTAGCATACTTTATACTAGCTTCAAGGAACTCGTGGCTCAGAGACGAAATTTGTAAACTCGGGATCTTTATTCTCAACAGGCAGAGAATGTGAGAGTAACATTTAAAGATAGGTGAATGCGGGAAATAAGGTCCATGGAACATTGTCACACATGCCTTCAGCTTTAAGTACACAAAGGACGATGCCGACCCTCGCTTAACCATACCCCACAATAGGCAATCGTCGTGCCGCTGTTTACACAATGGGTCAGTCGAAGACGGATATTACCTTCTTTCATACCATTCGGTGAATTTGAACATTTAAAAAATGTTTTCTTTGCACCACGGTATATTTGTCTGTAACACAGTGAACGTGCGGAGAGAAAGAACATGTAGTAGCAAAAATTGATAAGTTGGCTTGGGCTTTAGAAAATGAATGAAAAAAGATTCTATGGTGAGGATGAAACTAATGAACGTGTTAAAAGTAAATATAGGGGTCGCTGTAGGTAGACTAAGTCAATCATATCGCGAAATTGAGTCCGTTCTCAGGACAGCCAGGGTAAAGGACACCCAAAATCGTCGAACGTGACGAAACCAATGATTCAGGTACAGTTATCTCCCTGCCCAATCCTGACATTTCATGAAGGTTGTTTAAAACTAGCAAGAGGATATAATATTCTGTTCCTGGTCTTTGGTTTAACCACTTTTTACTTTCAGGCAGATAGATAATATACTACCTTTGGTACAAATATGAAGCCACCTTAGTCTAGCTACACTGCATTAGCTGTCACGTAGGACTAAAGTGGTCGGTGAAAAGAGGCTGTCTCCCTCATTATGATGTGGCTGTGTGTTCAGCCGCTGGTTACCCCTTCTGCACGGGGAATAGAACCGTGAAGATATAGATATATTAAGGAGAAGAAGCGTCAAGTTCGTTGCAAGTTTAAAGGTTTTCATTAAAGATTTGCTTAGAATTTGATTCATAAAATCAAAAATCAAAACCAAAATAATATTTGTATAGGTAGGTTTCAGAGAACACTTTTCAATCGTCAATACAATCTAAACAATGTTAATTTCTGCTAAAAAGAGCCGGCAAGAAACTCAATTTCTTTAAAGTGATATGATACAATACTTTGTTAATCAACTAACAATTGTACAGTCTGTATTGAAATTCTTGGTAATAATATATATATATATAAATACTAGCTTCTGCCCGCGACTTCGTCTGCGTGTTCTTTTCGAAAAAGACAGCTTTTGACTGTTAACGATTTCACCTACCATAATATCGAAATTGTCATCAAAATTTTTATCCCAATCATTAACACTGATGTGTTAATCTTATTTTTAAACTAAAGGCCAAATACCAAATTTGATGCAAGTAGCTTTCAAAATGACAACTTTCGTACGCACGCCCAACCCCTATTTAACCATCCTAAGGAATGAATTTCGCAAAATCCTTTCTCATAATGCGCTCAGGTTGTAACAGATACCTCTATGCAAGATTCCAAGTTTTTAGACACAAAAATCGAAGTTCTCATACAAATTTTCATTCCCTATTTCGCCCCTTAGAGGATTATTGTCCAATATACAAAAACACGTCAATCTTAATTAAGTTAATAACCAATGTTTATGCATTTAGTTCAAAAGACTACGGATTTGCTTACAAACTTTTAACCCCATTTACCCCCTTAGGGAATAATTTTTGCAAAATCATTATTTAGTTATCTCGCCTATTTAATAACAGGTACCTCTATGCATAATTTTAAGGCTTTAAAGGCTAGACCCAGTAGTTTGGGCAGTGGCTTAATATATCTGTCTGTCAGCCAGTCATTTTACTCTGATATATATATATATATCTGATATGTATATAATAAGTTAGGAAGCTACTAAAAACAAAGTAATGTAAATCTAATAAAACTATTTTTACGCATCCTGCTTACTATTCAAGTTTCACAAAATGAAATATAGAATTCGTATTTATTTATGGATTTCCGTGAATAAAATCTAATAAATTTTAAGCTTGACTATCGAATTTTCCTTTGAGATTCCAAATACTTTTCCGTAGAATTTATTTTACTAGTACTCTGCCTTCACTTTTATTTCACGGCAAAGTTTCACGGCATCGTAAGCTTATACATACTTCCATACTATAAATACAAAAGTCTCTATGTTTTTTACCTTTTCACGGCTTAACTGCTGAACCGATTGCGATGAAATTTAGCAAGGTGTTGTCTTGTGGAAGGTGTGTCCTTAAAAGAACATTATGTGTGAGTTGGGTTATGCTTACTATAATCAAGAAGCTGCTGTATGTTGTTATAAATATAAGATGAAGTAAACTATGGGTTTTTTAAAATAGAACACAGACTTTATTAATTTACTCCCATCCGCCCCATTACTGTCTCACGTTCGTAGCTCCATTGGTAGAAAGCCTGCCTGCTGTGCAGAGGGCACGGGTTTGATGCCTGCCCATGACAAACATTTGTGTTTGTCTTTAGTCCGAATGTTCAATGTGTATATTTACTTTTTCCAAAAAGGTATATAAGATTTTTTTTCGTTGTCTGGTATCTATAGTTACCTTTGCTTAGTTTGAGCCACTTATGTAGGTGTATTATGTGGTTTGGGACCAGATGGCGCTATGTGATATGTCCAGGAGGAATATTTTTTATTTATTGACGGTTTTGATTTTGAGGGTTCTCTGACTGAACCAACACAGTTTTGTCATGTCTTTGTTTTCGTTTTTTATCGAATTCAAGAGATACAGACACAACCAAAAATTAAAAAATAAAATAAAGGTTTAACGGAAAAAAATCAATAAATATAGATGAAATTGTCTATCGGCATTCGACAGCAAGGCGAAGAAATGCGTAGCTTAATGTTCTGTTATATTTGCAGATATAGAGCATAGATATGATTTTTTTTTCTCTTTAGTGGATTTTCAAAGTTGGATATTTTTGTTAAAATATTATTTCAAATGCTAATAGCTTATTTTAAACCTTATTTATAAATTGGTGTCTTTAACAAGGCTAAAAGCTAAGAGCTTAGAGCACGTCGAACACATACACGGTAGGGTTCTGCAGCCGTTGATCAATTTCAATCTGATTTGTTTCTTTTTTACTCTTATAAAATAAATGTAACTAAACGTAAACTTTGCTTCGGTTGAACAGAACTTGCACAAAATTGTTTTTCATTTATTATGGAAAAAACTTAAATTAGACATCTGGCAAAGAAGTCAGTGTTTATATGTTTACGTTTCGAACAATAAAACTGAGTCGCAAATTAAGTCCACGCTCTACATTGTTGGTGGTCCATAAAATTGTGTTGGTAGCGGGTGCCACGTGTGGTCCATCTGTCTCCAAACATACAGTCACTGAAATTATTTTCGAAGTATTTGAACATCCTGAAACTGACTCAAGATACATATTTGTGTCTACGGTAGTCATAGCTCTCTCTACAAAAACATAGTTGTCTAATCGGTTTTAAAAAGATTCTCAAAAGATGCATTATATATGTCTCAGCCATCTGGTTAAATTAGCCAGTTAATTGGGCGCTTAGGCATATCGTTACGTATAGAAAAGAAATTATCGTATAACTAAACAGATAATTATATTAAACTTGGCTGGAATGCTCCGCTTCTACGTTGACAAAAGAGAAACTGAACCTAACCCAACATAAATGACTTATACAGTGCGATTTCTGTTCTTTTTTTTTTTTTTCCCATGCTTGACGATCTGCCTCGGCGTACAATTAACTGGCTAATTTAACCAGATAGCTGCGACATACATCCTATTTTAATTAGTTACTGATGTTGATTTTTGTATCGCAATATCACTTTAATTTGCAGAAACAAAAAGTAATCTCAATTCAAACGCAAACGAATACTTTTTACCAAAAGTTTATTCTAAACATCTATCTTCATGACTATTTATTCGAGTACATACTAAACCCTTCTCACCAGCATATCAACTAGGCATTTACAAAAATAATGATTTCAAAGAAGTATAAAACTGCAGGAAATATTCAAACCACCTCTCAGAACACTCGTATACAAAACACTGTTCAATTTTTCGCGGCCTTTCCAAAAAAACAAACCACATTTTACGACATCAATGATTCAGTAAAATAGAGCAAATAAATCAATTTTCAAACGAGATTCACAGATGGCGTCGAGATCACAGTGACTGGAAGCCATATGTTTCTTAAAAGATGCGAAAATCTGTTTATATTGCCGCGAATAAAGTGATTCGAGTTTCATATGCTGAGCTGAGCTTCTCTTTCCATTTTTTGTTTATGTCACGCACGTGGACGCATAATCTGTGCGATAAATATATACATTAAAATAATAAACTGACAGACAGACTATCTAATTCATATGATATTATTTTATAAAACAAATGGGTCTAGCCTAGTTATTTAAAAATATGCTCAGCAATTTCTGTTATAACTTAGGCGAGCATAATATTTTTTGAAGTGAAAACTTTTAAAGCGGCGTTGTACCTCTTTTTTTGGTATGGGTAAAAAATATTAAACTCGCGTCAGGTCACGTGTCTTGATCGAAAATTCATAGAAAATTCGTAAGACGGAACTTGCGTCAGATTTATTTACATTAGGTTAGTTTTTTTATTTTTAGTATATGGCGATTATGAGTAGTACAGGGAGATTTGATATGGGATTTTAATTCTATGACAGATTGAGATGTCAAAATAGTAAATAAACAAACATTATTATTTATAATAATGAAAGTTCGGATTACAATTTTGTTAAAATGTAATACGATACGAGGCTAGATAAAAGTAATTGTAGAGCCTAGCTTACGTTACACTGAATAGAAGGAATATCTATGTGTTGTCGTGTCAATAGGTGATTTTATAGGAAAATAAATAAACAATCTTTATTTATTGTTAGGTTGTGTCAAATAAAATAGTCGAAAGTTAGAGGAGTTAGAGACCTGTGATAAGATAGAGACCCAGTTCCATAGTAGTAGTGAGATAGTATTATATTACGTTTAATATAGCTTATTAAATTATTGAAAAATATAGGTAGGATATTGCTCAAAAATACACAATTGGTCAAACAATGTCTTGTGACATATTTGAGCTCGCAGCGGGCTTCATACAAACGAATTTCTCATTTGTTTTTGACATTTATTGATCAATCACTGTGAAATGTCTTAGTCATAATTCCAAGCCGAAAACCTAGGTCTGTGGTTTTTCCAAAATTTTATAAAACGTTCTATTAACTAAAAATCTTTTTTCAAACCATATGTATGAAAAACTAGAATCCTGTATAACTTTTGAACTATAAAATTTGATAGAAAACTGGCACACCTGCAGACTTAGATATTTATAACTAGAACATGTCTTCAAAATTTCGAGTTGTTTGATTAATAACTGTCAAAAATAAGTGAAAATTTGTTTGTATGAAGCCCGCTGCGAGGCGCCGCGAAGTATATATTCTTTAAAGCGCGAATAGTGTGTAAAGGACATTGGTTCCCTACAATTAAATATGACGTATGAGTCGTAAATATGAGATTTTCATTCTATGACAGATTGAGATGTCAAATGTACTACGTCAAAAAAGTAAATAAACAAAGATTATTATTTATAATAAATAAATATGTATACAAAGTGATGGGAAGTCAAAAGCTAGTATATTTTCACTTCTGCCGGCACTCCCGGAGTGCAACCCTATTTTTTTTAACAAAATTCATACTAAGGAGGTAAAGTGGGGGTTGGAAGATATATGCATATCCGTCATTTTAAATGCTGCCTAAATAAAAATTGATATTTGGGCTTACGAATTAAGTGTTAAGATTTATGTGTTCCACCGTTTTTTAAAAAATATCCTAAAATAAGGAATGAAAATTTGTATGAGAATTCTTTTATTGTTGTAAGTAAAACTATAAAGTATGAAAAGAATCCACGCGTCGCGGATACCTGTCGCGGTAATAAGCTAATTTATTATAAAGAGGAAAGGTCTGTATCTTTACCAATTGACAACTCAAAAATGATTAAATGTACATATGTAAACACCTGCATGTGTCACTGAATGTTTGTGTACAAACAACAAGCTTCTCTTTTTAATAAAAAGTAATGATAATTTAAGGGTACATTTATTTATAGTATTAGTTAAGTTAAGATTAGTTTTTTATTGTGTCTATCTTCATTTTCTTAGTTAGTTTAGATAATAATCGACAAATTTTTATTGTGTAAATTGTGTCTTAGTTAGATTAGATAATAATCGACAAATTTTTCATTGTGTAAATTGTGTTTTAGTTAGTTTAGATAATAATCGACAAATTTTTCGTGATCTATTAATTTACTTATAAAAAACTTACTATTAGCAATATTCATATACGACACAACCACATTATTTAAAAATATAAAAAAAAATCGTTATCCCGGGATGAGCGCACGTAATTGCCAAAGGAAAACCGAAGTTCTAAGTTTCACCTCACGTACTGACATAAAGTAAAATCTCGAATACGTACAAACAACTTGGTAATTGCAAACCATTCCCATTAGACTCAATCGGTTTCTCGTCTGTTGTAGTCCAGCGTTGCGGGACGAGCGCGAGCGTGCAAGGACTTCCTGAACTCTATCGCTCTAAACTTACCTCATATAAATGGTTTTTAAATACCTGGAGTTAAAGTTATCATTCGCGTATCAGGTAATTGTTTTCTTATGACATACCTAACATTATGAATATAAAACTATGAACATTATAAATTATTGTTTCAATTTTTAGTATCATTTTTTTAATTTTTCTCAAATTCTCAGTTACCTATGTCGGCTTATGACAACGTTAAGCACTTTAGGACAATGTCACATTACACTTTTATTCAGTCCCATACGCGCACTGCGCATGCGTTGTTTTATATCCTTCTACATGCATCTACGTTCCGTAACAATTGTATAATAACGGTACTGTTGGACGATTTAATACAAATTTCCATATACAAATATGTACAACATAATAGGTCGATGGTGGCCCAGGTGTTTGGATTTCGACTTACATTCTGAGTAGTGGAGATTCAAGCCCGGTGTGTACCTATAAGTCTTTTTGTTTAATTTATTGAACAAAATTAATTGCTCAAGCACATTGATTATTTAAGAAAGCAAGGAAAAGTTTGATTATGTACCTGTGATTGGTGCTTGTTGAAATGTAAGCAAAGTATAAATCTAGCACCACAGAGCATTGCTGTGTTTTGG
This sequence comes from Apoda limacodes, assembly GCA_946406115.1. Taxonomy (NCBI): domain Eukaryota; kingdom Metazoa; phylum Arthropoda; class Insecta; order Lepidoptera; family Limacodidae; genus Apoda; species Apoda limacodes. The sequence goes on along the minus strand of OX291542.1, from coordinate 35,514,953 downwards.
CAAAATAGTAGATGTCTACGAGTAAAACTTACTCTCCGTTTAATTTACCTCTACTTTATAAAACTGTTCTACGAACCCGAGACACAACAAGAAAGTTAACGAGAGCACTAAAACTAACCCAACATTTAGCAAGATGGAGCATTTTGAGAGGCGCGTCGTTATATAACAGCAGCGACTCTGAACGCGTCATACATAAAACATGGGACTCCTTTGCCGCATCGCGCCGGCTATGATCTAATAACGTGCTGCGTGTTGCGGAACGAGACTCCATTGTTCGAGACGGCACGTCAAAATAATTACTAATGTGCTAAAATAATTCAGTCATTTTTTTCTAGCGCAACTAATGGTGTTTGAAATGCTATTATAAACGTATTTAAATAGATTTTGATTTTACACTGAAAATATAATGTTTAAGTACTCCATAATATGTGAATATATTTTATTCACATATGATGGAGTACTTAAATATAATTAATCCATAATATGTGAATATATATATATTTTATTTTCTATTTATCTATCCATTTTACATACATAAATAAATAATAATATATACATCTTGATACCGATCTTGCATTCATGCTGTGGAACCGACTTATGGTTTCCATCACTCGTTCTCTCTCATTATTTTAAAGTTTCAGTGTCTTGAGTGTATTGATTTCAGTGTCACATATAAAGCTCGTGCTTTACTTATATCGTGTATACTTAGGCGCTTAATGGCGTGCGCTGATTTATGAAAAGACAAAAGGGTCACTACGGTACACACACGGCAGCGAGTATGCGACAACGGAGGAGAATATCTAAGAAAGTCAGACTATTATTTGCAATAGCAAACAGGAGTCGAACTCAAGCCGACTCCTTTTTTATAGAGATTCCTATTATAAAACTGATATAAGTATGTATAATTCTGTCAAAAAAGTGCCCCCCACGATTACAAGGCTATAATTATATTGTGTAACGCTTGCCGTTTAGCTCTGCGTGATCTATGAAGCCTAGCCTAGCCAAGCCAAGCCACATACGGACTTAGTTCCCACGGTTAGGCCAGATTATGATGCCAGAATGCAAGTCAACCACAGTCAGAGCTGACTGTATGTAGGTAGCGCGTGGTCAGAGCCGGGCCTCAGCCGGTGACCAATCTGCCAGCCTGGGTTTGCTTTTAGGCGAAAATTAGAAACCGCTGTAGCTCGTTACTAAGCAAAGTGCGAAGCAGCCCAAACTGTTTAGACGCATATGATCCCTTGTTCCAGTCTGCATGTGATCCCCTCGTATATGTACACAAGGAGTACTTATTCGCTTAATCTCTGCATTAAGTTCAGTTAGTCTTGTTATTTTATATATACGGGGTGTAATAAGAGAGTCGATCAATAATTAAGGGGTGATTCTGCTCCTTTTCTAAACAAAATTTTAATCCGTTATCAGTTTTTGACAATACTATACATTACTGTTTACATAAAAACATTAAACTACATGTGGTCCAAATACTTTCACGATATTCCATAAGATTCCAAAATATTCCATAACTTTATAATATTTAGACATAGACAACCAATGTTAACCAATTATATCGATTACAGCCCCATTACGCCCATTTTACGTCTTGTTATTCCTGTAAAAAATTGCAATGTCCGTTACTTACTTATTAACCAACTAATTTACATAATTTTATAACGCGTTAAACTTTTGACCTTTGATAAAGCCGCAATGCTTATAGAGGTCAGTCTATTAAAAAATATTTAAAAATAAACTAAAACATAAAAATATCTATCGATGCTAAAACTAAAATGATGAAATTAGTTTCTTGAAATTGCACTAAAATTAACATACGTATTTTTTAATGACATATTCAAGAATTTAATATTAAATTATGTCATGTGGTGTTTATTATCTACTAATAACTTATAGAGCGCGCACTCTTATGAATTAATTCATTAATTTACATTAAAATCACCATCATTTCGTGACAGTTGTATACATAGTTGTATACATAGTTGTATACATAGCTAGCTATAGTGAACTTAAACTTGTTAGGTAGGAATTGTAGCTTTGCTTGTCTTAGGTTCATGACGGTTTTCAATTGTATAAAATTGAATAATAAATTTTGTGCTAAAGCGTTTTAAACTACCCTCTTGCTCTAAATTTTGTATTTGTTATTTGAGGTTTTATTTTATTGTAATTTTTTATACTTTTGTCTATTTTTTTTTCAATATAAATAAAAAATACTTGAAAGCAGATAAGCAGTCTTTTTTAATTGTTTATTTTATGGCTAAGAGTTTTGTTTTTTATACACTTTATTAATATTGTGACAAATAAAAATAGTTTTAATTGTGTTAAATATTGTTGTTTTCGTTTTGTACTAAGTTAAAATCATAAACTTCGAATCCTGTCATCTGCTTTATAGACTGCGCAACAGCCTCACAAAATTTACCATTCTTTAAAAAGAGACAAATCTAATTCGCGGTAAGTAAGTACTTGACTCAAACATTAGAAAGGGATAATTACTAAAGTTGGTTTGTATTGTACCTAATTTGTATTTTTTTAAATGTTTTTAGACTTATTTTGGATACAATTTTTGACTTTTCTTTAATTGAAATTATATAGAAAGGAGATCAAACATTCTGTTCTAATTTTTAAATTGACTTTTATTAATTTTGGTGACAAATTATTTGGGGATACGGAAAATTTATATCTGCCTTTGAGGTCTATACGCAAGCTAATTCATTAGCATGTGCTTTTAAGAATATTAAATTAACGGAACGTCAAAAAAAGAATATAAAACTTCGTACGCAGTGGGGTAATGGATACAGACACGGCGTAACTAAATCATAGTGCTCTTCTGAAGCTACGTTGTCTTTTAGTTACGGCTCTTTACGTAACTGAGAGCTACAACTCTACCGACTATTTCTTGCACTGCTCATCCACATATTCCTGTCTATAATTTTTCATTTAGCGTTCATAAGATAGATGTATATAGTTAGATTTATTGTTTTTTGAAGGGTATGTTTTACTTTTCATTCTGACTTCATTTAAACAAAATCGTTTTTTAAGTCTTAGAATCGATAGGATTCTTCAAATGTACAGAAATAGCTTTTTTGTCTAGAATTCCGTAGCCAAGAAGAAAAAACAGTACCATTATCATGTCGTCATATCCCCCGTCCGTGTGTTACATAGCCCTACTACCTGTATTTCTGCTACCTGTATATCTATCATTCGTTTCAGTCGGAAGACGTCCACTGCTGAACGTAGGCCTCTGTGCAACGACAGGTCAACTTCCTACGGCTCTAACCAATCGTCGGTCTACCTGGTAGGAGACCCTCCCACGCTGTGTCTTCCGACAATGTGAACTGCCCATTATCTCTTCACCCGTTAGAGCTATAAACTCAGCCAGATAAATATTATAAATTAAATTACATCAATGTGACAACAGTAAGTAGGGTTATAGGTTATAAATATTTAGGGATTATTCTTGAACAGCGACTATCTTGGCATATACAAATTGAATTTACTAATGATAGAATAAGAAAATTGATATGGGTATTTGAGAGACTAAGGCATGAATTCTCTATGTTGAAAGAAGTGAGCGGTGCTTGCTTAAAGTAGTGTATTTTATCTTTATAGTATCCAACAGAAGAACATTACAGGATAAGATAAGTATTATCAGTAAGAAATTTGTACATTTTGTCAGATATTTTGAATTACATGAAACTCTAACGTATAACCCTAATTTATTATTCGAAAGGCGTGAAAACGTAATAACCGTCACGCAACGAACTATAATTAAACTGGCACAACGTGAATTATCGGCACAATTATCTTGTCATTACAATAAACCAAACAAAACACACATATATACAATATTTCTGCGTGGCATTAGGGTAATATTTATGTAATAGTTTATACAATAACATTTCTTTTAACCCTCTGGGCGTTAATCCAATTCACGCTTGGTATTTTTTAAGCAGCCTATGGCCTTCCCCAATTTCATCGAGATAGATTCAACTGTGAAAAAAACATAAGCTGACAGAAAGACAGAGAGACGCTGAGTTTTATAATATGTATATATGTAAATTAGAGAAACTTCCTCCCGCGAACGCTTGGGTTGTAGGATGAGCTCCCTGCCAAGGTTTTCTCCAAGGACTACAGTATGGGGTTCTAAGAAGCAGTTATTAGATTTCTGAAGGATCGGCAACGCGCTAGTGATACCCCTGGTTTCTCAAGTGTCCATAGGCTACGGTGACCGCTTAACATCAGGCGGACCGTAAGCTTGTTTTGCCACCTTAGTGGTATAAAAAATAAAAAAAATAACATCAGCCAATGTTCTGAAAGTTACATTAACACGAGAATATTAGAAGGAAACATGTATTTTGTGGACCAAATGTCCTAAATAAGGTGGTTTGAACTCTGCCTGTCCCTTTGGGAGGCAAGCGTGATAAATATACATACATATTATGTACTAAATAACTAGTGACTTATATTTCCTTATTAATGTTCATGGCTTTATTCAGAAAAATAAATGGATTCCCATAGAAAGTTTCATCTCCTATTTACACCCTGTGGTGTAAATAGGAGGTGAGAATAGGAGGCGGATTTTTCAATTACTTTTTTTGTTTTGATTCAAATCGACCGTAAGTGCAATAATTTCACACCTTAAAGAGAATAAGAGAGTCGTAGCACCTGGTGTCTATACATCGTCCCCGAAAGTAAGAAATCGGAGAAAAAAATAACTTGTAATTTTATTGAACGAAATTGTATAAATGATGTGAAACAGAGTAGACAAGCCTTTTTTTTATTTTATTGAACCCTAACTTAATGCGTGTACGACACAAATTCGGCAGATTAAAAAAAAAATCAATTTTGCTTAGTATGTGTTTTATTAGTTGTAGATAAAATCTTGTAACGTCACGAAATTAGTATTTTGATCTCACGCCGTGCTACAAAAACCAGCCAAGTGCGTGTCGTTATAGAATGAGAAACCCTGTACTGCCAAGCGTCATATTTTTGACAGGCACAGCCAACGACTCTCCAAACCGTGGCATAGACGAGAAAAAAACCCTCATCCCTATAAGGGTTCCGTATTGACTACCATATAAACGGCGGTTATATCAAAATCACCTTTATTGCGTGCCAGGTGCATAAATAGCTATTTTAAAGTTAAACAAATTATTAAATAATTTGAATATTTCAAAGATAGTTTAGTCGTAACATTTAGAACATTGTTGATAGAAAAATCTCAGATTGATATCTTAAATATTATTTATATTGCAGCAAGAATATTAATAACAAGATTTTATATAGTATCGAATGTAATATTTTCCTTGGCAGTGCTTTGGGACATTTAAAGCTGGCTCGGGAGCTGTACTTCGTATGCGAGGCTTTCGCTGTTTTGTAAATGGTGCCAAGTTTTACTTGCAATAATTTACATTACAGTCATATCAACACTTATAGCATAAAATTAGATTTGTTTTATGTTGTTATTTATTACTTAACATTATTCGGTGAGGATAATATAAATATTAAATGGTACGTACACGGCATTAACATAATTATGCAGTTTAAAACTTATTATGTACATACTCGTTGTACGTAAATAAATATTTTCATAGCAAAGATGCAGTCCAAAGATTAACCTCGACCCAGGACTTGAACCTGCAACATTCTTAACAGTCCGTGTAAGTGCTCTTCTGATTAAGCTATATAATATACATATGTGTGATTTATTTTCTTCAAAGAGTTATAAACGAAGAAAGATTACTTCTAGCAACCCGTATACCACCTCCTAGGAAATAGTTTCTTTAAAAAAAATTTCCTTTAATTTCGAATATCAATTTTAATGGTTTTATTTGCAAAAATAATCAAATTCCCAAACACAATTTTATTTCTTATTTTAACTACGCGGGTTTTTTTTTTTAAAACAGTATAGGTTGTAATTCTTAGTTTTAAAAATGACGAATTTCCATAAAAACTTCCAACCACTATTTCACCTGCTAAGGGGTTGGATTTTAAATAAATTCTTTATCAAACGACGCCTCCAATATAAAACCAATCCTTTGTCTTTCTGCGTCCTTTGTCTATAAGTAAATTTGCTGAAACGACAGAAATTTGTGATTTGGCGAAGGTGTTAACTTAATAATTGAAGGCGTCATTCAAGAACGAATTTTCAGAAATTCAACCTCAAACGACAAAATTTAACAAAATAACGGTGGACAAAATTTCAGGGGAAATAATAATTATATAGAGAAATTTACTTGAATCTTTGTGTAACAGTAACACAATCATTGTAATACGTAATATAGTGTTTCACAATTTTTCCGAAGGGGGAAAAGAGGGTGACATACGTTGAAATTTAATATTTTTATGTACCTCATTATATCAGCTCATATTAGTCCACTGCTAGACATAAGCCTCCTCTATGGCGCGCCAATTCTCTCTCTCGCCATTTACTTGAATCTCAAAAAATATTTTATATCTTACCATTAACAACAGCTTTGGGGGGGGGGGTTGAGAAATATAATATGTGTTAAATGTTAATAATAAAATTTAATCGTAATTCAATATTAATTCCGCCTGATGGTAACCGGTCATAGAAGCTTTGTCTGGGATAAATTATTTCTATCGTCAGTTTACTAGAAATTTGGATAAATATGATTTTAAAGATAATTACAAAACGGTATATTTTGGGGTTTTCTAAATATTTAGCCCCTATGGAGGGAAAAGGGGTAGCAAAGCTTGCTATATATGTTCTCTAACACAATTAATGAAACTTAACGTATTTCATGAACATTAAAACTATAATTTCTAAGAAGATTATAGGATGGCAAACTTAGTGTGCAAAATACCATTTTTTTTAATGTTAAAATTTACTTAAGATCCGGTATTAATAGATAATCAACCAATTTACCGAACGTGTCTTTCCAGGTTTTTAAAAGTCAACCCTTAAGGGCAAAATGCAGTGGGCAGTTTGTTTGGAAAATAATGTATTAATGCTTAACTAAATACATTAAACTTGGTATAGATACATGTTTTATCGAAAGAATGAATGAAACATGACCAAGATGCTGAAAGATGGTGGCAAAGTTTGTGTGCAAAAAAACAAAGTATTTGAAATTTGGAGCACCGATTTATTTTGTATTGTAGGCATCGTAAAAAAATATTGACTGCTATCGTCGCTCAGCTCAAATTTTTAAGGATTAAAATAATAAAATTTTTAGCTTTAGGATTTCAAATCCTGCGAAGGTTACTCTTAGGGTAACAATAAGGGCTCACTTTACAGTTTGTTGATTCAAAACTGTACAAATCTTAAAGTATATGCGAGAGAGACGATAAGCTAGTCAGTTATATATTTGAAACATTTTGAAACAGGAGTGGATAAATATTATTTTTTTCAATTTGGCTAATGCTTATGACTAACAAAGGTAATAAATTTAAATAAAGTCTGTAAATTGTAATTTCTAATACCATTTATTTCAACAATTACTATATACAGCTATTGTCTATCATCTGCATAGCAATCTATGTCGTTGAGATATCTAATATGTAACAGTACCAGACATTACGACAAAAATCATGTGTCATTGTTTTTCAGCCAAAAACGTTTTCTTAGATCTGCACACAAATGTGCAGCAATTTTGGCTGTTACTGTTACTGTTACTGTTACTGCTTACCTAGTCGAGTTTAGTATTAAAAAAGCTTCATACAATTTTGGCCATAAAACAGTAATATATTATTTTGTTCATGGTCTCTGGTACTATATTATATCATGATCTCTGGTACTATATTATATCATGGTCTCTGGTACTATATTATATCATGGTCTCTGGTACTATATTGTATCATGGTCTCTGGTACTATATTATAACATGGTCTCTGGTACTATATTATATCATGGTCTCTGGTACTATACTATATCATGGTCTCTGGTACTATAATATATTATTTTGTTCATGGTCTCTGGTACTATATTATATCATTAAACACCTGCAATAATATGCGCAAAAAAGTTTGAGTAAAAATTAGTCACAAAGTTTTACAACTATCATTAGTAGCAGTGACATTATGTTCAACCAAAATTCTAATTATAAACCGCTCCCCATCAAAACTGTCCTAAATACAGAGCGCACTCAGTGACATCCGATATTTACGGATAGGCATTTCTTGGCCAAAAGCCAAAGATCAACATGACGAAATTAGATGTGGCCCAAGCGCCACCCGAACAAAAATAATACAAATACTCACATCGCATCATAATAAGAAATCTCGGATCCTGGCCGTGATTCGGTTCGCAGAACCGTTCTTTGTAGTCAATTATTTATGGTAGTTTGAAACTTGTAAGGGCGGACTTTTATATGAAATGATTTATATGCCAAAGTTCACAAAAGAACGAGGTAGGAATAAGAATGGTACTTTAACTTTTTATAAAAGGTCACATACACTTCGCACAAGGATCTCTTAAACAGCCTTTATAAGGAAGGATATAATGCTCATATCAAATGTTTTAGGCGAGGTCAAGCTGTTAAAGAGCGGGCAAATCACTGTAAATAACGGTTTTGTCGTAAGCCCAAAATTACCTTTAAGCTCTTTTAAAGCTTCTAACTCCTTATATATTTTACAAAACTGCAAGATAGATTGTTTGTTTACCATCGCCTTTAAACAAAAATGCACAATGATAACGGTCGAGGGTTCCAGTAAACACTTCCTGGGACACATTTTATTCTAGTTATAGGTCCGCGGACGAAAAGAATGTGTATTTCAAATCTTATGTTATACCTACTAGCTTATTCGCGCGACTTTGTCCTCGTAAACTTTATTGAAAAAGGATGCTTTTGACTGTTTATGGCCTACAATAATATCACAATCTTCGTCTGCTATTTTCTCGACAAACCTATCTTTCTGTTGCCAAACAAACATACATTTAATTCATCGATATTTTCATAACAAAACGTTCTATGTCCTTACTGCTATAATATTCATACACTTACTTGTTATTCACGAACTGCAGACCTGTAACAAGAAGGTCTCAGGTACCCTAGCAGTCTAGCGCTCCATTCAATAACATCAGCATACAGATGTCCTAAGCAAATGCAATTTCCATGTTACACGCTTCACCAAGATGAACGACGTTCGACACCAGCAGAATGGAATTTGAATTATTATTGTGATTTTGCAAGCACTATGTATCATAAGGCGTCGTTTCATGTTCTCAAACTAGACCACGTAAATAAATCCTAAATATATATTTACTAAAGCGAGTTTGTTTAATATTTACACGAGTGCAGCCGCAGACATTAACGATCTTAATCCAGACTATAAAATTGGAAAAAAGAGTAAGAGTGCAAAAGTTAGTTCTTAATATCCAAATGAATTAAAAAGTGGAAGATGCAATATACATATGTAATGATAAACTTTCCAAATCTAAATTAAATTAGTAACAAATGAAATATAAATATTTAATAAATAAATATATACTTCAAATATAATAAATACTGTTTAGATAAAAGTAAAACAAACAACAGTAAAAATCCAATCAAGAATCCAAAGCTTTCTCTACAATCTCTGCAATAGTAAGTTTACGAGAAACCAATAAAACGTTGAGACAAACCTTATTTTGGAAACATCTTAGGAGGAACCGTTTAGGTAACTAGTTGGCCGTGCGCCAGACTGTAGCTAATATAGACTCTTAGAGATGACTCCGGAAAGAAATGACAATCATTCCACCAGTGGTTCGTCACTTTTGTTGACGAATTTCCTTTATTTAAATGCGGTATTTTAAAAATTTTGAATACGTATTTACATAAATAGATACTTTTTCGAATGACCTTTTAAGTAAAAAATTTCTAGTTCTTTCCAATGCTTTAATTATGCTTTAAATTCTTCCGCACTCTATAGGTACTAAATTTGTTAAAGCTAGAGGATGACTTATGGAAGATACTGATTGGAAAACATCCATCGTAATTACTCGTATCTCTGCGGGGTTTATGAACTCCTAGTTTCTCATTTAGAATTCACACCTGTCACTGCAGTAAATTTAGAACTATCGCTTTTAGTTTATCTTGAAATAGCCACAGAGCTGGCTGGAACGAGCCAATAAACTTTGGTCTTAGATTGCAAGCTTTTTGTTGCCAGTTTAAACGAAATAAGTTTGCAGTTTCGGGGGCTTTCCTGTGAAGTTGTTTAAATAAAACATGACAAATTGATCGGTTAAACAGCTATAACTTAAAAAAATCAATTACGAAGGAAAAATTCGCCGTTTTTTTATTAATTATGCAGTAATAGAATAGTTTATAAAACTTTTATTAAATAAGGAGTATTTCATATAATAAGGGGTATTTTATATATAAGGGGTATACCATATACATATACATATATATATATATATATATACAAAATCAGCTTGATTAGTTACACCAAGGCCGGAAACTCAGCCGTATTTTTTGATCTAACAGGCAACTACGAGGTAACTCATTTTTAATAAAAAATATGAAATATATTTTATAAAAAAAGAACTTGTCCTGGTTAACTTATCAATTGCAAATTCCGTGTTTGTAGCTTCAGTAGTCAGTAGGTAGTTTCTAAATTACAAGTTATTAAAGAAAATATTAAATTATGTTTATAACAGTCCCATAACATACTAAAATCTTATAACTGCTAAAGCATCTAAATTGCTACATCTACTGCATACTAATGTAGGTATATGAAATAGCACATTTAGTGGTTGTGGGATCGACTATAAACTATTTTAATGTCTCAGATAAAGTCTCTTCTGCAAACGCTTCATATGGCAGTGTGTGTAACCCACCTCCGAACAGTGGTATTTTTCACAAGAATTCCATTTATAGCGAAAAAATTAATATTTATAGAGATAAAATTCAAGCATCGACTAATTAATAATTACTAGTGAAAAACCAGTTTCGTTGATGAGGCAATTTTTTGACTTTTTACAAGCTTTTATTTAGTTCCACCTATCCTGTTGGCTGCCTTTGAGTGTGTAATCAAATTTTCTTCAGAGCCCCGAGAGAGAGAGAGTCTCGCCCCAAAAAGCCCGGTGAAGCAGTAATGGCTGCAACAGCCAACTGTATAGTCAGCTCACAAAAAAAAACTATAATAATATAGTGGTGAAATTGCAATTGTTATCAAATTACCATTTTTTACACTGACAGTAGGTAATAACTAACAGTTTATCTATAGATACAAGTTGTTCAAACATAATAGGCCTGTTTTGAAATCCAGTTAATACTACGTAAAATTCAAAGTAATTGTAATTATATATTGCTAAAAAACAGTTACGATCTCAGTCTCTTTCTTTTTACAGAGTTGTGCTGTAACCAATTGATCGCTGAATTGTTCCGACTATATTATTAATTTATTGACACTTCTTCAAAACGTTGATGTTTTTTAGTTAAGAGAAAGCTTATTTATTATGAATAACAAAAAATACGCTTAACAATCTTTATTGTTTATTTATGGAACCCGAATAAAAATATGAAACGCAAACACACGACAACACCAGTGCCGGATTAGCCATATACCAGAAGTAGCAAATACTACTAGTCTAAGATCCCGCCGCCGCAAGATTGCTACGTTCATCGAGTATATAATCGAAATCATTTTTTTATATATAATTATAAAAGGGGCAATATTTTTTAACAGGGTTGCCTGTTAAATGTGCCCGCTAATATTTTTAGTTAAATTATTATTGATTGACTTTTTGAAAAAGAAAACAGATTCTCTTGTTATTGAAATAAACTATATTATATCTACAACACAGATATATATGTAGATAACTTCAAAACTGATGGTTTCCGTTGCGCAATTGGTGACAACGTGTTCACAGCCAAGTGTAAGTAGGTAATATTTTGTTCGTGGTAATATACGTTCATGAAATATATACATCATTTATATATCAAATTGAAGCAATTTTTTTTTTGTACATGATAAACTACGTCTGCCTCTGTAAAAGTAGCTTAAAATAGAGGTTGCTAGCTGTTCAAGACTGTTAAGGGGGAGAGTTAGCGCGCTACATCATTCGTTAGCCAAGGATGGCGATGAAAATACGTCATAAACGTATAAATGTAACAAATATTACCTACTTACCAAGTGCGAAACGACAACCATCACTTTTCAAGTTCTCTCTATATATATCTGTGAAGTTTAATGTAGTTTACCTTAATAACAAGTAAATCTTTTTTTTTGTAAAAAAGTCAATTAATAATAATTTAACTTAAAATACTAGCAGCCACATTTTAAAAGGCAACCCTGTCAAAACATATTGCCCCTTTTATTATTGTAAATAAAAAATGGTTTTGATTAAAAACTCAAAAAACGTATTAACCTTGCGGCGGGCTCTTAGACTATACGGGCCTCACGCATAATGTTAAAGCAGAATTAACAGTCGTATTTTTTGAATTAATAATTGTATTAAGAACAACAAATAAAAATGTGGTTTCACGTGGTTATTAAAACCACGAGTCGAGGACAGCCCCCTATTATTTGTATAGTCTGGACTTAGGTATTTATTTTTATTAAAAAAGTAAAAGTGTAATGTCAAATTCAGCGATTTTTGACATTTGGGTAAAAACAAACGCACTTCACTATTGTAAAATGTAGAAAAACTACTTTTCTATGTGTATTATCTCTTACATACTTAGGTTTGCTGTAAGAAATCTCTTTTTAGAGATAAGCTCGCCTTTGTACTTATAAGTTTTCTTTTATTTATGTGTTAATATATGTTGTATTGTACAATAAAGAATTAAAAAGCGGCTAAAGTAATTTATATAAAGAAATATCTTACATTGATGACACTGGTTTTCTCTCGGCTATAATAAAATAATAGTTATAAAATAAGAACCTAAAAATGACTTGAAATATTGTTTACGTTTTTTCTATTCGACAAAAGTTTTTTCATTTCCTGATGTTTTTTGTCAAAGGAAATCTAAACGACATGTACGTTTCTTTTCTAAAGTCATGATTGCAAAGAGCTTCAAAAAGATAAAGTATTATATTTTAGCACTTAAAAAAATGCCCAAAAACAAAATCCGCTGAAGAAGGTTAAGTCACAGGGGGTCACTACATAGATATTTTTAGGGTTCCGTACCTGAAAGGTAATTAGGAACCCTATTACTAAGGCTTCGCTGTCCGTCCATCCGTCCGTCCGTCCATATGTCACCAGGCTGTATCTCATGAACCGTTATAGTTAGACTGTTGAAATTTTCACAGAAGATGTATTTGTGTTGCCGCTATAACAACAATGCTAAAAAACAGAAATAATATATATTTAAGGGGGCTCCCATACAACATACGTGATTTTTTTGCTCGTTTTTGTAGATAATGGTACGAAACCCTTCGTGCGCGAGTCCCACTCGCACTTGGCCGATTTTTTACAAACTACTAAGTAAAAATCACGACCAAGCGAATGCAGAAATAGGTATTTGAAAACATTTGCTGCCGCTCTAGGACCCGATCCAAGATACGGATGTGTGATAGGGACAACTGCGCCTCGGGCTGTAATCATAAAATCGGGGTTTTCACACTTTTACACTTTCCTTTTTCAAATATAAAAAAAAAAATATAAATATTACTTAATTAAAGTTAATGAATTATTTCGTGTCTGTATGTTTTGTTTCCTTAAAAAATAGTTTTCATATTTGTATATTTCATACAGCACAAGTCTAAAAATGTCATACAAAATAGACAATTTTTGGACCCCAGTTTTTCATAGGAATGGCATATAAAAAAAACATACAAACATAGTGATTGTGTAAATCTGTCATTCATAAGAAAATACATGCTTTAATGCCGAAAACCAGGGAGAAAACAGGGGAATACGTTTGTATAAAAAATCCTCTCACCTGCTCAAATAATTTCATGTCCCCGTAACACAAGGTTCACAAACGTTCAAGCTATTGCTCACAGCAATTGACCCTCTTATTTATTGCTTAAATAATATTATTTGCTACACAAAGTCATTGCACATATTATATGTGTATACGCTTGGTATTGTTGCCGGGTCAGGGCTTAATCCTTGTCTAATATCTATACTTACCTGAGAAATTCCATAGTTTAGGAAAGTTTCATCACTTCTAAGATAGCTAATATACGCAAACTACTGGCAACGTCTAGGGAGATACCTAATTGATACTTTTTATCCTAAAATTCTGGTGACTGATCTAGATTTGAAACTTTATCACATCCGTTTTTCAGTTCAATTAAAGCACCGATATATTACTGTCATCTAAAACCACAGAAACAGATTTAAATAATTCCAAAATTGTAATTTCAGTTAACTTCTTTTTTATGACTTTAAACAAAGTAACCTTATTAATATTTTTATTAGATAATTTACACTAAAGTGTTTTTTTATTACTGCGGCGTGTTAAACGTTCTTGAGTTCAAACATTCTTTCAAATGTTGTAGAAATGGATTATAAGTACTGGGCCTAAGATGACGTCATCATCTAAGAAACCGTGACTACAAAGCAAATTGTTATCTTAATTTCTCGATTGTTAATGAAAGTTATCTTTAATAGCAGAGACCAAGACCAAAATCATGTATCATTTTTTTACAGCTAAAAGTTCATAATTTTTTTTTGATTAGGTCACACTGAACCCGGCTAGGTGTGCAGTAACAGTCAGAACTGTCACAGCTTCGTCTTGTCGGTCGTCAGAAAGATAAAAAATAGGTGATCCGGGTTGCTATAATATTTGGTCGTTGTACTATCACCTAGTTAGTAATAACTATAATATTTTGGTTAACTTCATAAGGAAGGTAAAAAAACTATCAAGACCATAAATACGTGGGACACGCAGAATGTTTGAGAAACTAAAAAACTAACTTCTATGGATAAAATATTTTAATTAAAACTTATCAAAGATCTCTTCACCAGCCTGTATACAAAGTATCATGCGTCTGAACCAATATTCGAAGCTTTTTTTTCAATCCGTCGCAGAAACCTCTTCCACGGCCTTCTCGAACGCTGCGAGTAAGAACCGGTGTGGTGTCGAGGAAGTCCCTCGTTTTGAGTACTGAGTGCGCGAGCTTGTTGTCATGGTGAAGCAGTAGCCCGCGGAGCCCGGTGTTAGGTCGCTTGTTTCTCATTGCAGACAAAACTTCTGGCAGGCATTTAGTGGTATACCATTCGGCGTTGAAGCTGCTTTGGTTTCGTTATGGAATTAAAACCAGATACCCCGTCAAAGTGAAGAATCTAGCGATCAAAATTTTGCCTGATCTTCTTGATCGCTTTGCAGTCGTAGGCGTTGGTTCGTTTAGAAACAGCCAAACTGTCGACTGACGCTTTGTTCCCGGATCATATTGATACATCTAGGATTTGTCACCTGTCACAATGTCGTAAACGCGCCGAGACAAGCCTGCTTCAAATTTTTGAATCATATCACGGCACCTCTCCACACGGGCTTGTTTCTGAACTTCGGTGAGGTTGTGCGGCATCCAGCGCGAAACTATCCCCCTCACGCGAAGGTGCTCGTGTAGAATCTTGTGAACGTTTCCCGGACTAATCTGCAGTGTGTGCTGAATCTTATCGTATATAATTCGCCTGTTTTCTTGAATTAATTTTTTAACTGCCACCACACTTTCTTCCGTGACAGCCCTCGTAGGACGACCACTCCTTAGTTCATTGCTCAAAGTACCGCGCTTGAACTCGATATGCCAACGGTAGATGGTTGCTTTTAAAAGTCCTTCATCCATAAAAGCCATTTGAAGTCGATTAAGTGACTCATTAGATTTTAGGCCACATATAAAATCGTAAAAAATCATCACACGAAAATATTCTCGATGCAGATCCATTTTGAAATATGACAAGATAATTTAATTTGGCTCTCAAAAACATGTGGAGGGAAATACGAAATTCGAAGAATGGTATTTTTACTTTTAAATAACAAATATTTTCAAAATAATTACAAGTGGCCAATGCCTTACACATAAAAACTTTTTTCGCAGAACGTTCTGCGTGGCCTGGTATAGTTGTATCTTCGTTTGTCCTGTAAGATACACTTATTACACAGGTCTTGCAAGCATCCTTCGTTCCGTTGTGGAGGATAAGCGTGGACAACTTGTATCAAATCAAGACTCTCTATCCAAGGTACCCCACAAAGACACAAATCTGCGCGTTTACGGCTCAGAAAACCACATTCAATGTGGTTTCACAATTCCAGAAAACTCCCTCTCCATCTCCAAGAGAATTCAGTTCCGAGATCTTTGCAAGACAAGGTGAAGCTGGCGTCCAAAAAACTTGGTGTACTCAACAGAGCAAAGCAGTACGTCACGTCGGGGCAAAGGTTGTTGCTTTACAAGTCGCAAGTTCGGCCCCATATGGACTACTGCTGCTATTTCTGGGCGGGTGCACCTGGATACCAGCTGGGCCCTTTTGACTCGGTTCAACGACAGGCTGTTAGAATTGTCGACGATCCCAAACTCACTTCCCGTATTGAGCCCTTAAGTCTGAAGAGAGACTTAGCCTCCCTGTGTGTGTTCTACTACTTATTCAATGAAATATGTTCTGAGGAATTGTTCAAAATGATGCCCACGGCTACTTTCTACCATCGCACCCCTTGCCATCGGCAGCGAATTCATTCTCAAACTTCTAAACCGAAACGGTCACGAACCGCACTGGTTTCATAGAAACTTCCTCCCGTGTACGCTTGGATTGACCTCCCTACCAAGATGTTCTATAAGGACTACAGTATGTGGTCAAGAAAGGTGTTGAAGGGCGTCCATAGGCTAAGGTGACCGCTCACCATCAGGCGGACCGTTAGCTTGTTTGCCCCTGAATGGTATAAAAAAATACTAAAATAAAAAGAATCTGAATAAAAAAAATTGTAAGTTTTAGTAAAACGAAAATACTCGCATCTCCCATAAGGTAAATATATAATCACTTTACCGATTATTATTCTTATGACAGATCATCTGTTTTGTACAAAGGTCGTCAAATAATATTCAAAAAAAGTAGTAAAATGCATTTTTGCTTATTGAAGCGTCAATTTCAACTTTATTTACAGCGCTGCTATTGACAACTCAGTATGTCCGGATTACTGGTGCAAACAACATGTGTCCATTCAATTTGGCAGCTGGCCAGAACTATTGAAATTAGGTCGATGGAGACACTTTTCTGTCTGACGTAGACAAAAGTTCAATATAGGCTTGATGGAAAGCTTACAAGTAAATATTCGAAGCTAACATATTCCCAGTTGTTCGTAACCTTCAGTTATCTTTTTCAGTCTATCTGTTAATTTAGCAAGCATTTTTCAATTTAATTTAACAATTTTAATTTATAATTTTAGTGATGGTCATCAATGTTTATTTAATGCGGTCAATTGACGGTCTTTTATATATGTATAAGTGACAAACAAATTAATGTTTTCGTATACACTCGTCGGTTTATTTATAGAGATACCTACATTCAACGAGGCCTACCTCTACCTCTGCCGCATGATGCTTTTTATACCTCTACCGACCCATCAATTTACTTGTGACTTTTAAATTTGTTTCCTGCATCTTTCATTTATCCTCGCAACATGCAAATACACCATACTCTTCCATCTTAACCTAACTTAAATAATATTTCAATTTTTTGTCACAACATATCCTTTCAATTCGTAATGCTCCCGATTAATGTATGATACATGCTCATACTTATCAATGCTCTCATATGCACATCATTAATTCTACTGTTGTGAAAATTTACTGCAGTCTTATTAGTGTGGGACAAACGCCAACTGTGCAAAAAGTATTTTAAAATTATCGTATTTGCACAATTGTCTATTAAATTTAACTTCTATCATTTTCATTCTACGTATGTAGCCAGACATCTGCCGCTTGATTTGGAAGTGTTAATACAATTAAAAAAAACATGTAAAGTATAAAGAGATATACACGTGATTGAAGTTAACTCATATGCATGCGCATACTGTGTATCTTATTCTTTTGCGTTCATCTATATCTCTACGTTATTCTCCGTTCTTTTTTGGTCAAATACCTATTTTTTGCACCTTCTGCGTTAGAAGTGTTTCATTAAAATTACCCTAAGATTTTCCTCTCATCGTGTCCAAAACAGTTTGAGTTTAAGAAGATACACTTCGCGGCGCCGCAACGGGCTTCATACAAACAAATTTCACTTATTTTTGACCCTTGCTGATCAAACACCACGAAATTTTGAAGACATGTTCTAGTAATAAATATCTAGGTGCGGTGTGCCAGTTTACTAACAAATTTTATAGTTCAAAAGTTATACAGGATTCTAGTTTTTCATACAAATGGTTTTAAAAAAGATTTCTAATTAATAGAACGTTTTACAAGATTTTAGAAAAAAGATAGAGTAGGTATTCGGCTTGGGATTATGACTAAGAAATTTCACAGTCATGCCATTTTGTCTTTTGTGAAGAGTAAAATATAAGGTTGAAAAGATGCAATATAAGTTTTCAATATTCGCCTACTCGGAAAACTATCAACAACCCTTCTTGTACCTCGTGTTTTGTTTTTCAACACAACATCACCATAACCTGGCACAACATTCTCTGATAAAGAAAAATATACTTACGAGAATCCACAATCTCGACACTTGCATCTATTAGCATCATTACCACAAGAAACGCCAACAGGACGCGCGAATAGCGATCATTCGCCATTTTTATCACTAACACATCGTTTGGACGTCCGTTTTTTCAACACAACACTCTTTCTGAAATGTTTATCCTTCACAAAACATATAACACTACACATAGGACACATTGATAACGTATTCGAATGCACAAATTTATTGTCACGGCCTCGTTTTCACAGTTTTCTCTTGTGGCATTCCCGAAAATATGAATCTATTTCTGTTGTGTAACAGTCGCATATGACGGTTGGAAGTTATCCAATTTTTCCTATCATTCCCGGAGATTTTATGCGGGTAGCCGGAAAACCTGTAACAAAAATATTCTTTAATGATATACTTTCTAGTGTGTGTCCTCTTTTACTGGACATAAATAAAGTTTTAAAAGACGCGAATGTTATTTTTATCCTTGGTTTAAACAGCTTTACTTTTTAAAGAATTACACCTAAAATGTTATCATTATTTATGGATATTTTTTGCTAACCTAACGCTGTGAGTTGTTAAAAGTTTAGATGTAATTGTCGAGCTACACTAAGGCGTAATACTGATATTTATCGCGTCAATAGACACTAAGCTCACATATAAAACGCTTTACAACACAGATACAGACTGCAAACTTATTTGCCACCTTGGTATTATAAACTAAATTAAGTCATGACTAAGTGCGCAAATTTCATAATAAAGTAAAAGCCTAACTGTATACACCTTTAAAAAATTAGCGCCCTAACTCGTTGCTCCATATAGGTACGTGTAGTGTCTGTCTATTAACGAATACTTAACTAAACATAAAAGGGATATAAATAATCTTGATGCATGTCTCGTTGTTGAATAAACCATTTTTAGACATAGACACGTTTATTGGCTATTAGAGATTTACATCATACAATGTATATGTTGTTGTGTAAGTCCGAATTGATGAACCGGCGTTTTTTATCATAAACCAATTTTGCTGGTGTAATTACGTCCAAAATAATTTAGTTCTTTTGATTAAATTGGAACTTCACCTGTGCATGTGACTGAAAAAAACACTGAAAAAAACATTGGACTGTATGCCCTGTTTTTATAAATTCTGATCCTTATCCTTACTCATTTACTTATTAAAGTAAAAGCCTGTCTGTTTTTTACATCGTATAAGAGCATTTAATACCTAGACATAATAGCAAAGAGTTCCCATTTTATTTTGCGTGCAGTATTGCTTTACGTCATAGCAGAGCAACAGAGTGTTGCAACATGCAAGTGATAACAAAAAGATAAAAATGTCTTAGCTTAAAACTAATATAATAGATAAATAAATAAATTTATATATACATATATATGTTACAGTCAAAACCCGTTTTTCGTTAAAACGCTTTTTCCCTAGTTAGAACTAGTTTTTATTAAATGCCTTTGTTAATACCTAGTCAAAACTAGAATCAACCAACGATATATTTGATTTTCAGATAAAACTAGTTGCCCATACTATAGTCCTTAGAGAAAACCTTGACAGGGAGCTCATTCCACAATCCAAGCGTTCACGGGAGGAAGTTTCTCTGAAACCGCACAGTGCGCGACCATTTCGGTTCTATAGTATAAGAATGAATTCCCTGCCGATGGCGAGCGGTGCGATGGTAGAAAGTAGCCGTGGGCATCATTTTCTCAGAACACATTCCATTGTACAAGCGGTAGAACACACACAGGGAGGAAAATTTTCTCCTTGGACTTAAGGTTACGTTACGGCAAGTAAGTTTGGGATCGTTGACAATTCTCACAGCCTATCGTTGAATCGAGTCAAAAGGGTCAAGCTGGTATCCGGGTGCACGAGCCCAGAGATGGCAGCAGTACTTCATATGGGGTCGAACTTGCGACTTGTAAAGCAGCAACCTCTGCCCCGACGTGGAGCACAGCCTCGCTCTGTTGAGTACGCCTAGTTTTTTGGACGCCTGAGCTTTTCTTGCAAATGATCTCGCAACTGAACATCGCTGGAGATGTCAACTCCAAGGATCCCAATGCTCTTGGAGATGAAGAGGGGAGTGTTCTGGAATTGTGGAACTACAGTGAATGGAATTTTCTGGGCGGTGAACATGCAGACTTGTGTATCTCTTGGGTTGAATCAGATCAAGTTTACCCGTCCCCAGGCAGAGACTTTGGATAGTGTGGTCTCGTTTTGAGACACAAGTTCTCCGCGGTTTTCCTCCATAACGGAACGAGGGATGTTTGCACGACCCGTGTAATAAGCTTGTCCAGTATATCTGCATAGCAATGCATGTTGTTGATGTCCAACGTGTCATTGATTCGCAGTCTTCCATGAAGACGGAAATTGCCTAGTGTGGTAGGAAAGCGTGAAGAGGCGCGTGAGTACAGGACATAACTCAGGAGCACACTGCATAAGCACCACTGCTGGTATGCCGTCTGGCCCACTCGACTTAAGAACGTCTAGGGAAAGCAACGCCCGCCGGACCTCGCGCTGTGTTACAGATATTTCCGGCATCGTCTTACCGCACCACGGTAAAGTAGGTGGTACAGCGCCTTCGTCGTTCACATTCGAGTTAGAGGCAAAGAGACTGCCCAATAGATCGGCTTTCTCTTTTGCACTGTGGGCCAAGTCACAATCGTTCTTTCGCAGTGGTGGTAACGACGACTGGCAGAAGTTCCCCTCGGCAGCTTTAGCAAGCGACCAGAAAGCACGACTCCCAGAAGGATAGCTCGCAAGTCGCCCACCTATTTTGCCGATGAATTGGAATTTTGCTCTGGCAGTTGCTTCCTTACTGAACCTCGCGACAGCATTTAATTGTTCTTGATTTGGTAACTAATTTAAAAATTTCAATAAAAACCCTGTTTAAATACAACTTGAAACGTTCGAAGGTTCATTTGTTCTTCGCAAGTGACTCAACTTCCGCCCGCCTAATAATACCCGGTCCGCCCTACGGATGTGGCGCTTCCTCTACCTTGAATATTAATGAAATGTTTCATTTTAAGTGCTTTTAATTGAATAAAATCTAACTAGGCCATATGCGACAATTCCAAGTTATTAAGACGATTGTTAAAAACAAAAAAATACTCCAATTTAAAAATTATTTTAACTTGTCATAAAATTGAGTGTAGGTTATTTCTTGTAAGTAAGTACGGAAAGAAAACTCATTTGATCAACACTGTTTCAAAAACTATGATTTCTTATAATTACAAATTATATCGATATTTGTAAAAAACACGTTCAATGTCAAAATAGAGCAAAATTTATGTGACTTCATATTACACTGCCTGTATGCAATTTTATTATTATTTGCTCTTCATATTTAGTCTTATGTAAATAGTAACTGTTAAGTTCTAACAAATAAATGGTATTGTATTACAGTTTTATTTATTGTGCTCTGCAAAAAGTAAATATGTATATGTATAAAATATGTTTTTTTTTTATTAAATTATGAAACACCATGCACTAGTCCAAATTTAAACACTGTTATGATATTGTATAAGTGTAAAATTTTATTATTTATATCACTTCATGTATTATTTTTTAGCAATTACGTAATGTAACAAAATCTTGAATGGTAAATATTTAATGCTTAAAACAAATAAACAATAGTAAATGACACAACATTCCGCAAATTTTGTTGCATTCATACAATGTTCGCTTGCAATACAAAGTTAAGTCACCCTTGCTCACTCACTGCCCCTATAAATAGACTCAGCAAGTTTAAACAACTGAAACGCGCAGGATGCTTGAAATTATTATGACCAAGTTCAAGGCAAATAATACAGAACTATAATATCTGAGTTTGTTCTTGAGAAAATTATAATGACCAAGTTCAAATAAGTACTGAAGGTTATTTCTGACTTCGTATTTAGGAAAATTATTCTTATTCCGATAGTCCTACTATATCAATCTACCGCCTGTCATGCAAGATTTAATTAGTTAGTGATAAAAGGCTATTCCCTCATTTCCACATTCTGGTTAACTCACTAATTTTCAGTTTCTTAATCAGCTAAATAAAAAAATTTGGCCTTCTAGACCCATCTGGCTCATTCTGATTTCTGAGTGATGATCAAAACTTATTGCTGTACTAGAATCTTGAAAATTTACGTTCCTACAAGTTAAGAATTTTTTATTTTAAAAGGCTATCTGCTTAAGCAACTAGTTATTGTTTGCGGGTCACATCACTTATTAGCTATAATTGTCCACCATAGTTAATTTCCCAGTTATAGAACAACTTCTTTTTCTACCAAATCAGTTTTGTAATGAAACCTAATTTTATATGGTGGTGGTTTCATTATTTTCGCTCTTGTGTTTTTTTATACCCTAATCGATAAATATAATGTACTGATTTGGGTGACGAAGGTAAAAACACATTTCAGTTACAAATAAAAGAAAATGGTTCACCAGAAACTTCTCTTCATTTTGATATTAGGGATTTTTTTTAAATAGACGTTGTATTTGATTCGCAATCTTGAAAAACCCAATAGAATGTTGCCGTAGACAAAAAAAACAGAGTTAGGGGGAATCGATTAAGATGTCGATGAAGCAAATCCGGCTGTTAGTTTTCAAGCAAGATATTAGATCCTAAAAGACATACACACAACTTCTTATTCATGTTTGAGTGAAATAAAATCTATATTTATTTTAAAATTTAAAATATCTTAGTTAATTTCCACACGAAAGAAATATTTACATTTTAGGAAAGGAAGCGAGACTAATTTTATTCCACTTTAAAAAAATGTCGTTGGGGATAAAATCATATATAATCATATTTAATTTTTATCTTTTGTATAAACTACAGAAATAACCCATTTAATCAGATAAATTTCTTGCCTAATAAAGACTTTGTGAGGCCAGATCGCGAATTGAGAATCACTCAAATGGTATGCATACAGTGTGGATAATTGTGATTGAAAAGTAGACTTGTAAATCCATGTACCTACATATTATTATTAAATATATCTTATTAAAGCCCTATTTTTTTAAATCTTAGAATCTATAGCTCCAAAGATGTCTTACATTCTAGACAGATTCCCATTCCATTCAAAATGTCAACTATAAAATTTACTCATATTTTAAACAAGGTCGGTATACAGAGTTCAAAAAGTTTTAGTTTTTAAATGTGACAACGTAGGTACTTGTAACATTAACTCGGAACAAGCTGGCACTCAACACGTTGTTGCACACAAAATTCTAATTTGTCTAATTTCCGTTCCCGTGTCAGCGCAGCGCTGCGAACTGTTTGCAGAACTGCTCTTGGGAGAAGTGCCCGCCGCGCACCGTATGTGACAGAATGCTGCGAAATAACGACAATCTCATGCACTGTTATAAGGGTTAGTTTAGATAAGTCAGTTTTTGTAAGTTTTGAAATATACAAAAAAAAAATACACGATAACTTTTTAAAATAAATGGTTTGTATGAATTGCTGTTCCAGTTTTAGAGTTGTCGATGTACTCGTATTTTCAATTTGTTATAATTATGTATGTATTGAGTTACAGTTTTTATTCTCTGAAGGGATTAACCAGTGGCTGGCAACAAGTTTACATCTTGCCTGGATTAATGTAATGTTTAGTATTTTATGCCAAATGAAAATACATAAAATTATAATATAAATGTGTTTTATATGCATTAATTTTTTTTTAAGTGTTTTAGTACGAATTTTAGTTCAATACGAACAATTTACTATGTGGTTGTACCATTTTCTTGTAACATAGTAACTATTAGGTTACCTGCCGGCTTTTCTCAGATTAAGGGCACGTTCAGGCATGCGGTAAATGATCGATTGCCAAACCGCGTGGTTTGAACAGCAAAATGTTCGGTATTATTTTATAATTTTTTAATTTGATTTTATTTGAATATGAAAGTAGAGGAAGTACCATGTTTTACTTAAGTTGCTTAAAAACTATCGAGAAGAAAAAAAGGCAGTGTTGGGTGTATCCAATACCAAGCGATCGATACACACATGGTCAATTTAATTAGTTACCTATATCCTAAATTAAGAGTTTCAAAGTAAAAAAATACTATTTAAATGCCAATAAAATCTCTTAACGAACTTATTGAATTAGGCAAAGATGATATTTGAAGTTCTGCAACACAAATAGCTACGCAATAAAACGTTTTCCCTGGGTCCGTAGTAAGCAAACAGCGCGTGCACCTTCAGGCTACATTTAGACATGGCGGTAATCGCACGGTTGCGACACAGGTCTTTATTGCCTTTTTTTTATAATTTGTCGGTTTGACCAACATTTCACAGTATAAACCTAGGCTATATTAGCATTTCTAACCGATAGTAAAGAAAGTAACGGTTGTTTTTGACGATTTTTTTACTAAAAACCTATTTTTATATATATATATATATATATATACCTGCCGAAAAGCTTTGTATTTGGAGTCTTATTATTATTTTAATGGATAAAATATTATTCTTATTGTTATAAAATTAAAAAGTGACATATAAATCCCATTTAAAATGTATTCATGATCAACCCTAGCTTTACTTCGTGTAAAGTGTATACAATTACGCGAGATGAACGCGTTCTGTTTTTAATTAACGAGTGAGAAAACGTTGATACAACATTGTACTTGAGGTTGTCTCGACTCCGTGCTGTTGACAGTGTAGCCACAGTACAAAGTAGAGACAGTGTAACCGCAGAACGAAGTGAGATACAGTTAATGAAACAAACATTAAAACCATTTTAGATGTATGCTTTAATTTATAAAATTCTTTGAACGAATAACTTATTAATAAGAACTAGATTGAACTAGGGTGAACTAACAACAACTTCATATTAAGGCTTCATATTATTTTGAAAATGGCTAGATTTCAAAAAATTAGGATAGATATCCATAGATCGAAGGCGTGCACTGACATCTTCTAAGCTCTACGGATAAAAATATTTACAATACTGTTATTTATTATTATTATTACAAATCAATAATTATGTACAGAGAAAAAAAGCTAGTACCTTCTGATATAATCAGAATACATAATACATACATATGCTTTTTGTTTTTTTCACTATCGTACACATTTAACGTGAAATTGAAATATTGGTATCTAAACTGGGTTGAGCCTGTATCTTAGTTATATTTAGTTAATACTGATCTTAGTTAATACTGTTATTAAAATATTGTACCGAATACTCTGTGGAATGCATATGCCGCTGTGCTTTCTTCTGCGTTGTCTGCTTTACTCTAAAATATGGTGGCTTGAAATGACGTCAAAATGAGATTGAATAAGTGTAACAGATGAAAATAATAGAGTTTTTAGAAGACGATAGGTATTTATATTTGAAACGCAGTAATGTAGGGTCAAAAACGTCTCTTAAATTCCTTTAAAATATCGTCTTCCGTTCAGATTATAATTCTAATATAATTTATGGTAATGAGAAGGCGATAAAACAGGATGTTTATGTTACAAGTTGTTTTGGTTTGTCTCATAAGGCAATTTGATTGATTAATTTTCAAAAAAACTGGCCAAGTGCGAGTCTGGCTCGTGCACCGAGGGTTCCGTGCAAACTTATTACATGTTGTTGTATATTATTAAAAATATTTTTATTATATGATGTAATTAAAAATTTAGTTATCGCAATTTTTCTTTATCTGTACTATAAGACGTTGCTTCGTACCAAATTTCAAGATTCTGAGTTCACGGGAAGTACCCTGTAAGTTTTGATTCCCTTGCGAGTTTCGAAAATTTGCGACAGAAACGGCTGTATCTTTTAATTGCGTTGGTTAAGAAGTTTGATTTTTCACAGCTCCAAGAGACAGGAGACCTGAGTATTTGATATAAATTTTAGCTAGATATCTTCACGCGTTCCTGAGAAAAAGGGTCTTGACAGACGGACAGACGGACGGTGATCCTATAAGGGTTCCGTTTTTTTCCTTTTGAGGTGCGGAACCCTTTAAATTATAAGGTTTTTATTAAATATTATAATAGAAAATAAATGACACAAAAAATAAAGAAAAAGTTTTCTAAGAGGCAAATGGTTTAAATAGGCATTTTGCACACAATAATTGTCACTTAATATACATTTTAGATTTATTTTTTCTCAAAGCAATGTGTGCGTTCATATAACCCACGATCGCTAATGATGCGCCTATTCTATGTACCTGTGTATAGAAGCTGTATCTTTTAAACAAACAAACTTTTATCTTCAAACAAACCTTTTTAATTCATGAATTCTAAATGATATCTATATATCCATCTGGTGGTTGAGTTGTGTTCTCTACTTCTATTTCTGCCATATCAATTGTATTTTGGTGAGTTTCGTTACTTATTCACCTTATTTTTTTATTAATTTACTCGCAAATCTGATGAAAAACTTTGCGTGTAGCACAGGCGGTACAAAAATTACAAACTCGAGTCATTTAAACCTTCAGCATTTGGCATTAAGCTTCTAAATACCTTATTTTTTTATTAATTTACTCGCAAATCTGATAAAAAAACTTTGTGTGTAGCACAGGCGGTACAAAAATTACAAACTCAAGTCATTTAAACTTTTAGCCTTTGGCATTAAGCTTCTAAATAGCCTTTCGTTAGTAATTTTCTCCTTACCACCCTTAAGACACAATGTACAGTAAAACAACCGGTAACAGTGGTATTTATTTTTTTCCATTAATCGTTTTATACTGGTGGGTGTGCCATCATAGGCCGGTCCTTATGGTGGCGTACATTTAAACTTGATGCGTTAAAAACGGTAAAAAAATTCTTCTGTGGCTTTGGGTTACATAAAGTAATGCAGATTGATATTTCAAAATTCCATTTCAAAACACATCCAGTTCTCTTAAAGTATTAAGAACAACATCAGAAAGCAATAACCGTTTCTCAAACCTTTATCCTCTTAAAACTATAACAATATCGTTCATCACTATAATCAGTTTAGGGCCCATCCACGATATTGTCGTCATAACAGTTTTTGTGACAATTTGTCACCAGCACCCTGGCACCCGGCACCCGGCACCCCTGCCGGACGTCAGATAGCCATCACGCCACAGCATTGTCGAGTCACGCCCTTTAGCGGGAAGATATGAAATATTGTAGGGTCTAGATTACCCGTATAATTGAATTTGTCCATTGTTGTGATAAGGGTCATCGGTCTTTTCCTGTTGTTTTTCTAGTGATGCTGCTTTGTCTTAGGATTGTTGATCGCTTTTAATTTGGTGAGTAGTTTAGCTTTGGGACACAATGTGTTCGTATTTTTCATGTGTCGTTAATCTTTGTTGATAATAGTGATCGCCTAAATGAAGTTAGGGCCGTATGCTCCCAGAAGTAAGTTTTGTTATTCGTCTAAGGGGTTTGCTAGCTAAAGGTAGTTTAATAATAAGTTCAAGATATATGTCTGTTAACAAACTTATTAAATGAGACAAGTATAAATGTTTTCTCATCTATTTTACTTATCGTCGTAAAAAAATATTGCGGATCAGTAATACTTTACATTAGTTTTTATTACACTTACTCGTAAACAGTGTCATTACGTGCTGGTAAAGCGGTTGCTAAGACCTTAATTACTCCCACGAGCTTGGTCTTTCTAAACGGACGATAAAGACGCGCCTATTTTATTAAGTACGTACAAAAGCTAAACAGATGCAACAATGAACTACGTGCCAAGTGAGCAAGTACAACTTTAGCCAAAACTTTTTAATTTAAAAAATTCTCTAGATATCTAGTGGCATCTGACGGTGGCTTCCATTTCTTTACTTTTATTTTCACCATTTTAATATTATTTTGTTCAGTTTATTTATTTGTTCACCTTATATTTTTATTTATGTAGAATAAACATTTTGATTTTATTGCACAGGGAGAGGGAGGCGTGATATATCGAAACACTGATAATAGGTAGTTTCCCTTAACCACTTAAAAATAATTACATTTTAACAAATATCAAGACTGTGACACAACTTTATACGAAAATACTTTCGTTCTAAATTTAACTAAAACAATTGTTTTGGATAAGCAACTTCAGGAGCTTGAATTTTAAGTAAATAATATTTCTGGCGCCAGAGATGCGGGCCAGCGACACGGTCGTAACAATCCTTTCTAAATTAGCGACGAAGTTAGTTCCTAAAATTTTGCACGCCTCTTAAGCGGAGCGGTGAGGTAGTGCTCTACTCTCGACATGTCAAAAAACCCAGTCTTTCGAAACTTAAATGACGTTTTTTTTTTTAATATAACACTTACAGGATAATATGAGTGCACTAATATGAAGTTAAATAATCTGTCTAGCACATATGGTACATTTTATAAACAATTAATTTGTTTAATATAATAAATAATAACAATAAAACTAAACATTCTTGGACGTCCGTGAGTCTGTGTTTATGTGACCATGTATGTGGCAGAGAAATTGGTCGAAAAATTCATCTTACCGGAATACTTTTGTTTTTAATATATAAAGTATTACACTGTGCTGATTCCTAGATAATATTAGCATTCTAAGTACTGTCGTTTAATTATAATTTATAAAAAACTAATATACCACTGTATACTGTATATCTATATATATATTTTTTACTTTTATTTTATAGTATATTTTTTCCTCACCTTATTTGTTATTTTATTTTAAAAAACTTGAGTTTTTGTTTTAGATTTTTTTTTTAAATGTGAATGACCGCTATGAGGCACTTTTAGATTTTCCAAATTTTTTAATTTTACATAGTACTTGTCGGCTTCGTCGCTAAGTGGGTAATGACCCGACTGTTGAGTCAAGAGGCGTGGGTTCGATTTTCGCACAGGACAAACATTTATTAATTGTGTTTACCTTGAGACTGGGTGTTTTCTATGTAAAATATGTATGTATTAACAAAAAAATGTACATATATATATGTGTACTTGTATCAGTTGCCTGGTATCCATAGCCTAAGCTTTGCTTAGTTTGGGACCAGACGGCGTTGTGTGTAATGTCTAAAAATATTTATTTATTGCATAATAGCTTAGCATCAAAAAAGCAAAAACAATCTAATCAATACAAAGCTCAATAAAACTAGACAATCGCCATCGAGCTCTCTCTAGACAATCGCTATCGAGCTCTCTCTATACAATCGCCGTCGAGCTCTCTCTAGACAATCGCTATCGAGCTCTCTCTATACAATCGCCGTCGAGCTCTCTCTAGACAATCGCTATCGAGCTCTCTCTAGATAATCGCTATAGAGCTCTCTCTAGACAATCGCTATCGAGCTCTCTCTAGATAATCGCTATCGAGCTCTCTCTATACAATCGCTATCGAGCTCTCTCTAGCTTTTAAAAATATTATGCTATTATACTAACATCAGGACTGCATCTTTTTCATCTTTTAATATTAAAAATATCTCCATAAATTTGAACATTGATTTTCCTTGCTCAATTAAACATATACTGAGAATTGCCTCCTCACAAACTTATTTTAGGATTGTCATCCATTACATAAAATAGTAGGTATTTATATCTGCAATATACATTATAGTTAAACCTCTTCTATGAAATTACGAATTTCGTTTACTGATCTTATTCTTATCATTAAAAAGCTAATAACTCTACACAATATCGGATCCAAATACGACAAGACAAGGCAGTTTACGAAATAATTTTGATAATAATTTATTTATTTTTAAAAATCCATATAAAACTAATATTAAAACTTAAAACGCACAACAGATATAAAGATATGTAAATAATATTTCTGTTTCTGATTTGCATTAATTAAATGCTTATCTAAATTTTAAGTTTTACTTAATTGCTCATCAGAATTAACCACTGGCGCATTTTATTTACATTAATTATATTATTATTAACAAACACTTGACCTTTCTTAAATACAAAACAGTAATATGGTTTTATATTTATATCTACACCTACACTTATTCTTTTCTTTCCATTTTTTTCAATGGATTGCAAAATTAGGGGTTATTTATCGTAATTACCAGGACCTACCTACTTACAGCATAAAGCGATGCTTCTGAGCTGATATAAAATGTGTTAAAGTAATACTTATTCATAAAGAAATACGACTATTTGTAGATATTTTCATTAAAATAATTGTTATTTTTAAATAAAACAGGAAAAAAATCAAAATATATACAACCGTCGTTTGGCTGACTCATTCTCAACGACATCGACAACGCACACCCTAAGCTTTAGATAAAAGAGGAAAAGAAAGGAATTTTGAATATTCGCTCTGTAAGGGATTCAAAATTGGTGTCAATGGTAAGAAAAAAATAATTATTATCTCTAAAACTATAAATATTAGGCACATGAAATTTGGTACACAGTGGTTCATATTTCCACCATGGGTCCACAAATAAAACCACGGGGCAATATTC
This sequence comes from Apoda limacodes, assembly GCA_946406115.1. Taxonomy (NCBI): domain Eukaryota; kingdom Metazoa; phylum Arthropoda; class Insecta; order Lepidoptera; family Limacodidae; genus Apoda; species Apoda limacodes. Next base: position 35,484,108 of record OX291542.1, on the reverse strand, counting down.
CATCCCATGACATAACAGAGTTACTTTAGTTTTAGCATTAGGATAGCGGGGGCATAGACAATAGTATATATATATATATATATATATATATATATTTATATATATATATAGTATATTATACGTAAATTATTCACCAAATTGAACGGGTGCCAAATGGAATCCCTAGAACGAAGGATTCAAGTTTTCCCAAAACGACAATACCTTTACCCCTGAGTCTTTTTACAGCTTCTGGGAGACAATAAATAGCAACACTACCAGAATAAAGTACTTTTTTGGATAAAGACTTTTGATTTGAAAGAATTTTGTAAATTTCTAATTGCGGAAATCGTCGTAGGCTTTCATGTACGTTTCCTTGGACTTTTATGGAAGTAGGTTCTCAACAAAGTGAATAGCTTCAGATGTATTGAACTCATGAGTCAAATCACTCGACATATTCATAAAAAAATAGTTTGTTATGAACATTAAACAGTGCTCTGCATTATAAAAAGTAAACTATTTGACTAAAAGTTAGTTGACTAAGAACCTTAGTTGATGTGATGAGATTGTGGTGTTGTTAGTTTGTTTGTAGTATTTATGAGCTTGTATTTTAAATTTATGGCTTTGTCGATAAAATTAATGTTAATGATGTTAAATATTAATGTTGTCTTAATTTTTTGTTTTAATTAATTTTGGACTTGACCTACGTCCTGACTCAAACGGTTAATCCGTTTCGAATTACGAAACCATTGAACTGTTTATTCGTGTTAAATTAAGTTATTTGTGTGTATATGCATACTAAGTAACTTTGTGGTAACCTAGTGCTCTCGGCAGCTGCCTCGCGTTTTAAGGGGCGGGTGTTCGATTCCGGCATGAACCAATAAGTTTTTTTCTCAAATTTGCAAGTGCATGTTTAATTTCTAATTGGTTTTTTGGTGAAGAAACACATTGTCATTATACATAGGTATGTAAAGTCCCTAAATAAGCTATTACAGGGGACGTGCGAAAGCTGGTAACAATAGGTACTGGCTATTTATTAGTATATGTTTGAATTATTGATAACTATAACCATACGTATAAGAGACTCTTATGAAATATAAAAACGACAGCAGGAAGTAAAACCTGCAGGTACATATCTATTTTAAGAAATAAATTACAATCCTTTCGAAGTTGGTGAAGTAGGTGAAGGAACACATGGTCACTATACGTAGGTATGTGAAGTCCCTAAATGACGGATTATGCGAAATCGCCTTAGCTACAGCGAAGGCTGTTAACAATAGGTACGGGCTATTTATTAATAATGGTTTGAATTATTGCTTACTATAACCATACGTATCAATGATGAAATATAAAAATGTATAATGAAATATAAAAACGACAGCAGAAAGTAAAACTTGTAGGTACATATCTATTCTAAGAAATAAATTACAATCCTTTCTAAGTTGTAAATAAACTTACTTGGTACTCAATCTGTCGGCTCAATGGGCCAATCATTCGGGTGAAATTGAGCAAACAAATATTCCGTGTCGTTGTACCTACTTAAAACTATTTACGTAGTACATACATCGAAAAAAACATAATTTTCTGGGTATTTCCTGTTAACTAGACAGTTAAGAATAAATTTCCCGCAATTTGCTCCACACAAATTAAGTTAATTCTTTTCCTTAGCTTGTAATGTTAATATAGCCGTAGTCGTAAACCAAATCAGTAGCCTTGAACGACTAAGAATTATCACAGTCTAGTTAGTGGCCACTAGCTAGAAAATGTCTGGCAATTCGTTCTCGGAACTACTGTCTAAGACTTTAACATAACGTCTAAATAACTATTTATTTTCTGAGTAATGTTTAAATTCTCACAATTCAGAATATTTAAATTATTATTTGTTTCCTCACGTTTGAATTATTTATTGTATTTGATTCACTACAAACAAATATCAAAAATTCCAGAATCTAGAGAAATGCCACTTAGAAGCGTATTAAAGGGTGACAACAATTTTATTATGTTGTAATAACAGTTTTTATAATATTCGAAAAAAGAAAGACTTTAAAATATTTTATGTTTTTGATTGCATCAGATGGTTCGTTAGTTGACGTGTTAAGGGTAACAGAACCGTTCGAAATGCGTCATGTCCGTATGTCACAGCTATATGATGACACCGTCTTTGCATCGACTTAAAGGTGTCTTTGTGTAAAATTTTAAAATATTGTATACAAATATCGCCATACAAATTTTGAAAAAATTAAGATTTTTTTTTAGGATTAGTTATCCAGACATTGAGCCGAGGCCGACGATTATTATTTTTTTCGCGCACCCTATTGTGTGCCGTATCGTTGGATAAGGTTTAAAAGGGGCATTTAAGGTTTTCAAGTAGTTTTATTGTTATTCTTAAGCTTTCATAGTTGTACCACCCGCATCAAACTATCAAACCACATGTAAAATCTAAAAAAAAATGTAAAGTAAGCTTTATAAATACTTTTAACAAAAACAGTTTTTAAAAAAATTAGTGCGCAATTTTATTACATACTAGACTTTGCCAGCGGCTCCGCCCGCCCTAATTTCGGTAATCGGCGTGGGACTCCTTTATTTAATCACAGTATTAATACTGTGATTTACTTCTTAATTAGCCCGCCCTAAATTCGGTTATCGGCGACTGTGATTTACTCCTTAATTACACTAATGAAGTTTGCTATATCAAGCTGTAGCTATAGCTATAGTTCGTTTAGCTCGGTTATAGTTATTCCCGCGGGAATTTCGGGATTAAAAGTAGCCTATATTCTATTCCAGGACCTAACCTATATGTATGCCAAGTTTCATCCCGATCTGTCCAGTGGTTGAAGCGTGACAGAGTAACAAAAATCCATCCATACAGACAAACAAACTTTCACATTTATAATATTAGTAGGATTCGATACTTCTAAAGTGGTCTCATATAAAACTTGTAAGGACTGATCTGAAAATAAATAAAATTAGAAAATATAATGAGTTTCTATTTAAGTAAATTAATAGTCATCATTACATCATTCAAACTTTTATTATACTAAAAATCTTAAGGCTACATTTTACCTTGCACTTAACAGAGCTGCGCACAGAACCGTTAATGAGACATAAAGGTTAGTATTCACAAAATTACATGGCGTGTAAAAGAGTGCTAAGCAGGTACCTCAATCTTTTGTCTATGGTATGTAACTTTCAAACAGAAAGAGAAAAACGAACTCCGAAAACGGACACCGAGGTAACTCCACAAGATTTATTTTTTAATATTTAGCAAGAATCACTAAAACCACGTCCTTAATTATGCCAACCCATGGTCACCCTCTTCCGCAAAGCCAATATCTGTATTCCCTAAAAGCACTCCGCATTCGCTATCAATCTCAAATATTTAATTTTAAATTGTAGCGACTTCCAAGGCATTCCATTTGTAGTCGTCATCTCAGATGATCCTAATTGCCTCGGCGCCGACTACACAGAATTTATTTAAATAATTTGATGCTAACTCATGGTTCAAAGAGTACTTAGTTATAAGTACTGGTATTTAGGTTTCTCTGTTACTATTAAAAAGTAAAGTAAAATTAGGGCTTGCTTTAAAGTTATTTGTCCATATAACTAAAAATTTACTATAAATTAGGTCAAACATGATTTAATTACCATAGCTAAATACTAAATACTAATTCATTAATATACCTATATATATAAAAAATTATTAAGAAAGCGGAATATCCCGCATTAATTTGTATATTTTTGTACCCGTAACTACTCAAACATTTAGTCCTTATAAACGTTCCCCTACTCAAGATTAAAGTGACTAAAATAGAAGTTAATTGGATTTAAGAGTTTCCATATTTGTAAATGTTTTGAAGTCTTATTAAAATGTATGAGGGCTATTAATTTTATGAGTGTATCAACTATTGGACACCCCAAAAATAAATAGGAAACGCATGGCATGTTTTTGTATTAACATATTCGTCAGTAATTATATTTTATTGTGACTTTTGTTCACAAATATTATTGAAAACGTTTGATATATATTTTTAACTTAAGTTTTTTCTGCTAAAAAGGAATACAGTAATGTTCTAATCGTCAAGTATGTTATTTGTATGTATGATGTTTCGTGTCATATCATAAGGATTAGCTTCAATACTTGCAACGAATTATAAAGTTGTTTTAGTTTTTGATATACTTTTTGTTTTAAACACATTTCAAAAATTAATTGCACAAATAATAAAACTAATAATTGTTAAGCTAAGCTAAATTTAAATGCAAACAATAGAAAATCAACCTAGACCACAATGATAAAATTCTATAAATAAATATCTTTATTTGACAATCTTTGAACGTTAATGACGTCACTAACATTTGACACATGTTTCATATAAACGAATACAAAGGAAACTTCTTAGAATTTTATGAGTTTCTGACGTAAGATAATTTTAAGTCAGCTGTAAGTTGAATTTACAGTAAAAAAACTATAAAACGCCTCATTGATATTCAATATCTAACGAAAGCAAATTATTGGCTTTTTTTTAAAAATAATTTTGTTCGGGTTCTAAAGAAAATACACCTTTTTTGAGCCGACGTTATTATCATTTTAAATTATTGAAAAACCTGAAAGTTTAAAAACATCAAATTATTTTTTGTATTTTTTTTATTGAATAGTTATTTATTGAAAGGAAACTGAATTTATATAATATTTATAAATTCACTTGATAGAATCCAATGCGGACTAAGTCACAGCTTGTGAGACAATGATTCAGGAGTTTCCTCACACAGATAATTTGTATTCCTTGTGTATCTATTTCTTAAACTGACACGTAGACTTTCATTTACAAATTTATTTAAAGCTTCATAATAAATCATATTCCTAACACTTTTCTTATTACTTTACCGGAACAGGGTACCCTCGTCACTCGGCACAATATTAATCTTCCCAACTCCTAAAATTCTTTCTAAAATTAGTGAGACAATGGCAGCAATGTGGGGTGCATCATATTCTGACGTAGAAAGTGCTGCCGACCGCAGTAAGTCATCTTCAGTTTACAAAATGTCACTCACATCAAAGGGATTTACATCAAACACTGGTGTAATGAACGCACCCTCTAGCTTTACTTTTAAAATTATTCCTACGTCATTGTAATTAAGTGCATTTTTAGTTGCGGGTGATGTTTTTATTTTTAGAATTGTACAGGGTGCTGAGATTTATACTGTCTTTTTTGAAGGCGATGACAAACTCAGTCTCAAATTTATCTCTAATGACGGCTCATTTTAGAGATCCCTCGTTATATACTTGGGAGACGTCCTTTTACTGTTATTTTTTTATGTGTTTCTTACTCAGTGACTTTAGTTTAGTAGTTTTTAGTTCAATTTAAAAAAAATTAGTAACAACACAACAAGTCAAATTTTAAATTATTCCCAAGAACAACTATAACTTATTTTACGACTAAACTATTAAAGAAGAAGCTTCTTTTCTTAGTTACGAATAAAAAATAAGTCATAATCAACAGTAAGAACTTTGTGTGTTACACCAGACAAATAATCACAAAAATCCGGACCTGTAACACCTTTCTGTACGAAAATTCATTAATGGTCGCTACTGGACTAGATGAAGTGCAGTTCAAGTACACAAATATGCCACCAGTGACAAACCTAGTTAGCTTAAATCACCTAATATTTATTAGGCGTTAATAATATACAAAACTGTGTTGTAGGTATAATAATTCAAAATTTATTTGAAAGTGAGACTTCTTTAAGCTAAAACTGTTAGTAATCTGTACAATATTAATATATATTACCAAATTATTTTACAATTTTAATCATTTTGTTCCTAATAATTGGTAACACTTTGCCAGCAACAAAAGCGAAATTAACAATACTAATTATAAAAGTAGAAGCTCATTAATTTCTAACTCCAGCCATTTACAATTTGACGGTAATTTTGGCGTATTTTTGAACAATTACACGGAGTCCTAATTATCAAATAATTGAGATTTAAACGTTGTTGTTGTTACCATCTGTTTCTGTTTCTGCTGGGATTGAGAGAAACTTATGCAAAAACATTAAGAATCGTTACATTCAAATTGCACTATAATAAAAGTATAATGAAAATGTAAAGTCTACTATATTTTGGTTAAAGCTACGATATGCATTGTCAGTTTAAAAATATTACTTTGTGAAACTGTTGCATAATAAGGGGTTTAAAACCCACGAGTGTATGTTTAAGTGTACACACCCTGTTAGGTAGTAGGTGTTAGTGTTATATAATGATTTTGGTATTGCGTTTGCAAAGCCTGTCAATATAAACTTGTTTTGAAGCTGTTGTGAAGTTTGAATTTGAAGAAAATAATGTTACAATGAATACGATCCAAGACAAAAATCCAACCAATCAGATTCAATATTTTTGAAGTGAAAACTTCTTTAGCGGCGTTATGCACTATTTTTGGTATGGTTAAGAAATGTTAAACTCTATAGGACGAATAAAAAGTAAGAGGAAATTGGGTTGATAAAAAGATGAAAGTGCAGATTACACATGTTAAAATATTTATTCAGGTTGTATGTTTTTGAGGTGAAAACTTCAAAAAAGGATAACTAGGAAATTCGTAAGACGGAACTCGCGTCAGTTTTATTTACATTAGGTTAGTTTTTTATTTTTATTATACGGCGATTATGAGTACACGTACAGTGAGGTTGAATATGGGATTTTTATTCTATGACAGATTGAGATGTCAAATATACTACGTCAAAAAAGTAATTAAACAAACATTATTATTTATAATAATAAAAGTTCGGATTACACATGTTTAAATGTGATACGATAAGATACGATACGATACGAGGGGAGATAAAAGTAATTGTAGAGCATAACTAACGTTACACTGGATAGAAGATGATGATGTTATAGGAAAATAAACAATCTTTATTTATTATGTTAGGTTGTGTCAAAGAAAATAGTCGAAAGTTAGAGGAGTTGGAGACGTGTGATAGAGTAGAGAGCCAGTTCCATAGTAGTAGTGGCATAGTAACAGATATATTACTTTTAATATAGCTTATTACATTATTGAGAAATATAGGTAGGATATTGCTCAAAAATATACAATGGGTCAAGACATATCTTGTGACAAATTTGAGTGCTAAGCGCGAATTGTGTGTTAAGGACATTGGTTCTTAACATTTAAATATGATGTATGAGTTGTCTTGTAACATATTTGAATGTTAAGCGCGAATCGTGTGTAACGGTTTTCACTTCTGCCGGCACTCCCGTAGTGCAACTCGTTTTTTTTTTATTGGCGGGGCGCCCGCTAAAGCACATGCGCGATTTTGTGCAGGGTTTTGGCGCCATTCATATGTTTTGCTGTTCTGAATTTCGTGATTTTTTTTTTAATTTTTGCTAAAAAATTTCCAATAGTGGTTAATGTGTAGAAAATTTGACGCCGCTCGATATTTTAGATGTGGCGACGGAAATGACTCATAATCTTTGACCAGGAAAGTAGAAAAAAATATATGTTGAACTAAGCCTCCGTATGCTATCTCCTATTATCACAGAGCTTTTGCCAATACTTACTCATATTTTTAATTACTCGCTAGAATCAAGTATCTTTCCCACCATATGGAAAATATGGAAAAAGGCGCATGTCATCCTTTTACACAAATCTTCCACGGATTTTAGGCCGATTTCCATTTTATCCAAAATTCTAGAAATGGTAGTTAATAACCAGTTGACCATTTATCTCAATACAAATCATTTATTTAATTATCTTTCCTTTTCGTAAAGGACATAGCACAGTGACATCTTTGCTCAAAGTCACGGATAAACAATTTACAATACTTGTTCTTTTAGATCTTAGTAGTGCCTTAAATAGTGTAAACAATGACATATTAACAGGCACACTTGCTTCTCTTAACGAATCTGATTCTGTCATTAATTGGTTCAATTCTTATCTTCGATGGCGCTCGCAATGTATACGACACGGTCCATTATTTTCAGATTGGTGTGACTTATCAGCTGGCGTACCTCAAGGTGTTCTTTCTATTCTTCTCTTTTCTATATTTATTAATTCCATCTCTTCTGTTATTTCTTCACTCTACCATCTTTATGCTGATGATTTACAGCTTTACCGACACTGTCACGTCTCTGATATCTCTGTGTTGTAAATCTTATAAATAATGATATGCAAAACATATTTAATTGGGCTAATTCATTTGGTATGCTTCATCGAAGTCAATCCATCGAAATCTAAATGTATGATTATTGGCAATAGATATATAACTAATTTAGTTTCTATGCCAATCCCTCTAATAATGTATAATGATAAAGTTATCTCAATTGTCAACACAGCTTATCTTGGAATGCACATGTCGCTGATTTATCTTAAAGAGTCCATTACACTCTATACTTATTAAGGTGCTTGCAGAACTCTATTCCCATCTCTGCTAAAATTACACTAACTCAAACTCTAATACTTCCTCTTTTAGACTACGCAGATGTATGTTACTTGGACGCCAATGAGGAGCTATTAAACAAACTTGAGCGTTTTCAAAACCTATGCCTTCGCTATTTATATACGGTTTACGCACATATGACCATATCTCCTATTTCAGAACTGAACTCTTGTGGCTCCCAATCAGTTTCTGACGGAATACTCATACTTTACCCCTCTTTATAACATTCTTTATAAGCCTTGTAGTCCTTTATATTAACGTGAAAAATTTAATTTTATGACTTCATTAAATCAACCTGTGAGACCAGTTACTTTACAAGTATTGAAAATACCACGCAATGTTACTAACTTTTTTAATAATTCTTACTTATTTTTTTTTATCTAGTATATAATTATGTATTTATTTATGTATATATGTCATTATTTTATTTGTATTTGAATGTATGTGTATATGTAATAATATTGTTTTTAAATTAATATTCTGTAGATAAAACTTTGTTGTAAAAGCTCTTGCCACCTTTTTTTTTAAACTTATTCTTTCTCTGGGTTTGCGGGAAGAACTCTCTGGAAGAGATACATACGCCCTTTGTACTATTTTTCTAGAATTATAATTTCTTGTAATGTTTTTTTTGTACAATAAAGTATTAAAATTGAAAAAAATATTGCTATCACGACTTTATGGCATGGAAAATGCAAAAAAAGGCTACATCGTTTTCGGAAACTATTTCTTTGAATCCCCGTGTATGAGAGTAGATAAAGTAATGTATGAAACTGCACATAACTAGGTATTATAATAATTGTGTAAAATTATTAAAAGCCTCGCCTCGTCTTTAAAACCCCATATTATGCAACAGTTTCGTAAACTTCTATTAGCTAATACAATAATGTTTTGTTGACATTTTTATACTTTTGATGACTTTAAAATAAAGATACCTTCAAAACGCTTCTGAAGATACCTCATTTGTCAAATTATGATATGAAGGTAGTTTAGAAGATATGCGGTTAAAAAATAAAGATACATATATACATGCTAAAAACATATACACTTCACCGTCGTCAGGTAAAAAAATAAGAAAAATTATTACTGTACTGACCATTATGAAATTTGAAATACTTGAAGTTAAAAAATTTTAATACGAAACTTTAAAAAGTTTTCCCTGTACTCCATAAATCTCAAAACGAGCAACGAATTCCTAAATATTTTTTTCAAATAAGATTTTCACTTTGAAGAATGGTTGTTATTTAAGAAAAAACAACTCAAATTTAAAAACCCAAAAAAGCTTTACACCTACTTGACAATGTTTGAATCGTGATGGAGGTATTTATTTAAATAATTGCTGTACATTTGTCTACATAATATCACTAACACATAAAATTAACGCCAATATATTTACATACATATTATGCAGAATAATTTGTTCAAAAGAATGACTCACCACGTTCAAATAGAAAAGAAACAGCAAGTCTTGAACCATTGTGTGAACACTTCGAAGTGTATTTCTTAAACAGCGTTACTCAAAAAGCGATCTATGGTAAGTATTCTTTTATAATGCAAATAGTTCTCCGAAACTATTCATCGTTTTTAAAAGGAAGTAGGTCAAAAGCAGACTCTAGCATTATCTGGCTGTTGGAAAAAACCTATATTGTTGAGGCTAGTTTAAAAGATTGTTGCTGATTGATGACCCAGAACAGTCAGCTCTAGGGAGACAGTGAGTCCAGATTCCAAATAATATGTAAGAAAAATAATTACTACGAGTATCTACCTATATTTAATAAACAAATATCACTTGGTAGTTTCTTAGATATTTTTTTTCAAAAATTTTTGATACTTCTATGGTGTTACTTTGATGTGTATCTCTGTCAGTGTAGTTGGCCCGTCTCTCGGCCTATGATTCAAAATTAAAAAATTAAAAACCCACACGACTGTTTTGACACCAATTTATATGCAGTTTCATACACTATTTTTTCTACACTCATGTTATACTTAGTCAAAATAAAAGGATAAATTGAAAACAAAAAAGATTATTTCTTGATTTTTAGGCAAAAGGTTGCAGATGATATTTGTTGCGTAATATATTCGGTGGAGTTAAATTTAATTGTGAGTGAGAGAGTGTCAGTGCTAGATAAATCGTCACTTATTTTTTTTATCTTAGTTTTCGATAAAAGTAGATATTTATTTTGGCGCGAAATCCAGATTTCACTACTACGCATGTGCCAAGCATTAACTAATGAAGTTGCGTCTACGACGGATTAAATATATATGAATACCTATATCGGTACCATTAATCGTTATTTATGATATAAGAGCGGTAAGTTGGTTATTACAAACAAGTAGACGAATTGTCTGAAAAGTTTGTAAATACCAATTACGCACAACGTTACGCACAACGTTTTTCAACACATTTGCGAGAAAACAGTATAAATATAGGTAGATAATCTTTGTTTACTTTGAATTTAAGATTTTTTAAACGTACCTTATTTAATAAATATTTTTCATCTGGCGCGCCTTTTAAGAATTTTTCTACAGTAAATACTTTATATTTTTGCTTGTATGCAGCTGACCTGACTGTCGTTTCAAAAATGTTTAACTTTATGTAGGTACTTTGATAAATCTATGTCATTGTTGGTTTAAAGAGTACCTTTCCAAATCGAATATATTGACTATAATAAGGACGGCTTATACTTCACACGTTATTCATTGAATTTAAAACATTTTCAGAGAATGATTGAGTATCTCTTCGAGTTTTTCATGATATAAAATTATTGTGAGCCATTCGATTTTGGCGGTAAGAGTCCATTTTCTGCAATTTGCGCCTCATTTAAGATTTCAGGTAGAGTTGATTCCATATTAATATCGGATTCCTTGCTTGAACTTTTTAATTTGTAAAAAAATGGCAGTCGGAAAGTCACAACCATTTTTTTTTTCAAATGGTGCCATGTGCGGTTGGTAAAAATAAGAACAACATCTTTCGTATCTTTTTTTCTTTTAGTATTAAAGTGAGTCAAACTTATAGATCAAAAGCGCTTCAAAGGTGGTTTAATCGAAATTTAAAAAAACCGTAAAGGATACGTACGGCGCCATTCAACGGAGCGTGCGGTAAAACAGGTACTTATGTGAGAGTACCTATTTTACTGCACTGCGCCATGCAATACAACGGAGCGTGCGGTAAAACAGGTACATATGTGAGAGTACCTATTTTACTGCACGGCGCCATGCAATACAACGGAGCGTGCGGTAAAACTGGTACTTATGTGAGAGTACCTATTTTACTGCACGGCGCCTTGCAATACAACGGAGCGTGCGGTAAAACAGTTACTTATGTGAGAGTACCTATTTTACTGCACGGCGCCATGCAATACAACGGAGCGTGCGGTAAAACAGGTAGTTATGTGAGAGTACCGTGTGCTTAGTGTGAGTTTTTGCGTATTCGTAACTCTACTATCGCGTTCATATATCCACTAAAAGTCCTTTGAGAAAAAACCGTCTTGAAACGCGTCCGCTAGAAGCGCTCCATCGTTTCCATACATATATTTCGTTGACGCGAACGCTGTTATCACCGCTGCAAGAATGCAACACAAATTGCATCTATAAACATTTATATAAAAATGCATAATTTTTGTCATATAATGTTCGTAATAATAAGTTAATATTAAGTATATATTTACACAATAAAAACTATTTTCCTAATAGGGACTAGTTTAGATTTAAAACTTGTAATAACAATAACTGTAAAATTGTATTAAGTTAGGTAAAAGTAGAGCAGGTTTGTTTCATTTCCCCTCTTTACTATTTGTTGATATCAAAAATGATATTGTGTGAGTACCGACATGTTGTCGACTTTATACGCACGACTATCCCCAAAAAAGCGGGAAATTTAGTTTAACATATGTTTGTAAAAAATATGCCATTTGTTGTGCAAAACTATACAGAACTACCATGTAAAGTTCTATATAAGCCGTATGTACGGTTAATAAGTTACAGGTGAAAATAGTTAGCGTGTTGAGCATTGTACATTCTTTCTCCCTCACTCCTTTGAAAATAGACTGCGATAGAGATACAAAAGGGATGGGTCTATGGGTAAAAAAGAGAAAGACTGTCTAAAACTTTACCTGGCTAGGGTCATTAAGTCCTTAGGCTATGCCTAAAATTAGCATTACAGGTTAAAAGCACATCTTTGCCCCTACACGTAGGTATCTATACCGTTACGATAAGTAGTATGGTTAGGGCGCAAATTACGTGTAAAGTTATGAAATACGATAGCTTATAACTCAGCAACCGGGTTACATAGGATAAAAATAAATGCTTCACTAGATACCCTTCATAGGCATCTACCGTAATAAATAGGTTTCATACAGGTAACTTTAAGCCCTGAAGTACAGGAGCACAATGAAAATCCTGAAAACTTATGACACACATTTTTTCATGACTTAACATACTGACAGACACCAAAAACACGAAAAGGTATGTCCGAATTTTAGGTCCATTTTTTGACATATAACACAAAGTCTGTAGTCATCTAGTGTAGGCAGAAAGCCCTGAGAGCTAGAATTTCAGCTCTTCTCTCACTACGGCCTAACCGTAGACAATGGAACATACCACTATGTGCCGTTGGAACCGCCTTCTAAAGATCTATCCTAGGACACCTAAATCGTCATTATAGCTCCTACCGTTTGGCTATAAAACCTAAAAATATAAAACAGTGTTATTTTATAATCAAGCCGCAAATCGTGTGACTGTGATGGCAATAGCCGATAGAAACCCCAACTGTAAGTAGCGATTTATAGCTAGGTAGATATACCTACACTTTCGATATATGTCTATATCGACTACTATATGTTGTCTTTCACTAAGTTTTTGTGTGGGCTAGATTTTTAGTCACTACAGTAAGTACAATAAGTTAAGTACTAAATCTAGAAGGTTCTATGGAACAACCTCTCCCTCTGATGGGGTTTTTCATTTTTACTATAAATATAGAACGAATTTTGATTTGTATACAGTCTTCAAGAGAACTTCAACAAGTTAATAGCTATGAAAGCTAAGAAGTAAAATTTTTGTACATATGTGTTAGAATTTAAGTAAGAAGCATAAGTTAAATAAAATCGGTCTGTTGTGTGCATATACGCGTTTTAATATCTCAAGCGCCTAAGAAGAAACTCCTTGTCACGGGCAAAACCTTGTGCCACAGATATCGAAGGGTCTGTCCGCACAAACGCTATAGTAACGTTAAAAACTCACACTAGGCACACCGTTCCGTTATATGGTCCGTAATTTTGAATTTTCGAACAATGCATACAAACTTCCCAAAGGTTTTTTTTTTGAGCAAATGTGTTGGAAAAGTTATTTTAAAGCATCGCTGTCATAAAAAAAAACAATGCTTTAAAATAACTTTTTTTTAAATCAAAGAATTGTGTGTATAAAGCATATAATTAAAGAACATTTTTAGGGTCGTAACCTGGATTTTAAAGTATAAACGTAGATAAAACTATTTTAAATTTCAGTTATGCCGTGAGCCGAGTTCTAATGACTCCATTGTTATTTCCATCCTGTATTACTCAAGAATGTTACAATAAAATCCACATTAAAACTACAAGTACAATAGAGCGGACATTTCAAATTTGGATTAGGCCATTGTTATAACTGAGCATGGTTAACTTGTTTTCTTTATTTTCCATAATAGCAATGTACCTAATGTCAATGTTTATAATGTAGTAACCGAATATTACTTCTAATACTCCTCAATTATACCATTTCGAAATTGTTTAGTTATTTTACTATAATCTATTTAACTCAATTTCATCACAAGGAAACATAGATTTATTAACTCATTTGTTTTAAGACCGAACAATAAATAATCTTTTTAATAATATCAATCTCATCGCAATCGATATTATAGTTTTTAAGTGACGTCTTAGTTATCAAACATATAAAAATACCTATTATTTTTTTTAAACCAAACAATCTTTCGGTCCGCCTGAGGGTATAAGCGGTCACCGTAGTCTATGGACGCTTGCAATATCTGGGATATCAGTCGCGCGTTGCCAACCCTTCAAAAATCTAATAAATTCTTTCTTGATGAACCCCATACTGCAGTCTTTAGAGAAAACCTTGGCAGGAAGCTCATTCCAAAACTCAAGCGTTCGCGGGAGGAAGATTTTCCGAAACCGCACTGTACGCGACCATTTCGGTTCTGAAGTGTAAGAATAAATTCCCTACCGATGGCGAGTAGTCCGATGGTAGAAAGTAGCCATAATTTTGAATAATTCCTCAGAACACATCCCATTATACAGGCGGTAGAACAACACAGGGAGGCAAAGTCTCTCCTCAGACTTAAGGGCTTGATACGGTTTGGGATCGTCGACAATTCTCACAGCCCATCGTTGAACAGAGTCAAAAGGGCCAACCTGGTATCCGGGTGTCGAGTGCAGAGATGGTAGCGGTACTTCATATGGGGCCGAACTTGCGACTCGTAAAGTTTGCCCCAACGTGATGTACTGCTTCGCTCAACCAATGCTCTTGGCGATGGAGAGGGGAATGTTCTGGAATAGTAGGACCACAGTGAATGGGGATTTCTTAGCAGTCAACGCTCAGACCTGTGTCTTTGTAGGGCTTAATCCGACCAAGATTTCCCCTCCCCAGTCAGAGACCTTGGACACAGTGGTCTCAATTTGAGGCACGATTTCTTCGCGCTTTTTCACAATGGAACGAGGAATGTTTGCACGACGCGTGTTAAGCGTCTCCAGTACTGTCATCCGCAAAGCAATGTATGTTATTTATTTCCAACATGTCATTGATTGTAGTAGAAACAACGTAGGAGGCAGCACGACGCCTTCGGCAGCTTAAGCAAGTGATCAGAAAGCACGACTCCCAGAGGGATAGCTCGCAAGTCGCCCACCTATTTACCGATGAATTGGAATTTATCTCTGGCAGTTGTTATTTTCTTACTGAACCTCGAGGCAGCATTTAATTTGCGTTTTAACTCAGAAATATTTGGGTCCTTCTTATTACGAGCGGTTGTCCAAGCCTCATAAGCAATTTTCTTTAGTATTTTAGTGTATCTGCAAGACCTATTAAACCACGGTCGTTTTTTGACGTCGGCAGCTAAACGCAGATTTGGAATGAAACATTCCATACCAGCGAGGATTGTCTCAGTAACTGCGGCCGCGCAGACGTCAGGATCTTCTGTGCTAAAGCAGATCTGCCTCCACGTGTACGATGCATAAAATTCTCGCAATCCATCCCAGTCTGCCGAGTTATAATTCCACACACCACGTCAGTTAGTTCGCCCTGATGGATCAGGTTGTGTGAATGATTTGAGTCCGAGTCCGATCACAGTGGTCCGAGGAGACGATAGGCGCATCCACTGAAACGGAATATCCGACCGGACGTGTAGTCAGCAGAAGGTTCAGAAAGAAGCTCGTATGGTCCTCTATATCTAGTATTCTCGTTTAAAAAAGTTCCAGCTGAGAGAATCTATATTCAGGACAGAGCAAATTCATGAGCAGATATCTCTGCGTAGTTATTAGTTCAAGAACTGAGCGACCCACGATGGTGGGCGTTAAAGTCTCCCAAAATAACTAGTTCTGCTGTGAGATATTACTCTAGAACTTTGTCAGTCGTCAAACTTATAGGTGCGTGAAGAGTCGAGCTACGTCCGTGTCACCGGTATGACGAGTGTACCCATAATATTGACAGGTCCCTTCAAGGCTATTTGTATTTATCTATGTGAATAAATGAAGCCGTTTCAATGATCGTAAATAGTGCTTCTGGTTAGTTCAAATTAGTAAAGATAGTTTCATGTTAGCCAGAATTAGATTAGAAAATAAGTTTTCAAAATCAGTTTAACTTTATTAAGATGATTAGTTGAGATATAAAAAAGAAATAACAGATATTTATTATAAATGTAAAAGCACAGAGTGAGGAACAGTAGATAAAGTTTTCATGAACAATAAAATTTGCCAAAGATCGCTATAGGTAGCTTGCATGTTGGGGTAGGACATGGACTCCCGAGGGATTTGATTTCAGATTTCTTAAATCACGCATATAAAAACAAGTTATTAAAAAACCGTCGGTTCGTAACAGAATTGTAACTGCAGTTGCGTTTATTCTTTGAAAATTGGGATAAAAATTTAAAAGAAAGGTCAAATTTTCTCAATTAATTGATTTTTTTAAGGGTCCGCAACGTGCAAGTGATACCCCTTACTTGTTTGCCACCTTAGTAGTATAAAAAAATCTGAACCACATTACCGTTCACGGTGCTGTTCAATTTAACAGTCTACGAGATATCATGTTATCCACCAATTAATCTGTCATCGTGTATCACGAGGACTCGGACAGTCGCAGACACGTCAATTGCTGCAGCTAGTTGAGCAGGTCTTGTAGATTATCGCGCCACTTGAATTCATTAAATTCATTAGTCTCCTTTCAGCAATCTGTTGCTAATATCCCATCAAAAACATAAATGTGAAATGAGAGCCAAGTTCAATATTATGATATATGCCTTGGATGTTGACTTCAACGACAAAAGAAGTGAGATCTAAATGGGTGCCAAGTTCAATGGTCAGTCCTGAAATTTATTTATAACAACATAAAATATCGTTTCTTCTTATAACTTAGGATAATATATTGTAGCCTGACGTCTGACTTGGCTAGTTCTCATACACAAATTATTATGTTCGATGGCTAGTTTCTACCAGCAAGCCATATTTTCGGAATAATAAAATAAGAACCGATAAGTAACAGGTTTAGAATTTGCGAAGGTTATAATATAATTCGTATATGAGAAACTAGCCAAGTCAGACCTTAGGCTACAATATATCATCCTAAGTTATAAGAAGAAATGATATTTTATGTTGTTATAAATAAATTTCAGGACTGATCATTGAACTTGGCACCCATTTAGATCTCACTTCTTTTGTCTTTGAAGTCAACATCCAAGGCATATATCATAATATTGAACTTGGCTCTCATTTCACATTTGTATTTTTGATGGGATTTCATATCTTTTTGTACATAAATATTTAGTAGGTACTTATTTATAACAAAACTAATACCAAATGGTTTTTGTTAAACTACTGTATTTTCCTACGTTTACAACATACATACTCTACTATAGTCTCACGCAACCTATTTATTTATTGTATATTACTATACTCAAACAAAGAATATGCAATCTAATGGAATAAGCAGCTTCCATCGGGAGGCATTGTAATAATTCGATGTAAGGTAAGTGTGTTACCCACCCGTAATTCTGTTGTACGACTCATTGTACAAAATACGTAATAAAAAGATAATTATTTAAGAAGATAACGGAACAAATTACCTGTTATCAATTGAATTCTCCGAAAAAACAAATTGTTACTAATAAGTTCTCATTCTCAAACTCATTCAGAGTTCAGTATACATACCTACTTATAACTCCCATAACTATACTAAAATTATTATTAATTTTTGATTTAAACTATTGCCCATACCATGTGTACTTACTAAAAGAATTGTAATAATAATATAACCACAAATATATAAGTATTTTTTAAGCACACCTATGAATTTCGTAGCATAAATCGCAACCTAATAGGTCAGATATCGAGACTCGAGAGACAACCGGACAGCACGCTGCGTAGGTTTTGCAAAGTGAACGCACGCCTGACGTCGTTGAAGATTCGTATCGTAAAAGTGCTTTAATATAAATTTTTGTAGGTTTTCTGCCAAAGAGAATGTGTTTAAGTACATTGTTATTCAAATGATTTAATAATTTGTCTTTTTAATTCTATAATACCTTGACGGTCATTAAGGATACGCGCGACCGCTGCCGTTACAAATGACCGCGCGCCCGCTTAAAGGTTAAGTGAAAAATTGTAATAAAATGATAAAAATTTACCAGTTTCTGATTTATTCCTTTATATTCACTTAATTACCTATCTGCATGCCAAATTTAAACTTTCTAGGTCATCTGGAACTGGGTTAGAGTTTTGATCTATAAGTCAGTCAGTGATAAAAATGACGACTTTTGAACGTTAATATTTAAATAACTGTTCGAGATGTGCTTATGAAATTTGGAGCACAGATTTATCCCGTAATATATGAGCCAAATTTGACACGTTTATGTTAAATAGTTTTTGAGTTATGAGGGGTCAAAAGTGGCTCCAAATGGTTCGTTTTTTTAATGCAGTCGGGGGAACGTTTTGTACTGAGAAGATATCACTAAAAGTCTCCCGATTGCATTTAAAAAATAGAGTAACAAAAATTTAATAACAAAAAAGCATTGTGTAGTTATATACATAGTCGTGAATCTTTCTCCCATACGAACTAACCATTGAATTTCTTTGACTATGTCAAGAAGGCACCTGAGTAAATTGGTTTATCAAATTTTTTTCCGTCCTATTCGAAAAATAAAACTTTTTTTTTACTTTTAAGTTTAATTTTTTTTAACGGCAGTCGTGTTTTTCATTTTTTTTATTTTATTTCAGTGCCTTGTAAAGCTTAGTTCTAGTGCAAGGGTCCCTAAACTTTTATCCACCAACTACCTTTTATGGAACCCCTATATCAAATAATTACAAGAAAGACACCGTTATATAAATAAGAATAAATTCTATTATTATTTAAATTGTAAACAACTTTATTCTTTACTTTAAACTTTCACGTACAGAATGTAATTTTTCCACCGTTTTATCAATAATTTCGCGGAACCCAGGTGTCTTTTTTACGGAAACCCTAAGGGTCGGCAACGCGCAAGTGATACCCCTGGTGTTGCAAGCGTCCATAGGCTACGGTGACCGCTTACCATCAGGCGGGCCGTAAGCTTGTTTGCCACCTTAGTGGTATTAAAAAAAAAAAAAAAAAAGTTTGTAAGTAAAGTTTTGCACATCACACCTACATAAACCCTGAAAACATTAAAGTCCATTTTTTGGGCAGTCGTGTAAAAATACTGGAAATTCATCAATACTAGTAGGATACTAATAGCCTACTTTTTGAAAAATAATGAAAATCGTATGCAGACAGACAGTTCGGTTTCGATCGATATAACGGTGGAGATTATTTTTATTTTTTAGGCGAGTAAGTTCGCACTGAAAAGTAAGATGAAGTTCATTTTGCAAAAATTCACAGCGCATCAGCGCATTAACTGCATGGCGGTGTTACATTAACTGCATGGCGGTGTTATATTAACTGCATGGCGGTGTTACATTAACTGCATGGCGGTGTTACATTAACTGCATGGCGGTGTTACATTAACTGCATGGCGGTGTTACATTAACTGCATGGCGGTGTTACAGAGAACTTGCTGATTTAGTCTGTCAGCAAGCACACGCAACATTGAGCTAAGTTTATTCTTCGCCTTAAAGTCAAATGACAAAAATGATGTTTTGAAGGCGGTGTATTTCTTTTTATTTTAAAATATTTCAGGTGGTACTTGGCCATACATACCTATGTTAGTAGGGAATCACCCTTTTTATTAAAAACTATGGGGCGCTCTAAGAAGGCAGTGATTAGAGTTTTAAAGGATAAAAAGTAATGCCCCTGGATGGCGTTGCAAGCATCCAAAGGCTACGGTGACACTTTAATATCAGGTGGGCCATCTGTTAGTTTGCTTCTTAGATGGTATAAAACAAGCTCCAAATCGGCGAAAACATTGCGTAACATACGAACAAAAGTCCATATCTTGGAAACGACAACGATTTTTACGAAACTTGCACTTTTTTTGAACGGTACCTAATTCAATTAAATAAGTATGATTAAAATCCAATCACTAGTTTCTCAGAAATACGTAGACAAAAATACATGAATTTACAAACATACATACATACACTTATGAAATTTTGCACATCTGATAGAAGCCCATATATATGACTATTGCGCAATTCTTACAATATTACATAAGTCAGTTAAAAATAACATCATAACAGACATTATATATGTCAATGACAAAAATACCTTCACGTAACATAAAAACATATGTATATAGTGCCAATTACACCTCCACGTAACATCCACATTCATTCCACGTTCAAATATACTACAGCCATCGGTAAAGATCAATACAAATAAATATCAAATATTTTTGTCCAACATTGGATGTCCAATAAACAAAAGGGTGGTTGAACAGAAGGCGGTTAATATGTCATTGTACGAAAGGGCTCACAATTATATTGACTATGGGAAGACATTACTCATTCGCTTAGTTTGCGCAGCTTCCGTTAGTGTGCGCCCGGCTTTATTGTTATTTATTGTGTAGAAATATTACTTTCATTTAGTTAGACGTAATGCCAATTATTCAATGACGTATGAAACAATTATAATAAATAACACCCGCATTTTACTGATGACTTAAATAAAACAAATTAATGTTTTGTGAACTTTCGGATTTTTGTGTACCGCTTTCTTTATATTAGCGCTTATAAAAAATAAAAAGTTACACCTGTTTTACTGGTACTGTAGTAACGAACCAAGTGAGTAGCCGAGTCTGCAATTTATTTTATCTATTCAAATAAGTCTAATCGTAACAAATATACCATAAATAAAGTTTGTTTGTTTATTAGTTATTCTGTTACGTCGTAAAAAAGCATCCAATAAAATTAAATCCACATAAGTAGCTGAAAAGATGAAGACGAACAAAGTATATGTGTAGTTTATTTAGATTGAGATTACCCACGAGAATAGATTGAATTGTAGTTCGGTGATATTTTTCACGTGGCAACGGAGCAACGGAGACTTCATCGATCAGAAGAATCTTACTACTTAATACTTGTTATCCCGATCTAGAGTTCCCACGAATACAGATATTTCCGCGAAAGATTAAGTGTTGCGATTGGAATAAACATGGGATACTTTTTATATCGTTTACTTATGGACTTATTTCAGGAATCTCTAGGCGGTAATATGATTACGTACGGGCGGGACAAATAAGAATATATATATCTATAGTTACAACTAGGAGAGTCATGATACCATTTCGAAAAACCAAACGTTATGTTCTCTGACCCGAACTACTCTCAGTAGTCATATTTTTACTTTACTACCATATCCGTTCTCTTAACGCAAAGCTAATAAATATCAATGACATTTTAATATCACCACATCGTAAAATAAACGTTGCAGGAGCAATTACACCGCTCAGAAGCCGGAAATATCCACATTCATAGAAATTAAGTTAAAGTCCGTCCTTTCTTTTATATAGGTAATTTATTTTAGTAGACATGCACTGATATAATTTAAAAATTAGGTGTTTATTCATATTCAATCTAATCTTTGAAATAATTGACCTACTGAAATAGCTGCCAGCTCTGGGTGGGTGCACCCGGTTACCGAGAGACTTTGCCTCCCTGTTTGTGTTCTACCTCTTGAATTATGGGTTGTGTTCTGAGGAATTGTTCGAAATAATGACCTACATTGTACCATCGCACCGCTCGCCATCGGCAGGGAATTCATTCTCACACTTCAGAACCTAAATAGTCGCGTACTGTACTGTTTAAGAGAAACTTCCTCCCGCGAACGCTTAGGTTGTGGAATGAGCTCCCTGCTAAGGTTCTTTCTAAGGACTACAGTATGTGGTTCTTCAAGCAAGAAGTTATTAGATTTTTGAAGGGTCAATACCGCGCATGTGATGTTCCAGGTGTTGCAAGCGTCAATAGGTTGCGATGACCGCTTACCTCCAGGCGGACCGCAAGCTTGTTTGCCACCTTAGTGATATAAAAAAAACTGATTATCGAAATATAATGTCACCGGATAATAAATATCAATATGGCGCTGAATGCAATCGGTCCAGTCTGGTATACTTACAGTTTGGAAATCAATAGAGAATTTACCTCCTATGTACTACAGAGGTAGTTTAGAGGTTGATATGATGACGGTATCAATGTAACCAGTAAACGCTGCCAGCTGCGCATACCAACCAAGCACTATTGGTAACTATACTACCAAGAAGACAGTTGCAAACCAATGTAGCAACGGACATGGTCACTTGTCTAACCTATTCTGGAGTATAGACCGAAAAATGCCCTAGGTTTCATGACGACCTACTCAGGGCCGCGTATGGACTTGTACAAGGTGTAAGTGCCATCGTAACACAATTTGATACCTTAGACTTAGTTCTTTAATCTGAATTACTGTAACGGTGTTACTAAACTTAATTAAAAAAATTATAAAAAATATTTTAAAAAATTTAAAGACACGTTGATAGTATTTTTTTACAGTTGTCTGTAAGGGGTTTAGAATCATGTACTGAATTCATAGTATCTGTTTACATTACGACGTCACTGACACCAAGTTAGTGGCTGAGCTCTGTTTGTATTTTCAATTTAAGATATTCAGCACGTCACTATAATGCTTACCTAATTATGCCATACGCCAATATTTAAAGTCGTGGCAATTGATGGGAAACCATGCTAGGTTTTCACCCTGGGGATTGCCAAAATGGTGACACCCTTATATAAATGTGTGTAGTTCATAATTTACCATTTAAAAACTAAAGCAAATCTCATTACATGTGTAATTTTGTACAACGTAACAACAGTTTTGCGAATTGCGCTTTATAACGACGAGCAGTAGACGTTTAGCGTTTGATATTACCTTAAATAAGCTTTGATTATATATAATTAAGTCAAGCGACATAATATATACGTTTATATAAAATAATTGATCGTTTGCCGTAGTCACAGAATAGGTAATATGGTATGGTACTTCATGGTGACTTTTGACCTGGGTAGATGGATCGAGAGCGCTAAGCTCTCCTGCATCTCGAGATGAAATGGATAAAATAAAATGACAAAAAAGTAGTTTCTAAATAATACAAAGAAGAAGGAAGACTAGACGGCTGAAGCTAACTATAGGTACACATTATTTAAATAGTAAAACATTTAATTTCTTATCACTATACAATTGCTGAGATCCTTTTCAAAATAAATCGGTACTTAAGATAAATAATTTCGCGACGAAGTAACGACTTTGGTATTTTCGTCGTACAGACGTACGAGTATGTATATTTCGTATATTCTTCAAATAAAAATAAAATGATACACGTTACGTAACGGATTTTACTCTATACAAGAGTGCTAGGTATAGGGCTCTCAAACCGGCCTGTATTAGTTTGCCGACGCGAGAAGTTTCCTGGGTATTAATTCCGGCTGAATCATAGATATATTATTACAATCTGTTTCTATAATTTTGAAATGTAAAAAGTTTGCCTCATTTTTGTCAGGGTTTCATCAGACAGACTCATTTGAGTTGAACCATGTCAAAAGTCTTAACTCTCGATGGGAATATGAGATGAAGTATGCGGTTCCAAGTAATTGAGCATAGTTTGCTTTTTGCGACGTATGTACTGTTTTTATTGTTTGCAGTAAAATGTAATACTATTTGGAATCGATACTTTCATGTTATTATTTACGAGAAAAGGGCATTTATGACGAAAAAGAAACGATTTCAATTTTATCTGTGAAAAAAAAGAACACGAAACTAGTAGTCAAAGGCGATTATTAGAGCCATATTAGACCAGATCTGAGATCAATAAATCCTACATAGATTAATAATATGGACCATATTGAAAATAATTCTTTATAAACTTTCATTTCGTCAAATGTTAGACTCCTTATATTTGACTGAATGAACGAAAACGAAAACAGGTTTAAATTTAATAAAAAAATTGGCTCTTAAAATGCTATAATTTCTAATAATTATTACTGGAGATATATATAGTTATCTTCGGAGGTCTATATGTTGAGTGCTTTATGTAATGAATCTGTGAAAACAGTGTCTGTCCATCCATCTCTTTGATACAGGCATAATATTAAGTTCATACGCACTGATTTTGGTCAAAAATGCTACAAAATTTTATTTCAATATTTATGTTGACTGTGGGTTTTATGGTTTTTTGTTTTACCAACAAAACATTGGAATTCTCATAGAAATTTTCACCTCCTGTTTTGCCCCCTAGGAGATGTTTTTTAAAAATTGTGAAACACGCCAATTTTCTTTTTAATCGTAAAGACCAAATACCGACTTAATGCATTTAGCTTCAAAATTGACGGATTTTCATACAAACTTCCAACCCCCATTTTGCCCTTTCGCGGATGAATTTTGCAAAATCCTTTCTTAGTCGAGCCCAACGCGAAGTAATAACAAATTTCAAGTTCCTAGTCCCACCGGTTTGTGCTGTGCGATGATGTGTCGTTGAACCTGTCAGTCAATTTTTTTCTTTTATATATACAGATAAGGCTTGTTCTAGTTAGTACTTAACGAAATGTAAATGAGCCCTTTTCATCCTTAAAAAAAGCCTAAAAGGAAAACTTGTATAAAGCGAAAGCCGTAAATATGTCGTCTCATGAGGATCTTCAGTTTTCGGAGTCATAATAAAGGTTTCACACATAGTCTTTATTTGTGAAAAAAATAGCAAAAAATATGGTCGTCACGAGCGGCTAAAGAGGGTTCATCGCTCGGAGTACGTGACACGTCTTCAGTTCGGGTGCTGACTCTGTAAGCCCATTTTGTAGCCGTACGTGTGACGTCCCGGACATAAGACAAACTGCACATTATGAGAAAAACTTCTTACGTCTATAAAATAAACCTTTATTACACTTAGGGTCGATTCGACCAAACAAGTATATCTCTTATCCTAACATCAGTAGTTATTCTCGAGATACTAAATTTTGCGTTTTATCAAGTTTTGCCTGTTCGAGAGTAAATCGTCATACCGCTAAGATGCGCAAAGTAAGCAGGTTATCCCGGGGTTATTGGTAACCTTGGTAACTGTAGTCTGGTGACACAGTGTTGCGTCGTGCAGTTCGGCTTCCGCTTGTTCGATATAGCAGGTAGCACGACACTGCGCGTCATTCAAGTATGTTTGTAAATGGCGTAAGATAAGAAAAGGAAATTTTATTTGTTTAACAATATTCATCCTCAAAAATGCAATTTACAAGAATATGAATATGGTATAATTGGTAATCCTTCCATATTTTATTTTTATAACACTAAGGGCCCGACTAATGGTAAGCTGCCACGGCAGCCTACGGATTGCAACAGCTGGGGCATCACTCGGGCGTTGCCGCCCCTTCAAAATCTAATAACTTCTTTCTTGAAGAACCCAATACTGTAGTCCTTAGAAAAAACCTTGGGAGGGAGCTCATTCTACCCAATTTAGTTTCTAAAACGTGAGAATGAATAGCCTGCTGATGGTGAGCGGTACGATGGTAGAAAAGATTGTTGGGCAACATTATCGACAATTCCTCAGAACACATCCCACTGCACAATTTGTATTCTACACACACATAGGGAGTCAAAGTCTCTCTTCAGACTTAAGGTTTTACCGTTTTGGCTTGGCACTCTGAACTACTCTTTAATCAATCCGTTACATATACTCGTGCAAATAGCGTTTTTAACAAATTTGCTGAAAAATGCATTTACGTAGCTTGTATACATTGTTCGAAAGTTCAAAATTACCTGTTTTACCGCACGCTCTGTTGTATGACGCCGTGCGGTAAAATAGGAACTCTTACATAACTACCTGTAAGTAGTATAATACTATAAGAAAGAGAGACGAAAGAAAGAGAGACGAAAGATGTAATGTTTTGCGCCTCATTCTCCCGTTCAACATAAAACATGTGAAATTATAAATGTCAGTCAGTCAGTCACTTATGCTTCCAAAGCAGCAAGTTTTACCGAATTTCAATCATTGTTTAAATTTAACTATTAATTGCCAAAAGTAATGACCTATCTGGATAATTTCTTATTTGCTATTAAAAACAGTCGTATGAAAAAGTTTATTTAATTACTAATAAATTATACTGTTTTTCGCAAATGAGTTAAAAAACGTTGTACGACATTGTTGCGGGATTTAGAAACTGTTCACTTTTCTCCAAGGTTGCCAAACGAATTTTTCGATGACACGAGAATGTTTTTGTACGAGCACAGTACTTATAGTACAGTAGTTATATTTTTTATCTTATCTTCAGCCATTTCGGAGCAAATAATGTAAGCAACGGCACAAAACATAAACAATTACAAATTATAACCAAACCATTTACCAGCCACCACTACCATCAATTACCAGCTATCCCATTAATTAATATGATAAATACGAAAAGTTTGAATGTTTGGTTGTGTACTCAATCACGCTACAACCACTGGATGGATCGTAACGAAACTTGGCATACATATAGATTAGGTCCTGGATAAGACAAAGGCTATTTCACATCCCAAAAAATTTAAAAGTTTCCGTGGGAATAACTATAACGTTTGTTGCTCAATCCCGCCTCTACGGAGCATTCAATTGATCTGAAATTTTGCACAGAGATAGCTTTCTGTATCTTCCGTGCAAAAACAGAAGTATAAAGGGTACTATTTATCCCGGAAAAATTAAAATATTCCCGCGGGAGTAACTATAACCGAATCCCATGAACGAACCAGCTTGCTTGCTATACCAAACTTCTTGAGTATAAGCCAGGAATTGCCGTAAGAAATCCACGGCCAAATTACAACAAACTGAGGGCGGGTGGAGCCGCTGGCAAAAGCTAGTATAAATATTTTTTTTCGTTTTACTCAAAAACTATGTCTTTGAAAGAAAAAGCAAAAGCTTTCATCAATCGAATATTATTTGCTCTACAATTTTGCATTCTTGTAATTTTTCTCACTTATGAAGTAAATATTTATTTTCGGTTACTCAAAACCTTCAATTTGAGATATGTTAAATTTCATTGAAATCCCGTTACTTGTTTTTTTCTAATTTCGGTGGTCTAATATGTATTCGAGCGTTTGAAAAGTACTTACAATATGAAGTACTTTTCATTATGCTTCACAGTAATGGACCTAAAGAAGAAACAAGTAAAACAGGTTTTTACCATTCACTCGCACCTACATACATATATGTAACGGTATTTTTTTTCTACTGTTCTGGATAATATAGTTGGAACGGCCTATATGAAAAAGTCAAATTCTGTTTTAAATGAAAATTACTTCCTCAGGTATTAGCAGAAATGTGTTGGTATTGACTTACTCATTAAAATAATACTTAGTTCTACTTGACCGAGAATCTTTAAAGTCGGCAAACAGACAAGTCTCACTCAAAGCACAAAAGTTAAGGATGAACTACTACTCTTATGTATGTGTTAGAGAGGGCTTTCCAAAAGATTAACGTTAGGACGGTTCTTAGCTTTCTCAAACTGAAAAGGTTCAGAAATCGATGATGCTGAACATTAGATTCGTAACCCATTTGTGATCACAATCGAAAGCGTAAATTCTGATTTGAGCATTGATCAACAGGAAATATTGCTGGTAATGTCAGCAGGTCAGACCTCCAAGATCATTTGTATACATAGGTCCCTACTAGTAGAAATCTTATTTGGAATTTGTACAGCAATTTATGTAGAATACTTATCCGGAGCTTTCTCTATGTGAGAGATATCATCCACTATGGTTGATATTCACACGTAAAATAAAAACAAAAAAAAAAGTCGATTACTTCTGAATCACAGTTAAGATTGAAATTGAGAAAAATGCTCAGATAGACCGAATTTTCGATAAGAAGCGAACCTATCGATCACACAGTTACGTTAACGATGTAGTGCTCTTTGTATCCTTGTCACACCTAAATCAGTTATCCTTATCATTATAGATACATGAACTACGCGCAACGAAGCTTAATTACGTTCTTTTATTGTACGAAATATATAAAAGTAAAATTAGAAAGTACCGGACGAGCAACTTTTCCTGAGAATATTATTTTTATATTTGAGATTTTTTACATAAAGATTATTATTGCGTCTTTAAAAAGTCTTAAGCGTCTTTTAGCGATAAAAAACAAACCGCTAGACTTTTTGTGCTCACAATCTTTTGAGATCTAAGCCATGACGTGGCGTATCGATTGATATGGTCACGAGAGCAATTTGGTAATTGATTAACAATATTAACAAAATAGATACATGCATATAAAATTTAAAGTCATCAAGTACTTTTAATTGCGTAAATATGGTAAGTAGCATCGCAGGAGATACAACTGACATGCCAAGATATGTTGAACGAGGTGATGTAACTTGAAATCAAAAAGCATAACTCAATTTTTATTAATCTTGCTTACTTTTGAAATAATAAATCTTTATATTCATAACAGATAGAAAATTCTAGATAGCGTAAATCAATATAGTCACAAAAACACATTTTTTATTTTCTTTTATGATGTGCATACCGTCACACTCACAATACATATGCATAACATCACGTCTGTGTCTCGAAGGGGTCAAGGGCATTAACAACAAATATATTTACCTACCTATAACTGAAGTATCTTTTAAGTGAAAACTTTTTAATTTAAAATACTTTAAAATACATATAAAACCGACGACACTTTGCAGCAACAAGAAAGTTCAAATAAATAATGTCGTTCGTGACACGAAATCCTATAAAACATTTATTACTTTCCCTTTTACCGCGGCTTATCAGCGTTAGCTTTTTCCGAATAAAATATTAAATCGGCCTCTTCCATTAGCAAGGAGTGAAAAGTGGAAAAAACAGAAATAATTCGTTTTAAGTGCTAGAAACTCAACCATCTGTCGGGCTTTGTCGTGTCTCAAGTCGCGATTGGGCGAGAATTACACGCTGCGTAGGTACTTACTATGTGTTTGAGCATTTCTGAAGACCAATGTACGAGAGTCAGTTATATTTTACAAGATTTAGTGTTTCGCTAATTACAACATAAGCTTTTAAAGTTTTTTATATTATTTTCGTTGTTAACAAAAGAACCCTTTTGGTCATACTATGGTTTTTTATCATTTTGCGCTGGTTTTGAATTAAAACTTTACTTTATTAATGAGTAAAATATGTGTGTTTTTTACACGCTAATCGGTGAAGAAAATGTGCTTTTCTTCACTAATGCTTTGAAAGTAGATAGTATTCAACTCGAAATGCGGGATGTAAATCCTGATCTGCTAGGCTGGCCAATATAAAACTTTTTAGTTAATATATACCATAGAAAAAAAACCCACCTGCATTCTAAATTGGTGCCAGCGCTATTCGTGATAAAATACGTGGAAACATTTTTTTAATACCTGTTTTTTACATATCCAATATACTTTAAGCTAAAATAGTGCTAGACATCACACCCTCGAACTATAAACATCCTCACTTGTTTCGCTCTTTTGTGTGCCTAAATATCTCGGGTGTGACTGATTACTTAAATCCCATATAAGTTTTTAAATTTACGCGTTCCATTACTAAAATAAAAAATAAAAAAAGGGATTTTGCCAAATGTCGTATTCATTCCCGTTTTATTATTTTTAAATTACTTAAATAAAATGTAAAATAATGTACTATTTCAAAAAGCACAGGTAAATAATGTTTTTTTACTTAATATGATGTTATTTATATTCACCATAGAAAAAGTTAGACGTATACGTATACGTACTGTGCAAAGGTACAAACACATTAAATTATTATTGCAATGCCATTTGCGATTTACTCAACATAAGGTCGTGAGTGGTATGCATCTAGCGACTTCCGGCGACAAGATTGTCTCTCTCTAGCGGCTGTGCTAGTGGGAGACCGTTCTTCACTGCTAATTGCTAATTTACTTATGCTACTGTACATATAAGATCGTCTAGGCGCTTCGGTACTTTATATTGTGTGACTGGTGACACTCGGTAAAACACCTTTATTTTAGAATCTTGTGTTCTTTTTTGCCCGTTAAAACAACAAGCGAGCCATTATAAACATCGCTATTCTTTTTAAATCAATTTTTTTTTTTTTTAATCATATAATATTTTTCTGAACATAGATTAAATTATCTAAATATATTGATACGATAAGGTTAATACTTTGATTTCCTTAAATTAATCTGTTGAATACTGTCCATCGGATGTTGATTCCCTCGCAGCCTAGTTGGTAGTGTGGACGACTGCTGAGCAGAGAGTGTGGGTTCGATACCCGCACTGGACAAAATTTATGTAATAAACATTTGTGTTTGGCTTGAGTATGGGTGTATTTATGTATAATATGTATGTTTTACAAAAAAAAATTAATATAAATGTATTTGTATACCTTGTCTGGTCACCATAAAACAAGTTCTGCTTACTTTAGAGCCAGATGGCGCTGTGTATAATGTCCAAAAATATTTATATATTTATTTATTATCGGACAGATTCGAAATTTCTCGAATATCCCTCTTCTAGAGCACTATGATTCTTTAAATATCATACGTGCCCTTATAGTGCAATTTCATAGGAAATCACGCTATGAAAATATACTATCTGAGCAGTACCTTAGTCCGTAATTTGACGATTCTTTTTAACTGCGAACGCTGCAGAACGTAACCTATTCGCCAATCTAACTATTGTAGGGCTTACTGATTTTTTGAGTCTTGGGTAGTACCGAAGAATACTGTATTATCTACAAGATCTAACTGCTCCCCGTTTATGAGTACACAGGTTCATACTTGCCTGACATTTGGTGGTAGACTTTTATTTATATTAAGTTATCTTGCTATTTACGATGAAATTATTTATGGTAAACCAGAGGATAACATTAGCCAGGCAGCTGTTTACATTATTTAAACAGTTTCCCGCCTTTAAATTTGAATAAAAGTAATGTTATTTGTAAATGATTTACAAAAAAACTATATTTTACAACCATATCATTTATGTATAGAAGAAATAGGGATGGAAAAATGGAACCTTGTGGAACACCAATTTTCAAGTAGATATCTTTTTCTAAGATTGTGCAAATAATCTTTCCTTTCTCATCAAACCAGATTGATCTCGTTCTTGACCCGGTATTCCCAAATGAATCTGTTACGCCTAGTTCAGGCGTCAGGCGAGGCGTAGGCATCGTCTCACCCGAGCGGGATCTGTCGCGGTCGCACGCGTAGGGGACGGATCTAGGCACCAATTAGGTACCTGTCTATTCAATTCGATACTTCCTTTCAATCCTAGACTGGTAACGACTGTGGAATTCTGATTTTGTAAATCGATTTGTTTTCGAAGTGGAATTCTTAATTGATGATTCTTAAATGGAATAAAGACTCATGGAAATTATTCAGTGTAAGTTCGTCTGTATCACACGGTATATCTACGATTGCTTTCAAAACTTTCTTATTCCTTTTATGTCAATATAAACTCTACTCCACCTTTATAATAAAATATTGAAAAATTAAAACGTTTATTGTATGATTTAAATGTAACCAGATACTACCCCATGCTGTTGTATATCCAGCCAATATGGAGAATAAAACCGTAAATTTCTGGCCAGTACATATATACATTCTGGTCAGAAATAAAAACAATATAGGTTAAAACAGGCAGAAAAGTTTAAGAAACTTACCCCAAAACTTACATTGCTACAATCTACTTATTATGAAATTTTAATAAAAAAGGCATAAATTAATTCCAAATTTAATGAAAACAATAACTGATAGCAGATGTATCTGGATTTAAATCTTTTTTGTTAACCAATATACGTAATAATAATAATATAATATGCGTCAAATTGTTTCCATTCAAATTATTAGGTATTTATAGCGTCGGTACTTATACTAACATCACAACTAAACGAATACTGATATGCAAAATAAAAGACTGGAAGTCTATAATATATAAGTCAATACATAAAAGCTTCTGTCGGATTCCATCTCAGTAATCAGGGCCTGAGGCCTTGATCTCTTGCTGATAGAGATAATATCGAATTCGAAATATGTTTAATTCATTTACTCATGGCTTGTTAATCGCGGTATTTTTTAATTGATTTTTTTTTTCTAAACCACTAAGGTAGAAAACAAGCTTACGGTCCGCCTGAACGTAAGCGGTCACCGTAGCCTATGGACGCTTGCAACACCAGGGGTATTACTCCCGCGTTGCCGTCCCTTCAGAAATCTAATAACTTCTTTTAAATATGAAGAACTTTATACTGTGGTCCTTGGAGAAAACCTTGGCTAGGAGCTCATTCCACAACCCAAGCGTTTGTGGGAGGAAGTTTCTATGAAACCGCACTGACGTGACCATTTCGGTTCTAAAGTGTGAGAACGGTATCCGTGTGCCCATCGATGGCAGCAGTACTTTATATGGGGCCGGACTAGCGACTTGTAAAGCAGCAACCTTTGCCCCGACGTGAAGTACTGCTTCGCTCTGTTGAGTACACCAAGTTTTTGGGACGCCAGCATCACCTTATCTTGCAGATGATTTCGAAACTGAACATCGCTGGAGATGTCAACACCAAGAAACCGAATGCTCTTGGGATGGATAGGGAAGTGTTCTGGAATTGTAGGACCTCAGTAAATGGGGTTTTCTTGAATGGGACTTGTGTCATTGTAGGGTTTAATCGGACCAAGTTCCCAGTCAGAGACCTTGGACAGAGAAGTCTCGATTTGAGACACAAGTTCTTTACGTTTTTCCTCCACAACCGGTGTAATAAGCGTCTTCAGTACTGTCACCTGCATAGCAATGTATGTTTTTAATATCCAACATGTCATTGATATGCAGTAGAAACAGCGTAGGAGACAACACAGAGCCTTGCGGGACAACAGCATTAATGCCCATGATATCAGAGCAACTACCGTCAACTACGGCTCGTGTGCATCTGCCGGACAAAATGTTTGTCGATGACTATTTTGTATTTTCAAATTGTAATTTAGAAGTAGATAAGTAAAAAGGCCAGTTTGGTAGTAAATTTAAGTTAAAAAACTTAGGCAAATTACAGAAGAGTTAAGGTATGAATGTCAAAATAGACAAAAATTAAATTTGTGTTGATCAAGAACAATTTATAGAAAAACTGCTATGTAAATTTTACTTGAAAAACTGTAAAAATGTAGAAACTCTAATGGAAACAAATTTAAAATTACAGAAATGTTAAGAGTCTAAAAGCAATTATCCATATCAACAACTTATTGGTTGTTTAAAGTATCTTTTAATTTCTTACCAGACCTGATATATCTTTTTGCATTAGTTACTTGTCCTTATTTAAAAATTGTAACAATGCGACACATTAGACTCATGGGTTCTTAAGTATTTAGTTTTACAAAATTTTATGGTCTTATGTACATTAAAAATAATTTGGATTTAGTTGGTTTTGTAGATGCTGATTGGGTCTCTGATATACTGTTTTGTATATTCTGGATGCGTGGTTTCACATTAGTGTAGAAAGCAGCAGACAGTGGCCCTGTCAAGCACAGAAGCAGAATATGTGGCTTTATGCGAAGCCAGCAAAGAGACCATTTTTTTAAAAAAAGCTTGTTATTTAAGTTAATTTACATTTAAGGGCAATCGCACTGTATAATGATAGCCAAAGTGCTCAGAAAATGTTGCATCATCAGGTCAAGGTTGACATGTCTTGAAAATACCACTTAAGTATAAGTACACCAAAACTTCTATCAATTAGACAAGTAAAATTGGTAAAAACCCTTTGTCAAGTTGAAAATTACCTGATGGGCTGATCTTCATAAATCATAGTTAAAAACTATTACATCAGCTATTAAACAAAAAACAAAACATAAAAATTGGTCCATTCGTTTGGACACACGAGGCCACAGACACACACACACACATGGCGATCAAACTTATTACACCCCTCTTTTTTTATCGGCGATTAAAAATACTGATGAAATCGAAACCAAATACCTGCTATAATTTTTTCATGAGTGTACTAGTGTGCTGGATATCCTGGCTGCAGCATCAGACCAAGTATTCCATAATCTTGTATAGTTATGTAGCAATGCATAAGTGGTTCGAATTTAAGGTCACGCATATGTTTGAAAGTAAAGTAAATATGTTTGAAAGAAAAAAACCGCAACCAAATCGTTTGCCCCGTTAAAGAGCTACGGTGCCACAGACAGTAACACATACAGCGGTCAAACTTTAAACACCCCTATTTTTGCGTCTTTTTTGGAAATATTAAACTATGTTAAATACTATCAACTACAGCATACGTATGTTGATGATGATACCCGACAGATTAAATCTTTCGCAACACTATGTTAGTTATTTATACAGGTAGTTAATAATTATTATTCATTGTTTTTAATGTATCAAATAAAACAGCTAGTTAAATATAAGAAAGACGATATTTATAATGTATGACGATGTAATAATATAGACAAAATAACACGTAATTTACACGTCAATGACGGAAAGAAATAACGGAGTAATTTTGTTCTGAAATTCATTAAGTGAGTTTGTTCGTTTTGGGATGAAAAGTTTCCACTTTTGATACTTTTCACACTTTTCATGCCACCGACACCTATCGTTCGTGCAGCTTTGATACGTACTACCAAAAAAAATATTTTTTTACCAGCAAACAAGTTGCCTGATAGTTGGCTAATTATTTTATCTGGTAAAGCATAATGCACATACATGATAAAAACATTAAAAATAATAATAATATGACTTACGTCTTAAACAACCAACAATGTTTAACATCCAATTCCAACATATTCAACAATACACAATTCACTCCTTTCAACAAAAATAATTCAATTCATATAAACAATTCTTTAGCGATCACATTTTCGTAAATCGAACAATTACTCCGCCATCACAAAAATTCAAATTTCGAATTAGGAACGCGAGCGCGCGCGCCGGCGCACACCACTGGCACTAAACTACAGAATCCTCTAATTTACGATTATACGCGCACAAGATGTGTTAACTATAAATAAATTGCACGCCCAGTACTGACTGATTTCCCGTAAAAGCTGTATTATTATTTGTTTAGTTATTTAAGATTACTGGAATTCGATTACAAACTTTAAAGGAAGCAGCTGATGCAAGTAAATCCAGTAGTTTGTTTTTACAATACTCCCGTTTGAATGTGCTTTGGCAATCGTGGAAATGGCTTGATATGTTTTCAGGATTACGTATGACAGGATATGTTCAGGCCCTGTACTGCGAACTTTAGAGAGAAATGCAAGAGCTCGCGAACCTTTACATTTCTGGATCGAGATATTTCCTTAAGAAAAATGTATTGAATTGAATTTTAGTAATCTTTTGATTTCAGTAACAACTTCATAGGAATAAGTCGTATATTTCAGAAAATACTTATTTCTTATTTATGACTGATAGTCATCTTCTTCTTGTTGTTCCTCGCCAATCACTGGTTAGACATTACCCTTAAGAAGTTCTCCTTGTCCCTGGCAACCTGGTACACTTCGTGTCTCTGGCAAGGTGTAACAGCTGCACGGTTCTCATTACTCCACTGTCTAATGTTTCGAAGCTAAGACTTCTTTCTCCGGCCAGCCGGCTCCCAACAAATAATAAAAACATGCCTGCTAAGACTAAAAGTGTACTAAAGATTAAAATACAAGTTGTATTATTTTGTGTTGAGTGAAATCAAGACCTTATAAACTTGGCATTTGGAATTTATTTAAAAAAAAACAAAACAAAATGACAGTAGTACATTTTTTTTTGATACCACTAAGGTGGCAAACAAGCTTACGTTTCGCCTGATGGTAAGTGGTCACCGTAGCCTATGGACGCTTGCAACACCAGGGGCATCCTCGCGCATTGCCGACCCCTCAGAAATCTAATAACTTTTTTGGTGAAGAACCCCATACTGTAGTCCTTAGAGAAAACCTTGGCAGGGAGCTCATTCCACAACCCAAGCGTTCGCGGGAGGAAGTTTCTTTGAAACTGCACTGTATACGCGACCATTTCGGTTCTAAAGTGTGAGAATGAATTCCCTGCCGATGGCGGGCGGTGCGATGGTAGAAAGTAGCCGTGGGCATCATTTAGAACAATTCCTCAGAACACAACCCATTGTACAAGCGATAGAACACACACAGGGAGGTAAAGTCTCTTCTCAGACTAAAGGGCTCAACACCGCAAGTGAGTTTGGGATCGTCGACAATTCTCACAGCCCGTCGTTGAACCGAGTCAAAAGGGCCAAGCTGGTATCCGGGTGCACCCGCCCAGAGATGGCAGCAGTACTCCATATGGGGCCGGATTTGCGACTTGTAAAGCAGCAACCTTTGCCCCGACGAGAAGTACTGCGTCGCTCTGTTGAGTACACCAAGTTTTTTGGACGCCAGCTTTACCTTGTCTAGCAAATGATCTCGGAACTGAACATCGCTGGAGATGTCAACACCAAGGATCCCAATGCTCTTAGAGATGGAGAGGGTAGTGTTCTGGAATTATGGGAACACAGTGAATGGGGTGTTCTTAGCGGTGAACGCGCAGACTACGATTTAGCGACACCAAATGTCATTTAGTTCAGTTCTAATATCTAATAATTAATTCCTTCTTTTTCTCTTTTTATTGAGTTTTTATTGCGAAGTAAATAATTTCTTTGGTTACTTGTTGTCATTCAACACTAACTAATGCATCTTAAAGAATATCTTTTGTTGACTGTTGTAAGGTCTCTCGGTTTTATTCACAATAACTTTTTTCCGTATATTAGTGATTTTTGCGATGTTATTTGCACCAAAAGCATCTTTGAGTAATGTAGTTAAGGTGATTGCATACCCAAACGAGTTAGGTTTGCAAGAATTTGATTAATTTTGTTACAGTCCTGAGTATACTTTTTAGTATTTGATATGTGTTATAGTTCAAACCTGAAATTAGTAGATTTGCTAATATTATAATAAACAGGCTATTAAAACAGTTAGAAGAAAAAAATTCTGACACTCTATTTTTGAGCTTTAATTCAAATTGTTTGAAAAACTAAGAGTGAAATTATCTTGATTCCTATTTCATAAAATGTATATTAATATGAATATGATTGGCTAATTTTATAGTTCTAAATAAATATTTGAATTATACACCGACAAAAAACTGACAAAATCGAGATTTTCAACGTCCGGTGACGTGCTAGCGCCCATTGTACGTGGAACTGCGTCCATTGTACGTGGAACTGCGTCCATTGTACGTGGAACTGCGTCCATTGTACGTGGAACTGCGTCTCTGTATGCTTTAATAGTGTAATATGACTTTGAACACTAGTCAATACTCCACGTTTTTGCTAGGGTATGCCTTATCCTTAAAGTAAGAGTATAAGTTAGAGTTTATTACCGCATTACTGCATGCTCAGGATAATATATAAAACCTTGCATAAGAAAAAAAAACAAATTGCAACCAACAAAATAAGAATAACAAAGATGGGGACACTTCCGCAGGAAGCAGTTTCGTTATCCTTTTGTCTTTATGAATTTTATATGTAAAATAAACTATTCATATCTAAAATGACATATAATTTGTGTTATTGTGTAACCGTTGTTGTATATTTTATCATTATACTATTTTTATATTTTATATCAACGCGACAAAAAAAACATAAAATTAAGCTAAAACCTGAGTAAAAATTGAAAAATTAGACTTAAGAATCTTATTATTAGCGTCAAAAAGTCGATTTTTTAACAACATTTAGGTGAGGACTCAATTTGTATAGATCAGCGACACAAATAGTACTATACAAGATGTATTCAAATGGTAATGTTTACGTTAAAGATGCTGTTTTCAGCGTTTCGCGTTGACGACGGCGCTGCGCGAGGCAACAATCGTATTCAGCTGGCTGCTGCTGCTGGGGAAACTCAGGACAAAAGCAGGTCACGAAGGTCGCGGAAGTTTATCTTTCTTCAATCCGTCAATATTACATACATACGGATCGAATGAAAAACTACCCTTTATTAAGTCGGTTAAATATATTTCTCAAAGTGTTTTAATTTAAGCCTTATACTTCAAAAATTTAGTAAATGTAATGCGATCGTTTGTAGCCGTATTTTACCTGTTAAATGTTACGTTTACTAAATAAAAAAAATACAAAGTATTTCTTATAGCTTTACGTGTTAACATGCTTTTGTCATAAATCTAATTTGATTGACTAAAACGAGATGAAAACCTCTAAATTTACCCCATACGCGCACACACACACACACACACACACTCAATATTTGTATTAATACACGTGGAATATGTTAAATATATTTTAATAAGTTCTTCGTCATTTATTGTTTATTAATAAATTAAGTGAAGTTATTTCTATGTATTGATTATCAAAAAAAAAACAGATCATTGCACAAATCCTAGGATGTTTGGAAAATAAGAATGAATTTTTTAATCTTCCAAGCTATATTCAGGATCATTGCAAAAAACTGGGTTTGGTTTAGTTCGGTTGAAAGCGCTGATTGGGTGGGATAAAGTAGGTTTAGAACATCTTTTTTCTGATTGGGCGGCACCTCCATATAATGTTTATTCTTATTGGTTTTTTTGGTTTTGACGTACCTAATAATTATAATTAAAAATACCTACTACGTATTAATATCGCTTCAAAAATATCATATTTGTTTTTGATAACAATGTCTTGCAGTAAAATTTCTAAACGCCACTTCAATAAAAAACAAAGTGAAATAACGGAAAATTATTATTGAGTTATTTTTCGTATAAAGAAACATACAGTATTATATAACAAATTCATAATAGGTACATTGTGTATTAAGTATGATAGTAATTTTATTCCTGATCGAACTTATGAATTAAAAATTTTGGCTAAAATCAAAACTTGTAATTGCTCGCTTGTTGTTTGCGTAATTCATATTTTAAACTGTTTTACATACTTACTTGATAGAGCGTCATTACAGCCCGTGAGTTTTATGACCGCCCGCTTTTCCTTAAAAAAAGTAAAATTTAGAGAGAAAAAGATCTTAGCACCCTTCCTCTGCCCTTCGGTCTTGCTACTTCTTACTACTTCACTCACAGCTTAGCTACGGAATTGAACTCTGGGGCACAGCCGTACTAACTCGTGTATTAACACTTTTTCTATACTATTTCTACATTTTTTCTATAATTAAATTTGTAAGATTCAACAGAAACCTATTTCCAGACAAAACATGGGTGCATGATTATATGCTAAGACGCAAGCTACAGCTTAACTTACCCCCATCTAAGTTACAAAAAATGTCTAAATCGGTATATAGTATGATTTCAAAAATCTACAATGGACTACCCAACGAAATT
Organism: Apoda limacodes; assembly: GCA_946406115.1. Lineage (NCBI taxonomy): Eukaryota > Metazoa > Arthropoda > Insecta > Lepidoptera > Limacodidae > Apoda > Apoda limacodes. Next base: position 35,444,797 of record OX291542.1, on the reverse strand, counting down.
ACAGTTATTGAGAACAACATTTTTGAAAAAAAAAACTTAAATTATTTGAAATTGAACACGTCTTTTATGACATAAATGATTGTTTGACATTAAACATTTGTAATAACTCATTATGAATTAATTGTAATAAAATGAATATCCATTTAAATTTGATTGTACCAATTAAGCATAAAAATTTACTTGTAAATTTGAATTTATGAATAATAAAGAGTTTGGGTATGAGTATGAGTGATAACACTCTTTACGAGTAAGTGTAATGAACAATAGCATACAATACCTGCAAAAACATAGCATACAATACCTACAAAAAAAATAGCTTACAATACCTACAAAAAATAGCATACAATACCTACAAAAAAATAGCATACAATACCTACAGAAAAATAGCATACAATACCTACAAAAAATAGCATACAATACCTACAAAAAAAATACTATCTTGCAATGAGTGCATTGGTAAGAACTTTTGTATAATGTTTTATCAAGTGTCTACTATTTGTATACATCGGTTCGGTAATTATAATTTTACCATGAGATATGAAATAAGTTACGTAGGTCTTTCCTATGAACATGTACATGGACATTTTAAATTGTATCTTCTTTGATAATGATTGTCCTTTTAATGACTTTGACGACACATTTATTAACTGAAGAGCAAACGCACGTGGTTTCGCTCTCACGGGAATCATTTATTTAATAGCTCTTATCAAAACAAAATATCATGGAAATTAGGTCAACTCAGAGATACATCATGAAAAAGTACACGTTTAAATGTTCACACTAAAAAAAAAACCTTATTGTTTGTAGAACAAATGCACTACCTACATATTTTTGCGGGCGGTTGCTGTATAGTATGTAATAGGAAGCTGTATTTGCAACCAAATCCTTTCACAATATCATTATTTTGTGAAACTCTTGGCCGCTCTGGAATCCTTACGCGCGGGTAACTAAAGTGACTATAAGATGGGATACAGTCTAACTAAGGGATGACGAGATGTTTTGGCCATTACTAAGTCCTTTCACCCGAACACTTTTACTGTTTATTTCGGATATGAGGAAAAAAATTGTTAAAATATGTGGCTTGGCCGTTGTGTTACTATAAGACCTATTGTTTAACAGAAAAGTAATGCACAGTGAATAAATTTTCCACCTTACGCCCATTTAACGGTAGCGAAACAGCCAAGCCACATTTTTTGACTAAGGTGTAGAGTTTTTGAAATTAGGGCTTGTAGAGTTAGGGCGTGTAGAGTTAGAAGCTTGGCTTTACATGAGATCTGATAACTTTTTGACAGTGTGAGCCATATGGTTGTTGGAATATAACAAAAATAAATCTGACTCTCTTTAACTAATACTTTGCGAGTCTTTCTAGTTCATACGTAAAAGGTTAAACCATTAACAATGGCTTACTAGTTATAAGTAAAGAGTTTAATTTTATTTTATTCTGTAGTTAGTGTGTGCTCTATTAGAATGACCTCGTTTACCCACTTTCCGAATGACGATAAATAAATGCCAAGGTAATTAAATCGTCAACAAGTGTTTTTCTTGGCTTCCAACCCTAATATATTATAAGCTCAGTAAATAACAGTATCTATAAAAGTGACAAAGTCTATACTTACTTCGAAAATTAATTAATTAAGATACACTGTGAGTGAAAAAAAGTTACTTTTATCAAGTGTACAAGCAAATTTTTTTTTTAAATAATTAGTTGATAGTTACATAATACTTTTGTGTCTAAATAAAAATAGACAACTTATAATTAAAAAGGTATACAAAACCATTCGATGGTGAAAAATGTAGTATTTGGAAGCTTCGAATACGTAACTTACTGAATGAACTCAAAGAGCTTCAAGTGATAGATACCGAAGCTGCAACGGAACCGAACGAGGCGTGAAACAAAAAACAAAAAAGCAAAGAATAGCATAATAGAGTATTTATCTAATATTTTACTAGGTGTAACAAGAGAATATATAAATGCAAAAGAAGTATTCTCAAAGTTGGATTCGATTTATGAAATAGAAAGCATAGCGACTCAATTGTAATAAAAAAGACGGCCAAGTGCGAGTCGGCCTCGCACAGGAAGGGTTCCGTACCATTATCTATAAAAACGGCAAAAAAAATTTGTAAGTTATTGTATGGGAGCCACCTGAATTATTTATTTTATTCTGTTTACTAAATTTAATACTAAATTCGTTGTTATAGTGGCAACACAGAACAGGAGATGTATCTCACATCTTCTGTGAAAACTTTAACTGTATACGGTTTATGAGATGCTGACAGACGGGCGGACGGAAGGCGGAGTCTTAGTAATACGGTTCCGCTAATTACCCTTTGGGTACGGAACCCTAAAAACAATTATAAAAATTGAAGTAAGAAGGTGATATGATTACCCGCTTATAAATCACTTTAGTAGATTTGACGACTTAGTATGCAAATTAATAGCTGCAAGTACAAAATTGTAGGAGGTTGATAAAGTTACGCACCTTTTTATAACTTTAATTTGACTTGACCATAAAATAACATTAATTCATGAAAGACATGATACAAGTATAAAGGTTCTTCAAGCGGAAATCAGAAATGCCAATATATTGCACGTCATTATAAAAAATTTAAAAGGGTCTCGCAACATTTTCGGGACACATTGTAAATCAAAGTTTAAATCAAAATCTAATTAAATTAGGATTTTAAAAAGCTATTTAAGTAGGACAAAATGTCATATACAGAGAAACTGCAATTTTAATAATAAGGTAAAACAACGTTCTGAAAACTTAAAAACAGTACAAATAGCAAAAAAAGTTTGTAAAAGTCACATCTTGAATGTGATTGTTATAAGTTTTTGTAAAGTAGGCCTTTAAAGTCTAGAAAAACTGATTCTGAAAACTCTGGGGATCACAAAATAACTCGTAAATCTAACAAGTTGTTGTCTTAAAACCTGTGTCATTAGATCCACCGTCTATAAAATCTGTATGTGAAACAGACGTGTATTCAGACTGCTGTTCATTTTAGAATAAATTTACTACTTCGTTCGTAATAATCGAATTCCTATGATTTAAGGAGTGAGTGCATTAAAAACTTGCCCCTTGAATCGTATACTGAAAACAATGATGATATTTCTGATAATTATTTGATGTATACGAAATCTCTAGTATTCTAGGTTTTCTCCAAGGACTACAGTTTGGGGTTCTTCTAGAAAGAAGTTATTAGATGTTGCAATCCCCCGGTGTTACAATGCATAGGCTGCGATGACCGCTTACCATCAGGCGGGCCGCAAGCTTGTTTGCCACCTCAGTGGTATTAAAAAAAATGTTATATACCTACTTCATATAAAGAGATTTAATCCAGGGATGATATTTTTTTGTGAGAAAATGCTAAAATCACTTATTGAAAATGAAACCTGGACATTTGTACCAAAACCCGAAAACAGAAGTATTGAGTGTGAATGGGTATTTACAAAAATGATGAAATTGGAAAACCCCCGTTTGTAAACTTAACAAATCCTTATATGGATTAAAACAATCAGCAAGATGCTGGTTTCAATTATTAGAACTAGCTTTAAATGAAAAGAGTTTTCAGTACTCATCACTGGACCGCTGTATATATATTCTAAATGCAGGTGACATTCAGAAAAACATTTATGTTATACTTTACGTAGATGCCCTTATAATTTCTACTGCAAATATAAATACCAATTAATGAATAAATTTAAAAAGGAAGAAATATAAAAGTTAAATCTTTCTTAGGAAATAAAGTAGAAAGGTACTAAAATAAAGTCACTTTAGAACAGAGTATGTATATAAAAACAGTCTTAAATAAATTTAATACTAATGAATTACGACACCTAAAGTTCCAATGAAGAAACAAAGGCCCCTTGTAAAAGTGTTATCGGATGTTATATGTATATAATGGTCTGCACTCGTCCTGACTTAAGCTTTGCTGTGAACCTCATGAGTCGATATGCTTACAAAAACAATCATTCACTTTGGTTATTGTTCAATAGGGTTTTACGTTACTAAAAAGGAACAAAGAATCTTAAGTTGATTTACATACGTTGTGAGTATAGTGATTTACTGATTGGCTTTGTAGAATCCGATTGGGGAAGTAAAGAAGTAGACAGACAAAGTTCTAGAGGCTAGTTGTTTAAATTATTTGAACAATGCACAATAAGCTGGCAAACAAAGAGGCAAACAACGGTTGCCGTGTCCTCAACGAAGGCTAAATATATGGCATTGAAGCCGTTAAGAAGCTTTATGGTTAAAGTCATTAGTAACTAGTTTAAACATTAAAATAATAAGTCCCATTCTTATTTATACCTTTAACTAACTAATTAGTCATCAGATTTTGAAGTCCGACCTCTGATACAGCTTATTACGATTTTTAACTTACAACAGCCGGGGCGTACACTATTGTGATTTCCCATCTCCATAGATTTTTTTTTACTTGTCACCACATTTCAATTTTTAACGAAGTACATTAATATGGTAATATAGTTCTTGAAATTAGTATATAACATTATTATAATATAAGTATAAGTATAATAATGATGTAATATTTTGAAAACTGCCGAAAAATTGAAACACGTATTTTTTAATTTGTAATTAGAAGACCTCCAGCATAGGAAAACCCATACAAACTTCAATTCCCTTATTAACCCAAAAGGGTTTACTAAAACTCCTGAAATAAGTATTTTATTATTTATAACAACGAGTCTCTATTAATTTTCAGGCATCTAGCATCAAAATATACTACCTACATACCAAATTTCATCTTTCTAGGAATTCAGTACCCTAAGGATTTTGATGATCATCAGTGAGTGAGCAAGTGATGAAATCGGGGTATTTTAGATATCAATAAAATCTACAGTATAAGAGCTACGCAATTGAAACTTTATATCTTTGATAAGTTCACTATTAACATCATATCCCGAAAATGTTGTTTATCTGGTATAATCCAAACCCAAGTTATGAGGTTCAAAAAAACGACGAAGCGCTTCGAGAAAAGGTAGGTAGTGCCCTTGCGCTTCGCATGGCTCGTCTTGGCGGGGTACGACCGTGCCCCCAGATAAGAGGTGCGGAGACGATCATTATTTTCTCACTAAGTTCCCTAGTTCTTTTACGACGACTGCGCCGGTTTGCATAGTCTTGTTCGGGCGGTTCACTAATATTTGTCCACGCTGTAACTCGTCACGAAGTCGACAAACTCAGTTGAGATCGAAACGTTCATCCTTGAAGATAGCGCAGACAACTATGCCGAAATATCGGGAACTTATCAAATTTAATCTTGGTAAGCTTGAACATATAAACCTATTGATAATAACCGCGGAAGTTAAAAAATTAGGAAATAAAAAACAGTTAAAGAAAAAACCGTGTCTCTCTTGATTGACAAATGGAATGCCAGTGTGTAACGGGTAATTAATTCAAGTAACTAGGCAACCATTTTAAATCACAGCCACTGAGATGGCAACGAGATATTTCATGTGCAAATATTTTATTATTATTTGCTGTTTTAATTACTCCAACACTTAGCTATATGGAGTTATTAAAACAATTAATATAACATACACAAGGGAAATATAACATTTATGAGAAGAAGGGATAAAAATTTTCTTTTGGTGGCAAGCTAACTTACCTTGCTTCTTTATCCCTCTAAAATTCAAATTTCTTTCTGCATAAACATATTTTACAATTCATTTTGCATTTCACAACTCTTTTACAAAATTAAGAAAATATCTGTGCGAGAGGTATATAATGTAATATTGTTTTGTTTACATTAAAAGTTTCATGCCTGTATGTGTGTAAGTAAAGTTTCATAGTGCTAAATATACCGTACACGTATTTAATAAATCAACGAAGGCATAGCCAACATTTTGTTTTGAAGCAAACAATTAAATATAGGTGCCCTATATTAGTAGGTAACCTCTTCTATGGACAATCAACGAAAATTATACAAATTTACGAACTTGACGAATTTTCGATTCAGTTGCTGTTTTACCTGGCCTGAAAGCTACTTCATTGTTCCGAAGGTCACTGTTACTTAATTATTAGACTAATATCAGACATATAGAATTAATTGATAAGGCCAAGATTTTTATCCCTAGAAGATGTAGCCCTGTGGTTGGACACCCATCCACACCGTTATGTGGAGGACAACCACTTATCTGGTGAACTGAGGTGGCTTTATATTTATGTTCCGTAATTCGTGTATTACCCGTGTAATTTGAAGTAAGATGTGGTAAAATAAAAAACCAGGGACTGATTACTCTATCCGCGATTACCAGTTTCTGTCGAACTATAAGAATTAAGTCAGGAAATGACTAATACTTATGATAAATTCAATTAATAATTTAGAAGAAATTACTTCTGGCTATTTAATTGAGTCCCATAATAGTATAAATCAAACCGATAAAATTCAAGTCATCAAGCAAGTTAGAATACGATAAAACCTTACTGTTTTAGTAATCCAGTATGTTACATGCTATAAAATAATTATGGGCTTATTTTTTTGAGTTCACTTTATTTTGATGCTGTTGATCCTGGTGATTGTTGATGACTGGCTCAAAATCTTGGATAAGCAATGACGGCAAAAATAAGTTATAGTTATATTAACCGCGAATCTTTCTAAGAATCTAAGAAATATACTTTTATAGATTTTTCCAAATGAAAAATTCGAAAGTTGTCCGCTGTAGACGCCTGTGTGTCAGAACCTAATTAAATCACCCGTCTCGAGGTAAAATCACAGGGCGGAGGAGTGACTCCATAAAACTGCGTAATTATCTCTCGCAAATATAAATTAAATATTCATCAAATAAACGCGTTTTCACGATTTGCATAAGTATACTCAGTGAATAATGTCAAATTATGAGTATCATACTCCGTGTGTAATTTTATGGGAACATTTTGAATAACCGATGTGAATTTTGTCTGCTATTGTTACCAAAAGTTAAAATCGTAACGAGTTTTTGTGTGTAGATTTTAAGAGTTTTTAATAAAACAAATTCATGCTTATTTCTTTTCCAAGTCTGTGGCTCGCTAAATTTTAGTTTTAGATATCCAAATTAACATCAAACAATTTCCGTTTCGCAAGGTACTGCAGACACTGACACCGGGCTAATTTGTCAAGCCGATAAGTACCATAACTCAGCCCCACCAAATGCGGGAAGTCTAATCAACATATCCTTTTTTCTTAAGGTTCTTTAGTGTTATATTAAGCACTAAATGTTTCCAGCGGTTTCAATTATTTTAAGTACTTTGTACTACTTAGCTCTTAAGAGTAATCTGAGGGCACGGAAGTGTCCACGCCAAGACGAGCCAGGTGAAGCACAAGGGCACCCACCTTTTCTCAAAGTGCTTTGTCGTATTTTTTTAACCCTCATAACTTAGGTTAGGGTAATACCAGATGAACAAATTTCTTGGAATATGATGTCAATAATAGACTTATTGGATAGATGGGTTTTCCCATACAAACTTAAAATCATGCTGGAGGACTTCTGATTACAAATTAAAAAATACGTGTTTCAGCTACTTAAAAAATCATTCCTCAACCCCTTAAATCAGGAGATAAAAGTGTATATGGGGCTTTCGTTAGGTTTACGATATACGGAGATAATTAATATACTTCGTTAAAAATTAAAATATGGTGACTAGTATCTACAAAATAAAACTGTTGTACGGATGGGAAATTATAATAGTGTAGGGAAATTATAAGCTGTATCAGCGATCGGACTTAAAAATCTAATGTCATAGTAAACTAATCGACTAATGCAAATATAGTTTGTCGCCTAAATTAAATTGCACGTTATATCACCTAAGAGCCAAGTATCGCCCTATTCTATCGTTTATTATAAACAGTAAACCAACAGAAAAAGGCAAATATAGAGAATGTGCTATAAAAAAAGGCCCCTCTGATGTGCAGGAAATACACCCCCCCAAAAAAAAGAAAATATGTACAAAAGAAAAATATTCTCACAAACAACTTACAAAAAGAAACGAAATCCCAACATAAACGTTTTCATGTTAAATGGTGCCAAGACGAGGCCATATGGTTCGCACTGTCAAAAAAAAATATTAGATTTCGTGTAGAGCCAAGCTTCTAACTCTACACGCCCTAACTCTACAAAACTCTACATCTTAATCAATTTATGTGGTTTGGTCGTTTCGCTACCGTGAACACCGTAAGGTGAAAAATTCATTCACTGTTCATTACTTTCCTATAGTTTTTGTAGTCACGAAATGACAAAGCCACATATTTTGAATAAGGTGTTCGCCTCCTGGTTCGCCGCGTACTGCACCTCACGATTTCTCTTAAGATTCCTCTAGATGCCTTCGATGGCTGACTGTATGAATGAAATTATTGCTAATAGCTTGAAGACATGTATATAGCCAAAAACCTTCCTTAATAAACGGACTATCTAACAATAACTCGACGAGTAGTTCCTAAGATTATCGCGTTCTAACATACTCACCAGCTTTATAACTTATACTTCCTTCTGCCCGTGGCTTCGCCCGCACTTAATTCGGTAATTGGCGCACATGGGATTCCTACGGCATATACTGTAAGGTAATTTGCTATAGCAACCCAAAGTTTGTCGAGTCACGACCCGTGCACCAGCTCAAGTAGGACCATGTGTTATCTCAGTTAACCCATACATCCTGTACGAGCTGTCACGTACAACCTAATAATAATAATAATAATAATAATAATAATAATAATAATAATAATAGACATTTATTCCAAAAAATATTACATAAGGTTTAACAAAACATGCATTATTAATAATAGTATTAGTATTTGTATAACTCCTAAAATTTATATAATCTATGTTTATACACTTATAAAAAGGAGTATTTATTTATTTTCATTTTAACATATTATTCCATGCATTAATATAGGTAATTAATTGATTTATTAAAATTAATTTAAATTAGTTTAATTTTATTATTATTTGGATGTCCATTTGTGGACATAGGCCTCTTCCATCATATGCCACGTGTTTCTATCCAAAGCGAGTCTCGTCCAGGCGACGCCAGTCACGGCTTCCATGCCGTTCCGCCAACGGCGCCGCGGGCGGCCCCGTGCTCTCTGCCCGTCGCGCGGGTACCAATGCAGCGCTTGGTCGCTCCAGCGGCCGTCTTTTGTTCGCGCTGTGTGTCCAGCCCATCTCCATTTCATTCGGCATATAAGTTCAGCGGCGTCTATAATATCATTCACGGATCATTTTACGGATGTCGGCGTTCTTTATTTTTTCTATTAATTTGATGTTAAGCATGCTGCGTTCTGCAGTTCTTTGGAATACTTGTACTTTGCTTATTAGCTCATTAGTTATGGCCCAGGTTTGGCATCCAAAAATAAGAGTAGGAATAACGACTGAGTCCATTGCTTTCTTTTAAAGTTTGATATCTAATTTTGACTTGAACCTGGTTTCAATGACCAGTAAGCGCTCCATGCCTTCTTTATGCGTTTCTCAACTTCGTCCAATTTATGTTTTTTAAAGGATATGTTCTGACCAAGATATAAATAGTCTTCAGCATAGGCGATTGTTTTCGACTGTATAACGACCGATTTTGGTTCACTATTTGTCATTACGCGGGTTTTATCAGGGTTCATTTGTAATCCGCAGTTTCTACTTTGATGATCTAGAGTTTGGAGCATGAATTGAAGCTCTAGATGGCTCTCTGTTATCAGAACAATATCGTCGACAAAGCCTAAATGACTTAACAGTTTGCCGTTTATTCTAATGCCACACTGGTCCCAGTTTATCCTTCTAAAAATATATTCCAGCAAGGAAGTGAACAGGTTTGGTGAGATAGGTTCTCCTTGTTTTACCCCTCGTTTAATCTCGAAGTTATCTCCATCCCTTTCTAGCTTTACTACGGCCTAACAACCTAAGAATATTCTAAATGATAGACAATGATGTAGTCAACAGTTTATTTTATTTTAATAAATTAATTAATGCTAGGATGATGGTAAAATGATAGAGAGTTGCGTGTCTATCGTGTTCCAATACAAAACTAGAAGTGTTTTGTAAATTAATGCAAATGAGGGAATCAACGATTCTGCAATGATATTGCTTACAAAGCTAAATTTCTGTTTTATGTACGTTGGCTTATTACCACTACCTATAGTCTACGGGGAATATTGGTTTACTAGTGCAACTACCAGCTTAACTCACCAGTGGGACCATGGGGAATCTAGGGTAACCCATGCACCCATCATCTCAACTTACCAGTCGGACTTCGAAATAGTCTGGTGGATCCGTGTACCCACCAGAGGAACCACGAGGAATCTTGTTTTACCCTTACACCTACCAGTGTAACTAACTAATAGGACCACAGGGGATCTTACCTAACCGGATCGCGAACTCCCGTGCATCCACTGCATTCACTTAGTTCACATTGCATGCATTCACATTTAATTTGGACCATTTTCCCCTATAAAAACAATCTACATAATTTATACCTACCTCCGTCTATCTTGGTGGAAGTCATCTTGTTTTTCGTCTTATTTTTCTTTTTCGTTTCTCTTTTTATTTGTTTTCGTTTTATCTTCTTTTTTTTCCTTTCACACCAACCTTTGACAACTCTGATGAGATAGTATATATTATATCAAACACAGAGCTAGGATATATTTTATAGATATCTAAGGAAAAGTATTAAAATCAAATATTGTTTTGAATATGTTAAAATTTTATTTGAACTCTAATCTACATTTACCAATTCATTGACAATTACGAAAAAATCGTACTTCTGTTTCCCGCACTAAATGAATGCATCGGGTACGTGGGTAGGTCACGATCGACTTTTGTGTTTTTTTTTAATAATCCTATGTCTTTCTTCATCTTCTGAACTATCCGTGTGCCAAATTTTAGTTTAAATTTATTACGTGAAGTAAGAACAAACAAACACATTTACTTTTATCTATACATAAATAAGAATACTTACCGTCATGAAGTACCTAAGCATAATTTCCCAAGCACCGCAATCATCAAAATATCGTAATCGTTTGATTTATTGACTTGTTCAATACGGCTAGGCTTTATTAAGAGAAGAGTTTCAGAGTCTTCGTGGTTTTTATGAAAACGTTTCATGCCCTTTGTTTTATTTGATTCCCTTTCAAAAAGGGTCTCTTCGACTCGTAACTTATTCTCTTTGTTTACTTTTCTCTTAAAAGGTTTGATGAATACTTTAAGTGATCATAAAATGAATGTATAGGGCAATAAAAGTTTACTAAGTATTGTCGGTTTATATTGAAGGTAGGTATACTTATTATATTATTATATATTCTTAATATAAAAGAATATCGTTATATAGGAAAGCTTTAGAAAACCGCACAGTACAAAAGATTAATTTCATATCTATTATAATACTAGAAAAAATATTTACTAAGAAATTTTGAGGGTCTTCGGCTGTTGGCACAGGTATTATGTCCAGTATGTTAGGTTATTTTGACCCCTGGGACCACACCTGTTGTCAACTTAAAGACAATTATTACATCTTCAAAACCTAAGTTCCCTTTCAACGCTATGAACACAGTGTAACGCCCCCCCCCCCCCCCCCCATTTATATTATAATATAAATATTTTTAAGATAGTAAAATGTTTTAGGACACCTCGCAGCCCCACACTATTATTCAAATGTGAAAAGTTATCTAAATCTAAATAAATATTGTTCTAGATAATTATCGTATTTGGCCAAACGTGATCGTCAAAAGTGGTAGGACCCGAAACTTGTTGTGTTAACTTAGTAGTGACCCCAGTTGTTTTAGAGGTACGTCAGAGTAATAAAGCAAACAATAGTATACAAGTTAAGCATAAAAGAATATAATCAGAAAATAATCAAAAAAAAAATATAGCTAAATCTACGATAATAAATAATGCCCACTTTGAGTTTTTACCATTTCTAAAGTCAGTACAAAACCCCTAAACAAAGTAAATACTCGAAAATCAGAACTAAGGTACACAGGTACGAAGGAGTTATATGATTTTTCTGCTATCCCTACGCAAAGAGACCCTAATTGTTGCTACCTCCACATTTAAGGATAAAATCCATACGAATGCTAAATTTATTCGTTTTGTACAGTGGGAACTGGGTAACTTAGGGGCCGTCCATTAATCACGTGAGGCTCGAAAGGGGAGGGGAGGAGTCCGGCAAAAATCACGAAATATCACAAGGGGAGAGGGTGTATTAAGATATCACGTGTATTTATTTTTTCGTCAAAATTCTAAAAATTTTAAGATTTTTTGTAGGTACTAAAAAAACACGTATTTTTTTTCAATCGTAAAACTCACCACGTATCACCAAGGGGGAGGGGGGGGATTAAAAAATGCTAAAAAAACATCACGTGATTAATGGACGACCCCTAAGCGACCTGAAAGTAGGTTTATGGGGCGCCCCCTTACAATGTACATTACCGCTCACCTTCACTAGCTTACCAGCCAAAATAAAAAACCCTACTAACGCCGCTAAGGATGGTCATGGATTACATATAGGAATTACTGTATCTCTTGGCAGACCTAGTTATTTAGTGGGCTACATAATTATTATGGCTGGTATAATCATAGTTCCCACTTATACTTTTATAGAAGATTTATCTTTGCCTAGCTGAAAATGACTGAGAACAAGGTCCGTTCATGTATTCCTTCCTACTGAGGTGATTGAGATTTCTTTCTACCATAAGTTTCTAACCGGCAAATGCGGGCCCGTCATTTGTATGTTTTAACATTAATTTAGATATTTTTAAAACACAACCTAAAGGATTTTACAACGAACATACAATATTTTCACTGTAACTTCTAATATAAAAGCAATCTGGCTGTAGTTTTTGTAGTAGCTTCTACTGACCCACAAGCGTAGACTATGGTTTCCCTCTTCTCGGGCAGCGTTTCGACAATTTAAACGACGGCAATTGAATGTTCTGTATGTATGGGACCACCCACTTTTATCACCACTCACCCCCCTTTGACAACCTTTTCAACCCATATTTCAAACTGAAATCCATCCTATTTTTTATGATTATTTTATTATAAAAGAATATCTTTTAAGTATAATTCTAGATATGTAGGTTGGGGTAATATTATAGAGTCCTAATATGAACGGTCTAGATAAAACGGCCTAATTATCATAAACTAATAGAATATTAATATTATGTTTTAAATGATCGTAAAGTTCTAACAAACCCCGGGTAATTTCAAATGAACTGTGTGTGAACATAATAATATATAATTAGTTAATTCATTGTATTATGAATTGTATTTATACGCCTTCTATGAGGTAGGATATCTTGATTCCTTATATGCTAAATGTTAACATCTTTTTTGTACCCATAAAAAAAAACTAACCCGTCATACCATTATACGGAATACGTGAAAATCAAGACAACTACCCTTTATCATTGTTAGAATATTTTTTGTATGAGGCTACCCTAAAGGTTGTTAAAAGACTGACTTAGGTAAGTCTCGCGGGTGTTTTCAATATTATAACAGTTCTAAGTAACTTTGGCTTCCGCAGTTATACTCAACATTATAAAATTTCCAATAACAGTAGCAAAACTATTTAACTAAGGCAATAAAATCAATAAGAAAAGAAAACCGCGGATAACAAAATATCTCCTATCTCTATTTATCTTTAATTAATATATATACTATAGGTCTCTGATTTATCCTACGTTTAATTTCCTGAAATATATAATTTTCAAGTAAAAGTTATGAAACTACCTTTAAAGGTCATATGAAACGTGCTTCCACTTCTATATCACTTAACCTCCATCAGCGTTTAACGTTAAAACGTCTTTCAATCAACGTTAGTCCCAAACAAACACCCAATCATCGTTAGTTTTAAACCATTCAATCTCGCGCGGCAGGTTCAAAATTTTACGCAAATTTATTTTGTCTAGAGTCCGAATTCATAAATCAGGAGTTAGATTACTACCTACATTTAACAATAAATTCTGTGTTGATGTTTATGATTCGTAAGTTCATAATTTAATATTTTACATTTGAGTCATTTGTATTTATATTTTGTTAGCTTTAAACCTTTCATAAAATAAATCATTACTTCTCATCTAATGTATAAAATTACTGAACTTGTATATTTGAACGCGTCATTCTAATTTAAAGATGTATTTTGCTATAGGTAGTGCGATCATTGAAAATTGTTTACTCATGAAAATCTTCGCGCTAAAACTTGAATAAAACATTGATTTACAAAAATGTTAAGGCATAAATATGATATCGTCACAACAGCTTTACGTTCCGCCACAAACACCACAATGGCGCCAGCACCAGAGGTTCTTAGTCAGAACACCTATTCAAAAACGTGAACATATTTAAACAAAGATTGTAATATAAATAAATCATTTTGCTTGAAAGAGATCACTACCAACTATGCAAACTGACTCCCAGGATAATAAATATGCGTGCAGAAATCCAGTCAAGCAATAAACACAAACGATTGAAACCATCACAATAAAATAAAATTGAACGAAAAATCTGGAATAAACCCAAACATTGTGGGTACAAAAAACATGACCTGTCCAACTACTCTAGCGAGGAAATGCAAAGTTTCTACTACGATAGAAAACGTACGAGAATTCCGCTTGAGTGGCGATAGTTAGTTGTGCAAGTATTGAAATATGAGCGGAATTCTGACGCTGCATTTCGCACTAAAGTTTGCAATGAAGGACTAGAAGGTGGCTCGTTGGATGCAGATACAATTTCACGGGCGCCGCTCAAAGGATTAAGTGCAGAGAGTCGAAACCAAAAGCTGAATAAATGAGGAAAACGGTTTACGTGCACGGCACTTGTCAAACAGCAGCTTTTACTATCATGAATAATCATTTTTGAATTTGTTGTCAATAAATCTCTTAATATATTTTTAAAAAAAATTATAAAAATATCAAAAATCTGTATGTTATCCTAGGAGGTGTACAAAATGTTACTACGTCGAATTGTTCTAACACATACCAATTCAATCCTTACAACTTATGTACTCCTGCACGTAAGTGCTACTGAATTGTTTTTAGCAGATTTGCAAGGTAATAATATTATATCATAGTTTGTGTTTTGTTGACATTTTGTGAGTTGACAGTTTTTTTTTTGTCTGAACTGACTATGCTGTTTTCTGATGCAGCCATTACTGCTCCACCGTGCTTTTGGGGCGTGACTCCCCACGGGGGGAGCCTTGGGCTTGGGTTGTCGCTCTTGGGGTAAGCCTCGAGCCTGACGGTGAGTCAGCGCCAGGAGGGGATTTCTCGTTACGCGGTTGCGATTGCGAGTGAGTGGGGGCGAGAAGCGCCCCAGCACTCTTTGGTACCTCATGTATGAGGTGGGTCCATGCGTTCGCCGACGAACCCGGAGACGTTGGCGTAGTGTGAGGGGTGAGGGGGAGTTGGCTATAAGGGAAAGTCGTTGAGACTAGTCTCTCTATCCGCATAGCGAGATGGTCGTCTGGGGTCGTTAGTATGTGCCGGGGCCGCCTGACAATAGTTTTTCGACCGCGCCGTGGTCGGTCGGGGGGAAGGTAGCTTGTGGATTGCATAATTAATCGGTTCGGATCATTGACAGAATATACAAAAAAAGTGTAAATGCAAAGGTTATAACTAACCCAATATCCTGAACTTTTATGCATAAACAGTTTATGCCATGGAGCGTTTTTCACTTTCAATTATCAACTCCTGAGCCTTAAATTTTGCAAAAATAAACCAAACTACTCTACATATAGATAATGGTAAATCAGTAGAGAAATTAAAAGAATTAGTTTTAAAGTTATTTACAATAATTAATTGTGTTTGAAACTTACAAAATAATGATTATTGTTCTTACGGAAGAGAATATCATCTAAAACACAAATACGGCCTTGATTAGTTGCTAGTATAAGGTACATTTAAAATAACTTTTTGCCTGTAAGTACTTATTTTTATATGTTCACCAGTAATTTTTAAACAAAAAATTAATATTTGTATCTATTGTTTCACATAAAAATATTGTTAGCAGTTCATAGCCAAGTCAAAGGTAAGTAAAGTATAACTATTATGTTAGTAGTCAATTTTAAAATCAGACTGCATAACTTCAAATTCACCTCGCACCTTTGAATCGCTCGCTCTACTCAGGAATACTCTTGAACCACTGTGCCCGTAATTCAAACTCTAGAATCCTTTGCTACTCACAGGATTCAACTTAGGGCCACGCATAAAATTTGCCTTTTTTGCACTTATTGCGCAATCTATTATTTTTTTACCGATTTACACTTCTTTTTACACAAGGGTTATAAAAAAAAAAACGAGTTGCACTCCGGGAGTGCCGGCAGAAGTGAAAACCTTTACACACGATTCGCGCTTAACACTCAAATATGTCACAAGACATGTCTTTGACATTGTCAAGAAATAATAATGTTTGTTTATTTACTTTTTTGACGTAGTATATTTGACATCGCAATCTGTCATAGAATTAAAAATCCATATCCAACCTCCCTGTACTACTTATAATCGCGAATACTAAAAATAAAAATTATAATAGGCGTGGCATTACGGTTTCCGTCTTACGAATTTCCACGATTAGGACACGTGACCTGACGCGAGTTTATCATTTTTTACCCATACCAAAAAAAGTGCACGACGCCGCTAAAGAAGTTTTTACTTCAAAATATTTGGAAACAACAGAAAATTATGAACCCAAAACCCGTTTGCCAGAAAATTAAAATTACCCTGGGCTGTTCCAGAACGCAACGAGAACGTTAACTCGAAAGTCAGCTGAAACGGTTGGTAATAAAGAGATCGCCTTTAAAAAAAGTTTGTTATGAAAATGGTTGTCATTATGTAAAATAAAATATATTGTGTTTAAAATTATTAGGTAATACTCATACACCTTACAACACGTGTCCAAGAAGGTGAGTTATTGTCCCATAATATGTGGTGAAAATCATTTTAGCGATCAGAATCAATTATCAGTTTCTGAATTTGTACAACCAATACCCTATGACAATCAGTGGACCCGATAGTTGGCGCTGTGATCATATTAGTAATTAGAAACAACCCGTCGAGTTTTTTGTTAGATAGTCCTTTTATTACGGGAGGTTCTAGGCTATATACATGACTTGAAGCTATTAGCAATAATTTCATTCATAGAGTTAGGTGTCTAGACAGAGAAATCAAAAGGTGCAGTGCGCTGCGAATCAGGGGGCGAGCGCATCTGGCCAGCCTATGGCTAGTCGGGTATTGTCCAGCCAGTCTTTAGACATAGAGACAGTGTAACGTATATAAATACGGATAGACACACATTATTATACGTAATCCACTATATTATTTTAATTCCTAATTTATACTTAAATTATCAATACGAATATTAAGCACTTACACATAGCAAATATCAATTTTCATTACTATATATAGTAACGAATTAAGTCGCACGCAGCAGGTAAAGGCGCTGGCCAATCAGATGTTCATAAAACGATCCCAGCCTTGGCACCGCCCCTACACCACACATTCTTGATCAGGCTGCTGGACGTAGCACGTAGCCACGCCATCTTCAATGAGTACCGACAGCCACATAGCACTTGTTGCTGAAGCATCCTCTGCGGACCTTGCTTAACTCTGGGTCTAAAGCGTGCTTCGTCCATATGACGCCGCCTCGGTGCTCGGACTTCCTCAGGGTCAGCTGTTGCTGACAACCCCTACTGCCACAGGAGGGTGCTTGATAAATTTAGAAGCAGAGGAAGTTCAATGTGGAGTTTTATTGATGGAGTTTATTTACTTTTACAGTTTATTGTTGGAGTTTTTTTTATTTCTGGAGTGTACCTAATAAAGAGTTCGTTTTCTTAAGAGTTATTTTTATTGAAGTTTACTTCGAGTTTCATGTACCAATCGGCCAGTGCCTAGTGCGAACTTAAAGGACTATTATAATTAGTACTTAAATATTTATTTGTAAAAAAAAACTTTAATTATAAATAAATAAATATCTTTTAAGGCTCACACAGTTCACAGTTTCCACCTTCTGACATCGGCATCCTATGCATATGATACTTGGTGCACACGTACGTAACGGGAGTATACATCATTTACCTAACACCATGTGTATATATAAAATAAAAATTAATGAGCAGCAGTTCATCATTTCGAAGTGAACAAATGACGCGATATGGGAAGAGAGCGGAAGGTGGAGGAGGGGGAAAAGAGAGTGGGGTTTAAACGAAACAACGTTCGAGGGTTCAACAAAGTAGGTACGTAATAATATTTATAGAAAGCCAACTACCGGCAGTACTATACGATTGCTACCTCTTTCATTAATTATTGGAATTTGACATAATAACTACATATTGTATTATAGTGTTCATTTAATTCTGCGCTGTTTCCATTTAGATTTCTAAAACATAGTTGTTATAATAGGGTTGTTTTCTTTATTTGAAGTTTCAGAAACTATTTTTTTCCTTTGAAATTGGAAAGATTTATTTTTATTAAGACGTTTTAAAAAGCAAGCTCTTTCCAGCGCCTCTCAAACTGCGTGAAATATACGAGGGTCATTTATTAGGTTCAAGTTTTTATTCGTGCTCCTCAAACTGTCGCAACGCGGCTTTATGCGCTAATGTTCGTGATGCGACAGTAAAGTTGTCTATGGGCCGCCATAAATAATTCCTTTTACGATGTCATTCGCATGCTCGTTCTGGTTGTTTTACATTAGCGTTAATAACTGTTATAATTTTAAAAATTAATGAAGTTAGTTTTAGAATCAAAAACTCACATCGTCATAAAGTGTCGAAATGGCAAAAACATCATGTTTCTTTGATATAATATTGAATTATAATTGAAAAGGTATATGATCTGGGCAAGACGAGCCAAGCGGAGCGCAAGGGCACAACCTACCTTTTCTCGAAGCGCTTCGTCGGTTTTTTGAACTCATAACTAATAAGTTGGGTTTGTATTATACCAGATAGACATAATTCTCAGGATATAATGTCTATAGTGGACTTATGAATAAAGTTTCAATTGCGTAGCTCTAATACATTAGATTTTATTGATATCTAAAAACCCCAATTTCGTCACTTTGTAATGTTATTACATTCAACGGCACTGCTCGCCATCGTACATGTACCTACATAAGTACATAAACGAAGTTTGCTACAGGAAGTTACATCACATTTAAATGTACGAGATGCTTCTAGAACAAGAGCGGCGAGTGAATGAAACTTACGACGTGTGGACCAATCAAATTCTCAATTGCAATTTTGAAATTCCCAGAAATTTTGAAGAACGACTCGGCCAATCGGCGAACTCGAAATTGCAAGCGGCCATTGATTGGTCAACCAAATACGCGTCACATAGCGGAAGTAGTGTCTGACACACACATAGAAGCGAGCCCTCCTATAAAAATCATCGCAGGCTCAGGGTTAGCCCCCACTTTTCGCTGAAGAGTGCAAGCAGCACCGCAGCAAAAGTTAGTCCGCGTGTAGTTGTAAAGGCCAACAACAGTAGACAGTAGTTAGAAAAAAAAAAAAAAACGTTAGCGCAGTATTTTTGAAATCGTCGTCGGAGAAACAAAAATAGAAGAAAGGGGCCTCACTGTGCCCAAATGAAAAATCAGAGGTCAACAAACTTGGAAGGTTCAGCTGGCCATACCGGACAGTGACCCCATACTTTGTACCTAAGCAATATCAGCTGGCGGCGAAGGACAGCGACCCCGAGTTCCAGGCGCAACCCTGATCAGCTGGCTATGGTAGAAAAGACCATGGGCTCGGACATCCTCGTTGCCTAGGTGGTAATTCTCCGATTCGTCACGACGTGATATCAGTCAATCCTAGGCTGACCTAAATCTCCAATATAAAGTGCATTTAGCTATACAGTGCCATAAGGTAGTGAATAGAAAAAAAGGTAATAAACCATTGTAAAGTGTTAAGTTAATCTAGGTCTTATAATAGAATTATATTTTAGATGAATTTGTTATTAGGAAAACATTTAATTAATATTATTGTACCTAAAGAATATTTTTATAAAGTGTGTGTTCCAAAATACTAGCAACTTGAATATAGGCGAGAATCGAACCCACGATTATCACCCTTTAAATTAGGCGATCTAAGTTTGAATGGGTTTTCACAGACAAACTTAATTTCATGATAAAGATCTGAAAATTATACAAATACACAGACTTCTTATTAGAATTAAAAAAAATACGTGTATCAGGTTTTTAAAAAACATATTCCTCAAACCCTTAAATTAGAGGATAAAAGTGTATATGAGACTTTGGTCAGGTTTCAGAATATTACTACATTATTATACTTATATTATACGAATAATTTTATTATACTTATGTACTTCGATAAAAACTAAAATATGGAGACAAGTATTTGCAAAATAAAACTTTTATGGGGATGGGAATTTATAATGGTGCAGGTCCCGGTTGTTGTAATATAAAAATAGTACTAAGCTCTATCAGAGGTCGGACTTCGAAATTTGATGACATAATAAAACAATCGACGTATACGAATATAGTTTTTTATAATCTAAACCTTTATAAACAACAAAAAAACACAATTGTCATAAGCAACTTACAAAGCAGTGAAATCCCACCAAATTTATTATTTACTAAAGAATATAAATCACCATTATTGTCACAGAACTCTGAAATATTCTGATTAAGAGGGTTCCGGACGTCCACTAGCGCCGCCAATTGATATTTTTATTTTCCTCTTTGTGAAAAGTGAATTTCAAATTTGTGCTTCTAGAGCAATATGTTACTAGTTATAAGATATTTTTAGAATGTATTATTATGTTTCTAGGATAAAACTTTGAGTTTTAGATAGCATATCTACTAAAAACGGCTACTTTTACAATTCACAGTTTTATCCTAGAAACAGAACCAAACGTTCATAAAATAGCTTATAACTGTTTACATATTGCTC
This sequence comes from Apoda limacodes, assembly GCA_946406115.1. Classification (NCBI taxonomy): domain Eukaryota; kingdom Metazoa; phylum Arthropoda; class Insecta; order Lepidoptera; family Limacodidae; genus Apoda; species Apoda limacodes. The sequence continues at coordinate 35,423,924 of OX291542.1, read as the reverse complement.
TAGAAGCACAATTTTGAAATTCGCTTTCCACAAAGAGGAAAATAAAAATATCAATTGGCGGCGCTAGTGGATATTTTTATTTTCCTCTTTGTGGAAAGCGAATTTCAAAATTGTGCTTCTAGTAATTCAGTGATTATACAAAACAATAAAATGAGAAATTTATAACTCTAGATATGAGCAAATAGTCTAATGCGTGTCTATATTGTATTCAAATTCAAATGCTTTATTTCTCAGAAATAGGATATCAGATTACTTTTTTGAAGTTAATAAACAATAAGTTACTAGGTTCTACCATTTCGAATTCAAAATGGCGTTTTAGTGAAAATAAACGGCAAAAGAAACTCTCCAGCAAAAATCATCAAGTAAATTATGTTAACAAAAATATTTAATCCCATGCATTTTTATCATTCAGGTAGTCTTGAATTGTGTAATAGGCTTTTTCGACAAGTTTAAATTTTATCTATTTTCTTAAGCCTTGTGTGGATCAGAGCAAGTTTGTGTATATTTCGAGTATTACGATTATGAATATCACTTTTCTTTTGAAGCAATCAATATTTTTATGAACATAAATTAAATTATCTAATATAAACTGAGTCTGTAAGGTTAGGACCTTGATTTGCTAAAATTTATTACTTAAAGAATGTCTATAGCCTAGATTGTAAATTGCTCCGACAGCCCTCTTCTGCAGCACAAATATTGTTTGAATATCAGCTGCGTGTTCCCATAGTACAATACCGTAGGACATGACGCTATGAAAGTAGCTGAAGTATACTATCCAGGTAATAGCTTCGTCCGTAAGTTGACGAATCTTTTTAACCGAAAATGCTGCAGAACTAAGCCTATTCGCCAATCTAGCTATATTTGGGCACTACTGAAACTTTGTGTCTAGGGTAATACCTAAGAATACTGTATTATCTACAATATCTAACTACTCCCCGTTTATAAATAAACTGGTTCTTACTTGACTGACGTTCGGTGTTAAAAAATTTATACATTTGGTTTTCTTGCTATTGAGGAGTAAATAATTCATGTTTAACCAGTGGACAACTTAAGTCAAACAGTTGTTGAAATTATTTAAAATAGTTTCGCGTCTTTTAAGTTTGAATAAAAGTGATGTGTCATCTGCAAACAACGCAATGTCATGGCTATCTTTTACAACCATAGGCAGATCATTAATGTATATAAGAAATAGGAATGGCCCAAGAATGAAACCCTGTACAACACCGTTTTTATGTTTGATTCAGGGGAGCGCTATCCATTTATGTCAACTGTCTGAATTCTATTGGCCAGAGACGAGCTAATTAGTTTAAGTGCAGTACTCCTTATATCATAGTGTGGTAATCTCCTGATCAGAGTTTCATGTCGGACGCAATCGAATGCCTTAGATTAATCACAGAAAACACCCAAGGCATATAATATAATAATGTCAGCTTTCATATTAAAAAACTCATCTTTACAACTTGTTAATAAATGTAAAAGTTATGATAGCTACTGTGACAGACTAGGACAAATAGATGGACTCGAAAAATTACATGAGGCATCTGCCTGTGTCTACAGAACCCTAATTTCCCTTTTCCTTATTAGTATCCCTGACGTCGTATTTATCAGTAAATACCAAAATCAAAAAAAATAGTGTCGGACAACCGTCCGGAATCGTGACAACTTGTGCCTTTCACTTTTTATGTCTGTCTCTCTCGCTCTTAGGCGGGCTAACCATGCCGCGTGCCTCTCACTCGCTCTCATTGTGAGCGCATAACGTGAGCGGAGCGTAACGCAGTTTCTTGAAGTGTCACCCGGCAAACCAATTTATAAGACGTTGTCACGTCAAAAGGAAAAGATTAAAGATTTTTTTTTAATTTATTAAACAAGTACACTTAAATCAACAAGACATTTAAGTGTAAGTAACGCAAGTGTAAAACTTAGATATAAGAATTCATCAAACGAACAGGGCGTAAGGGATCGCGCATACTTAAGGACTTTATTAGGGTGTCCATAAACGCTTCGTCTGGAGAGCCTTCGCCGCAAATATTGGCTGATCTTTGCACTGAGAATTAATAGGCTCAGTAAAACAATAATGTCTTACTTCTATATTCATGCCTTAATCGTAATCAATAAATTTATTTTATGTGTAGTTACATAACTGAGTGTCGTCCGTTCATTGCAGCCAGCAGACATATATTGCTGAATATAGGCCTCCCCCATATGTCCTAAAAACGGCTGGTGATGAGCCGGCAGTGCCCTGTGGCTTTCTGTGGTACTAAACAGCTCGTCTGTCTACCTGGTAGGAGGCCGTCCCGCGCTGCATACTTTGATCTGAGGTCGCCACTCGAAAACCTTACTTCCGCATCGTTAATCGAGCGATGTGGCCTGCCCACTGCTACTACAGCTTGCTAACTGTTTGAGCCATGTATTTTATATTTATATAATATAAACATTTGTGTTTTTCTTGAGTCTGGGTGTATTTATGTTTGATATGTATGTATTTCCAAAAAAAAAGTAATATTTATGTACTGGTTTCCGTTGTCTGGTAGCTTTGCTAACTTTGGGGATAGTCGGCGCCGTGTGTAATGTCCAAAAATATTTATTATTATTTATTTATTTATTCTGTCTTACACCTTTCTGTAGAAAGATTAGTCTTCTGGTCTTGTATTTGAACAGACATACTGGCTCTGTTATATTTAACATGAAATTTTAAAAGTCCTTGAAATCGACATCTCATTAGGTTTTTTTTATTATTTGTCCAAAATCAGGCACCACATAGAGCACTGCTGATACCATGGGGCAAGTACGCCCGGATACCAGTTTTTGGAGGAAGAATAGGAGAAGGATTTGTTCGAAAGCATAATGCCTGCGGCAAGAGTTTTAAAGGCACGAGACCTAAAATAATTTGCTCTCGGGTGAAAAAAAAGGTCTTAAGCAAGGAACACACTGGAGGCCATATTAAGCAATAAGTTTATTCTAATTTACAAATACTACCTACTACAATCTGCTTCTATCAAAAAATTAACAAAAGGCAGGTACTTACTATTCTTTTCTCTCGACATTTCGACCAGACCGTAAAGAGATTTTTGTAGCGAGGTTTTGTGCGTAGGAGCGAACTGGGGACTTATTGGGAACATTACATACTGATGGGTTTGTTACCTAACATCTGTTGCTTCGCTTAAATGATAGAAGTTGATAAGTTAAACAATTTATTTTAAAAGGATAAACAAAAAACAATTAATATTAATAAAATGAGAATTAACCAAAAATTTGCTAAAAATGCTTAAATTGTAAATATGCTGATTATGCTAAATTTATGATAATTGATAATTGCTGCGAGTACATGCTACAATGCTCGAACATGTACAATTAGATATAATATGATAAAAAATACTTTAATTGTAAAAATGCTTATGCTAAACTGATGATAATTGATTGATTAAACGTTTTGTTAGATTTGTATTTACGGTTAGACCGTACACATACATTTTTCTCTCGAATTCTACACTCTGGCAAAACTACTCAAGACTGTTACCAATAAGCTCCTAGTGCTACAAATGGTAAAAGTTTATTTTTTGTTCACGTGCAAGAACCGGAAAATACAGAAATAACGACCACAAAGCGCAATATTATTAAGTGACTACCATTTCCAACAATTTCAAAACAACCAATCAACCTAAGTTATGAATGGTATTACAACCGCGAACGCACTGTTCACTCGCCAGTCAACTAGTTCAAAAAAAACAAACGTAGGTACTAAACGCCAGGCGACTATTTATGCGACTAGCTAGGCACCGAGCAACTTGCCACGAAAGCCACCCCCACTGCAGCTACCGTCTTATACTAGCGCCTCACCTGGTGGGTGTCGCTACTCTTCGACTTTTTTGTAACTAAAGTATATGTAACAAATAAAATACAAATAAAGAAATTTTTACAAAAAACTAAAAACCGTTTCAAATTTTGACAAACTCGAAGTTTATTGTGCCAGCCAAGGCAAAAAAACAAAGAAACAAACTTAAGTTATGAATACAAGCGACGGAATATTTTCAATCCTCAGATAACTTGAAAAAAATAAAAACTTTCTAGGAGTCAGTACTAGCTTGCTTAGGCAAAAAAACAAAGAAATACGCTATAATATTTTAATTGATGCCTATTTTTATGTGAACCATATACGCTAAATCAAAATTTCTATAAGTAGGTTTCTAAACATTCTACCGCTGGCACCGACTAAATATTGATTAAATATTTATTCTTGTTTTTTTTTGTAAAAATTTCTATTTTTTGTGGTAATTGTGGCTTGTGTGTACTGAGTACGGAAAAGCCTTCGAAACGCCCTGATCAGCTGTGACAGCGACGTTTGACGGAAACTAGTGACAATTGTGATCATGAATTCAAGCTAAATTTATATACGTATGTTTAACGAATTTAAAGAGCTATGTTCTCATCAACTCACTTTGATATACGAGCGTTTATCGAACGAACCCGAAGAGCTACGTTCTTATCGACTAGGCTTGATACACGAGGTACGTATAGTGCAACAAATTCTTCGGACCCGGCGTCAAAAATAAAAACTACAGTCGTTATATTGAAATGGTGTGAACTTACAACGATATGAGCAACCAAACCAAGGTGACAGGGGCAGAAAAGTTTGTTGCAATATTAGGTATATTTTTGCCATAAACAAGAATAGAACGCGCAAATATAATGGAGTTGTTAAATGTGATAGCACAATAGGAAGAGAACGCTGCATATGGGATCCCATATCCCCTCTATCTAGGCACATACATATAGAAAATCTAAAGTTGGGATGGGTCACAAGCAGAAGAAAACGCGATCGCATCGAACTTTGTTCGCTAATGTCGTTGTAAGTTCACACCATTTCAATATGGTGAATGTAGTGTGTTTTTTGACCGCGCACCGGGTCAGACAAGTTTGTTGCACTATACATACCTACTAGAATCCGCTTACAGTTCAGTGTTTGGCTACAATCTGGGTTACAAGTGCGGGACATACGAGTCCATATACACTTACATTTGTTCCTTTTAGCATGTTCCAACTAGGATGCGAGCCATTTATCACCTAGGGAGTCGAAGACGAAGAGTTAGATAGTTCTTTGCCAACAACTGCATAGCGTGATTTCTACCACTGTCACTTTATTTAAGCAAGGACTGTCAAAACTACGTATTCACCTTCTAGTCTCGAAATCATCCCGACGAGAAAGACAGACTAAAGATCTATTTTATACGCTATCCGCTTACACAGTCCCGTGTGTATGTTATGATATTGTCGGTAGCTAGTTTTGAAGTAAAATAAATATTGTAACATATTCGTAGTCTCTATTTTGCTTTCCCTTAAAAGGAATTGAAAAGCTGATACACACATTTATATATCCTTCTGTTACATCTTCTCCATGCATCTTGTACACTTTCGTATCACTTAAAACCTGATGTATGATAAATATTAGGTTTGAACTAGCTTTAAGTTTTTTAATAAAGGATACTTTTTAGCTTTGAAAATACTTTCTGCTCTTGTTTCAAATTTCAGCTTCAAAGTTCTAGCTAAATTCCACGTTGAATGCCAGAGTAAGTTATTTGTCGTTTATGGTCGGCATCAAAAGAAAACATAGCACTATATGTAGTTTGTAACTTCTACTATCTTTAAACCATAATTCAAACGCAAGTTTTTAATAGTATACAAGCTCTGGGCGTTTGAAACCGACACATTTTTAATTCTCTGCATGATCACACTTACTCGTAAACAATGTCATTACGTGCAGACAACGCAGGTGCTAAGACCTTTATTACTCCCACGGACTTTTTTTGTAAATTTTTTTGCGACTAAAAGCCAGCAATCACTTGTTTTAACTTCAGCCAAAACTTTTAAATTTATAAATTCTCTAGATACCTATCGCCATCTAGCGGTGGAGTTGTCTATACTTCAATTCCCGCTATTTAAGTTATGTATTGGTGGGTTTTTTACTTGTCGATGCGATGAAAGACATTTTGTGTAACGAGGGCGGTATGGAAATAACAATATCAAGTCATTAAATCCTTCGGCTTTAGGCTTTCAAATAGTCTCTCATTGGTAAATGTCTCCTTACCGATCTTAATACACAATGCACTAAAACATAAAACAATCCGTGAACGAAATTAAGTAGGTATCTTAAATATAGCTAGTTCAGCAAAGCGAAAGGCAAAACACGATAAAGCACTTCGCTACGTTGTTTTGCTGAAATCGTTAGTCCGAGGCAATCTAGTCTACTCCAAGAAGACACTTGGACATCACTTTGAATACAAATATCTGTATCTCTCTCTCCCATATTTCTTTCTTGGCTCAGAAACTTATCTTAGCAGTAGTTATATGCTGCCAAGAAAGTTCTGTGGCAAAAATATATTTTTATCCCATCTGTTGCGTAAAACGTTGATTGGTTCGCCATTAGGAGAAAACAAAGTGCGTGATTGCCACCGCTCCCAAATCGGATAGTAATGAATTGAGATCAATTTCTGATAAAAAATAAATGCGAACTGCGTCCTAGTTCTTTACTCCTTTCAACAATAGTTAATTTAATATAACATTTCAGAACTGTCAAAATATTTAAATATAAATTTTTGATAGTTTTTTTACTTCAAACATTAATTATACTTTTTCAATTATATCTTATATTTTTTTGAGTTGTGTCTAAAAGATCCTCTTATTTATTTTTTCACATAATAGATTTAGATCGGGTGACGTATATTGAATCCCTCACTACACTCAGGATTCTACATAAGAATCACTCGCTATGCTCGGCATTCTACTCTAGAAATCATAAAAATAGTAATTTTCTGCCTTTTATCTTCTCTTTCTTCTATTTCATAACACTTACTTGTAAACAGTGTCATTATGTTCAGGCAAAGCGGGTGCTAGGACCCCAATTACTCGCACGGGCTTTTTCTATGTTAATTTTACTTCTCTCAAAGCAAAGCGAGCGTGCACAGATCCCACGGGTGGTAATGAGGTTTAAGAATTTTATTTTTCTAAATATTTAACAATCACTTTACAAAGAAAACTTATTTTTAGCTTAACACTGTTTTTTACGATAAGTGCACAATATGTTTACAAAGTAACAAGAAAAGAAAAATACTAAGAGGGTAAGTTGGTAAATCAACGGCGCAGTAAAGCATAGACATTCCAGTGGATTAGGGCATGTTTACACGGCATACTATTTTTAGTCAATTGTACATAATGGTTATATAAATTACCTATTTCAAATAAAATAGTTTTTAAATTGTAAATACGCAAACACATTACATATTATAATCAAATACTAGCTGACCGGGCAGACGTTGGCCTGCATGATACCGACTGCAGCGCCATCTGCCGGTCTGATTTGTGAATCTAAGCCATCCAGGGCGCCACCCAAACACATACAAAAAAATCATTCAAATCGGTCCAGCCGTTTAGGAGGAGTACAGTGACATACACACGTACAGTAGAATTATATATATAAAGATAAGCACACAAACACAAGAACATAGTTACACACACACAAACAAATGTAAACATACTTACACACATAACACTTTTACATATTACATAATTATTCAAAGACATATTCATACATACACCGCACGGGTATATGTACCTATATAAGATTTTTATACAACTAAGGTGGCAAACAAGCTTACAGTCCGCCTGATGGTAAGCGGACACTGTAGCCCTTGACGCCTGCAACACCCTGGGTATCACTCGTAGTATCACTGTGAGAAGTTTCACAACTGTAAGAAGTTCTTAATAATGTGATGTTTTAATGCTTTCTTAAAAGAAGTCATTGTCTTTGCTTCTTTTATATATTTAGGCAGCGCATTTTGGAATCGTGCTCCTTCTAACATAATATTTTTCTTGCCGTAGTTTGTTCTAGGTGATCGTAATATTAAGTTATTAGGTCACCTTGTAAAACGTTGTTGGATCTGTTCTCTTTTTGTAAATGAATATGTTTGACTTAGATTTTCCTTATCAAAATACACGTATAGTATTTATGACTTTGAGCTATATTTATTATTTTGCAGTCTTTACATATTTTTTGGTGGATGTAAATAATTGTATGGAAAAAAAGTTTTTATAATTTTATTTTGAGCAGTTTGCAAAATGTTTTTGCAATTAGTTTTTGCAGAAGAGCCCCATATTTCTATTAAATAATCAATGTAAGGTTTTATAAAATACTTATTTATAGAGTTATAGATAATCCGTAATGACGCGCCTATTTAATCAAGTATGTAGACATAAACATAGTATGTCCTAGTATCTTCTTAATGCCTGTCTTCGGGCATCATACTTTCCCAGCTAATGGAAAATATCTCAAATAATAATGATTCCTAAACCACGCAAATCACCACAGGACGCGATTTCTTACAGGCCAATAAGACTACTTGCAGTAATAAGCAAAGTATTTGAAAAGAAGCTTCTACTTAGAATGAAATAACACTTGAAAGACATCTTGCCAAACCACCACTTTGGATTCAGAAAGTAACATGACACAACTTAGCAAGTGCACCGTGTGGTTGTCATCAAAAATTGAACCCGGAAAAACAAGCAATATTGCTCTGCTCTCTGTCTTCCTAGATGATAGTCAGGCTTTTGATAAAGTCTGGTATAATATATTATTGGTGTGTGGTCTGAGGATAGATCAGAGCATGCTTCAATGTTCATGTAGTTATAGTTTATGTTCTTTGCCACAAAAAAGTCTGGTTAGTAGTTGTATTCTGATAGATCTGGTTTTTTCTTTCGGTCTGTTGGCCAGTATGTAGCATACTTATGCATGCTACTAAGCTAGCTAGCTACAAGTTTTTGGTTCTGAACTGTTCAGCAGAGTTGTCTACCTCTAGGTGATATGAATCTGGATCCCCAGTTGGTGTGCTTAGCATTCCAATATCCTCCGCAAATGAATCTTGTTGCTTGTGCTCTTATTGCAAAGCTTAGTGCTTTAGTCTTGCTCGTATTTTACGCATCTGTATGGTCTGTAGCCCTGGTTTTTTGTATGACCAAACCTCTGACTTTTTTTTGCAATGCATTATTTCCTTCTTTTTATATGGTGCCTCGAAGGTAACTTTCATATTTTTTAGTCTTTTCATGTAAAATATTTCTTTGTTGTTTTGTCGGGGCTCCAGATCTACATAGAATATAGGCAGAGCTTCTTTTGCCAGTCTATGACGTATATTTACGATTTTTCTAGGCCTAGTTCTTTTAATTCATTCGTTATTCCCGTAATGTCTTGTGATGAGTAGCACAACCCTCTAGGCTTTCTCGCTTTTAAATTTGTATGTGTAATGGCTGACATTCTTTAAAATGAAGTTCTCCCTAATATTTTTGTATGTTTCTAAGTCAGCAGGCATGACTTTGACAATATGACCTGCTCTTAATGTGTTCATGGTGTATGTTATACTATTTATGATATTATCTACGATTTTTTTAGGGAAGTTATATTAATAACCCCCGTAACTAATATGGGTTCTGGTTTAGGTAAGAATTCGTGCTCTTTGTTAGTTTTTCTGCATTCATCTTCCAAAAGAATTTATTGTGAGGAGGTATTGAACATGTTTCACTATGTTTTAAGTCAAAGTCAAAGTCAAAATGGTTTATTCAAATAAGGATTTTACAATCACTTTTGAATTGTCAAAGTTATAAAATATTATTTTTTGAACCCTCCCACCTTCCCGCCGGTTCACAATGTTGTTGATTTCTACCGAGAAGAATCCGGCAAGAAACTCGATAGTTACTCTTTTAAAAACACTATCAATAATAAACTAAAACTACAATTAATGTTTTAAATAAACAATTTTAACCGTACAATTTTATGTTATTTCCATTTTAATTTGGTTTACCTATGCATCCTGTAATTGAGCATCATCAGTCCCAAGGATTTTTATCATTTACATAGTCTGAAATATTGTAGTATGCCTTTTTACAAAGTACCTGCTTGATAAAAGATTTAAATTTACTTATTGATAGATTTTGAATTTTATTGGGAACTTTGTTGTAAAAGTGTATACATTGCCCCATAAAACAAACAAACAAACACAAACAAACAAAATTTTTTATTTAGCAAACACACACATACAAATATTAAAAGAGTTACTTATTTTGTGTAGACGTGTATCATGCACCAACAGCTTATTTTTACTTCTTGTATTTACTTTGTGAACGTCACTTTTCTTGCTGAAACTATTGATATTTTTATGTACATATAAAATATTTTCATATATGTACTGTGACACTAAAGTTAAAATTTTTACTTCCCTAAACCTATCCCTCAGAGATATCCTAGATCCTAATTTATAAATAGCACGAATTGCCCTTTTTTGTAACAAAAATATTGTATTTACATCAGCAGCGCTACCCCACAATAGGATACCATATGTCATTAAACTATGCAAATAGCTAAAATATACTATTTTTGCAGTGTCGACATCGGTCAATTGTCTTATTTTCTTGATCGCAAACACAGCAGAGCTAAGTTTTTTGGCTAGGTTATGAATATGAGGACCCCATTGAAGTTTGGAGTCCAGCGTTATGCCAAGAAAGACTGTTGAATTAACAAGTTCTAATTGCTCGCCATTAATATTAATACATGTCTGTCTCTGACTAACATTTGGTAATGTAAATTTAACACATTTGGTTTTTTTTTCATTAAGTAATAAATTATTAGCGTTAAACTAATTTACAATTTTAGAAAGGGCATAATTTAATTCATTATAATATGTCTGTCGTCTCTTAACTTTAAAAAGCAAAAAGGTGTCATCAGCAAATAAGACAATGTCATGGTTTTTAACATTTAAAACTTTTGAATTGATTATTTATTGTTGGACTTTATTTTCCTTTTGCTTGTGTAGGTACTAGATCTTTTTGCAATTTTTTTTTCAGTACCGCTTTCATTGTCTATGTTAGTGTGATTTTGTGGTGGCAGTTGGTAATTTAAGTATACGAGGGGAGGGGAGGGGAGATCGAAAAGTAATGATAATCGGATATTTCTAGTATTCACAAAAATCTAAAAAAAAATAGAGCTTGCTTAAACCTTCACTAGTAGGTACAGGTTAAAGGTATTGAAACACACAGTCACATTTTGAAACTTCATTCATTTTATATCAAGTCAGAGCCGTCATCTAAAACCTCTGCATGAAAGATGTTCTAATGTTTTATATCGATTTATTACTACTTTTTGTTCACCCCTTGTAGTATTGAGAGAGTTGTATATTTTTTCAAACATGCTCTTGTGAAAAACTTGCTGATTCAACTTTTCCCTAGCTTGGTTGTACACTTCTGGTTATTTTTCTGATACTTGCTTTGTCTTTTTTTCTTTATTTCTGGTTTGCCCGTCTTCGTTGGTTTCTCAAGATCTTGCTGTGTCTTCTATGCTTCTTGGATTTTTGCTCGTGCAGGTTCAACATTTCCATGCAAGATTGTGCGCCTCCCAGAGCACGAGAGGCAGTCTGAATGGGGCTCAACATAGTCTACAGAATACGTAGCTAAGTCCATCTCAGATATTGATTGCCCATTATAAGTATCGTCTGTTGTCAAGCATGGAGCACAACGGAAGGAAATTGGCCACCGCCGCCATATGGCGCGTGCGGGTGACGTCGACAGTTGGGTTGGTTAAGATGTTGTGTACCATTCACCCCTTACTCACTAATTACTTTTTCAGAAATATTTTTACCAAAAATTATATATAAATAAAAATAATAATAATTAATTTATCAATTTTTCGGAAATACTCCGGTTTCGATGAAACACGTTCTGTTGGGTATTTTAGGGTGCATGTTACATTCAAATTTTTACCAGTGTTTTGAAATTGAAGCTAGCGGATCTTATATTGCGCGCCTTTTTTGCTTTATTTCTTTGTTATCAAGACAAACAAGGTAAGTTTTTTTTGCTACTAGGTCAATTTATCTTCCATTAGTTGTGTGTATTAAAATTTATGTAAATTTTAAAATCTTCCTTATTTGTTTTGTAAAGAAATTTTTGTTACAATTGGTTTCAATGAAAAATATTTTGAGGGTGCTAAGTTTTTTATTCAAAAAGACGGTTTTATTTTAAAAGTTAGTCGTGACACAGATTTTTCGGACTTTATTTGTTTTTTTTTCCATCGTATGTATGTTGTACGACACATTTTTGATTACTCATGTGGTTGTATTCGTTTAATTGTTTTAGAATCTTATATCTTGAGAACGAATAGACTGATTTGCTTCCATTTAACCTAGATCCAACTGATTTGTTCTTGACTGAGGCAGATAGAATATGGCGGTCAAAAAATTGATATCAAAACAAAAACGAAAAAGGCTGCTGCCCGCCCAATTTCTTCAAATACAAATTGTCCTAAATAAGAAAGTTATAAATTTTTGTGGTTTCCGATTCTCCAGGGACCACCCAAAGTGCTAAAAAGTAATATCACACAAAAAAATGCGAATGAACATAAATATATCAAAGCACAAATTCATCAGCCGCCTGATGCCACCTCAATGCGCCCGACACGCGGCCTCAATTTCACGGACGCCGCACCAAAAGGACGAAAACGTAAGGCAAAGAAAAAACGAAATAGAAGTCAATATCGTTCAAAGATTGCTAAATCTGTTCGAGAATCGGCTTGACATCTAAACCTTTCAGATGCACGCCAGGCATGCGTAAATAGAGAAGTTTCTCATATTATGTTAGCGAAACAGAAAAAAAAACAACACAATACTGTTGGTAATTTCAATAGCATATATACATATTTAGCTCTGCAATTCGAAATAAGATATTTTATTCTAAAATTAATTCATAACAATACATGATCACGTACAGTGTGGTTTCAGAGAAACTGCCTCAACTAACGCTTAGGTTGTGGAATGTGCTCCCTGTCAAGGTTTTCTCTAAGAACTATTCAAGAAAGAAATTATTAAATTTTTGACGGGTCGGCAACGTGTGAGTGATGCCACAGATGTTGCAAGCGTCTATAGGCTGCGGTGACCGTTTACCATCAAAACGGACCGCAAGCTTGTTTGCCAACTTAGGGGTTTAAAAAAAATACAAATTAACCGAAACTGGCAAAAAGAAAGGCTTGACGTTCAATGTTACCTTTATTTAAGCTGCCACTACTTCTTGGAGTAACTATTTATTCCGGTCGCGTTGACCCAAATTGAAGTTTTAAAACCGATATAAAATAAACCTCACCTAAGCTGTAGTTAGTGCGGTACCGGAAGTGTTGTGCGCTGAGCCTAACATAGTGCTGCATTGATGCGTGATAAGTTGTCTATTGGAGAATACGAGTCCTTGGATCAATAACCTTATAGGAGGAATTGTATGCATTTAAGGGCGACTTTACATTTAAAAATATTTACAACTTACCTGACCTGTTAACTTACCGATAATGTCGCGAAGTTCTCACCGTTTTACTTAAGTTACTTAGTGTCATTTCGAACCACCGATTACTGAGAAATTATAACACCTTTAGCTTATTTATTTTCTGTGTTTTTATCAAAAACTATAAAATATTTGTATTTTTATGATGTTCCCAAAAATATCAAACAAAATCTTATTATTAATTTATTACAACCTGGTTTGAGGCGCAGGAAGCCGATAGACGCGGGCGGCTCAGGACCAGCCGAGGCCTATGTTCTGCAGTGTGCGATGATACAATATTTATGTCTTAACATTTTTGTAATGAACTGTTTTTATTTATGCTTTAGCGTCAAGGTACTACCTATAGCAAAATGCTTTTAAATTCGAATTTAGACAATTTATTTTATGAAAGGTTTAAAGCTAAGAAATATAACTACAAATGCCTCTGAATGTTCATGAAAATATTAAATCTTAGAATAAAATCGTTAAAAGTATGGTGCAAAAACAGTATATTAAATATTAATTAAATAGTAAACTAACGAATCTTACATCATCGCAAAATTAATTGTTTTTAAATGTAGGTAGTAATCTAACTCCCGATTCATGGATTTGGACTGTAGATGAAGTTACGTAAAATTTTGAACCAGCGGCGCAAGAATGAACGAAAAATTAGACGTAGGATAAATCGGGGACGCTCTAGATAGGAGTTGCCTTAAATAGTGATGCAACTGTTATTAAAAGTTTTATAATGTTGAATATAACCGCGAAAGTTTTAGAACTTTTATAATATTGAAAACACCCGCGAGACTTACCTTAGTGAGTCGTTTAACGACTATAAGGGTAGCATCGTATAATAAAAAATCTAACAATAATAAAAGGTAGTTGTCTTGGTTTTCACGTATTCCGTATATGGTATGACGTGTTAGTTTTTTTTTTTTTAAATACATATGTACATGTGTTTATGGGTACATAAAAAATGTTAACATTTAGTATTTAAGGAATCAAGATATCCTACCTCATAGAAGGCGTATAAATACAATTTATAAAAGAATGAATTAGCTAATTATATATTATTATGTTCACACACAGTTCTATTTAAACATATTAGTACATCATTAAATTTTTCTACAACTTATCATTCAAGTACTCTCTGATTTTTTAGTAACTTTTCTCTTCTAGGAAATTTCGCAATCTATTTTTAAACTCTTTAACATTACTTACGTGACGAGTAATTTTGGGCAGCTTATTATAGTTCATTGGAGCCATATAAACAACACTATTTTGTAAGAAACTAGTTGTAGCTTGTCGTAATTTCAATTTACCTGGAAATCTATTATTTGTACCAGACTTGAATAGATTCGGATTCGTTCTTACAAATACAGAAATTTCAAATATTTATAGTGATGGAAGAGTTAGAATACCGAGTTCTTTAAAATGTGGTGTGTAACTTTTAGTTTGCTTTATACCGCATATTGCTCGTACACATCGTTTTTGAGATTTGAATACTAATTCTTTGTCTATAGAATATCCCCAAAATATAACTCCATACCTGAGACTAGAGGCTACATATCCATAATATGCTGTAATAACTACCGATTTATCTACAACTTTACTGAGCATATACAAAGCATAACAAAAATTATTTACTTTTTTACACACAGAATCCACATGCTGTTTCTTTTTTGAATTCCTAAAATTTTTTTGTATCAGTCTCATTAAATTTAGTCTGATTGAGTCTTAGATGTCTAGTGCTTTATTATAGTCGCGTCTTATTGTAAAATGTAAGATTTGCGTTTTTTCCATGTTAATTGTTAGACTATTTAATTGTAACCATTGTATTATTAGTTTCAAACTGTGATTAATATCGATTTCTATGGTATTTTTGCTACTATTGCTATAAATTTAAAATAAAATACGTATTAATGGTATTTCTTCTTGTGATAGCTAATTTTCTGATTTAATTATTTCTGTTTATAACTTCTTCTAATCATTAGCCAAGTCAGATTAATGACACAGTTCTTCTAGTATACACAGATTTAGTTTCTGAAAGACGCAGTGCGGGACGGACTCGTACGAGAGCGACAGACGAACTGGGTAGAGCTGCGGAAGCCAGGTTACGATGCATTCAGAACCAGCCGTTGTGGTTACATAACAAGAGAGGCCTGCGTTCAGCAGTGGACGTCTAAAGATTTAAAATGATAATAAAATACTATATAGTACCTTCGTCAATTCCTTAGCATTGCTCGATGACACCGACATAAACGGAATACTATGGAAAAGATATCTTCATAGGTAAATAGTGGCCAAAAAAAATTACATCGATCCACAATAGCTAATACTGGTCAGTGAATAATAATCGTTACGTTACTACACTTGAATTTTTATCCGTCAGACTAACTCAATAAGACCATAAAACAAAGCAGCAAGTCATGTGCAATTGCAGCATGCGTCTCGACATAATAGCGTTTGTCTATATGAACCATAGAGTTATTGAGAACTATAAATTACTTGCATCTAAACAGTTTTTTTGGAAAAAATATGACTGACTTCCTGTGCCCCACGGTTTCAACTCCATAATATACAGTATATAGCAATCCGAAAGGTATACGCTACGTGTAGGAGAAAATAATGTTTTCAATCTTTTTTCTTTATTACATTATATGATTAAACTATAAAAAGAAAACTTTATATTATTATTCTGCTTTTACTTATGGCAGCAAGTATTACCAGAAAACAAAATTACTTACAGGTGATATTAATAGTAATTTGATTCCGCTGTCAATTTTTAGACTTAAGAATTAGCTTTTACCCTAAGATCTTTCTAATTTTTAATAATGTCTTAATTTTGAAATTTGAATCAAAACCCTACTACTATTTATAATACTTCTGCTAATATTTTGTAATATTCTTAATCTTTTACATTTAAATTTCATCCCTATAATTTTTAAAGACATTAAAGATATACAAGAGTGCAAACGAATGTTATGATCTGTTTCTAACAAATCGTTTTAACTATGAAGCTCCAAAACCCTACAAACGAACATATCTAAAAGTTAGACTGCCTATGCTATTGCTAACTAAAGGGAATACAGACGTTATATTGCTCCACTGGCGTGGACTAATCCTTGCCAGTGGAGCAACAAGTATCGATGATGTCCATGTTAATTGATACCAGTAGATGACGAGAAATACATATGTATATGCGGAATGTGATGACGAACGACCGGCTCAGTAACGCAATAGGTGGGACACGATTCAATAGGCAAAATATTTTACACAAAAACGCTATGAAAAGTTCGAATAACATTCGAAAAAAGAATAAGGGAAGGACATAGATGCTGGATTGCTGATAAAAATTAAAAAAAAAACAGGACAAATAAGGCGATAGTAATTTCATATACGATTTTCTTTGCATGGCGTTTTATAAAGCATGCACTCGCGCACAAATAGTACCTACAAGATTTCGTCTTTTTTTGAAATATTGAAGTGGCCAGTGTTGATCGCATAGATGTAGAAAGACTATAGATGGATTTTATGAAGCATGGCCGCAGTAACTATAAATGTCCTCTGTAACAGCAAACAAAATGTCACAAGACACAAAAGAGACAAAGACAGCTTTCTAGTAGGTCGAAACAATTAGAATGTCGCCATTTTAACTATATAATGACAACTGAACAATAATAGCCGATAGTGTTGTATTTCTACCTGTTATCTGTTATCGATAAATATCGATGAGAAATACTAAAGAATAGTAGTGGACAATTAAGTTTTAATAATGATGGATTTCCATACACACTTCCAAACATCATTTTATTCTCTATGGCGGTAAATTTATTTTCACATTTAAATATGTTATTCTATGCATCCTTCCATTATTTAGGAAAATGTAAATACGTTTATATTATTCATAACAAGCTTTCTAAAATTCCCTTTCATATGTGTCAGTTCGAGTGGAAATTCACAATCGATTTTAAACAAACTTTTAGCTGAGAACTAAGCTTGATACTTGAAACTTTTAAAATAACTAGACAGTAATTGTTCTGGACATTTCGTACAGCGCCATCTGGTCCCAAACTAACCGAATCTTTTACTATGGATACCAGACAACGGATAAAAATACATACACAAACCTTTTTTTTTAAATACACACAATAAATACAATATAAACTAGCTTTAGTCTGTATTCTTGTTTTTTGACGGTTCAGTACAAATTTTGCAATCAATTTTATACATTTTCAAAATGTCCTGCATAATCTCATCAAGAAATTTTGCCACTCATCAAAAAAGCAAGAAATAAAATATTTAATATTTTTTGTTTTATTCTTACCAAATTTAAAAATGGACTAAAAAGAATTATTTTTTTGGCCCCATAAACATTTTAATTCATTACAGATTTGTAGAACTTAACCACGTGTCTTACAAGTAAATCTGTATGAAAATGTATATGGGCAGGAAAATTTGATCAATATTTTTTAGTTCATTTTAAAAACATTTTAAAAAAAGTCATTTAACTTTTCTGTCATAAGCCGTATTAGTGAATAAAATCTACCTTTCAACGAACAATTCTTGTATATATGTATACAATCTGAATCTCGAAAACAGCTTCAGCTATTTTCATACAATTTACCATGCGGTGGTTTCGGGGGCGATAAATCGATCTAGCCAGGCTTCATTTTCAGAAAACGTCGTTTTATCCGTGTTTTCGGACAATGATAAATTAAAAAATATGAATCTTCCTGACATGTATTGGTAAGTAGTAACACTATTATTTTTATAGACACAGCACCACTAAAGCTATTTTACAATGAATGGCGCTGTTAAGCAACACTAAAGGTACTTGACAATAGATGGCGTTGTTAAAAAAAACGAGCCAAGCTCGATCCACCAGGTACCTAGTTAAAGTGCAACACACTAATCTGACTTACCCTCTGATCTTAGATGTTTGGTTGCTAGTTTCGTTGTACAGTTATTTGCTAAAGTGCATTACTAAACTATGTAAAGTTAAAATTGGGTGAAGCCATTCTGTGAATCTCGCACTCACACATTAACATTATCAGAACTGTCAATTAAACTTAAATCGACAAAATTAGGTTTAGTTTTCTTAAACTAACCAGTTTATTTAAACCGTTCTCCTATCTTTTGTTTTCTTAACCTTACAAATAAATTAGGTGTAAACTGCAGTGTTGTTCTACATATCCGTTTATATTGTTTATTTCGCATTTAATGATATCCGCCTGGTGGTGTAGTGGTAGTATAGGTAGACGCTGCGACTTAATCCAGCGAGCCTATGATTCAAATCACGCTATTTCCGTATTGAGTATTTTTGTTAGGAATACCTTTTTTTTTATGTTTTGACATCTAGTTCTCTCTGAAAAGGACCAGTTGGTATGAGAACTTTTTGTTTTGTTTGCAAGAATTAAAACACATGCAATCAAATAAAAATGGTTTTTATTAAAATTTTATAAATCATAAATAATGTTTTTGATAAATGTCTCTTTTTTTCTATATATATATATTTCCTATGATTATAGCTTAAGTATTCGTTTCAATAATGAAAAGAAAATTCAAAATTATTAAGAATAAAAAAAATACAAGTCACCATTAATTTGGTAACGCTGCTTTATTTTGAAAAACAACAAAGTAGAAAAAAAAAGTTATGTCTTAGATATATTGAAATGTAAAAAAATCTTTGTAAGAGAAATAGTCCTTTATTTTTAGGGTTCCGTATAATTATCTCTTTTTTCTATATATATATATTTCCTATGCTTATAGCTTAAGTATTCGTTTTCGTAATGAGAAGAAAATTGAAACTTAACCATAACAATAAAAAAAAATACAAGTCACTCATTCGGTAACGCTGCTATATTTTGAAAAACAACAAAGTAAAAAAAAATATGTTATGTCTTAAATATATTGAAATGTAAATAATATCTGTAAGAAAAATAGTACTTTATTTTAAGGGTTCCGTACCCAAAGGGTAATAAGCGGAACCCTATTACTAAGGCTCCGGATGTATCTCATGAACCGTGATAGTTAGACAGTTAAAATTTTCACAGAAGATATATTTCTGTTGCCGCTATAACAACAAATACTAAAAAACAGAATAAAATAAATATTTAAGTGGGCTCCAATACAACAAACTGATTTTTTTGCTCGATTTTGTTCGATATTGATAACGGCAACAGATAGACGCCTAAAATATTTACAAAATATTTTGTTATATAGTTACTTTAAAAATAAATAATTAAATTAAAATAAAACAAAAATTTAAGGGGGGCTCCGATACAACAAACGTGATTTTTTTGCCGTTTTTATAGATAATGGTACGGAACCCTTCGTGCGCGAGTCCGACTCGCACTTGGCCGATTTTTTAGTATTTAATATAACCTCCGTTATTTCCAATCACAGCAAGCAAGCGCCGCCGCATAGATCCGACTATATTAGAACAGATATCTGTTCCTCTAATATTATTCCAAATTTCTAAACAGTGAGCCTCTAATGACTCTGTAGTTCTGTCATTTCGCATGTCCCATCTTTGCACCATCAAACCCCGTAGGTTTTATATGGGATTTAAATCTGGTGATTTTGCAGGCCAAGGAATAACATTAATGTCCGGGTATTGAGTAAACCAATCCTGCACTATATGCGGTCGATGCACAGGACAGTTATCATGCATAAACTGTATTTGTGGCATATCAGCTAATGGATAAACACACTGCGCTGTTGGCAACATGATCTCGTCTAACACTTCCACATAATGTGAAGCTCTAGCGCGCCCTGCTATCGAGAGCAATTCACCAGGACCAGCCGCAGTCATCCACCCCCACATATTTAGTGATATCCGTCCAGATTCCATATTTGAGACAACATTGTGTTCTGCATAACGGGTTCCATTTCTGCGCCACAAATAAAGCCTCCCGTTTTCAGATGATACGAACGACTTTTCATCGGTGAATAATGTGTGCTCCCAGTCAAAATCTAAATACTCAGTTGCAAACAACAATCTATTTTGTTTATGGGTATTAGTTAAATATGGTTTTTAGCTGGCTTTCTATGATGCAATCCTTCAATATACAGAGATCGACGAACCGTGTGTGAAGATACATGAAACATGTGTCCAAACACAGCAGTCGGTATGAAACCATTGTTCTCGTATTGTTCCACCATGAATCTTCTTTGAGTCGCATCAATGTGCCGCGGGCGTCCACTTCGAGGTCGAGTTGATAAACTCCCCTCCTCTTAGTTGTGCGAGACCCAACGCTTTACGGTAATCCACTAAAAACCAAATAGCCAGATTAAAATAAACATTTTTCAAACTACTGAAATTATATTTTAATTTTTTTTTAGAAATTTACTTACAAAAAAGTGTCGTATTAAAAATTATGATATATTATTAACATCAAATAAAAAACTAACGGTAAAACCAGTCTCATTGCAAATTTGAGATATATTGTAACCCATATTATGTAGTTCTATAATACGCATCCTCTCTTGAATATTAATATTGGCATGCATTTTATTTTTAGCAAAGAATTTAATAAAAACACAAAACAACCTTATCAACACAAGCACCTTCAGTAACAAAAACAAAAAAGTAAAAAAAACACATCCACAACGACAAAATGACTACCTAAGTAATAACCGCATCTAACTTAATAGCTAAATGAAAACACCAAACAAACTTGTCAGCACATACCCCCAGAAACAAATCGGCAAAGAACGAGAAACATTTAATGTCTACCTACGTAGAACTAAATAGCTATTAGAAAATTGGTCTAAGCTGATTAACTAAACAAAATATTCATAATTCGTAAAATGTAACAAAAACAAAAAGAAAGGCATAAGGTGAGATTCGAATCCACAACCACTGAGTACACGTATTAAGTTCTGATACGTCTATAACTAGGCTACGGATACGAAAATTTGTTAGTGAAATTATTATAAACAATATTAAATAAAACTAATATTACTCAGGTTCTACAAGACATATTATTACTTTATTTCTTTAAGTGTGTGAGTGACTACGCCTCGCTTCTATTCTATTTTGTTTTGAAACTCTATATGCAGTTCTGCAACGTACGTTTTCATTCCATGTCAATCTGGCGACTGGAGTTTTGATTTATGACCACCGGGTTAGAAAAGATTATTGCACCATTCTGGAACAAGAAAGTTTTTAATTCTATAATCACATAGTAGTGCTTACCTTCAATATTAAAAATATTTGAGGTAAAAAAAAAAAGAAAAAAGAAAATTCCACTAAAAATATAATTTTATATTTTTATTTCTTTTTTATTATTTTTATATTCTGATTTAGAAGTATTGGCACTGCATAAAATGTAAATTGAATTGTCTATGTCCTTCACGAAAGCAAAAATCTTCAGAATGCAGGAGCAAACTAGTGTATGTTGTGAAGGACTTTATTTAATGTCTTTTTTGTATTTTAGGTACGTATGCCCTTTTTTAATTCAATATCATTGGGAAACCTGTGAAAAAATCACAAAAGAAAGTATTGTTTTGTTTTAACGATTAAAAAAATTATCGTAGTTATTGATATTGTTTGGGTTCCAAGTTTGGGTTATAACACTATGAAGCAGGCAAAATGATAAAAATGCTAGCTTCATTGATTAAACAAAAATATCCTTGTAAAAGTAACACTATACCATATTTATGCAGTTGTGATTAGTCACTTTTAGTAGAATTGAACCCGCCAATTACAATTTAACATCATAAAATCACAATAAAAATAAGTTCGACTTACCGATAGAATGACAGATTTATATCTTTCTCCTTTAAAACGTCCACTCGAGTCAAACAACCGGGAACGTTACATACCATGGTTATTAATCAATCATTTAATAAAGCCAATCTATATATTTTCAAGATAACAAGTAAATATTTTAAGAAATTAGAAAGACACCTTTTTACCACGTAGTAACAAACAAACATGGCAAATAGCGCGCAATTCTTTGATGACGTGCGGAGCGGTATTTGTATCTCTTTTTAATACACGTAAAAATAGCATTACAATGAAGAGCACTTATCACAGATATATTGTTGAACTTTTTGGTATCCATCTATAGTTTTTTAACATCTGGAATATGGATTCAATATGTAAAGAAATAAAGACAGTAACGCGGGAACTCATAAGTTTTTATATTATTTTTAATGTTTAATTTAATTCTGTTATTTAATTTTTCTTTTAATAATTACCCAAATGTGAATTATATAACATTAAGGTAACATAAAATAATCGTCGAGATATTTAATTTTTAATATTTTTACTTTTATTATACCACTTTTCTATTATTATGTCTGTTTTCTTTTCCCTGCGTTTTTGAGTAAATCTCTATACAAGTCCCGGCCGTGAAGCCACTGCTGGGTGCGTATTTTTGATGGCCTTACGTACGATACGGCCGTCAAACTCTACTTATCTAGCAAAGAATTACTTTCACGGCCTCGTCAGTAATGTACTATTACATGTAAACCAATACTAAATAAATGACCTAAAAATCTCTTGGGGAGGTGGAGGCCACACGAAGTGCTAGCCTTTAAGCAACACCTAAGAAAGGACGGTTTTGGTTTTATACATAAATCAAAATAGGCCTAAATCAAGGTATCTCTGTTAGATGTTAGTGTTGAAATGAAGGTAAGTTACTTCGGACAGATATTTTTTTAATCAGTACTCAACACCTAATGCTAGAATTATTATTTTAAACATTATTACCCATTTTAAAAAACGGGCCTTCATAAACAACCAAAAAGATATTACAATGTCTACACTGATACATATAAATTGTTCTTATTTTGTTTTAACCAAAAAAAAAACGTTTTTCACGTAAGTTTGAGTTAGTTGGCCTTTGGATACATAAACGGTGTTGCAAATAACGATGCCAAACAAAACATCTCAATAAAAATCGCTTGACTGAGTGATATAAAAGTGAATAATACGTTGATCTACCGCTCAGCTCAGCTCAGCTCAGCTCAGGTCACGAATAAACGAATAGAGTTAATACACATGGCCGACATAAAACGAAATAAACACAAACAGTTCGCGCAACATCTCGAACGAATCGATATCGTAAACTATCCAGTCAATAAAGGGTCGTGTTTACGTGATTCGGAACAGACTGGTCCGTTCAAAATACCTATATACGAATATGCGCGCCTCAATTTGGGGATATGGAAATACTAAATGACGACTTTTATTTTGCTACGCGGATGCTAATTGAGATGATATTTCACACGGTTTCCTACACGTCGGTACAAAAAGTTATCAGATGCCGCACAGTACTAATGAAATATTAAATATTGGTTTGTTGCTGTTTTCTTCAGCTTCGTTATTTATTTGTTAAAAATATGTAAAAATAACTACATTTATTTATTTATTTTTTGTACCTACTATATAAAAATAGCAACATTTTCAGTAAGCATTATTGGAATCGATTAAAAATGTTGGAGATATGGAGTACCAAAATAACATTATAGGAAAAACAATCCGATGGAGCCGTAAACCTTTAACTCAATTTGTGGAATTCAAACAGATATTTTGTAGTTCAGATTTTTTCCACTAAATCAGATCTTAGATAAATCTTTAATAGCATTCTAGGCATTCGACTATAAGGTGAAGGAAACAACTAGCTTAACGTTCTGTTTGATTAAAGGAATGATTTATTGCTGTATCGAAACGTTTAACTATTATTTAGAAACTCGTTCCCTTTTTGTTTACTATAAGGGAAAGGGCGCTTGGTTTTAACTTAATACATTGAACAATAATTTGAAACATAAAAAATGGAAAATATACATATTTAATGAAGATTAAAAGATAAGACCCTCATAGCGAACTGCTACAAAATTGACTTTTTTATACCACTAAGGTGGCAAACAAGCTAACGCGTGATGGTAAGTGGTCACCCTTGGTTGCCGACCCTTTGAAAATCTAATTACTTCTTTCTTAAAAAACCAAATACTGTAGTCCTTTGAAAAAACCTTGGTATAGGGAACAACAACAACCTAAGCAACCTAACCTAAGTTCCTAGGTGTGAGCGCGAATGCTACGCCAGTGAACGGTGCGATCTTAGAAAGTAGCCGTGGGCATCATTTCAAACAATGCCGCAGAACACGGCCCATTATACAAGCAGTGGTAATCAAACAAATCAAATCAAAACAATATTTATTCAAGTAGGTTTCTGAGAACACCTTTCCTTGTCCCGTTTATACAATCTAAACAATGATAATTTCTGCCAAAAAGAGCCGGCAAGAAACTCAACTATTGAAAGTTATAATGCAATACTTTGTTAATCAACTAACAAGTATACAGTCTGTATTGAAACACTTAGTAATATAAATAAGTTAATAAGCTACTAAAAACAAAGTCAAACACATGTCTATTATCATTTTTTGTCTTTTTGTAGCGCACCATGTGAAGCGTCAAATATCGTTAATCGTGTGAAGGAATTTAGATGTTTAAGAGTTATAGCTGGCCAGTAGTAATAAATTTTAAAAAGTAGAGATACGAATGCGAAAAGTCTTTGTATTTTGCCAGAGCTTGCGAAGATGCTTATATATACCATCATATATATATATATTTCCTTACTAGCTGCTGCAGGCGACGTCGTCTGCGTGAACGCTATACTCTAACATCACTTTTTGTGAACGAAACCATAGCGCGATCTAATTCGACGCCAACGCCATCTAGTTAGTAAATAGGAAACATTTTTATATGGTGAAAAATGACATCTAAGTTATGACTTTACACGATTTTTTAACATAAAATAAATGGCTATGTGTAAGTAGCATAAATAATACTTAAGAAGCAAGAAAAATATGCGTCGTTAGATTACACGTTGTTACATAATGCGTTGAAGAAATAAAAATTCTTATAAAAATAATTAAATTTTAATATTTTTCAAATTGATTTCAGGGGGTTAAAAATGAAGATATAAACTATCATTGAAGGTATATAGAAAAGAAAAATACTGAGCCGTCTTCTACCTGGAAGGGCCAAAACTTGATATGTTTTGAAAATACTTTTTGGATTTTAAGAAACCCAAAAAGAAGACTAAGAAACAAAAAAGTAGCCCAAAGGTAATAGTGTGGTATATTTTTAGAACCGGCTCACCAAGCCCTTTTATTTGATACCCCACACGGTGTGTTTCTGAAAAATAAAAGTTTTAAATCCCATACAAAACATTGATGACACCATAACCCCCCCCCGTGATAGCGTGATAATATGTAGCCTAATATTCCATGCAGTACTTTTTGAGTTTATCCCGAACATACATACAGACAAACAGACAAAAATTCTTAAAACTATATTTTTGGCTTCGGTATCGATTGCATATCTCACCCCAAGTATCCTTTTAAAAAAATATTCAATGTACAGTTTTGACTTTCCTACCATTTTATTATATGTATAGATAATATATATAAGCTTCTTGGAATATACATTTTTTCAAGTGATATTAATTGAATTCAATTGATTGAGAGACCTTGACAACGTGATCTTCATTTAGACACAACAAACAAAAAATGTTTGCTCGGTCTGTGTAGTAAGTGTTTCCAGTACTCTTGCCAGCAATTATGTCTTTGCGTCTAAAAAGCTAGCCACCCATTTGCAGAAACCTCGGCGCGTAAGTACAGGACACAACTCAGGAGCACACTGCTGGTATACCGTTTAGCCTTCTCGTCTTATGAACGTCTAGAGAAAACAACACCCGCCGGACCTTCCGCTAATTTTTCTTATTAATCCTAATCCTAAGCCAAATATAGCGGCTAGTACCAGCCTATCGCTAACAGTTTCTGTGCTTTTCAATAATAATTATTTAATATTGAACTACTGCAAAAACTTTAATAAATTATACGTAAATTCAAAGATTAGTTTTTATCACGGACCTAACCAAAACGTAATCGTAGTTTCACGCTCTAAGTACTTTGGTTTCGTACTGTTCTTTTGTTTAAATTCCTTACGAGAAACTGTTGATACAAATAGAACAAAATCCTAAAAAGGAAACTCGGTGCAAAAGTCTGAATCTATTGTAAGGTCTCCTCGTTAATCTTTAAACAACAAAGCAATGTTCCACCGTGTAGCTTTATTACTTAAAAGCATAAATGCTGTACATTAATTGAAGTTAAATAAAGCCCCCCCCCCCTTAAAGTATACTAATTGTGTTCCTGCAGTCGATGTCGATATAAACACAGCTCACGTCGCATGCCTAAAATAACGAAATAAATAAACTGTAAAAGGCATTTCTTTGTGCCGATACACGACTGATTTGTGAACAGTTGGTGTAGGCACTGACTGTGACTGGGCAAAGACTATGTTATGTTGGACAGATTAGACTGTTCACAGAGTTAATGTAATTTTGTCAGTTCAGTCGAATATGGTCGGTCGTGACCATAGATTTGAGTTCTGCAATCTGTCCTATGAACTGAGCAATAGCCTCACGAATTCGACCATCCTTTAGAAAAAAAGCAAACCTGCAGTCCCTTTTCTTATTCTATCAACGTCCGATATGTTATTTGTTAATATTTATTAAAACGAGTTAAAAGAGAAAGTTTCGTCTCTGTCATACTTTCAATTGGTCCACACTCACTATGAAACCAAAAAACTATTTATGCGATTCAACGAAGAACAACACCCTGGCATCAGTGTGATGTTGTAAATAAGATGGTCTTATTAGTAATAAATAATAATAGCATAATTTTTCCAAAAAAGAAACACACAAAAATTAGCAAATTATCATTTGCTTTGAGCAATGGATGATTGTGACACATACCATGTTAGAGAAATTAGTTAAAATATGTATTTGCTACAAACAAAATTTTCACTACCGTACGTATTTATTCATATACAACAGAATAATGTTTTAACTATTATTATAATGTTCTAAACAAACTTTATTTTTTGTTTTATTACTAACTAACACTTTGGAGTTGGTGATCTAACAAGTGGGCCTTAAAATGAACATAGATTTGAATGTTCATAGTCGATTTAGCGCCCATACAGATTGTTATCGGGAATGTTATTCTTAAAGTTGTTGACGAATAAACATCCCTACTGCAAATAGTCCATTTATGTAGGTCCAACTTTGACAAAGAGCTTGATCGAAGCATACAGTTCGACTAGGCAGCGATTTGGAAACTACGCAACGTCTGTTAGTACAAAATACCTTAGAGTCTATAAAGACAAAGTCTACAACTTAACGAGCTCAACGAGCTATGGAAAGAGTCAGGTGTTTCTTTACGAAATAAGATTCGGAATGAGAAAATTTCCCAAAAAACCAAAGTTACCGACATAGCTTAAACAGTTATCAAGCCGAAGTTCCAATGAGCAGGCCACATCACTCGTCGAATTGAAAACCAGTGGGTACAAAAGGTTCTCGAGTGGTGACCATGGATCGGAAGACGCAGCGTAGGTAGGCCAGGAGGATAGATGGCCTGGTTAGAGCCGCAGGAAGCCAGTGAAAGTAAGCGGCTCAAAACTGGCCGTTGTGGAGACATTTGGGGGAGACCTACGTCCAACAAATACTGAAACGACGAATTTAAAAAGCTATGTATGTACCATGCAATTAAAATTAATGCCTAATATTATAGTAAAAGAAAAAGGTGAAATAACAACTATTTCATTTTCAGAACGTTATATTAGATATGCCAAGTATGGTAGTGGCAGGACTGTGAGGCTATCTCCAGGTTGAACCAACTCTAGATCCAACTTCGTGAATTAAATTTCATTGAAAGCATAAAGTTCTGCTCTGATATATTACGTTGCAAAGGTAAAAGTTCCGCGAAACTGGTTCGGCGAATAAAGCAACTTTGATTTGACAAAAATTTATATATTTTTTAGATGAACAAACTTTAGAAGCGGAAGCGCCTTGAGTTGAATTATAATTTGTGATGTACCTAATTAAAAACATTTCAGAACTGTATCTGACTTGTTAGGTTAAGGTAGGTCCGACCCAATTTGTAAAAAATTTTTTGATTTTACTGCATAATTTAATTGTCATTTTGACATATCTAAAATTGAAATATGAAATCTAGTACTGGATAAGTTAATACCAGCAAAAGGATAAACTAATTTAACTAAACATGCGTGTGTGTATTGATGATTTTACTTGCTACTCTATTGTTACTTAATCTTTGACATAGGACACATGTTTTCCAGCATCGAAGGAACAACTGTCGGCATTATTATTGGCATGTATTATATAAAAAAAGTGCGTTGGAAATGTCGTTTAGATTTTAATAGCGCGCGGCCAGATAAAGTCTGTGCAGCTGGTTTTTTCCAGAAGCTACCTAGTGAAACAAATGGTCAGATTAATTGTATTACATGAATTTTTCCTTTAGTTGTTTGTGAAGTGAAACTTGTATCGAATTCGTAAGTTACTTTTGTAAAATGAATCGCAAAAAAACGAGACGGATTCATATTGTGAATTTCATGTTTCACTTCCTTAGTGTGATCCTAAGTTGCAGGCGCTTTTTAACCGACTTCAAAAATGGCGGAGATTCTCAATTTGGATGTTTATATATCTTTTTTTTATATATGTTGAGGTATTATATACGGATTTATAAAATTATTTTTTTGTTCGAAAGAAACGAAACGGTCTAATTTAAATTTTGTTTAGATCTAATGATCTAATATATCTGTTCGGAGACAGACAACGAAACGCTTCAAAGAATTGCAGCGAATCAACCGGGATTGCTGCTATGGCATAAATATGCACTAGAAAGCAATTCGTCCTGTACCTAACAGTTTATATCACACTTCACTTGCATGAAACCAACTTCAAACGGTAATTCAGATCAGATTTTTGGAAATAAGTAATTATTTTTACCTTTTTAGTGCATCTTTTTGAAGCCGGTTGTTTTTATGGTTCCGTAACTCGAAAGGAAAAAACAAAAACCGTCTGTCCGTCTGTCAAGACCCTTTTTCTCAGGAACGCGTGGAGGTATTAAGCTAAAATTTATATCAAATACTCAGTTCTGCTGTCCCTTGGAGCTGCAAATTCAAACTTCTAAGCCAACGTAATCAAAAGATACAGCCGTTTATCCCGCAAATTTTCGAAACTAGCAAGGGAATCAAAACCTACAGGTTACTTGAACTCAGAATCTTGAAATTTGGTACGATGCAACGTCTTATAGCACAGATAAAGGAAAAATAAAAATTGCGAAATCTGTAAATTTTTAGTTACATCATATAATAAAAATGTTTTTAATAATATACAACAACAAATCATAAGTTTGCACGGATCCCTCGGTGTGGTTTTTTTTGTTTAAAAGTTTAGCGTTTATTCTTGTTATTTATTTACAAACATAACTTTGTTGGTACATACAGATCTACTAGACCTATTTAAATTCCACTTTCACGATTGTCAATGATTTTTATTTAGTAAGGTTAATATTAAAAAAACTAAACAACTTTTGCTTATAAGTCACCTTACGTATTTTAAAGATAAACAATATTTAAATTGCCTTTTTCCTAGATTCAAAGAAAAAGGCAAATTAATCGTAAATCCTGCAAGGAATGTCTGTTCATTTATTAATGACTTATTTATTTATTTATTTGGGAAACAAACTGTATAATATTTACAAATATATGTACGTATCAAATTTTCAAATACAAACATTGTAGTATCTATATTTTAAATAATTTGACCTCATGGTGCCGCTAGGTTCATAATAGTTTCGTATCTATTTTCACTTAATCTTTGACAAGGGAAGCTTTTATTTATACTATTTATAAATCCTGCATTAAACGCGCTACTGTCGGCATTGTCATTGGCAACCTTTGTAGCGGGACGCGTTCGGAAATGTCCTTGAGATGTTAGTCGCGTACGGCCGGATAAAGACGCTGCAGCAGCTATTTCTATATTGGTATTCTGTTTGGAATGTGAAACAAATTAGTTTGCTGGCACTGTACTTAGAAAAGGAATTTTTCGTTTATTGCTTGTATTTCGAAGTAATATTACACTAAAAATAGTTGATATTATTCTGTCTTATCATTATATTATTTTTTGGACGTAACTACTACAAACAAACAATCAGCCAAAAGTAGTCCTTTTCTATCCTGTTGAACAAGCACTAAAAATGAGCACTAGCTCATCTGGTCTTCCACCTGTATCATTCAGTCACTTCCAGCTACAACAAACAGCACAGGGGTTTTGGTCATCAGTCCATGTGGCTGGAGTACGAACCACGCTACACTTACTGATCCGCGAGACTCGTCTGCCCCGGCGGTCATCGGTTCTGCGACTATATGTCTTGTTTATTTCGTTCGCTACGGACTTTGGTTTAACGACGTATCTCTTTTTATTTTCATTAGTTATCCTTCTTAGAAACTCCGAGCATAGCTATGGTACGCTTTGTAAGTTACTTTTACCTGGTCTTTAAGCATTGAGTGTTTAAATAGAATTATTAAATCTCATTTGTCGGTTCCTCTGATTACTTCGCCTATGTGTATCGCACAAGTAGTTTCTTAAGTGTTAGTTAAACCTAAATGTATATAAAAATTTGATTTAGGTTGATGTTTGAGACATACGAGTTGATCTATTTATTTTCCTTATGCTATAATGGATATAATATCGTAACGTAATTTAATAATTTGCAATTTAAAAATCCAACATCCTTCGAAAAGCCACTACCAACACTGAAATTCTTATTTCTTAATTGAAACAAAGTACTTAGTGCGACACGCGCGGGCTAAACGTACTTTGATTGAAAGCATATCTAAGTCGTGCTTTATGGATTCTCCGATAACGTTACCTACACGGTGTCGAGCAAAAAGAGAACCGTGCTGGAGGCGTATTGTTAATATAAGTATTGGGATTTTGAAAAAGGCTCTAAACATTTACATAAACATATGTCTATAAATAAATAAATCTATCAGTATTTTAACTTCTGAGTTGAATATAAGTTCTGTACTCTTACATTGGACCCGCGGGCGTAGTATGTATTCATGCATTATTTTTCAAGAAAGTATGTAAAAACAAAAAAAATGCATTGAATAATATATTAATATCAATGCATCACAAGAAATCGTAGTCGTCACAATAAAGAGAAAAAGTATGTTTTTTAAGTATTTCGTAAATAATACACTCTCCAAACTTTAATTAACCAAGTTGGTCCCACATTGGCTCTCACCTGGCCGCCCGCCAGCCGCTGTTAGAGCCAAAGCCGTATGAAATTCAGAACTGCAATAAATTGCGTTATTCAATTCGTTGCACTATGATATTCAAAAGTTTTTGAATTATATCCTAACTCATAGTTTAACTTCGATACCTTAATAATTATACTAGTGTTAGAAACAGATGGTTATTTTGAGAAAACAGTTTATGTGAGAAAGTTTCATTATTTTATACTAGCTGCTGCCCGCGACATCGTCTGCGCGAACGCTATACTATAACATCGCTTTTTGTGTACGAAACCATAGCAAATAGGAAATATTTTTATATGGTGAAAAATTATAACACATCTAAGTTATGACTTTACACGATTTTGTAACATAAAATAAATGACTATGTGTGAGTAGAATAATTAATAATTAAGAAGCAAGTCAAATATGCGTCGTTAAATTACACATTGTTATAGAATGCGTTGAAGAAATAATAGTGGCAGGTGTACAACGGCAATTTCGCTCGAAAACTGCAAATCGATGTAGAGTTTAGCCGTTTGGCACACAGGTACTTTAGAGCAAAACAATAATTTTGACCCGCAGTTCCTCAAAATATTTCCCTTATGGTGTCATCAATTTTTTGTAAATTTTTTTTTCAGAAACCCATCGTGTGGGATGGGAAGGGCTTGATGAGCCGGTTCTAAATAATATCACACTATCACCTTTGGGCTACTTTTTTTCTTAAAATCCAAAAAGTATTTTCAAAACATACCAAGTTTTGGTCCCTCCAGGTAGAAGACGCCTCAGTATTTTTTCTCTAATATATACCTTAAATGATAGTTTTTATCCTCATTTTTAACCCCCTGAAATAAAAATGTGTAATTTTTAAATACACTTAAATAACAGAAGCAGCAGGGTACAGTACAGTACAATACTAAAAGAAATAAGTTAAAATAAGGCAGTATGAAAAATTCATAATGCAAATATTATTTTAGGTCACTGTTGTTATTTCGAACTTTCGATTTAAGTATGTATAATTCTAAATTGTAAGTATCAGCAAAAATAACTTTATATCCAGGACAAATGGCTTTTTTAAATTTTGTAGGTGCTGTCAAATAATTAATTAAATTTTTTTGTTGTTCTAAGGTTTCATACATCTATAATTCTAGTTTAAATAAAAAAGGTGATATCATTTTGATTCAGAGATTAGCCACTTCTGTTATTTCATTGCGCTTTTTATACTGCACTAAACTTTTCTGACCCAGTGGTCTAAAATCAAAACTACAGTTGCCATATTAAAATGGCGTGAACTTACAACGACACTAGCGACCAAACCCCCAAGGTCAGAAGGCCAAAAAAGTTTGTTGCACTGTAGGTACTTATTCTATACAGTGTAAGCACTGTGCAGTTTGATTTTGACTACCGGGCTTGTTGCACTATATGTCTCTTCAATGGCATAATACATTCGCGTCTGTAAAACCATGGAATTACACATACAAAATTTCAACCCAGTCAGTCAAGCCGTTTAGTAGTTGACATACCGACAGCAGCGCCACCTACCGGGTCCAATTGTATTTTTTAAAATCATTTAGGAAACCATCAAAATACCCATATAAAATTTCAACCCAATTGGTTCAGCCGTTTAGAAGTTATATGAAAAAGATAAGTACGGAAGGACAATTATTACTTCCCGTTGTCCTATTACCAGTTTTCCCGTAGGAATTAAGCATTTTTTCCTAGTAAAAAGTAGCCTATGTTCATCAGGGATAATGTCGGCTTCTAATGGTAAAAGAATTTTTCAAATCGGTCCAGTAGTTTTGAAGCCTATTCAATACAAACAAACAATCAAATCTTTCCTCTTTATAATATTAGTATAGATTATTACTACAATAACTTAGCTACACGTATTGGTACGTGAGGGATAAGGGATGCTGGCTAACCACGTTCTATGATGTTAAGCGCGATGTAGCGATAAGCTATGGACAGATAATGAGTTATCTATCGCTATGTCACAATATACATAAAAATAATAAACTGATAGACAGACTACCTAACTGATATTATGTTAAACTAGCTTTTGCCAGCGGCTTCGCCCTAAATTTGGTTATCGACGTAGGATTCTTACGACAACTTTGAACTTTGAGTTTTGGAAAATCCTTTCTTAGCGCACGCCTACATCATAATAGCTATATGTGTGCTAAATTCCAGCTTGATCCGTCAAATGGTTGGAGCTTTGCGTTGATAGATCAGCCAGTCAGTCAGTCAGTAATAGTTGACTGAGGGCTAACGCTTACTTTAACCCGCAACTTTGTTTACGTAGAAGGTGAAAATATTTTTAAATAATACGTACCGCCCTTCATGACTGTCCGCCGGCCTTGCACATCATAAATGTGCGTGCAGTACTTGATCATTATTTTGCTGCGATGTTGCAACTGCAATATGTCCTAAGATATTTATTCAAATCTAATGATGTAAAGGGCAATTTTGTTTTAAATGTAACATATAAATGTACAACGTATTTATTTGGATAAGGATTAATATCAAGTTTATAAAAACACCGTGGCGAATAATGCATTATTTTAGAACAAATTTGGTTAGCATAAAAAAGATTATAGTGAGCCAACCTTAGAAGATAGACATATGCTGTCCCGGCCTTTTTTTAGAATTTTTAAAGAGAAACAATTCTGTCATACATGGTTTTTTTGCGAAAATTTAACCGTTTACGCAGCGCTCGCAGGGGAAGCTCTCAAAAAGAAAAAAACCCCTCCGCTCCTGTTGGTCTTAGCGTAATGATATATAGCCTTCCTCCATAAATGGGCTATCTCACACTGAAAGAATTTCTTAATTAGGACCAGTAGTTACTGAGATTAGCGCGTTCAAGCAAACAAATTCTTCAGCTTTATATATTATATATATGGTATATAGTATATAGAAGAAGATTTGCTTATGTTTTTGTGTGAGTTTAACCTTTTTTGAATAAAATCGAATTGAGTTGTCAATCATGTGTCAAAATAAAATGTAATTTCAATCAAAACCACTAAGGAGTATTTATATCAACTTCGAAGCAAATGACCGCCAAAATAACTTTCTACTCCTTTTTAACCCCGTTAGAGGATGAATTTCAATAAAATACGAAACACATCTTCCACCAATTCTGTTAAAAAAGGTTTATTCAAATTTAAATGGAGATAGGACCAAGGAATCAAGTTGTCCCATACAAACTTTGCCCCCCTTTTTCACTCCCTTAGGGGTAGAATTTCGGAAAATCCATTCTTATGGGATGCCTACGTCATACAAAGAACTCAACCTCCACGTTTTTAGGCCTCTACGAAGAGCGGTTTAGGCTGTGCGTTGATCTATCAGTCATTCAAGACAAATCTTTTTATATATATAGATTAAGTTCGAGTCAAATGCCGTGTAAATTTACTTCGGTCACTACAAGCTATGGCGCTTTTGGCTATTAGGTACGTCTTTTAGGTGCTATTCTTTATTCTGTGCTAGTACTACTTATTTTTTTGTAAGAATAAAGTGATTGAGATGTAATCTTGAAATTAAAATAAAATGAATTTATCCATTACACCTCAATCCTGTTTAAAATCATAAAATATTTGATTGAACAAGATCTAATTGAATTGAAATGCAATAATAATCTAAATTTTATCAGAGATAAAGTCAGTGTATATCGAAGTTATTTCGGCAAAAAAGTATATTAATAATGCAAATAGTTAACTCAATTCGCTTTGAACATATTCAATAATACTAAAAGTCAAGCCGAGACTTGCAAAAAAATATTCTTTCGAACAAATCCTATCAATGAAATAGGACTGGTAATAAAACTGAAAGCTAATAAAAAACCACACATGTATCGGCGTATTCTTTTGATGATATTCATACAGAATACGATGATCTGGTCGCAGTCATTTTGATTTTTTTTGATGATTATTTCTTTTACACTTTTTAGGATTCCATACAAGAAGGATTTACCGGACTGTTCATTGTTACTGAATCGGCAAAATAATTAGGATCATATAAACATACATCAAAAGATTTTTCATTGTGTGGTGGCGCGATAACCTCAGTGCACGATACACTGCAGGTTCTTTATCTTACGAGAGACTATATTACCTAAATTTCATTTTTTTTGGCAAATGTTTCTCTGGACCCGGCAAAAAGATCCGACTTTTATTTATTGATTGTGTTTTTCGGGATATGGTTCAAACCCTGAAAAACGTGAAAACACGTAAAAAATTGGGTCGGGCAGTGGTGTCAACCATCGAAGTTGTCATCTTACGAAATACAAGAGGGCTTGTGCAAGTATGTGGCTATCTTTTTGTTCGGCAGACGTATAATGAGACGTAGTTAATGTATTTTATTGTAATTAGTTTGTAAAGAAAATTGCAGTTAATTCTCTTGACGATCACTAGGAAGACGTTAGAATTTATTTATTTAGTAGCAAGAAATAAAAATATCATACAAAATGCTTTTATTTAATATTTACACTCAATTTTTGCATTTGAGAATTTTATTGTTACATGAACCACAAAGTCGTTTTTTACCGTTTATTGTGATCGCAATACTTATTAATTTATTTTTTACATTTGCTTATGTAACATTCTCGTCTTTTTTGATTTTCCTGGGTGACTGGTAATGAAGATGTAGCGGTTGAAGGCAAAGGTTCAGAACCAGAAACTTCATCATCAGTTTCAGCGATTCTACTGAGTTCATCTGCTAAATTTAAAATAAATTTCCTCCGTTTTATATTTGTTCCCAACATTCTTTTATAAAGAACATAAGAATTTGTTCCAGCTTATTCTAAAATGTTAAAGAATGCTTGACAGGCCACCTTAGAGATGCTGCTTTGACACTGAACTTATTCGCCATCTGATCAGCCACATCCACACCATATTTTGTAGCTTTATATAAAGTTACACTTTTCGGTTTCTTTTTACGATATTTTGCATCAATTTCAGCACTGTCATGTAACACGTTTAAAATACCCACTATTACAATCATAAACAATACTCGGATAACAGAGCGGTTAAATAACTACCCGTCCTTGTCGGTATATTATCATTATATATAATGTGTCAACAAAATAATAGCGATTTTGTCATGCATTTGTATCATTCTATTCATAATAATAAAAGTCACAAATTATCAGCAAGTTTTTAATGTTAAGAAATAATTAAACTTTTAAATTCAAATTGCAGTCAAATGCTGTCATCTTTCTAGTGTTTAAAGTCTTCCTAGAAACCCATTAGAACAAAAACATTTTGAATTTGAATTTAAGGACATGTCTTAGGACATTCTGGTGTCTGGTGTACGTTTGCCTTTATATTTCCACAATAAACACCTCAGTAATTAGAGCTTTGAGCGTTAATTTGTAACTCGATAAGTCCTTTGATCTCACCAGGATTGCCGCAAACTGGAGAATCACTTCGTTATCGACTTAACACTACAGCTGAGACAATAGTCAGATAGTAACGATTAATCTGTGACATCAAAGACCAACTATTACTTTCAAGGATATCATGAATAAGTATAACAGTATCGAATAGAAATCCTATCCAATACCCTATACTATACTGATAAAGTGCGTACATAATCTACAAAATTGTGTTTTTGTCTACCAAGACCCTTTTTCGAAAGAGTTTAAATTACTATAAAGTATGTACTATTTTTAGATAATGATCGAGTCTTACCGCGACGGTATAAGTAAGTACGGAAACGTGCTGACGTTTCGAGGAGGATTGCACCTCCGTGGACTCGACATAAGTGAAGTGACAAGCATGTACTGAGATCTAAGACCTTAACCTATGTAAATTCTAACTTAGTTTAAAAAAGGAGATGAGTTGTTTTACTAACTCGAGCATTTATGTTTGATAAAAACTCGTATTGGAGGTTGTTTCAGTACCAAAATTGTTAGCATAAATAAAAGATAAGCTTATTTATTTTCTTTAAATTTTTCTGAGCTGTCTATGCAGTTGCCTGTTGCAGCCATTACTGCT
The DNA here is from genome assembly GCA_946406115.1 of Apoda limacodes. NCBI lineage: Eukaryota > Metazoa > Arthropoda > Insecta > Lepidoptera > Limacodidae > Apoda > Apoda limacodes. The sequence continues at coordinate 35,386,478 of OX291542.1, read as the reverse complement.
TCACCGGGCTTTTTGGGGCGAAACTCTGAAGGAAACTCAGCCCATATAGCGCCCACCGGTCAATGGCTCCCCGCGGGGGGAGCCTCGGCTTGGGTTGACGCTCTCGGGGGCGGCCCTTCGATGAGTCTCAAACCCGAAGGTGAGTCAGCGCCAGGAGGGGAGTTCGGCGTCGTGTTAGGGGGGGAGGCCCTATTAGGGGAGGTCGTTGAGACTAATCTCGCTATCCGTATAGCGATCTTCATCTGGGGCCGCTAGTACGTGCCAAGGCCATCTAACGATACTTTTACGACCGTGCCGAGGATTAGCTTATAGCTTGTTCATATATTTCTGTCGAATTAATTTTAATTTTTTTTTTAATTCTTGCAATTGTATATACTGTTTTTATACAATTAGAAAAAACTATAATAATAGATTTAAATAAAGTAAAAAAAAATTACAAATAAGTATTTACTGATAATAGTAATTGTTACATAAGTAACAACATAAGTAACTTCATTAATGTTTTTATTTTCGATAGCATTTTATATTTTGTTAGAAACTTACATATTTTCTCGCATAGAGCAGTCAATGTAACCTTCGGCTACAGATAATGATTTTCACCCTCCTTCAATTGATATAGTGGCAGAAGTTCTGCTGCTGAACAGCGCCCTGTGTACAATTCTGGATTAGGCTAAGGATTAAGATAGCTAGCTATCGTTTTCCTAATATTATGCAATTTGAAATACCTATGTTTGTAAGCAATTCTATCAATATAAATGTCTGCTCAAGCAAATTACGTGGCAAAAATGTGCCATTTATTTTTAATACAACGCCATCTTCCGGAGGCGTGCTGCACCTGTGGTTAGTATTCTTTATTCTGTTGCGTACACTTTCTTAATTTATGTAATCTTTATGCAACGAGTTGGTAGCAAGACTAGTACTAATATAATACTAGTTTCGATTTCATAATTTTAAAATACTCTGTACTTCCGTAGTTTTACTAATTTTGAATATTTTGTCACACCCTGACGCCTGAATGATGCTAATTAGTCTTAATTTTTGGGTAAGTACATGTATTTTAGTTATGAACATTTTAATTTGTTTAACTACTTATTTTATGAGACTCATTTTGAACACTGTTTATGACCCAAAAAATAAAAAAATACCAACCATTTCTTTTTACCAAGTTACAAAAATAAGAACAAAAATTGTGTCATTTCTTATGTACCTTCTTATGCCATTTATCTGTGGACTTACCTTCTGACTTACTTTCTGCATAATTTGATAAAAACGTGTTTTTGTTGTCTGAGCAGCAGCGCAGTTTCTGTTCAAATCTATCACTAAGCTCAACTTTGTTGTTTACACTAAGATGGAACGCTTTAGTTGGTGCAGGTATATTACCGCTGAGATTAAAACTTCATCTAAAGCTCTTTGATCTCGTATAGATTCTCTGCAGCCTTGCTACAATCTAAGACCGCATTCACATAGGGCGACTCGCTCGTAACACTCGTGCTAGTTCGAGATACTAAGGCGGCCATGCATGCCGTCCACATGCACGTGCGCATCTTGTCTGCTTGCACGTATGGATATTATGGTATTTTGAAACACAAAAGTGGTCAAAGTAGTTGGGACTCTGGAATTTTAGAGAAAAATGGATGTAGGTAAGTGCTTTGACGGGTCTCAAGAGGTAATATACACTTGCATACATTTTTCTCCCGAATTTCAGAGTTTGGCATAGTCAAAACTGTTACAAGTACACTTGAGCAAGTCTAGACGCGCGTAAGTCGCCTCATGTGAACAAGCTCTTATCCCTACATAGTTGTTCTCGCAACTTTATATTTACCACACTGCACTGTACTAGCTCTAATAAAGGGAGCGTGCTGGTTATAATATTTGATAAGACATTATTATAACTTTGAATACGATGAAACTTAAGGTCAAAAAACTTTCCTTCATATTCAATCTGTCGGGATTGAAGAAAACTTGTTTTATTTGTAACCAGAAAAATTTATCTTAAACAATACTTTTTAACTGACCTTAACCTAAACCTTTGTCTGTATTTGTTATTAATGTACGTTTGATGGCCTGCCCCCTTAACGTTCTTAGTTCTTCAAGAAGGTCGGACACCGATATCATACATATGAAGTTGCAATCTAACGGACTAACCGCAATAAACATTTTAAGAAACAGACAGTTAGACAACTTTAAAGTGCTTCGATCGTGCGCGGAATGCCACAAACTATCACTTTGGTTCGTCCCTAGGGAGTGGGGGCGGATCGATACTAAACTGTCTAAGACAATCTTGTCGGCCGTGTTCAGTATGAAACGTGACACAATGTCTTGAAAATATCTTGCTATCGACACGTGTCAGACACACACCAGACTACTTTACAACAACTTTAAGACAATTGAGACTCACTATCACCATTTTAAAATTGAATCGTTTTTATTAAAATCCTAACAAATATTGTAAATGCGAATTTACGCTTTCACGCCTAAACCGCTGAATCGATTATGATGATTATTAGTATAAAGATAGATGGGACCCTAGAGAAGGTTAAAGACAACTATTTCTCGAGGTAGGAGGAAAGAGTAAACTTTGTATTTTTATTGTTTATAGTTTTTATGTTAATGATTACTGCATCGATCTACAAACAGTAGGTAATTTAGGTTAATTTTCCTATTACTCTTTTGTGTTCTTATATTTAACAATCATTCATGTCTAATTTATTTTTGGGATAAAAATATCATAGATAGTGAGAATAGTAAAGAATTAAGAAATTTATTGTATACCAGACGTTACAACATAGGATATAAGTGTAGATTATACAACATGTGAAAAAAAAGGGAATTAGAATCGAGGGATTAAGTTGGATCCCGAGAGCAGCAAAGGATTCTAGAGTAGAATTCTAAGCGGAGAAAAGGTTAAATACTATAATTTTTACCATTGACTGCGAGAAAATAAGAAGTACTATATTTTACTTAATTTTCAGTTATTATATTAATATTTATCACATTTTGGTATATTTTCGGTAATTATTACCGGGTGGTAAGAGAACAAGGACATAAAACAACTACAAAAACAATTAAAACAATTTAACAATTGTTCCAAATTCAAAATGTTTTTATTCACTCAATGAGTAAAAGTGAGTTTTATTCAATATTATCGATGAATAAAATGCCCTCCTTTATCAAGTGGCAATGGTAAAAAAAATTCGCGACTATTTTGAGTGAGTGATGTCTCTGTGTCTGTGTGTGTGTGTGTGTGTGTGTGTGTGTGTGTGTGTGTGTGTGTGTGTGTGTGTGTGTGAGTGTGTGTGTGTGTGTGTGTGTGTGTGTGTGTGTGTGTGTGTGCGTGTGTGTGTGTGTGCGTGTGTGTATCATCAGATATATATCACATTCGATTTTCCTTCAGTACGAATCAAACTGATAACCTTTTAAGAAATATGGAACTAGCCGTTTGTTTTTATCGGATATTAAGTTTTTTTTTTAAATCCTTGATTTCACTGAAATTAGGTACAGTTGGGTTTTCGAGAATGTTGAATTTGAATCATTTATTAGTTTTTTTTATAATTTAAGATGGCGCATGGCAGATCTAATAAAGCGTTAATTAATTTGTATAAATTCTTTTATTTCGATTTTATTAGGTATCAATTTTATAAAATTTGCTGCCATATCTAATATAGCGCCCATCTTTTTGCAAAAAATCTTCAATATCAAGACTAACAAAAGGAAAATGCCTGTGTGGTTATTGCTACCGGATAATTTTTTTTCAGAAATGAAATAGTAGGTACGCCGCAGAAGTCAGTTATTTTTATTAATAAGTGTAGTGACACTTAAACCAATTAACAACTTAAAAACCAATGCATAAAAACTATTCTAATCAATTTAAAACTGCAGAAGTTTTATAATAAAATTCTTTTTTCTACATTTCGTTATGAAGCTTTAATGTCATATGATTTAAGCTTTAATAATGAAAATAATTAATGTAAAATTTGCGGCCATTGCGGCTCATCAAAGATTTAGATTAAATTTCAGCCGGACATGCAAATCAAGGGGCGAATAGAATATATCAACTACGTGAGCTTCATAAATATTTAGATAACGTCTCTCGAGTGTTTCCGGGAAATATAAGGGAAGGATACAAATTATGTTTTAATAACTTCGTCGTACGTCTTGCTTTATCCCTTTGTATTCGCAGTATCTGTGCTTATTCTAAGTACCTATAATATTGCATTCTTTATAACCTATAAGACAGGTGGCATACAAAGGACCAAACTGTTATCAGACGTTTTGCCGGCCATGTTTAGTATCTACATATATTATTGTCCATATTGCTCCACATAAACCGTTTCGGTTAAGTAAGTGTACTGCTCGGTTCGTAAGTAAGTGAGGTTATTGGTACAAATGACAATTGTACACTGCTCGGTTCGTAAGTAAATGTAACCTCATTTAGTACGATGGTTAATTGAAGGTTCAGCAAAATACTAAGCATTCTTTATGTTTATGTCTTTTTTACAAAATAGAAACTTAGATGAAAATCTGCAGAGCATCGCAAAGCGCATCCTCATCCTCTTCGGCGGCTCCTTCAGAGCAAGCCATCATGTACACAACCCTCGCCTCCTCCTCTCAAACCGACCGTAAGGAATAAACCCCTCCCCCCGTAGTCATTTAAAACAAGGGGGCATGGCCTAACTTTTTAAACGGGCTAAAAGCCAAGTGTATAAATTATATGCATGCCCGCAATGATGGCGTCCGCGGCATCAAAATCCAGGTTCCCACGTCGTCAGATTTTCGAAATCTGACCGCCTTTTTGGCCTCCCAAAAACACGAGTACCACATATACTCGCTCGATAACGAGCGAGTACTGCAAGCCGTGATAAAGGGAGTTCCCAAGGAATTCTCTGAGTCCATAGTAAAGGACGACTTGATCGCCCAAGGCCTCCCAGTAAGGGAAGTATATAGAATGTACAACGGCTGTAATAAATCACACTGCTACGACATAATACTCGAAGTACTCGATTTGACGAAAGAAGGCCATGCCATCATTAATATTAAAGATGTGTGCAGCCTCAAAGGTGTCCGACAGGAGACCCCCCATAAGCGGTCCTCCCCTGGACAATGGCACAGGTGCCAATTATATGGCCTCGCACAACGCAACTGCACTTGCAGGCCGCACTGCGTGAAATGCCCTCGCGATCACGACACTGCGTAATGTGATCGCGTCCGCGGAAACGCAACTGACCCAGTCACTTGCGTTGTTTGTAAAAGCGAGGGCCACGCCGCAAACTACCGCGAGTATACAAAGCTCTTAATATCTTTTCTTGCTTAGTTAAAAAGTATTTGTAAATGAGCAGTTCTGTGGCACCATCGAAATATTTCATTTCATTATTCGACACCTACTACTGCACTAATGTACTATTAGTATCGCGTCAAAATTCGTGAAAATCCAAAAAGGGTAAATCGTACCCCTCCGCCCCCCCTTTACAGGAACCCATTTTGCCTGCTCCCCTCAACGCCTGGAGCCGACTTCCTGCACTAGTTGACGAAGGAAAAACAAAACATACAGAAAAACTTCAATCAACACTCCCCGGGCCCGTCTGAGTCACTGCTCCCTTATGTCTCGGGACATCCCGCGAACCCCGCGCCCTTCACTTATACTACCAAGTGCTCCCGCACTTATCGCTAACATGCGCCTTCCCCCTCGCGCCCTCCTTTGCGCCACCTAAACATAAAAATCAAAATGGATTGCACAACTGCGCGCGAAAAATCTTGCGCCGTCTCCATCGGCTACCTTAATGCCAATGGTCTTCGCAACCAAAGGGAGGAATTGTCGGAGTCCATAAACCAGGCGTCTTCCTCATCTAGGAAACGTTCCTTAAATCCGCTATCCGCACCTCTTCGATTGCGAACAATCGTACCGTCCGTGATGATAGAACTACCTCCCCCCCCGGAGACACTCTCATCTATTACAAATTGCTCCCTACATTGCACACCCATCGATCATTCACCCATTGCGAATTGAGAAGCATCCATCTTTGCAACGTATTATCTCTCCCCCACAAAAGACTTGCTCGAGAGCGACATTCAGTCGCTCTTAAATTTAGGCGACGCCGTCATCCTTGCCGGCCTTGCGGGTAAGGTTCCCTAACTGACACTCCTCCTGACACTAGAACTGTCACGGACTGGGATAAATTAGAGCAATTATTCCTGACAGTATCTCATCCGCGAACGATATGATCGTGGCTATCGACTCGCTCACTAGCCACCTGACCGCCACCGTTGGCAAGTGCTCGAAACAAGTGCCGGTCGGTGACTACCACCACCTAATCCTGCCTTAGCACATCAGGTCGCTAATAACTGAGCGTAACGCAGCGCGCCGAAGACGCGATCGCGCTCCCTCTACCGAAAACAAAGGTCGCTTCAACGACTGACACCGCCGTGTATGATCCGCTGTAGCTGAGCTTCGCGCCTAACGTTTCGGTGTTCTGATGGAGAATATTTCTCCTTCTCATCAAGCTTATTGGCGCCTAGCCTTCAACTCCTTCCTCCCGCTAACTCATCCCAACAACGTTCCCGCATTCGATGACGACAAAAAGCGGATTGCCTTGCGTCTAGCCTCCAATCAGTTAAAGTTATCAGTATCAGTTGCCAGGCCACCTTGTACTGATCATTCGAGACTATTAGTCGAGTCGCAGCTTTCGCTATAGAGTCAAAGGCACCCTCTCTTCCCCTCGTCCTATACAAGCAAGAGTTCCGCAAGGGTCCGTGTTCTCCCCTATCTTGTACCTTCTGTACACCAACGAGATCCCTTAAACGTTAGGTACCCAACTAGCCCTCTTCGCGGACGATACCATTATTTACACCATCGACACGCAAGTGAGTCGAATCACTAAGAGATTCCAATCCACAATTACCGCCCTCGGCGAATAGTTTAGGAAATGGAGAACCGAAGTGAATCCCGACAAAAGCTCTGCGGTCCTTTACATGCCATGCTATTCCTTGGCAAAACCTACCAAATATCTTAGTGTGACCCTGGATAGGCCTCTGAACTTCCGCGATCACACCAAAATAGTTAGAGACCGAGCCGCTTTTGTCCTCGGTCGTCTATATCTCAGGATAGGCAAGTCCAGTAAGATGTCGCTTAGAAATAAGCTGTCTCTTTACACCACTTGCATTCGCCCCATACTAGCATATGCTAGTGTCGTCCATGCGTTGTCTAAACGCAAACTTCATAGACTCCAGACCCTCCGAAAACGCTTCCTCAGAGCGGCCTCCGGAGCCCCCTGGTTCGTCCGGAATGCGGACCTACACTACGATTCCCCAATACTTCAAGGACCTGGCAGTCCGCTTTTTCGATCGTACGCCCAATCATCCAAACCGACTATTTGTGCAATCCATAAACCATCACCCCCCGCGTTTGGTTATCGCCAGATTAAGACGAATCGATTGACGTAAAAATGATCAAAATAGGTCCATACGTTTGGTCTGTAGAGCGACACAAAGGAACAAACATACATACATAGGCAGATAAATACATTACCCTTCCTTTGCATCGCGCATTTGGGTAAAAAGGAATGAAATGTGTATACGCGCAAATGTTGAGGACCGTTAGAGAGGAGGTGAGGTCGACACGCGAGAGGGGCGGACAGTGGGTATGCTTTATGAAGTGCTATTACATATATAGGTACTCGTACTGTGCTACAGCAAAACTTATTAGTAGTGCTAGCTTATTGCCTTTTTTTTATTTTCTTATTGAAAATAAGTACCTCGCAAAGGGTCTTAAATATAATTGGGGAATCTGATAGTCTTATTTAACATTTTTGTACAAACACGCTTATATGTATATAACCTCACAACCATTAGACACATAGGCAGACTGCTACAATCCTGATACACTTATTTTACTTGATTCATACGCAACAAAGTCACTAAGTCTCTTTTAAATGGTTCCGTATCACACTATTTCCAAGCTACGCCTCAATGCTCTCATTTTCACGGCATAAATGTTACTTTCATGCTTCTTTTGACAAACCCAACATTCAATTCTATACTGTTGGTATTGATATACCCAAATAATATCAATTTTATTTAATGTAATTTACATAAACAAAATCAATTTAAGTTCTAAAACTCTATTTAAACAAAGCACTTTATTTGAACAAGGCACTCTATTCGAACAAGGCACTCTATAAAGGCAACACAATTTTATTGTTAACCATGTATGTATGCATCAGTGTTTAGAACTATAATATATTTATGCTACAGTTGCAATTATTCCACCTAATGTACTAAATACATTCATCCCTGATGGAGTTATTCTACAAAAATTGTTTTAAACAGGTATTAAACAGAAAGATATACATTTACTAGCCTATACATACCTTAAAAAAAGCTTACATTACCTACAGAAATTTCGTAACTCTCATACAAATACCTATGCATAAATAGGGGTATTATATACAAAGCGGGGTATTTTGTCCTGTAGGGGATGATTTTCCAAAAACGCTGAAACACAACAATCTTTATATTGAACCTATAGCAAATTAGGTTTTGCATTTCACATAAATGCTTCTCCAGTGCGGGATTCGAACCCGCTCTGCACAGCACCCGGCCACACTACCAACTAGGTAAGTAAGGCTCATTTATAACATTAGGGATGAGTTTTGCAAAATCCTTTTTTAATACTTGCCTATGTTAAAACAGAAACCTCTGTGCAAAAACTTGGTGAAAGTCTAGACTTAAAAATATCTTTATTTTGATGACGGATCCTCGTTGTAAAATTTAGGTCTCTAGACACAAAATTCTTAGTCACATATTCGTCTCCTACTTAAGCCTCTAAGGGATGATTATCCATAAACAATAAAATAATAAGTTTTGTGTATTTAGCCCCTATTTTATACGCCTTAGGAGATGAATTTTTCAAAATCCTTTCTTATAGTAGAGCCCTACTTCAATACAAGTAAGAAACCCACTTGCCGAATTTCATGTTTCTAGTCACAGCGGTTTCTTCTTTTATATAATTGTTCAGATATGTTTAGTCAAAGTCAAAATGGTTTATTCAAATAAGGATTTTACAATCACTTTTGAATCGTCAAAGTTATAAAATATTATTTTTTGAACCCTCCCACCTTCCCGCCGGTTCACAATGTTGTTGATTTCTACCGAGAAGAATCCGGCAAGAAACTCGATAGTTACTCTTTTAAAAACATTATCAATAATACAAATAAACTAAAATACAATTAATGTTTTCAATAAAAATTTTTAGTCGTACAATTTTATGTTATTGCCATTTTAATTTGGTTTACCTATGCATCCTGTAATTGAGCATCATCAGTCCCAAGGATTTTTATCATTTACATAGTCTGAAATATTGTAGTATGCCTTTTTATAAAGTACCTGCTTGATAAAAGATTTAAATTTACTTATTGATAGATTTTGAATTTTATTGAGAACTTTGTTGTAAAAGTGTATACATTGCCCCATAAAAGAGTTACTTATTTTGTGTAGACGTGTATCATGCACCAACAGGAGGTAAAATATCCTAAGCGTATGGGAATTTATGAAATGATAAATAAATTTCAACAATTTCTGCAAATATATTTTGAGATACATAAAAGATAAAGCTTGATCAAAAAATAAAGACGCCTGTTATACTTTTATAAGAAATCGTAGATCTGCAGATGTTTTTCTAACATATCTACATATATCAAACAAAAATTCGTATTTTTATATTTGCGCTTGTTACATTTATTTTCTGTATTTGTTGATATTGTTTCCACTGGTAGCTTTCAATTTCATCTTTTCCTATTTTCTCAGAACAAGTCAAATATGTTTTCGAAGTAAACATGGATGGGATATGAAAATAAAATATGTAAAGAAGTTTGCTGACGATTCCCATCGACAATTGCAAGGATATCGCCCTGCTTTTGACAGCGAGAAACTTGTTTACATAGTCTAGGAGTCGGCGACAAGTTATAATTCTTTCGTTATCTTATTGTAAAAAAATATTGCAGCTTAATAAAATTTTATTAAAAATTCATAAATAGCATATGAGGCTAACTTACTTAGTTGAATCGTAAACAGTTTAGTTAGAGTATGAATAAAAAAAATGTGTATGAAACAATGACTCTGACCAGTAACTTATTTTAGTACTACTTAGTTAACTTTACTCGTACAATTACAGCTATGTTCGTAGATACTTAGCACTATTATTTGTAAGCTTTAAAAGATAAAATTTAATTAGCAGTGTTACGTACAAGTTTCATTTCAAAATTTTGTAAATGACATTGTTTCGTACTCATATTACATTTTACGAACCAACAATCATGGGAAGTTACGTTATGTGTTCCTAGCGATAAATTTTTAAATTTAGTTTTATAATATATTTTTTTCAGATTTTAAGGTTAAAATAACTCAAAGCACTGTAATAAAGACAGTACGTACGTACATCGTTGAAAACAAAAATGTACAACCTCTTTAAAGACCAGCTTAATGTAACACAACCAAATGCAAAATACGCTTTAAAAATTGTTGAAAGTACAACACGCAATAGTGCTAGTAGTTGCATTAAATAAAATAAATAAAAATTATTCAGTAAATCGGTAATACGTAATCTTGACTTCACTTGTGACTACAAATTATTTTTTGACAGCCACATCAATAATATAATAGGGAGAGCTATCAAGACACTCGGAATTGTAATGCGAAACTCTGTTTACACCTCACAAGAAAAAAACACTCAGTAGCCAACATTGGTGCGGGCTAAAGTAATTATTCAATATTTGCGACCAGCTCCTTTATAGTCAGTAAAAATAATCTGTTTCCGAGATGATTGTGACATGCTTTGTCCGTTTATTTATGTTTTGATAAAAAAAATGTAGAATGACGATTTAATCAGCAATGCAGGTAATAACCATCAACTTATTCTACACATTTTTTCATAAAAAAGTAAGTAAGCGGACAATGCATGTCACACACACAGTCATCTCAGAACCAGATGGTTTTTATTGACTTGAATCGCCCTCCAGTACTCTACGAGGATAATTGGGGCAGTCAATATGATTCTTATCTATTGCATTGACTATAAGTTGTAGCAAAAATTCAAACAATCTTACTAAAAAACGATAAATTCGTTAAATTCCATACAAAAATTTTAAAGATTCAATGAGTCGTTAAAAAAAGATATCATGATGGTAATTAAAGCACACTTAGGTATCTAAGGAGAATAAGTGGTCTCTAACTAGAGGGATGTTCCATGTAAATTGCACCTTACACAAACGCGTGAGTGATGAATCAGGTGTTGCAAGCGTCCATAGGCTACGGTGGCCGCTTACCATCAGGCGGACCCTTAGCTAGTTTGCCACCTTAGTGGTATAAAAAAAAAATATGTTTGCTTTTCGATTTATGAAATCAATTTTTTATTATATCACAAAAAAATTACTGATATTTTATCGATAATTCTATATAAGTATCATACAAACCAGATTTTTTTGATGTAGTATCGGAATAGCAGTTAATTTATAGCGATATATCAAGCTTATACATGTCTATGTATCGGTATATTCATGATTGAAATCAAGATTAAAAAGTCAAAGGCATACGATGGGCCGGATATGTTTGTTTTATATCGATAATTTTGTGGTTGTGCTTTCATGTCTAACAGTCAGTAATTTTGTTGCGATACAACGAAATATGAAACATCGGTTTAAATGGAACATCCATAGTCGTGCGTGGGTCATCATGAAGACTGAAGGATAATAACCATAATAAATGAATGTTAAAAGGTATCAATAACTAGATATTTGGAAGTGTCCGTTAGATTTTAATTACTTACTTGTTTGTAATGCAAAAAATCGGCTGAGTATTTATTGTACACTTAAAATGTTTGTTGATTCATGCCTAAGTATTGTGACATTTAAAAAATGTTGTAGTATAAAATATGTATTTTATTTACGTAGATCGATACAAAACAATGAAAGAAATTAATCAATGTAAAGACTATTCATTTTTATATTAAAAGAAGCAAAATTTTATATTTACCATTAAATTCAGGAAAACTTTTAATATTTTGAGTTAAATAGTTTTTAAGAATGACTTGTAATTATATTTTTGTTGACTAAACATTTCACAATTTGCGTGGAATAACATTCAATGCAATATTGGAATCCAACTCTTGGTCTACAAATCTAACGCTTTGAATAACACGGAATATTTGTGAAAGGATGGGCTTCCACTAAAGCACTCCCGGATGACATACACGTGCTTGTGGTTCGGTATCTGAAGAATGAATCTCAAAAGTAAATTTATTGTGTTTATTGTGTATTTTAGCAATCAACGTAAATAAGCAAAATCTAGTAAGTAATCTGATAGTGGTTAAGTAAATATAACTACGTGTTAAGAATGAAACAGAATTTATTGACGTGACAACGTCTTATAAATTGGTTTGCCGGGTGACACTTCAAGAAACTGCGTTACGCTCCGCTCACGTTATGCGCTCACAATGAGAGCGAGTGAGAGGCACGCGGCATGGTTAGCCCGCCTAAGAGCGAGAGAGACAGACATAAAAAGTGAAAGGCACAAGTTGTCACGTTACAATGTTAATAATATTACGATTAATAGCAATGGTTTTTTTATTTTAAAATATTATCTCCTTTTAGGTCTCTACGCTTTTCCCAAAATTTGGGCCACTTTTTTAACCTCTCAAAAAATAGAATTTCTCAAACTCTTCGAAATATGTTTCTACCTTAGCAATAACCTTTTCGTTTGATTTATTTTTTCCCCTGAGCCATGCTTTCATGTTGAGAAACAAAAAAAAGTTGCAGGGAGCTCGATCAGGTGAATACGGTGGGTGTGGAAACCATTCGTAGCGAAGTTCCTCAACTTTGACAGCGACAATTCAGTATGAAGGTGCTGGTGCATTATTATATAGAAACAACACTTTTTCTTTGCCTAAATTAGGCCGTGTCTTCTTCAGTTTTTATCGCACTACCGGTCCAATAATTCACTGTAATACTGACCTGTAATCGTTCTTTCTATTTGCAAGAAATCTATAAGCATTATTCCTTTCGTCTCCCAAAAAAATCGTGGCCAAGACTTTTCCGGACGATGGAACCGTTTTTCCCTTCTTCGGAATCAGATTAATTAGGAAAAACCCATTGTTTGGACTGTCGAGTGGTCTTTTGCGTATTACTATGAATTCAGGTTTCGTCAACGGTGATGACTTGATGCAAAAACCACTATGAAATTGAATATCGCGGCCCCCATATGGCACATTTTTCGTGAGTAACTTATTATATAACATATTGATTACCGTTACTTTTGTTCGTAGATCAGCGAGAATCATATCATGGACCTTTACAATTACTTCCGTGGTAACCTAACCACGTCTGCCGGGCGGCCTGGCCGCTTTTCTTCAAAAACCGAAGTAACATCACGATTGAAATCAATGAACTAATATCTCATGGTTGTTATAAACGGTGAAAGGTCTTTTGCTCTTATTTCTTTGCAACCTTTTCCATCCAAAAATAAAAAGCGAATTACGGAACGATATTGCTATTTTTCTTATTTAAAAAAAAATATTTAAAATACATAACCCGTGCGATAAACCGACTAAAAAATAAATGTAACATAAATATACATTTTTTATTTGAACGATGCACTAACACACGTCAGTGATGCCAATTTCCCTCAGCAACGCTACCTGTTTTCAAATACGGGAACTTTTTAATAGAATACCTGGGGTATTGTATTTTATGACACTAAAAGATCGAATGGAGAAATAAAAAAAATTACGTGATTGTGAATTATAAACAGCACTTTGTCTTGCAAATAGAATTCGATTACTGCTATCTGAAATAATGAAAAGTAAATATTAAAGATTAAAACATAAACAATTTAAAGTCAAAGACTTTGCCCCGTCAGTTTGTTTTTAGAAGTAGTCACATTATGCCACGCATTCGCTGTGCGTACTAAGCTCAGCATGTACGGAGAAATATTTGTGTACCGCCTTCGCTGACTTTGTAAGCTGATTACATTTTGTATACTGTGTATAAATTTGACTTTGTAAAATAAAAAAAAACAATACTTGTTTTATTGAATTGTAAGTCAGCGAGTCGCAAGGAATGTGGAGCAAAGTTTGTGCGAGCAGAGCGGGGGGAAAATTACATTTCGAATTTACGACGGATAATGCACAAAAAATTACCGTTCTTCTCTCGCGTTATCACTGATGTTTATGATAAATCTAAAATTATTTAATAGATATTTATATTTGACTTTTGTCAATGACATCATTATTCGTTGACTTGCGTATTCGTAAGAAGATATCGTTAAGAAACCTTTACATGTCGAAGAAAACGTATATGAAGTCGGCAATCCGCACTGGAACTATGGCCTATGGCCTAAATCGCCCTCGCACCATATGTAGGCTGGTAACCAACGATAGGGAAATAATAGCATACGTGTAATAATAAATTACGATAATATAGTGTTATCCTAGCTAGAGTCGTACCACGAAATAAATCTCGGTCGAGAGCGCGCACTCAACAACACGTGTCGCGGCTGTCAATTCTCTCTGTAATATGATTTCCATGACAAATGTATTGGCGGAAAAACGGAATATTGAAAACGAAATCGATATCGCCGTACACGTATACAGATAGACACTCCAGGCTCACCTATCCGTCCTCGCAAATACAAATATTTATGTTTCCAAAATAAGACGCCTATTTTATGTCAACATACTCGTAGCCTGTCTATCTGTCTGCCAAAGACATTCCATTATTAAAAAAAAGTTATATACCTACCCCGAATTGTTAATAATGAATTAATAAATATTAATAAATAAAAAATGGGTAAATATGTAAAAGCATAAATTATCACTCGACTCGTATTAACAATCTGCGTGTCATAGAGTATTTGGCTCATTGCAAATATTTGCGTGCGCGATTGAATTACGCTTGTACGCGCAGTAGAAACTGTAATAAAATGAATTTCCTTACTATATTTCTGCGCTGGTCAAAGTCAAAATGGTTTATTCAAATAAGGATTTTACAATCACTTTTGAATCGAAAATATTATTTTTTGAACCCCACCTTCCCGCCGGTTCACAATGTTGTTAATTTCTACCGAGAAGAATCCGGCAAGAAACTCGATAGTTACTCTTTTAAAAACACTATCAATAATACAAATAAACTAAAATACAATTAATGTTTTAAATACAAAATTTTTAGTCGTACAGTTTTATGTTATTTCCATTTTAATTTGGTTTACCTATGCATCCTGTAATTGAGCATCATCAGTCCCAAGGATTTTTATCATTTACATAGTCTGAAATATTGTAGTATGCGTTTTTACAAAGTACCTGCTTGATAAAAGATTTAAATTTACTTATTGATAGATTTTGAATTTTATTGAGAACTTTGTTGTAAAAGTGTATACATTGCCCCATAAAAGAGTGACTTATTTTGTGTAGACGTGTATCATGCACCAACAGCTTATCTAGTATTTACTTTGTGAACGTCACTTTTCTTGCTGCAACTATTGATATTTTTTATGTACATATAAAAGATTTTCATATATGTACTGCGACACTAAAGTTAAAATTTTTACTTCCCTAAACCTATCCCTCAGAGATATCCTAGATCCTAATTTATAAATAGCACGAATTGCCCTTTTTTGTAACAAAAATATTGTATTTACATCAGCAGCGCTACCCCACAATAGGATACCATATGTCATTAAACTATGGAAATAGCTAAAATATACTATTTTTGCAGTGTCGACATCGGTCGATTGTCTTATTTTCTTGATCGCATAATATATACTAAAACCTAATAAAATTAAAGTTGTACACGATGCCGCCGCCAAGGTTCAAGGTGTAAGTTTGAACAGCAATTTATTAGTGGATCCAGACCTCTTCCAGCCACTATTAGGTCTACTTTTTCGATTTAGAGAGGGGTGTTACGCCTTGACTGCAGCCAGACGTGAATTCATCCGCGTCACTTATTTCAGAACTTGTCTAGATGTCCGCATTTTAGTCATGATATGAAATCTTCTTGATGATTTATCGCCAAGGAGCGATGCAATAAACTTTTGACCCGTTAAAAAGATTTCTGAAAAGGGGTTTGTGACTCATCGACGATGGTCCAGGTTTAGTCTATTTCAATGTCCCCTGATAAGAACACCATAACACTTATCTAAGAACCAATACTGATGGGTCACAAACCCGTTACAGAAAACCGTATCTGAATCAATTAAACCTGCAGTCCTGGAGAAAAATGGCAACATTTGTTTACACACACAAACGCACAGCCTCTTACCCTAAACGCATATACCTGCTCCATTCCGTCGTGGGTAAAAAGCTAGAAATCATAAAATAAGAACGAGCTATTAAAAAACCATTTGTATACTTGCCTGATATCCCCTGACCACCCGGGAATGTTATCTAAATATTCATTAAGTTCACGTTGTTGATATATTCTAATTTCATCCCTTGATTTGCATGTTCGGCCGAAATTTAATCTAATTTTTGATAAATCGCAAAATGGACGGTTATGAACATTAATTATTGTCGTTTATGCTGAACATATTTTTAGCTGTATAATTAAAAATAATTCTATTATTTACTGTTGATTTTTCACATTTTTCTTAAGAAGCTCCTTTGTTTTAAACCACTAAGGTGACAGACAAACTTACGGTCCGCGTGATGGTAAACAGTCACTGCAGCCTGTGAACGCTTGCAACACCTGAGGAATCACTTGCACCGCGCGTTGCCGTACCTCAAAAATCTAATAACTTTTCTCTCGAGGAACCCCATACTGTAGTCCTTAGAGAGAATCTTGGCTCATTCCACGACCTAAGTGTTTGCGGGAGGAAGTTTCTTTGAAACCAGACTGTACGTGACCATTTAGGTTCTAAGGTGTGGGAATGAATTCCCTCCCGATGGCGAGCGGTGCAATGGTAGAAAATTACCGTGGGCATCATTTCGAACAATTCCTCAAAACACATACCATTATACAAGCGGTAGAACACACACAGGGAAGCAAAATCTCCTAAGAGCCTTTAAGGGCTTCTAAACGGCAAGTGAGTTTAGGATCATCGACAATTCTCACAGCCCGTCGTTGAACCGATTCAAAAGCGCCACGCTGGTATCTGGGTGCACCCACCCAGAGATGGCAGCAGTACTCCATATGGGCCGGACTTGCGACTTATAAAGAAACAATTTTTGTTCCTGCGGTTGGAGCTATTTTTTACCTGTGTTTCGCAAGTCAGTGTCTATATAAATATAGGTAGATATTTGCTGTAAGGATTACGTCATTATTGTATAGTTGTTGCACAGTATAATTATACGAGCATAAAATATAATAAAATATGTATTATCGAAAAATAATTTGCGAAATTTTCTAATAATATAAATAAGTAATTAAATAATGTGTTCCTCATAATATATGTAATATTGAAATAGTTTGTTGTGTTGCACACATACACACACACTTTTATCCATTGTGGTGCTTTAATATGCCAAGATTTTGTAGACATACACGAATGTTATGACGTAGACGCTTAAGAAACTTATGCCAAACGTCTTAACGACTCCAGACGCGGGAATTCAAGACAAAAATATGATATTATATTTATATAATATTTTATCTCTAGAGTCCCGTACTTTTATACATATAACCCCCGAATTCAGAAGATATTTTTCAGAATAAGCTCCCTAGTCGCACAGCGTCTATGCGGGGTAATGTACGAACTTTGTAAGACAAACTTCAGGGCAAAGTCTTTAGCTTTACTTTCTTCGTGTTTTAATCTTTAATGTTTTCTTTTTATAACTTTTGCCAAATAACAAAAGTTAGGTCTATTGTTTAACCTTATTCATATATCAATTCTGTTATATTGTTATTTAATTCTGCAATATTTTTAATTCTAATTATTTGTTGAAAAAAGCCTGATTAAATATATTACGATTTTTAAAGTGTTTGTTTAATAAATTAAATTATTTATTTTTTGAATTAGATATATTCAATATTTTAATTAGATGCTATTTTATATTTTTATTTGAATTTATCCCTTAATTTATGTTTTTCAAAATGATATTCAGTTTGTAGCCGGTATATATATATATTACAGGTATAAATATAGATGCATAACATTGCAACTGTTTTCCAAAGGAGCAAAAACAGGAAAAGGTTCTAATTTCCATGATCCTGGAACAATTTTTAGGGTCCCATAACTCAACAAAGAAAAAAAAATTTTAACAAATTGATATCAAATACTAATCCCTGAGCCGCGTAGCCGTATCAAAATCAAGCTACTATAGCAATTTCGTTCAATGACCGGTCACTATTGGTCTCTGTTGCATGCGTATAATTATTTGCTGTCGCCCTCGCACAGATGCGATGACCGACCGCTGTCATCAGAAATTACTACTCTATTAACAAACACTGAACAAAGGCTAAAAATTTAAAGGTCAATGTACCAAAGTCTTTGTGCTTCGCGTCCGTGCTATAGTGGTTAGTTTTCGTGCACGATATCGATGTACAGGAGAACAATTTTTCATCTTAAGTTCGATTTTGGTGGTGAATTATCTAAAAAAACATAGGGGAAAGTTACACTATACGGATATTCTAGGGCGGGTGAGTTTGTGTGTTCCGGACAAGTATGTGTGGCGGTGGCGGCGGCTGCAACTGTTTGCGACGATGCGCGGTCGGACCAAGTTGGTGACAGAGGCATCGCTCGCGTGAGCTTTTCGCGTTCGCAATCTCATAGCGGACGACAGTAGGCCGGACCTATTTAGCTGTGCTATGAGTGAATTCACGAGAGTAATCTTATGGGTTATATGTTATAAATTAAAATAGATATGATTTAGTAATTATTTTTATATATTGTTAGTTGTTCAATGTCGCATTAGGTATAAAATCTGTAACGACTATTGTAACTTCAATTCTTACATATACGTTCGACCGCTTAAAGACTAGGTATTTTTGACCTCGTTTGTTCTGAAAACGGACTTAATTTGATCAAAATATGTAGATGTATATGTATGCGGAGAGCTACCTCCATTCCGCTTACTGGCCTTTCCATTTACTTTTGCATCTTCTTGCATTCGACCTTTCATACCTTTTTCAATCATTTTTGCTGTATCTTTCCCTCTTCAACGCTTCTCATCACGCTTTTTCTTATTCACTCATTCAAGGTCATATATATGTATATGTAACCGTATGTAAATTGTAAATAACGTTAGGTTATAATCTATCTAGTAAGATAGTATACTATGAAACAAAATGAGGCAGAAATCGCACTGTATAAATCTTTTTAGGTGGGTTAGGTTCAGTTTCTCTTGTGATCACATAGATGCGGAGCGAGCGAAACGAGCGGAGCGATCGAATTATGTTTCACATGATCTAAACAGTACACTTTATAATATTTTTTGTTCCACAGTATGCAATCTTACTAGATAGATTATAACCTAACGTTCTTTTCAAATTCACGGTGACATATACATACTTCTTAATGCACTCATTTCCAGAGCAGGTAATTGTCTTTTTAAACTTTTACGAAATTTTAACTGCTATAGGTAAGATCTAAATAAATGACTGTGATATAGGTACCTACAGACTGACATTAGAAATCTATTATGGTTTTTGTGCCATGAAATCCCCCCAATAACTCCCTTTAGCACACATACGTTTAAGATCACCATGTCAAATGCTTAATTTTTACATGCTTCTTTATTCTATGGGTCGTCAAATTACAGTCAAAATAAAATGCATCTTATAATAATAACACACCTACTGTAAAATGAAAAATTACTAATTGGCTTCCATGTCCTGCATAACCCCGTGCGGTAAAGTATCCTAACGGATTTATGTCTAAAAACAAAGCATTATAGCGCTATGTCGTTTCGAAAGTTGCCATCGGATGTTCCACAATTTATTTTATTTTATTTAGCGTTTTTGTGCTTTTATTGTATTATTTCCAATTAGAACAAAAAATTAAATGCAGTCGCCACACACAATATACATAATAAAGTTTATTGTACAGATAATAATAGTTTCTTTAGGTGCGAGAGTAAGAAAATGTAGGTTTTATACCCTTTACAACTTTTTTCATAGTGGGATTGATACTGGTTTTAAATTTACTCTTCTAAATCGTATAAGTATATATCTTACCACTGATTTAAGTAATACAATTTACCATACTAAAGCAACTTTTTTATCACCTGGTAAGTAAGAATCGTCTGATAAAATCGTAATGCAAAAATAATGAGTACAAACTAGATGTCCGAGAGGATGCGAATTTTAAATCAATCCACTTAGCAATTATTGGATTATTAAGTTAAATAAACTTCATACATATTTTTTTTCTCTTTGTAGTAGTGTTATGATCAACAAACCTATAGCAGTCCACTTTTAGACATAGGAAGACTCAATATCAGGTCCTTAGGCCAACGAACAGTGCACGTTACCAGCAAGATGCATTGATAAAAGAACTTCGTCCTTCAGCACTATAAATATAAATTTAGTACTGCAAAAAGAATTATAAATTTAGATTAAGATGACTAAGCAAACGAAAGCTGTATACTCTATTCCATCGTATTCTTCAAATCATTGCTTTGACGCATGTGGGGCCGATGTGCAACCGAGATTCAACCGTCATTTGTCATAATGTCACTTTCTACGAAAAGCCGACGCAATAAAACTTATTTCAAGCACAACTCATTAAGCTTTCATACAAAAAAATGATGCACAGCTTTCCCATAGGACTATGATTCGGCTTCATTTCTCTTTTTTCGATACGATTAATAGTTTTGTTAATTGTTTGATTAAGAAGAATATCTTTTTTGTTTTGATATCTGAGCATTGTTTTCATGGATTTTAATATGGTAAAGGAAAAGGTCCTAGTTGCCTCAATGCAATCACTGATATAAACGCATAACCTAGCCGTTTTTTGCGCTTTAATTATGAATAATCTACGCCTAATTATGCACCAGCGTAAGATGTTAAGAACTTTCCACGCGAGGCGCTAAAATTCTGCGTTTAAGGCTGCGGTATAGGCTAGACCGCGAAGATACGCCGTATTTGTGCAAATTTTGTGGCTAACTATAGCATCTAAAGGATTGAAAAAAATATATGTTATAAACCTTGCTTTTGTCTAGTGCATTACCTTACTGAACGATTTTCATTTATTGTATTTAATGCAATAACAAATCTGGAAATGACCATTGTTTCAACACTTGTGCAAATTTTTAAAGCGTGTCTTGCAATTGCTTGTTATGAAAATTGGTTAAATAATTAGAATAGCTTCTTATCTATTGCATTGACTCTAAATTGTAGCAAAAAGTCAAAAAATGTGACTACAAAACGGTAATAACGTTAAATTCCATACTAAAAATTAAAAGTTTCAAGGCGTCATTACGGTATAAATTACTTAAGAAGTATATAACATATATATCTCATAGTAGTACGACATTATCTAATGATTAATACATACATTTACATACACAACGTTAGAATTACAGAAATTAGCTTTCTGGCCTATATCGCTTATCAGATATACAGAGCTATATGGGATAGGATACTCAGCCTCCATCCATCCCATCTAAATGCATCGTTCTGCGCTATGTTTTATTTTTAATAAATATTTTTTAAAAGATAACAGGTAAAATACACAGTTGTTTGCAGTCTTGAAAAAGTTATAAGGAAAATAAGTTTTTTTGCAACGTAAAAGAATAGTGCGATTTCATCAGAGCGAAGGAAAACTTTTAAAAGAATAGTGCGATTTCATCAGAGCGTAGGAAAACTTTTAAAAGAATAGTGCGATTTCATCAGAGCGAAGGGAAACTTTTAAAAGAATAGTGCGATTTCATCAGAGCGAAGGGAAACTTTTAAAAGAATAGTGCGATTTCATCAGAGCGAAGGGAAACTTTTAACCGTAATGAAAAGCTTTATATATCCTTTTATGTCCTTTCAGTTGTTTTACTTGCATAAAACCAACTTCGAACTGTAATTCAGATCAGATTTTTCGAAATAAGTGATTATTTTTACATTTTTAGTGCAACTTTTTGAAGCCCTTTGTTTTTTGTTAAAAAGTTTTTCTATGTTAGAAATCATGTAAATACTGATCTGTTGTTACATGTTATCTTGTTCCTTTGTATCACAATATTGATCTGTTGTTACGCGAAGGAATACTTTCCCGCCTTAACACCCTTTTAATAACCTATTGCTGTGGTCTCAATAGGTAAAAGCCATCCTTATTTTATTGTATATGAGGGATATAGCTTGTTTGAAAAAAATAAAACCAACTGCATGCTCTGGTACAACGCACATTAAGAAATCACGAAATAACAAATTCACAGATAAGGCTTTTACTTTTAGTAAGGATTTTTGAAACAGTGTAGGACAAGGTGCATATAAAAGGCGGCCACTGGAAGGAAAGTGCTTTGAATATTAATGTTGGTAAAATTCACTAAAAGGAAACATTCCTTTATTTTCTCAAATTAGTTTCTTACTAGCCATTCACTGTTGAGGCACAGCCTACCGTCACCGAGTAGCGTTGTTTAAGCCATTTTAGCCATAGACCACACGCGGGTACAGTGCGGATATACATAAGCCTTTTGTTTTGGCGTATGCAGGTTTTCCACACGATGTTGTTCTTTGAAAGCTAGTGGTGTGCATAATCAACGTACTTGAGGAATTAAGAAAAATACTTATTGTTGCACGGCGAGCTCGAACCGCCACCATGTTTACGTATGTTTCATCATTATTAATAAGGAAATAATAAGTATAACTAAGTTAGTAAAATAAATCCCTATTCCGAGAAATTGCTAAAACCTTTAAACGGAACGTGCTTGGACATAAATAAATAAAAAATTGTCTTTGTTTTTGTTGTGTATTTTATTTGTTTATTTGGTTGAGAATAATAAATTATTCTTATTTTTAAATGTGTTATTGTGTTTTTTAAAAAATAGTATTATCAAAATACTATGCAGCACTAAAGATGGCGGCGCCGGACCTAAAAGATTTTAGTCAGTGTATGTGATGTAACCTAGTGTTTCTTATGATCGAAATCAAAGAATCGAATAGAAGAATATTATACCCATGGGTAATTTTAATAAATGCAAAAATCGGCCATAAATCAATTGAGGAAAGACTAATAATGTATTATGAAAGGAAAAGAGGTAAAAATTTCAAATCATATTTGCTAATATCTGTTTATTTCGAATTCGTGATCAATTCAATCGCGTGAGAATTGGCTCCTTGTCGATTTTTTCTCTAGTCAAAAGTGCTATTGGTGGTTGTTAATAGTACTAACCACCCTATATGATAATAAAAATCAAAAACAAAAGAGGATAAATAAAAATCTTTCAATTGCTTATATTTATTATAAAAAATGAGGTCGAAAGAGTTCCCGAGCTATTCCTGCAAATCAATTTCTCAACCTAACGCGACCTGATAGTTGAAAAATGGGAATTTCTGAATATTTCATAATACAGAGCTCGCCGGCCGTCCGCAACGAAACGTGGTTCTACCGATTTCCTCCGGGAAACACCGTTTTAAAATGGAAAAAATATAAATTGCTTTTCCATGTAAGTTTGAATCCAACAGAACTCTTAGTTTTATTTCTTTTTTAACTTTTACAGATTCGATTAAAATATATAATTATGTCATTGCCAAGTTGTAACGATTCAGTATTTATGACAGGGATATTGGGATAGTTAAATATATTTTTATAAGTACTATAATTAAAATTGAAGCGGAATAACACAAAATATACAATTTGCGTATAACATTAGTGTGCATCTGTGTAATATACAGTATGTTTGTGTTCAATTATGCCATCTCTAGATCAAACTTCAAATTGACAAATAAAAAAGCTCTAGTATTTATTTTCTGATCAAATGATTTATTTGGTGTTGGCGTAAAAACTAATATTTGCTTTTTTATACCACTAAGGTGGAAAACAAGCTTGCAGTCCGCCTGAAAGCAAGCGATCGCAGCAGATTATGTTTAACGCAAGCCACGTGAAAAAAGACCGCACACCACGTCATAGGTCCTTTACGCAGACGGGCTCGGGGGCAGGGCGAGGTACGGCGACAGCGCATGTGCCATAGTTGCCTCACCTTAGATAAACGTATAACTATTCTTGTGAGTGACTGTACAGCTGCGCAAACACCTCCCTTCTACCCCTTTCCAAGTCTCTATTTACTTGGCGTGCACGATAACCACGATAAAAAAATATTTATTATTTATAATTATTATTTAACTTTCTCGTATGACAAAGCATCGTCAAAAAATCACTAATAATAACCACACCAATAATGTGTAGACAATGGTTAATCAACACACAGAGATGTGACGTTAGTACAAAAAACCGGAGTTGTTTGTATATAAGTAACTAGTATTTTAAGGGAAAATGCTAAGAAGTAAAAAAGTACGAGGATGAAAAAATCTGACATATCTCTTCGACTTATTCATTCATGAAGTGATCCTACAGGTATGTAAAATCATTCCAATATTTAATTTTGGCTAGGACTCGACAAAGGGCACACAAGCTTCAATCTTTATTGGAGTTAACGACGCTTCAGTACAAAATTGTTTTCACAGGCCAAGTTAAACTGGCCGAGTTTCGTATATGAGTGCCTAAAAAAATTCTCTACGTCTAGCAGGAATATCAGTAACACGTATTTAAAACATTCAAACCTAAGGGTTGATACAAAATAGAAAACAAATATTATTGATTTAATTTGTAAGAAACTATCAACATCTTAAATCAATTTAAAGTCAACATTCTGACTGATTATTCTAGAGAGAAATTAACATTTTAAGAGTATACAATTTAAAATTAATAGTTTTCGATCATTTAATCTCAAAAATATACAGATTTGTGAAAAATCATAAAAATAATGAAAATAATCAAATGAGAACTATTTATTTATAAATCTTATTTATAACCGAAGGAGTTACATAACAAATAAATGAATAATTTAATAATAATTACATAAAATTTTATCCAAAATAAAATATCTTATTGGATGAATTATATAGAGTGTTATTGTTAGGATAACACAATTTTATGGATCTTTCTAAATCGAAAAGTTCAGATTTTTTTTATATATTTTTGCCAGCCAAAACAAATCCGAGAGAAAACGCATTATATTCTGGATTTATGGTTTTTAGACTTACACGACGATTAACTCACACATGTAAATATTTGGAACAAAAAATAGTGAAACTCTTATCTTGGGTTCTAGTGGAGATTTTAACAAACGTAACTAGATTTATCCCACGAACTGGGTTTGTCTGAAAGTTCAGATGAAGAATTGTGTAGGATTTTAAGTCAGTTAATCCTTAGCTTTCATTCCGAGACGACCGGTTTCATAAAAAAGGACTCTAGAAAATAGAAAGTTTTTCGTTAGCTCTCGTCCGGAGACGACCGATCAGAAGACAAATAAATAAGTGATAATTTTAAAACTTAAAATTATTAAAAGTGTATTAAATAGGTACTTGTGTATTTGAACATCCCTTCAATAACAAGGTATTAAACATATTATTTTTATAATAATTAGGAGCTGATACAACATGAGACGAGAGAAGATCCTCTTTCAACTTTCTGCATTTGGTTTACTTCTTCTTTTGTTCATCTTTCGAACGGTTTTATAAATTAGGAGCTTAGGCCTGAAACGAATCTTAAAGTTTCAGGTAGGGTTCTCTTTTCCTTTTATACAGTTTGGAGTGAATTTCGACAGCAAACTAAAGAAGTGGGCATCGGCAACGACTGCAATTTTTAAATTATCATTTAGTAGAGTAGGGGCGAGCCTTTGAAATCGAATTTTTTACATAAATGTTTTATGTGATTGATTGAATGTATGTAAAAATTGTTATGTTATTTTGTTTGATGTGTATTGTTTCAACCGAGTAATTACAATTACTTAAACATTTAAATTGAAGCTTCATTAAGTGACTTTCAAACGCAATGTTTGAAAAGCTTAATACTACATGAAAATATTTAAAAACTAAATTATCCTGTCAAGAGCTCAACAACTATATAAAAATGTGTTTATTAGTAAATACATTATCACTGAGAAATCATAAAGTCTATAGGTATTTTTATACCTTACTATTCTTCAAATTCGTGACTTCTAAATTAAATCAAGTCACTGAATTTCATGAAGTAACGGATAGAGATTAATTTGTAAAATTAACATCACCTTAGAAACAAGAGAGGTAGGGCACTGCAAGTACTCGCTCGAATAAGCCACCCGAACAACTAAGCAGGGCATAGCGAGTACTTGCTCGAATGAGCGGCCCGAACTGGGGAAGTACCTCCACCTTACAGAAAACCGCGGCCATAATAACACTAACATTGAGTAGTGTTGTGTTCCTGGCGGTGAGTAAGGTTGCCAGAGCTCTTTGAGGATTCGCTGCACGGACAGCGGAGGACCGGCGGTGCTTGTTGCTGTCATACTCGGCATAGACGCGGCATGCTGGTTCGGCGGTCAGGGAGACCTGATGAAACGGCTGACCGCTGGCCGCCCGCAGGTTGAACGGGATCCCGAACCCAGGGATCACTTAATCTCCGCCCTGGGAGGCTGATTCGCCAGCCTGTGTAAAGTATCTGAAGTGGTAGTCGTGCCGGAGAAGGAGACCGGAGTGGACCCGGCTACTACAACAGAGGGGGATCAGGGGCCCTTCCGCCCGCCGTGCCAGCAACCGTATCATCTGTGGCGAGCTTCGGCAGTCTTAGAACCGCACCCTTTGTCCTCTATGCTGTCTGTGCAGTGAATCCTCATCCTTAGTCTTAGTAACTTTTTTTTATATATATTATGGCCAGAAGACAGAAAAAGAAAAGAGTTTGCACAGCGGCTACTCCATCCACATATAATGTGGATTTTTGCAACATCAGGGGTATTCACGCAAATCTTAACGCAGTCCACCACCATCTCGAAACTGCGCAGCCGACCATTCTTTTTCTAACGGAGACGCAGATATCCTGCCCGGCCGACACATCATACCTTCATTATCCCGGCTACAAACTCGAACACAATTTTATGAGTCGTGCCGGTGTATGTATGTTCGTCCGGGAGGATATCTGCTGTCGCCGCCTTCATAGCCTTGAAGACAGGGACCTGTCGATATTGTGGGTGCGCATAGATTACGGCGGCCACACTCGTATCTATGCGTGCCTATACAGGTCTCATAGCGGTGACACGGACGTAACTCGACTCTTCACCCACCTGAGTTTGACGACTGACAAAGTTCTAGAGCAATATCCCACAGCAGAACTAGTTATTTTGGGAGACTTTAACGCCCACCATCGCGAGTGGCTCAGTTCTCGAACCAATAACTATGCTGGGATATCTGCTCATGAATTTGCTCTGACCTATGGATTCTCTCAGCTGGTACTTTCTCCAACGAGAATACCAGATATAGAGGAACATACGAGCTCCTTACTGGACCTTCTGCTGACTACTCGTCCGGACGGGTACTCCGTCTCAGTGGATGCGCCTCTTGGCTCCTCGGACCACTGTCTCGTTCGGACTCAAGTGTCATGCACACAACCCGATCCTTCTGGGCCAACTAACTGGCGTCGTGTGTGGCACTATAAGTCGGCAGACTGGGATGGATTGCGTGAATTTTACGCATCGTACCCGTGGAGGCAGATCTGCTTTAACTCAGAAGATCCTGACGTCTGCGCAGCCGCAGTCACTGAGACAATCCTTGCTGGTATGGAATGCTATATTCCTAACCCGCGAGTAGCTGCCGGCGTCAAAAAACGACCGTGGTTTAATAGGTCTTGCAGAAAAGCTAAAATTCTTAAGCAAAATGCATATGAGGCTTGGACCACGGCTCGTTATAATAAGGATCCGAATATTTCTGAGTTAAAACGCAAATTAAATGCTGCCTCGAGGTTCAGTAAGAAAGCAACTGCCAGAGCAAAATTCCAATTCATCGGCAAAATAGGTGGGCGACTTGCGAGCTATCCTTCTGGGAGTCGTGCTTTCTGGTCGCTTGCCAAAGCTGCCGAAGGGAACTTCTGCCAGTCGTCGTTACCACCACTGCGAAAGACCGATGGTGACTTGGCCCATAGTGCTAAAGAGAAAGCCGATCTACTGGGCAGTCTCTTTGCCTCGAACTCGAATATGAACGATGAAGGCGCTGTACCACCTACTATACCGTGGTGCGGTAAGTCCATGCCGGAAATCTCCATAACGCAGCGGGAGGTCAGGCGGGCGTTGCTTTCTCTAGACGTTCATAAGTCGAGTGGGCCAGACGGTATACCAGCAGTGGTGCTTAAGCAGTGTGCTCCTGAGTTATGTCCTGTACTCACGCGCCTCTTCGCGCTTTCCTACCACACTAGGCAATTTCCGTCTACATGGAAGACTGCGAATGTGCACCCGGTGCCCAAAAAGGGCGACAGATCAGATCCATCGAATTACAGGCCTATCGCTATTACCTCTCTCCTCTCTAAGGTGATGGAGCGTGTGATCAACACACAGCTTCTAAGATACCTAGAAGTACACGATCTGGTCAGTGACCGTCAATATGGCTTTCGCCACGGTCGCTCGACTGGTGACCTTCTAGTGTATCTCACACACCGATGGGCACTAGCCATTGAGAGTCAGGGGGAGGCATTGGCATGTAGCCTGGACATAGCGAAGGCGTTCGATCGGGTCTGGCACCGCGGTCTTCTATCGAAGTTGCCATCTTACGGAGTGCCCGAGGGTTTGTGCAAATGGGTGGCTAGCTTTTTGTCCGGCAGACGCATACGAACTGTAGTTGACGGTAGTTGCTCTGATAGCATGGACATTAATGCTGGTGTCCCGCAAGGCTCTGTGCTGTCTCCTACGCTGTTTCTACTGCATATCAATGACATGTTGGACATCAACAACATACATTGCTATGCAGATGACAGTACTGGAGACACTTTTTACACGGGTCGTGCAAACATCCCTCGTTCCGTTGTGGAGGAAAACCGCGGAGAACCTGGGAACTTGTGTCTCAAATCGAGACCACACTGTCCCAGGTCTCTGACTGGGGACGGGTAAACTTGGTCCGATTCAACCCTACAAAGACACAAGTGTGCGCGTTCACCGCTAAGAAAACTCCATTCACTGTGGTCCCACAATTCCAGAACACTCCCCTCTCCATCTCCAAGAGCATTGGGATCCTTGGTGTCGACATCTCCAGCGATGTTCAGTTCCGAGATCATTTACAAGATAAGGTAAAGCTGGCGTCCAAAAAACTTGGTGTACTCAACAGAGCGAAGCAGTGCTTCACGTCGGGGCAAAGGTTGTTACTTTACAAGTCGCAAGTTCGGCCCCATATGGAGTACTGCTGCCATCTCTGGGCAGGTGCACCCGGATACCAGCTTGACCCTTTTGACTCGGTTCAACGACGGGCTGTGAGAATTGTCGACGATCCCAAACTCACTTGCGGTATCGAGCCCTTAAGTCTGAGGAGAGACTTTGCCTCACTGTGTGTGTTCTACCGCTTGTACAATGGGTTGTGTTCTGAGGAATTGTTCGAAATGATGCCCACGGCTACTTTCTACCATCGCACCGCTCGCCATCGGCAGGGAATTCATTCTCACACTTTAGAACCTAAATGGTCGCGTACAGTGCGGTTTCAGAGAAACTTCCTCCCGCGAACGCTTAAGTTGTGGAATGAGCTCCCTGCCAAGGTTTTCTGCAAGGACTACAGTATGGAGTTCTTCAAGAAAGAAGTTATTAGATTTCTGAAGGGTCGGCAACGCGCAAGTGATACCCCTGGTGTTGCAAGCGTCCATAGGCTACGGTGACCGCTTACCATCAGGCGGGCCGTAAGCTTGTTTGCCACCTTAGTGGTATAAAAAAAAAAAAAAAAAAAAAAAATTTAATGAGTGAATATAATTTTCTCAGTATAAGTTTATTCTCATAACTAATTACTTCTAGAGCTTAGAAATAGTTTTAATATCTCAATTTAACTTTCAAAAATATATTTTTTTTAGACCACATACATTTAGGTACTCAAACCATCCCTAGTAATCTGCAAGCGTCTGGAGGAATTTCATGGGTTCGGGGATGGAACCTATTTCTAATGCTGGAGCATACTAGAAATTACTTCACAACATAATTTCATCACCTAACTATTTTCAACGTCATTTTTGAGTTTGTAGCTTCGGGAAATGATATATGACGGCTCTGGAAAACTCATGGAGGAAACCGTTGGTCTCGTGCGCCATTGTGTAGGAATCCTCTTTTTGCTAGACCTCATATAATTGTTTTCCACGTGGTTATAGAATTGGAAATGCTCGTCACGAACAGATTTTAGACTAGGTAAATACAGACAATGTTTGAAATTTATAGATTCAACATTGATATTAAGATATTCTATGTCTTAGGAGTCTAACATGACTTAGAAGTCTAGGATGTATGATTGTGTAATAAGTATTATGGAGCAGAATGAACAATCTATGTCTGAGTCCTAGTGTGATACCTATGAGATGATCTGTAAATCTGTTTTGATGGTTTGAAATTTATAACTTAGAAACTAGGGGAAGTAGGTCGCTAGGATGGTTTCGCAGGCTGAGCGCAGTTTCTAGCTCAGGAGAGTCATGGGTATTGGAGTGGAGGGAGCCCATGAAGTAGGGATTTCTTTTAAATGTTACTTTTCATATATAATAATAAATTTACAAATCTGAAAAGGTTTCAGGAATATGCCAAAGGTATTCTAAAATTACAGGAAGAAGATTAAATCTTTTTGTTATTTTTTTATTAATGAATATATTATATTTAATATATGTTATAGACATAACTTTACACACACACGCTTTTCACTACACAAAACTTAGCGAATACTTACATAAAGATAGGAACGTTTTTATGAAAAGGGTTAGGTAGTGAAAGTGTAAATTATAATTATAATCAAAATTTAAGAAGTGAAATCAAGGATTGCAATTTTACTATGAGTTTCATTAAACTCTGGTATCTTCTGTGGAGACGCACCTTCAACGGCAAAAATAAAGCTAAGTACTTAGTGATAATTTTTTTTATTTATTTATTCTTTATTTCATCATATATTATGTTTTCTTTATATTATTATTAAAATTATAGGTACATGAACCTGTATCAACATAAGCAATCAATAAAGTTCTACAGTCGGTATATCTCTAGAAAAAAAAAAATTAAATTACCTTTAATGTAAAAGCAGTCCACGTGATAAACAGCTTGTTCTTTTATGTATGCTAACTTATTTATACTCTTTTTAACATAAATAAGTGTATATCAAATTCTACCTTATTTACATATTATTACATATTGAATGTATATTTGAAGTCATTACTTATTAAATTTTTAATCGTACATACCTATTGCTATTCTATCCCATTTTATTTTACTAAAATTGTGCTAGTATATATTCTAAAATTGTTTAATCAATAATGTATGTACAGTCGAGTTGAAAAGTCCAATCTCACATTATAGGACAAACCGTTCTGTGGTAAAGCTCCTGTGTGAATTACTTACATGTTTTTTTTTGTATTGTACCCAATAAACAGGTAAACTCAAACCGTTATTTTATCTTAAAACTATTTTATTGCCGATATTTAATTAATGACACTTCCCTAAAATATGTGGCTTATTTCGCCACGGGTATGTAACCTGTTATCATACCACAATCATATCGTGATAGGGTCTATTTGTTATTTTACTTATTTTGATTATATAAATAATAATATATATTTGGACATTACACATAGCGCGTCTGGCCCCAAATTAAGCAAAGCTTGTGTTATGGATACCAGACAACGGATACAAATACATATATTATTTTTTTTGTAAATACATATCATACATAATTACAGCCAGACTCAAGAGAAACACAAATGTTTATTACATAAATGTTTGTCCTGTGCGGGAGTTGAACCCACACCCTCTGCACAGCAGTCGGCCACACTACCAACTAGGCTACGAGGGAGTCTAACATCTAGTTTATTGAATTGGACCACTTTGAGGACTTTTTGGTAGTTTATAAATAAATACAAAAAAAAATATCACGATACTTATTCCCGGATGCATGTCACAGATATGACGAATATCAAACATTTAACAATAAATGCTTTTTATAACTGTAGTTAATTATATTTTATTTACTATTGTGATTTAAACACAGAAAATTAAATACTTAACAAAAGTTTTCACTTACAATTTATAACAAAGGTAAATTGAAATAATTCGTTTTCTTCGATATCAAATAAAACAAAAAGTTCTCATAGTAGCCTGAGTCAAAAACTAGATGACTGAAAAAACACACAAAAAGACTATAGTTGTCTATAGTCACTTCCGTAATATCGCATACCCGTTTCCACAAAAATTCTGCACAACGAGAAAGATAAGAAATGCTAGCGGGATAAACCAAAAGAAACCAAAGAAATACAAACGTATGTGTAAATAACTCTCACATAAGATTATACACCCGCTTCATTGAAATCTGTTTTAATTATGGGACTGGAGTCTTGAACGTGATTGTACATCGGCGTCGCTGCATTGAAGGATGACGTTAGCAGCTGTTACACAGGTACAAGTAAGCACAACTGTAATTTACTTAAATTTGCCAGTAATAAAATTAAAACAAAACTAGCTTCCTTTGGCAACTACTTGATAATACTAAAGAAGTTTGCTATAATAGCAAGCTATAGTTTGTTCAGGTGGAATTTGGTTATTGTATTTCCGGTAAGTTTTTTTCTCTGTGTCAAATTTCAGTTCAATCGGATTCTCCGTTGTTGCGCGATTGAGTAAAAAACAAACAAACAAATACATTAAGCTAAGTTCAAAATTTCCATGCGTCTCGTAAAATAAATTGACTTGAATTTAATTGAAAAAGCTTGTCAACAAATACTTGAATATGGGCGCTCTAATTTCCTTTTTTTTTAAAAAAAACCTATACAGTTTGAAGACCTCGACATCGATGTATCGACAATGATTTTGTCGACCAATAATGTATTATAAACCGCTAATATAATTGCAAAGCGCCATCACTATTAAAATTCTACACGCATGTGTTGAACTTCCAAAATGTGGTTATAATTTTTGTTACAAAGAAAATACGCAGGGTTACAGCGTAAAGGCGTGTCGAAGCAATAACATTCTCTCGACTGTGGAGCATAAATGACTTCTTTTGTTTCTTTTCTAAACATAAATTAGTGCATTCAACCCAATGTTTCGGCGAAAAAATATTCCATATACCGCAGATATAAATTTATTCTATATACCGCACACATAAATTCTTTCTTGGTTTTAGGTAAAAATAGGAAAAATAAAAATTCATATTAGCTCATATTGGTCCACTGCTGAATATAATCCTCTTCTATGGCGCGCCATTTCTCCCGATCTTCTGCTTCCGCATCCAACGACCACCAACCACCCTTTTTAGGTGGTCGTTCAACCGGGTTGGCGGGCGTCCCACTCTAGGACACGTCATCGTTCACCTCAGTACAGTCGTGGCCAGCTTACTATCCCTTCGGCTTGCTAATTCTGCGAGCTATGTCGGTAACTTAAGTTCTCTTCTGGGTTCAGATTCGATCCCTCAGAGATACTCCGAGCATAGCTCGCTCCATTGCGCGCTTTGCGACCTTGAACTTGTGGACTAGCCCTACTGAAATTGTCCACATTTTGGCGCCGTAAGCCATGACGGTAGGTACACTGGTCAAACACTTTCGTCTTCAGACTTTGCGGTATAGGCGACGTGAAGACTTGACGAAGTTCACCAAATGCTGCCCACCGTAGCTCGATCCTCCTATCGGCTTTCTTCTAAAAATTGTTCGGGCAGTTGGATTTTCTACAAAACACAAGCTTATTTAGGTGTTTTATGAAATCATAATTATATAAGGTACTAGTTTTTGCCCGCCCCAAATTTTGGTTATCGGAGTAGGACTTCAACGGCAACTCCTCAATTATAGAAAAAAACGGACTCACAATTGACGTTTTCAAGTAGCCTATGTCTTTTCCCGGGTCTCAAACTATCTCCATGCCAAATTTCATCAACCCTTAAGTGAGTGACGAGGTAGTATTAAGGGTTATTTTTTTTTATTGACTTGTTTATAATTATTGAAGTTTTAGACGTGATCGGTGATACTTGTATTCATAAAAATGAATATTTTGTTGACAGATAAACCTACACGATTTAGAGTGTCATTAGTGGCGAAGTAAGAAATAATATAAGACAGCGAGTAAGAGAGGCTATTTGAAGATGTTTCGAATACAAATAATGCACAAAATGTGGAGAAAATGTCATAAAAAAAAGGATAAAGAAGTAAAAGCAACTCCGGCCTACCAAAAAACTAGACACATTACTGTCTACTACTGTGCGAAATGCAACTAACCATATTGGCTGAAACATCGATCGCCTAATTGCTTCTCTTGTGATAAGTAATAACTTAAGGCTAACTTTAAAGTTATGTGCCATACAAATTGTGAAGCTAACTATTAGTTTTTATAATGATCTCAACAGATAAATATTGTACTTTTAGAAAAATGATAAGTTTTAAGAAGCTTATCAGAAAAAAAAATTATACACTTATGATATCTCTGTTTTGCCAAAGATTTAGAAAAGATATTGCTTGTAAAAGTATCAGAAACTTATTTTGCCTACTGTTTTAGCTCACGGGCTTAGTGGGTTGAGGGCCTAGTCTAGCCTAGTAGACTTGGTCTTAATGCGTCGGAAGGAACCTACCTTATTATGTAACGATATATTTTTTATAAATTAATAAAGACACGTAAAAAAAATACATGTTTTTCAAAAAGTAGCGTCTCCAGCGATGAGTAGTACTAAGCAGAGCAAAAGTTATTTTAGACTAGTTAAGAGCTCTGCGTTTTTGTAACATGAGATTCTGTCAAGCCCTTTTTTATAGAAAAATATCGTATATTCCATTTTTTTAAATGTTTAAGTGTGTTTTTGCAGGACAACTAGACAATTTTTTTTTAAGTTCAGACGAATAAAATGAGCCCTACCTGAAGATCAAACGAAAACATTTTTAAATCCACTTGAAGTTGGGGGTGATTTTCTGCCTCCTGATACCCTAAAACATACTTACTTTTTTCAGAAACGGCTAAATATTTTAATTTCAATTAGTGTTTGAAACAATTTTTAAAATAGTAGACCTACAATTAATGTGTCCTTTTTTGATAATACGTCACACTAAGCCAGAAATTGAGAAAAACATTTTTTTTCCCCTTATCACCCCACAATTTCTCAGGGTTACCTAGAGTCGGGGGCATTTTACGGGTTTTAATTTTAAAGTACCTCTTAACTTAAACATAAAACTTCAGGATTCTACTTTTTGTTTCCACTAATTATGTTTAACAAAACGTTTTTTTTCTTAAAAATGTGACATGACCGCACCAGTGTGATAATGTCAAGAATGTTTTACAAGCTGCAATAAAAAATTAAAAAACTGGTTGCCTGTAAAGTCGGTATACGGGCGAAAGTTTTACGTGACAATGATTTTATGTCTGTCTCTCTCGCTCTTAGGCGGGCGCGTGCCTCTCACTCGCTCTCATTGTGAGCGCATAACGTGAGCGGAGCGTAACGCAGTTTCTTGAAGTGTCACCCGGCAAACCAATTTATAAGACGTTGTCACGTCAAAAAGATTCAATAAGAACCAGTTTACGAGGCAAGCCAGTTAATTAGTAAAGTAAAGGACACCCAAGATTTGAAGTAGCTGTGTTATATTCGCTTTTATTTCGAACAAAACAGCGCTGAAGCGCCACAACTCGTTCACTTT
Organism: Apoda limacodes; assembly: GCA_946406115.1. Lineage (NCBI taxonomy): Eukaryota > Metazoa > Arthropoda > Insecta > Lepidoptera > Limacodidae > Apoda > Apoda limacodes. The sequence continues at coordinate 35,350,739 of OX291542.1, read as the reverse complement.
GTTTGTTCGCTTCGTTCATTTTGTTTATTAAACGTTTTGTAGCGAACTGGGGCTGCAACTATTCGTAATACTTCAGCGCTGATAAATTGATAAAGTTTGTTGCCCAGTTCACAACGAGAGGAATTCACAAACAAAACGAGTTGTTTTATGTTGTTTGTCTTTACTGTGTAGTTTTAGGAAAAATAAAATAATATATATTCCGCGCTACTAACAGCCGCATGAAAAGGGGTCTCAACAGAATCCGGATTTAGGAAATAGTGTTTATATGACAATATATCTTCCCATTTGAACGATAATATACAAAAGCATAACAAAATGTGTGTGTAAACAAGGACTAATTTCTGTACAAAAAATGGAACGTTACACAAATAAACTACTAACACAGCCAACATCGTTCAATAATCTCAATCATTTCGGCTATTGAAGTTGTCAAGACAGGGCAGGGCAATTGTAAGGTTAGTGCGCGGCGAGACGAGGGGTGAGCGCACCTGACTATCTTACGACGTCACATAGGTATAGCTAGTCGGAAGCTGTCCAACTAGTCATATATTTTGTCGCGGCGCCATGACTTCTCGACGTTGTCGGATTTATCAAAGGCGATGGCGGACTGTATGAAAGAAATTAATGTGGCCGCAGTACTACAAATAATAAAACTTTACACAGCACAATATGTTTGAGCCAAGAAGGAATTGTTTCGTTATGTGTGTCATATTATTGCTTCATAAAATATTTCTATACCCTCTTAATATTATCCAAACCAATAAAAATCTGTATTGAATTAGACAGTGGCTAAATCACTTAATTTTCATAATTACCTTCAAACACCTGTGCACGCGTCCTGTCCCGAACTTTATCAAAGTATTCTGCACTAAAATTACGACACAAGTTGCAGGCGAAAGTTCAGAGGATGAAATCTGTTCAGCGCATACAATATGTATGAGCGTCTCAAAGATAACAAACAAGTTTTAGATAATAATAAGTACTTTTTATAATTAGTTTTTTAGGGTGCCGTACCCCAAGGGTTATTAGCGAAACCCTATTACTAAGACTCCGCTGTCCGTCCGTCCGTCCGTCCGTCTGTCACCAGGCTGTATCACATGAACCGTAATAGTTAGACAGTTGAAATTTTCACAGAAGATGTATTTCTATTGCCGCTATAACAACAAATACTAAAAAACAGAATAAAATAAATATTTAACAAACAACTTTGTTAAATTTTTTGCTCGATTTTGCTCGATATGTATAACGGCAACAGGTAGACGCTTAAAATATGCACAGAATATTAAGTTATATACCTAATCACTTTATAATAAATATTTAAGGCGGGCTCTCATACAACAAACGTGACTTTGTTGCCGTTTTTATAGATAATGTTACGGAACCCTTCGTGCGGGAGTCCGACTCGCACTTGACCGATTTTCTAATTTACTTCTTTAAGCCTCAAATTATATTAGATTGGATATAAAAAACCTTGCAATTATAAAAGAATAATATTACATATAATCTAGCAATAGGTGAAATTTTGTGGTGCTATAGTATATTTCGTACCGAGTACAAAATAACGCTTTTTCTTACCCGAGGGATGAAGCTAGTTTTGACATAAGCTGAAGGTGAACGTCGAAAGCTTTGATTCCGAGGTTAAGAAAAGCCATTTTGTATTCGATTTACTTTTTCTACAACCTGGGACCTAATTCTCACTTCATCCGAGATAATCTCGTATTAGAGATTATCTGGAAGGCACTATCTCGACTGTAAAATTTCGATCGTCGACATCATTTTCGCGTTTGCTGTATTCTCACTATCAATCGAAACAACCTTCGAACAAAATGTCGTTCGAAGCGGTGGAATGTTGCCATTGTAAACCGGTTAGGCTATAAGGTACGTTCCGTTGCACAGTTGTAGAGCGTTTTTAAAAACGCCTATTCTAATATGCTTCTTTTGATAAATTAAAAAAGGGTTCGGTGACTACAAAATGTTTGAAGCAACATTTTACTTGTGTTTCATCATTATTAATGAGGAAATAATAAGTATAACTAAGTTTGTAAACTAAATCCCTATTTCGAGAAATTGCTTTCATCTTTAAACGGAACGTATTTGGACATAAATAAAAAAAAACTCTGTTTGTTTTTGTTGTGTGTTTTATTTGTTTATTTGGTTGAAAATTTTAGGTTATTCTTATTTTTCAACGGTGTAATTATGTTTATTAAATGTTTTTTACATGAAATTACAATTTTATTATAATACTAGTTGTATTACAACATTAATTATAATACTAGTTGTATTATCAAAATACTACGCAGCACTAAAGATGTCGGTGCCGGACCTCAAACATTTTTGTGTATGTGATGTAATCTAGTGTTTGTTATGATGGAAATCAATAGAAGAGTATTATTGTCATGGGCAACTTTGATAATTGCAAAAAACGGCCAATCAATCAATTGAGAAAAGACTAGTAATGTATTATGAAAGTAATAAAGGTAAAAAAATATCATATTTGGTAATATAAGTCATTTTTTCCGCCCTTTTAATTACTCTGACCTACATTTTAGACATTTACTTTAGATTTTAGGACATATAGTTCACGCTAAGAGTAGAATTAATGTTTAGAATCCAATCATTTTGAACTAATTTTGTCATGATTCGAATGCGAGATGTAGTCTCGAACGGTCCCGACCACTCGAAGCAGTTCGAGCGCCTTGCGTTCGAGAAATGTTGGATTCGACATTACCAGAATTGCTAAACTACATTTTCGTTCGAGAAAAGTTTAAATTCATACTTTATTTCGAATTCGTGATCAATTCGATCGCGTGAGAATTGGCTCCCTGAAATTCCAATAAAGTATTAAAAAAAATTGTAGTAAGAAAAAATCGACATGTTTTCCCGCCAAAATTTATTTATTTGATTAGAATGAATAACCATGCCACGCGGCGCAGCGCAAAGCGTCCAGCATCATTCTCGCCGGTCTATCGGCCGTTCACTGGCGACGTCATATTTTTTTTCTACGGCTGCGCTAAAAATATAACGCATATTTCGCCGCATCGAGTACGAAATGCAAGTTCATACGGTTTTTCGAACTGACCTGGGAGTTCTTTCGCACTGGGGTCTCATGATGTTTGATTTTTAAAACTGAGTATATAAATATGGAACTTTTTATTGCTGGCAGTAGAAAACATTAAATTTGAGTTGTATTTTTTTTAATTTATTTTTGTATTAAGAGGAAGTGACAAAGAAAAGCTAGCTATGTTATTATGTCAGCCAATATTAAAAAGTACCTTTTTATGGTACAGTAGATTAATGTATCTACAAAGTGTTAAACACAGTAAAGTTTGAAAGTGATGTAAATATTTATAGTTGGATATGTTGTTGCACATAAACGTCGATCAACCAATTTCTACATAAACTGTACGAGAGCAATAGAACTAGCTTTCATTGGGATACCGCTATATTTATATACAAGAAAACATTTTAGTTAGAATATCGATTTTTTAATGTGGGACTACACTTTTACGGGTCTGTACATAAAATATTTAAAGCAGCAAATCTTATAAATATTATATTTATAATATTTATAAGATTTGCTGACGACATTCCATTATTAACAATGGCAGAGATGATCTTGAAAAACTTCTCAAATCAATAAACAAAATTTTGTAAAGAAATGAATATGAAGATAAATATAAGTAAACCTAAAATTTTAATACCATCAAAAATGCCACAGAACATAGGGAACCCTATAAAAATTGAAAATGAGCCAATAGGTACATCAATTGAAATACTTGTAAAGCTTAATTACAGACGACACAAGATCATCAGCGGACATAAAAGCAAGAATAGTCATGGCATAACAAACTTTTCATAGAAAGCGAGTGCTATTCATATCTAAAATAAAAAAAAAACTAATTAAAAAATGTTTACGGAGCATAGCCTTATACGCTTATGAAACTTGGACTCTAACTAAAAAGGACCGCAAAAGTAAAGAAGCATTTAAAATGTGGTGTTGGCGGTACCTAGAAAAAATTTCATGAAAAGAAAAAATAACAAATGAAGCAGTGCTGCTTAGATTAAACCAGGAAAAACAGGTCTTAAATCATATAAAGAAAAGAAGAGGAAATATGATAGGGCATTTGATCTGTCACGACCATTTCATAACAAATATAATGGAAGTAAAATTGGAAACCAAAAGAAAGCGTGGAAGACCTAGAAGAAAATATACAGACCAACTGAAAGAGGATATAAAGTAAAAAAACTTATAAGAGACTTAAGGAGCTAGCACTAGGACAGAATAAAATTGGAACAGCTACTCCGACAAGTGCCTGGCACTTAAATGGATGGATGGATGACATAAAACATGATTTTTACCATAGGTATGTATATATATATTCTCCTTCTTGTGTTGACTAAATAAAATGTTTTTCTTTCTTTCTTTAAAACTTACATGCCAAAAAAGATATAAGTTAAACACTAAATCCATTCTAAGTATACAGTCCTAGCATTTGGGGTTAGTTTGAAATGTCTCATAAAGCTATTCATATATTAAACTGTGTGTAATTGTTAATTTAGTTTTCTTAATTGCCGATTATCTATTATATACGTATATTTTCAATAAAACGCTGGCATCAACAGCAACAATAGCTGCACAAAATAGTTACATAAAAAATTTATCTAAGTGACCATAAAAGACAGCAAGTTCCAGTATTATAAACGGAAATGAGTTCCGTACAATATCGCAGTCTGCTTCCAACACGATCCGCAAGTTACAGCTGCGCGTCGTATCGCTAGTTTAACTAAAAAGTTAAAATTTTACGACTCAACATACACTGAACATTATTGGTCAAAGAATATTTTATCTAAATACGTACAACAGTAGAAATATTTGTTTAACAGGTTGTCGAATAGCAACCACAGACTGAAAAACGCAGTGTTGAGACTGACCTCTGCTACAAGGTGGACAGAAGACCTAATAATTAGAGCCTCAGAAAGCCCTTGAATGCAGGCAACTCAAGAAGGCTGTGACCACAGGCATACTTATATTAAGCCCTATGTAATAGATTGCGATGTAGGGAGTATCACGAAATAGAACAAAAAAGCTTATTACAATAAAAACCTTCATTTACATATAAGCTAATCTAGATTTATGAGCACGAATTTTAAATAATTATTTCCGATCACAATAACATAGAAATCTGGCATCCCTCACACTTATTTATCTTCATTTATACTTGTGTGGGCACTATCAATCATATCAGCCAAGTAACCGTATGCTGCCATCGTAAATGACGCTGGCCAGACAAATATCATGTATGTATATAAAGAAAGAGTACTTAATAAAATTTTGTTTCAAATCATAGTTGTTTTTAATAGAACATAAACCCCTTTTTATTTTTCTACATAAAGATTATTATAACAATCTTTGGAAGAAAACGTTGTAATAAGTCTACCTTTTTGCGTTTCTTTTATACTTTTCTTTGATAAAATTTTAAATTTTTTCACAATTTTACTGCAGAGTTGTTCACAGAGGCGCCACGTGACACGCCACCCACATGGAGTTCGCTAACTGTTTCAGAAAAGTTTAAATTAAATAACATTTTTAAAGTTCGGTTCTAATGTTTTTATTTGTTTCCAATTACGTTTTAACTTTCGCCAATATACCGGAAGTTTCTACAGTTTGAAAGCAATGTTTTATGATATTTATGATTTTAAAGCCATATATTTTTATATAATTACCACGGTTATCAGGTCAAGAGAGATGAGACATAAAAGGACTCTTTGTTAAAATAAACCGCTTGGCTTACAAAAACTGCGGCCAATAGCTTTAGCTATTTATTAAGTAGTGCTTTGTTCCTTTCTAGTGGGTAAGATCACCAAAGAATATAAGGATACCTGGACAGCGTGCCTGTTGCTCCCCTCGATGTAGATGCGGCGTGCTGGTGCACTGGTGAGGGAGAACTTGTAAAACAGCTACTCTGAGGTTAAACAGGTGTCCGAAAGAAGTAAGACAGCCTCTGTAGTTGCCTACTGAACTGTAGGCGTGGGTTCAATTTAAAGGACAAACATTTTATTTTTGTGTTTGTCTTGAGTCTGGGTGTTTGCTATGTATTATACGTTATAAGCCTTGCACATTTTGGGACCAGACGGCAGTGTTTTGTGATTTGTTTTAAATATTAACTTTATTATCCTACGTAAACTTCGCACTGGGAGGTAGACGACCAATATTTATAAGATCAGAGATCAGAGAGCAGCAGTGGTGATAGACCCGGCTACTATACCTGATGACGCCTAGGGACATTTGCAAATAACACGCTATATAGCAACCATTTTTTCTGTGCCGTGCTTTGGCGGTAGCACTACACTTTCTTTCCTGTAAGTTGTCTGCATAGTGGATCTTTGTTGATAAACTTATCCAACTTCCTTCGACTATGACAAATAGAAAAAAATAGAAATATAGAGTCTGATTTATCCGAAGTGTTTGCGTTAACTTAAACGCGGTCCACCAACACCTTGAGACTTCGCAGACAACCATTATTTTCTTCATGGAGACGCAAACTTTTTGATTGGGCAATACGTCATACCTCCACACTTAACCCCGGCTACACAATCTTTTGTGTCGAGTCGGTGTGTGTATGTGCATCCGATAGGACCCCCCTGTCCTTGCCTTATCGAACTTAATAAAAGGGATATGAACTTCCTCTCCTAACTGCACTTGCACTTACCAATTATTTATAGAGAAAAGTTGGAGCTTGCCTGACCAACAGACGTTGCCCTGTCCTTTTCGATCAACTGTTAAGAATCACAATTCAACTGTAAATAAATAACTGACACAATTTTTCGTCACTAAGTGACCGATCGCCTGCATACACTATTGTTCGAAATGATGCCCACGGCTACTTTCTACCATCGCACCGCTCGCCATCGGCAGGGAATTCATTCTCACACTTTAGAACCTAAATGGTCGCGTTTCGGAGAAACTTCCTCCCGCGAACGCTTAAGTTGTGGAATGAGTTCCTGCCAAGGTTTTCTGCAAGGACCACAGTATGGAGTTCTTCAAGAAAGAAGTTATTAGATTTCTGAAGGGTCGGCAACGCGCAAGTGATACCCCTGGTGTTGCAAGCGTCCATAGGCTACGGTGACCGCTTTTACATTTTAAGAACCTTACTTGTTCTATAACGAACATTATAAAAATGGTGTGGTTAGTACACGGGCTGCAGATTTTTATTATTGAATACAATGACTTTCAATGAGCTTTAAAAGGGAACCGAGCTGCCAAGGTGTGAAGTACCGTCTTACTTTAGAGAGAATGCCCAGCTTGATTGCAGCAACTTTTACCTTGGACCTAATGTGTCGACCACATTTAAAGTCCGATGGTAGATCTACGAGTGCATCAAGGTACCAAAGGTGATCGGATATCTAGATTGATTCAAAGGTGAAAGAACTCCTTTTGGCAGAAAACAGACACGCCTGTGTTTTAGAGGCATTAAACCTTTCGAGTTTCATTCAGACTTCCATCAGACACTGCCTGAAATGATAGGCTCATGATCTTTCTCAGAAGAAGTGTCTCAGAGCTGTTGGCCCGGTTAATAGATAGGTATCTTTCCACAACTGTGTGAGTCGAATGCCTTACTTACTGAGTAAGACTAAATACTATCAAAAAATTGCCGTAGGAATCCCACGTCAATAACCACAGCCGCGGGCATAAGCTCAGTCAGTAAACAAAAGCTACGTTCAAAATAGAAAAACCGTAACTTTTCATCACGTGTATGGGCCGACGACAGGAGACATAACAATTGCCTATATTGCTGGAGCAGCTAAATCGTTACCATAAAGCTATTTCAGCCATGTCTGTGTATTTATTGGGCTCCGAGTGCGAATTCGGGAGAGAGGCCGGCCAAATACGTGCCACGAATGACGCTCCATTGTTTGTCCTCTTGAATACATTATTTTATTTTTAAAGAAAGACAGTTTACAGACTTACCAGGAATTTATAATATTATGAATTTCTGAGGGTTTACCTATTATATTATATAGTACTGAAAAAAATTAGGTAAAAGTAAATTAATAATAGGTGAAAAGTTGAAATAAATATTAAAAGTTTATATAAAAATCCGTTATTTAAATTTATGAAAATTGGTCTTAGACGTTTTGCTTGTATGTTAATAATGACATGTTTCATCGTTTTGGGTACATCACCCCAGGAGGGAGTAAAATATGGAATGAAAATTTGTATCTCGTGTAACTTGAATCCGGTACTTAATGTAAAAAATAAAACCGGCCAAGTGCGAGTCTGGCTCGCGCACCCAGAGTTCCGTACAGACTTATTATATGTAGAATGTAGATAGTTTTTCCATTATGAGATAAAGTCTCACGTTACAGGCCTTAATTATCAGTTTCCGGACTTTTTCCTATATTTGTGATGCATCATCTTGCTGCTTGCCAAATTTCATGATTCTAAGTCAACGGGAAGTACGGGTTTTGATTTATTTGGGTCACAGTATGTGAGAAAATTGTGCGGGAAGTACCTTGTTTGTCATATCGATGGAAGTACCCTATAGGTTTTGATCATCGGTTTTGATTTATTTGTAAATGCCAAGATGTATGACAAAAATGGCCGGCCGAATTTTTTTCATTGCGTTGACTTAGCTTGATTTTTTACAGCTTCAAGGGACTGTGGACTTTAGTATTTGTTATAACTTTAACTTAATACCTTCACGCGTTCCTGAGAACAAATTGTTCTTTGTAATTTTAAGATGATAAGGATGGTAAATAAAACGGTTTTTTTAAAAAAAAAAAAAACTGCATATGAACTTGGTTGTATATTTGGTTTTAATAATATTCGGTTTTCGGTCAACATTTAGACAAAATTGTTAATTTGGTTTTAATAATATTCGGTTTTCCGTCAACATTCAGACAAAATTGTTTATTTGGTTTTAAAAATATTTGGTTTCGGTAAACATTCCTCACAAAATCGTATATTTGGTTCTGATAAGATTCGGTTTTCGGTCAACACTCCTCACAAATTCTTTAAGTTAAAAATAGTAGTATTGTGTAAAAGGGCTCATTGGGAGGTTTTTTTTGACCAACCAACTAAAAAGCCTAAAATTTAAAAAAAATTAAAGGAAATAGTTTTTTACTTAAAGATTAGAGGAAAATGTAATGGAAAGTGGGTGAATGATGAAACAGATAATTCTCTAGTTCATAACTGATTACTTAATTAGTGAGATGAGTACGTCACTGATTTACCACTGTCTACTGCTTCTACAGAAAAAAAAACATGCTCCTGGTTAAAAATCTATTTCTGAGGAATTCTCGGAGTAACAAGGTGTTGCTGTAAAAATTACACATACTTTTATTCATTTAATCGCGTATCTAAGCAATAAACTAGTACAGATTTATTACCTCTAAGGAAAAACGCACAAACAACACGGCAGGGAAGTATTAAAACTGTTGAAACTGTTTTCTTTATTGTTGCCAAAATAAAACCAGCACACTAAATAAATTTAGGGCATTTTAGGATATTTATCGGACTCTGAGCGCAAATTTGGACGGACAGCCCGCCCAAGGATTGTGCGTTCAAAATATCTACTAAGTTTGTGCAAACAGGAACTTTAACCTTAGAATAAGAGTTATATATTATTCTTATACTAATGCGCGTATTAATGCATGTATGACACGCAATTGACAGGTTGCAAGAAATATTTAAATTAATATTTTAAAATAATAAATAAATCTGTATTTTTTTTGGACATTTGCACACAGCGCCGTCTGGTCCTAAACTAAGCAAATCTAGTGCTATAGATACCAGAAAACGGTTAAAAATACATATTTATACGATTTTTGTGAATAACATACGTATTATACATAGAAAACACTCAGTTTCAAGATAATCACAGATGTTTGACTTCTGCGGAAATCGAACCCTCGCCCCTCGATTCAGCAGTCGGGTTATTACTCACTGAGCTGACGAATTATTAAATTATTTTAAAAATAAGCTAATTTTTGACTTGCATTTCAGAAAGAAACTTATTATTAATATAATACGTAGGTAAAGTATGATATAAAGAATTACATAATCATTTACGTAGCTAGAAAGTAAAACTTGAGAAACGGAATTTATTCACGGCACGTGGTGGTCGGAAGCTCGTTCGGATTCGCCCGAGGGCCCGATAAATATTTAAGTCAGGTCCGATACGATACGATCGGTGTATCAATTTTGCTGCAGAAACAAATACTCACTCTTCAAATTAATATTTCCTTTTTGAGCCTAAATATTTTTTTGAAGTGAAAACTTCTTTAGCGACGTTGTGCACTTTTTTTGGTATGGGTAAAAAATGATAAACTCGCGTCAGGTCACGTGTCCTAATCGTGAAAATTCGTAAGACGGATGGACAGTAGACAGCTGGCGCGGCGTAGGAGAGGGAGTATCCCCCTCTCTTTCTACGGCGCGGCGAAAATGTATGCCTGCGCCTGCTGTTTCGTTTAGGCGGCGCAGGGCGCTTGCGCGAATGGTCGTGTGTGTTTATGTTACAGCGTGCTACGCGCATCCATGGATGGTGACAGCTGATGGCTCGACCGGCTGTGTAGTGGCCATACTACTGTGTATTCGTAAAATTCGTGTATATAAAGTGGTTAAAATATGGAAATTGAACAAAGTGCATCTTTGTCTTTGTAAAATACGGAAACCGTAATGCCACGCCTATTATAATTTTTATTTTTAGTATTCGCGATTATAGTAGTACAGGAAGGTTGGATATGGAATTTTAATTCTATGACAGATTGCGATGTCAAATATACTACGTCAAAAAAGTAAATAAACAAACTTTATTATTTCTTGACAATGTCAAAGACATGTCTTGTGACATATTTGAGTGTTAAGCGCGAATCGTGTGTAAAGGTTTTCACTTCTGCCGGCACTCCCCGAGTACAACTCGTTCTTTTTTTTTTTGTATTGTATTAGTAACTCGAATGCCAATCTGAGAAAGGTTGTATTTCTACGGGACATAACTAAAAAAGACATAAGAGCGCCTACAGGAATATATATTTTTCCGTAGGTGATAGCAGGGGCTTTTTAAGACTCTGGAATTCAAGAGACAAATGTATGCAATACCTACTTGCGTATATTTTTCTCTCGAATTTCAGAGTCTGGCGTACGCACTACTGTTCCCAATAAGCTCCCTAGGACAGATAATAACAGGATACTTTTATCACAATCCATCAAAAAGTTTACTTGGATGCACTTGTTTATTTCGATTCAAAATATTAAGTTAAGTTTATTAGGAAATAAGTCAAAATAATTGATATTATATTTTAATTGGAACTTCATTATAAATCGTACCAGGAAGACCAGCGAAGCGTAAGACACGTCGAGGAACTCAAAAGGCTTCAGACTAATTAAATTTAAACTTTCAACGTTGTCAAGTAAACTAATCAGAAGCTGCGACCGCGCTGTGTGTTCTTACTCTGGCATTATAGCAAGAAATGTGTACTCATTCTTAGTGTTTCAGTTAAGTTTGGTTCGAAAAATATTATACTTATTCTTTATCTCACCTATTTTATAAACATTTTATTAGGCTTTTACTTAAATCCTTTACTTTTAATTTGGTCGGATTATAAAAGGCAGCCGACTTCACACTGGTTATTCTATTTAAGCCTCCGACTGTACAAGAAATTGTTCCAAATAACATCTTTAATATTTTGTTTCTCCTGTACCAATATTTGTCACTTTGAAAGGCACTTGTGTCAGACCTAAGTGCTCTTTACAAAAGTGTGGTAGTCGAGCTTCAAGATACTCTTATTCTGGAAATGAGTGTTTACATCCTGATTGATATTGGTTTTAACTTTTACAACAACATGTATGTTTAAAGTTATAGCACAGAAATTATCTGAAGGGCAAAATACAAGAAGGTAATACTTTTAGGGTAGTACTTCCTTTTATAGATTACAAGCTGTTAGCGACGCGCTCATTTCTTTTAATTTTAATATAGAATTAAAATACCTATTTAAAAATATTAATTTAGTGTAAGCATTTCAGTTGTTATTGAACTACAAACGAACGTACATAATATTTATATCTAGCGATAGGTATAGCTGTGTCTGTAGGGCTGTGTGGCAGCTAGGCATACCAATAATATAAAAACTAATTGCACCGGCCCGTCCGGCAGTCTTCCGTTAACCGCGCTAGCTACCACATGACCCTACACAATTTTAATAAATTAAAAACACGTGTTCGGATGTGTCTTGGAATAAACCTTTTTTCATACAAAAGCTGCAGATTTTTCTTCCAGTTCACCATATCTGAACCCCTGACATTGGTCATTCGGCCGGATATTTTGGATATTTTTATGTTCACACTCCACTACTGTTCAGAATGGTGAACACGCGAAGTACGATACGCAAACAGCAAAATGAAAAGAAGAAACAAGGTGAACAAACTAATGAGCCAACTGGAAGGATTCATCATCTGGAGACGCCACGAGGTACTCATGCAGATCTTATTACAAATAGCAGTGTAAAGGCAGAGAGCCAACTGCATCAGCCGCCATCTTGTGCAAAGTCGAAGCGGAGATCGACATCGTCATCTGTAATAGAATAAAGAAAAAAATTGCACGACGTGATGCGCCGCTCGTTTGCACTCGACGCGCTCGGAGTTTCAGGTAAAGTGCGATTGAACGTAGATGACGTACGCGCGCAGTCCCAGCTGGAATAGACTGCGACCCTGGTCAATGGCAGATGGCAGGTTGGGTTGCCTTGGAAGGACGACGACTGCCAGATGCCCGATAGTTATTCTAACGCCCTGTCCAGGCTAAAAGGTATCGAACGGAAAATGGCGACAAACAAGGAATTTTCAGAAAGGTACGTGGACAGTGTTAATCATTTAATTAATAATAATTATGCAAGGGAGCTGAAAGGTACAGATCGCACTTCAAAAACATGGTATTTACCACATTTTGGAATCGACAACCCTAACAAAAAAAATTACGTTTGGTTTTCGACGCGGCCGCAAAAACAAAAGGTTTGTGTTTAAATGATTATTTACTCAAAGGTCCCGACTTAATGGTATATTTATTTGGTGCATTGTTACGATTCAGAGAAAATCGTATCGCAGTAGCCGGCGATATCACAGATATGTTCTTAAGGGTGCAGATTATACCTAAAGATCAGGATGCATTGAGATTCTTATGGAAAACAGATCCTACAGCTGAGGTAAAAACATTTTCAATGACGTCTCTCATTTTTGGCGCCAACTCTTCACCATTCATAGCACAGTTCATAAATATCAAAAACGCGCAGAGGTTTGCGTCAACCATGCCGCTAGCTGTCGCCGCAATACATTATGTAGATGATTATATAGATAGTTTTCTTGACGAATCCACAGCGATAGACATGGTGAGGAATGTGACTCAAATTCAAAATGAACGTGGGTTTGAAATTCGCGGCTGGATAAGCAATAGCCAAACTGTATTGGACAGCGTTCCAAAAGAAGCTTTAGGTACAAGTGCACTGAAGTTCAAAATTGATAAGCAAGACAAAGGTGAGCGAACACTTGGATTAATTTGGTTTCCTGATGAAGACTTTTAAGGTTTTGATTTATCGTTAAAACGTTTACCTCATAGTATACTCCAAGGTGAGCAAATACCTACAAAAAGGATATTGCTTAAAGTAGTAATGTCGATTTTTGATGTTTTTGTCTCCATTTACCATTCAAGGAAAAATCATGCTACAGGATACATGGCGATCTAATAGTAATTGGGACGACACCATTCCGGAGGATATTTCTAACAAATGGTGCGTATGGATTAACTTATTAAAAACAATGGAAAATATTAGGGTGCCAAGATGTTACCTACAGTGCACGGGTGCGAGTAAGACAGAGGTGAGACCGAGTGTGTCATTTCAAAGATCTGGTAATGACGTAACTGCGTGCTACGATGCAGCTACGCCGCTGACTGACCATGCTAGCACTACGGAGGCGAGCCATCGTGCTACGAAGGCGTGTGCTACGAGCCCCGTCAGTTACGCTACGAAATCAGGTTATACCAAAGAATGTTATACTAATTTACAGTTACATACATTTAGCGACGCTTCCACAAAAGCTATGTGTGCTGTTGCTTACTGGCGGTGGAGTGATAACGGTAAAATATATGTATCATTTATAGCCAGTAAGTACAGAGTCGCTTCTGTTAAGCCAATAACCGTGCCCCGATTGAAACTACAATGGCTTTGGTTGCTGCACGGTTAGCAGACACTATTTTAAAAGAACACAAACTGGACACATAGCTACGTTACTTTTGGTGCGATTCTACTACTGTATTGCACTGGATTCGCAACAAAAGTCGTAGTTATAAAACTTTTGTGGCCAACCGTCTGGGTGAGATCGACGAGCTTCCTCGCTCTGAAGAGTGGCGGTATGTACCAACAAAGCACAAAATTGCAGATGCAGCAACTAGGGAAGTTTATGATACTGACGTATTCAAAAACGAATGGATACAGGGCCCGTCATTTTTGCACGGTTGCGTCATCATCGTGGCCTTAAGACATACTTAAAACCGAAATTGACGTGGCGAACTTAGAATGTTTAAATACAGTATTAGACACAAGTAAGTATGTGCAGTTACCTGTGCCTGATCCGCAGCGATTTTCGTCTTGGCTTCGACTAAAGAGGTCCACGGCAGTCATGCTGACATATATTGGTAGGTGCAAAAAACAAGACGTCGACATAGACTGTACTACTATGTACAAGCCGCACACCTACTTCTTAGACAGGCACAATATGATTCGTTTAAAGATGAAGTCGAAGCTCTTCAAAACGGTAAGGATATTAATAAAAATAGCAAACTTCGTCATTTATCTCCTTTCCTCGACGAACAACAAATACTTCGAGTTGGTGGTAGAATCGACAATGCAACTGACGTGTCACCTGAAACGAAAAACCCTGTCATCCTTGACGGACGTCACCAGGTAAGCAGGTTATAGTCACATACTCACATGTCAAAGCTGCACATGGAAACCAAGAAGCTGTCGTCAATAATTTAAAACAAAAATATTGGATAATCAAATTGCGACCCACAGTAAAATATGTTAGTACAAAATGTATGTTTCGTAGAATAAGAAAATGCAAGCCGGAAATACCTAAAATGGGGAACCTACCGCAGGCTCGTTTGGCTCATCACAATCGGCCTTTCACCCACTGTGGATTGGATTTATTTGGACCACTTGCAGTGACAGTAGGTAGAAGACATGAGAAAAGGTATGGTGTTATTTTCACTTATATGACAATAAGAGCAATCCATTTAGAGTTAGTTACTCACTGACAACTGACTCACTGATAATGGCCCTTCGACGAATGGCATCTCGAAGGGGATGGCCGCAGCAGCTGTATTCTGACAACGGAACCAACTTGAGAGGAGCTGACTCGGATCTTAAGAGATCCATTCAGGAACTAAATAAGAAAACTCTTAAAAATTACACCGTTAATAATGGTACACAGTGGAATTTTATTCCACCTGCCAGCCCACACTGGCGTGGGGCGTGGGAACGCCTCATTCGAAGTGTTAAAACTTCACTTAAAGTCATTCTGAAAGAACGCGCACCTAAAGACGAAGTTTTAAGTACATTGATCGCTGAGGTGGAGAGCATTGTTAACAATCGCCCACTGACTCACGTGTCAGTAGAACCAGGTAGCTACAGGTAGGTTTCTTTTAGGTAGTTCATCCAACTTACCCATGGCCGGAGACTTTGATGATTCTGATTTATATCTCCGCAAACAATGGCGAACAGCACAAAGATTAGCCGACATGTACTGGCGTATGTGGGTCCGAGAACTCCTTCCTGAGTTGTAACCCAGGCGAAGATGGCATCTAGAACAGCGTCCATTGCAGGTGGCTGACCTTGTTTATGTAGTGGATCCCGAATCACCGCGTAACGTGTGGCCCAGAGGAATTATACGAGAGGTATTTCCTGGGAAAGATGGTCGGGTACGAGTGGTCGACATAAATACCAAATCTGGTACTATGTGGCGCTCGGCGGCGCGCATCGCCCGTATCCCTTTGGCTCAGGAGTGCTGACACAGCACTGGGGTGGGGTATGTTAGCGACGCGCGCTCATTTCTTTTAATTTTAATACCTATTTAAAAAATATAAATTTAGTGAAAGCATTTTAGTTGTTATTGTACTACAAACGAACGTACATATTATTTATATCTAGCGATAGGTATAGCTGTGTCTGTAGGGCTGTGTGGCTGCTAGGCATACCAATAATATAAAAACTAATTGCACCGGCCCGTCCGGCAGTCTTCCGTTCCGCGCTAGCTACCACATGACCCTACACAATTTTAATGAATTAAAAACACGTGTTCGGATGTGTCTTGGAATAAACCTTTTTCATACAAAAGCTGCAGATTTTTCTTCCAGTTCACCATATCTGAACCCCTGACCATCAACACAAGCTCTGTTCGTGTACGGTTTAAAACTTAAGCAACTCATTTTCATGCTACTGAGGAGATTTTTGTGTATTTAGTTTAGTTTTTAAACCACAACAGGTGGCAAACAAGTATATGACTCGCCTGATGTTGAGCGGTTTTTGTAGCTTATAGATGCTTGTAGCACGATGGGCATAACTCACATATTCATAGAATACAAACCCTTTTGGGCTGCGGGGTGTATTAATGCTCGGTAGATCTCATCTAGTTCTCAGATAATTATGACTTACATGGCTGACTTACATTATTTAGGGCAGTCGCGCACTTACTTGTATTATTGTCAAACGAGGTTACTCTCCGAATTTACCCGGCGATTGGCTTTGTTTGATCCAGATAGAAAATCTGATAAAAAGGTCAGAATGCTGATGAGTGGAAGCGGCTCAGGACCGGCTATTTTGGAGACATATGAGAAAGGCCTAACTTTTAGCATTGGACGTATTCCGGCTAAGATAAAACTGGCAAAATGAAATTATCTTTGGGATTCAATTAAAACTAGAAGGTACATATATTACGCGATTATATTAACCTACCATATATTCCCCCGTTAGTAGTAATAGGCGACAGTAAAACGGGTTAACGATGAGCGTTATCGCCTACATAGTTTACATCTGATGTGGACCAATCATAATTCAGGCGACAACTACTTAAAGCATAAGATATCAGAAATTCCGGTTGACATTAAATTGTCTTCGTTTTATTTGTAAGAGATTAAAATTTACAGACTTTTTGAGCCATTTTACCTTACCTACAATTTAACAAATTTATTTCTGACAAAGATGTAGGAATATCTACGAACGTATTTATAAGAATTAATTCGGCAGCAACTACTACAGGGGCAGAAATTTTATTCGTATAGGTAATAACTTATTCAGCCCCTTTCACTCCAACAGAACATACTTTCATTGAAATTGAAGAAGTTTAAAAAAAATCAGGAATCTTACTAATCTAAATACAGACAAATGATTAAAATTCAAAACCCAATACAACTCAGATGTTAGTTTTATCAAATTTAGCAAAGAACATCCACAAAAAAAATTGTTTTTAGATAAACTAGTTAGTTCTATCGAATCGATTGAGAGGTCGAAGAAGCGTTAGAAATTAAGAAAAAATGCCATTTCATTATCGTCACTCCCGGGGACTTCGCCGAAAGGGAGAAATATTTTAAAGAATTCTTGCTAAATGGTACTTGTCATTTAGTTCGCTCCCAGCCGTGCGCGAGAACACCTGCTGCCTAGGTAACGCATACCTTACAAAAATTGAAAAATAAACCTTCCCAACTGGAAGATTAGGAGAGATGGCCACACGTCGTCTTTGTATTAGGAGAGATGGCCACACGTCGTCTTTGTATTAGGAGAGATGGCCACACGTCGTCTTTGTATTAGGAGAGATGGTCACATGTCGTCTTTGTATTAGGAGAGATGGCCACACGTCGTCTTTGTATAAGGAGAGATGGCCACATGTCGTCTTTGTATTAGGGCCATGCTGTAATATATGATCTATTGAGATTAGGCTTTTTACATTTATGAAGAATCTAGAAAACAGCTTTAATCGCTACAAAAGATAATGGTTCCTGCTGCTGCTTTTTGGGTCCATGATCATTGCACAGTGTTTATATTATGTTGTATTATATTATATTAATTTATCATGTTTTTAATGGGGTAGTAATAAAATAAAAATATTAATAACCAACAAATACAGCCAATGGGAGAATAAACAAATGTTATGATATTTTCCGCAGTCCCATGACTATGACCATAACACCATTGTGTTTTTACGCAAAAAAGTATAAGTATTGAGTGGGTGCTGACTTTTTAGTGACTTAACGTGAGTTTAACTTGACTTATTGACTTTTGAAAAAGGCCCTAGGGCGGACACGTACCTATTACTTTTAACCCGCTTTATATATATATATATATATATATATATATATATATATATATATATATATATATATATATATATATATATGAAAAATTGAAAAATTAAAGAGCACATACATTAATTAAATGCTAGTTAATTATGAAATCACCAGAGTTAGTATACATTTAATTAATTTCATGAAAGCTGGATATTTAATGAATAACCGGCATTTTATGGATGAACATGTTTTTTGCGCTTTAATCCGTAGGGGAATTTTCATAGTCAAAGATTATTTTTTATTAAGAATAAGGTGGCAAACAAGCTTACGGTCCACGTGATGGTAAGCGGTCACCGTAGCCTATGGACGCTTACAACACCAGGGGTATCGCTCGCGCGTTGCCGACCCATCAGAAATCTAATGACTTCTTTCTTGAAGAACCCCTTAGAGAAAACCTTGGCAGGGAGCTCATTCCACAACCGAAACGTTCGCGGGAGGAAGGAGGAGACTAAGTGTCACGCAGTTTATATGAAAAATTACTCTGATTTGCTCTTGACTGATTTCTCTTTAAGATTTCTATGTAAAAGACACCATCAGATCGATAAATCTAAATAATATCTATATGTCATAATAATGCTCAGTAGAAGGGTATAACTAATCTAAGTATATAGGTGCTTAATCAAAGTAGTTTCTGTTCATTTATTTTCCTTTAAGCGTAGTTTCTGTTTAGTTTATTTAGTTATGTTCGTTGCTACACTGAGCGCCATCTGTCCGCAGACGTCGACAAACTTATGATAATGCACAGCGAGGACTGAATAATACATGAAGTGCTTTTGTTATTTACACACTAGAGTAACAACATTTTACTCCTTTTTACATTTAAAATAGGTTTAGCAAGAATTTACTTTCAAAGTGTTACATTAATGCTCTAGTGTAGTTAAAATAATATAAAAAGGTAAAAAACATAAAATTAAAATTGGTAAAAAATAAAATTGGTCTCATAATAATAAAACTAAATAAAATTTTAATATCTATTTAACTAAGATCTTTATTACGAGATCTTGTATCAAGAGTTTCGACTCTTATAGATTGCTCTTGTTTGTGTGTTGAATGTCAAAATGGGAGCCAAGAATATGCGTGTTTTTCGACTTCTCCGACAAAAGAATTGTGATCCAAATGGGTGCCAAGTTCTGTATATAATCCTTTAATTTATTTATAAGTACATACAACGTTCTAAAATCAATTAAAAATACAATTTCTTGTTATTTCTGCAACAACAATGTTTGCTATTTAAAAAATATAACTTATTAATTTATTTATTTTATTCATTCATGAAGACATAGAATGCAAAAACTTGCGAACTAACAGTTACACAGTTTGTCGGCAATAGTTCTCGTATTTTTCTTCTTATTTAAATACATTATATCTTGTATTACTGCTGGGGTTACTTATTATATACAATTTTATTATAAATTCTATGTTAACCAATCTATATTAATAATATATAATGACTTAGTTACTATTATTAAAGAATATCGGACCCTAACAAATACACCACACACATTAACTCAATAACGTATACAGACGTACTTACACTCCAAACACAATATAAATTTAAACTTACATTTACGTTATTTTAGCTGTTTTAATAATAGCTATATAGGGTAGCTGTAGATTATAGTGGTTTACGAACTTGCCAGCTTGAAAGCGGGCCCGTTGTACAGATAACAGGTTCTAAATGTGTGCGTCGACACAATCTTGGCACACCCTTACAAGATATCATAATGTATACAAGTGTGTGTGTATATAAGTGTAGAGCAAAACTGTCATTAAGTATATGTATTAAACAATAAACATCCTACTCCGCCGGTTATCGAAGGCGTCTAGACAGAGCAATTGTGTGGTAAGTCTATCTATATGTCGTCACATGTGGCTAGTCGGGTCCCATCCAGTCTGTCATTCATTTCATCGCGGCGCCATGACTGTTTCGACATTATCGGATCTATCAAAGGCGACGACTGACTGTGTGAATTAAATTAATGTTTATTTAATTTTTATTTTAAATTAATATTTAATTCATGAAATGTTTTTAGACTGTGCAAAAAATTATGCGAAAACTATATACAAAACAGTTTATTTATTTATACTAACACAGTCTCACGAAGAGTGTAAATAGAGGATAATACTTTAGAATCTAGGATAAGATTTTAAAGACATTCTAAAATGTTTTACGTTAAAGTAGCATTGCTGGTTTTGATGTATTATAAGAAACCAACGCAGTACTAGGCCAGAAGCTTTCTTTAGCCCGAAACTTGTGCCGTGAAAAAATTAGGGCACCTACGTTATAGTTGCAACCCTGAATTGTACCAATACCAATATATATTAGTATTTGGGTGACTATTTTAAAACAATTTTTATGCGACCAGGCCAATCCGAAAGATATAACATCTCTCCATGCGCGATACAATAATCACACCAGACTTGAAGAGCGTAAATTCATTGAATATCTGGTCGCTGTTTCTACCCCTGACAAGCATCTGGCAGTAATAGACTTTAGTTTCTATTGAAAATACATAGTATATAAAACGTAAATAAAACTAGTGCTGCTGTTGTGACGTAAAATATTTCGAATTTATGTACATTAAGTATCCGTTATCTGAAAATTAGCCCCGCTTTCTAATATAAGCCTTTTTATAAAACATTTTCTTAAAAAATGTAAATTATCATGGTGGACGTCGAAAGTACCTGCATTTTAATTAAGAATGCCCCATTTTAAACACAAATTTTAAAAAACGGGTTTGTACTTTACCACTTTAATATCAAGTTTAATAAAAAAGGTGTATTCAGGATATGAATGCGTAGGTACTACTTAAGGTAATGGCATACCACATACCCAAACGAGCTAAGTTCGCAAAAAGATATTTTTGTTACAGTCCTGAGTATACACTTTTTGACTTGAAAAAAATATATGTTATAGTTAAAACCCTTATTAAGTGGATTTGCAATAAGTGGAGAATTTTAGAAAAAAAAATCTGACCCCCCCTGTTTTAGGGTTTTAATTAAAATTGTTTGGAGAATTAAGAGTGATATTCTATTTATCTTTATTTCATAAAACATTCATAAATACAAGCAAGGGAATTTGCTTATTCCATAGTTCTAATAAATATTTACACACTACACTACACTACTACACACTACACTACACTGGTCGGAACGGCACGCTTTTGCTAGGGTATGCCATAGCCCTAACTGAAATATTTGTTCTATTTCACATGTCATATATCTGTTGTTCCCTATTTGCTGCTCGACGCGCCATCTGTTCCCGACCTAAATGTCGCTAAAGATATGATAATGGCCGCTCTGAATAACGCACCAACGCAAAATACTATGGTTATTTACAGCTAGGATATCCCCCACTCAGCACATATTTGTATTCTTCAATATATTGCCTACGATAAGTAAATACCTATGCGCTATGGACTTACTATGAATACTATTTTGTTCATGACGTTTTTTCTAACTTTATCTTCGTAGATTCTAATACTTTTATTTATTTTATTTTAACCTAGCAATTGTCTTTGGTTAGAAAAAACTTTAACTTCCTAACTTGAGTGGAAGGTGGTGCTTATCAAAACAATATTGAAATATCTGTAAAAACGAGGACTGGTACAGGGTGACTTTAGAATTCAAGAATAAATAATAATTTCTATGTTTTACCATTTATCTTCCAAAAAGAGATATTTAATTCTTATTTTAACATATTGTTTAACATAGGTTCTAATGTAATTTGGCGATTCACTTAGTATTGGAGCTTAAGTCAAGGCCTTTGCAATTGTCACGAGAAATGTTATCCCAAACATTTTTAAATCTTTTGAACAAGGGTATGTCAAGTGAACTTGATGGTCCAAAGCATATAGTGTGAAGACTTTAGCAAGAATAATCTCCCGGATATGATTCCGACAGGCTAAACATTAAAGTGTCCGAGACATCATAGATTTAAGAAAACTACGTGCACATTTTTTTGTTTGGTATTTGTAGATGTTGTATCAAAACTCATTGCTCTTCAACATTCCATTTTGCCAATAAGTTAAAAACAACACTAGCTGCTTGCTCACCAGTTCCTGATGTCAATCTGGGTACACCAAGGAGATTTTTCTCGCCAATTCCAGAGACAAGAACATGAAGGCGGTCCACTTTATTATTATTTATTATGCCAGGCAAAATCTTTCCATCCCAGTGTATCATTAATGGATAGTCCGGTGCAAAAGTACCTTTTACTTCGTCATTAAGCTCAAGCCTTGCTTTCTTTCGTTAACGACGGATAGTGCTCCGTGAAATAAGAATTGCAGATTGGTCACAGTCGAGTGCTACAGGAATAATTAGTCGTATTGCCTCCCAATCTGTAATTTTATTACGATCTAGAGCACTGGTATAGTGTTTAGTGAAAATAGCGCTTACAGGAATTGAAACCAAGCTCTTCCCGTTATCTGGGTCCAAACTTTGAGTTTTATGAGGCAGTTTAAATTCATCAGCTGCATATTCCTCTGTAGAGGTCTGTTGCTAAAGCTCAGTTCTCGGCACGAAAAACCCGATGACAAAAGCAATAATTTTCAGAAACTCTGTGCTTCTGTTGTTCAGCCTCTGATTAACGTTTTTGGGCGCGTTCTTGCTATTTTATCAGTTTCTAATCTGCCAAAGACATACACTTTTTACGCTTGCCTCTATGGTCTATGACAAAATTTCTTTATTCCGGAATCATAATTGATTCAAAAGAGTTTGCATGTGTAATATCAAAAAAACGATCTAAGTTAAATACAATAATAGCTCTCTTTGCTTCTGAGCTAAAAAGCCTGTCCATATTTTTCTTTATAAAAAACCAATTATTATGAATCCTTCATGTTTTTTTAATTCTTTCGTTGTTGAGTGTGTTTACAAGCTTTAGTCCAAACTTCCTCTATAATCAAATGAACAACTCGTACACACTTTTTCTGGCTTAAAAATTGGTGAAAACGGAGAACAACTTGTCTTACTGTAGGCAGTTGATTAAGTCGAGGTATTGACTCCAAGTCTCGTACGCCAATGAGAAAAACTTCGTCATTTTGACGTGTAGAAAAAGCCATTTCAAAGCACTGGTGCACTCACAACAGTTTAAAGCTCTTTCGTATGTATTTTATCCATTTTATGTATGTATGTAGCGTAGCGTAAAAATCCTAGGTCTGTCATTTTATCTTTAATTTACTCATCTTGAACTATCATAATTTCTAAACATTTATATTATTATTATACTTATAAAATATATCAAATTTTTACAAAAAAATAAAGTAAAAGGGTTATTGGGCATTGTCTTATGATTAGGCATATGACTACGAAGATCAAATTTGACCGATATAAAAATGTTGGTAGGTGTCACAAAAAAAAATCGGGCAAGTGCGAGTCGGACTCGCGCACGAAGGGTTTCGTACCATTATCTATAAAAACTGCAAAAAAATCACGTTTGTTGTATGGGGGTCTGCCTTAAATTTTGTTTTATTTTAATTTAATTATTTAGTTTTAAAGTGACTATATAACTAAATATTCTGTGAATATTTTAAGCGTCTACCTGTTGCCATTATCAATATCGAGCCCCTTTAAATATTTTTTTTATTCTGTTTTCTAGTATTTGTTGTTATAGCCTTAAATATTTGTTTTATTTTAATTTAATTATTTAGTTTTAAAGTGACTATATAACTTAATATTCTGTGAATATTTTAAGCGTCTACCTGTTGCCATTATCAATATCGACCCCCCCTTAAATATTTATTTTATTCTGTTTTTTAGTATTTGTTGTTATAGCGGCAACAGAAATACATCTTCTGTGAAAATTTCAATTGTCTAACTATCACGGTTCATGAGATACAGCCTGGTGACAAACGGACGGACAGCGAAGTCTTAGAAATAGGGTACCTTAATTACCCTTTGGGTACGGAACCCTAAAAACACCAAAAAAATTGGCGCATATCTACTTATATTATTAATGCAAAAGTGTCTATATATGTGCCTGTCTGTCTGTCTGTAATCTTCTCACAGCTAACTGATCCGCTTAACCGATCTCGATGAAACCTGGCGAAAGAATAACTTGCACCTTGGAAAAGGACGTAGGCCTTAAAAACGCCAATGAGTCGAATTAGCGTAGAAAGGGTAAAAAGGAATTTGACTGAACCGCTCTGCCCTGCTTTTGATTAAATTTATTCTGAACTAAGTTTGCCACCGGCTCCGCCCGCCCTAAATTTGGTTAACGGCGTGGAACTCCTTAATTAACTCATTAATTATTATACTAATGAAGTTTGCTATAGCAAGCTGTAACTATAGCTATAGTTCGTTTAGGCTCGGCTAAAGTTATTCCCGCGGGAACTTTTGAATTTTTCGGGATAAAAGTCTATGCTTATGTGCTATTCCAGGACCTAATCTACGAGGTATAATATAATATATATCATGTATATAATCTTGTATAGGTGTGCCAAGTTTCATCCCGATCCGTCCAGTGGCTGAAGCGTTATTGAGTAACAAACATCCATCCAGACATACAAATTCACATTTATAATATTAGTAGGATATAATTTTAGGAAGCGCAGAGAGGTAAATAAATATTCAGTTGAACCACTGATTTGATTTTGATGAAACCTAGTATGGGTTAACCTTAGGAAACTTTAAAAAAGTCAAGTGTTAGTCGAATAGGGTGTCGCATTGAATAAAAAATGCAAGCGTTTTTTAACAGACTTAATTAGTGCACTGAGGGTTTCTGATTAAGCTTGTAGGTACATAATATTTAGCTAAAAGAACTTCGTTCAGTCCGGGAATCCCACGTTACCTCTCGTTTTTTACATTTTTCGCAACTTTATCAAAACAGTCTAGGAATCGTTAAAATACAATATTATTGTATTTATAACTATAATAATATTGTGATAACAGATTTCGCGCACTTTTAATTTAATATACTATTACGCACTTGTGTATTTATGGTAAAGTATGAGGATCACGTAGTATATTATAAGCTGTATTATAAACCTAAACGTGGCGTAATAAGTGCCAATTTATATGCTAGTATGTTGAAAAATAATATACGATAGTAACTACTAGAATTCTACTTCCTAGATAGCAAATGGTCTAATAGGTCCCGAGTAGCTAATAGATTCAACAAAGTCAGGATACCTATCCAGGTGTAGGAATCATTATAAGAAATCAGCAGAGCCCATGAGAGCAACATAATTATGACTTCATTATGGTTAAGTTATTTATTTATTAATTATTTACAGACAAAAGCACAACGCATGAAAATTAACCTTAGGTAATGAAAATATTATTAAGATAATCAGTGACCCGCCCCGGCCTTGCACGGGTACAATGTAAATACTTATGTGGTGTCAGATGTCTTACAGAGACAATACAATGGTCATGTTTTCTTCACAGGTTACTCTATGAATTGCGACATATGTAACCACATGAGTAAATATCCCAAAGAGGTATTAGGGGTATCAATCGCGCGTTGCCGACCCTTCAAAAATTTAATAACTTCTTTCTTGAAGAACCCCATACTGTAGTCCTTAGAGAAAACCCGGGCAGGGAGCTCATTCCACAACCCAAGGGTTCGTGGGAAGAAGTTTCTCTGAAACGATGGTGGGCGTTAATGTCTTTCAAAATAACTAGTTCTGATGTGGGATATTGCTCTATAATTTTGGGAATAAGTTTAAAGAATTAAAAACAAGTATAAATAAATAGTAAGTATCTAATTATGAAGGTAGGAAGTATACCCACGGAGTCTCTTGGATACGTGAAAAAATATATATTTTTATTTCTTCTGCTATTGTTCATACAAACAGTACAGTAAATAACCATAATAAGACCGTAACACTTTTGTCCAGTATAATCATATTGTAGTAAAATGTTGTTTTTCAAATATTTAAGGTAGGTCAATCAGTAATTTTGAAACAAATACCAACGCATGCTGCGGTCGCCCTGAGGATGTCAACTGGCAGAGCCGAGTAAACCGGTATTTGACTATTTGTCCCCGGGCGGCCTGTACGTCAACTCGTCTGTGAAGGCACGCACACACCCCAGTTCCTAGTAATAACTTAGCTATCATTTCGCGGTTGTATGTATCTTTGCCTTTGTTTGGATATTTATAAGTATCCTTTATATGTATATTATATTTTTTTAAATAACTTTCCAAACTCCTCATAACATATTTTTTGAAACATCAAAATTACATTATATCCGTATAATATAATAAAGTTACTGTTATGCCATCGCTGATTTTTTGGGTTCCGTACCCAAGGGGTAATTAGCGGAACCCTATTACTAAGACTCCGCTAATCGTTCTTCCGTCCGTCCGTCCGTCTGTCACCAGGCTGTATCTCATGAACCGTAATAGACATTTGAAATTTTCACAGAAGATGTTTTTCTGTTGCCGCTATAACAATTAATACTAAAAAACAGAATAAAATAAATACTTAAGGAGACTCCCATACAAAAAACATCATTTTTGTCTCGGTTTTACTCGATATTGATAACGGCAACAGGTAGACGCTTATAATATTCACAGAATATTTAGTTATATAGTGACTTTAAAAATAAATAATTAAATAAAAATAAAACAAATATTTAAGAGGGCTCCCATACCAAAAAACGTGATTTTTTTGGCGTATTTATAGATAATGGTACGGAACCCTTCGTGCGCGAGTCCGACTCGCACTTGGCCGATTTTTCTGTTGTAGTCCTAATAAAGAGGAACAATTCCAATATTTTCAATGAAAGCTCTCATGGCCGGCTCATATTTCTTCCGACATCTTGAACAATTACCGCCATATTCCAACAAATTAACACAAAACTATATTTAACTCTGGAATGGCTCTATCTATTGATGAAACCCGCATTCTGACGCCCTTACGATAAACGCACTAACTAGGTTTTGACACTTTTCGAGAAAAGCATGTTTAAAATTTTTATTTTTATTTTGTTCGTATCTTCGGAACTACATGAGATACCATAATTCAAGATGTACCAAAACAAAGAGAAGGGTTTCAGGAATACAAAAAATACAAATGTATATAAATATACAACATAGTGGACTTTATAACTTAAAAAAGGTACTACTCACTAACAGCCTTTTTTACTTTTAGCAACGATAACTAGTCATAAACGCATCAACTACCCTACTTGAGCCATTTATGCTGAGTAAATCGATATGATGCACTTTTGTGTGGCTAACTTTTACCGCAAACCTTCAATAACACATATGATAAGTAGTGCATTCAGTACTTCATATACTGCGTTTTTTTTATAAATGGCTGAGTTTGAAGAAATAATAAAAAGTTTATGTAACAAAATTTGTTATTATCAAATATTTAAAAAAGTTTTAATACAATAAAATCAACTTTTTAATAAAAAGTAATTTATTTCTGTAAAAATAAATGTTCTCTAGGCAAGTAATGATACGATGTTTTTTAGATAACACATCACATTAATAAAAAAACATATCCAAAATCAAAACATAATGGATAGTAATTATTATTATAAGGTACATTAAACCGATACGAAATGGGTATAAGATAACCTTTTAGGATACAAGATGGCAGTTTTATTTCGTCCAAGAAAATATTATAAAGACACAATAAGGGATTGCAATCCCGCAAAACGGGATCCCGCGGCTTTAATTAACCTGCTGGATCCCGCATCTTCAAAACGAGGATCCGCGGATCCCGCAAATGGAAAACTTGGCACTTTAACATTCGCGTAAATCGCGATTAGCACGAGTGCGACATTTCAGTTGTTCATAAATGGCACTGAGCTGCGCCTGCGCACGTCTTTCTGTAGGTGACGAGTGTTTTGTTTTCGTATTCACCGTCCGGCGTTTAAAGTGATAGAATAAATACCATTTGACTCTTAAGAGGACATGATTCGCAGCGCCTCGCAGCCGGCTTCATACAAACGAATTTCTCGTTTTTTTTTTGACATTTACTTATCAATCACTGTGATAGTTTATTCATAATCCCAAGCCGAATACATATGTCTGTGGTTACTAGAACTAGAATTTTTTTGTATGAAAAACTAGAATCCTGTAAAGCTTTTGAACTATAAAATTTAACAGAAAACTGACACACTGCAGACCTAGATATTCAGTACTAAAACATGTCTTCAAAATTTCGAGGTGTTTTATCAGCAAGTGTCAAAAATTCGTTTGTATGATGCTTGCTGAGAGATATTCTATAGCTTAAGAGTGTATTTTTAAAAATTATCACCAATAGTTGATATCATAGTAATAGCATCTTAGAGAAAGTTATGGTTTGATTATTAGTTATTATATGAATAAGACTGAATTAAAAATATAAAACTGTTGTTAGGAGTAAGGGTAAAATTAAACAAAACTAATAAAATATGCCAAACATTTCAAGATGAATCTAAGAAAACAGATTACTAATTACTTATAATTGATAGGAAAGAAATAACTTCTGTTGCTTAAGAAATGATTAATTAAGTCGGTTTTTACACAAAAGTCTGTAGTTTTAATTTGATTTTATTACCGCGTAATCCCGCGCGGGATTGAGTAATCCTGCATATCAATCCCGCGGGATTGAATGAGCTTTGGGATTGCAAAATAAAAAAGTCAAACAGAAATGTCGTCTACTTGACGTGTAATTTGTCAATAATATCTTCTTCCTTTTTTTGTAATGCCAAACTTCAGGAAAAGATTTTTTTTTCCTGATAAACATCTAGAAATATCAAATCTGCTACATGACCCTTTTTGTACTTCAATAACAATTACCTACACCAGTTCCTTTAAATATACTTTTGGTTCTGTATTTTAAGAGTTCTGGACCCAAAAGGGAAGAAAGAACCTTTATAGAATCACTTTATTGTCTGTCTGTCTGTCTGTCTGTCTGTCTGTCCGTCTGTCTGTCTGTCTGTCTGTCTGTCTGTCTGTCTGTCTGTCTGTCAAGATCCTTTTTCTCAGAAAACGCGTGGAGGTATCAAGTTGAAATTAATATCTAATACTAAGGTCTACGGTTCCTTAAAACTGTAAAATTTAAGCTTCTAAGTCAAGGCAGTAAAATAATACGGCCTAAATATGGGCATTTTTGACGCATATTTTGGCATTCAATTGGAATAAATCAAAATCTACGAGGTACTTCCCGTCCTCCTAGAATCACAGCTATAGGAAAAAATCCAAAAACTGATTATGAGGCATAAACGTGTGAGACTTTATCACATCATGGAAGAACTTTAATATATAATAAGTTTGTACGGAACCAGCAACGGAGCCAGACTCGCACTTGGTCGGTTTTTTGATTCATTTATGTTGAGATGACACGTCTTCGACGCAAAAATCGTAGACAGTCATAGTCTTTACAGTATGTTTTTTACCCATACAATTTTTCACGATGTCTATGAAATCATCATAGTTTTAATTTTCCTTGTTTTTAGTGACATTTTCACCTGGTGATGGAAATGATTTGCCGACATGAAAGTGTGTCCCGGTTCAAATTATTTTACCGAGATTGTTTCTGTCCGAGTTTACTTTTGACCATATTTACAAGAAAACAAGTTTCAAGTTGATGCTATTAATCTAAGTCATTCGACAATGATGACCATAGAGTATGCTAGCAATAAATGCACAAACTCAAACATAGTGCATTTATGACTAGCAAGCTACTGAATTTACATTACTTACTATAGATAATGCGTTCTTGATATGTAAAACTGCAGTCGAAGTCTTAGTTAATGCGTTTTTAACATTGAAAAAACTAAGTTAGAGCCGAAATCATGAAATATTACTTTGAGAAAGTTGAAGATCTCGTTTTCCTGTTAACAGATATATCTACAACTCAATTTCGCCAAAAACCTTAGTTGATGCGTTTATCGTAAGCGCGGCAGCATTAAAATCCGTTGCTTAGTTTAGCGACTTTGTTTTATACTATGTAGAGATGAACATACCTTTATAGGTGTGTATAAATATGAATCCCTGTTTCCTTGTGTAGGTGCAAAACCGAATGTAATGAAATTTAGGTAAATTGTTGTGCGCACGCCGAGGAAGATTTCTGAATTAGTACAACCCTTTCATAATAGGTGGCGCACTAGTTGTTTCAAAAAGAGAAACAACGTTCGTCGGATCAGTTAGTTATTTATAATACTTATCTAAAAGTATATCTTGAACAACGATGCTGCACGTAACCTTAGAATTTTTTGATTCTTAAGATACGAAAATGCTAACAATTTTCTTGATACATCCGTAATCCATATAGATGGGTCAGAAATATGTGACAAAGACCAGTTATCTTTTATTTTTAGTCTTTAACTTAGTCATTACGTGAAGGGCGCATTTGTTGTTCATCTTCAAAAACATACGAAAAATAATAATTGGGTTTAGCTTGTGTATCGAAGCGTGTACAACGTATCGGAGCGTGTACAACGTATCGGAGCGTGTACAACGTACCGTACGAAATATAGGCTTTTACTGTTAATGAACAAGGAGTTTACAAATACAATGTATTAAAAAGAAATTTTAAGTTAATTAGAATTAAGTTATGCGAAACTATACAAGTTGAAGAATTTAAAGAAATTTGATAAAATCTTTTGATTACGTTGGCCTGTTGATATAGTCAACAGTCTACTTTGTGTAGAAGAAATCTATGTCACCAAGTACATATTCTATGGCCGATGAAGCAGATATATCCTAGAGTGGAGACCGCGTATGGACAGCATGCAAAGCGTGGATGCGGAAGGAAGAGGACTGGGTGAAATGGCGCGCTATAGAGGAGGCTTATATCCAGCTGTGGACTAATTTGAGCTGATATGATGAAGCAAATATTCTAAGGGGTGCAACAACGATACATTTTTAACATGACTGTATATCTTAACCAGAATCAGACCCTCATTATTCAAGTTCCTTTAATGCGTGCCTGACAATTGTATAGAGTCGTACCTAATGTTGTCAAGGTATATGACGCTGATTTGCGTTTTTTGTCTCATAGTTACCTAACAATTTTTTTGTTATATTTCTTAAAACCTCCTAAAGATTGTCATCCGTTTTAAAGGTGCTTTGCGATTCTATACATAATTCATTGTTCGTGGAAACAGAAGTATAGAAAACAGCGCCACTTGTAGTATCTAAAGAATTGAAGTTAAATTTCTAATTTCGCGCTCGGCGCGTAGTTCATATCTTAAACCATAGATGACGCTTTTATAAATGAAAATTGTATGGCTTAAATTTTTTATTTAAAACATTGATGATATTGTTTTATGAAAATATGTAGGTACTAGTTACGTTGTTAACCCAATATTTTTTTTTAAGGAGTAACTATCAAATTTTTTGCAGAATTCTTCTAAGTACAAATCCACATTGTGACCCGATTTCGAAAAATAACAATAGTATTTAATAACTTCGACGATTCAAAAGATTTGTAAAAACCTAATTTGAATAAAAAAAAAATGAGTTTGAGTTTGAATAGACAAAGCACGATTATAGCCAAATTTCAGAAACTTATTGTGTATTTTCAAAGTCCTTTTCTTTTGAAAGGTATTACATTATTGGGCGAAATTTAGGAGGAGAATATATAATATTATCAATTATGAAACTAGTAACTTTATGTCATTCTGAAGATGTTTAGTTTACATCACTAATACTTGCATAACTAATTTTGGTTTTTATCGACTCGTGTGAAGTACGTTTTATGACGCTGAATCCAAAATTATATCTCGATTATAGTTTACTCACACAATTCATTTGAACAAAGTCGCCAGCAAAGCTAGTAGTTATTTCAAAAGGTCTTCACGTCGATCATTAAATGGAGCGCGCAATATCTCAGCCGACGTCGTTATCCATCGTCAAAGACATCTGATGCTAGTTAAATATTAATTGGGGTTCGCACGTGTATTGAACCGTGTACGACGTTGCTAAGTTACCGTACCGAGTATGCCCATTATCCTACACTATTTGATAATAATTACCACAAAAGTTGCTTAATCGAATATGATATTGTACCTATTATTCTCAAACTATGAGAGGTAGGTATAACAACATTCAGATTTTCACACAACTTCTGTCACGTAAGCTTCCTACTGGCCTCTGAAGATGTTCCGTACAGACGTCATGTTAGACTACGCCTCCGCTTAAAAGCGCTACACGTGAACGCGCAACCAGGATGGTCTTCGTTAACCTAATACATACAGCTGTATCTGGCAACACTTTTCAATGCCATATCAGCTGTCACCTAATTTTTTTCAACATTAATTCTACATAATTGTAATATATTCATTTCTGTGTCTGAATTAGACGTTGTGAAGAATGTTTTGTTGTTTTGTGCCAAAAAGAAAATGACGAGAAGCGTAGAAGGGTACCTTTAAAAAACTGTAGACCATAACGAAAGCAAGCACAAACAAAAAAAAACTTAAAATCGATCTTAATTAGAGTAACCGTAGGACTTAGTAGAATACTGGCGCTGTCGCCAACAAAGGAGAATAAAATGAATACTATTTAATCGTTATTTGGAACGACCTTAAACACTAGCTCGTATTAGAATGATCTGAGGTTATAAGGCTGGCACCAAATATGGTCAGCAATAACATACAAAAAATAGTTTTTGCCATTGCCACTCGTTTACTCACTGAGTCAATAAAAACATTTTGAGTTTTAAACATTTGTTAAATTATTTAATTGTTTTTGTAGTTATGATTTTTTCCCCCGTGGACTAAATAAATAGTTGAACATAAGAAAACCGAAATTGTTCGCTAATGTTCAACTATTTATTTGGTCCACGAGGAAAAAAAATCCTTGTTTGCACAAACAGTTGGACATAATAGTTGGACGAACGGGAAAAACCCGAACTTTGGCCCAGAGATAGTACGTACATACTTATATTAAATAAATGCATATTTTTGTACATTAGATTTAGATGCTAAGCGAGGGAAGCGAGCGGAGCGTTTCAGCCAAGTTTTATATAATAATCTGTTTATCTATATGACAATTCAGCACACACTTAAATTTTTCTATCGGAAATTTCTCATAATGTGCGGCCCAACCTTAAGTGTTTTGATTGCTACGAGTGTTACCGTAAGTACAAATTTAAATTAACGATAAGTATATTTTGTATCTTTAAATTTTTGTGATATTTTTTTTTAATTATAAAACTGTTTAACCGGTATCTATTTTGGCTCAATATAATGTTTTTGTTTTGTTTCAGTTGCCGGGCATGGGTTAAATTTGTTGGCAACGAAGATTTAGCGTACTTGCCTGTTGAAAAACTTGACTTCAGGCTTAAAATTTGTATGTAAAGACCACTTTACACTTAATTCCTTTACCAAATCTAAAAAAAGACTGAAAAGGACAGCCGTACGAACTATAAGTTCAATTAATCCACCATTACCTGATGAAATAATAATTATTATGGTAATAAGCCCACGAGTACTATTAAATATCGGAGTACTCTTAAATATCTCAAATAGCTGACTACCTAATTTATATTACTAATTGTTTCAATACACATTGTATACTTGTTAGCTAATTAACAAAGTATTGTATTATTACTTTAAAAAGAACTTCTTGCCAACTCTTTTTTGGCAGAAATGAACATTTTATAATATTTTTATTGTCATTAAAGATTCAAAAGCGTTCCCAGAAACCAACTTGTACCAATATTGATTGATTTAATTTAATTTATACCTACTCATCACTTTAAAATGTGAATAAACACTAAAACTTTAAGTATTTTTTTATCGTCTGTGATTCTCACAAAACAAACTGCATTAATTTGGTTTTGTCAATATAAAGGTTTTTAATATTTATAGTAAGGCTCTTGTTTTCTGAGTATCATGTAAAAAAACCTTTATTTTAATTACAAAACATAATCCTAAATAAACGCTAGTGCCCCACGATTACGGAAATATCGATATCGATAGTTTTGCTATGTACAGGAAAGCAACCACTATTATTTATAATGTTGGTCAAATTGATTTTGCTGTCATGTTGGTATATTGTAGATGCATCAGATTTTTGAGCGTGCCAGTGTGACTATATGGAAGTGCTAACTCTTCTTACGTAGTATATTATATTCTCTTTGGCTGGGCGCAATGCGGAGCGGCGTGTATTCAAAATCATTATGAATCAGATTTGGTGCGCACTTTGAATTTGAATTCAAAGAAATTTTTTTTTTTAATTTTCTTAAAGCATAACAGCAGCCGTCTAAAAGCAGTCTCCAAGACAATCATTAAAAATAAAACAGCCTTTATCTGTAAAACGCATAGTGATGACATTAATTTCCGTCGCAATTTAAGAACTAGTGCAGCGGATTTTTCCTCGGTTTTGATACACCTAAGTCCATAGAGTGAAAAACTTCTGTGCAGAACCATCAGATCAAATCTGATGCAAACCACAGAAATACGCATGCGATTCTTTGTCGTAGTACGCGCCTTTTCGTTGTATCGTTACACCATACAAATTTTGAGAAAAAATGCACAGAATTTTCAGAAGTGCACGGTGCGATTAACAAATCCTATGACTCTTTTTTAACATTTTATGCGTTTGATACATTTTGACATTCTAAAGCGAAAGTACAAATTATAAATGAATATATAAATATATAAATAAATAAGAATATTACATTCACTAAACCAACCAATGATACTGTATATATGTATCATCATTGAACCCCACCCTGTAATTATCAGAACTTTGCCTAAAGGCATTTTAGAGGTTAGCGCTTTTAAATAAAAAAGATATACAAATGTTTACAATATATGATCGACAAAAATTAGCTACATAGAATAAACTTTGCGTGCAAGAAAAAATATTCGAATTCAGAAACTTATTTTTTCGAAGTTGGGTAGCTAGAAACACAAACTACTAAAATATTGCCAATTGACGAAACATCGACCTTATACAAATTATTTCCTAGAAACTGTCTGTATCTACAATTTCCCCGTATGAGAAGCTGATAAGCAACGAAATGTATCCTACATAATCTGATATGCCGACGGGATCCTCAGAGATTTATTGATTCTATTTTAGCTCTTATACGTGATTTCGTTCTATTTCTATTGGAAACATTATCGATATTACAACAATCTTCTAGTACTATTCAAACAATTCATATGTGTCTGAAAATTTAATATATTATTGGTGTATAACTTATTTTGTTTTCTATTACTTAATTAATTTATAAATATTTAAAAAGCAGCTTTTTCCAACTAAACCGTGCCGCTATAAGCACTTAAATATTTGTGTCTGAATATACTAGAGGAGCATAATCAACCTTTTCAGTAGCGTTCGTAGACTATGACAAAGACTTGTATCGAGACCTGGGAGGTGTTACAATCTCCTCAACGGTACAACATTTACTATCACTATATCGGAGAGCTGAAGTGTATGTATTTGTATTTGTAACAAAGCCACGACGTCTTTACGACTACAAGACCAGAACACGTAACCAATCCATCTGCAGAAAAGTGTGACTTTACTTCTTCAAAACTGTTCATTACAGCTTTATAAGATGTGCTTAAACTTCTGGAGTTGAAAGGATATGTTATCAACATAAATAGTCAGCACATCACTCACATGCGATTTTCCGATGACAAAGTGGTCATGGCAGAATTGCTGGAACACATAGGAATGAATCTCGGACCCCTCAGCACAGTTTCCTTAGAGTTGGGCCGTAAAATGAATATGGATAAAACAAAGGTTATGTTCAATTTCCATGTTGCTCCTATACCAGATGTTGTTGGGAATGCTACTTTTGAAATTGTTGACGGATACACATACCAAGGACAAGAAGTCCAGTTAGATAGGTCAAATTTTAATTAAGATGTTAATGGAATTATTCAGCTCGGCTGGGCAGCGGACGGGAAACTGCGCAATATCTATTCATCCGAAATACCTCAGTGCCAAAAGACTGCCGGGGCGAATCATGGTATACAAACGTAAACTAACAGATGGCCTTTGTATGTGCTTCTTTGTGCGATAAAATCTGGAAGGAGGAAATTTAATCAAAACGAAATAGCTCAAAGATCTAGCAAGCTTAAGCGGAAATAAGCCAGCCACAACGGTCATCAAACCAATAACCAATAAAGAATAAAGGATCTCGAGTGGGAACCACGGATCAGAAGACGTAGTGTTGAACGACCTAATACCAGGTATCGACACAGTCGACATGGTTAAAGCCGCAGAAAGCCAATGGGCGCGGGTGGCTCAGGACCGGCCATTGTGGAGACATATGAGGGAGGCCTACTACATTCGGCAGTGAACGTCTCCTTATTGAAATGACGAGTAGTCACTACTTAATAAAAAATATACTTTTAACTATTTTGTGTGTTATAGTGACTGTCACGTTTTACACGACCTACCAAGTCATAAATCTGTTTTACTGCATGCTTTAATAGGGACTCGTGTTGTGGAGATCACCGTTAAAACCAATTGTAACACGAAATAATCATCTATTTAAAAATAGCTCGTAAGAAGTATACTGTATTTCATCTAAAATACAAACGCCTAGACTGTCAAAAGAGAAATGGACGCAGCTGCAGCAGCGATAGCTGCTATTGAAGACATACAAAGGTCCTTAAAAATATTTGCGGCCCTACAGCTGACGGCCTCTTGGTTTCCACCGCAAGCTAAAGTGTTTGGTATGTAACAGTACCTACATTTTTTGGATAATAAGGAAAACTACACTGACTATAAAGCTTTCTTTGCTTCTTCTAATATACCGTTACTAAGCAAGAACCTTGCCGCTACAGTCACTCACATACTCGTAGTTCAAGGGAAGCCAACGAAACCTTATTACTAAGCCTACGCTATAGACACTATCTGTTTCGACCGAAATAGGTAGAACCATGAAATTTTCACAGAATATTAATGGTAAAAAAACAAAAACTTTTTTTTAAGAGAGCTGCCATAAAATAAACATGTTAAGAGGATACACTTCGTGGCGCTTCGCAGCGGGCTCCACATACGAATTTCTCATCTGTTTTTGACGAATCGTCGACGATTCTCACAGCCCGTCGTTGAACCGAGTCAAAGAGGGCCAAGCTGGTAACCAGGTTCAGAGATGGCAGCAGTACTCCATATCGTCGATCTAGTTGTAAACAATCCTAAATCAAAGTTTATATTATAGTTTATATTTTTGCATCAATCGACAGAAAATCGAATTTAATACAATTATGTACTATCCTAACTGCATACAAAGCAATATTTTTCAATCTATTCACAAAATCTAGATTATCCTATACAATGCGCCGGCGGGTTTACAAGTCACTCGAAATCACCTGAGATCACGTAGAAATCTCAATTTACGAGTAGAATGCGGGGTGTTGTTAAAAGTTATCTTCTGCTACAAAACGAAATTATGTACAATTAATAATAAAAAATTTAAGGGTCTGCTCGTGAGTTGTGCACACAAACCTGTGGGACAGCCAAAAAATGTTAAAGGTGAGTGTTTATTGTACCCATTGTAGTCATTATGTATGATATATATGTATTTGATATGAAATAATTGATATGACTTACTTTGAGATAGTAGGTGTAGTGCGTACAAATCTTGGCACGTCCTACAAAATACCAAAATATAGAAACGTGTGTGTGTAAGTACAGAGTAAAACTGTCATTTAGTATGTGTTATTATGTATATACTGTTGTATCCAAATTGTAGATAATGTTAACAAGCCCTTGTTATCTTTAAATGTGGTAAATATTGTGTAATTATTTTATAGCAAATGAAGTCACTCTAGTTTCCTTCTAAATTTGAGTTTTAATTTTGTCAAAAAACCGGCAATGTGTGTGTCGTACATGCATTATGTTAAGTTTCTGTAGACTGAAATTTACTGCAGATGTCTGTAACACTTGTAAACCAATTTTCGAAGACCGATCCCCATATTATGGCTCACAAAAAAATTCCATGCATTGGTTCAATGTCAACCCTTTTGTTCTCTTTTAGTGTCAATAAAAAAACTGCAAAAAGTGGTATGGTAAAAAACGTATTAAAGTCTAAAAGTATTGAGACTCCTGAAAATCCTAAATTTAATGATCATATTTTCAAAATGCAGATCAACACTACTCCTACATAGAAAATGTACAGGTAGACCACACAGTTTTCAGTTTTTTTTTTTTTTTTTTTTTTTATCACTAAGGTGGCAAACAAGCTTACGGTCCGCCTAAAGGTAAGCGGTCACCGTACCCTATGGACGCTTGTAACACCAGGCGTATCACTCACGCGTTGCCGACCCTTCAAAAATCCAATAACTTCTTTCTTGAAGAAGCCCATACTGTAGTCCTTAGAAAAAACCTTGGCACATTTCACAACCCAAGCGTTTGCGGTACAGTTGTAGGTTCTAAACAAGCCTATAGAGATGAACAAGTAGAAGCTGAAGATGCAGAATGTGCTGACTTAGATGCTTTGCAGTAAGAAACAAAGGTGAATTGTATATCCGCAGACCCTAAAGAGGCCTACAATAATAAACAAATCGAAACGGATGATACGCTCTATGCACACTTACAAAATGTACAATCAGATGGTATACTTCATAGTACAACTTTATAGTACAACTGCTAGTCCAAAACAAATCGTCAATTATGAAAAAATTGATATTATACTTGTTGAGCGGCGGCAAAGAGGAGATCTCCTGCCAGGCGAGGTGTTATGCCTGGGGACCACCGTGCACTTAACTTGCGTTTCGGTTTCTATATATACTGAACAGCAACTGAAACTTCGATAGCGCGATGTAGGACGCGTGACATCAGCCTCGCTTGTAGCGGTACGATATGGCCCGCTACATTACTCCCTTCCCAGACCGAAGGTCGATAATTCTTGCAGTGATGCTTGCGTACGATCTTAAGAATGCTGAGTATGCGCCGTCCACAGTGAGTCGGGAGGGTGTGTAGTGCATGCCGAATATCAGCAGTCTGCGGTGGGTTGAGACTGGTACGTTGCTGGCTGTGTGTCTGCAGTGAGTCGAGACACTGGTGAGTGCTGGCATGGTGGTTGCGTATGGCCACAGTGAGTCGGGCCATAGAATGGTTGGCGGTGTGTCCCTTTGAATCGAGACACTCAGGCAGAGCGACGAGCAGAGAATGCCATGCTTGAGTGAGAGTACTCGACAGGGTGGTGTGGTGCTTTACAGTGGAAGTGCCACGCTGGAGTGTGAAGCCTCAACAGGTTATGCTGGATTGCTGTACAGTTGCGTCGCCGGAGAGGAGCTGCAGGAACTAGGAAGCGCTGAAGTGCTGCGATAGGTCCTGATAAAAGCTCTGAGATGCGAAGCGTACGGTTGAAAACTGGTCCGTGTACCTGTTAGGAAGGAGTAGGCTGCTGCTGCGAAAGGTGCGTCAATGTTCAGCTCGGGGCAATAAGGTCTATATTAACTACCTGAAATTTAGATCGTGGTAGTTTGTAAGTGCCTATAGGTGAAATAACATGTATTGTCACTTTGGCACGTTGACATTGATGACAGGATTTCGTCCAATCTCGGCAATCCATTTTGATGCCAGGCCAAACAAAGTCATCCGATACAAGTTTGGAATGGAGACTTACAAAAGCTTGACGTCTTAGCTCTTTCGTAACAAAAGGCCTAGGAGTTTCTGTGCTATTGTCACAATTCAGTTCATTGGTGGTGCCAGGAATAATTACTTTTCTTAATTTAACAGAAGTTCCTCCTTCCAATATTTCTTGTAGCTGAGGGTCTGAGGCTTGTAATTTCGATAACGCTATTAAGTCGATGGGCTGGGATATCTCTTCTATGCGAGATAATGTGTCAGCCACAACGATTTGGCTTCCTGAAATATGCTGGATATCCGTGATAAATTAGCCAATATAGTCCAAATATCTGAACTGCCGTGGTGAGCATTTATCTTTTCTAATATTAAATGCAAAACAGACCGGCTTGTGATCAGTATATACTGTAAAAATCCTTGCCTCTATTAGATATCGGAAGTACTTTATATACTTATTGATAGCGAGTAACTCTCGATCATATGGAGAATATTTTTGTTGCGCAGGACTTAACTTCCTCGAGAAAAATGCGAGGGGCTGCCAATCACCATATTTAATTGTTGCAATGCGGCCCCAATGGCTATGTCCGACGCATCTGTGACTAATGCCAGCCTAGAATCGAGGTCTGGGTGAGCTAAAAGAGTTGCACGATATAAGCTTTCCTTGCATTGATCTAAATCTGTTAAAGCTTCGCCCAAAATATCCACAGGATGAGAACCTTTGATGAAACCGGTCAGCAGAGCGTTTAGAGGAGCTTGTTATTTGCCGCTCCTGGGATGAATCTCCTGTAAAAATTTAACATCCCCAAGAATCTTCGCAATTCTTTCACGTTCTTTGGGACAGGGAAGTCTTTTATTGCTTGCACCTTCGTGTCAAGGGGTTTTGCTCCAGCAGACGAAATTTTATAACCCAAAAAAGTTACCTCAGGAGCTCGTTTGGAGACACACACTTAGATGGATTTATGACCATGCCAAATTCTTGCAGTCTCGTGAAAAGTTGTCGGAGATGCTCTAGGTCTGTTCATCATGAAAGAGAAATTCGAAGAGTCCAAAAGGCGTGGAAATGGACGTTTTATGGATATCCTCGCTACTCACGGGAATCTGATTGTAAGCTTTCAGCAAATCAACCGTTGAAAAGATAGTACAACCAGAAATATTGTGAGCAAAGTCATGAATATGACGAATTGGGTACCTGTCCGGGATTGTGCGAGCATTCAGCATTCTATAGTCACCACAGGGACGCCATCCGTTGTCTCCTTTAGGTGCTAGGTGGAGAGGAGATGACCATGAGCTTTCTGAAGGCCTAGCTGTACCATTTTTCAGCATTTCCTCAAACTCCTGCTTCGCGATTTTTAATTTATCCGGAGCTAATCTACGCGGTGTGCAAGAGACTGGCGGCCCTCGTGTTATCCTAATATGATGGACAGTATTGTGACTAGGGACACGCTGAGAACCAGAGGGTCGTATGACTTCTGGAAAACTGCGGAGCAAATCATGATATTTTGTCTCACCAATCGTAGTTTTCACTGAAGATGTTGCATCAGATGCCGGTGCAGCAGTCGCTTTGAGGGTCGTAGTATTGTCTATAAGCAATGATTCCGGCAGACGACTACTAAATTAAAAAAAGATGAAAAGTTAACGCCAATAATTGCCTTGGTCACATCTGCTACGGTGAAGCGCCAACTAAAATCACGACGAAGACCCAGATTTAGTTGCAAGTGTACAAAGCCATAAGTTGCTATAGACGTACCGTTTGCTGCGAAGAGTTCATATGAAGTACGAGATCAGCGAGATGTTTGAGAGCTTTGACACAGAGGTCGCTTCGAGTATCGACCAGAAACTGCATCTTGGTTCTGCGGTCAGTAACGAACAGGCGACCAGATGAGCTTGGGCAACCGTCTGCCGCCATTAACGACTGCCGTGATAGTTTACCTGCTTGTAATCGCAAGGCTTCTGACACACGCTTGCCTTCTCCCCAAATCTGAAGTGATAGTAACACAATGGAAACTTTCTGTAATTGTGTCGAAACCTCCTTTACATGATAAAATCTCGTCGAGTGGAGAGGAGTATAATGGCGTGATCGCCGATTTGAATACGTAATGGACGTACGTAATCCTAACATATTATTATTATATTATTGCCTTTATTATTATTAAAGATGTTAATGATATTTGTAAGACGTTATTAATGTTATTATTAAAGAAAATTAATATTATTATTTGGCTGTGATCGTCTAATGGCGTAATCGTCAATTTGGACCCCTCGTTGTGACCGATAATAACCCAAGATCTTAAGAGGTATGGATTCGGTCAGTCCCAGGTATGAAAGAATAAAATCAAAACCCTAATCTTACTTTATACCTACATTAAAGACCTTGGCCTATGACTAATCCTTAACCGCAGAGCCACTACGTCCTAATTAGTATTAGACCGGAATTTAAATGACTAAAATCGAGTTTCTAATTAAAATATATGCGGTTGTTATCCTAACGTAGCCCGTAGTCGGAGTACCTAAGTCTAAGCCGCCCTATTCACCAGTCTAGCTATCTCCTTACAACTCCGAAAATGTCTCGTAATAACACAGCTACCCCCTAAACACGATAAGTCATGAAGTTATAACGCTATGATAGTATATGAAATCTCACTGTAAGGACGAACCCACAAAACCGCGTATCCGATTAACCCACCGGTAATGTCGCTAGTCTCCTTATAAATACCGTTGTATTCCAGTAAAGACCTATGAGAAAGTCCTAAGAAGACGGACCGACGAGCTCAATACCTAGATGGTCCGACCATAAGCTCACAAGTTACCCCTCAGGCAAAGTTATATACTTATGGCAGTAGGTGAGAAGTCGCCTTAAGGAAGGACTATTAGATACATGAGTAAACTGTTAATAAAGTCACTGCCTCCCCTTAAGTAAAGTAGTAACTTTATAATAATATATTAAAATCGCTTTAAAGAAGAAGACATATAAAAGTCCACTAATAACCTAACTTCCTCTTAAGTAAAAGTATGAACTTATAATAGTATATAGAAAATCATTAAAGGACAGACGAGACTATAAAGTACATAACTAATTTATTAGCAGACTCGTTATCGCCCCTTAAATGAAGTTATAATATTGTTATGTGATATGACAAGTCCCCGTACAGACGAACTAACAGATTAAGTATATAAAATACCTACTACTATTTTTGCTAACTACCCCTTAAGTGAAATGATGAATAGTACATAAGAAACCATTGTAGGTACCGACAGACATACTAAGTGTAGACGTAAAGACGAACTAACAGATTAGATATATATAAGGATAATCCACGAACATACTCGCTGGCTACCCTAAATAAATATATATATATATAAAATAAATTATAAAACTATCATAACAGCACTTGAAATTTCACCTATGGACAGACCAATAGGTCTAGTATTTACATAAATAATCGACTAACGACCCCTTAAGTAACCTATAACCTACATAACTACCCTACCAACAGGTCTCTAGCTTCCCCTTAAGTGAAAGTATGAACTTATAATAGT
Organism: Apoda limacodes; assembly: GCA_946406115.1. Classification (NCBI taxonomy): domain Eukaryota; kingdom Metazoa; phylum Arthropoda; class Insecta; order Lepidoptera; family Limacodidae; genus Apoda; species Apoda limacodes. Next base: position 35,307,371 of record OX291542.1, on the reverse strand, counting down.
ATATAGAAATCATTAAAGAGACACACGGACCTATTTAGAACATAAATTAATTATTAGCAGACTCGCTATCGCATTGATATTTTTATTAAAGTATATAATAATAGCGACTAGTTCACTTAAAATGGCAGATAGTTTACAAGATTTACATAGAAAAAGGGGTGCAATTAATGGTTTGGTGACTAAAATGTAAAATGCCATTGAAAAGAACCCACCACCATCGAGCGATGTTATCATGAGATTAAACAGTTTACGAACATACAAAACTAAATTTGAAGAAATAAAACTTCAAATTGAAGAAATTACTGAAATAATGATGACGAATTGATAAGCACCTGGGAGTTTAATGAAGAATTTGTTGTGTTGAAACAATTTAAAAAAATAACCTTAATATTTTGGGTAATGCAAGGAATTCTGTAATTTTGAAATTCACACCTCTCCAAGAAGATGAACATTTTGAAAATTTCACAAAAAGGTTAGCAATGTAAGTTGTTCTATCCAGAACCGCTGGGCCCGCCCCAGAATTATCAGTTTGGTCGATTAAAGAATAAATGGTCAGATTTTCATACAATTTGCCTGTGCGTCGAAACGCTCAGCTGTCGTCCCTGAGGGGAAAAGGGGGCCGCGGTATGCGCAGAATTCGCAAATTCGCTCTCCGCGCATGTGGGGTCTAAACGTTCTGCTTGACCGTCTTAGACTAATATACGTTGGTCCGGTTTTGTTTTAGTATCTCGCAACCCGGTCGATACGAATTTCGCTATTAGGTCTAGAATCGGGTTTATGATCACAATCTATGGGGATTATCTACATCCGGATGTAAGAGTTTATGGAAATCAACACAATAAAATCGAGACGAAGCCTAAAGTTCGCCTAACTTATACACAAGACTGTTCCTACCTTAACGCCGAAATGAATATTGAAAATTAATCATTTATAATGTGGTTTTGAACAGCCCAAAAGACCTTGGGTACCGTCCAGCCTCTGCGCATCTATCAAATGTACTGTATCTATTATCTGACTAACAAAACTAAAGGGTTCAAGCCCTTTAAGGAATATGTGTAAGAAACCCTACTCTAGACGGGCTCATAGTTAGGTTTAGTCAAACTAGCGTACCTTTGTGACTTTGCCCTTTCCTATCGATTAGTAATTAAATAGGTAATTGAACATTGACTATATACTCACGTCCTAAACTGTTCTTTAGAATGTGAAAGTAGGGCTCGCCACCAACTCCTACATTTATAACACCTCAGAGGTGGCAAACTAGTAGGCGACCCTATGTTTAACCGCACTACTGTGACTAACTACGAACCTAAGGGGAACGTTTCTTTACTATTCGAATACATACTACGATCGGGGCGGTTCGAACCCGAGACCCCTTAGGCTTAAACCACCCCTAGTAAACAACTGGGAGACTATACTCACTTGAAACATACACAATGTAAGCTGGATTCACAAAGAAATAATAAAATAGGTGGGCAATTACATATATAGTTACGTGGTAAATTGTTCATTAAAGTAATTAAGGCGACAGAACGCCTAATTTAACACACAATAAGTATGTTTAAGGTAGTTTGTAAATGAGACATATCCACACTCAGGACCTAGCACATTAGCCGGGCCAAATAAAGGCTTGGCCATTTCTGAGTGTTCAGAACTTAACGTTTCGGCCATCCATACAACAATTCCGAGCCTCGTCAGTTAGTAAAGAATTGTGTATGGTTATACTGATACGTTTTTTTTTCAACGGGGTGATTCATGGAGAAGAATAGAACAAATCCTGACCCACTAGCGTCACCTCATAGCCTGTTAATAAAGTTTGGTCAAGGTTGCGTTTCTGTCATTTCTATCTTAAATGGTTCAACCAAAGACACAATTTAAACAGTATAAAGCAATAAAATAAAGTCTAAATAGTCTAATTAAAAATTAGACTCGTTACATTAATGTCGCGGCCATGAAAGACATGGGAGGTTTACGTTTATTTTTACACAGGAAACAAATATTTAAATGTGAACACAATAATAATTAGGTTTCTAAATCTATCCGTCGCAGCAATAGGTGGAGTGGAGGTTTTTTATTTATTTACGAATTCCTTAAGGAGATTAGGTTAAAAATCCCACATTAAATTTTAGCTACCCATTACCTAAACGAAATCTAATCCGGATCTCACACAACCAATTTCGTTATCTAAATATTACTCAATTAGTTCCTTTATCTTATTAGATTATTGGCCTGACAAATAAAGCATACGAATTGCGTATATATATATATATATATATATATTTTAGATCCGGGTCAGATTTTCCTACAAGCTCAACTCCCTCACTTGTCACTGGTGAAGGGTGGAAATAGAGCCAACTTAGATCTAGGTTTAGTCAGCCCCTCCTCACACCCTCTTAGATCCCAGAGGCCTAACCTATTCCTAACATTAAGCCCCGATCTTCACTAATCTTATAACAAGTCAGACCCCGCTTGAAGAACCCCTACTGTGACTGCCCCGTCCTCGCCTACGTCTACCTACCAAGGGTCTGCTTGCTTTTGGGGGTCATCATACTAAAGCAGTAGGGATTCGGGATAAAATTATTACGATAGTAGATAGCAAATATAGAGAACCTACTATACTGGACATTTATCTCTATCCCCGTTGGCTTGATAACAATTCATCGTTCCCCCACAACTTTATGACCTAGTCTTAACCATAGACTCAGTTGGTTTCCTATTTAATAAAATCAGGGCTTAATTACGGGTTTTTCTCCCACACAGTATCACAAAATTAACAACATCATGTCAAAAGACACCGATCCCTGTAGGAACCTTTCACTCCACTAGGCTCTCTACAAAAATCGGCAGTCCCTTTTCATTAGAGAGTACATAACCAACAATGTCAGCAAATTACCTCAGCACTTTTGATATGTAATTTTTAGATTACCCCAAATTTACAACTAAGATTCCGGACGAAACCCCAACCCAAAAGACAGTCATTTTAAATCTTCCCTACAGTGGTAACCTACAGGGTCCCTTACACAGTCCTTACATAATCGCATAAAGAAAATCTCTCACAAAGCCCTATAGTACAAAACCATCAATAATAAGCTGACACTGCTAGCCTCAATTCTCACAAAAAGACACTTACTGTGATTTGATGTAGGCGAAACGTGTACGGCAACGGTATTAAATTTCTTCCAATCTTTGTGTGTCTCGTCCTTCACCCTTCCTCAGGAACCTGAATGCGATCAGCCTCTCGACACGACGATAACGAAAAAGGGTGCCACTTTTTTTTTTTTTTTTTCTAACTACTGGCTACTGTTGTTGGCCGCAGATGACTTTTACAACTACACGCGGACTAACTTTTGCTGCGGTGCTGCTTGCACTCTTCAGCGAAAAGTTGGGGCGGTTTGCGCAAGGGTGTCCTAGACACGAACCTCGGCTTGGGCAACCGCTCTTAGAAACTAAAGTTGTATCTAACTAAAATTTACCGCCGTTACGGAAAATAGCAAAGGCGTTCTGAAGAGAAGAAACGGCAAGAAACTCTTCAGCCCTCGCCTATTATTAGTATATTAGTGAACCTTGTATACCCGCGCGCTCGAGTGTGTGTGTGTGTGTGAAACTAAACTGTCTAATGTTCCGTCGCCGCCGGCGGCGACGTATTCTGTATATATTATTATAGTCTGTGTTCGCGGGCGCGAGCGCGGAAGGCGCTTGAGCTTTGAGCCTGCTGGTTATTTCGTCGTCAGAATCTGTAATGACGTGCCTCGGATATCTAAATGGTCCTAAGGCCCCTCTAATGGGGACATAGATAGAAGACTGCCTAATTAGGGGATTGGGGTGGAGGGCTGCCGACTCAAAGTAGCGTTTAGACGCATCTTTGATGAAGGCTTTTATGGTCGGAAGCTCGAAATCACTATGGAGATCGATGTTACGCATATAGTACGGGGCGCCGACTGCGCCTCGCATAAAGCGATTTTGTAAGACTTGCAAGGAAGTAGTGTTGGTGTGACCAAACGCTACGCTCGCATATGTGAGTATGGGCCGAATACAAGTTTTGTAAAGCGTCACCTTATTTCTAAGAGACATTTTACTGTACTTGTTTAACATTGGCTTAAGACGACCGAGAACGAAGGCTGCTCGATCTCTTACTCTTTTAATGTGGGCTCTGAAATTTAGACGAGAGTCTAAAGTGACCCCTAAATATTTGACCTTTTTAACCCACGGAATGGGTTGGCCATATAAGTGGACTGGGGTGAGTTGCCTTGTGACCTTTACCGATTTTCGGCCCCGGGCGAAGTGCACTGCTGCACTTTTCTCGGGGTTAACCTCGATTCTCCACTTGGCAGACTGGAGGGCCAGGCTTATACGACGAACGTGTCGGTGAGAACAGTAGAGCGCCGTATCGTCCGCGAAGAGCGCCACATTAACGTTCGAAGGGTGCCACAACTGACGCCTATCGCTTATAACCGTCCCCCCCCCCCCCACGATAGACGCGGCCTGAACACGCTACCCCGTCTAGGAACTGTGGCGCCAGTTAATTTCTTCTTCATTTTACTTCCACGTGTACACACGTGCTTCGCATTTAGTGGCCAGCTACTTTATAGTAATAATCGAATAATTAAATCGAAAGCGTAAACCGATTCTACTAATTTCTTTATCCGTTGATCGAGATTCCCACTTTTCCTTTGGCTCGACTACATAAATTGGATTTGTCTACATAATGGAGTCGCGTCGTGAACGGCGCTGAGTCTACCCCACTATCCCTTTCCTACCCTACCGCGTTTGTATCTGGTTACTAAGAATAAGCGAACGATATAGTTCATATAGTTTAACCACCTGGTATCTGCTACTTTACGAATCGGTCAGATTTAACGAGTAATTATTTTTTATGTTAATGGTTTTAGGATTCTACCGCGATTTACGCCTCATCACTTTGGTCTAAACACATTAATAGAAGACCGGTGAGGATATCCGAACCACTCACTAACTTCATACTCCAAGGACCTCACTTTTCTCTACTTATTAGGAGTATTCGATTGGTATGAAGTATGAAGGTGATTAATCTAATTTATATTCATTATTGATAAACTTGATTTTTAATTTACCTGCTCTCTTAAAACTTAAATTAGCATGTCAACACCGTGTGGTGGGGGTCCAGATTACTACAATTCTCTATTAACGGCTTGGATACACTACAATTGGATTCTGAGCGCTGAGTAGAACGTTCTCGTTGGTTACCTCTAGACTTCGAACGGGACCTCCCTTTCGCGATGGATAATGCTTTAACTTGACGTGTGAGTTCAGCTATCTGGTTTGCCATTTCAGTTAATAAAGCCAAGACGCAACAGCAGATACAAGTGGAGTTGATGGAACAATCTCATGAACTTTATCTGCTTAGTCAGCAAGTGCCTGGAGAGTGGAGTCTGGCTGTGATGCAATAACGGTTTGGATATTGCTAGGTAATCGGCTGGTCCAAATTGACCTTAAAAAATCTTCGGGTACATTGGGTTCGGCCAAATGCTGCAAATGACGCAGAAATTGAGACGGGTGGCGATCCCCCAACATTTCATGCATCAACAATCGCTGAACTTCCTTCTCTCGGGATGCTGATAATCTTTTTATGAGTTCTGTTTTCAGCTTCATATATTTACCCTTGTCAGGCGGGGCAACTATGATATCTTTAATCTCAGCTGCATAACGATGGTGAAGTTGTGAAATAACATAATAATATTTTGTCTTATCTTCTTTGATCCCCGATAATCCAAAGTTTCCTTCTAATTGGGCAAACCATATGCTTGGTTCCTCCGGCCAAAAAGGTGTTAGTCGGACGCCCACTCGAAAAATATCGGAAGTTGTAAAAGCCCCTGCCGCGTCATTCGACCTGTCGTTGCCTCTAGCGCTCTGGTCTTGCTTCTCGGACATAATTCCTTGTAATTATATGTTGTGCTTAATATACGGTTTTATATCCTCGTGTTCAATCCAGGCAGCTGTTCTCGGGGTCACCAATGTGGTGGTCCGTGGTGTTGGTATGAAGGAAAACAACAACTTACGTCCACTGGTTCAATGTTTATTCAATACAGCTACACAGTTCAGTTTATACACAAAGCAATAAGCGATAAGCACAGTATAGAAAGTAGCACAGCATAGTAAGAATAAAATTAGGAAGCAAGAAGAAGAAAGTCCTTATTAGCTACAATTGCAATAGCGTATCTACGCGATACTGCGGCAAGCGATATGTATGCGCACGCGAGGTATGTTGGGCGAAGGCTGGTGAAAGGTTGCGTCTTGTACCGGGCGCGCCCGGTCGGGCGTATGTGATGTCTCCTTATCGCTGTACGTGAGACATTTAGTACCATACGATCTTACGACGTGACATATCGCCGTTGGTAAGTATACATTTATTATGCAATATATTTATTTCCTTTCTAGGTATTATTTATGTTTTATATTTATTTATTATTTATATTCTTTATTAATTAAACAGGTTACGCCACATACTTCTTAGTTTAACTGCTAATTCAGAACGAATTGAAAATTTTGAACAGGTTGAAGCTGAAGATTCGCTCTATACACACTTGAAAAATACTTAGTCAAAACAATTTCAAACACAGCCGCAAACCATGAACAAGTCCAAGTCGAAATTATATTTCTCTCCACCTAAGAAACATAGAATAATACATTTCTTAGCTTAGGCTGCAAACCTTGAACCTAAATAAAAACCAGATGCAAGCTGAAGATGCCAGCTTCTCATGTCAGTGAAACAGAAAGTCTTTCTCGTGACAAGCAACTTTATAGCAAGAGGAGAAGGAACCCTGTTAAGTGAACTAAAGACATATAAAAGAAAGCCTATAATGCTGGACAATATTCATACATATTTCAACGGAAAAACTGGCAAAATGAGTGGTATAAAAACGGAGATGAAATCAGCAAATTGTAGATGTCCTTTCTCGGTGCAGAGAAATGTTTCCTGAAGAAACCCGAAAAGACACATTTGTATATTTTTGGAATCAACCGAACATACCCGTGGAGGCAGCTCTGCTTTAGCTCAAAAGAGCTTGACATCCCGCGCAGTAGCGGCCACTGAGACGATTTTCGCTGGTATGGAATGTTTTATCCTAGCCTGCGAGTAGCTGTCAAAAAACGATCGCGGTTTAATCGGTCTTGCAGAGAAGCTAAAATTCTCAAGTAATCTGCGTATGAGGCTTGGACAACGGCTCGAAATAATAAGTATCCGAATATTTCTGAGCTAAAACGCAGATTTAACGCTGCCTCGAGGTTCAGTACCCCATTTTGTTTTATTTTGGACATTTATGCTGGTGTCCCGCAAGGCTCGGTGCTGTCTCTTTCGCTGTTTCTACTTGCATATCAATGACATGTTGGACATCAACAACATACATTGGTATGCGGATGACAGCACTGGAGGCGTTTATCACACGGGCCGTGCAAACATCCCTTGTTCCGATGTGGAGGAAAAGCGCAGAGAACTTGTGTCTCAAATCAAGACCACTCTGTTCTAGGTCTCTGACTTGGGACGGGGAAACTTTGTTCGATTCAACCCTACAAAGACTCGTCTGTGCGTTCCCCGCTAGGAAAACCCCATTCACTGTGGTCCCTCAATTCCAGATCAATTCCCAATCCATCTCCAAGAGTTTTGGGATCCTTGGTATCGGCGATTTTCAGTTCCAAGATCATTCGCATGACAAGGTGAAGCTGGCGTCCAAAAAACTTGGTGTACTCAACAGAGTGAAGCAGTACTTCATGTCAGGGCAGAGGTTGCTGCTTTATAGGTCGCAAGTTCGGCCCCCACACCTTAGAACTTAAATGGTCACAAGCAGTGCGGTTTTAGAAAAATTTCCTCCCGCAAACGCTACAGTTGTTTAATGAGCCCCAAGGTTATCTGTAAGGACTACAGTATGGAGTTCTTCAAAAGAGAAGTTATTAGATATTCGAAGGGTCGGCAACGTGCGAGTGATGCCCTTTTTTTAACTTTTACTAGCAACTTGATATCGATGCTATTCAACATTAATCGAAAACACTTATTTTGCCGTTTCAAAAAATTCAACTGCTACGGGGGTAGCAGTAAAAGTCTCTGTGGGAAATAATATTTTTTGATAAAATTAACTTGAAACTTGGAAATTATGCTCTTGAACACAATTCGTAACAAACTTATTTCGGATTTTTTTTTAATTCGGGCTTTAAGGGAAGAAAGTGGTCACAGAGATTGTATAAGATAAAATATTTTTATAGTTAATTCACATTAAACTTTGTATTTATGCTTTTCAAAACAAGTATTGTATACTGTGTTAAAAGGTTTTTTCAAAGTTCAATCCTTAAGAATGGACAAGTTTTTATAGGATTGGGAAATATTATTTTCACAGTCAAATTTATACAAAACTTGGTATTAGTGTTCTCTAACAAGTGACAAGTGCAAGTTCATGATCATGGGAAGTAAAAAACAGGTTTCTTATATAGTAAATCATGGCCAACATAAAAGCAAACGCTCTTGCACACCACCCCTGTGTATACCCACATATTGCACTGCTGCCTTTCGTGGCAGTTTCCGTTTTGCTGCGACAAAGTGTTGGAATGAATTACCCCCGCCACTGAGAAATTTACAAAATAAGAGCTACTTTAGGTCGCAATTAAAGACATACTTTTTTGACCTACAAATAAAAGAGTAGATCATCGTAGCAACTATATAGTTAAAGTAATATTCTTGTTATTTAAAATATATTGGTATTTGTACATATAAATATTATAGTAATCACATTTCTACTTATTATATATATTATTATATAGGTATATTAAATTAATTAATTATTTACTATTTTACTATAATTTTTTTTTTTTTGTATATTACTAGTAGGTATTTAATTATTTATTTATTATTAATTTATCAAACAACCCTACAACTAACCACTACTTACATTCTATACATATAGTCAGACGTTTATAGATGTTTATAACAATAATTCGTAGATACATAATTTCGTGATACAGCTGCTTTATTATATCAGTATGGCGCCGATTGAAAATCAGCGTTGTCATTTATTTGGCAGCATTGTTGAATCGGGGTCCAATTAGGTGAAACATTGCAACACCCATAAAACCTAATACTCTGGTAGTCATTGGTAGTATCTTAACCATTGTATTTTATTGATTGTAATAATTAGTATTGTATTTGTAGTGTTTTATTGTAACAAAAAAATTAGTTCTTTGTGTTAAGCTGTTGTAATTGTATTTTTGTTTCATTGTTGGTGTTGTTGTGTGCCTAATAAATCATTTACTTACTTACTTACTTACTAACACAATAAATAAAAAAGGTTGTTCGGTGTTTTTTTTTAAAATTAAAACCATATGGTGGTAAAAGAGGTGCCAAAGTTTTTATGGAAAATAATATGTTTACTAGCAAATTAACTTGAACGGAATACTTATTGCAGCGTTTTCAAAATTCAAACCCTGTGGGGAAGACAGTGGGTGGCAAAGTTTGTAAGAGAAATATTATTTTTAATGTCAAAATTACTTATAACTTTGTAAACGTGTTCTTTAACACTATAAATAAAATAAGTGATTCAGTGTTTTGCAAAGACCCTAACGGGGACAGTGAGAGAGTGGCAATGTTTGAATGAGAACTAATTTTTTTGATGTCAAATTTAGTAGTATTGTTAAATTAATTATTGAACGGTTTTTTTTAATTCGACCTCAAAGGGATGAAAACGGTGGGGAACATTTCGGGGGAAACAATAAATCTGTGGTGAAATTTACTTGAAACTTTGTATTATTGTTCAGTAACACAATCATTGTAATAGGTGCTCATGTGTTTTACTATTTTGTAAAAATTAAGCCCCTAAGGGGTGACATAGTTTGAATTTAATTTTTTTTATGGACCTATTTACTTAAAACTCAATATATATTATTTCTTTACCATTAATAAACAACGTCTTTCGGGTTTTTAAAAAAATTTAACCAATAAAGACAGAAAAGGAGCATCTAGTTTGTGTGGTTTTGTGAAATATCAATAATATATTATTTTTGGTATTTCGGATTTTTAATATTGAGCTATTGAATTAGGTTAAAAGGGTGGCAAATTTTTTATGGAAAATAATATTTTATTGGTCAAATTTACTTGGAACTTAGTATGGACGGAACGCTTATTTACTCATATTTTAACCAATTTTAAAAAATTAAGTCCTCAGTTTGACTCTCTATATTTGTATGTATGTTTGTCCGTTATTATCTCCGTTTGGCTGAACCGATATTGATGCGGTTTTCAGAAAAGTATGTGTTATATTCTAAAGAAGGTTTTGATATACAACAAATAGATACTCATGGTCCCATTATCATCGGGTCACGATATATTTATGGGATGGGCTATTATTTTTTTTTGTTAAATATTTTGTATACTGTGTGTGTTTGCTAAATAAAAATTTTGTTTGTTAATTTTGATCCTGGAGAAATCAACGGATCTTTTGAAATTTTTATGGACACACTTGAAGCAATTTGTGTTTTTTTTATACCACTAAGGTGGCAAACAAGTTTGGTAAGCGGTCACCGCAGCCTATGGACGCTTGCAACACCGGAACATCACTCGCGCAAAAAATCCCCTTCCCTTCAAAAGACCCTTCAAAAAACTAATAACTTCTTTCTTGAAGAACCTCATACTGTAGTCCCCCCCAGAGAAAACCTTGGTATGGGAGCTCATTCTGTAATTTTCATCAAATTTTTTGAAATAATTATTTTTACCTTTTTGAAGTTGGTTCTTATTTTTGTTTAATACGTTTATTTTAATTATTTATCGTCAAGTTTCTTAAAATTCAACCCCTAAAAGTGAAGATAAACGGTGGCGAAATTTGTAAAAAAGGTAATAATTTCTAGATACATTTTAACTTTAAGCTCAGTATTAATGCTTCACAACAATATAAATTAAACACGTATATCGGTGTTTTTCAAAATTCAACCCTCAATCGAAGAAAGGGGACGACAGAATTTGTAAAGGAAATATTTTAACCCAATTAATAAAACATATCCTTCGCGGTTTTTATAATATAAAGTTATGTACTCAAATATCTAAGGATAAAAATAATAAAATTTTATACCTTTGGATTTCAAATCCTGAAGAGGTGACAATGAGGGGTACACTCTACAGTTTGTTGATAGAAGCACTCTAAATCTAAATCTTAAAGTATATGCATGCGACACCGCGGGTGAAAAGTTAGTATCCATATATTTTTAACATAAATGAGCTAATCTTTTGTGCTATAAATTTGAAAAATGAATTTTCTATTTTATTCAACTCATAAACTCAAGAAGCTCATATATGAATTGACATCAATGTATGAGCTTCTTGCATAAACGCCACCGACGTCATGACCAGTTGCGATAATATTACAGCCAGTTGTATTGTGTATAGTACATACAACCTCAACTGTTAAAAATTATTGAAAATCCGTCCTATATGAGCTTGCTAACTAAAATCAAATTCGTTGATAAACAGGGAAAATGCCATGAGTTAGATGATGTGGGTAGAACATTTTCTCCACATTTCAGTTGCACACTCCCCTTTCCTTAATTCATCTCCATTCGCCACCCTTACTATCAAATTGTTTCCTTGGATTTTATAATGAAACAACTTGTTTTAATCGTGGGTCATGTGATTCGAGCAACAACTGTGAAGATGTGTAACCGCTCCAGTGACACATTTGATGTGTGACCCTACCAGTGACACATTTATTTTAGTTACCAAGGGCACGTCAAATCATCCATCCAGTCTGTTGTTATATGACAGCAGTGATAAAGCCAAGTCATAAGCTACTAGTTTAAGAACGTCTGGCCTGTGGGTCTCTAGTAGGAACCAAGAATGGCTGATGCAACAATTTTTTTATGAATTTACTTTCACAAAGTACGGCAAACTTTCACAAAATAATTATAATATTTCTTTTTATCCAGATGGCGCTAGTTTCGATTTTATAATTGTCGGAGCTGGTTCTGCAGGATGTGTGCTGGCGAACAGACTTACTGAGGTGGAAAATTTCAATGTACTACTTATTGAAGCTGGAGGGGATCCACCTATAGAATCTATTGTAAGTTTGTAAAACCATAAACTAATATAAATCACATATTTATCATATCAACAATATTCAACAAATAATTTGATATTATTTATAAATTTCGCTTTCATAGCATAGACGCAGTCAAAAGAGTTGAACTTTAATCAGGACTTGAACCTGTAACATTTAAAATCCGAGGATGATACTTATTGATAAGGCACAAATTTTACATCTAAACCATTTAAACATAAAACAAACTTGCTACTTTTTAAAACCCTCCATCCTCAAAGTATTAGGCCTATGTAGATGAAGATCAAAATACGATCAAACTCTGTTACATAAACATGGTTATGCTTGCATGCATAACACAAATGTTCAAGAACTGCACTACAAATTAAACTTAATTTAAACTATTCTAAGCTTAAACTTTAGTACATTGTTTATCAAGGATGGTAAGGAGAAAATTACTAACAAGAGTAGGCATTAATTAGGCTTTAATGAATTTCTGTACTGTCCTCGCTACACACAATTATATTCATCACATTTACGAGTAAAGTCACTAAAACATGAAATGGGTAAAACAGAAGTATAGAAAACTAACTAGATATTGTATCTAGATTTTTTTTTGAGTTAAAAAGTGTTGGCTGAAATTAAAACTTGTAATTGCTTGCGCATATGACGCTTTTATACATATTATACTTGATAGAACAGACAAAGCATGCGCGGTGCATTCATATTTCACTATCGCCCATAGGTTCTATGAACGCCCACTTTGCCTTGACGTCGCCTCAATTCTTGTTTGTCCTATCGAACAAATTTATCGAATTTAAAACTATAAATGCACTATTGATTGACTTCATTTTTAATCGTGTTGTTTCAGGAAGATTTAAAACAACAAAAAGCCCATTAAAAATTATTTGTGACAACATTGTTATAACAATTTTGTTCTTATTTGTTTCATGTCCAGTATTTGTTTTCTATCTTACATCGTAGGAGACGTTGAGTGCTTCGGTGTTCTATGTCCACTCAATATACCAATCACAGCCCGCAACGTCATGTCTGCAGTTTTGTTTGATTTGTCAATGTGGCTGGAGACATCACGAGAATCACGAAAATATTGCAAAATCCTTTAAATGTTGTTTTTTTGTGTTAAAATTGTTATGAGAAAGAAGCAGCATTATGTGTAGAATATTTTAGTAAATATAATCAGACGCAGCGGCAAACTAAGCAGTAAGTTCTAAAGTGTTTCTAATTTTCATTCCATGCTGTTTTGAAGTTGAAACAGGATGTTGTTTTTTAATATCTTTGAACAACTACCAAGTCCGAGAGTGCGTTCATATAAGTAAGTAGATTGTTATTCTTAGTATCATAATGTAACGTCTCAGACGCAGGACAGGATTAATTCCCGGTGTGTCAAGTTTAAAAAAGTCTTATTTCTTTAACTCTGAAGGTTCTAGGTGTTATTATAGTACGACCCCAGTGCATCAATAGATATTTAACTACTTTTTCTTTTAATTTTAGCACAATGAAGTAAATTGAGTAGGTATATTTGTAGTTTTTTTATAAGTCAAATCATAAATTATACGAATTAGAAAGTGTTGTGAGCTTTGAGTAATTACGTGTCTAAATTGACAAAACACTTCATAACTAAAAGATATTAAGCGTTTGAGTTTTGTATAAATAATACAGTGAATTATACACAATACTGTATATATATCTGAAACATAGAACAAATAAGCAGGCAAAAATAACAGTCACTTTGTCCTATCTCTACTAAGGTAAGTTTCTAAGTTCTTCTTCTTCTCAGTCGTACACTCTTGGCAGAGTGGTCGTGGTTACGGTAGTTTCTAAGTCTGTTGTTATATCTCCATATACATAAAAACTGTAAAATAAGATATAATGAATATGCATCTAAAGATGAAAATTATCAGAATTAATTTATTGGTAGCTCATGCATTAAGAAAGGCCTTCATATGAAGAACTAAAGTTTTTTTTTTGAATGGAGCAAAAAACTCTTCAACTTTAAAATGTAACCAATCGTAGATAGGACAAATAAGCACTGAGGCGACATTAAAGGTAAGTAAAATTTACAAAAAAAAGCCCGTGGTAGTAATTAAGCACCCGCTTTGCCTGCACACAATAACATATGTTGTAAGTGTGATAAAGTATTTTTATTCCAAAATTACTGTCACCGCTTCAAAATTAAAACTTAATTATTTGTAAGGCATATGTCATATTTTAATTTAAACCAACTACAAAAAGTAGGTTCTATATTCTATTTCCTTTTCTACATATGTTTACTGATTTTCGGCAACCACTTAAATACACCTTAAGCAGCTGAAATATTGAGCTAAGTGTCTTTGGTGATGTCAAATTTTGATCTATGTTGCAAAATGATAACATTTTACTTCAAAGAGAAAATAAGAATTTTTTCAATATTTCATCTAATTAAGAAGTTAATTAATTGATATTAAAATTCTTTAAGCACTAAACCAATTTACTGACAAAACTTATGATAAAATATTGATCATGCTAATTTATATTTGACGGGTGCGGATGGCAAGTGACACGAGTACGCTAAAATTCGTCACACTTCAATTAATTATTGCGTGCCTGTCGATATTTCATATAATTTTTTACAATTTGAGGAATCTAGACAAGTGGCGATTCGACAAGTTCGAACCGCTCGCTCGCGCGCGACAGTCACTGCTTATGAGCATCGTCACTGCGCACACATTAGAATCTTCTAATCTCTTTTTTTTACTACAATTTTTAAAATCTTTTACGTTTCACCGCGGTTACTATAAAATGGCTAAGTGTGCTAAGTGCAGCAAGTTTATATCTAAGAAATATGCTGGATTGCAGTGTGGAAAATGCAGCAAATAATGGTGGCACGCAACCTTTGCCTCACTAACTAACGAACAGCTGGGCACCCTCACAGCAGTGGAGTCAGTGGACTGGAAGTGTAAGACCTGCATCAGCCAATTCAAGCATAAGCAAATCTCAGCCATCCTCCCAGATGAGGAAGACGAAAACACAGACTCTGAGATAGCGGAACCAGCAACCCATAACGGTATGTTGCAGGAAATAAGACGCCAAATCAGAGAAACAATACAGGACGAAATGAAAAGGAGCCTGCAGTTTTTTTCGGATAAATTCGACGAATATCAAGAAATAATCAACGGATGCGAGGAAAAGACTACAATTCTAGAAAGACAGTGTAAAGACTTATCTAATAAATATACCTACATAAAGAACAAGGCCGAGCTTATGGAACAGAAAATAATCACTCTAGAACAAATAAAAATTAAAAATCAACTGGAAATATGCGGGATTGATAATCAGGAAAATGAAAATCTAATGGATATAACCCAGAAAATTTGTGAAAAACTCGATGTGGAGACAAATAGTGTGACTAAAGTGTACAGGAAACTGAGCAAGTCTACTGATGGCCAGAAGCGGAATGCAACAACCCTGGTAGTGACATTGAAAGATGAGGAAAGAGATCTATGGCTGGAAGCTGCAAGAACAAAAACCATCACGGGGCGTGACATCGGGAGAGACAGCGACTCCAGAATCTTCCTAAGGGAAGCTCTGTCACCAACTGCTGCTCATCTTCTATGGCGTACAAAAACAGAACTCAAAAATTAGAATCTAGTGAAATTTGTGTGGTGCAAACGCGGGAATATCCTCATTAGAAAAAGTGAATCAGAAAAAAAATTTGTGATACGATCGGAGGCAGACATCAAAAAATGGGCCCAACAGCTCAAAAATAACCAAGAGTGAGCCAGTAATTGCCACTGACTATTAGCCTTTTTGACGTCATACTTTTACGTATTTCAATAAATTACCTACATATACCTATATACCTTTAAACCTTGTTAATGAATAATACAACAAATAGAATTAACGAAAGGAATTTCAACAATTGGAATGAATTTGTAACCTCCTTACCAAAACTTAAACAAAAAATAACAACCTTACATATTAATATAAGGTCACTGCGATATACCAGGGAAATTAAATATTTAATCAAAAACAAAGTGAAAAGGGGTAATTTGCTATATATTGGTGATATCAACATAAATATTATGATAAACTGTAACACTGCATATGAATATTTCAATGCACTGCATGAGCTTGGTCTTGCAAGCTGTAAAAGCCAATATACCAGGGTAGAACAAAGAACAAACAATATCACCAAGTCATGTTTTGATCACATTTTCGTGCGGAGCTGCTCGGCAACAACCGGTTCGATCTACTCTGCAGTTATAAATGAGTCACTTGCGGATCATTACATAACGGCATGCGCTATAGTCAACTAATGTACAGTTAAAATCGACGTAAACAAGCGCGTTATCTATACCTATGATAATGAACAGCTGTGGGCCGAGCTGCGACGTGCAGATTGGAATGAGGTCCTTTATCGTAAGTCACCCAATGAAATATATGAAAATATACATAATATTTTTACAACTGCATATAATAAATGCAAACAACGCAAGACTAGTACAAATAGACATCAGGATAAAGTATGTAAGTCGATAAATAAGAGAGTAATTTATATGTGTAAAAAAAGAAATGATCTATTTAAAATATTTAAAAAAGAACCAACAATCGAAAACAAAGTAATTTACAATAGAATAGATATAGAAACAAAACCAATAATAAAACCATACAAAAAATTAATTTTATAAGAATGAAATTAAAAATAATTTTAATAACTCGAAAAAATTATGAAAATTTAAAAACTAACTGTGTGGGACTGTGGCTTATTCAGTCGATGAAACGATAAGGAAATACTTTTCACTATCTGACTGTGACGCGGCTAATATGTTTGCAACGGAATTTAAGAAAAATGTAGACATAATTACAAAACAATGCAGTCTACGGATCTATGGATACAGATAATGGAGTGGATGTCACAATGAGAATGCCTAAGATAAATTTGAAACAAACAAATGAAATTATTAAAAAATTAGACAAGCACAAAAGGGGTAGATGGTATTAGATCATGCATTGACAAGACAATTGAAAGGTATCTTGGGGATAAAGTGAGTCAATACCTACAAACGAACAAGATTATTCATAATCGACAGTACGGGTTCCAAAAAAAAAAAGTACTTCTCAATTGCTTTGTCAATTTACTAACGAGATTAACGACCACCTGAATGAAAAGCGTAATTTGCTCGTCATCGTTAATTTCAGCAAAGCTTTTGACATGCTGAGATATAACGTGCTTTTCAAACGACTCGAGCAATCTGGTATTCGGGGCCCCTTGCTACAACTCTTCAAAAATTATCATGAGAATAGATTTACAAAGATTAAGGTTGGAAACAAATAAAAAAGCCATAATAGCGGGTGGTATCGCCACTTAACCTTCTTATAAGCAAATCTTTGTTGTTATCGCTTGTTGCTTAGTTGTAAGACCCGGCACTTATGAAATTATCCAGTTAGTGGATTGGTGTGAAATCAACACACCCCACTCACTAATGAGGTCTTTGAAGATAGAATCGAGTCCTCGTGGCACATACATATTCACTTGGACTGTGGTGACGGCAGTCTTTTTTGCATAATAATTTTCTCCGCTCGTGAACCTAGTGGCCTCAAGCCACATCACTTCAGACCACCTGAGCATCCCGGGATCCTGAGGAACAGACAAGAGGGCTGGATCATCGCTACTTTGGCTGCATGTGAGTACCTGCTTATATTGCTAAACGAAGTAACAACGATTTTTAATCTTTAATCCGAAAGAACCAGCACCGCGCTGGTCGCCTTCAGCTATCGAAGAGTTTACGTGGCGATCAAGTTTCCATTTTGGGCCTTCAGCCGGATTAGATTTCGGTATTTTTTGTTCTTTTATTGTGCAGGTATTACGTGTGATGTGAATAAAGAGGCATAATTTAGGTTTATAGTTTGATTTTACAATTAATAAATCTAGGAATGTTTAGATAATTATCACAATGTTTCGTTTAACATTTCTTAGTTAAATCGCTCTGAGGTAGGTAAATTGCTATCTACATTGGGATTTTTGGAAGGTTCCATACACTTTCACCGCACCGGTGTAGACTAAATTAGTGTCTACATTCGGACATAGGTACCTCATAAGTTTTTTGAGCTATCTACTTACTAAACCGCTAAAGTTAATTCAGTCTTCCTAAATTGTACATATTGCCTACTTATATGACGTTGATACAATCAAAATCGTAACATTATTATAATTTAGTGCATAATTACAATACAGTACAACGCAGTCCTTTGTATATTCTTACTACATAAATAGGTATAAACGTTTTACTTCTAAGTGAGAAACTAGTCTCGTCCGTCTTCAACGTGAGAACGATTTCTTTGAAACGTAGGTAAGACCTAAACAAAGTTCCTATTTGTTTAAGTCATAAAAATCATAGATAACAAAGTGCCAGTTACCGCACTTACGTTGCACAGTTAAATAGTTGGTTGTGTATAAGTACACCTATTGTGTTATTATAAAATTGCTACTAAGTAATTTCTTAAATTAGGTACTAGACTTTAATTAATTAGTACGTGCTATTGTTACAAGTAACATTACAAGTTAATTAATGTATTAGTTACGGATTAAATTAACTATTAAAATTACCTGTGCTCAATCACTTACAAAGACAAAAAGTGACAGTTAATATTGTTTTTCTAATCGGTTTATATTATAAGTGATCACCGTTACGTCGGGTGTACGTTTGCAAGTTGTTAAAGCATTGTGTACATACAAATTGTTAAGGCGTCGCGGTGCGTAAGTAATAAGTATAATTTTATTTATTTCAAAACGTATTATATTATTTTATTATATAATATATATATTTATATTAATTAGTTTGTTTGTTTATTTTTTTTACTGCAAGAAATTGAAAAAAATTTGAAACAGCTTAAATTAAGTGAGGCTAAAAGAGCTCAATGTTTTCAACGATTGCAAGTTATTTATAATTTAGTGCCTAAGCTTAGTGATAAATTGTATAAGGTTCAGTTCATCACTCAAGCACGTTTAGTGGACCAACTTAGATCCGAATTTCAGGATACTGTGGACGAAATAAATTTGTTGAACTTAGATTTGGATCTTGATTATGAGGTGAATTATAAATCACTTACTGCATTTGACGATATTTACTATTCTACTAAAGAATGCTACAGTAAAATCGTAAATCCTGAACCGCCACCGAGTAAGGAGCTGAAAAGCGATCAAACTTTGCACATTTGTAAAGAGGATAGTATTCGTTTACCGCCTATAAATTTACCCGTATTTCATGGTGATTTCAGGAATTTTCCTTTTTTTATGAAACGTTTAAACGTATGGTCCATGATAACTCACGGCTGGAAGATTCAGAAAGAGTGCATTATTTATTTAATAGTTTAACTGGAAAGGCAAAAACTCTTTGCGCAGGAGTAGTACCCTGTGCTGAAGACTACACAATCGTGTGGGAAGCGTTGATATCTAAATATAACGATCCCAGAGCGCTTGCTACTTCATATTTAAATGAGCTGTTTGCAATGAAACCGCTCTCAGGTCCTTCCGCTTTAAACTTATTTATTGATACATTTTCTGCTACTATATCGGCGTTAAATCATCTTAAAATAGAAAAAATGGCTGATTTTATTTTTATACATCACGGTCTTAAATAATTAGATCCAGAAACCGCTAAAAATTTTATTCAATTCGTGCGAAATCATGCAAAGATTTTGACACGTACTTCGCAGCGTAGCGCAACTACAACTGAAACCAAATCTACTGCCGCGAGTAGTAGTGCACGCAAACCGCAGCTGCGGCCAACTCACCTATATGTCAGTACGCAGCCTAATATTAATAAAACTGAAAAATTCAAATATATTTTATGTCGACATGACGACCACGCGCAGCTATATAGTTGCAAAAAATTTC
This sequence comes from Apoda limacodes, assembly GCA_946406115.1. Lineage (NCBI taxonomy): Eukaryota > Metazoa > Arthropoda > Insecta > Lepidoptera > Limacodidae > Apoda > Apoda limacodes. The sequence goes on along the minus strand of OX291542.1, from coordinate 35,287,436 downwards.
AAACTCTCGCGCCTCATGATAGGTTCAACTATGTTAAGGAGATAAAGGCGTGTTCAAATTGTCTGAGTACTCAACACACATCTTCAAAGTGTCGTTCGGACGGTTTATGTGGTAAATGCCACGGGAAACATCATTCTCCTTTTCATTTTAATGAATCGCATACCACTAATTATGATAATAATAATGATTTACATAACATTTCATCTTACACCCCAGCTTCAAATGTTTCGGGTATGTCTTCTCCTCAAGAAATCTCCTTATGTTCTTTGTCATCCAAAACTAGCATCGGTCACCCATCCACCGAAATTCTTGCAACAGCTAAGGTTTTTGCTGTTGGAAACAATTGCCAAGAGGTTCCGATTCGCTGTTTATTGGACCCCGGTTCGCAGAAACATTATGTTACTGTAAAGTGCTGTAAGCTCTTGGGATTAGCTATTAATCGCAAGTCAACACTGGCTGTAAAGGGGATAGGGGGCATTAGTCAGCCGATTAAAGGAAGCGTTAATATTACTTTCACTTCAAGGTTTCGATCAGCGAAAAAATACACTTTCGAAGCTTTGGTGCTTGATGAAATAACCGCCCAGTTGTCAAAGTTTTTCCTAACTCCTCCACCCCAAAAAAAACAAGGTTGTTTTTACGCTTTTCCTTTTCTTTATAATTTAGTTTCTGTTCGAGTTCTGTTACTTCGTTCTTTAGCACCTTATTTTCTTCCGCAATATGTTTAATTTTCTCGTCTAATGCTTCCAGGACATTTTCAGTTACCGACATTGTTATGGTTAGGGTTTGTTGATTTAGCTTTTCTGCAAGTTTTGATAATAATAGCTCCATGTTTTGGTCCATATTATTTCTTTTAATTTGGTATATTTTTATTCCTTGATCTAGCAACACTGCTTTGTTTACTTTATGTTTTTTTGGGGTTACAAATTATTAATTTGGTATGAAAAATTTTAAGTACACTTACTATTTAATCTTTTAGAATGGTTGTAACTGTGCATTAATTAAACTAGTTTCGTTTTTAGTCTTAATGTTGGTTGACACTGAACAGCTGAAAGTTGTGACGTAAACAGCAATGCCGAAATTTTTTGTTAATGTTTTCGTTTCGGGAGTGTCAGTTTCACTTATGCAACTTAGTAATTACACATCCTGCCGTAGATACAAACGATTTTCACAATGAACACACAGCTTAAAAGCAATTTACACTACTATTATTCGAATTATTAAAGGCAATTCGCTGACAGTCGACTGGCTGTTATGGCGGCCGGAACCATCTTTTTTATTAACTTACTATGTTATAAAGAACCTATTCTATAAATTTAAGTACAGGTACAGTAAATTGCAGGAAGCTTTTGGTGGTTGCTACTACTTGCAACAACAGAATATCAGAAAAAACAAACATATCAGGTGTCTCCCTTATTTATTTAAGTCAGTAAAAAAGTGGTCATTATTTTTTATTGCATTACTACCATCAACAGCACTTTCTCGTGAAAGTTTTCTACTGCTAGACGCATTGCTAGACGTTATATTTTTGTACGTTTTGACACGCCGACAAAAGCTACCAGATCTTTTTAATTTTTTAATTTTATCCATTATTTGTAGACAGGTTTATAAATTTTGATTAAAATTGTCCCTTTAATCCTATTTAGCATGAAAACTTATTTATCCAAGCAATCAATCACTTAAATTTACTTGAAAAGAAAATGAACAGTACTTAGTGTTATTTTTGACTTGAGATTATTTGAAAACGTTAAATGATCAATTCAAGTTGAACTGGAAAAGTCTTTGTTTATTCAATCATACCTTATTTAAGTCTTTAAATAATCTTACTTAAGTCAAAAGAGAATTTTGAGGTATGCGTTGTAGATATACTTTAGGGGAAAAGGTTTTGGATTTACTTAACTCGGTTTAAATAATACACAATTCACTGAAGAAGCAGTAGTCAAAAGCTACTAGGACTTAAAGAAAAATAAGATTTAATAAAATCTATTTTCTCCAAAAAAAATCTTACTTCAGTCTCAGTACAGACATATTAAATTTAATACTTATCCACAATTGCTCTACTAACAAACTCAAGAATTAAATTAATCTGCGCACCTAAACTTAGACTAAATGCCTTAATAGCGTATGCACCTGGATGACTTGTAAATAATTGGCTGTAGCCAATCAAGTCAGTTCAGAGAGATTCACTATCGCTTTAGTAAATATACATGTGAAAACGTTAGACTCCTTAAAAGTAGTCTACTTCGAAAAAAAGAATCATAAAAGCCAAATCTTTAAACCCTCGATATAAAAGATATATTCCAAAGGTTGCAAGTGCATTTTTTGGTTGAGTATTAAATCTTTGGACTGTGTTTTAGCTGTCAATATAAAAACCTTTGTTTATTTTGGTGTGTTTCTAGCTACCTGGTTTGGCAAACTTTTTGTCTACATCACATTGGACCTGGAATTATACTTCCTTAAATGATGGATATACAACACTAAACCATAAAAATCAAGTTTTTTCTTTGACTCGGGGCAAAATGTTAGGAGGTACTAGTAGCCTTAATGGAATGTTTTATGTCCGAGGAAATCCACACGATTACGAGTCATGGGCCCTTGCAGCAGGAGATAAAACTTGGAACTATGATGGAGTGCTGCCATACTATATCAAAAGTGAACGGCTAGAAGATCAAACTATTCTTAATTCTAATACAAAAAATGTACACGGTACCGATGGACTTTTACGTGTAACAAAAGAAACCTATGAAATATCAAAGATATATCTTAAATCTTTTGAGGAACTTGGATATTGCACATTATTGGATATAAATGCAAACAACACTTTAGGTTTTGCAGAACCATTATACACTATAGCCGACGGGGTAAGGCAAAGCACTGCTCAAGCTTATCTTACACCAATAAGGAGTCGAAGTAACTTACATGTCTTAAAAAATGCTTTAGTAACTAAAATAAACTTTGATGAAAAGCATCGGGCTGTTGGCGTAGAGGTTTTGTTACAGAACAATGTAACTTTAAATTTGAAAGCAACAAGAGAAGTGATTTTATCTGCAGGAGCTTTTAATAGTCCGCAACTTTTAATGTTATCCGGTATCGGTCCGAAAAGTCATTTAAAAAGTCATAATATACCTATTAAGGTAGATTTACCGGTAGGAAAAAACTTACAAGATCAACCTGTATTTATAATTGCTTACACTGCCGCAAAACCAGATTCACCTCTCGTTCCTGAAAATTTAAATAAAATATCTTTTCCAACTGTAATGGGATTTGTGGCATTAAATCAATCTCAAACTTATCCAGACTATGAAATAATAGTCAGAGAAATAGCTAGCTATTCTACAATTTCATTGCGACTTTGTGCTTTTTTGCTCACATTCCATAATAACATTTGCAACCGTATTTATGAATCGGGAATAGGTAAAAATATAATTTATAATTATCTTTCTCTTTCAAAGCCAAAATCAAGAGGGGAAGTTTTATTACGAAATAAAAATCCAAAAGATGCTCCATTGATAAATACTGGATATTTATCCGACACGGTTGATTTAGAGAATTCAATAAAATATATTCGAAATCAGAACAGATTAGTCAACACATCCTATTTTAAATCAGTTAATTCTACAATAGTGAATTTGAATTTGCCAAATTGTGATATTTTTAATAATGACAGTGATGATTATTGGCGCTGCTATGCGCTAGGGGCAATTTCCACAAATTTCCACTACTGTGGAACATGTGCCATGGGAATAGTTGTGGACTCCCGGCTGCGGGTTCGTGGAGTCAGAAGTCTTCGCGTTGTAGATGCCAGTATATTTCCTAACATTACGAGTGGAAATACTAACGCACCTACAATCATGGTTGCTGAAAAAGCCGCTGACATTATAAAAAAAGACAATGGTGTCAAAACGTGAAATGGGCTCTGTTTATTGCGAAGTACACTTTCGAACTAAGAACGTCACTATATTTAATGACTTTTTATCTACTCTTTCAAAATGTTTCAAATATAAAACTGAAAACTGTTCCGAATTCATCTTTATTTCAATGCAGTGCACCCATAGAAATATACTGGACAGCGCATTTACAAGCCAGTTTTAAAAAAAATGGAAAAGACGAAAGAAAACCTGTGGTGTCTTTTCAGAGCCATTCTTATTTTCAGTGAAAATAAAGAAAAAAAAATTGTAACTTGTTATTATGATATCGACTTCATACATATTTCCTTAAGGAAATATGTCAAATAATTTATCTAATTAATAAGCTAAAAGGTGAGCTAAAATTATGTAAAACACCGAAAGATTCAATATTTTAAATTGTACTTTCCACGGTTGACGTGACGACTGATCTATGGTTGTGACAATAGTAATGCATGGTCATTACAGGGCTATGAGCAGGTTTGATTTAATCATGCTGTAATCTCAATAAAAATCATATTTACATAAAATGAAATGTACTTTTATTTATACAAGTACAACTGTATCACTCAAAATAAATTTTTAGTAAGACAACATTCTCAAAACTGTTATTATTGGACTATTAATTATTTCTTTTTTCATGTAATTTATTTATTTGTAATAATAATAAATATAAAAGTACCTCTATAAGCATAAATAAATAGATATAATTTTAACAATCGCAAGTAATTTACATTAATGTTGCCATAACCATGGACAACTGTAACGACCGTGGCAGCAAAGACCTTATGGTTGTGACAAATTTCAACCGTGGCTTGAATAACTTCAAATTTGTTAAGTTTATATTGTTCGTTAATTAAAACGACATGCGAACAATAATACTCATTTACTACACGCAGTAACTAAGTAAAAGTAAATTGTTTACAATTACCTCAGATATTGTAACCTCGGTTTTGACGTGGTATGCTCGACCAAATTAAAAAAATGCCCAATCTTATGGGTTTTACAGAAGCACTATGTAGCCGTTTAGGTAAACTGTTTGACATAAAATAGTGATGCTAGGCCTAAGATAGAAGTTTGTGTTGCCAAAGCCGACTAATGATATTTATAGATTTCCAATGCTATTAAAGACGGAACCATGGTCGCGCGTGACAGAAAAAAACAATCACAACATTTACAGCAAATATATATCATTAGAACATTTGGACACTGTCAAATCTATCTATCTACATCAAATAAAGGCCCAAAAAATCAAGCAGAAGGAGATATTATTGACTAAGACAATAATGTTAGTTTTCAGTCTAGTAGAGAATAAAGGCCCAATGAAGAAAGTGTACCTGGAACAATGTCAAATGAAGAAACACCGAATAACTGAAATATCTGCAGAAGCAGATATCTTAAGCTCACCTGGTACTTCAACGTATGCTTATGTTGCCAGGTGCGGTCGCGGTGTGCGCCGGCCAGACAAATTGAATTTGTAGGAATGGTTATATTATTATTGTTAGAATTTTTTACAATGAGAAGGATGTTGTGTTAGGTTCTATTACAGAAGTTGAATGTTTAGTTCTAATGCCCATGGCGTTTTAGAAACTGTCATTGCTTGAATATAAAGTCAAGTAATCAAACATATTTTTTTTTAAATATAATTCAATTTTTTATTAAAACAGTAATAATCTGCTTTTCGTCAAGTCGTGAAAAATTCTACGAAGATTTTTATAAATGGTGGAAATATAGCAATGTGCAACAAACGTCATTCTTAATTAATGTTTTATTGGTTATTTTTAAGAATGTGCAAATAAACTAAAACTGTCTACGTTATGGTCCCGTTACTTAATGTTACACAGTAATCGATTGACCAAAATATTATTATCATAATTTTCCACATACCTATGTGTTTTATTTTTTCATTAATAGAAAAAATAATGTATGCAACTGCACGAAATTGGTATTTTAATTCTAACGCTCTGCTACTTTGTTCATTTTGTAACGGTTGCATTAATAGCTATTATAAACCACATACTTTGTATATTTATTTGTGATGTTTACTTATTAAAAACATTAAACATCAGTCATATCGTTGTTGTTTTATTCAGCTAATAACAATATGCGTAAAAGGAGTTCATCACAATACATATGTTGAGCTGAATATCCTACGCTGCTCTGTTCGTTTCTAAAACCCAACAATTGGGTTCGGAAAACTGGATATTTACCCGTTTTACCTTTTTATGATCTCGAAACTAACAGCTGCCAATAAGCCTCTATTTCTATATCTGGCTGTGTGTATTACAGCGAATATCCTATTTGATTTTTTTGAGGATTCACACAAGAAGCATATTTTTTGATGTGTTTGTTTTTCCTTACTGTAAGAATGGAAATAGACACATAAAAACTTCAAACTTTAAAATAGCAAATAATAAAAATAGGCCAGATATGAGTCGGGCTTGCGCTGAAAATCCCGGAATTGGAAATAAAATAATATGACTTATTTTTAAATGCACATCAAAAAAACTTATCACCCGTCAATTTATTTACATCAATTAACTATTTTTACTTCAAAATAATTATTGTAATGCAAACAATCCAAATCTTTAACAAAAATAGCACTTAAAATAATCCAAAAATATGCATCAATACTATATTATATTTTATCGTCTAATCCGCGACAAAAAAGTTGTACAATATATAAAAATGTTATTTTCATACCGATATACTGATTGCACATCAAATTAACTAGAGAGTACAAACGTTATACTCACACTCATAGCAAAATAATAATTTTTTACAACATGTTTTCTATAAAACATTGCGAACTATTAAGATTTCAGCTCAGCTAGTAAAACTAGTGTTAGTAGTTGAGTAGTCACTCGCAGATGCCGGTCATACTCATAGCTGAGCTATTGAATAAAGATAGAAAACTAGTAAAGCGATGTTGGCTTTTTTCAGATTGCTGCATTCAGTTCGCTGCATTGCATCAGAGTAGACGTATTAAAATCTGTTTAATTGTGATAACAATGAGTTATGAGAGTGAACTAGAGTTACTGCTATATAGTACTGCAACTTCATGCCCAACTTTATAGTTCTGTCTCAATCCATCAAATATTTTACTAATTTCCTATCTTCTTTCTACTAGTTAAGCTACTGTGAAGTCCATGCGCTTTAAGTTTAACACACTATCAACATATTTAAAGGTTACTAATTTAGCATGTAAAAAATAGCTATTTTTTAACTAAGGTAAAAGTGAAATTTAAATTTGGAACCCTACGCACGCTACTTTCTATAATATGACTTAATTTTATTAAGTACTTAGTAAAGCATTTTTCGCGCCCTAAGTACATAAAACCCCAAAAACACGCTTCCACTGCGCATTGGCACTTGTACGCAGAAAATAAGTGAGTACGAAGAACACACTTTTTTATGAAAAATTGAAGATTTAAAAGTAGTTGTTGATAGTCGGGTAGAATGCGAGAGGATAATTGATTTTCACATTCAAATGATTTCATATGACGATGTTACTTCATAAAAAGGAAGTATAGCATACACTAAACTTAAGTTACAAAAAGTAAAATATTATCGTTGATAAAATAAGGAACAGTGTTAGGTTATAATATAATTCTATCCTTACATTCAATTTACATGTGACTTGTATACTAGTTTTATATGCTCATAGGTGATAACATAGACTCCGCCTATATCACGTATTGTATCATAAGATCATAAACGTTTGAGGGACACGGAAATAGCAGACTATGCTACAACAATATAATGTCTTGAAATGATTATTGTCTTAGAAAAATATTTTAAATTTACAAAAAATTATGCTTGCATATAAAAATACTTACATTTAGATGCAGTACTAGTACATAACTACAGGATTTCTATATGCAGTTTGATAGCCCGATTGGAGAAATAACTGACAAGCAGTCAAATAAAAAACGAAAAAAATTGCTGTGGCAAAATGAAAGTATTACTATTGAATGCTAAATTCGTCTCACCTTTCATTGTCAGTGAAGCAGTTATAAGCACGAGGTTCAAAAGTTAGATTTTATAGATACAAATTTTTATCAATATGTAATAGTCAAAAAGTCATTCAAGAGTATAATTGCAGGCACGTTTATATGGAATTAACTAAAGCATAGAAACAGATAAATCTATGTGAAGTCAAGACGAAAACCAGATACTTTCTGGGACTCACGGCTGGACCATTTGAGTCGTAAAAGCTGCCAGATTCTAAAGACACTTGTGATAGGTGTATTGAAGGTAAAAGTACCAGAAAAGAATTTAGAAAAAAAAGGAAAAATTCCAAAAATATCGCTATCTAATCCTATCGCTCCTGCTATTTTAAATGCTAAATTTAAATGACTATTCTCAAATTCTTGCGGCAAAAGTCTTAAAACAAAAAATAAGGCTTAAAAAAACTTAATCGATTATATTACATTTCTAAAGACACAGTTTAGATACAAAACCAAAAATCTACTACTGGATAACGCTGTCCCTCTAATGAAGAACGACGCACTGGTATTTGCAATCGAAAATTATGTAATGTTATTTATGTAAATATAGAAAAAAAAATCATAAAAAAAGTTGATTATGGCGTTTTATCTTTGTGTCTGGCGAAGTATTTTGAATACAGCCTAAGACAAAATGCGGTATTTGTGCTTGTTACTGTATTCTGATCTAATATTTTCATAAACTGTGATTTACACTAGTAACAATGATGAAAAATATGCTTATATGATATACGTTTTATATCACTTATTACAAACTTTTGGCAGTTATAGTACGAGATCTGGCTGCAGAATTGGTGCACTCATCGAGTGTTTGCTAAAAACCAAATTTTTAGACATATTTATGATTAGGAGAATATATATCTACCAGGTTGCCTAAAAAATGTGGCCGCTAGTATTTTTAGTAAAACTATTGCTATTTGATTTCTCTAAAAAAAATTCATTCGCTTGTTTTTTTAAATAAAATATCGTCCACTTCACGGCAATATATAGGTATAAAGACTCACGGTTGCCGTTGCACACTTGGCCTCACACACCTCCTTGCAGCCAGGTGTTAACAAGTATGATTTTGATACATTTATACGTTCATATCGTACATTTAATTTTTATATATTTACTTAAAGCTTATTTTTTTTTGTTTATTATGATATACGGTTGCTTAATTAAATCTGGCTGAAAATAAGGGTTGCTGGCTGTTAAAGATGGTAAATATTTAAGGTAATGGTCTGTTTGATAAGAGAAATTTTAAGAAGAACTTTATGTAAAGCTGCACTTCTAGAAAAGGAATTAATGACTATAATGTGTAAAACAGAAGCACCTACCAATTCGCGACCTTTAACTTATATAACCGACAGAACCAAAAAATTTTAAGTTGTTTCTGCAGCAATGTTTTTTAAGGTAGGCAGTACTTCGATTATAATGATTTAGACAAGGTTCAGTCAACCAATTTTACCACTAGGTATCGCTACATTGAAAAAATTAATAAAGATCTTAAACAAATATTTTGATTAGAGTATTTGTCGTTATTAGTACAAAAGAATTAAAAAAATACAAACAATCTTAAACCTGGAGATATTGTGCTTATAGGTTCAGACGAATTAAAATGCTTCAATTGGCCAATAGGTCTTATACTAGAGATATACCTAGGAGTTGATAGTGTTGGTAGGGTAGCTCGTATTAAAACGGCTAAGGGAGAATGACTTCGAGCATTACAGAGGTTATTCCCACTTGAATTATCGCGGTCAGAAAGTTAGTGATTTCCATAGGCTTATATGAGAAAGCTCCTAGTCCAATTGTTAGTCCTAAAAATTTTCCAACTATGACTATGCGTTCTGGTCGTCCAGTTAAAGTGCTCGATCGACTAATTTTGTAATTTTTTTGTTTTCTTTGTTGCGTTTTAGTGACACGCACGCGCAAGGTGGGGTGTAATGTTATGAAACCTCTTTTATAAGCTTACTTGTCTACGACATGAATATTTTGTTTTCTGTTCTATGTATTTTTTATGGTGAAGTAAGTGACATAAATATTTTTTCCTGAATGCACAAAATGTTTTTATTTTCTATTAAGAATACTAATACCGTGAATTTAGGAAGTGTCATCATCATAAGCTACGTCTACTTTAGCTACTTATCCTAAGGACCTGCTTTCCCGGAACCTCTACATCTTTATCAACGAACATCATTCGTACGATACACCACAGGGTAGTTTTAGTCTGTTGGTAAACATAGTAGATACTGTTACTGTTGGACTGTTTAAAAAGTAACGAAATTCACAATTTTCTATTCGTAACCTCATATTTTGTATCATATTTTTTTTTTGTTTTAAAATCTATTTATTCCACATGTGATTTAATTTAAATTAAATACAACGTTTCCTCAGAATACATTAAAACCTTAGATATGAAAATTTAGATATGAAAATCTACTAATCTATGCAAGATTAGTCTGTGATTGATTAGTGGCAGAGGTTCGACAGTCGGCATGTACCTATAAGTATTTTCCTAATTTCTCGAATACACTAATTATTCATTCCGCTTGCTTTTTGGTGAAGAAAAAAATTGCTTTAAAACCAACATAGGCAACGTTAAAAAAAAATCTAATGTGATTTCCACAATCCGCACTAGGCCCGCGGGATGAATTATGGCCTAAATCGCCCAAGGTGAGAGTAGGCCTACTAACTAACTAGTTATCATTACATACAACATCAAGGTATGATGTGTATCACGTTTTACATGACTTACCAAGTCATTAATCTGTTTTACTGCAGGATTTATTATGAACTCGTGCTGTGGAGATTACCGTTAAAACCAATTTATAAGACGAAAAAATCGTCTTTTTACGAATAGCTGCAGATAAAGATACCGCCTTGCATCTAAAACTCTAAAGCATAGACTGTCTTAAGAGTAATGGACGCAGCTGCAGCAACGATAGCTGCTATTGAAGACATACAAAGGTCTTTAAAAATATTTGCAGCCCTACAGCTGACGGCCTCTTGGTTTCCACCGCAAGCTGAAGTGTTGGGTATGTTACAATAAATTCGTTGAATAACGGGATACTTTAATATTTGGCTATATTTCCATTAATATTTTTTCTTTGTAGGTATTTAAAAACTGACTTTCAAAATCACCTGTATTTCATCTTGATTTTCAATCAGGTTCTGAGTAAAGAAAATCTTAAAATTATTTCTTATTTTTTAAGCGTATTTATTATGTATGCTTATTATAGGTTGATATTCAGAGTTATTATTTTGTTATTTTGTATTAGCATTCGTTATTATTTTGGACATATAAAAAAGTAAATAAAAAATAGACAACTCAATACAATAATTACCATAAATGTATAAGTGATATGAAATTTCGATTGTAGGTAAATATTTGTATAAAACATAATTTCAGTATTTTGTGTTGTGCACAACCCTACATACAAATTGATTTACAATTGTATTGCTATCGAAAGACTGCACATTAAAATAAAATATTTACAACGATCGATCGATCGATCAATAGCCGCGTTGCCATCGCTACAAATACAAGTGAACTTACGACGAAGTGTATTGTTACTACACTGACGATATTACATGCACTTAATCTCACTTTTAGAATTGGCTTCACCATGAACACCAAGCATAATGTGAAATTTTTTAAACTATTTTAATATATTATTACGTTATAAGATGTTATATCCAGATGGTGCTAGTTTCGATTTTATAATTGTCGGCGCTGGATCTGCAGGATGCGTGCTGGCGAACAGACTTACTGAGGTGGAGAATTTCAATGTACTACTTATTGAAGCTGGTGGAGATCCGCCGATAGAATCTATTGTAAGTTCTTAAAAGTTTGAACTGAAAATGAATCCCTATTTGAGGGTCTTTACTAACTTAGGGTATACTTAATATTAAAATATTAATAAAATTTATAAAAATAATTTTTAGCTTCCTGGTTTGGCAAACTTTATGGCTACATCATATTTGGACTGGAATTACACTTCCTTAAATGATGGATATACAACGTTACACCACAGAAATCAAGTTTTTTCTTTGACTCGGGGCAAAATGTTAGGAGGCACCAGTAGTCTTAACGGAATGTTTTATGTCCGAGGAAGTCCTCACGATTATGAGTTATGGGCCCATGCAGCAGGAGATAAAACTTGGAACTATGATGGAGTACTACCATACTTTGTCAAAAGTGAACGACTAGAAGATCAGGCTATACTTAATTCTAATACACGACAGCTACATGGCACTAACGGATATTTAGGTGTAACAAATGAACCCTATAAAATATCAAAGACATATCTTAAGTCTTTTGAAGAACTAGGATATTCCACATTATTGGATATAAATGCAAACAACACTTTAGGTTTTGCAGAACCATTATATACTATAGCCGGTGGGGTAAGGCAAAGCACTGCTCAATCTTATCTTACACCAATAAGGAGTCGAAGTAACTTACATGTCTTAAAAAATGCTTTAGTAACTAAAATAAACTTTGATAAAACGTGCCGTGCTATTGGCGTAAAGGTGTTGTTGCAGAATAACGTAACTTTAAATTTAAAAACAACAAGAGAAGTGATTTTATCTGCAGGAGCTTTTAACAGTCCGCAACTATTAATGTTATCTGGTATTGGACCCAAAAGTCATTTAAACAGTCTGAATATACTTAACAAAGTAGATCTACCGGTAGGACAAAATTTACAAGATCAACCAATATTTATAATTGCTTACACTGGTGCAAAACCAGATAAACCTCTCGTACCTCAGAATTTAAATAAAGTATCTCTACCAACTGTAATGGGGTTTGTGGCTTTAAATCGGTCCCAAAATTACCCGGATTATCAAGTTATAGTAAGACAAATAGCCAGCTATTCTACTACTGTTTTGCAACTTTGTGCTTTTTTGTTTACTATTGATGACTACATTTGCAACAGTATTTATGAGGCTGGAAAAGGAAAAAATATTGTTTTCACGTATCTTTCCCTTGCGAAGCCAAAATCAAGAGGGGAAGTTTTTTTACGAAGTGCAAACCCAAAAGAGGCTCCTTTGATTAATACTGGATATTTATCTGAAACCATTGATTTAGTGAATATAGTTAAATATATTAAAAATCATAACAGATTAGTTAACACTACCTATTTCAAATCAGTAAATTCTAAAAAAGTGAATTTAAATTTGCCAGATTGTGATCGTTTTAATCGGGACAGTGATGACTATTGGCGCTGCTATGCACTAAGGGCAATTACCACAAATTACCACTACTGTGGAACATGTGCCATGGGGATGGTGGTGGACGCGCGACTTCGGGTTCGTGGAGTTAGAGGTCTTCGCGTCGTAGATGCCAGTATAATCCCTATCATAACGAGTGGAAACATTAATGCACCTGTTATTATGGTTGCAGAAAAAGCTGCTGACATGATTAAAAATGATAACGGTGTTAAAACGTGAAAAAGCTGTTCATTGTGGAATATTTTTTTTAACTAGACACTTTAGCGTGTTTAAATAACTTTAGTTTCAGAATAATGTCTAGTAATAAAAAAATTAGTATAAATACAATAATACTGGGTTCTTACAACCTTATTTTCATTTCTATAAAGAAAGGTATAATTCTTTATTGTCACAAGTAAATTAAAAATAACCTCAAATTGTGTCTCATCGTATTTTTAACCTCAACTACATTTCCGAATTTTGGTCATCAAAGTAGGTCTCCAGTATCGAACAGTTTCGTCGACTGCGATTTCCTGTCATTATTTGTAGTAAAATTGTCATCATCTTTCTTCTTTTCTACTGAGTATTTTGTTTTATAGCATATCTGCTGTAATGATTTGGAGACAATCAAGCCCCAGCAAGTCACCTTGTCGCTCTCGTATACCAGACACTCAAGGTGAAGGGTTCTTGTATTTCAATAATTTAAGTAAGTAAATCACTTTCTCAGAGTTAGCACGACGATTTTAGTTCGTAATATAAAACTATCAAAATATATGATAAATTTACAGTAGGAAATGGGGGTTGTATCTTTGAGGATTCCCAGAATCACCATTTCACAAATTTCCAAAATACAAGGTATATATGGTATGAAATAGCTTATTATTACTTAAAGCTATCAACCCTCTGCCATTAAATCAAGTCTCATTCTGGGTCGTTAACATTTTTTTAATTTAAAATATCCATATGGTATGGTACTTCATTTATTTCTTATTGCAAATCACATTTTGTCATGAAAAATAATACATATTTAATTCACAAAAAGATCGACAAATACAGAAATAAAATAATATAAAATGAATATGGAATAGTTCGTTAAGCGATTCTAATGCAACAGTAACACCGTGGTACGGTGCTGTTGCAACACTAAACTGGGGCGATCAAATTGTAATAAGTGTGCGGCGGTGAGCTGGACGGACATTCATTATTATGCTGTAGTTGCTGTTGCCTGGCAGAAACTATGTTAGTTTGCTATAAAAATAATAAGTAAACCTTAAATCTAAAACTATACAAAAGTGCTAAAAAATAAATTACAAATAGTGAATAAAATTACTTTGTAATTTAATGGTGTTTATTATTTTAATCCTTGCCAACAACTCCAGACGCGGTATCCACTTACTGTCAAGGTAAAGTACTGAGTATTTATGGCTATTTTTTTCTTACGCTATAGTCAAAATAGTTATCTTTCTTCCAATGAAATTGCTTTGTGTAGTCAATTATTCACAATAAATTAGTAGTAGTAGATTTGTTTAAAAACTACCCTACTTTTTTATTTCTACCAAAGTTTACAAATTCGTTGAGTTAAATTCAGTTTATATCTATTGACATCAAATTGTACCTATAATATACCTTTTGCATAATTAACTTTAGTGAACGTACACTTAGTGAAACCATTACTAATTTGTGTAGTAGGTATGCAACATTTTTCGGGGGACATCACGTTGTCATCGAAAACAATAATACCTTACATTTGTTTATTTTAATAGAAGTCCCAGTTGCATAAAAAAAAGTCTATTGAGATTTGCAAAAAAGGGGGAAGGGAAAAAAATGGTAAATTTAATTTTAATTACGTTTTTACATAGAAAAAACAAGTCATATGTCAAATATATAAACTATACAATACTTAACTATTGCTGACTATATCTAGGTGTGTTCACTTTACACACCCCAACACTTCTGCGTCGGGATAAAAGAAGTTATAGCGCCATCCTCATTATCCTCATTTCTCAATCAGTTGCTCTAGACTCTTACCAAACACTAGGAATGATTTGTTGAACTCAAAAAAAAAAAATTCTTCTTGGTATTAAAAAGACTCACTTAGATATCAATATTCATTCTTATTAAATTTATTTTAAAGAAATCATATTCCCTTTTTATTAAAATTATTAATTTTGATGTGCTTAAGAAAATCTATATATAATATAAAAGGTAATGTCCTGACTGAATCATCACCGCCCAGCCCAAACCGCTTAGGATAGAAATTTTAAATTAAAGGCGTCTTTTAAAAACGGATTTTGCGAAATTTGATTCCTAAGGTGGTGAAATAGGGGTTGGAAGTTTGTACGAAAATCCGTCATATTTTAAGCTTCACCCATGAAAATTTGTATTCAACCTTTTGACCAAAACTCAAGAATGATGCAGTTTACTGATTTTGCAAAATCGTCTAATAGGAAGTAAAATGGTGGATGAAACTTTGTATAGAGATATAGTTATTTTTGTAAATAAAACCATGAAAATTGCGTTTATTGTAAACAGCACTACTCGTAGTGCTGTTTACACATGATGATACTACCAGGGCACCGTTGAATAGTTTTATAGTAGGTACAATCGAAAGCAAATGATATATACACGTATTGGCATTTTTTCAATTAAATCTCTAAGTTTGTGAAATAGCGTGACAAAGTTTGTGTGCGGACAGACCCTTCGATTATCTGTGGCACAAGGTTTTGCCCGTGACAAGGAGTTTCTTCTGAGGCGATTGAGATATTAAAAAACGCAAATTGCACACAACAGACCGATTTTTTATTTCACTTATTTCTAACTTACATTCTAAAACATATGTACAAAAATTTTACTTCTTAGCTTTCATAGCTATATAACTTGTTGAACTTTCTTGAATGACTGAATACAAATACAAATTTCGTTCTATATTTATAATAAAAATAAAAACCACATCAGAGGGAGAGGTTGTTCCATAGAACCTTCTAGATTTAGTGCTTAAGTCACTGTACTTACTGTGGTGACTAAAAATCTAGCCCACACAAAAACTTAGTGAAAGACAACATATAGTAGTTGATATAGACATATATCGAAAGTGTAGGTATATCTACATAGCTGTAAATCACTACTGACAGTTGGGGTCTCTATCGGCTATTGCCATCACAGTCACACGATTCGTGGCTTGACTATAAAATAACGTTGTTTTACATTTTTAGGTTTTATAGCCAAACGGTAGGAACTTTAATGACTTTAGGTGACCTAAGCTGGAGCTTTTGGAGGCGGTTATAACAACATATAGTGGTATGTTCCATTGTCTACGGTTAGGCCGTAGTGAGAGAAGAGCTGGAAATCTAGCTCTCAGGATTTTCTGCCTATACTAGACGACTACATCCTTTGTGCTATATGTCAAATAATAGACCTAAAATTCGGACATACCTTTTAGTATTTTTGGTGTCAGTATGTTTAATCATTAAAAAATTTGAAATACAAGTTTTCAGGGTACTACAGGGCTTAGAGTAACCTATTTAAAACCTAATGATTCATTTATCTTTATTCTATGTTACCCGGTTGCTTACTTATAAGCTATTGTTTTATTTACATGTAATTTGCGCTCTAACCATACTACTTACCGTAACGGTATAGATACCTACGTTTTTTTTTCTGAGCTGACTTCAGTTGGCTTTTGCAGCCATTACTGCTTCACTGGGCATTTTGGGGCGAGATTCCGAAGGAGCCTCAGCCCATATAGCGCCCAACGCTCAAGGGCTCCCCGCGGGGAAGGCCTCGGCTTGGGTTGTCGCTCTCGGGGGCGTCCCTTCCACCGGCGTGAGTCTCGAACCCGAAGGTGAGTCACTGCCAGGAGGGGAGTTCCCCGTTACGCGGGTACGGTTGCAATTGAGTGGGGGTGAGAAGCGCCCCGGCAGTCTTTGATACCTCGTGTATCCTTGCGGGCGCCGACGAACCCGGGGACGTTGGCGTCGTGTTTGAAGGGAGGCCCTATTCGAGGAGGTCGTAGAGACTAATCTCGCTATCCGGACAGCGAGATCGTCATCTGAGGCCGTTAGTACGTGCCGAGGCCGCCTAACTATAGTTTTACGACCGTGCCGAGGTCGATCGGGGGGATGATACGTTGTGGATTGCATAATTAATCGATTCGGGTGATTTTGTGTACGCTCGAAAAAGCGGACTGCCAGGTCTTTGAAATATTGGGGAATCGTGGGGAGTTCGAAGTCTCTGTGTAGGTCTGCATTGCGGACGTACCAAGAGGCTCCAGAGGCCGCTCTGAGAAAGCGGTTTTGAAGGGTCTGAAGTTTGTGGAGATTACGCTTGGATAACGTAAAGACTACGCTAGCATAAGCTAGTATGGGGCGGATGCAAGTTGTGTAAAGATTCAGCTTATTTCTAAGCGATATCTTACTGTACTTGCCTATCATGGGGTAGAGACGACCGAGGACGAAAGCGGCTCGGTCTCTGACTATTTTGGTGTGAGCGTGGAAGTTCAAACGACTATCCATGGTTACACCGAGATATTTGGTCTTATTTTGCCAGGGAATGGCACGACCGAAGAGAGAGAGGGGAGGTGGCCGCGGAGGGCAGCCTACGGTAAAGAGGACGGCAGAGCTTTTGTCGGGATTAACCTCGATTCTCCATTTCCGAAACCATTCGCCTAGGGCGGTGATAGCGGGTTGGAGTCTCTTAGTGATTCGACTCACTTGCCTATCGGTGGTATAGACAGCGGTATCGTCCGCAAAGAGAGCTAGTTGGGTACCTATCGTATTAGGGATGTCGTTGGGGCACAGAAGGTACAAGACTGCGGGACTCCTGCTACTATGTGACGGGGGGAAGAGAGAGTGCCTTCAACTTTGTAGTGAAAGCTACGATTCGACAAATAGTCTCGTATGATGAGCACGAGACGATCTGGCAACTGAAAGTTGTACAGTTTAAAAATTAAATCGTTGTGCCAGACTTTGTCGAAAGCTTTCGCTACATCGAAGAACACAGCGCCCGTGTGGCGGGCCTTACCTAATACTGGTTGGAAGCCAGTGAGAATATGTTCCGTGATGCGGACGACTTGATGGACGCATGAGTGTTTGGCACGGAAGCCGAACTGCTCGTCTATTAAAATGCCTCTGGAGACTATAGCATTCCGTTGGCGAGCGAGGAGGAGGGGTTCATAGAGTTTACCAAGGGCCTTTAGTAAACTTATGGGGCGATAGGAGGACGGCTCGGTACGAGCTTTACCTGGCTTATGGATGCCTATAACAATTGCATCTTTCCATTGAGAAGGAAAGATGCAATGTTCCATAGCAGCGTTAAAGATCGCAACGAGGAGGCAGAAAAGGGGAAGAGTGAGGCGCTTAAGGATATCGTTAGAGATACCGTCCGCACCGGCGGCTTAACGGGGGCGTAGGTCTTTGATGACCTGTATGACTTCGTCGAAAGTGACAGGGGGCAGGGGGTCTTGTGGAGGCAGAGAAGTTCTGCGCTCCACTTCGCCGTCTACCTCGCGCACGTGGTAGGGATCGTACGGCTGTGTGCTTAAGGCACATTGGGCTTGGAGGCTAGACGCTAGGCAATCCGCTTTTTCGTCGTCATCGAACGAGTTAACGGAGGGAGAGAGTTGGCGGTGTCTGATTTTAGAGCTCTGGCTAAGTGCCAATAAGCTTGGTGAGAAGAAGAAATGTTCTCCATCAGATCACCAAAACGTTGGGCGCGAAGCTCAGCTACAGCGGTTCTTACACGGCGGTGTCAGTCGTTGAAGCGAGCTTTATTTTCGATAGTGGGAGCGCGATCGCGTGCGCGGCGGGCCGCGTTACGCTCAGTCATTAGCGACCTGATGTGCTGAGGCAGGATTAGGTGGTGATAATCACCAACCGGCACCTGTCTTGAGCACTCGCCAACGGTAGCGGTCAGGTGGCTAGTGAGTGAGTCGATAGCTACGTTTAGATCGGTCGCGGAAGAGATTACATTGGGAACGCGGTATAGATGTGGCGAGCTGGGATTTTCGAGCAATTGCCCAAATTTATCCCAGTCCGTCACGGTTCTAGTGTCGGGAGGAGAGTCCAAGGGGAACCTAATCGGAGGAGGACAGGGCGGTGGTCCGAGTCAAGTCCGTCAAGCACCTCTATAGAGCGAAAGCTTAGCCTTACATTCTTTAGAAGTGCTATGTCCAGTACGTCAGCGTTGTTCCGAGTATTGTGGGGAAAGTAAGTGGGCGTCATGGGAGCGATGGTGTCAAAGTTTAGTCTGTCAACTAAATCGTCAAGGAGTTTGCCTCTCCGTGAAGTTACTGAAGAATTCCAGCGGCAATGCTTGCAATTTAGGTCGCCGGCAAGAATGACGGCGTCGCCTAAATTAAGGAGCGACTGAAGGTCGCTCTCAAGCAAGTCTTTTAAGGGAGAGAGATAAACCGATGCAATGATGATCGGCTGATGGCCGTAAAGTTCGTAAGTGATTCGTAAGGAATTGAGATAATTCCTCTCTTTGGTTTCGAAGACCTTTGGCATTAAAATAACCAAAGGAGACGGACTGGGGTTTTTCGAGCGATTCAATCATATGTAGAAAATCGACCAGTGTAGAAAATCTGTCGTAATTATCACTTAAGTTACTTTGGTACTCAGTACTCACTCAGGTTAACTCAGTGCGACTTTTGTCGAGTTTTAATATATTTTAAATATACATTGAATTTTGAAATAATTTTAAATTATATATATACTTACACAAATAACATAATATTTACAAGACCACTTCACGAAAAAGTGATCCCACCAAAAACATTTTAATGTGAAATGTTGCCAAGACAAGACCATATGGCTCGCACTGTCAAAAAGTTATCAGATCTCATGAAGAGCCAAGCTTCTCATACTACACGCCCTGACTCTAGAAGCCTTAACTTCACAAACTCTACATCTTCGTCAAAAAATGTGGCTTGACCGTTTCGTTACTTCAAGAACTATTGTAAAATAGAAAAGTGAATAAATTATTCACATTAAACCCATGAACCCTTGGCGTAGTGATGTAGTGTTGACGACAAGTACCTGAAAAGTCAGGTACTCGGATTGGCTCGTTTCGTGTACCTGAACAGGGAATCTAGACGTATAAGTCGTCTTTGGCTACATTTTTTTTTTATTTTTCTATAAAATACTTCAGAATTGACCTAAGTGAATACCTATATACCAATTTTATGTATAGCTTTCATGCATTAGGAGGGAATTAGCTCAAATGTTTCAGTCACATTACACTCTCCAAAATGAAATTAAAGTACGCAAAGAGGCGTAAATATGTGTAATTAGTAAAGTTAATTTATGCTGATTGTGAAACAAGCTTCGAGCTTAAAATTAGCAAGTGTAGTGTCGTAGCACTATCATTAGTCTTCGTTAGACTGTGAGGTTCGCACAGATGGTGCTAGTGGAGGATGAAATAGAGGCATGTATAGTCGGTCTAGGATATTAAATCCTACAGTAAAATATTTAAGTAACTATTTTACGCACCTAATACTTAGGACAGGATCTGGAACAATGAAGGTAATTTATAAAAAGGACAAATGTTTTAAAGTAGTGGCAAAAGTTTTCTCTTAGGACTACAGTTCTCTATTGTCCTTAAGAAAGAAGCTATTAGATTTTTAAAGGCTCGGCAAATCGCGAGTGACGCCATAGGCTGCGGTAACCACTTACCATTAGCCGGACCGCAAGCATGTTTTCCACCTTAGTGGTATTAAAAAATCACTGATGTTAAATATTTCGGTCTGCCTGCGCTAAGTGGGTGCGATATCGATAGATATATAGTGCCTCAAAAACAAGCTATTGTGACCAAAAAAAAAACCATAAGAAGAATGGCTGAATGTTTTACTAGTATACAATTCATGGTCATTTTCAAGTAAGCCTATTGAAAAACAATGTTAACCGGGTGAACTACTAAATAACCCTAAAGGATTGAGTTTTTGTATTGAAGGTTCAGCAGCAATTTTTGCCCTAAAATGAAGTACTGCTTCGCTCTATTGAATTTTTTTTGACGCCAGCTTCACCTTGTCTTGCACAGTGGGCAGAATATTTTTTATACGTGCAGTTCATGAAAAATCCTGCTTTTCACTTAGGTATACAACAAATTTTGTGTAAGGCAATTTTTAGTATTTAGCCTAGTATTGGTATTGGTATAACTTGTTCTTCTTTTTTACCTTATAATAATAATTTCTTCTTTAGAACAGGAAGAAGATCTAAAAAATATATTGGTCAAGTAGAGAACCACATGACAATAATTTATACTACAAAAGTCAGACATGAATTAAACATTTTTTATTAGATTTTAAAAATGTTGATTTTTTTTATAGAAGGTTAAAAAAAATTATTACGTTAATATTGTAATTTTAGAAAGATTTCAATTATTTTTTTGTGTTTCCGTTGAGATGTCAGCTTTTTACTTCAGAACTAGTCAAAACGGGTTTCAACTAACATAAACAGTAAATTGCCGAAATAGCATATTGCTGCAGTAAGTCCTAGTCATGACTAGTGAGAACGCGAAATGTCCAATATATGTGGGTGGATACTTCGCTTTATTGCTAGTTAGTACTCATGGTATTAACTTTTTACGGCAAGTCCTTGATCATAGTAAAATATCAGACTCGCACTTGAAGTTATTAAGTAGTCTATGACCTTCCTCAGGGTGCAAACTATCACCTTTCATTAAAATCGGTTCAGCGTTTAAGATATGAAAAGATAAAAAAAAGACATTAAGAGGCATTTATAGAAAGAATGGATAGTAGCCATAGCTCCATAGCGCCGCAATGGAGTTACAATAATAAACAAGATCTTACAATAGGTAGCTTTATCTATAAAAAAATCAAGAAAAGCTTAACAACTGAAACAAATATAGTAAACGAAGTTTCCGACTTGATTACCTCTCTGGACTTACCGTTAGTATATCACAGTCGTAATCATATCAGGGGCACAGTATTTTATTTATACAATAATATCAAGAAGCCAAACAGAGCATGAGATATGAAGAGAATGAGAAAACGCTTCTCAGTAATTAAATTCAAACTTTAAATGAACGTTGAGAAGTAAACTAATCAGCAGCTAGCGACCGCGCTGAATGTTCTTACTCCGAAATTGTGACAAGAATTCTGTTCTCAGTGTTGAATTTGAGGTTATACGGGCTTACGTACTCGTAGTTTCCAAAATTTAACGTTGATTTCTTGTAACCACTTTAATATTTTTCTTTTGAATTATCAATTTCAAGTTTTGTTTAAGGTATCTTATACACTACAACCAAATCAATAAGATGGAATTAAAATTATATATCTTGTCACGATCCTATTAATATTATTTGTATTTGAATAGCAAATAAATTTGCTGACTGAAAATCGCTAACCTACATAAAACAACAAAACTGATGCATCTCTGTAGGTTTGTTAAAATTAAACTTTTAGTTTTAAAGAACCAACACACAAATATTAAATTGCCTTTTGTCTTTGATACACACACTACACATTTGTTTGTCAATATTATTATGCGAACTTTGTACCTAAACCGTTTGAAAGCGTAATTTTAATGTATTTTTAGCCCGAAAAGAAGTAGTTTACAACTTTTTCACTTAAAACAATCGATTGTATACAAAAAGTTGTAAAAAAGTCTCCTACACAAATAATCGTAGTCAAATTATAAAAACACAACATATGCAACTTCAAGATAATAAGACGTTTGTGAAGTCCATCCGCTCTGGGCCCGCGTGATGGACTGTGGCCCAGATAACCCCCAGGTGCGGCTGATAAAGAGAGATTAAAATTTTACACCGGAGACACTTTAGAACAAAAATTTACTAAAAAAAAGGGTATAACAAAATTTCCTTATATATATGTATTTAGAGGTCAAAGTTTAATGACTCAGTAACTCGACAGGCTGCTTCATGTAATTGTACATTGAATCATGATACTTATGAAATTCCTAAATTGTTGGACCACTCGTAGGGTGTTATCCATACTTCGTAACGTAGGATCCAATTCAGCTGATATTGCACACGGTTAGTAAAGAAAGGTAGTTAAATGACTTAGGCTGCTTTTAATCCGAAAAATTAAATTGTTTCCCCTGGAATAACTATCACCGAATTGCACGTGGAAGAACTAAAGCTGCAGGTATAGCTTGATATAGCAAACTTTCCTACTGAAATCAAAGTGTAGAAATCCTACGTAGAAAGCCGAGTTAGGCACGGGCGGAGTCGCGAAAAAAACTAGTTGTGAATATTTGAAAAGGGCAAGTGCTGAGTTTCTTGCTAGTTCTTATAATTTGGAGGTAAATTATAGTACTAACTAGCTTTATCCCGCGGCTCCGCCCGCCCAAATTTGGTTATCGGCGTGGGATTCTTACGGCTACTCCTTGATTATACTATTTTTCATCCTGGAAAATAGCCTATGTCCTATTCCAGGACTTATCCTATATGTGTGCCAAGTTTCGTCCCGATCTATCCAGTGGTTGAAGCGTGATTGAGTAACAAACAACCAAACATCCAAAATTTCTCATTTATAATAATAATGGGATAGATGGTAATTAATGAATTTTGCCAGCGGCTTCACCCTCCTTAAATTCAGTTTTCGGTGTGGTCCTTAATTAACTCCTTTATTAAATTGAAGTTTGCTAAAGCAATATTATTATATATTATTATTCTGATTTTTTCGGGATAACAACTATCTATATTCCAAATTTCATGTAAATCGGTCCATATATACGTGAGCTATGACGTAACAAACAGAAAAACAGACTGACAAACTTTCACATGTATAATATTTATAGGATGCATAGACTGACGATTCCAAAGAGTTTCTAAAATACTGAAATAACCTATTAGTTTTAAAATCTAAAGGTTTTCTTAAATATTTTTGGGTACAGACCCCGAATTCTTTACAATTTTATTATACAACAAATTATTAGTGAAAAATAATATTTATAAATCATATTTAACTGTACATAATTTTTTAAATTTCAGTTTATCGTTTATTCATAAACAAACGTTGATGATGTCTTTGGTCATAATAATATTTGATTTTACAGTTTTACAGTTAGCTCGTGAACATAATAATGACAGAAACAAATGCCATCTGTTTCCATTATGTTCTGATTCTTTGATTCAAACCAAAGTAGCAATGCAAACAACAATTTATCAGATTTTGAAACATCAAACTGTTCTATTATTGACAAGCCCAACCCTCGCAATAACAGTTACATACCAAAAAGCCATCAAGGAGATACAGGAGTACGTGTAAGTAAACATAGAAAACTCAGCGCTTGTCTTGCATTATTCAGGCGCCGCACATAATCGTAACTTAAAGCACTTAGGTCGGGAGCAGATGTGGCTCAAAGAGGCAAATATTGGGACAAGTGAAAGGAAAACGGTACAATGTTGTATGTCACGGACTCACATGATGTGTTTCAACATCAATATTTTCACCAGCTTCTTCTAGTGACTTTGCCCGCCTAAATAATAGATATTCAAACTGCAAACTGTAAATAACTCACGGTAAGTCAGAGGTACCCAAACGGTCGATCGCAAGAGTTTTCAAGGTCGATCCCCGTATATTGTTTGAGCAAAAAAATAATTTGTTGAAATAAAATATGATAGTTTAACGTTCCTGGAAAACAACGGAAAAAAGCCGCGTGCTCGGGTTTTTTGTGTTAGATGTTGCATGTTACAGCCTGCATGCGTTTAGCTTTAATTGAAAATATTCCCAAATTCGAAAATTTAGCGGAAGGCCACCAATGTCATGCACCAAAATGACGTTGATTAATTTTTGTTTTCTTATAAATGACTATTAAACATTTTCACCTAGTGAAGTAGTTTTATTTACTAATAAGAAAGTTTTGTAGGTACGAGCGTCGATATCCCATCGTCATAAATTTTTGGTAAGTAGATCTTCATTAAAAAAGTATAGGCACCGCTGCGGTAAGTTATACTCGAACGAACTCAAACTCAGCCGCTAGAAGTACACTGCTAGATACAGGCTTCGTCCTTAGATTTCTGCAACCGTTACCTCGCAAAAATCAAATAAATAAACAGACAAAAGCTGAGACAACATCCAAAAAATCATTTGGGTTTGGAGATGTCTTTTTACCTATTGTTAAAATATGTCACATATTACTATTTTTAATAAATTTAAATGGCATTGTGAGTATTTGGGCCTAAGGCATAGCCGAGGCACGCATCACAGAGTCCGGTTATGCTCAGTTGTGGCCAAGGCTTGTATAGTACTTTTCTCAAACATGCGTCTAAAAATCTAATTGTATTGACAATAATAAAAATAGTTTATATAATTTTGCCGTCTATTCGCCGCGTTCAAATGTCGATTTCTTTATTTTACTTTTTTTAATTAATTTAATGACGCATTCTTTTTTTTGTGCCAGTCCGAAATTTAAATAAAACTTGATGAGTTATCTCTTTAGTTATCAATTTTCGGGTTTAAAAAGTTCTTTCCATTTTCAAATTTCATATTTGACCTCTCGAGTGCTCGAGGGGACAGCTAAAACATTGCGGGTCGCTCTCTGATACTGTACTGCAAGTACGATTTATCCCAAAGAAGCTTGTGCTAGATATGGTCGCATATCGTAGCATGTTTTCAGACAAATGTATTTTATTTACGTTTGAAAGTCCTATATGTTTAAGATAATTCAATTAATAAATATTATATTAACAATATTACTTCCATTGTGACCAATTTGTAATTCCAACAAAGCGTACGATACAAATAGAACGTTATCAGGTATTAGACCCAAAATACCAGCAATAAATCTGTCTGGATAAAACCGGGATCCACATAATATTTAATACAAGCCGCTATCTTCAACACAATACAACTATCTCTGCGAAATACATTCCTTAAGAAATATATCGTAAGTTGGTATTTGCACATTATTTGCCCAAACACTTATAAGTACCATTTATATTAAAAAACTGCATATTCTTGTTTAAAATACGGTAGAATAAAAATTAGAACATAGCCTACATATTTATATACATTATATCTTTTAAGGGTTGTTAGTTGGGCTTTTGCACGCTGTTTTGGTCCTCTCTTACAGTTGAGTACTTTTCTGGTCATTTCTTACGGCTTCTTTATAACATAGTATTCCATCGCAATAGTTTTTACGTTATGGACCTTACTTTGACTGTTCCTCTAACGTAATGGTTCGATATTTGTCTAAAAATTGACATCGGTAATACATCAGAGCATTCTTGTTTGGGCCGCGTGTAGTTTGTCGCTTCGTTGTTTTTTTTTTTGGCGGTTTGCATTTCGCGGTGTGATAAATTTTACCTTGAGCTGTATTGGTGTTATACATATGTATATATATATGTATATGTATATATATGTATTCCCGGTCGTGTTCCTATGGTGGGCGATATCATCACCAATAGAGCCATCACTTGCTATTAAATTTGCCAGGTATTTAAAACTTTCGACGTTTTTGAGCACTTTGTTTTGTAGATAAGAAATAAAGTTGTTAGCAAAATTGCAAAAGTATTCGATTTTTTGTCTGCTGCAGATCTCCAGTTTTATAGTGTATGTTGGAGAACTGCATGAACGGATTGCTGGATCTTTGTGTAGTGTGGATATGTCGTTCAAAAATTTTGGGTGTGTAAAAACAATCTTCCGATTTAGGGATCCGTTTGCGAAATATTAAACATCAAAGAGCTAATTTTTATTAGATTCAAGTGGAATGGTATTTGGAGTGACGACCCTTAGCGGTATGGGAGGTTTGCAAAATCGGCTTACAAGTTTTTCAATTATCTACAACAATTCTCTTTTTATGAAACACTTTTAGGTCCGTAGAGTGCAAAAATTCCGAAAACGCACCGCAAAAAATCTGTAGCAAACTACAGAATTTAAATCCCCATGCGATTTTTCTTGCATTGCCCGCACTTTCACTGTTGTTCATACATCACAAATTTTACGAAAAAAAAACGCAAAGAATTTTACCGCAGTGCACGGTAGGTCATATCAATGGGTATCTCTTACGAATTTTATGACAGTTGTGACATTTTAGCTATTGGACATTTAGAATATCCGAGACGGAGGCAAAAACGGAGTTTTGCGTTTTAATTTTCAGGGTTCTGTTACCAAAACAGAATCAATATGGTTAACAGCATCTTGTCCATCTATAGCTTTGTCATAGCGGTACGTCTATCCGTTCTAATCCGTCTAATGTTAAGGTTCTGTTCTGCATTTAAACGGAAAAAACAGATCCCAGTTTAAAATTTTTAGATTTCGGTATTCAAATCAATTATTTAAATGGTAAAATTTTAGGGTACCTAGAATCGGCTAAATGGTTTTCCGGCCACGTGCATTTTAGGATTCTGTAGTTGTCCGTCACATTATGCAGTAACTTGTTAACCCTACTTAGTTGGGATATTTTACTTCATTATTTATGCAACTGTCGTGATTTTTATCAGATAGCCAAACACAACTATTTAACTGGCAGGGAGGAGTACTCTGACTCTTACAAAACTTATCAACATAAAACTTAATATTTTGCAAACGGTCACCTGAATATAAATATGGTTAACACATTTCCGCAACATTTTTAAACGACATATCTAATAACATCTCACACCATCGGAAAGACGAGTAAAAAAATCATCTCCACTTGGCGTTAACCTAAAAATGTTTGCAAAGATTTTACCACTTTGTCGGCGTGATTTATATGTGTACCCATGGCCAATCGCAGCTTTATTGTACTTACTAACAGTCTCTGAAAGCCACGGACAGACAGACGAACGGACATAGTAAAAGTGTTCCTTTAACGACTACGGAACCATTAAAATGGAAAGTTAACTAAACGATTATAATTAAAATTTCGTCATTAATTTGTCTTTTTATTCATTTGTTATTCTGGGTTCCGTAGCCATGTAGTACAAACCGAACCCTTGTGTCTGCTTTATGTCTAAGTATTCGTCCAATTGTTTGCATACAACGGTAAGGCGAAGAAAACATGTAGCTCAAAATTCTATCAGTTTATGTTTTAATAGGTGGTTTTTTACTTTTTAGTGAATATTTGAATTCGGATTATGTTTTTGTTAAACAATATTTTACACGTTAATTAATAACGCGATAGAATTTGCATAATGAGGAACCTTAGAGTATATTTTATTGTTGAAACAACGTGATGTAAAATGTGAAACGTAACATTTCCAATCTACGTAATAGCTCCGGTGGGAAGCGAGCGTGGGCTAACAAACTGGAAATGAGTTTCTTGGCGGAAAGAAATTACGGTATGTGTGATATTCAATTTATGATCACATCTGCTATCTTATACTAGTGCGAGTACAATTAAATACTTAAAAAAAAAATTAAACCAACTTCAAAAAACCAATAAAAAAGTAAAAATTAAGGTCCTTAAGCTGCCATTTTGACAGAACATTAAACTACGTGTGTTTTTCGCTTTAAAGTCGAATGCTAAACATTTGTAGTCAAAATAGGTAAAAATTGTCTATTGGCATTCGACGGCAAGGCGAAAAACACACGTAATTCAATGTTCTGTCAAAATGGCAGCTGACGGGGGCCTTATTTTTTACTTTCTTGTTGTTTTAGGGTTCCGTACTTAAATGGAAAAAAGGGAACCCTTATAGGATCACTTTGTTGTCCGTCTGTCAGTTTGTCTGTCAAGACCTTTTTTAGGAACGCGTGAAGATATCAAGTTGAAATTAATATTTAATACCTAAGGTCTACGGTCCTTTGAAGCTGTAAAAAAAATTAAGCTTCCAGGTCCACACAATAAAAAAATATGGCCACATTTGACGCATATTTCGGCATTCACCAACAAATCGAAACTTCTGGGGTACTTCCCGTTGTCCTAGCATAATGAAATTTGACACAAAGCAAGGTATTAATTACATCACAGATATAAGAAAAACTCCAAAAATTGATAATTTGTAGTTGTAACACATTCAAAAAGTTTTTCTGTGTGTCTGTCAAGATCCTTTCACTCAAGAACGCGTGGAAGTATCAAGTTAAAATTGATATAAAATACTAAAATCTACGGTTACTTAAAGTTGGAAAAAAATCTTGATTCTAAGTCAATGCAGCAAAAAATGCCTAAAATACGGTATTTTTGTCGCATATTGTGACACAAATAAATCAAAACCTGTGGGGTACTTCCCCAAGAATCATGAAATTTGGCAAGAAGCAATGACATGTAGTTAGTACACATAAAGGAATAAATCTGAAAACTGTAAATATGTTGATACATCACAAATTTTTTTTTTTTTTTTGCTTTTATAAACTTATTTGCAGTTGGTAAACTAACCGCGACCTATGTCGATGTATTAAGACAACAGTTGTCCAACGGCAAAGTAAAGTTTGTCCCTAAATACAGTTTACCTTTTATGGAATCCACGGTGTGCGAGTCCAACTTTTTGAAGTTGGTTTAGTAATTATGTTAAAATTTTATTTATTTTTATTTACCACAAAAAATGTTAACCGAACGCACGGACAGAATGAAACTGAACGATAAAATCATCAAACGGGAGAATGCAATGTACAGCTACAACTACAAAGCTACAAAGAACTGGTTTGATTAGAAACCAAAGGGTTTGATTTTTACCATTTGACTGCGGGACCCTGAAAACCTCCAAACGAACGGACGGACGGACTGATATGAAAAACTCAAGCGTGGACATGATAATGCTATAATGTTTTAGTTTTCACCATCCGGCTACGGCACCCTGACGTTAGACATGAAATAATAACGATTCAGTTTTGGCTTCGGAAGCCTCAAAACTAAAAACGGAACTGTCAAAACTAAAAACGGAACTGTCAAAACTAAAAACGGAACTGTCAAAACTAAAAACGAACTGTCAAAATCAGTTTTTTCACGCAATACTGAAAATAGTACATCATCTTGGTACCGCTAGAAATGATGGAATTGAATACATTTTTTATTCTTACTCTGGCTTACCTGGTCCGATACTTACCAAATTTGAATGGAACCATTCTAGAGGTAGCTCTTTGCGTATATGTAAAAATTGACAAAATCTGCTCGCTGCTTTTGGTTTTGATTTGCCTGGGATTCCATCATCAGATCCTGACTTGGTGACAATGGGACTACCTCAAGAGTATAGTAATTGAAATAAAAAAAGATTTTTAAAGTCGGTTCACAATGGACAGAGAAATCGGTGAACATACATAAAAAAATGTACAGTCGAACATACAGGGTGGACACGCTAAGTTAATTTTATCTATTTATTTGATCGTTTGGCAAAAAAAGTATAGTCAGATATTCTATCATTTAGGTACTTACGTACTTAAAATTATATTATTAACTTATTAATATCTGTATCAATAATTGTGATAAATAAATATATATTTTTTTTAAAGAAATATCGTTGGGCATTTAGTTGGACACACACAGCGCCGTCTGGTCCCAAAGTTTGCTAGCTTGTGTTATGGATACCCGACAACGGATACAAATACATAAATTTCACTTTTTTTTAAATACATACATAGACAACACCCAGTCTCAAGACAAACACAAATAATAAATGTTTATTTTGTGCAAATCGAATCCACGCCACCTGCAGAGCCACGGAGACAACAATCAAATGTGATAGATAGTAGATACACGTGTCTCTACTCCACGTCTTAACACTCCACTTCGTTACTATAAAAGGGTATCTCAATAAACCGAACTGGCTACACTATACTGGGTATAATTTAAATTTTTGCCTCGATGTAATTTATAAAAATTAAAAGAGGAATGGCGCAAAAAAGTTCTGCATTTTTAATTTGATAATGATGGCGTATTCTAATGTTGTGAAAAAAAAAAAACCCGATTGCAAGAATTAAAAAGAAGTAAACAAGTGCCCTAAAATATTTAACTATAAGCAGGCGGAACTTATTTTAACCCTTTCCCCCCTAGGTAGTGTTTTTTAACGAATTTCCGCTTTTGAACTTTATTATTATAATAAGGTAGGTAAAAAGAAACGCACAGATTTTTTTTTGATTTTTATTTTACCTACAAGTACTATTTCCAAGTCCTATACTTTAAAGTACCGTCAGGTACCTCGTGTTATCACAATGTTAGGAACTTTGATAGAAACAACAACAGTAATGAGATCCAATCATGACTTATTAATTATTAAATTAATAGGTTTTTAATTAAAGATTCACCTCGTGGTATTCAACAAAACAATTTTTCTTTTCATTTACACAGAAAAACACGTTGCAATGCGAACATTTACTATGAGGTTTCGACTGAATCTTCTTCAAACTACAAATCTTTCCCTGTTTCTACGAACTTAGGCCAATGGATGCCTCTGTTACCAAAGCGTACGTCTTTTATAGTGGAATGACTATTCCACCGATCCACCGAGATTTGCGCCTTTTGGAAGGGCCGCCTTTCGCAGTATTATTAGTTAGTCTTTCTTTTCTGACTAGCATCTTTCAATGTCATCAAGCCTTGAGTAAAAGCGTCGAAAATCTTTTACGGTAGTCTGTTCCATTATAAGTCCATATGACATATGAATTGACAAATTCGATGTCTAGAAGACCCCTAAACAACCTGTGCCACCATTTTGGAGATTTGCGATCTATACAATAAAGAGCTCTCAAACGATCAGCTGTATCTACGCCGCCTTCTCTTCTACTACTTCATTAGCTGCAATGTATTCCGGTAAAATTGTATCCATCATACAGTAAATGAAAAAAGAAGGACCTAGCCCTCTTTTTCCATTTACTGTTTGGTTCGGGTAATCGCTGGTTAGTTCGGTGTGAAGACGTATTTACAGATGGTAGATTCGTCTGAACACTAGATCCAGGTATTGGAGATGTGGGTACCTGATTTATAGGGCACTACATTACATCTTCATTTGACAGCGACGATGGCGGAACTTTAGCGAAAACACTGTCTAGAACTCTTTCGAAAACCTCATCGAAGCCGCTTGGTAAGGGGAGTTAAAGATTTTCCACTTCGTCATCGGACACACCTGCATCAGAATCTTCGTCGCAGTCCAGAAGCTCTTCTAATAACAGGGCTTCAATCAGAGCACTATTGTTTGTAATGTCCATCTCAATGACTAAAACAATAAGAAAATAGGTCAGAAGAAAAAAAAAACCATTCGTTTATGATAAAACAAAATACCCACTTCATCGAATATGTGTATCATAAAAACACATAATTTTTTAGACTTCAAACACCTGACGGTACTTATAAGTCCACATCAGTTTTTATCAAATATTCAAATAAAATAAAGTAATAATACATTATACCAGCTTTTACAAATGTAGTCAAAGATATAAAAAATTAAAAATGTAAAAAAAAATAGCACTTACCTATAATTATATATATATATATTCTATTTATAAAACATTTCCAATTACACTGCACAGTGAAGTGATAAAATGTTCGGCTGGTTGTAACTCGCTCTTCAAATTATTCGGCAACATCACGCGGTAATTCAAATAACGTGTTGTGATTGGCTTACGGAAACGGTACTAAAGGATCGTCAGTTGTAGTTAACATAAAGTGTTTTCGTACCTATGTTATTAGACGAAAAATGTGGAGGTACTTCTAAGTACCGTAAGGCGGGAAAGGGTTAAGGTAACTACTATATTGTGAGCAATCTGTACTACTATTTGTTCTTACATGACATCCGAAAAGTCATTTGATTCGTCGTGATTGTGTGAGTAATATTAGGTATATTAAAATTTCTAAAAAATCAAAATGGCGGATTTTATGCGGGTTAAAAAATCTTTTTTCAATACCCTCGAGTTGTGTATCAAAATAAAGGGATTTAAAAGGCGAGTACAAAATAACCTCCTCCTTTTTGAAGTCGGTTAAAAACAACAAAATGTCATATGATGATTTAAAAACTATGTCATATTTTTTTTTATTAATGTGTTATTTGTAGGAATATGGGCAGGGCTGCTACGTAACCTCTTTGTATAAGATTTACAATTACATCCTTTATGAAGAGAGACCCAGTTAATTGACTATTGCAGAGCCGAAACTATTGAAGACCAGAAATACGAAATATAAGATTTTGATTTGACCTAACCATACAATAAAATCTAATAATTAAAGTGTGAAATAGGGGGTGAAATTTTGTTTGGGAAATATTGTTTTTAGTCTTTTATTTTAAAACTATCTATTATAAGTATACATCTAGAAATTACTAGACAAAACTACATTAATCTAGATAAGTAAAGGGTTTTATAACATACATCTAGAAAATAATTCCGAAAAACTAGTAAAAAAGTAAACTAACCGATCTAGCTCAAACAATAAGCTTAAAATATGAACGGGCTATATGTATATATGTACGTCACTGAACTAACGACCGCCAACATAAACTAAATCTGGAGTGATCACAAACGCAGCGATAAATGGTTAGACAAAGAAAGCAGCGATACATTTGCGGTGACGCACTCAGGAGAGTCCCTAAGTGAGTCCAATGGTAGAAGATAGCAGACTTCAGTCAGTCAGTGATGATAATTGCTTCGTATAAGTACCAATAAAATTCCCACACGTCAATTTTTATTTCTCTTTGAGAAAAATGATTTTCTACACATATCTATATACAATCAGTGCGATGTAATTCGTGTATAATAATAGTGCTTATTATCAGAGTTAAGGTGCACCCGTACCTTACTACGGTTAAGATGCCCATTTCTTAAAATATTGCATTTTACCAAACAAATTGACATTTTAGCAGCCCTCGCCTTCGTCCTAGCTATACTAATAGTTAAGATTGTGCCTAACTCCACTGACTAAATTATCACTAACTAATTGGTGCTTGCTAACTTTCTTCGTAATAAAACAAATGAAATTTCAACAAAAAATACTAGTAAACTGCTAACATACATAAAGCCTATAAAAATAAAAACTCCTAAAAGATGTTGATTACTTAACGGAACGACGGCACTTGTATCTCCACTGCTCATCTGAATAAACAGTTCTGTATTCCATTTGTCTACCAGACCATTCTCAGTTACACTGCGTATTATATTGTTAACCCTTTCCATCATAGGGAACCACTTTCTAGCCAAAAGTACAACACCGTATTTGTAAAGGTTATTACTCTCTGGAAAGCAATATATCAATGGTGTGCCCTTTCCTAACTTTTGATCTTCGTACATGGCTTGCCTCTTGGAAGAAACGAGGGCAAAATTTCTATCTACAGCGACGCGCCTTATCCCCTCGGCGAATGTCGTTGAGATATATTTGTGATACAAGTACAACGAGCTTTCCGTCTGGGTCTTGAAATAAGATCGATAAATCTCTCGTCCTCCCAGTGGAATACCAGATATTATTATATCTTTCTCACTGCTAAACTGCTTTTCATACCTAGGATGCATCAAAAAACCTCTCAGGAATGATGCGTAGTAAATTCCGATGTTAACACTAAAGCAAATCCATGTAAAAACTACAATCCTAAATACCCAACTCTTCGGTTTAAAAGACGTTCCACAACCTAATAACATACCAAATGTCATAAGCATTGAGTGTGTGGGCCACGTAGTGATTTTTCGATCAGATTCTTTGTAGAACAGGAAATGAAAAACTAAACTCATAAATATGAAACTTATAAATATAGTAACCCATGTAGACCATCGAAAAATATTTACAATATTGGTCCAAGTAGGTGCTTGTCTAGCTTTTGGGATACACCAAGTAATTTCATCTTGCAAGTAGATTATAGTTGGATCAAATAATTTTCGAATCGTTCTAGTTACTTCTATATTTCCAATTATAAAATCAGCAGAATAATTTAATAAAATTCCATAAGCACCTGTTGCTGTCCCATCCTCATAAATATATCCCCAATTTTCTGGAGTTTTTGAATTCCGTATTACTAGCACCATATTTGTATAATTACTTATAATATTTACAAGATTCACTTCAATTCCTTTTTTGAATTCATACACATCGTCAAATATCGTGTGTGATAATTTTGCTAGAGGAGGCATAACGTATGGTTCTGCGACGATAGCATAAACTGTTAATGAGCACTTCATCATATCGACTGGAAATACTTCTCTCTGTGTTTCTATTTCTTTGACAATACCATCTTTACATTTATCCAAAGTGTAAATCGAGTTACATATTCCTCCACAGTTAACATTATTGTAGGGGCTCCAAGTGTAGGAAACAACTTTGTTATCTAGAGGAGAATGAATGAAAACTATGGACTTTAGCAGTTTATAATCACGAAGCTGGTTAATAAATTCTATAGCAGTATTTAAAACGACATCTTCTTCTTTCAATGAATAAAACACTATTGCTTTGGCCAATGGGTTCCAAGTAGGTAATTTATTTAATTGCATAATATTTCTCCTTAGTTCTGTTTTATCATCCAAAATTAACATATAATTTTTAGCTTTCTCAGGAAAATGCGACGCGTTTGCATGTAGATATAATGAATCTTTCACCATTATTGAATATTTCAATCCTGCGTTAATGGTTTTAAGTATGATTTGTTGAGTATCAGAAGCATAAGAATTTATATTTATTATAACAATACTACCGCTCAGAGCTTTCTTTTCAACAAAATATTTTTCTGAAAGTTTCAAAACGCATTTAGCAGTATTTTCCATTTTTTCAAGGGTTACGGTAGTTGTAAGCATTGGGATTCCACAAATAACAACAAAAAGAAAAAAAAATAGAAATAAAAAATAAAAAATCTTTTCTGTTTTCATGTCGCAAAACAGATTGCTAAACAAGCAATGATATTTTATGCCGCAAACACATTG
Source organism: Apoda limacodes (assembly GCA_946406115.1). NCBI lineage: Eukaryota > Metazoa > Arthropoda > Insecta > Lepidoptera > Limacodidae > Apoda > Apoda limacodes. Next base: position 35,251,611 of record OX291542.1, on the reverse strand, counting down.
CATCACTTCGTATGTGAGCTCACTTACTGTGTTTTATTCATATTTGACATTTTAGAAGAAATTATTATCATTAGTTTGAAGACGACTATTACCCTTTATTTCCTACAGTATAATTTATAAGATAGGTATTAACTAGTTCACCTCGGTTTTCCCGGCGTGATTTAACTTTCTTTCTTCATTTAATTTTCCTTGAGAATCGATTATCTTAAAGTACTAAAAAATAACATTACTTATTTACAACTTCAAGCTTAGATGTTTTATTTACGATAGTAACTGGACACTCATACGAAGTTTCATCCCCTATTTTACCCCCAGGGCATGATTTTTTGGCAAGTTGTGGAATTGATTTTGATTTGCCAATCATACAAAAAGTACCAAGCGCGCTTTGATTCCGGCCTGTTGATCCAACAAAGGCCAACAGTCCGTGGCTATGTTTTTCGTTACCAAACTTTTTACATGCTCATGCTAACCGATAATCCTGCTGACCAAATAATAATTGTGCTTGATTTCGTTGCTGACCAGGTATTGCTGGTTGTTTGTTTTTGTCTATAATGCTAATTTTGCACTTGAGAAACGTACAGTGTGAGTCAGATAAGTACACTAAGTGTTTTGAGATTTTAACGTTTTTAACCGAATCCAAAATAGAGAATATTTTTAGACTTTTTAAACCACAAATGTAACGCACATAAAGTTTTATACTGAATTCAAAAAAAATAAGGTTTGAAAACTTTTGAAGTGTGTCTTAGCTAGCAGGTATGAATCGCAGTAGCGTACTGTGAGTTTCGTAGTTTATAAAAAAAAAAAAAATTAACTGATTTCAAAAGAAAGAAGGGTCGCAAAAAGGAGAGAGACGAGAGAGGCTATTTAGAAGCCAAAGGCCGAAAGCTGAAAGCTTTAATGACTCGAGTTTGTAATTTCCGTACCGCACGTGTTACAGCCAATGTTTTTCGTTACATTTGCGAGTAAATAAATAAATATATTTAAGTGCCTGATCTTCTCTTTGCCAACTGATCCGCCGCATCATTATCAAGATGACCACGTATCCATTGAAGAGTAACCCGATTCTTCAATGCAATTTTTTGCTGTTCACAGTGACACTCCAGGATTAGTCCACTGTTGATGCAGTTGTTACTGAGAGCTTGTAACACAGCGGCACTGTCAGCATCTAGACAGGACCGCTGTTGCAGCTCGGGTGATCCCAACACATTCTGCATGGAAGATAGTGTTGAGTGCACCTAAGCTCGTTGATATGTTGATGTTCAGGTTATGGAAGAACACTCCTGCGCCGATCCGAGACTCTGTTTTAAAGCCATCAGTTTAGATCCTAACTTCATGTATGCCAGAGCTATCCTTTTCTTCTTTAAGAAGCTGGATACGGTATCTTTTGTCGAAGACAAAGATTATGAGGATGATGTCACATGTCGCTTCTATCATTGGAAGCTCACTGCCTCCTTAAGACGTGCATAAGCCCTACTTTCTCAAATCATATGGCTGCAGCAGCAGCTTCTTGTTGTATAACAAGGTGAAGGGGTCTGAGATTAAGGATGACCTCTAGTTTTGTCGAGGGGCTCGTTTTCATTCAGTCCATGGCCGCCATGCAGGCGGGCTTTGTAGTTTGTTTTTACTGTGCTTAGCTGTGTTGGGGGCCACCAAACTACTGCACCATACGTTAGCATGGATCGTATTATGGCTGTTTAAAGCCATAGGGTTATGGATGGCTTTAGGCCCCATTTCTTGACTATTAGTCTTCTTCATTGCCAGAAAGTTGTACGGTCAGTTGCAAAACTGCATATAGAATTTCAAAAGAAAATAGAATGGCAAGGCATAGTCACACACACACTTAAAGAAATAAAGTAATATGTCTTGTAGAACCTGAGTAATATTAGTTTCATTTTATTTTTATTTTTTTAATACCACTAAGGTGGCAAACATGCCTACGGTCCGCCTGACGGTAAGCGGTCACCGTAGCCTATGGACGCTTGCAACACCAGGGGCATCACTCGCGCGTTGCCGACCCTTCAGAAATCTAATAACTTCTTTTTTGAAGAACCCCATACTGTAGTCCTTAGAGAAAACCTTGGCAGGGAGCTCATTCCACAACCCAAGCGTTCGCGGGAGGAAGTTTCTCTAAAACCGCACTGTACGCGACCATTTCGGTTCCAAAGTGTGAGAATGAATTCCCTGTCGATGGCGAGCGGTGCGATGGTAGAAAGTAGCCGTGGGCATCATTTCGAACAATTCTTCAGAACACAATCCATTGTACAAGCGGTAGAACACACACAGGGAGGCAAAGTCTCTCCTCAGACTTAAGGGCTCGATACCGCAAGTGAGTTTGGGATCGTCGACAATTCTCACAGCCCGTCGTTGAACCGAGTCAAAAGGGCCAAGCTGGTATCCGGGTGCACCCGCCCAGAGATGGCAGCAGCACTCCATATGGGGCCGGACTTGCGACTTGTAAAGTAGTATCCTTTGCCCCGACGTGAAGTACTGCTTCGCTCTGTTGAGTACACCAAGTTTTTTGGACGCCAGCTTTACCTTGTTTAGCAAATGATCTCGGAACTGAACATCGCTGGAGATGTCAACGCCAAGGATCCCAATGCTCTTCGATTAAAGCCATTGCGAGTTTTAGACTACGTACGATGTATGCTGGGTTTTTGTGCAAATTTGTGGCATCTAAATAAAAATAAAAAATATGTTATAAAACTTGCTTTCCTGTAGTGTCCCCCGAGAGCGACAACCCAAGCCGAGGCTTCCCCCGCGGGGAGCCCTTGAGCGTTGGGCGCTATATGGGCTGAGGCTCCTTTAGAGTCTCGCCCCAAAAGTCCGGTGAAGCAGTAATGGCTGCAACAGCCAACTGCATAGTCAGTTCAGAAAAAAAAAAAAAAAAAATCCTGTAGTGCATAACCTTACTGACTGATTTTCATTTATTGTGTTTAAAAGCAAAAAAATCTGGAAGTGACCATTGTTTTAAATGCATTTGTTTGTAACAAAAGTCGGTCAAATAATTAGAATTGGTTGTTATCTAGTGCATTGTCTGTAAGTTGTAGCCAAGTCAAAAAATGTCGGTCCGTCTTAAAGGACTCCCCAAGCAGACCCACCGGTGGGTCTCCGGATACTGATGTGCCTCCCAAGACCTACTGACTGGTAGTACCTATGTGACTATTTAGTTTTATGTCCCCTGAGACCAACCAGGAACTTAAAATTATCATTGCAACTCTTAGAGATGGAGAGGGGAGTGTTCTGGAATTGTGGGACTACAGTAAATGGGGTTTTCTTAGCGGTGAACGCGCAGACTTTTGTCTTTGAAAGGTTGAATCGGACCAAGTTTTCCCGCCCCCAGTCAGAGACCTTGGACAGACAGATCTCGATTTGAGACACAAGTTCTTCACGCTTTTCCTCCACAACGGAACGTGGGATGCTTGCACGGCCCGTGTAATAAACGTCTCCAGTACTGTCATCTGCATAGCAATGTATGTTGTTGATGTCCAACATATCATTGATGTGCAGTAGAAACAGCGTAGGACACAGCACAGAGTCTTGCGGGACACCAGCATTAATGTCCATGCTATCAGAGCAACTACCGTTGTTCGCTAAAATTCGCCCCTCGAATTTGCTCGCATATATTTTCTTATTTTCCTTTATACCTATTATAAATAAATAAATTCCCTACACCCGACTACCGACCGTACGTTATTTATAACTGACATAATTCTACGGGACCCAATGTACAAGACTACGTGACCATACCGACACCGACACCTACGATGGAAAGGTACCCAAGGCCGCCAGCGCCTTGCAAGCCGCCCGCTGCATCGACAGACAGTTGTACCAAGCTAGCCGTCACGAACGCACCTCACGCTCATTGAAGCGCCCCCCGCCCCGCTCGCCGAAGACGCACCGCGACAACGCGCGTGTTATAATATAGACAATATAAAATTGTAATCCGAAGATTAAATACCGCTGCGTAATTTGCTGTTTTCATTTACTTGTGTGTTAGCATCCACCATTTGGACCTATTTACCGAAGTCACCGCCGACGAGCCATCATCCCGACATATCCCGAGGACCGCTACAGAAACCGCCAACATCTCTCTCTCCGCATCCTATCTGCGCGCATTTGATTTGAATTGACGCCCGATTCCCCGCGCACATTCGTGGAGGTCCCACCGAGATCGTGGGATCGTCCTGGAAGAAAAGCCAAGAGGGCCACCAGCATTGGACCATCCGCATCCGCTACCTAAAGGCCACGCCGTTGCCGCCAAGATCACGCGGCCCCGCAAAACCACGCCGTTGCCGCTGAAACCACGCGGTCCGCAAAACCACGCCGCTGATACCACGCGGCCCCGCCAAACCACGCCGCTGCCGCCGAATCCACGTGGTCCCACTAAACCACGCCGTTGCCGCCGAAACCACGCGGCCCCCCAAACCGTTGCCGCCGAAACCACACGGCCCCCAAAACTACGCCGCCGTTGCCGCCGAAACCACGTGGCGTCCCGCTAATGTCACGCCGACACCGCACGTCGCTTTCAAGCGCTACAGCCGCTGAGCCGCTGAGTCGCTGAACGCTGTGAGGCATAGCGACAGAAACCCGACCGCTGATTACGCTGAATCGACTAACTGGACGCTACGACCGTAACGGTAACATTGACGTACTTACCTACCCCCCGTTTTATTTTATTCCGCTCAATTAACTTTTATCCGAGTTATCTATATTTATTAATTCATATTCTTTGTTTGTCCATAATTTGACTTTTTAAAATGTTGAAGTGCGTAGCCACGTTTAACATAAGGCACGATCTTCTAAGTGAAGTCCGTGACGAGATCCGAGCCGCCAAAACCGCAACCGCGATTGCCTTTACGGAAAGGATTTTCTTTAGGCATTTTACCAAATTAGAGGCCGCCTACACGGACCTGATTTGTAATCTCGGGGATACCGACCTCGGCATCTACCGTACCCGGTTTTCAAACATGCATAGTTTCATGTTAGATATGGAGATAAGGAATGCGATGCATTCAAATGAAGTTGTCCTGAATCCACCGACCAAATTACGGTTTCCGTCGAACCTGTCCGTCCTACCGACCCATCTCCGCTATCGCCGACCGAGACTCCTCCTCCGCGAGACCACGAGCATATCGCGCATATAGCACCACCGTTGTCCGACGATAAACCGAAGACAACCGATTCCGTCAGTCTTACTGAACCCGTATCCGATCGTCCGTCTGTCACGCGATCCGCCCGTCAGTCCGATCGTCCGTCCGTCACGCCGATTCGTCACCCGTCAGATTTGTACCGCCCGTCAGCAGCACGAATGCAACCAAGACACGGTTGCAACTTTTGCAACTCAACGTTGCACACATTACGTGGGTGCAACCAGTACTCCGATTTAAATCCCGCTCGACACCCCGATCTAGTCCGACAAGCCGCACCGAGCTGTACTTACACAGCATACCGAACCGTTCCGTCCGCAGTACGCTCGCAACAAACGAGCTGTTGCAACCATTGCGACTCCGCGTTGCACATGCCCCCCGGCTCCAAGCAATTAGCTATGACTATGAGTACCACGCAACGCCCCTCGTGGGCTCCGATAGCCGAAATTTATAGATGGTGTTCTTCAAAACACCGAACTCGCCAAACTCACCGCAGTTTAATTATATCGCAGTACCCGTCTGCGTGGAGGTCCCACACCAAAAATAGGTCCGATCTGCGAGCTAGCACTCATCACCACATACATCACCGCGTACATCACAGCGTACATCACCTCGTACGTCACCGCGCACGTTACCGCGTGAAGGACGTGTCACATTCGCGCCTCAGCCCATCGACCGTGATAAGGAGAGGACCCGTCACCGCAAACGGAACCGCGTACGTACTCAGATTTATTCACAACGTTGAATCAAAACATGAACACCGTGTTCGTTTAAAATACCTAACTGTGGCTGAAACACGCGCCGCTAAACATTTTTTTGTTAAATTTGTACAAGCTACCGCCTTTGTTTCCGAGATACCATTAATACAAAAGGGTAAAGCCGTCCGCACATCGTTACAAAAGCTCGATTTATTTATCGATACCGATAACATTATCCGCGTAGGAGGTCGCCTCAAACAATCACTGTTGTCTTATGATACCCGACACCCGATGCTTTTACCTAAGGAGCACCGGTTTACATACCTACTCATCGAACACTATCACAGACAACACTGTCATGCCGCACCTAATGCTTTAATTGCTGTCCTAAGACAGGAATTTTGGATCACTTCTATACGACGTCAAGTGTCTAGAGTATTGCATCGTTGTGTTACATGCCACCGCTTTAGTGCTATTTCACAGCCACCGCTAATGAGCGATTTGCCTATTGATCGCGTGCAAGTATCACGTGTCTTTGCTGGTACCGCGACCGACTTTGCAGGTCCCTACCTTGTAAAGTCAAGCTTACTCCGCTCCGCTTACTCCGCTCCGCTCGCTCCGTTACGGCATATTTATGTGTTTTTTGTTTGTCTTGCCATTAAGGCAGTGCATTTGGAGGCCGTCGCAAGCCTATCCGTAGACGCTTTTATTGCCGCTTTCACCCGCTTTGTAAGTCGCCGTGGACTACCCGCTTTAATGCGTTCCGATCGAGGAACTAAATAACGCTAATAAATATTTAACCGAAGTTAATAAGTTCTTACTGGACAATGAAGCCGTGCTTTATGACGAGTTCCGTAAACGTAACGTCCAGTGGAAGTTTAATCCGCCTGAGCCGATACGAAAACCTCTGCTTGTCCCGTTATCAAAGCCTTCAGCAAATAACTCTAGCCTGCTGGCACCGATGGCTAATCCCGAACAGCAACCTAAACTAAACCGCTTCACCCCGCGCCGCTCAATCACCGCTCCATTTACATTTTTTGTTTTATTTACTTTAGGTATAAGTCACAATTTAGTTTTGATTAACTTTTTGATTTTCATTATCTTTTATCAAGTTATGTAGTTGTAAGCCGCGTTTTTTAACCGCTCGCATGCATTGCTCATGTCTCTCCGTCTTTACAGATAATATTTAAAATCTTTTATTATTTTTTACTGTCTAATAAGTTTTTATTATTTTTTTTGTTTAATATTTGATGCATATAAACATCAAACTATCTAGTTATACTCCGCGATCTCAACCGCCCGCATAAACCGTTAATTAACATGTGAAACCCCCGACTTTGCCGCTTTGATATTAAAACCTTCCGATTAAGTTTTTACTTCATTTTTTGATTTGATTTATAACATCAATCAACCGTACCGATTACGTACTCAAATCCGTAAACAAAATTGTGAACTAATTGTACATACATATTACTTTACCGATATAAAAACAAACACCCGTCTAACTACCAACTATATGTAGTTATACGGTAATCGTTTCTCACACATTCCAAGTTGTAGGAATGCGTTGAAGCAGACATATATTTTAGTCCTATCTATTGTAGTGTACCTACTTATAACTTCGCACCGCGTAACTTATATGTTTGTTTAGGTACACATCACACCGAAACGGATAACTTATTTTTAAACTCTGTCCGTATTTGCAACTGTTTTTTTGCGTACACCGATAAGTACCTACAATATATTACATAGATAAGTACTTACTTACTCCGTCGATTATTTTATTTGTAAAACTAAAACTTTGTTATTACAACCGTCCGTCCTAATGCTCCGTGTATGAAACACAAGGACCAGTTTACTTGGTTGTTTTATTTGTGTTCGAAATTAGTTTCCGAAACGTCTTGACATTAGAACGTAAAATTAATACGTATAAGTTCGAATATCCGTCTTCGAACATTTTTATTTTTTCCTACCTGTAAGTTACCTACTTACAATTTGCTTCCGTACGCACCGCGCGCCGTCGAAGTTACCCGTAGCACACGAAGTTGGTATCCCGTGTTCAAGCTACAGAATTAGCTTAGGTTATTTTAATTAACCTTTTTCTATTTTATTTATTATTCGTTACGTATAGTAGGTAATCCGCCGATAGTTCATATTTAATTTAAGCCGCTGTCGAGTCCGTACTTACAATAAGTTTTATTTAAGTAAACATTGCACTTGACAATGTACTAGCTGTAGGGTTCCGTATACATATAGTGCAATTTAAAGCACATACCGCTCCTTCGATAAGAGTTTCTTATCACCGCGACCTTTGTTGAGATGCTAGCCGCCTCTTCAACTCCATATCCGGGTTGTGCCGATGTCTGTTCCTGGAGATCAGACATGTCTTACCCTGTTTTGAAAAACCTTTTTGTGTTTGGTTTATCAACGTTTATATTAAATTAAGGCGTCTAAACAAGGCTACCGCTTCAACATTTGTAAACAAATTTTTTGTGTGTATTTAATTGACCCTCCGAAGGATCCACTGTTTATTCCCGATCAAACCATAGTTTTGATCCCTTTCCGGCCGCCGCGAGTTATGTTCGCTAAAATTCGCCCCTCGAATTTGCTCGCATATATTTTCTTATTTTCCTTTATACCTATTATAAATAAATAAATTCCCTACACCCGACTACCGACCGTACGTTATTTATAACTGACATAATTCTACGGGACCCAATGTACAAGACTACGTGACCATACCGACACCGACACCTACGATGGAAAGGTACCCAAGGCCGCCAGCGCCTTGCAAGCCGCCCGCTGCATCGACACACAGTTGTACCAAGCTAGCCGTCACGAACGCACCTCACGCTCATTGAAGCGCCCCCCGCCCCGCTCGCCGAAGACGCACCGCGACAACGCGCGTGTTATAATATAGACAATATAAAATTGTAATCCGAAGATTAAATACCGCTGCGTAATTTGCTGTTTTCATTTACTTGTGTGTTAGCATCCACCATTTGGACCTATTTACCGAAGTCACCGCCGACGAGCCATCATCCCGACATATCCCGAGGACCGCTACAGAAACCGCCAACATCTCTCTCTCCGCATCCTATCTGCGCGCATTTGATTTTAATTGACGCCCGATTCCGCGAACAACCATCAACTACGGCTCGTATGCGTCTGCCGGACAAAAAGCTAGCCACCCATTTGCACAAACCCTCGGGCACTCCGTAAGATGGCAACTTCGATAGAAGACCCCGGTGCCAGACCCGATCGAACGCCTTCGCTATGTCTAGGCTACATGCCAATGCCTCCCCCTGACTCTCAATGGCTAGTGCCCATCGGTGTGTGAGATACACAAGAAGTTCACCAGTTGAGCGACCGTGGCAAAAGCCATATTGACGGTCACTGATCAGGTCGTGTTTTTCTAGGTATCTCAAAAGCTGTGTGTTGATCACACGCTCCATCACCTTGGAGAGGAGAGAGGTTATAGCGATAGGCCTGTAATTCGATGGATCTGATCTATCGCCCTTTTTGGGCACCGGGTGCACATTCGCAGTCTTCCATGAAGACGGAAATTGCCTAGTGTGGTAGGAAAGCGTGAAGAGGCGCGTGAGTACAGGACATAACTCAGGAGCACATTGCTTAAGCACCACTGCTGGTATGCCGTCTGGCCCACTCGACTTATGAACGTCTAGGGAAAGCAACGCCCGCCGGACCTCGCGCTGTGTTATAGAGATTTCCGGCATCGTCTTACCGCACCACGGTAAAGTAGGTGGTACAGCGCCTTCGTCGTTCACATTCGAGTTAGAGGCAAAGAGACTGCCCAATAGATCGGCTTTCTCTTTTGCACTGTGGGCCAAGTCACCATCGGTCTTTCGCAGTGGTGGTAATGACGACTGGCAGAAGTTCCCCTCGGCAGCTTTAACAAGCGACCAGAAAGCACGACTCCCAGAAGGATAGCTCGCAAGTCACCCACCTATTTTGCAGATGAATTGGAATTTTGCTCTGGCAGTTGCTTTCTTACTGAACCTCGAGGCAGCATTTAATTTGCGTTTTAACTCAGAAATATTCGGATCCTTATTATTACAAGCCGTGGTCCAAGCCTCATACGCAGTTTGCTTAAGAATTTTAGCTTCTCTGCAAGACCTATTAAACCACGGTCGTTTTTTGACGCCGGCAGCTACTCGCAGGTTAGGAATGAAACATTCCATACCAGCGAAGATTGTCTCAGTGACTGCGGCCGCGCAGACTTCAGGATCTTCTGAGCTATAGCAGATCTGCCTCCACGGGTACGATGCATAAAATTCTCGCAATCCATCCCAGTCTGCCGACTTATAATGCCACACACGACGCCAATTAGTTGGCCCAGAAGGATCGGGTTGTATGCATGACATTTGAGTCCGGACGAGACAGTGGTCCGAGGAGCCAAGAAGCGCATCCACTGAGACGGAGTATCCATCCGGATGTGTAGTCAGCAGAAGGTCCAGTAAGGAGCTCGTATGGTCCTCTATATCTGGTATTCTCGTTGGAGAATGTACCAGCTGAGAGAATCCATAGGTCAGAGCAAATTCATGAGCAGATATCCCTGCATAGTTATTGGTTCGAGAACTGAGCCACTCACGATGGTGGGCGTTAAATTCTCCCAACATAACTAATTCTGCTGTGGGATATTGCTCTAGAACTTTGTCAGTCGTCAAACTCAGGTGCGTGAAGAGTCAAGTTACGTCCGTGTCACCGCTATGAGACCTGAATAGGCACGCATAGATACGAGTGTGGCCGCCATGATCTACGCACACCCTCAATATCGACAGGTCCCTGTTTTTAAGGATATGAAGTCGGCGACAGCAGATATCCTCCCGGACGAACATACATACACCGGCACGACTCAAAAAATTGTGCTCGAGTTTGTAGCCGGGATAACGAAGGTATGATGTCTCGGCCGGGCACGATATCTGCGTCTCAGTTAGAAATAGAATGGTTGGCTTCGCAGTCTCGAGATGGTGATGGACTGCGTTAAGATTTGCGTGAATACCCTTTATGTTGCAAAAATCCAAATTATATGTGGATGGTGTAGCCGCTGTAAAAACTCTTTTCTTTTTTCTAGTTCTGGCCATTTTGTATGAAGTTACTTAGACTAAGGATGAGGATTCACTGCACAGACAGCTTAGAAGACAAAAAGTTGCGGTACTAAGACTGCCGAAGCTCAACACAGATGATACGGTTGCTGGCACGGCGGGCGGAATTTAGTATTGTATATAATAATTTCACTAAGAATATTAGCCTAGTGGATAGACGTATCAGATCTTAATACGTGTACTCAGTGCCATGCCGGTTGTGGATTCGAATCTCATATTATGCCTTTCTTTTTGTTTTTGTTACATTTTACGAATTATGTATATTTTGTTCAGTTAAACAGCTTAGACCAATATTCTAATAGCTATTAAGTTAGATTCGGACACTACGTGGGTAGACATTTTATTTGTGTCGTTGCCGTTTTGTTTCTGGGGGTGCTTGTGCTGACAAGGTTGTTTGGTGTTTTTATTTAGCTATTAAGTTAGATGCTGTCACTACATAGGTAGCCATTTTATTTTGTCGTTGTGGATGTTACTGCTTGTGTTGATTGACTGTTTGGTGATTTTATTCAATTATTTTGCTGAAAATAATATGCAGGCCAATATTAATATTGAAGAACTATATAATATGGGTTACAATATATCTCAAATTTGAAATGAGACTGGTTTTACCGTAAGTATTTTATTTGATGTTTTTGTTATATCATAATTCTTATATCAAAATATTATAATCTAAAAAAAAAATTAAATGTAATTCTGTAGTTTGAAAAATGTTTATTTTGATCTGGCTATTTGGTTTTTAGTGGAATACTGTAAAGCGTGGGATCTCACGCAACCAAGAGGAGGGGAATTTATCAGCTCGACCTCGAAGTGCACGGCCGCGGCTCATTGATGCGACTCAAAGAAGATTTATGGTGGAACAATTGTTTCATACCGACTGCTGTGTTTTGGAGCATGTTTAATACACACTGTTCGTCGATCTCTGCATATTGAAGGATTGCATCATAGAAAGCCAGCTCAAAAACCCTTTTTAACTAATACCCATGAACAAAACAGATTGTTGCTTGCAAGGGAGTATTTAGATTTTGACTGGGAGCACACCTTATTCTCCGATGAGAAGTCGGTTGTATCATCTGAAAACGGGAGGCTTTATTTGTGGCGCAGAAATGGAACCCGTTATGCAGAACAAAATGTTGTCGAGCGCATATTGTGCAGGGTTGGATTACTCAACACCCGGTTACCGAATGAATGTTGACTTGTATTTTTTTATTCTTATGGTTAAGTTTCAATTTTATTTTCATTACGAAAACGAATACTTAAGCTATAACCATAGGAAATATATATATATATATAGATATATATATAAAAAAGAGACATTTATACGGAACCCTAAAAATAAAGTACTACTTTTCTTACAGATATTATTTAACATTTCAATATATTTAAGGCATAACATATTTTTTTTTACTTTGTTGTTTTTCAAAATATAGCAGCGTTACCGAATGAATGGTGACTTGTATTTTTCTTTATTCTTATGGTTATGTTTCAATTTTCTTTTCATTACGAAAACGAATACTCATAGGCTATAATGCTATAATCATAGGAAATATATATAGAAAAAAGAGACATTTATCAAAAACATTATTTATAAAATTTTAATAAAAACCATTTTTATTAGATTGCATGTGTTTTAATTCTTGCGAACAAAACAAAAAGTTCTCTACGTATGTAGAACGACAATGCAGTTAACACCTAATTAATTTGTTAGGTTAAGAAACCAAAAGAAATAAGAACGGTTTAAAGAAACTGGTTCCAGTATTTAGTATAAAGAAAACTAAACCTAATTTCGTCGATTTAAGGTTAATATTATTGACAGTTCTGATAATGTTAATGTGTGACTGCGAGATTCACAGAATGGCTCCACGCAATTTTAACCTTTACACTATACATGGGCTTTAGCAAATGACTGTACATGCTTTGGTTATTTTTGTGTTTAGATACTTCTCATGCCCATCTAATTATTAACTTAGAAAAGTAAACATTCTTTGAACTTTAGTAGATCGACGTGGAATCCAGGTCTAGATAAGTTTAAAGCAATATTTGGTATAACTTCTTCTAAAGGACGTTAGGAAAAAGTCAATTTTTAGTACTAGGTATAACTACAGGTAAGGATGTGCCTAGATTCAATTGGACTAAAATTCTAATAAAGATATTTTGAAACTTAAAGAGTAATTTATCACTAATTCTGTTTTAGCTTGTGCTTATCAAAAATTTACCTTTAAGCATTGACTGTGATGCAGCAGGTAATGGTGTAGGAGATGATGTTTATGCAGGGAATTGATGATAATGAAGTTATAATAGCTTGTAAGCGTGTAAGTCTCTGACTAAAGTACTAACACTAGAAATCATTGCATTGTCGCTGTTTATATGATAACGGTAAAGAATTGATTGTTATGGATCATGCTGATAAAAAAATAATTTTTGAAATTATCAAACCCCACTGGTGAATTGGGAATAGACTATTCGTTGGTTCAAAATTTATTTTATTTTACTAACAAAGACATATAACTTTGTTCCAGATATTTAATCTCTTTTCAAGCTTACTTTTGATTATACATAGTAACTAAGAGCTTTAAATAATTCACATTATGGGGAATCGTAACATTTGTTCAAGACAGTTTTATTGTACCGCCGTTCCCATACCTCTTTACCACTGTAGTCGTAATAGAAAAAAAACATTATGTAATTGCTGCGCTGCGGCTTGTAGACAAGAAAAAGTTTTCCACGTAAAGTTGGGATTTGAGATTTTTCGTATATTCCATAGTGTGGGGTGTCTTCGGATAGGTTGGACCATATTTTGATTCAGGGATCTGTTTGCGAAATATCAAGCTTTAAAGCGCTGATTTCTCATAGCTAAATCGCTTAACGGTACGGGGGGTTTAAACAAAAACGGCCTACAAGTTTTTCAAATATCCGCAAATCCGCAATAATTCTCATTCTACGGAACCCTAACTTAATGCGTGTATGATACGCACTTGGCTAGTTTTTACAGAAAAAATAAAACGATCTTGTAGACGAGTGCCTTATATAAAGCCTAACAACAATAGTACATTGTGTATTAAGGGCGGTAAGGAAAAAATTACTAACAAGAGGCTATTTAGAGGCCTAAGGCGGAAGGACGTAGGCTTTTATGATTTATGAGGTTTTGATGATGGTTTACTTTACAATTTGTAAAAACACAATAATAGTTTTCTTAAGTTACCTTAGTGTGTAAATATTTATCGTCTGGAGCTTAATTAATATTTTTTCTGCATTTTCTCCCATAAGTACCTTCGATTTTTTACTCACATACCCATCTGACTTTCTTTTCCAAAATGCAGATAATTTTATATACTGTTTAATATTGATGTAATTTTTTGGACTTGAGAGTGCTCTTAAACATAGAGTAAAAAAGGAAGACGGTTTGTATTTTCTGACAATTTTCCAAAAGTAAGAATAGGGCATTTTCTGGAAACGAACACGTTTTCTTCTTGTTTCTCCAGGTAATAAAACTAGCGTATGCGGTTAAGTGCCTACTTGTCTTTAGGCTTCGGTAGTAACAGGTTCATATTAACAATATCTGGCGGTGTCGCGTTTATATCAAACTCGTCTGATGACGAAGACATTTTTTTTTGTAAGATGTAAATAAAGGAACTTATCGAAAAAAATGGTGGGAACAGAAGTGTCTAGAGAATTTATGAAATAAAAAACTTAGGCTAAAGTTTAAACTTTTTGCTCGCTAGTGTCGTTATAAGTTCACACCATTTCAATATGGCGACTGTAGTTTTGATTTTGACAACCGAGTCAGAAAATTTGTTGTTCTATAATTGCTCGCTTGACGCGTAGTTCATATCTGAAACTACAGATTCCACTTTTGTACATACTTGTTAGAATAGATAAAACTGTACGTATGGTCTACGTAAGTAGAGCGCGCGCGATGCGTTCAATGACATTATAAATGATATCGCCCGTGGGTTTTATAAACTCCCGCTTTGCCTTGAGGAAAGAAAAATTTACAAAGAAAAAGCCTTCGGAAGTAATTAAGGTCGTAGCACCCACTTACCCAGCACGTAATAACACTGTTTCGAGTAAGTGTATGAAAAAAAAGATTACTGGTTGTATCGTTTTACAAAAATATAATTTTCCATGTTAATCTTCAACAAAAAAGGAGCTTTAAAAGTTCTCTATTACCTACTAAAGTGTTTGTCGAGTAAGCAAACTCCCAATCAACGTATGTGGTCCAATTCTAATAAAGCAAGATAGCGACAGAATCGTCATTCCCTATTTGTATTTGTGGGTATTAACCACGTAGGGACAGGGCGATCGGGTGCGAGATTGTGTTGTCGCGAAGTCGGAACACTTGTATGAAGGTATTTTACTGGTTCTACTGTGCTTTTACGGATTTGCGACGGATTGGCTAGTAATTATTATAGATAAGAACACAGTTTTTCTTTGTCATACAAAGTATTTCAATATCAGTGCCGACTTGCTGATTCCAGATCACGACATCAGGCAACTCCACTCGGTCACGGTACGGTATATATAGGTTTGTAGGTCTTCATAGCCCGGCGTAGAGTTCCATGCTGTTGCTTTCTGTAAACTCTCGTCTTTACTCCGGTTTACCCGAGTTGGGTTTATGAACGCAACGCTGCAAGGTGGTATTGGCTTAAATTCTAAGGAAATTTTTTTTATCAATATTTTTCTATTTTAGAATTTTTTGTTGTTACTTGATACTATAAATACTCACTACTGTGTACTGTTTTTAGTAAACTCAATTTAGTAATTATTAAATAGATTTTTTTCTTTCGTCAGGTACCCTTAGGGTTCTGATTGTACTGTTTCTCACAATATTATATTCGTCGCAGAAAGAAAACACCATCTTACCAATTAAAAACAAGATAAATGTTACATAGTTTATTATTATTTCAAAAACTGTCGGATTTTTTTTTCACAAAGAAAAATTGGTCCGACCAATGTCGAGTGTACATCAATTTTATCAAACGATGCTTGGGAACTAAAACGAAATGTTCGTACTTAGCTATAAACAAACTTCAATGACATTGCAAAGCAACCTGTTCAGTGAAACCATGAAAATTTAAAATGCGGTCTTAATACATCATTCGATATAAAAACGTGTATGATACCTGTTTAAATAATACGTCCAAAAAAATACTATTATTAAATAATTAAAAAAAATTACAGATACCTATGTTAATGATACGATACAAAAAATGACAGATACCCATGTTTACGATACGATAAAGGAAATGACAGATACCTATGTTAATGATACAATTAAAGAAATGACAGATACCTATGTTCATGATACGATAAAAGAAATGACAGGTACCTATGTTCATGATACGATACAAGAAATGACAGATACCTATGTTTATGATACGATAAAAGAAATGACAGGTACCTATGTTCATGATACGATACAAGAAATGACAGATACCTATGTTTATGATACGATAAAAGAAATGACAGATACCTATGTTTATGATACGATAAAAGAAATGACAGATACCTATGTTCATGATACGATAAAAGCGCCACCCTTACCTTAAAATATAATGACTTAGATAATATAGGTATAATAATATACTTTAATCAGCCTTCGTAAAAATCAGCTGTAAATAAGGTCATGCGAAGCATTTACCTATGGTTGGTTACATTGAACAGGATTACTTTGACGACAATTTAGGCGAAGGTACTGTGTTTGTGTAAAGCAAATTTGTGCCTTGCTTTTAATACAAAAAATCCAAAAAAATGTTTTAAGTACCTCTTTTGCAGTTATAAATCTAGTATAGTATGTACTATTCATATATTCAAACAGCTTTTTCTCAGGCAGTGCAACAATCTTAGTTTTATAATTCTTTTGCCATATTAACATCAATCAGGACTGGATGTAGCACATTCCTAAAACAGTCAAATTTTGGGTAATATTTACCATTTTCGGTACCCAAAACTTCAATAGTGATTTTGATATTATGCCCTGTTACTAGTTACTTAAAGTATCCGAAAATTCTTAAAATAAAATAAAATTCAATTCGTACAACTACTTAACCTACCTATTTGGCTAATTGTTTCATTATTTTTGTCTTTGATAACTATCTGATTTGATATATTTAGTCCGATTCATAAAAAAAATGTAGTGCAGTTGCAAAATCTGTTCTTTAAAACAAAACATTTTATAAAAGACACAATTCTGCTTTACAGTTTTTATTTGCCATACTAACTCCATTGATATCATTTGCTAACATCTTTCTACATTTACGTACAAATTATTAACCAACTTTTAAACTTAATACTAAAATTGACAGAACTCAATTGTTGGTACTAACATTTTGTGCCGTAAAACGAGTGTGATATATTGTATACCGTACAATATCGCTTAATATCAATTAAATTACAATAACATTACTCGCTAACTATTTACAATAAATGCAACTGGAATACTTAAAAACCTGTGCATCCATTTAATTAAATCAAAAGCTTCTTAAGAGCCTGGCTCTTGCGATAAAAGGAGGAAATTGCGTTTATTGCGACTTAATTCAAAGAGTAGCAGTAAGAATTTCTGTCGATCCCAAACTCAAATATCATTAAACCTTTAGGTCTGACGAGACTTCGCCTTCCTTTGTGTGTTCTACCCAGAGAATGACAAAAAATTTCATTCGCTGGTCCCAGTACTTGTATCTTACGCATCATGCGTTATGCTTACAGCTTGTTTTTTAAATGATGTCCATGACTACTCTATCATTGCACCGCTGGTCTTCGGTGGGGAGTTTACCCTCACACTACTAAGATTGATAACTCCAAATGCGGTTAGAGGTGGGCTTCTTCACGTGAACTTTCTTCTATTTTTTCCCCTCAAAAAAACTAAAAATCTTATGATGTTAAATAATTTTCCATTTCCTTTTTGAGTTTATTGCTGTAGATTTCAGCAAAATTTTTCTTCTATGCATATTGTGTATTTTATTTAGATCGTGATTTCATTATTTATAATATAAAAAAATACATATACAGTAATAAATTTGTTACATTTACAAGCATAGGTTATAGGTTTTTTAAACAATGTATACAAACATTACAACAGCGGTACTTTATGGCTGAGACAATGATAAAACAACATTTTAATAAAACAGCAATAATATATGCTAAACATTTTTTTTATTTCGTTTCAAGCTTTAATTTATTTTAAACAGGAAACAGGAAAATGGGACGGTGTTGTTATCTACTATTAAAATTCAAGAAAGCCAATATATTATTTCTTTACATTTTACTTCAATATTTGTTACTAAGAACCATTCCATTAAAAACATGGTACAAACAACAAGTAACTCGTAAATTGTACCTGTTTATATCAAAATTAAGCGTATTATAAGAAGGTAACTCATATTATTTTATCATTATTTCTTGAATGATGTATTTGAAGCAGAATATACGACAAAATCTCTTTAAGGTCGATACTTTAAGAGGTTGAAATCGTTTAAATCATATTTCCCAAAATAATCAACTGACTAGTTTAGAAATGTAACCAAGCAATATTCTACAATATTTACACCTGACTAAATTCTAATTGGGCAAGCAAAAAGATTTTGACTCAGCTTCACGATGACAACGTCCTCTAAGTCCACTATCTTTCAAACTTTATGTAAAATGTTGTATAAGATCTAATAAATATAGGAAAGAGATATTGAAACTTGTAAAAGTTGAGTCTTCAATAAACGATATGCATCATTTTACGATGACAGCTCCCTTTGTTAATGCCATCCTTATTAAAATTTTTTTTGCTTTCTGATAGAATATATAATATCTATATAGTATATTTGCTCTTGGATTTTACACAAGGATTAACAAGACTCATTCCATGATATTAGATTTTAATATTGAGTAGTCAAAAAGCACTTTACTGTCATCGTATTGGCCTTAGATTTAATTAAATTATTAAAAGCATTGTAGGTGAAAAGTTGATTAGAAATTACAAAAAAATCTAAGATAGGTTAAAGATAGCAATGTACAAGACAAGATCAAATGAATATCACAGTAAAAATAACAAAAACATTATACAGAACAAAGAGATAAAATATATTCAAACAACAAGAAACATTACAATATCTCGTCTAATAAATGCAATAACAAAAGTTTGTCGAAAAGATTAGTTACTCACAATCATTATTTAAATATTTTTTCTTCAGGCAAAAAACATTTAAATATTACGTTCAGTTATATTTACATTACTAACATACCTGCGTATCAGTCAGTATTTTTTTATTTAATCATTTCAAGCAATTTCATCTTTCACCAACAAACATTCACTTTCTTGACCGACGTAATTTAACATAATATGTTATGTTTAAAGGTTTGTGAGTTTAACCATTGCGAGGTCAATAGAGGGCGATAGCGGCTACAGCTTACAGTACACGTGTAAATTCATTCACTTTACTAATTCTCGTATAAATCTACCGTCTTTAATTGATATGTCCAAACTTTACACTGTTAACAAACTATCAATATCTGTCTCTATTTTTGATGGTATTTTAAACGTACCACTCTTTGATGCCATCTCTTTTTACGGGTTGGGTGGGTAATGGAGCAAGCGGTGCCGAAGGGGCCGTTGCATTCCTATTTAGAAGCAAAGGCTGTAAGTTTCTCGACGCGCCTCCAGTCGGAGCGCTTGAAGCTCCACTTTGATAGCTTGAGTGAGCCTGTTCAAAAAAAGTTGAAATAAAAAAGATTGAGAAATCCTTCATAATATGTATTTTATCGAATTACTTATGGATCTATTTAGGTGTTATTATAGTTCATTTTACCTGATAGAACAATATTACCTACCAGTACTACCTACTGAATTAGAAGTTACCTACGTTATGTTTTGTAACACCTCCTTTTATTAAACTTCCTTTTGTATTTGGAGTCTTACAGATTGTTGTATTTGAAACAGGAAACGGACGAGGTTGACTAATAATGTAAAATTTATGAAACATTTACCAGGTACTTTTGAAATACTAGCGTAACCTTCGTACAAGTTTTTAAAGTAACCTGATTTCCAAGAAGTGCGGCGCCAGCGCCCTGCTGATAGTTCTTATCTTCTGTAACTTTGTATGAGGGATCGAGTTTGAACACAATGTACTTGAGCACGATAATCACTATTAATATAATTGCTATGAGCACTGATGCCACTATACCTGAAATAAAAAATAGTTACATCAGATAACATTTTGACCCGAAGAGAAATTTTGAGTGTAGTTGTTATCATAGTCTACTGAGTGACTTCAAGCTAATGTTCGTAATGCTGGCAGTATAATTTTATATTATAATAAGGTTTTGAATATATAATATGACAAGATTTTGAGTTGTTTTTCGGATGATTCATCGTTGTATCTTATTGTCCAAGTTAGATCTATCTAAGTTGCGCGTTGTTCTTTGTATATATATATATATATATATATTATTTTTTTATTTATTTTAAAAACTTTATTGCACAAAAAAAGTACAATGGGTGGATGCCTAGTGGCATTATCTACCAGTCAACCTATCTTAAAACGAAAAGTAACAAAAACAGTAGATGGTGCACAAAATAGCTTATTTAACTATTTATAGCAATAATTCACATAAAAAATAATTAAAAAAGTAAATCTATAAATATATACAAGATACTTATAAAATTATATAATACATATCAAAAAAGAATATTAATACAATAATATATGAATGATATATGATACTAACTAATACTAAACTTCTGTATACCTACCTAATAAACATTATACATACCTACATAAAATACGATTTAATTTCTCAGTCAGTAATATTAATTATTTTTATAATGTCTTCTTAGTGATATTTTAAAAGAGAGTTTAGAAGACGCTTTTCTAATTTCTACAGGTAACGCGTTCCAGAGTTGTATAGCCTGACAGGAAAAGGAACTTGAGATAAAACCGGTTCGGTGAAATGGGACTTTTAATCGGAGGTTGAAGAGCGAAGATGTTGTGAATGTGAATCACTAAGATATTAAAATTTTGTTTTTAAATAAGATGGTGAGGATGGATCATTCAAAATAGAAAAGAGAGTACATAGGATACGTATTTGGCGTCGTTCTTTCAATTTAAGCCAGTGCAATTGAGTGCGAAAGTTAGAGATGTGGTCATATTTACGAAGACGAAATACGAATCGAATGCAGTTGTTTAGAAGACGGTCCAGTTTATAAAGAAGTTCTTGTTTAAGATCACAGTAGCATACATCTGCATAATCAATTATAGGTAACAACAAAGAATTTACAAGCAGTATCTTTGTGTTAACGGGTAGAAAATGTTTGAGCCTGTAAAATGATCTTAGTGTACCTGTGATCCTAGCACAGACTTGAAAAATTCGAGAGTTCCAACTTAAGTCACTGTCTATCATTAAACCAAGATCTTTCACCGCCGAGCTATAAGAAATGGTAGTATTCTCGTATGACACTGAGTTTATAGATATTTTATTGAGTTTTTGAAGTTGACGAGAACTCCCTAGTATTATCGACTGACATTTGGAAGGATTCACTTCAACACAGAATTTGGCAGACCAATCGCTAATTTGTTTTAGATCCCTATTCAATTTGGCCACAGAAATGTTTATATCATCAGCCGCAGCTTGACTACATAATTGTAGGTCGTCTGCATACAAATTGTGGTAGAGATATAATTAATAAAAAGTGAGAACAATAATGGAGATAAGATTCCACCTTGCGGAACCCCGGCGGACAGGTCGGACCATCCAATAGGCAAATAGGTGTGACATCCACAATTCCGAAACTTCTTGAAAGTACATGTTTATTAGTATTATGTAACATTTTTATACTTCCAGGTTTCTGAACCTAAGCAAATACAGGATATGGCGTAAATATTACCAGATTGAATCCCTTAAACAGGAAAATCAGTAATATAGAGTTATATGAATTAAGTAATATTACGATTAAATAATCACTACCTGCCTTTCATTTTAAGAGTAGGTACCTACTTCGTGTACAAGTCCACTAGTCGTTGCTCTCTTGGGTTTGCTCTAGCAATGAACAGCGGGAATAGCTTTTTATCCCTTTTATTAATAATTTTATCTTTTACGGTATATTTTAAATTTACTGTTATTAGGTACATAATGTGTGTTTAAATGCTGACTGACCTACAATAGTCGCGAAAAACTCCGATTCCGGTGGAACTACCCTATTATCTGTAGTTTTTGGATGATACCATTTTGTAGTTTTCTCATGCCCGTATCCATTATAGTCCACGTCAGTTTTCCCAGGGATCCTATCCGGATTGCTTTCTGTTTCATACGTTGGTACTCGCGGCTCTATTTCATTTCCTCCCGTCTCTTCGTAGTCCGGCATACGATTCGTGTCATCATTGGTTGTATGGGTAGTTTCTTCGGGTATGTGATGAACAGTTGTTGGCGTGGATTCCCGTCCACCGTGCGTGTGATCTATTAATGGAAGCAAAGCAATCAATAAAAAATATTGGAAAATTGTAAGAAGACGAACGTTTATTAAATCCCGATGCGAAATATTGTCTGCTCTTAAACTTGATTTGTATAACAATACACAATGTATAAAACAAAGTGTATGAGAAGAAGTTTTCGCTGCTGAGAACGTTGAATCTAATACCTCATTTACATTCAGCTACTTTCACTGCTCCTCGCGCTGACGACAGTAATTCCCTAGATACTGCCGTGGCAGGATCGACAGAAGTGTGTGTTTACATTCTGCCCTACCACTACCACTCACTTCGCTTTCGACTTTCGGCAATGGCGGACGTCGAAATAATTACAGCGTCCGTGCTGTGTCTTCTTGCAATATGCAATTATGTTAATTCTTTAAAAAGTTATAAAATAAAAAATTGTAAATTCGTCGCCGCAATAGATTGTGGATGATTTTAGTTTAAATAATTTGTGGTTTTCGTCCTTAAAATCCCATTTTGGCAGTAAAAAAACAAGGCATCACGCTCGTCAGATTCATCCAAGCGCTTAGCAGGAAGCGGTACGGAGCTGAATCCTTTAACTTTCGCACAAAAAACCGCTCATTTGGGCAGCCTCCGGCAGCGCAAGTAGCAATGGTAGGAGCATGAAAAGAATCGTGTTTACATACTCTTCCTGTCCACTTCCCAGCCCACTTCCCTGCTCACTTTGGCTGAATGTAAATGGTATATAGGGAACGCGACGGACATTTTACGGCTTATCAAATATCTGACAACTAAAATAACATTAACAGCAACATTTGCCTTATATATATTGTACTTTCAATATTTATTTTTTAACTTGGTTTTTTTTTCTCCGCAATGGCTCCTTCTTTTATGTTCTATGTGCTCTATATCTACTAAATAAAAACTAAGATGTGAATTGTATTCTGTAGTCTTACCAACAATAGGTGTAGTTTTCTTTTCAGGTGCAGTGACAGGATCCGTGGCCCCAGCGTGCAAGTTATCGTGGTCGGATACGGCGCTACGGCCGACAGTGCTCCGTGCGTTCGCTCCGGCCACAGTCACGCCGGTCGTCGAACCTTCTAGAGTTTTACCCACGTGCTCCGTTGTAGTCATAGATACAGTTGGGGAGATAATTAAGTGTGTGCTAGTTACGACGGATCTGAAAATTAAAATTTCAGTTATAATATGGAATAATAAGTGATAGAGCAAAATCTCAAAGTATTCGTTAAACGAAACGTTACAATAATTCTGGAAAAGCTCTTACGTTGTATGATGTTCCGGCTCCACAACATCTTCGCCACTGGAACCCGAACCCTCTATACAGTCCTCATCATCACAAGGACTTTTCATTTTCCCACTCTTTTGACCCTAAGGCACACAAACAAAGAATATTACTTTAGATAAATTAGAACAGCTAAATACTTGTGTTAGTTGACGGACGTCTAATATTTGTATTTTTGTATAATTGTTATTATGCAGGGTGTCACGAGTTTTCTTATATAATTTAGAACCAGGCTATATAGCATATTTACTTGATTAATGCCTTATAGAAGAATTTCCATTATTTTTAACCAAGGTTGGCCTTTTTAGAGTTTTCTAAAGGTGGATCCATGTTTTTGTTCTTAAATTTTTATTACTGTCCTATTTTAATGCTCTTTTATTGTGACGTTCTGTCAACGGTCCGTCTGAGAGTAAGGAAGTCCGAAAGTTTAGCTTAGAAGTTTAGGGTCTGTCGATACATGTAACAAAGATAGAGTACTGTTAGTTGAGTATTACTTTTAAATAATAATAAAGAAATCACTGTTGAAAACCGTGTGCAATCTTATTTTTTTTTTTGTAATAATTTACATAGTTTTACAACTCTGAGAATCCATTCGAAGGTTATCGATACCGACATTAAAAGATGCTGTGACTTTTGTCATAATTGATATAACAGGGTAGAAAAAAAAGTCTGAAGTTCGAGAGAATGTACCCTGTAATGGCAAATTTTACTCAAAGGAAACAGTAGTTTCAAAAATAAGTTAAACTGGAACGATTATTTTTTTTTTAATAAATAACCAGTTCTTGCCGGGAATAAAACCGGTGAAATATGAAAAGAAAATATTCTCTATTTTATGATATCGGTCGAAAGGGTAGGTCATTTCTGAGAATCATTTTATTTTTTTAATAACATCGTATTTAAATTACAAAAAGACCAAGAAAAATAAATGAATTGATATTGCCCATGGTGTTTGGTTGCTACTTAGCTAAATTATCTTACAACAGTATAATGATAAATTATATATTATTTTACCTTTGTATTTTTTAGGGTTCCCTACCCAGAGGGCATTAACTGAGCCATATCACTAAGCCTTTGTCCTGGTAAATTACGGAAATGGTGGTACGAAACTCACGGTGCGTGAGTTTAACTCGCACTTGACTGATTTTTATTGCATTACAGCACAAAGTTTTACAGTTTTCGAAAAGAATATAACAAATATATATAACCTTAAAAACTCTTGGAGGAGGTCGCCTGGTGGATGGCACATAAACGGGGGTGATTAAATCATCACCGGAACCAGCGTCCGGCAGCACGCAGGCATCTTCATCATCATCTCGGCACCCTGACCCTGCTCCTGAGTACACCAGCTCATCCAGTACTCCCGGCCCACCGTACCCTGACGGTGGTGTCTGAAGAACCATTAACGAAATTTTGTGAATAGGCTTTGTTAAAAAGGTCTGTCAAAAATTAATAAATAAATAATAAAAAACCCGGCTGCAGAAACATTTAGAACTAAACAGAAATTAAAACATACTAAATATTTAACTATAAGCAGACGGGACTCATTTTAAGGTAACGACTATATTGTGAGCAATCAGTAGGTAGGTACAGTATTTAAGGTAACGACTATATTGTGAGCAATCAGTAGGTAGGTACAGTATTTAAGGTAACGACTCTAGTGTGAGCAATCAGTAGGTAGGTACAGTATTTAAGATAACGACTCTAGTGTGAGCAATCAGTAGGTAGGTACAGTATTTAAGATAACGACTCTAGTGTGAGCAATCAGTAGGTAGGTACAGTATTTAAGGTAACGACTATAGTGTGAGCAATCAGTAGGTAGGTACAGTATTTAAGATAACGACTCTAGTGTGAGCAATCAGTAGGTAGGTACAGTATTTAAGGTAACGACTATAGTGTGAGCAATCAGTAGGTAGGTACA
This sequence comes from Apoda limacodes, assembly GCA_946406115.1. Taxonomy (NCBI): domain Eukaryota; kingdom Metazoa; phylum Arthropoda; class Insecta; order Lepidoptera; family Limacodidae; genus Apoda; species Apoda limacodes. Next base: position 35,226,008 of record OX291542.1, on the reverse strand, counting down.
GTATTTAAGATCACGACTCTAGTGTGAGCAATCAGTAGGTAGGTACAGTATTTAAGATAACGACTCTAGTGTGAGCAATCAGTAGGTAAGTACAGTATTTAAGGTAACGACTATAGTGTGAGCAATCAGTAGGTAGGTACAGTATTTAAGGTAACGACTATATTGTGAGCAATCAGTAGGTAGGTACAGTATTTAAGATAACGACTCTAGTGTGAGCAATCAGTAGGTAGGTACAGTATTTAAGGTAACGACTATAGTGTGAGCAATCAGTAGGTAGGTACAGTATTTAAGATAACGACTCTAGTGTGAGCAATCAGTAGGTAGGTACAGTATTTAAGATAACGACTCTAGTGTGAGCAATCAGTAGGTAGGTACAGTATTTAAGATAACGACTCTAGTGTGAGCAATCAGTAGGTAGGTACAGTATTTAAGGTAACGACTATATTGTGAGCAATCAGTAGGTAGGTACAGTATTTAAGGTAACGACTATAGTGTGAGCAATCAGTAGGTAGGTACAGTATTTAAGGTAACGACTATATTGTGAGCAATCAGCAGGTAGGTACAGTATTTAAGGTAACGACTATAGTGTGAGCAATCAGCAGGTAGGTACAGTATTTGAACTTGCATTGACAGTCCTGTCTGCTTATAATTAAATATTTAGTAAGTTTTAATTCCTGATTAGTTCTTAATGTTTCTGCTGTCGGTTTTTTTATTATTTATTTATTTATTTTTTTTATTTACAGCTTCTTAGTGTTATTTTGATTTTCAATTTTTGCTTGAAATCACCATTTAAAATTCTTTATTTTGATACCCCACTCGGTAGGTTTTGAAAAGAAAAGATTTTTCATGCCACGCAATTTGGCGCCAAAAATCCGCTATTTTGATTATAAATATCTTTTTAATAGGGCCTATGAATGACACTGTAGTGGTTAAGAAAAATCTAACCACGTATAATACACTAAAATCGGTTTAGCCGTTTAGTAGTTATAAGGGAACATAGATTCGGACATACATACAGGTCAAATATATAACACTCCTTTTGGGCTTTTCCGCAGTCGGGTAACAAGGCTATCGTAGGATTTTGTTCTTAGTTTGATGATTACACACTTTAAGTCAAATAAGTTCCTATTGTTATTAAGTTCATATAAAATAGTTTTAATTATCCCACTTAAAATTTTAGTTTACCAGGTTATGGTAAACTAGGAATTAATTGAACCCACTCAAATAAAACTGGTCAAATGAGGGTCGTGCACTAAGGGTTTCAAAGTAAAACTAAAAATAATTATCCAAATTTTTTTTTATTACTGGCGGGAGACCCACTGGAAGAAGTAGTCAGGGGTAGAGATCGCCAATAACCGATTGGGAAAAAAAGGTTATCGATCTGTGACCACGGTGGACTGCAAGAAGACATAGTGTAAGACAGCCTCCTACCAGGTAGATAAATGACCTTGTTAGAAAGGCAGGAAGCCCCTAAATGCTAGTGGCCCGAGTCTAGGAGGCCTAAGTTCATTAGTGGATGTCTTCCACCTAAGGTAATCATTATTAGTTACCTGCTGCATTCTATTGATATCCCTGTCGATGGGCGAATGTGCGCGCCTCGCGTCGCCACGCACGACGGCGGTGGGCTCCCCGGCGGCGGCGGCGTCCAGCGGACGGGCGCCGTCCACGACGAGTCCCGCCACCACGCCGCTGAACGACCGCGCGCCACCCGCTCCGCCGCCCACCGTGATCGTCGACATACTGTTGAATATTGTTGATTGTTGACCACCTGCAATTTCGGGGAAACTTTTAACTCAAAATTTGACAGGATACCCTGAAATATACGGGCACAATCAATTATCTCGTTTTGTCCTCAATATCATATTGACGAAAGCAAGTCTTACACAAATCAGACGTTTCTTAGAAGAAAGTTAAATTCCGTCATGGAAAAACAGTAGGTACCAAGTGAGTGCCTTTGGAATGCATCATAAGCATTAATTTTCTTACAAAATCAGTCTAGAACAAAAAATGGCATAGGCAATGCCAATAAGATGAAACAAATTAATAAATAGAGAAACTTTGATTATTAACCTGTATAGATGGAATGCAACATTTCTTTTGTAGTATGGTTGTTCAAAGTTTTTAAGGTGGTCAGTTAAAAAAATATTATTTTAAATAAATATTTTCCAAATAATAGTGGTTCCTAGATTAGAATAAATACTGGGTGAGTCTTTTATTTTATTATAGATAATTTTATTTGAATATTAAAACTATTTTACGACGATATTTGTATCTATATAACAGACTCATAGTTTTCTTACAGACATTTAGATGTATATTAGTGGTTGTATGTGATTACCCCTCTGGGAAACAGGCATGATGTTATGTATGTATGTATGTATGTGATAACTAAATTGTTTCAAATAAAGGTTAACACAAGTTTCGTCTACGTCGATTTTGCAAGTAATTGATATCCTTTAGTGAAATAATATATGTTTAGATGTCGCAAATAAATTACCTTTAAAAAATTGTTAATTTATAAATACATATGTACTTACTAAAAGTGGGAACTATAGTTATACTAGGCATAATAATTATATAACCTACTAAAAGATTTAGATCTGCCAAGAGATACAGTAATTACTATGTGTTATCCCTGTATCCATAACGGCATTAGTAGGGTTTTACTATTTGACTGGTTACTATTAGCTAGTGTAGGTGAGCGCTGATGTACATCGGAGGGCGACCCATTAACCTGAACACTTAGCTACCTAGTTCCCACTTTGCAAAAACAAAAGGTTTGGCTTTGTATAGTGTTTGCTTTCAGATGTGGAAGAAGTAAAAATTGGGTTCCTTTGCGTAGAGATGACTAGAAAATCATAATATTACCCTGTTTCCTCTTCCTATAGATATTCGAGTAGGTATTTGCTTTGTTTAGGTATTGTTGTTTAGGTATAAGAAAAGAGATCACGTTATGTATTTATATTAAAAAATAGTGAAACTTTAAATTAAGTATATTTATGATTGTAGATTTACCTGTTAGGATATTTATTTTCTTGGTTTGTTTTTTTGCTTATTTTGTATGATACGACGTACCTCTAAAAGAACTGGGTTTACTACTTATTTGACACAACGGTATTCGGGTCCTTCCACTTTTGACGATTACGCTTGGCCAAACAAAATAATTAAATAAACTCATTTTATGCATTAAATTATGAAATATTAGCTATATTTTTCTCTTACTCGTTTGAGAGACTGTAGTGAAGCTGCGAAGTCTCGTAGGCTATATATTTTTTATTTATTTATTTTTAAAATTTTAGAGGGCTTTACAACCTTGCAGACATGTACTACAAATAATACGTAAAGTTGTAAAAAAAGTTAATAGTTAGTAGTTAGTATTTTTAACTTTTTTGAATTACGCTTTAAGAAAAAATTAACAATATCTCGTGGCGGTGCTTGTTTACAGAATATGGAGCCTTAAAGGATACTAACTACAAACATTTTAATTTTTATGTAATGATTTCGTAGGTTTGGCGATAAACACTTCAGTAGATAATAAGGTAAAATTATGAAACATCAGGTTTATAACAAAATATTTATTTTTATGACTATTACAGGAAAAATTAAGAAAGGCATGACAGTTTTGGATGTCAAGATTGCATTTTTATTATTATGATACAAACGTCAAACACTCACTCCACTACCAGGCTTTTACGGTTATTACTAGAAAAGTACCTACAAAAATAGCAGATTATATACCCAATAATTATTTCCTTTTTTTTCTCATTCTCAAAAGCACAATAGAATTCAGACAACGAATTTTCCCAGAAATTAAACCTTGCTTGATCGATTTGTCATCCTCAAAAACCCCATTATTGAAAATATCATCAAAATCATTAAAGAAGTTCCGAGAACGCGATTACAAATTTATAATAATTGCTCTTAAAATAGTATGAATTATGAAACAGTTCTTCGTTTCATAAACCCGCATCAACACGTCCCTACTGTTGGGGCACGGCCTACCCCCATCATACACACAATATTTTATTATTGTAAAGAAATTACATAATACATATCGCAATCGCGGCCGTAGTGATTTAAATAAGCAAGAGTAAATGGGAAAACTAAAAACTAATTTGTGTAATCCTGGTAACAATTGCAGATTTGGCACGAGGTTGGTCCGTAGACCAAGACAACAAACTGTTAATTTAATAAATAATAAAATACTAACCAAATGAAATTACTTACCGATGGAAATAACTTTTTGTCTCCTATAAAGTTTATGCAATTTTTTATAGTACAAACTGTCATTTTGAAAATGTTTTAAAACAAATAATTTGCGTCAATGCGCTCTAGTCTTGTTCTTATTCAGTCACTAAACTGATCGCTCCGTACTAGTACAGTCTTAGAGATGTACTAGTACAGTATTCTAGTACTATTAGTTCAGTAGTACACTATGTAGTACGGATGAGCTAAAACATGTCAATTTTCATATCAGTCTGTATAATCCTATTACAAGACTCGATTAGCGAACGCGACAGCATCGTACGTAGGTACCTATTTTGCTTTTTATTTTTTGGTTTCCAACCAAAATGATGAAAACGAACCTTGGTATGACTTCGGTGTCTGTATGTGTGTCCCAGGAGTATTTAATATTAATCTCGGTAAAAAGTAAAAGTGTATTAAAATATGGATTCGATTCGATATACTTGTGCATATAGGAGCCTTTAGTTTGAAAACCTTGTTAAGGGTAAATAAGTTAACCATACAAAATTAATTTGCCATAATTTTCGCAGTTCCCTAAATTTTACTTTGTAGAAACGTTTTTAGTGTCATTAGTATTTTCAGAGCCAAATGTTTCTTCGTTGAGGCCTATCTGGTGCTATTTTAAATGTCTAAACCTAATACATAAAAAGTAAAAATTTAAAAAAAAGGCGCAAACGTACCTACTAGTTACCGCCACCAAAGCACTTATCAATCATCTATGACATTATTTATTAATTTATTTAAGCACACATATATATGTATATATATATTTACAGTTACAATACATATAACCGTGCACATACATTAAACACTACATATAAATAACGAATGCAGTAACTTGAGTAACAGACATCAACTAAAAAGCGACAAGTATCAATGAACTACGAAAAATTACTGACTGAATTAATTCAGGTACTAGATTCACTTGTACTGTTCTTTCGTAAAATAGATTTTATGTTGTGGTCTTTAAAGTTTTAATTAATACAAAGCACGAAACGCTTAGGTCTTTTATTTCCTAGATTTTGCGGTCATATTTCTGACGCGCATACCGCTTTCACTCATGCGTCCATCGTAAAAAAACCGAGACAGAAGTAAATTCTTTCCAGCGCTGTGACCGCACGATTACGCCAAGCACTTTTTTCATTCTCTCTCTTCCATAGTTTGTTTCTTTGCTGTCGCACATGTCCGAAAAGAACGAGACCGATTGCGCTTAGGGAATAGTTCATTTTAGTACAGTACCGGGAATTAATTCCTTTTCATTCATCATTCATGTACTACACAAGACTAATGCGCACGCACCGCTTTTTGAAACTTCACTGCGCGACCGTAGCGTGAAGTAGTCTATTACTGGCCTATTTTTTGGTACGTTTCTTTGCGCCAACCTTCCATCTAGACAGGTTAATAATCAAAGTAGAGAAGATTGTGTTACTGACGAATCTCGCAGAGAGTCACTAGCCCTACCAACAAATCTAAGCCAGTTACTAACCTTGCGGATGCCTTATAGTGACAGCGTAGTTATCCAGTTGCAGCGCGGCGCGGCTCCCGTTCCTCGTGAACCTCGCTACGTGGTACGCGCCGTCGTCCACGCGCGCTCCCTCGTCGCCCAGCGGGTGGTCACCGCCGCCCACGTTGTACACCATAAACAGGTTACCGCGGATCTGGTATAAACCACCAAATATTGTGGTATTTTCATTGATCAGGGTTATTCTTTATGTCTCTTTCCTTAGATAACTACTATTTATCCATAACGGATAAATATGAAAAGCAAAGACATTAGCAAGATACCTTATTGTAAGTTGCAGTTTCAGTAAAAGGTATATAACAAGACGAAAGAAACCGTGACAACATGATTTCACAATCATATAGCTATTTCCTTCCTTGATTATTTCTTAATTTATAATGTGGTATAAAAAAAACTCTCAAAATTTAGGACGAAGTTAGAATTTAAGAAGTAATTGTTCTTAACTCACAATTTCCATCTGCATGTAGTCCTGCGTGTTGGAAGACTCTATCCTGAGCAGCACAGCATCAGCCTTGCTGGTGACGAAGCCTAGCGCCACTCGGTCCGTCTCTGTGTCTGCCACGGCACTGGCGGGGAAGGTGAACGTTATGATACCGCGACCCGGACCAAACTCGTACGCAATAGACTCTAGAAAATGAACAATAATTAAATCAGAATGGTTTTTGGATGACTTCACAAATTAATTTAAATAGGAATGCATGCTCCTTTACAAAATATACCTAACAAATGTAATCTATAAATATATTTAAAAACATTAATTATTTAAGTACTTAATTTCAAACTATCAGATAGTACCTTGTCGGAAGTCGGTGATAGCATGGGGTTTTCGATTTCGCCTCGTGTCCTCATTGGCGGAGGTTCAAGCCCGGCGTGTACCACCAATGAGTTTTTTTCTTTCTTTTTAAAGTACATTGTTCGTTCATAGTAAATTATAAACTTTCGCGTTTTTTACTCAGTTAAGATTATTATCGCGTTCGTTTCGGAATTAAGAGTTCCCACGATTGATACTTTTCATACTTTTGAAAATGCCAGTTTTGCCACCGATACCTATATACCTATCATCCGTGTAGCTTTGAAACGTTACTAACAACATTTTTGCAAACTTTACAAACAAAACTTGCAAAACGTACGGTTGACATAGACACACACTACAATAAACAATGAATATGTATAGGCAGTTTGACAGATTAACACAAAAACCCCACCTCCAGACATTGGTCTAAAGTTTCATTTTTCGGTGGCAAAAGTGAAAAATATCAATCAATCCATCAATCAATATCATTTATTCATTTTAGGCTACAATATTTGAGCACTTATGAATGTCGTTCGTAAGTCTATAGCCTGGCCGATAGACCTTGTACTGAGAAAAACCGGCAAGAAACTCAGCAAGGGCAATAACAAATATATCGTAAACAAACGCATGACAGATTATTACAGATTTACCAATGTAAAACGAACGGATGGCAGATGACAATTAAAAAAAATAATGATTCTGCATCCCATAACGAACCGCGCCCTAAGTGTACGAAAGCGTACCGGCGCGCACTACCACAGAGTACATTATATATACTGCGCACTACAGTCATACCGTGACCACGAGGAGGTGAAGGAGGTCTTCCTCAAAAAGCCGGCACTCAAAAAGATACGTTTCCGTACACATGCCGTCACAATCTCAAATTGTTCATTCACTCCATAAAAGCGTTAAAAATAAAAACATCGTGAGGAATCCTGCATGCGTCAAAATAAAAGACGTACTTATGTGCAGTCCACAAATCGCACTGGCCCCGCCATTGAATCTTGTTACAGTTGCACAGTTTTACTTAATGTATTTTTAACACACTTATTCATATAGTGCTTGTATAACGTACCGCACTAGTGCAGACATGTTAATTTATTAAAAATAAATTTGCGCGCCACTTCTTTCAAATATTTTTATCTAAAATGTGCGTGTTATGTTGTTTTATTTATTGAAAAACGTATGAGCAATCAAGGGCGGATCCAGAACAAAAGTTTAGGGTGGGCGATCTGAAGGTATTTTTTGAACTTTGAATCTGCAAACGTAAGTTACCCAATCGACCCAGCTCGTGCAGTTTTTAAATAATTAAATATACAAACCCAAGTAACCCCAAGTATATATTTATGTTTTAAAAAATGTCACATATAATTTCTTTCTCGGCGGTTTTTAGGGCGCCCCCCGCTGGATCCGCCCCTGTGAGCAATTCAAATAAACATTGGATCACAAAATCACTTATTGCCGTCAAAAGAACTAAGATATACATGTGAAGGAGTATTGAAGATACTATTATATCATCTAGGTAGGCTCGTTTTATTAACAGAACAGCATAAAAAAATTAATTAAATTAAATTTCACAATAGTATGTAAAAAATATCAAGAAAATAAAGTAATAATAATAATAATAATAATGGTCATTACACACTGGGCTCATTTATATTATTGTACGATTATATTCTTGCATATGCAATATCGCTTGTATGCGCGGTTTTCCCTTTTTCAATTTTTAAATATTTTAGACATAAAAAATATTGAGCAGGATTTGAACTCACAGACTCCTAATCGTGTCTCAGAAGTTCTGAAACCTGTGCTACATTATATATATGGTTGTGATGTTACTAATGTATTCAAGTTTTCAAGTTTTTTATTTGCATCTGAAAGCGAGACGGTAGCTCATGTTAGAGTCAAAGATTCGTGTTCGTGTTTTATAGAAGTTTGAAAAAAATATTAACGAACACAAACTTACAAGCCGTATCGAACCCAGAACTTGTCTCCCTATGTGTGTTCTACCGCTGTGATATGAGGAATTGTTTGAAATGATGCCCGCATCTCATTTTTATTACAGCACATCGCCATCGGTAGGGAATTCATCCTCAAACTTTGGAACCTAAATGTTCCCGTATAATACTTCTAACTTCCTCCCTGGGACGGTTAAGTTGTGAAATTATTTCCCTGCCAAGAATTTCTCTAGGGACTACAATATAGAGTTCCTCAAGAAAGAAGTATTTAGGTTTTTTTTAAGAGTCGGCAAGTCGCGAGTAATGCTTCCGGTGTTGCAAGTGTCCATAGGCTGCGGTGACCGCTTCAAATCAGTCCAACTGCAAGCTTGTTTACCACCTTCGTGGTATAAAAGAAGTATCTATTTTCAGTGTGATTAAACTTTCCTGTCAAATTATTAAATTGTAAATTTTGGAATATTTAAATATGTAACCTAAAATATTCTGATCATGTTAGCTGTTTCACGTGATCACCAGTCACCATCTTCACCATCAGCTACATCATAAAATGGAGACTATTAAAAAACGGTATACCATCGTAGCAGGTAGGACCGGTGAACGAAGTGAGGTCGCAGTCGCAGACGTACGTGTTCCACTGCTGCACGCACACGCCGCCGTTAGCGCACGCGTTGTGTGTACACTTCGTTGGACCTGAAAATTTAAATAAATAAAGTAATTTTGATTCAAGATTTGTTTATAAATGCTTGTATATATCTAAACATAAATAACACTTCAATTTTTTAAAGCATTTTGACTTTGATTTCAACAATTGAATATATTTTTTTTGCTTTTACAAGTATACCAATTTTATACTAAGAAAACTATCAACGTTAATGTATTCGTGATAATTTTGTTCAATGTAAGTTACATTATTTTTTCTTGTTTTAGTAGAGATATGGTTAGGACAGAGATATTTAATACTCTATTAAAAAAATGTTATACAAATCGTTAAAATTTAGTACCTATCACAAATATTCCTAACATTTTTTGGTCAAATATCACGCACTTACAAATGCTAACAACAATATTTACAACAATCTACTATTTTAAATTTATCAGTGCGTAAAATTTCAATTTTGTACATTACTAACCTCGAATCTTGATGTTTCCATAGTTATTTACTTATTTACTCAGTCGGACAGCACTTAGTTACGTTTTAGTTACTTATCACGCATAGTTGTCGCGATACTTTTTGTTTTAAATTAAAAGTCAAACTATTTTTAGTTGAGAAAATAAATTGCCTTCAATTAAAAACAAAATGATAGAAACAAGAAAGTTTAAAATACTCCGAAATCTATCATTTATACATGAGCGCAAGCATCCATTAGCTATGACTCTGTCATCTATACCGGTGCATGATTTCCGGTCCGGAACAAAGCCATCAGGAGGAAAAAGAGCATAATCCGGTTGCTTTTGAGTAAAATTCGGGCTGGGATAATTCCGGATGCTATGTTGTCGATGCAGGAAAAATTCAATGTTTGTTTCAGCGACGGATTGGATCCGGACTTATCCAGGAAGTCAGAGCCTAGTTCTCCTATTTCACACTTCAAACCCCACTTTCTTTTTTGCCACGTATCTAGTAGTTAAAATAGAGATCCACGCAAGTCTGACACTAATGCACAGATATCAAAGTGATTCTGAAACTGTTTACTTTTTTTATTTTTGGCAAGGAATTTCCTGAACCTTAGAGAAAAAGCAACAGTAACCTTCACAGCCGGAGACCAGTGAGGAACTAGGCACGACAGCATCCTCGATGAGCGAAGGTGATTCCCCAGGCAGGTCTACGCTCGACATGCAGCCTTCGAATCCCTGCCGCGACACCACACCTACCGGGAGCGAAGAGTACATGTCCTTCGGCACTCCGCCCACGAACAATACGCTATCTAACTCCAACATTAAGTTAGAACCTGAAAAACGTTTAAGTGTTTTTACAAACACTAAAAAAGATTTACCAAAGAGATGTTTCTCTGTGTTTGTATTAATATATATCCCATCGAGAGAGGTCTACTTTCAAAGAGGATCTGTTGTTATCATAGGTACGTATTGCAGTTATTATTTAATTACCACTTGCTGATATCCTCATCATATAAGCCGCTAGACGTCCTCTGATAGTCACACACCTGCTTCCTCAAACTTTTATAAAAAAACAGTATTAGCCCTTAGCCACAGATTATATATAAGTTACAACAGCATCCAATGAATCAATGAATGAATAATTTACATCATCAAACAGTCGATGGTGTAAACGAACAATTACCTAATATTGATTTTGAATGTCTAAATTACTTATTAACTCACTTGTAGTATGCATTTCAATGTCGTCATCTATTTGCAGAGTATGTATCTTCGGCGTAGGTCTCCTCACCGATACGGTGTGCCATCGATTGTCGTTCAAAAAACTCTTCAGCTTATCTTTCATTGTTACTACTCCATCCCCAAGATTAAACACACAATGAATATGGCCACTGACCAGTTCTAGAGCTATAAAGTCTTGTTTCTTCCCACCATTGTAAAATAGCAATCCATCCATCTCAGTTGTTCGAAAATAAAAATCTAAATAAGTATTAGCATAAGCTTTTAACAGAGGCAACCCAACATACGTGTGCTTTGATTTAAACGTTACTGATTTGTAAACGTTTAGAGAGTCCGGTTTTGTAAACTGTCCAGTAAATATTATGTTGGATGTATCATAAATATTGTTGTGCTCGTCGCTGCTGCCCACGCCTAAGGTTTTAGCCAGGTCTATGTATTTTATACCATTAAACACAAATTTCTGCAGATATCCCACAAAATTTGGAAGTGTTGAAGTCATTTGTATTTCTTCTTCAGGGTGAAAAAGTCCTCCCAAATGTAATGTTGATATCTCTAGAGTTGATGCTTTTCCTAAAATTGTTTCCGCTGTAACACAAGGCAAAATAAATGATAACATATTTAATTTTAATATTTTATATAAACACAACATTGACGACTAAATTAAAATGAAGTAGCAAAACAAACGCGATATAGATAAGGTATAGTACAAAGGACTTCTGAGAGGAGGAACATTCAATGATAACAATATACATTTTATTACAGAATTTACCTTTTTACCTTACGCAAGCTTTATCATATTGTATACATTAATTCAGATAAACAAAGCAACTTAGAAAACTCTACAATATTTTTTTCAATTACTTCCTGGTTACAAATGTGATACAACAATTAAAGGTTTTATTTTTTTAGTTTTTATAACTTTCTCTATCAAGACAAACACGGAGACTTACAAGAATTTATGAAATATTATTATTACAACATAATAAAACCTTCAGGGTAAAAGTTAAGTAAGTTGATTGTCTTAAAAGTTTTTTCTAAAAGATATTTGCAACAATATTTAAATTTCTTAATATTAGCACATTCACAGGGGATAGTACTACAAGAAAGGAAATAAATTCAAAATTGAAGTAAGAAATCAGAGCATCAAACAAAACAGTGAAGTTACTCAGTGCCAGCTAATAACAAACTCAAAGTAAGCAACTATTCTACTTAACTAATAGGACATCTAACACCAAAAAGACACGTCTCTAAATTTACATTTTAAAACATGTCTTTGAAATTTGAATTAACTCAATTTTTTCAAGTAAATTCAAATTTAATTCTAATTAATTGTGTTCAACACTCGATTTGATTCCGTTTTAAATATATTTCTCGTATTTTATACAATAACATTTTCACATTAAAACCCCTTTGTCGTCTTTGTTGTTTATCATATTTCTGAGGGTCGTGATTAAAATAAATTCGAAACCCTTTTTTTAAAAAAGGACTCTAAACGGAATCAAATGAAAACCAACCTTGTGTTCCACTACGTTAGGGTTAAAATAAAATGTGCGGGTGCTGTCCCGTGCATACGTACATAACGTACCGCGCACAGGCTGCGCTCCGTCCACCTGCAGTTTGAGGTTGGAAGCGCGTCGCGAAAACCGGACCGTGTGCCAATTGTCGTCCGCCACGTTCGTGCCGGCCAGGAGGTTCTAGAGGAACAACACCAGGAGGATTGTTAGATAACTCAACCATTTTCATCTTCCCACTATGAATAGGTTTAGTTTTTTGCGGGAGTTTGATGCAATCTTAAGATTCCATACCTTCTCCCTATCTCCTAGCCGCACACTAGCCCTTACTCTTCCAGCGGCTACAGCCAGCTCTATCCGGTCCGCAGAATGTTCTGACGCAGTACGTAATAGGAGACCAGCCTTGCTGGTGCGGAAACGCAGCATCAGTTCCTCAGTTTGCGTCACATGTTCGGGGCCCAGAGCCGCCGACATGTGCTGGCTGCCGTTTACAAATATTGTTGGAGATTCTGAAATCCAAATATCATCATATTCAGATCACCAATCATCAGTTTTCTGTACGATAAATAAGAAACAGGAACATAGATTATGAAATTGAAATCTCAGGACGGCTCGGTGTTTTCCGTGACTCATCACGTCATCAGGCCTGCCAAATAAGGACTCACAGTGCGTCCCAGAAATGCGCCAATAACAGATTCTGGAATCGTTACAACACGTAACACCAGACTTTATTAACCTTCGCTATATACTTGTATGTTAGCAACATTATTTTTTGAGCATATTGGGGTCTACTGTTAAACGTAAACTAAAATAAACTAAACCGAACTCTCCGAACGCTTTACATTTTTTTATGTGTAGTCTTATTTAAGAACTATAACAACCATTTTTCACATATTATAAACCTGGTAATTCGGAGCTTTACTGTTTTTTTTAACCAAAGTTTTGGCGAGTTGAGTCTGGTGTCTACGGTAACTAAAAATATTCAGTATTCATACACAAAATAAAATAAATCAAATTTTAATTATATATCGAAATTTCTTATTGTGAATATTAACCGCGTCCACACGTGGGTCCTCCGTAACTGGTAGCCGAGCAGTCGCACAGAGGTCTGTTCCATCCTTCAGAGCAGATCCCACCGTGCTGACACGGAGAGCTGACGCATTGCTTCATCAGCACGTGGCAAGCTGGACGAACAGATGCTAAAAAACAATATAATTTACAAGTTAATCTATAATATACATAAAAAAGTAGACTCTGACTGACTGGTTGGTACTTAAACGTGTAGCCCAACCAAACTACTAGGTCTGAAGACCTTAAATTTTACTCAGAGGTTTCTGTTATAATGCAGGTAAGCAGGTGAGTAAGAAAGGATATTACAAATTGAGGGTTGAAAGTTAGTACAGAACTCCAGCATTTTTGGAGTTATACTATCCATAAAAATTTGGTTGGCCTTTAGGTTGAAAAATAAGATAGACGTGTTTCACCGTGTTTGTAAAGTTAACCTTAATTTTACTCTGAATGTTTGCTATAACATAAACGAGCTCTTAGAAAGGGATTTGCAAGATTCGACCCTAAAGGGGTAAAAGGGGTGTCAGGAGTTTGTACGGAAATCCGTAATTTTTTTAAAAAATAATCATGCTCAAGATTTACAAAACAGAGGATGAAATTTTGTATGACGATTCCGGTTTCTTTATAAGAAAAACAGTAAGCAGTTAAAAGTTTTGTTTTTTTTTTAAAAAAGATCACGCGGACCATGTCGCCGTTGTAAGCTAGTATATCTAAATATAAATAAAAGTCAATTTCTTAATTAGCACAACCCTTTAACAAAAGAGGACCTGATAGGTGGCGCTGTGATCGAGTCATTAATCACACTATAATATTATAAAGGCAAAAGTTTGTAAGTGTGTACATTTGTTACTTCTTTATGCTCAAACGGCTGGACCAATTTTGATGAAATTTGGTATGGAGGAAGCTGACACCCTGGATTATCATATAGCCTACTATCAATCCCGAATCCCGCTAAAATTTCCCGCAGGTAAGTTGACTATTAATATTTATATGTTGCAATTCCTAACCATTGTATCTCTAGTTAAAAGAGAAAACAATTTCAAAGCAACACCATGCAATGAGTTATGCCTGAAGTTTAGTTTCGAATTCCATCTGGATTGTAGAAATCCGACAGTTTTGAAAATTTGTAATGTGATGCCATATGAACCAGGTCACATACATAATATAACAAAGCCTGAACCGTTCCGTTGTCCGCTAACTATAATAATAAATTATTATTACGGAACATTAAAACCAAACTATAATTTTAAAATGTAGTCTTTAGATGCCGAGTGTTTGTGCTTCTTCTTAAAGGTAGCTTTAGCGTATGCAACGTGTGTCTACTACTCAAGATTAATAAGAGGAACTACTGATTTTAATAAATCCCACCCATTAACTAAGGTAGGTAATCTGACTGTCATACCCGAATCTTGTTGCCGAGCATACGCTGTTAGATCTTGCGGTTTTCCATTAAGCATGAGGTCTCTCATGCAGCCCACAAAACCTTGTCTCAACGCAGCCGTCCATAAAGCTGGTGGCGTCCGTGACGCTGAATATTCTGATCCCAATCCTCCGACGTACAGAGAACCATCTAATTCTAATTGATTGGATTCACCTGTAAGAGGATATAAAAGTTTTGTAGGTATTAAAAACAAACAAAAAAAATGTCGTTATGACTTTATTTTGCAACGATACACAATGATCAATTTAAAAGAAGTCAAATCTAATATTTACTTACTTTTTTTATCTAACTGCATCACAAGGATATTTAAATCTGTATTGCTATATTAGAATCTGTTTTAAAACAGGTCCTAACAAAAACTACCAAAAATGATACTTACCAGGCGTCTTAAACTCAGCATTGGCCCCATCAACAGTAACTCTTCCGTCTCTTCCAGTTCTTCTCAGTAAAAACTCATGCCAGTGCGAGTCGTCGACTCTTCTCCGAGACGCTCTGACTCTCACTCCACCAGAGCCAAGGTCAACGTGAACGTAAATGTATCCGTTCAACATTTCAACAGCAAAAAGATCCGCCTGGAAGTTGATCAAATAGATTGAGATGATAAGAGTAAGAAACTAACATTTTAAATCATCATCAACACAATTAAGGAAAATTGCTTTCTAAAAGGATGTGGATTGCCTATTCGTATTAAATATTTCAAAAAAACTTTTAATAATCAGCATTGGGATCAATAAAATAGGAATGTTTCTTTACTTTTAAGTTTTGTGAGTTGTGAGAGTATATGCATTAAAATAGAAAATATGTAAATAAAGTCACAAAGTGTTTCTTCATCTTTTCTTGGGCTACGAGTTGGAATATAGATAAATATATATTGTGTTTCTGCAGACATGTGAACTGAACCAATGTCGTTCAAGATATAAATATCGACCGAACTTTGGGGTCAAACTCAGGGTTTTGTACTCTTTATTCTATATACTAGACAACACTAAAAAAACTTTTTAACAAAATCAAGAACCGACTCCAAAAAATGCACTAAAAATGTGAAAAAAATATAATTTAAAGAAATCTAATCTTAATTACAGTTTCAAGTTGGTGTCTATTTCTCTTACAGCTTATAACAAACTTCAATTGCACGACACCAACTTCAAACTGTAATTTAGACCCCTTTGACCCTATTGGCTTATTTTCTCGTTCACTACAAAAATACCAAATTCGCTTCAAATGTGCCTATAAGAATTTTTCGAATCGTTCAAGGCGTCTTCAAGTAATCGGGAAACATAGGTACATAAAAAAAGATTCCGACGTATTGGAAACTACCTTCTTTTTTGAAGTCAGTTGATAACTAGTCACTTAAATAGACGACAATATTTTCTAAACAACTCTGTGAAGACAAAGGGACATTGAATCGTATTTAATTATTTATGAGTAAAATAAAACTATTTTTTATATACCTGCTTTTTGCTCCATAATTACTTGTTTATAAATATCTTCGTTTATGTAAGTAACTAGATATTTTTGCTGATAAGTGTACTAAATTATTTTTGTTTGAATCTCTCCTATTTATTTTGGTTTTGTTGTTTATTTTGGCCAAAAATCCACCGAAATAACTCAGATTCTGTGAAAATTTTACTATTATAAATAATTTATTTAATTCTCCTCACTTATGAACTAGGTATACACAAGTAGGTACACACAGGTAACATTTGTATTTGTGTTTGTGTGTGTGTGTGTGTGTGTGTGTGTGTGTGTGTGTGTCTAAGTGTGTGTTTGTGTGAGTGTGTGTGTTTGCGTGAGCTAGTTTGAGTGCGAGGGCGTGTGGGTGTGTGTACACATTTTGATAATAGCTAATAAATTATTAGGCTTTCAGTTTCCGCATACGTGAATACGTTTTGTAGCCAGTTATGAACCAGTTGCTTGCAATTTTTCTTAGGAAGTGAAAAATGGACAACTCTTTATTAGCTTTATTATAAAGGTTGGCTCCTTGAAAAATGGTGATTAGCGAAACACCTGTTAAACGATCGTATGGTACAAACTTTGTACTTATTGTGTTTTTTGCTAACGGTTTTCGGGTTGTCTTATAATCGTTTTCAGGACAAAAAGTTGTCTTACCGTCAATACTTCCCATTGTTTGTAAAGGTCAATGGTAGGGTACAGATATGGTAGTGAGAAACTAACTTTCAAAACAGCTCTTTGCGCTCTTTCAAGTTTTAGCAAGTGCGTTTTTGCAGAACCCCCCCACGAGCCTATGCAATACGTAAGTATTGACTGGCAAAGTGCAAAATAAACAGATTTTAGAATTTCTTTATTGCTAATGTGTCGCAATTTTTTAAAGAAAATAATTAATTTGCGTATTCTATTCGCTAGTAAGTTTATGTGATCATGAAAGTTTGCTATCGATCATAAAGCCTAGATATTTAATTTTCTCCGTTTTGTCAATTTTAGTACATTTACAATTAAGTCTCTCATTGTCAGAATAAATATGGCGTACGGGAGTAAAATTAAAAGCATCGGGATTAGGTTTTTTTAATGAAAATTGGATATATTTAGTTTAATCTGTGTTTAGGGTCAATGAATTATTATTTAGCCACTCATTGAGTGTTTTGGCAAGCAGGTCGTATTTTTCTAGGTAGTTAACCAGCCTCTTGTTAATTATCCTTTCTAGAACTTAAGACACAGTTGGAAGAATGGAAATGGGCCTATAGTTAATTTCTGTCCCCACTCTTGTATATCGGAATTATCTGTGACTTCTTCAAAATATTCAGAAATACTCCAGTTGAAAGCGCTAAATTGCAAAAACTTCAGCTGTAATCATGTCGAGTCCAGGAGCACAATTACTTTTCAACTTCATAATTAAAGTTATAACTTCGTCAATATCTGTAGGTAACATTACGAAGGAGTGGGAAGTTAAACCAATATTACACGTAGGTTTTGCAGGCATAACGGGTATTCGTTCAGCTAATTTTCTTCCAATATTAGCAAAAAAATTATTTACTTTGTTAACTGAATGTAATGGACTATCCTGGTTTACAAGTTCAGAAGCCGGGTCTTTTCCTTTATTTGTATACGTTGTTTCTTTCAACAGTCTTCCAAAGCTTTTGTTATCTTTTCCAGCAGTCTCAGTCAGCAGAAAAGATTTGCAGTTTTCTATTTCACAAGATGTGGACTTAGCTATATTATAGGAGTCAATTTCATTTTGAATATTATTGAGTGTATCTAATTTTATTTAATTTATACTCATGGGACATCGTAATAGAAGGCTTATAGAAAAACTTTATACGAGCTGTGATACAGAGAGAGTCATTATTAGAATTTATTATTAGACCATTTTTTAATATTATTTTGTGTGCGTAGTTGTATGAATGTATTAGTGTAGTATAAGTAGTATATGAGTATAAGATGTGTGCATGTTTGTATTTGTTAAAGAAACCAGTTTTTACATGCATACAGTATGTGAGCTTGAGGGTGTGATCGAATGAATCTGTACATTTTTTGTAGTATTTGTAAGTGTAATTTGTGTTTAAAGGCATCATTAGGAATATTATACTAAGGCAATTTTCAAATAATAGGATTAAACATGGTATAGAAACATAAAAATATAGTCATACTGATTTTTTTAGCTTTTCCACGTCCTCTTCATAGTCGATTCGGCGTACTGCTCCGTTGTCTTTTCTTCTTATGTAGACTTTTCCAAACGATATCCAGGGGTTATCATAATTACAGTCATTCTTCGCAAGAACTCTTACCAAGTAATGAAGCCGTTTACTTTTCGGAGAAGAACATTCTGATATATATACTTGTTTATTGGGACCTTCAATTTTCAATATTTCCGTACTCAGCCGTTAATCACTGTGTATTTTATTATATGTTTTTGCTGATCTTATAATTTTTTCCTTTGTAATCACTGAATTAAACTTGACTATGATTGGACCGTCAGGTTTATCTTTTGTTCTCGTACGGTAGACATCACATATATCTGCATCCTCCACATGTTTATTGATAACTGCACAGGTCTTTATTGTTAGTTCAATTAAGCTTTGTTTATTTTCCGGCTCCTTCTTTGGAATATTTCTGATTTCCACCGAACTTTCACGGAATTTATTTTTAAATAGATCGATTTTAAACTCCAACTGATCTATACGTTTTTTATACTGGGCATTCTCGTGCTGAAGCTTTTTCATATTTACTAACAATGCGTCATACTTATGAGAAATAAATCCCACTGTATTTTTAATTTCTGAGTTCTGCGTTTTTAACGTATCCATTGCTATTTTAAGTGATTCAAGTTGCATACCCTTTTCGTCCTTTATTTCTTTAACCATATTTCTTAGTTCAGACATCATTGTGTAACTATTATCAGTTACATCGCAGATTCTTCGTTTGATTCTCTTTTTGATATAGGATTCTAACGGATCTTGACTGCGAATAGTATGGAGCGCTGAATCTGATCCATGATGAGGTGGACATTCAGTTGGATTGTCATTCTTTGTTGGTGTACGTGGAAGTGACATTATTATACAGAATCAGGAAATTAATACCTTGAATCGCTATCGCTTATGAATTGAGGCTACCGGTGTGCCTGGCGTCAAAGGTTTTTTTCTTTGCTGTTGCCGTCCTTTAACTATCACTAAGCTATGAATGCCTACTACCTCACCAAGTTTGTTCAAGAATTAGTTTTAATGTTTTGAAATTTAACGAAACACACGTCCGAATGCTATCGTAGTCCGAGGGGAAGAGAGACTATAGAGAACGAGACTATAACTATTAGGCTTCAAAAGATGAAGCCCTTATAGGGCATAGTGATAGGTTCCCGTTTGCATGATTTTAGGTATGGAAACCTAAATATTAAATAGATGTGTGTTGAAGTACCTACGTACAAATTTTTTTATAAATTAAGATAGCATAATAATAGATACTATACATATAAGAATACATTAATACTATCGCATCGTATCTGCTCTTAATTTCGAAACAATCTGGGCTATCTCTAGGTATTTATTAAAGTATAATCAGTCGACACAAGAATTGACAAGGGTACGAAGATAATTGAATTTCTTATATCTATGGCCTTCCAATTACATGAAAATCAAATCGATGCTGTTACTTGTACCGGTGCGATCGCATCCACGAGAGTGTACTAAACCTTAAGGAGGTGATCGTTTAAGGGTATCTTAATCTAAGACACAATAAGCACGACAAAGATGCGACACATTAATACTATTTCTAAATGTTTTTATCGGGTATATCTTTTTCCTAATTATAAAGTTCTACCCACTTATTCTGTCTTACGAAACCTTAAACCTTTATAATATCTCACAGGTAGCCCACATCTATCAGCAGGAGCAATGAAGCTTTAAAAAAAATTTAGTTCACGTGATTATTCCAAACGTCTATAAAAATAAATCAACTAACCCGCTCTCTTTATAATATTAGTCTAGGTACCTAAATATAAAATATCATGAAAAAGAAACCTTTGAAGCTCTTTTATCTACACACTTATGTTAATTTTAAATAAGAGAATCAATAATAATTATAAAACTGAAAAAATCACTGACAATAAAACGCCTGTTTTATTAATTTTAACCGACTTCAAAAACAGTAGAAGGTTCTCAATTCGTCGGTATCTTTTTCTAAACACACTATGATACTAACGTGTCGGCAAAAAAGGTTAACACGAAACTAATTTAAGACAAGATAATAACCAAGCCTGGAAAATAAATAAAAACACACCTCTTCTACCTGCACGTTATACACGCAAACTATTTCAGAGTCGTTCCTAGACTAAATATTTATTTCGTAACGCTAAACATGCAAATAAAAAAAAATTAAGCTAATACTATCAAAAAATCTTAAAATTTTATAAACCCAAACAGAGCGTAAAATTTAATTGGTGCATTGTATTTCCGTTAAAGTGTAGATATAACACACATATATATATCTCACACATATCATAATATAAACACAAAATATACAAAAAAAAATCAAATCGTTAGTTCATTAAAAGAATCAGAAGAAGAAAATTAGAAAACTTTATTATCATTATTTACTACGATACAGATACATATTAATCAAGGATTGTAAAATCCAAACGATGCCAAAAAAGTAAATTCATTTAAAATAACTAAACATAAAATACAAGAGAAAATAAAAGCTTCTAATAATGGTAAGATGATTTTGTGTTTACAAAAAAGGTGATAATAATAAATTGGCTAAGCTACTCCAGCAGGGCATTGTGCGAATTTGTGTAGGTATTGATAAAGCTATATCTAAAACGAGCTTATTATTATCATCTAGAAGTTGCATTGTGTCTTAAACCTAGACAGGGAGTATTTACAATTGCGTAGGGTGTGCGTTGGTATCTACAGTGCTAATCCGAAAACAATCAACACAAAACACTTCACATCCTTAAGTGGGTGAAACTTTATAAGGTACCGTACACAAATTCCCCTATTATGTGTTTAACTTATCCTTTGCTTCTTTTTAACATGCATTTGCTTCGAATGGACAGTAAAACAGCCTAAATTTAAGTTAAATGTTATATAGACATATGTAGTCTACAATCTTTAGATGTTCTACTTGCAACAAATTTTCTGTATTACTTTCCATTGAAAACAAAGTGACCAAGTAATTGCAATTTTAATATTTTTTCGATTTAATTTCTTATTTTGATTTTGTACAAAATGTAGTTTTTTTATTAATGAAATTTAAAATTGCAATTTTCTTCAATATGGATTTTTTAATTAACCAAAGTGATAGTGATCTCATTGACAATGGACTCAACGCTAATGAAATTGGCCTTTAAGGTTTAATTTCTGTTGTTCCAACCCCAAAAGCTTCACCCCTTACCGTGCAACCTACCCTTGGTGGCTTGGCGCCCATATTGAAGAGGATCAAGCCATTTGGCTCGTTTGTCCGAAACTTGAACGAGATGGTTCCTGTCTTCACAGCTTCCCATTTTGGTAAGATCTGCAAAAAAAAATTCAATTCGCAGTATGAAAAATCTAAAGCTAATTGAAAAAAAACCTTGATAACAATATATTGAAGTCAAATAATAATAATAAATATATTTTGGACTTAATACACGCCGCCATCTAGTCTTGGCATAAATGATTGTCCTGTGCGGGAATCGAACACACGCCCCTCAGCTCAGCAAGCAGGTTACCAACCGAGCCACGGAGCCGCCTAATAGTGTACATGTCAAATATCATTTATCATTACTTATCAATTCTCCAATTCAGAAATCAATACTAGTGTTGTATCAGTAGTCATTTCAGCAACATGTATCGAAAAGTATGTACTTGCAATATTACAACACGACCAAACCGTACTGAAAAGGGAGATGTGCCACGCCATGTCATTGGTTGACAATAGTAGGTACTTAGATACTAACTTGAATTGACAAATAAATTGCGCTTCACGTTGTATCCATGTCCAAGTATAACCTGTTTTAATAAAAATCCTTGCCGTATGAAAGGCATTTAGATGCGATAGTACTCACTTTCCCAAGAATTGTATAAACAGGTTTCTCAATTTGAAACTTACTCAATATTCAATACCAATACAAAGTAAGTCCACATACAAATCAGTAATTTGTGCGCATCTAAATATTTTACAGGAATCAAATACCGATCTATTAATATTAACAATAGGATCATCAATCATAGAGTCGAACAAATAGTTCCTACCGAGAATTTATTCATTAGACAATTACAGCCCTTTGGGGTCGTAACGACCTTGTATCGGTCGTTTATGCCGAGGGCGCCCTTCGGGTTAAACTTAGTTTCAAGATCAAAGCGGCGATAGGAATCAACACACGCTGTGTGGCCGTTCATAGAATTCCTGTAATAATTCGAAAGTTTCAACAAATAATTATTCTACCTTTATGGTCCGATTTCCGTAATAATTCGATTCGTGCTATTGATTACTATAGTTTTTGTTGTTATAACAGCAATGTGAGAAAGAGGATACTTATGTGTTTCTTACGTATATATTTGTATAGGTAGGTATATGTTATATTACCTTTACCATGACAGCATTCATGAATAGTTGTCAAACGATTTTATCAACTTAATGAGTGTGATGTGTGTGTGATGATGTGTAAAGTCAGCAATAACTGAAAATACCGAATTCCAAAACAAAGTGTTTTCTAATTATTTGTCGCAGTCGGACATTTAGTTTTGTTATTGTAGCTTTTAAAATTAAAATATTCGAGTCGAATATTAGGTTAAATATTGATTTCATTGCGTTAAATAACACAATATTTGATGCGTAAAAGTTGAAAACTGCTACAATTTCAATTACTTTTTTAAATAAAAAATGACCATGACGTCTTTATACAATGATTGTATTCCATTTGGTTTCCCTTTTTCAAATATAAGAACCACTGTAACACATGTGCATGTTATATTTATTTGACACGATATCCCGATCATTTCTTACAAATTAATTTTGCAAATGGATAAAAAAAAACTTTCCTTTCCATCCGCCTTAGACAAAAAATAACACCTATTCTCATCAAGCGTTTTAAAACAAAGTGCCTGTGAAGCCATTTATCACAGGCTCTTGTCGCTATTTCCATTACTTGGAGCTTTTAGATTTTTAAATGAAGATTTAAATGTTTAAAGGTACTACAAAAGTTACGGTCTTTCTGATGAAACGGAAAAATGCAAGATTTTTATCTAATCCAAACATTATAACCACATATTACTTAGTTTTAAATAATTTAAATTAAACTAACTCAATCTTTAAAATCACCAGAAACGTACTTTTATTACCTATGTTTATTGTCTATGTTTATTCAGATGAAATAACTCATATTTTGTGTAAATGTCGGTATTCTACCTATTACGGTTCCATAGGTAGAGCCCTCTTAAGGTTGAAGAAACAAACAGACAGACAGCACACTCGTACGGTTAGTAACAATATTGTAACAAAAACAATGTTGCTAAAAGGCTTCTTTGGTCTATAATGGCAGAAGACGAATGATGAAGTGAATTGGTTTATTAGTCTTTAATATATCCGAAATTTGTGCCTCGCGTGGTTTTTGTGAGATATTACGCGTTTCCCATTCAATAGCACTATTTATATTGAATATAATAACTGTCTTATGAGCAAAAAAATGTTTTTAAAACGCGTCCGCGATTTCCATACATTTATTTTGTTAGCTCGAACGCGTGGACACTCCGATTCTGTCTCTAATCCGCCATTAAAAAACTTAAAAAAAAAATATAGAATAAAAAAAAAATAGTACATATTTTCAGCATTTGTCACACAAAGTTAAGTAGCTTGTTACACTGAACTTACAAGAATTCAACGAAATTTTAGTGATTGGTCATCTGGACCCCGCCGTGAAACACGCCATGAATTCTAAATATCCTAAGTATTCAAATTCTCGCACTTGTCATATATTATTGACTTTTCATCCACTATAACATCGTATTTTGTATCAGTTTCATTTCGTTTAAAAAACATAACGTTCGTCTTATTTACATTAACTTTTTTTGTGATTCTTACATAATTGCTACAATATGTGTAACTCCTCTGCTGCTGATGCAAGAACGACCTGGTTATTTGCATAGTGGAGACACTTCATTAGTTACTCACTCATTCTTAAATCATATTCTTCCTCTTTCAAATCTCTAAGACAATTGCCCATGAATAGATTAAACAACCAACAAGGTGAACAAGGTTACACAACCCTGTAATTTTTTTTAATGTTAAATTAATGTGTGTGTGCCCAATTTATCATGACTGGAATCCCGAGACAGAGATTTCAGTGCTCGGATCAAGTTCGCTTGCCCCATACAGTAACAATGCCGATCGCAACATATTCCTGACTCTATCATAGGCTTTTTTCTGATTCACGAAAGCACTTTATGACTTTTTGCCAAACATTTTTCTACTACGCTCCGCTAGGAAAATTGCAGATCCATGCACTCAGATCCCTTTTTTAATCCTGTTTGCACATCCTATATTTTTCCATTCCTTTCTTCTCTCACTTTTTCAAACAATTCTTTCATATATAATTTGTCAACGAAGTTGAGAAGATATTTCGCGGTAGATTTTGCAATCGGGCATACGTACATTCGTAACATCTCTGACCACCCCATCGGGGATAAATGTCATATACCATATTATTATAATATCTATAGGCGTAATTAATTTTTCAATTCATTACTATCAATTTGGTAAGTTATAGTAAGACATTAAAAAAAACTTATGACACAATTGATATCTTGAAAACAGACAAAAATCGAAACCTTGAAAAAAGTACCGTTGAAAATCAAATATGAACTAAATCGTGGTCGCATTAGCACTAAATGTTTACAATCTCGATAATGGAATCTAACGCCAGGCCATACTTAGTGCTAATGGAAAACGTTACTGTGTTCACCGCTAACGCCTGTTGTAAGGGATTACTTACAACAACTTACACAACAGCTTTTAACTGAAATTGGTTGAAACTTGGAGCTTTAATTATATTATACGTATATAGGTTTAATACTTAAGTAAGCAATGCTTCCACAGATTATATACAATAAAAATCAATAACAAAATTTATATACCACTAAGGTGGCAAACAAGCTTGCAGTCCGTCTGATGGCAATCGGTTACCGCAGCCTATGGACGCTTGCAACACCAGGGGTACTACTCGCGTGTTGCCGACCTTAATTATTAAAGTCTCCCAAAATAACTAGTTCTGCTGTTGGATATTGCTCTAAAATGTTGTCAGTCGTCACTCAAGTGCGTGAAGAGTCGAGCGATGTCCGTATCACCACTATGAGACCTATAAAGGCACGCGTGTGTAGATACGAATGTGGCCGCCGTAATCCATAATCTTTAAGATTAGGGAGGTGGTGACAGCAGATATCCTCTCAGACTTACATACGATTGCACGATTTACAAAATTTTGCTCAAGTTTGTAGCCAAGATAATGTAGGATTAATGTATAGACCGGACATGATATCTGCGTCTGCGTTAGAAAAAGAATGTTCGGCTGCGCAGTCAGATGGTGGTGGATTGCGTTCAGATTGGCATGAATACCCCTGATATTGCAAAAATCCACATTATATGTGGATGTAGTAGCCGCTGAAGAAGCTCTTTTTCTTTTTTTTCTTTGCCATTTTTTTTTTAAGTTACTAAGACTAAACGAGGATTCACTGCAGCTGAGAGGACAAAAGGTGCGGTAGTAGAACTGCCGAAGCTTGGTTTAGATAATACGGTTGCCGGTTCGGTGGGCAGATGGGCCCCTGACCCCCCTCTGTTGTAATAGCCGGATCCACCCCGGCCTCCTTTTCTGGCACGACTACTACTTCAGAGACCTTCCACGGATTAGCGATTTAGCTCCCACGGCGGAGAATTAATAATTCCTGGGTTCGGGAACCCGTTTAACCTGCGGACGGCCAGCGGTCAGCTGTTTCATCACGTCTCCCTGACCACCGTACCAGCACGCCGTGTCTACGCCGATAAATGACAGCAACGAGCACTGCCGGTCCTCCTCTGTCCGTGCAGCAAATCCTTAAAAGCACTCACTCACTTACTCACCGCCAGGAACACAACACTACTCAATGCAGGTTTACATTATTGTTGTCGCGATTTTCTGCAAAGGCGGAGGTACTCAGTTCGGTTTGCTCATTCGAGCGAGTACTTGCTATGTTCTGATTTTATTGTTCGTTTGGCTTATTCGAACGAGAACTTGCTGTGCCCTACTTTTAATTGAGAGGATGGGAAACTTACTTACTTAAAAATGAGACAAATATGCGTTGTATTTTTATTTAATTTAAAATTTAAAACCAAATTTCACGCAGACTTACTATAGCCGTAGGTAGCTATAGCTTGCTTTAACAATAAGTATGAAGTTGTAACCATAATAGAATCCCATGCCGATAACAGAAAATATCGCGGGCGGAGCCACGCGCAAAATCTAGTAGAAAGCTCTGATCACAAAAATGCACCAGACAAATCAATCGTTCCTATCCGACTCCTTGCTGACAGCAAATACGCACAAATAGACAGTAAACACTTTGCACAAATTCAATAAACTCAATTGAAGTCTTATCAGTTTCCAACGCCACACCACTCGTTTAGAACAATTGACTAAATTCAAGTGTACGATGTTGAAAGAGCTCTCGAAGTTCACATTGTCGTATTTAATTCTGGCTCATAAATTATGTAGCTCAAGATTTAGCTAATGTAGCTTTTATCAAGTTTACTTAATACAAAATTGTAAATTTAATTAGAATCTTGTTTTACAAGTCTATTACAACTAAGTAACTGACTCTAGTCAAAATAACAAGAAACTATCACATTGCATGCCTACGACACAGACTTTAATATCATACTCATAGACGTCGCCGGGGGGTGCCAGGTGGTGGGAATCTCGGGATCAACAGGAATTATTTAAATAAAAAGCCGTCTGTTGGAAATCATTTTTTTATTCACAATAATTAGTAGGCAGTAATTACACAATTCTCATTTAAAAAGCAACTGCAGCCGGCGTGGTTTTTGACCGAACTTATTAATGAAGTTTTCCATAAAGTTATCTTTATTGTCCTTGGTTATCTTGCCTCGGTGGACACTTAACAAGCATAATCCAGACAGTCGCTCGTCACCTGTTGTGGACCTATTCCAAGATTTAGCTCTTCTCAGTGTGCTAAAAGATCTTTCTATTGTGCACGTTGTGACGGGTAGACTAAGGCCAATCTTGATCGCTTCTGCTACCGAAGGAAAGAAATCTTTTGCCTCGTCGATGTAGTCTATAAGATGCTTTTCATATCGATCAACTCCACTGATATCATTTGCCGCTGGCTGTGGATATTTCCACATTTCAAACCAAGTCGTGATTTCTGAAATAAAATTAGGTAAAAGATCGGCATATAAATTTTCAATGTCTTTTGCAGCTCTAAGAAATTTCTTCTTTGCTGAGGCCTTTTATTATTTTTGGGTGTAGTTGTAACAGAGAAAATTTTTTTTCGCCGTAAAATGCTCTCTCTAAAAAAAGTTATAGTTTCCTTAATCATTCCAGCAGTATTTTTTATTTCACTCAAATTATTTAAATCATTGACAACAAGATTTAATATATGTCTAGCACAGTGGAAATACTTTGCTTTGGGATATTTATCATTAATTATTTTCTGAACTCCACCAACATGTCCAGCCATCGTGGAGCAACCATCATACCCTTGCCCAACCATTTTGTTGAGATCTAAACCACATGATGTCAAAAAAGATATTATAACTTCAGAAATAGATGCAGCATCTAATTTTTGAAGTGGTCTGTACCCCAAAAATTCTTCAAGTATTACGTAACTGTGTTTCGTTTGGTCAAACTTGACGTATCTTATGCCCATTGAAAGCTGTTCAGTCCCGCTTATATCCGCTGTCTCGTCAGCCAAGATTGAAAATTATGGCTCTTTTTTTGCTTCATCAGTAATGGTTTCACGAAGAACATCAGCACAGGTTTCAATAATTTAGTTTTGTACTTGATGGGATACATAGAGGGCATTTTTCGAACCAGTCGCAAAGTGGTCTTTTAAAACCGTATCTCCTGCCTCGACTCGGAAATGTAGTAAGTCTTTGAAAACTGACCCATCTTCTGTTTTTCCTCGAAGGGGTAAATCATGCGAGCACAAAATAAGTTATAATGGGTTGAAGTTTTTTTCTGTTTTCTGAAATTTCCCTGTGATATTCAGTATAAATCTGTGCATAAACGTCATTACCGATTCACGATGCCACTGGCTATTTGCATGAGATTTCGCACACTCATGAAATTTTTGATATTTTTTGCATGGGCGAACGATAAATGGCCCCTAAGTACTGCCTCGATGAATTTGTGCGGGAAATAATAGACATGTACGGCAAAGTGGTCCTTTAGCTTGAGCAGAATAGGCTAACCAAGGGTATGCTGTGAGCCACTCGTGGCGAAATGCACGTTGTTGTGTTTCGTTTTTATGATCGATGTCCTGCTTGAAATCATATCCTTGCGGAGGTTTCCACGCTGTTTCGAGCACTTTAAATCGTATTTCATCACTGTTAGGTACGTTATAATCCAGATATAAATATCAAATAATAATAATAATTTCTCTAAGCGGGTTCCCATATATTTTACGCACTTATCCGGTATAGGTATATAACAAACCCGGTAGGTAGTTCAGTAAATAAACGTACCACACAATTGGACAGGTGTTCAAAATCATAATATACATTAGGGTAAAAAGGAGTGGACACGACTGGGGGTCATGGAATGTAATTTAACCCTAATTGCCACCATACTGTGGTACCTGCCGCTCGGCCCACTTATCAACATTGCTTTCACAGTAGGTGTGTAGATTTCAGTGAAGATTAAGAACTGGTAATAACTAAGCTAATGGCTGTAATTTTAGTGGTACTGTTGTAGAACGAAATACGGAATGAAAATAATTTCAAACTACATGAATAATCTAGGAAAATAGTTTTATAAATTTATTATTAAAATTTAGCCAAATATTTTTTTTGCACCTGCACCTGAAGAGTAGCGATACGCTCACCTATCGTATTGCGTTTACAAGGAGACACACACATACACACACACACACACACACACACACACACACACACACACACACACACACACACACACAGAGAGAGAGAGAGAGAAAGAGAGAGAGACATGCGCATTTCTGAGTTTCAAGTTACTTTAGCTACCATACTTGAAAAGTTTACAGCAGAATTTATAAATATTAAAATATAGAGCTGACCGGTAAACGTGGTTTTGCTAAACATACGGAAAATATATATTATTTAAGATTTTTTCATGATGTTTAGAAAACCAGTGTTTCATGTTGCAAACCTCAGTTCAAAAAATACTCGAATAAAAATAAAAATACTCTTAATATTATTTATTAATTCTGTTTCACACATGTTTATCGGTTCACCAAAGTAGTAAACCAAAGTTCCAGTAAAATTGTATCGAAATCTAAAACGAAGACACAGCAGATATTATAAGACGGGCGGAAACATAAAGGTGCAGGGCGACTTGGTACTATCAGTAGAATTACAGGTAATGCTACTTGTTCGTCATCCTACTAGAAGAACTATAGACAAGGCCCTTGATTCTACCAATATAAGTACGCAATAGGACCATGGCCTAAGAATGGGACGGAAGGACGTTCAAACATGACAAAAGTTTAAGGGTTCTTTTTTGCTATTTGGCTACAGAATCCTAAATTAGAAGTTACCCTATTATTTCATAGTTTAAAAGCGGTAAAACCTATTGATAGTCACTAACCAGGTGAGCGTCTCTGGTGGTGAAGGTGACTGGATCAGCAGCATCAGTGGCCGTGCATGCGTATTCCAGTCGCCCCGTCACTGTGATCAACTTGCTCCCTGTGCGCGCCAAGTCTATCAGGTTCAATCGCAACGTGTCAGCTGAGAACTCCACCTGATGAAACAAGTACGGCACACAATGAAATATAGTTAAACTTTTTTAAGAGGGTGTTTAATCAGATGTGGATGAGTTTGATGAATTAACAAGAAACAACAGCGAGTCAGAAGTGAGTTGTGTCTATATACCCTGCGGTAAACAGTTATGTCGGTGTCGGTCGTGGCCTAGGTATTTCGATTTCACTTTGCGTCCTGAATCCTGATTCCGGGTTCGAACTGGCGTGTATATTAATAAATAAATTTCTTTTCGTAAATCAAAACATGAATACGTCAAAAAAAGACGTATGTGAAGTCCACAACTGGCACTGGGCCCGCGTGATGGACTATGTCGTAAATCGCCCTCGCTGAGGTTAAGTCTTTGTCAGATTAGATAATTACGTCTACTACTACGGCTACGTATAGTACTACGTACTACTTACATACTCAGACAGTGGGGACTGATAACGCAATACATTGTAAACAGGCGTGATATTATAGTTTAAGTATATATGATTGGTATGCATATAGTTTGAGAAGCAGTTTTTGTATCACATCTCTTGCTAGTAGCAGAGCTAGTAGGCACTTAAATAGCTGCTACTAATCAGAAGTTTTTTTTTTAATTCATTTAAAAATCTGTATATCAATGTTACTAGCTATATTTATAACTCTTTGCTCTCGTGAACTTTGTTTATCACCTTATCATGTCCCGTGATCTTAGAATTTAATAAAACTTTGTTTATCACCTCATCATGTCCCATAATCTTAGAATTTAATAAAACTTTGTTTATCACCTCATCATGTCCCGTAATCTTAGAATATAATAAAACTTTGTTTATCATCTCATCATGTCCTATAATCTTAGAATTTAATAAAACTTTGTATATCACCTCATCATGTCCCATAACCTTAGAATTTAATAAAACTTTATTTATCATCTTATTATGTCCCGTAATCTTAGAATTTAATAAAACTTTGTTTATTATCTCATCATGTCCCGTGATCTTAAAATTTAATAAATCTTTGTTTATCACCTCATCATGTCCCGTAATTATAGATTAATAAAAGTTTATCACCTAATAATCCTATAATCTTACCTTTTTCAAGCAGCCGATGAAATTGGTATGAACCCTAGCTCCAGGTAAGGCTCTGGCATTGAGAGATCCACCAACGTGAGCTCGGGAGCTGGCCAGCATGGTGAAGGAGCCAGCCACATGAGAGTGCTCTGCGTATACATCGTCTACAATAGCAGACACCTGCACAGAATAGTTACTTTCAACATATATCTCCACTAACTAACTGAAGATTTCTACGTTTTGTTTTTTGGTACTTAAGAGCCAACGATACTGTGAGATTAGGTATTTTAGGGCGATTTTCTCTACAGTTGAACATAGTTGTAGGGGCCAAAGGGTATCTGGGTCCACCGACCCACAAATTATAGAAATTAGCATGTTAGCACGCACTTTTACGACTGCGCGGTGAACTAAGATAAAGGTTAATTGGTCACCGGAGGTGGTAAATTGTACTAAATCTACCTACTTAGCTCCATAAAAGTTATTGCAAAGATACGAGTAAATAAGCAATCAATATGTAAGTTAACTGATATTGATGATACGGGTGTAGAAGCGCTGTACGGATGGCATGCAACAGTTAGGTACGTTTCTTATAACTGTTGTTTATCAGATGTTTTATGATAAATATGTAAATTAAAGAAGAACCAAGTTATTTTATAACTTAAATATAAGTTATTTAATTGGTTATTTTTGTTTAGTCATCTATGGTGAGTTTAGGAGCAGGTTTAACAGAGTTTGGTTTTGTCGAGATTGTTTTAAAACTCCTAGATGTGCAGGGGTTACACAGTTCTCAAAGTAATAAATTCGATAGTAATCCCAAGGACCATACTTTAGGCAAAAGAATGACAAGAAAAATTATGTAAGCAGATCTGTTAAGTTTCAATGGCTGTTTGGTGGCCATTTTGAACAAGTTTCGTCATAATCTAAAAGACCCAACTTTTTTCATATTGGATACGCCTCGGGACACTTTGGCAAAATTGTCTCCCTTAAGTTATTGCTCGTAAAATATATTGGAATAAACTTTGTTATCACTTTAACATACGTTTTCTTCTCAAACTACAAAAAATGGTTGTATAAATAGGTCAATTACATAACTTTTTTTTGTGTGCAAATCACTTGAATAGAATTAATCTGAATGCAACCTCTTCTGACTTATGGTCACCCCATTGAGTGGCAAAGAATGATGACCTTCCTCGGAAATCTACACAACACGAGAAATTTCAGTATTTCTTCTCAAGGTTATTAATACCTATTTGAAAAATCACATAATCAAGTGTTGATACAGAATACTATTTTGAAATAATGACTAATGATTTGAAATGAAATTATATTTTGGTGTCTAAGACTATAAAAGTTATCATGAAAATGCTTTAAAGACCAATACCAATAGCAGCAACTGATTCATCAAAAAACTTGGCATCTAACGACGCTCTCTAACTGGATAAGAAAATTATTCAACCCACAGATTTCTCCTTTATACGAACGGAAGCAAAATCATAAGCTTCGTCGATTATCTATTGGAACATGAAATGTTGTAACTTTATAATTTGTTTACAGGATTTTTGTACAAATTTATTCTTGTGTACCGAAACGGAAATGCGTTTGATCTTATTTATGATTGATCCTAATTAGATTGATAAAAGAATTCGTTATTAGGTTTTGTTTGTTTCAATTTTGTATTTGACATATTATGGTATTCGCTATAATAATTGTTTCTATATAAATTCAATCTTTCAGAAAGGAGACTCAAATGATTTAGAAAACTTCTTCCGCTTCCTTGCATTTTAATTTTGTTTTAAACCCAAAAACGGCAATAATTCATAATTCCATAATAATGAATGTATTATTGTTGTAAAAATATTTTTGTTGGCTTTTACGTACACATAGTAATAAGCAAAAAAAAATTTGCGTCGTTTTGGGGGTGTGTGGGGGAGGCAACGGTACCCTTAGCGGCTCGAAATTGTTAACCAATTTATTTATTTATTTATTACCAAATTATTCTCGTTGTAGCTGTAGGTTAGAATAGCTTCTTCCGTTCCGTGCAACAACATTTTAAATTTGTATCATTTATACAGCCGGCAGCTGTAACAGCAATATACATGCGGGATAAATAAACTCTTAAATAATATATAAATAAACTTTTTTAAACTCGATTACTGTTCACCGAAAATCTATAAATATTAATACAATGTCCTGACTAACTCATCATCTTACTGAGCCTAGAGTGACTAAATTTGGACAGTATACAATTTGGACTTACATTTTACAAATTCACTTTTTGCGAAATTCATCCCCTAAGAGGCTAAAATAGGAAGAGGCAAAATAGAAAGTGGGACGTTGTTAGGGCGTGTCCTGAACCCCATTAAAAAGACTGCGCGTTCACCGCTAACAAAACCCCATTCACTCTGGTACCACAATTGCATAACACTCCCCTCTCCATTAAGCATTAAGCTCCTTGGTGTTTATATCTCCTGTTATGTTCAGTTCCGAGATCATTTAGATGACAAGGTAAAGCTGGCGTCCAAAAAACTTTGTGTACTCAACAAAGAGAAGCAGTACTTGACGCCGGGGCAATGGTTTCAGCTTTACAAGTCGGCGCCATAAGGAGTACTGCTGCCATATCTGGGCGGGTGCACTGGGATACCAGCTTGGCCCATTTGACTCAGTCCAACGACGGGCTGTGAGAGTGTCGACGATATCAAACTCACTTGTCGTATCGAGCCCTTAAGCCTAATGAGAGAATTTGCCTCCCTGTGTGTGTTCTACCGCTTGCACAATGGGATGTATTCTGTAATTGTTCGTAATGATGCCCACGGCTACTTTCTACCATCGCACCGTTCACCATCGGCAGGGAATTCATTCTCACACTTTAGAACTGAAATGACGAACGCTTGGGTAGTGGAATGAGCTTACTGCCCAAATTTTTTCTAAGGACTACAATATGGGGTTCTTCAAAAATGAAATTATTAGACTTTTGAAGGGTCGGCAACGCTTGAGTGATACCCCTGGTGTTGCAAGCGTCCACGGGCTACGGTGACCGCTTACCATCAGGCGGACCGTAAGATTGTTTGCCACCTTAATGGTATAAAAAAACGCGCTACTGTTTTGGTTGAGTTGAGTTGGACTTAGTTCATGTTAACTACTAACTAGTGTAAGCTGCAAGCTGTTAATTAATTCTTTAGACAGAAAAATATCACGATTTTCATACAAATGTTTGTTCCCCATTTTTCCCTGATGATTTTCCAAAACGAGTAAAACACTTGCATAGTCTTTTAAGCTCTAATCTGTTTATGGATTACATAAAAAAAATCTCATACTTCTGTTCAGAGTGTATCCTACAATATATTTTAATTATAACAATAATAATAATAAAATTATAGTCATTTCTGCAAACGGTCTTATAGCGAAGTGTCTCGACCAACACCTTAAGAAACTCTCGCTAGATGGCTAGGTCAAGGGTCAGATACAGAAGGCGGTACCTGGACACTGCGCGGATAGTGGCTCAGGCCCACCCCGCTGCCGACGGTACCCTAGGTTAAGGTTTTTTTTTTAATATGTATTTAAATTTTGTTTTTTTTATTGTTATTTTACTTCTCATTATATAAAAAATCTAATTTAAGAATAAAAATAAAAAAAGAGTATAATAATAAATATTCTTAATTGCTCACCCAAAAATGACTAAATCATAATAAATATCTAATTATTGTAAGACCATTAATGTACAATAGGCAGTGTTATCGCCAAAAAAAGATTTTTACCAGATAATTATAGATAATTGTGTGACACGATTTTTCTAACATAAATAAGATTACGTGATTTGAATTCCTTATTCCATTGTTGAAAACATTGTCAATTGATATGGTTGTCTAACACGTCACGTTTCTAAGTTATAGTGTCAATACTATTTACGTGTACCCTCGTAAAAAACAAAAGATCAAACGTTGTTAATTGCAGATTTCTTTTAATACTGAAGTCTGTACGACTATAAATTAAAAGTTTTAGTGGTCTTAAGATAATTCTAACAGTTTATTTGGGTAATCATAACATTTTTTTCGAAAGTCATGAAGAAAAGTAACCACCGCAAGTGCTTAAATCATTTGTTTGTAATGAAAGAGAATTCTACTCTTCACAAGAGGCAAAGTTAATATTTCATCATTTTCTTTTGGAATATTTGGCTCATTTTTTATATTGACCACTTAAACCTCAGCTATTTTGATTCGTTGTCACTTGTCAATATATATAACATTTTTTTTGTGTAAAATTAATAATTTAAATAAAAAATATGATATACAATTTTGATACTGTCTTTATTTATTTATAGTACATCAATTTATCATAACTTTAAAATGATACGTGTTACAAAAAATCTATTTAAGTTTTTCTGTTCAGCAAGTTTATTTTGATAAAAAATAGCCGTTTCATTAAATGTTAGAGCACAAAAAAAAAAATTTGTCACACAGTGTAATCTTAGCAATATACTGTGTAAATATCGCATGCAAGAAAAATATTGAAAGCATTGCACTTAACAAGAAATCATAAACAATACAATCACATCAATAAGTTTCAAAATAAGAACGATGGAACGACTAAGAATAGAATAGGTTAAAAGCGGAATAAACGGAATGCAGTTCCGCCGGCTGGGGCCGAAGCATCGGTGGAACCTGGCGACAAAAGCGCCTAGTACAATAAGCCCTCGTGGAACATTGACAATGCATTACAACGCAATTGAACCTCTATTATACCGTTTACGAGGCGTGCCAATGAAATTAATTCGAACCTTCCACTGAGGCTTTGTCGTAAACTTGCCTGGAATTTTAGATTCTTCGTTTCATACTAAATTTTTGATTTGTTTGCAGTTTGTATTGGGAATTAAACCTGCCAGCTAGGTAAGTATTTTAACTACTTTTTAGTTGCAACTGACTGAGAAGAGCCAAAGAAGTTTTGTCAGGCCTTTGACACTCAGTGGTAGTTAGTTATATATTTTTTTAACCGGCTTCAAAAAAAGGAGGACATTCTCAATTCGGTTCAGCAGCACCGAGTCGTCATCATAACTTATATTGTTAACACAGACTCCGTCAACGTGGCAACCAATATGCTGACTGCTGAGCGCAGCGATAAGCTCATGCATGTAGAAGTTAAATAATGCGGATCCGACATTGCCCCCACCCAACACACAGTGTTGACCTGGTGTGTATACCAATGTTGTAATACCAAGCTGACAAGTTCTTGAGGCAAACTTGTACCCCTCAGTTTCTTCCACAGTAGGTCATATGAAACGAGGTCAAATGCTTGGATAAGTCAAGAAAGCACGCATACACGTGCGTTTTATGGTCCGTATAGTGTTTGACGGTGTGCTTCAGACACAGTATTGTGCTTTCAGTGGACAGCTGAGGTCGAAACCCAAACTGATTGTCATGCAATGTAACACAACTATTTAACCGTACATTAAGCAAATCGTCAATAACTGTCAAAAAAATTGGCTGTAGCCAGAGAAATAGTCCTGTAATTACTTTTCCCCCTCTCCTGCACCAAAGGCGTGGTTTTGCTGCGAGCGTGACACAAACTAATGCAGAGTTTGAATATTATTACCTTTGGAATTTTGAGATACTGAAAAAAAAACAACGCAATGATTGGTTTATAAACAAATTTATTTTAATGAAAAGCATAACTATATTACATTTTTTCATTGTTGACGTACTTAATATTTATAATTAATAATACCTACTAATAATTAATAGCGTTTATTTCAAAAAAATAAGACCCTGGTAGAGTAAATTTCTGAACACACGTCTAAAAAAAAAGGAAACGGAATGGCGCGAAACTAATTAGTTATTTTAACCTTAGATTGTTTATTTACGTATATCTTATTTTTTCTTTAAATAAGTGACTTGAGTTACAAAGATGTTTCTTTAACACCAGAAGAGCTAAAACAACAAGTGTCTTATGCTGAAAAAGGCTTTAACCAGAGAAGTTACGTGAAAAATATCTTAAAGCATACGAATTGTTCAATGATCCTTGTCTTTCAAGGCCATTGCAGACCAGATGTGTGGCGTGACATGCGCTCGTATCATTTGTAATGTATGAAACTGTGGGAAAGGTGTTAGATCGATTGCGCACGCACGACGCTAGTCCGTGCGCGTTTGTTTAACATTTTGACAATTTTAAATTTGACATTGCAAGAAAAAAATGGTTCATGTTTTAGTCAAAGCAAAATAAACCTTTTTCCAATAAATCCCCTAAAAAATCAGCCTTACTGAGAGGACATTTAGCACAATTTTTGAAAGAATTTTGCCTGTTGTCTACAAAAATTAACCCCAAAGAGTAAACTGCAACCATTAAATTTTTTTTATTATTGGCTCTTTTTATCCTAACTCAAAGTTAGTAAATAGTAATTGTAACAACTAGCATAACAATTTACAGCGGTGAGATATATTTTTCAGTACGGAAACAAATCAAACAAACAAACATCACTTCCGCTCGACTCTTCGGCAGCACTTTCCATATTATACCTAATAAGTGTTTACAAAACTTAAAATTTGAGGATGTTACAGATAAATGTGAAGTAAAAGAGTTACGTGTAACTAGGTAATAACTTTTTTTAATACGTTAACTTATTTTCCTATGTATTAAAAATAATAATTTTAATTATGCTATATATTTTGTTGATTGACTTTTTCTAGCCCGTATTTGAATATCTTATTTTATCTCTTTTTCTCTATAACTCGAATATAATTTGGTTACTTGTATACTGCAGACAATAACTGAAATACTTACATGATAATAAAATAAATTTGAACTAACCTATAATTTGTATAATTTTTTAAGTCGCATAATTAAGTTAGCTACTTCTTAAAAATCTTTCAGCTGACTCCCTGACTGACAACAAAACAATGCATGAACTATTGAGTCTAGAAACGTGAACGTTTCTATTTGGGACCTCTCTCAGTGAGAGTGGGGCAAAAGAAAGAGTATCTCCTAAGTCTAAGGCGGTTACACCTCGGCATGTTAAATATAAAAAATATTATATTCACGAGCAGGCATAGATGGGTAGGACAGTATGTGGGGGCATATACTCATTGTTAGCCAAGGGCTGCAAAATTTCAAAATCAGGCCCTTACAGTCAGTGTAAGGGATCTGATTTTGATCTAAAGTGTTCGTTTACTTAAAAAGGCAAGTACCTACCTACGACCAGAAAGCTAAACCTATTGTAATATTAACGATGTACACGTAAATATACTAAAAATCATAAGTATGCAACTTTATAATAATTTTTAGATATCAAATAAAAAACAAAATAGTAAAGTGATGGAAATGAAACATATTTCATTGATATCATACTTATAGTAAGTAATTTATACCTTAATTAAAAATTATATATATACTATAATACTGAATTTCTTTACAACGTTTATCACGGATCTTCATTAATTAATAATCACACAATCATATTTCATTAAAATTATATTTATTATTTAGCCTTTTATATTGATATTTTGGTTAATTGACCTAAATAAGAAACAAAGCTTAATTTAAAAATCAACTTAAACAAAAGATTCTGACTATGACTAATCTAAGGTTAAAAATTCCCAGATAAAAATTTTCACTCAATATAAAACATCAAATTATTTTTGCCGGTCCTTTATAAAAGCAGTTTTAATAAACGTATACCGCGCT
The DNA here is from genome assembly GCA_946406115.1 of Apoda limacodes. Taxonomy (NCBI): domain Eukaryota; kingdom Metazoa; phylum Arthropoda; class Insecta; order Lepidoptera; family Limacodidae; genus Apoda; species Apoda limacodes. Next base: position 35,186,978 of record OX291542.1, on the reverse strand, counting down.
AACTCACCTCCTGGGCACCATTTCGCAAGCTCACTGTACTATTTTTTGTTAATCCAGTATTCACAGCGTGGGTCAAATAAAATCATTGTCCCCCCTACATTTTGATAAATAGAGGTAAAAAACTGAAGAAACCTTATTGCTCGCTAAGTGGTCTTTTCCATGCAGATTTTAAACGATAGAGAAAAAGTGAGATGAAAAGGTTTTTTTGTTGTTTTAAAAAGTATTGCAGGAATAAACACTTCAGATTTTTGTTTAATTAGATTATTTTTCTAATCTAATATAATTTTAATATTATTTATTTAGCTAAAGACTTTATATACTGCTAGCAGACTGCTATCAGATCCAGTTTGAACTTGCCTTAATAGAAGTTATAGTTACTCATTTGTAGTCATTTGTTGAAATTTCAACTTGCATCGTTTTTCGGGTGAAAAGATACAGCTCTGTGTCAGACATATAGACAGACGGTGACGGTTAGTACTAGGTTTCCGTTGGAACCAAATACTTAAAAATATAATAAATAGACAACATTAACAGACGAATACTCACCCTACAAAAACTGGTAAGTGGCGTTATCTGAAAAATATAATTAGAAAACTTTTAAAGTGACTTTATGACTGATATACTGATATATTTGGCAATGTACGGCGCGGTCACACATTCAATGGGTCCACAAACCATATAAATAGTCCATTAAACTTCTTTGCATTTTATTTTGCATGGCCTGTTAAGTCATCAATAAAATTACATTAGATACTCAATGAAAACCGTATACTTACAGTATTATTAATTTCGAAACAATGAATTGATTTTTCCTTTATGTTGGTTTTTGTTACTTTATGCCTAATGACGGAAGCTCATACTTAGTAATAGAGTTATCGTGATAGTAAACCCAGGCAGCCAGCAGGTAAGGCTGGCAGCAGGAAATGTATGTATGTATATTTTGCATGCCAAGTACAGTATGAAAAATATACCAGTAGATGCAGGTAGACCACAGTAAGTATGTCCAACAATTTGATAAATGAGTTATAGTTTCATAAAGTTGTATGTGTACCATCTGTCGGGTTAGATAAAAAGACAGAAACAGGAATAGTTATAAGCGAGCAAGTTAGGTAATCAGCTGACTCTGAGTAAGACGTCACACGTCATCTTAATGCATTCATAAACGAGTGAAAAGTATTTTATTATAGTACAATGACTACAGTAGTATCAAGTCACAGTAAAAAAACATAGCAGTAAGTTATTTAATTACTTAATGATTTTTTTTTATGTAGGTGAATCAAAACCATAAAATTTCATTGGTGTTTTTAATTAATGTTCTTGATACTTCCTCCCATTTTAATTTAGTCACTATATTTCCTTCAACAGTATATACAAGGCATTTATTTATGACAAATCTCTTCAGTATTTTATGTATCCTTATTCCTTATATTTTAATCTTAACTATACAAATACCAATAATATATTTTACAAATATGGAAGTTAATTAAGATGTTTGTATATTTGTTATTTATTGACACATAAGTGAAATGGATATGAATCATATTGGCCTGTAATATCCAGAGAGTCATATTATATTCTTATCTCTAGGTAAACCGCAGAGTACAGTTATCATGACAATAAAAAATAACTGATAATATAAACTAAAATAAAACTACCCAAAAAACAACCCTAAAACTTCACACAACCTACTACTGTATTATTTATTTATTAACTTTTAATTTATTATTATTTTGTAATTAATGTACGATAGTAGTGGGTTTAATTAAAAATAAAAGAATTATAGTTCTTGAAAAAAAATCTACTACTTAAACTAAGGTTGTTCCAATGATTGAGATTGAGACATCTTAAAACATAAAAGCTCTAGAAAAATAGATACTCGTTTTCACTTTTTTGGCTATAATTGAAAATCGATATCGTCGGTGCGTGACCCGCATTACGATAGCCTTGCTTCTCAACAAATTGACTATACGCTTCAGACGAGGACTTCGGCGGACACAGACGGTACAGCAGCGTAGGGCTGGCAAATTGGTATTTCAGACGGAGTTCATACAGACGAATGTGGACGGAGAACTTTAAGGACATATTAATTTGATTTAAGGTTATCTTATGAACTGAGTAGGTACATAATTCTTTTTTATAACAACTTATAATAACATTGTGTTATTTAAGCTCATATTACAAATTCTATTTACAATTTAAGATTTATTAGGAAACCTGTAAGTAGTAAATATTAGTATCTCAGGAATCTACTACATCAAATATCGCTCTCAGCAGTTTTCAGAGTAACTGTAAATGACATAAAAGACTACCGGTAACATTTTATTATTTTTACATTTAAAAATAAGTAATTATATGATTATAGTTTTATACGTGTTGTCATCACACGAAGCCGAGGTAGTCCGCACACTTCTAACTTTGTTTTTGAATTCGGTTTAATGTAGTACTTATAACTGATTAATTTATGATAAAATAATTACCTAGATTATACTTATTTTATTAGGACGGCATTTTAGTGTGTGAGACACCTCATAGGACGCACACACACGAAATTTGTTGTTATAGTACGCAACGTAAGTTTTGTATGAAGGCTGTGATGGACCACTAAAAAGAGATGATAATGTTAAGTGATGTTACCTCTTGTATTCTCCTGTGTACGGTAAGCTTATGCCACTGATGGTCGTCGAACCTAGTCTTGGCGGGTTTGATGTGCATCTCCTGCTTGCCATTCCCGAGCCCCATGGTGAGCGACACGCCTCCGTCCCGCACCGCCAGGTTGAGGTAATCAGCTTCATGGCCTGACAGGTAGTAGAACAAATCAGAATCAATCTACAAAGATACCGTCGCTGAAGGGTGAAAATCTCGTGTACGCATTTGTGATTGTCTCTGCATTATTATCAGTAAAACTATAAAAGATATATTCTATATATTTAAAAATATTTATTACTATGATTATTATAAATTATATTATAATTTATGTTTAAAATTATCTTTGTGTTTATTTTTCTAGAACTGTATTAGACGCATATCTATTTTTCATGAAATATGTACCTACAAGGTACTTGATTTGCATTATTATTCATGATTTATTTTAGAGAGGTCATCTCCAACCCTGCATATTGTATCTTATTCCTAGTAGGGTTGCCAGGTCTTAAAACCGTAAAGCCGGACAGACCATGGGCTAAAAGGCAGCACATCTTTAATTTTTTAATCTTAGCATAACACAACAATTTTTTTTAATAGTAAAACAAAGTTTATTTATGATTTACTGTAAAATCTTTTTAAATTCTAATAGAACAATAATAAAATTTAATGACTCGGTCTTCTTTAGTATCAATTATCAATTGTTCTCTTAATGATAAGCTAGATGGCGCTGTACCGGTAATTTAAAATAGTAATTGCTTGGGTCCGTCTCACACTTCGCCGGGTTTTTATTATTTGTTGTTTAGAGTTCACACTATTTTTTATAGCAAGTTGGAAATTTGTATGTCTTTCTGTTTTAACGATAGAGCAAAAACAACGAAAATGTGTTCTATTTTATTGTATGTATTAAATTTTAACGTTCCAGACTTTTTATTATTAGTTAGATAATCTCCCATTATAACACATATTCTGTGAAAAATTCAGGCTTCTACCTATTTCGTTATAAAAGATAGAGCCTTTTAATGGTGGCCTCTGGGTACGGAACCCTCAAAAACTTATTTGGTTCATTACAGCAAATTAGCTAGTTTAGTTTTGTAGGTAGTATTACAATTGAAATTTATAATTACCGGTATAGAAGAGAAGTCCATTCGGTTGCCTCGTCTTGAAGTAGAGTGAGATCGCATCTTGTGCGCTAACGATGGGTTCTCCCCCGGTCTGTGTCAGATCGTATGAGAGGAACTCCGCACCACGAAACGTCGCCTCTGATGGGGCTTTGTCTGGAACCAAAATGCATTGTGAAATTTCGCTTCCTATCTGGTTCATACACGCACCGCCAAAACTTCTAAAGTTGTAACACCCATTAAAAAAGGTAAAATAAATAAACGTTAAACTTCATGACTACAGATATATCGGAAAATAAAAAAAAGACGTATAGAACAGTCGATTGCAAGACAGATTTACACAATAAGAATTCCGTATCTCTAGAACAATTACTATATTTAAAATTTATTCCTTGTCCTTATATCATATTATTATTTTTATTATATAACGAACAACAATGTATTTTCTTTGTTATAAAAATAAAACATTAAGTATATTGTTCGTAATTCACTGGTATCAACGATAAAAATAAAGCGTACCAACGGATCACTAATAATAATATATTAAGAAGTAAGGACAAACCGCGTGTCTGAACGTTACATTTTGTTTTTTAGTGCAATTAAAAAAATCTAATTTTAATACCAATGTTCATGGCTTTATTTTCCAAAATATCGTCGATCGTGCTAATACAACCACAATATTTGTTTTTTTTTTTTACTAGTACAGAAATCAAATAGACTTATCTACAACCTTACTTATATACCTAAAATGTTATTACTGACATAAGATTGAACCCGGTTGGGGAAATATTGTAAAACATTTTTATACAATGTTACATGCCTGATATACGTTCCTAGAAGTATGATTTCTAAAAATCAGTAAAACACTTGTTTCTAATTTTCAAACAAAAGTAAAATGAAATTCCAATTTACATGGATTTGGAAGTAGTTTTAGTTACAGGTAATGGGTTATCACTAAAAGAACGTAAGTTTTTACGCCCAATATTGACAGATATACCATGTTATTTTAACACTTTAGACTTATTATAGGGTTTTTGTTTAATCTATAGATAAAGAAGTATTTTTTCAAATTTGAGGCTTAGTAATTTCGGAGATAAGAGATGGTAAATTTTAATCTATTTTCTTAAAGACCTTTAAAAATAATTATATTAAAATTATGCATAAAAAAAATTTGAGACCTTCACAACAACTCAATTGCAGAACTTAGATTTTTCAATTATCCCGCAAGAAGTGAACCCATATTCAAAATTTATTTATTAACGTTAAACGTCCGTATTTGGGTCACGGCAATGGAATTGAAATTTAGAAGTCACACATACCAAATCTGAATTCCAAGACTCGAAGAAAATTGGTTGTTACAGACGAAAAGATACATACAAATGATCCTATTACAAAAATTGCGGTAGTGATCATATAACGGTTCAGTCATTCCTTTCAAGGTATGGAACCCTAAAGTTATTTATACAAGTACGTACCAATTGTTTAAATATTCTATTTACCAACTCAAAGGATAGACATAATAATATAGCAATATTTACATCCTATGCACGTATCCTAGCTGATAACAGAAATGCGATACACTCATTAATCAATTGCGATTCCGAACAGAAAGTTGGCAGACATTTGAACTTTCCGAGTTGTTGTGTGACTTCCTTACTAAAATTTACAATTAATATTGCAGCAGTCGCACTCCAGTGTTTGTGTCAGTATTGACTCAGCACAGATGTCTGATGGCGAGCTACGACATTTCTATTTGTTGCGGTTTCTTTGTTTTGTGTGATGCAATATATCCTTTTCATATAACGAGATGTGAATATTTTATTTTTAATAATAGGACTAGTCTTTTGAAAGGGTTCCTTATCAATGAGAAAACTGGAACACTAATATTTTTTCATACTATTCAATTTTGACATTTCACCTTCTCTCTTTCCCCACTCCTCCACCGTCCTCCCTCTGCCACTATCCGTGCTTCATTAACTATAACAACATGAACCGCTGCTTATCCATTTTAATTTATATAGATTAATAACTTGACCACGGCGCCACCTATCGTGTCCACGTATTGTCAAAAAGGGTTGAACAAATTAGAAAACCTCCCCCGCCTTTTGCAGAACAACTTACCAAAATTTCATTATAATCTGATGGTTTACCCGTAGTTCGCGATTTCGACTCACACTTGACCGGTTATTTTCTTTCTTACAAACCTTGTTCTGGCAACAGTTGTAAACACAACCAAAAAAGAATTATCCAATTTGGTGCCGGAAGTAGTTCTTAGTGAGCTAGTCCGACTCGCACTTGACCGATTATTTTCTTTCGTACAAACCTTTTCCCGACAATAACGAAGATAACAGAAGAAGAAATATTCAATTTGATGCAGTCGTTCGGAAGTAATGCGCGTACATACATTTCGGCGATTCATTTTATTATATATAGAAGATATAAGATATAAGGTTCTCAAGCATTTCTTAAGTCATAAATGTTGTAGGCCCTCTCCATCTCCTCTAACTTTTTATCAATGTGTTTCCAAATTGAAAGAAAATAACATTTTTGTGTTTTTTTTCATTATGTTAACACTTTTATACTAATTCACTTAAACGGAAAATTTAATGAAGTAAATTCCACGTGCATATACTACTGTTGCAGCTATAGCAAATTAAAAGAAATGCGGTACTGGGTTCTTCTAGTTGACAGTGATCGGACTTTTAAAGGTAAGGCAACGCGCGAATGATGCATCTGGTGTAACTCCGGTGATCGCTTAACATCACGCGGATCGTAAGCTTTTTAGGCATCTTGATAGTATAAAAAAATAAGTAAATAAAATTTTTAAAACTTTGTTTACTTTAAGAATTAAAATAAGTAAAAAAACATACTCATGGCAATTTGTAAGTTGAGACGCGGCCGTACTTCGCGGTGACACAGCTCTCAAGGGGGTGCTGTGTAGGGGTGGCATATAACATAAAAAAGTTAGATTTTTTCCAGTGATAATAGCGGCATCATGATTCATTTTAAGAGTCAGTTTAAGATTTATTTTTCTCCCGAAATAGTGTATTCAACGAACATTGTTTCGCTCCAGCAGAGTTACAGTCGACACTGTAAAAATGTTCATAAATTATGAACCTAAGATTCTGTTTATTGATTACTACAACGTGCATAATCTCTGTTTCGTATTAACTGAGAAAATCACAAACAGACAGATACCATGAAAGATTGTAGGTATATTTTACACCATTAAGTACGATATGATAAAACCAGATACTATTAGTGGTGAACTAACAAAAATTGTAGGTATATTAAGTACTTCCCATACACACTAACACAAATCTTATATTACTTTCCCATACATACTAAAACAAGTTGTATATTGCTTTCCCATACATACTAACACAAATTGTAAATTGCTTTCCCATACATACTAACACAAATTTTATATTACTTTCCCATACATACTAAAACAAGTTGTATATTGCTTTCCCATACATACTAACACAAATTGTATATTGCTTTCCCATACATACTAACACAAATTGTATATTGCTTTCCCATACATACTAACACAAATTGTATATTGCTTTTCTATACATATAAACACAAATTGCGAAACACATACGAGTATATACATATTTGCAGAAGCATGTTTGAATTTTGTTTTTAAAATTTACCCTTTTATTAATAAAATGTACTATTTTGAAAGAAAAACTTAAAGTTTCTGCTACAAACGTACACACAAATGCGGTGATCTTGAAAGATGACGACTGAGATGGAATTGACTCACATTATACAATCAGTAGTTAAGCTCTGAATAAGCTTATAAAGTTTACCTTTAATAAAAAAAATTATGTGATTTATGCCATTGTGTGTGATAGTATAAATAAACTTAAGATATTATTATCCATGATTGATATGGAGATGCCAACATAGACTTTTTCTTCTTTGTACTAATACATTAATCTGATGAATATGTATGTCTGAATACGCTTATCTCAAGAACTACCAGGAAAAAAAAATCCTAACGTTAAATTGCCTGTTCAATGAGGAAGGTTACAAATTACCGCACGCGGCGCGCGGTGGAGCCCTGGATTTAAATATTATATTAAACCATATTTCCGTAAGTAACCTCGATACTGAGGCTGTATTATCTACTTCATTCATTAAACTGCAAACTTAAAATAAGAGTCCAGACCTTTGAACTTCGAATTTTCAACACACAAATACAAACTTAAGTGTAGTTATCGGTTCAGTGGCTTAAGTGTAAAGAGGTAACAGACAGACATACAGAGTTACTTTTGCATTTATAATATTAGTTTGGATGTTTGCAAAGCTAAAAAAGCATGGCGTTTATTTATGCATAGCATATTGTACTTCTAAGCTAAATCCTATATAATATTCTTCTTAAATGTTGCCTTTGAGAAATGCTAGAATAATTAAACCTAGAAAAAACTGTTTATGTTAATTTGAAATTTCATGTTAAATTGAAATATAAAATATATTTTTTACGTCTAAATTATTAACATTAAGTTCTTTGGTAACAATGCTGAACTACATGATTTATGTGCAATAATTATTTTGATTATATTTAACATCGGCGTTAACAGTCAACACGTAGTTCACCCATGAATTTAATATCACAAAACCCTTCCTTCCTTAGTGTCTGCGCACAACATGACACAATACACCGTCCAAATTTCATCTTATATAATAACTACATGATAACTAGGCGATAATGAGTCAGTCAGTCAGGATATTTCACTTTATTAGTATAAATAACTAAAAGATAGACGCGCATTAATTCTGTTTTTTAACATTAGTTGTAAAAAACCCTTAAAACCGACGATTGAAGCAACAAAAAATATTATTACCTAAAATGAAAACGTACACTTTTGACATTTGTCGACATAGAAGCTTAACATATTAAATTGGCAAACATCAAACGTTTGAAACCAGAGCTTTGTAATAATTTTGACAAAGAAAAGCAACTTATGATAAACATGAAAGCTCCCTGCTAGACGAACTCCTTACTGAAAATATTTTTCTCTGAAAATGTTAATATATAATCTTCTTTATATATATACATATTGACTTATTAACTGACTGACTCATAGTCATAAGTCTAGAAACTTGGCAAGTAAATTTTTTTTGTAATGTAAAAGCTCTACTTAAATAGAATTCTGCAAAATTCATCCCTAAAGAGGTAAAATGAGGGTTTGTTTCGAAATCCGTCAGGTAATAAATGAGAATTACCATGCTACACCATTTTGGAAACTCATCCCCTAGAGGACAACTAGGAAATGAAAATTTGTATGAGAATTCCGTTATTTTTGTGAAAACTATAAACAGTTAAAAGTCCATGCCGACAAATTTGCGGAATTAAGCTAATATATAATATTATGTTTGTTTGTTGCTTGAACAACTCATTAGTAGAAGCCAAAAATAAATAAACGATCTTTTAATTATAGATCTTATATCCACCACTACCGTTTCTTCTCTTTCGTTTAGAGTCGATATGACTCATACTTGAACAGTTATAAGCCGTTTAAGCCATTTTTTACGAGGCCCTTCGAATATCTCAAAGTATGAGTCTCTGGTATCTCTATCATATATATGCTTCACCATACTGTATTTCTTCTGGTTTTCAAGATCTGCAGCTCCAAAAGTACATAGTTTAGGCCTTTAAAACGCTTTATGAAATTGTCGTCAGAAACACGACTTATTAAAAGTCAAATAATTTCCGAGCTACAGCCGACCGGTGTAGGTTCGGTACTCTTTTTGCAGTACCAGCTCTTATTGAGTTTGTATACATAAGTACGAGTAACAAACAGCTTAATTGTATTATCAGTACAAGTTTAAATGTTAACTAACAAGATAATAAGTACTATGCACTTAAGTAAATAATTAAAATGTATTTTATCACACTTACTACGGATGTTAAGACCTTAACTACTCATACGGGCTTTTTCTTTGTAAATTTTACATTCCCCAAGACTAAACAGGTGTTTATAGAACCTACGGGCGGTAACAAAAGCTGCAAAATATAAATTACGTGCCAAACGAGCAATTACAAGTTTTAACTTCAGCCAAAACTTTATTATTTATTAATTTTCTAGATACCTATATTGTTTGTTTTTTCTACTTTCTGACATTTCAATTGTACTTTAGCGAGTTAATTTATTTTTCACTTTATATTTTTATTTACTTATTCGCAAATGTGATGAAAAACGTTTTGTGTAACACGGGCGGTACGGAAATTACAAAGTCGAGTCATTAAAGCCTTCTGAATAGCCTCTCGTTAGTAATTTTCTCCTTACTACCCTTAATACACAAATGTACTATAAATAACTTCTAGTCATTATAAAAAGTAAAATAAGTAAACCTACATTATGATTTATAATAATAATAAAATAATAACATATGATTTATAAAATTAATTAATTAGAATGTAGAACAATTCCGCCGAGTTGCTGGACCAGTTACTTCCAACACCTGATCGACGGCTTAGTATAGATTAACTTCATAAAGTTAGTTGAGAACGCTTTTGTTTAACTCGACTTGAGATTAACCTACATACAAATAGTATAAAAGAAAATAATTTTGCAACAATCAAAAAAAAATAGATACATGCAGACTTTTTGTTTAGCTAGTTTTATTATAATATATGCCGTTCAGTGACATCACATTGCAAAAAGAACGAATGTGTGGACACATGAGAGTATCGAAACGTTGCGGTAAATCTATAGATACCAATATTATAAATTCTAATTGTATAACCGATTCACGCACAGCTTTATAATCTATGTAATGTAATTAATGGTATAATTAAACAAGGTATTCAGCTGTATTAAGGCTCAGCCTGAAAAATATTCAAAACAAATATTTATTAAGCTTTTTATGTTCACAGGCGTCAAAGTTTGCATATGAACATAATTAACATCAAAGGACACGAAAAAAGTCATTTGAGTGGAGTTAACAGAAAGCTACTAAAGAGGAACTTAACGTCAAACCTTGGCGAAATGAGAACCTCATTAAAAGTATAAAAAATAACGCTTTTTGCGTAAGTACTTTGAATATATCTACGTGTCTTCTCCTTACATTTCTCGCAGTTATTTTTTGCTTCGAATTTCGCCTCTAGGTATCGCTTAAGCAACATAACATTCATAATTATAATTTCACAAATATGAACCGCTAATACTAACTGTTGCTTGAGTACATTTACGACCATCTCGACAATCTATTGGATATCTGGTCGGTGAATAGGTTTACTGTTAGTTTAATAACTGTCAAATAGCAATGTTTTAAAATAAAATAAAATAAAAAACTATTATCTGTTGTAGTAAATTATTAATAATATTTTAATTATATGAAATTGCTAAAAATTTACAGTTTTCGCATTTTTTCCTTAATCTGTGCTATGAGACGTTGCTTCGTACCAAATTTCAAGATTTTGAGTTCACGGGAAGTACCCTGTAGGTTTTGATTTCCTTGCTAGATTCGACAATTTGCGGAAATTTGTGGCATAAACAGCTGTATCTTTTGATTGCGTTGGCTTAGAAGTTTGATTTTTTCACAAGGAACAAGGGACAGTAGACCTGAGTATTTGATATAAATTTTAGCTTGATACTTTCACGCGTTCCTGAAAAAGGGTCTTGTCAGACGGACGGGGTTCCGTTTTTTCCTTTCAAGGTACGGAACCCTAAAAATAACGACATTGACAGCTAATAACACGCAAAATAATAATACAGATACAATGCGTTTTCAAAGAAATATCCTTATCCAGTGAGACAACGATTATCCCTCAGTTGTGTTTCATTACAAATCTGTAGGTCGGTTCACATTAACACCTGCCTTAAAAAAAAATACCAGAATTGATAGCAAGACGGCTGAGTCTGAACAGACATAATGAATGGTGGCACTAGTTCCATATCTTAAGACCTGATCATGAACCGAGTGAGAGAAAAATTTTATTGATTTTTTTTACCTTTTAGGGTATAAAAAAATGTAATGTAATTATATTTTTATCGTTTTGTTTTACATACACGTACCGACGATCTCAAGAGGCTAAAATGAAATACAGCAATAACGAATGAAGATGAAGCATGATGAAATTAACAGAAGATGTGACATTTGATTTATCAATTATGGCCACCGAGCACACTGTCTGACACAAAACCGAGCACACTGTTTGACACAAAACCGAGCACACTGTCTGACACGAAACCGAGCACACTGTCTGACACGAAACGAGACACAACATGAACAGCTCAGGCCTATGCTCAGTACATTTATGAACAAACACTATACAGACACAAAAATTCCGTTTAAGTGTAAACAGTAAAAAAACGTGGCAATGGTCTGACATTTGTGTCGGTGTCGTAGTCTAAACCTAGCTTAAAAAAAAATTAAATTCAGGGAACGCGTAGTTCTTCAAATAAAACACGATAATACTAACGTATTCTATACACTACTATCATATGTATATCATATAAACTACTGAGCACAGTTCCTTTAACTCCTAAGCATGAGACCTCAAAAAATTGCTCTCGTGTGAAACATATACAAGTTTTCAACTCTACCAGCAAGAAATATATTAAGTTTTAGATAATAAATAGACTGAAGACCATATTGAACAAAACTTAATTTAAATTTATATATAGGTATAACGCTATAGTAATTTAATACTTACTATTATTTGTTAAGAAAATTAATTTAATAATTATGAAGTTCGCAGCAAAAATTGATTATGCTGCGGGTGTTTGCACAAATTTAACTAAATGTTCAATTTGTTAAACATCTGAAAACTTACTTTAGTTTAGGGCAAGGGTACCAGCTCTATTCATATGATTCTATTTCTTTAAAATGCAAACTCAGTATAACATTACACTTAAGATGATACTTACTTAAATGAATGCCTACCAACACTGCTCCCTAGTGATTGAGAAAGTCAAAATTAAAAAGCTACCGAATTACTTTTATTAAAATCTCATTCTTTTGGGAGCGATTTGAATTCACATCACAGCGCCGCCAAGATTGTTTAAATAAAAAAAAGCCAAGTATTTCTTATGCTTTCAACTTTTATAATTTTAAATAAGTACCTTAAATAATCATTGGCAAAAATGTTCACCTTTAAGTTTAAATAAATAAAATTCATTTCTAAATATTTTATTTTATAATATAAAGTTTAAAATTCCTTTTCTAAAATCGATAAACTATTACTACATTGAATAACTAAATTTGGTCACTAAAGTGCTTTCTTAAAATAAAGCCGTTGGTTGAATAGCAGGTTACTAGCTAAGTTTAGCTCAAATCGATATGGCACGTACAGTTCGTAGAAATGTAGAAATTTATTGTTTATCTTTTTATTATAACAGACTTGTTTTTGCCCGCGGCTCCGCTCGCAATAAATTCGTTTATCGGTATGGAGCTACTTGATTACTATGATGATATTGAAACTTAATTAATATGGAAGTTGGATTTAAATGGGGTTTTTTAATCAGCCAGACTTGTGCGTCGATAGCTTAATTGGTAGAGCACTTACACGGAATGTAAGGAGTTGCAGGTTCAAGTCCTGGCTCGAGGTTAATTTTTTGACTGAATTTTTATTATAAAAATATTTATTTACCTACCTACCTATTTCACCCCTATTTCGCAAAATCCGTTCTTAAGCAACGCCTTCAAAATATAAAAACCAGTTATTCAATCCTTAGCGGTTTGGGCTGGGCGACGATGAGTTAGTCAGGACATTGCCTTTTATATGTTTATATTACAGTAATACGAATATTAAAATATGAAAAGATAACAAAAATAATTTTAACAACCTTTAGGTTACAGGTATAAACAAATAAAATCAATTAATATTGTATATAAAGTCAAATTTACAATTTTAGAAAAGCAATATATCCGAGCAGAAAAGATGAAAGACATTTTCATAAGCAACGTACTCTCGGTAAAATACGATATTATATTTCCCACACGGTTTTCGATGTTTTTTATGACGTGGTATTCAAAAGGTTTTAACATTTAAAAGAGCATCTGTTATTTTTTGAGATGATTTCTAAACATACAAAAGAAACAATAAAAAGGAGGTTTTTCTAGTGTATATGACTTGTTATAATAAGTGTGAACGACAGGTGAAAATATCCTATATTGTTATAATGTTAGTAGTCCTGATTAAAATAGACAACAAGTAAGTCTGATAGGTACAAGTTTTTTCAAATTGATAAAAAATATATTAGGACAAATTACGATATGGATTAATTAAGAGTTTATGCTATTTATTACGTTTTCATTCATATTTTAGTATTAGTTTGCTTTTGATTTAAACTTTTAAACCAACAAAGAAATCTTATTTTATTATATGTGTTGTGTGATGGTAAAATATTAAAACATTTGTACGATTAATTTTAAATATTTCCAACAAATTCAGAAGTTTCACAACTCTATGCTGTTCTAAATTTTCAGCAATAAGATGTTAAACAACTATGCAAATTATGGAAATTGGTCCCGACTAGTGATAGGCTAATATTCAAGCTCCTTTCGTATTCCAACTCTGAGCATTAATTCCACAGTGTGGGCGTCCATTGTTATGATTTGGTTAAAGTTTTGGGTCTGTCTGGTCATAGTGTATTTAGGATATTCAATATTGTAGTACTATAAAAAGTAACTTACTTTTTGTTAAAATTTAATATTACTTAATATATTATAAATTATTAGTTTTGTAAAAGTAAAAGTAATATCCATAAAGTAGACAGGTATAAAGCAAACTGGCTTCTAACACTTCACTGTCGACAATGTCCAATGTATACCGATAACAGTAGTTGTCACTAGGTATCGTATCTTCCGTATAAACAAAACACCACTATGAGCGCAATACGCGGGTGTATCAGTAGTCGTCCGTGACTTTTCCGGAACTATATTGCGCGCCGGCCGCGAGCCGGGGCACGGGCAATGCCGAACCAATATAATGCCGATGAGTCCTGCTTATCTTTACCGAACATTCGTATGTTCTGAGGTCGTCCCCAGATGAACCTGTATAGGGCGTTCTACTTCACACGAAATTTTGTGTCAGCGCCATCTGTGATAATATGTGTGAACTATTTATTGTATTTAATGGCTTATTTTCTTGAAATAATCTGATAGTTATAGCCATTTGCTTTTTTTAAATTGAATTAATGTATAAGCCAGTGCAAAGCGTGATAAAATTATCGAAAAATTTAATTAAATAGAAATTCGTAGAATTCGCGCCCGTAGGAGTATAAATTATTATGTATCACTCGGGAGAAAACGCGATCCCGAAACAACATCCTTGTTGGCTATCGTTGTTGTTTATTGTGATTATAATGTCTATTGTAACTAAGCTGCACGTTTCAGTATCGATTGCATGTTGTTTCTTTCTTGCGGTACAATGTAATTTAAAACGCTACTTTATAGTACAATGTATAACGTCACACCATACTTGTTACTCTGTCATAATCAGTACTTATTAGATTCTTCGTAAATTTTTAAACACGAAAGCAAAACTTTCAATTACACTTTACTCGTGATTTTGATATCCATTCTTATTATCAGCTGCACATCAAATCGAAACTAATATTGCTTCTTCTTTAGGAGACTCCTCGATATTGGTTTTGAGTCGAGGCGAGTAAACTCAATTTCGCTGCGAGTGGGGGCGCTATTGTATGCAAATCTTAACGGATATTTTATTTGCATTCCTCAGATAATGTCCTTGAGTGATGAAATGGACCTTATTTTTTGGTTTATTTTATTTACATACATTACATAAATTGTCAAATGTTGTGAAATAGCTGATTGCTAGTAGTACGAGAAGGTCAAAGCCGTACTTACCCCTAGGCCTAGGCCATTAAACATTTTTGATAGTTTATAATATAATTTAGAAATCTTTGAAAAATAAATTTTGCTTATATCTTTGCCTTTAATTTAACCTTACAATAGTACTAAAACCTAAGCTTTGAAACACACTTCAGTCTACTAAGTGATTAAAATGTTGAGGAAAAGACGAACGTAGATTTATCTCTAAACCAAATAATTTTGACTGACTCAAGTCAGACAGCAAATTCAATACCAATAGGATTATATTAGTATTATATTATATTATATTATATTAAAAAGTGTACATCAGTGATTGTTAAGGAAAACAATATATATGGACAATATTTATGGCACAAATTGAGGCGAGGTTTTACTGAGCATCGATATTGACAAACTGATTCACTCTGAAAACTATGCGAAAAATTTCTAACTTTCATATTTTTCAGTTGCCAAAAGTTATTCCGTAACAGATGATTACACCATCATAACTCACTTATATCCGGGTAAGCCGGATTTAGTCAGATTCCACCCCTACAGTGCAGTCCAATCCAGAATGGCTGTTCAATTTGCATGTTAACGGTGCAACGGAGAACAATAAAGACGAATTATTATTTTCTCCACAACAGCACTGGTTTCTAACTTCAATTACTCTTAAAGATTTGAGGATGGAAGTTGTATTTGTGTGTTAGAAACTAAAAATATGATAAATAAAATACAAGCAGACAAAATCGGTTGTCCCAGTCAAGTAGTTTCGGTAGAAAAAAAAAACATTAAAATGATAAGTTAAAATAACCTAAAAATAGAAATTTTTTCTTATCTTCATCTTTATTTAAATATATTTTCTAGAATATTTGTCCAAATCCAGTGCAGAATAATTTCTATGTCCAATAATGTTGTGTTTTTTCAAATCAAATTTATTTCCAGCAATAAATATATAAGTTTACAAATCTGTTACTAAGAAGCAGTAAGCCTGTCGTTACCAAAAAGATACTAGTTTTATGAATATCAGAGATACTGCTATCTATGTATAAAAATGTAATTTTAAATAATTAGGTATGTAAAGTATAGATAGTTATTATAATAAGCAATAGAAAATGTTCATATTAATTCAAAAGTGCAGATGTGTGCTTATGCGTTGATTGTAGATAAACCCCTGTAAACATTTGGTTATTTACCTTGAACCAGAACGGAAGTATAGTGGGTCGAAATTGGCCCGAAATGGTTCGTGTGACTAGTACACAAAGTGCGCGCGGTCCTCCGACAATTTTGCCGCGAGATCTCCGTGCGCTTAGATAGATACAGGCAAAAGGTATAATACGGTCAAACCTCGGAGCCGACTCTTGACGACAAGCTCAATTCCGACCGTACGGAAATCTTAAATTATCTCGTATAAGCCAAAACTTTTAAACATTGCAATTGTAATTACTGAAGAAAAATCTTAATATTAATAATGGATTTTGTAGCTTAAAAATAAATTAAACGTAATATATTTTAGAAATTAAGCGTCGAGAACTACACTGGGCTACGATTTCGGTTGGTTGGTTTGGTTGACGATAAGGTAGGTAGCTACTAAAACATACATATACACTCCTCTTGTTGGCTTCGCCGTAGTTGGGTAAAAAGATCTTTTTTTTTTAGATTTTGAATTTTATGGCTTTTTAGCCACAAACTATGATGACCGTAGTAGTCAGTCTAGCTAGTCTGTGTCATTTATTCTAATGGTATAGTAGGCCACACACTAAAGTACATCATTGAGATTTTGCACCCGTCTAAAGTTTCATTAATAATATCTCGTTATATCCACGATAGACATCTGTGTGGCGTAGTATTAAAATAATCTGCCAATGAAAATGTACATTACTTTTTGACTATAAACGTTTAGCTGAAATGCGCTAAGTTAACATGGTATACCGGTGCAGACCAGAGGCCCAATTCTCGTTCTAATAGAGATAATCTCGAATTCGAGATATGTTGATTTGATCTCACGCATTTGATCTAACACCTTTCTTACAGTTTCATACATTACAAATGGTGCGTGCG
This sequence comes from Apoda limacodes, assembly GCA_946406115.1. Classification (NCBI taxonomy): domain Eukaryota; kingdom Metazoa; phylum Arthropoda; class Insecta; order Lepidoptera; family Limacodidae; genus Apoda; species Apoda limacodes. Next base: position 35,169,360 of record OX291542.1, on the reverse strand, counting down.
TCACGTCACGTCACGTCCTTTTTCCCTATAACTTATGCTCATATTTTGAAGATCAATAGAATCAATCGTCACCAGCAATGTTTGTTCCGATCATTTTTTGTGATCCCCCCATAATCATAACTATTCATCTATCAACTAATATCACTAATTCTGACTCATTTTCGTGTGACATCCCATCTCTACTGCTACCGACCACTCGATGCATGTCTACCGCTAGCGTTCGACATATGCCTCAAGAGAGGTTCTTAGAATACGAAAAACTATTTGCAAACGACATCCGCCATGTTTTTGACGTGACAACGTCTTATAAATTGGTTTGCCGGGTGACACTTCAAGAAACTGCGTTACGCTCCGCTCACGTTATGCGCTCACAATGAGAGCGAGTGAGAGGCACGCGGCATGGTTAGCCCGCCTAAGAGCGAGAGAGACAGACATAAAAAGTGAAAGGCACAAGTTGTCACGATTCCGGACGGTTGTCCGACACTAATTTTTTTCGACATATCTAGTTCAAAATAGTCGATCTATCGACTATAACAGTTACCGCGATTAACAAGCCATGGGGGAATTAATTAAACATATCTCGAATTCTGGATTATCTCTATCAGCACGACGAGTAGGCATGCCAGACCAGGCAGGCACTCACACGCATCGGTCAGTGCTGCACGTTTGCACGCACGGCAGGTTGTATTTATTTACAAGAGAAATACAGTTTACGAGTGTTATTTTCAATAAACTCATAGAAATATTTAGCTTATATGAGTGTCTCTACAACAACAAACGTGAAGAGTACAAAAATAAAAATTATAAGTTATTATTGTGGTCGAATGCTCTCAAGTAGTCATTCAATACGTTGTCTGTTTGACTAAAACTTTTGCGGTTTTTGAAGTGAAAACTTCTTTAGCGGCGTTGTGCACTTTTTTTGGTATGGGTAAAAAATTGTAAACTCGCGTCAGGTCACGTGTCCTAATCGTGGAAATTCGTAAGACGGAAACCGTAATGCCACGCCTATTATAATTTTTATTTTTAGTATTCGCGATTATGAGTAGTACAGGGAGGTTGGATATCGAATTTTAATTCTATGACAGATTGCGATGTCAAATATACTACGTCAAAAAAGTAAATAAACAAACATTATTATTTCTTGACAATGTCAAAGACATGTCTTATGACATATTTGAGTGTTAAGCGCGAATCGTGTGTAAAGGTTTTCACTTCTGCCGGCACTCCCGGAGTGCAACTCGTTTTTTTTTTCTAATAGCGTCTTTGCAAAGTGGATTAAACTATTATTTCTTTCGTGTTTGATGTCCTATGTTTAAATTAAAATTGAGCAACCTGCTGAAGCGTTATTGAAAAAAATAACCTCAACAAAATGAAAAGAAACAGCTTAAATAGGGCTTGGTGTTTCTCTTTTAATGGGATGCCAGAAAAACAAACTATTCTTACTTATCTTTAATTCAAATTTTTACATTCAACTTCAAGGATAATATTTTATTTGCTAGGTATAGGGGCCTATAATTTTCACCATTTCGATACGGAACCCTAAAAAATTAAACTGAAAACTTGCACCTTTTTTTAAAAGAAATCAGTTAAATAACACCAATATACACATATTCTTTAAAAGGAAACCGCACTTTTACTTTTACTCATCGTCAAATCGAAACTCTATTTTTGACGAGTCCGCAATATCGTTTGGGTCGAGAAGAGAAAACTCAATTTCCCCAAGCAGGGGAGGGGGGAGTGCTGTATGCAAATTTTCCCGGTTATCCTAACTTCGGTCCCAGCTTCAATGTGACTGAAACTAAACAATAGTTTGTCCTTTATTTCCAAAGACTTTTTTTAGAACCATTTTCTCTATGTCTATAGGTACATAAAAACTAAAAGTTGTCTGATTATGCGTTTATTTGTCTGATATATGTACTAGGTGTTGAAAACCACACACTTGATTTGTAAGAGTTTCTTATCAATATAAAATCGTCCAGTATGACTCTTGAGGTCATATTTTACATTTTTCTATACACAAAATTTTAAATGAAATTTAATAATTTCGGATAAAGGATAAAAAAAAACTTAAAATTATGTGTTTGGTATATAGTTATCGTAAGATAGGTCATAACTACAAATAAACAAAGGTTTGCACAAATATTATATTTTCATTTTCAATTGCATTTGTATATGTTAATTTTAGTATGAATCCGACGTCGACAACGTGCGACGACGTACCTGCGCCGACCAATATTATCAAGATCGGGACTGCTGCTGAACCAAATGCTAAAACTCACCAAACTTAATTACTCAGCGCAATTAGTTCGGAAATATACTCAATGTCCTGCGGAGTACATAACCGCATACCAATTTAACATATTGTAATGAATATCAAATAACTAGCGGGTTTTTCGCAGCTTCGCTCGCACAAAATTCAGTTCGTCGAAATCACTGTGGGATTCCTACGTGAACTCTTTAAATGACTTGTATAAAAATTGTTATTCTCTTCCCGGAGCTGCGACACACGTGTAAGCTTATTTCTTAAAGGTTTTAGAAGTTATTTGAAAAACCTGAGCTTAGTTTCGCTCTAACAGTTCAAGTTATACCTAACTTAGACAGACGTCTAAGTTAGACTGTGCACAACCTCGTTTCGAATGTTGAAAGTGACAGCTCCATAAACTTTGCTTCCAAGTTTGATCTTGTAGGTAAAGTTTTGATTTAGTTATCAATATTGTGATTTGTTCTGTTATCGAAAAATGGACTTCGTTCGTAGTGAGATAAGTGTATATATATTGTATTTACTGTTTTACTTTAATTATAATTTTATTTAAAAGGCTAATTTGTCTTTCTAAATCTGGTAAATTATGGCCTAAAGGAAATAATATGCTAAATCACTTTAGTCCAGATACACTCTATTAAAAGCACTGTCATGCAAGGCCACAGCACAGGTAACGGTAACGGTAACCAAAGTAGTTGAACAGAGGCTGTCATCCACATTATGTTTTAGGTGGGTACTGTGTATGCAGCTGGCGACCCCGTGTGGGGATAAAAACCGTGAAGATACACATAGGTATTTATTGACGTATGTTTTGCTGCTACATCACGCTAGTGACGTTGTCGCTGCTAACTGCTGGATTTGGCGAGTAAAGCGCCACTGAATTGCAACTGATTTGCGACTGCGACTTTCAGCACTAAGCTGTATTCGTAACTGTTGTATTTTCGGTGATCTTCTCTGAATTGTGCAACTGGACACACTGATATAATTAACATACAGTGGATGTTGTCGTTAATTTAAGTATTTAATGTTTTTTTCTATAATTTTTAAATCCGAAAAAGAAAACTTTTTTTAGGGTTCCTATCCGTCCACGGCTTAGCTCAGAGACTTAGTACTAGAAATAAGTAATTTGGCATGGGTATATGTAATATGGAATCACGATGATAATGTGATAAAATAATATCTAACAGAGAAGTTTTCTTAGGGTACCTTCTAAAATTCCAAAATACTAACTTATAAAATGTACTTGGGGAAGTATGAAAAAATAAAATAATAACACCTGCATACTAATTATTTCTTATTTATATAACAATATTTACGTTAAAATTGGAGTTGGTGGGGCTTGTCAGTATGGGGTTCGAACAAAATTGGTTTATAAGTTTTTCCAATATCCACAATAATTCTCACTCTAAGGAACCCTAATTTCATGCGTTTACAACACACACCCTGGACGGTTTAAGTCTGTCGTATTATTGACAGCTTCGAGCCTGAAAAATACTTTGCTATTGTTTAGCGTATATGCCTTAAAAAAATTGATAAAAAATATAACGCGTTTCTTTTACCTAGTTTAAAGTAAAAAGGAGAAAATGACTAACGAGAGGCTCCTTAATAACTTGAGCTTAGAATTTCCGTAGCGCCCGTGTTACACACAATGTGTTTCGTCACATTTGCGAGTAAATAAATAAATGAAGTCACCAAAACACGATTAAAATGCCGGGAATAGAAGTAGATAAAAGTGCCGCTAGATGGCAGTAGATATGTAAAAAAATTATGAATTAAAAAGTTTTGACTCAAGTTAAAACTTGTAATTGTTTGCCTGGCGCGTAGTTCGTATTATGCAGCTTTGATACACTTATTTATAGCTTGCTTGATAGAATAGGTACGTCATTACTACCCATGGGTTCTATGAACGTTCTTTAAATAGACATCAATAAGAAAAAAAAACATTATAAAGCTAATAAATCAATAAATGTTGAATAAAATCACTTCTCTCAGATACACATACGAATTCTAGAAAGATAGGTATTTTTTTGACTTTCATTGCCAATTGAGTATTCCACACGTTCCAAATTTAAATTTCCGAATGTTCCCTCGAGGCCAGCTCTAGCACTTCCGTGACACGTCGACGTCTTGGTCGGATAATGGGGCTTGCCGCGTGTCCCGGAAATGGGGGACGATGACAGATCCCGGAAACTTAACAACACGTGACACCAGAGATTAGTGACCTTTGCCATTTATGTTCAATGTATCTATAAGTATATATACATAGACCCCTCCAGAGTTTACCAATTTCCTTGGTTTTGATGACATTTGACTACTTTTTGCCACCGTTAAGTTCCATGTACTTCGTCTTTCTACCTCGCTACTATAAACCCATAGTTACTTAGTCTGTCCATGACGCTTAATTACAGAAATGTTAAAATAATTGTTTTAAATAATACAATATTGAGTCAAACGAACATACCAAGTAAAGTTTAATTTACTATACGACTCGCTTCATTCGAAGACATAATATCAACTATGTAACCTACTTGCCTACTTGAGATAACTTGGCACATAATTTATAGAGATTTGTCAAAGACAAGCCCCTTTTTTTAATATCCGCCTCGCCGACTCCATCCCCCGTATTCTAAGTGATTATTTTAAAGATTACAACAAAAATAAAGAAATGTTCCGCAAGATTAGATTAGATTAGATATAATCTTTAAATGAAACAAATCGTATATCACTTGGTAAGTTCGTTTGATTATATATTATTTTTCTTCGCTTCATCTATACTAATATTATAAAGAGGAAAGATTTGTATGTAAGTATGTTTGTATTGAATAGGCTCCGAAACTACTGGACCGATTTGAAAAATTCTTTTACCATTAGAAGCCGACATTATCCCTGATGAACATAGGCTACTTTTTACCGCGGGGAAATGCTTCATTCCTACGAGAAAACGGGTAATAAGACAACTGGTAGTAAGAATTATCCGTCCGTACTTTTTCACATAACTTCTAAACGGCTTGACAGATTGGGTTGGGTATTTCGATGGTTTCACAAACACGAATGTATAATGCCATTAAGGAGGAAATATTTGATAGTTTGTTTTTTTTCTATAATTGAGATTTGAGATAACGAAATTTAGCGCGGGTGAAGCCGCTGGCAGAAACTAGTTCTTCAAATATAATATTAACTGTGTCGATGTTCAGACAAGAAAGTTTTGCTTCTAACAACAATTAAAATATCCATTCGTATACAGATATATATGTGTAATTATAGTAGGATAAATTTAATTTCCATGTAAATTAGGAAATAATAAGACGGTTACCTAAATGACGTATTCGGAAACGTCAAATTTATTAAAGTACCAATAGTAAACAAAGTAATAGTTTGCTTATTAATTCTAGCAAATGGACGAAGTACAGGTGCTGGATACCATGTAAAGGCGAGTACTTTTATTATGATGTTGGTTTGTGCTGTGACACTTATATTTGGTTTCTTGTTTTAAAACCCATTCGCGTCTGAACTAATGCATTATACAATTATAACATGATCTACATAGGTTATACTTACCAAACTGGGTAATACTCTCCGTATTGAAATCGGAACAGATGTTTTAACTGACCATTGCCTAACGTATTATAAATATTATGTTATAACTATATTAATTCCATATTAGCTAGCAGCTAGCCAAGCTGTATTGGACAAAGATAATAGTCTTTCTACATCCACGGTATTGGCTGGCTTCCTGACCAATAATCTAACTCACATCACACGTTTTACAATCGATATAAGGGGTATCTGTGTAGAATAATTGGATATTCTAGTTTAATGCAAAGGTATTATTTATGGGAATAGTGTATGTATCCTTATATCAAATATGACACTTTACCCATAGCGCACGGTCAAATTTTGGTTTGCCAAATCGGTAGTTATGCTTTATGATTTTAAATAATTTTCGAGAGAGTTCGCACTCAGTATGGGGAATAATTTATTTTCGTCTCATCTATTCGAAAATAGGCAAAGGGTGCCTCTATAAGTGCTAGCAAAGTGGGTCATTCCGGCGCACTTAATATAACAGAGACGAAATTATTTGAAACACTATTTAATTAAAAAGTTTGAACGCAATTCGCTTCGATAAAGTCCTGGCCGTTATTAAAAAAGCGCGCCTGCCGACTCAGCATTGTTGGTTAACCAAATAAAAAAGAAAAACGCGAAAACTTTTTATTTGGTATGTATTACTTTTTATCAATACACTTTGATTCATACAAATTGAAAACTAGATCAGTTCTAGCAGTGAAAGTGAAATATCAACACCACAAAGCAAGGATGACTTATACGTCTACGAGTATATACCATATTCAGGCACACGAAATGAGCTAATCCAAGTACCTGTCTTTTCAGGTACTTCACGTCAACACTAAATCATACGTAATCTGTGCGACGACAGTAAATTACTAGTAGAAAAAAAAAACACTTTGTTTGCTATATTTGAGTTGTAAACTAAGTTTTCAAAATAATTATTCGAAAAACAAACAACAACTGTTTTTCTGTCTATGTTGCCAAGTCTGTAGGTACCTTATCATTTCCCGAGTTTAGTAAGGCAAATACTGAATCAACAATACATATTTTTCAACTAACATCACTTACATGCATTACATTATATAAAGGTTGAAAAAGTATTTATGTTTTGATGACGCCTGTGAAACATTGTATCTATAGAACGTTAACCTTTACTCCGGGCTTCTGCAATGTTTAAATAAAAAAAACATAACAATTAGATGTAACTATCAATCGAAAAAGTAATATCATGTATTTTATGAACTAAGAATTTATTTAATTACCGTATCTAAACATACATAAATAGTTTGAAAAAATATCTTTACAACGAACAGTAACGTCACACTTTGGACTCTTTATATAAAATTTCAGTGTTTTTTATTACGTACATTTTGTTATACTTGTTATATTTAGCTGGACCAGTCATTAAGGTCCTTAAGTACTTATAATTGTCCTTCTGGCAGTTTGTGAATAACTTACGAAGCTAAAAAATACTTAAAGGCTTATTTGTGTATTTGCTTGAAACCTAGATTTAATAAGCATATACTTCACGCCTCGTAAAAATTGTGATAATTTTGTTTTTCTAATAAAACTTTCAAAAGAGCGATCGCTAGAGAGTTTCTTTCACCGTTTCTTCTATCTAGAACGCCACTTTGATTCCGAAACGCAAGTAGTTTATAGACATTTCATATTTATTTTTAAAACTTACTTCACACTTTTATTTATATATCTTATCCTCAAAATAACTACCTACATTGTTATATCTATATACCGTAGATTCTAGCACGCGCATTCAATCTATCTGTTGAGCAAAAATGAATGCGCCTTATGTTAAATATGGCGGCACTTACGGTCCGCATTTAACGCATTGGCTGCACATACTCAGGCGGTAGAACAGTCCCTTTTTATTAACAAATAGTGAACACCTATTTTGTTTGTTGACATTTGGCAAACAAAACAATTTCAATTGCTCTGTGATGCGATTATGTTCTAAAAAATCTTGGCAACAAGTGGCTATCGTCACATGGCGGGACCCATGAACGGATACACTTAAAAAAAAATGTGACACTAAAGCATACACGCGCGAAGCACGTTTGTAAATCCAAATATACGAATGAATTTTGGTTATAAATAGAATAATAAAAGGTTAGCATTTAAGCAATTTCTCTTTTGTTTTTTTTTTGGTGGCCGCCTCTGCTTAACAGTCTGCTTTAGACACATAATTACTGACTCAGTTGAGAGTCCCGGCCTGAAACCGAACTGGTTATCGTGCAAGTAGACGTACTTGTCTAGCTGTGAGTTAAGCAAACTGTCAATCACTTTAGGTACTATATTAACTAGGGCCTATATTTAGTTTTATCGCTCGTATCAGCCGTTTTATTCTTCACCACAAGGACCACCACTGTCTTCGTCATGTCATCGGGCATGTAACACATAGTAAATAACAGAGCAAGTACTCTGGGTAAATGTGGACCAGCGTGTTGGAGATGTTCAATGCTGTCGTGTGACGTGTCGTGGCCAAAACCAAATATATTATAACTAAAACTAACTATAAATAAAAAATTCTAAAACTATTTAAAAAAAATATTATTTAATTTAATTAAATAATTATTATAAATTATTATATATTTAAGTTTTATTATAAAGATGATATATTGTAGTTCGTACAATTATAAAAATACATCAAGAATAAATAAATTTTATGTATAGTTTTTTTTCTAAATTAAATTGTCATAGTGCGAATTCTGAAAACATTCTTTAGTTTTCTTTTCTTTTTTTATTACATTATTTTATTTCGTAATAAAATTAAAGAAAACCAAAAACAAATTTGTGATTCCAGTAGTGAAGATATGCCTGCCACCTGAACCTACTAAAAACAGTATAGAATGGCGAACTGAGTTTTTGCGCGAAAATTTGGCAAATAAAAGTTGACTGTACATAGGCAGACATTCAAAACGCTAAGTATAATATTAAGTAATACAAAACAAAGAAGTATACCTTCTTAATGTTCCATTCTTAAGTTAGGCTTAATGCTATCAACAATTAAACTAAAATTAATTATATCCTAATTTATTTTTCTTGTATCTAGTATTTATTTTCCTCGCCAAAGTCAGATGAAACATTTGTGTGTTTTGCACGGCTGCAATATTTATTTGGCTGTTGTGCCTTTGATGTCTCACTTTGCTCAGGATTCTATTTTTGAACCACTCGTTTTGCACGTAGGTTAATCTTAAAATCCTTCTCTTGCGCGGTATTAAATACAGGCACTCGCGCCAAATAACAACTTTGCAGCCCTGCATAACAAATTTTCTAGCCACAAATTGTCTCAAATATATAGGTACGTACAATGGTAAAAAAGGTCTGCTTAAATTGTTTGAATATTATTTTTTATAACTTCCACAGCGTTTGTGAAGTAGTATGTTGACACCTTAACATAATGTAGATACAGATAAAGTATTTCTTATCTATTGTGTCAAAATAAATTACGGGGAAATGTGTCGTAGTTTCCGGGTTAAGTTGTAGCCTGTGTACGTCCTTATCCGTCCCTTTTAACTATCCCCGCGCCAAATTCCATCCTAAACTGGATGCTCCGTTGCGACTTTAAGCAATAACAAAGAAACAAAAAAATAGACTTATACAAATTTATATATTATTTGGGATTTTAAAGTACATATTTGTTATAAACGTTGATTTAATACTTGCGTTATATCTAAATGACCTGTTTTTAATTTCCTCTTTGAAAGAAAAGAAGAATAGTAAGTAAACACACGTTTCTTTCAAATGCAAATTGTAACATCGTTTCCCGAACGCTCTAAAATTTAACCACTATATACATTAAATCCACTGATAATTTTATTCAAATGTATCCTTTTTAACGTTCTCTTAAACGGCTTAGGAATGTACAGGAAACACTTCACAAGACTGGGTCGATATGCTAATTCCCGCCATCACAGAAAATCTTCACGAAACCCGAAAAGCTCGCGCTAACTGAAATGTCGGGAAAAGAATATTATAGTAAAGTGTATGCAAAACTAGTGGCCCAGTTTTACTGGTCTTTCATTTAAAGCATCCATACAAATCTTATACTTCCGAGGACGGCGCCGTGGCTTAATAGATAATGAACTGCCTGCTGAAAACCGAGAGGCGTAGGTTCGATCCCCGCACAGAAAATATATTTATGTGGTGTACATTCGTGTTTTTCTTGAGACTGAGTGTTTTCTATATATATATTTATCTATTGTATATTTGGATTGACAATAAATTGTAGTAAATAGTGTCACCACACCACCACCACAGATTATGTAGGTAACAAGAACATTGAGATATTGTGGTGTATATATACAAAGTTGGTGTAAGCTGGTTGTTCTTTCTTTCTTTTCTTTGTTTTCTTTCTTCTGGTGTTGCAAGCGTCCATAGGCCACGGTGACCGCTTACCATCAGGCGGACCGTGTGCTTGTTTGCCACCTTGGTGTTATAAAAAAAAAAAAAAAAAAATATATATATATATATATATACATAAAGACTTGTTTTTTTTCCCTTTCATATTTTAATTTATATTTTATATAGTACTTTTGATTGCGAATATAAATGTTGGTTTGTTACTCGCTCGCTCGCCGAGGTTCGCCTCGACAGTTATAGGCAGTTATATTATTTTTTTTTCTTTTAAATTGTGTGAGCTAAGCAAATTTAAGACTTGTGTCATTGACTTAAGTGCTACATTCCTAACAAGGAAACTAACAGTTTTCAAGTTATAAACTGTTGAGTGTCGTTAAATTAAAATAAAATGCAGCGTTCTTCCCCAAAAAGTTCTTCACTCACAGACCTGAACGTCAAGAATCCAGAATTAGTCCCGTCTTATCCAGCGCCTTCAAGAGGACTTAAGCGTCCCTACGCTGATGCAATGGCAGAAGGAATAGTTACTGGACAATTACTTTGCAATCGCCTCTCCACATGGAAAGCTGACATATTGGTGCATTTCACACAAAATCTTTAATCCTCGGTAAAGAATTTACTGGCCAGAGAACTATCTACGATTTCCACCACCCTATGTGATATAAGTAGTAAAATGCAGAAAATAAGTTCCGAGAATGAAAAAATTAACAAGTCAATTACTGAAGTCAAAACCAAGCTAGTTGAAATGGAAAAAAGTATTAATTTTATATCGGACAGGCAGGATAAACTTGAGCAAAGGTTATCCACGTTGAAAAAATTACTAGTGTTTGTCAAAATGGCGGAGACCAGTTTATGGTACTGGAACGCAAAATTGCATCAATGGAACAACAAACGAGAGTATGTAATTTAGAAATCACAAATTTGCCAGAAAGGCGCAATGAAAACCTTGTCCAATGCCTAATGGATATAGGGAAGGCAGTCAAACATAATATTGTGACAAATGATATTATATCTATTCACCGTGTACCCCACGCCACGCCGTCGAATCGCCCTAAAAACATAATTGTGAAATTCTCATCTCTAATTTTGCGGGATAATGTACTTTCAGCTTTCAGAGTAAAAATACTAAACACTGACCAACTTTCAATAAACGGGCCGTCTCAACCTATATATCTAAATAAACACTTAACTATAAGTAACAAACAGCTGTTTCGTGAATGCCGCGAACTGGCCAAGAAAAATAATTAAAAATTCGTATGGGTTAAACACGGATCCATACTCGTACGTAAGGATGAATCATCACCGGTCATGGATGTGGCAGTGCGCTCGTCTTCGGATCTTCAAAAAAACTGGTTGCCTGTAAAGTCGGTATACGGGCGAAAGTTTTACGTGACAATGATTTTATGTCTGTCTCTCTCGCTCTTAGGCGGGCGCGTGCCTCTCACTCGCTCTCATTGTGAGCGCATAACGTGAGCGGAGCGTAACGCAGTTTCTTGAAGTGTCACCCGGCAAACCAATTTATAAGACGTTGTCACGTCAAAATTAGTGCATAGTCATAATGGTGTTGTTATAATTATTAGTAAATATATTTTAATGTTAGCAAATTTAACTACACAGATTTATATCAAGATGACTATAATGATAAAAAGGTATTTATGTATGTTAGTAATAGGAAATATAACATCTTTTTCAGTGGGGACTTATTTCTGTTTTTATCTTGTCAGTCCTATTAGACAAAATGCGTATATAACAATAAGTTACATTGTATATGTTTTTTGTATTTATTATCCTATACAAGAAACATATACATAACAATAGTTTGGCTGATAAAGTTGGCCTAGGCGTATCTAAATACAGTTGTTGCCCGCAGTTTTTCCCGGGCTTAAATGTCGTTAAGGCAAGCGTAAACAAAAAAAAATTTCAACAAAATAGCACCTATCTTGAGTTAGCCATTTTGGTGTGAACCATATTGTTTTTTTTTTCTATTATTTATATAACTAAAGCTTATCTATTTTAAGAGGGTCATTAGAAATTGGGAAATATTATATTATTATTATTATTTATTTTTCTGCTTTTACCTTCGCAGATCATAAAGAGGTCATTACTGTTTATTATCAAAACTGTAGAGGATTCAGAACCAAATTAAATATGTTGTTCATGAATATATTATCTAACTGTTTTGTTGTAATAATTTTAACTGGAGCCTGGTTATGCCAAGAGATATCTGATACACAGTTTATTGATAGTCGTTATGCGTTATTTAGAAGTGACAGGGACCGCATTGCATCTCATTAATAAATAAACATTAATAAATGCATGCAAAACCAAAACTGCTTTGCTTTTTTTGATTTTTAAAAATTATATTTGTAAATGTTTTAACCATACCAAATATCCATTATACGCCGACGATTTAAAAATATATCATACAATTCAGTCTGTAGATGATGCAAATAATCTACAATCAGATCTTGATCGTTTAAGTGAAAATTGTTTGTCTAATAAATTAGGCTTAAGTATAAATAAATGTAAAACTATCACATTTTAAGAAAACCAATACCGTAAAATCAGATTATAAACTCCTTAACAATTCTTTAACAAAAGTAGATGCTGTCAGAGATCTTGGTGTAACCATGGACAGCAAAATGCATTTCCATACTCACATCTGTGAAATAGTAAATAATGCATACAAGTTATATGGTTTTATAATGCGTTCAGGCAAGGAATTTAAAAACGCAAAAACGTTTATACACTTATAAAAATCATTGGTTCGACCTCAATTGGAATATGCTGTATCTATTTGGAATCCGCTTAATAAGAAATATGTAAATGCTATTGAACAAGTACAAAAAAAATATCTTCGTACTATGTATTACCAACTACTTGGTAAACGCTTGTCTTACTCACAACTCTTAAATAAATATAAACTTTTGGATTTAAAATCAAGAACAACATTTCTGGAATCACTAGTTTTATATAATCTCTGTCATAATAAATTTGATTGTATTGAGTTAAATAAGAGCTTGTGTTATAGTGTGCCCACTCGTAGTTGTCCTCAACGTGTGGCGCGCCCTCATAAGCTGTTTGCTGTGGGCCGATGCCGCACCAACGCTGGTGAGCGCGCACCACTACGCCACTACGCCACTACGCCACTACGCCACTACGCCACTACGTCGTGATGTCGCATCTTACAATAGTCAGTTTAATAAGGACGTAGATATTCTCTATCCTTTAGAAGAACCTTTAGAAAAAAATTTTAGACAGTTTAAATTGTTGATCTTCTTTGTACTGTAGCTTCTTATTCAGGTTAATTCTTCATTTTTTTTTTCTTGTATTGTTTTAATATTTTTTTTGTTTTGTTTCTTGTAAAAGTTATCAATACCTAAAAAAAAATGGAAATAAAAAATAATTATATATAGGTAGCTAGACTGTTAGTATCCGCTTACTTTATTCTGTTATTATTTATCTGTGGTTTATGGTGTAGGTTACATTTATACTTATTTGTTGATTGCTATTTTATGTTATAATTTATGAATGTAATTGTTTATTAACCCATTAAAAAAAAAATTTTGTATCCATTGGCTGGTATCCATACTACAAGCTTTGCTTAGTTTGGGATCAGATGGCGCTTCGTGTAATGTCTAAAAATATTTATTATTTATTTCCATATACTTCCACCAGAACATAGAAATACTTTTGGCAAATTGATAAGCAAAATGCTTTGAGATAAGGGAACGGATTTTGATACAGTTTTTATACTTCAATGATATTTAAAATTTGTGTCAACAACAAAGTGTTTGTGTTACGAGTACTTCAAAGGCCGGAAAGTATGTAATAGCTGGACAAGAAGAGCTTTTAGAGACTTTGTTAAAAATTAGCTTCTGAGTTTCTTGCCGGCTATTCTCGGAAGTTAAAACTATTATAACTTGGTAGTGAAGTAAAGTCTATAAAATTAAAAGGATAATGCTATTTACACCACCTTGTGGCATTTGAGCAACATGTTTTAAAAATTATATAGGTACTTGCAAAATTAATAAAACACGACCAAACTGAAAAGTGAGGTGTTGCTAGATGGCAATAGTACATCTCTTTTGTGACAGTACTTTGATATTGAATTTAACATATAGATGGCGCTCCGTATTGTACGTTTATTTTCTTTCCCGCGTTAAAGTTGTTTGAATTTTTATACAATCTTAAGATTAATTATCATATATTATCGTCTACTATCATTGATAATCAAAATTACACATTTATTTTTTAGTAACAGTTTTTATCGGCGCTTTTCGGTCGGTTTTAATTAAACACAGCGATAAAAACTGCTTAAGAACTCAAATAATTATTCATTACAGATACAAGATATATTTTTGGGACAGTAAGAAACAAGGTGTTATCATAAAACTTAGGTTATTTCATAATAATATATCGTTTTTAGGGTTCCGTACCCAAAGGGTAATTAGCGGAATCCTATTACTAAAACTCCGCTGTCCGTCCGTCCGTTCGTCTGTCACCAGGCTGTATCTCATGAACCGTGATAGTTGTAATTTTCACAGAAGATTTCTGTTGCAGCTTGTGGGTGTCGAGTCAGCATTATACGTATGCGCATGCGCAGCGACGACTGCTACACGGTGAAGAGGCATCCTCAGTCGTCTCTTGTCCCGGTTCGAGAGAGCGCGCTCTCGCCTTTGTATGCCTATTGTATAACGTTTTGTGTAGCTATCATTGTAACGAAGTGTACAGTAACAAGTAAAGGAAATCAATTATACATATCATTTGTTAACCTAATCTTGGAGTCAGAAAACAGAGGAGTACCAAGTGGTGGGACGCATAGGGTGTCCTGCATAATAGTCCCCCATACCGCTATAACATCAAATACTAAAAAACAAAATAAAATAAATTTAAAGGGGGCTCCCATACAACAAACGTGATTTTTTTGCTTGATATTGATAACGGCGACAGGTAGACGCTTAAAATATTCACAGAATAATTAGTTATATATTCAATTTAAAAATAAATAATTAAATTAAAATAAAACAATTATTTAAGGGGGGCTCCCATACAACAAACGCGATTTTTTTGCCGTTTTTATAGACAATGGTACGGAATCCTTCGTGCGCGAGTCCGACTCGCACTTGGCCGATTCTTTGTTTCCGCTTTCCTATTGACTCAAAATAAGAAGTTCATTCGTAAACATTCTAGTTATTTCGCTGCAATTAAAATTGTTTTAGGAAAATCTTGATTAATGTGTTAACAAGTTTTTTTGGAATCCGCCTTGGTGACCATGTGTAAAAACGGCTTTGCATTCATTTTAATAAATATCAAATATATACATATATATATATGTATTGGTTGTTCTTGTATTTTTTTCTTATATTTATTTAATGTTTGTCGTGGGTAAACTTATTTTACTGCCACTCTACACTTTCTGATGGCCAGGCTCAATAAAGTCAATTCTATAGCACGCGGGCGCTGTATGGAAATTTTTATTATGCCTGGCATTCTCGATTCACTGTGGGTGACTGTTGAAATGTAGTATTTGTTTGTGCTCCTTTTTATTTTGCATTGCCTAGCTATTCGTTTTAAAAAAAAAACAAAAATTATAAACGCAGTTTACTAGCGGACGAAAAATAATAAATTTTATTAAGTTCAATTAATTGTTTAATACTGCCATAAAATAGATCGCGTTTTTATTTTATTTTTTCTTCTTCTTTCGTCACCCAGTCGAATATACTAAAAGTTACTTTATAGGTACAACGGCGAAAACCCCAATAAAAATTTTACTTATCTATTAGGTAGAAAAGCATGATATCTTAAGGTGATAGCATACCAAAACGACATAAATTTGCAAGAATTTGATTAATTTTTTTACAGTCCTGAGTACACGTTTTGACGTTAAAAAGAAATATGTCATAGTTCTTACCTTAATTAAGTAAGAATAGTAAGTATATTTCCTAATATTATAAAAATTTGTCTATTAAGAGAGTGAAAACAAAATCTGGCTTTAATTAAAATTGTTTTAAAAACTAAGAGCTATATTCTTTTCATTCTTATTTTTTAAATATGTTTTATTATGACCAAGAGAATTTTACTAATTTCATAGTTTCAAATAAATATTTGCATTTTATACCAACCAAAAACCGAGAAAATCGAGATTTTCAACATGCGGTCACGTGCTAGCGCCTATCGTACGCGTAACTGTGTCACTTTGTATGCTTCAATAGTGTAAAAGGTCTTTTAACACTAGTCGAAACGGCACGCTTTTGCTAGGGTATGAACAATTTTTCCATAATACATAATACCTACGTTAAATTAATATCAGTATTACTGTTAATAGTGAGAGAAATGAGAAAGCTAAAACACTCTACTTGTCAATATCTATTTTTATTTATTTATTTATTATCAGAAACAAACGGTCGTACATATTATAATTACAAAATTTCATTAACCAAAAAATGGACCTATAGTTTCCTTAATTTTATCTTAGAAAACATTAATCTTAGATATTACATAAAATACATGCAAATATACTTAACATGTTTTTTTTTTTTTTTTTCAAGAGAAGAACAAATCATAGTGCGTTGCTGGTGGGTTTATAGGTAACCACTTATAGTCTACAGTGTGTCCAATACACTTAATTTTTAATCCAACAAATAATTTCTTTAGTTCAGATACTGTGCAACAAAATATGTCTATTTTTTCTAAATTGTCTTTTTCATTAAAAAGTTTACAGGCACGCCTTATGAACATGTTTTGGGAATAGCAAGTCCTGCTATTAGGTATATGAAATAATTTTTTTTTGCGACATTGACGCTCAACTACTCGAGGCACTTTGAGGGAAATATCGTGTAATAGTGAAGGGGCATCAAGAAGGTTATGTATAACTTTATAAAGTAAAGTACAATCTACGCAGTCACGACGAAGCTCTAGAGAAATGACTTTATAATATTTTAGTGAGTCCTCGTAATTGGAATAAAGGTGGCCAGTTCTATAATCGAGTGTTTTCATAAATCTTTTTTGGACTTTTTCGATACGATCGATGTGTACTTTGTAGTTGGGTTTCCAAACAGCACAGGCAAATTCAAGACGACTAAGAACAAAACTGTTATATAATATTTTATAGGTTAAGGGATTTTTAAAGGGCTTTCCAACGCGAAGTATAAAACCTAATTGTTTGTATGATTTCTCCAGCATGTGAATATGAGGAACAAATGTTAACTTAGAGTCTAATATAACGCCGAGGTCGCGAATTTGTGTTACTCTCTCCAGACATACACCACCTAATTTATAGTTATAATGAAGAATATTGCGTTTTTTAGAAAAGCTTATTGCAAAGCATTTATTAAAGTTTAAGAATAAGTTATTATTCTTGCAATAATTTTCTAAATTATGAAGGTCTTTCTGTAATAATTCACAATCTGTGCTGTTACGGATAATTCTATAAATCTTGGTGTCATCTGCATAGAGTAGAGACTTAGAGTGTATGATACCTTTGTTTATATCATTTATGTACAAAGTAAACAGCAAAGGGCCTAAATGGGACCCTTGGGGGACTCCTGAACTAACGTGTTTGGTTTGTGATATAAATCCGGAAAGAACAACACATTGATTTCTTTTTTCAACATACGATTTTATCCAACGGAAAAGTTCGCCATGTATACCGAGTTGCCAAAGCTTGATTAGTAAGGTTTTATGACAAATTTTATCAAAAGCCTTCGCGAAATCGGTATACACGGCATCCACGCTGTATCCCTCATCCATCGCTTTAATAATGTCAGCAGTAAAAACTAACAAATTACTATCAACTGAGCGTCCTCTAAAAAACCCGTGTTGATTCGGAATAATATGACGATGAACTGCACCAAAAAGCTGGTCCGTAACGATACTTTCCAATATCTTACCAAACTGACAAAGTTTAGATATTGGCCGAAATTTTTAATATCGTTACTCACCAAACCCTTCGGTACAGGAGTGATCCATGCTTGTTTCCAAATAAGAGGAAAGTGTCCCTCTTTTACCGATTTACTGAAGAGTATTGTAATGGGCAAGGTCATTGATAACGCACATTTTTTTATCAGTAGTGGATGTATTCCGTCTAAATATTTATGAACTATATTTCCATTAATTTCAATTGAATTTAAGTCTACTAGGGCATCAAAAGAAGGTACTAGGTTTTCAGCATCAAAAGAGTTAAGAGTAGATTTCTCGTAAACGGAGTGAAAATACGAATTAAATAGTTCGCAGATTTTTTTTCCATCACTGGCAGTTTTATCCTTATAGTGCATTACTTCTGGCAAACAATTATAGTTACGTAATGATTTGATATAAGACCAAAAGAATTTTGAATTATTTTTAATTTTTAGCTCTGAGAAGTGTATAAAACTGTTATAGCACTCGAATCTCATTTTTTCAGATCTTTTACGTAAAATCTTGAAACTTTCGTAATCAAGGGGATTTCTGTAGCGTTTCCATAGTGAGTGATATTTACGTTTTTCGTTTAAAACTTTTCTTAAAGACTTGCTGTACCAAGCCGGTATCTTACTAGAGGAATATGACTTACGGTAGGGGACATGTAATTTAATTAATTCATTTAAAAATTCATAGAATTTATTTACACTATCTTCCGTATTCAAGTTAAAAAAGAAATCTTCCCAATTTACTTTGAACAATTCATTGTTGATTTTTTCAAAATTCGCTAAATGAAAATTATAAATGGGGCTCGGAGATGGTTTAAGAGTAGGTAAATGTTCTAGTTTTAAATCGACTATAAGAGATTTATGATGAGAATCTTCATTTACAAGCGGGTTATTACAAGCAGTAACTACACAAGAAAAATTGCATAAAATTAAGTCAAGTATACGACTGTTTACATTACTTACAAAATTGTATTGTTTTAATTCACAAAATGATAGAAAATCGCTTATAAACTGTGTTCCGTAACTTCCACTCGAGTTTATCTGTACGCTAGAACCATTGGCCTCTATCCACTCAGCATCGGAAATATTAAAGTCACCGGTTAATAAGAATAAATCATTCGGATGTTCCGATATTAAATCACTAGCTATATCTATAAAGGAGCACAGCACCTCCCTATGGCCTGGTCCGTGAGGTAAATAAATACAACAAATATTTAAAAAACGCTGTTCCGATCTAAGACCTGGCGTGAGGTAAAAGTGTTTGTCACCGTTAGTGCCGAGGGGGAGCGATACCCAGACGCAGTCAGAGTAAGCGCGGGGGGGGACGGGCCAGTCGCGTAGCTGCGGCCGATACTTCGCCTGAATCGCCACGGCTACCCCACCGCCCCTACTCGCACTGCTCTCGACAGCTGACCGATCACACCGGTAAACACTATATCTGTTATCGAAGTACTCACGATCATAAAAATCTGATGTTAACCAGGTTTCAGTTATACATATAAAGTCAAAACTTGATTGAACCATTTGAGCGAAAAAATCGTGTGACTTAGTGCGTAGGCCCCTAACATTTTGGTAATAGCCACTAAACATTAGCTTTCTTTTTTATAGAAATTAAATAAAAAATAGTAATAGAACAGTACACTGACTGATCTATTGGTATAAAGGTATATAAGTTTTCCCTCTTCGAAAAGAATGTAGTATAAATATATATATTGTACTAGAGCGTAAATAGATAAAATAGTATTGAATGGAAATAAGTTTTTTTTAAAAAGTACAAATAAAATGCAAAGAAAGTATAGTAAATAAGGCGTACCTGTAATTCTAAATGTGAATCCAAAATTAAATAAATTGCGTAGATTCATATTATTAGCACATTTCTCATTTTTATATAGTAGAAGAGTAGTGTATAACTCTGAAAAAAAACACGAGCTATAATGTAGAACAAAAAGTCACTTAAGTTTAATTAAATCAGCTTCGTTGTTTATGCAGATTGCTCGTTGTTTTTTATTTTTTCGCATAAATATTCTGCAATCGCGTACCCATAAGAACGTGTAGTGTAGATCCGTCTTTATTTGTCGTGCGCGCTTTAACAATAATTTATTGGTAGGTGTGAGGTGGTCCCCGATGTATAATGTGGCAGCGGGTCCCAGCAGTTTGATGTCAGCGGTGGTAAGGCCGCGCCTGGCGCGTACCGCAGCCAGTAGTTCGTTCTTCCGTCTGCGTTGAGTAAAGCGTACGATAATTGCTGGCGGCCGGATATTATCCCTTGCATTTTGACGTGACAACGTCTTATAAATTGGTTTGCCGGGTGACACTTCAAGAAACTGCGTTACGCTCCGCTCACGTTATGCGCTCACAATGAGAGCGAGTGAGAGGCACGCGCCCGCCTAAGAGCGAGAGAGACAGACATAAAATCATTGTCACGTAAAACTTTCGCCCGTATACCGACTTTACAGGCAACCAGTTTTTTTTCATTTGAATGAAAACGGCGAACGCGGTGTATTGTGTCACAGTCACTATCTACCAATGTGAATCCCACACAAACACAAATGTCACGTAGAATCGTTAATAAGTTTTCACCTTTGGTGTATGGTATTCCGGAGATCTCAAGGTTATTTAGCATGGAAAACTGTTTACTACTATTACACTCTGTTACCAATGACTCAATAGTTGTCTTAGCGTCGGCGAGGGATTTCGGGACTGTTGACAGTGTAGAAATTTCTTTTTCGGTGGATGACATTTTGCTTTTGATATTGGATAATTCCGTTTTTATTGTAGTTTGCTCCTTGATCAAGTTTTCGGTTAATAATCTGAGATTGGATATTTCTCCTTTAATGTCGGATGTTAATTCTTGGCCCATTTTAATTAGACTTGCGTTCTGTGTTTCGCCAAAAGATGCCAAAGTGGATATAATATCTTTACGGAAGTCTGACAATTGTTGTCCCATGTCACAGTCAAGTCCTTGAATTTTTCGTTTTCGAAGGGTTACCTGCGAGTCTGCATCTATGAGTTTAGAAAGATCGGGTTTAGTTCCACCTGATTCCAGAATTTGTGATAGATCGGGCTGGGATCCGCTCCCAGAAATAGGTGTATTTGGAGGAGAACGCATAATGCTCATTTTGAACTAGCGTGGGTAAACTTGTTTATCGGGAACTTTCGATGGCACAATAAATCTCAACACCAGTCAGCACTACGGTCAAAAATGAATCTTATTACGAAATGATATGGTTCAATTTGATTTGTATGGATATGAAAAGACAAGTAATAAATATTAAGTATATTAGCGCGTGAGCGATTGAGCCGGCGGCTCGGCAAAGACTATATATCATGCAGTGTTTCACGTGACTTGATGACCTTTGACAATTTCGAATTCAAATTTCCGAGCAGTCGCTTGAAACCAGCTCTGCTATTTCCGGCAAGTGTCAGGGGGAGAGCTCGACGTTCGTCCCGAATACGGTGGACTTCGGGAACCTTCACAACTCATCAGAAAGTAGTTTATTTATTGTTAACTAGCTTTTTCCCGCGGGTGGAACCCTAAATTCGGTTATTGGTGTAGGATTTTAACAGCAACTCTTCAATTATAGATAAAGAACCGACTCACACTTGACGTTTTCATGTAGTCTATGTATACAGGGCAGCGTATTAGGATGCGTCCTTTTTCCAATTCATATAAATGATTTGCCAAATTCCATGAACAAAAAAAATACTTTACTAGTACTGTTTGCTGATGACATCTCCATATTAATTAGGTGTGAAAATTTAGAAACACCAGAACAACTAATACAAAATACCTTACAAACCGTTACAACATGGCTACAAAATCACAATTTAGATTTTTTTTTAAATAAAACCAAAATAATTTTGATCTTATAAAACTGCTCCTCTAAAACTAAACATAAATTTTCTAAACACAAACATAAATTGGAAAACTCTAATAAAAGAAGCTTATACCAAACTCTCAAAATTTACACGCCTCTTATGTTAATGAAAATATAATAACAAAACAGACACAGTGTTCTCCGCTTACTAAGCGTATGCTTACTCATGGCTAAGGTATGGAGTAATTCTATGGGGAAATAGTGGTAATCTACAAAAAATATTTATAATACAAAAAATGCATTAAAATGTTAGCACAAATCTTTCTTTCAGCACCTTTCTTTTTAAAATATAAACTACTTACACTTTCATCTATATACATACAAGAAATCAGTACTTTCGTTTTCAAAAATATACACATACTAAAATTTTGCCAGCGGCTTCGCCCGCCTTAAATTTGGTTATCAGCGTAGGATTTTTACGGCAACTACTCAATTTTTGAAAAGCACAGAAGGTGAAAATATTTTTAAATAATACGTACCGCCCTTCCCTCTCATGACTGCCCGCCGCCGGTCTCGCACATCATAAATGCGCGCAGTACTTGATAATTATTTTGCTGCGACGTTATTTCAAAACTGCGATATCTCCTACGATATTGATTGAAATCGAATGATGTAAAGGGAAATTTTGTTTTAAATTAAATGCTTGTGATTAATAACGTATTTATTTGGATAAGGATTATCATGTTTATAAAAACACCTTCGCAAATACTGCATTATTTTAGAACAAATTTGGTTAGCATAAAAAAGGTTATAGTGAGCCAACCTTAAAAGATAGATATATGCTGCCGCTGACTGTTTTTTAGAACTTTTAAATGGGAACAATTCTGTCCTACATGATTTTTGCGAAACTTTAACCGTTTACGCAGCGCACGGAGCGGAAGCTCTCAAAATAAATAAAAAAACCCCGATTTTAAAACATTCTTCATTGGTGCGCCGCTTCTATTGGTGTAAGCGTGATGATATATAGCCTATAGCCTTCCTCGATAAATAGGCTATCTAACACTGAATCTGAAAACTGTTTTTTTTTAATCGGACCAGTAGTTTCTGAGATTAGCGCGTTCAAACAAACAAACTCTTCAGCTTTATATATTTAGTACCTATAGATTCAAAATATTGCAAGAAACACATGACACAAATACCCGGCACAAAAACCGGCTAATTCTTTTACTATCTAGGATAAAATTGCTTAACGAAAGATGACAATAGATGGCATTGTTTAAAAAAAAACGAGCAATGCTCGGTCCTCCAGGTACTGATTAATAAAATTAAATAATAAAATATAAAATAAATTATTTAAAAATAAAACAAATAATTTATTTTATCTACTCTCATATCATACAATTCGAATTATAAACTTCAAAACAAGTTTATATTGACAGATCTTACAACAACTATTTCTATAACAACATAATATTACCAATTTATCGATATACTACAAACAACGCTATCGCACGCCAAACAAATCGCTACGAAAATTGTGGAACATAATATACATCACAGATTACTGAAAATGTCTAGCCTTATGCATATACGAAAAAGCTTACTAGCCAGTTGTGACTACTTCAATGCGTGTGAAAAACAACCTCATAAGACTCAAAATTAGTTGAAGGTATTGAGTCATTTCTCAAAGCAAATTCCGCTACGGGCGCGTTTTAGCGTAGTTTTAGATGTGCCATTAATGGGTTGCTTGTCATCTTCGGTAGGTAGTAAATCAATGTACCAATACGATAATCAGATTCCATAATTTTTTTATGTGCGAGGCGCCCGATACGGCGCATGCGCGGTTATGTGCAGGGTTTTGTGCCATTCATACGTTTTGTTGTTCTGCGTGGGGTTTTTTTTTTATTTTTGCTAAAAAATGTCCGATGGTAGTGAATGTGTAAAAAAATTGACTCCACCTAATTATTAAGATGTGGCGACGGAAATGACCAGGAAAGTCTGAAAAATATATGATAAGTGGTATCTCGACTTTATGGCATAGAAAATGCAAGAAAAAAGTGTTCATCGTTTTCGGAAACTATTTTTTACTCTTTGATCTTTTGTTTGAATCCAAACGTATGAGAGTAGATAAAGTAGTGTATGAAACTGCACATAACTAGGCATTAAAATACTCGTGTTTAAAACCCCTTATTTTGCAACAGTTTCATAAACTACTATTTTGTTTTAAGTTTTTATAACGTTATGAAAACAGTTATATACAGGATAGTATTCAAGTAAAAGATTTTTCCATGACATGTTAAGTAATACATAATATATGCTTGTACTTAGAAAGGCCTATAAACCTTTTAGATGCAATTTTTTTTCTCTTCACCAATGTATGTCATTATCAGAGAACTATAATGGAATTCCTTTTAAGAAAAAAAATATGTCTAACTTTATACCACAGTATAACGGGCTGAATAGTTGCTATTATTTTTTGCAGGCATTATTTTATTTTGAAAATACTAGATTTTGCCCGTAAATTCTTCTCAGATGCTAGTTAAAGGCCTTGCTAGTAGTTCAGTGATTTAGCCGTAGCAACGTAGATGATAACAGGCAAGGAAGTCGGTATAAAAAGATAAAGTACTTGGAATTTAATTTATACGTTTATTAAGTATGTCGGCTCCGTGGCTCAGTGGGTAATGACTTGACTGTTGAATCGAGGGGCGTGGGTACTATACCCCCACAGCACAACATTTGTGTTTGTCTTAAAACTGGGTATTTTCCATGTATATGTATGTATTTTAATAATATATATCTTTGTGTGTGTGTGTGTACCAGTTTCTATCCGTTTTGCTTCGTTTGGGACCAGAAGTTTCTGTAGGTAATGTCCACAAATATTAATTTATTATGTGTACATGGTGTGACGCAGTTTGCTATTGAGTGGCCTACTAAATAGTTATTGCCTACGTCTTTTATTATTTTGTACTCATCTGATGCGTATTCGTAGTGTCTTCGCGCGGTGCGGTGCGCGGCAGCCATATAAAGCCGTTAGGGGAGAGAGAGACAAGGGATAACGTAAACCGCGCACAAAACGATGAACGAAATAGGGTAGGATGAAATGGGGTAGTAAATTCTTCCATCACCACTGACCTGTCACTCACCATTTTGACTTCAGACAATGGGCTCACGCCCTTTGCAGTTTAGGTGTGTACGATTGCTTTTACGACTCGGCTTTGCCTACTGGGCTCCGTTTACGTTTTGAATTGTGACCTGGCTTTGTTTAGTGGACTGTGTGCGATTGCTTTTACGACTTGGCTTTGCCTACTGGGCTCCGTTTACGTTTTGTATTGTGACCTAGCTGTGTTTAATAAACTGTGTACGATTGCTTTTACGACTCGGCTTTGCCTACTGGGCTCCGTTTACGTTTTGAATTGTGACCTGGCTTTGTTTAGTGGACTGTGTACGATTGCTTTTACGACTCGGCTTTGCCTACTGGGCTCCGTTTACGTTTTGTATTGTGACCTGGATGTGTTTAATAGACTGTGTACAATTGTTTTTATGACTTCGCTTTCCTTTCTGGACTCCCTCCATGTTTTGGATTATGACCTAGCTGTATTTATTGGATTTTACTGTGTACGATTATTTTAACGACTTGGTTTTCCCTGCTGGACTCCGTTCACGTTTCTGGCTGTGTTTATCGGACTCTGATTCGTTTTTGGCGCATGGCAGAAGACCAGACTAATTGTGTACAGACCCACGTTACAAAGAGTAAAGAGGACTAATGGCACATCCTTAGGACATTTCATATTTTTCTTGTCAAGCTTTAACTAACAAATATCACAAAAAGATTGTAAAACATTATTTATGATACCGATATTTAAAACATACAAGAAATAGCGTACTACACGTTTTTTGTCGTACTATACGAACAAAATGTCGACAGCTTTCTTAAGCGCCTGAAAAATATCATTGTTACGAATGCGACATAAATATTTTCAACTCTGTAAATCTCGGTATGGTTACGGGTTACAGACCTATTGTTTGTCGTTTATAGACTTCCCTCACAGTCCATATATCAAAGACCTAAGGAAGGTTAAATTATTGCAAAAAGAAATCAGGTCTCCGGAAGTCAAAAAGGGGAGTAATATAGGACAGTCTTGACAAAATAAATTGGCTCCCACATCCCACTCCAACCAATTACTTACATTGCGTCATTCCCAGTGTGCCTTTGTCTTTTTCTCTCTTACTTACTGTCTCTCTTTCACATGCTTAAAAAACGTGAATATACTAAGGGCTTACTATTTCTATTCCTACTTCCCATTCTGTTTGTCGTTCCGACGATGTCACGTCTAAATTACTAATGATTTTGATTATACGCACGCACGCTAACAGGTAAACCGAAAAAAAAACTTTAAAATTTCTTTACAATAAGAGATTATAATTTCGTAGGATATTTGTTACTGTGAAAATAAAATTCATTTGAACTAAATTTCGAACATAATTAAAAATTTTCTTTTGCAAGCAATGTTTTTTAATATATAATTTCAAAAAAAAAACCAATTTCTTGTTTGAAAATATAGAGTTTTGAAGTAAAATCTTCTTTTTTGCGTTAAAATATTTAGCAATTCATAAAAAAGATCAAGCGATTTCAATAAATAGAAGCAAAATTTTGTTTCATTTTTTTTTTTTTTCAAACAAAGACTTCTTTTTCAAGCACTGATTTTTAATATATTATTACGAAAAAACCATTCTCTTGTTTAAAAATTATAGAATTTTAAATTCATAGAATCGGATCATATCGTACCGCTACAAGCAAGGCTGACGTCACGCGTCCTACATCGTGCAATCGAAGTTTCTTCGACAGTTCAGTATATATAGTAACCGAAGCACAAGTTAAGTGGACCACGGCAGTCCCCAGGCACAACACATTGACGCACCTACCAATAGCAGCAGCCCACTCCTTCATCTACCAGTGTCAACCGTACACGCTTCGTATCCCAGCGCTCATCAGAACCTATCGCAGCACTTTAGCGCTTCCCATTTCCTGATGCTCCTCAAGCATAAACTCGGCATTCGTAAGATCGTACTGTTAGTCGGGATTCTCGACTAGGGTTTTTAAAAAAGATTATTTATAATTATTAATAATTATTTATTCGGTAAAATATTATAATATACGATTTTATTAAAATTGGTGTGTACCGGGTAGAGGCTAGTGTTGAACTGAGGAGCTTTACTTGAGACGTTGGGAACGGATCATAATAATGCTGACTAGGCTAGGAAAAGAGGTGACTAGACTATATAGGGTGCATATAATATTTATAACAGCCCCCTGCATTGGACTGAACTTACACCCTTAAGTGAAGTTCACGTCTAAAAGCTTCTTATCCTGGGTTCAGGAATTGGACGGTCTGAAGTAATATCTTCAAGGGAGGTTGCTATGTTTAGATCTTGTTTTACTTTTTTGTTAAGGATTGGAATAGGTATTTTTCGGTAGACACCAGTTTTAGCACATGTTTTATAGATAATGTATACAATTAAAATTATTACTAAAAATAGGGTTACAGAGGAATAGTAATTACCATACAAAACAATATGAGGTTTAGTTATAATTTCATCTAGTTTCTGAGTTATTTGTTTTGATACGGAGTTATACTTAGATAAAGAATCAAAGTTAGTAGATTTTAAGTTTAATAACGGAAGTTTAACCTGTGATTCTTTAAATGCAATAAAGTTACAACAAGAGTCATTTATCAGTATAAAGTTAGATATAACGGGTTGAAGTTCTATTTTTAAATTTTGCTTAGGTATAAGTTTCAAATCATTACAATATCCAATACAACCACTAGGTATGTTTAAAATACCAGATCCTAGGATATTAGTTTCGGTGGTGTTACTCATTTTAGGGCAGTCTATAGAGACTTTTGAATTTTTAGACATAATGTATATCCACGAATTATTTTTAAGTGGTTGCCAAGCTTCGATATTTCCGTGGAGGAATTTAGTTTCACATTGGTTAGGCACTGAAGTTAACAATTTTGTAATAATTTCAGTTTCACAAATAGGGGTTACAGCAGTAGAATACACATTGCTTATTACACATATAAACATCTGGTTAGATATAGTTTTACAGTGTCTCATGTCATTTAACTTACAGTAGTGAGACTTATCTCTACTTATGCTTACATATTTAGTAGAAGGTAGGTATTATGACGGAGTATGACTCCGGGTTTTTGGTCTGATGTGCTACAGGAAATGGAATGTTTTGATATAAATTGTACTCGGTGGGGTTAGTTAACGGAATTTTAAGCACAAAGACAATTTTGTAATCTGAGTAATAACTCGCCACTTCCGAGACATTCATTAGAATATGGATGTTATCTAATATTAAGGGTACTGGTAGTTCATTAGAGCTGGGGAGAAATCTATAGTTATTTACAAGTTCTAAAAATAATTGTTTCGGGGTAATAATAGATGGGTGTAGAGTGTTTGATTTACTAAATAAAAGACCACTAATAATGTATTCTAAGCGAAACGAAAGCGTTAACAAACAATTTTCTAGAATGTTCATTAATTCTAACATTTTGGATTTAAACCATAGTTGGTCTGATAATACAGTCAAATTCTTAACAGCTAAAGAAAGGTTTTCAACAGCGTTGTCCAAACTTTGTTGATTAGAGTTGATTTTATTTATAGTTTCTTTAAACGAGGAAAGTGTTAATGTGGTAATGAGAATATTCTGTTTCATTAAGTTAGCAAATTCCTTTTGGTCATTTTCTATAGTTTGAATAGCGTTGTTGTATTTAATAGCATCGTCTTGGTCCATTGTGCCAAATAAATGTTTAGATATGGTGCCAATTACGCCGAACCACGGGGATCGTTGGTAACGTTGTTTACCGGTCAGGTGAGAAATTGACTTGTAGTCTCTTAGTATGTCATAATAACGAGAAGATAAAGGCTGAATCAAGTTGTGACACTCAGTTTCGTCGAATGTAAGACTCTGTTTACAAACGTATCGAGAGGTGCCTATCACACCGTTTATGTTTTTGAGGTGTGGTTCAATAAAAGAAATGTCTATCGGAACGACTACACTAAGGTGGTCGTTTACAATCTTTAATGATCCTACGGGATCAAAATAGATTCCAGGGTTGTTCGAAACGGGGTGCACATACTTTCCTTGAGTTATGGTACTGTAATAAAATAAAAGAAAACTATGAAATACAAATTACTATCCTAAGATATTAAAAGATAAAGTAATAGTTATAGCTAGGTAGGTATATAAAATGTATATAATAATTAAGTATGTAAAGAAAGATTATTATGGTTATGGGTATATATCTTATTTACTAGGTGTTTATATTTTAAGTGTCACGTCTGCGTGCCAATTTGACTTCATCGTAATGATGAGAAACATGTCGCCTGTTAATTAAGAGTGTTAATGTATTTCTACCATTTATTTTAACTATTTTGTAAGGTCCCTTCCATATGGGGGACAAGGCTTTGCGGAGCCTTAGATGGTTTTTAAGGAACACATAATCGCCTACTTCGTATTTAACGGGACGACTGTGGTTGTCATAATAAGACTTAGAATTTTCTTTTGATTTCGTTATATGCTCAACGGCTTTATCTCGAGAGAATTTTAGTCGATGCTGCAGCATTTTAACGTAATCTGGGTAAGTGACGTCAGGAACAGTTTCGTAAATTGAATTAGGAATAAAAGGTTTATGTCCGAAGAGAAGTTCGAATGGGGTGTAATTGGTTGTCGAATGCACGGCGGAATTATAAGATAACATGGCGGTATATACAAATTTGGGCCAGTCATCTTGGTTTTCATTGACGTAGGACTTTAAGTACTCTTTGAGTGTTGAGTGACTTCTTTCCAGGGCGCCTTGAGTTTGTGGGTGATATGGTGATGACCAAAGTTGTTTTATTTTGAGAAATTGACAAGTATTTTTAAATAAGTCTGCTGTGAAATTGGTTCCTTGATCAGTAAGGATGGTTTTTGGGATGCCAAAGAGAGAAATAAAGTGGATGAGACAGTCCATGGTTTCTTGGGCTGTGGTACTGCGTATGGGATAAGCAGCAGAATATTTCGTTAAGTCATCTTGCAAGGTGAGTATATATTTAAGTTTATAGGGATTGCATTCGTCTAGGTCAATGGATGTGGGAATTAAAATAATATTGCATGAGCTTTTTGTTAGGTTTTCATTGTGTTGTTTTACATTTGTGTTAAAGTTAATATTCTTATTTAGAATTGTTTTCAGAAATGTGGTGTACTCATTACTATTAGAACTAGAAAACGGGACGTTAGGTACTTGGTCACTTGGAGTCAAAGGATTGGTTGGTGTTAAGGTTTGTTCTAGGTTTGTGTCAGATAAGTTTTCAGGTATTGGGTGTGGCTGATAAGGTAAGTTTTCAGGTAATGGAGATAGCTGGTCAGGTAAGTTTTCAGGTAGTGAGAACGGTTGATTTGAAAACATCGAGTCTTGTCTACTAGTAGACGGTTGTGGATTTTGAAAAGCATCTGGGATCTCTGGAGTCGGTAAGTTCAAAGGACTAAAACCAGGGTTTTGATCGTCAAATGGACTTATATCTAAAGGATCAAGATCGGTTAGATCTTCATTTACCTCTTCTATTATAGGATTGACAGGATATCTGGATAGTGCGTCGGCGGCTCCGTTTAGTTTGCCTTTTCGGTATATAATTTCGTATTCATACTCTTCGAGTTTGAGTCTCCATCTTTGTAATTTAGAACTTGGATCTTTATGGTTAAATAACCATTTGAGTGGACGGTGATCGGTAACAATTTGAAATTTATAGCCGTAGATGTGAGGACGAAAGGTTTTGCAACCGAAAATGACGGCTAATAGCTCTTTTTCCGTTGTGTTGTAATTGGACTCACTCTTATTTAAAGTGCGTGAAGCAAATGCGACTGGTCTGTCTTGTCCGACAAGACCTTGAGAAAGAACTGCACCGATGGCATGATTAGAGGCGTCACAAGTCAGGACGAAGGGTTTTGTGAAGTCTGGGTATATGAGAACAGGTGCAGTGACGAGTTTTTGTTTCAAAGAGTCAAACGCAATTTGTTGTTGATTACGCCAATCAAAAGCTACATCTTTTTTAAGCAGAGAGGTTAATGGTTTAGCCAGCTTAGAGAAGTCTGGGATGAATCTACGATAGTATGACACAAGTCCGAGAAAGGACTTGATATCTTTGGGGCATTTTGGAACAGGATATTGGGAAACAGCTTTTATCTTATTAGGGTCTGGTTTGACACCTTGGTCAGTTATAACATGTCCAAGATATGCTACTTCTTTCCTTAAAAACTCGCATTTACTTGGCTGTAGTTTAAGGTTGAATTTGCGTAGTCTTTCGAAGACGGAAGTGAGGTTTTTTACGTGTGTTTGTAAGTCATAGGAGTAGATGACGATATCATCAAGATAAACGAAGCATTTTAGACCTTGGAGACCAGTTAGAACACAATTCATGAGACGCTGAAATGTTGCAGGCGCGTTTTTCAGGCCAAACGGCATACGGGAGAACTCAAAATGACCCTGCGGAACATTGAAAGCGGTCTTAGGACAATCTGTTTCGTTGACGCAGATTTGGTGAAAACCAGAAGTAAGATCTAATGTCGAGAAGTATTTTGAATTTCCGAGTTGGTCTAAGATTTCTGTTATCTGTGGTATGGGGTACACGTCTCCAATAGTGACGTCATTCAGCTTTCTGTAGTCTATGACTACACGCCATTTCTTTTCACCTGTTGCATCGAGTTTCTTTGGCACGACCCAGATTGGAGAGGACCATGGAGAAGATGAATGTTTAATAATTCCTTCATCTAACATTTTATCTATTTGTTTTGCCACCTCTTTCTTGTGACATTCAGGGAAGCGATAGGATTTTGTGTTAATAGGGACATCGAATGTGGTTCTAATTTCATGTTTTAAGAAATTAGTGAAAGTTAACTTGTCTCCAGGAAGATGGAAGATATCGGAGTAGTCGGAACAGGCTTGATAGAGGGTAGAGACTTCTTCATTATTTAAATGGGCTACGCGCAATGAGTTCAGGACTTCTTGTGTTCTATGTAAAGAGTTTTTGTCATCGCTTGTACTAGGTTTGGATACAGAGTAGGCATCATAGTCGATTGGATATAGAGTAAGATTAAGGTTAGAATCGATTTGGACTGGATTTTCAGAGACGTTAGCAACGGTTATGTTAACACGATCGTTATTTTTTTACTTTTACTACACAATTAGATACGAGCAAGGAGTCGGATATGTGTTGGTCCATGACCAGACCTTCTTTAATCTTTGGGTTAGATACAGTGCATTCAATTACAACTTCTGATCGAGCGGGAATGGAGTAAATGGGATGACAAAAGTTCAATTTAAATTTAAGTTCCCCTATTGTGACGGCGTTATCTAAATAGCTTATGTTGCATTTCAGGTCTCTGAGAAGTTCGCTGCCTATTATTGCATCATATTTTAGGTCTATTTTATCGACAACGTGAAAAGTGGTCGAATTTTGTTTGTTTTTTAATTTAGGAAACAACTCTAGTTTGAAGTGACCTACAGTAGGGATAAACTCCCGGTTATTATCGATTCCTTTCAATTTGATTTTCTCTTTATTTAGAATGGGCATTTTCTCAATAGATTTGCTTTTTATCAGATTCACAGATGCTCCAGAATCAATGAGAAATGATAATGGTCTTTCGGAAAGGTTTGTAAATAAAATAATATGAGGTAGGGATCTATGTTTAATGTTAGATGTGACTTCATGTAATTTCATAGATTCAGAGGGTGTTTGTGGAGTTAGGTTATTAAATTCTTTTTCAGGTTCACAAATCGGTCCAGTAGCCGAGTTCGTAGTTTTTGAGTCTTTAGGTGCAGAAGTTAGGATATTGGAGTTCTTGGATATGGAGGGTTGGACATTTGAGTCCTTGAATTCAGAGGTTCGGACATTTGATTCCTTGGAAACAGAGGTTTGGACATTTAAGTCCTTGGATACGGAGGTTCGGACATTTGAGTCCTTGGAAACAGAGGTTCGGACATTTGAGTCCTTGGATATGGAGGTTCGGACATTTGAGTCCTTGGAAACAGAGGTTCGGACATTTGAGTCCTTGGATACAGAGGTTCGGACATTTGAGTCCTTGGAAACAGAGGTTCGGACATTTGAGTCCTTGGATACAGAGGTTCGGACATTTGAGTCCTTGGAAACAGAGGTTCGGACATTTGAGTCCTTGGATACGGAGGTTTGGACATTTGAGTCCTTGGATGCAGAGGTTCGGACATTTGAGTCTTTGGATACAGAGGTTCTAGTATGGGTGTCGTTGGACTCGCGTGGCTTAGATTGTGACTAGGGCTTCACGGGACACCTCCGTGAGCCCTCTACTCGTTTAAAGATTTGTTTGTATTTTCAGGGTGTTCATGTGAATCTTGCTCATTAGGATGCAGGGTGAAAGCATCATTGGTTTGTGTTTCAGGAAAATAGTGGTCACCCTCTGTATAGAATACGCGAGGTTGCTGAGGATTCGAAAATCTAGGATATTGAGGTGAGTTCGTGGTTGTAGGTCGACGAAGTTGTGGTGAAAAAGGGGAATGAGGTGTCCTGAGGCGGTTGTTATTATATTCTCGTTTTTTACAGGATTCGATAGTGTGACCTTGGTATTTGCAGTATCTACAGAAGAGTATATTGGAGTTTCGTGGGGTTTGCGAAGGTTGAGTAATCGCTGGGGCTGGTTTTGGGTAAGTATTATGCACTGTAGGTTTAAATGTGTAGTCAGGTCTTCGAGTGGGTGTTGGATTATAAAAACGATCTTGGGACGTTGAAGGTAGGTTTCGTCTATGCATCATAAGTTGGATTTTGTCTTCGGAAATAGCCATATTAATGGCGTCGTTAAGGTTATTAGGGTCTTTGCAACGGACAATGCTGGATATTCTAGGAGATAATCCGAGTAAAAATGTGTGTAGGGCTAAATCTTCCATAGCTGCGATTCTGCCGGGAAGTTCTTTTTTATTTGAGTTGGATAATGTAATTTCGGTAAGTAGTTTTGAAAGATTCGTTTCCATTCGTAATGCGAATTGATTAACTGGTTCGTTAGTAGTTTGTCGGCATTCTTGTAAGTCTGTGAGGAGGTGTGCGTAATGTTTCCTCTCACCGAATTGGGTTTGCAATAATTCTTGTAACTGTGCCCAACTTGTGAGTTCCTTTATTGAACACACCGCTTCAGCTTTCCCCTCTAATTGGCTTAAAATATATTGGAATAAAATTGGTTTCTGAGAACTTGTAGCAATATTGTAAGCATTGTCGCAATTTGTGATAAATGCATTTAATTTATCTCGGGTACCATCAAAACTCCTAATGAATTTAAATAAGGCGGTGATTGGAAAGTTGTCCTCAGAGGTTTTCGAATCCTTTGTAGACATTTTAGCAAAATTAAATTAGTTAAAGCAAAATTTAAAACAATGAAATCGGTTCGGTGTAACAGGCGGTCACTGGATCACGGGAATGTTTATGTTACTGAATGACGGCGTCGTGGTCTGGACGAGCTATGTTTTGATTACGCTTTCTACGATAAGGATTGGATCAGTACAATGCTAATACATTTGTTACAGACAATAATTATTAATGAATAAGTTTAGTAATAATGAGTATAAAAAGACAGAACAATTAAAACGAGAATGTTAATTTCGAGTAACATTTAAAATTCACTGAATTTTCACTTAGATCGGAGATTAGATTCACTTTTGTCAGGAATTCACTTTCACTAGAAATAGTTAATAATTTGAGACTTACAGGATCTGGAACTGGAGTAGTAGTATTACTTTGTATTTCTGGAACCTGGATGTCATTGTTGTTAGAGCTGTGATCTCGTTGGCAGAACCCGAAGTATTTCTTTTGGTTTTGCTGGTTTTGCAGGTGTGACCCCGCAGTTGACAGCTGGTACAGCTGCGAGCTCTTCTGAAGAACTTGAAGTATATGTAGATGTGACCCCACGGTGGATTACACACAGTAGGTCGGACAAGGATACGGAGATAAGTTCAACGTTGTACTTTGATTCTGGCACACACACTTGTAAATATATAAATAGTTTGTATAGCTTGAAATAAAAGTCACTTTTATTCACGGATATAGAAAGATTCAGAGAAGGATACGGAGACGATTCCGGGATACTATTTTTTGTATCCCACCGCTGCCACCAATGTTAGTCGGGATTCTCGACTAGGGTTTTTAAAAAAGATTATTTATAATTATTAATAATTATTTATTCGGTAAAATATTATAATATACGATTTTATTAAAATTGGTGTGTACCGGGTAGAGGCTAGTGTTGAACTGAGGAGCTTTACTTGAGACGTTGGGAACGGATCATAATAATGCTGACTAGGCTAGGAAAAGAGGTGACTAGACTATATAGGGTGCATATAATATTTATAACAGTACGCAAGCATCACTGCAAGAATTATCGACCTTCGGTCTGGGAAGGGAGTGATGTAGCGGATCATATCGTACCGCTACAAGCAAGGCTGACGTCACGCGTCCTACATCGCGCTATCCACAGCCCTTTTTTCTTCTTATTTCTTTAAAAAACAAATCTTTTGAGCTAATGCCAATTCTTTTTAATTAAGTGTTTTGTGTTTGGGTCAAACAGGTTCTCAACTTGTGTTAACAAAATATTATTTTACTCTAAGAAATCAAATTATGATGCAAGATTTTTAAGTTCTTGTGTGAAATAGTGTGAAATTTTTGGTTCAAACAAATAAACTATTTTTACTGTAGATTACTAGTTTTGTTCTAAAACGGTCTTGCGTGGAATAATACAATTCTTGAATATGAATTAGAATATTCTCTTCCAGCAAAACAATAATTGGATTCCTTAGATTTTTTTTTTCAAGAATACGATTGTCTACGCGCAAGCAAATTTTTTTGACCGCATATATGAAACGTTGTTTTCTTGACATGATGAAATTTGCTGACTGAAGAAATCCTTTTTTACCGTGTACGCTGTGTTTTATAACATGAAATCAAAAATCAAAGTTTTTTCTCTTTTTTACCACTAAGGTAGCATACAAGCACACAGGTGATGGTAAGAGATCACCGAGGCCTATGGACGCTTGCCAGGGGTATCACTCGCGCGTTGCCGCCCCTTCAAAAATCCAATAACTTCCTTCTTGAAAAACCCCATACTGTAGTCCTTAGAGAAAACCTTGGCAGAAAGCTCATTCCACAACCCAAGCGTTCGCGGGAGAAAGTTTCTCTGAAACCGCACTGTACGCGACGATTTCGGTTCAAAAGTATTAGAATGAATTCCCTGCCGATGGCGAGTTATGCCTGTTCTCTTTTTATCTTAATAAAGTGCTACTATTTTGTAAGACTGAGTAGTTGGATCACTCTAGTAAAACTTTATTTCTGATTGCGATTCTTGTACAAGTAAGTATATACCTCTTCTTGATGACTATTGAAAAGCTTTTTAATGACAGTTGTCATCTCTATAAACAAAGAGGATTTAACGAATAAAATGCGTTTTAATCGTTAAATTGGTATAACGCTACAAAACTTTATGTATATTACGTATTTTTAACCGACTTCTAAAAAGGAGGAGGTTCTTTATTCGGTTTTATATTTATTTTTTGATGTCTACCGCAGAACTCCATCATTTACAAACCGATTTGCAAAATGTTTGCTTATAGGGAAGGGTTTACCTACAGATTACCTATTTCAATTTAGTAAGGATTGATCCGAGAAATTGCATTCACACCTTATAAATTTTGAAAAAAAAATGCAGAGCATTTTACCGAAGTGCACGGTAGGCGTAACCATTTTGACATTTATGCATTTGACGTTGCGAAAATAAACTGATTTTGACGTTTTAATTTTTAGGGTCCGTAGTTAAAACTGAATGTTAAGTAGTAGAAAACTGTTTAAAAGTAATTTAAACGCTTATAGTTTCGTCATGTATATTCAATCATTTCTTTTTAGGTTTCCGCACATATGTGGTATTAACCAAATCTTCGTAGTTTCATGTCATTTCTTTCTATCATTCCTCCGCTTAACTAATTTGGGGCTTCGAAGAAAAATTAAAGAAAGTTGTATAAGTTTTTTTAATATTGACTTTAACAGCTGAAACTGAGAAATAAAATTATAGGTATGATAAGTGTTATTCAGCTTTTTTTTTAATACCACACGGAGAAAAAACTTTAGTAGCTACAAGTAAATAACACTAATAATCACTAAAATGAAGAAGTAAATTACACTGATGGTTACCAATGAGCTTTACTTATTGTATTTACTAACAGGAATAAAACTAGTCTTGTTGGAATAACAGTGTTGTTTACTAAAAACAAGTAATATTTAATGGAATGCAAATCCCACATAAACACGCCTACAATAAGCGTTTAATTACACCGATACGAGATGGTCGTTATGAAGCTCTGTGATACGAAGGGCACGGTTGATAATAACTGGTCAGTGTCCCTGGTAGATGGAGGAAGGGCTGCAGCGGATAGTGCGTCAAATCTTCTTTGTTCAGTCTTACTAATTGTGAAGGGGTGAAATACCTGGAGAACGCCTTGTCATACGTTTTTTTTTTTTTTTTTTCTGAGCTGACTATGCAGTTGGCTGTTGCAGCCATTACTGCTTCACCGGACTTTTGGGGCGAGACTCTGAAGGAGCCTCAGCCCATATAGCGCCCAACGCTCAAGGGCTCCCCGCGGGGGAAGCCTCGGCTTGGGTTGTCGCTCTCGGGGGCGTCCCTTCGACCGGCGTGAGTCTCGAACCCGAAGGTGAGTCACCGCCAGGAGGGGAGTTCCCCGTTACGCGGGTACGGTTGCGATTGAGTGGGGGCGAGAAGCGCCCCGGCACTCTTTGATACCTAGTGTATCCTTGTGGGCGCCAAAGAACCCGGGGACGTCGGCGTCGTGTTTGGAGGGAGGCCCTATTCGGGGAGGTCGTAGAGACTAATCTCGCTATCCGGACAGCGAGATCGTCATCTGGGGACGTTAGTACGTGCCGAGGCCGCCTAACAATAGTTTTACGACCGTGACCGGGTCGATCGGGGGGACGATACGTTGTGGATTGCACAATTAATCGATTCGGGTGATTTTGCGTACGCTCGAAAAAGCGGACTGCCAAGTCTTTAAAGTATTGGGGAATCGTGGGAAGTTCGAAGTCTCTGTGTAGGTCCGCATTGCGAACGTACCAAGAGGCTCCAGTGGCCGCTCTGAGAAAGCGGTTTTGGAGGGTCTGGAGTTTGTGGAGATTGCGCTTGGACAGCGCAAAGACTACGCTAGCATAAGCTAGTATGGGGCGGATACAAGTTGTGTAAAGATTTAGCTTATTTCTAAGCGACATCTTACTATACTTGCCTATCATGGGGTAGAGACGACCGAGGACAAAAGCGGCTCGGTCTCTGACTATTTTGGTGTGAACTTGGAAGTTCAAACGACTATCCATGGTCACACCGAGATATTTGGTCATATTTTGCCAGGGAATGGCACGACCGAAGAGAGAAAGGGGAGTTGGCCGCGGAGGGCGGCCTAAGGAAAAGAGGACGGCAGAGCTTTTGTCGGGATTCACCTCGATTCTCCATTTCCGAAACCACTCGCCTAGGGCGGTGATAGCGGGTTGGAGTCTCTCAGTGATTTGACTCACTTGCCTATCTGTGGTATAGATAGCGGTATCGTCCGCAAAGAGGGCTAGATTTGTACCTAACGTTTTAGGGATATCGTTAGTGTACAGAAAGTACAAGATGGGGGCGAGCACGGACCCTTGCGGGACTCCTGCTTCTATGGGACGGGGGGAAGAGAGAGTGCCTTCGACTTTGTAGCGAAAGCTACGATTCGACAAATAGTCTCGTATGATGAGCACGAGACGATCTGGCAACTGAAAGTTGTACAGTTTAAAAATTAAACCGTTGTGCCAGACTTTGTCGAAAGCTTTCGCTACATCGAAGAAGACAGCGCCCGTGTGACGGGTCTTACCTAACGCTAGTTGAAAGCCGGTAAGAATATGTTCCGTTATGCGGAGGACTTGATGGACGCATGAGTGTTTGGCACGGAAGCCAAACTGCTCGTCTATTAAAATGCCTATACTAGCTACTAGAGACTATAGCGTTCCGTAGGCGGGCGAGAAGGAGGCGTTCATAGAGTTTACCGAGGGCCTTTAGTAAACTTATGGGGCGATAGGAGGATGGCTCGGTACGAGCTTTACCTGGCTTATGGATGCCTATAACAATTGCATCTTTCCATTGAGAAGGAAAGATGCAATGTTCCATAGCAGCGTTAAAGATCGCTACTAGGAGGCAGATAAGGGGAAGAGTGAGGCGCTTTAGGATATCGTTAGAGATACCGTCAGCACCGGGGGCTTTACGGGGGCGTAGGTCTTTGATGACCTGTACGACTTCGTCGACAGTGACAGGGGGCAGGGGGTCTTGTGGAGGCAGAGAAGTTCTGCGCTCCACTTCGCCGTCTACCTCGCGCACGTGGTCGGGATCGAAGGGCTGTGTGCTTAAGGCACATTGGGCTTGGAGGCTAGACGCTAGGCAATCCGCTTTTTCGTCGTCATTGAACGCGGGAACGTTGTTGGGACGAGTTAACGGAAGGAGAGAGTTTGCGGTTTCGGATTTTAGAGCTCTGGCTAAGTGCCAATAAGCTTGGTGAGAAGGAGAAATGCTCTCCATAAGATCACCGAAACGTTGGGCGCGGAGCTCAGCTACAGCGGTTCTTACACGGCGGTGTAAGTCGTTGAAGCGAGCTTTATTTTCGGTAGCGGGAGCGCGATCGCGAGCGCGGCGGGCCGCGTTACGCTCAGTCATTAGCGACCTGATGTGCTGAGGCAGGATTAGGTGGTGATAATCACCAACCGGCACCTGTCGTGAGCACTCGCCAACGGTGGCGGTCAGGTGGCTAGTGAGAGAGTCGATAGCTACGTTTAGATCGGTCGCGGAAGAGATTACGTTGGAAACGCGGTCTAGATGTGGCGAGCTGGGATTTTCGAGCAATTGCCCAAATTTATCCCAGTCCGTCACGGTTCTAGTGTCGGGAGGAGAGTCCGAAGGGGAACCTAATCGAAGGATGACAGGGCGGTGGTCCGAGTCAAGTTCGTCAAGCACCTCTATAGAACGAAAGCTTAGCCTTACATTCTTTAGAAGTGCTATGTCCAGTACGTCGGGGTTGTTCCTAGTATTGTGGGGAAAGAAAGTGGGCGTCATGGGAGCGATAATGTCAAAGTTTAGTCTGTCAACTAAATCGTCAAGGAGTCTGCCTCTCCGTGAAGTTACAGAAGAGTTCCAGCGGCGATGCTTGCAATTTAGGTCGCCGGCAAGAATGACGGCGTCGCCTAAATTTAAGAGCGACTGAAGGTCGCTCTCGAGCAAGTCTTTTAGGGGAGAGAGATAAACCGATGCAATGATGATCGGCTGATGGCCGGTCATCGCTAAGCGGCAGACGGATGCTTCTAAATTCGTAAGCGGTGGAGGATCGATAGGGGAGCAATGCAGGGAGCGCCTGTAATAGATGAGAGTGCCTCCGAGATTGGAGGAAGTTCTATCATTACGGACGGTGCGATAGTTCGCGATCGAAGGGGTACGGACAGCGGGCTTTAGGAACGTTTCCTGGATGAGGAAGACGTCCGGTTTTTGGGATGAGAGGAATTGCGATAATTCCTCTCTTTGGTTGCGGAGACCGTTGGCATTAAAATAGCCTATGGAGACGGACCGGGGTTTTTCGCGCGCGGTTGTGCAATCCATTTTGGTTTTAAGGTTTTGGAGCTACCCTGCGGAGGGCGGCGAAGAAGTCGCGATGCTTAGCCATGAAGCCAAGCATTTGAGAGAGATCGGTGATCTGTACGTATTCGGCGTACACGATCTCGAAATAGGCTGGGTCGCAAACCCAAGAAATTTCGGCGAGAATGTCGAAATGCTGCTGCTCGGCCGTCTGAGCGGCGTTGCGGGGCAGCGGGAGAGAGGGGCGCGGGGGGGCAAGGCGCGTTTGCGCGAGAGGTGCGGGAGCACTTCTCATAGGCGCTGGACGCGGAATGTCCCGAGTTATAAGAGGGGCGGGGTAGGGAATACCCGTGACAGAGACGGGCCCGGGGAGAGCAGACAAAAGTTTGTCTGTCTCCTTCGATTTGGACGCGTGAACTAGCGCTGGAGGACGGCTCCAGGCATTGACAGCGGGGAGAGGTGCAGGCACGAGCGGAGCCTGTGGGCGGGGGGCGGGGGGACGCGATTTACCCTGTTTGGGTTTACGCGAGCTCTGTTTGGGAGCTTTGGGGCACCCGCGGTAATTCGCTGGGTGGCCTTCACTCCCACAGAGTACGCAAGCGACCGGGTCGGATGCGTTAGAGCGATCGCGATCACAGTCCGGAGTGGCGTGATCGCGCAAACATTTCACACAGCGCGGTCTGCGTCTGCAGTTGCGCTGCGCGTGGCCATATAATTGGCATCGGTGGCATTGACCCGGGTTCGACCGCTTGTGCGGAGTCTCGACCCGGACGCCCTTGAGGCTGCACACATCTTTAATGTTAAAGATGGCTTTGCCTTCTTTGGTCAGGTCTAGTACTACGAGCACCATGTCGTAGCACTCTGACTTATTACGGCCATTGTACATTCTATGTACTTCCCGAACTGGGAGGCCTTGAACGATTAGGTCGTCCTGAACAGTCTTTGTGGAGAATTCCTTAGGAACTCCCCTTATGACTGCTCGGAGAACGCGTTCCTCGGCCAGCGTATGGTACTCATACTTTTAGGCCGTGAGGAAAGCCGTCAGATTTCGGAAATCTGTTGGTGTCGGGACCTGCACTTCGATAAATACTTATTAAGAACGCAGGTAGATCACAGCTAAATATGGTGTTTTTGGATCGTCAGTACTGTGTATAAGTACCTTTATTTGTCTTTGCATATTCTCAGACAGAAATATTTATTTATTTTAATTACACCGATACGAGATGGTCGTGATGAAGCTCTGTGATACGAAGGGCACGGTTGATAAATACTGGTCAGTGTCCCTGGTAGATGGAGGAAGGGCTGCAGCGGATAGTGCGTCAAATCTTCTTTGGTCAGTCTTACTAATTGTGAAGGGGTGAAATACCTTGTCTTGCCTTGTCATACTTTTTTTTTTTTTCTGAGCTGACTATGCAGTTGGCTGTTGCAGCCATTACTGCTTCACCGGACTTTTGGGGCGAGAATCTGAAAGAGCCTCAGCCCATATGGCGCCCAACGCTCAAGGGCTCCCCGCGGGGGAAGCCTCGGCTTGGGTTGTCGCTCTCGGGGGGAAGTGTCATACGTTTTCGTTATGTCGGTATATATGCGAACTATCGAAAAAACTTCGATAGCGCGATGTAAGACGCGTGACGTCAACCCTAATTCGTAGAAGTACGATATGATGTTTGTTATTAGTAAACTACACTAATTCTTAGATAGGTGTTTGTAAACGTTAATTTGGTCTTCATTGTAATGACAAGTAGTGTTTTATCTGCCCACTTTAATAAAACTTTTTGTAATCTTTAGTAAGCTTTGTATGTTAATAATAATACCCTACTCATAAATACTTGAAAAGTTTTATAGGATTTGTAAAATTCTGTAATCCGAAGTACAAATTATTAATAACGGAAATGAATAAAGCTATTTTGTTGTTATTATTTTATGGAATAAATAAAATATACTTTAAATTATATTTTTTGTAATTTCCAGAAAAAATTTTTGAAACTAATAAAATTTAGTATTAATGCATTTTAATAAACAGGTTTTTAATTCGAACAATATCTTTTTCTCCGTGCACTAAGGTGGCAAACAATGGACGCTTTCAACACCAGGGGTATCACTCGCGCGTTGCCGACCCTTCAAAAATCTTATAACTTCTTTCTTGAAGAACCCCATACCGTAGTCCTAAGAGAAAACCTTGGCACCGCTCATTCCACAACCTAAGCGTTCCACAGTATGTTAACTATAACATACATTAACATTATATACAAACACATAACATTAACTATGTTATGTACTCGTATTTACTACACAACGTCGGTTTCTCTGCGATTTTGTCCTATTAACCAAAACGGAAACTTTAAATTGCGTTCCCCGTATTAATATACACACACAATCTGTTGTACCTATTCTTCTCCATTATTTAAAAAATAACCTTCCCAAAAATGTACGTCTAGAATTTCGTATTTAAAGTCCATATTCGACTAGTATGTTAATGATCTCCAACTACCTAACTGCCGTCGAACTTGTTACGCCAAGGGCAAAATGTCTCGCTTTGAAACTTATAGAAGCTCAGACTTTCTGAGAGCGAGATATAAACGTATTAAAATTCGCCGAAATATTTTAAATACTTATATCTGGTATTTGAAATAAAATTGTTTTATGTATTCGACGAATCATAATTATATATCTATTTATTTAAGTCGTTTGCGTAGGTATCATATCTTTGCTGCCTACTTAAATTAGAACACTTTCAGTATTTTTATTACTGTCCTGTGTTGCATTCCTTCCTACTCAGTATTTTTACTCAGACATAAATTCTTAATGCAACCTTGATGTACCAAAACTATGGGTTTCAATTAAAATTCCATGCTGCCTCAGTAGCTGTTTGTGGCCACGACAGGACACAGCCCTCTCCTTAGATGAATAAGGCTAAGGCCACATACCACCGCACTGGCCCAGTTCGAATTGGTACACGTTGTCGAGCTAGTGGCCAGTCACTGCTAGAATTCCCAAGTCACCCAAAAGGCTTCTGACTCGGCTTAACGACTAATGTCATAATATGACAACAACCAGGACCTTTCGAAGCACGGAGGATTTCCGAAAAACTTACTTAGTTACTGGGTCAGCCCTTAGCCCTTATCCCTCGTACTCGGGTCTCTCTGAATTTGCCTGTTTATTGCATTTTTAACGTATAAGTATGAATGTAATATACTTTTTAAGTACACATTGTGTACAAATTATTGACTGTTTAAGCTAAAAAAAATTATTAATCCTTACTAATGACTTTCGGGGTAAGTTTATTACAATAACGTAATAAAATATACTTGTATCACCTTAAATAAGGTCAAGAACAGTAAGACACACCGTTTTCCTAGTGTGATTTTAACTAGGTGCGCAAAACAGAATCTATATTTAATACTAGACAAACCCCGTAGTTTCACCCGCGGAAAAACCTATTCCCGTGACAACTTTCGAACGGTATAAAAGTATTCTTTGTCTCCAACTCTC
Source organism: Apoda limacodes (assembly GCA_946406115.1). NCBI lineage: Eukaryota > Metazoa > Arthropoda > Insecta > Lepidoptera > Limacodidae > Apoda > Apoda limacodes. Next base: position 35,125,248 of record OX291542.1, on the reverse strand, counting down.
TCTAACCCATATTGGTGCCACAAAGAAATCCAATTTTATTGTATGCACTGTTATAACGTGAGGAAAAGTACATTACAAAAAATATTACCGTGCGAACTCTTGATCGGGATAAATATACCCTTTTAATTCCGTCCAGCCATCCCTGCGCCAAAATCAGTTTACCTCATGGCTGACTCATGACTTTTTGCTTACGACTTTGATTAACAAACAATTAGTATTTCCAAAATGAAAACCTATCTTAATCAAAACATTTTATAGCTTATTTTTTAGAGAATTTTTACTATTGATTCATTATAATTTAATATTAAATAAATGTATTTCAATATGAAAATTGTAATGTGGTACTTTAGAGTATTCTATACATTTCGTAGTGAGACCCTAAAACTGATAGAAGATAAATAGAAGCGAACTGAAATTAGTTTGTTAGTTGAGAGTACTGAGTAATTACACAGTGACCCAAATTCTATGTTGTTGTGGAAACGCGTTCACATGCAAATTATGTTTAAATTGAATTCAGAACAATCACGAAGAAGAGCAGAAATATAGGTTTAATATATTTTATATATAACTGTTTTTCCGATTTGTTTTTTAGATTTTCAAGTCTACAAAATGCTTGAAGCAACATGTGACGTGTATTTTATTATAATTAATGAGGCAACAATAAATTTAACTTCGTTTGTTACATAAATGCCTGATCCTTATAATTCCTATAATCTTACAACAGAATCTTAAATCTTAAATCTTAAATCTTAAATCTTCGAAATAAATTTTTTCCTTATCAACAACAAAGTTATCATGGCATCTGCGTAACTTTACATTTCTAATAACTGTCGAAGGTCGCTGAGACTCGTGTTAAGTCAGAAATCTCACAAATTATTTGTTTCTTCCTTTGGGATTATCCAAATTTAGCTGAAACCTTCCAGATTTGCATAAAAAGGCAAGTGGGAAATAATTCTAGAAGGGCATGGAGATTAAGGAAACGCTAAGCACTAACATAATAGAAATATTATAGCTTACTTCTTATTATGGTCGTTTTAGATTTAACGTCCATCTGTCCGTCCATCAATATTTTATAATATTCTCTGGTGTCCCACAAGCCGCTGAAAAATTTTATCTAGCCACAACGTGGTTTTGATTTGCCAATTTCTTGGATATCTATCTAATCAGGCTTCAACTTTAGTTGGACTACAATTTTTATGCTTTCTTCTTATGCTTTGTGTCAAATTTTACTTTTTAAGGCAAAAAAACGGAATTTTTTATGGGCGGACGGACGAATGGTAGCAGCTGAATGAGTAGTTTAGGTAGAAAAAGTAGACCTTACTTAACTTATCAAAAGTGAGAATACCCTTTAAATACATAAAATATATTTTTAGAGAAACCCTAATATGTCACTTAAATAATATCCTTGTCTCTTTCTAAAACTTGAATATTTGTGGGAAGGACTAAATAAAAGAAAAAGGGTATTCTAAAGAGATTTCTGAGGGTTCTAGCCGCTCGTCTCCATAAATTGTTAAGTTTATTATCATATTCTCTTAAAATAGGAGACAGGGTAAGGTTTACAATTATTTTTCATGCCTCATTACTTCACTTTTGGGTAGATGAATTAAAGAAAACTAACTAGTTTTATTTTTTTATAGTGGTAATCATTGACGATTACGGCAAATGTCAAGTTTTCAAGATTCTGTGGATGTTGGTTTCGTAATAGTACTTTACGAAGATCGCCACTACCTATATAAGATAAATAAATTTTCTGTCGCTCGCTGCTCTCTTCTGAGATATGAATAAATTATCATATTTTTTTATTTAACTCACAATGCTTCCTTTTTTTTTTCCTTTTATAATCTTGCAAACTTAATTAAACATACTTCCTGTTATCATCCTTCGATGAAAATTTGCAAACTTACTAAGCTCGGGTGACAATACAATATTCCACAGTTACTTTGACCAACATCCCCCTCCCAGAGTTGTACCAGGGGTACAACCTAGAGGTGGAGGTGAAAAATCTTCAAAATGGGAATTCGGGGGTTTTGAGGGTCGCAGATCACGAACTTGATGTTCATTTTGATGTTATCTCCCTTGGTATATGCAGGAAGTGCACGTGACGGTGGACTTTAGGGTGAAACGTTAAAAATTAAGTGAACATTTTATTACTAATTTATATTGAACATAATATCGTTCTCCAAGTTCTTATCACCCAACTTATGAATCTTGGGCAATAAACTATTAAAATTCAATTAAATTATCACTAAAAAGAATAAAACAAATAAAAGGAAATTTTTTTTTTTTTAAAACTTGCTTTTCTTAAAGATTAGAGTCATATAAAAATTCAATGTAACCGAAAATTGTACTAAAAAGTAAAAAATAATTATATTCACGCACGACTACAAGAAAAGCAAGGCGTAGACACTTACATACAATCACTTGATAAACTCTCAATTAAAATCCACTAAAACTCTAGCACGTCAAATATTAGTATGTGGCGCACGCCTTGCTTTTCTTGCAGTCGTACGTGGATATAATTTTTTTTATATTCATTTTGAAAAATTATTTTTTACTTTTTAGTACAATTTTCGGTTACATTGAATTTTTATATGATTCTAATTTTTAATAAAAGCAAGTATTTAAAAAAACATTTTTTTACTTTTTTTAACTTCTTAGCTGAAGTTCCCATCGATATTGTCGCTTTATTAAAGGTTTTGCTAACGCTCACCACTGATACTGAGATTTCTTTATATAATACTGAGAGAAAGAAATTAATTAGTACTACAGAGATTGCAAATGATGTTGCGTAAAATAACTTAAATTCCATGTCACACACATTTCGTGCAAAGATGTGTAAAAATTGTAGCCAAAGTCTCGTTTCAGTGTCGCAGCTTGTTAAATCAACAGTCTTTCTTGGCATAACGCTGGACTCCAAACTTCAATGGGGTCCTCATATTCATAACCTAGCCAAAAAACTTAGCTCTGCTGTGTATGCGATCAAGAAAATAAGACAATTGACCGATGTCGACACTGCAAAAATAGTATATTTTAGCTATTTCCATAGTTTAATGACATATGGTATCCTATTGAGGGGTAGCGCTGCTGATGTAAATACAATATTTTTGTTACAAAAAAGGGCAATTCGTGCTATTTATAAATTAGGATCTAGGATATCTCTGAGGGATAGGTTTAGAGAAGTAAAATTTTAACTTTAGTGTCGCAGTACATATATGAAAATCTTTTATATGTACATAAAAATATCAATAGTTTCAGCAAGAAAAGTGACGTTCATAAAGTAAATACTAGAAGTAAAAATAAGCTGTTGGTGCATGATACACGTCTACACAAAATAATTAACTCTTTTATGGGGCAATGTATACACTTTTACAACAAAGTTCCCAATAAAATTCAAAATCTATCAATAAGTAAATATAAATCTTTTATCAAGCAGGTACTTTGTAAAAAGGCATACTACAATATTTCAGACTATGTAAATGATAAAAATCCTTGGGACTGATGATGCTCAATTACAGGATGCATAGGTAAACCAAATTAAAATGGAAATATAATAAAATTGTACGACTAAATTTTTTTTATTTAAAACTATAATTGTATTTTAGTTTATTTGTATTATTGATAGTGTTTTTAAAAGAGTAACTATCGAGTTTCTTGCCGGATTCTTCTCGGTAGAAATCAACAACATTGTGAACCGACGGGAAGGTTCAAAAATAATATTTTATAACTTTGACGATTTAAAAGTGATTGTAAAATCCTTATTTGAATAAACCATTTTGACTTTGACTTTGCAGCACTTTGGAAAAGTTATAGGAAATCGTATCAAAAGTAGGAAAATTATGCCAAAAATTAACAAAAACAACAATGTTTAATTTTAATTTTATTTAATATTTGAAATTTTTCATTAATTATAGTCAAAATATTTTTGAGTTTAAAAGTTTCGTAATGTCACATTTTTAACTTCTATCGAGTAAAATTAAATAACATAGTTAAGGCATAAAACCTTATATTTAAGAGGCAGTACTAATACATTTTTATTGAAATACATGAAATAAATTAATAGTTTATCAGACATCATTGTTATCAAAAAATGCTTTTTGTCAGGGTCTAAAGAACTATCACAGCTATGGTTTAGCAAAGTTGTGAACTAATAGTAGTTGAACTGTGACGATGTCTTTGCCAAATCCTAAGAAAAAAAAAACAGTGAAATGTGGTGTTCTTTTTTATCGAAAAAAGTTTATTAATCGTGTTTTCACGTTTCTCAGGGTGTTTTGACAGGTACAGAAAACCCAAATAACTACTCGGTGGCTTACCTCATTGTATTGATGTACCTAAATGGTCATTTCTGTCTTATGTCTTCTAAGAGAGCCCTAAATTGCAATGATTTAAACTTTAGAGGACATAGAAAAGTAGACAAGACATAAAATGGAAATTAACAGTAGAACTGTAAATAACTTCCCGACGTAGTTTACCCTTAAAATCTGTGCAGTAACTGGTGGTGATCATCCTCACAATCGGCGCATCCTGGTGCACCACAATCAGACATCATATGCCCCGACTGAAATACACCATACAGTGTAACCTATAAATCATCCTTCGCTTATGCTCGTGGACCGATGCCTTAAAAAATGCAGGGCACGAAGCCAAAAGGTGGTTCGGCCCACGACAGTAAAAGCAGGTTGGTTGTGATGGTGTTTGCCTGGCCGCTGTCCCAATAACTCTCGAAACTGGAGGGCGGGGTGCAGGGACCCTTTGGGGCAGTTGCCGCGTTGCATGTAAAACTCTGCGTGGAGGTGGCTGAAGAAGAGCAGCGGGGAGAGGAACAGAAGAAAGGTTCTCAGCCCTCCGGCACTCATCCCTAAGAAATTTCTCTATATCGGAAAATGTAAAGAGCCGATTCACCGGCACAAACAAATTCAAAGCGCCTCTTAATTCCGGCGTGAGACGTATCTTTGTATATCTGAAGCCCTAATCCCTTTAGTCCAATAACTGCCACCAACATTTTATTAAGAAGCTCTTGTCGCCGGTTTGTCACCTCTGAAACGTTAGGCAATTGCAATATTGCGCTGACATAAGTATGAGCAATTTGCCTAATATTGTCATAGCTTCTGTAAAATAAGTTCCAGGCAGTTTTGTAACCGGCCTCATCCGGAAACTTATGCCTAATCATGTCATAAGGCTTTCTAGCGGTTATTCAAATAGGAGAACTTTTGTGAATCGGTTAGATCTGACCGATTGTGAACCAAACCGTTAAACTTTCTAATAAAGGACCGCCACTTTGCTAAATTGTCATAAAATTTTGGCATGTCCTAATTTCGCAAAAAAAGTGGGAACCCCCTGAGTGGCCACCACAGAATTGTCACATTCGTCCTAAGGGGCAACGGTCTTAGCCTCAGCCCGATGAATCTGTGACAAAACTAATGACAACCTGTTCACAAAGGTTCTCAGCCTGGTCCAAGTCTGCGGAAAGCTTGGCCACATCTTTTTCCTGCAGGCCTACAATGACTTTCTCGTATACATCTCGAATGGCGTTCATCCTACCATCAAGCTGCTCATACCGATGTATTAGGGCATCGTTTTTATCCGGCCTTGTGATCAAGGCTGCAGCCGTTGCTAACCAACGCAAGCCATCAGCGAAAACAGTCGTAGGTGTGGTAATGTCATATAAATAAATGAACCATTTGACTAAACTAAACTTTAACAGAAATATTTAAAAACAAACTGTGAACAGTGAAAACAAAACGCTAATAAACAGAAAAGAAAACTAATTTTACCTAAAACCTACTCAAGAAACAGTGTTATGTTTTTGTGTATGCCAACCTAGTAGCAAGACTAGTTTTAAACAGTATCAAAAATTACTATTAGGTAGGTACAACAATAGTAGAGGTAAGCGAAATGTAGGTCGATAACCTCGCTCGCTACCAAGCTTGTTTTGTCAATGATGACAGGTACAAAAACCCAATTTACTACAAGGTGACTTACCTCAATTGTATTGAAGTACCTAAATGGACAACGTTTGTCTTCTAAGGGGATCTAAGGGAGCCCTAAATGATTCTGAGGCCAAAGAAACTAAACTAAACTTTAGAGGAGACAGAAAACTGGACAAGACATAAAATGGAAATTAACAGTAAAAATGTAAATAACTTCCCTGACGTAGTTTGTTTTTTCTTCAATGTAACTGGCACAAAGCACTGTTTACTCTAGTCGATAACACAATGCCTTCAGCATCAGTATTTTAATATTTTAAGTCTAAAAAGGCAAAAACTTTGTTTTACAATACGTTAATAATTTGCAGGCTAATGACAACCACTGAATGTTGCCAGAAACACAAAAACAGGTTGCGTTCGGAACCAAGCGTTTTGTGCGTAAGGCACGGCCCTGATAGCAACGATACAAAACACAGGGTCTGAACCATATCCCGAAGAACGCAGTCTTAGTCAGATCTGCTCAACGGATCCGGAGAAAAATTTACAAAAAAAAAATCGATAGTATAGCCTCTTAATAAGACGATTGCCTGAAGTACCAAAATTAATGCTTTTTTTACATTCTTCGAACAACATAATTTCTTACTCACCTTACTCACTCACATATTATTCAAATTACGATCTTCCCTAATATGCACTCTAATTGTTTTTTTTTATTAAGTGTTTTATATCGTTTATTACAAGACATAGTAACAGGCAGGACCTACCCTCACAGAGAGTGATTTGTTGATGTGTGTTTGAGGATACCTGCATATATCGAAAAATGCCTGTGTACTAAATTTAAATGCAGTAATCCTAATAGTTTTTGAATAAAATGACTGTGATCATGGACAGACAGACGGATAAGGTGAATTTATCTGTATCTTATTTGTACAGTCCCAAAAACTTTTTAAGTAATGCTAAATATGATATCAACAGTCACGCAATACCAACGTAATAACAAATAGAAAATGTTATTAGAACTATTCTTATTATAGAACTTTGCACCCAAATAGTTAAGATTTCGTTTGTTTTGAACTAAAGTTAAAGTTGAGTAAAGGTTGTTAGAGGTGAACCACGCAGATGTTGGGTTACAATGTTACGACTTCTGATTCGACTCTTATCACAAAACAAAGTCTGACAAATCTATATTTGCCCCGCACTCAGAGACGAATGGTTTTCAACACAAATTACCTTTGATTCCTAGCTATTTGTGATATAACGATTGATTTTTGGCTTTATTGTTAGAAATTCGTTTTTCAGAAGTCAAATTTGTAAGACGTCTTTCAATACAGTAACAAAGAGAACAGACCGGTAAAAAGAAGCACAATTTTTTTTATAACTAATGAAAAAGGAAATATATAGACTATTAAATGTGGTTATTAATAGTACAAGATAAGCAATGATTGAAATTAAATGATACAAGTTACTTGAAAGTTTCTTAAGGTCGCTTTAATTGCTCATATTTATAAGTCTTTAGATCATTAAGTTTGTTAAATTTTCCGAACTAGTGTAGAATAGTCCTTTAGTTTTTTCACTAGTACGCACTGTGCTACTTTTTAAGCCTTCTTTAAGTAGTAGTTCTTAAGAATATATTACAACACAAACTGCAAATACGGGCACATTGGCGAACCAATCATTCTGGTAAATCAACAATAGGAACAATTGAATAGTCGACCATGCTGCCCTAGTGCGGTTTGGCGAATGTTGTCATCCTAAAAGGACACTTGACTGTCAAGCCGCTTTAAGACATCTGACAATGTGATTTGATAAACCAGCAGCTAAGTCAGACGGTGAAACGTACCCGAAACACAAAGGAGCTCAGACAAATGTGACAAATGAACCGGTCACCCATTTTAGTAGACATCATGTAACTAGGCCACGAGCTCCTCTCACCTTATTTTAAATAAAGAAAACTTATTTAGAAACATTATAAAATTTGCAACTTTTTTCCCGATTCCCTCTCAGTCTCACTCCCACGTCAAATAAATGTCATGATCCGTTCTGCACTCAGCCTCGGCACTTTCGTTTCGCATATACCTACATATATCTACAAATTACTCTCTCTTTTGTATGTTATAAGTAGTAATATAAAGTAGTAATATAAAGTAGTAACATACTCTTTCTAAATATGTTTTTATGTTTCTGCCTTCTTCAACGACCCACAGTAGAGAACAGATAAATATCTATTAAAGTCAAAGTCAAAGTCAAAATGGTTTATTCAAATAAGGATTTTACAATCACTTTTCAATTGTCAAAGTTATAAAATAATATTTTATGAACCTTCCCGCCGGTTCACAATGTTGTTGATTTCTACTGAGAAGAATCCGGCAAGAAACTCGATAGTTACTCTTTTAAAAACACTATCAATAATACAAATAAACTAAAATACAATTAATGTTTTAAATAAAAAAAATTTAGTCGTACAATTTTATTATATTTCCATTTTAATTTGGTTTACCTATGCATCCTGTAATTCAGCATCATCAGTCCCAAGGATTTTTATCATTTACATAGTCTGAAATATTGTAGTATGCCTTTTTACAAAGTACCTGCTTGATAAAAGCTTTATATTTACTTATTGATAGATTTTGAATTTTATTGGGAACTTTGTTGTAAAAGTGTATACATTGCCCCATAAAAGAGTGACTTATTTTGTGTAGACGTGTATCATGCACCAACAGCTTATTTTTACTTCTAGTATTTACTTTATGAACGTCACTTTTCTTGCTGAAACTATTGATATTTTTATGTACATATAAAAGATTTTCATATATGTACTGCGACACTAAAGTTAAAATTTTACTTCTCTAAACCTATCCCTCAGAGATATCCTAGATCCTAATTTATAAATAGCACGAATTGCCCTTTTTTGTAACAAAAATATTGTATTTACATCAGCAGCGCTACCCCTCAATAGGATACCATATGTCATTAAACTATGGAAATAGCTAAAATATACTATTTTTGCAGTGTCGACATCGGTCAATTGTCTAATTTTCTTGATCGCATACACAGCAGAGCTAAGTTTTTTGGCTAGGTTATGAATATGAGGACCCCATTGAAGTTTGGAGTCCAGCGTTATGCCAAGAAAGACTGTTGAATTAACAAGTTCTAATTGCTCGCCATTAATATTAATACATGTCTGTCTCTGACTAACATTTGGTAATGTAAATTTAACACATTTGTTTTTTTTTTATTAAGTAACAAATTATTAGCGTTAAACCAATTTACAATTTTAGAAAGGGCATTATTTAATTCATTATAATATGTCTGTCGTCTCTTAACTTTAAAAAGCAAAGAGGTATCATCAGCAAATAAGACAATGTCATGGTTTTTTACATTATATGGGAGATCATTAATGTAAATAAGAAATAGGAAAGGACCTAAAATTGAGCCCTGAGGGACTCCCATAGTGACTGCTGATCCCGGAGATCTTTCACCGTTGACATCTATTTTCTGTACTCTCCTACTCATATAGGATGTCAAAAGGTCGAGAGCTTTGCCTCTAATACCATAGTGATGTAGCTTCCTGATGAACAAAACAATCACAAAACACTCCAAGGGCGTCATGCGAATCCTCCCAGGCGTTATATATATTTTTTAATAGGGCCACTCCTGCATCGGTTGTGGAACGGCCTTTCATAAAGCCAAACTGTTTACTACTAGTAGTAGCTCATTAATACAGAAATGGCTTAACATTTGACAAAGTATGATTTTTTCAAAAACTTTACTGAGTATAGGTAGTATTGACATAGGCCGAAAATTATTAGGATCTGTTGAACTACCTGATTTAAAAAGAGGTATAACTTTGCTAAGTTTCATCTCATCAGGAAACACACCACTATCAACACAACTATTAAAAATAATGGCTAAGGGTTGTGCTATAACATGAATAATTGAATTTATAGTTTTTACAGAGAGTCCCCAAAGGTCTGTGGTGTTTTTAATTTCTAATGTTTTAAATGTATTAATGATATCCGTGGGACAAATGTTTTTAAATGCAAAGGGAACTTTACATTCAGGAACACTAGTTTTTAATATTTTGACGTGACAACGTCTTATAAATTGGTTTGCCGGGTGACACTTCAAGAAACTGCGTTACGCTCCGCTCACGTTATGCGCTCACAATGAGAGCGAGTGAGAGGCACGCGGCATGGTTAGCCCGCCTAAGAGCGAGAGAGACAGACATAAAAAGTGAAAGGCACAAGTTGTCACGATTCCGGACGGTTGTCCGACACTAATTTTTTTTTTCTGCTAAGATTGGACTTGAGTTTAGATGTTCAGTTGTTTTGAATGGAATATTCCTAAAAAACTGTTCAAAGGCAACTGCTACCTCAGAATTTGTTTTATTAGTTTTGAGAAGATTTGTTTTGCATTACTAAATGTTGTATATGGTTTTGCAAGTCTTATTTATATAAAGTGACGAAAAAATCAAACAACCAAATTTCTTTCAAACAGTGAACGATATTTTTAGATTGTTCCACTAGTTCCGGAGATCTAGATCTTTTATAATTTTACAAACAAACACATTCACACTCTTACCATTATACCAATTGTGATATTATGGCATTTATAACAACACAAATAGTTAAATATTTTATAACATCATAACAGTCACGCAACATTTTCAGTCACGTAACGTAACGAATAGAAAATCTCATAAAAGTATTCACGTTATACAACTTTGTATAAAAAAGATTATTTATTGTTATACTAATAAGTCTCTCCAAATCGATGTTGAGGTTATTAAAGGTTAAGCACGAGTACAAATGCCAGGTCACAGAGTCACGGCTCCTTGACTGTCGTCACATAATAAAGTCACAAACAAAGTTGGACAAATCTGCTCACATCCACTCAGACTTACAGCAAAAAAATATTTTAGAACAGAATAACATTGTCTGGTCGTAGGTAATTCAATTGTGATGCGATCAAAGTCAATTATTTAAATTTTTGTAGAACTTACATTACGTTAAATACTCAAAGCATTTTGGTTCGGTGTTTTAGTAATAAAAATAAAAAATGTACAGACCTACTATAACAAACCTTGGCGAGGGCGATTTCATACTCAGACTCAATGCGCTGTGATGGACCTTGAATCTCTTCTCAGACGTACACACGTTTTCTCGTGGTGTTTGATGTTTTCCTTCACCGAAGAACGTGAAGTGAACGAAAAATGTACTTGAGTACTTATGTAACAAACATACCGGTTTCGAATGCCCGCCCTTCAGAACGGAAGGCAGATAATGAAACCATCACGACACCACGGTTTTTAGATAAGCTAATAAGTATAAATGCAGGAACTAACAAACCGTAGCTATCGATTGAATGAGCAACTGGAATGCCTGAAATAGCCACCGCCATAAGTCTTTTGTGCATAGAATTTTAAATAAGTAGCGCCAGCCCCGCGACCGGCGCGCCTACCGTGTTGTGTTAAAATATTCACATATTCGTTGATGCAGTTCAAACCTATTTAAGTCACGGTTATTTTAAAAGGCATACATCGTTATGTACATACGGACATCCATCCCCTAATTCAGACCCTTAAAGACTCGATTTCAAAAAAATCTTTTTTATTGCGAACATATGACGAAAGAAACAAACAAAGAATATATATATAAAGAAACCACTGTGGGTTTATTAACACTAATAAAAGAAACAATCGCCTAAAACAACAGGAACTAATCAGAAGTTATACCATTTGAGAAAATTAGAACATCTAGTTGGTGGTGTAACATCGCAAACTCATAAGACCTAGAGCTTTGAGTAATGGAGCATCGCAAGCCTATCTTTTAGCGCAATAGAGCATAGTCGGCTCAAGGGTCATGCGGACACCCGCTAAAAACTAAAACTAAAAACTTTGATATTGTTTAAAAACTTTTTGAACATTACGCACAGCGCTGTCTGGGGCAAAGTAAGCAAACCTTGTGTTATGGGTACCAGACAATCGATAAAATACAAAATTATTACTTTTTTTTGTAAATACATACATACATACATAAATACACCAGACTTGACTTAAGATTTCCACATATCCTATATACGAACGAAATTAATGATTTCGTCGAGCGTTAAAACATTGTTTTGATCAACAAATACAAAGTTTTAACAACAAAAATTGTTGTGTAATGTTTCGGCAAAACACGAGCAGGAGACTCGGCTTTAGACTTTCTGCTAAACTTACATAAAGTTGTAAACAAAAACCACAAACAATAAGCAAATTGTTCACGTAGGTACAAAGTCTTAATTATGAGGCCAAGTGCGAAAATCAACCGCCCAACTAAATTATGATAAACAGTCATTTTCTGTATTGCAATACAGATCACCTCATGTCAAATACATGGAGATAAATCGCTTTAAATATGAACAGTTACAATAACTACAACTAGCCGATGCCCTAACCTGACATACTACGATAGTTTTATTTAAATCCGTTTGGGGTTGACAAATAAGTGTTGCCATATAATTTGAAAAAGCAGTAGACAGTTGGATTTTTATCAATACCTTATATGGATCTACTATACAGCTCTGTCATTGTTTTATTTTTTGTGTTTAAAATAGATATAGAAGTAATACTGTATATAAAGTTTTTTTAAACTTCTGTTCGATCGAAGTTGCTATAAACGAGGGAAAACAGCATATATTTTATTGACAAATCATAGGCATTAATTCCTTTTAGTTATGTGTTTTATATTGATGGAAATCTACAATAAATTACAGTTTAATTACATAAAAATTTAATGTAACATAATAATATAATAAAAATAATCGAATCGGTCCTATATCCAAAACATCCACTGTAAAATTATTAAAATAACTAAAAACCGGCACTTAAGTAAAACTTATAGCAAGAATTCAAAAGTCTTTACAGTTTTATAACATTTATATTTTGAATAAAATTTTATTGGCTTTACTTTCCCTTGGCAACCGTGGCTCAGGAAAGTCCATTAAGAACCGACAGGGGTGCCAGGCCTGCAAACGCCAATTGACTCTATAATTAAATCGGTTAAATTACGTTTTGGATATTCTTCGGTGAATTTGAAACAGTTCAATTCATATTCTTGTTTCAGAACCAAATAAAACAAGTCAAGTACAAGTTTAAATTGGACGAATTATAATTTGGGCGATTCTATTACTAGTATAATTTTAAACGGACCACTATCACTATAAAAATGACATTTTATGTAACCTTTGGTAAAACGAAAACACACATTAATAATAAAAAATAGCAGAAGTCAATAGAAAAACAATAAATTTGAAAACGCCATGAGAAAGATATGTAAATACCTACTAAGTTCTCATATAAAAATTTCATGAACACTCAACAAACGAGTTTTGAGATCGAAGATCCTTAAAACACGTTACAATTTATAAGATTGGTGGACGAGGGCTGATCCAAAATACTTATATATTAATATGATTAAATATAGGGATTGCTGTATAATCTTTATATTAACTTTATTTAAATTTACTTTTACAAAGAATAAGGTTTTATTTACACGAATGTTTGAAATTCTTGACGGCGAGTATATTTAAAGGTTGTATTTAAGCTCAACGAACAACCGAAGGGCTGACTCTAATCGAATCGGTTCACGAAGTGTGGCGACCTCGGAAAATATATTATACTCATATCGAAGCTTAAAAAGTCGTAAATTATGTTCATGCTCGTAAAAAGGCTGGTTTAATAATGAAGTTTTAAAATAGCTGTTTATAATTCATGTATTTTAATATAAAGTCTTAACGAGTTCGTAATAAGAAATAACTGATGTAAATTTTCATTTAACCTGAATTATGTTTTAAAGGAAAATACTAAAGTAACGAATGTAGCTTTATATACGAAGCTTTTATGACTGCGCGGTTGACACCTGTTTTATACTACTTACCCCTCTCGCAGAAAGCCCCCTCGTAGTCCCCGTCCCGACACTCACAGACGGGCCCCTCGTCGGTGCTGATGCAGACCCCTCCGTGCTGACAGGGGTCCCGCCGCTCGCACGCGTCGCCGCTAGCGTTGCCCACTCTGGACTGCAATAAAACTAGGCGTCAATGTTGTTTTAAGGTTTTACGATAGTAATTATATCTGAAGTTTTAAAAATTGGTAAAATTTTATTCAATGGCCGTTATAAAGTCGTCTTATACATTGATATAAAAAAGGGCACAGTCACAGTTTACTAATTATCTTTTTCATAATTGGAAAAGTTGCGCCATCTGTTATTAATGTATTGTTTTTACTGCACCAGCGCTACATTGTGCTTTGTGGATGATATGCTTAGATGGTCATTGATGATATGTATTTATCTTACTGCACCAGCGCTACATTGTGCTTTGTGGATGATATGCTTAGATGGTCATTGATGATATGTATTTATCTTACTGCACCAGCGCTACATTGTACTTTGTGGATGATATACTTAGAAGGTCATTGATGATATGTATTTTTCTTACTGCACCAGCGCTACAGTGTGATTTGTGGATGATATACTTCGATGGTCATTGATGATATGTATTTTTCTTACTGCACCAGCGCTACAGTGTGATTTATGGATGATATATTTCGATGGTCATTGATGATATGTATTTTTCTTACTGCACCAGCGCTACAGTGTGATTTATGGATGATATATTTCGATGGTCATTGATGATATGTATTTTTCTTACTGCCGCTTCTTCCGCACTGTGGTTTCTTGAGGGCTGGATTTTTACCCGTGTCTCATTTCGACATGGATTTCCGACAGAACGCTTGTGCCGTCCTGATCCTTTGTAATCGAGAAAATAAATGCCACCTCGGAAAAAATGCAAATCGATACTTGATGCATCCCTCTTACAGACCAATATAAAAGGAAATAATAATATAAAAGGTTTCTTTAGTTAAAAGTTATGTAATTATGTAAGTATTTAAGTATGGAATGATATCAATGCGTTCGCACTGCGGCTTTCCGCGCGCGGTTTTTTCTCTCTTATTTTTATTACTTTACAGTAATATAAGAGAACATCCAGACATATTTTTTAATTATTTTAAAATGTAAGTTAATGATGACAGGGTCTGTTAGCTTATGATACGTGTCGCTTCTGCGGTCTCTCTGCTGCCACTGGCGAGAAAAAACCGCGCGCTAAAAGCCTCAACTGCTTACTAAAACACGCAGTGCGGAAACAAACTAACACAGTTCTTTGCCAATCCATAATTTTTTAATCCATTGTAATTTTCATGTAAGCAATATATTATGATATGACACTTAATCAACAGTTTTATTAATGGCAAAATATTTTTTGAAACAAAAAATATAAAATGAAATAGATATTAATATCTATAATTATTTATATCATATTATGCTGTGAGTAGTTCCTGTTCTGAACTGGGACAAGTGTGAAAAACTAGGAATATATGTCTTTGGGCACGCATAGGTGCATTCTGCAATCATTCAATACAATTTACATAATTTTTCGCTCACTAGGTGCAACATCAAACTATTGTTCACATACTAGATTCAAATTTAATTTAGAAAAAAAAATGTGTCTAACTGAATAGTAATAAACATAATCTTAGCAAAAGAGTTAATCTGACTTCAAAACTAAAAAGTAAAAATTAAAGTCCCTTTTAACGAAACATAATAACAGAACATTAAGCTCGTATAAGTTTTCTTCGTTATGAAGTCAAACAAGTTGTCCTACTACTGCATTTTTTTTGTTAAAATTTTGTTTTATTTTAATTATTTGCTTTCACTTGAACTTCTTATGTCATTTCAGTAGACGATTAAAGTCGCTTAACTATTTTATCACATCTCAAGAAGTTCCGGTGGTCATTTGTAGTCTTTTTATTAGTTTTGTACTTCACGAACTGAGTGTAATTGAAATGGACATGATACTTTCTGAATGCAAAGGTTCGATTAGATAATGAAAAATCCAAAATTGCTATGTGTATGCCTATAATGGTTAAAGAGTAGCCTCAATTTGTCATGGATTCTACCATTACAACTGGATTTGACATGACATAAGATGACATAAAAATGGTACAAATCTGTAACCCTTTTAAATACAAAAAAAAAATCTACTTTGGTTTATAAAATAAGGAGTTCCGCGGCTACAAAACTTAAAAAAAAAAATACAACCGAATTGATAATGTCCTTTTTTTGAAGTTGTTGGAAAATATAGTGTCTAAGATGGTTCTAATTTATCCATATCTTCTTATGCCATATAAACAAGACTCTGCATATATCAGTCATAATAAATTTCTTATCTATTTAAAAATAAATGGGCCTGCAAATCTGCACTCTTCATTCATCACAATACGCAAAGTGAAGAGTTAACTTTTCTCTTATTATTTGAGTCTTAAAGAGATTGTTGGAACAGGAATCTGATTGAAGAGTGGGATTTGAGAAGTGAAGAGTTTGTAAAGAGCTTCGTAGATTAGGCATCAGACATACTTTCAATTATAACAAAGATAATTACAACAAAGGTTCAATGGCGTAGCTAGGTGACCAAACTGGGGCCCTAATTAAACTGTTTAGTTTTTATCAAAACAAAATGTTAATACATATATAAATTATATAGATGCAAAACTACTTTATTATAATTATCATCAGGTCTTTATCGTGCACTGCCGGGCACACCAGTACGTAGGTACAACATATATGTATGTAGGTATATGCACGAGTGTCTTGTGTGAGATTAAGTGATCACCTATGTGAAGAGTTTAAGAACGTATACTTACATTAATAAAATTGGTACTAAGCAATAAAACGAAGTAAATCAAAAGGTTTTAAAAACATTTAAAGCAATTTGTGTACAGATAAGTCATGTACAAAGGCAAACTCATCTCTTGAAGGGATTTGTTCTGGTTATTATAGGAAAGTCGGAATTATCTTCTATACTGATGTGTATACAGAAAAGAAAATATATATAATAATAATTAAGTTTATAATCTTTTCCTGGCCCTAGTTTTCGCAAAAGTATCAATGACATCGGTTCAATATGGCTTAATGCGCTTTGTTTTCGATTTCTATTAGTGTTAGCGATAAATGTTGGAGTCGAATTTGGCCTATAGTATTGTTCAAATATTTTTTTATTATTTTTAATTTGCTATATGATCTTTCAGCTTCTGCAATACTTCTGTTGAGTCGCATTTCAGTACTCCATATTTTCTAATCATTTCTATACATAATTGATAAACAGTCAATGCCTTATAATTCAATAATTTGAGGAGAAAAGTTGGGGCTATTTATTTACTTTGAAATCTATCTTTTTTTTATGCCATTAATTTATACCACTAAGGTGTCAAACAAGCTTACGGTACGCCTGATGGTAAACGGTCATACTTTCGTAATAAAGTTATTTCATCTACATGCAGTAAAAATGTTAGTGTTAGAATATTTAAGTGAAACGTGTATATAATTCAGCTATTATTGTATCTAGTAAATAATTGAAAATAATAATTTTAAATATTTTTTCCCTCTTTTAAAATCGGCTATCAGAAGCCAATTCATCAAATTTCCTTTATCTTGTCTTTGCCTTTAATTAAATTAGAAATTTATGCCATATTTTCTTGAAGTTTCACTGGCTTTGCACTAGAAGGATTCGAAATTCTATAAATTTGTATCTTTGCCTTTGCCTCTGCTAAAGCTCTACTTGCTTCGTCCAAATTGATATCGTATTTTTGTTCAGGTTCATAATTGATGTCATTCAATACATACTGCTTGAATTCGAAAAGGCTCACGAAGACAGACGAACATTTAGCATTTCACTTTTAATACTTTCTGCTTAACTACGTTCATCTTCACTGAAACTTTTAAGAACTATTTCTGATAATGATTTGATTATCTCGTAAAAACGAAGTTTTATTGCAGATATTGTATCGACCCTACTGAACCATCTAATCGGATTTAGTTTTTTTAAAGTGATGTTCGATTTTCCAGGGAATTTTGACAGCTCTACCCTACGTTTTTTGCTTTTTCCGAAAAAAAATATACAAATCTTGCTACGTTGCGAACAAAATATCACACAAGTGTTAACGGCATCATTTACAATCAAATTTAAATCATGAGTGGCACAATGTTAAGTACTACGCATAAAGCTGAATATCCTTAATTCGCTAGATATGACGGTGAAACTTTCAAAGTGGCAACACTGCACAATCAACAGAAAGAATACAGAGGAATTTCGTTGGTATGTCGTTGGGAATTTCTCTGTATTCTCTCAAATGAGTTGCTTTTATTAAAGTAGTTGTGCAATCTATTTTGTTTACATTCCGGAGATAGCAGAATTGTTTGCTAGTTCAATATAAGGTTTGCTGGTCAGGAACTACGGGCCCCCTGAGGTTGCGGGCCTCGGTGCACGGCACAGTCTAGCCCTCTTATAGCTACGCCACTGCAAAGATGGAGTTTAAAATGGTGAGGTTGGGATACAGAAGTATAATTGAATGACTAAAGATTTATCATTTAGCGTAACTTATAAATGATAACTCTATCTGAAATGGAATGAAAACTTATAATTACTATATATAACATAGCTGTGACATGCACATGGCAGGATAGACAGACGGATTAACAAACTGATGACGAGCACAGGGATTGCTGAACTGACGGGCTGACGAATCTACTGACATAACAAAACTACTGTGGTTTCTACATAACTAAGAAACGCTAAAAGTGTTATAGTAAATAGAAAATCACTTTCTACACATAAATATTAAACTAATAGCCTGAAAAGTTTGTAAACATTTCGATTGCCACTTAAACATTACAATTGTCGTGCAAGTGTGCAACCCCTTCGTTTTTCATAACAATTAAGCTTGGTGTTCTTGAAGTTTTTATCATAGACGCGGCGCGGGTTTGTTCGTGTTTTGTTACGACACGAAACTTCACTTAACTAATTATACTTTAAGTGTGATTCTCGTACAACTACTTGCTTCCATATCTGTTATATTATATTTGCTGTTGCATAATTTTATCAGAACCTAAAACACAGATATCGTTTTAACATTTTTGTTCTTTCAATTTAAGTTAACACATCTATTTTGCGCTGTGGAAAAATACAATTATTTGTATTGTAATTTGTAGGTCAGGTATGTACGTATATGTCACAATAATATTTTTACCGTGTGTCTACAATTCTATTAATTACGTTGCAAATAAAACGATATTCGTTATTTAATAACATTTCTGTATTTGTGTGTGACGTCACCGTTCCACGTTCGGTTTTGGTTGAATGGACCGTTCCGATATGGACGTATCTCGACGTTAATATTTTACGCATTCATTCAACTTCAGTGAACCATATTGGAGCTTAACGTGGCGCGGTGGCGTGGCGTGGCGTGGGCGGTGCGTGGTGTGACGCGGTAAATACGGCAAACTCACAAGTACTGGAACTGATACCGAAGCTATAATATTTTTAGATTATATCAGATTTGAAGTACTAACTTCAACATAATAAGAATTATTTGTTACTTGTTTATTGGGGGAGAGACGAGAAAGTACTTTTTAATCAAACGACGGTTTGAGTTTTTTTTATATATTGAAGGACTCGCCCATAGAGTTGTCTACACCTATATTGTAAATTGAAGGACTTGCCCATAGAGTGGTCTACACTTATATTATATATTAAAACACTCGCACATATAGTGGTCTACACTTATATTTTATATTAAAGGACTCGCACATAGAGTGGTCTACATCTATATTATATTTATATTGAAGGACTTGCCCATAGAGTGGTCTACACTTATATTATATATTAAAGGACTCGCACATAAAGTGGTCTACACCTATATCATATATTGAAAGACAGATAGAGTGGACTAGATCTTTGTTTTAACTAACCAAAATTTGTTTGGCTGTTTGTTTATCTCTATACAACTACTAAATCGTTTCTAAAAATTGTTTTACAAGGGGCCGTTCAAGTATTACGTTAGCAGAATTTTAGTAATTTTTGCAACTATCTATCAAAGTTTTTAAATCTATGACAGTTACAATAAGCAAATTGAAAGGCAACAAGTTTTTCTTGACAAGTAGAGTTGCCAAATGTGATGAAATCAGAATCTCCTAAATTTTGCAAAAAAATAAATAAAAACTAATCAAATAAATATTGCTGACACACCATTCAGTGAAAATGCATTTTCAAAGCCCCATCTAATAATACCACACACGATGGGATACAGGAAATAAAAAAATCAACCTACCCCTACTTTTTTTCTTTCTATTCATAACATATCAGTATAATTGTTCACTAAATACATTTTTCTGTAAACGGACGGACCGAATTACGAACTTAAAAGTGTTCAATTTGAGGTTACGGAACCGTGAAAACTAAGAAAAAACCCGTTTCTTAAATTTAATTCGATTCCACCTAAACTTTGTCATACATCAACAGTTATCGCAGAGATCGCCTACGCTTGTGTCGTCTCTTGCCTTAGTGACACAGACCTCACGAACACTCAAATTTTGTGAATTCTGTGAACTGCACGAATCCGTGGGCGTGACGTGGGAGCCGAAATTGTGCCCTATCCTAACAAACAAGGGTGCAGTATTTTGCCTACACACATTTGTCACGTAATTAATATGGTAAAAATATCACAAAGATTGTTTTTTGAATGCCCTATTTATGTTTCAAATTCCACAACTTCCGCAACCGCAAGCCTCGCATTCGTCCCTTTGTTCCAAAAAAATTACTTAAAAATATATTTTTGTAATAATTGTAATTTATTAATCATATTTTTCTGGACAGATTACAATAAATACACTTGTAATAGTTTGTGAAGTCCATTGGCTTTACGTTGGTTCACAGTTTGCACAAACAATATAGACTTGCTACTATAATAAAAATTCAAACCATATTAAAATGTGTAATTAATATAAAAAAAAGAATTTTAGTCAGGTTAGGTTAAAAACAGAGCTTTAATTTGAGAAATATTTCATTAATTAAAAACTTGTAAATCGATTTTGTGAAAATAATCAGTTTAGTTAGAGCATCTATTATTTTGATGTTTTTCTTCATATTTTTAGAACAACCGGCTTAAAAGTTAGAGCGCGCAGGACACACATTTTTCAACTTTAAAAGCGAATAACTCCTAAACTATTTGTTTTAGAAAAAACAAACCGAACAAGTTCCAGTCTATCTTGCGCACTGAAGGTTCCACAGAAACTTTTATGTCAATAGATGTTCCAACATGGTAATCAGGTCTCTTTCGGCTGTTTTTTCAAGTAGGACAAACTTTACTTGCTTCCTCTGCTGTGAAATTTACCCTTGCTCATGATTATAGATCAAGGGGAAGTACCCTATAGTTTTGATTTATCTAGGAGTGTCAACCTTTGCAAATGGCCGTATTTTTTATTGCATTGACTTGAAGCTTGTCTTTTATATAGCTCTTAGATGTTAAATTCAACTTAATACATTAACGCGTGCCTAAGAAAAACGGTCTCGAGAGACAGACATACAGATTTTTTATGAATTACCTAGCAATTACTTACCAGACGGGAGAACAACAAAGTCAACCTGTAACGTTTTATTTATTTATTATCAGGTACGGAACCCTAAAAATACTTAGCACAACTGGTGCGTGAAAAATGAATTATCGCTCAATGTAATGTATGGAGAATGAAAGAAAATTTTTTTTTTGTATTTTTATAAAAAAATCTTTAAAATTAGCTGGCCCGGCAGACTTTGTTCTGCCTGTTAAGTTGATGCACTGTAGCGCCATCTGTTACAACAAAGGGTAGGTAAGTAGCTATTACCCACGGCTACATTCGCGTGGATATCTATTAGTTACCTAGCTGACCCGGCGAACAACTGCCGCACCAAACTATTGTCAAAGGGTTGTACTAATTCAGAAACCTTCCCCGGCATGTGCATAAAAACTTACCAAAATTCCATTAAAATCTGTTTACCATTATTGCGCGAGTCTGACTCGTACTTTATCCTGTCCAACTCGCACTTGACCCTTTTTTCTTTCTCAGAAACCTTCCCCGGCGTCTACTTAACAACTTACCAAAATTTCATTAAAATCGGCTTACCCTTAGTGCGCGAGTCCGACTCGCACTTGACCGTTTTTTTTTTTCATAAAAACCTTGCCCTAAAACTAACAAACACAAAAAAAATACCCGAATTGGTCCAACCGTCTTCAAGTTTTTCATAGCGTGCGAGTCCGACTCGCACTTGACAGTTTTTTTTTCCATTAGAACCTTCTCCTGATACTAACAAACACAAAAGAATTAGCGAAATCGGTCTAGCCGTTCACGCGGTATAATTCCACCTTCCAGTATAATTTCATGAGAATCGATGCAAATACGGCAAAATTATAAGGATGAGACACGCGGACAGACGGACACGCGGACAGACGGACGGATATGACGAAACTATAAGGGTTCTGTTTCCGCCGTTTTGATACAGACCGAATGCGGAAAAAAATGAAATCTAATACCAACCTATTTTATGTACTTAAACTATGTATAATATTGTTTAATATCGAAGGGACGTAGGACAATGTAGGTACTATTTCATATTCGCACTCACTGATAAATGTAGAGAATAACGCTACCGGAACGTTGAATACAATCTTTGTCTTCCTAACTTCGGTGGGCGTTAAGGTCGCGAGATAAAAGACATTAAACTACGGAAAATATGGGCGTAGTATCTACTGTGGTAATATCAAGATGCTGGGTGAGGACAATCTTTGAAGTTGGCGTATTGTTGCTAGAAACGTTTACATTGTTTAGTAGTACGAGTCCCAACATATAATATTGTCTGGTGTCTGGTTTTTACCCGACTGCCGGAAGAAAGGAGCTTTTCGAAGTTTTTCGAGCGTAGGTATGTACCTACATATATGTATGTATATATGTCCATTACTTTGGCACACCCTGAACGGCTTGGCGGATTTTGATATGCGAGGTGTCATGTGATTCGTCGTGATTGTTTGAGTGACACTAAATATATTAAAATTTCTAAAAAAGCAAAATGACGTATTTTGGGAATGGTTAGTTTTTGTGATGGGTAAAAAATGATAAACTCTCGTCAGACTGATCATCAGACGGAAACTATAATGCCACACCTATTATTATTTTTATTTTTAGAATATGGCGATTATGAGTAGTACAGGGAGGTTGGATATAGGATTTTAATTCTATGACAGATTGAGATGACAAATATACTACGTCAAAAAAGTAAATAAAGAATCATTATTATTTCTTCTCAAACTCAAATTAAACTTAATTCAAGTAGGTTTCTAAGAACACTTTTTTATCGTCAATACAATGTAAACAATATAAATTTCTGCCACAAAGAGCTGGCAAGAAGACCCATTTTTTTTTTAGAGAAAGGAGAGTACGAAAATATATGACACTTATAATAAAATAGTCAAGTGCCTCTAAACTTTCAGCTTTAACTATAATCAGGCGGCTCATCACTCATTTAAATGCAAGAACAAATAGTAGTACGGATTGCTTACAATATAGTAGTTACCTTAAAATGAGTCCCGCTTGCTTATTGAGAAATATTTGGTATGTATATATTGACATGCAGTCGGTTTTTTTTTATTTATATTTTTTTTTTTTAATTAAATGTTCTTGTATCGGGTATTCTAAGGGAGAGTAAAGCGGGATTTAAAGGGTCGGGGAACTTTCGGGTTAAGACTATGACATAACCTAGCAAAAGCTTGCCGTTTTGAGCAGTGTACAAAGACATATATTACACCATTGAAGCATACAAAGAGACAAGTTATGCGTAGAATAGGCGCTAGCACGTTGAAAATATTGTTTTAATAGGAAAATTATTATAATATTAGCAAATTTGCGTAATTATTTTTTTTTCACATCATAAAGAGTACTCAGCACTGAATCAATATTTATCAAATTCTTGCAAACTTAACTGGTTTGGGTAATCCATCCAACCAATCCATCAGCTTAAACGATCTACTTTAAGATAAAACCTCTTAAGGCGCCTATTAATACCACCTAGCGCAGCCACTAGATATTTTTAATGTTCTCTTTGTATAAAATGTTCTCTTTGTACAAAATGTTCCCTTTGTACAAAAAGTTTCCTTTGCACAAAATGTTCCTTCTGTACAGAATGTTTCCTTTGTACAAAATGTTCCCTGTGTACAAAATGTTCCCTTTATACAAAATGTTTTTCAAAAATGTTAACATATAAAAAAAGAAGCTAGTCAAAAGTTATTTTTGGAATGTTGTATTGACTGAATTAGGTACATAGGTCTAGGTTAATGACTGGTAATAAAAGTGGTAGAATGATGGACACTGAACGATTATGTATAAAAATCTTATTTGTAGTTGTCCTAATAAATACCCGAACAGTATAGTATTATATAATCTGTGCCCAAACCAATATCCCGTTTTTTTAACGTTTTGTCCCGAAAATTGGCCTATTGGACCTGGCAACACTAATTATAATAGGAACCTCTTTAAATCTCTAAACCAGTCTTTTGGGCCAAATCTTTTCTATGGCCATTCCTGAACATCTCACACAACGTGTTTGTTAATTGATACAAATACTTATATCAATAATATTTGTTGTAGGTACATTACACGCAGCGCCATCAGTTTCCAAAATAAAAAAAAACCTGTACTATATGGATACCAGACATAGTATTTAAATTCTTATACATACTTTTTTTTAAATACATCCATATTTTACATGTTTTTTTCACATTAAATGTTTTCCTGATCGAGAATCAAACCCATGCCCTCAATTTCAGCAGGCCGGGTCACCTATAATTGAACCACAAGGCAATCTATCTAACGTAAATATTTACACGATGTTGACTTAAGTTGTAAGCCATCTTAGAGCAACACGGCATCCTGACGATGGGGACGTGTTGTGTTGCTCTCTGTAAGTTATAATAAGTTATATACCTAACTACGCTACATGAATAGAAAAACGAGTACATAGTACGTGCATACTGTATAGAAAACAATTTGTATATTTTAGACATTATTTTAGTATCGGCTTACGTTATCTGTTTGTGTAACAAATTAATTTTCGTGGAAGAAATATCCTATATTATATTTTACAAATTCTGTCGGAGTAATCGGTCTGTGGGCGTTGAGTGGGAGACTCCATCGTGAAACAGGATGCTCTATTACGCCCGCATTTGTTAATCACACTATAATACAACTTAGTAAACAAAATTGAGTGAACATAACTGACATGCACGGTTCTGCTTTGAATATAGTAAATACAAAAAGTGTCTGTTTGACGGTGAAATGAAGTCGGTTTGTGTGATGTTTTAGTTTTTTAGTTAAAAAACATTATTATTAGCCTTGCACCGAATATTCGGCTACTATGCGGTTAACTATTGCCTAATAGGCTACTTTTAGCCTTTTCTGCTGAATACTGAATATATAGGTACTATTCAGCCGAGTACCGAATACTTAAGATTTTTCATTGCAGTAGGATGATAAGCAAAATAAAAAGATTTTTAAAATAATGTGTTTTCTTGTTATCAATAAAATAATCATGCATTAACAACTTCCGTACTATAGACGAGTTTTTTTTAGAGGCTAATAGCATAATTACTGCTTTTTTAGCTTATTTCACCTCTCCCTCTCTTTTTTGTAGCCATGGAAAAGCACACATAGTGGATAAAGTGGACATAACATGTCCGTTATGTCCACTTTAGCCTGGACTCTGTAAACTTGTCAGTAATGGGCGTTGCTTTAAAACCCCCCATTACGTGTTCGTTACGCACTTTGTCTTTAACATACGCATTTTGGTAGTATGTAGTTTTTGCTCATAAGTTTTCTTCGAAGCCCACGTATTGCTACCATAGAGTAAAACAGGCCACACAGCTGTTTTGTTCACGCCCTTCATCTTACTTCGCCGTTTGATGGTATAGATTCGTCGGGGTTGAAGTTGCATATCGTGTACTCAGACTTGGTTCTGCTTATACGTATTTCGTTAAGCTCGAAAGATTTCCTTCATTGAAAAATCATGAAAGTTTTTTACACCACACCTTTTCATAGGATACGACCATTAAAAAGACATTTTGAGTACTACTATTAATACGTAGGAATTTTGTACTATATCAAAACCAAAAAAGTCTTTTAATAATCTTTATCTTACGACAAGTGTGTGATATATATCGTAACTTGCATGGTTTGACCAGAAAACGTAAAACATATATATGTATTACTTTATAGTCAAGCCGTGAATGGTGCTAGTGTGAAAGCAATATTTGGCAGAGTCCCCAAATTAAACACCTGTCTACAGTTGCGTAGCTACACTGTGTTCACTTTTAATATGAGACTTCAAGTATGTCTATGTACCATTTGTACCTAAGTTTCTGTGCGGTGTATAGATATTCAATTACTGCCTGTGATAATTTAAGCACTAAATCTCGAATTTATCTCTATTATAAGAATGGAACCATTTTCTTTCCAATTCAGCCACCTATAAGAGTTCGTCGGATACGAACAAAACTTTCTTTGCAAATGTAAATAATGTGTTAGAAGAGTAATAAAATTCGGTCGGTTGTGTGCTATTCGCACTTTCTTATTTCTCGCCTATAGGTAAAATACACCTTCGATGAACCTCCTTGTAAAAGGAAAAGCCGTATGCCACAAATGTCGAAGGGTCTGACTGCACAATTAAGGTTCGAACAAACTATTGGACAACCTCCAAGGCGTGGTTGAGCTTGGTGATCTGGCTATTACATTTACTTCAAACTATGCAAATTACTTATAGGTCGTAAGACGCAGAAATGACCTTCAGTCTTAGGATTTCCGAAATTAAATGCTGGCTCGAGAACGACCTTGCAACTGTGCCCACTGTTCGCTATCGCGATAGTCGCTATTTAAACATATAATAAAATGGTAGGAAAGTCAAAACTGTACAATGAATATTTTTTTAAAAGAATACTTGGGGTGAGATCTGCAATCGATACCGAAGCCAAAAATATAGTTTTTAGAATTTTTGTCTGTTTGTCTGTATGTATGTTCGGGATAAACTCAAAAATTACTGCATGGATTTACTTCAAATTTTTCACGAATATTATTAAGAAGTCGGGTCAACATATAGGCTACATATTATCACGCTGTCACCTACGGGGAATGAGCAGTGAACCTTTATAGCCGTAGGTGTACGCAAAAAAAACTGCAAATCGATGTAGAGTTTAGCCGTTTGGCACACAGGTATTTTAGGGCAAAACAATAATTTTGAGCCGCAGTTCCTCAACATATTTCCCTTAGTATATTGACACCATAACCGGCTGCATTTGCTGACGGACGTATCCCATAATTTGCAAGCAGCCTTATTGTTCACCTCAATACACGCACGAATTTCGAAAACAGGAATTCTTATCGGTATATTGACGTACAAATAAATAGTAACACGGGATTTCGGACTATTTCTTATACTATGCCACCGAAAAGGTCTCAAAAGATGAAATTTAGTTATTCAGAACAAGAAAAGAACATATTTTATTAGTTTCTTTTCATTAAATCTACCTTGAATATAATAAAATAGCAATTTTTTTGTTTAACCTATATTGACTTTGAAACCCGTAAGTTTACAACATAAGCAAAAGCATTTTTACAAATTTAAACTGTTTTTTAACATCTTAATGAATTTTTAATTTTTTTATTATACTAATAAAACTTTGAACCTCCTTTCAGCCCGCTTAATCTGTCCCTGTCGAATACAGTAATAAGTCATCACTAACTATAATTAAAATGAAAATTTAAACCTAATAATATTAGTATAAATTCTGAAAACAAAGTTTTGGTTATTCTCCGCAAAGTTTGCGTTTAGCTAGAAGCTAATTTCATATTATCATAAAAGGATGTTGTGAATATTCCAATATCTGAGCAGCTTTAAGCCTCCAACATATACCCCAGGCAGATATTAAATTAAGATATCTCTTTACGTTATCTCAAATGCTGTAAAGGTCAAAAGATTTATAAAATAACAGTATTAAACAGTAATTCATTATTTCAAATAAAGCCTTGTTTATTTATCCAATTTGACAGCATCAGAATAAATCCACCTACAATAATTTTTGTGACATTTGAGACAGGACTTCTGATAATAAACTAACAAAAGAACGTAAACGGCGTATTCAGGTGTTTCCATACAAACGTGGGGTGCCATAATTATCGTTTTTAACCATGGTCGCAAAATGCATACACATATGGGATGCCAATAAATTATTAAATAACTAGAGTTTTTGTTAAATTATTATATTTCGTTGATTTATGAAAACTTTGGTTATTTAATAATTCACAATGTGTTTGGTTTTATGTTCATAGTTAAAGATATATTAACTCCTTCGCAGCCGAGTTGGTAGTGTGGCCATTTACAAAAACAAGTATTTAAGTATTTGTCTGGTTTTCATAATAAAAGCTTTGCTTAGTCTGGGACTAGATGGCGCTGTGTGTATGTCCAAAAAATATTATTTTTATTGGTTTGTACCGTTGCTATCAGGACCGTGCCTTACGCACAAAGAATTGGATCACACCCTAGAGGCATTACTCTGTGGTCAGGTCATTACTCGCAAGAATTAACCTATTAAAAATGTTATGATTTTCTTGTAATTTCGGAGTAATAGGCTGAATTTACCGACTTGTCAATAACGCCCGTCGATCTACGATTCGGGATTCTGAACTGGTCTTATCACCGTCAGAACGTGAACAAGCGCTCCATATTTTAGTGGAAAATGTACAACGACAGCACTTTAAAAGGGGATCTTCAAGCTGGTCGCTCCAAGATCAAAGGAGCTTTGGCCAGACTTCACCTATTTCTCGGCGATCGTGGACTTATTCGTGTAGGTGGCCGATAACGTCATGCAAACTTGCCTGATGGATCTCTGCTTTTTCCTAAGAAACTCTTATGCGGGACTCAGCATCCTTCTAGCCATATTCCAACGAGAGTCTTTTTTATTATTATTTGGATAGTCTCGGCTTGAAGAAGAATTAAACGTCATGTAAGATTGTTGTGTTGCAGAGAAGTAAAAAATTACCACTTTTACTTACCTGCATGGTCTGCAGGAGTTTTGAAAATTACCAATGGAGAAATTAGGGATACAGCGTCACACAAGTTGTAGATGCAAATCCATTTTATTTTATTATACGCTCGTGTCCTGAGGCAGTTATGTCACAACACGACCGAGCGGAACAGTATATTTTACGTATATTATAACGTTCATAATTTGTTAACCTTACAGTAATTTGTAAAATATAAGTTAAAGGAAATGTATTACAACATTTATAAGAACATTGTACCCACAGTTAGAAAGTCGTCAGACATAATTTTAAAGCAAACTGTTATCTATTGTACGTTAAATCATATTAGATTTCTGTAATTTTTTACAAGTGTTTAGGTTGTAATTTCAAAACTATTTTACCTAAGAAGTTGTAATCACCCACATAATGGAGCCGTGATAAAAACGCTAAATGATTAATATTCCACTTGTTAATATTTGTAATGGATGGAGGTAAACTATTTTGGAGGTAATTATTAAACATTCAACAGTTAGGGTCAAGTTAATACACATTTTCTTTCAGATGTACGACTAGATGCTATAATATTTGGATACTATATAATTATAATAATAATTTGAACTTTTGTTTGAAACCTAAACCAAGCCTTTACTTTACAATACTTTGTACACCAGACATATAAGTACAAAGAACTTTGGACACCAGACATATAAGTACAAAGAACTTTGGACACCAGACATATAAGTACAAAAAACTTTGGACACCAGACATATAAGTACAAAGAACTTTGGACACCAGACATATAAGTACAAAGAACTTTGTTATCTACGTGCTCACATCATTTGCTCAGTTTGTAAGAGGTAAAAGACAATTACAAAATGTGAAAAATTTTAGTGAAGTCCACATGTTACACTCGAATTTTAATATTAGATATTTTTTTATTTTTATTTATTTATTTCATGTACACAATTATAGGACACTTAAAACATATAAAATACAAAAATAGCAATGTACATACGTCAAGCTTATCTCTAGTTGAGATCTCTTACAGCTGACCCTAGAACGTGAGAGCTGTAGAAAGATATATTAGAATATTAGACCATTTCATTTTATTCTCTTTTCTTTTCCATTTAATGGTCTGCCAAACATAAACTCTAGAGATATATTGATGTTAAATAAAATAAAAAAACAAATTTTACATACAAAGAGTAAAGTGGGCCACTGCGGTACACCATCGAGAGTGAGTAGAGCGTCGCTCGACATCACTCACGTAGTAGTACATCATTCCGTACGTGTAAGCTCTCATTACGCGCGGAGCCTTAAGTGGCACTCTGGCCTAATGGGGCCTGAGTGACAGAGGTTTGAAATTAATTACTCTTAAATTGAAGGCGATCGAGTTGTTTTTTTTAATGCCAGATTAACCGGAAATTTGCTGTGTAAATTTAAACAATTTGTTTTCTTTATCTCCTCCGCCTGCACTTAATCTAGTTATCGTCGTGGGATTCCAACCCAACTCCTTGATAATTAAGGGAGTTTACTATAGCTGTAGCTATATGAATTTGGTTATAGTTATTTCTGCGGACATTTTCAAATATTTCTAAATTCTTTCCATTCTTAACTAAATTTATTCTTAAAAACTTGCATACATAACCTCAATATTTCGCATTTATTATATTCGCGAAAATTGGTTATCGCTGTGTCCCTTTCGGGGCCATATATTTATTCTCTTATCCTAAAAATTACGTCAACAAATAAACTTTCGCAATTTTAACACGTGGCTTTATTCGAGCGGAATATCTTTTTTTTTCTGACTGACTACTGCAGATGGCTGATACAGCCATTACTGCTCTCATGGCTTTTGGAGCGAGACTATGCTGCGGCTTGAGTTGTAGGTCATGGGTTCGTCCCTTAGACCGGTGTAAGCCTCGAACCCGAAGATGAGTTAGCGTCAGAAGGGGAGTTCCCCGTTACGCGGTTGCGATTGCGGGTGTGGAATTCGGACGCCATAGTAGAACTCCTAAAGGAAGTTCTTGAAAAACAGAATATAAGTATTATATGCTTTTCTCTGTCCCTACCGCTGTAGCTGGGCCTAAACTCATATCACCCCGTTTTTAACGCAAAAGAATAGGGCCCCGCGGTTTTAACCGCAGCAAAATATTTAACTGTGGAGTCTCTCAATGGCGTCAGAAGTATTCTATATCGATGGCAGAAAGGCTAATTGACGTAACCAGCCAACTTTGGGAAAATTTAAAAAACTTAAAATAATATTTTCAAAAATTCATATGTAAAGTAATATCAGTGCTATACTGATTATTTTTTAACAGTCATATAAACTGAAGTTATCTATAAACTGAAGTAAGCATTATTGTCATATCTGTTCGAAAAATAATCGATTTGTTGGTTACGTTTCTCAAGATATCTCTGTACCGAAAATCAAGTAACCCTCTTGCACCGTTGCTAAGTGAAAGATTAATTTCCCACGGTGTCATCCCAGAAAAAAAAATAGTCTCGTAGGAAATCTCTACCCGCATAAAAATCATTATATATTTTCAGGCAGTGAGGATAACTTTGTGCCATAAATCAGGTCAAATCATTTCTGTGTTGCAACGTGATGAAATATTGGAATCATTCGCAGAAAAAACTATTTCTCTGTGAGCTTTTAATCAGGTTATAAAGTATTCTATATCTATCTTTATTCTTTTAGCTATTATCTGTACCACAACAGGCATCTAGGCAATTAGATGCTTCGTTGATGCGGTAACGAATAAAATATTCAAAATATGCGCAAAAAATTTAAAAATATGATCCTATAGAAACTCTCGACGCGTACAAAAAGTATCCTATATCTATTTTTTCATCCACTATATTTGTGCCAAAAATCTTGGCGTTTAGATATTTCGGTATGGTTTCGTGACATATGACTTATGGGCCATTCAGTCAGGTCCAGATACAGTATTGCAGAATTGAGCTCACCTCCGTCATGCAGCTAATGTGGTTAGCGAAAAGATTATGTCCGTCCCCCATAATGTCGATTTGGGTATCTAACCACTGGTTACCCCCGTCGGGAATTAAAATCGTAAAGTTACACATACACACCTTATGAAACCACGAATAAAATAACTCACAGACGTAAAACACAACATAAGGTGCCTATTTGCGAATTTCAAATAAAAACGTTACTTCATGTTCAACAACACACATTGTATGAGGTTTGATTTGTATTTTGCGTCTCAAAGCAATTATTACTGCGTAGAGATCATTTTATTATTATTATAAAGATACGAGTAGATGTACCTACTAGTAAAACTCTTTATTGTAAAAATACAAGCTAAAAGTTTAGAAAAGGCTAAAGGCAATCTTTAAGTTTACCTTTATCTATCCGAAGAATTGAGTATGGTATCGTTTTTTCAACTAAACAACCTTGGACCATTTAAACACGAGTAGAAGTAAATAAGATAAGTGAAGAAAGTAATAACAAACTTAAACCTACAGTATCTCTGGATTTAAATTTTTTTAACTTTCAATATTTTAACGAACTGGCTAAATTCACATAATAATCAGATACTATTTAAAAGTCTGTTGCGACAGTGAAATAAATATGTATAACGTGTCTTTACTTTCAAACATTTTTTTCTTTGCCCTTAACCGCATACCATCACATTATTAATATTTTAAATGTAAAATAATTTTTAAACTTCTCTTTTCTTCTTTTAATTTTAAAAACTGCATCAAAATCGGTTTTGTAGTTTTAACATTATATACTTAAACAAAACTACTAAAATTAAAAGCGTCCAAAGCAAATTAAAGTGTTTTTTTATATTACAGATGAAGAGGTCTTTATTAGATTTATAATAGTACAGATATAGATAGACAGACCTGTGGGGTGTAACTTACTCATGAAAATAAGAAAGGAAAACCACCCGTGGGGAAACTGGGCGACAGCGTCACACACGCAGTTAATGTCCACATCAACTCCACTTTATTTCATTTTATTACACTCGTGACCCGTGTCAGTGACGTAACAACATGGCCGACTGAAAAAGTAATGTTTTTGATAAAACTGAAAATTATTAATCTTTATATTTCGTATAGAATTTTTAAAAGAGATCTGGAACAAATTATTTATTACCATGTCCCTTAAATTATTATCATAATAAACCTCTAGCAATACAGCACGATGTTACAACATTTGTCAATTACTTTTTTAATATCTGATGCTGATCAAAACGCTAGATAATTTGCTAGTAAAAAAAAGCTAGTTAATTTACAGGTTATAGTAAACCTAATAAAAAAGGCCTCCTAAATTCTTACTTTGCCAATTATTAGTATTTAGGTCTAATATTTTAATTAGCAAAATGCGAATAAAAATAAAAGATATATTTATGGCTTTTTTAAAAAACATTTACATTAGGTATTTAAGTTGAATCGTTTCCACTTAAAATACACTAAGACACTGTGTCAAATTATTCGATCTACAATGACAGCACTGTTCTTGAGTGCACGGACACCAATGTCAACACTTGCGCCGTGCAGCTTGTAATTACGCGCTGAGCCTTAAGTGGCTCTCTTGCCTAATGGGAATGGGACCTGAGTGACAGAGGTTTGAAATTAATTAACCATGTTAAAGGTAATTAAGAAGGGATGATGAAAATTTCGAATAAAGGAAAACAACATAGAAGTAAGCTTTTGATTTCCTCAGCAATAAAAGTAATGTAAGAAAACACATACATTATCGCTCTGGCCCCAAACTACGTGATCAGAAACAACGAAAAAACAGGTAATAAACGGTGCATACAAAAAACATAAATGTCGAAGCCGAAAAGCAAACCTAGAACCTTAATGGGTCTATTCTTTTTGGGTTGAAGAATCGTTATTTTCGTTAATATTATCACCTGTTCGTCCGTTCGTTTAGCATTGGTATGCGTTTGTTTACGATATATTTGTCATTTTTGCCACTGGAAATTGTAACGCAAGTCTGGAGGAGGTAGGGGGAGGGTGTTGGTGTTTATCTGTCAAACTGCTTCTAATATTCATTGTTTATGGTGTGAGTGTTATTATTGTAGTTTGTGTGTTATGTTGTGACCATAACCATTGTTTACAATACAAACATGTACTTAGGTAATAAGCTAGTAATGTAGATTCGTAATAGACTAATTGTCAATGTTATAGCAGTTTAGTAATTATCTAATTATCTTATGTCTCATCCCTTAACATTATTTGCCTTTCTCATTCCTTAATATTGTTTATGCTTCTCATAGTCGTGAACCTTGTACCATTAGAAATAAGCTACGTCATTAGTAAATAGGTAAACATCCCATTTTGTTCTCTCCCCAGAGCTCAGTCACTTCTCAACTCTCGTCTCGATCACTACTTCCTTAGAATATTTCTATATCTGTAATACTTTATAATAAATTGTGTGTTCAATAAAATTAGTTTTTAAAAATACAAGTTTTGTTTTTACTGCGTAACATTCAACCGTTCGTGTTGCAACCAAAAATTGTAATGTAAACTTTTAGATATGTTTATTATTAAATACCTAAAATATATAGTGGCTCAAAAATGCTTACTATTTTACTTGTTTAATTATTCAAAATTTAAATAGTTTCTAAAAAAAATCACGTTAAAATTTAAATATTTAATTTTTTATACTGCACAAGTGTCATTGATTGCAAAAACAACTAAACGGCGAAAAAGATATAAAACAACAAATGAAGTAAAACTCAGTGTACTATATATACTGTATACTACATGGAATTTTACAGCCAATTTAACGTGATATTTATATACACCGTTTCTACACTTGCCGTATTTTACCACACAAAGTTTTATATTTCGTTATCCTGGCACATGATGTCTGCAGCTTTTGTGCCGCATTGTCAACGTCTTTCATATCTTAGCACGTAAATTACCTAATAAGTAAAGTGCTAATGACGTTCCAAGGAACTCATCGTAATCTGTGTATATAACTAACCCTGAAACTACACCGAGCGCTTATGCTACTAAATTTAATGTTATTAATCGGATATGAGTGCTGTTTATTTTTTTATGCACCAAAATGTGACCCTTTTTTCCTCTGCTCGTTTTAAATATCCCTATATTTTTAATTACTGTAGTGTCACAATTAGGCTGGTATACAAACGATGATGGAAACAGTACTCACGAAAAAAAAAACTGATGTCTGACAAATATTTTTAATGGAGTTTAGAACATGTATGCTTTTAACCTGTCAAGAGTTCCAACATCAGAACATGTCTCTCACAATCTCCGTCAAGCATGCTCCATTACATTGTCGATACACATTGTGTCACCCATCAGCTTACTGTCAAATTAATTTTACCACATGTGAAATATGGGTTCAGAGAAAAGATCTTGTCATTCTGTGTAATAGAGCAAACATATTACTAACAAAATGCTACAATGTATACTATGGTCTGTCTTTAGAATGGTTACCAATAATGACGTAACTTTATGCTTTTTTAATGCCATACACCTGTGTATGTGTACTAATAAAAAGGGCTGGTGTTCTATTAGCGCAAGCTAGTTTCAACATGGTTATTTGACTGCTAACATACGATATTGGACAATAATCTAGACGGCTTATCTATATGGGTATTTACATGAAAGTTAAAAACACAAAAAACTCTTTATATTCATAAGTTAAATCTACAAACTTATTGGTACGACAAAATATTAAAACCCTGATTAGGTTTTCGTAATCAAACACGGGACCTTTATATTTTTGTATCAGAAAATTTAAAAATGCATACGTGTAGATATGGGAGTAGTGTTGAATAGGGAATTTAGAATCATTATGAGATCTGTTAGAAAAGTTTTCAAAATTATATCCCCTATTTGAAATATTCGTCTCCGAAGTGACTAATTTCTATTGAGTTCTGTCGAATCTGTCTGAAAATGTCTTACAACTCGATCGAAAATTCCCACCGGTAGAGAATGTTCCGCCGGCGAACCTACTATTTCTTAAAGCTACAATAAAGTAACAGGGTGATTTATTTTTTGGTACTGGGCCATCTGAAGTTATGGAGAAGAACATGATGTACTTTTTACCCCAACCGTTAGTTTCCGAAAGAAACCCACTGCTGTAGCCAAATTTCACGGGAGTGGACACGAAGGATAAAAGCTGTTTACCCATATACACCCAAAATATTTAGTTACTAATGAAATAAAACATTATGATTCAACCAATTTATATACCTTTACCCTGATTTCACGTTTTGTTTTTTACACGCGAACATTGCACGGCCGAAATTAAAAAGCCATTGAGTATGCACGTGGTACGTAATGGATTTTTAATGGTGATCCATTTGAGACCGCTCTACCCATTTTTATCTATTTTAAATATTAAAGAGAAATTGAAGTTACAACCTACAATGTTTATATGATATTCATTACAAAATCTTATTTCCTAACATATATAAGATAAAGATATATATAAAATAATACATTAGTAAACTAAATCAAAATAACGTTATAAAGGTCAGATAAGCTAACAACAATTATCATATATTATATTTTACAAATATAATTTTATTTCAATTGGGGCACGATATCAATGTCCAAAAACTGTTTCTATCATAGCAGATTGACAAATCAATGCCTGAGTATAACTGTCTGTATGCCCGTCTGCTTCTGATAGAAACAGTTTTTTAACAGACTTAAACAATTTAAGTGTTGCTATGACATCACAATAGTTATAAAACCAAAGACTTAATATATATACTGTGTGGTGCTTCGGAAATGTTAGTATGTATACTATGTGGTGCTACGGAAATGTGAGTATATATACTGTGTGGAGCTACGGAAATGTTAGTATATATACTATGTGGTGCTAGTGTATGTAATGTTAAATGTTATGTTAGTACGAGAGTCTGAATCGTACTTTGCCGTATTTTTAATTGAGTCATGAAACTTTTGAGATATCGGTTCTTGTACAAACTTGGAGCTCTATGAAAAAAGATTTTAAAACTTAAGCTAAAACTTTTAAGGAATTAAACTAGAAAATAATATTATCTATGAGAAACTGTAATTAAAATAAGGTTATAGTTATTTTTCTATTAAGGTATAGCCCGTTATTTCCCACAGAACTCTGAATTGATTTTCGATAGATAGGTACTCCAATTTAACGCTTGAGTTGACACAGCATACCAGAATGAAAACGTTTTCATGCATCACTAACCATTTTACACTTTTAGTTTATTATTATTTTTGCAGGTTTAGTTAATACCTATTTCAAAAACTATCTAGTTATTTTTATATTACGGACCATTTATATATTCGTCACGCAAATTTTCGTAATATCGGACCCCCCTGCCCTGCTGTTTTTCTAAAATAATTTCACTTTGTCACACTTTGCGTGACACCAAACCTTTCAGACCCCATCACTAATAACTACATATAGATTTTTAGATATAATAATTGCTAGAATAATTAATGCTAAAAAAAAACAGCTGTATGCTGTCAAAAAGCCGTACAGACAGAATGACAGATATCGGAGTCTCAGGATAAGGCCGCCTGTATACTACACCGAATTTACAGCCAATTTACCGTAATATTTTTATACACCGTTTCTACACTAGCCGTTATTTTACCACCCAAAATTCTATATTTCGTTATTCTGGCCCGTGATGTCTGCAGCATTTGTGCAGCAATGTCAACGTCTTGCATGTCTTAGCACGTAAAATACCAAATAAGTAAACGTGCTGATGACGTTCCAAGCAACTCATCGTAATCTGTGTATATAACTAACCCTGAAACTGCGCCAGAGCGCTTGTGCTACTAAACTGCGCCAGAGCGCTTGTGCTACTAAACTGCGCCAGAGCGCTTGTGTTACTAAATTTACTGTTATTAATCGGATATGAAATTTTCACAAGGGATAA
This sequence comes from Apoda limacodes, assembly GCA_946406115.1. NCBI lineage: Eukaryota > Metazoa > Arthropoda > Insecta > Lepidoptera > Limacodidae > Apoda > Apoda limacodes. Next base: position 35,087,463 of record OX291542.1, on the reverse strand, counting down.
ACTCAAAATAATTTTTTTCAATCAAATTAGGGATCTGCAAACACTTTTGAATCGTCAAAGTTATTAAATACAATTTTATTTTTTGAAGCCTCCTAGCCTCCCTTTGTTTCACAATGTGGATTTCTACCGAGATGAATCCGACAAGAAATTCGATAGTTTCTCTTTATGAAAAACACTGTGTTAACAATATAACTAGTTCATTACGTCATAAAAAGAAACAAATAAGATCATCAATGTTTTAAATAAAATTCAAAGCCATACAATTTTATATTATTTTCATTTTAATTCGGTTTACCTGTGCGTCCCGTAATTGAGCAAATCATCGTGTAATTGAGCATCTACAGTCCCATGGATTTTTATTATTTTTACGTATATATATATACGTAAAAGAAATAAAAATCCATGGGACTGTAGATGCTTGATTACATATATGTATATATATCGCCATATATATATACATATATATATATATATGTGGCGATTCATCAATCTAGCTACGTTTCATTTTTAGAAAACTTTATTTTATCCGTGTTTTCAGGCAATGATAAACAGAAAAATATGACTCTCCCTGACATCTATTGGCGAGTAGTAATACTATTATTTTTACCGACACATTAACACTAAAGCTACTCTACAATAGATAGCATTTTAACGCAACAGTAAAGCTACTTGACAATAGATGACATTGTTTTAAAAAACGGATACTCATTAATATAGTTCGAAATTTTATAGTATGCTTTTTCAGAAAGTTGTTGTTTGACAAAAAATTTAAATTAACTAATTGATGGCTTTTGAATATTACTAGAAACTTTGTTGTAAAAGTGTATACTTTGCCCCATAAAGAGTAACTAATTTTGTGTAGACGTGTATCATGTACCAACCAACCATGCGACGCTAAAGTTAAAATATTTACTTCCCTAAACCTATCCCTAAGAGATATCCTAATATATAAAAATAATGTGTTCAGAGAGCGATAGATTAAAAAGTATTAAAACAAAATTTCTTTAAATGTTTGACTATAAACCGCCTAACGCTGAACAAAACTCTAAAGTATCAAAATAAAATCCACGTTTCAATAGTTAAACCAAATAGCTAGAAACGTTTTACCGACACCGGTAGATGAAACTGAATGTAAAATATTTGAAAACCATTAATTTTTACTTTACCAGGACTACACGTTTTATTGTTACACAGCATCGTTGTACGGCAAGATTAAAAGCGATCGGGTGTGCGCCTGCGCACGGCAATGGAGGGATTTGTAATGGCGATACTCGTTATATCAGACGACCTGCAGTAGAGTTTTTATTTTTGTCAACTCTTTTGGTATATATAAATCACTATAAATAAATCTCTTGAAGTAAACGTAGATCTAAATTATAAATATTTATTCTTGCACATTAGTTACAATACATCATCTGATCAGAAAATAAGCAAAGCATACTTTTGGGTACCAGACAACGGTTTAAATACTTTTAAACTATCGCGCTTTGAACACATTATTTTTATATATTTCAAGTCTTACTCGCGAACAAACATTTCCCCTTTTTGGTTCTCGACGTGTCGGCCACGTTGCACAGGCTGTGGTCACGACTAAATTATTTTTAGCGAGGTTGTGAGTCGATGGGGGCGATCAGTATCAAAACTACACTTATATCTGATGTTGTTAAGAATAAAAAGTCACTGTATCTAAAAAGTTGCTGTCACACCACATGACACTAATGGTATCTGAACGTCTATAATTGTTCTGTAATAAATGACTTGGCTTTATAGTAGTAATCACTGGGTTCCATGCCGAAGATAACTTAAAATCGTTCAATAGCTCCGCGCACAAATCTACTGTAATGATGGTGATCAGTGGAGAGGATACTGTAATGATGGTGATCAGTGGAGAGGATACTGTAATGATGGTGATCAGTGGAGAGGATACTGTAATGATGGTGATCAGTGGAGAGGATACTGTAATGATGGTGATCAGTGGAGAGGATACTGTAATGATGGTGATCAGTGGAGAAGATACTGTAATGATGGTGATCAGTGGAGGGAATTTGTGGGACATGAAGCTTTATTGAGTGTCAGTCAGTTTATGGTAGTTTTTCCCACTTATCTTAAACACTATGTATATTTTTAATGACGTATGACTAAAGATGTAAAGCCGGTTTTAAACGAAATCGACCGGTAGGTTCAAAACCATTTTTTGGTTTAAAACTATGTTATTTTCATAGGAGCTCAGTATTTATTATAATTCCTATCTCATTGAGCAACCAAAAAGTGTTTTTTCGGGTTTGTCAGATTTTTCCTACCCATAATAAATCAATGCAAACTACATTATTCAGAAGAAATTTTATTAAAATTAAGTAGATTTGGGCAAAACACTAAAACTGTAAAACTAGTACTGTCATAAATTGTTATAACATTAATTATAATATATTTGCTATAAATTTCACTCTACGAAACGCTACGTTAATTCGTGTATGACGCACACTAAGCCGGTTTTCGTCCTTATTATAACGTTCTTAAAATATTTTAAAGACCATCTAATATGAAAGCTCAAGTTATCTGTAAAACACATCACTCTCTTTTAGATTGCAGTCAAGTATTCAACCGTTTAAAACGGTTTGTTTGAGGTATTAAGTAATTTATTTTTACATCTATACTTTCCTGTGTGTGACGCTGTTACAATAAGTTTCTTGGATATTCTCACTTGACTTCACAATGTCAAAGCTTTACAGGTTGCAAAATACTTCCAAAGGGATGATTACACTTACAGCTCTATAAAATATAAAAATGTTACTGAATTGCGTAAATAATTCACAAAAAATTCGTTAAATAATAACTATTCTAAAAATGGCTATTATTTTGAAAGTTTTATATTTAATGTTTAATAAACATAATAATTATAATAAAAAGACAAATGAAATTGTTTACTTTATTTCTTCTTTTCTATCTTCCCTGACACACACAACCACATAGAAGGACACACTCACCAATATATAATTACACAAACACACAACATAACATACACAACTCTTTAGTTTTCTAGAGTTCCGTAGTCAACAAGGAACCCTTATAGTTTCGCCATGTCCGTCCGTCTGTCCGCGGCTTAGCTCAGAGACCATTAGTATTAGAAAGCTGTGATTTGGCATGGATATACATATTAATTAAGCTAACAAAGTGGTAAAATAAAATGAGAAACAAAATATTTTAAGGGTACACGTAAAGTAGGGATGATTTTTTTTTTCTCGTCTACCCCAAAAAGTGGAGTGTCGTTGGATAGCTCGTTTAAAAATACTGAGGGAATGCCATAACCATTTTTCGATTCAGCGTGGCGTTTGCGACATATAAAGCTTTAAAGTGCACATTTTTGTTAGAGCCCAGTTTAAAGGTATTAAATATAAGTAAATTAGTATTAAATATAATAAGTTTATGAACCATATGACATTACAGAAAAATAAAATTGAAACATTCTGAATACTAACACTTACTAATTCAATAACAATATTTACGTTCGAATTCAGACGTGGCGCTCGGCGGTGCAGAGTATAAACTTATAATCAAGTTGCTCTTTCGTAAAAACAGTAACACATATAATATAATATATTATGTCGGTCAACAAAACGCTATTAATAAAAACCAGCCAAGTGAGTGACGGACACGAGCTATTTACCATCTTAAATCACCGTTTAGCACCATCTAGTTATAATTGAGTGAAACAGTAACATGTTTGTTGGAAACGATATTCAAAGTTAAGCAACGTCGGGCTTGATCAGCAACTGGATGGGTGATACTTTTTGTTTTGTTTATATTTGTAAAGTACGTAAATGGTGGTAGGTACGGAACCCTCTGTGCGCGAGTCCGACTCGCACTTGGCCGGTTTTTTTTTTGCATTAAAATAAGTGCTATTTAAATTTTAACTTAAACAGAACTTATCGTGTGTGCGCGTGTTACCCGATATTTTCGCCGATTGGGGCACGATTTCATACCATTGAGGTGGCAAACAAGTAGACGGCCCGCCTGATATTAAGCAGTCACCGTAGCCAATGGACGTTTGCAAAACGAAAAATAGGCAATACTTGGGCGCGTAGGCGACCCTTTAAAACTTTAATCACTTAACCCTTCTTGCAGCCCCATATTTAAAAAAAAATATATAAAGTACACCACCTTCAAAAACCCACAAAAACGTTTAAATAAAGTTTATGCATGCACTTGAAACATTGAGCTAGGTTATTTCCTCTCCTTAAAACTTAAATACTATTTGTCTCGTATTTTTGCTACACATTTTTAGCATTCAACATCAAGGAAAATAAAACACTTAACTCAATGTTCCATGAGCGTAAGATACGTAAGGTTTATTTTGTACTTTTTAGTGGGTTTTAGAACGAGGTGTAATTTGTTTTAATATTCTAAGGTTCTAATCTAATAAGTTTTTGCCTTCTACAGTTTCTCCTTAGAATTACCTAAATGCATAAAAAAAATCTATTTGCGTTATTTGACTAACAAAATCGGCAACTTTTTCTTGTATAACATTCACTAAAGTTCAGAAGTAGAATTAGCTATGTAAATGACACAAGGTGAAATATACAAGTTAGACTAAGAATAAAAAGTATAATTAGCCACATACAAGCAGAAAGGTCACAAAGATAGAAATAACTTAAAGTGACCGAGCACGAGCCTATATTTTCTCGCAGAAATAGATCGTCACAGTCATCAAGAACAGATATCTTTCATCCATCTTTATTATTTTATTTTATATCTTGTATTTATTTTTTACTCTGTTTATCTTTTGCAATTGCAATAATTGTAGACTTACTTAATTTATTATTCAGTAGTTAAATTTTTCACAAACATATGGGATCTAAGCAAGCATGGGCAAAAAATTATATGTATTACATTACTACGACACTGCTTCATCATGGTCTTGCCCGATAAAAGACTTAAGGAGGAGGTTCTTAATTTTTTGGATAGAGTAAGTACATCTCCCTTAATTATATATGAATTAAAAAAAAAACATTTCTAACCGTATAAAAAGTGATAAAGAAGGAAAATTGTAGCAGTACCGTAAAGCTACTATGTGTCTCGGAGATACTGCAATTATTTACCGAACGTAATTAAACTGCAAAATTTTAGTTCTTTTAGGGCAGTGAATGGCAGCCCTTTTTATACATTAGTAATAACTTTAGGTACTTTTATTTACTTCCTTTTACTCGGGGTTTTACAAATGGTCCAGTCACGGGAGTCAAAATCGAGCCCGTTTCGAAAAAATTGCGAATAGCTTAAAGTACTTTCTCAAAGGGTCAAGCTGATCTCGAATGTTTTGGGTCATGTTGCTCCCTGAGGTGAGGAAATAAAGATATGGCTATTTTTAAGCGCGAAATTTAAATTAAACATGAAAATTTTGGTTTTCAACACTAGCTTTGAACAGAGGGGTCAGATCAAAAAAGTTTTTAGATAAAAGATGTAGCTAGGGTACATACGCACCAATTGCCGCCAACGAAAGGTTATTTACAGGTCATGATGCGCAGATATGGCCCATTATGCCCGTTTTTATCGATTTTATGAATGATTTTTCTTGAATAGAGGGTTGACACTAAAAATAATACGTATGCCGGGAAAGATAGTGGTTTATGGTGTTGCACCTCAATTTTGTGTTTTTTCTACTATCGCCAAATCCGGCGCCAAAATCAACTATTTCCAGAAAATCGTAAAATTGAGTTTTTAGGCCGAAAATTGCAGTCATTAAAAAAAATAGTTCTTGTAGATTTAAGTCAATATAACCTAAAACTACTATCTATTGTAGTTTTGGTCAATACCCCGACTTCTGTGCTAACTTTGAAAAAATCGGGTCTCGAAAAAGTAGTAAATTTTTGCGGTAAGAATTGTTTAGGTTGCGCAAATTTTACTATTTTATTTTAGGATCTAGACTAAGGGTCCCCGAATCTACTTTAACTAATTTTTTATTTTTTCCGGCGCTACTGTTATATATCAGACTTTTTGCTTGCATGACCATCGTTCCACAAAGTTGTTTTGGCTCTATTTTTTGCCATGAACGAGGACTTAATGAAAGGACACCCGCGGAGCCGAGAGGGCCACCTCATATTCTGTTTGTCATTTTTGTAAAAGTGTCGCCAAGTCAGTGACACTTAACTCGAAAAATACCTCTTCTATAGGAATTTTTACTTTTTAGAGAACACTTATCGTAGGAATAATTCCAATTATCCAGTTCTACCTACTGCGTACAACGTGCACTGAGAAAGGATTTTGCAAAATTCATCCCAAAGGGGGTTAAAAGGGTAGTTGGAAGTTTGTATGTCTTTTAGGATAGAAATGAAAAATTACGGATTTCACCGTTTTAATGCTGTGTGTTAGCAAAATAGGCAATCAACATTTTTATGAGATTTTTGATATATTTTTCTGGATAAAATATATACCTTTATGTCCCTGGAGTGCCTGAGCTCCTGCCGGCGCGGTGCCTGGCCGGGCAGATCTGAATAGACAAGGTTGCGCACTGAACCACGAAACTTAGGCTCAAATATCACGGAGGGAAGAGCCAGGGTTGTCAGCTTCGAGTTATATCTGTAACAATATAAATACTATATACTATATGCTATAATGACAATAAAAATACAAAACACATCTAATATTATTTGTTTATACAGTGGTAGGCTTGATGCCATTCACCATTCATTAAAACATAAAAACAGTTACAAGTATCTATATACACACATATACATAAGAGCCTCTTAAATAATATATGCTGCTCCGCTACACACAGTCCCACTCCGCTACACACAGTCCCACTCCGCTACACACAGTCCCACTCCGCTACACACAGTCCCACTCCGCTACACACAGTCCCACTCCGCTACACACAGTCCCACTCCGCTACACACAGTCCCACTCCGCTACACACAGTCCCACTCCCATGGCTCCTCGCGCTGTCACGGATTTGCCCTACCTTAGCCAGACTATGTTCCCCGCACTACGGCGATATTGCCCGAAATTATTAATTTTGTGTTCCTTTTTCTCTCAATTTTCAACAATATGTACTAAAATCATAAAAAAGCAACATCAATACCATATTATATGACGAAACTTATCCCGGAGGAGAGATATTCCATCCCACAAACGTGACAGGAGGTGAGCCAATCGCTGTACCGGGCAAAACCCAGAGTCGAGACAACTTTACTATTAACAAATTTACCCCTTACCGGGAATCGAACCCTTTGACACGGCAGCCGCACGCTCTACCACTAACATCAAAATAGTTTTATTGTTACTGTTATTTTTTTTTTTTTTTTTTTATACCTCTAAGGTGGCAAACAAGCATACGGTCCGCCTGATGGTAAGCGGTCACCGTAGCCTATGGACGCTTGCAACACCAGGGGCATCACTCGCGCGTTGCCGACCCTTCAGAAATCTAATAACTTCTTTTTTGAAGAACCCCATACTGTAGTCCTTAGAGAAAACCTTGGCAGGGAGCTCATTCCACAACCCAAGGGTTCGCGGGAGGAAGTTTCTCTGAAACCGCACTGTTCGCGACCATTTTGGTTCCAAAGTGTGAGAATGAATTCCCTGTCGATGGCGAGCGGTGCGATGGTAGAAAGTAGCCGTGGGCATCATTTCGAACAATTCCTCAGAACACAATCCATTGTACAAGCGGTAGAACACACACAGGGAGGCAAAGTCTCTCCTCAGACTTAAGGGCTCGATACCGCAAGTGAGTTTGGGATCGTCGACAATTCTCACAGCCCGTCGTTGAACCGAGTCAAAAGGTCCAAGCTGGTATTCGGGTGCACCCGCCCAGAGATGGCAGCAGTACTCCATATGGGGCCGGACTTGCGACTTGTAAAGTAGCAACCTTTGCCCCGACGTGAAGTACTGCTTCGCTCTGTTGAGTACACCAAGTTTTTTGGACGCCAGCTTTACCTTGTCTAGCAAATGATCTCGGAACTGAACATCGCTGGAGATGTCAACGCCAAGGATCCCAATGCTCTTAGAGATGGAGAGGGGAGTGTTCTGGAATTGTGGGACTACAGTGAATGGGGTTTTCTTAGCGGTGAACGCGCAGACTTGTGTCTTTGTAGGGTTGAATCGGACCAAGTTTACCCGTCCCCAGTCAGAGACCTGGGACAGTGTGGTCTCGATTTGAGACACAAGTTCTCCGCGGTTTTCCTCCACAACGGAACGAGGGATATTTGCACGACCCGTGTAAAAAGCGTCTCCAGTACTGTCATCTGCATAGCAATGTATGTTGTTGATGTCCAACATATCATTGATGTGCAGTAGAAACAGCGTAGGAGACAGCACAGAGCCTTGCGGGACACCAGCATTAATGTCCATGCTATCAGAGCAACTACCGTCAACTACGGCTCGTATGCTTCTGCCGGACAAAAAGCTAGCCACCCATTTGCACAAACCCTCGGGCACTCCGTAAGAAGGCAACTTCGATAGAAGACCCCGGTGCCAGACCCGATCGAACGCCTTCGCTATGTCTAGGCTACATGCCAATGCCTCCCCCTGACTCTCAATGGCTAGTGCCCATCGGTGTGTGAGATACACTAGAAGGTCACCAGTTGAGCGACTGTGGCGAAAGCCATATTGACGGTCACTGATCAGGTCGTGTTTTTCTAGGTATCTCAAAAGCTGTGTGTTGATCACACGCTCCATCACCTTGGAGAGGAGAGAGGTTATAGCGATAGGCCTGTAATTCGATGGATCTGATCTATCGCCCTTTTTGGGCACCGGGTGCACATTTGCAGTCTTCCATGAAGACGGAAATTGCCTAGTGTGGTAGGAAAGCGTGAAGAGGCGCGTGAGTACAGGACATAACTCAGGAGCACACTGCTTAAGCACCACTGCTGGTATGCCGTCTGGCCCACTCGACTTATGAACGTCTAGGGAAAGCAACGCCCGCCGGACCTCGCGCTGTGTTATAGTGATTTCCGGCATGGTCTTACCGCACCACGTTACGTGTAGATTATCAACTAAACATGTTATGTAAACAAACAAATTGTTATTGCGATTGTATACGCATTGTTTACATAGTGTATTATTGAACTGCATGAATTGTATTGACACAGATTTTTTTACTAAATGATGTTCTAGTAGAACTGTAAAAAAAGTCATTTAATACAGCGATAAAGTCGCTAAGGTGACTGGCAAGCGAGAATGTGGCCGCGTCACTCGCGCTAATATTGTCGATCCTTTGACTCACGCCGAAGGGGGGCATAAAGAGGAGTAGGGCAGGACGAGTGGCAAGACAAGCATGTAACCTGCGTCTCTGCCTTCTCCCCTCACTACTTGCCACGCCACTTGTCTAGTGTGTATTATAAGGAAGCATGTTTACAGGTCTGTTACACCTAACATTGCTTACAAAACCGTTTTGGCCTTATACGAGTACATAAAGTCCATTACACTATTTTGTCTGATATTAATATTGATTCAATTATTGAGTAATTCATTGGTCTTTTGAGTCCGACATATTTTCTTTAATTGTGTTAATTTGTAAAAAATGTTTCAGGAAGCAATTTCGTCGAAGTAAATTACAAATTAACTTTGTTTCAAAGTCGTTTTCATCAAAAAGTTTCGCGATTTATATTGGTTTATCTGTTGTCGTAATTCTTTTTAAAATCTGAAGAGGCCTTTCTGAGTTCAAAATGTTTTTTTAAATAATCATTAGGTAAGTATGTATTTTAATGAACACTATTATTTTTGTTAGTTATAAAATTAAGTTTAAAATTACACGTAAGTGTAAACGTTTGTTAGTGATCATGAAACTTTTGAACGACTTGATTTTTCATACAAACTGTTGCAGTGTCCCAGGCCCAAATAATAAACTCGGTTTTTCACAAACAAGTGTCCCGAAGCACGTAGTAACAAAATGCACCGTTTTAAAGTGCTACTTATTTGTGATAAGTATATACTATTATACTTATAGTACTATACTATTTTATTTGTTTAAAATAAAAAATTCTAAAATAAAGTTAAAAAGTTACGTTCCAAACTTCTGATTTCATACTTTATTATTATTAAATTACTTTACCACGGATGTTAAATAGTTCATATTTTATCATCATGTTAAATAGCGTGAAAAATGTGTAATCCGACAGTTCAGGTGGTGATTTAAAAAAGCTACAAGGTTTAGCTTTTTTACCAACACATCAATCATTATTACTACGCGACAGAAACATAAGATTTAGGATTACTTGGACTCGAAAATGAGGAATGGAACAGAATATTCTCACCTCCTATTTTGTTTATTTTTGGCAAGAGTTTTTGATATTTTCTGTTATTTGTATTTACGACACCATCAGACTTTACTTGTCCACAAGCTACGCCATCGCTCCAGGACGTGGATAAGTAATTGGTCATAATGTAATATTGAAGTAGATTATGGTTTTATCACAATAATTAAAATATTGCTTATAATTGAATGCATTTGTCTTTTGTTTCATATAAGTACCTACACAGTTAATATCTCATCAACAACGTTATTGTTAAGAATTTGCAAGTTCCTCTTGTCGCAAAAAGCTAACTTCTTAAATAACTTTGGTCGGTTTATAATTTTACAACATATAGTTTTTAACTTTTTGCTAAAAATGTTCCAAAAACTGCCGACCCTATTGTCTTCTATGTTTTTTAGCTAAAAAATCCAAAATCATTAACACTGATAGATAATTAGTTTTTTTTTTGAAAATAAAATAATGTTTAATTTTACCAGTTTATTGCTCGTATTCAGCAATAACCCTCTACTACTGCTGTCCCCCCTTGTTTCAGTTTCTGAATAGGCAACCCAAGCGGGTCTTTATTGTCATGTTTTTACACCACATCTAATGCCACCTAGGTTTGCTTGAACCGACCTTTGCGGTGAGTGAGTTTCTGGTAATTGGCAACCCACCCGGCGCCAGCACCAGGGGCTACTGCTGCACTCTCATCACCACCGAGCTGCTGCGAGGAGACATACAAAAATATCTCGCTATTCTTTCTCGCTTTCCATCATCATTGATGACCGATTAATTCTTCATTCGCTCTAGTGTCGTTAATTTGAAGTGAATAAATTCAAAGACTATACCAGAGAGGATGTGATACGCTGGGGCTTGATTCTCGTGCTGATAGAGATAATTTCGAATTCGAGATATGTTTACTCATGGCCTGTTAATCGCGGTGACTGTTTTAGTCGACAGCTTGACTAGTTTGAACTCGAAAAAACATGGCGGATATCGTTTGTAAATACTTTTTCGTATTCTCAGAACCTCTTTTTAGGCATATGTCGTAGGCTAGCGACCGACATGCATCGAGTGGTCCGGTCGGTAGCAGTAGAGATGGGATGTCGCACGGAAATTGGTATGAAAAGTAGTCAGATTTAGTGATATTAGTTGATGACTAAATATTTTTGATTTGGGGGTGAGTGACCACTCGATGCACGTCGACCACTACCGTAAAACATATGCCTAAAGAGAGATTTTAAGAATACGAATAATTAAGGCACGCTCCGAGTACCTTGCTTAAAGAGAAGCATGTGTTGGCTCTAAAGGCTTTGTTTATAAGTCAAAGCTTTTATGGGGAAATAGGCTATATTTTGTTTTGAATATAACATTAGTTTTTAGTTAAGCAAGTTATGTAAGTTGGGAAGGAAAATGCTCGTTTTCTTAAATTTCAAAAAAGCTACGGTTTGATCTGATTTTTATCGCATGTATAACTGGAGGGACAGAAAAGGATACACATTTAACTGAAAGACACTATTTCTAACGTCGTAACGGTGCTAACAATTAAATTGACGAGCACCGAGCACCGAGATTGCTGTAGGAACTGCGATAACAAGGAATACATTTTTTTACAATCGATACTACCTATATTGTTTTGCGGGTCAAATCGCAAGGATCATTTAGACTCTAGTGTGCAATAATTCTAAAACCATCACAAATTAAAACTATTTTCTTTCGTAGCAAAAAAGGAACAACAGACGTTTCATCTTGGGTAAAGGCTTTCTAAGTAACAAGAGACGTTTCATCTTGAGTAAAGGGTTTCTAAGAAACAAGAGACGTTTCATCTTGGGTAAAGGGTTTCTATGATATTTTTTTTAAATAATGTACAGGAATTTTATACACACCTTTAGGAAATGACTGATTTGCCAAGAGGAATAGTGACCACACTTTTGAAACCTGAAAACGAATGAAATAATATAACTCTAGCTGACCTGACAGGCGATTCTCAGCCTTTTTTAACCGACTTCAAAAAAAGGAGGAGGTTCTCAATTCGACTGTATATATTTTTTTTTTTTATGGGTGTTCAGCTATAACCTTTTTTGTTTATGAACCGATTTATGTGATTTTTTTTTACTCTATAGGATATACTTGCGAGTTGGTCCCATATAAATTTTATCGTAATCGATTCAGTAGTTTAGTTTTTAGACAATTCCAAATAACTTTCCTTTGAAAAAAGCACTTCGTCAATCAAAAGTAAAAAATAAAAACTTTTTAATACAAAAAAAACAACCGGCTTCAAAAAGATGCACTGAAAAGGTAAAAATAATTACTTATATCTAAAAAATCTGATCTGAATTACAGTTTGAAGTTGGTTTCATGCAAGTGAAGCGTGTTAACTGTTAGGTAAATTAAATAGAAACCAACTTCAAACTGTAATTCCGATCAGATTTTTTAGAAATAAGTAATTATTTTTACCTTTTCAGTGCATCTTTTTGAATGCGGTTGTTTCTTTTGTATTAATTGTTATATAGCGCCATCCCCCGACCCACCGCATACCAATGCCCACGCTTTAACTTTGGTTCCGCTTAGAGTTCTTTTTGCTCGGTTACTAAGAGTTACAGCGTGATACTCAAACCTTCCTCAATAACTGCGCTATCAAATAAAACAAGAATTTTTCAAATTCGACTGATAGTTCCAAAGATTAGTGCGTTCAAACAAACAAACTCTTAGGCCGCGTCCGCACTGGCCGGTGGCTAACTTAGCGCCTAGAGGTTAGTCACTAGGATGGGTACTAAGTGGCATCCTTATCGCCTAGCTGGGCGCCTCGCTTAGCGCCTAGCTACACCTAAACACAATGGCCACGCACTGCGCCTGCGTGGCTAGACATTTGTTTACTTAGATACACACCAGGCAGTAAACTACGCGTCCAACCAAGCACCTAGCGAAGTGCTAAGATTACCGCCAAGCTAGTCGCCTGACATGTGGCTAGTTTACAATTCTCTTTGAACATGTAACCAGGCAACCATCTAACCTCTAGGCGCTAAGTAAGCCACCGGCCGGTGCGGACGCGGCCTAAAGCTTTATAATATTAGTAAAGATAAAGATATAGATATAAATTGTATTTTACTAATACTTGTGGGCAATATCTATATTTTTTATCAGTTTCACATTAGAAAAATACAGTAATCTAGCATATCTATTATGCCAATATAGAATTATAAGTTAAGATTGGCTATCGAGATACAAATGTCTATTTAATTGGCATCAGACGGTAACTCTAAATTAACAAGCTCAATGATTTGACAGTCAGCGTTTTAAGGGTTATTTTTAAGGAGTTCAAAGGTAATAAACGGAACCCTTATTGGATCATTTCGTTGTCCGTCTGCCTGTCGGTCTGTCATTTACTTTTTAATTGACTTTTAAAGTTAAATAATTCATAGTGTTACAATTATTTTTTATATTGTGAATATTTGCACTTTGACAACGTCACAATGAGAACATACGATATCGGAGTACATAAAGACAATTTCGATACGGACATAGCATAGCTAACTAAGCATGCTTATTTATAGTTTCTAAATACGCTATTAGGAATACACGCTATTTACGCAACTATCACGAAATGAAGGTGATTTTAATATGAATACCGTTTCGCTCGTTTCCCTCAAAACGAAATAGCATGACGCAACTAGTAAAATACCCATTTCATACAGTTGCATACAAGATATTATCTACGACTAAGAAAATAAAATAAATAAAATAAAATAAATATTAATAAATTTATTTAGAAAAATTTACATTGTTTTCTGATGTTTAAAATTGAGTATCGGGACCATAACGTAGGTAGATCTAAGGTTTAAGTTTATTTACACGTATTCTTTTAAATAAACCAATTAAACATTCTCCGAAAATGATGTTTTTGGCACAATACTAGATTAGGCCAGATTCTCGCCTCCTATAATAATCTTCGTAGCAATTTTTATATAAATGCCTAGCTTTACGAGAATCAATTTATTACTAGCTATAATAGCTCTCTCCCTAATATCTGGTGGTGTACATTCCATTCCATGTCAGTATCTGACGTGGGCATTTTAATGATTAAACAAACAAAAACTCGTTTCGTAAATGTGTATCTATTTGTTTGCGGTCTTACCTTCTGATAATAACCCTTTTTTTCATAAAAGATCACATGGAAGTTGGTATATTGGTGCCTACCGCGCCTTTATTCTGTGTCGCTTTTCTGAATAAATGTAAATATTTTGGGTGTGTATTTTTAGAAATTTGAAAAGTTCTAAGTCTTACAATTCTCATTTATCTAATAAAAAATTTATATTAATTAATAACTAATTATCTGGTTAGGTGCTTCTGAAACCTGAAAAATGATTAATACCGAAATTAATTAGCTAGAAGATATAGTTACTTCGCTCGATACCAAAAGCTCCTAACACGAAATTGGAACAAATAAAGATAAAGCGATAGGCCTTAAGCTCGTGACATTCGGGTGAAGCATGGTCGATAATTAAAGAGATGACCACTTTCTAATGGCACAATTTCATTACCTCCTCCGTGCTTCAAGGACTCGTACAGTACAGTAATAGTTAAGCCAATTCAGAAAGATGCCTTACAGAGTCCACCACCCGGCACTGGACCATTGTAGTGGAGTTTGGCCTAAGGCTCATTTACCTAAGAAGAGGCCTGTGATCCTGCAGTGGGGACACCTTGTTGGCAACAATAATAATAATAATAAATCTTAATTTGTTATTTATAAAAGGAGAAAAGCCTTTTGGGATACTATTTTATGTACTTATATAAACAAGAAGGGCTGTGAAAGTCTAAGTATATAAAT
This sequence comes from Apoda limacodes, assembly GCA_946406115.1. Classification (NCBI taxonomy): domain Eukaryota; kingdom Metazoa; phylum Arthropoda; class Insecta; order Lepidoptera; family Limacodidae; genus Apoda; species Apoda limacodes. The sequence goes on along the minus strand of OX291542.1, from coordinate 35,072,415 downwards.
CTTCTTACTTCCAAACTAGATTATCTGTATTATGGAAGTCAGCGACTCTCCGTATCACAATGATGACGGTTAAATACGGATACAAAGTTACATCTAATTAACACGCTAACAGTGTATGTGTGTGTGTGTGTGTGTGAAATGAAATGCTACAATTATATGTTTTAACACTATAATTAACTTCATATGTTCAATACAATAAAATACCTTTGAAAGAAAATAAATAGGTATTTTACTACTTTTTGTACTGCAATCACTTTTTTCCTTTAACAGAACCTACGTAAAAGTAAAGAACTTCGAAATGCAGCAGCGACTACAACGAGCATTCAGTAACTAACTACTTACTTTCACTTGCTTTTTTGCTCCTCAGAGTTATTCTTTCAGAGTAAATAATTTTTATTTGAGAATCTAACGTTGGGAACATTTTAAAGCTACAATTAGATTAGTTCAAGTACCACAGCCTGAGGCACAGTCACTGAGTTTATTTATATATACATTTATATAAATAAATAAATAAATATTTTTGGACCTAACACACAGCGCCGTCTGGCCCCAAGGTAAGCAAAGCTTGTGTTGGATACCTGACAACGGATACAAATACATATACATTACTTTTTTTTGTAAATACATACATATTATACATAAATACACCCAGACTCAAGACAAACACAAATGTTTATTACATAAATGTTTGTCCAGTGCGGGAATCGAACCCACACCCTCTGCACAGCAGCCGGTCACACTACCAACTAGGCTGCGAGGGAGTCAAATATGTACTTATGTTTCAAACTTACACATTATTACCTATAAATACATAACATATACTAGACTTTGCCCACGGCTTCGCCCGCCCTAAATTCAGTTATCGGCGTAGAACTCCTTAATTATACTAATGAAGTTTGCTATAGCAAGATATAGCTGTAGCTATAGTTCGTTTAAGCTCGATTATAGTTATTCCCGCGGGAACTTTTGAATTTTTCGGGATAAAAAGTAGCCTATGTTCCATTCCAGGACCTTACCTATATGTATGCCAACTTCAATCTTGATCCGTGCAGAGGTTGAAGCGTGATTGAGTAACAAACATCTATACATCCATCCCGACATATTTTTTACCCACGACGGCACGGAGAAGTAAGAATGCGTTTAGGGTGAGAGATGTTTGTTTGTTTGTGTAAGTCCGATTTTGATGATGTTTTCAGTAATGGGTTCTAGGTTGATTGGTGCTAGTTCTTAGATGGGTGTTACGGTGGTAACTCACTAGGAGGCGCTGCAGTAAACATTCGTTTGTGCAAACCAATGTTGCCATTTATCTCCAAAACTACTTGTGCGATTTTTAGTAATGGGTTCGTGGTTGATTAGTGATGGTTCTTAGATAGGTGCTACGGTGGTTACTTACTAGGGGGCGCTGCAGAAAACATTTGTCCTTCGTAAAAATGATTTTTTGCTCGTTTTCCTGCTCCCTGTTTTGTCGGTTATTGGGCGCGAGTCAAAAGACCTACTGGTTGCGCAAATAGAGCAGTGTGGGGACAGAGAGTGCAACATCGCGGCAGCACAAGGAGCAGAGCGATTAGCAGCACGACGAGCATAATGTGGCAGGGGGGTTTAATATACTCTCCATATCTGACACAAAATTACATATTGAAATAATAGCTTAACTACCTTTTGCCACAGGTACATTTTGCTGTACAGAAAATATTTGTTAGTAACTTAAATGTAGAAAGAACATCAGAGCAAAGCTACTTTATTGTTTTTTTAATTTACAGCAGGGTGAAATTGTTTTAAAAACGATTTTAAGAAAATTCTTGTCGAGTCAAAATTGCTTAAATCCCAAACGCACGTTTATTTAGTACCATACAGTTGCTGATATGCAAAACATGCTGCATACGCGGCAGAGCTGAACTGCTAAAGTGCTGTATCGTCACTAATCTAAGCGAATCTAAGTATCCTATGTGCACAAACTTTCCTCTTTCACAGCGAAGCAAATTTACTTTTGTAGCAAAATACAAAATAATACTAAAAATAAACATTGCTGATTAACATTTTGGTTAATGTAAAGGTAGTCTATGAGCAGAAAATTGTAAGAAGACCTAAATTTGTGCGTTTATCAACCAAAACATGTAGAATTACAGATTGCTTATCCACCATCAAAAATATTCGAACTGCAATGAAACCACGCTCAGCAAATAGAGAAAATTAAAACAAGGCGATTCTAACGATATAAATAACTCATATTTGCAATTTTGGTGGATCAGCAAGGTTGCCTTTCCAACAGAATTTACAACTAACCAAATAACAAAACATTAATTACCCTAGTTAAAACATGTTCCGAAAAATGTGACACGTCACAATTGAGATGATTAATTTATGTTTATTTGTGTTTTTGTATAAAATGTAGTGTCTAAAAGTAGATAATGTTGTAACGTAACAGTTAAAAAAAAAGGTTTTATTGTTTTCATGGTATGTATTAAAACATACAGTATTATTAACACAATTACTAAGCAAAAAACAGTGCGAAGTACCCAATTCTGCAAACAGGCATCAGAGAAAAGGCAGTGACACGACAAGGAGTAATTACTCGGATTATCGCTCGCGCCGCAAATTGTTGGTAATAATTAGCGTCAGCGTCAGCGCTAAAACTTACGGTACGCGCCGTATCTCGCGCTTCTTACGTTAAGTTATGTGAACGTTTTAATTACAGTTTTCAAAACCGTGCCTTATTTGACATGTGAAAAAATACAATCTAAATAAATACTAGGGTTTCTGGTTTTTTTTCCTCGAGTCACGACAATTCTTGACCTGGATTTCTGGAGTATCTCGAGAAAATTTGAAATTTTAAAATACCTGATGTTATTTCAACTTTTTGTTTTATTACAAATTAATCTGATAGATGAGATCAATTAAATCAAACGGTAAGTTTTTAGTTACCATAAATTATGATAATTAATTAACTAATCAATAACAAACAATACTCGGCTGGTCTAGATTTAAAAAATAAAGAGTAACTTTTTTATAATTATTGGTTCCTACCAGTTCCCAAATGTACAACAATCTTTAATTAAATAAAAAGTAATTTGTGAGATGAAATAACCAAAATGACTAGTAAATATTTAAATAACAATAATAACTTGTTAAACAAAGCAAACATTTTGTTATCAACTTAAACTAAAATTGCCTTTTATATTTATTTACAAACTATTATGTCAATGGACTTTCAATACTATTTTTTTATAACAACTAAAACTAAACTAGCCGCAACCGGCAAAATAATCAACTAATAAATTAAATTTTCAAGGTTCAAGGTTTTTCCTTATAAAACAGGAAATACTAAAGCATAAACAGCATCATCTGATAGGTGTTTTTTTTAATTTACTGACAATGCTTCCCGATAACGAGAAAACACGCTCATTCTCCGTCTAGGATGACAACGATCCGATACTCTAGAGTTCTAGACACGTTACGTGTAATATACGTTTTTTTTAGTTACCTAACGCACGAAATTAAGATCTCGAGGTGTTGAGATTTTTTACCGTCTCAACTAAAGACAAATTTCTCGAGAATTCTCGAGTAGAATCCCTAATACAAACTTTTTAGCAGCAGTGTGTCTATGTACATTTTCCATATTTTTTTTTCGATCAAGTTTTAGTACAGATCCAGATGCTAAATGTTAGTAAACGGTCTAGTGAACAGAATATCTACGGAATTTTACGAAAAAAATTAAAATTCAGAATTTTAGCTCTGTTCTACTCAATTCAAAATATGTATGGTCGGAGAGATCGTTTTACATTTTATCAAACTCAATCAACTTTTAAATTTGAATCGTTTAAGACACATCTATTCGTCCAAAAAACTGAGGTCACTAAAGACAAAATTTTAATCAATGTATGTTACCAGTAATGACTTATGGTACAGAAACATTGTTTCTTACTGACACAAGTCTTGATACTTATTTTATACTTTTGACAGTTTCCTTGAAGTTGCTTGAATACGTTAGAAAAAAAATATAGCAGAGTTTTCAAAAAATCACGTTTTAAAATTGTGATCTTATACATTATCTTTTATTGTGATAAACGTTACAGACTTTGAGCTATCGATCACACTAACTACTAGCCTCTTAAATAAGGTTAGAGATGCTCAGAGAGCTATGGAAAGGGCTATGCTTGGTGTTTCTTTGCGTAATAAACGAGGAAAACCAAAATAAAGAACCAAAGTTACATACAAAGCTTAAGCAGTAAGCTAGCTAGCTAGGCAATGGGCAGGCCACATCGCTCGTTGAACCGATAACCGATGGGGAAGAAAAGCTTTCGAGTAGCGATCGGATCGGAAATAGCAGCGTGAGATGGCCTCCTATCAGGTGCACAGACGACCAGGTTAGAGTCGATCGGCCATTGTGGAGACATATGGGGGGAGGCCTACGTTCGACAGTGCAGCAGCTAAAACGACGACGATGCCACAATGTAATGTACAGATAACTGTACTACAATTTAATCAAGCTTTACTTACCTTTCACTCGTTTTCTACTCCAGGACGACGCTTTCCTTTCCTAGAAAGTAATTTTACACAGCACGTTTCTGTTTCAAAGCTAGAATTTAATTAGTTCAGTGCAGCTCTTTGCTGTGTCATTAAGGAATTCTTGGTTCGTACATGTTCTGCATTAGCGCACTCCTCGCAATTTATACAACATGTCTGCATTTATTTTACACAACTTACAAATAGGTATCTCTAAGCTTTTAAATGTAACAAAATTTCTTATTTAAAACCACATTGCTAATAGTAATGTACGAAAAGATTAAAATTATGTTTAATTAGTCTGCTTTTTGTGATCGAGCATTTTTTTTTGTTTAATTAGGTGTTCTATGTAAATCATGTGGGTGAATTTGTCATCAATAAATTTATAACCTCACATTTGTGAAAATGGACTTAAAGTGTTACGATTTGGGTTAATAATATCCACTCACAACATCTTGGTATATTAACATATCTGCATAACACTATGGCGACTATAAAGTCTATTTTTTTTATATTTTAACAGTAATTCTTCGAAGGAAGTCGAGAACGCCATTAGCGTTAAGAAATATACCATTAGATGTCAAAATATGAGCGGAAGTTCGTCGTTAACAGAATGTTAAACCGAATTCAAAACGTAAAGCTATTTGTTAAGTGTTCATCGTAATAGATGGGTTTGATTTATTTTCAGACTTACATCCATAATCGTATTAGGGAAGAGCTCTCATAAACAAGTTTCCAAATAACTAAGCCCAAAGCAAATAATCTTAACAATTTAAAATCCTCATTAAACTAATGTAACCTATGTTAGTGTCCTAAGAATATATTACTTACTAGATTTTGTCCATGCTAAAATCGATTATCATGTAGAATTTACGGTTTGACAAAAAAAAACTTAGTTAAGATTTACTGAATATTCGAGGGAAAACCAATTGTGATCATCGAATAGTATCTAAGATATACGGCTTCATAATGCACTTCATCAAACTCAACCAATTACTCAAGTAATAGATATAGTAATTTGCGTAACTATTTACCACTCTATCTTTCAATTTTAAGTGTATATCTCTTAAGATTCGAACTATTATTCTTTCTGGTTTCCTATTTTCTGGGTAATAAACTTTTTCAAATTTCGAAACTATTTCACTAACTTCTTATTCCAAGCGCGAACTCTGGCGACGCGCGACGCGACCGCAAGTAATTGTTAGAATTACGACGCGCGCCGCAAATTGTTGGCAATAACTACCGTTAGCGTCAGCACCGTACCTAGCTAGCGTCATAGCGCTGTTTACGGATAAGTTACGCTTACTACATTTCTGGACAACTTAAAATGAAATTTCCGAAGATACAATATTTTTAAGTTTATGTATTTATATTATCATAAATCGTTTTTGTTTCTTTGTTTTGTATGTAGGGGAAATCTCTGCAACAACTAAGCAGAAGCTAAATATACTTTTATAAAAAGAAAGACAAATATTTATTCACCTACTAGCTTTTACCCGCTTCATCTGCTTGGGATTTTAAAAAAAAGTTTAATGGTTAATGGTTTAACCATAGACACACAGGAATGGACAGAGCATTTCCTAGTCAAATGTTAAAAAAAATGACCGCAAATCTGACAGAGACAAAGCGAAACTGTGTTGTCTAGTCTAAGAAAAAGGACACTTTGTCCGTTTCTAAAGTGTGGCCAATTTTTACCAGTGTGGCCAATTATCGGAGCTCCTTTACGAATACCTATTCATCCCCTATTTGGCGCTGTAGGGGATAATTTTCGGTGAAACACGTCAATCTTAATTTTGAACATAAAGGCCAAATACCATGTTTTTGTTACCAAGTTATTAGGTCTAGTCTCTAGACACATTAAAATAGGAATTCTCATAAAAATTGTCATCCCCAATTTTGCCCCCTATGGAAGATTTTACAAAAACAGTGATGGTACACATCAATCTTAATTTTTAAATTACAGGCCCAATAATAATACCAATGCAATTTTTATGGTTTAAGCCAGAACGGTTATAGAAAGAGTATGTTTGTAGTGACGATATTATTCCAAGAAGCCAATAGCCATTTCAGATTCAGATATAATCACAACATTCACAACACAGCAATCATTATTTCAGACATAAATAGAAAGCCGAAAAATTTACTTCTTAAAATTTTGCTAAGTTCCCTCGTCCTCGCCCGGAGTAGGTACTCCTGAATCCCGAGTTCCGAATCCCGACTGACAGTCAACGCAACATAATTTATTTCCGGTCCTTTTCTATTAAAGCGGGATAAAAAGTAATATTTCACGGAAATAAGACATTTTTCTGACTCCAAAAATATGTATAGGAAAATTTTGTTTTAAATTTATATAAATAATGAGAGTAGTTACCGGTAAAGCGTACAAAATAAGATTAGATATTAATAAATAATTTGAAGAATATGAAATAAGTTAGCGGGAATCTACTAGGTAAGTAAAAAAAATTGAGTTCAGTGTTTCAGTACAAAAATTGAAGGTACTGCAAAGTACAAAACTCAATCAGTGAGTTAGTTCAACTTTACTCTGAAAACATTAACTTAGTATATGGTCGGTAGAAGTATAACAATATTTACTTTGTGTATTTACAGACCAGTTTGCAAACTGAACATGACCTCAGAAAATTACAAAAGGACTCTTGAGACGACATTTTATCTGAAAAGTTTTTACTTCTCTACGTTTCTGTACACTAAACACCACTAAGGAAATAGCTGGGGAACTGGAAAGTGTTCTCTACAGGCTATAATTTAATTACTTAAGTGCAGCTCCTCATTGCTTTAGCTAAATTACCGCTGCAGTCACTGCAGCCACTACAGTCACCAGGGTTGCAGCAAAATATATTTTGTTATACTAATAAATCAACTTAATAACGTTTTAATACATAAGTCGAGGTCGCTATGCAAAATGTCAAACACAATGTAACCTATACCTCTCTCTCTACCGACCTCTATACGAAAGATCGAGGAGGGGAGTTGAAATAATTTTAACATTTTGCTTCGTTCACAAAATACTATTGGCACAAATCGAATTAGATAAAGATCACTCGATAGTTCATTTCTTGAACTTGCAGATGAGTAACACGAAAAAAGTGAAAGTGAAAAAGTCTGAGGAGAGACTTTGCATCCCTGTGTGTGTTCTACCGCTTGTAAAATGTGTTGTGTTCTGAGGAATTGTTCAAAATGATGCCCACGGCTGCTTTCTACCGCTCGCCATCAGCAGGGAATTAATTTTCACACTTTAGAACCGAAATGGTCGCGTACAGTGCGGTTTCAGAGAAACTTCCTCCCGCAAACGCTTAAGTTGTGGAATGAGCTCCCTGCCAAGGTTTTCTCCAAGGACTACGGTATGGAGTTCTTCAAGAAAGAAGTTATTAGATTTGTGAAGGGCTGGCACCGCGCCAGTGATACCTCTGGTGTTGCAAGCGTTCATAGGCTACGGTGACCGCTTACCATCAGTCGGACCGTTAGCTTGTTTGCCACCTTAGTGGTATAAAAAAATAAATAAAAAAAAAATATTTCTGTGGCGAAAAATCGACTGAATCTAACAAGACATTCGGTTTCGACTCCCCTCACACCGAAGTGAACTGAAACAGAGGTAGAATTAAGTGTTCTAAAGTAGGAACTTCGAATGATTTTAAGGTATTAAAATTATTAAAATAAAACTTCAAAAATGACACCTAACAGTATTAATACTATTTTGTTCTAAACTCAGAATTTAATATAAATCTGAACAAAAATAATGTATTCTTATTAAATACTAACCATGAACTGAAACGCAGAATCACATTTGATTATAATTAAAAAATAAAATGCTTACACAAAATAACCAAAAAAATGAACCTCACCATATAAGCAAATCAGCCATACAAAACTTAAACGAGGAGAGTTGACATAGTCTGTTTCAAACTTCTCGGTATCCAATTTCTATTCAATTAAAACCCAATAAGCAATACACATAAGCTGTACGAATTGAAAAACATATATATATATATATATATATGGATATAATCCAAACCAAAATACAGACTCATTCTCCAAACAAAGGTATTAAAAAAACCTTTAAAACTTTCTTTTTACGATTTTTGTAACGTGGAACCAAGAACCCAATCGCACCTGTAGGGCCTGGAAAGGGGTTAAATTGCGACTTTTCTAGCTCTCTAAGGGTTTTAAGTTTTGCGAGATCGGTGCTGTTTTAAATCCACCACACTCGGTCTTTCGCTTTTATCACACAGTCACTTCCAGCTCCCCTTTCAAATCATCAGTCCACTAGGCTAGAGGGCAACCCATGCAACCCATCCGTGGTCTCCACTCTAAAACTCGTCTGCCCCAACGACCATAACAAAGTTAAAGGAAGAAATCTTAAAAAACTACTTGGACTACTATACTTATTTCAGTAGGTCATCAAATAACTAAAGAAATCTTAACCCCAAATTTATATAATTTTATTTAATTGGATTCCTCGAAACACTTTCGGCATGAAAAAGAAATAATATTTACAATCTGATACAATGCTAATTTAGCGCCACAAAGTAACACAATAGTAAGTCTAACAAACGGAACATAATGTTACTGTACTTCATACACCAACCTTTGAGTAGAACGACTTTGGAATCTACCTTAATCTTCGAGTCCGATAAGCCTAAAAGAAAACTCTCTAAATATTAGATGACATAAATTGTTGCCGAAAAAAATAGTTATAATTTTAAAATAGTTATTATTTATTTAAAAAAAGAGCGCATCGAATATAAAACCTCCTTTTTTCTGTGAAGTCGGTAAAAAATTAAATAGGTAACTAAGTATAATAAAAAAGGCTTTATGTCTTACGGAGCATAATTTCATTTGGACCGTTATTTCGCTCATATGTTATCTCAAGAAAAATGAGATGAAAACTCGGCTACTGGCACATGAGATAGGATAAAGAGGTTGTGCTTGATAAATTGTTGTGTTTAGATAGGTTTGCGTTCCTAGACGTTGAGTTATATGGGGATTTAATTCGCATTTGAACTCAATTATAAAAACCATATTATGTCCACATTTTCAAAGACGGCGCTTTAAATGGCAAACACTTTTTTTAATATTAGCTAATGCTAGTATATAATACTAGATAACAACGAATTCTTATTATTTAACAAACTTTTATTACAACTTAATGCTACGCTGGTACACTTCATTTGCTTAAGTTTTATAAAAATAGTCACTTTGTATTTTTTTGAACTAAATCAAATAAATTGAAATCATCAAGCTATTTCGTAAAAAGTCGCAGTCGCCTAGTCTTGTAACATATATTTTTAATCCTTTAAATGCTTTTAGTCCCAAATTATACAGATTATGTACTACGCATTATAGTTTTTTAGCGATTTATATATTTATTTTAATAAGTATATACTAACTACTAGCAGTCTAATTAGTAAATCGTAAATAATGCATAGAAATAAAATCAACTTTTTCCTATTTCCATTTAACAAAGATCAAGGAAATGGGATTTCATAGGATACATTTACATCTGAAAACCTGATTAAGTGTTTAAAATTAAATTCAATCAAACCTCTGGCTTGTTCCCTATTTTGGATCAGCCCTCCTGATATCTTGAAGCTTGTACCATTCTTGGAGATTTTGTGTAATTAAGCCCATATAGTCGATATCGCGTCCTGGTGGGCGGTAGTCGGCCCCTGACTCTTTTGCCTTTCTTAATTATTTTTAACCTACCAGGTCATATAATCTTTACTTCTACGCACGACTTGTCTTAGCTAACTTTAAGTTTGGTTCATTTATATATTAATTTTTTGGATTTTGTGTACTTTGAATGACCCTCGGATGTACGTATTTTGGATTTTATCGAGTCTGACACCACCTGCCCAACATTTTTATCTTCATTTCGTGAATTTTTTAACTCTTTTCTTTTTCTTGTCTCCCAGTTCTTGGATGCATTGCTGGCCTGACGGTTCGTTAATACACGGTACGCTTGACTCCTTATAGGCATTTTTGCGTCACAAAGTTGAACCCAGTCATAACCTCTATTTCCTAAATCTCTTTCCGTGGTTGCCTTTCCAATAAATATGGAACTTGATTTCTTCTTCCTTATTTAAGGGAGTTCTTTAATAGTATGTACTGTTTCAGTGTTGCTATGGCTATTATTCAATGCTTGTATTTTGTCTTTTTGCCACTACCTCGTAGGCCACCGTTTTGCTATTGCATTGGATGTAACAAAAGCGTCGAGATACTTTTTTATCCAGCAGAGGAAAAACAGCAGACAATAATTATCAAAATAAAGTTCCAATAATGCTATTAAAATAAAATAAAAAAAGCTCAAAACTTAAGCTAACATAATTTTTAATTATAGGATATTAACCTGTCATCTCAGAGCGCAGTTAGTCAACGGTCCACAATATTGACGTCACAGAGAGTGAAAATAAAGCAAAACTACAAATATCAAAGAAAGTACGTGACCAGAAGCGAGTTTGGGCATGTCGTAACTACCCGAAACAGGCTTTAACTAGTTAGAACTAGGACACGCTCCATAGAGCCACTTTTAACTAGTTTTTACTAGTTCAATTGTTCAAGTGTTCAATTGTTGTCAGTGTAACAGTTCCTAAACAGAAATATGTAATACTTTGACTCTGATTATATCTCTTAAATACACTGAATGTATTCTATAGCATTGCAAGTCCCATTGTATATCTTTGCTGAAGAATTCTATTTTATTTTCGAACCCATTTTTTATAAGGTAAGCAAAAACTTTGATTTTGTTAAATCTACTTTGTCTTCTTTATTTGGAGTGCTATTTGTTAATAATGTTGAATACATTTATTTTTCTAAATATTTCAGGTATTTTCAAATATTGTGGGTGCCTGTACTAGGACGGTTCACATAATCACTGACACACTTAACAAAAATATTAATTTTAAAGGAAAATGTATGACTGTTAGTATACCTACTCAACAGTTATGAAATGTTTGTCATTTAAAAACTTAATGTTGGAACTTAATTTGATTATTTATAAAAAAGTAAAGCTGTTTAAGGACAACTTAACGCCATATTAGTCAAAATTGTACTAAAAATTAAGATTCAATAAAAATCATAGAGGGGATCAGGTTTGCCTGTACTCACCTTCCCACCCCTTAATTCGATAGACCACGATAAATAATTTAGCGTTCTTTATATTATTTTTGGTAATTATTTCTCAAACCCTACTCCCCACATCTCTACGACCATGTAATAAAATTAAGTACTGCCATTAAGCTTTTCAATGAGGTATATTTCATAATATAGACCACCTTGCCCTGTCTCCTTGACAGTAATTTTATCATCGAAATGTTTATTATTTTAGCTTTATATAGGAATTCAAATTACACATAACACATAAATCAATTAGAATAGCTACCTTTTATTTCATAAACAAAGATCATAAACAACATTTCGGACACCTGTTTTAGGTCTACTGTCGAGGCTACCGGAAGAAAACGAATATCCGCTATAAATAGTAGTCGTAAACGAAAAACTTTTAAAGACAATGGAACTGAAAAGCGATGGAGTAAAGAAGGGCGCGGGAAAAGGCAAATATCAGTTTTATTCAAAACAACTCTATTTCACAAATTAAATAAACAAACTCTATTCATACCTAGTGAAAACAGCCAAATGCTGTCTACTACAATAACGACTATGTAATATCTACGTCTTCTATATCTATGATATCTGCTACGGTGATTTGGTTGTTGCTTGCGTTATAATATCTATGTTTTCTATATAAAGATATATGCTACGGTAATTTGGTTGTTGCTTGGGTTATAATTAAAATACTGACAATTTATATCAAACAGCATATTTTGTAGAAGTAATGCAGTTCAGAGTCAGCTCCAGCCCCCTGTTCCAAGGTCGTGTAAGACCGTCTGCGTTTTCCCATTTCCCAACTCCTCGATTTCATCCTTTATGGTTTTTTCAAGCCTGCCCACTGCTAACAACGAAGTTGTTTATTTAAAAAGAATGGTCCTGTTCCTATTTTATATTCGTTATTTTATCGTAAAGAGGGTATTACTTATTTTACGGTAAATTTAGAAACTTCATAGTAAAATTATAAAAGAGCTACGCCATGTCTATGTATATAGATTATTAAAATGTGTGATAGATTGTTTAAATATTTTTAATTTCAAAAATTCATGATTTTTGTCTGTTTGAGCATAACGACCAATAAGGCCAATTTAAGGGGTATTTACTATGTAAAAGCAGCGCAGTAAAAGTCTAAGGTGCAACATATAAACTGCCATACATTGAAGTTAAAATGTCATAGTAAAATTAACGCAGAGAAAACCACAGGTATAAGCTAGTTATTTGTAAAAAGCATATTGTTTCAAAACAATTACCAATTTAAATTGAGGTTCTTCAGCGACTTGATATCCAATATTAGAAAAGCAAAAATATTTTCGGAAACACAAATACGTTTTTCTCATCACAGTGGAATTACATAAACAAACAAAATTTCTGTGTTAATAATGCCATATTTTTTGAAGTCATCTTTTTCAGGAAGTTGCCCTCTAATTGAATAAATGAAAGCGATTTTTTACACTGATAATTATTTGCTTATCTTTTTATTTTTTTGTGTGCTTGTTTGTTCGTTCAGGTGTCATGTACCAAGTTTTAATGTTTTTATGTTTGTTACTCATCGTTGCTAAGGATATGGAAATGGCGTTTCTATCTTGTGCTACTCTGCATAGACTGGTACCATCATAAATCTATGACCACTTTTGATATTGTCGATCCAGAATAGCTTTCTTCTTCTAACTCTCTTGCCATCCATTTTGCCTTCCATGTATGCTCCTGATTATATTATATGTATTGTGTCTGTACATACCTATTATATGTGTAACAATTAATGTGTGAAAGAGAAAGCACTTTCTAACTGCATTTAAAAGTTCTAGATTTATTTTCATTCTGTTCAAAACGTCTCTGTCAGTTACCAACACACATGGTTACATTAAATGTTTGTTTATTTATTACATAACTCACCTCGTTAATTTTTTCAATAACTTATTAAATAACAGACAACTTCAAAATTTCGCTTTCGTCTTATAACTTACGCTGAGGCCTCGCAACGAAGACTCAATTAAAATTCCTAAGACGTCCGCATCTCACTTTTATTACCTTAATTTCGTAAAAAGGGAAACTTAGATGTATCTTTTAGTACTCTTATAGGGAATTTAATTTTGTTTTATTTAACAAGTATTTAGCCATTTGAAACTTAAATAATATTAACGTGTAAATTTATTATTTTAAATACTTATTTGATATTATTTTTAAATAAATAATGTTATTTGGCTAGGTATTTTATTTAAATTAATTACTTTGAAAGTAATGTTCAATACCTGCCCCTAATCTTTTGCTTATCACTAAACTGGCAACTTTGCATTAATTTAACGAAAATGAACAATAGCACATACAGGAAAACATCCATATCCAAGCTGAGATATGAACCAGAGATTTACACAGAGAGCCACGTCGTTTTACAAATGACGTCTGTAACGTCTTAATATATCAACATACAGATAATTTTACGGAACCGTGATTTGTAACCTAATTAAACGGCATTAATAGAAATAGAGTTCCACACATCCGTACTACAAATGAGCCCAATAATTACCTGTGACCGATGGTGGGACATCACTCTCCCTGTCCATTATGCGGATTTATCGGTTACCTAACGCTCGTTTATTGGCCACTCAATTGCGAATTACATTGATCGTACCCCATGCGTCATTCGCACAGCTCTAATTGTACAACGTTCCTCGTTCGACTCACGAGAAATTAACTTATCTCTTCAACTTAAGTTTTTGTAACTAAGCAGTTCAACACTGAGTGTTGTGATTTAGTTAATCTAACACCATAACATATTTTTATATACCACTTCATTTATTTTTGTGGGTTACTAATTAATTTGATTCAAATCTATACTAATAAAATAAAGCTAAGAGTTTGTTCGTTTGTTTGTTTGTTTGCTTGAACGCGCTAATCTCAGGAACTACTGGTCTGATTTGAAAGTCCTTTAAAGTTCTAAAAAAAAGCCCGCGACAGCATATTTTTATCTTTTAAGGTTGGCCCACTATAACCTCTTTTATGCTAACCAAATTTGTTCTACAATATTGCATTATTTCCAAAGGTGTTTTTATAAACATGATATTAATCCTTATCCAAATAAATAATTTGAAACAAAATTACCCTGTACATCATTCGATTTCAATGAATATCTTAGGAGCTATCGTAGTTTTAAAATAACATCGCAGCAAAATAATGATCAAGTACTGCGCGCGCATTTATGGTGTGCAAGGCCGGCGGGAAGTCATGAGGGAGAAGAGCGGTACGTATTAATAAAAAAATATTTTCACCTTTTACGTAAACAAAGTCGCGGGTTAAAGTCACTATTACTGACTGACTGACTGACCTATCAACGTAAAGCTTCACCCACTGGACGGATCGAGCTGTAATTTAGCACACATATAGCTATTATGATGTAGGCGTGCGCTAAGAAAGGAATTTTCAAAACCGCCTGAACGGGGGTTAAAAGTTTTTATGTAGCACCAAGATCGCGAGGTTAATCCATTAGTTAATTAATTTTTAGTTAGTTAGTTATTTATTATTTTTGAGAAAGAGAAAGAGAGAGAGAGAGAACGTCAAGTGTGAATAGGGTTTTTTCAATAATTGAGGAGTTGCCGTAAGAATCCTACGCCGATAAACAAATTTAGGACGGGCGAAACCGCTGGCAAAAGCTAGTTTCATATACATGAGTGAAGAAGGATAATGTTTTTAAAATAACTTTTATGTCAATTTATGTGTGCATTTACAATATAAGCATATTCAGGGTTTATTTTTAACCAGCTAAAACGTACGAAATTCGAAACGTATGTAACATTTATAGGCTCTACGGTATAATCTATGATGTTGATCTCAAAAAAAGCTATGTTTTTACAGGTAGCTAAAAATAAAGACAGGAACTTTTTTAGTAAAAAAGTAAGTAAAAGTTAGTAAAAGTTTTTTTTATTAGTTTGGTACTTTCAATAGGACAGTGGAATCGAAAACGAGCAGGAAACTGCATATTTGGGCAAGGCGCAGCCTAGTATGCGTGCAAATGCTTTGTAAATCATTCACGATAGCACAGACAGACTGAACGATCTTATAATAGTTATTGTTTTCTTCGGAACCCTTAAAAGTGCAACTGATCCTGTAGATGCGGTTTTAAAAAACCGGTCAAGTGCAAGTTGGACTCGCGCACCGCGGGTTCCATACTTAATAGGATTATTAAAAGTTTTTTTTAATTACCCGAAAACTGTTGATTTTGTAAGTTTGTACCTACACCCAATGTTAAGAGAATAACCATGTTATTTTAATAGCATAGACTTGTCATAAGTTTTTCTGTAATATCTTATAGGTCAGAGAGAAAATTGTAGAATTATTACCTGTATTTTTAAGTAAAATTTAGTCTCCATTGTTTCTGAGCCTGGTCCATTAGAGCATATTGGGTGTGACAAACGGACACACACACGAGTGATCCTATAAGGGTTCTGCCATCTTTGCATTCGGACGTACGGTACCTTAAAAATAATTTCGTTTTATACAAAGAACATAATTTGTTTAATTATTATTAGTAACAAAACAAATAGAATTATGAAAGCAGAGTTGTAAAAGAAGGTCCAGTCTAGAGTACCTAAAGTCAAGAAATGGTACTAAGGCACAATGCTGAAGTAGCAGCTAACCTGGGATGAAGATATTTACAAAGACTAGGATATAACAGTTTATTTGAGCATATCCATCTCAATGTCGAACAGTCATTATTTCCCTTTACTAGGCCTACAGATTCCGCTGAAATGTGCTAATAATTTAATGGCTAGAAAAGCAGTTACTTGGCAGTTCGCCATTTTACGAGTCGTTTTATGTCGGACAAGTCGACAAAATGGTTGCCGGAGAGTTGACAGCTGGCGCGGCATGAAGTGGAGGACCCTTTTATTTTTTAAGGCAAGAAATTTTAATTGGTCAGTGTTAACTAACATTTGTTAATCACGTAATGAAGCACTCTAACGCGTCGCGACCAACTTTGTGTGTGTCTGTCTCTGAAAGGTTTTCTCCAAATAAATAGGAACTGTAGTAAAACAACGTTTGCCGGATTCCACTAGTTACATTATATAAATAATACCAGCTGAGAATATTAGCTGAGTACCTATTTATACATTTGACATTTATTTGTAATGCAATTTAAAATGATATGTGTGAATCTATTAAGAGATATTAAAAGTATAGTCTTAAATTTTATTATTTCAAATTTTAGTATTTGCATGCCAATGTTTTGGCGGAATATGTATGTCAACATGTATGTAACATCCTCAATGTACCATATTTCTGGCAAATAAAGATAATTCCTCTTCTTGACGACTTGCAGTGCCCGACTGCTCTGATAATATTTGGGATTTCTTAAAAAAAAATTCTTTTTCTTTAATGATTTCTCTTCTTTATCACTCTTTTTATAAAGGTACCTAAAAGAAAAGAGGAATTGGATTTTTTCTATATTAATGTCTATATAAATAAGATTGACTGAGAAACTTTATTATTCCTTGGCTTTTAACGTCAAATATAAACTTGAGCAGATATTCTGATCCAAGCTGAACTTAACTGCAAACGAAAGCCTACGAGATGGCTTAATTTTTTTTCCTTTGCTCAGGCCAAAAATAAAATATTCCGGATAACACATAGTCTCCAGTACATGTATACCTTAACATTAATAAGTAAACGAGTAATTGAAAGAGTTAAATCCATGCTTATACTTTAAATGCGGAAAATGGTTTTTGCTACGTTTTAAATATTTTATTACGTTTATCTATATAATGTCTCAACTGTAAGAAAGTGTATGATAATGAAGTCAGATGAATATTTAAATAATAAAATTATGTGACTACTTCATGTAAAGTTAAAATTACAATCGACATATTGTTCATAGGACCGCTAAAAATATGGGAAGGAAGATTTAGAGTCAATCTTACCTACTTAACACAAAATAGATAGGCCTATATGAGATGGCCTCATTTAAAAAAAAATAGACATACTGATATGATGAACATGGAAAATAAACATTTCAAATAGATCTACACTATGAAAATGTTGAACAGAGTAACTGAGTTTTTTGTCGGCTCTTCTCAGCAGTAGTTCGACCGAGATAGGTAGTTCAAAAACCTAAAAATGGGCATAAAGCATTTTTTATTCTAGTAGGGAGTTTTAGAGGTAGCTTGCTATACATAAAACCAAGGAATGAAAAGTTTTTTCGCACACGTGGGGTATCATTTTAGGGGTTTAGCATTTAAGCTAAAACATCAAACCGACTGACTTGACTGATAATCCGTTTGTGCATCGAGCGACGCGACCGAAAAGACGCCCACGTCGCCGAATATCGGTCAGGTGTGGCCTGGCCTTTAACTCTGAACACTTACCTATTTATTTTCCTATTTTATTTCGTAATTTCTAAAACATGTGTAATAATTTATCTAGACGTTCTCTGTTTCCGCATGTTAACTGAAGAGAGATGATGTACACCCGCGGCTACTGGTACGTCCACGTCCAAGGGGATAAGGAGATGTGTTTGATATATTGTTGCGCTCAGATTGCTTTTCCTTCTAAATCTTTTTTATATAAGTTATTCCTTAAGAAGGTATAATCATATAGGTAGTAGGTAAGGAGGAACATATATTCAATTATATAAGAATATTTTTTTCACCTCTGCAGCACCAAAATCGTAGTTTTGCTGTTCAAAAACAGTGGGCAAAATCGATTTTAGCTGCGAGCGTGAGGCAAAGTAATGCAACGTTCTAAATATTACCTTTTGGAATTTTGCAATACTGAAGAAAAAAACGCGATAATTGGTTTAGAAACAAATTTATTTTAATGAAAAGCATAACTATATTGCATTTTTTCATAGTTGACATACTTAATATTTATGATTAATAATACCTACTAATAATATTAATAATATAAATAAATAATATTAATAGCGTTTATTTTAAAAAAATACGCTTTGTTTTCGATAAAAGTGTCATAGAGTAAATTTCTGAACTCACGTCTAAAAAAAAATAATGTGAAATGGCACAATTCTAATTAGTTATTTTAACCTCAGATTGTTTATTTACGTATACATTGTAATTTTTTTTTGAAAAAATAAGTGTCTCTTATTACGAAGATGTTTCTTTAACACCAGAAGAGCTAAGTCAACAAGTGTCTAATGCTCAACTAAGCTGTTTACTAGAGAAGTCACGTGAAAAATATCTTAAAGCATACGAATTGTTCAATAATTGGTGACTTTCAAAAGGTGCTATACCTATTGTTAATTTTTTGATAGGAACAGATTATAGTAGGTAGTATTTGTAAATTAGGATAAACTTATTGCTTAATATGGCCTCCAGTGTGTTCCTTGCCTAAGACCTATTTTTTCGCACCGGTAGAGGTGAAAAGTTGTATGTTTCACACGAGAGCAAATTATTTTAGGTCTCGTGCCTTTAAGCCCCTTGCTGTCTTACTTATTACTTACTTATTTACTTACTACTCGCTACGCTCTATATTTAAAGTTGGCACTTTGTACAAAAAACAACTTTGCCTGCTTGTTGAACAAATAAATAAAACAGCCTCGATCCTAGGTACTTACTGTCACGAATACCTAAAGTTTTGAATTGTTTGTAGGGTATATTTGTGAATTGTAGAATAAAAATTCCCATTAAAATCCACAGATATATTGTACTATAAACCATTTTAAAAATAGCTTATGACTAGTTTTATATTGTCAACATATGGATTTTTGTTATTCGCTTTCTACGAAGAGAAAATTAGAAATATCTAATGGCGTCGCCAGATAGCTACTGTATACCCAAAAAGCTTATATATGGATGTCACTATATAAGCTTCTTGGGTATACCCCACAACAACAACTATCTGTCACGACAACAACTGTCTGACACTTACCTAATTTCATTACAATTGAAAGAGAGCCGAATTATTCGGTGTGGTACGTAGTTGGTACCATGCGATGCAATGCGAGTTGCGATATGTCGACGCTAGTGCCTCTATCAGTATGTAGTTGGTACCATGCGTTGCGATGCGAGTTGCGATAAGTCGACGCTAGCGCCTCTATCAGTACATTGTTAGTACCATGCGTTGCGATAAGTCGACGCTAGCACATCTATCATTACGTTGTTAGTATCATGCCTTGCGATGCGAGTTGCGATAAGTCGACGGTAGTGCCTCTATCAGGGGAAATGTATTTTCGATCGCTATACTTTGTAGAAAACTCCAAAATCGGAATTATGTATGAACCACGATTAGGGAGCTGTCAAATTTGCGTTACCTTTTTAATGGCTGCTAGCTAATCTCTTACTGATTGCAGGCAAAGGTAAAAATTTTCAAAGTAAAGGCTTTAGACAATTTTAAAACATTAATTTTATTTTATTGAAATAAAGTGTTTAACTCCAGGAACTAGTTAAAATTCGCTTTATCGCACCCATTCCAATTTTCTATTTAACTCGCTCTGCACTACGATATTTTCTTTTAGTTTTTAAGGACTTCAAGTGTTAATATAAATTGTCATAGTTTATTTCATTGGTCCGATCAACATGGTAACTATTTGCTTATATCTGTTTTATTCATTCAACTGAGACATGTCCTTTAACCTCTTTTTTTTCGTTTTTCTGTCTCTACGTATATTTCGTTCAAACATACGAACGTTAAATCGCGTCTGTGTCCGGCAACTAGAAGGTAAACAAGCTACAATCCTTAAAAGGCTTTTTTGCTCAATCTACTCTTGTCAATATTAATACATTGTCATGCTGGTTGTTAAATTGGTCTTTCTTAATGAGTATTGAGTACGTTAGGCTTTTCGTTGACAAGAAAAGAACTGAAAATCTAGTTTTAGAATTCAAAACAAATCATTGTAATTTTTGGTAAAATATATCAATCTTTATATTTGTACTAATCACTCTAAAGTGCTTGAAGGATACTTTTCGAATAAACCGTGGCATCATTAGATTCCACGCAAACAAAGTCGTGGGTAGTTATAGTTATAGCTTGTATGTAATCTTATAAAACACGACAACGATAAGCTTGCATCATACAACATTGTAACAAAGAAACCCTTTTTAAAAAAGATTGTGTGTTTCATTGCTAAAAAAATATTGTAGAATAAAAAACGAACGGAAACAGAAATATATTATCATCATTTGGTAGTTACCGCGAAAATACGTTTTTTCCCATTAGAGTGGAATTAAACGGAAAAACAAAAATTGTTTGTATTAATGACGCCATATATTTCTCGAAGCTATCTTGTTTCGGAAGTTACGCTGTAATTGAATGAACGAAAGCGATCTGTAATTTGTGGATGAGGTGCAAGTGAAAAATTCAAAATTTAGATTTTTATGAAAATTATACGAGCTTCTTGTGTAGCGGGTCTGTAAATTATGAAATGTAGTGGGTCGGTAAATTATGAAATAGCTGTTTTTGTGATAGTTAATTTAAAATTGATTTTTGCAGATTTCAAATATGTTATTGTTTAAAACTTCATGTTACGTTTGTGTTTTACAGGAGTGATAGATTCGCAGATATCTTCAAACAACTTCACTTAACAACATTATTGCATTTTCAACAATCATCAAGTCATATTAATGCTCAACATGATTTTGCTTACCCGCTTTATAAAAAATAATGTTATTTCTACTCGACCACGACAAAGCCAAAATGGAAGCCTTGTGATTTTAAAAGGCTAAATATGTATGTTTGTATTTATGTAGCCATAGCGCCGATTATAATGTATGTATGATGTCAATCGATCGATCGTCATTATGGTCTGGGTGACAAAGCAAGTATTTGCCATCATGTTAAATCTAACATGGCGAATATTACTTGCATAAGCTATTATGTGCAATATAAGAAAAATATTTACAAATATCACGTGTTTGGTATTTAATTAAAGCTCTATTTTAGTTCACAGCCATCCGCCCTCTTTATATTGAGTGTAACGAATGTAACGGTAAGGTGTTTAAAATGACCCGCCATACTATTTCGTAATAAAATAATGAAAAATACTGGTTAGCAACCAGCCATCCACACACTGAGGTATAATTTATTTTCTATTAATTATCTATATGCCTACACAATATTCTCAGAACACATTTTCACACATGCACATACACCCTCTCACTCATATACTTTACACATAGACACCCATTTATTATTTTGTCTACGAACTTTGACACTGACAACACAAATTTCAGAGACGTACTTATAGTTACTTTTTATGTTGACAATCTTAATCTTAAAATATATTAATTGTACCTATTTATACGACACTTTTATTTGTATTTTAACTGAAGACTTAATAAATAGCAAATATTTTTTATTACTGTCATATAAATATATTAGGAATAGATAGATAATGCTGGCAGTGTCAAAATAAAAACCGGTACTATAATGACCCTATATTACGACCTAAATTCTGCTTAGAATTTTATCTGGGTAGTAGTTCAGTTATACACACAGAATGTCAAATCTATTCCGCTTGTCTCTCAAGACAAAGATCTCGCAAGGAAGACTCAATTAAAATTCCTAAGACGTCCGCATCCTACGTTTATTACAGTAATTTCGTAAAAAGGGAAACTTATACATATATTTTACTGCGACTTTTATAGGCATTTCAATTTTGTTACGTTAAATAAGCGTTAAGTCTTTAGTTACGGAAGTATAAAACGGAAATTTAATTTAGTAGTTCCATGAAAATAAATTGGCATTAAAAAGGGTATAAAAGCAAGAAAACCAAAGAATTAATATAATCTAATATCATTGTTTTAAAAATAGATTATTTAAATATTTATTTTCACATTAAATTGATATAGATTTGACGGTATTTATAATAAAACTAAAAAAGTAGAAAGTAAAAAAAAATGTTTAAAAATAAAAACAAGACAACCTGCATGATGTACCTATAGAATAAAATTTACCTAGCTTAGAAACTTATAATTAAAAAAAAATCATAAGATAGAGATATCATTGAACTCGAACAATCGACAATCACGCGAAAACTATCGAACCAATTTTGATACGATTTTCACTACCCAAGCAATTTAGGTTGTAGCATTATTATTTTTACATTGTTTAATATGGCAAAATTTTAAAGAAAGAAGAATTTATTTATTTATTGCAATTTCGGGGGCTTTTCTGTGACTTTCTTTTAATTTTTGGTAGGAAAAATTGCTTTTAGTTTAATATTTTTCCTTTTCTCTTTTTTATAAATTAATACATGTATTGTTAAAATAAAAAGAAATTCTGTTATATAATATGAAAGAAGTTACGTAAAATTTTATTTATTATTTCATTTTTTCTCATTTGAGCAAGGAGTTTGCTGAACTCACCGGTCATCATGGGATGATTTCGATATACCACGTTACGCCACTGCCGGTGCGTCGCATTGTGCATCGCTGACCCATTCTCCTACGTCATCGGTCGGTCCGCGTAGGTGTGCACTCGGTTCTCCACCACTAGCTGTGCCTTCTCGGACTCCAAGAGTCAAGATCAAATATACATGCGTTTCATTTAACTTATGTAAGCTTAAAGCGCAGTAGCTACCTAAGTAGCGCCGCCAAAAGATATTTTTTATTTCCTATTTGTGCAAAACACATTTCAAAAATGTTAGAAACCAATTATTTAAATAAAATATTTTTACAACGTTAAATGTCGTTTCTAGAATATACCTGCAAGTTGTATATAGCGTTTCTGCTAAAAGTGGCCGTTTTTTACAGAAACACTATTACACTATTACAACTTAAGGTATATTCTAGAAACAAAACATAACGTTATAAAAATAGCTTATAAATTGTATTAAATAATTGGTTTGTAACATTTTTGAAATTTGTTTTGTACTAAGAGAAAATAAAGAATTTGTTTTGACGGCGCTATAGTTAGGTAGTCAGTGTACCTGAACTGGTAAAATTGGCAATATATGTAGGTGTGAAATGTGAAGTTAGTATTTTATTTCAATTTTTCCTAGCATCTACACCATGGGATTCTCATCTTTTAAATATTGGGTAGCTAGCTGGCACATTTGTAGACGAGGTACTTACATCATATAAATCTCGGGGGGCTACATTGGCGCCTAACCTTTATTGACGAAATCACTATATTCTGTCAAAGAATACAGTGAAAACCTGTGATTTTTTTATTTTTGATTTTATTGATTTATTTGTTTTTAATTGAGGAATTTTAACACTTCACATTGTGTTACTCCTATGCAAGCTTAAAACGAATTGTAGATTTAAACAATATTAATTGTAGTTAATTTTTTTAATTTAATTCACTTGACGATTCAAAAGTGTTCCTAGAGACCCATTTAATATTTTTTTTTTATTTTACCTTTCATTTCCTTAATTTTTAAGGTACCGTACCTTAAAAGGAAAAAAAACCCTTGTAGGATCACTTTTTTGTACTTTCGTCAGTCTGTCAAGACCCTATTTCTCAGGAACGCGTGAAGGATTCAATCCAAAATTAATATCGAATACTAAGGTCTACGGTCTCTTGAGGCTGTAATAATATCAAGCTTCTAAGTCAAAAATACAACCATTTTTGTCGCATATTTTGGCATTCACAAATAAATCAAACAAATTGTCTGTCTGTCAAGACCCTTTTACTCATGACCGCTTGGCAAGTCAATGCAATAAACAAATCAAAATATATTAGGTACTTAGTGTGAATCAAGAAATTTGGCAAGAAGCAAGAAGTTGCATCACAGATATAGGTAAAAATCCAAAAACTGATCTTAAACCTGTGAGACTTGATCTCATGATGGATAAACTATCTACATATAATAAGTTTGTACGGAACCCTCGGTGCGCGAGCCAGACTTGCAATTGACCAGATTTTCTATTTAAAATAATAAATGTGTAGTGTTAAATTTATCATAACAGTAGTAATAAAAGTGTATTAGAATACGTATATATATAATATACACAATTTATTCATTTATTTAAAAATCTTATTGCGCACACTATTCCCGTAATTTTTTTATGGCTCTCACTTTCTTGGGTCAGCTGTACGTTAAGTACGTTAGATAAGTTTGATCTCTGTTCATTGTAATTTTTGTATTGTCTTTGTTGCAAGACAATGACATTTGGCTGTGTACATAAATTTAATAAAAATCTAGTAGGTAAAACTTGGTAATGATGTGCCGTTAAAGTTACAAAAAAATATACGTCTAACGTTCTAGTAATAAATAGGTACTATAATTGTATATAAACCGAACAAGCTAATTGTCGGTAAACGTTTATTTACTATGATCTGAGTGTCTCAAACAATATTTTTTCCAATTTTCCAAATCAGAATAGTATTATGAATTTAAGTAGAAAAATTAGAAAAATGTCAATCTCCGACTTTATGCTCTAGATTCATAATTGTCTACAAAATTACTAACTATATTATGTCCTAAAAATATTTTAAATCTTAATAAAAGAAACTAATAACATAATTGCTGAAAAAGCAGTTACTTGGCGGATCGCCATTTTACGAGTCGTTTTATGTCGGATAAGTCGACAAAATGGTTGCCGGAGAGTTGACAGCTGGCGTGGCGTGAAGTGGGAGCGAAAAATAAGACTTGCTTGATTGCTAAGTTTTTTTAACGAGCATCGGGGGACGAATTTATTAAAGTTGTACTTTCGACAATTTCTTTTTTAATACTATATTATTTTTATGTGAGTACCTACTAGCTTATGCCCGCGGCTCGGCCCATGTTAAACTCGGTTCCTGTAGGTACGACAACTTCTTGATTATAGTAAGGAAGTTTAATATAGCAAGCCAGCGCCTGGAAACTGTTTATACATTACTGTATACTACAAACAATTACATGGATTTGTAACATTTATTTAATCAATGCCATTATCCTACCAAATACGGAGTTTATTTTCACTCGCTGCGGAATGAACATCAAAATTTTTCGAATCCCATTTATGTATATTTTCCTGTGTCTCGTTTCTTTGATGAAACGTTTATAGTTGAACTAATAAAAATTAACTAACCGGTGACTATTTAAACTTAATATTTTGTGGTTTTCTGTTTGAGGTGCCGCGCATGGGTTTAAGTTGTTCGCAACGAAGGTTTATTTTGTCTACTTACTTACTTGTTTAAAAAAATTATAAATCAAAATTGTATTTATGTAAAGATTTTATATGTATGTGCCTACATAGATATAAAAAAAACATATTTAAAAAATATTTTTTGGTAAATAAAACAGCTATTATTTTAGTGTTCTTTGTTTTTTTTATTTATCTTTTTAAAATTATCACATAATATAGAAACCTTTTATCGGAGTATACATACCAGTAAATATTATATGGGGACTTAAAAATGTCTCTGTCAACATTTCAGCCACTTTTTGATTTAAATATTGACGTGTACATTGAGTTCAATGCACGAACTTTAGAATTACTTGTACGTATCTGTCGCAATAGCGTGTGTCTTTTGTTTTCATTTATAGACATTTTCGTTTTTAAGGTTCCGTAAAACCAGTAATGGAACCCTCTGTGGGTTTTCTTGCGTCTTTATCCGTCACAACATTTTTGTCGTCTATCGGTTTGGCTGCCACGACTCTTTTTCCCAAAGGTCAACATACAGAATTAACTTTTGGAGACCTTTTGACCAAAGAGGGTGTCATTTTTGTTACACAAATGATAAGTTACATGTTGTATAGAAATAATCAGTAAATTCATTTTAAGAAAATCATTTATTTCAACTCCATTTAGTGGGACATCAAATATCTAAGAGGTGGTCGCGGTGTTCAAACAACACTGAAAGTAATGTCCTGTAATCTAAGTTTTCTTTATTTTTACTATCCCTACAATCAATAAACCCGAATATCCACATAACTTTGCCGCGTAGACGAAAGCTACAAATTTGATATTTCATAAAGTCTGATCGCGTGACTAAGAAGACGGAACGACGCGGCTTACGCAATCATAGATACTCTATATTCAGGGCTGCCACTGACTTATTATTTTAGATTCTCTTTCATAAATTACGAGAGCTATCCAATATATTTTATGTAGACATCGTGATTTCACGTATAACTCTCAGTCTCAGTGTTATACGAAGAAGTACATCAATTTACGAGTAGCTCTTGGATTTTAGAAAAGGAAATGAACTTCGTTCTTTCTTTAAATAATATACCCACACTGTATTGTTAGCTTTACCTATATCTTCTCTTCTACTCTTACCTTACATCTTAAATCATATAATATAGGAACTTTAGTAGTATTTTTCTTAGAAAAACATCATGATTACTATACTCTATCAATTACTGAAACATTATATAATATACCTAAGTTAATATAGGAGGATATAGGCTAAGACAATAATGTGTCTATAAAGATATCACTAAGTGCAAGTTAAAAAAAAGAATAGGTTATTAGTCAATGGTGCGATGATATATGGAGCGCAGGGCCGTGCAAAGTAGCGCATCATGAGAGGGCCTGTGTCCAGCAGCGGGCTGATTATAACGATAATGATGATAATTGGTTAGACTATAATGTTTTAGTACAGTAAGTCCCTATATATATATATATATATATATAGGGACTTACTGTTTTAAAGCCAAATTGTTTTTTGAACCTGTGAAACCTCCATTTGATAGCCTAATTCTTGAGGAAGGTTATAGGCTATTAATTTTCACGCTATAGCGCTTAGGAGCAAAGCGGTAAATTAACGAGGGCGAAACCGCTGGTAACAGCTTGGCCCTTTCAAACTCTTATAACAACGTGAACTTCATAAAAGCTTTTTAAGAATTCGTTTAGAATATTACTTTATGCTTACTTGACAATGCTCATTTAGTAGTATAGAATTTATTTTTCCTTATTTTGTGGTTTCTTTAATGTACATTGTATTTGTCTGTCAGATTTTCCATTAATAATGAAACTAAATCATATATCAACTAAAATAACATAAAAAATTATATATACGAAAAATAGGTACCTGCCTGTAAAACTTTTGTTGCAGCCCTAGGTAATGTTCTGAAGCTATTCCAGGGTTGGCTCGCGTGAAATATTTTATTGGTGTCAGGCCTGAACATACAGGCATCAAGGGTTGGCGACTGTGGTTTATTGAAGGCTAAACATAAATTATGTTCATAAAAATATACTGTATTGTTTCATAACAAAAATATACCGTCTGGTTACATAAATAGACTCACATTATATAAATACATATAAGCATTAAGTATGGATTGAGATTAAGTGCCCCGACGGAAATTTCACATTTG
This sequence comes from Apoda limacodes, assembly GCA_946406115.1. Classification (NCBI taxonomy): domain Eukaryota; kingdom Metazoa; phylum Arthropoda; class Insecta; order Lepidoptera; family Limacodidae; genus Apoda; species Apoda limacodes. The sequence continues at coordinate 35,044,598 of OX291542.1, read as the reverse complement.
ATTTTTTTTAAAAAAATTATGTCCACGTACCGCAAAATCAAGTCGTTGGTTCAGCCGATTTTAATAAAGTTTGAAGTTTACAAAAATTTAATTTTCATCAAGTTTACGTTGGGGATGATAGTTTCACTTAATTACAATTTATTATATTTGCTAAAGTTATTTTATTTACACTTGTTACTGCTCGCGGTTATGCTCACATAGATGTATATCTTAAAATGTTATAATGATCTGTTATATTCGTCTATTAAACTATTTAAGTACTTCCATAATACTCACATCACACTACAACCACGAAACCAAATTATAAGTTTTTGTCAGTTAAACGAATTAACGAGCACAAATTAAAATCTGTTCCCTCAGTAGGTGCCGTCCTTCCGTTTGCTGCAGAGACATACCTAGCGCCTCGATACCGCCGCCGCCGCGATTCTGCCTCGACTTACTAATGAGCGACGCGCCTAAAGAGAAAACCTTTTCCCGGCAGAGGGCGTCTAGTGGCTGACATGATGATCATGACTATGACTCTACTTCCATCAAAGCTTGACTTCCGTGAATGATTTTATATGGCAATTGATGCTTTAAAGTACAGTAGGATGTTGAAAGAAGTGCAACTTTGCAACTTATTATAAAGGCTAGGCTATAATGTTCATAAATATCAGTGCTCTGACACGAAGGCCTCGATACTACTACTTATAATTTATGTTTAGATTTCTCTGACGCTATATTAGTTCATTAACTTTAACTTTGAGTTAATTATAGATAATGGGAATGGCGAAGCAAGATATTTAACTTAAATCTTTTATTGTAAAACGACAAAATGCACATACATTTTGCTTTAGAATGTATGATATGCGTAATTCGGAACCATCCATCTGCTTTAACTCCACGTACGTACGTAACACCTTCTAAATACTAGACGACATGGGTACGTAAGTACTAATAAACTTGTAAAAAGACAAAGATTATCGAGACGCATCACTTTAACCGATTTACTTACTTGCTATAGTTTTAGTAACGTGAAGAATTACCACGTGAGTCACTAAGCCCGACAATTTCTAAAAACTATTGTACTGACTTGTGTTCATTAAAGAACCGCAGTTTTACATGAGAATGTTACAAATGTTTAATTCATGATTCTAAAAGTTTAACCGTTTAGTTTTTGACATTCAAAAAAACAACGCATTCTTAACCTAAATAATTGAACTTAACGGAAGCAAGCTTGTAAAACAGACGGCTTATACTTAGAGTTACGCGAAACATACTAAATAAAATCTTGTTTTGAAATTGCTATAAAAATTATAATTTTCTAGTAATCTGAAAACTACACATCTATAAATGATCGATGTTATACAAACATTACATATTATTTAATATTGCAAAGGCAGATATAACAACAAAACAATGGTGTTATTACTATGAACTGAAAAAAGATATAGTAATTTAATTTAATTGTATAAAGGAAACTAATATGCTTTAATTGAACTTCCTCATAACATAAATAAACCGAGCGGTCGAAAGTTGTCGAAGGCGCACGTAGCCTAAGTTCAAAGTTGTAAAGCTGACTGCGCTGAACTTCACAGCGCTACAATCGAGTTCTATGAAAAGCTTATCTTGCTTAACAAGCTAAGTTTACTACTAAGTGTACTCCAAGCAGCCTGAGGATTAAGTTTTAAAACAATCATATATTTACATTGTACGAGCGTTCAATAAATAGTGAGAATGAGGTGGAAACTGTTTTGAACCAAAGAAGTTAATACAGGCTGGTAAATTTGGAATATTGATTGGAATAAAAAAAGAAATAATTTGAATATTTTTTGTTTTTAAAAATGGAAGTCTGTTGTTTGCAATTTGTCGGAGCGCCTTGTCAAAAATGGATAGATCAGAATTGCGTGCGGTTGCTAAGTATCTGTGCTTGAAAAATTTCAGTTCGGAACAAGTTTATCAAGATTTACAGGATACTTTATGTGCAAATGCTCCACCGTATTCTACAGTTGCACGTTGGTGCGCCAAATTCAAACGTGGAAGAGCATCCATTACCGCGCGCTGGGTTCCCAGAATGCTTCCGATGCACAAAAAGGACTGAGGCTGAACATTTCTTGAGCTTCTTTGGAGCTATAACAACTAGATCCTGAAAAAAGATATTTCAATTGTATTATGCTAAAAAGCGACTTGAAAAATAAAATTATATTTATTAAAAGTTACCGACAACATACGCAGTATCATTTTTTATTGAACGCGCTACGAATATCGCTCTATTTTATTTTTGCGAGGAAATTACGGCAGGTAAAAAAGGTTGACATTTACTATTAAAGACCTACCTCTCACATAATAATTATTTACAAATATTTGTTTTTTTATTCATGTAGTACAATCACAAATGCTGTGTATTAGTTTAATCACAGCTTTTTTGTTTAAATAAAACAATTGAATTCCACTTCGAAACGCTTATTCTAGTAAAAGGGTTTTAAATATTCTAGTACATATATCTGAGATCCTTTCCACACACTAGTAATTGAAAAATTTAAAGAAACTTCAAGCAAAAGGGATTCAATGAAATTTATTTTTAATGAATTGTAATTTGATTCCTTTCCATAGTCACGATCCTATATTTATTTTTATGGGATATTTATTTTGTGCACTCATTAAGTCATTCATTAATATTCATTGAACGAGTGAATCTCCGAAACTCGTCAGATGTTCCTTCAGTCTTCAGTAGATATTAATCTATTCTGTTTAAATATAATTTCGTTCGGCTGACGTTAAAATACGACCGACCTTTATTTCGAGAAATAAATTACAGAATTAAATTGTATGCTATGATTTAATTTCTGAATCTTCATTTACTGAATAAATAATAGATTGTGATACGTATCTACCTATAATGTAAAGGTCTGAAGTTCAATACTAAATAAAGCTTCGGGAAACTTATACAGGCTTTATACCACGCACCGTCCATCATTCAAAACGTGTGTGATATTCGCAATATTACAACACACTATTATAATTAAATACGCTGAGGATATTGCTTTACTTGTGTGCAAGATGTCGCTTTCGCTATTTACCTAATAAGAATAAAACAAGAAAATAGCACCACTTGTGTGTCCTACCCTACACCGTTTTCGGTTGTGCAGAATGTGAAAAGATTAATCTTTATTTTAATTCAATATTTTTTTAAAGAAATTTACTTTTATCTCAAGTAGCCTTAAGGTGAGATCCCACGGCCCGCCTAGGCTCAGGCAGTAGGCCTGTCGCAGCCCGTACCGAGCATTGCCACGGCTCGTGTCGGCCTGGTGCGACCTGTTGACTGGCATTCCAACATGTGTGATGATACGGAGTGCATGGCTGCGTGTGCAGCCGCTATGGTTTTATTCAGTGAACTTTTGATAAACCAAGCAAAAAGAAAGAAAGCATTCAACAAGAGCCGATCAATTTTAACTAGCTAAACCCAATATTTATTTATTTTGGCGACGAACTATTCCAAAGCCCTTGTTCATTTTCATAAAAAGTTAAAAACTCGAATATGAGCTCGTTAGTTCACTCCATCATGTGCGTGTACGCGCAGGCACCGCCGCAGGTGAAATGAAAGATTACAACTGACGCAGACGCGCCGGTACAGGCCGCGACAGGCACGGTCAAGCCGCGCCGCGCCGCGCCTTGGAACTTACCGACTCCCGATGGATCGGACGGGCGACAGCAGGCCACAGTAGGCCTCATCAGATGCGATGGTTCCCACGGTCTGTCCTGTGAGCATTTAGATCGTGGGACCCAGCCTTTAGCCGCTCGGTTCGTCCGGCCGCCTACGCGTCACCGCACCCGCCCAGCCAGCTTTCGGCCAGCTTAATGAAAACAATCTGGAGGCAGTGCAGTCATGTTTTAGTAGAAATTGAGAAAAATCTACGAACATAGGAGTCGCTTTCTGGTCAGATTATATGTTTACTAGTTATGTAAATAACTATTTCGGTCTTATTGGCACCAGTCGTGGGTATTGTATGCAACGTAGTGGTAGACCCTACCACTTCCAGTTAAATACCTAACAAATTAATTATATTTTTTATGGACTAAATATTACATAATGATGGGAAAGCAACGTCAAGCCTTGTTCAAAGTAAGCAGTAGGATCATAAACAAGCAGTAGTTTTCCTTAAAACATAATGAACCAAATTAAAAAAATAAAAGTCGTATTATAACGATACTAGCGTATCAAAGACAACCTACATAAAATATCACTAAACGATAAGCTTGAATAAATATAGTAGCGCCGCTGTGACAAGAACAAATTGGCCTTGAAGTTCGTCACATTCTCCCCGCATCGTAAAAACCGTAAACGTTAAGTGGTGGGTAAAAACATTAAGGTAATAAACATTCCAGCACTTTGGGCGGCGACGTTACTGCGTATTTAGTCGTTGGTATGGTACCGACTACCGACATGTTGGCAATTCTGCTTGTTTGTTCCAATGGGGATCACTTTAAAATTACATTCTACTTAAACTTGCACGTAGGCGTGTAAACTTAAGCCTTTGAATGATCAAAATGACTTACTTATGTAACTTACTAACAAATAACAATGCTTGCGGATAACTACACATCAACGACTTATCTTTAGAGCCGTTTAAACAATATTAAACTGGCTGTATAGTGCAACAAACTTTTCTGACCCGGTGATCAATAACCAAAACTACAGTCGTAGTCGCCATATAGTGTAAACTTACAACGAAACTAGCGACTAAACCCCAAACAACTTTAGAAGGTCAGAAATGTTTGTTGCACTTTACATGGGAATGCCTCGGAAATGTTGGCTTACTAATATAATCTCTAGTTCTGGCAATCTCGCCTTAATATAAAATGTAGTCAACATGTTATACAAATAAACATTGTCTATTGTCTCTTGTTATATATCGTTGCTGGAAAGACTTGAAGAGTGAAGCGCCAATTTTGCCACTAAAATAATTGCGAAATAGCTTTAATAGCTCTTACCATCGATAAACGTATGATTTGCAACTCTGTATACACAAATTAGTCTCTGAAATTTATAGGGCCATTCATGGGATTAATAAGAATCTTGAACACCTCAATAAGTGGTCAGGAAACTTCGGAGTAGTTGTTAACCCAGTTAAATGTAAATCTATAATCATAGGAAATGCTGGTCAGATAAATTCCATTAACAATGGTGGTAAAGAAATGCTTAGCTGCTGCAACATCAGGTTAAGTTAACTATGTTCTTCCAATATCATAGAAGTAACAGGATACCAAATTGCTGTTGAGACAACCTGTGTTAGTTGCTAATATCCCTTCATCAACTAGAAAAAAGCTGATAATGGCCAAACACCGACCGAAACACTCTCGAATAAGCAACCTTTTAAACAAAAGAAACTAAATCAAAATCGGTTCATCCGTTCGAGCGCTACAATGGCACAAACAGAACACACGTTAAATTTTATATCGATTCTGTATTTATTTATCTCGCTTTCTGAATTATGCTTCGGCACATTTTTAATAAATCCTCTGTACAGTTTTTGAGCGAGATAAATAAATACAGAATCGGTTGCACAATCGAGTTCCTATCTCAAAGATAATGCGAAAATATTGAAAAATAATTGTTTAAATATTAACAAAAAAAGTTCTCTTAAATTATTTTCGCGTCATGAACTGAACTATGTTTTTCAATAAATTAAAGCTTATATTACAAAAATAGGTTTTGGATGAAACCTGAAAAATCAACTTTATAGAGCACTTTCTAAATAAAAATGTCTATCGAGTAAAGTGTGTGTCTTTATGTAAAGTGTTTTTTGGACTACATCACGACATTAAGTGTATACTTTGTTTTATTGTGTTTTTGCAGACGAATACCGAAACAAAAAAGAGATCTTTGATAAAGGTGGATACGCCTATTTAAAATTGATGTCTTTCTCTTTAAAAATGACAGTGAATTTGAGTTGTAGGTTTATAGTACATAAATATATGATGTACATTACCATGCAAACTTCCACCGAAAATTGGTTTGAACGAGATCTAGTAAGTAGTTTTTTTTAATACGTCATAAATTGTAAACCGCAATTATCCTTTCATTCAATCAACTCAAATATAAAAATATTTTTGTTTGTGTTTGTAGATTACATAAATGGTGGTGGGTACGGAACCCTCGGTGCGCGAGTCACACTCGCACTTGACCGGATTTTTTTTCAAGCCTTTATTTCATTTAGTTCGTATTTATACGGTTTTTTTGTTTATAAAAAGTTACGATTTTGTCTGCAATAAAGAACCCATTACGGTAATACAGACGTGGCCGACCTTTTTCTCCGTGAATTTTATAGTTTTTCCTATCCTTAACATGAAAAACAAAACTACCTTTTTCCTGTCCTCTTCCTTGATCTGATATTGAGCGCACCGAAGGTTCCGTGCAACAGGAAATTTCTACATTATTCTTAAATATGTGACTAATTACGTAGAGTTCGTAAGAGCTCGAAGTTAAGCAACATTATAGATATATAATCAGTATTCCTGATGGTGACCGCCTAGTGGCACATCTTACCTCAGGAGTTTTTGAAAGCCATCTTAAACCGTCGGTCCTGGCTGTATTGCCACATGACAGCAGTCGTCAATTTAAGTTAGAGGCTAGAAAACTCTGAAATTGGAGAGCCACTAGCTGGACAACATCCACTAATCCGTACTGGGCCAGTATGGTGGACTATGGCCTATGCCTCCTTTCACTAAGAAAGACCTGCTTTCCTATTGTAGCTTTATTTATTTTCTCCATTAATTGATTTTATTCTTACTTGGTATGCTATTGATTGCTATATTACTCTGACGTACCTCTAAAACAACTGGGTTTGCTACTTATTTAACACAACCGTTTTCGGGTTCTACCACTTTTGATGATCACGCTTGGCCAAATAAGATAATTACCTACGTCAATATTTAATTCTCACGTTTGAGTGATAGTGGGCGTAAAGTTTCCAAGAACATTTTATAATATTTTTAATATATTTATATTTATAATTAAATAGGGGGTGCGTTACAATTAGTCACTTATTCTTTATCACGTAAAATTAATAACGAATATAATTAGAGGTTGTCAAACAAAAAAACCGCCTGTTGTAACAATACATGAAGACAACCTTCTCAAACGACACCGACAGCCCCAGACAGTCTCCACAAATCATCCAAGAATGTGGGTCGAGTCGAGGGGCCGCACTAGACCGTATTTTGTTTACACTATTGTTTACTGTGGATAACGTAGGAATTGAGCATATTTTACAAGGTTCATTCCCTACAACGGGAAATAGGGGATGAAAATTTGTATGAGAATTCGGATATTTTTGCAGGTAATACCTTACGCAAGCACGCTACTCATCCCGCGATCATGGTGCTTACAACGGCACCAAAATATCAGTAGCTCATATCCTCAGCTAATCACGGTAAGAATCCCGTAAAAAAATATTTTTAATACTGAACCGTGAATCTTCAAAACAATATTAAACATCAATTTGCGATCGCCAACCCGCATGCCAAGGTTGGCGATTATAGGCATAACCCCCATATGCATTGCACAAGAAAACCACGGTCCCTAGTCCTCGGCAGCCCAGCTAGCCCTGACTATGGTAGCGGTCAAGATAACGGTAGGGCAGAAGGTGCAGAAACCCAACTAGCCCTGGCAACGTACAATACACGCAGTTTGAGGAATGACGAAACGATTGAAGAGCTGGTAAAAGAAGTTAACAAGCTGCGCTGGGATGTAATAAAACTATTTTAAGTCCTAAGTCAGGGGGGAGATATAGCTCAAATACGGCAACTTGTTTTATTTCCGGGAGGGCGAACAACGGTTTCAAGGTTTGTCAGGTGGTGGTGTCAGGTTTATCGTCCACAAGTCCCTCATCAACAACATTACGACCATCGACAGTATCTTTTAAAATCACTTTCAATGCCTAGCAGATTACGAAAATGTGTATAATTTAAATGACAGGCAAGTGGAAACTGACCTAGCTGTTGAAACTAAATTTTTCAAAAATTCAGAAATCAGACTCTAAATCTAATGAAGGCGCGGCGCAAAATGAAATTGCAATCTTCATCTGATAGGTCCGAATACACGCAGCTCCATAGACAAATGTTGAAAGCCGTACGACGCGATATACGCCACTTTAACACATCACGCGTAGAAGACGCTATAGAGCGAAATAGAGGCTCAAAAGTGTTTTCCAGACATCTGTCATCTGGTAATGACAGTTAATAAAGCTGAAGACCGAAACTGGCAAAATCGTTTCGTCCAAACCTGAAATATTAAGTGTGATTGAGAACTTGAATAGACAGTTATACACCTCACCTTATGATCCTGTTAACATTACGGCCAAAGAACCCAGAGCCAAATTAACTCTACACAATACCGAAGAAATACCGGACGTCAGCTTGTACGAGATTAGAATGGCCTTGAAACTGCTTCAGAACAATAAGGCTGCGGGCGATGGCTGAATTACATCAGAGCTGCTGAAAGCGGGTGGAATACCGGTGCCTAGAGTTCTTCAGAAGCTTTTTAATTCTATTATCCTCGAAGGCACCACTCCAGAAGCTTGGAGCAGAAACGCGGTCATACTTTTCTTCAAAAAAGGAGACCTTACTTAATTGAAAAACTATAGACCAATTTAGCTTCTCAGCGATGTCTATTAGCTATTTTCCAGGGTCATTATAAATCGTCTCGAATTCCAGCCTCCCGAACAAGCCGGTTTCCTAAAAATCACCATGGACGCTACGCTAGATTATACACGAGATAGATGGGTATAATCGGCCACTTTACGTTGCGTTCGTTGACTATGCAAAAACTATTCGATTCTATCGAGATCTGGGCAGCGTTACAGTCTCTCCAGCGGTGCCGAATTAACTATCGGTACATCGAAGTGCTTAAGTCTTTGTATAACAGAGCCGCAATTTCTGTCCGAATACAAAACCAGAACACGTTACCAATCCATCTACAGAAAAGTGTCAGACAGGTAGACGTTATTTCTCTAAAACTGTTCACAACTGCGCTGGAAGATGTGTTTAAGCTTCTGGAGTGGGAAGGATATGGCGTTAACATAAATGGTGAGTACATACATCACTCACCTACGATTTGCTGAAGACATAGTGGTCATGGTAGAATCGCTGGGAGACCTAGGCACGATGCTCGGAGACCTCAGCAGAGTTTCCCAACAGGTTGGCCTTAAAATGAATACGGATAAAACGAAGGTTATGTTCAATGTCCATGTCGCGCCTATACCGGTTGTTGTTGTGAACGCTACTCTCGAAGTTGTTGACGAATACACATACCTAGGGCAAGTAGTCCAGTTAGGTAGGTCTAACTTTGAAAAAGAGGTTAACCGAAGAATCCAGCTCTGTTGGGCAGCGTTCGGGAAACTACGCAACATCTTTTCATCCAAAATATCTCAGGGCCTAAAGACGAAAGTCTATGACAAATGTGTGTTGCCATTGATGACTTATGATACAGAAACGTGGTATCTTACTGTTGAATCCTTAAATAAGCTCAGAGTAGCTCAGCGAGCTTTGAAAAGAGCTATGCTTAGTGTTTCATTGCGCGATAAAATCCAAAATGAGGAAATTCGCCGAAGATCTAAAGTTACCGACATAGCTCAAAAAGTTAGCAAGCTAAAGTGGCAATGGGCAGGCCATATCGCTCGTCGAACCCATAACGGATTGGGAAGAAAGGTTCTCGAGTGGCGACCTAAGATCCGAAGACACAGCGCGGGACGGCCTTCTACTAAGTGTATAGACGACCTGGTCAGAGCCGCAGTAAGCGGATGGGCGCGGGCGACTCAGGACCGTCCGTTGTGGAGACATATAGGGGAGGCCTACATTCAGCAGTGGACGTCTTCCGGCTGAAACGTACGAACCAACGAACGGTTTATACCTCAATATTTTATTTGACAATATTCAAATACTAAATTCAATTTTGATATTTCTTTTAATATAAAGTAGTCTATATTATAAAATAAAATACACATAATGATAGCGCATTTAGACATACGTGCTCACGGCTCGTCTCGCCACCTGACGAAACATTCAGCCAGTTTCGTTGCTGCATGTGCTGATAAAAGCAACTTTACACGCGTATTCATTTTACTTCAACCGGAAACTGACGACAACACGTCTACGTTCTAACGGCGTGCGCGCTGCATTCGCTAATTCTTTTTTATTCTTCTTATATATTTATATTTTTAGATGTGCTGCCAATGGTTCCGTACTTAAAAATTTTAAAACGAAATTTTAAAGTTTGGTCAGAGTCCCAGCTTACAAACTACACATGAATCGCCGTTTTCAGTATTTGTTGTAAAGATACAGTATGGTACATAATTCACACACATTTGCACGAGTTACATAGCGAATGGCTAAACGAGACACGAACGCGATTGTGTAAACACGCGCTGGCAATTCGCCCCGCCTCGTCTTATTTTGCGATTTGCCTCGCTCTCACTCATTTTACTACAATCTTGCTATTAGACAACGTGCTTTATGCAATAAAAATTGAAATAAAATGGAGTAACAAAAGATTTCTCATGTTTTGAGAACTATATCAAGCACAGTCATTATTTTGGAGTCCCCAGCACGCTAATCACAAAATTAAGTATAAGGTACACGATATTTGGACTTGAATTTTCATAATTACGCACTATGTATATACAGTGTTTATATAACAAATACAGAATACGCTAATTCATGTGAAGTTTCTAAGTAATTAAATAATAGGTATAATAATAAAAAAATGTATAATTTATTTATTATACATATAATAACTTACAAACTTTTATAGTTGCTAATAAGCATGGAACTCGTGGTGCTTTAGTACGACTTACATCAATCTTTTTACAGAACAAACAAAAGATCCTATCTCTAAATAAATAAATAATTTATTCACGATAACAACAAAAACTTAGTGTTCTAAACTCCGAGCAGTTTTTACAGAACGCTTATTTAAACGCCCGTGTGAACGATGCCTAAGACTTTAAAATATAATGAAACTGCAAAGATCTTATTCATTAATGGTAGAGTTAACGATCAATTTGAGGTATTAAAAAGCGTTCTATAAAAGCCCCACAACAATAATTTTCATTACAAAGGACAAGTTCATAAATACAAACCAAAAAGCGGAAACACTGAGTTTGACAAAGTTTTACAGCCGCTGAACAAAACAGCTGAGCGGCGAGGACCGGCTGCTGGCCGCAGCTTTGTGGGTACACCTTGCGCTTGAAGCTGCGACCCGCAGTAAGTAGCGTTGAATGTTTGGATGTTGTAAACAAGACGGCCGAGCTTTGTGAAACAATATGAAACACAGATGTAAAGTTGTAATACTCCATTCTGTGTGGATATCGTACCTAATACAAACGTACAAAGCTAAATACAACTCATTTTCAAATCAGATCACTATGGAAGTAAAATGAAGAATAAAGACTCCCGGTGCCGTTTTTCTAACCCTGGATTTTTTTATTTGATAATGTTTGAATTCTACAGTACAGCGGGCTACTTCCAACACCACTATACTTTCTAGATGAACTGTTTTACTGCATTTTTACTAAATAGAAAATGTATGAAATCTTTTTGGCGTATCAAATTTACTACAACACAGAATAGAAACAGGGTTCGAGACGTGGATGGAATGAAAAACTTCAACCTCAGAAGGCTTTTCCCAATATCGGATGTCTTGCTTTGCCTTTCACGCCTAGGGCTGTCACGTGTTACATACATACCTATCTAAACCGGACTGTTTGCAATTCGGGTAAACAAAAATTACCTTGACACGCGTCTTTCTCTTTGTTAGTCTATGCAGCATATACATAAATACGTTTAATATTTCTCATTGTAAATTTGGAATTTTGCAAATTTTTAGGTCTAATCAGTGTCGTGATATGAAAACCAATTAAAGAATGTGACAATAAAGGTAATCATGTAAGTATTTTATTTATATTTATGATTAAATTACCAGAAAAAATGAACATTAAGTAAAGTTATGTTTACAAGATTTGCACAGAGATTTTGAGTCAGGTTTACGTTTTGCAAAAACCAATCGACACCAAATAAACATAGCAAAAGATGGAAAGGGAAAGGCACGTGAAGGTAAGAAATCTAATACATTTTAACGAGCAATTCTTGTATATATGTATAATCTGAATCTCGGAAACGGCTCCAACGATTTTCATGAAATTTAGTATGCAGGGGGTTTCGGGGACGATAAATCGATCTAGCTAGGTTTCATTTTTAGAAAACGTCGTTTTATCATATTATAATATGTTTTTAGGCAGTGATAAACTGAAAAATATGACTCTTCCTGACATCTATTGGCGAGTAGTAATAAGCAACATTAAAGCTATTTGGAAATAGATGGCGTTATCAAGCAACGCTTAAGCTACTTGACAATAGATGGCGTTATTTATAAAAAAAAACGAGCAACGCTCGGTCCTCCAGGTACTACTTACTACCTTAACTTAGAACTTAAGCTGATTTTTATCTCCATCTTAAGCAAAGTATGTATATCAACCTTTTTGTAATTATTTAAAATTTACTAGCCCATTGCTGAATGAAATTTAAGCGATTTCATTTCAGATATATGTCAATGATTGATTCTCAACATTACTTTCAAAAATTACTTTTTAGGCAGCACTTGTTCGTATTTTTAAAAATGGATTTAGATATATGAACATCACGGTAGAGGGTTTAGGGGTTCCGTTTATTCAGACTGTGATGAACACCAAACGTACCTAAAAGGTATTAGTCTCTAGTGGGATGTTTAGCTAAATTGTTTACCTAAACATTGCAAGTGTTAAATTAATTTGAATAGATAGAAATCTCGTCAAAGTTCGTCACTCGTATTAGGAGTTCCGCCCTGTACACCTTAATAATTTTTGTGATTGTCTTTTTTAAAAGGGAATGGGTATCTGACCCTGGGTCTAGGTATTTTCTGTATCAAAGCCAGTTCTCGTAGGTATTTTTGGCAAAAGAGCGTTACTTGTTGTTTTAACTACTTTTTATTATTTTTATTACATAGTTGCACTATATTTACAGTTTCTTTTACAATGAGTATTAACAGTAATCGTTTTTGTAATTCATCAACTTAGATAAGTGTATTCGGTGAGTAATTTTAATAGAACAATAGGTATTGACTAAAATTGTAATCTAGACCAGAGATTTCGGCAGTATCGTATAGTAGTATTTTTCATAACTGTTCTTTTATCCACTCCGTTCGATAGTTACTGTGCCACAAATAAAGAGAAAAAGTTTGTGTGAATAGAAATAGGCAGAAAAGGGTGTCATAAAAATAAAATCCATTTCCCACGTACAACGGTAGTGCTTGTAAAAGATGTGTAAACCCTAGCTATATCCCATTGGTCCGTTTTGTGTTCAATACAAATGAGGCCAACAACGTAAAGCGGGCAAAGCTATTGTTTATCTTTACCGTCTCATCTCCACCAACGATTCTCGCTACGCAATTTACATCGCAGGGGTGCCCCAACACGTGTTACACGTGTAAAACCATGTGTACCTTTCTGAATATGTGTTGACAACGCACATGCTGTGAGCTTCGGCCACAGATGAAATACTGGTTCCGGCTTACTACGATACCTTATCATATTGTCCTAACTATGGAGATGAGCGTCACGACTTTATCTAAGTTACAAAAAAACTTTCAATTAAGTTATATCTTACGCTGGTACATCTACGTACATATATCTTTACCCACGATTAACAAGTAGGTAATCTGTATCTAAACGACTATATATGCAAAGTAAAACTAACTCACTCATCACCAATTAATTTCTGTGCCAAAAAATCTTCAGGTTGCACTATGTATGTATTATTATTATACATGTTATTATAACAAATTCAAATTCACATCTATACTATAATCCCACTTATATTATAAATTTGAAAGTATGTCTAGATGGATGGATGGATGGATATTTGTTACTCAATCAAGCTTCAATCACTGGACGGATCGGGATAAAACTTGGCATAAATATAGGTCCTAGAATAGAATATAGACTACTTTTCATCCCTAGTATAGATAAGCGCGCCGAAATCCTCAGACCAAAACTAAAAAAGACAACAGTTGTAACCAAAAGTGTAAATCCCAATTGCAATCAACTAAACTTGACTACCGATGCAGTAAGGTGTCGTCCATATCGAACTTATAGAAAAATTCACACGCGCATTCATTTTGTACTACGAGTAGATCCCGCACACTGTAAAAAATGTCTCGTGACGACCATTCATTTCCACTGCGCACCAGGCCTTACGCCAACCAAACGCAAGATTTTTTTTCACTAGTTCAGCTACAACACATATTGTACTAGACTAAACTGTGAAAAGAAACGGCCAGATGTTTTATTTACCTTATATAGCCTTAATTATCTAAGTATAATTTTTGTTTGCGAAATTCCAAAACGTAACCGTTACGAGGCTCGTAATAAAGCTCTGTTATTACTTTAATTATACAATACATTTTTCAGCCGCGAAACGACATGTCTCATGATTGCGACATAAAAGCTGAAAACAGAGAGACATTTCAAGCCTTGACACGGCTTTGACGAAGTTGCAGCCGAAGCAGGGTTGTCGCTCGCTTACTGCGATTTGCAGTTGAAGCTACATAATAATGTTTCAATATATTGAATGAATAAAACTAAATTGATAGACCATTTAGTCGTGTAATTTAAGTTGCTTAAAGTTATTTCATTTTAAAAAAGTGAAATCTAACATAATCAATGTAAATAAATATTTTTATAGTAAAGATGCAGTCAAAAAATTAACCTCGGGCTAGGACTTTGAAGCTGCAACTTCTTACATTCCGTGTGGGTGCTGTACCAATTGAGCTATTGGGGCACAAGTCTGGCCAAAGAATTAATTTTTATACCACTAAGGTGGCAAACAAGCATACAGTCCGCCTGATGGTAAGCGGTCACCGTAGCCTATGGACGCTTGCAACACCAAGGGCATTACTCGCGCGTTGCCGATTTTGTGACTTATGTAGACTTAGATACTTAGATAATGTAGCCAAAGATACGGCATGTATGATATATTTTCTTCTGAGATTCTAACCTTCAGGGTCATAAACAAAGAAGGATTATTTCTATGTATGTACATTTATATTGTATTCCTTAATTTTATTTTTTGTTATTTTAAGATTGATGAGCTAGGACTTTATAAGTCACTAAGAGTTGTTTAAAAGCAAACATACATAAGTAATATCGACCTAACCTTCTCCACAGCGTGCGATTCTATGCCGTCTGTAACCAACGGCTCCCCGCTACTTTTACAAGATCATCTGTCCATCTAGCGGTGGGCCGTCCCACGCTGCGTTTTCCGGTTCGTGGTCGCCACTCGAGAATCTTCTTTCCCCATCGGCCATCGGTTCTTCGAGCTATGTGCCCTGCCCATTGCCACTTCAGCTTTGCGATTCGGTGAGCTATGTCGGCGACTTTAGTTCTCCTACGGATTTCCTCATTCCTGTTTCGATCACGTAGGGAAACTCCGAGCATAGCTCTTTTCATCGCCCGCTGAGTGACCTTGAGCTTTCGTATAAGGCACATAGTTAACGGCCACGTTTCAGTGCCGGAAGTCATCATTGGCAACACACACTGGTTGAAGACTTTTGTCTTCAAGCACTGGGGTATTAAGGACGAGAAAATAGTACGTGGTTTTCCGAACGCTGCCCAACCGAGTTGGATTCAGCGATTAATCTCTGTCTCGAAATTGGACCTACCTAATCGAACATTTTGTCCCAGGTATACGTATTCGTTTACAACTTCGAGTGTAGAGTTCCCAACAGTTATTGGAGTGAGTGACATGATTTTCGTCTTGTCCATGTTCATCTTGAGGCCCACTCTTTGGGAAGCTTTACTGAGGCTTTCGAGCATTGTGCTAAGGTCCTCCATAGATTCTGCCATGACCTCAATATCGTCGGCAAACCGAAGGTGGGTAATGTACTCCCATTAACGTTGATGCCAAAATCGTCCCAGTCCAGATGCTTAAAGACATCTTCCAACGTATTTGGGAACAGTTTCGGAGATATGACATCTCCCTGACCTTTCTGCAGTTAGATCGGTTTCGAGTTCTGATCCTGAAAACGGACTGACATGGTGGCGTTACCGTACAAGCATTTTAGCAACTCGATATACCGATGATCAATACGGCATCTCTGTAGAGCCTGTAGCACTGCCCATGTTTCCACCGAATCGAAGGTTTTCTCATAGTCCAGAAACGCTAAGCCAATACAAGTAATTTTTACAAGAATTTGTACATTACATTCATCAAATAAATTAAATAATGAAGACTTGTAGATTGCCAGACATGTAGCTACAAGTTACAAGTTATCGCATATAAAAAAACTTTCTGTCTGGTTTAATATCTACTAAGCAGTAGTAGTAAATTAAATAATTTCTCAAAAATCAATAGTTTTAATGTTAGTATTAATGTTAAAGTATGAATTTCCGTTTCTTAATAAAAAATTAAATACACTTTTGTTGTAGGATGAAATATATCTATTTAATCCAAATATCCACCCTTGTTGTCTTTAACCTTTCGGATTAAACTCCGTGGACCTGTACTCCACAAAATGTGTAAAAGCATTTTGTACTGGTTTCTAGTGAGAAAATTTGTTTCGCGAAAAAAGGCCTAAATCGCAGAATTTGTGGTAGTGCAAGGTTCAGGGAGGCAGAGGGACCTATGAAGGATGACGGATGGTCTTTATCTGCAATTCTTATAGTATAAACACTGTTTCACGAGCACGCGAGTGATACCCCTGGTGTTACAAGCGTCCATAGGCTACGGTGACTGCTTACCATCAGGCAGACCGTATGCTTGTTTGCCACCTTAGTGATATAAAAGAAAAAAAAAAAAAAAAAAACCGATTAGTTTGTTATTATTGTGGGTATGCAAACGTCAACCTTTGCCACTAATGCTTTGGTAATTTGACTCTCATTTTCCACATTCAACTTGTCGTGACTGCATTCATTGCGTCTTCACGTTAAAACCTGAATGTAAAAGCAATTAAAAGTTGAACATCAAACGTCATATATTTTTATAAATTAAAAATGTCTTAGTTTTCGGCTAAACAAGTTTTACTTTGAAATCTGATACTATGCAGGTTTCATTTTTGTTTAAAGTTGTCAAAAGTTGCAAAAGGTGCGTTTAAGCGTCAATTTCATATTTAAACCCCTATTATATTATCATTATTCATTTTGATATTAATAAAAACTGTGCACCGCGCGCCTGAACAAGTTTTAACTTTCAATAATTTATTTATGACACGCAATAGCTTTAAATACTCCCGGTACTGAGCGCCGCGTGGACTTAACGACATACTTGTTTAAGTCTAAAATAATGTCTTATGCGCGTTGGTGCATATATTTCATGCGTTAAAAGTTAGTACAAAACAAAAATAAATAAAGATCTTATTGAAATGAGTTTGTTGTCAGTCCATTCATGCAGTTATCGGTATGTCTGTCTCCTCAATTTTCAGAACTAATAAAATATTTTATTTTACATAGCTATACCATATGATCATACCATATCAAGAATATTTTTGTTTATATATTATTATTTAAACTACCTTTACTTCATTCTTCACATATCGAATGTTAACTAGAAAAAAATGCCTTTAGGCATTAAGTTCGTCTATTTTACTTTTTATTTGTGCTTTAAAGAATTTTCTATCCATCTATTTTTTATCACGTTATCTGATAATGGTGAAAAATTATCGAAAAAACTACATAATATATGTAAATACATACTTTGTCACACAATATATTAAGTTCACGCATTTGTTTCCGGGCGGTATTGTAGCCAAATTACACAGAGTTTATCCACTGCCGATTATAAACCTCTTATTATGATATTCACAACAAACTATCCTAAATGTAAGCTACCTGCATCATTTGTATCCGAGGTGTTTATATATACATCGCTGCTTTATTTCGTACGTCTCTATATTCGTGTTTAAAAACGTTGGGCGAACGAGCAATGTACCTCTCGATCTTGGCTCAAAGGACCAAATGAAAATCAACAAAAAACAGGCAGTATCTAGGTAATAGTGATCTGCATTGTTCGTTTTCTAGGTGCTTTAAATATAACGACTAATAATGTACAACATATAGGCCATTCATAATATTTCTAAAGAAGCCTAAAGCGTTAGTTTGTTCTTTCGATAATCTAGCTAGCGAAGATACAGCTGTAGGAAATAGAACGCTTCATACAAATTCGTAACTACACTCGATACAAGACTAGCGACTATCGGCTGTACAAACTTTGTGACAGAGCGCCTAACGATCATTCTCGATCACTTTGGTTCCTCTGTATTTAATCCCGTAAGAAACCCCTAACAAAGCCCGTTCCATACTCGTAACACGCAACGTAACTCTGAGCTTTTTTATTCGGCTTGTAGTAAATAACTTACAATACAGTTATTCTTTATTTAACTGTACCCTACTTAAGGCTGTAAAGACAAAATGGGTCGGCTATTACCATAACAAAACATAAATCCAAACACAAATCATCTGAAAATATGGGTCGAGAGGAAGGGGCGCCAACGTAGTGGATTGTAAAATATATTAAAAGAAATTAGGAGAGTAGTTTTGAGATATTTTTAAATAAAAACAATGTATATTTTAAATTACAAAATAATAGATGTATATAAGTACCTCAATAACAATATAATAACTGACTTATTCTTACATAGCTTACTTAACTGTTAATTTAATGTTGTTGGCTATATGTAACCTTATTAAATTATACGTAACAAATAATAAGAATAGGCTGTTTCCAAGATATGGCCAAAACGTGCCTATAATACTCGCTGTAATGTGTCATCCGTCAAAAAACCTATTTCTGTGAAGAAGAGAATTCTCGTTTGGGATATCTGCCAATTTCATTTAAATCTGTTTAGACGTAATTATAATTTTAAATATTAAAATATCCTCATGGCATGGAGTATCACGTTCCTACAATACCGCTTACTAGCTGTCTCTCGCACATCTCTCTCTCTCTCCCCGTCAATCTTACGGAACATTATCTTTACATTATATATGTATACAAGTAAACAAACTTACATTCTCTGTTTGAGTTTGAATGTTTTTAATTTAAAATTTATTTTTCAATATATAGCAAAATTTTAAATTTAGCTTAAATTACGCAGATATAATTATATTATAATATTTATGTTTGTATACTTCATAATTATTATAAATAGTATTTGTTCTACAGCTGCTAAAAAAATAAAATAGTAAGCTACAAAAAAATGTTATCCTTTTACAGAAACTCATCCATTTCGTTAATGCTCATCAAATGAACTGCTTTACTGCGTTTTTATTAGTAAAAAACTATTAAGCATTTTCTGTATCACAGATAACCTAATACGATTTTGTAGAAACTGTGTTCGAGACGTGGATCGAATGGAAAACGTCGACCTCAATAGCTTTTGCCAATATCGGATGTCTTGCCTTGCCCCTTTAACCTAGGGTTGTCACAAGTCAGAAACTGTGGAAATTTGGACAATAAAACTATCAACCACACACGTGCTGTAGTATTCTGTTGATAAGAAAAGTTTGTGAACATCCAGAAAATATTAATATAGATAAAAAGTGATAAAAACACAATAGCTTTTTACGATATTTTTGCAGAAACAAGTACTTATGAAATAAAGAGTAACAAAAATAGTTTATAAAGGGATCTTTTTTTAATTTACTTCTTTTTCAAAATACTATTTTTTTTATTTAATAGGCTGCAACTATTAATCAGGTGTTCAATTTTTAGGAACTCACTTAACTTTTAATTCAATAAAAAGTAAATTGGAACTTAATAAAAAATTACTTAAGAGAACAAAGACTTTAAGTATATTTTTCAATACACACATTAATTAGTTCACTCATTAATAAACTTAAGCTTCCATAGTATGTATAATAAGTAGATATATTTAGATTTGTCTTATATTAAAATCTAAAATTCTGGATATCTAATTATCTGGTGAAATGATTTTGTTTCAAATAATAATCGTTAAAAGTATTTAAAGATCTATTAAACTCAACAATGTGGACAGCGTTTAAGCTACTCCTTATCTATTACTTTTATTTTTATTTAGCGGGTGACAGAAATCTAACTATAAAATTTCTTTAGAATCAATAGAAAAATTACTGATCGTGGTTGTGACATATGGGCGGACGGACGGACACACACAACTATGCAGGCACCGTTTTTTTTTTCATTTCTTTTTGAGCCTTAAAAAGACTATTCATCGCTAATTTAAAAAAAAATACTGTAAAGTTTGTTATTTTTAGAGTTAAAAAAGTGTCAACCCTATTATATATTATATATAAAAAGTCCATTTTGTGTTCAATACAAATGGGAGCAACGGAAAGGGGCAACGAATTGTTTATCTTTTACCCGTTGCAAAATTGACATCACAGGCTATCCTATTATTTGTAACAAATGATAAACAATTAATAGCTTTGAAATATTGAGTACCTAAGGTCAACGTGAACTGTAAAATATTTTGCTTTTACCTTATAGAATAGAACCGCCACAGCGACTTCTTCTCCGTATCGTAAGGAACCCTAAACTTTTCAGGACAATAAATAAAATTCATCCATTTTATGCTATGTATATGTCGCAGGCAAATCGTATAACTCGTCGTTTTACAATATGCCTAGGCAGATCGTAAAGTATGGAAACGAAAGGAACAGAAATCGCACTGTATAAGTCATGTATGTTAGGTTAGGTTCAGTTTCTCTTTTGTAAATGTAGATGCGGAGCGAGCGAAGCGAGCGGAGTGTTCCAGCCAAGCTTCATATAATAATTTGTTCAGTTATATGATAATTTTTATTCCATACTTTACGATCTGCGAAGGCATCTTGTGAAACGGCGAATGATACGATTTGCCGGCGGCATATATATTCGAAATCGGTTTTGAAACCGGAGATTTTTTCACAATTAATTAAAACTTTAAAAATCTGACTGCAAAACATTAAGAACAAAAAGCAATTAACAAGTGAACCTAAACCATATCACTCCTGTACCTATAAAGTCACGGTCGCTATGTTGTTTAGTGACATTTTGTAAGCATTCTGTACTATTATTGAATTTGCACTTAAATTATTCCCTCGTGATTATTATAGTTAAATATTTGGTTAAGTGCGAAATTCCAAAGTTGTCAGTTTACTATAAAGTGGAAATAATAATAAACTTGTATTTGTTTTGTATTGTATGTTTTTACAACGTTTATTTCACCTGTTTGGGTTAAAGTTAAAACTTGCAATCGTAATTTCGATCACTTTCCGACTAGCTAGAACGCTCAAATTTTCAGAGTAGACCAGAACTCGGTGACAATAAAATAACCATTTGCGAGCTATACCATAACATCAATTTTTACTGCCAAAACCCTTCATTTTGTATGGAAATTTAATTGACAAAATCGTTAGACCAACAGTGCACCTATGTGATGTGTTTAGTAACGTGATAATGAGTTGTGTTCAATGTCAATGGACTGAAGGAAAAACTGTGTGTTGTCGCTAGGTGGAGTAATGAGTTTACAATTGAATAATTGCGATGTCGCTACTGATGAGTTTATGCTTGAACAAAGTTATACCTCGGTTATATCTATCAAGACTTAAAAGTATAAAAAAATTTGAGAAAAATTGCTATGATGCTATTGTATACATATGTATAGATATATGTTGTACGATAGTTGAAAAGTGCCCACGGTTTTTACCCGAGGGTAATGTGTTTCACGCGTAAGTATGTATGTATGAAGTTTGCTTTTTCCCTCCTAGAAGAAGTTTTAAAAAACTAAAAAAAAAAACAAGATATCAAAACTTTGTAAATACTTTTAACAAAAATTGTTTTGAGCAAAACTCAAATTTAGCGGCGTTATGCACTTTTTTTGTTATGGGTAAAATATGATAAACTCGCGTCAGGCTGATCGAAATTCGAAAAACGGGAACCATTATGCCACGCCATAAAAATTCGCAAGACGGAAACCATAATGCCACGCCATAATATAATGACTGGCAAAATAAAAAGATTGATTTTGAAGTGAAAACTTCTTTAGCGGCGTTGTGCACTTTTTTTGTTATGGGTAAAAAATGATAAACTCTATAGGAAGAATAAAAAGTAAGAAGAAATTGGGTTAATGAAAAGATGAAAGCGCGGATTACACATGTTAAAATGTTATGTCCAGGTTGTATATTTTCGCTTCTGCCGGCACTCCCGGTGTGCAACCTGTTTTTTTTGAAGTGTAAACTTCTTTAGCGGCGTTGTGCATTTATTTTTTTGGGTAAAACATTCTCGCTTCTCTCACTCTCGCGTCAGGTCACGTGTCCTGATCGCAAATCCATATAAACTTCGTAAGACGGAACTCGCGTCAGATTTAATGACATTAGGTCAGATTTTGTGATGGATAAAAATGATGCACTTGCGTCAGACTGATCGTCACACGGAAACCATAATGCCTATTATAATTTTGAAGTTAAAACGTCTGGAGCGGCGTTGTGCACTTTTTTTTGTGATGGGAAAAAATGTTAAACTTTATAGGACGAATAAAAAGGAAGAGGAAATTGGGTTGATGAAAAGATGGAAGTGCGGATTACTCATGTTAAAATTTTATATCCAGGTTGTATGTTTTTGAAGTGAAAACTTCAAAAAGGACAATTCTTAGAAAATTCGTAAGACAAAAGTCGCGTCAGATTTATTATGAGTAGTATAGGGAGGTTGGATATGGGATTTTAATTCTATGACAGATTGAGATGTCAAATATACTAAGTCAAAAAAGTAAATAATCAAACATTATTATTTATAATAATGAAAGTGCGGAATACACATGATAAAATGTGATACGATACGCTACGATACGAGGTCAGATAAAAGTAATTGTAGAGCATAGCTTACTTTACACTGGATAGAAGGTATATCTATGTGTTGACGAGTCAATAGGTGATTTTATAGGAAAATAAATAAACAGTCTCTATTTATTATGTTACGTTGTGTCAAAGAAAATAGTCTAAAGTTAGAGTAGAGACGTGTAATAGGATAGACAGCCAGTTCTATAGCAGTAGTGGCATAATAATATATTACGTTTAATATAGCTTATTACATTATCGAGACAGATATTGCTCAAAAATATACAATGGGTCAAGACATGTCATTTGACATATATGAGTGTTAAGGCGAATTGTGTGTTAAGGACATTGGTTCTGTACAATTAAATTTGACGTATGAGTTATCTTGTAACATATTTGAATGATAAACGCGAATCGTGTGTAAAGGACATTGGTTCCCTACAATTCCATATGACGTATGAGTCGTAAGTTGTGTTTTATTTATAATAAATAAATATCTATACAAAGTGATGGTAAGTAAATAGCTAGTATGTTTTCACTTCTGCCGGCACTCCCGGAGTGCAACCCGTTTTTATTTTAGATATTTAATGGTTCTCATTGTACAGAACAGAACCCCAAGTTGAAGCATGTCTGTTTTCATTGATAAAAATTACAGTCCTTCTTTATACACTTCTTGTCTGTTTGCTATTATTTTTCTATCGCTAGCCATAAAACAATCGATCTGCCAGACATCCGATTAAATTTCTTCTGTCTATAAAATTGAGCAAATTTTTAAGTTTGATATTTTTATATCTTTACATATATATTTATTTATATAAGATCTATTGTGGTACCTACTGCGGAATAGAAAAAGTAATTGAGATATAACATCCACCCTTTGGTCCTTAATATACCTGGAATACTAAAAGGGGAAAGAATTAAACGAAAAAGGAAGGTACGCTTTCAGTAATAAACAGGCAAAATTGTGGACAAAAGGAAAAACGTTTTGCTCTTCTTTTGTGTCACGTACGCGCTCATCCGTTCCGTCGAATATTGTAATTAGCTAAAGTATTAAGGAAGGTGGGGTAGTGTCGGTAAAATCTAGCGGAAGTAAATTATACTCCAAGACGCAGAATATTCACAAGTACGTCTCTAGATTTGCGAAAAGTGAAATAAAACATGGTAATATTAGAATCCTAAAATAGCCAAAAAAAACTAGCGCTAGTACCTACTAGTGTCAGTAACGATAGTAACAGAGTTTTTGCTTAAAAATTGATGATTAAAAATTATAAAAATAATTAACTGCAATGAAAAATAAATATAGGGTTTTTAAATTCCAAAACCCCTCTCAGTTACTTTTTTTTTAATACGTTTCATTAATTTACCCGTCAAAACGTAGAAAGAAAACAAACTTATTACTACTACTTATTTTCACATTAATGTTGAATCAAAAAGATTCATTTTCATTTAAATTTACCTTTTTATACTTGTATTTTATTTTGCACAACTTTATATTCTAAATTGGTTTTGTTTTACAGCATTGTATGTTGAGTACGTTAAGTCTCAGAGGTTTGCCTTGAGCTTTGAAGCGTGCAAATATAACTTGTGATACGCGAGAGCTCGTACATGTTTCAATTTTCATCGTTTTAAAATGAAAGAACAGTGTTGTAAGCTTTGTGTTATGTAAAACAAAACTCACCAAGTGCGAATAGTACTTAGATCAAGAACTAATATAAGTTTGCCGATGTCAGTCCCAAAGACGCTTATTCCACGATCCGTACTTTCCTTGTTCTATTATGGAGAGCCGAAAATTGAAACCACTCTGCCCAAGGTTTGCAAATAACTATGGACTGAAATCTTGGTCGAATTCGATCCAACCAAGAGCTAAGTCTATGCGTTTACCACATTAAAAAGCTCTAGTCCCAGAATACCAAAACATATCTATTACCAAGACTCTTCTATTTTCAAGTTTTTTTATAAAATTAGGTAAATTTTATGACCAAGAAACTTGGTACATTCAACAGAGCATAGCACTTCGTTACGTTGGGACAAAAATTGCTACTTTATTTATAGGTTGCAAGTCCAGCCCTTCATTAATTCCTCTCTGGGCGGCTGCACCTGGGTAGCAACTTTAAATCTTTTGTCTTAGTCTAAAGACGAACTGTGCGAGCATACTTGACAATCCTAAACTTACAAGCGTTATTGAACTTTAAAGTTTGTGGAAAGAGTTTGCTTCCCTGTGCGTGTTCTACCGCTTGTATGATGGGATGTGTTCTGAAAAATTGTTTAAAGTGACGCCGACGCCGACGGCTATACAGCTAGTAGTTCATCTTAGAACTTGAATGGTACTGTGCTGGTTTGGAGGTGCTTCCTCTTGCGAACCCTTATCAATAGGCCTGTGGTAAACCTGTATTCAATCAATTTGCCTTTCGATATTGTGACCTCATGTTATAATTTCTTTGAAAACTGTCGAGAATATATGTTATAAAGATTTCATTATAACAAAGTGTTTGTTTATTACTTCAACTATAGTTTAGGTTATCTCATAAAGTATCAAAATTTGGAGGACTAGTATACTATGACGTAGATGGGTAACAAACACAGCTATCTCCACACTGGTCTAAATCAAACTCGACAATCTATGAGACTATCTAACAAAGGTGGATATCCACCAGTTCTATGTAAATGTTGGTTAAAATAGGCTTATTACCATGCTACTGCATAAAAAATATCTAAGCTAAGAGATAAATGAATTTCACAATATCACATTTTATAACTTCCTACAAATTCCAATGATGTGGATATTGCTGCCTTTGATATTATATGACTCAAATATTTTTAATAACTTTCGCTTCTCTCAAGAATTTCTTCTTTATTTATCTTTGCTCTTAGAAAATAACCATCATTCCTTCTACGGATACTATTTATTATAAATATAAAATATAAATAAAACTACAAGTATTTCAATAATATGCATAAAATGCAATGTAATATTCAAACGCAATATCGATCTTGACAATATTTAGAAAGAAACTTAGTACCTCACGGGATGGTCTTAAATATAAACATTTCTTTATGAAACTGTTATCTACTTGAGACTGGGGGTCGACATACAAATGGGTCGGCTATTATCATAACAAAACACAAAGACAGCCTCCACAAATCATCCGACAATATGGGTTGAGAGGGTCGTATTTTGTCCTCGCTGAGTGGATACCGTCGCGCCGTAAGACATTAAGTACATTTGAAACTACTATTATTACTAACTATTTTTTTACTAAATCAACATTAGATGTCCAAGTACACCAAACTGTGCCAGATCGAAGGTCCTGGGTTCGATTACCGGTAAGAGGCAGCAGAGCGTATTTGTATTTTGTAAAAGCTATGTCAAGTCGTTTGGGGTCAAATACTATCAATAAACGGTTGATGTTTGTAATATTAAACTCCTCATATCATAGTATGATGCGAGTGATACGAGAGTTTTTACTATATTGCAGCCCACGGTGACCACAATGAAGAGTATGAATATTTAGTTTCAAAGATTGATAGATTATATTGTAATTATAATATAATATCATACAAATATATTAAACAAAATAAAACTATACTATGCACCATTCTCCAAGCCCAATGTGCCTTAAGCACCAGGGCCGTTCGATCCCGACGACATGCGTGAGGTAGACGGCGAAGTGGAGCGCAGAACTTCTCTGCCCCCACAGGACCCCCTGCCCCCCTTCTCAGTAGACGAAGTCAAACAGGTCAGCAAAGACCTACACCTCCGTAAAGCCCCGTAAAGGCGTGGACGGTATCTCTAACGATATCCTAAAACGCCTCACTCTTCCCCTTCTCTGCCTTCTAGTAGCGATTTTCAACGCTGCTATCGAAAATTGCACCTTTCTTCTCAATGAAAAGATGCAATTGTTATAGGCATCCACAAGCCAGGCAAAGCTCGTACCGAGCCGTCCTCCTACCGCCCTGTAAGTATACTAAAGGCCCTTGGTAAACTTTACGAACGCCTCCTCCTCGCTCGCCTACGGAACGCTATAGTCTCCAGAGGCATTTTAATAGACGAGCAGTTCGGCTTCCGCGCCAAACACTATTGCGTCCACCAATTCCTCCGTATAACGGAACATATTCACACTAGCTACCAACCAGTATAAGGTAAGCCCCGGCACAAGGGGCGCTGTCTTCTTCGATGTAGCGAAAACCTTCGACAAAGTCTGGCACAACGGTTTAATTTATAAACTGTACAACTTTCAGTTGCCAGACCGTCTCGTGCTCATCATACGAGACTACTTGTCGAATCATAGCTTTTGCTATAAAGTTGAAGGCACTCTCTCTTCCCCCGTCCCAAAGAAGCAGGCGTCCCAAAAGGGTCCGCGCTCACCCCTATCTTGTACCTTCGGTACACCAACGACATCCCTAAAACGATAGGTACCCAATTAGCCCTCTTTGCGGACGATATCGCTATTTATACCACCGATAGGCAAGTGAGTCGAATCACTAAGAGACTCCAACCCGCTATCACCGCCCTAGGCGAATAGTTCCGGAAATGGAGAAAAGACAAAAGCTCTGCCGTTCTCTTTACCTCAGGCCGCCCTCCGCGGCCATCTCCCCTCTCATTCTTCGGTCATGCCATTCCCTGGCAAAACAAGACCAAATATTTTGGTTTGAACCAGGATAGGCGTTTGAACTTCCGCGATCACACCAAAATAGTTAGATACCGAGCCGCCTTTGTCCTCGGTCGTCTTTATCCCATGATAGGCAAGTGCAGTAAGATGTCGCTTAGAAATAAGCTGAATCTTTACACAACTTGCATCCGCCCCATACTAGCTTATGCTAGCGAAGTCTATGCGTTATCCAAACGCAAACTCCTTAAACTCCAGACCCTCCAAAACCGCTTTCTCAGAGCGGCCTCCGGAGCCTCCTGGTACATGCGCAATGCAGACCTACACAGGGACTTCGAGCTCCCCACGATTCCCCAATATTTCAAAGATCTGGCAGTCCGCTTTTACGAGCGTACACAAAATAACCCGAATGGATTAATAGTGCAATTAACAACGTATCTTTTCCCCGACCGACCTCGCCACGGACATAAAACTATCGTTAGGCGGCCTCGGCACGTACTAACGGCCCCAGATGACGATCAAGCTGTTCGGATAGCGGGATTAGTCTCTAAGACCTCCCATAATAGGGCATCCCCTCTAACACGACGCTGACGTACCCGGGTTCGTCGACGCCCGCAAGGATACACGAGGTATCAAAGAGTGCCGGGGCGCTTTTCGCCCCCACTCAATCGCAACCGCACCCGCGTAACGGAGAACTCCCCTCCTGGCGGAGACTCACCTTTAGGTTCGAGACTCACGCCGAACGAAGGGACGCCCCGAGAGCGCCAACCCAAGCCGAGGCTCCCCCCGCCGGGAGCCCTTGAGCGTTGAGCGCTATATGGGCTGAGGCTCCTTCAGAGTCTCGCCCCAAAAAGCCCGGTGAAGCAGTAATGGCTGCAACACCCAATTGCATATTCAAATGCAAATATGCACCATTTTTTTTTATACCGCTAAAGCGGCAAATAAGCCCTACTGATGGTAAAGGGTCACTACTTGCGCGTTGCCGATCCTTCAATAATCTTATAACTTCCTTCTTGAAGAACTCCATACTGCTTTAAGAAATAGAATATAATATCTATAGCTTTTCACCTCTTCAGGGCCTATCCGCATTAAGTAGGCACGCGCTCTGTTTGACAGTATGAACGTAAAGTTAACAAACTTTTGCTAATTCAAATTATTTATAGTTGCATAACTTTTCACTAGTCGAAAAGTAAAAAATAATTTCCATTAAATATTTTTTTCACAGTAAAACGCTTTATAAATTGGTACAAGTTCTGAACCAGTAGTCACTTCCAGTTTTTTTTCGCGATCTTTCCAAACTATACTATGATGACCACGTTACATGACATGGTAATTTGACATTAGCTTAGCATTCAATCAATTAAAAAATATTTTTAGTGAACATCAATGGCATAGGATTTAGCCGATACTTAGTTGCAAATTTACTCGGGAAATATGTACTCGATCAAATAAGACAAGAGAGATAGATGATATAGCAAAATAATAGGACAGATGTACGTATAGTCATTGTATTGGTTACAGTTTTATTTTAGGTAGATGCTCTTTCTTTTTAACTTTGTTTTTATAAAATTTATTTCCTCAAGTCTGTTTTATGTTATAAGATTGTGTGTAGGAAGGTCGAGAACTTTGATGTCGCGGAGCGAGAGCAAATATAATTTGTGCCGCACGTGAGAGCTTGTGCATATTTCAATTCTCATTATTTTAAAATGAATATTACTCCAGTTTTGTATCTTACCTACCTTTGTACCTTATTTACTTTTTAGTATTTTGTACCCAATGTATTGTGGCGATACAGTCCGTTTTTGAGATTCTGTGAGCTACATTGGTTACTTTAGTTCTCTAAGAGTCCTTATTTCGGATTTGATCCTTCAGAAACACTCCGAGTATATCCGCGCGCTGTTCGAAGTCGAACTTGTGGACCAGACCCGCTGTAAGTGTTCAGGTTTCGGCGACGTAAGTCACGATAGGTAGGACGCACTGGTCAAAGATCTTCAGACTCTATCGGTACAAGTCCTTTATATTTATAATATTTCACTGTCAAACGTCTTCCACCGATTACAACATTGTACGTACATATACTACCTTTAAATATATCTAGAGATTGTTCCAACGTCATCAGGCATTAAATTAATTATAAAATCTTTCTGAAAATGTCATTATCTTAGGAATATTTGGAAGCATTAAGGATATTATTTGTGTTACCTACGCACCTGCTCGTTTCTAATTTCACAGCACAGAGCTCGTTTAAGGGTCGCATACGTGATCAGAATCTATGCAAAACTTCTCCTCTCGTCCCTGACTGTTCTTACATTATTAAAACTTAATTTCACTCTTAGACCATCTTCAAAAAAGTCGATGCCTACATCAATCTATTATTAATCAAGTCACTACGATGTGAAACTATATACTGAGATGATTTCATGCTTAGGTCCTATTTATTAATTATCAAGTGCGGGTTGGACTCGCGCACCAAGGGGTTTCTTCCTAATAAGGTTTAACAAACGTTTTTATTTATATTTTTAAAAAGTCTAGATAATCAAAAAAAAAATAATGCAGACGGTGTTGTTTTTTTTTACATTTTCAGTCATAATTCAAAAAAAAAAACTATAACAGTTGTTAACATACAAATAGTATGCTAAATAGTTGTTAAAACGCTAACAATTTTTTAAGTCTGTAAGTACTTTGTGTAATGATTTATACTTTGTAGGTATTTTACATTAAAATCTCCCAATTAGCTCCCGCATTGAAATTCAAAGAGGCTGTAGAAGACATTGCGAAGATTCCTTCAACAATCATGAATAACGTAACTGAGACTGAATTGCATTTAAGATAAGTAAAATATTACAAAGATCAATGGCTTATTTAAAACAAAATACTGTGTTCAGGTTTGTGCAAGCAAAAAAACTGGTTTGTGTAGCTAACAAGCTAAAAGAAAAGAAGAGTTTGTGGCCCAGTAGCATTAATTTATCGGAAACGATAAGCGCAGTTAAGCAACAGCGGGTGCGGTCAGTACCCAGAAGGATGACCGCCTAGCGAGCGGTACATCGCAGTTGTTAATCCAAGTCAGAGGCCTTATATTTTAAAGCCCGGCTTGAAAACTCTGACAATCGAGTTGACACTAGCTAGACGGGCTAATTCCCACTGGGCCAGTTTGCTGGACTGCCCCTGCAAGCATCCTACTTACAAAACAACCAACGGCAGTTTTAAGTCACAAATCTTAGACACAGAAGGAACCTGAATGTAATGTATCAAAGGGACACTGAGTAAAATTTAACATTGTGCTTCACAAAATAACGACTCGGCACCTTTAAAGTTGCTTGCGAAATGTTATATTGACACTAAATATTAGTGACTAAACACAACACTACATCGTACGTCACAATGCATTGTTAGCATTAGTCTCAATTAAATACTTTGTGTAATATGAATTCTTCTTTGTTTTATTTTCACAGCTCACCTACATAATTGAACAATTTAAATCATAAATTATCAAGTCTCTACCTACTATAGTTTACAGAAATTTACAGAACTTTTAAATATAAATAATCTCTGCAGCTTAATTATTGGAAGAAAGCTTATTTCCAGGTACTTCATAAATTCATTATTCCGTAGAAAACTTCAACAAAATAATTATTGGAGCGGAAAATGTGAATTAGTACATTTCATGAAACTCATTGGCTGTCTCGTGTTTTATTACAGAAAGCTAAATCATAAATTGTTCATACACCAAATCTCCTGAAAAAGATAAATAGTTACAAAGTGAGTTTTTCAAAAGTTAGTAGTTAAAGTGCACGAGATAAAACTGTAAAAGGAAATAGAACAACATACAAAAGGAAGTGAGATTGCACCAAAAACTTCCAACATAATATGTTGCCAATTCTTTTGTCGTAAAAAGTAAATCTTCATGCATATAAAAATATATATTGTTGTTGTAGTTATGATGAATAATTTTGAGTTCGCATTTATGGACAATGTTCTTGTGTTTTGTTCAATAGAAATCTGAATTTGTCTTTGGACTGGAATGGCGTAGAGAACCCGCGATGGAGGCTTCAGGAGGCCGCGCGGCGCATCCCCAGGCCTCTTCACGTCGCGTCTCATCTCGTTGCTCGTAGTGACACGAGACGCCTAGCTGCGCCGCGTCTCTGTGTACTTCGACACGTAAGCTTTCTTCTTTTTGTGTAGTAAACAAGGTCCAGATTGGGTTGCTATGTCAAAAATGCCGCGCCGCGTCTCGGTATGAGCCGACCCTAAGGAGCACATGGGGTATATGCACCGCGCAACTCAGAGTTATATTCAGAATCTATCACGTGGAAATAAAATCACATATTATGCAGAAAAAAAAGCCCTGCAACAGGTCTGTGTAACTGAAAAGGCAGGATGTGGAGATTGCGTAGACCTTGCTACAAACCGTAGACCGTGCTCGTAGACATTATCGCTACGCGGTGCTTAGGAGAAGGCTGTTATATGCTACGCAGGTCGAAGCTACGTACGTAGCAACATTAGACTTATGGTCTATACAGGCATCCAAATGCCGATATGGAACTGTAATTAAAGTTGGTATTATTAGGGTTCTGCAGCCAAATAGCATAACCGAAACCCTTATAAATTCGTCATGTCCGTCTGTCCATCCTGTATGTCGCAGCCTTGTGATTCCTTAGGTAGACTCTAATGAAATATTATTGAAAACCGCTATACAGATATGTTATTTAATAAAAATATTTAGGGATAGCGCTCCATACATTAAACCGAAGAATGAATTTTTTTAACGCACCCCATCGTTTAAATGCATTTATTTAACCAACTTTTTCTGTTAAAATTATATTTTTAAATACAAAAAAATATTGGCTAAACTCAAAATAGTGATTTTAGCATATGAAAAAATCACGATAATGCTTTATAAATACTAAAAAACTGGCCAAGTGCGAGTTGACCTCGCGCTCGAAGGGTTCCGTCCCATTATCTATAAAAACAGTAAAAAAAAATTTATATGGGACCCCCCCTTAAATATTTGTTTTATTTTATTTTCTTTGATTATTTTTAAAGTGAATATTTTGTTAATATTTCAAACTTTTACCTGTTGCCGTTATCAATATCGAGAAAAAACGAGCAAATAAATCAC
Organism: Apoda limacodes; assembly: GCA_946406115.1. Lineage (NCBI taxonomy): Eukaryota > Metazoa > Arthropoda > Insecta > Lepidoptera > Limacodidae > Apoda > Apoda limacodes. The sequence continues at coordinate 35,012,019 of OX291542.1, read as the reverse complement.
GTTAGTTGTATAGGAGCCCATTTTAATATTTATTTTATTCTGTTTATTAGTATTTGCTGTTATAGCGGCAACAGAAATACATCATCTGTGAAAATTGCAAATGTCTAACTATCATGGTTCATGAGATACAGCCTGGTGACTGACGCACAGATGAACGGACAACGGAGTCTTTGTAATAGGGTCCCGTTTAGTATCCCTATGGTACGGAACCCTAAAAATGAATATTGTTTTAGACAAAATCGGTTCATAAGTTTTTAAGATGTCTGCCATATTATTCTTTCTACGGAACACTAACGTACTGCGTTACTTAAACCGTGTGCGACTCCCACTTTGGGCGTTTTTTTAGTAGCATGAGATGCATTTTATTATTATTTATTGGATATCAATTGACTTGAATGATATTGAATTTTTACTCTATTTGAATCCATATTAATATTATAAGTGTGAATTGTAATATGTTTATATTCTGAAACACCTAAAATAAAATACTATTTACCACATATAAACGCGATAACGCACCACTATAACCCCGCACACTTATGATTATACATGAAAACATCATAGTCGCCCTTCTGTTACACCTTTAAAACAACTAACAAAAACTAGAACTAGTAGTTCCCACCGCCCCCTCCCTCCCCTTTTATCGGTAAACGTTAAACTGACAATTGAGATAACTTTGTCGACACGTTACTATTACTTTTAAGTAAATTTTGAAGTCGTTTTAATTTTTTGTTCAAATTTTATTTTACCTTTTAATTTTCAGTTAACTTACCAACTTTTAAGTAGTTAATTTTAAATTAAGAAAATAAAATTTCAAAAAAAATAATTAAAACGTCTTCAAAATTTCGTCAAAGTCAATTTACACGATCATAAATTCAATATAAAGAAACTTAGAATTACAGTTTTTAACAGAAATCGAAAACCTTCCAGGTTCATCATCGGATCAGTTTGTTGGGGCCAGCTTAATCTGAACCATTTAAATTTGCTTCATCAAAGTCGCTTATTTCTTAATCGATAAATCATATCGCACACTTAAAATAGGTATTATTAATAAGGTCATCAGTTCCACTTCACCATACGATACTCCCTAAATGCAAATGAATCATTTGTTACCAAAAATACCCAAATCACTCTGGTTTGCCTATAATATTTGAGGTGTTTCATCAATTCCTCATAGATCCCCTCAATAGAATCAGATTTTGATAAAAAATAGAACCAATCTTCCCCTTTCAAATAAAAAAACTAATTTTTTAAATCGTTTCATAAATGACGAATCTTTGAGGTAACCACCATTAAAATTCAACCAAAAAGAAAACCTCCTTCTTTTTTAAAACCTTTTAAAAATTAACTCTAATATACCTAATAAATATTTTTATACCTCTCTTAATCCTATTTACTGAAAAAAAAACGAAGAAAAGCCAACCATTCTATTTCCCTCGATAAATTTATTCTCGTCGTCCGGAACACACCGAAAACCGTTAAGCTCCATGATGGACGACGTCAATAAAAATATTCGCTCTCAAACATTAGAAAATAATTTTATTACTCACATCCGAGTTGACAAAAAATGCTTAAACGGTTTTCGACAGCACCAATTAAATGGAATACCCCGCATACTTTCGACTTAGTCGTTTTTTCAAATTCCAACCAAACAAAACAATCGATAAATGAACTTAACGCTCGACAACAAAGTCTAAATTAGTTTGGCACAGTAGCAGTGACAGGTTGTATAGAGATGGTTATCTCGTCGAAATACGGCTACTGTCTGAAATAAATCTCTAGAAACGCTTCTAGAGAACGTTTCTAAGATTACGGTTATAAGCGTTAATCCGGCCCACAATTAAACGAGTTAAATCAGCTTAATCTTTTGTAATCTGTCGGTTTAATTTGGTCGTTATTTTGCTTTACTAATCTAAACTAATGTTATAAAAACTAGTGTTTACATGTGTTAATTCTGCTTTATTATGACAATTATTTGGACATAATCCTTTATATGTTTTTAGCCTCTTATCCAGGTATGCTGCTGTTATTCTTGATATGTTTTTTTTGTGTAGTCTCTTTTAGCGGATTTTAACACAATGTGTTCATGTTTTTTTAGCGTTCATCTAAAAAGTTTGCGTTAAAAAATAAAAGTGCTAACGCAATGTCTTATTTTGCAGAAAATAAATGGTATTTTGGAAAAGTTAATGCATTAAGTATTATCAGGTAATCATTTTAAAATAAACTTTCTTTTTATTCTATCGCCTCTTTTATTTGCACTATTATAGGTAGAATGCGTTTTATGCTTCATATGCGAGCATTGGATCAGCATTTCAGATATAAACATTTCTCCGGCATTTATTGTGATAATAACTTATTCTATAGCTCCTATACAGTTGCGTAAGATTCTGTTACTTCCATAGTTAAAAATTTGTGTTGGTTGGCAATGACTGCCAATAGAACATTAAGCTCAGTTTCTTATATGCTACTAGCTGTCCCGGCGAACGTTGTTCCGCTGCCGTCCCTCTGTACCCGGCGAAAGTTGGTTTTTACCTATAGTGCCCGAGTCCGGCTCGCACTTGACATATCGAGATAAAAACTATCCTATCTTTTAAGTTGGATCAAATAACAGATATTTACGAAGTTTGATCAAAATCGGTTCAGTAGTTTAGGAGTCCATTGAGGACAAACATTGTGACACGAGATTTATATATATTAAGATTAGGCACCACTTTTTGTTTCTGGAATGAAGTTCTTTATGAGAAGTTATAATTAAGTCTATTGGCAGATTAGACCTTGACTGAAAGAAAAACGGTCAAGCGCAAGAAAGACTCGCACACGATGGATTCCGTACCACATTATAATTAACGAAAAAATATGTGACGACAGGTGATCATCTATGCAATGACTGACCACGCCCGACGTTGCTATACTCTTTGTATATTGTTTCCAAAGTTTGGTTGAACTGCTGAGCCGATTTTAATAAAATTTAGAATAGAGATAAACTAGGGTGAGGATCAAGGGTCAAGTGTAAGTCAAATAAGGTTTCGTACTGAATGAAAAATTCAAACCTTTTTAACCAACTTCAGAAAGGTAGGAACCGCTAATTAGATTTTGGCAAAATGAGAGAAGGGTAGTACTTAAGAACTTCTTACTAGTTTTACGTATATAAAAACATCAAGTATACGTCCAATTAGTGCACTAAGCTAATCCATAATTTATAGCAAAAAAACGGAAGTCCAAGTGGGAGTCCCGTTTTTTGGGTTAATTTTTTTTTTTATATATATATTAGTTTTTATTTATATTTCCTGCATTTTGGTAGCCTTTTTTGATAAAAGACTTTAGTCAATATTTTCCTGTACCGTTTCATTGAAATCTATTACATACTGTCGTTATCTACAGTTAATACACTTAATTATCTTAATAATAAAAAAATACTGATCATCATTAAGTTTATTTAAATAGACTTCACAAACGCATATAAGTTGTTTATTGGCCGCTAATTACCGTTGACCTCAGATGGCCTTACGAGAGTTGAAATCGAGCAGAATTTATTTTCTTTTATAACGAGTGCGGAAGGCCGTCAGTGCTCTCACCCTAAGAGAGCGATTAAATCGTGCACGAGGTATCGATCGCTTCGGACAGTCGTATTATTCTGAAATCTATTTTATCTTAAAGATTTGTCTTATTTTGTAAACTTAAACTCAAGTAAACTATGATTTTGGTTTCAAATTCCCATTCAGTAAACCCACTGTGCGCTAATTTAACTCACACTTGATGTTATGCGAATAAAGACTCGTTAATAAGGAAAGCTCGTGGTAGGGCTGCGCCAACAGCAGTAACATAAGGTAGGGCTGCGACAATAGCAGTAACATGAAGTAGGGCTGCGACATCAGCAGTAACATGAATTAGGGCTGAACAGCAGTAACATGAAGTAGGGCTGCGTCTACAGCAGTAACATGAAGTAGGGCTGCGTCAACAGCAGTAATATGGTCGTCAGAATCTTTAAGTACGTACCAAGGGCATCTGATAGGTTGCCAATCAACGGAAAAAAAAAGAATTAAATACGCGTTTTCAGTCTTTATTCATTCATTAAAACGATGCGCTGAGCACCTAAAGTAAATTTAAAAAATAAAATTTATATTTAAATCGTCGTGCTGCAATGACCGCTAAACCTGGATTCGTAGTGGGTATTAAACAGCAAATAGGTGATGTTGTTGTACCTTTTTAATTAAATAAAATAGAATAAAGTACTCACGACGGCGGTATTCCCCCGATGAAGACATCAGAGTTGGTGGTGAACTTTCCGAAGAGGAACTCTTTCCCGCGAGAGACCTTGCTCTGGGCGGCGCCGTCCACTGCGAGGGACGTGTGCTCATCGCGACGCGCAACCTTATCAACAAATCATCATTTCAAGCAACCACAACTAAAAATACAAACTGTAGGATATGAACATCAATCAGCCTATAGCTGAACTTACAGTTGAACTATATTATTTAGTCCTTCCTAATAAACGCCACCACTGAATTCTGCAAATGGTATTCAAGAATACAAGAATTTCAGATCATTTAATACAATATGTTTGTAGGATCCGAAAATAAAATGATATCGATCTGATGACGATACTGAATAAGGTCGGAAATTGCCCCCCTGGTCCTCCGCCTTAAAAATCCAGTAATACATCGACTTGCAGATACCCTAACTTACAATACCCCGACGTTCAATACCCCGACTGACGCTACGTCATAGAGAATCATAGCGTAATAGAAGATGTAAAACCTGGCTACTTAGAACCTATTGTATCAAAATGGTGAATACGACAATGACAACCTTAAGGTTTTTTCCTCAGCAAACGCAGTGCAGTTGAAAAACATGGTAATTAAATTCTTTATTAAGTTTGTCAGACACGCCAGGTCAAAACTGCCAATCACTAAACTCTGGTAATTCACAACCATCGTTGATTGCGTTTTAAGAATCCACGACTTTTACACCAGTTATTTTAGTGCAAATTGATCATTTGTATGAGAAGACCAGATTCGAGTTCTCATAGATATCCGAATTCCTTTACTAGATTAAGAATAATTCATTACTATAATATTATACTTCGTTTGTACTTTTACAACCAGTAACTATTGTATGCTGGCATTAAAATAGTATTATAATTAGTTTATACAGCAAATTCTTGTTTATTTCTCTTGACGATTCAAAAGCGTTTTAAACCCCAAATAAAAATATTTTGAATTATGAATTTGTAATTGTATTATTACTTTATATAGTAGAGTTCCTTTCCGGCTCTTTTCGGTAGAAATTAACACTTGTATTATATTGCAGTCACGATTCAAAAGGAACCTACTTGAATAAATAGTTTTTGATTTATTGATTGACTGATATCTCGGGTGGGAATAAAAGTTCACGAAGTTCTGGAAGTCAGAGTATCAGCAGCCTGCACTTCAGGCGGGCAGACGACCTGTTTAGAGCTTGGGAGCCATTGGGTACAGGCGGCTCAGCACCACCTGATTGTTGTTCTGTTCACTCACAATGCGGCCGTTCTTACAATTTGGAAATTATAAAACTTACCTGAACTTTGTGCCAGTGACCGTCATTCAGGTTGTTCCCGACTGTAATTATCTGAGCACCACCACCCAAGTTATACCTCAGTCTTAACGCACCGTTCACTAACTTTAACTCAAAAAAGTCGTAAGTTCCACCGTCATCGGTGTACAAAAGTAGTCCATTTGGCTGATCTGTTTTGAATTCAAGTTCCAATGTACCGTTCAAGCCTACGTTCCACTTTCGGAACTGCGAATATGGATTCTGCTTGTCTAGTACAAAGGCTAAGTTTATGTTGAGCGAAAAGGACAGGAGACAGAAGAGTACGTAGCGCATCGTTCTGATGTCTTCGAAGCACATGGCCGATGACTTCGTCACCATGTGACGTCAGAATTGCTTTGACACCTTCTTCGTTTCATGTCTCCTTGATCTGAAACAAGAGAAAAATCATTAATTGTCATCAAAGTATTAAAACTCTACAGTAACTGACGAGCTACGCATCATTTCTGACTTTTATTTGGTTCCTAATTAATTAATAGTTCAGCACTACCACGTGAGGTACACTGACGACCAAAAATAACTTATAATACCGTTTTTTTATTCCATAACAATATTATTAATCAGTATTATAAGTCCTTATTTCATTATTAATGATTAAAATAAAACCCCTTTTTTAATATTGTTTTAAAGATTCACGATTAATATCACTATTACACATAATGTTAAACGGTGTTAAATATACTTTTAATATACTTTTTGTTGCTTTATGAAGCTATATTTACAAATTTCGTCTGTTAATGTAAATAACGTTATTCTAGTTTTGTTTGTTTTGAAAGGTTTGTGGTTGTTTTGTTAAGAATGGAGCCGTATTACATATTCATGTTGTGTTTATTGTACTGAAATGTTAGTAAAGTTTTTGCAATGTTTTAGTTTGAGCCTTAACACGAATGCAGATTTAAAACCGATTACAGCAGTAAATGTTGACCATTGATTGGCTTAAATGTTCACTTATCAAATTGCCGCCATTCATAGAAATAAATGACATGTGAATTTAATATACATCGTCAGTTTACCAAAGAGATCTTAATTTTTTCATTGTATTTATTTTCAACTAGCCAGTTCTTTCTTTCAGCGTTACTCTTAACAAAGGATATACTTTACTCAAATGCACAATGAAGAGGAATATAAAGCAGCATTCTTCAGAATCTTAAGGCTCAAACTAAAACATTGCAAAAACTTTACTAACATTTCAGTACAATAAACACAACATGAATATGTAATACGGCTCCATTCTTAACAAAACAACCACAAACCTTTCAAAACAAACAAAACTAGAATATGGCGCCGAAACATCAGAAAATCTGTGGAATATACAGGACGTTTATATAAACGAGCAGTGTATCTGCAGGTAAAAGCCACTCGAGCTCACAAAAGAGCACCGAAGCAGCAGCTGAAAGTAGGCCAACGGAAAAACGAGCTACTGATGGTAACTCTACTTTAGTAACGGATGTACTGCCCTGTAATGGCTTTGCTAGTAGTAAGTATACAACTATTTTTATATGGGAAACTAATGCGAGACATATCATCTCGTTGCACTGTCATGTCAAAGTTCGTAGATTCAATTCCCATTAGCAACACCGTGGTTTCCGTACCAAAATTTACGTAATCTACAAACACAGACAAAAACAAAAAGTTTGCCGCAAAGCGGTCACCTATCCAATGACTGACCAAGCCCGACTAACTTTAAATATGGTATCGAAAAAATTTAAGTTGCTAATGGCTTGAGCCCGTCTCACACTTGACCGGTTTTTATCATTTGTTGCTGTACGTTTGTTTATTACTGTTTTTACAATAGAGGAAAAACACCGAAAGCATGTTTCTTGTATGGGGACCCCAGATAAACTTCAGCTTTTTGAACTTATTAATATTTTTTACATAATCCGCCATCATAACACACTAGACTTTGCCAGCGGCGCCGCCCGCCTTAAATTAATACTGTGATTTACACCTTAATTACTTACTTTTTATTCCGAAATTTCCTCGGGAATAACTATGACCGAGCTTAAACAAACTATAGCCACAGCTTGATATAGCAAACTTTATTTAGTTTGAATGTTAAATGTTTGAATATTTGCTATATCAAGCTGTGGCTATAGTTTGTTTAAGCTCGTTCATAGTTATTCCCAAAGGAATTTCGGGATAAAAAGTAAGTAAGCCTTTATGCTATTCCAGGACCTAACTTATATGTATGCCAAGTTTCATCTCGATCTGTCCAGTGGTTGCAGCGTGAAAGAGTAACAAACATCCATCCATACAGACAAACAAACTTTCACATTTATAATATTAGTAGGATATTCTGTAAAAATTTTCGGCTCCTGCGTATTTCAATTAGAAGATTGATAGACCCTTTATTAGTCGAACAAACAGATAGATGGCGTAGACTTCGTGATAAGGCTTGTAATGGCCACCTAATAATTCTTGAAACTTAATTAAAAAAAAAATCCAATAAGACTTTTCGAAATAGCACGTGCAACATTTCTAACAAAATTATAAAAACTAACAAAAGAGCGTTCATAGTCGTTTCATCTGCTAAGACACATTATCTAAACAAAGCTTTAGAAATGCAGAAACTCAAATATATTGACATACAAATATTCTTAATTTACAGCTTAGTAATAAAATTTAGAATTGCCTCATAATTTTTGCAAAAATTGACTAAAGTATTACCAAATGTCTAGGAACTTTAACTACTTCATCCAGGGTTCCAGTTACAAAAAATAAAACAAACGATCGCGTGCCTTATGAACCCACCACAAACAAGCGCGCTGTTTTCAATCTACCCCTCTTGGAATTAAGATAAATATTGTTGAAAATGGTTAAACGCCTCCCGGCTATTTTATTACCACACTTAACATAAATCTTTATTTTGTAGCATTACAACATATTTAGCACAAATAATAAAAATGAATGGGAGTTACTAATTTCAAACCCTATACGTCGCCTAGCCAATAAGGGACCTCGGGATCGAAACGGAGATGGAGACGCAAAACGTAATTAGTTTTAACCAGCCAAAAGGAGGTTGTTTGAAAGTTGGAGTTTCTCCTCATTTTTAGGGTTCTGGGCCAGGCAAATCTGACCTTAAATAACTGTCCCAAAGTAGTTAGTTAAGAAAATAGTAAGAGTTTTGATAGTTTATTTTTTTTTTCTAGTTTTGGATAATATAAAAGTAAAGTAGGTTTTCGTTTAACACCTGGTTTTCTTTATTTCTCTTTTTCCACGTATTTGAGTTGATACAAGGTGCATCTACCTATAAACTCAAATATTCAGTCAGTTCTCGTAAGAAACGCTTTTAGGCTTATATATCAAGGACTTACAAAAGGGGTAACCGATATATTATAAAAAGTAAATGATTTAATAGTTATTAATAATTATTCTGTTATAACAAAGAGCTTCTAACTATCAGTTAACAAATTATATAAAATAAACTCACCACGCAGAATAGATAGATATCTCTTCTTTGACGATATTGTATTGACTGAGACTGTTCCTACAATTAGAATCAGAACAGGACTGAAGGTTTGACAATCGCTTTCCCTACAGAAATGATCAAAACGGACGGACGTTTTCAGCCTACAACTGATTGTGCCGTATATATATATATATATATATATATATATATATATATATATATATATATATATATATATATATATATATATATATATATATATATAATACATAAATAAATCACCATGGGTTACTTAGTCAATACCTTCTGTTCTATTTAAATTGATCACCGAATACACCTATCTAATTTGACAACTTACAAAAAACGATTACTCTTAATTTTCATTGTAAAAGTAACTGTAAATATAATGCAACTTGCAACAATAGAAGCTTAATCACTTAAAGCTGATCAAACAACAAGTTACGGTCTTTTGCCAATACCTACGATTTTTTTCTTTATTACAGAAAACCCAGGGTCAAAAAACCACTTCCATCAAAAATAGACGATCACGAAAATTATGTAGGTCTACCGGGCTGAGCTCTGAGTATGAGCGATGAATTTCCACGAGATCTTCATCTATTCAAATTAACTTAACACTCGCAATATCTAGGTAAACAATTTACCTAGACATCCAACTAGAGACTAATACTTTTTAGGTACTTCTGGGTCCACCACAGGCTCCGTTGCACCATTTGAGTACGGAACACTAAAAGTCAGCCAAGTGTGAATCGGACTCGCCCAATGAGGGTTCCGTACGTTATGACCAACTATAGGTAGTTGGAAACATTTTAGAATGACGCCATTTAATTGCACCTTCATCAACTAGGTAACTGAAATCCTAAGAAACAATCGCAATAACACGAACATTATAGGAGATTATATTATATTATGCAACTTTTTATGTACTATCTACATCAACAGCTTTTTATTTGTAGTTTATTTCAAAACTATTTGTATTTTTAACATTTAAATCTATGTTTTTGTACAAAAACAGTTTTGTACTTACCCACTTTCATATTCTTTTTGTAATTCAGTTAAACTATTTTGGTAAAGAGAGCTGTTGATTTTAATTGATAATTGTGATATAATGATACGGCTGATTTTAATTATAGCTAGTTGCTACCGTGACTTTCGTTTATTCGTAATTTTCAAGAAGCAACATTCTTTATCCCAACCACGCCTGCGTGGAACACATTACGAATAGAAAACCGCAAAGTCACGTGGAAAGGGAAATTCGGATAGCAAAAAGTTAGCGCATTGCTTTTTGTATACTATTTGTTACGAGCTGCCTAACTATAGTAATTAAATAAACTACTGTACCGTTTTTATAACCCTTTTTTGTATTAGTAGTAATAAAAAATAAAAACTCTTCTATTTCATTAAATTAACTTAGTCAAAATATATATGAGCACATACATCTCGTATTCATAATATTGTTAAAATATCTATTAGCTTTCATCGTATTTACAATGTACATATACATACATTTACAATATAATTGTATTAATAATACAATATAAGTAGAGCGAGGTTTATGGATTGAATAGCACGTTATGCAGAAGACTAAGAACATAAGCATTTTGGAGTTTTTAAGTAATTGTGCATAAGAAATCAAAACAAACAAAGAACAATGCCATTTGGAACTCTGTAAAAATAATAGTCTAATCAAATTAGAAAATGAAAAAACATTGATCGGTAGAGTTTTGAATTTTGGTGTAGTTGTTCAATAGACCTCCCGTTGTGAATACTAAAAGTCCCCATCGATACCTGTTGCGCTCGCGCCGCCATCTTGGAAAAAAGTTCTGTTCCAGTTTTTCGGCAATATCGGCAATAATTATTAATACCATAAAATTGTGTATACAAAAACTGTAACCTTCTAAATTTTCTATAAAAAAGGCTGAAATATATTTATGCATCTCTAATACTTTTGCTGTAATCCGACATTGAGAAGTTTTTTTTACTTTGTTGCTATCGATGTTCATTTTTGTTTCTGTTTATAAATATCTTCAAAAACTTTTTCCATGACCCTACCTAGAGACATAAAGACCGACAGATATGATGATAAAGAGAGAGAGAGAGAGAAGGGGAAAGATAATAAAGGGGCAGATGCATTATGCGACATGATATGTATAGCATGTATCCTGCGAAGAACAAAAGCAAGGTTCACGGCAGACTGACAAACAAACTCAATTTGAACATTACGACTGCTACTTACTACGCCGTTAATTACAACCATAGGCTGGACGTACTCAACATGGCGTTTCTACAGAACATAAGCCTAAGTTTGCTCTCCATAGAAGTACTGGATGAACTTTGTTCTAACACTCTCTTGGTTATTATGTCCCTTGAGCCCCAGGCCTACGAAGCCACTGCGACAGACTATTAAAAGGCTCTTAAAAGAATCACGCACAACTAGATTTTATCCCTTCTCTCGTTAGATCTCTAATATTGATGTGGTCATCGAATCAGTCACCCACGAGTCACTCGCAAGCTACTATTAGCAAGTTCATAAAATAAAAACCAGTTTAGAGCGATCTCAGTAAATGTGGAACAGCTTATAAATGTAACAGCTTAAAAACCGTTGTGTTAGTGTTTATTGAACGCTTTCGCCACGTCGAAAATTGGCGCTCCTGTTGGTATAAATGTGCTCCGTGAAATCTACGATGCAGTGCCCCTGTTGCCAAAAATCCGAAACGACTCTGGTGAAGAGGTCTATAGTGTCTATGAAATTACCTTACAGTGGTAGTATTAACCGTTAATGAAGTTTACTTAAAGAGTTTAGTTAACTAAATTATCTATATGACGAGGGTTTAGGACATTTTTGCCCTAAGTCGCAAAAAATGTAGTGCGACATCGCCCCGTTAAAAATACTGATTAATATAATAATCAGTCACCTTAATTTTGATAGCCTGCAAAACTTTGTCTGCAATGACAGGAGCTAGAGAGGCATGCAGTGAGAGATGGCATCTCCTTTTGACCTCACTGTCTACCTCGTGAACACGATTGTTGTCTACTGGTTTAGTGCTGAGCAAGCATTATGACTCTAAGTTTTTTCTAAAGGCTTTTAGTCTTTTAGTCGTCGTCAAATGCAGGCATTAAATGTTTAGACGTTTGAAGGAAGCCATAGCGCTCAGGGAGTCGACTTAAAACGCTTTATAGCTCTAGTTAGTCTGGAGACCAGGCTAGATCCCTTCCATTACGTTTTCGTGACTGCTTTGACAAAGTACGACTGAAGCCTTCTTGACACTTTTGTAAAAGGAGTCTCGTCCTCGACAGAGGGATAATTGTGACGTTGTCGTCGTGCAGCGTTGGGCTCTCTATTAGTAACTCTTCGGGCACCGGTGAACGCTTGTTAAGAGCACTCGCTGATGGTAGCTTAACTGAGTTACTGGTAAGATATTCGATGGCCACTTAAATTTATCATGAGATCTAAGGATTCGATCTAGTTGCATTAAGCTAATAAGCTTTTAAGGGCTTTCTTGAATACGCCTTGTCGGATAGGAGTCAGGGAGACATATAATAACGGGAAGGTCAGAGCAAAATCCATCTAGCTAAATACAGAAACTTAGGCTTACGTTATGTGAAAGCGCTATGTCAAGTATTTCCAGCCTATGACTATTAGTAGTATTGCAGTACTATAAACGGTACTTGGTAACTATATGCATTCACATACAAAGTCACGTAAATCGGAATAAGTTGCCTAAGTCTTTATGGGAAGTGAGGCATACCTACGAGACGATGATCAGCTGATGGCTGGTCATGACTTTTCGGTATGGATAGCCAGTCGTGGCTATTTAGTGGTACTTATACCCACCAAGTGGTCCCAAAACACATTCCCATCATGTCAAATAATGCATTTGCCTCTTCCCTCCCCTTCCTTTTTCTCTCTTTCTCACCCTCTCATCTCTCTCTCTCTCTCTCTGTTTCTCTCTTGGTAGTTTCACGGAATTAGTCTAAAAAAATATTTGAACCATTTTGAAGTAAGCAGAAAACAAACAGTATATGGGAGCAAAAAATAAATATTTTCTTTACCGCCGGATTACAGCGAAAATACTAGAGATACAACTATTATTGTTATATATATTATTATATGTACGAGCTTTTTAAAAGGATATTTAATAATCTATAATTTTTAGGGTTCCGTACCCAAAGGGTAGAAAACGCGACCCTATTACTAAGAGTCCAATGTCCGTCCGTCTGTCCGTCTGCCACCAGACTGTATCTCATGAACCGTGATAGTTAGACAGTTGAAGCTTTCAGAGATGATGTTTTTCTGTTGCCGGTATAACAACAAATACTAAAAAAAGAATAAATACATATTTAAGGGAGCTCCCATATAACAAACGTGACTTTTTTGCTCGTTTTCGCTCAATATTGTTAACGGCAACAGGTAGACTCTTGAAATATTCACAGCATATTTAGTTATATATTCACTTTAAAATAAAACAATTATTTAAGGGGGGCATACAGCCATTAAAGTTACCACAAACACTAACTAACTTTTGAGAACGACAAATACTTTTTTTTACAGGCTCAAAATAATTATAATTTGTAGAGTGAGGGTGAACTAGAAGATGATTAGACGGAACCTTCAACGCTCTAGCTCACGCAGCATTGAGCAAGCAATGGGCCGAAAACCTTGGCCCCTAATAAAGAGCTATAAGAAACTTAAAGTTGCATGTGACAGAATAGTATCTCTAAACCGGAGATTTCGGTAGAAGCCAAAAAGCTCTATAAAAAACTTACAGTTTTAATCACATGTAGCAATGGAAATAAAGATCCTAGGTCCAAACTGACGCACGACTTTACTAAAAATATCTTGTACGCTGAGCAAAGCGAGGTAAAAAGCGGTCCCGCAACAGCTTAGAAACAACAAAGCTGTGTGCGGCGACGCCACGTCATTACTTACTAAAAGAGAACTACAGAAATGATAACTCATAACTCGAGTTCGGCTCCATATGAAGTTCTGCCGCCATCTCTAGGCCGGTGCACCCGGATACCAGATTGGCCCTTTTGACTCGGTCCAACGGCGGGCTATGAGAACGATCCCAAACTGATTTGCGGTATTGAGTCCTTAAGTCTGAAGAGAGACTTTGCCTCCCTGTGTGTGTTCTACCGCTTGTACAATGGGATGCGTTCTGAGGAATTGTTCGAAATGATACCCACGGTTACTTTCTACCATCGCACCTCTCGACATCGGCACAGAGCGGTCTAAAACTTTGCATTCCCTAAACTATTTATCAATGAACTAGAAGATGATTTTTTTTACAATTTTATGTCCTTCAAAAAAATGTTGCCAGATGAATCTTTACAAGTGGCCCTTAGCGTGGATTTAAATAAAACAAAAGTTTGCGCCATGTATGATAAAGAATCCGAAGATACCGAAAAGCCGGTTCTTAAATAGCGGATCGGATCTGTACCGCCTATTGTAGAATGCCGTAGCGTAAATCGCGACTGTTATGGTGTATGATGCGCATTATCGGTAAATTTTAAAATCCTCCTTTTTTAAGTTAATTAGAAACTTTACTGGTATTATTACTACTATCACTACTTTGCTTAAATCATTAAAGCACCATAGTACATCATAAATAATTTTCCTGTACAGGTTGTTGTTTATAAAAGCCACACATCCGGACCACCTTTCGGCGATACAAGGCAATAATTTTCCGGTCCAGACTCGTTTTTGTTGCCCCACGTTTACTTAGGTAACGTGCCCTAATTACGGACCCAGACGCAATCAGCGTAAATAGGACGCAACTTATATCTACTTAAACCACGAATTAAAAGAAAATGCTTGTTTAAAGGTACTTCAATCAATTATACAATAAGACATACATTATGATATCGTGTATCGATATCCTGTGCTATTTTACTTTACCGAGTTGCTAACTTTGATAAAAAACAAAAATGTTCTAAATTGACTTAATGATAAAGTTACTTAAAATGAAATAGTGTTTAATGTGATTTATTATATATTTACTACGTTAACGGGTAATTTTTGAGAAAAAGTATATGTTACTGGCTTGAGCATCATTTCTGTAAAATCGTATTTGTTCGGCAATATTTAATTGACAACATGACGATTCGATAGTTGTGTTTTTTGAGTTCATTATTAAATCGAATATAAACGCTGGATAAGTGTTGTCAGAGTTCATTGTGTCAGACCTGTTTAGGTAACATTAAAGTTAATAAATAATAATAAAGTTAATAAAAATAGTGACTATTATAAAATTAATTATATAGCATTTTGTGATAAATAATAAGGCTCGTTGTGTTTTAAAAGTATCGACAACAACATAACCTCAAAAATAAATCATTGCATTCGCTTAAATTATGAAACGTCATTCCTGTGCATATCGTTTCTGTTCTGTTTGGAGCTCTGAAAGCAATAGCGATTAACTAAAGCTTCTGTTACATTTTTTAAATAAAATTATTAAGCGCATGATTAATTACCTAACCTAATTAATTTACTAGAAATGAAAAATAATATTTATATGCAGGTAGAAATTATCATGATATCTGTGCACTTACTAATATTATTTAAAAATATATTTTTACGGCTTGGTATAATTCTAAGGTCAACCACATTTATTCTATACCGAGAAATCTTATAAAAAGGTAATTTATATGCATTTTGTCATAATTTCCGTGCAAGCTAATTTTACAAATTTGCCAAAAACTATGATTTGTTAAGTGGTTGATCTTTGTTTTGTAACTTGTTTAGTAAAAAATATGGAAATTCTTTAATTTCCAAGAACGTGAGATTTTTGCGTAATAGAAATTTCTATTGATATAATACCACATTTATATACAAAGATGAAATTTAGAAACTCTCGGACGACACTAGTTTTTTCGGAAAATAAATAACTTCATTTCATACAAAATCAGCCATTACACAACAATAAATCTACAAAAACAAAACGCATGAGAGAAAAAAATAACAAAAACATAACATGTTGCCAGTATTCAACAATCGAGTACTTACTCTGTAAAGTAATAATCGATAAAAAAAATCTAAGTAAAATTTTAATAAACTACTTGTTTAGTATAGTCACGGCAACCCATTTTGGAACATGAAAACTTGCGCACGAAGCCAAGCGGAGCATATGAAAATTAGCGCGCAAAGCCGAGCGAAGCGTGCCGCGGCAGCGGCCGACAAGCGCCAGAACCAATTAGTACTTATTTAGTATAGTCACGGCGACCCACTTTGGAACATGAAAACTTGCGCGCAAAGCCAAGCGGAGCACATGAAAATAAGCGGTTATTGATTTTATTCGAGTATGTAAATATGCTTTTCTATCGATTAAAATAAGAGAAAAGTAAAATCGATTGAATTCTGTGTTTATTTTTTTTTTAGACTGGCAAGTATTTTCGTGAAAAAAAAAAGGTTTTTATTTATAAATATTGGTGTGCAATGGCGGATTTTGTATGAAATCAATTTAGTTTTTTTCGTGAAAATCTAGTGTCCTCCGAGAGTTTTTGAATTTTACCTGTGTATACAAATGTGGTGTTCTATCAGTTAAAATCTTATCATCATGTCATCGTTACGTAAAAATCTTACGTTCTTGGAAAGTAAAGAATTACCAAAAATATAATAAACTAAAGTTTTATAAATAAAAAACTTCCTTTTTTTTACAGCTCAATTCTTGTATTTTGTGTAATGACCCACGTATCCCTCGAAATTCAAAAGTATTTGAAGTTATTTAAAAAATAATAACCATAAAGTTTCTTCGAAAGTTTTTATAGTGGGTCATTTTTCAAAAAAGGAGGGTATTAATTTGACTCTTCCTAACCTTCTTTTACGTCCCTACTGTTGTGGCACGGCCTCCCCTCACCGAGGGCGAATCTCTATAATTTGTTGGCCATTTGGTCCATAGTCGAAACGCAAGCCCAGTGCGGATTGTGCACTTCTCATACGGGTTTTTGAAGTGAAAACTTCTTTAGCGGCGTTGTGCACTTTTTTTGGTATGGGTAAAAAATGATAAACTCGCGTCAGGTCACGTGTCCTAATCGTGGAAATGCGTAAGACGGAAACCGTAATGCCACGCCTATTATAATTTTTATTTTTAGTATTCGCAATTATGAGTAGTACAGGGAGGTTGGATATGGAATTTTAATTCTATGACAGATTGCGATGTCAAATACGTCAAAAAAGTAAATAAACAAACATTATTATTTCTTGACAATGTCAAAGACATGTCTTGTGACATATTTGAGTGTTAAGCGCGAATCGTGTGTTTTCACTTCTGCCGGCACTCCCGGAGTGCAACTCGTTTTTTTTTTTTTTATTAGCGTATGTAGATTTCCTTAAGATTTTTTTCCTTCACCGAAAGCCAGTGGTATTAAAATCAATGTACTAGAGAAATATTGATAGATGGCGTTGTATTGGTAATTTAAAATTTAAATGGCTTGGGCCTGACTCACACTTGGCCGGTTTTATTATTAGTGTGTTATACTCTTGACTCCCTCGCAGCCTAGTTGATTGTATATCCAGGTGCTGTGCAAAGTTTGTGGGTTCGATTCCCGCACCAAAAATCCAAAAATATTTATTATTATTTGTTGTTATACTTTAGAGTTACACTATTTTTCACAGTAAGTTTGAAGTTTGTATGCATTACTGTCATTTTCATTCCCGATTCGACTCTTGTGTTGTGCGGTCGTGTTTTCGAGCGTCAAGTGCTCTTAGTGTGCTCCGTGCAGTGGTGACTCAGCTGGTGCGCATTCCTGTGTGGTGTTTTGCCTCAGCGCTGACGACCTCGAATTGTTGTTTGGTTTATTGCCCGCAATTCCTGGAAAATCGGCCTGAGTGTTGAAGCGCTGCTCGGCAGTGTGTATTGGCTGGGAAATTGCTTCTCGGCCCGCGCTGAGTGTGTTTGTGCGTTCTTCAACGCGCCCATAACCGAGTGTTTATCGAAGCGATACTGTGCATTTTTGTGCGTGAGTGTGTGTTCTCGTAGTCGCGGAACTACTACGCATAGCGGTGACCCTCGCTTGCCTCTTTGACTGTTACCGGTTCGCCCGGTCTGAGTCCGGCTTTGTGTTAAATCGCTAGCGTAGTATTTCCGCTTCAGCGGTTCGCCGCTCCGTGCATTCTCGCGTTTTAAGTGTCGATTGCGTATTAGTTTGTAGAAATCCAGTTCCGAGTGCTCAAGGGCTGGTGGGTGAGATCGTATAGCTCTTTTCAGAGTTGCGGTCTACCTAAAAGTTTCTCGTTCATAAACGTCTCGTTGCTGGGGGGAAACCTAACGGTGACAACGTAACCCCGGCCGTAGGAGTAGGAGTTAGGTACACACCAGGCAATCCGTAGCACTGCGGGGCGCCTGGCCACATTTAGGTATTCTTGCTCCTCGCCAGCAATGGTGGGGAGTCACTAGGCACACAAAAAATCTACACCTCGGTCACTCCCGCGATGGCCGAGCAACTCATCGGCTTGTCCCCGGACCAGCTAGGGGCAATCGTGCAAAATCTTGTTCGCGATCGCCCAGAGCTGGCCCACGCCATCTTCACGGCGTTGGGGCCTGCCCTCACTGCGTCCAGCACAATCGCGCCCTCCCCGTCCGTCTCATCGCGTTCGACTCCGCGCTCTCGCTCGCGCAATCGTTCGCGCTCTCTCTCCCGCGAACCCCGCAATCGCGACCCGCGTCTCGCTCGCCGCGCTCTTCGGGCCCCTGCGCCCATTCGCCCTCCCACTCCGGTAGCCGATGAGACCCCTTCTCGGTCTCTCGCTACCCCGCCCCCCGCAACCTCCGAAACCGCACCCCGGTCTCCAGCAGCCGTAATGTCCGCTGAGTCGGCGTTGTCTGAGGACGACGAAGGCTTCAAAGTGGTTGGCCTGGGAACCAAAAAGGGTAAAAAGCGGAAAAAGTCCGCCAAGTCTAAAAAGGCTTCGGCGGCATCCGCTCTGGAGTCTTCTACTCCTCCTCCCTCCGACTCTGAGGCTAAACGCCTCAAAGCGCCTAGCGCTTCCGCGTCCCCGTCCCCGTCCACCTCGGCGGCCAGCCCTGAGCTAGCCGCCATGGACACAACGCCCCCCGCCGCCACCTCTTCGCAGTCCGACTGTCCCACTTCGGGACGGAAGGAAAAATCTCCGCCGCCCATCGTCATCAAAGACAAAGGGGCCTGGCCGAACATTGCTAACGCTATGAAGGCCAAGCGTATCAATTATACGCACGCCCGCAATGATGCCGAGCGCGGCATCAAAGTGCAGGTCCCGACACCGTCAGATTTCCGAAATCTGACGGCCTTCCTCACGGCTCAAAAATATGAGTACCACACGTACTCATTGGCCGAGGAACGCGTTTTAAGGGCAGTCGTAAGGGGAGTCCCTAGGGAATTCTCCACCAAGACTGTCCAGGACGACTTAATCGTCCAAGGCCTCCCCGTACGGGAAGTACATCGCATGTACAATGGCCGAAATAAGTCCGAGTGCTACGACATGGTGCTCGTTGTACTAGACCTAACAAAAGAAGGCAAAGCCATCTTTAACATTAAAGATGTTTGCAGCCTCAAAGGCATCAGGGTCGAGACTCCGCACAAGCGGTCGAACCCGAGTCAATGCCACCGATGCCAGCTATATGGCCACGCGCAGCGCAACTGCAGACGCAGACCGCGCTGCGTCAAATGTATACGCGATCACGCCACTCCGGACTGTGATCGCGATCGCTCAAACGCATCCGACCCGGTCGCTTGCGTACTCTGTGGGAGTGAAGGCCACCCAGCGAATTACCGCGGGTGCCCCAAAGCTCCCAAACAGAGCTCGCGTAAACCCAAACAGGGTAAATCGCGCCCCTCCGCCCCCCGCCAACAGGCTCCGCTCGTGCCTGCTCCCCTCCCTACTGTCAACGCCTGGAGCCGTCCTCCAGCGCTAGTTGTCGCGTCCCAATCTAAGGAGACAGACAAACTTTTGTCTGCTCTCCCCGGGCCCGTCTCTGTCACGGGTATTCCCTACCCCGCCCCTCTGATGTCCCGGGACATTCCGCGTCCAGCGCAAATGAGCAGTGCTCCCGCACCTCTAGCGCAAACAAGCCTTGCCCCCCCGCGCCCCTCCCTCGCGCTGCCCCGCAACGCCGCTCAGACGGCCGAGCAGGAGCATTTCGATATTCTCTCCAAAATTCCTTGGGTTTGCGACCCTGCCTATTTCGAGATCGTGTACGCCGAATACGTACAGATCACTCATTCCCATCAAATGCTCAGCTTCATGGCTAAGCATCGCGACTTCTTCGCCGTCCTCCGCAGGATAACTCCAAAACCTTAAAACCAAAATGGATTGCACAACCGCGCGCGAAAAACCCCGGTCCGTCTCCATAGGCTATTCCAACGCCAACGGTCTCCGCAACCAAAGAGAGGAATTATCGCAATTCCTCTCGTCCCAAAAACCGGACGTCTTCCTCATCCAGGAAACGTTCCTAAAGCCCGCTTTCCGTACCCCTTCGATCGCGAACTATCGCACCGTCCGTAATGATAGAACTTCCTCCAATCTCGGAGGCACTCTCATCTATTACAGGCGCTCCCTGCATTGCTCCCCTATCGATCCTCCACCGCTTACGAATTTAGAAGCATCCGTCTGCCGCCTAGCGATGACCGGCCATCAGCCGATCATCATTGCATCGGTTTATCTCTCTCCCCTAAAAGACTTGCTCGAGAGCGACCTTCAGTCGCTCTTAAGTTTAGGCGACGCCGTCATTCTTGCCGGCGACCTAAATTGCAAGCATCGCCGCTGGAACTCTTCTGTAACTTCACAAAGAGGCAGACTCCTCGACGATTTAGTTGACAGACTAAACTTTGACATCATCGCTCCCATGACGCCCACTTACTTTCCCCACAATACTCGGAATAACCCCGACGTACTCGACATAGCACTTCTAAAGAACGTAAGGCTAAGCTTTCGCTCTATAGAGGTGCTTGACGAACTTGACTCGGACCACCGCCCTGTCGTCCTCCGATTAGGTTTCCCTTTGGACTCTCCTCCCGACACTAGAACCGTGACGGACTGGGATAAATTTGGGCAATCGCTCGAAAATCCCAGCTCGCCACATCTAGACCGCGTTCCAAACGTAATCTCTTCCGCGACCGATCTAAACGTAGCTATCGACTCTCTCACTAGCCACCTGACCGCCACCGTTGGCGAGTGCTCACGACAAGTGCCGGTTGGTGATTATCACCACCTAATCCTGCCTCAGCACATCAGGTCGCTAATGACTGAGCGTAACGCGGCCCGCCGCGCTCGCGATCGCGCTCCCACTATCGATAATAAAGCTCGCTTCAACGACTTACACCGCCGTGTAAGAACCGCTGTAGCTGAGCTCCGCGCCCAACGTTTCGGCGATCTTATGGAGAACATTTCTCCCTCTCACCAAGCTTATTGGCACTTAGCCAGAGCTCTAAAAACCGAAACCGCGAACTCTCTCCCTCCGTTAACTCGTCCCAACAACAGCGTTCCCGCGTTCAACGACGACGAAAAAGCGGATTGCCTAGCGTCTAGCCTCCAAGCCCAATGTGCCTTAAGCACACAGCCCTTTGATCCCGACCACGTGCGCGAGGTAGACGGCGAAGTGGAGCGCAGAACTTCTCTGCCTCCACAAGACCCCCTGCCCCCTGTCACTGTCGACGAAGTCGTACAGGTCATCAAAGACCTACGCCCCCGTAAGGCCCCCGGTGCTGACGGTATCTCTAACGATATCCTAAAGCGCCTCACTCTTCCCCTTATCTGCCTCCTAGTAGCGATCTTTAACGCTGCTATGGAACATTGCATCTTTCCCTCTCAATGGAAAGATGCAATTGTTATAGGCATCCATAAGCCAGGTAAAGCTCGTACCGAGCCGTCCTCCTATCGCCCCATAAGTTTACTAAAGGCCCTTGGTAAACTCTATGAACGCCTCCTCCTTGCTCGCCTACGGAACGCTATAGTTTCCAGAGGCATTTTAATAGATGAGCAGTTCGGCTTTCGTGCCAAACACTCATGCGTCCATCAAGTCCTCCGCATAACGGAACATATTCTTACAGGCTTTCAGCCAGCGTTAGGTAAGACCCGTCACACGGGCGCTGTCTTCTTCGATGTAGCGAAAGCTTTCGACAAAGTCTGGCACAACGGTTTAATTTTTAAACTGTACAACTTTCAGTTGCCGGATCGTCTCGTGCTCATCATACGAGACTATTTGTCGAATCGTAGCTTTCGCTACAAAGTCGAAGGCACTCTCTCTTCCCCCCGTCCCATAGAAGCAGGAGTCCCGCAAGGGTCCGTGCTCGCCCCCATCTTGTACCTTCTGTACACTAACGATATCCCTAAAACGATAGGTACCCAACTAGCCCTCTTTGCGGACGATACCGCTATCTATACCACAGATAGGCAAGTGAGTCGAATCACTGAGAGACTCCAACCCGCTATCACCGCCCTAGGCGAGTGGTTTCGGAAATGGAGAATCGAGGTGAATCCCGACAAAAGCTCTGCCGTTCTTTTTACCCTAGGCCGCCCTCCGCGGCCTTCTCCCCTTTCTCTTTTCGGTCGTGCCATTCCCTGGCAAAATAAGACCAAATATCTCGGTGTGACCATGGATAGTCGTTTGAACTTCCAAGCTCACACCAAAATAGTCAGGGACCGAGCCGCTTTTGTCCTCGGTCGTCTCTATCCCATGATAGGCAAGTATAGTAAGATGTCGCTTAGGAATAAGCTAAATCTTTACACAACTTGTATCCGCCCCATACTAGCTTATGCTAGCGTAGCCTATGCGCTGTCCAAGCGCAATCTCCACAAACTCCAGACCCTCCAAAACCGCTTTCTCAGAGCGGCCTCTGGAGCCTCTTGGTACGTTCGCAATGCGGACCTACACAGAGACTTCGAACTTCCCACGATTCCCCAATATTTTAAAGACTTGGCAGTCCGCTTTTTCGAGCGTACGCAAAATCACCCGAATCGATTAATTGTGCAATCCACAACGTATCGTCCCCCCGATCGACCCGGTCATGGTCGTAGAACTATCGTTAGGCGGCCTCGGCACGTACTAACGTCCCCAGATGACGATCTCGCTGTCCGGATAGCGAGATTAGTCTCTACGACCTCCCCAAATAGGGCCTCCCTCCAAACACGACGCCGACGTCCCCGGGTTCGTCGGCGCCCACAAGGATACACTAGGTATCAAAGAGTGCCGGGGCGCTTCTCGCCCCCACTCAATCGCAACCGCACCCGCGTAACGGGGAACTCCCCTCCTGGCGGTGACTCACCTTCGGGTTCGAGACTCACGCCGGTCGAAGGGACGCCCCCGAGAGCGACAACCCAAGCCGAGGCTTCCCCCGCGGGAAGCCCTTGAGCGTTGGGCGCTATATGGGCTGAGGCTCCTTCAGAGTCTCGCCCCAAAAGGCCGGTGAAGCAGTAATGGCTGCAACAGCCAACTGAATTGTCAGCTCAGAAAAAAAAAAAAAAAAAAAAAAAAAAAAAAAAAAAAAAAAAAAAAAGCATTACTGTTTTTACTATAGAGCAAAACCAACGAAAACGTGTTTCTTGTATGAGGACCCCCTTTATTTTTTTCTTTTTTTAACATTTTAATATTGTTTCATAATTCCCCATTGTAACACATATTCTGTGAAAATTTCAACCTATTTCGATCTAAAAGATAGAGCCCGTTCAGAAAAACTAAGAAAAATATTGTTGATGTAAAAAAATACATTCTATGTACAAATAAATACATTCTATGTGTGTTAGTCGCATCTACATTTTTTTGTTTTTGGATTGGAGACCTTTGTTACCAGCTGTTCGGCTTTTATTCGTTGTAAAAGTTCAAGCAGAGGTTTTCCGCCTTTGATAATATTGTTCGAATACAATCTTACCTATTCATACAAGCTTATACCGTAACTTATGACCCAACTGAACAAGCTTAAAAATAACTTATCACCTATCTATACAAACTTGTATATCACTCTTATTCAAATCAACAACTTTCTTATTTAAATACGAGCCTATTAAGTATCTTGTCAACAGTTATAATAGGGGCGTTTTGTTGACAGCATTAAAAGCTATGACATCGCATAGACATTGAAATCATTCTGTTCACCAAATGTAAGCAAACAATATGGCCGTTCACTATTTGACGGCGCATCCACTACACTACCGCCTGAGCATGTGCAGCCAATGCGTTGAATGCGGATCGGAAGTGACGTTATAGCGCATTCATTTTTGTTCATCAAAACGATCGAATGTGCGCATTATACAGCATTGAGCGCATTCAATGCGTATAATGCTCGTCAACAAAACGCCCCTAAACTTAAAATTGTTGATGGGTCAAATAGGCTGTTTATTTAAAACTAAAAATACTTATTGTAACTTGTATAAAGTCAGTTATTCAAAAATAAAAAAGTATATTGTTGTCTGTATTAAGCCATTCTACTTCCATCGATTATCTTATTTAAAACTCAAATGATTATATACAGTAGCTTAAATAAAGCTGCTTGTTTGAAATTAAAAAGGCGCATTGTAGCCTCCATTAAGCTTCTTATTTTAAAATAAAAATACAAATTGCAGTTTGTATCAAGATTTTTATTGGAATGTAGTAAGGTACATTGTTGCTTCTATCAAGGTCTTATTTAAAAGGAGGTGTAATGTCTGGGGACCGCCGTGGTTCAGTTTTATACGGTTCAGTTTGTAAATGTTATGGACCAAGTGATATATTTGCTTGTTACCGAAAAAACTCTCATAGCGCAATGTAGGACGCGTGACATCAGCCAACATTATAGAAACTATAAAATTGCATTAATATTTTAAACAACTTCATTTAAGATGCGAATATTTTTCTTTGTCAATTCAATAATGAAATTACCTGTAATTAATGAAGTACCTGTTAGGATAATCAAGTACTTTGTTGCCAGACCATAGTACTATTTTGAATTGATAAATTACATAATGCTTAAAACAATTAAGCGCTTTTTGTTTTAATTTTAATAATCGTCTTACTGTAACGACTTATCATAATATTGCATAAACAATTAACTCCTATATTTGACTAATTACAAGCTATTTTAACCTATTTTACAAGCTTAAATCTATACATATAATAAAATTGTAGGAAAGTCAAAACTGTAAATTGAATATTTTTGACGTGACAACGTCTTATAAATTGGTTTGCCGGGTGACACTTCAAGAAACTGCGTTACGCTCCGCTCACGTTATGCGCTCACAATGAGAGCGAGTGAGAGGCACGCGGCATGGTTAGCCCGCCTAAGAGCGAGAGAGACAGACATAAAAAGTGAAAGGCACAAGTTGTCACGTAAAACTTTCGCCCGTATACCGACTTTACAGGCAACCAGTTTTTTAAAAGAATACTTGGGGTGTGATCTACAATCGATACCGAAGCCAAAAATATAGTTTTTAGAATTTTTGTCAGTTTGTCTGTATGTATGATCGGGATAAACTCAAAAAGTACTGCATGGATTTACTTCAAATTTGTCACGAATATTATTAACAAGTCGGGTCAACATATAGGCTACATATTATCACTACCTACGGGGAACGAGCAGTGAACCTTTATTTCTTCAACGCATTCTGTAACAACGTGTAATCTAGCGACGCATATTTGACTTGCTTCTTAATTATTAATTATTCTACTCACACATACCCATTAATTTTATGTTAAAAAATCGTGTAGTCATAACTTAGATGTGTTATAATTTTTCAATAGTTTCCTATTCGCTAACTAGGTGGCGTTGGGGTCGAATTATATCACGCTATGGTTTCGTTTACATAAAGTGATGTTATAGTATAGCGTTCACGCAGACGACGTCGCGGGCAGCAGCTAGTTTAATATAAATTTACTGGTTATATTATACATTTTAAAAAACCTGTCTGGGGAAAACTTGATCTGATTCAACCCCACAAAGACACAAGTCTACGCGTTCACCGCTAAGAAAACCCCATTCACTGTGGTCTCAAAATTCCATAACACTCCCCACTCCATCTCCAAGAGCATTGGGATCCTAAGTGTTGATATCTCTAGCGATGTTCAGTTCCAATATCATTTGCAAGACAAGATGAAGCTGGCGTTTAAAAACCTTGGTGTACTGAACAGAGCGAAGCAGTACTTTACGTCGGGGCAAAGTTTGCTGCGTTGCAAGTTCCGCCCCATATGGAGTACTGCTGCCATCTCTGGGCGGGTACACTCGGATACTAGCTGGGCCCATTTGACTCGGTTTAACAACAGGCTATGAGAATTGTCGAATCCCAAACTCACTTGCGGTATTGAGCTTTAAAGTGTGAGGAGAGTCTTTGCGTCCCTGTGTGTGTTCTACCGCTTGTACAATGGGATGTGTTTTGTGGAATTGTTTGAAATGATGCCCACGGCTACTTTCTACCATCGCACTGCACACCATCGGCAGGGAATTCATTCTCACAGGAAAGTTTCTCTAAGGACTACAGTAAAGGGTTCTTCAAGAAAGAAGTTATTAGATTTTTGAAGGGTCGAAAACATGCGAGTGATACCGCTAGCGTCTATACAGGGGTCGTCAAACTGCGGCCCAAATTTTAATTCTGATGCGGCACGCTACCAATAACCTTATTTTGTAGGACTTAAGTAACATAACCTTGTTTAAATTACTATCTGAAAAATATTTTCCTAGTACCCTAACACTTACTCTGTTTGTAATTGTTTGTTCGCAATGTAGCAAAAGCAACCAATTGACCCGATCTTTGGCTTAAATATAGTGAATAGGAGGAACGTGGATCACAATAGGATACTTTTATCCCACTCAAAAATTTCTACGGGAATGTATTTTACTACAGCTAATATCGCGGGTCACTATGCCATTACGGCTTAACGGAGAATTCAATGCTTCAAACATTAAAAAAGGTTTCATTTTTACAAAGAGATAGCTAAAAAAAATGTAGAACTACACAAAATACTTTTTGTCCCGATCAACAAATAGTAGGGGAATAAAAATTTTTTTTTCCTTACAACGGAGCATTTAATATACTAAAGTTTTGGCACCGAGATAGTTACATTTTGGGTACTAGGGACACTTTTTTTCTTCATCAAGTGTTATACCACTGACCATTATTCCTTTACATAGAAAAGAAGAAAGCAGTGAATTGATTAAAAAGGCAGGTGTAGCTGGACGGAGTATTAAAGAAGAAATATTTTACCATTGGAAATGAGTTAAAAACGCATAAAACCGAGAGGCAATATCGTTCCTTCACGGCGCACATGCAGCGGAGAGGCACAGAGTTAGCTGGAAAAATGGAAAATAATATAAAATTCTTTTTGTACAGGTTATCAAAGAGTTTCCGTAGGAATCCCACGGAAGTAATTAATACTGGAATTGAATAAGCCAAATAATATATTGCAAATGAATTCATAATAAACAGCAGGTATGTATGCGGCCCTAGGGGCTACCTCACACCGGCTTTATTGGCCCTTGACCAAAAAAGTTTGACGACCACTGGTCTATAGGCTACGGTAACCGCTTACCATCAGGCGGACTGCTAGCTTGTTTGCCACCTGAGTGGTATAAAAAAAAAAATGAGATTAGTAAACATTGTTTTAGAATATCAAGAACAAATAAATTTACTAAAAAACTCTGAATAGAAATAATTTATTTAATACAAATTCTGCTATTAATATTACTTTTGGATAGTAAGTAGCTACATTACTTTGTATTAAAATTATTTCTAAACATTTTCATTACATTAGCTTTATATTCAGCTAAAAATTAACAATAGGTATAGAAATCTTTTACATTGAGTATCATTAAACATCGCCCTTATTCTTTTGTACATAATTCATTCACTCTTAATAACAAACCTTAAAAAATAAAGTAAAGATCAGACGTTAACAACTGCTTTCTTAATACTCTCCCCTTCAACATGCCTATTAGGGCACTTGGTAGTTCTTCAAAGCCATTAGTAATGGTTTCCTTTACCCGCTTACCCCGTTTTTCCTCCCTTTCTTTCAACTGTTTCAGTTGGTCACTTTTAAAACTGTTTTGTAGAACTGCGGGTCGATTCCGTAAAAGATTGCTAACCTTTTTTGAAAGAAATAAGATATACGTTGCGGACTCGCGACAATCGATGAATTTCATACGTCATTTAAAATGCGCAACTACATCTTATTTCTATGGATTTCAAACGAGAATTGTTAGCTGTCATTTTACGGAACCGAGCCGCAGTTCTGTTCTGTAAATGAAATTGGCCGCATTTTAACTGAAACTTTTCACCGTGGCTTTTTAGAGTTTCTCAAAATTAAAAAAAGGAACCCTTATAGGATAATTTTGTTGTTCGTCTGTCTGTCTGTCTATCTGTCTGTCGGACCCTTTTTCAGGAACGCGTGAAGGCATCAAGTTAAAATTAATACTAATGTCTACGGTCCCTTGAAGCTGTAAAGAATCAAGCTTCTAAATCAATGCAATAAAAAAATACGGTCGAAATACGGCCATGTAAGAAGCAAAATGTTACATCACAAATACAGGAAAAAATTCAAAAACTGAAATAAGTTTGTACGGAGCCCACGGTGCGCGAGCCAGACGCGCACTAGGCCGGTTTTTTGCTGTGGCTTACCTAAGTATGCTATGCTAAAAACAAACAGCATTTCTGTAATGAAAAAAAGCAAAATGAAAAAATTTTCTTCAGTTTTAAAAAGATGCAAATTATTCACTCTCAACAGTGTCAAAACAACAGGTGAAATCAGCATTGTGTTAGTTATTTAAAGTTTCTGTCACAATTATAATAGTTTTGGAACATGATGAAAACTCCCGAAAATTTCTCGACCTTAACACATCTGCATTGTTTCAACGTGTTGTTATCTGCTGCCTACCTACATGTTTAGAATTTTGTAAAATCCAATTTTAGGAATTCCGTTGTCTTTGATATGTGTTTATGATATGCTGATAATGCTGGGAGCGAAAATTTACAAAGAGTAAGGCGTTGTCCCAATACAAGTAGAACGCGACCACGATTCAAGAATAGGATGGTCGCAGTATCGCGCGAACATCGTTTCTCTGCATACACTATAAAGAGGTGACGGACGTTAAAAAAAATCTTTTATTAAAAACTGCGGGGTCTCAAATTGCGTTAGGTAATTACGAAATTTTTGGACGCCCCTGTTAACAAATCCGTTGACCTGAACGTGCTTGGTCATATATAGCCATAGGGGCACATGTCTCTTCTTGAATTAAGGCCATGGTCCACCGCCCTGGCCAAGTGCGGGTTGGCTGACGTTTTTAAACTATTTGCCACTCAACTGGCATATGACAACAACACAAAGTTACAAAGCAC
The DNA here is from genome assembly GCA_946406115.1 of Apoda limacodes. Classification (NCBI taxonomy): domain Eukaryota; kingdom Metazoa; phylum Arthropoda; class Insecta; order Lepidoptera; family Limacodidae; genus Apoda; species Apoda limacodes. Next base: position 34,982,734 of record OX291542.1, on the reverse strand, counting down.
GGAAGAGCTCAGAAAAATGTACCTCAAACGGTCACCGATACAGGTACTGACGACATACCTTTCATACATTTGCATATTGTATTCGAATCACGAATGTAACTGGGCCACGACCTTGTCAATGATTATCAATCACTTAAGAAATTTTGAGTTTTTGATAAGTACTTACCGACTTACAAGATCATTTTTGAGATGCATTTTTTAATTTAAAAAATGGCGTTGGACTTCATGTAAAAATCTGATTCCAAACTAATAAAGGTAGTAAACATTGGTAATAAAGTTACTCGGTGTAATTAGATTTTTTCCAAGAATACTTTACTTTTTGTCACGATTTTTGTATTTATCTTTACGTTTATTCCAGAGAGTTGACCGAGCACGCCCTTTAATGTTTAATGTTTCTTTAACTTAATAAAAATTTTGACCGATTAGTGAAATCAAACATTTTGGTTGTGCGACCGCATCGCGTGAATGTCTGTATGGACACTCCTTCACATCAGGTTTGTTTGATTTTGCGTTCGTACGACCAAAAGTCGCGCGAACTTTCGATGGTCGCGTAGTAGCGTTGTATTACGACAGCGCCTTACACCTCAATTTAAAATTTTCACAATTAACAGAACTTTGAGTTCGGCTTTTTATTTGCGTTAGCCAACTGAGAAATGGTTAGGATAATTATAGTAGTCAATGACAATTACATAAATTGAACGGTTGAAAACCTATATTATTTTATTACAAGCTCATGTCCCCGGTTTCACCTAAATGACAAAAAGTAAACAAATTGAAAGTTAATTCAGGCCATAGTCTTTTAGTGTGTCAAAGTTTATTTTCTCCGACTGTAAAGTGATTTGACATCCTAACTAATATATATTTAAGAAAGTATGTTTGTTTGATTATTTGTTATTTGGAGCAGCCATTAAGCTAATTTTTGGTATACGTAGAGATTGTTGAATGGTCCGTGAAGGACATGGGCCTTGTTTACCCTAAAAATTTAAATATTCCCTTAACTATAACAAAATTTCACGTAAAAGTTTTGGCCGTAAAAATTATGACCTTGATTTAGGTTATGCTGATGTAAATACAATATTTGTGTTACAAAAACGGGTAATTCGTGCTATTTATAACTAAGGATCTAGAATATCTCTGAGGGATAGGTTTAAGGAAGTAAAATTTTAACTTTAGCGTCGCAGTACATATGTGAAAATCTTTTATATGTTCATAAAAATATTGATTTATAACTTCAACGATTCAAAAGTGTTTGTAAACACCTAATTTTAATAAAAAAATTGACTTATTTCTGTGACTACAGGGCTGTTCGTATATTATAACCACTGTTGGTGTTGCGATTAGGCGTTATTTTTTTGGTATTTTGAGTGCTTTTTTTTAAACTAAAACTTAAAGTATTATAAAAATAATGCATTAAAGAATTATAAGCATACAATTGTGTAATATGATTCATACATTAACCAAAACATTTCTTCCATTTCATGTCCATTATTCATGTGAGACAGTCGGCGCATCTCTCGATGCTCGGTATCCACACAAAGCCTTACATTATGTGCAAGCGTGCAACGAGCGCATTACCTTATCTAGATGACCTGTGTTGCCGTTTTCCGAGGACGCGTGATTTAGCAGGGTTGCCGATACCCGCTATTTATGTTGTGAAAACTTCATTTCTTTTTAGAAGATACAGTACAGTGTAACGGATTATTATTATTAAAAATTCATAAAAATGCAAAGTTTTGTTGTTGAATTTTAGTCTAGTTTAATACGTAATAAGGGTAATTTAAACTTGAAATAACATGGAGTCAGAAGTTTTAAATGGCATTTTATATTCATTCCAATATCAGATACTCATGGCTGCTCAGACACTGTGCATAAAGAAAGGTAACGTCTTGCTTTCGATAAATGAAAAACTTTTTTCAGGACCTTTATTCCATAAGTATCTTAAAACGTTAACGGAACGGAAAGGAGGAGGTATATTCGTTTGGAGTTAGAGGTTGTTTATATGTCTGTTACCAATTATTTTTTACGGCTGTAGACAATCAGGGAGCAGCCAAGATAGGTAGATAGTACGCTTGAGGGCTTCTCAGAAACTATTCATCCGATTGTGATGCATTTTAAAGCATTTTATAGTTGTCATTTCAGACCAGGTATTCAGACATGTTTAATAACTGTAGAGCCAAGGGTTCTTAGATAGGGATTAATAAGTTAACTTGCCAGAAGGCACTGCAATAAACATTTTTTTAATTTACAAATAAGAATAAGACAGTCAATTCGAAATACTCTAAAAGGGATAAAACAAAAAGGAAAATAAAGAAAAAACCCTCGTTGGATGTGAGGACTAAAACGAAGTCAGTTAAAGTGATTACAAATCTTTAAAAATCCGTCAGTACTTACAGTTTGTTGTAACTAATATATATTTATGAAAGTCTAATTGTAATTAAAATTACGTTGGGTATTGGGTACAAAAATTAATTTTGTTTAAATTGATGTTAATTGCTGCTTTTCAACTAGACATACAATAGTTTTTCTATTTTGCTACATTTTGATTGAAACTGGGAACAATAATGGCAAGGGCAGTCCTGACAGATTTCCTTAGATTTGTAATCACTTTTACTTACTTATTTTTAGTCTTTAAAACCTTAAGTATGGTACAGCAACTACACGCTCGGATAAGCAGCCTGAACTCTAAAACCTGAAACCTTCCAGAAAACCGCGGCCAAATAACTCTTATACAGAGTAGTGTCATGTTCCTGGCGGTGAGTACGGTTGAGGTGAGGATTCGCTACGTGGACAGTGGGGCACAGTGCTTTTTACTGTCATTGCTCGGCATAGACGCGACGTGCTGGTGCTGCGGTCAGGGAGACCCGGTGAAACGACTGCTGTTCGGCTGCAGATTAAACGGGTTACCGAACCCAGGGGTTACTTGATCTTCACTCTGGGAGGCTGAACCACCGTCATATGTAAAGTCTCTGAAGTAGTAGTAGTCATGCCGGAGAAGGAGACCTCAGTAGACCTGGCTACTAGGACAAAGGGTGACCGGGGCCCTTCCGCTCGCCGCGCCAGCTACCATAATACGTGTTCTGAACTTTAGCAGTTCTAGTGCCGCATTTTTGTGCCCTCAGATGTCTGCGTGGTTAATTCTCAACTAATCTAAGAAACTTCTTTCGTGAAAGGAGAAAAAGTAAAAGTATATAATCAGAGACTAGACCATCCACGTTTAGTTACAGTTTTTTTTCTAATTTCCGAAAAACACATTTCCGGACGATCTCGAAAATACAAAGCGAAAGCTCGCGAAAAGCTCGAAATTTTGAGACTAATCTCAATAATATGAGTAAGATAATCTCGGACCGTTATGCTTACTTCTGAGAAGTAAGCTAGTCAGATCGTTTTTCTCGGTTTTCCGACTTTACTTTTACTTCTGCAATAGTTCGAAATTACTGTTGAAAAGCTCAAAAAATGCTCGAAAATGTGTGCTAGGTGTAATTTCTGATTAACAGTTTCGACTAGCTTACTACTGGGACATTAAATTTTACAACTTGCAGTTTTATTCCTTTTATCACAAATTGCCACAGACTACTACAATGTTGCCAGTAGAGTAGCGTACTATATAATCATTGTCCATTAACAGGGAAAACTTGCTGGGATTCAACCCAACGAAAACACAAGTATGCGCGTTCATCGCTATGAAAACCACATTTTCTGGGGTTTGCTATCTGAATGAAATTCATCTTAAATGGTGAGGTACAGTACGGTTTCAGAGGAACTTCCTCCCGCAAACGCTTAAGTTATAAAATGAGACCCCATGTGAAGGTTTTCTCTAGCGACTAATATATGGGGTTCTTCAAGAAAGAAGTAATTAGATTTATTAAGGGTCTGCAACTCGCGAGTAAGTAAGTAAAAGTATAAGTCGTCTTCGGTGTTGCAAGCATCCTTATGCTGCGGTGACCACTTACCATCGGCAGGAATTGTAAGCTTTGCCATCTTCCAGGTATAAAAAGTGCGTCGCAAAAACATAGTTAGTAGGAGACGTTTTCGTAGAAACGTGAAATTTCTCCCGAAATCCGCTTAGCAGATTAGTTAATTTCACGACGCAGTAAAAGATTCAATAGTCAACACAAACATGTAAGCAACATAAAAAGGAACGACTTACATTGGCAACGTCAAACTCTGCTCGTACCTGTAACGGGTAACACGTTAAATTGTACGTACACCTTTAATATGAATATTTCTTGCACGGTACGGAATATCTATGTGAACTTAAGACACGTCACATAGTAGCTGATAACCTCTGCAGACATTATTTGTTTTGATATAATGTATCAAATATTAATAAGTACTATCACTTATTGTTCCTCGCTGTTTCAACTGCGTGTTAAGGGGCCATTCATTTATCAAGTAAGAAGATTTCGCTAGTTTTTGACCCCCTCCCCCCCCTATTATAAGAAAAAATAAGAATAGGTCGACCCCCTCCCCTGGTTCAATATTTATTACGTAAGAATCTAAAGGAAAAAATGAATACACGTTTGGATCGTTTTGATGTTTATTTTTCAAACTAACATTTTATAGAAATGTTCATTTGTACTTACAAATGTACTAATAATTTTTATTTTTTGGTAGTAATAAACTTTGGTTTAATCATTCATCTTTACCTATAAGATTTTCAGTCCAGGGGCTCAAAACCCACTCGGAAACTGGAACATCTCTAATAATAGGTGTTGCTTCTAATTCGTTATGCAGGATTGTGACGTCGTCGACGTCCACCAATTCCACATCAGCCCGGATGCGGCACAAAATTTCTTTGCCTCGCCTTGAATATATGGCTAAAACTCTTTCTTTTTCAATATTTGAAATATGGCCATTAATATATAATTCTTTCTATGAGCGGATCTTGTATTGGTGGACAGTAAAAATCGTAAGGGTGAAAAAGATAGACTAAAAAGGTAAAAATAATTACTTATTTCCAAAAATCTGATCTGAATTACCGTTTAAAGTTGGTGTCATGCATGTGAAGTGTGTTATGAACTGTTAGGTACATAGACACCAACTTCAAACTGTAATTCAGATCAGATTTTTGGAAATAAGTAATTATTTTTACCTTTTTAGTGTATCTTTTTGAAGCCGGTTGTTTTTTTTATTAAAAAGTTTTTATTTTTTGCTTTTCAGTGACGAATTGCTTTTTTTTTCGTACACTAAAAACATACTCGTAACATTTTTTTATACAATCATCAACAGAAAAGGCGCGTTTCACTAGTTTCAAATTAACATCAATTATTTTTTCTCCAAAAGTTTCCACCTCACTTTTTTTTTAAATCGGTTCATAATTGACGGAAAACACGGTGGACATACATAAAAAAATATACCCGTTGAACATAGAACCTTTTTGAAGTCAGTTAAAAAATATTACTGCATGCTCAGCGTACATTAGTATAACAAATACAAATTTGACGTCTCTCTGCATTGCCCACCAAGAATGCTGCCACTGGTACTGCATAGCAAAGTATTTTTAAATTTGAAAGTTCCATGCATTTTTGTTGTGTAGAGTAGAATTCTGTGTAGCTCTGACTGACAGCGATTCTCCATTATGCACGGAATTCACAACATTTTCGAAAATTACAGGGAAAATCACACCGAAACCGAAATTCCAACGCCGGGGCCGTCGACAGCGCGACGTCGACTTGGAAATTTGGAAATTACTGTATATTCACAAAATGATTCACATTATCTACAACGACATTACTTTATTGGTTTGTACATAGTTTAGAATAAAGTATGCCGTCGCGTTTATTGTTCACGTTTTACTCCGTAATATATAACGGATTCTATTCGAGTTTACATAACTGACCGTGTGTGTATAGTGCAGCTACATCTCATTTCTCTGAGATTTTCATTGCTTTACGTGAAATAAATGAATAGTTCATCATACATTATTCTTATCAAAAAATGTTTTTTTTAGGGTTTAAAGCATTATCACGGCTATGCTTCAGCACTTAGAACTTTGAAGATTTATTTAAAAAAAAACAGTGAAAAGGGGACAGTTTAAGATTTTTATTGAACAAAAATTTATTGTGTTTTCACGTTTTTCAGGGTTTAAACCATATCCCGAAGATCACTGTCATTAAATTTTATTCGGATCTGCTAAGCGGATTAAATTTAGGTAATATAGCCTTTTAAGTCAGGGTTCCGTAGAATAACAAATTGCGGATAGGAAGGCGGGCCATATTTAAATAAAAGCACTTTTAGCCATATTTGAACATGTGATTGATAATCAAAATAAAATACATAAAGTAATTTAATTTCAGTCAGATTAAAATTGAACCCTTATTAAAGAAAACCCCAAGGCAGAAATATGATTTGTTGTAATTCTTTCCATAGATTTTTTTCAAAGATAAAACATAAAATCCTAAGGAATTTGATCACTTAATGATTTTAAAGTTACACCAATAGCATCTGACAATGTTTCTTTTTTCATACATCATTTTTCGAGGAGGAAAGAAAACCTGCTAAATTCTGTTGGCAACAACTCGCGAACAATATTTTCCGGTCAGCAGTGTTCGTCGAGAAGTCATAGGGTGAGAGTGTGTCGCTCATTTCACTTTTCCGATCAGCTTGTAGGGATTTTTTTTTGTTTTGTAAATATAGGTAAGTCGGACCACTTTGTAACATAGGTAGTGTTGTTTTTGTGTAAATGTTTGTATTAAATCAGTGACTAAATAAAAAAAAATTATGTGTTCATTGGTTTATAAAATTTGTTGTTATCTTAGTGTGTAATATTAGATATAGGACGAAAATCCAATAAAAGAAATTTAGAAAATTTAACCTTACAGAAACCAAGAATATGTATGTTACAAACGATTATAAGTAGGTAATAGGTATCTGGGCCAAAATTATCGAAATATTTGGGCTTAAAATAAAAAAAACCTGTTTGGTAACGCGGTGGACATTATTTTTGAGGGGTCATGGGGATTGATAACTTTTGTGATAAAAACCTAGGAGGTTGGGGAAATTCATAATGAAAATTGAGGCCCGGTTGAGAACTAACGTAAAACTACTAGGAAAATATTTCGAGACCTCTTCAATTTTGTAAAAGTGTTTATAAATTTTGATCACTGTTTTAGGTACTAAAAAGAATTTTGGCTTATCTACCTATCTTACCTTAGCATTTTATTTTTATACCTACTTCCTATCGCAATACCGTTTTTTTGTACAAATTTACTTACTGCGACTCTTAGTATAGAGACTTAGTATTTGGTAAGAATGATGAATAATAAAATATTAATTTATTTCACGTAAATCAATGAAAATCTTAGAGAATTGAGATGTAGCTGCACTACACAAACACGGTCAGTTATGCAAATCCGAATAGAATCCGTTATGTATTACGGAGTAAAACGTGCACAATAAACGCGACGGGACGTTTTAATTTAAACTATGTACAAACCAACAAAGTAAAGTAGATGTAGATAATGTGAATATATAGTAATTTCCAAATTGCCAAGTCGACGTCGCGCTGTCGACGGTCCCGGCGTTGGAATTCTGGTTTCGGTGTGATTTTCCCTGTGATTGTCGAAAATGTAGTAAATTCCGTGCGTAATGGAGAATCGCTGTCAGTCGGAGCTACACAGAATTTTACTCTGAACAACAAAAATGCATGGAATTTTCAAATTTAAAAATACTTTGCAGAAAAGCCTATTCGAGTAGGAATTTTCGATCGGGATGCAAGTATAATTGCCCTCTGTACCTAATAGATATGTCAATGCCAGAATGTATAATGTATATTCAATATAATATAGCCTGTTATTCAAGAATAGTGTAGCGTTCTGTAAGTGAAAGATATTTTAGAATGGGTTCAGCTGATTACAAACAAACAAATATTTTGAGTTGCATTTATTGTAACTAATGTCACATTAGGTACAATAAAATCTCTACTTAATACTTTCGCGAGATTAAAAACGAGTCTGATAACTGAATGCGATATTGACGCGGAGGCAGGCAGCGACAAATACCTAAAACGCTCGGATAACATGGCCTTAAAAAAAACTTATTAACTTATTCCACTAAAACCTCGTGGGTACCGCCAAGCGCCGCCTCCCCAAAGCGATATTTAAACGTAAACATTTTATTAATTAAGGAAATAATCTTATTTAAAGATTTAATGATTTAATTGTTTATTAATTTTACATAATTCATAAACTTATACTTACTACGTATTTTACACAGCTCACAATCTATGTATTTTCTTAGTTCGTCTAAGTAATTTTTAATAGAACTTGTACGAAATTTTTACTTTTCCAAGTACATTCTATAAGTTGGTCGTCAACTAGATACTTAGCCGTGGTAGTTTTCCTTTCGTCAACACTTCGTGGAGTTACATGCATCCTTCACGGAGAAAAAAAATATTGTTCGAATTAAAAACCTGTTTATTAAAATGTGTTACTACTAAATTTTATTAATTTCAATTTTTTTACTGAAAATTACAAAACAATGTAAATTTAAGTATATTTTATTTATTTCATAAAATAATAAAATCAAAATAGTTTTATTCCTTTCCACAAATAATAATTTGTACTTCGGATTATACAGAATTTTACGAATCCTATAAAACTTTACACGAATTTATAAGTAGGGTAATTAATATCAATATATAAAGTTAATTAAAGTACGAAGATAAAACACTACTTGTCATAACAGTGAAGGCCATTAACGTTTACAAACACCTTTATAAGAATTAGTGAAGTTTACTAATAACAAACATCATATCGTACTGCTACGAATCAAGGTTGACGTCACGCATCCTACATCGCGCTATCGACGTTTCTTCGGTATTAACATACATACAAACCGAATCGTATGTAAAGTGGACCAAGGCGTTCTCTTTTCACCTGTCGGGGAATTCCCCTTTACCGCCTGTCTCAGATTTTACAATTGGTGACGCTGAGCTGAACAAATCTGACGCACCTTCCGCCGCAGCCCTTCATCTACGCATCACATAACTTCATCAGTACCTGTCGGTGTAAATTAAGGCTTTATTGTGAGCATATTACGTTATTTGCATTCCGATAATTTTTACTTGTTTTTAGTAAACAAAACTGTTATTTCAATAAGAGTAGTTTTATTTCTGTTAATAAATACAATTAATTTAAATTAATAAAAAGTAAAACTTATTGGTAACCGTTAATGTAATTTACTTGTCCTCGGAATTACTAATATTTTAGTGGTTAGTAGTATCATTTACTTGTAGCTACTAAAGTTTTTTCTTTGTGTTACAGATGATGACCTGCAAGTATGAAGAGTCTCTGAGTGAGATGGAGGTGCACACACTGCAGGGCCGTAGCTAAGGGGGGCATTGTGGGACAATGCCCTACCTTGAAATACTAATGGCCTACCTTAAAAATACCATAAACTAAGGTATAATATATATAAATTGTTTTCCCGTAATATAAATTAATAAAAAAATATTATTGCTTACTACTAGCGATATCTATCAAATTAATTCTGAATCAACCACGGTTTTTCACAATCATATCATACTTATATTATAAATGTGAAAGTTTGTCTAAATGGATGGATGTTTGTTACTCAATAACGCTTCAGCCACTGGACGGATCGGGATGAAACTTGGCACACCTATATATTAGGTCCTGGAATAGCAAATAGGCTATTTTTTTATTCCGAAAAATCCAAATTTCCCGCGGGAATAACTAAAACCGAGCTTAAACGAACTATAGCTATAGCTACAGCTTGATATAGCAAACTTCATTAGTATACTGTGATTAAATAAAGGAGTCCCACGCCGATAACCGAATTTGGGGCCGGCGGAGCCGTTGTCAAAGTCTAGTAATATATAATTCTTGCAGAAGCCCGTAGATTAAATGCAAAGTGGTTACATTTTGGTTGCATTTAAAGTGTGTACGTTACCATTTTGCTCTTGTTTTCCTGCGCTCCCACCCAATTACCTACTAGGTACCTAAATTACTCACGCTCACAAGCAGGTAAAATAATTAAAGATAGAAAAATTACTTGCTCCCCACATGAAACCACCGCTGCCCTTCCTTAGATTAAACTGTAGCTACATCCCTGACACACTGGATATGAATGAGCTAATAGAATTGAGTAAATATAATGCAGAGCTTTTTGAGTCATTACAACTCAATCTAGTAGTAAGTAGTTTAGTACTTTGTCATACTAAAAAAAATATTTCGTTAAACCTGGGTCATCAGAATATACACGGAATGTCTCAGAAAGCACTAGAAATTGAATTGTTCATAAACTGCCAAAAGATTGACATTTTATATGTCACCTAACACTAGAGCCATCAGTTTATGTCCAATATAAGTGGGAAGTTCGTTCAGCCTAGTAAATGTAATCCCTTGTGGCTCTTTAATTTTAGTTAATAAACAGCTAAAGTTTAAGGAACGTAAAAAAAATGTCAGCCTCTCAGTTGAGCGAACTGCTGAGCTGTTCTGAATAGAAGTTGAGCATCTCATTGTTGTGAGTGTATACAAGCCGCCTTGTGCAAATTATGATAACTTTAAATTAGTTATGAATGAAGTGCTGAACAAAATCAGCAATTCCAATAAACAAATCATTATTTACAAATTCTAATAATTTTCGGCCTATTTCAATACTACCTATACCCTTATCGGTATAGTCGACACTGCTGAATTAGTATATTTCCATAGTTTATTTACATATGGTAGGGGGAAAAGGGGTAATAGGAGCCAGGGGGCAATGGTGGTCAACGTTTTAGTTCCTAGACGAAAGTAGCTATACAAATAAGTTTTGTCCAAAAAGACTCGTTAAGTGACAGGTCGTGACCCCCCGCTAGCCTGTTCAGTACGCGTCCATTGTTTGCACGGGGAGGCCGCTGCGCAGTTTCGCACGCTTTTGATGTTATTTCACGTGTGCACAAAATAAGTGGTGAGTACATCAATACATGAAATATAAATACTAAGAGTAGATAATTGTGTGTCTTTAAGCTTATATTATCGATTAAAAAAATATTTCTGATGTTTTAATAGCAAATTTAAGTTTTATACTATTTTTTTACATAATAGGTAAAATCGGGTAATAAGGGTCACTGCAGTGCAGGCAATGAGATTTGACTCCCACTACCCACAATCATTGTAACATACCAAAAAAATTTATTAATTCTCATTAATAACTATTCGAGAAATGCCGAAAATACGTCACAGGTCCACAAATAAGGCTCAGTGGTCATCTGAAATACTGTCAAAAGTTGAGGTTCTCATGAGTCTAGGCCACTCTATGAGAAGTGCTACTAAAGCCATGAATATACCTTCTTCAAGCCATCAAAAGTGCTTAAAAAAAATAGCAATTAATCGGAACCCCGTTTCGGACGACTTCCTGTATTCACAGCAGACGTAGAAAAGGTTTTAAATACTTATCTTCTATTTTTTATGGAGTCACAGCGATTCAAATAAGGAAAACTGCATACCAGTACGCAGAAGATCTTAAAATTTCACACAATTTTGACAAGAGTGCTAAAATGACTGGACGTGATTGGTTAGATGGCTTTTTAAAAAGAAATGGCATATCTGTTCGGAAACCTTAAGCTACAAGTGTCAACAGAATAACGGCTTTCAATAAAGAAGAAGTCCAACTATACTACAGACTATTAGGAGATCTCATGGACAAATATAAATTTAATCTTAGTAATATTTATAACTGCAACGAGACAGGCATTTCCACAGTGCAAGATCCTGGAAAAATATTAGCTCCCAAAGGCATGAAAAGAGTTGACTTCATAACAAGTTGGGAAAGAGGAAAAAATATTACAATCTTGTGTGCCATGAGCGCTACTGGTGGCTTTGTTCCACCAATATTCATCTTTCCTAGAAAAAGAATGACTCCTCAGCTTGAAAGCTTCAAGATCTAAAGAATTAGTCGTAGTACATATATGAAAATCTTTTATATGTACATAAAAATATCAATAGTTTCTATCAATAGCTGTTTAGTTCAGTAAATTAGTAATTTTTTTATTGGGCAATGTATACACTTTTACAACAAAGTTCCAAAAGCAATCAAAAATAAAATCAATCAGTTAATTTAAATCTTTAATCAAACAACAACATTGTAAAAAGTATACTGCAATATTTCAGATTATGTAAATGAGAAAAATCCATGGGACTGAAGATGCTCAATTACAGGACGCATAGGTAAACTAATAACTTTGACGATTCAAAAATGTTTGTAAAAACCTAATTTGAACAAAAAAATTACTTTGACTTCGAATATAAACAGCTATAGGAACAGCGACGTGGACATAGTCCTTCGGTGTCGTAATTTCAGCGGCCTTGAACGAATAGATCACGAATATTTTATGAAGACCTTCACCGCTGCTCGGGTCGTCAACACACTTTCGACGTAAACACTTTATGTTATGTAGGCTCAAAATGTTTTCTCAAATTTATATTGGAAGTCGTGTTATATCCTTACATCATTAATTTGCTGTCAAACATACATACTTATGAGGTCAAAATTACTTAAGAATAGAAAGAGAAAAGCGGTTTTCTTTTGTTACATACGTTTTTACAATTATAATATTAACAGAAATGTACAGAATGTAGGCTTAAATTTTAAAAGTATGTCGTAGGATGGTCAGAAAAAACAGGATAAATTCGAAAATCCTAGAACTATTGCAAAGACCCGGATGATTTGATAGGTACCTACTATTAAAAAAATTCGCACTCTGGTTGTTTTTAGAATCATTGTTAAGATCCGATACCAATTAAGCCAATTAATCGCTGCGCTCAGTTTACTATTATACACTACTACAACACAACTTACAACTTCACTCTGACATGTTCTAAGTAAGAGTCCTAGAATAACAATGGTCCTTTATTTTCTGATCATCCTACGACAAATAGATATGTCGCAGTCAAATAGTAAAATTCGCCGTTTTAAATAACGGCTAGTCTAATCATAAAACGAAGCCATTTTGTATTACAGTGGTTCATTCGGATTGAACCACCACTTTGGCAGTTTTTAATTCCAAGCGCTACCCGCCATAACAGGAACTCGTTAGCCGCTACCGCGGCACGCCTCCGTTGGCTCGTACACTGTTCATAAATACTTTCATTATATCACAATGAAGCTAAACGTGGGCTGCCGTATTGTAGTACGAATTGCAATGACAATCCAGCGAAACGTTATTTCACCGAAATATAAAGCGTCTCGGCTTTTAAGAATGACTATAGCCGTTATGTAATATGGTGTATTCTCCCATTCATCTGCGTCAAATACCGACATAGCTAGTCCCAGATAGTCCTAGTTTGATGGCCTACACTTACCACCTTTCTGTCCATTTTGAAATTGTTCTTTGCTTTAGTTAGGGAGGAGGAATAGGGATAGGGGACCTACTAACAAAGATTATCAATGTTAGGAAACAGAGAAGTAACTTAACAGAGAATTTGTATGTATATGATATAGTATATTATTATATATATGTATTTATGAAAAAATTATATATATATGTATGTTTATTTTGTTAATTTATTCTTCATTGTATTATTATTCTCTTCCTATTTTGACTCTACCTACATAAATTTAAATTAACTCCCTATATAGTTGGCTCCCTAGTGCATATATTGCAGGTTAATATAATATTGTTATATATGTGCTATAATTGTTAAATAAATTAACAGAGAAGTAACTTAACACACATGAACCCGCGAAAAACAGAACAGCTAATATTAGTTGGCGTATGCCATACCCTAAACGGGCTATCTAATGTAAAAATATTTTTTTGTAAATTGGATCGGTAGTTCCTGAGCTTAGTACGTTCCGACACACAAACTTATAAGTTTTAGGTATATATTAGGATAGATTTTAGACAAGGAATTGTAAAAAATAAAGATACCAAAAAAACAAACAACTCCTAGTGACTTATAAAAACCTAGTACATGAATATTAAAAATACAAAAATAATAAAGAAATTACATTAGTATAAATATAGATACATAGAAATAATCTTTCTTCCTTTGAGACTCCCTGAAGGTTTGAGTCGTCAAAGAAAATATATCATAGATTAATCTATGGATACATCATCTATATAAACAAATATTTTTATAGCAAATATGCAGTCAAAAGAGCTAGAGCCAGGACTTGAACCTAGGATAAGGATTCTTGCAGGTTCAAGTTCTGGCTCAAGCTTAATCTTACTGCATTATTGTTATAGAATTATTTATGTACATTAAAATTTACAATAAATCATTGTTAAGTAGGTACCTACCTAACACAAAATATTGATCGTTTTGGGTGATTTTTCAACTGTTAACGTATTTAAGATGTCTAAGACAATGTACAATTTTTTTTTTTATAATAGTATGCAGTTATGTTACAAAACATTGAACTGTGACTTAAAAAAATCAATAACTCCACTCGCCGCCGCCACCGACAACTTCTTAGACAAATTCATTTAATTCTTTGAATGCATGTTGTTAGTACTACAAACTGTATTTCAGTACAATATTGCCCGTATCAACCACACATTTGCATAAAATGTTTTCTGAATAAAACAGTTTTCACATTAAATATGTCAAAGAAAATAAAATCATACAAAAACAACATAAAAATACATTTGGCATGTGTAGATACTACAGACTACGGTGTAGTAAGAAAATATATACGGTGGATATACCTATAGCAAAGCCTCCATCGACCGTTTCGCGACGCGTTCACACTCACATGAAAAATTCACGCACTAAAATGGTCACTATTTTATTTTTCTATCACTATCCTGTTTCTATTAAGTTTCACTGATTACACTAGGGGTGGGAAATATAGTGATCAATGCGGGATTATGTAACGGGAACTAGAGAGTTGCATGGCGCGAGCCAAGCGCGCGGGGACCGACTGCTGCGGGAGAAATGGCGGATGGGTGCGCGCGCACAGCACTACGGTTAAGGGGCAGTTCCGTCGCTGCAGCTAGGCGGGCGCCTTTAAAGACGCTTTGAAGCTTTTTGGTGTTATAAGGATCCTTTTTATTTTTAATATTCGTTAACAAAAAAGTAGGTCAGCTACCGAGCCTTCAAAATAACTTCTAAAAACTTTAAGCTAAACTCTTAATTTCTTTACGGAAGAAGCAGGTCATAAATAAAGGTAGATAAAGTAATTAAATAAACCCGTCCCTTTGACGTTAGGACGGAAACCAACAGTGAAAAAAGGATGTACCATCAAGTGTGTTATAACTTTACCACGACGGTTGAGATTCATAATAACTTTACCCACCCAACCAGCCGATCATATGATTTGTTTTGTTATTAGTTATCATATTATGTAGTTTTTTGTTCATTCATTCGGGTATATCTAAATCTACCTATATCTAATTTCATTCTTCACAAAACCGTTAAAACAGAGAAACCGTACCTTCACAGAGACAAAAGACTTACACTTTGTAACATTCAACGTTACCATTCACCACTAACACTTTATAACTTCATATTTGGAATACAACGCTATTCATAGCTTTTCGTCCTTTTGTCCTAACGTACGATTTTAATACCAAACCGTCAATGAAATGAAACCGTATAAAGCAAACTTTTTATTCCTTAATTTTGATGCAATAGGATTCATCGTTGACGAAAAAATGTTTTTCGTGAAGGAATCCCTCGTTCAGAAGTGCAAAAGAAAATTGAGTAGATCTTTGTGAAGCATGCAGTTGAGTTGTCAATGTGCTAGTATAAAAATGTATAGCGCCCTCGACCATTGTTCTTCGAGTGGTATCGGTGGATGAGAGGTGCCTTTATAAATTTCTTTTGTCGTTGAAATTAGGATATCTTGGTAAATATTTTATTTGTCGCCGCTTTTCAAAAGCTACTGAAATCAAATTGAGAAGAAATTAAAAGGAGTTCTTTTTACACATAGCCTTTTTATTTTGTTTAATGTATAATGCATTACGTAAATAAACATACTGTATATAATATAAAATATATGAAATTTTTAATATTATATATCAAATCGTTAGTATGTACAATTGTGCATGTTAAAATATATTTCTAGAAAGTATTTTATAGTTTACAGAATATATTTCATCTGGCAGCTTTTATCGTTTTTAGCAGATATGCTGTCTTAAAATATTCAGAAAGTTGTTAAACTAGTTTTTTACCTACTTTCATATTTCTGTTGATGCAGAGTTTTTTAATTCGCAGTGTACAAAAAATAAATTAAAAATATTCATTGGCAGCACTTGTCGGATATTTATAACAAGCATGTTTAATTATTTTTTACACAATTTTCAACGTTGAAAAGGAACTCTTATACCTGTGATACTTGGCACGGGTAGCTACGTAGCTACTCGATAGTGTAACGTCACCTACTAGCGTCCTGTTCAGAAAGTCATTGATGACAAGGAAAATGCGTAGTCACGATAACTATAAAAAAAATATATCGTGCGATGGTGTCATCAGTAATGAGTAATGACCCACCTATAGCAGTATCTACATTAAAAAAGTAATATTATTTTAAAGGGCATAAAATACTGATTTAAATGGTACTAATTAACTTCAAAGGAAAAGCGTAGGAGCTGCGGAAGTCGAAAATTACAAATACAACCATGGCGCCACGAAATAGGTAATAAATCCGAAGACATGCAGCAAAAATCAAAAAAAATATGGCTTTAAATTCGGAGTAGGTATAAAACATTTTTGGCACTTGCATCATGATCAGAATATGGATAAGCCATTTTTTAAGCTGTTATCGAATAAATTCAGGATACAAGACAATAAATTAAATAAGTTATACTAAGTATACATATACAGTACATAGGCCAGATTTATTTATAAGTCTTAATTGATTAAATCATAAATTGGCAGAAGAATATTATTTAACTTAAATTTGAAAAAAAAAAAAAAAAATATGTTTGGGCAATTTATTCTATTAAATTCTGTAGGCATGTCCATATTAACATATATGTTTAATACCATTGAACCTAAGCAAGGTAACAGACCTCTGTTCTGTGCTACTATAACGTTTTGCATTCAAGCCTCGCGATTTCAATTATTTTCATTTCTGTTCTGTTTCACCGTTATTAATGTCATCAATGGGAGAAACTTAGTGTTTCTGTAAGTATAACCTTAAAAACTGATATATAGGCTTTTAGTTAAATCAATATCATATAATTGTTATAAATACATTTTGTTAAGAATTTCAAATTTATATACAGTTGTAAAAAAAACGTGATCCTTTCCTTACGTCTAGCAAACTTCCATCAATTCCGTTTCATTTTCGAGATATGCTAAACTCAAAAATAATATACAAACACACATACCTATGCATCACTTAAATTCAAATGCACTCTTGCTTTAAGTACCTGCCTTTAGCTCTTTATGAGAAAAAAATGAGCTTGGCACAAATCTAACAAATGAAATGAAACAATATTTTTTCAAATAGGTTTCTGCGAACACTTGAATTTTCGATACCTTTGAATCGTCGATACCATGTAAACAATGTTATTTCTGCCAATAAAGAGTTGACAAGAAGTTCTATTAATAAGTACTTTGATAATCAGCTAACAAGTATACAATAAGTATTGAAACACTTAGTAGGTAATATAAATAAGCTAGTAAGCTACTTAAAACAAAGTCAAACACATGTAATTTTTTTTTTTTTTTGTTTCTATGCAGCACAAGGGGCGAAGCGTCAATTACCGTCAATCGTGAAATATTTAGGAGTACTCCGATATTTTATAGTACTAGTGGCATTAGCGCCATCATAATTATATTCTTGCACAGTTATATGTATACATATACTTTAAACTTTCCATACTATCCATGAATATGATATAATAAATATTATAAATGCGAAAGTAACCCTGTCTGTTACCTCATCACGCTCAAACCGCTGTACCGATCAAGATGAAGGCATGGAGATAGTTTGAGTCCTGGGGAAGGACATAAGCTACTTGAAAACGTTCAAGTGTTAGTCGGTTTTTTTTTCATAATAAAGGAGTTGCCGTTAAAATCCTACACCGATGACCAAATTTAGGGCGGGTGACACCGCGGGCAAAAGCTAGTATATTTTAAGAGCGATAGTATGTCTGTTCGTTTGTCCCTGCATCACGTTACAAAGGAGAATCCAATTGAGCTAAAAACTTCGCACAGGGATAATTGAAAAGACGGAGAAGGACGTAGGGTAGGGTAGTCTTTTATTCCGTAGAAACAGAAGTTTATGCAGGAATGACCAAATTCTACGTGCATGAACTATAGCCACAGGTAGAGCTTGCTATTGCAACTTTCTTACTATAATTCAGAAGTGGTCGTAGTAATCTAGCGCGGGCAGAGCCGTTGGCAACAACTAGTACATATATAAATACATACACAAAGACACACATAAATATACATAAAACACAAACAGTGTATCAAAAATTGATACTACTAGAAAATATATACATATATGTATAAACCAGGGCTGTAACTAGAGTTGAATCTAAGGCAGGGCAGCGGTGGTTTCATGAACGGGTACGGCGCAAGTAATTTTTCTATCTTTCATTATTTTACCTGCTTGTGAGCGTGAGTATTTAAGGTAGAAGGTAATTGGGTGGGATCGCGGGAATCAAGAGCAAAATGGTATTAATCTTTAGTACGGAAAAACAATTACATATATATTATACCTTAGTTTATGGTTTTTTTAAGGTAGTGCATTAGTATTACAAGCTAGGGCATTGCCCCACAATGCCCTTAGCTACGGCCCTGGTATAAACTTACTTAGGTACCAGTATAATAATATGATAAATATAGTAAAAATAAACCGATGCTATCCACCGTGGGCCGCCCAGCGCCAGAGAGACTACAAATGTGAGCGGGCGCATCATACAAACGTTCACACTTACCCATATGCATACACATACAGAAGTTGTATATCATGAAGTAGCCCAGCTCCCACACGACAGTTCGGCAACAAATTCACACCATTTAAAGTACTGTCACTTTGAAAGCAAGCCTAAAGGAAGAAGAAGTGACAAGAAACTTCCTGGGTGTATACTTGTTACCATCAATCACGCAGGAACTAGGCCGCAAATACACAAAATACACAAAATCTATGCAAATACGTGTAAACACACATACATGTACACGTCTATGCGCGTCAACCTCCCCCATCCAAAACCCCAAAACACCAAGCAGCAAATGGTGGACTACTATCCATGGTGCATCCCCTGACCGTAATGTGTCATTAATTCTCAACTACATAAGTATTGGGATACTGGGATAAATGGATGTCCAGTATTGGGCAGTAATTACTAGAAGTAAAAATAAGCTGTTGGTGCATGATACACGTCTACACTAAATAAGTAACTCTTTTATGGGGCAATGTATACACTTTTACAACAAAGTTCCCAATAATATTCAAAAGCTATCAATAAGAAAATAATATTTCATATCTTTGACGATTCAAAAGTGATTCTAAAATCCTAATTTGAATAAACCATTTTTTTTTTTGGGCCAATACCTTTAATTCCGGATATTATTATCTTTATTGAATTCTTTCACAGTATAGTATCCCTTGTTAATAAGAACCTTTTTAATGTAAGTTTCAAAAGTATGTATGTACAGCTAGGTTAACAGTATGTACAGGTAGGTTAACAATATTCTCTGGAATTGTATTAAAAAAGCAAACCGAGCAGTTTCTATATTAGTAAATTGAGCAACTTTTCTGACAGCATAGGCGCCAAGACAGAAATATGTGAGTACCATTGCAATTTAGTATCTAAACTGATGCCCAAGAATACTGTTGACTCAACCAGTTTGAGTGCTTTACCATTTATAAATAATTGTGTTGGAGTATCTTCGACATTTGGTAAAGCTTTATACATTTTGTTTTCTGTGCATTCAGTAAAAGATTATTTTGCACAAATTGTTATAATTGACTTTTTTCAAAAATGGGAGACAACTTGGTCATATGTTTTTAGTACACACTTGGTTTAACTGATATATATTACAACTAGCTTTTTCCCGCAGCTTCGCTCACGCTTAATTTGGTGATCAGCGTAGAATTTCTACAGCAATTCCTTGAGAAAATTGGCTATGACTGCAGTAACATATGTCCTTTTACGTTTCTTCAACAATCTCTCGGCAAAAATCAGCTAAATTGGTTGCTCCGTATCGAAGTTAGGCAATAACAAACAAACAGATTTTACAAATACATTAGTTAGGATGGATAAAAAAGATCCAAGAATAATAGTTGATTGTTCACCAAGGGACTAAAACAACCCATTACCTACGAGATGTTTAGCCTCCCGACCGAGAACGCGAATGAGTATACGAGTATTATAAAGAATGGAGTGTGAATGGGTTTCAGCCCCGAGCATAAAATAATATATCTATATGATTACGGTATTACTATTTGTAGACGGCCACAAAATGAACATAAATATATTATTTACAGAAAGGCACAAGAAGAACATAAAGAGGGACACATATTTCTAAGCTAGTTCTTGCTACTCTTTTCGATCTGCTCACGAATTTGCTCTGACCTATGGATTTAATTTAATTGGTACTTTCACCAACGAGAATACCGGATATAGAGGACCATACGAGCTCTTTACTGGACCTTCTACTGACTACACGTCTAGATATACTCGTACAGTCTCAGTGGATACACCTCTTGACTGCTCTGACCACTGTCTCAAATGATGTAAATCTAGGCAAACCAATTGGCGACGTGTATGGCATTATAAGTCGGCAGATTGGGGTGGATTTCATGAATTTTATGCATCCTCCCTGTGTTCCTGCTCTGCTTTAGCTTAGAAGATCCCGACATTTGCGCAGCAGCAGTCACTGAGACAATCCTCGCTGGAATGGAATGTTTTAGTCCTAACCCACCAGTAGCTGAAGGTGTCAAAAAATGACTGTGGTTTAATCAGTCTTACAGAGATGCTGAAATTCACAAGCGTCATATGAGGCTTGGACCTCGGCTTGAGGTAGTAAAGAGTTCAGTAAGAAAGCAACTTTCACAGCAAAATTCCAGTTCTTTGGCAAAATAGGTGGGTCCCTCTGGAGAAGGAAACTTTTATTAGTCGTCCTTGCGAACGACCGATGGTGACTTAGCCCACAGTACTATAGAGGAAGCCGATCTCTTTGCCTGAAACTCAAATTTGAGCGCCAGAAGCGCTGTACCATCTACTACTATACAGTGGTGTGGTAAGACCATGCCGAAAATCCCTATAACACCGCGGGAGGTCCGGTGGGGGTTGCTTTCTCTAGATGTTCGTAAGTTGAGTAGGCCAGACGGTATACCAGCAGTGGTGCTTAAACAGTGTGCACCTGAGTTGTTTCCTGTACTCACGCGCCTCTTTGCGCTTTTCTACCACACTAAGCCTACATACAAAAAGCACACAAGCCTGGTGCCCAAAAAGGGCGATAGATCAGATCCATCGAATTACGAGACAATCGCTATTAACTCTCTCCTGTCCAAGGTGATGGAGCGAGTGATCAACACATAGCTTCTAAGATACCTAGAAAAAAACTACCTCTTCAGCGACCGGCAATATGGCTTTCGACACGGTCACTCGGCCGGTGACCTTCAAGTGTACCTCACACATCATGGGCACTAGCCATTAAGAGTAACGGGAGGCGTTGGCATGTAGCCTGGTCAAAGCGAATGCGTTCGATCGGGTCTGGTACATACCGGGGTCTTATATCGAAGTCGCCATCTTTCGAACTGCCTGAGTGTTTGTGCCAATGGATGGCTAGCTTTTTGTCTTCATTGCGGTCTCAGTATTCAAGGACACACCCCTTTCCATCTCCAAGAGCATTGGGAACCTTGGTGTTGACATCTCCAGCGATTTTCAGTGAAGACAAGGTAATCAACAGAGCGAAGCAGTAGTTTACCTCGGGACAAAGGTTGCTGCTGTTTTACAAGTCGCTAGTCCGGCCCCACATGGAGTACTGCTGCCATCTATGGCCTTTTTGGCTTGGTTCAACGATAGGCCGTGAGAATCGTTCACGATCCTAAACTTACAAGACGTATCGAACCCTTAAGAGTCAGGAGAGTCTTTGACTCCCTGTGTGTTCTGAAGAAGGAGCTTCCTGCCAAACTTTTCTTAAAGTACTAAATATGGGGTTCTTAAAGAAAGAAGTTATTAGATTTTTAAAAGGTCATCGGTAACGTGCTAGTGACGCCCCTGGTATTGCAAAAACATGATAAATATGTTCTTTAGGCCCCCGATTCACTTCCTACGACTCAGTTATATCAACCAACACCGTCGATATCAAGCGGATTGTATGACAGGTGACCTTTGCTAGTATGAAGGGACAAACAAGCTCTACTGTTGCAAACAAGAACTACTTGATAGTTAAGAGCAGGAATTACATACAAAATAATTTTCCCATAATTGCGGAAGTTTATACAACTTTACAATTAATTTAAAGTAAAAAAATTAAGAAATTGTCGTTTTTGGTTTCTCTATGAAACCAAACTTCATTTATCCATTATTTTTTAATGGAATTACAAAGTTAAATAATCTTGCTCCAAATAACATTTGTAGTGGTAGCACGAAAAAACATACATTAACACGGTATATTCACACACACCAATAAAAATCTCACGGTCACAATCCATGAAAAACAGTTATGTGGTCAAAAAGAGGCAACTATATTTCACCCAAGGCCATGTCGTGCAGGCCCGGACTGGCTATATGGGCAGATCGGGCAAATGCCTGATGGGCCGGACACCCAGTAGGTCGGCCAAAATATTCGGCAGCAAAAAAATACAGCAAACGAATAGTAAACTAAACAAATAATTCTGCACTTGAATGTACCTAACTGTATGTAAGATAAGTACGAATCTGTACGCACACGTTTGATATACCTACGGGTATAACATTCTAACCACCTACTTATATAAGTGGCTATTAGAAACGGCAATTTTATTATTAAATTTAGTAGCTAGTTAAACGACCGTGGCAAACGTTTTTCTTAATATATTTAAATACAACATAAGGGAACACAATACATTGTTATTTTGAGTAATTATTGCGTAAATTTTAATTTGTTCATTATTTTTTTTAATATCTATTATCAGATATTTACGCAGTAAGGGTACGTCAAATGTTAATATATAATTTGATGAGTCATCATTATAAAACTACAGTTTTCTATCATCTACTATAAATGACAAAAAAATAAAGAAATGCTCACTAACATTTAATGGACCTTACTATACAAGCAAATTTTTAAGCAATGATTAAAAATAAAATTGGTACTTGAATATTCTTCACATCAAACTTGAAATTCCAGACATAAAATGATTTTTTTTCGAATCATTACAATAGTTGAAAAATTTCATTAACTTTGCCTCTCCCTACTCTGTGACAGACGGACATGAATGTGATCTCAGATAGATTCTGTTTTTCCTGTTATGGTATAGAACCCTAAAAATATAGAAAAACTATGTACATACTAAAGTTTTCAAAAAACCGTGAAAAAAATATCTCTATCGTAATTTCTCATGGGTCCTATCAACTTCAAAGCGATTCAAGGTCAAAAAATTGGTCTCAAAAAAATATTTATAGTGCGCCCTCCAGTGACACCCATATATAAGCTTCTTGGGTAAATATTTACTTCTCGTAAACCCGTTATTTTTGCATGAAAAAATTATAATCGATAGAAAAGCATATTCCTATACACAGATGAGAAAAAAAAGTCGGCGGAGAAGAATAGTTTTTGATTAAAAAAATATTTAAAAGTAAAGAAAATTTCTTTCTACAAAATGGCCGATATGTTAATTATGTAATTTATATGCAATTTACGTGTTATTTTAAGGAATCTTGGCTATATACACAATCCTGCAGCTGTCCAAACATACACATATAGATGAATTTCAGCCTAAAATTGGCGGAAAATGCAAGTTTTACTAAATAAAACATTTACATAAGTAGGTTGGTACATAATTTACAAATAAAAAAACAATAGAATTACAGGAAACAACAATTTTTTTTAAAATGATGTTGCCAGTATCAAAAAAAATGCCAACTTAAACTTTTTCAAGTTACCATTGAAATTGCTTTTCGTATTTTCGTTAGTATCACATTTTTTTAAATTGCTTTGTACGCAAGTTTTTATATTTCAACCAACTTGTACTTATTTAGTGTAGTCACGGCGTTCCACTTTGAAACATGAAAACTTGCGCGCGAAACCAAGCGGAGCACATGAAAGTTAGAGCGCGAAGCCGAGCGGAGCGTGCCGCGGCAGCGGTCGGTGAGCGCCAGAACCAATTTCTACTTATTTAGTATAGTCACGGCAACCCACTTTGGAACATGAAAACTTACGCGTGAAACCAAGCGGAGCACATGAAAGTTAGTGCGCGAAGCCGAGCGGAGCGTGCCGTGGCAGCGGCCGGCGAGCGCCAGAACCAATTTCTACTTATTTAGTATAGTCACGGCAACCCACTTTGGAACATGAAAACTTACGCGTGAAACCAAGCGGAGCACATGAAAGTTAGTGCGCGAAGCCGAGCGGAGCGTGCCGTGGCAGCGGCCGGCGAGCGCCAGAACCAATTTCTACTTATTCAGTATAGTCACGGTAACTCACTTTGGAACATGAAAACTTACGCGTGAAACCAAGCGTAGCACATGAAAGTTAGTGCGCGAAGCCGAGCGGAGCGTGCCGCGGCAGCAGCCGGCGAGCGCCAGACCCAACTTTTACTAATTCAGTAAAATAATAATTACCTTTTCAGATGCTTCTCTATCGATTAAATTTTTTTATGCAAAAATTACGGTTTTACGAGAAGTAAAAAATTACCTTAATTCTCACTTACTGTAATGTTGCTTTTAAGCTGATGGCCTCGCGGCCAATGCTTTAATATATTAGAAAAAAAAACCTAGGAAGTAAGGTTATTATGGTAATGTATGATTATAAAAATGATATGTATTTAGGCTTTATTAAGTATGACTACACAGTATAAGAAATTTACTCGATTGATAGCAAAATGGCCATTGGACAACACAAAAGCAGAAAGGTTAGTAAAAATAGATGCCCCGTTTTTTCTTACCTGTCTCATTTTAAGCTACGTTCCAATTAATTTTTGGTAAATATTTACTTCTCTGCACTTATTGATAGAGCAGCCCCCCTTTATACACAAATAAATTAAAATAGTCGGCGGAAAAGCTTTTGAAAAAAAAAATCAAAATAAAAATGTCTACTGGAATACTAGTGCTAGGTTAGGTTTGGTTTTGTTTTTTTCTCGAGCGGAGCGAGGGCAGCCCACAGAGGAGTGTGTTTAATACATACCAATTAATCTTTTAAACTTGACTGTCTTTATACCTTATTCTGACTCCGTCAAAAATCTAGGAATAATTGTTGACAATACGTTATCATGGGCCCCACTAATAAAAGCAATTATTCGTAAAATGTTTTCTTCTATAGGGTCAATGAGGCAGTTACGTTATCTGTTACCTATACCCACAAAAGTTGCACTTGCACAATCTTTACACCTTCCTATTCTTGATCATGCTGATGCCTGCTATATTAATCTCGCTGCAGAACAATTAATTAAATTTGACCGGCTACAAAATCTCTGTATTTGATTTATATTTGAATTATGCAAATACGATCATGTCTAAATTTCATGCTCAGCTCAAGTGGCTCCCAATTTGACTTCGCTGGAATACCCATACTCTTACACTACTTTATAACATACTATTCAATCCATCAACTCCTTACTTTAAAAAAAATGATTTCAATTTATTTTGTCTTCTACACTCACACTTCGCTTGTCCTCTAGTCTTCTTTTGAAAACACCAACTCACAACACCAATTTTTATAATTGTTCTTTCACAGTTCAGGCTATACAGCTAGGGAATTCTCTTCCACTTTTAGGTGCTCACAATCTGATTTTAATTTTTAAAAACCAAATTAAACAACAGTATCTATTAATCTTAAACTCACAGTGCAATTAGTTCTGGTTGAAATTGTCTGGTTTTGTGTTTGTTATATTATTACGAATGTATTGTATATGTAGGTTTATATCTATTTTGTTTATTTTTTTTTTTATTATTCTTATTTAAACCTACCTATTTTGTCACTGCACCACCTACTTCTCTTTGTGTTTTCCTCTAACCAAAGAATTGCCTGGTAGAAATCGCTTTTTAGCGATAAGGTTGCCTATTTGTACTTTTTTTATTCTAGCTTTATATTGAATTTCTATTTTAATTGTGCAATAAAGAAATTAGATGTTAGATATAGCAACACTGTTGTGCACTCGCTCTCTTTGGTCACCGTCGTTTCACGATGTTGTACGTTTTGTCATGTCAACCAATTATAAAAGTCTAATTAAATACTAAACTACAACTACGAGTGTGTTCCTATTATTTACTACATCCAACAACCTAACAATTTATTCATTCATTCATTCAAGCAATTTTTTTTAAAAAATCATACAAGAAAAAATATTTTCAAAAATTTCATACAAAAAAAATTTGGCCGCCGATTTCTCTCCTATAGGGTATAAGGGGATGCATCTTCATCTAATAAAATTATTTTTACGCCAAAATGACGTGGTGCAGAAAAGTAAAAAAAAATTACCACCGGGCATTCTACAACCATTTTTTTAACTTTTGGTTCAATCAATCAGTCAATCAAATAGCTCTTTATTTAAGTAAGTTTTTTAAAAACACTTCAATGACTATACCTTTAGCACCAGTTCGGAAGGTTGTATCTTCTGAGAAGAACCTGTTGACTGTAACATTATGTGCTTAGTGTCAGTAATCTGACTATAGAGATCAGCAAACATTTTTTTTAGCAGTCACACCAATTTATGCCTATTTACCTGGACTGGATTATGACATTGAACGCAGTGTTTATAAACGTAAATCAAGAAAACTATGGTTCAGGCTCAAAAATGAAAGAAGAAATGCACAATTAGGTGAAAGTAAAGAAATTTAACTTAAAAACAGGGTAAAGATGTTTGTAATTGGAAGCTTTGATTAATCCGAAAATTTCTTTATTTTCAGGGATATTGGTAAAGTCATTAGAGAAAAGATAAAAGTAGCTTTCGAATCATCTGACAGGACAGCCTTAAATTCTGAAGTTTGTAACAGTCAGTATATTTTTTTAAATAAACTTGCAGACAATTATTACAATAAAAAGTACATGCGATCTAAAAAAAGTACAGCCACTGGCCTCAGCACAGAAGAGTGTAACCTAATTCTGTCAAAAGAAGTCCTTACATATTTAAAAGAAGAAAACAAAGGGTTTTTTAATAAGATATTCCAAAAGGATAAATAATGTTTTTCAGAAAGCTACTTCAATGCCATATTAACAGGAGAACATTATCTACAATAAATGAATACAAAGAACATACACCTGTCATGTTAAATGAAGCTATAAAACACTTAAACCCAAAAGATAATGAGTTGTACATTGATATGACATTTGGAGCTGGTGGGCATTCAAGAAAACTACTGGAATCAGCTAATTGTAAGATAATTACATTAGACAGAGACCCTGTTGCATATGAAAAAGCACAGAATCTAGCTGAAGAGTTTCCAACTAGAGTTACACCATTGTTAGGAAGGTTTAGTGAATTACCAACTTTATTAAAAGAAAATGGCATAAGTCAGACATCTATAGATGGTATTTTATTTGATTTTGGATGCTCATCAATCCAACTAGATAATGGAGAACGAGGATTCTCGTTATCTAAGGATGGTTATCTTGACATGAGAATGGATGCAGGAAGAGATCCAAATCAGATTACAGCCCGAGAAGTGTTAGCAACAGCTGATGAGCAGGAACTGTATAAAATATTTAAGATATATGGTGAAGAAAAGAAATCTGCAAAAATTGCTCAGACTATAATACAAGCTAGATATATGATAAAGAATATAGAAACAACCAAAGAATTGGTTGAAGTTGTTAATTCTTGCTGTCCAGATGAAGTGAGACTGGATAAGTTGCAGAGACCTCAATCAAATGCCACAAAAGTATTTCAAGCTTTACGTATCTTTGTTAACAATGAACTTAATGAATTAAACTATGGTATGGTTTTAGCCAAATATTACTTAAAAATCCATGGAAGATTAGTTACTATAAGTTTCCATTCCTTAGAAGACACAATAGTAAAAAGACATATAGCAGGCAACATAATCAATGAAGTTGCAAATCCTGTGCCACTGAAATATATAAGTCCCACTTTATTCCAGGATCAGGATACTATTAAAGAGTTTCTGGACACACCTTGGCGAGCAATCAATAAACATGTAGAAGTGCCTTCAGAAGAGGAAGTTGAGAGAAATCCTAGAAGTAGAAGTGCTCGACTAAGAGCTGCAATAAGAATTAAATGAATAATGGGAAAGTGTGTGAAATTAACTTATCATTGGCTTAACTTTGTTTACTAAGTGTAATGTATTTTTACTGTAGGTATGGTACATAGTAGGTATATGTTACTAAAGATGAGATCATTTAAAAATAAAACTGTTAGTAAAACAATGTGTTTGTATTTATTTTAAAGAATATATTTTTTATTTTTAAAATATCTGGATGGTCCCATACTTAGCAAAGCTTGTGCTATATGTACCAGATAGAATTAGAATACATGGAAAATGTCCAGACTTTAGATAAACACAGATATTATCACAAAAATATTTGTTTTATGCGGGATAAATTATCTATAAAAACGGCAAAAAACCACGTTTGTTGTATAGGAGTCCTCCTTAAATTAAATTAAATTTAAAGTGACTTATGTAGTATATTATAATATTCTGTGAATATTTTAAGCGTCTTCCTGTCGCCGTTATCAATATCGAGCAAAAAAATCACGTTTATTGTATGGGAGCCCCCTTAAATATTTATTTTATTCTGTTTTAAGTATTTGTTGGTATAGCGGCAACAGAAATAGATCTTCTGTGAAAATTTCAACTGTCTAACTATCTCAGTTCATGAGATACAGCCTGGTGACAGACGGACGGACGGACGGACAGCGAAGTCTTAGTAATAGGGTTCCGCTAATTACCCTTTGGGTACGGTACCTTAAAAATATTAATGCAGCTCCTGACGATAAATATTTACACACTAAGAAAAATATGAAGAAATAATTGTTAAATTTAGCTTTTTAATAGATATGGATGCCAAATTATAATAGACTCATTTCCGGTAAACTTGTGGAGGTGGTTTGGGGAGAGCGTAACCTCTTTAATATGTAGGCATAAAGTCAGTGTTCGGGAAAGATTTATTAGGTTGGACCGGCGTGACAAGTTAAATAGGATTGTCGCGCCTACTCTGTGCACCGGTGCACCAGTCAGTCATAATCTTTGACAAGTCGCGGCTGCGTATGTACATTGTTTTGATTGAATTAATTTTATATATAAAGTGGATAAGTCAGTGAAACAAATACCTCATACACAAACAAACACACAAACTCACTACATCACAAAGGAGACCATTCAAGGTGCATACAAGTCTGGGCCCAAAAGTCAAAGAAACGGCCAACGAAGAAAAATGTATCACTACTGTAGGGAACGTCAGTCCGAGTATTTTTTACTATGGCACCAAATCTCTACAACAATTCCTTCACCCGATATTTTTAAATAGTAAAATTTGATTTATATTCATTTTATTGAAAAAATGTTTTCGTGTTCGGGCGACAAAAATGATATGAGATTGTTGAGATGATGCCCAAACCTCTGTGAATATTTATTCCGTCATTAGTTGACTATCAAGTTGCATCGCGTGCATTCGTATATACCTACTCGGTAGTGATCTGTGCTAGCATTGTAGACGTTTAGATAAGTTTGTACTGATATGTGCATACGTTACTTTGTATAATGTTCAAAGCTTATAGAAAACATTCTAGATTTCAGCTGCAGCGGCATTAGTCACATCAAAACCACGTCATTAACACGGGGTCTTAGCTAGAAATCACAGTAAATTGCTGTAGATCTGTATGATATATATTATATCACCACGGTGGCAAACATGCTTACGGTCCATCTGATGTTAAGCGGTTACCGTAGCCTATAGACGCTTGCAATACCAGTGGCATAACTTACGCATTCTCGACCCTTCAAAATCCGCAGCCACTTTGAAATAATTAAACATGTTTCCCAAAGTGCAGATTATGTATATATTTCTTAATAGGCGATAATCCCTTGTAAACCGACCATTAATTACTTCCACGACCAATCTGCAAAGAGTGACCAGGCGTGATTTATTGGCTTGTTCCATTGTTAGCTGTCTTTTATTTGCATGCCGTGTCTCTGGCATCTGCACTATATAACCTCGAGACTCCATGTTCGAAACAGCATATCTAAATCCTTGATCAACTATGATCACGTCACCATTATTCAATAGCCAGTTGAACTGTCCATCACCGTCTTCGCTTTCATTGTTTAGGATACTATTTAAGATTTTGTGGCATCTGAAATACGAGCTGAATGTGGTCCAAACACATCAATAATATGCCCATCGCAAATAACGATTACAAAAGGCTTCACTAGGTTCCTATATTTGTGATTGCTGTTTGAAATGAATGCCGTGTCCAGTATAACAATTAGCTTTCTCATTAAAAGGACTTCCTGGATTACCGAACAGTCCATCAGGGATAGTGAAATTTCTTTGAAGTGCTTCTTCGCGAGTCATATGATAGCCTAAGTGCAGCGGTACAAAATTTTGAATGAAGCAGTCGAGACCAACCTTTATAATTTTCGAAAAAGTCGATATACTAGTTTTAAATGTGACTGAAAGTCTTGCGTTCAATTCTCCTGTGCTAAGTTTTACTAGTAATGCTGCCAGAATAGTTTTCTTCTTTATTTTTGGAGTTTACTCCTTAAGAATCGATTTGCATATATAAGGAGCCCGGTATGAGAAAAATGTGAGGAGTAAAATCTATCGATGAATGACCTCGTTACGTTTTTGGTGCGCATCCTATGTCGCGCAACTTTCTAATTTGGTTGTGAGTGTAGGGTATAGGGACATGTGCATAGGGTATACTGCAAAGCGACTATACCTATATGTTATTGGGTTTGTTTATTTCTATCAGTGTCGACATTTTTATATTGCTGTTTTTATTATAAATATCAATAATTAATATTGTTATTGTGTTCCGCTAAAGTGAACTGAAGGTATTTTCAAATAACTATGGCAGAAAGAGGTGTAGATGATATTGCCGGAACATCTAAAAAACACGTGGCTGCAAGGTACGTTGCAATTCATGTATTATATGTATGAGCATGTGCAATTTGTATTTATTAAATATTTTAATAATTATCGAGCGCATCCACATAAAATAGAAAATTTCTAACCTAACCAAAAATTAATTTTTTTGTCGATGTCTATAAATTCTTCCACGTTATTATGATTTATTTTATAAATAATTTTTGAATATTAACAATTGTAGTCAATAATTTGATAATATTATCAGAAAAATCGACAATATTTTTTCATTATAATAATGTTTTTATAAAATTTTCTTTTGAAAGGTTATTTTTTAGCTTATTTAAATAATTTTCATGTACTATTTATTATTGTACGTAAAAGATTTAGTGACATAATTATCTTTTTATAACCATTTTTGTTAATTATTGAGATAAAAATGTTTATGAAAACCTTTTTTTATCAATTTTCTTTTTAAAGTTAATTAAAATTTTTATAATTATGCATTTATAAATTTTCTAAATTTTTTTTATATTTTTTTACTAGGAAAAAATCTAAACCTCCAAAAACTCCAGCCGAGAGACAGCGAGCTTACCGATTAAAAAAAAATTAATGAAGGAAGCCCAAAATATTCTGGCAATCAACCAACCATCAGGGTCCGTCGCACCCGTGCACATCTGAAATTGACTATTGTAAAAAGTTTAATGTAAAATATTTCGTCGATTAGTTATAATAAATGTATATGAAATGAATAAATATATATCGTGCGTCGGAGCTGACACACACATTTTTTAATTAAGACTTGGAATTTTAACAGAATGTCAGCAAACTGTTCATGCGTACGTCCAGTCCATGTGTGCAGTTCCCTGGCGTTAATATCTCGCATTGTTTGAAGTTTAAGATGTGTGCTCTCATGACAGACATGGCTCGAACAACGTAATCGGATAAGAAATCCTGTATAAAATTTTCTTGTATTGCAACCTCGTGCCATACCTTTTGTTCAAGGTGTTCATGTCAGACTCTACTAAGCGGATACGCTATCTGGACACGTTGTTGTATAAAGTAAATTATTATACTTCTAAAATTAAAACTACGAGTTAGTGTGAGAAGTTACTTTAGAGAGGGATTTGAATTGAGGAGTGTAGTGAAATTGAAACATTAAAACTATTTAATACCACCAGTATTTTAACCCACCACCAAAACTTTAATACATAAATACATACACACACATAAACAGACATCACTCGAACGATTCAATAAGTCTCAAAACGTAACGTAAATTAACGATTTCGATTTTCGGACCTATTATAATAACGTTTCTCAAGAGAAGTTAATACACACATATATATGGATATCTACACATACATATATACAGATATACGCATATAAATAACCAAACTTAAATAAATCAAAAATAAACTTGCATTGCTTCTATCTGTTACAATCCTCATCGTTGATTGATTAGGTACTTATCCGCCATACCCACCAATAACATACCTATATTTTAACTTGATTTTGCTCAGAAGCTGAAGACTACCCTTGAAGCCAAGGGTTCAAATGGAAGTCGAATTATTAGGCTTTTTTGCGTGCTTATTGTCAT
Source organism: Apoda limacodes (assembly GCA_946406115.1). Classification (NCBI taxonomy): domain Eukaryota; kingdom Metazoa; phylum Arthropoda; class Insecta; order Lepidoptera; family Limacodidae; genus Apoda; species Apoda limacodes. Next base: position 34,950,034 of record OX291542.1, on the reverse strand, counting down.
ATATGTATGCGAGGGTGTAACGAAATAAATCAGTCTTGAACCAGCGAGCGGTTGTTTCACTACATGGTGACAGCGGTGCGTGTTACAATTTAATTGTAATATTGCGATACGTCGAATAGTCGTAATCTTTTAAAGTGTTATAATAACTTGTTTTTATTACTTCAAACCGATACCATGGAACATGCAAGACCACCAGCTGAACTTATCCTAGAAGGTGGACCGGCAAACAGGTCTGACTCATGGTGCAAATGGCACAAACAGTTTGTGATATTTTTGAAGGCTCCTGGAGTTCATAAAGAACCTAAAGATGTTCAAGCAAGTTTACTCATTAATTTAATCGGCGCCGAAGGTAATGACATTTACTCGACCTTTAAGTTTACCAAGGACGAAGACCGAGATGATATAAATTTATTGATAAAAAAATTTGACGAGCACTTTATAACGAAGCAGAACACTACTATGGCGAGGTTTAAGTTTTTCTCCAGAAATCAAGAACCGGGTGAAAGTGTCGATCATTACGTCACAGCGCTAAGACTACTGAGTTGACATTGCGAATTCGAACACTTAGAAGATGGCTTGATTAGGGACCGCATAGTGTGTGGAGTGCTGGAATGTTCCGTACGTGATAGGTTATTACGTACTGATGATTTGACCTTGGCCAAAACTGTCAAAATATGTCAAGCCAACGAAATGTAAAACGAGGAGAATCGTCAGATCGAAGCATCAAAAGGCAGTAGCGGCGGCGAAGGGACATCGGCTGCTGTGGATTGGATTAAATCAAAGTATCTAGGTACCCTTGTTAGCTATGCATTTCTGCCATCTAATAGGAAGATCATTTTTGCACGCCTCATAAGCGGAGCGGTGAGGTAGTGCTCTACTCTCGACATGTCAAAAAACCCAGTCTTTCGAAACTTAAATGACGATTTTTTTTTAATATAACACTTACAGGATAATATGAAGTTAAATAATCTGTCTAGCACATATGGTACATTTTATAAACAATTAATTTGTTTAATATAATAAATAATAACATTAAAACTAATCATTCTTGGACGTCCGTGAGTTTGTGTTTATGTGACCATGTATGTGGCAGAGAAATTGGTCGAAAAATTCATCTTACCGGAATACTTTTGTTTTTAATATATAAAGTATTACACTGTGCTGATTCCTAGTTAATATTAGCGTTCTAAGTACTGTCGTTTAATTATAATTTATAAAAAACTAATATACCACTGTATACTGTATATCTATATATATATTTTTTATTTTTATTTTATAGTATATTTTTTCTTCACCTTATTTGTTATTTTATTTTAAAAAACTTGAGTTTTTGTTTTAGAATTTTTTTTTAAATGTGAATGACCGCTATGAGGCGTGCACTTTTGGATTTTCCAAATTTTTTAAACTTTCCGATAAAGCTCTTTGGACCTGGACTCCACAAACTGTCTAAAGGCATTTTGTTCAAATTTTTTTCCGTAAAGTTTTACAAATAGCGGAAGGCGAGTATGGAGGATGACGGATGGTTTCTAACAGTTGCAGTTCTTGTAGTGTTAAAACTGTTTCACGACCAGCGTGAGGTCTGGCGTTATATAAGAGCAATAATGAGATTTGCTGTAAATGAGTCAATATTGTGGGCACGGATCGGCTTGCATCATTACCTTCAATTCATCGTTATTTACTAGACATGGGTGACTCAGCGTCGAACCGGCTTAAAAAACGCAGCTCCAACAGATTGATCTGTTGAGCTGCAGCTCTGCAAATCCAAGATGCGCAGCTCACGGCTCGAAGATTACACAATTCAACCTTTTTTTTATTGAAGCATCACACCCTGGACAGCGCAAGCGCCGCCGGCGATGTGGCGAGTCGATGTCCTGCCGAGTTTGTATAGATAATGGTACGGAACCCTTCGTGCGCGAGTCCGACTCGCACTTACACAAGTACGAGTACAGGTATCCAACTGATATTAATATGAATCATGCAGCAAAAAACTCAAACTTCTATGTCCATGCAATCAAAAGATACGGCCGTTTGTGCTCCGTTTATTGAAGCCGCATATTTTGACGCTCGTAAGAGAATCAAAACCTATATGCAGGGTAGTACCTCTTGTTCCTTTGACCTAGAATCATAAATTACGTGAGGCGTTTAGGGAGGGCGGGGGGGAGGCGGTTGAGCAGAATCTCACCCAACTCACATGTGTGGGATCATGCCAAATATCACGTAATTTTGTTTTTCGCAAAAAACAGAATTTCGAGAAATCTGTGTTAAATATCGCCAAATGCTACACAATGACAAATTATCTCAGCTATGCTAACAACGCAAAGAAGCAAGTTGTGTTTTTTTTAAATATATCCAACGCAATCAAGCACAGATTAACGTATTTACACGTGAGATTAGAGTTAGGGGAGGGGTTCGGGCCAAATCTTGCGACATCTCACCTCACATAATTTATGGTCGCTAAAGGAAAAAATACAAAAATCGAAAATTTATAGTTACGTCACAAAAAAAAAATTTTTTTTTTACGTTATTAACGTATTAGCATTAAGTAAACCAACCGCGACCTATGTCGATGTATGGTAACAGTGTTACAACGTCAAAGTTAAGAGGTAGAGTCCTTCAGAGTCTCGCCCCAAAGCCCGGTGGAGCAGTAATGGCTGCATCAGCCAACTGCATAGTCCGTTCAGAAAAAAAGAACTAATATTTAACTGCTTACACTGTTAACGCACTTATTATTTTACGTTACTTGTCATCCATTAATGTAATTCCCGTGATGAACGAACTATTTACATAGTTACCTACAAGATTGTACGGAACACTCGGTGCGCGAGTTCGACTCGCACTTAGCCGGTTATTTTAAAATTTAGTGACTGGTTTAATTAAAACATCGATTTGTAAGTAGACAGATTTATTAAATGACTATTTGCAGCGATATATATTGCTATGTAGGTACATATGCGTAAACTAAGTGTTCTAAAAAGTGTTTATAAGTCTAAACTTTACAAAAGCATAACTGCTTAACTTAAGAAGTAACTGTCAACAATCTAATTTTAACAAAAATATTTTTAAGATTCAGATTACCTAACTGAATATGAAAAAAGTTCATTATAGATATTTTTTGTAAATATTTACTATGTAGGTAACTACTTACTTTATAAAACTACATTACAGACACCTTACACCAAACGGATTTTCTTCCTTTATTTTTATTTACATAATGATGAGAGGAAATAACTATTGCTATAAAGACATTATTTAGAAAATATCTAATATTTATAAAAACCACATTCCATAATTATTATTTTCGTCGTATTTTCATAGGAGCCTTGCTTTCCCCAATTATTTTTTAACAGACTACGTGGTATATAAGAAGTATCCTAATAAAATGTACATAAATATAATTCGTTCTTCAAAATTAAATTTCAAATTCATATATTTTCAAATATGGAAAGGCTGATAAATTAGAAACATAACACACAATAACTTCTAGTCATTGTCGAGACTGGAGTCTGTTTTGCAAACATAATTATAGGTTATTTATTCATTGTTAATTTGATGGTCCCCATTTGAAAATTTAAGTTATATCTATTAATAAAAAACAATTAATTGGAAAACTCACATAGACACAGACATAACAATTTCGATAGAATTTACAGTATGTCGTATATACATCGACCTCATTTACCGCTTAGTATTTAATTTTCTTATTTAGGTACTTATCATTTATCAAGATGAAGTAAGAAAGAAGGAAAGATTTGAGACAAATGTGTACCGCAATCTCGCGCTGCTCTAGTATAGAAAACAAATAAAGAAGATACGGATCTTCTTTCACTAGCGCTTATTATTAGACCGAGATAGAATGAGGTTCACAGCGCTGCTCTAACAGGATATTTGACGACGTAGCATTTTGAAACACACTATAAAAACGTGATTAGCAACAAAATTTAAAATTCCTTCAAGTTTAAAATTTATGTATAGTAGTTTGAGAATTAGATTCTTCATAAATGTTGACACTAGATAAACCATGATTTGACAGTGGCTTAGCATATTTTATATAATCAGATATCCTATTAACTCTGTTTGCGCGTAAATAATAGACAAATCACCAGCCAGCTGGAATGTGGTAGAACTCGAAAGGTACTTTGTAGCAGGAACTTTACAACTTAACAAAATTAAACAAAGTTTAAAACAAAAATGGCAGCGCAATGAATAAATAATTTGTTTTAATAAAATGCATACAAAATCAAACTTTTCAAATATGTTTAGTGCCTTAAATTTTTAAAATTCAATATACGATTTGTGGATTACTTTAAATGCTAAGGCGTAATTCAAACTAATTTCAGAGTTTAATTCTGAATATTTTATTATTTGATTTGATTTGATTTGATTTGTCTAACAAAAACAAAAATTGGTAAAAAGTAAGCTTTGAAATGCAAACAAGTCAAAAACAAGATATAATTAATTAATTCAATCGTATATAATAAATAAATATCGTATATACACCAATGCATTAAAGATAACGAATGTTTCAATGACACTTATAACATCACTATTTTATTTCGTTCACATATATTTACACACACATGTAGTAGAAAAATATGGTTGACAAATATCCATTTCTTACAATGTACATCTTGTAAACATTTCATCGATCAATAACGGTCCAACACAGATATCAACATGCAGCATTGTTAATTCATAGGATCCCATGACATAATAATATGTGGGTTTTTCGACAGGTCCAAGTTTTTGTAATTATTAAAACCAAAAAATATGTACATTATTTTTGAAAGTCTTACTAATTGGTGCAGCAGCAGAAAGAAAATCAACGTTCTATAGTATTTTTATGACATTAAAAAAATCTGTTTTTGTGAACATAAAAAAAAATTAAGAAACAAGCAACATATCCCCGTTCAAAAAATGTTTGCTACCTGAAATGAGTAATGAATAGGTACTGCTCGGAATATTTTAAAAGAAGCCTGTAAAAAATTATAAATGTCTCACTGTCTGTTCCCGTAACATTATTCATGTGAAATTTGCGTTTTTTTTAATATAAATTGACATGGCGATGTCTATTTCTGGGTATTCAGCTACATTTATGCCAATTTTTCTATAGATTAGATCAGTAGTTCGGCAGTGAAAATGTGCGTAACAGCTAGAAACTATATACGTATACACGCATTTATTATTTATTAGTGGATTGTATGTCATATTGACCACTAATGAATTAACAAAACTCTATATCATTCTTCACTTAATATGTTCCAGGCAGATGATGATCTAATCTTGTTAACTCCTGTTGACAGAGGACAGCACATTAGCTTTGGCCCGGTCAGTCGCCGCGGCTGCAGCCTCCCGCATCTCCTTCAGGGTATGAGTGACCGTGTGCTGGCTGTGACTCGGAATCTGTTTGGGGAACATGCTGTGTAGAACGTGATTGAAACCATTTACCTGCAACATTTTTTTTCTATGTTAAAATAAGTGTAGTTTACGCTAAAAGCAGGGCTACATCACTGTCTCAACGACACACGATATGTACCTACCGCTTAGCGGACAGTCCAATGTCCAACCAACAAAGGAACCATAGAGGAAACATATACTACGGAGCACCGCATAAATTTAAATAAAGAAAATTGAATGCTTCGTTGTGAGATAAAGAAATGACAAACACACAATCTTACTTTCGCATTCATAATATTAGTATAGATTTATGTTGAAATTATTTCAAAATCAAAATTTCGAATCGTCAAGTAAATTTTTAAGCTTTCATTTTTTAGTAAGAAAAACGCAACGTTTTTTGGGGTTCCGTACACATAGGGCACGGAGCCCTATTGCCGAAAAAAATCTGCCAAGTGCGAGTCGGACTCGCGCACGAAGGGTTCCGTACCATTATGTATAAAAACGGCAAAAAATCGCGTTTGTTGTATGGGAGTCCCCCTCAAATATTTGTTTGTGTTTTTTAGTATTTGTTGTTATAATGGCAACAGAAATACATCTTCTGTGAAAATTTCAACTTTATAACTATCACGGATCATAAGCTACAGCCTGTTGACAGTCGGACGGACGGACGGACGGACGGACAACGAAGTCTTAGTAATAGGGTTCCGCTAATAACCCTTTGGGTACGGAACCCTAAAAATATATTTTATTTTCATTGATTCGATCACGCAACGCAGGCATGTTCGATTAAAGGGATAAACATGGCGGCAAATAAGTCTAGCGATGACCTTGAATGCGCAGAATTCATTTTTTAGATGTGTGCAAGGGGTGCACTACCGTTCCAAATCATCACCACTAGGGGTCACAACACTGGTTTTACATTGAAAAATTGGATGAACCGGATTTATACACATTTCTATTTTTTTTTTTTGAATTATTTATTACGTTTTATATTTGACAGAATCGAATTTTATTCTATCATACATTTCATTTCAAAAATTTATGTACATGTATAAAAATGTATTTTTTTTTTCTTGTTTCTACAATATTTACTTGCCATGAAACCTTGGTGAGTTTTAGTGCACATAACCAAATTTCCAAAGAAACTGAATACTTATCCACTACATTAAAATCGTAAAACAATTCTTTATACATTCATTCGGATTTAGGACCTCTAGTTATGACGCATTATAGACTTCATCATTTTGTGTTCTGTGGCGGCTACAAATTCTTTCACATTAAATTATCTGACAAAGTATTGCAGTGTTAATATTTTATTTAGTATTGTGTGTTGAACTGTGTTTTCCACAATATTATCATTATTTACCGAGGAATATTTAGGAATAAATACAGTTTTAAATAGTTTAAAAACACATCTGATTGATTTATCGATCGAAAATTATCGAACCCAGGACTTTCAACTCGGCGCGGTCCAACATGGAGCACGGAATGGAGTGTGGAAAATATACGCCCAACTAACATAGTTCTTTCTCTCCTAGGACTACAAATTTTAAGTCATTTATATCTACTAAAAATTCAAATAAATATATTGAGTTTAGGTAGGAACACTTACCATTTGAGTACAGTTCTTTCTAAACCTGTCGAGGCCAAATGCTCGGATTGCGCGTGAAAACCCAAACACTTGAGAGTCTATCCACGCGGATCGGCACGCCACCGTTTGTCCAGGACCCGACGAGCGATACTCCACGCGTTCTACCACGCTCTGCAATGTTAGAAAGGCTAAGCTAGGGTTGAATTTGTACACCAAGACGATTGATGATTGTCCTAAATATTATAATTGTAAATTATTCTCGATACATGCAGTTAAGATGTGATTATCAGCATTTTTTAATCCAAGGTGGCAAACAAGCTTACGGTCCGCCTGATGTAAAATGGTCACTAGAGCCTGCCTATGGACGCTTGCAACACCGGAGGCATTAATCGCGAGTTGCCAACTCTCTAAAAATCAAATCACTTCTGGTATAATACCATATTGCATATATTACTCTAATCACAGAAAATTATTGTTTGATTGTTTATGTTACCTAATTCACTCCAACTGAATGAGTTGACTAACAATAAAAGACTGATAGATGTAGAACGTTTGGTTTTCTAATTTACTAAAAGTTTTCCTAGAAACCCATTTGAATTAAAAAAAAAAAAAACTTTTATTTGAGGAATATAAATAAATATAAACCTACATGAGTAAGCCAATTATGTTTTATTTTTATATTCTAATTGAGATCATTTTGCCTTTTCATAAATTATTGCCATTTCATTGAATTGTGAATTGAAACAGCAAACCTCAGCCTGTTGGGGTCCTATACTAGAGCACTCTAGTGACGAGTATAAACACTAGTAGCATTACTATTGTAGATGAAGCCAGTTGTTATTGCTATTGACCGGTAGATGGATATAGGGGCGCATGAGGGGCGCCAATGTACTCCTCACCCCCGCATTCTGTCGCGCATTCATTGTAGGGAAAAGTTTATTACGGCAACTCCTCTCTGTATTTGCTCCGTGGCGCCGACACCCCGTCGGACAAGCCAAGTGCTTGTCAAGAATAACACGTGGCAAACGAGGTTTGGTCAATTGAGTGCTCAGGTTAGTACTTTCACAGATTTCACAGTCACTCTGTAGCTTCAGTTACCGGTCTTCAAACGTTCTATGGATTCCGAGGGCAATTAGTAATAGTTACTTTTGTGACCTTAGAACTGTTTTATAGGATAAAAAAAAGAGTGGCAAAGCAGAATAATTTAAAATTTGCATTGGAGTAATTAAAATCTTACGTTTCTTTATTAGAAATGGTCGGATTTCTCTTATATTGATAGAAACCAAATTTTAAAATCATATGGCCGCTCCAAATTTTAGGAATTCAGACTCAAATTATAATGATCATGATAACATTCTTGGCATTTGATGTAAGTTTTGAAGATATTTCGCCTTTTTTTTTTTTTTGAGCTTTGCCACACATGTCCCATTGGCATCTAACAAGTTTATATTTCAAATGAGTCAATATTATAGCGAATCCTAGCAATAAAATCCTATTTACAATAACTGGATTTCGCAATGAAATAACTACACTAACGAAAATTGTTTTAATTCTTATAAAATACGGGTTTTCTGTAATGACTTACAATCATATTAAAGTTGCAATGCCATAATCGATACATACTTGTGAATTGGTTTCAATTATGCAAGGAAAGTAAACTACCCTCAACCGAGTAGGTACTTACTTACGTCCAAAATTGCATAATTATAATAAATAAACCTATAAGGTGCTAGGAACCCGTCTTAATCATTACAATCCCCGAGTATTCTTTTTTTATTTCCTGAAGAGGGCAAACGTATGTAGTTACATTTAACATCCCAAAATAATTCTTTTGAAGAAGATTAGTATTCAGGGCAAAATGTACAATTAACAGGATTAAAATGGCATGATCTACCTTTCAAGATATTTATAAATATAGACTATTTATATTTTTTGGTACATTAACCAATTTGGTAGCAGATTAAAATAATATAGTCTACGAAGATTAGGGTTTGACAGTGAATTTGTTTAGTATTTTTTTTGATGGTGAATCCGTTTACGAGACCTTGTTAATTTTATGGAATTCTTATATTAAACATGTAAAATAAGTCCTTAATACAAAGAACACAATCAAGGGTAAATACCCCGCGAACAGGCCCCGCTCATGCCTGCTCCCCTCCCTGCCGTCAACGCCTGGAGCCGCACTCCAGCGCTAGTCGACGCGGCCAAGTCTAAAGAGACAGACAAACTTCTGTCTGCACTCCCTGGGCCCGTCTCAGTAACGGGTATTCCCTACCCCGCCCCCCTCATGTCCCGGGACATCCCGCGTCCAGCACCTATGCGAAGTGCTCCCGCACCTCTCGCGCAAACGCGCCTTGCCCCCCGCGCCCCTCTCGCGCGCTGCCCCGCAACGCCGCTCAGACGGCCGAGCAGCAGCATCTCGGCGTTCTCGCTGAGATTTCTTGGGCCTTCGACCCAGCCTACTTTGAGGTCGTGTAAGCCGAATACGTACAGATCCCCGATCTCAATCAAATGCTCAGCTTCATGGCTAAGCATCGCGAGTTCTTCGCCGCCCTCCGCAGAGTGGCCCCCAAACCTTAAAAACCAAAATGGATTGCACAACACCGCGCGAAAAACCCCGGTCCGTCTCTTTAGGCTATTTTAACGCCAACGGTCTCCGAAACCAAAGAGAGGAATTATCGCAATTCCTCTCGTCCCAAAAACCGGACGTCTTCCTCATCCAGGAAACGTTCCTAAAGCCCGCTGTCCGCACCCCTTCGATCGCGAACTATCGCACCGTCCGTAATGATAGAATCCTCCAATCTCGGAGGCACTCTCATATATTACAGGCGCTCCCTGCATTGTTCCCCTATCGATCCTCCACCACTTACGAACATAGAAACATCCGTCTGCCACTTAGCGATGACCGGCCATCAGCCGATCATCATTGCATCGGTTTATCTCTCTCCCTTAAAAGACTTGCTCTTAAATTTAGGCGACGCCGTCATTCTTGCCGGCGACCTGAATTGCAAGCACCGTCGCTGGAACTCTTCAGTAACTTCACGGAGAGGCAGACTCCTTGACGATTTAGTTGACAGACTAAACTTTGACATCATCGCTCTCATGACGCCCACTTACTTTCCCCACAATACTCGGAACAACCCTGACGTACTCGACATAGCACTTCTAAAGAATGTAAGGCTAAGCTTTCGCTCTATAGAGGTGCTTAACGAACTTGACTCGGACCACCGCCCTGTCCTCCTCCGATTAGGTTCCCCTTCGGACTCTCCACCCGACACTAGAACCGTGACGGACTGGGATAAATTCGGGCAATTGCTCGAAAATCCCTCTAGATCGCGTTCCCAACGTAATCTCTTCCGCGACCGACCTAAACCTAAACGATCGCGCTCCCACTATCGAAAATAAAGCTCGCTTCAACGACTTACACCGCCGTGTAAGAACCGCTGTAGCTGAGCTTCGCGCCCAACGTTTCGGTGATCTGATGGAGCACATTTCTCCTTCTCACCAAGCTTATTGGCACTTAGCCAGAGCTTTAAATTCAGACACCGCCAACTCTCTCCCTCCGTTAAGACGTCCCAACAACGTTCCCGCGTTCGATGACGACGAAAAAGCGGATTGCCTAGCGTCTAGCCTCCATGCCCAATGTGCCTTAAGCACACAGCCGTTCGATCCCGACTAAGTGCGTGGGGTAGACGGCAAAGTAGAGCGCAGAATTTCTCTGCCTCCACAAGGCCCCCTGCCCCCAGTCACTGTCGACGAAGTCAAACAGGTCATCAAAGACCTACGCCCCCGTAAAGCCCCCGGTGCGGACGGTATCTCTAATGATATCCTAAAGCGCCTCACTCTTCCCCTTCTTTGCCTCTAGTAGCGATTTTCAACGCTGCTATCGAAAATTGCACCTTTCCTTCTCAATGGAAAGATGCAATTGTTATAGGCATTCACAAGCCAGACAAAGCTCGTACTAAGCTGTCCTCCTACCGCCCCATAAGTTTACTAAAGACCCTTGGTAAACTCTACGAACGCCTCCTCCTCGCTCACCTACGGAACGCTATAGTCTCCAGAGGCATTTTAATAGACGAGCAGTTCGGCTTCCGCGCCAAACACTATTGCGTCCATCAAGTCCTCCGCGCACGGAACATATTCTCACTGGCTTTCAACCAGTATTAGGTAAGCCCCGTCACACGGGCGCTGTCTTCTTCGATATAGCGAAAGCCTTCGACAAAGTCTGGCACAACGGTTTAATTTTTAAACTGTACAACTTTCAGTTGCCAGACCGTCTCGTGCTCATCATACGACACTATTTGTCGAATCGTAGCTTTCGCTACTAGAAGGCACTCTCTCTTCCCCCCGTCCCATAGAAGCAGGAGTCCCGCAAGGGTTCGTGCTCGCCCCTATCTTGTACCTTCTGTACACTAACGACATCCCTAAAACGATAGGTAACCAATTAGCCCTCTTTGCGGACGATACCGCTATCTATACCACCGATAGGCAAGTGAGTCGAATCACTAAGATACTCCAACCCGCTATCACCGCCCTACGCGAATGGTTTCAGAAATGGAGAATCGAGGTGAATCCCGACAAAAGCTCTGCCGTTCTCTTTACCTCTGGCCGCCCTCCGCGGCTATCTCCCCCTCACTCTTCGGTCGTGCCATTCCCTGGCAAAACAAGACCAAATTTCTCGGTGTTACACAACTTGCATCCGCCCCATACTAGCTTATGCTAGCGTAGTCTTTGCGTTATCCAAGCGCAATCTCCACAAACTTCAGACCCTTCAAAACCGCTTTCTCAGAGCGACCTCCGGAGCCTCCTGGTACGTCCGCAATGCGGACCTAAACAAAGATTTCGAACTCCCCACGATTCCCCAATATTTCAAAGATCTGGCAGTCCGCTTTTTCGAGCGTACACAAAATCACCCGAATCGATTAATTGTGCAATCCACAACGTACCATCCCCCGATCGACCTCGGCACGGTCGTAAAACTATAGTTAGGCGGGCTCTGCACGTACTAACGGCCCCAGACGATCTCGCTATCCGGATAGCGAGATTAGTCTCAACGACCTCCCCCAATAGGCCCTCCCTCCAAACTTGACGCCGACGTCCCCGGGTTCGTCGGCGCCCGAACGGATACACGAGGTATCAAAGAGTGACTCTGTAGTTTAGCGTAGACTGTAAGCAACATACCGTTCAATCGCCTGCCAAACTCATAGAAGAGATTTTCTTACGTATTCATGCACTGTAGCCCGTAGTCTACGCTCTGAGCTTACAGTCTAGCACTTTAAAAAAATTCTAGGCTACATGTATTATCACTATTTGTGTTTTATTTTGTTTTTGTGGCAATGAATGTCTTTATTTGAATTCCTTATTTTCCATATTTTGGAATTTTCAAAAAAATATTAAAAAGGATTAAAATAGGTAATTCAAGAGAAATATAATAAAATAATTTAAAAAGACCAAGATATTAAATGTAGTTTAGTTTCGTCTACGATTTTCAACCAGTTTGACTAAGATGTATTATTTAATAAGTTTTTGACTAAGGTATCTAATCAAAAAATCCTAAATTGTTTTGTGTATATTAATGATGGATTACGTTCTTTTTGTTTGAATACAGTTGTTTTGCAAAGGTATTTAATCAACAAATCCTTATTCTTTTTGTTTGCATTAAGCACTTATTTATAAGCAGATCCGAACCACTCACCAGGTGATAACAGATACGTCTCACAACCCGGAGAGGATGTAGGGGCCACAATTGAAACATTTTACCTACCATTAAAATCCTTATTGTGGTCCTGGAGTCCTCTCCGAGCCTATTGAGGCCTACCCGGTGAGACGCAATGACGAAAAGAAATGATGCACACTGGTAAGTAGACAGTGAGCGGGAGCATTCGTTTGACTTAACCACGTGTACGCGACAGTGGCGCCACGAAATTGACAGAATTGAGGCGAAAATGCATCAAAATCACAACCACGCTCTCTCACAACCCGGAGAGGACTCCAGGGCCACAATAAGGATTTTAATGGTAGGTAAAATCTTTCTATTAATAGCAAATAGTTGGGTGTACAGGTACAAGATAACATTGTAAAGACTAATTACATATTGAAGTTTAACATCCATCATTTATCAACAATTTTAGCAAAACTACACTAAAAACTAGCAATGTCCCAATACGGGTTTTGCCGATACGATAACCTCTCGATACCGATTTTTATAAAAAGGTATCGCCGATGCCGATACCGATTAATAAATACACTTACACATGAATGAAACAAGTGTATGTTATTTGCCTTTTTAGGACCGACATGATTTACTATTACTAATTACGTTAAAGAAACTACGTTAAAAAAAGGTAGATCAGGAGATGAGCCGGGCGAACTGCCGAACAAAATAAAGATTGGGTGTTCCCTGAGCATAAATAAATTAGGGTGCATTTAAACCGGTCCAGTCTGTGAAACATTTGTTTGCAAGTTTATTAAAGCAAATGCTATAATAGCCAAGTATCAAGCTTATTAATGAATAAAAACATATAATTTGATGATGAGATACCCAAGACCCGTAAACTAACAAAGTTTGTGACATAAAAATTTAGCTTCTTATTTTCTTACCATAACTTTAGTATATCCTAAATTTCTGGTGTATGTGACAAATACTTTGTTCTTCGGATCAACAATACTTTCCTCAATTACCTTCACTGACTTTGCATTGAAAAATCTAAAACAAATAGAAGAGAGTTAATTGCCAGCTTCTGATTGCACAACTTCAGCATTTTTATTATTTAGTAATTTTTTTAGTAAATTATAATTTTATAAACCATTATGTTTTCATATTTTAAAATTCTAAAAAAAAAATCAAAATCATTTATTTTGTAAGTAGGCCCTAAAAGGGTGCTTTTTCATGTCAGATATTTAATAGAGGCACATGTTAGAAGAGAGTTAAATGCCAGCTTCTGATTGCACAACTTCAGCATTTTTATTATGATTTTTTAGTAAATTATAATTTTATAAACCATTACGGTTTCATATTTTAAAATTCTAAAAAAAAAATCAAAATCATTTATTTTGTAAGTAGGCCCTAAAAGGGTGCTTTTTCATGTCAGATATTTAATAGAGGCACATGTTAGAAGAGAGTTAAATGCCAGCTTCTGATTGCACAACTTCAGCATTTTTATTATGATTTTTTAGTAAATTATAATTTTATAAACCATTACGGTTTCATATTTTAAAATTCTAAAAAAAAAATCAAAATCATTTATTTTGTAAGTAGGCCCTAAAAGGGTGCTTTTTCATGTCAGATATTTAATAGAGGCACATGTATGTACTTAAGAAAAAGAAAACATTAAACTAAGAAATTATACCTAGATACCATAATACAATAAGCCACAAGTCAAGTTGAGTCTGAACTTTATGCTTGGAACTGCATATGATTTTTTAGCTAAGCGCTGATTCTGAATGTAACTATTTAATCTTTGGAACTAACTTGGTTGCATTCAAAAACAAGTTATTTTATATTTATTGTTAGTTAAAAAGTACAGAATTAATACTTAAAGTTAGAACTCAGTTTGGAGTCATAATTCTATCTGACTTAAATAAAGCCTGCTAAAACGCTTATCACAAGTTGTTTTACACATTTTATTTTTTCATGTCTATTTTAATGTAGTTAGTACCAACTTCAGCCAAATTGAGATCAACTCCTTCCAAGAATTTTACCATGAATATCAAAACAAAAAAAAGTCAAGTGTAAGTCGGGCTCATTCCATTGTTTGCTAGTGAGGAACCTGCGGCTTGCACTTTTTTAAATCTATTATTGTCTTACCTTTCACCCCATTTTGGAACTCTGTTAGTCTTGGTAAGCAGCCTTTTAGTAATAAGACATCCATTTTTGACATGCCTGCTGTAAGTGTCTTCTGAAAGTACATGTGTGCTGAAATAATGAAAAAATAATGAAAATCAGAGATAATACAAAATCTATAAGCTCTTCAAATATTTGAACGAAAACTAATCTAATCATCTTAATGACTAAGCAATAGTAAGCCTTATAATTGTAAATAACATTTCCGCCTCATTTTGGTCCTGATAATTATGGTTAAAGTCATGATAAGCAACCATGGAACCATTGTGGCAATATGTACAATATGTAGAACACTTCAAATCAACACAAAAAACTGTTATGTTGAGTTAAGTTTACAGAGGCCAGTGCCAACACCCCTAGAGTCCTATATATCTCTGTCAGTAAATAATGAAAAATAGTAACAATTATTAGTTTGTTTCTAATTATTTAGAAAAATGGTTTAAAAAAAGATTAACATTCCAATAAAATAATGCTATTCAACGTCACCACTCCCCTATTTTTAAGAATCAGTTCTAGTCAACTAAACTATTCTGCTAACTGGAGGATTATCTTTGATTATAAGTATGCAACTGTCTTATTAAAGCAGCATGTAGCTAGCTCATATGACTTAACAAAAGTTAGATTTCATTTACACCTAAATTGAGGCTTGCTATCAAGGTAAATTCTTATAAAATTACACTGTCATATATCTTGAAGTATAAACTTTTTGTGTGATAAATATGACATTTTTCAGACTATATAGTTACTTTCACTTCACTTTTCTTTAAGGACATATGTAGGTCTGTGGATTGTAAACTTTAATAGCTATTTTTGCCTTTAACTATAGATTAACAAAGTATGCCTGTATACCTTTAAGTATATTACAATTTTCTAGTTGCCCCTGCAATATGCTGTCTTTCAAAGTATTCTTCACAACACTTGAGTAATTTTATCTTATCTCTAAGTAAATTTATCAACCTAATGAAGTTATATCATACAAGATAACTTTCATTGACGTAACTTTGCTTCTGAACATAGGATATATATTTAAAAATATATATAAAAACTAGAATCATGATAAACAAGCATGTACCTAATTAAATGTTACTCCTTACCTCTGTGGGTTTGGATATCTTTTCCAGTATCCACATGCAACTTGATCCCAGCTAAAGTTGAAAACTGTTGTATTCTCAAAATACCGTGCCATTTTAAATTATTTTAGAGAAATCCAGATGTAAACAAGAAGGCAATGACCTCAGTACTGCAGCATACTCTCTATTTACAATTCAAACCTACAAAAGTGTATAAAAGTCAATTGAAGTACATACATTACTTTGCAATTGGAAGTACGTATCTTAAGGCCGAGCGCACATTACGAGAAATCTCCGATAGAAAATTTCTCGCGCGCGTACATTTTGTGCTAGATCCCACACACTGTAAGAATATTTCTCATGACAAAATGTATGCACAGAGTGCCCGTCCAGCGCGTACAAGAATTTTTCAATCGGAAATTTATCGTAGTATGCGGCCGGCCTTATACAAACTTGGTAGTATCAGATTACATAAACATTATGTATAAGTAGGTCAACACAGATTTACAATCATAGGTAAATTACTACAGATACCAACTATTCAATGTAGTAGAAAAAAATGTACAAACGGCCGTGGGATACAAAGGCATTATGCCTATCGCCAAGAAAGTCAATCAGCGTGAACTTTCCAGGACGAAGGACATATTCAAGAAGTACCCTTGCAATAATGCGATTTTTATCAATATCACTAAAAGGATATATTTTTAACATGTATCTGAAATACCATGGTGCGATAAAAACCACAAATAATTACCTCATTAGCCGGAGGAACAAAAGTACCTACCTTACTAATAGGTTGTGTTTTGGTTACAAGAGCTGATAGAGGCCTATTCTATTACAAATTCATCACATAGAATATGTCCGAAAACCACAAGTTATCATCACTCATATTATAGTCACAGAGTACTATTTATTGATTACGGTGGTTTAATGATAAAAATTATGATACCTAAACAGTGCGCGATGGATAATTTTTTTTTATTGATTGTTCTTGTTTTCGTTTTTAAATTGTCCAGGCTTTTCAAGAAGCTCTGAAAGGCTGTTGGAAATTTGGTCCACTTAGCCTAGCATAAATATATGATTCCTATAATGGCGCCACAAATCTTCATTTGTCGGAACATTTTTCAACTTTGCTCGCCATTACTTGGACATTGTTTGGAATTTGTCCTCTATAAGTCTTTGATGCATAATTTTTCACTGGTCTTCATAACACTGCTGAAATTTGTCGTCGAATCCTATCAGACTAATATCTGATTTGTTAATTTTAATAATGAACCAAAAACGTTTTACGTGAATGTTTATGTATTTGTTTGCGTCCTTTTGCCGCGCACTAAACTACCTATGCACTGTAGGTATTTCAACGGAACCCAAAGCAAGTAGTAACAAAAAGGTCTCGCAAAATAGGTGTAATCAATTACATTTTAATCATAATCAGTACTTTTTAATCCAATTTCTTACCCCAGGAGACTGGCCCGATCTCTTGAAGACTAACCCGATACAAAAAGACGGTATAGCGTAGAAAATCTAAGTATGTATTACCTATTTGGTAGGTATCTAAATAAACATTTACGTTCAAATGTTCTTCACAGCAATATGCTCTTGTTTTTGTAGAGAGCTCATCTCTTCTCATGGGTCTGACCCATTTTTTCTAACATTTACGTCTTTAGGTACCATTATAAATATTTTATCCGGTGTAGATAGAGTTGTTGACTTGCATTTTGGAACAACACAATATTTATATTTATTATATGACTTCTGCTTAGACAGAGACAAATTAATCAACTCTCGTTCTGTAGATTAGTGCGCGTACCTATAGCAGTTTGCAGTGTAACTACGCTGGGTTTGCACGGTCTCAAGCGCTATAACGTCATTTTATACTTTGCGCTGCTATCGCCACGTAAGAGCTAGCATTTTTGCTCACGCACTAAAAAAGCGAATTTTAAACTGCTCTAACTTAGTCAGTTTTTATCGTATGAAAGTGTAATTGGCATCATAATTCAAGTTTTGAATAAATCTTTTCATATAAAAATAAAAAAAAGTATGTGGAGTAGTCTATTCTGGCAGTGTAAAGTGAGTTTTTGAACGCAGCTTAGAAAAGTGCAACCTGTGCCTTAATGTAATGCATTTTACTACAGTATTAGTAATTTTATAAGGAAACTAAATAATCGAACTTATAGCTCATAAAAATCAGCCGACTCCTGAACTATAAAGTGAAACAAAAGCAGTTAACTTACAGTTACGATATCTATGTACTACCCACTGTTACCTTGCAACAGTTGCAACCATGGTTGCAAATGGAAAAAAATAATAATAAAGGGCGTAAAATTGAGATAAAACATATCAAAAAAGCCAGTCAAGTGCGTGTCGGACTTAGCATATTTAGGGTTCCGTACCAAATGTAGAATATAATATAGTTAGTAAAAATACGTAATCAAAAACATTATCACCAAATTTCCAATTCTATAGATCAATAGGAAGTTAGAAAATTATTTGAAATAAAATTACGTAAAGTAAATGCTGACTTTGGTGGCTTCTCATTCCTTTGTTTTCCAATATTTTGTAAAAATGGTTTGTAAAAGTATTTATTTACTCAACGATCTCTAAACAACGATAAGGTAGGTCTAATTTTTCTTTTTCGTTTTATCTTTATCATTTAAAAAAATAAAGTATGTGTCGAGAGCTCTTGTAAATATTTCAATCTTTAATTACAACTAACTGCTAAAGATTACAGTGCATATCCGGTCAATATCAGTCATATCCATAGTAATTATAGGTTGAATGAAATGACCTAACGTTAGCGGCTCAATCTTTCTGTTTTGTCGTCACCCCAATGCAAAATGAGACCTTATGGGCTCAGGGATGGTAAATTAAACAAAAGGATGAGTGGAAACTTGCCCTGGAATTTAGATTTTTAGCTCCAAAACAGAACAGACAAAATAGGTTTATAACACACAATTATCATCCAATCCTGTCTTCTCACGAAGTTATATATAAACAGCTTTTGCCCGCGGTTTTACCCCCCCTAAATTTGATTTGTAAGATTTCAACGACAACTCCTCAATTATTAAAAAAACGACTCACACTTGATGTTTTCAAGCAACCTATGTCCTTCTCCGGGACTCAAATTATCTCCATGCCAAATCGGTACAGTGGTTTAAGCGTGAAGAGGTAACAGATAGACAGGGTTACTATCGCATTTATAATAAAGAGGACCCGGCAGACGTTGTCCTACCCACAAAGCAACGCCACAATTAATATCTATACATTTTTTAATTTTGCGATTCCATAATTACGAATAACGACTCTTTGAGTATCATTTTTGGATATCTTACTGTTTACTATGGCCTCTACGTCTAAATTATTTAATTCTTCATTTTTTCAAATCTTTTATCGTATAAGTATTGGCGGAAAGCCTTTCTTTAAACCCTTTTGATTTTAAGATAGATATTTCAATGCGTTTTTAAAGTTCTATGAAATTTCCAAGCCACAAAGCCCATTTATGGCCAAAAACGCCGAAAAAATGATTCTTAAATTTTAGATTGCTTTTAAGATTTCTTGTCTTTTTGTTTGTCCAGATATCACGGCTTTACCTATTTGAAGGCGGTATTCACTTATAAGAAGTAGACTCCAAGGCACGTCTGATGAGGTAAGTTTCATCAAAATTCATTATATGTATAGATCAAAAGACCGAAGACGCGTCATACTGTTTTGCGGACGTAGCTAGTTTTACTATATATGTAAAGTCTTACATTATTATTATAGTAGTATTTAGGATTGGTAAACGAAAGCTCAATGAACCATCACCACATAGGTACACTTTGGAAACAAATTACTTTATTCCAATTTGTCAAGGTACTGAGGTGGCAGCTTTGGTTCACCGAATTTTAATAAAATAAAGAACTCTACGTACATAATACCTGTACCTGAGACGAAAGCGTTCTGACAATGTATCTGTTAGTGAGTAACTGTAAACAACAACAGATAATATTGGGTATTTATAAAAATAATGAATTAAGTTACATAAAACATGCTTATTGATGTTTTAAATACCCAATATTATCTGTGAAAATGACTTATTTCTGAAATAATTAAAAATGTCTAACAATGAAACCCTAAGTTTTTTATTAACCATCTTCTTTATCAATGCACTTATCGAAGAGTCAATTATTATCTACATATGTTTATACAAGTGGGTACTTGTGGCCGGAATAACTTTGGACGGTGGGCATCCCCCTTTCACAATGATTGAAGTTGTGGGATATGATAATGATAATGGAGTCGCATTAAATGCAGCGACTATTTAAATTATTGTCGCACATTCAATCTTCGCCATTTAGGAGAATACTGCAGCCCTGTCTACTGGGTTCAATTATGTTTTCAAACCTTGCAGGGTCGAACGTATACAGAAAATATCTTTAAAGTCATCCGTGCCGTTTAGGAGATCATTGACCCCCAACTGCAGCGCCATCTAATGGGTCCATTTGTAAATTCAAACCTTGCAGGGACCCACTCGAACGTACACAAAAAATATCATTAAAATCGTCCTTGCCATTTAGGAGAAGATCAGTGAAACACCAACTGCAGCGTTACTACCGGGTACGTACAGTCATTTGCTAAAGTCCATACATAGTGTAAAGGTTAAAATTGCGTGGAGCCATTCTGTGAATCTCGCACTCACACATTAACATTATCAGAACTGTCAATAATATTAACCTTAGAGCGACGAAATGAGGTTTAGTTCTCTTTATACTAAATATTGGAACCAGTTTCTTTAAGCCGTTCTTATTTCTTTTGGTTTCTTAACCTAACAAATTAATTAGGTGTAAGCTGCATTGTCGTTCTACATAGGTATTGTTTATTTCGCACTAAGTGTTGTTTGCCCGGTGGTGTTATTGATAGGCGATGCGACATTGATTGGCAAGCCTATGGTTCAAATCACGCT
This sequence comes from Apoda limacodes, assembly GCA_946406115.1. NCBI lineage: Eukaryota > Metazoa > Arthropoda > Insecta > Lepidoptera > Limacodidae > Apoda > Apoda limacodes. The sequence goes on along the minus strand of OX291542.1, from coordinate 34,929,194 downwards.
ACTTCCTTTTTGAGTATTTTTGTTAGGAATTACTTTTTTTTATGTTTTGACATCTAGTTCTCTCTGAAAAGGACCAATTGGTATAAGAACTTTTTGTTTTGTTTGCAAGAATTAAAACACATGCAATTTAATAAAAATGGTTTGTAATAAAATTTTATAAATAATGTTTTTGATAAATGTCTCTTTTTTCTATCCACAACCTGCATTGCACTGAGTACACGTATTAGGATAAGATACGTCTATCCACTAGGCTACGGACACGATAATTTTCTTAGTGAAATTATTATATACAATATTAAATTAAACTAATATTACTTAGGTTCTACAAGACATATTACTTTATTTCTTTAAGTGTGTGAGTGACTACGCCTTGCCATTCTATTTTGTTTTGAAATTCTATATACAGTTTTGCAACTGACCGTACATTGAATTTGGTATATAAATAAGACATAGATGATCATGGCTCGCAATGGCTGGCTTGGTAAAATATTATAAATGCATTGAGTGTATGTGCATAAGCTTAGTTTTTTAGCATTGATAGCTAGATCAATGTCGTGTGCCCATTTACATAAGATGTAGTTTTTTTGTATTACCTATAGCTTGTGCTTCCTCCAGAACCATTTTAAAGTTGGGCCCTGTATTCCATTTTTTTCTAATTTAGAAAAGATGGTTTCATAAATCAAATAATCTTATGCCTATAAAGATAGTAAAAACATGGTTTATGCATTTAAGTATTTGTTTATATCATAACTAAACACGTCTAAAAGTTGAGAGGTAGGTACTCCCGGTTTTCTCAAAAACCGTAGTGTTTCATTGATAATATTGTTATCTATTAAATATTTATTTATTTCTTTACCGAAAGACCTCTCAATAATAAAAAAAAATATTTAAAAAGTAATCTTTCTTTTTATAGAAAATCGTTGAATGACACCAATATGTCAACTAACTAACTTGTCAAACTAACAATAATATATAAGGCAATTTCATTTTATTTTACTGGAAAAAATATAATGGTAACATGACTATGTGATGGATGTTAGCAAGGAATTCATACGACGATTAACAAAAATAGAGTTCGAAGAACCATATATAATATTAAATGGTGACGTAACACCCAAATTACACGAATTTGTAAATTTTTTAAGCAAAATAAAATTTGAAGATGGCTATTATCACACTTATTACGGTCTCATAAAAACCTCCACAAATGGTTTCTTAATATTTTGGAATAAAATTGTCGATGATGTTATAAAAGAAGCTGATAAAAACCGTAATCTTATGAACAAAGATGATTTGTTATTGGCAGTAGAAAAGACCGTAGATATGTTAAAAATCAAGCAAAAGTACTTGGAGAATATATTTTTACCTATCAAAACACCTTTAGAAAATAAAGCGTATGAAGAATTCGGACAAATTTACAAAAAACATATGGAAAATATCGATCGGTTAAAAACAAAAATTAAAAAGTTTGACAAAAAGGAACAAATAGTAGAGTTTAATAGGGAGCATTTCCATATAGGACTCAGAAAATCACAAGAAACTTTTGAGTTCACGCATACATTTATATCATTGCTACTTGCTGACCACGTTAGTAAAGCTAATGCTAATGAAATTACTATTTTAACTTGGAACCTAAATGGTCACACACTAAGGGGTTTAGACGTGCTTACTCCCAAACTTAGTTAAGTCTAAAGACTACAGTTTGGGGTTATTCAAGAAGGAATCGATTAGATTTATAAAGTGTTGGCATCACGCGAATAACGCTCCTGGTATTGCAATCATCCAAAAGCTCCGGTAACTGCTCAACCTCAAGCAGGCCGTAAGCTTTAGTGGTATTAAAACGTGTCACACAGTGGAAAGGGTAGTATTTTATTACAGAAAGGGAAACGCTCATTTTTGGCAAAGCAATGCCTGTATTTGATTGACTTCTTGCTTTTCGCTTTTAGTAATGAGCAACTACAAAATTAATTGTTTAACTTAAAACTTGGGAATACCTTTATTTATACGCCACTAAGGTGGTAAACAAGCCTACGGCCCGTCTGATGGTAAGCAGTCACCGTAGCCTTTGGACACTTGCAACACCAGGTGTATCGCTCGCGCGTTGCCGACCCTTCAAAATCTAATAACTTCTTTCTTGAAGAACCCTATACTGTAGTTCTTAGAGAAAACCTTGGCAGAGAGCTCATTCCACAACCCAGGCTTTCGCGGAACAAAGATTCTCTGAAACCGCACTGTACGCGACCATTTCGGTTGTAAAGTGTGAGAATGAATTCCCTGCCGATGGCCACCAGTGCGATGGTAGAAAGTAGCCGTGGGCATCATTTCGAACAATTCCTTAGGATACATCCCATTGTCCAAGCGGTAAAACACACACAGGGAGGCAAAGTCTGTCCTCAAACTTAAGGGCTCGATACGGCAAGTGAGTTTGTGATCGTCGACAATTCTCACAGCCCGTCGTTGAACCGAGTCAAAAAGGCTTAGCTGGTATCCGAGTGCACCCGCCCAGAGATGGCAGCAGTACTCCATATGGGCCGAACTTGCGACTTGTAAAACAGTTACCTTTGCCCCAACATGAAGTACTGCGTCGCTCTCTTGAGTACACAAAACTTTTTGGACACTAACTTCACCTTGTATTGCAAACGATCTCGGAACTGAAAATCACTGGAGATGTCAACACCGAGGATCCCAATGCTCTTGGAGATGGACAGGGGACTCCTCTGGAAATTTAAGGACCACAGTTAATGGGGTTTTTTAGGGTTTTTAGGGTTGAATCGGACTAAGTTTTTTCCATCCCCAATCAGAGAACTTTGTCAGAGTGGTCTTGATTTGAGACACAAGTTCTCCACGCTTTTCCTCCACAACGGAACGAGGGATGCCTGCATGAAACAGAAACAGCGTAGGAGACAGCACAGAGCCTTGCCGTACACCAGCATTAATGTCCGTGGTATCAGAACAACTACCGTTAACTGCGGCTCGTATGCACCTGCGGAACAAAAAGCTAGCCACCTATTTTACAAACCCTCGGGCAGTCTGCAAGGTGGCAACTTCAATAGAGGACCCTGGTGCCAGACCCGATCGAACGCCTTCGATCTGGGCCAATCGGTATGTGAGAACCAATAGAAGGTCACCAGTTGAGAGACCGTAGCGAAAGCCATATTTACGGTCGCTGACCAGGTCGTATTTTTCTTGGTATGTTACAAGATGTGTGTTGATCACACGCCCGATAGCCTTGGAAAGGAGAGAGGTAATAGCGATAGGCCTGTAATTCGATGGATCTGATCTATCGCCCTTTTTGGGCACCGAGTGCACATTCGCAGTCTTCCATAAAGACGGAAATAGCCTAGTGTGGTAGAAAAGTGCGAAGAGGCGCGAGAGTAAAGGACATAACTTAGGAACACATTGCTTAAACACCACTGTTGGTATACCGTCTGACTCACTCGGCTTATCGGTCGATTTGGCTGACTTGGGACCTCCCGCCATGTTATGGAGATTTCCGGAATGGTCTTACCTAAAGCTGCCATCCGTCCGGGTTTCCCTTTTTTTGGTTTTAATTGCAGTCCGGTTAAAATCTAAAGATCACGTTTGCGAAGTTGATTTATTATCAGTTCTGAAATGGTTTGATGTGGTCTCTTTTTCAAGAAGTTTCGTCGTGATTCCGTCATTTTTTACATCAAAATATTGAATTACCAAAGGAAATAATTTTGTTTTTCCATGGTTGCTTGCATCAGTAGCCGCGCTCATGAATAGTATGTTTTGTTAATCGTTTTTAAGTCCGGCAAACGACAAAGGGCTTAAAACTCCAGTAGCTTTAATACTATTACATGGCAGTTTTTTTGCGGTATCTAACCCCTAGAATGTTTCGCGATTGAGAGCGCAACAGTCTGGAGAATTAAAGGACATGTAATGGTTGACTGTGTGATTAAAAAGCGCGCCTTCAGCTGCTCGAATTTGGAAGTCTGCCGGACTTGATGTTAAAAAAAATGTAGATATTCTTAAAGAACATGCTTGGTTTCTCATGTTAGTTGTGTGTTGTTACAAAGTATAATTTTATTCTCTATAAATAAATAAAAACGAAAGATTGATTTAATTTGTGTGAATGGTGCTATGAATAAAACAGCAAATTGTATTTTGTTTGATTGCAATATGAAGAAATAAACATATGCGAATAAGGAAATAAAAATGCAAGACTGCATCCTTGGTAAAATTTATAAACAATATTTTTCTATTTCTAGGATTAAGCAAACGTGAATTTTTGCCGTTTTTAAAGATAATGGTACGGAATCCTTAGTGCGCGATTCCGACTCGCACTTGGCCAATTATTCAATTAGGGAGTTTTATGTATTTTTTAAACCAAGCTAAAAGTGAATAAAAAATTTTCAAATGTCCGGGGTCAAGGCTTCAAAATCCGGGGTTTTTACGCTTCCGGTCCTGGGCGGCAGGTTTTAAAGAGGTCTTACCACACCACGGTATAGTAGGGGATACAGCGCCTTCGTCGTTGATATTTTAGTTTGAAGCAAAGAGACTGCGCAGTAGATCGGCTTTCTCTTTAGCTCTATAGGCCAAGTCACCATCGGTCTTTGGTGGTGGTAACGACGACTGGCAAAAGCAATGGCAGCGGCAGCTTTAGCAAGCGACCATAAAGCACTACTACTAGAGGGATAGCTGGCAAGTGGCCTTTCTTGCCGATGAATTGGAATTTAGCTCTAGTAATTGCTTTCTTACTGAACCTCGAGGTACCATTAAATTTGCATTTAATTAAATATTCGGATCCTTATTATTACGATCCTTATTTGTCCAAGCCCCATACGCAGTTTTCTACTCGTGTGTTAGGAATAAAACATTCCATAGCAGCGAGGATTGTCTCAGTGACTGCGGTTGCGCAAACGTCGGGATCTTCTGATCTGAAGCAGAGCTGCCTCCACTAGTACGATGCATAAAATTCACACATTCCATCCCAGACTGCCGACTTAAAATGCCACACACGACACCAATTAGATGAGCCAAGAGGCGCATCCACTGAGACGGAATATCCGACCGGACGTGTAGTCAGCAGAAGGTCCAGTAAGAAGCTCATATGGTGCTCCATATCTGATATTCTCGTTGGTGCAAGTATCCATAGATCAGAGCAAATTCATGAGCAGATATCCCTGCGTAGTTATTGGTTCGAAAACTGACTCACGATGGTGGGCGTTAAAGTCTCCCAAAATAAATAGCTCTGCTGTAGGTTATTGCTCTAGAACTTTGTCTGTTGTCAAATTTAGGTGCCTCAAGAGTCGAGTTACGTCCATGTCCCCGCTGTGAGACCTGTAAAGGCACGCATAGATACGGGTGTGTCTGTCGTGATCTACATGCAACCACAATATCGACAAGTCCCTGTCTTCAAAGCTATGAAGGTGGCGACAGCGGATATCCTCCCGCACGAACATACATACCTACACCGGCACGACCAAGGGTCGGCTCATACCGAGACGCGACGCGACGTGAAGTGGCTTGAAAAGGCTTGAATATGCGCCGCCGACGTTAGGACACTACTAAATGCTAGCGTTATTGTGGCCGCAGTTTTCTATAAGGCGGAAGCAATAATCCAGTTCGGGTCGCTCATTCGAGCGAGTACTCGCTATGCACTGCTTTTATTGTTCGGGCGGCTTATTCGAGCGAGTACTCGCTGTGCCCTGCCTCTCTTAAGCACACCTTTCTGTGCAATAGTGGCTTAAGACTATTATTAAAAACTAAACAAAATCAGTTTAGTAACAAGTAGTAGTAATAGTAGTAAATTCTTTATTGCACACAAAAATATTAAAATTAGTAAATACAGTTGATTGGTAGAGTACAATTAAGGCGGTCTTATCGCTATTTAGTCATGGATAAATCGTGCACAGATTAACAGACAGAGAAGAGGACTTTATTTTTATGTCATTATACTATTTAATAATACCTAATTTTCAAACTTTCCTTTCCGAAAGCTTTATAGAATCAAAACAAGTCTAACGGACATAACGCAACGGCTGCGCAACAACATGCGAAAACTGACAGAGGAGTGCGACGATGCTCTGAACGAACTTCGGCTCGAGCTATACGACAAGAACAGAGATTTGATACTGGCAAATCGGCGACATCAGAGATCTAGCCTGGACGCCGGGGAAGTTAGTACACTAGGGCCTAGCTTTTCTAATACCTATTCCGTAGTCCAAACCTAAGAGCTGCCAGCAAAGAAGAACGCCACATATACCGAAACAGACCGGGTAAAGATCTTACAAACTTCTTATTTTTAGTGCTTAGTTTTGTTAACAAAGCGTAATGCTAAACTTTTTAGGCAAGCATCAAATACAACTTTGAACTCATCGGGTTTTAGACCACATTTAAAATCGTTGAAAATCATCGCACGAAAATGTTCTCGATGCAGATTCATTTTTAAATGACACGATAATTTAATTTGGATCTCAAAACAATGTAGAGGGAAATTCGAAATTCGAACAATGATATTTTTACTTTCAAGTAACAAAATTTTTCAAAATAATTAAAACTGGCCAGTGCCTTATACATAAACACGTTTTTTCGCCAAACTTTCTGCGTGGCCTGGTACACAAGTTTTTAGTCCCGTCTTATCGTGACGTGCTAAAGTTAACCTTATTGATAACAAAAATATGGCGATGTTAGGTTACACAGTTGTCCCTGCTGGGAATCGTCTTAATACAGTATTCTAGTGTAATGTTCTGAAGAACATCCAAGCTTTAGACAGAAACTCAAAAGAATAACAATGGGTCTTTTTTAAACAGATAAAATATGGCATTGAAAAATTACGAAGTAAGATAGAAAACTCCAAAGGGGAGTATTCGTTGAAAAACTTAGAGACCGAACTAAACTTCTGGGAAACACGAATAAAAGAATTCAACCAGATATCAAACACATTGAATCAGCTCAAGGCAGCAAAAGAATACGTAACTAAACAACTAGCGAAATATGAAACTAGAAGGTACCTTATTTTACCTTAGGTATCAAACTAAGCGCACTCTTGTATATACCTGCCCAACTGTAGAACATAAATTATAAATATACAAAATCATAACTCGAAGAAAATACTTTAAATAATGATATTTTTAGGACAACAGAACTTCCAGGAGCCAAGCACCAGTGTTGGTTAAATATTGGAGAGAATTTAAAACAAAGAAAGCAGTATTTAGATGAGCAGATACTTGCAGCTGCTAAAACATTGTTCACATTTTTCTCTGTCAGAGGAGGTATGTCTTATAGACTCCCAATACAAGACTCTGCGAAGTACGTATTTAGAAATATCACTCACCCTATTGTACGACTCTCAAGAGCTCACGAGCAATCAAGACGAGATGAATGGGATCAAAATTGTGGTCTATGTCAGTTATGAAACTTTATTAATTTTCTGATTACGAAACCTTTCGAGTGCTTTAGTATTAGATATTATACTAGTTATAGGTATCAAATGTAAGCAACAAGTATATCTTGAAGATCATATGCATAACCATGATTGTATGTTTTTATTTGCATATGCCAACACCTATGCATGTTTCTTTATCCTTCTTGAATTTTGAAATTAAAATTAAATAACTAGGTACGTTTGGAACAAATTCACTCCCAAAGTCCTAAAAAAACCGAAAACTACGCCAGCCAACCTACCACTAATACCCAGATCTCCGATTTGCAATGTTGTATACAATTAGTTTAATTATGTAGCAGCATTTGGCATATTGAGTTGATCCCTCGATAAACTCGATAAAGCGAGTGCTGTTACTAACATACAGCAGTCTCGTAAACTTACCTATCCATTATAAACGTGTTTGTATTTAACCGTGCTATAAAAAAAATTACATTTTGTCTTTGCATTTCATACTGCACTTTTAACATTTTTTTTTTATTTTACAGGCTACACTCGTATGATATATGGTGCTGACAGTGTTGGTCTTCACCAAAGATGCGAATACGGCCACAATGTATATATATTTGAGCAAGGCCTCCAGTTTTGTCATGTCGATTGCGACGGCCTTCTTATAGAGGTTGGTTAATCGATTAACCACATTAAAATTAAAACTGCCTGTAATCGATAACAATGTTTGTTGCTTTGGCTAAACAGCAAAATCTATTCAAATCGCCTCATTAAAATCTCTGAAGAACGCAGACTTTGTGAATAAAGACACAAGTTTGATGAAATATCAAAATGTAGCAGCATATAATAATTTTAAGGATTTAAAAGTGTTTGTAAAAAAAACGTTATTTGATTAAATATGTTTTTTTTTACTTTGACTTAATATAGTATAGATAGGTAGGTACCTTTCTTATTCTCATACACTACAAGACTACTTATCTAAGTACTGCTTTCCTCAAGTTTCTAGGTCACGAAAAATATTATTTCGACGTGATCGGCCGATACCTGGTGGACAAAGCTGGTCAGAAAGTGTACCAGAGCGCCCCATGCACGCCACTGTATGTGCAAGACGATGCTACCAACCTGTTAACGCAGATTTCTCAGGACTGCGGGCACACGGAGCGACCCAACAAAACCTGCAAGATGGAGATCAGAGATCCTACTGATAAAGAAATATGGCCGAAAATAGAAAATGTGGATATTAATGGTAAGATTTAAGAAGACTATCATTTCTAAGAAAACGTAGGCATTGCTGAATTTAAACAAATGTACCTATGCATGACTTTTTTAAAAAAATCAGAATCGGAGCACAAATAATTATTTTCTTTTACTTTGTTTTTACATATTTTTTTTTAATAATAATAAGTATTCACATATAAGTGAAAACAAAGGAATATAAAAATAAACAATGGGTATAGCTAGTAAAGTAGGTACCTATTACATAGTCTTACTTAGTATTTGTTTTCATCATTTTCCTCTATATTACGTAGTCTGTGACTATGGCCTTGAGTATTGTCACAGATTATATAATACTAAACTAGTAGTAGCTAGTATGTGTCCATAGACTTCGAGTCCTGTAATCAGTTTTATGGACTGCGCAACCACCTCACAAAAATGGCCACACCTTAGAAAGAGACAAAGAGAAACTGTGGTCTCTTTTCTCATTCCATCAACGTCTTCCATTTTGTTTGTTTATATTTATTAAAACAAGTTAGACAGAGATACCACAGTGTCGCTTTTTTTCTGTCATACTTCTGCAACCTTTTTTTTTCACCTGGCTAGGAAATGTGCTGTCCATTTCTTTATGTGTTTCAGTCACGGATTTTTATTCTCATACCGCTTCTTCGCAGATTATTGCTCCAGAATCATATTCTTTAGGATTTCTTAAGGCTCTCTTATTTTAACAGTTCCTGCAGCGCTGTTTCGTGTCTCTCCCTCCAAGAGTATTTTCTATTCTTTCGCATCAAATCGGTCAGCGGTAATGCTACTTTTGCAAAATTCGGACTGAATTTTCTAAAATATGATAAAAATCGAACCAATACCCTCACGCCCTTGTGGACGGAGCCGGGCCCTTCTAATCCCCTCGATGCGCTTCAACTTTTCTTCGTCGAATAATATCCCGTCTTTGATTACTAATCGAAGGCTTTAAAGTTAAATTAGATTGTCGGAGCCTTTGTAAAGTCTCCTCCAACAATTGGCCTAAACGTGCTAGAGTTTCATGGTATACTAAAGTTATCTACATATAATAACCCACCTTTCCCTAAGACTTCTCTTACCACAGTATGCATAGTCTTCTCGAAGAAGAATTGACTCGATTTCATGGCGAACATTGAACTCCCATACATTTCGAAAAGCTTCCTCCGGCACATATGAAAGCTGTCTTATACTTCGCACTCTCCTCTAATTCTAATTGAAAAAAACCTGAATTTAGATTTAACTCGCAATATTTAGCTCCCAGTCAATTCTGCAGAATATCCTCGGCGCGAGGAGTAGGGTAGGATATGACCTTAATCTTTTTATTAACCTTTCTGTTATTTAAACGAAATCTCCAAGTACAAGTACACTGCCGGACACATCTATCGGCCCATCTTGTGTTTCAAGTTTTGATCGCCCATAGATAAAAAAAATGTGAGCAAAAAGTTTTTATGCAGTTATGAAGCTGGTACATTTTGTAAACTTTTTCTTACGCTTTTGTTTAAAAATCGAATTAAGAATACTGAAAAAAAGAGAATTGTAACAATAAAGTCGAGTGTCTGCCTTGATGAAGGATAAGACAAGTGCTCGAATTAAAAAAAAAGTTAATGTCTTGATAAAATGTTTATTTAGTAACTTGTGTTGCCTCCAAATGCATCTACGACAGCTTTCATGCGATTAGGCATAAAATTAATCAGTTTCACTATGAATTTCTGTGGAATCATCTTATTCCTCGTCTATGGCTGTTTTCAATTGCTGCATTGTCTGTGAAGCTGGCTGACGACCTAGAACTAATCTCTTTAACTCGTCCGATAAGTGTTAAATGGGGTTCATTTCTAGGCTTCTTGCCGGCCAGTCCATTTATTTTTAGCTATGGGCGATCAAAACTGAAAACACAAGGTGGGTCAATAGATGTTTACGGTAGTGCATTATCCTCCTTTTTAGCCGACTGCGACAGCGAGTGTAATTTGTTTCACGCGTATGTATGTAGTTTTCTTTGTTCCCTCCTAGAGGTCGAACGGTTGGACCGATTTTAATGAATGATAGGCGGTTTTTTTTCGGTATTCAGCAATGTTCTGCAAGGACTACAGTATGGAGTTCTTCAAGAAAGAAGTTATTAGATTTCTGAAGGGTCGGCAACGCGCAAGTGATACCCCAGGTGTTGCAAGCGTCCATAGGCTACGGTGACCGCTTACCATCAGGCGGGCCGTAAGCTTGTTTGCCACCTTAGTGGTATAAAAAAAAAAAAAAAAAAAAAAATGTTGGCAATCGACGCTTTTTGAACAATATAAAAAAGTACATGCTGTATACCCACCCTATTATTGTTCTCTACACACGAGACACGAGAACTATAAGCGTTTTATTCATCTCAGATTTATTAGACACCGAGACGGTAAAGTACCTGTGGGAGAGCTTGGGCTCGGTGTTGCCGTATGCCTTGAAAGATGTTGCGGAACTTCAGCCGAAGAACCCCGTACATTACTTAGCACATAGAGTGCTACGTCACAAGTAATTATACTATGAATTTTATTTGCTTGTCTTGCATAACGACTGTCAAACCTTTAAACACACAATTTCAACACACTTGCTCATAAAGCAGCATTTTCTACACCGTTTTAAGCATCTTAATAGCGTCGATAACGCACCAGTATGGTAAAGACTTTTTCAACTTTTGTTATAATTTCTTTTTTGTAAAAAGAGAGCCTATGACCTAAGTTCAGTCTTTGGAAATATATATCCAACGTGTTTGTTATACACATTCAAAAGATATTACTTAGATTCCATTAAATATTAACTTTTTAACACTCATGTAAGTATTTACTGTCTGAAGGACAGGTTCATGAAAACAGTCGTATCGTATGAGACTCGTGAGCTCTGCACAATACACACTCGGCTGACTTACGCCCTCGCTGGGCTCGGCCTGCAACTCACAACCTCTTCTGCAACGAGCAGCCTAGTATAACTCACTTGTATCATAACGTACTATTTGGATATAAGCATATCTATGCATATTTATATAAAAAATTATACCTCAACAAGATAAAATAGATTGTATTTACGACCTTTAGTTTTTTTACTATCGTGTTACTCTGCTACGTAGTAACAAACCTGCATGAAACATAGAATTTCAAAATGTCTAGACTTCTAGAAATCTCATTTGTAATTGTGTCCCGCTAACAGACAATTGACACAAATATAGGCATCCAATATTTCAATTATAGTTGTTTTTTATTTCCATATAGATATGATCTAACTTACGAAGAACAAAATGTAAAGAAGAAAGAAGCTAAAGAATACCGCACTAGCATATTAAAAAAACGCAAAGACGTTAGTTACCCACTTACCTACTTGTTTCTCAATTTGCTCGCATTGTAAATTTGCATGATGCTCTGCCCACTTATCATTAAACATTATATAGATATAGATATAACATCACGTGAACCATTGTTAAGTTTACGAACAACAAAAATCGCACCACACACGGGTTTTCACGTGGTGTTCGAGCAAATTTAACAAAAAATCAAAATACCGTTTGTCTGAAGTGTTTAAATTTTAACGAAATACCTTCGGTGTAACATTTAATATATTTACTTACTGCTGACCTCGCGAATACGCTGAAAATTCGGAAATTTGCAGAAGAATCAGTCATTGTCATAGTTCGAGGATTAGCAAGCTAAAGTCTTAATCGCTCGTCGAACTATTAGGAAAGAAATTTTTTTAAGTGGTGACCACGAACTTTTAAGTGGCCTCCTAGCAGATGGATAAACCACCTGGCTTAAGCTGTGGCAGCTACTGTAGTACAGGCGACTTTAAACTTGCGGAAGCGTATACATCGGTACCTGCTGCCTGCCTAACGTATACATACGTACCTACGGCCTGACGTATACATACGTACCTACGGCCTGACGTATACATAGGTGTCTGCAGCCTGACGTCTACAGGCTGAGATGATTGATCATAAGGATTAGGTATTTCATTGACGACGGTAAGCTATTAGGCTGATGGACTTTTACCTGTTACCTTCCCTAAGATCTCACACTAATTTGTCCCATTCTCCAGAAAGCCGTGGCGCAGTGGAAGGCGTGGCGCGCGAAGCAGGTGCCGCGCCGCACGCCCGAAGAGGACGATGGACTGTGGACCGCGTACGGACACCATATCGCAGATCAGATGTTCACAGCCTCGCTCGACTACTATCACTGACTTCTAGATTATTTATGTGCTAGCTTATTAAAAAAATACAACCGATTCCTAGATAATAGTTACAAACTCTTTTATCTTGCTTTACCGTTTTTGTTTGCGTTGAAAAATAAAATTTTCAAGATTTCTAAACAGCCTTCGTTTATCTTACTTCGCGCTAAAATTAAAATCTTGCGTTTTTGTTAGGCCGCGAACCCACTGCTTGCTCAGCGCACACTAGCGCCTATATGGTCGCCAGCCAACTTGTTTAAAGAAACAAACGCTTGAGTATGTCGACTAGCTAGGTGGCTCTAGGCACCAAGCGACTAGCCACACGAGTCACCTCCAGTGCAGCCATCGTGTTATCCTTGCGATTCATCAGGTACGTGTATCGCTAGACTAGGCGCTAAGCATGCCACCCGCAGTCTTATAGATAAATTTTTTGGACGAACAGATTGCAAATAGTTTTTAGGACCTGCATTTTGTTTTTTATAAGCATTTAGGTTAGAAGAAAAAAGTACTATCGAGCCGAGCCCCGCGCATCGTCACGTCACAGTGCGTTGAAAACTATACCGGCCGCCGCATGCACGCCGCTCTGCACAATTTCGATCGACTGCGTCGGTCGGCTATCCTCGGTGCCATCGTCTTATCCTTTGTCGGCGAGACATCAGCTACACTACTACTATTACAGCTCACAAGACATACACAAATTATTTGACATTGACCGTAACAACAACACCTTGACACACTGACGTTGTGGACAAACTACGAGCCCCACATTAAGTTGTATCTATTTTGGTTAAGATTGATCGCATTTGAACAGATGGGGTTCTTCAAAAAATAATAATTTCTGGGTCAGTAATCTATAGGAGATTACTTTTTAAATTATTCAAATCGTCATTCCATTCAAAAGATATTACGAATTTAAAAATGTCAGTCTAAACAAAAAACTATAATAGAAATCCGCGCCGCGCCGGGGCACTGCACCGCAGTCATACGCGCGGTCGGCTCCCTCCCTCTCTACTTTTCGAGGAAAAAAACTTTGAGAATAAAAATAGGTTTATGGATAAAAATATTACTTGTAATTTAAAAAAAAATACTTATTTTATGCATAAAGATACATTTATTCGCTCATGACCCGTGCACCCACTGGTCTACCCACATGTGGGTGCAGGGGGAATTCTTACTTACCAGTGCACCCACTGTATCCCACCAGTGGGTGGAGGTGGAAATCATGTTTTCGCGTGACGGGCATAGTTTGACAAATGGAGCTAATAAACATATTAAATTAAAAGTAAACCCGAACAAAACACTTGTATTTTGTTCAATGGAACTAGTGTGACAAATATTCATCGATTGACAACACTATGGTGGTGTATTTGGTACTAAAAAAATCCCTTTACACCACCAGTGGTGCGAGCCGGTGGTGTCACGGGCCGTTAAGGTGGTTTTATATACAAATACATATAAAAGATATATTAAATTAACCTATACTTAAATTAACTTAGATAGGTCCTGGGTTGTGATATCTATGAATATCTTATTAATTAAATACATATATTGATTAAAGTTAAATATAGATATAAATTTAATTTTCAATGTCTATTAATTACAGTAGGTGCACGGGCAAACCTGAATTCCCCCTGCACCCACTGGTGGATAAACCTGGTGGGTGCACGGGAAAACATGATTTCCCCCTTCACCTACTGGTGGGATACAGTGGGTGTACGGGTAAGTAAGAATTCCCCCTGCACCTACTGGTGGGTAGATCAATGGGTGCACGGGTCGTGAGGGCATTTATTCTGTTTATTCCAAATTTTAAAAAAAATAATTTCCACCCGTGCGAAGACGGGTTTCTAGGTTAACAATAGAAATAAACACATACGTCGGTCGCGTATAGAAATCCTATCAAAATAAAAATATATCTGATTTTTCAAAATGAACAGCTAAAACATAGTCAAGATTTATTTGGCCTAAGATACATACTATGAGCGCAATGTCACATACATAATATTATATTTATAAAGTTATAAAGAACAAATGTTCAAGTAATGGCCGGGGGTTTCGTCAGTTTGAATCGCTCTGACCGCTTCTAAAGGTTCGCAGCGGAAACTGAACAAAGTTTTCATATTCCCCTTCTTGGATTTTTTCCTTCCACCTCTTGAGAGTGCGATCGTGATACCGATGGTAGCTCGCTCCAAATTATGTCCAAAAAAATTGTTTGTAAAACAAAACCGAATAAGGCAAAGAAAGTAAAAAACCGACCAAGTGCGTGTCGTATTTGTGAAGCTATATTACCGTGTTTTATTCAGATTTTTAGAACACGCGGTTTTTTAAAAGTTTAAAAGAGGGGACAAAATATTTTTAACGTTGGAAACCAATAACACGCAAAATATACATCTTAGAGATAAAAAAAGATCAGCTCTATCAAATACAGTTTAAATCATTTAAATCAGTTGCGTGATAATACATAGGTAAAAACATACGCGTCAGACATAGGTAAAAACATACGCGTCAGACATAGGTAAAAACATACGCGTCAGACATAGGTAAAAACATACGCGTCAGACATACGTAAAAACATACGCGTCAGACATAGGTAAAAACATACGCGTCAGACATAGGTAAAAACATACGCGTCAGACATAGGTAAAAACATACGCGTCAGACATATAACCTCCTCATTATTTGAAGTCGTTTAAAAATAAAACAAATATTTTGTAAAGGTACAGGTATTTATTTATTGTTCAAGCGTCTACTAGACCTAACGATACACACTCCGTAATATAACTTCGACTTTCGTCACAAAGAAAAATTGAAAAAAAAAACAACCAGACATTACATCTACATTATTCGTTTCGGGTGGACATTGAAAATAAATCCATTTCAAAACCCACTGCCACAAATATTTGGTCTAATTCACAAAAGAATACAACAAAATATATCTAAATTAGGATTATCCTAAATAGCACTATTTAAAAGAAAAAAGTAAGGTAAAAAATGGCCATAAATAAAAAAACGGTAAAGGTAAAGCTTATTCACATTTAACAGACGTATCGTTTATCCAGGCTGTATTATTAAGACTTGTGTTACCCTCAAAACGTGTGGCACTAGGCCATAAATTGCCGAACTGTAGCTGAATATCTTAATAACTATTTTTTGTTAATTTAATAAATGCAAGTTTTTTTTTTTAATGTACATAGTTTAACAAATATTCCAATGAATCAATCGATACGTCCATTTAAATGCAAATCTCCTAAAGTCGTAATTAAAACATACGATACGACAATGGGTCGGAAAGGATAAAGCGCGCGTCTTTAAAAAAATATTATATCTAGATCCATAAATACAATATTCGTCGCAAAGAACTATGCGCGTGAAAAACAAGGGTATTTTTGATGGAAGCAAATAACTGTATTTCACTTTAAATGTCAAAGGAAATGCGTTTGAAATCGGACAAACATACCCGCGGCTCGATTCCGTAAAATGACAGCTAACAATTCTCGTTTGAAATCCATAGAAATAAGATATACATTGCGCATTTGAAATGACGTACGAAATTCATCGATTGTCGTGAAACAGCAATGTATATCTTATTTCTTTCAAAAAAGGTTAGCAATCTTTTTACGGAATCGACCCGCAGCAGATAAGATTTTATTTACAGTTGTTCGTGCAACCATCAACAATAATCTTGTACATTGATTTAACGGCACTGGGACACAGCTTCTGCCTAATTTTAAAATAAATTGTTCTTATTTATATTTCTAAAAAAAATCGAAATGACAAATGTAATGAATATCTCGGATATTTACTAAAATTTCATTTTCATCACCTTATTATATTTTTCACTCGGTGCTTTAAAAAGGACATACCTACAAATAGCAATTTGACAAAGTTTACGACACGAGCCATATGAAAACGGGTAATTTAATACGGAATTCAGGTCAAAATATCTTTCATGAATTTTTTCGACTGCAAGGCAACAACAGTGTCATGAAAAACTAAATATCACTACGTTCAATTTAACAAAAATGTCCTAATTTTCATTTACCTATCCAGTATTTGTAAAACTAAGCGCTAACACCGCGTAACTTTATTACCTTTTTGGAGACCAGCATAAAAAAATCATAACAAATAAATATGCAAAATATTTAAAATGTATAAGTATGTATTTAAATAACGGTTTTATGTAAAAGTAACAAGTCAAATAAGTTAAGTGTCACAACTTACAATATTTGTATACCATCACCACCAAATTTAATGCCAACAAACTAGTTATTTAATATATATAAAAGTCACTTTTATTTATTAGCTTATGAATAGTGTATTATAAATGATAAAGCAGAAAAAGGTGTGTCCCAAGTGACCAATAGTCATATATAAATATGTAATCTATTAAGTTACATCTAATGACCCCATCCGACAGGTACACAAGTATTTTCACATTTTTTTCTCTTCTATATACAAGAGGACAATTAATAAACATCGTTAAAAAGGCTACTCTTTTTTCCAACATGGTAACAATATTTATTTTTCTGCTATAAAATTGAATCCGAGAATATATAATTGGTAATATTTCATTTTTCATGGTAAAATCTAAATTTAGTAATTATTTAATTACCGACATGAGTAGGTACGGTAAACATTAGTTTTTTTTTTATCTCGTAAGTACGAAGCAATTTTATAACTAAAAATCCAATAATAATAATAAAAAAACAAATTTCGCATAATAAAATTTAGAAGCGACAATTCTACCAAAATTCAATCCATAATGAAGTAACAAAAAAATTAAAGTACACTTTTCGTGAGTGACAAAAAAATAACTAAAAATTAGAACCCACTAAAATTCCCGATTATTTTCTTTAAATACTACTACAATTAAACCGAAAATAAAACTAAGATGACTTTTGACATTTTGGACAATGACTATGTAGTTGAAAGGAGAAAAATATGTACAAAACGATAAAAGACATAAAATGGAGACTATTTTCTAACATCTTTAATTCTCTAAGAAATCATAGAAAGACCTACTGAATAGGTAACTGCGACTGGCCAAATTGAATCTATCAATTTATTTGTCGAAAATATTTGCGACAATTCTGGGTGAGACGATAGTTATTTTAATAGAATCCTATATTACACATCTAATATTATGACATTTCATTATCGCCCAATAGTAAACTAATGTTCATTGTTTTTTTCTGAGACGATGGGAAGTTATTGTTTGTAAAATATGGCAACTCTGACAAAATGGTTGCCAAATGCCAAATGCACCACTCCATTAAAAGAACATATGAAACTATATTTTTATACAGTGCAATGAACGTTTCTTGTTATTTAATCTTTGAACAAGACCTTTATTTATATACTTTAAAAGAAATCATAAACGAAAGTTTTAAATATATATTTTGTAACTTGGTCGCCATTTTGTTAGAAATTTTAAAGCACATAGTGAATTTAAGTCATTTGTGCCAAGCACAAATGACCTACATATTATAAGATTTCCGAATACACTCCAAAATGGCGTGGAACAATAAACAAAACAACACAAAAATAATACAGAATAAACACAGTTTAAAACATGTATTTTCTGTATAAAGTACAGGGTTGCCAATTGATAGCACTTAAGAGAATACCATTCGCCCTCGCACCGTGCTTCATACAAACGAATTTCCCACTTATTTTTGACACTTACAAATCAAACGCCATGAAATTTTGAAGACGAGCTCTAGGATTAAATATTTAGGTCTGCAGTGTGCCAGTTCTCTATTTCATTATAAAGTTCAAAAGCTAAACAGGATTCTAGTTTTCCATACAAATGATCTCGAATACGTTTAAAAGTTAACAAAAACTTTTTTTAGGATTTTGGAAAACCACAGACTATTCGGCTTGAGATCATGCCAATGACAAAATTTAACAATATTTGATTAGTAAATGTCCAAAACAAGTACGAAATTCGTTTGTGTAAAACATGCTGCGAGGCGCCGCGAATCGTATCCTCTTAATACTGAATCATAGATTGAAAATAAATAATCATATTGTGGATATATATCTTTAAGGTTGATCGATGTTAAGATTGAAGTATTTACTTTACTGTGACATACAAAATAGTTACTTTACACTGATGATATATTAGCAAATCTATACAAAGCGGTCGTCAACAGTTAAAAAACACAACAATCTCAACATAGATGAAATTTTAATTTAGAAAATAGAACAAAATCGCACTTATATTACGGTCCATTTTATATTTTAAATGTCCAAATCTTGTGTTACCACCTCCAGTTTGTAGTAAGCAAGCTATAGAGGTCGCGACTTGTCAAAGATTATGAACGATGAATAAACCTGGATGTGGTCTGCAGGTCGCTGTTGAGTGGAATATAGTCACTGGTCCGATCCCCCAATCTTACTAGATTTATATATATACCAATAACATAATATAAATATAAAATATATATAGTATACAATATATATATACTATGTATACCAATCTTACAATATGGTGTATACAAGCAGAAAATTGGCGCAAACTTAAAAAAAAACACTTTTTACGAGAATTTAAAAAAAATAAAACAGTTTTCAGCTTTCCGAGAAATAAAAACCCTACAAACCTATGCTTATATGTTTGTTTTGTCAATAATTTGCTAGGTGACCATTAAAACGTGTTCATACTTTCATGAGCTCGCTCTATGTATAGCTTATTTTGATCGAGTTTATTACAATTAAAACGAACGGACATATAAGTACGATACGATTCGATTTTTACAAAACTGAAATCAATCAACTATGAATCGTACACCGTCGAATATCTAATCTTTTGCTATCCAAAACATGTATAATGTAAAAATAAAAAAAAAACTAAATTCATTTCGAACACTAACCAGACAATATTCAAATGTAGAAAACCTTTTTTGACACTAAGTATGTGACAAAAATTAAGAATTAGAGGAAATATGCCTTAAATCAAATTTTAAAATGGCAAACAGGATCAACCCTTACTTACAAAATGGTGATATTCCGACAGTGTACGGCTCAGTTCGGTGAGGTGTGACAGACGCGTGACAGACACTCAGTTGGTGCCGAAAGCGTCTTGCAGTTCGGCCTGACAGTCGAACGTCTCCGAGCTGTCGGCGTGGTCAGGGTAGAACTCCCTATATACTTTGTCCAATAGTGATTGCCTGAAACGAACAACAATTCAGTTAAAATGCGGTACACGTTTGTTTGTGCGGTACATGTATATCAAAGTTACTAATGCCGTTCGTAGGGGGCGCGGGCGGCTCTTCGATGCATTATCCAGAATCGTTGCATTATAAACATTTCGATATTTAACTATAATACTTTTAACATTTTTTTACTCTAACTTCATTTCGAACTATTTTGTACAATAAATTATAAATTAATAAAAAAATATTTTTGTCAACTTTAACGTTTTATTTCAACTTCTTAATTCACCCCAATAATTTAATACTTTGGGTAATCGAGAAATCACATGAAATTTCAACTTACTGTTAGGTACTCGTACAAGCACTGAACTGCACGAGCGATTATTTACGATTTCGTACCCAAATTGTGTTAAAGTCAATTTATGAAACAGATTTTTACAAATTAAGTGTTACTGTGGCATTTATCTTGTTATAAAGAGTTAGTGTTTATTCTGTGTGGTTGTGTGGAACTGGTTTTTGTTGTTACTGGTATATATAATACGAGATAATGAACTCTATATCTCGATGCAGGTGCCTACTGGACTGTAAGACAGGTTTGTGGAATAGTACTGGGGTATTGTAAAGGAAGTACTCACTTAGCAGCGAGCCCACCGCCCGGCGGCAGACCGGGGATGTTCTCCTGTGCGAGCTGCTTCAGCACCCACGAGAAGTGACACGTGTCCTCGCGCTCCTCGCTCGCAGAACTCTGCTCGATCAACGCTGCACATATATACACATTACTAGCAATAGCTAAACCAGCACTTTTGTATCACCGAAAACCTCCCAGAGCTATTCCTAGTAGCAGCACGTAGTCAGTTTTGCCTTACCACTAGGCTGTTCGTGCCTTAAAAGAAAAAGAGTTTGTAGAATAGTTAACCGAGTAATTGTTTTGGTAAGGTTTTACCCGCGGGACATTAGCAAGACTGCTTTTAGCTCCATTAAGAGAGTCGAGACAAACCATAGATGCGGTAAAGTTTGAATGTTTATCCCTAGCGATAACACTATTGGGTTTTTCTAGAAAGCAGTCATTAGATTTAGCTATTTATGACCCTAGCGCTTCAATCTTAAGTATCCATAGTAAATTTCTGATTGCAATTTTCGAACCTTCCCTGAATTATATTCCTAGCTTCCACGTCTTTGAATTCAAGTGTCACCTATCTCACTAAATCACATTCCACACTATGGAATACAAAAAATACGGATATATCGTATATTTCCTACAGAATAATTACAGAAAAAAAAGAATAGAAAAAATATGTAAATAATCAGTCAGTAAAATAGTTATTGTCGGTTATTTTTAACATTTTGAACAAGAAGAATCGTTACAATATCAACAATTTACATATTTAACAGTTCTTATGATGTCCATTCTTTGTAAGAATTCGGCAGCAAGGTCACACATTAAAATTCATAACTTTTTATACGTCGCCTTTCTATTTAAATTTTACGACATAAGCAAATACCAAGTATCACGCCAAGATGTTACGTTCCTCAAGGGCAAAAACTAAAGGCTTCGTTGCACAGTACAATCTTCGTCCAGCCATCCCACATTTCACACAGAAAGCGGGCAACCAGCGCAGGTTGACGCTAGTGTCGTATTTAGTTAAGTGATACTCTGATGATATGGAGAATCGACCTGTGCGGGTAAGAAAAGGAAAACAAAAGCTGCGCCATACAAAATATGAAGTTGTGCCAAGGTGCGCCAGTTGCCTGCTTCGTACGTGAATGCGCCCTTACCAGTTCGATCTGACCGTGTGCGGGTCAGTAAGGCATACCAGCTGCGTTAGTAGTTATTCGGAACGCTGACCAGTGATCACAGAAAATGGCTAAATTTGCTTTGACCGAGTCTTTTCGGCCCATTTTACTAGTTTCTACAACGGGGTATGTTGTAGGGGAAGAGTGTAGTTCCCTGTTGGGGAAGAGTGGAATTTTATGATGTGGAATTTTATTCCACTTATCTCTACTAGTAGGGATAAATAAAAAAATATTTCCACTTATCCCTAACGAGTGGTTTTTGTTAAAAAATATAATTCTGTCCATTCCGATTTTAGGAGCACGATGGAAAATACTAAAATTGTTCCGCTGGTATATGCTTTGCTATCAGACATAAAACCTTCATCATATCAAGTACTTCTAGAGATACTAAAGTCACAACGTGCGGAGCGGAAATCGACAATATTCATGGCTATAACTCAGGATATTAATGGTATTTCCAATCGCTATCTATAAAGCGAAGATGCTCTTAATTATCACTACTATAGTGCCCTTTGGTATATAGCACTAAAACGAAGTTAGACAAATTGAAAGGTGCGCGGACGACTATCTCTTTGGTTTCTTTATTGCCTCTTTACTAAAAAAAAATCGAAGTAGGATGGTCCTATATAAAATCGGTATCGGAAATTCTAGTTATGATAATTTGGCATAAAAAATTCATTATCTTATTCGAAATCTATATATGAATAAAAAGGTAAAAAAGTGAGCAATGCATAAATCAGTGAAACGTTTATGGCCTGCGACATCAAACAAACAATTTCGCCGATACATGGGACTTTAAATCAACATATAAATAAAATCTAATTTATATTTGCTAAGTATATACAACTGCTTACTAAATTATATAAATTCTAGACATTGCCAGCGGCTCCGCCCGCCCTAAATTTGGTTATCGGCGTGGAACTCCTTAATTAACTCCTATTCATGGTATAGGTGCAGCAATAGTTCGTTTAACACTGTTATTTTTTTAAGTTGCGTAGTTATTCCCGCAGGAAATTTGGAATTTTTAGGGATAAAAAGTAGCCTACACGGTAAAAACAGATTACTTGAAAAAAGGCAAATTGCTTTGTATCAAAGCAAATTCTTTAACTCCAAGAAAATCTTTCTCTCCCTATAGACGTAAGAGAATATTTACTTAGTAAAAGTAAGAAAAAAAATCTTGAAAATATTTATTTGTACCAAGACAAAAAATATTCGATACAATTCAACAAATGAATCGAGTCAAAGATAAGTTATTCTTTAAGTGAAAGATGTTTCGATTTCCAGTAAGGAATTTTTTTTGGTAGAATAAGAAATATTGTTATTTTTTTTCTAGCAATGACATTTGATTAATTGATTCTTCAGAGTAGGTAATAAATATTTGTGTTTGAGAATATGCAATGACAAATAAAGGTACTTATAAACAGTACCGATGATCCAAAACACCATACTTAGAGATCTAACTGCCTTCTTAATAAGTATCTGTGAATATTGTATTTTGTTCGAATTGATACCTCAACGATTTAATTATGAAAGTAGTCATTACATCATAATAATTCTAAATAGCGCATTCTAGCTTAGTGTCAATTACTGTACTACACCATCTGTTTATATTATTTAGATTTATCTTAGGAATAAAATACTTGATTTTGAAGAAGTCCATCTTTTTTACTGAAATAAAACTAAACCTCAAGATAAGCATATTTATCTCAAAATTACAAAAATCTAAGAATAAAATAGTATCTGAAACAGACAGGCGGTAATTTTATAACAAAAATATATTTTTAATCTGAGAACATATATTTTTGGAATTAACTAAATATTTTGAGAAATTACTCCGTCTTGTAAAGAGAAATTCTTTTTATCTGTGTATATGTTATTCCAGGACCTATATGTATGCCAAGTTTTATCCCGATCCGTCCAGTGGTTGAAGCGTGATTGTATAACAAACATCCACCCAGAAATACAAACTTTCATATTTATAATATTAGTAGGATCAGAAGGATTAAACCGGATTCAGAAATAATTATGTATTAAAATTGCATTTTAAGAAAAACTAAAGAAAATAAAACATCGTATAAATATTATAAATGCGAAAGTTTGTTTGTCTGTCTGTCTGGTTGTAACCCACTCATACATAGACCGATTTAGATGAAATTTAGTATAGATATAGTTTGAGTTACGGGGGTTTTTATACGGGAATAACTATGACCGAGCTTAAACGAACGATTTTATTAGTATAATTAAGTAGTTGACGGGTGGAGCCGCGGGAAAAAAATCATTAATTACCAGCTATCCCAATAATATTATAAATGCAAAAGTTTGGATTTTTGGTCGTTTGTTACTCAATCACGCTTCAACCACTGGATCCGGATGATACTTGGCACACATATAGGTTAGGTCCTGGAATAAGACATAGTCTATTTTTCATCCCGGAAAAATTCAAAGGTTCCCAAAGGAGTAACTATAGCTGAATTCCTCGAACGTACCATAGCTGGAGCTATAGCTTGTTTTAACTAACTTTAGTATAACCAAGGAAGGTGTTGCCGTAAGAAACCAAATATGGGGCGGGCGGAGCCGCAGGCAAAACCTAGTATTACATATATTTAAGGGATTGTGTAATATTCAAATTCAGTTAAAAAAGTGAGAAATCGACGTTGGCCAATATTTAAAAAAATTATGTTAATCTACATACAATGGAACTGTACCGAATGAGGAATACGTTCCTAATATGGAGCCCTAAAGTTTTCGTCTCTAATGTGTGTGATTCGGAACGTTACCGTTGCTTACGCTTCTCTCTACACCCTACCCACAGCCAGTACGAAGTCGCGAATCAAACGACACTGACGTCACCCAGGGGGTGACAACCGCTTTCGCGTTACTCAATTCAATATTTACGTAAGTTTTAAATATTTTTCATTCCTAAATGTTTAAGCGGAACTTTCAAATTACTTAATTGATTTCTAATATAACTGATTCCAATTAAAACCAATCATTAAAAATTTATATTAAATCACTTGTTTTTTTTTTGTTTTCATTTATTATGTTCCTAATATGGAATTTCACAAAGTTCTCTATATGGAATACCATTCCATATTGAGGCGCATACTTCGGCATCAAAGTTTAAGCTTTAATTATTTTATTTTTTCAGGTATGCTGTGACTACCAGAAATAGGACTAATAAAACAAAATATAATATATGCCTTCTGTTTTCTGTTTCTTAACTCCACTGTGCCATAATGAAGACATTCAATAATATTAATAATCCCTAAAATATTAGCTCTATATCCTAAAATAAAACGGAAAAATCTATTCGTATAGAGGAAGAAAATATAGTTTGGCAGTTAAGGTTAGAGTGTCTCCATACAAAGCTGAACTAAACCAGGCTAAAACAGCACCTAAGAAACAAGAGCTGATGAAAAAAGGAGCACCGATGTGCTCTTTCAACAAGCGATCTACAAAAAAAAAAGGTCAATCAAGCTTTAAAAATTAAACCTATTTGTAACTCTTCTTCCACCTCCTGCTCTGAAATCGACAAAAAAAATCTTTGTATTCAGTTTCTTATAATGATTTGCCTTCTGTTCTGCAAATAAATTATCCAGATGACGATGCTGAATGTGAATACTATTAAGGCTTGTAAAGTAATGACTAGAATAGATATATATACTATATATACTATATATACTAGAATAGATTGTTCGGGAATAGAATTTGCAGATTTAATGTGTCATTTTTGCTTGAATGGATAAATTAATTTTAACTATTATTATTTTGACCTTCGCGGTCCCAATATGGACTAATAGTTCATCAAAGGAACACTTTTTAAAAAAAAATCTTAGTTTTTCACTACGTTAAAAATAAATGTGAGTTTTTGTTACATTTATTGGAACTTAAGATATGTTATCTAATTTTGTTTTGAATAATTATTTTTTTATGAAAATTGTTTCTTCATTAAATTTCAGGTTCTATTATTGTATTCCATATTCGGTACACTTTCCCTAATTGCTTGCTTAAATAAATATATATATAATAATAGTACTTAGATAAAAAAGAAACTTTTCTAATTGACTACTTTATTATTGACTAAAACTTTTATTCCCTCACCCTACTAGCGGCTTAGCGGTAAAGATTGGTGGAATAACATTCCACTTTTAACCGTCAGGGGGATATGTTGGTAGGAACTAGTGGAACTGGCTGTTTTTTAAAATTTCAGATACCTAATCATCAATCAAGATTTAATTTTAACTGAGATTCTTTATAGGATGATTCTTCAAATAAAAATACTTCTCATTTCATTTGAAAAAATAGTTTTGGTTAGCATTTTTCTGTGTTAAAGGGCAATATTCTATCTGCAAAACTCCCAATTATACAAAAAACGTAAAAATATTTAAAGAAGATTTTAATTTTGCTTTTTTCTCTTTTTGAAATACGCTTTGTGTTGAAACAAAAAATATCATATGGGACCTTTATGTGATTGTCAATTCATTTTAAATCTTATCACCCACGAATCCCAGAGTGGAGCCATGCCCCCACAATTCAGAAGAACAGTAGTTGCACATACCTACCTACGTCTCTAATCCCAAGCAGAGATTATGTTGTGGAGAGGAGAGTTATGATTTTAGCTATTTCTGGGTATATCTAGATATATGTGTTCACCAAGGGCTTTCAAGGTTTGCCATAGACCTATCGAACACAGGGTGGATAAACAATACACAGAATAATCCTAGTACAAATAGAAAAAAACCTTAAATTATTTCAAAGTTTCACTTTTAAGCTACTCATGCAATAAATCATTGTTTATATCAATCAATACCTTGTTATATAAAGCTTGAATTCTGCGACAGCTGTCAAAGTAACAGGCTTAGTGCATAATTGATCATTAATACCGATTATTGCTGTTTTTATTATATGTTAGAATATATTTTTATTTCAAAAATAAAATAACCTCTTCTTCCCCTATCCCTATTTTTTCTGTTTATCCTTTACGCTCTCAATTAACTAATAACTACCCTATGGGACTAATACAAACAAACAAGGCAACATTCATGTTTATATATCCATACACATAGATATTAAAGCGTACATCCAATATTTTAATTTATAAATTAACTATTTTTTCGATTGATTTTATCTGCAAAATCTTTAATTAATTATTTGTAATTAAAATAATCCGAGGAACGTCTCTCTTTTTGTGCACGCAACAATAAAGTATGGCATTGTAACGCATTTATTTAATCGTCTGTTAAAATACAAACCTTGATAGACGTGATTCCAATGACAGCTGTCGCAAAACTCATTCTCTGTTTTAAGAACTATAGTAAAATAAATCTGATGATAATTCAAAAAGTACTATCAGTTAAAGCCGGTTGCACATTTAAAGCATTGCATGCGACAAAAGAACAGTCGGTAGCCACTTAATCAATATTGCGGTACTACAAAACTGGATTACAGCTGCATTGAAAAGGTTTCTTATTTACTTTTTTCTACAATGCTGACACAAAGGCATTTACTGGCATGCAATGTGCACGTTCATTGCTTTAACCCTTCCTTTAAAAAATAAAAACATTTTTTACTTTTTTTTTTTGTTTATTTTAAGGTAAAAAGGGCAGGGACTAAAGCAATGAAACCATGTAAAAATTTTCAATTGCTCTTTAATGTTAAAAAACATAACGGTTAACAAACAAATTACAGTTAGTTAAAATATTAGTTAGGCAACTTCTCACCAAACATTGTTATTATCACAAATGTTAAGTACATTTTAGAATTATAATACTTATCTATCTATTTATTAATTAATTAATGATAGATTGTGATATTAAACAAAGTTGAAAACGTTTTCAATATCATTTATACTCGAGTATTTATAGATTTAAAAAAATACAGCATATAAATGGTCCGAGTGATTTTTAACCGACTTCAAAAAAGGGGGTGTTCTCAGTTTGACCCGTATGTTTGTAAGTATGTATGTGTGTAAGTATGCATCTCGCGTATGATTATCTTGCCAATTTTGATGCGGTTTTTAGAAAAGTATTTGTTACATTCTGGAGAAGGTTTTGGTATACAACAAATGGATACCCATGATCATCAGGTCAGAATATAAAGATGGGATCCTGGAGAAATCAAGGGAACTCTTGAAATCTTTATAGACACACTTGAAGCGATTTGGATATTTTTTAAGTGTACAAAAAAATTAGCCAACAGGTCACTTAAAAGTAAAACATAATTTAACAAAAACAACAACCGACTTCAAAAAGATGCACTAAAAAGGTAAAAATATTTTATTTGTATCTATGTCATTAACAACTAAATAATAATAATGACACGGAACCCTTATGGCACAAGATTTCTCCGTATTCATATTTTTAAGGATAGTGGTAATACTTATTGTTCAGCCGATGCTGTGCTGTCTTTCTGTCTGTTTGAGTTTTGTTAGAGCTTAATATTTTCAACTGTAGTGGTAATAACCATTAGAATTCAAAAGATTATTTTGACCTTTTAGAGCCATTGTGGGTACTGGAAAAACATAAAGAAAAAACAGAAAGGAAATACGCAAGAAAACTAAAATAACTGACATAGCTGTTATAAAGGCACAACAGTATAAAATCAGTTTTGGAGATCACCATCCATCAAAAACAAAATATATAGTTAAATCAAAACAAATGATAAATAAACTCTAATAAACGCTAACACTATAGTGTTAAAATTAAACATCAACAAAATAACTAAACAATTCGATAACATCAAATAACAAAAACAAGTATAAATACTGAATAAAAATAATATCATCTACAATATAGAATATAAATAAACTAACTGTTATAACCATGTTATAGTAAAAGGTCGAAATCAGTCAATAAGTCAAATTTAGAGCGGTGGGTCGGAAACGGCTCCAACGATTTTATAATCAAGAAAACTATGATTTAGTTTCAAACTATGTAAAAGACGAAATGCACAATCAGAAAAAAACCAAGAGATTAAACTATATTCTACCTACTGACTTTTCTTATTTGAGCCTAAATCATAGTTTTCTTAATTTAAAATTTACAAAATAAGACAAGTAAGAAAAAACAGAGAGTAGCACACTACGATTTACAGTTGCTAAATTACACGATTTGGAGTGAGTAGAGCGACTGCATTACAACTGATTAGCGACTGTTGGGTACTAATTTGCTAAGAGCTTCCTCTATTGTTGCTACTTTTGAGTCACTAGAAACTTGCATTTCTAAATTGCGCAATTGCGTTCACTAGTGTGCGGTGG
Source organism: Apoda limacodes (assembly GCA_946406115.1). Classification (NCBI taxonomy): domain Eukaryota; kingdom Metazoa; phylum Arthropoda; class Insecta; order Lepidoptera; family Limacodidae; genus Apoda; species Apoda limacodes. The sequence continues at coordinate 34,900,216 of OX291542.1, read as the reverse complement.
CCGCTACCAACTTATTTGTAACAGAACGTTTCATGTGAAGACTAAACTGATATTAAACGGGCTCGAATCAGCTTATTCTGAAGATTGACTAATTTCCGCCTTTGACTATAACATAAAATACATCAAACATAATAGTTATTATTACAATACAACTACACATATACAGCTAGTAATTATAAAGTACACGTATTTTTACCTGACTATAAATATTTATAACACAGTGATGATAAAATAATACTAAAATAAGATAATGAAGGTCTGTATAGGTCTGGTATTTATCGGCTTTCGATTTCATTTCCCCATCACAGAAACAACCTTGGTGTTGTGTAACTCATATGACATATTACAAATATGCGTATTAGTTTAAAGTAATGCGTCATCTGTGACGCATCTGTAATTTTTAAAGCAACACTTATCTATACCTAAAATAAAATGGTAAAAGACTCAGTGCCAACAAGAAAACATATATTTAAGAAAAACCTTATCAACAGGACTGAACTATCACTATCAGAAGGCAAATAATCACTTTTAGATTATTGTCAGTCTGTATGTTTGTATCACTCCTCATCACGAAAGAACTACTACACCAAATATAACACTATTTTTAACTTGCATTGTTTTAGGTTTGTCTTTCATAAGTGATACTTATTTATCGTAGTACCTGTGGTGATGTTTTCTAGTATCAGAGTTCTTGATTGAGTATAAGCTGGCTAAAACGAGCCTTACAAATCGCGCTTGATTTATGGTGGTCTAGTTTAGAATACACCCACGTTAAAAACGATGTTACTCGTCTTGTACTTACTACGTATGACATAATTTACGCAAATTAACGTGGTATTACGAACACTAATGTATCTAAATTCCTTTTATTTTATCTTCCTGTACATAAAATACAAATGTTCTAGAAATTTATGAATTACGTTGGAACAGCCGTCCAACTGTCTGACTTTACAGACAGGATCGACACACAAATTTCAATATAATTTCATTAAATGGGTTTTAAATCATAAAATATCAGTATTCAATCCGCATGTACTCAAACTGAATACTGTTGGCAACACCAACATTACATGTCCTTTCTGGTTCCCTCCATTTGTTCGTATTGACGATGTGCAGAGTTTTAATTATAAATTATTGTGGCAGTAAACTGTACTTTAATTTCAGATTCTCCTGGATGACCCACAACTAGCCTACAGTCCGCCAATTGTATACAAATACTTCCTGTGCTCTTGAACTACAGCTGCATATAAAACAGTTCCATTTAAGATTACAACTGTTGTTCATACAATTATGTTTCTTAACAATACAACAATAGAATTCAATCCCACCAGAGTCCCTAAGTTGGCATGACAGTACTCAAAGATGTTGCTGTCGATATCTCTACGGATGAGTCACCGCCATGCGCCACTCTACTATCATTTAATCTATCTATGTCACTGTAATAATATTTCCATGCAGTAAAATCAATAGGTGACGCTATGTGTTCAAAGTACACTAGAGGTAATTAAATGTTATGTCGTATAAAAACATTTCGATCCTTTTTTGTCTCTTTTAATTTTTTATTGCAAATACCAAATATGTATGTATTTTTTTTAAAATTACCTTAATTAAGTAATTTATTTTTACTATTTGGTTGTTTTCTAATGTATACGTTTTAATTTAAAAAATATAGTTTTCTTACCAGTTTGTGGCCCATATGTCCTTATAATTTTGGCCTAACATGAACAGGAACAAACAATATGTGTAATCGTCATATATGGCTTTGCAAGCTTAATGATTGTATTTGAGATTTAAATAAAATATCACTGAAAAAGTTATGAACTGTTTTTATGGCAAATGCGTTAGTTGTCAATTTATTGTCAGGAAATCGATGTTAAACATTCTTATCGATTACTAGCTTTCATATAGCGAAGTTTTCATATTTGCACAGCCTTGCGGGTGCATTACAATCGGAGGTGTTATTTCGGATTTTAGATTTAAATATGAAAGCTTAAATATACTGTATAAAAAATAAAATAATAGTTAAAAAAAGCTCTTCTAATACATAGTACGAACATGTAAATGTATTTGAACATTTGCATTAAAATCCAAAAACGAGAAGAATTCAAGAAGAATTTTAAATACATTTTTTGATACTGGGTTATCTTACGAATTTGCTCTGACCTATGGTTTCTCTCAACTGGTACTTTCTCCAATGAGAATACCAGATAGAATACTACTCCCATGGAAACTTTCGATCAGGATAAAAGAATTATTTGTCCGTCTCTGTCCCTACAACTATCTTTGTGCCAATTGTTAGCACTGGTTCGACGCGCAAAAAAGTACCCATAAAAAAAAATCCGTGGGAACACTCAAACGTGATAAAAAGTATTCTATGTCCTTTTTTAAGTCCCTCCATCTACACCTGTGCCAAAAACCAATTCACCTCATTGCTTTGTTGCAACTGTACGGAATAGTGCCATTTTTGTGACAACTTGATTTACAAAAATTTATACTTCGAACTAAAAACTTTATTTATTTAAGGCTGGGTTGCACCAAATAACTTGGACGTTAAAATAGCCTTCAAAAATTGGAGATTGTATAAAAGTTCCATAGTCAACTATTCTTAAACTTAACAGCTCGTCAAAGTTTAGCATACCACAAGCTGATTAATTTAAAAAAATAGCTGACTGCAAATATTCATACAATCTCCAATTTTTGACGGCTAGTTAACGTCAAAGTCAAACCTAAAACAATTTATAGCCTATGTTTGTCGGGTACAGTGTAGCTTTCTATTAGTGAAACAATTGCTACAATGGGTTCAGTAGTGGCAGAGATTACCTTCTTCCACAATCTTTTACATAAACATAAACAAATTTTACCTTTTTATATTATTTGTATATGTCTCATCATGTAAAAGATGTATCTGGCATTTATTTACATTGATTCATAGAGTAAACTTAAAGTGTGACAATGGCATGAGTCAACAGTAACAAAGTGTCTGGTCGCTTAGGTCAGGACCATGTCCTGCAATAGTGACGTCATTGCTAAATTATTGACGTCACAGTTTACACGTCACCACTACTTGTACACAACATACATATATACATACATACAACAGAAGATCAAAAATGTCTTTCGTGCAGTAGGTAGATACTTATTTATTTATTAACTTGGGTTTAGCGCCATCTTATGACTATCAGACACATTACTAAAATTGCAGCTGAAAAGAGCCAAAAAATCTCATTCCAAATTTGGTTATTATAGAAATTAACGAAGTAAAATTTAAGTAACCAAGACAATATCCTCCTTTCTCTGGTCTTTCTCACGACCGCAACATATAAGCAAGGAACAAACTCGATCAATTCACTTCTCCATAAATCTCCCTTAATTTTCTAATGATCTTTATTTTTCATAATTTTAATCTAGTGTTTTTTTATGAGAAAATGTCACATACAAACCTGGATATCATTAACAAATACCTAGTAATTACAATCCGATATTATTGCTAAGCTTCGTTTGTGTGGAGAACTACAGCTAGAGTTTGACTAATGGGATGTTAAATACAACAAGTAAAACCACAAGCATGCATCTATATACTTACTAACACAAAGTTCATGCAGTTTTTATACTAGCACATAAGATAACTTACACATTATAACCCAACCATTTTTAAGTGCAATTTTAGCAAATTTTGTTGCAAGGATTGCACAAGTTAAGGGCAAAACAATTTGGCTTCTTAAGCTTGTAATAACTCTTAAATCCCACATTTGAATACTTAAAAACTAGTCTATTCTAGCTTAGTTAAGATTGACCCTGCCTGCTCCACGCGTTTTCGATCTCCGCACAGGACAAACGTTAATGTAAACATTTGTTTTACTTAAGCCTGAGTGTTTTCTATGTATGATATGTATGTATTTACTGTATCAGTATTTGTAACAGTTGTTTTGTACCCATAGGTACAAGCCTTGCTTAGTTTGGGATCAGTGCGGGAGCCTTCATTTATTCTATCATTAAGGTGCCTCCTTAATAATAGAATAATATTAATATAACTTAAAAATTTGAACTCAATATTTTTGTATACAAGTATTTTTGAACCTAAACACTTTGAAATGCAAAATTTATATGCGTTATTAAAACGGTCATGTTAAGTCATTAATGTAAAGAATTAAAATAAGAATAAACTTATTACGGTAATCATATGTTTTCTTTGAATACAAGGAGTCTCAAAGTATATTCATCATGTATTTCTTAATTATACGATGATATGTGTGTTTGTAAGATTGATGTAGCAAGACTTCATAAGTCCCTAGTAGCTGTGGGTTAATAACTTTAGTAACTAGTTCTTTTTTAAAGATTTTAAAATAATATTTTAAAATATTTAATGAATAGGTAACTTGCTCAATAACATTTAATTAAAGGAATTCTAAATGTCTTTAATTTCAAAGCAATTTTTATATTGTTGATATAAATATTTATTTGTTATGATTATTTTAGTTTGATATACATAATTATAATAATAATTTCTTAGCTTATAATCAGTTTAAATATTACACGTTATTTGGCTTCCAACAAATTATGTATTTGTGTCTACTGACGGCATGTAACTGGCATGCCTTAAAAAAAATATCATATCTTATAAAAATAATGATAATTCATATTGCATTTCATTATTTTATTCGTCCACAGCTGGACTTTGCCAAGGAGTGCCATCACCCAGCCTTTCTAATCCAGCTACTTTCAACTACCTTCTTTAGGTCAGCGGTTCACCTGGCTGGGGGCGACCTACGCTGCGCTTACCGATCCGTGGTCTCCACGCAAGAACTATATGGTTCCATTGCCACTTCAGCTTGCTTATTCTGAGAGCTATATCAGTTACTTTGTCGGTTCTTCATAGGATTTCCTCATTTCTAATCATATCCTCTAAAGAAACATCAAGCATTTCCCTCTCCGTAGGCTGAGTAATAAACACAAATCAAATAATAAAGACTAACTTAAATAGTTAATGAAATATGTATGTAGTGATATATAAAAAGGTTAAACCTTATCCTCGAATTTGTGTATACAAGTGTATATTTGTATATGAAAATTGTACTTACATTATGTTAGCATTACATAATAAGATAAATTTTATTACGTACACCCTAATTAAAAATTTAATTTCATATCAAGCAGCATTGTGTCTGCTTTCAATATCTTACCTTAATATCATACTTTTGTACTTATTGTTGACACAAATGTCAGTCGGTTTCAAGTCACACATATACAATATACATATATATTATAAAACATACATAATATATATATAACAACCCCACCGCCATGACTCCGCTCGCCAGGTCTACTATACTAAATGTGCCCTATGGATGTCTAAATCCAATGGGAATGGAATCGATACACAATACCTACGAACGCAGCAATGGTTATTGACAAACTGGGTATCGATACACAATACCTATGAACGCGGTAATGGTTATTGACAAAATAGCATTGGCATGTATGGCAATGGAAATTAATCGTGCGCCCAGACAAACAAAAACGAACTCGCCGATAATATATAAAATTACAGTTAATTTTACACATTACTCAATTGAGAAATTAGCATTACACTGTAATACAAGAAAAGAAGACAAAACTATGATACTGGGAACGAGACTGTTAATACAGTTGTCAGTGCGACGCGGATAAGTGCTCAACCACTCATACGCATCGTTCTGTGAGGAGCAAAGCCTTGTCTAACATATATTTCCAACCCCAAGATTTGTAGGCAACACCTACATAAATTTTCTGGCAATGTAAAAATTTACTAATCTCTAAATCACTTCACTTGTGTGTCAGTAGGAACCACGAATAAGTCACATGGGTCTGTCACAAGTGAAGTGATCATTAGTATGAAGTCACCCTCTAGCATCAGTAGGACTCTTAGTGCACTCAGCACTATCTTGTGTGTTATGTACTGTGTGTGTATGTCCATCACTAGGTTTGTGTGTGCAGGCATGCAGTAGAGAGTGATAGCAACCTGTGAGCCTTTGCCGTAGAGTCTCGTCAAGCTCGCGTTCTGCACGCTGAGCTTCTGGACTGGGTTTAGGTGCCGCTGGGAATACCACTAGCACGATACTCATGTTGTCTTTGCTACCCTGCAATTATGTTCAACATTATAAAATACCTTAAAACAAAAAAAATAGTTTGAGTTCATTATTAGAGATAAAATGGATAGTTATGTTTACGGCCTGTTGTTGAAAACTGTTTGATTCAAAATAATAACGTTTACATTATATAATTTTATTTTTCTGTAAAAAATAGATAACAGTCGAGACCTAGAGTCATTAACCCGTCAAGTGTCCCCGTACTAAGGAAATTATCCGCCCTAGCCGCGTACAAATGGACATACACTTAACTTTATTATGTTTATTCCTCTTTATTTCTTTTCAGGTATGTTCCCTAATATATACAGTATAAAAAAAAGTAATAAGAATAAGTTTATAATAAGTAATAATAAATTTATTTACTAAAAAAAGGCATAGTTTTTGTCGAATAGCACATTACCCGAGGTCAAAATGAACCCTATGCTACTGTTAATAAAATCCAAAATCCAACTCAAAACGGCGCAACACAAAATGGCGGCCGGATCAAATTACCAAAACAATTTCCGATAAAAAAATATTAAACGCACAAAATATTGTCCACCCAAAATTACTAGAACGTTGGACAGGCCATTGGCTTCACTTCTGAATACTTACTATTAGCCTGTATGATAAAAGTCGTCCTGAAAAAATTCCTCCGCGACACAAGTCGCTTAGGTGTCACTGTGGGACCTAGGACACGTAACAGGTTAAAGATTTGTCAGCTAGTAAACTTTGAAGACAAAGGGGAAAAGGGATGCACCAAATTTTTTGCCAGAAGACAAAAACTTACATAAAATTATAACAAAAAATATTTTGAAATGTGCAAACAAAGTCTGTTTATATGACATCCCATTTGTCATAGTAAATAACCACACTTTTAGATGATGATATTATATAAGACTTAATTCAATATTTCTATTTGATACAATATAAGCTATGTAGTGTGGGAAGTCAATTGACATTCTTGACCTGAAGAGGCATCTCTCCGTCTTTAACATTTTATTATTATACAATGTATCCATCCCTTTTTTTTACCTATTTCATGAATTATTTCATCAAGCCATCTATTTTTAGGTTTTCCATTTGCCTAACTTTCACTTTGTAATAATTTTTCGTTCAACTCTTGTCATCCATTTTAGCAAAATCCAATGGGATTTTCATTCTAAGTAATTAAATTTTGCTACATCCATTACTTCTGCCCTTTTCCTTATTTCAGTTGCTCTAATTCTATCTAAGTTTTATATTTTACAAGCAGTAGAACACACAAAAGGTGGCAAAGTCCCACCTTAGACTTAAGAATTTTATGTGACTAGTGAGTTTGTGATTGGTTACAATTCTCTCAGCCAATTGTTGAACAGAGTCAAAATGGGCCAAGCTGGTATTCAGATGCACCCAGAGATGGCAACAGTACTCCATATGATTGTGGTCAAAATGTCCATTATTAACCAATATTCTGTCTTAGAACCTTTTGTGATCATTTTTTTTATATTTTCAACTGAATTTGTTCTAAATGCTATGCATCTTGCATCAGATTCAATTCAGATTTTATTTCTACCGTACAAATAATTTATTTTAACTTTTTTCTAGTACATACATACATATCATATTGTAATTGTATGTATTATCTAAATTAAAAAACATACTATTATTAAATGCATATTAATATTACTAAATAAGAAAATTTTGAAGATATTTTTCAATACATAAAAACAATCTAATAAAAACTAGGTATAAAGTTATGTAGGCATGTATACCTGACTCAAAATCTCTGTGCAAATCTTGTAAACATAACCTTACTTTACTTAATGTTAACTTTTTCTGGTAATTTAATGATAATTCATTAAAATACTTACATAATTACCTTTACTGTCACATTCTTTAACTGGTTTTCAAATCACGACACTGATTAAACCTAAAATCTACAAAATTTCAAATTTACAATTCCAAAACCCACTGACATATTATCCCCCCGTAAAGTTGAAAAATCAACCCGTTTTGGAATGGGAGTTTGACAGTTAATTTCTACCTTGACAGGAGCAAATTTCAACCTTTTTATTGATAGTTGGAAATTTACTGTGCCCCAGGCGTCCCAGAACCACTTTTTAACTTCCTCGTTACAATTTGGAATGCACCCTGAAATAGGCTTTCAGGTCTTTAAAATGTAGCTTATAAATACAAAACTTATAATACTTTCAACAATTCTGGTACTGCCAGTAAGTAAATTTTCTACTAAGTAAAAATATTCAGTTTTAGTTAAATAGACTTATAAAAATGGTCTTTACCTTATAAAGACAGGTATCAATAACTTGATTAGTTACAGCCACTAGGTCATCTGTGAGTAGCAGCAGTGAATGGACATACGCACACAATGCTTCATTGCTCATCACGTCCCACACTCCATCACACGCTAGCACCAAGAATTCATCTTCAGCTTCAAGCCTCTCATGAACTGAAACCTCAGGTTCTGGAGATACAAGCTGTTCACAAGGCCCTCGGTCAATCACCTTCTTATATTCATAATCTCCAAGTGCCCGAGACACAGCTAAACTTCCATTCACACGTTGAATCATTACTGAACCACCAGCTTGGACTATACGGGATTTCTCAGATGGTAATTCAGGTTTGTGATCTCTTGTAGCAAATATAGGTGTTCCATTACGAGCTAAGACAGCACGAGAATCGCCACAGTTTGCTATATATATCTGTTTAGGAGATACAAAAGCACAAACAGCTGTTGATCCAGACTTTTCCTCACCATTAGATAACTCAGGTAATTCTCGCATTTTTTTATCTAGGTCAAGGAAACCAGTGCGAATAGCTTCGGCAATTTCTTCTCGCCGAAATTCATCTGTTTGTAATATACACTCGAGGAGGTTGTCCGCGCAATGTGCCGACACTCGCGCCCCCGCGTGACCATCGAACACGGCAAAATATGACCAATCCGAAAGAGTTCCGTTCAGAGTGAGCTGTGCGTGATGGGCATCCTCCATTTCCACCCGCCAGCCCTGCATCGACGCCACACCATAACGAAGACCATTTCCTTCACCAGTCTCGTTATATTTCTTAGTTTCAGGTTTATTTAAAAAAGCCCCCATGCTGAGTCTGCACACTATAGCCTAATACTGTTAACCACACATAATTTCCACACCATCAGTCACTCAAAAAGACGACGTTCCATGCAATAAAGTGAAAAGGAAGCATCACTGGACGTATGATACGATCTTCAGAGCACGATCACGTCAGACGTCAAATCAACAGCTCTGCCCTGTGGCAATTATGTTTTATATCCACCACGTTGTTTTTTTACTTTTAAGTTAATACTACGTAATTAGCTATTTACGATGCTGTTGCGTAGATAACAAAATACACGCTCCTTAAATTTTATCATAAAACGAAAAAGCAACTCAAAAGATGTGAATGGCGGACATAAATAGTAATTGTCTATGATATTTTTTTTTAAACTAACGTGCTTTTGCTTCTCCGATTTCCAGAACCATAGAGGAAACTGACGAAGATATGGAATACAATAGATGGACTACAATTATTTATAATAAGTTGAACAATGTTTACATTTAAACAGTATTCGTCACTCTAATGCTATTATTACGTGAATTAAAGAGCTAAGCCACCTTAGCCATGAACACGTACAGTAGGCATTCTCTTGGCCTACAACCTACAACTATAACGTTTCGCTATAGATAAATTGCAGGAAAGAGTGTGAGAATGTTCAGTCATTGCTCGGTCAGCCAATCATGTGCCCACGAATTAATGTATGAGTTTCCCCCGCGGCGCGGAGTAGCACCACGCTCAAAATCTATATAAAATAAATCAAACTATAAATAACCAGAACAGCAGGTCCTAGCAAGGTATTTTGTTATTATTATAGCTTTGTGGCCTTTATTGCGCTTTTTTATTTTCTCCGTAGTTGTCAGCTATCAATGTCAAATTTTAACTACATACTATTTGGTTTTATACAGTAAAACAACCATACATCAACTTAATCCGTAGTTTCTTGCGGTCGTGGAGACGAAGCCCTAACTTAGCCTTATCCTTGGTGATAGTTATTTACAACTATATACTCTTATTATTTGACAAATACATACTCTTATTTTCTAAAATAAACAGATTCTGTGTGCTATTCTTCATTCCTACAGATGTCCTTGTGCAAATCGGTACAGTGGTTTAAGCGTGAAGAGGTAACAGACAGACGGACAGAGTTACTTTCGAATTTGTTATATTAGTATGTATTGTATACATGGATAGTATGGATATTGTTGAGTGTAAATAAGTATATGTATGCATATTATGATTGTGTTTTTCGGAAAATCGTACTGTTTTTCATTGATAATATTGTTAAAGTTATTTGCCTGCAGCTATTTATGTCGCTGTAACCCTCCATTTTTAAATGTGTTATATTATTCCTAATTTTAGTTTGTCCAGGTAAGTTGATTACGAAAACATGTGTTTATTAGGTGCGAGATGACAGGTTGAGTATTGTAGTTATAAATTAGGCAAATTATCAGGAATGTTCTACCTACTTCCCTATGCACCGTCAAAGTGACGTTTTCAAAATAGTGTAACTATTAGTTTAGCTTTCTTTAATTCTGTAGTAACTTTCTACCTATTTTCCCGTCCCTGGCAATAAGTGGCAGATTAGACTCAATGGGATCTCCCCTCCTGGCCGCGTCAAGATGCCGTGTTGCTCTATGGGCAAAAGTGACAAAAATATCGTAAAAGAACGCTCGCCTGTAAGTTTCTTGCTCGACAGTCTGTTACAGATGATACTAAAATCATACATGTATAAGGCATTCTACATCTATGACAAAATTTTTGTTATTTTTTATACCAATACTAGCTGCTGCCCGTGACGTCGTCTGCGTAAACGCTAAACTATAAGATCACTTTTTGTGAACGAAACCATAGCGCAATCTAATTCGACGGCAACGCCATCTAGTTAGCAAATAGGAAACATTCTTATATGGTAAAAAAATTATAACACATCTAAGTTATAACTTTACACGATTTTTAACATTAAATAAATGGCTATCTGTGAGAAGAATAATTAATAATTAAGAAGCAAGTCAGATATGCGTCGTTAGATTACACGTTGTTACAGAATGCGTTGAAGAAATAATAGTGGCAGGTGTACCACGGCAATTTCGCTCGAAAACTGTAAATCGATGTAGAGTTTAGCCGTTTGGCACACAGGTACTTTAGAGCAAAACAATAAAGCGATTTGGAAAATATAAAAATTCAGTTTTTATTTTGAATTTTTGAATATTGCAATGTGAGACGGTTCCTTAAACTTCAGATCTTTATTAGACTTTATGCGAACTGTACTGTACCCTGCTGCTTCTGTTTACTGGTGTTATTTAAGTGTATTTAAAAATTCAAAAAAAATATTGAATTTTAATATTTTTCAAATTGCTTTCAGGGGATTTAAAATGAGGATATATACTATCATTTAAGGTATATATTAGAGAAAAATACTGAGCCGTCTTCTACCTGGAAGGGCCCAAATTTGGTATGTTTTGAAAATACTTTTTGGATTTTAAGAAACAAAGTAGCCCAAAGGTAATAGTGTGCTATATTTTTAGAACCGGCTTACCAAGTCCTTTCATTTGATAACCCACACGATGGGTTTCTGAAAAAAATTTTTTTAATCCCATACAAAAAATTGATGACACCATAACCCCCCCACTAAGGGAAATATTTTGAGGAACTGCGACTCAAAATGATTGTTTTGCCCTAAAGTACCTGTGTGCGGCCAAACTCTACATCAATTTGCAGTTTTTTTTTTACGTACACCTACGGCTATAAAAATTCACTGCTCGTTCCCCGTAGGTGATAGCGTGATAATATGTAGCCTATATGTTGACCCGACTTCTTAATAATATTCGTGCCGAAGATGTACATTGCGCATTTGAAATTACCGCAATGTAAATCTTATTTCTTTCAAAAAAGGTAAGCAATCTTTTTACGGAATTGACCCGCAGGCTTCATAAGAAGCTCTGGAACGCTGTTGGATATTGAATCCATATAGAACACATTATGATGCCAATAATGGCGCCAAATTTTTCACACTTTTGGTTTTCATTTCATCTTCTATAAGTCTTCGATGCTTAATTGTTCACAGATCTTCGTAAAATCTACTGAAATTTGTTGAAATCCTACTAGACTAAATTAAAAAAAAAAATCTGCAAAAACACGTCTCTATCGTTGAAATCCGCACTTAGAACCCACTACTGTAAACAATAAATATATATATATATATAAATATATATAAAATACACAGTTTAACAGATTAATACCATAACCCCACCAGACATGGGTCTAAAGTGTTATTCTTCTGTGGCAAAAGTGACAAAAATAACAAAAATATCGTTAACGAACGCTTGACAGTTTGTTACAGATGATACTGAAATTTTGATTTTTTTGATTAATGCTAAACAACCGGATGACAAGTAACAAAAGAAAGGAAAATAATAAATCTTTATCCCAAAACGAACGCGCTCTGAGTCAATCCCAAAATGAACGCATCCATTATGAATTTAAAAATATAAATATTTTGAGGTTATAAATTTCAAAACAATATTATTATGTATATCTAAATAAAATAGTAAAGTTGTCCAGCACTGCCTTTGAATTAAAATGACAGATGTATAGTTCAGCGTATATTATGATTTGCTATTAAAATATAACCTTTTAAATCCGAGTGGTATAAAAATATTGTGAACAATCTCACAAAATGTTTAGTAACCTATTAATTCAGAGGTGAGTATTAGTTTCTTACTAGGCTATAGACCTGTCGTTATCTACATGTTGGGCTGTCATGTCGAAGGTCCCAGATGTCCCTAGATATATGTCAAGATCTTATAGACTATATATATCCGAATGATGCATTCTTTTATCGATAGTAAAAAATCCATATATTTTTGTAAAATGTGTAGTTTATTTGTATTTGATCAGAGTAACTAAAAGGAGGCGCAAGGTAAAAAAAAACTAGACTTATAATATTTTTCCACTTTTTTTTGTGTCCATTTGCCACCCTTTTGTTTTAATATCTTTCAACCCAACTGGAACTGATAACAATTATTTCAATTCTAGCAAAAAGTCCTTAAATATTGATGTAAATTTTCATTTATTTTCAAATGGTCACATGACCACTGTCACCACCTGGAACCCTTTGTGCAATGTGCTCTGTTGACTGAATAAAATGTTCTGGCACAAAATAAGTAGCTACGAACGGAAAGGCTATCATATACTTAGCATGCTACCCCATTCCTCCACACTCACATGTCAAGGTATTTTAAAGGAAATATAGAATTTCTGGACCACTGAGTCTTGCACAATAGGTACTTCAAATGAAGAACTTCATGACCGGACATTTACCATATCATTTTTTTGTGGTTATGGCTTTACATTGGTAATATATGTCTTATTTTTATAGGTTAATGACAAAAGCTGTGAAATTAAGCTATGTCAATAACTTAATTACTCCAAGAAAAAATATCACTGAAGATGGTCATTGGGTGAAACATTTATCTACAACATTTGTGTGTTGGAAGAAACGGAGATCAGTTGAAGAAAGGGTTAGTATCCAACAGTGTTTGAATTTCCAAAGAAAGTAATAGCTTTTATACCATGACACAACTTGAATTCTTGTAGAATGAATCCATATAAATCAAGGCTGCCCAATTTTAATGGCAGTCTATATTTTCAATACTAGTAGTCTAGTAGTCAGTCAAATTAAAAAATTTAAAAGAATGCAAATTAAAACAGTATTTTAATAAAATATGGCAATATCAGTTGCATAATCGAAATAATGCCCACCGTGTGCTTGTTTGCCATCTTAGTGGTATTAAAAAAAGGGTACAAAATTGACGAGGCGTATTCCATAATGCTATTAGATTTTAAGTATTTTTGCTTAATTACAATGCTTATTTTAATTCTAAATCTTTCGTTTTATTTCTTATCAAACTTGTTCTTACCATCATTACAAATCTAGAGCCACTCTTAGCAACAAAGCGTTGTATGGCGTGCCCAGAGCGACTTAGTTTAAACGCTCATTGTAAATATTGTGATAGGTATAGATATAGGATTTTTGGTTTTACAAAGGTAACACAATGGAGAATAACACAAAGTAATAAAAACCACCTGTAATATGGGCATTATTTGGAGAAATTGATAAAATAATAAAAAAAACACCAATTGAAATACAGTTTTTTTTCAAAGTTTAAAGTTTATTATTACTTGTTGCTGTTGATTGCATAAACATTCAGAAATAAACAAGTGCACCTAAAACATACAAGGAGCACCAAGCAGCAGGAGCAGACGTGTCTTGGAGTGGAAACCGCGTTCGGAAGGCAAAGCCCTCCCTCCATCCCTCAAGGGATGGCCGTTAGTGGCAGGATGCGAAAGGCAAAGGACCGGATGAAATGGCACGCTGGAGGAGGCTTATATCCAGCAGTGGACGAATATAAGCTGGCATGATGATGATGATGATTCAATCAATCAATATTATTTATTCAATTAAGGCTACAATATTTGAGCACTTATGAATGTCACTACGCTATCGGTTCGTAAGACTATACGGCGGGAGACCTTGTACTGAGAAGAACCGGCAAGAAACTCAACAAGGGCATTTCTTTTCTCCTTTTCTCTTACAGAGTCCAATTGAAATATTGGAAAATGCCCTCCCTATCATAAAAGGACACTTTCCATTACAAACATAAAAAAACATGAAATATAAAGCACAAGCACAACATAAAAAAGTGTCTAATATAAACAAAAGACAGTTTATGTATTCATCACTAAGAAATAATCAATGTCTTACAGTATTAATAAACAAAACAAAAAAGTAAGACTAAATACTAAGAATACAAAGAAGTTTGCAAGAGCAGACCAGCCTCCACAGGCGGCACCCATTCACGAGTATGACACATGAATCAGCCATCGCTTCGCTCAACCATATTTTAGGGAACGTAACAGTAATAACAGCAGCTGTATTTTAGTTAAGCATTAACTGTTACATTTTAGGAAAAATATAAAGATTTCCTATCGTTAAACAATTAGCAATACCTCCTATATGAAATTGATTATAACAATGCCTCCTCATCCAGAACTCAATTATTCA
The DNA here is from genome assembly GCA_946406115.1 of Apoda limacodes. Classification (NCBI taxonomy): domain Eukaryota; kingdom Metazoa; phylum Arthropoda; class Insecta; order Lepidoptera; family Limacodidae; genus Apoda; species Apoda limacodes. The sequence goes on along the minus strand of OX291542.1, from coordinate 34,884,976 downwards.
TTATTACTAAAAATCGGAGATAGCTGTTGACAGCGCCGGCCCTGGGTTTTTTTCCATACTTCATGAGCATTGTCCTTTTATTTTTCTAAATTTTAACTATTTTTTTTTATTTTATATATATTATGTAGGTATAATTTTCTAATGTATTACTTTTTAGCAGAAATAAATTTATTCCAGTATGTGTACAATTTTTTTTAAAGTTATGCATGGATGCAACACACCATTTGTTTCCATAATGTGCCGCTGATTGAACGGCTGAGTCTACTCACTATTACATATTATTACAGATATCATACCTATTTGTTTGATTTGAAATAATAAAATGTATTATGTGTATAATAATAACATTAATAGTCTAAGAAGTGTTGGTAATATTTATAATGCAATTTTATGACGCTGAGGAACACCAAGAAATAGACTCAATTTCTTATCTTGTTCTTAAGTAGTTTAAGGGGGTTTGGGATAGGACATTGTCCTTTCTGCCGAATATATACATAATTTAAACACGGAGTCTGCCCGGCCAATTTCTCGCAACCCTACCTAGAAGCACACACTGTATACTATTTACACGACCCATATCGAGACAATTTCGGCCCACTATATCTGTATCTTGAATGAAGATAATAACTCCTAACTCAAATTGACAAGTCTTAAAATAATATGGAAGTTATATGGACGCTTGGAAATTTAAAAACTTGCTAATTTGAATTTTCGAATTTGTCAATTACCTAGCTCAGATGCACCTATAAATCTATATATTATATTAACTTGGCATAGGTTCCTAATCCTCAGATTTCATAAATTTTTTAAGATTGTAAATAAAAATTTATATGTATGTTACAATGTATATGTATAACAAGAAGTTAGCCTGTTTTTACATTAATTTTTTGTTTGGATAGATATATACTCATAAAATTTGAATTATTTGTAGGTTGCAGAAACTCATGGAAGACAAGCAATTAGATACTCGCCTAAAGCAAGTTCCGAAGTGGTGGGAATATGGCGTGACATGACGGTGCGGGACATTGCTACTGTTCTCAAGAAAGACGTTGGTATGAATGTTTGTTTTAGCTTTATTTCTAAGCTTTGCCCCCTTTGTTTGTGTTGTGGTTTTCACACAAATCTTTGGTTCTCATTTGCTTTAAGAATAATATTTTTTTTTGCAACTGTGATATATCACAATAAAATAAAATGTATACCAATGTCTTATAGAAATAGGTGACTCGGCAAGTTTTTAAAGCCTAAAAAATTCAAAATTTCGAATTCCTTGTTCTTATTTTAACCTTAAAATATAAATTACATGAAGTGAAGATTCAAGTCAATTCGATCAACGGTTTTTGAGTTATAAAGTGATAAGCAAACAAACAAACATACAATTGTTTCGTCTTTATAATATCAGTATGATTAACTATTTATTTTATTTGTTTTAGGTCATGTATTCAGAGCTCTAGAGTTCGCAGATAAGACGTCGGATACCCGATACACCAAAGACACAGTAATTTACAATCCACAGATCATTAGAGATGTTATCAAAATATCAGGCTGTAGGTTTAAGACTGTTCCACGCCCTGATCAGGAGATTGAAGCAGAAGAAGTGAGTATAGTCAAAACCAAAATAACGTTATTCAAAGTTCTAGAGGGCACTTTCATATCGTTTAATATTGGTAGATGTACTAAGATTTATATTATGCGCGATTTATAAGATTTATATTATAAGATTTATATATAATATTTCGGGTTCCGAAATATTCAACCAATGACCGGCTATCCTGCACGTTCACCGAAGCGCGATTACGACTGACGAGGTACGGGACGCTAGGCGCCCGGCCGTTGGTTGCATTTTAAAGGCTTTTGGCAGCAGACAGTTTTTTTGGACGCATAACTTAGTAGTACTGTGTTTTACTACTGCTGGTTTACAATGTTGTTTTCACTGAATTTTACAGGTAGGCCTTGTGGGTGTGAGTTGTGTGGTTGTGCCAGTTGCTACGCCACTTAACGTAACAAGTTTTTTCAGTGGCCCTCCCCTATCCAATTAAGTTGCTTTAGTCTAAGAACCTCATCTGTAAGGCGTGGTTTCTAAGTGTAAAAATAAGGGTGGAAGAAACTTATTAGATCATGCAGTGAGGATCGCTACTTAACTTTTAGTTAAAGAAATCAAAAACACGGTCAGGAGAAAGAAGCTAGCACAATTAGGGTTCTGTACTAAAACCACAAAATACAGTCGAGAGGCTGTCTTATGTTTTTAACTCTTTTTTACCTATATTTAGTACAGAATTAATAATTAATAATAACTAATTTTAGCTTAGGACAACTTTTTTGACAGACGTGCGGAAAAACACGCGACCGTGGAATTTTAACCAGGCTGCAACTCTTACAGAACAAAGACGCGGTACCGGCGCCGCCTGCCGCTCCCGAGGCGCTCCGACCCCGGCCGCCGGTTGTGTGCGTTATGGGACACGTGGACCACGGGAAGACTACACTACTGGACGCGCTGCGAGACACCTCCGTGGTCGACCAGGAGTTCGGTGGCATCACCCAGCATATTGGCGCTTTTGAAGGTACCCTGGGACTACAATTCACATTTTTTTCACTAATGAAATTTATTAAAACAAACAAATGCTGAACTATTCAAAAATAATACATTAACAACAATTTATTTTTTGAGCTTTTATGACACTCGTCTTAATTACTTATAGAATCTATACATATAATAAAACTGTAGAGGTCGAATGTCTGTATATAGAAAAAAAATGCTTAAAACCAAGTTAGGGGAATGTAAAAAGAGGGAAAATACCAAAATATGTTTTTTTAATTTTTTTTGTTTCTCTGTCTGTTTGTCTTTTTGTCTGTTTGTACGGGCTAATCTCCGAAATGGCTGGACCGATTTCAATGAATTTTTGCATGGTGATACCTTATATCCCTGGTCAACATCTTTTTATATATTTACTTTTACTTATATATATACTTTTTATTCCGGAAAGTTAAAGGGTTCCCGTGGGATAGTTAAAAAACCATAGTAACTTGGACATCTTAGTACACACAACTAATGCTGATACTTTTTATTACCACTTGAATTAAGTATAATACTCATGAAAGTGACGGGATTCAGCGGGAAAGAAAATTGCTACGGATCCCTATTCAATGCGTAGCCAGTTGGCCGGCTGAACTTGAACAGGTTTAGTAACCTGTGAAAATCTCTGGCCGTGCTTCTGGCTTCCCCAAATCGATTAAATAACGAGATATTATAACGTGGGTGACTTTTTACCCTATACTTTACGGTAAATTTTCAATAGATGGCGCTGTTAGGTTTTAGAACGCACTATTAAAATTAACCAAAAGTTATCAAGTTATGATACGCTCTCACTACTTAGAAATCTCGGAATATAGTACTTTTCTGGGAAAATTACATAGATCCAATTATTAAAATTGACTTGGCTTAGGCAATACGGATACTGATATAACCTTGCGATTTGGTGTATGAAAATTGTTTCCTTCTTATTTATTTGGCTAAGGAAATACGGATTTTGATATAGCCCTACGATTTGATCATTAAAAATTGTTTTCATTGTAACTTGGCTTAGGAAATACGGATTCTGATATATAGCTCTGCGATTTAATCCATAAAATTTTTTTTTTTCGTAACTTGGCTAAAGAAATACGGATTTTGATATAGCTCTACGATTTGGTCATTAAAAATTGTTTTCTTTGTAACTTTGCTTAGGCAATACGGATTCTGATATATAGCTCTGCGATTTAGTCTATAAATTTATTTTTTTTCCTAACTTGGCTGAGTTCCGAACCAAACCACGTTGAACGTTGTCTATAAAGAGGCATTATAACGGAACCCTTCGTGCGCGAATCTGGCTCGCACTTAGCCGGTTTTATTTTTGCTGATCGTGTCGATGCAGGGATCCGGATTCAATCACCGGCGGCCAGGTTAAGTTGGAAAATAATCTGTGTCCAATTGTTCACATTTTCTTTTTATCTACAACATATCGCGGGCAACAGCTAGTATATATATATATAAATGAATCCCCATTTCCCTTGGTCACGCCATCACGCGTTAACGGCTAGACCGGTTCCGCTCATTCTTTTTCTGGTGTGTTTGTTATTGTCAGGAGAAGGTTCTTATGAAAAAAAAACTGTCAAGTGCGAGTCGGACTCGCGCACTAATGGTAAACCGATTTTAATGAAATTTTGGTAAGTTGTTTTGCACACGCCGGGGAAGGTTTCTGAGAAGAAAAAAGCGGGTCAAGTGCGAGTTGGACAGGGTCACGTGTGAGTCGGACTCGCGCAATAATGGTAAACTGATTTTAATGAAACTTTGGTAAGTTGTTATGCACATGCCGGGGAAGGTTTCTGAGAAGGAAAAAGAGGGTCAAGTTCCAGTTGGACATGGTCACGTGTGAGTCGGTCTCGCGCAATAATGGTAAACTGATTTTAATGAAACTTTGGTAAGTTGTTATGCACATGCCGGGGAAGGTTTCTGAATTAGTACAACCCTTTCACAATAGGTTGGTGCGGCAGTTGTTTAAGAAAAAACCACGTTCGCCGGGTCAGCTAGGTTTCTAATAGAAATCCACGCTAGTGTAGCCGTGGGTAATAGCTACTAACCTACCCTTTGTTGTAACAGATGGCGCTACAGTGCATAAACTTTACAGGCAGAACAAAGTCTGCCGGGCCAGTTATTAATAAAAAAAGAGAAAGAATATTAGTTTATTTAACCAACATTTTTGTTTAAAAGGCAAAAGGTATCTAAAAGGCAACTAACAATTCTAAACTTTCAAATAGTCTTGCAGAGCCTGGTTTAAAATTAATTTCAATTGTTCTGTTTTTAGACCCCTAAAAATTAAATCCCTAAAGCTATTGAGCTACCATTTATTTACACATATTTCCAGTAAAACTATCAAGCGGTGAAAAAGTGACATTCCTGGACACCCCCGGACATGCGGCATTTACCGCGATGCGGTCCCGGGGGGCGCACGCAACGGACATCGTGGTGCTAGTGGTCGCAGCGGATGATGGGGTCATGGAGCAGACCGTGGAGTCGATACGGATGGCCAGGGAGGCTAACGGTACGCGATACACTCAAATTGGCAAGCTGTCACACAGTTACTTGACTTCTCTTACTTATTGCACGCCTCATAAGCGGAGCGGTGAGGTAGTGCTCTACTCTCGACATGTCAAAAAACCCAGTCTTTCGAAACTTAAATGACCGTTTTTTTTTTTATATAACACTTACAGGATAATATGAGTTCACTAATATGAAGTTAAATAATCTGTCTAGCACATATGGTACATTTTATAAACAATTAATTTGTTTAATATAATAAATAATAACATTAAATCTAATCATTCTTGGACGTCCGTGAGTCTGTGTTTATGTGACCATGTATGTGGCAGAGAAATTGGTCGAAAAATTCATCTTACCGGAATACTTTTGTTTTTAATATATAAAGTATTACACTGTGCTGATTCCTAGTTAATATTAGCGTTCTAAGTACTGTCGTTTAATTATAATTTATAAAAAACTAATATACCACTGTATACTGTATATATATATTTTTAATTTTTAATTTATAGTATATTTTTTCCTCACCTTATTTGTTATTTTATTTAAAAAAACTTTTGAGTATAATTTTTTTTTTAAATGTGAATGACCGCTATGAGGCGTGCACTTTTGGATTTTCCAAATTTTTTTAATAATAAATAAAAGCAATATAGATGCTACCTATACACGCAGATCATTTCTTCCAGAGTCAATGTTTTTTTTATTTATGAAGCCCTTGAAAACAAAAGGATAAAACCTAACTGGTAAAGAATTTAAACACAAATCCTGGATAGCAGTTTTTAATTGGCTTTCCTTAATTTTTTATTAAATAGCATAATAAAAATCGAATTTAATTCGTAATGGATGCTATAGCATCGTAGTCTACAAAAATTAAGCGAATAAATTCCGGTTAAGTCAAAGCCGATTTTTTTTTTTTAAGTTTGACTTCTGAATCGTAAATATTATTGGTTTTTAATACTAATTTCTACCAAAAAGAGTGGGCAAGATTTTTATAGGGTTTTGTATAGTTATAGACCATGTTAATAGTTTAGCGCAGATTAAATGATAAATAATATTTTTGTTTTGATTAATATTTAGGTGACCGGTGTTTATTTTGTGTACAGTTCCCATATTGGTGGCGATCAACAAGATCGACAAGCCAGGTGTGAACATTGTAGGTATGCCTCAATTTTGTTTATATCTACTTATGTACTCTGTCTGTCAAATTTCGTATATCTTGTGTTTTGATATTATCCACATCATGTTTTGGCCTTTTTTTTTATTAAAAATGCTTTTTATGCGCTTTCTGTCTTTAAAAACAACAAAAGGCACATTGTGTTCGGTGCGCATGTGTGTGGCGTTTTTGCGCTAGTATTTTTTATAAAAATTACGCAAAAAACCTGGCGTCGTCCAGTTATCGATGCTTTATTCAAACTTAAAAAAAGTTTTATATCCAAATAAGACTTAAACAGCATTTATAAATCGTCAATTTAACTATTAATATAATAGGCTTAACTAGACTACTACTGATTCGTAATTATTTTTGTACCCAGAAGAGTTGTCAAGAAACTTATTAGTTAATGTTTTTGAAAAATTTGAACGGATCCAAATTAACAAAAAACAATACATTATGATCTTAGAATAATTGCATTACTTTTATTGCAAAATAATAAATATAGCTCAAAGTTCTTATTTTTCTGAGTCTCTTCATCCTTTTATCTACGCTCTACATAATTCTTTAATTTCTTTTTTCCTATGACATTGATTCTTTAATTATTATTTTTTTACCATTATAGTACAGTTTATCGGTATTCATATATATTTAATCTGTGGCGGCGTAACTGTTCCGAGCGTTGATTGGTTGATGCTTGGCGCATGCGCAGTAGGGAAGTCTGGATTTCGCGCCAAAATAAACATCTACTTTTTTTGACGTTATGTAAAATTATAATTTTCTTATGTTATCGAAGAGATTGATATTGTAACGAGTGACGGTTCTAGATGAACAAGCAATGATACAGAGGTAAATTTAACTCCATCGGATTATTTATGAGATGCAGCAACAAAAGAAACAGTCGGAGTGTAGATAGATGTAAAACTTACTTTTGATGTTTTTTTTATAATAGTTGATAGTTTAATATAAGGTTTAATAAAATAAATCAGTTTAAAGGTACCTGAAAATTAATAATTCACACAAAAATGTAATATATGATGAGGAGAAAAAAAATTTATAGAAATATTTAGTATATTAATTTTTCAAAAATTAAAATAAAGAACAATATTAAAATTAATAGAAATTATAAAAATATATATATATATTTACATAAATACATTCACGAAATACATATTATACTACTTACACATAAGTTTCTGTTTAAAAGTGATTAGTGAATGGGAAGATATTAAAATTTGAGATCCAAGAGATCCTTAAGAATATGTATAGTATATTTATTTATTTATAATCACATAGAATAAAAGAGAAAATCAAGACTTTCAAGATTCCTGTAAATTTAGAATACGTAAACAACCTTCTTTAGATTTCCTGAAATATTTTCTGCTTTGTTGATTATTATTGTTATCTGAAAATCGTTTTCCTTAAAAGGTCCAAATCCAAGGCCAATTCTGGACTAAACCACTAGTTCAGCCTTTTCGGAACCATTCTAGTTACCTAAGCCCACTATTGTAATCTTTAACTTTCAAACCTCATAAATCTAGAATTCTGAAAGACAATCCAAATCACCGCATGACTCATTTTCACATGTTCATTTCTTACTCCATCTCCTATAACCTTTATCTTCTATATTACTCTCTTCAACTCATTTATAGGTCACTAACTCATAAATATAGGTGTAGGTATTTATAAATTATATTTTATAAAAATCTGCAGATTTATGCATTTTCTTATATGTAATTCACTCCTTTATTTTCAGATTCGTTGTTTGATATTTACTATTTGAAATTAAAAATTCCTAGTCTGACATTCTTATCTCATCTAATAGTTTCATGGAAAAATTAATATTTGACCTGTTAGGTTAGCTTTGCATACAAACAGTTTTACATGTAGGGGCATCCACTGAACTGAAGATACATCTCTTCAAATGCTAAATAATTCAACAATATTATTGGGGAATCCCAGGTAAATATTTCTATGTTGTAGAAGTGTTATTTCACAAGTATCAATTTTACGTAATCAGTGTTTACATGAAATTATGAGTTCTAGTTTGAAGACACGTTCCTAAAAGACTCGCGCCGTCGTGCTAAAACTTTGAATACTAGGTATTTGTTTTGTACCTAAAACATTTCAAATTAAATGTCACTTAGCAAAGTTAAAAATTTAGCACCTTAGAGTAATTAATATTAATAACTCAAATTGATATTATTTCATCAAAATAAGTATACATATATATATAAATATAATATCTCCAATACACACATTCCAATACTATTTATAAGATATGATGTACTGATAACAAGAAAGATAAATGTGATTAATTATATATATGTGTGTATTAGTCACGAAGAAAAAACATTTTTATATACATCACACTAAGATAGGTATAAATGATCTCAGGGATCTATAAATGTTGTGATCTGTAATATAGTATATTTAAGTTTAAATTTAAGTACATCATTTTCATTCTCATCGTTCTTGTACCTGATATAGTTTCCAAAAACTTTGAATCCATTTCTCTAAAAACAACGAAGTACAGTCTCATTTAGTCTTCTGGGAACTTTCTCTCGTACATCCTTGAACTGCTTCGTAGAACTTTAATCTTCTTCTTGTAAAAAAATTATAATTATACGTCGATTTAGGAACTCTATATTATTCATAACACCATAAACTTTAGAAGGTTTTTGCTTACTTCTCCTAAATTTACCTTTTCGAAAATCGAAAATAAACGAAGACTGAAAATTCATGAAACACGGTGTCTTGAATAGCAATAGCTTCTCACCTTTTGTATATGTTTATCGTGTTAAAGTGTGTAAAAGAAAAGAAAATATTAATAACACTATTCAGACACTTTATTTCAATAATAGTCACTTCAACTTGTTAATGTCACGCCACTTCGCGGGGTCTACTGATTTAATCACTAAAAACAAACTGGTAATGATCAAATATCGAATACGATCAATTTTATTTTATAAAGTCAAATTTTTTATTTGACCTATACATGGGGCGTCCCGACTATAACTAACTCTGCTTTCTCAAATTTTTGTTCATCAATATTTCTAAACCTTACTCCCCGCTAAACCCTTAATTCCCCTCGTTCTATACGGCTCAAACCAAAATTGTCTGTCATCCTAAAAATTTACGATTTCAAGAATCCTGTTGACTTTTTGTGGCAAAACGAATAAAATCCTTGAAATTAAAAACAAAACTCAAAACACGGTTTCGTTTACCGAAAATTAAAAGTGTTATCAATTTTTTCATATAGTGATGTAGGGTTGACACAGCTTTCTTTATGTAGAATTTAAAAATATTCAATCAAATCCAATATTCTTCTCTCAAAATACTTTGAATTTACTCTATTTCAATAACAAACTATTAAATTAGATTTGTACTTAGTTTATTTATGATTTTTATTATTTTTTATAAAATTAATAATTTGTTGTTAATTTAATTTCTTGGTTATGTATTTCCAACATTAGATAACATTATTATAATATATTTTCACTTAATAATATTAATATTTACTTGTAATTTTTAATTTTCATCTAAGAAAAAGCAAAAAAACCGCATTTTTTTTTAATTCTCCAAAGACAACTCCCATTTATCCTTTATATTCAATCTTTAAAACTTTTATTTTTTATTTATCAACAAATAGACATGATATTTTCTAATAAAAATTTAATTCAATATATTAATAATTTTTAGGTTGTTGCGAACCCTATTCGCTAACACATTTGTAGCTCTAGTCTCGACTTTAAGCTAAAAATTTTAAACAAGTCAAAACTAATCGAATTTATTGATAACAGAAAAACAACTATTATAGTTCACTTTTGTTTAATAACTACTAATTTGAACTTTATTTTTATAAGAATATGTATCATATAACTTCTTTCTAATGTTTATGGTAAATTTGCCCATTGCCTTCGACTAAACGTGGGAAATAGTTTTATATTTCTTGCTCCTTTAATACGTCATTTTCAAGACAAACAAACAAAGAAACATTATGGTTTTTTACAAGCACAAAGTTACTGAGAGAAATCACCAGTATAACTTGAACTCTGGACGTCTTATGTGTATTTCTAAGTTTGAGTGTCTAACAAACTGTGTAAAACGTGCATTTTTAAACCAAGTTAACTTTTTAAGCTATTTCATAATATTTAAGTTGGATACATTTGTTTCGTTCTGATTTGACATTAAACATATACTCATTATTTTCACTTATGACGTATAATCGCTTAATAACAACATTTGAATTTGAAAAAAAGATTTTCTACATAAAGAGTTTATGGAACTGCACATAACATCTATTAAAACACTTGTGTGATACTCGAGTTTTAATACGCCTTATTATGTGACAGCTTTATAAACTACTATTTTGAAACATGTGAATAAATAAATGACTAATTGTTAGAAACTATACATTGTAAGTCATCTATATGAATAAAACAACTCAACGTGGTTCTCATTTTAATTCAGTATTTCTATGTCATTGTTCTTTTATATATGCACCATCCATTTTACTATTTCCCCAGGAGCGGACAATGCGAGCACTTGCAACACAGGGCATAATATGTGAAGCTGTAGGTGGTGATATCCAAGCCATCCCGATATCGGCGCTTAAAAAACAGAACCTGGATGCCCTGGTGGAGGCGCTTATACTGCAGGCTCAGCTCATGGAGCTTAAAGCAGACCCCTCGGGATACGTGGAAGGGGTCGTTTTGGAGGCCCAGGTCGATCCTCGGACTGGGTATTTAATAATCTTCCTTGAACTATAATCAATGCGTGTCTGTAAATTGAAATTCTTTTTTTTTTAAATCTAATTAGGATTTTAAAAACACTTGAATCGTCAAAGTTATGAAATACTATTTTAAATCAGATGCTACCACAAAAATAGATTTTTGTATAGCGTATAGCTATGGTTGGGTGAGGGATTGGGTTTATGTCACTAAGCGGTAATTTGATTTTTTGGCTTTGGATTACTTAAGAATACGTCAAGTGTGAGTCGGGTTAGCGTCGTATTTTATGTGCTGCCATGCCATTTAACTGATTGCGATGAAATATCTAATGTCAAGTGTGAGTCGGATAAGTAATAAGAATTCGGCTGGACTGATCTCGATGAAATATGGCAAAGTGATAGCTTGCACTTTGGGGAAGGTCATAGGCTACATGAAAAACGTCAGGTGTGATTTGTGGAGCTGCAGCGCAGCGACAGAACATCTTCTGCCAGGCCAACTCTAAAATTAATAAAACTTTTTAATTGTTGTAACCAGTCATAATATGCTCCTAGTTGCCAAAAAGTTTGCTAGAATTTAAATTTTTATTATATCATTGTTTCAGTAAACAAGCGACAGTGTTAGTACAAAGAGGCACTTTGAGAAAAGGCTGTGTTATAGTTGCTGGTCACGGATGGGGCAAGGTAATGATACTGGTAGGATGCCAGATATATTATACAGCATGGCATCATTTTTCTAAAAAAAATACTTGAATATAAATAAATACTATATAATTTTAAAAGCTTTGTTAAATTTTTACGCGTAGGTGCGCGTGTTATGTAATGCGGAAGGGCGCAGTGTACAGGAAGCACCCCCGTCTTCACCTGTCTCCGTGCTAGGTTGGCGAGAGCTGCCCTCTGCCGGAGACCAAGTGTTGGAAGTCAGCTCTGAGGTAACAACAAAACATCCCGCTGAGTTTTAGTTTTAGAGCTGTGAATCAGTATAGTCACAGTATAGTCACATAATACGTAATAACACTTCATGCAGTTCGGTCACTCTTCGCCGCCATTTACAGTCGGTCATGTATTTAAGTAAAATTTACGCGTACAGTATACAATAAATAATATTTCTTCCCATAAGAAACGCGCAAACGAAGTAATGAAATGGCGTCACAACCAGCGTATGAAAGAGAAACAGTCGTCCGACCTGGAGGCGATAGAAGAAAAGGAAGCTGTCCACCGCAGCCAGTACCGGGCGCAGCTCGCGCGCAAGCGGGCGCTCGGCAGGATGAAGATGAGGCCGGACGGGCCGAGGCAGAAGATGATACAGGAGGACACACACCCCACCCTCAGTCTCGTTATCAAAGGTAGGTACAACACAATATACCCTTATCCTTTACCTAGTTTTGCAACATGATAACGCGTTCCACAATATTAGCTTGATGTTGAGCGGTAACCGCAGTCTATGGACGCTTGTTATTCGCCAGTTATCATAATATATTTTATTTACAACAATGCAACCCACTCACACTTAACGTTTTCCCTCTCTAAGACAGAGAGAGAAAATAATAATTAATTAATGGATTAACCTCGCTATCTTGGTGCTCCATACATACTTTGAACCCCCTTTCAGCCCTTTAGTCCATTTAACATTTTGATTAGTACAACTTATGCCTTAAAAAAGCTATAGCCAATTATGTATGTTAGATGCTGAGACAGACATATTTTCCTTACTTCCATTCTATAATGTCATACGGAACGATAATATGGAGTGACTGTAGTGACTCAAATCGCATATTTGTTATTCAAAAATGTGCTATCTAAACTCTATACAGTGTTAATATAAAGCACTCCTGCTGCAATTGAATAACCTGCTATTGGATAATTCAATTTTTCAAACATGCTACGATGTGCGACCATATCTTGCACAAGCTTTTTTGGTATAAATCGTACTTGCAGTACTGTATAAGAGAGCAGCCCGCAATGTTTTAGCCGTCTGCTCGAGCGGTCGAATATGGAATTTGAAAGCGGAACGACCTTCTTTAACCTTAAACATTGGTAACTCATCTAGTTTTATTCAAAATTCGGACTGCCACAACAAAAAGAATGCGCCATTAAATTAATTTAAAAAATTGAAAAAAGAAATCGACATTTGTACGCGGCACATTGGTGACAAAATTACCTCAACTATTTTAATTATTGTTAATACAGTTGTCAATAATTAGTTTTTTTACACGCATGTTTGAAAAAAGCACTAGACAAGCCTTGGCACAATTGAGAATTAGCAAACTCTCTGATGCGTGCCTCGGCTGTGCCTTGTTCCGCATACTCACGATCACCCGGTTATGCTGAGATTGTGGGGATTTTTTAAAATTGTTTGCCATTTTAATTTTAAATTATGTATGTTATACTACATCAATCACTTTTGTTTTTAATTGTTTATAATTTTATGATTTATTGTTATAATATTGTTGACAAAAATTTAAGTTTTTAATTGATTTCTTTTTTATTTTGTTTTATTATATTATATTTTTGTTTAACTGTTAACATTTAATTTGTATACCTGTGATGATCAATCAAAATCATCGTCATCATCTCTTATGTGAATCTAATGATTAAAAATATTGAACTGTAATTTATGAGGTCATAATGGGGAATAAAGAAATCTAAACCTAAATCATGTAGTGTTATTGTACTTGTAACTTTTATTTATCTCAAGCACTTACCGTAACTACCTAACTGTTAGCAACTCGCCACATTATTCACCAACGACGCGATCTCGATTGCAGTAATAATAAGTGACTATTGTTAGTTTTGTGTAACATATTTTTTTTTTTAAATAAAATACGCTTATGTTTTAGACGAACCTTACACTTTATACCTAATCTTTTCCTTTTCTCAGGTGATGTGGACGGTTCAGTGGAAGCGATTTTGGATATTTTAGAGACGTATAATGAACATGAGCGAGTTAGGTTGGAGCTAGTGCACTTTGGAGTAGGACAAGTCACCCCCAACGATCTGGAGGTGAGTTATTTTTAATCCATCAATAAACTAATAACGTTCGCTGGACAACGTGGTGGATGGTCTAAGCCTCCTTCTCCAAAGAGGTCTGTGCTGCTGCGTATAAGAGGCTGATGGAAAATAAAAGAGGTTTTGTTAAATCTCCTATTGAAGGGAAATAGGGCATTCAACATTTGAATGGAGATGACTCACCAAATACACGGGTAAAGTACCCTTACTGTACAGTCAGTAACACAGCAGGCGCTAGATATCCACTGCCGGACATAGACACATGTCCCAATTTTGTTATCGACCTTATACGATACTAGTCTCACGCGCCTACACTTCTGTTCCTACACTGTTTGACGCTACGCTACGCTTGCCTGTTGACAAATAACAACATATAACAGCGCTATCCGTATGCCAACTCCTACATAGGTCTTATAGCACTCACATCTGTGCACGTCCCCTTTACCAGGCCTCCGTGACACGGTCTTACCTACGTCACCTCCGTGACTCGTTCGTACCTACGTGACGTCTGTGACTCGTTCGTACCCACGTGACTCGTTCGTACCTACGTCACCTCCGTGACTCGTTCGTACCTACGACGTCGTTGCGAGTCCGATGGCGCGTGCACGTCAAGCATCGTTTCTAAAGATTTATTTAGGTATTATGAATTTATGCGTTTGGGAAAAGTTATGCTAGTTATAGGTGGCAAAGTGGACATTTTGTGTTATCGTACTCGCAGGTTTGCGTACGACGCTGTGTGCAGATATTTTGTACTTATTTATTTATACTTGGAGTACTTTGGAGCTGGTGGTCGGTTAACGTGTATCGGAAACAATATGCAAAGTTAGGCAATGTCGAAGTGTGTCAGGCATTGGATGGGTGCCACCTTATGGCACATTTTTCTAAGGTTCTGGATATTGTCATGACTGCAGTCCTTAAGTCAAGTTAAAACGGCTTAAAAATACTGAGAGTCGAGTGGCAACTATAGCTCCACAACGTCTGCCAATTCGCACTGGGGCAGCGCGGTGGACTATGGCCTCAGTCTTCTTTCTCAAGGAGAGGCATGTGCTCTCTGAGGACAAATAATGTCTAAGGAAACAATTATGTACTTATACGGAAGTGTCCCCGACTCGTGTTTGCTTTTGGTAGTGTCACACCCCAGGCCTTAAGGCATTCATTGTAGAAAATTTATATTTTTTTATATAAATATCATGAAGTTGCTGACTGACTAGGCAGGCGTCGTTCTGCTCTTTCCGTTGCTACCATCCCCCGTAAGCCCCAGCGGCATCGCTGGCCCGCGCTTTTTCGCTTAGGTTTTTCTTCTTTTTCGGCTCCTAAGAAATGCAGAAAGATTCTTTCAAATTCGACTAGTAGTTCCAGATATTAGCGCGTTTAAACAAATAAACAAAAACTTTAGCTTAATTATATTACTAAAGATAATATCCTTGCCGATCCGTTCCTCATCAACTGTCGAC
Organism: Apoda limacodes; assembly: GCA_946406115.1. Taxonomy (NCBI): domain Eukaryota; kingdom Metazoa; phylum Arthropoda; class Insecta; order Lepidoptera; family Limacodidae; genus Apoda; species Apoda limacodes. The sequence goes on along the minus strand of OX291542.1, from coordinate 34,869,563 downwards.
GAACGTAGGTACCGATAAAATACTTTCTACCTACTTTTGAGACCGCGCTTTATAAGAAATAATAACAATGAAGAGTAGATATTTAAAAGTGTAGGTATTTTCGTTTTACATGGAAAAGATATATGGATCTGCTGCGTAGTAACCTGTATATGATCTCTACTGGCACGCGGCAGATACAAGATACAGCGCCTTGTAAGTGCGAGAGAAATGGCCAATCGATAGTGCTGTCGCTGCCCTATGGCCTATCGTAAGTCCTATTATTGGTAGGTATATTGTGTTTATAGTTAGACTATTTATGAACGCTTAGTTCGTCCCTAAGGAACAGATTAGTGGGCGAAACCACGGGTAACAACTAGTAATATACTATTTTAAAAACATACTCATAATAGAATTGTATCTTGACTTCCACTTGTAGATAGCGGAGGCGTTTAAAGCAATAATATTCGCATTCAACGTGGAATGTCCCCCAGCCTTAGCAGTGGAGGCCAAGCAAAAGAACATCCCTGTCCGACAGCACAACGTGATCTACAAGCTGGTGGATGACGTCAAGCGCGAGCTGTCAGACAGGATACCGGTACGGCAAGAGGAGGAAGTGCTCGGTAAGGGACACTAATGTCATGACTGGAGATACTTTATTCGTGTTCGGAAGGTTCCGGTTTGGGTCGTTTTTTAAACATTTCGCTGGAATAATTGACAATGATGTTTCTCCTTTTCATGAACAAACTAACTAAATAATTTAATTTTGCTCAACTCGGAGCTTACATTCGTCTATCGGTAACGATGTGCTAAGGAACGTCTCCCAATCAAGTTTGATGACGTGTAACTTGTATGTGTATGTACCTTGGCTATTAGGATTGGAAGTTTTTGTTCGCCCCTCGTTCAGTGTCAATTAACTTAAATAAATGTGGGTAGGTGAAGCGAACGTGCTGCAACAGTTCATGGTGACCGAGGGGAAACGCAAGGTGCCGGTGGCGGGGTGTCGCTGCGTGAAGGGGTCCCTCTCCCGCCAGCAACTGTACAGGGTTGTGCGAGCGGGACAAGTCGTATTTGAAGGTATCTGCTTAAACTATATTATCGTAATATGTCTAAACCGGACTCGGAATCTGTTTGCAATTCGGGTAAACAAAAATGACCTTGACACGTGTCTTTCGCTTTGTTAGTCTATGCAACATATACATAAATACGTATAATATTTCTCATTGTAAATTTGGAATTTTGTAGATGTTAGGTTTAATCTGTGTCGTGATTTGAAAACCAGTTAAAGAATGCGACAATTAAGGTAATCATGTAAGTATTTTAATGATTTATAATTAAATTACCAGATAAAGTGAACTTTTGGTAAAGTTAGGTTATGTTTACAAGATTTGCAAAGAGATTCTGAGTCAGGTTTATTTTTTTGCACCAAGATAGTTGAAGGAATAGATCTTACCTCGATCAAAAGTTTCCACGGGAAATAGTTCATTTGCGAGTGGAGTCCTAGGTTATAATTAAGACATTGTGTAATAAGTTTATTGTCGTTTCAACCGGACGACGTCCACTCCTGAACGTAGGCCTCTTCCATATGTCTCCACAATGGCCGGTCTGAGCCGTTCACACCCATCGGCTTTCTGCGGCTCTAACCAGGTCGTCTGTTCACCTGGAATAGCACATCGTTACTGTGAGGGCCGTTGGTTGGTAAATTCCTTCGATAGCTACAGCTCTTTCAAGCGTTACACGGCCGCAGACATTTTGGGGCGCGGTTTAGAATATAAGATATTATAGACAACCTAAGGTACTTACAATGATATTTAGTTGCAATATAGATCGATCACACTCTATTTAAGCTAGCTTTCTTCACTCACTGTCCTTTCTACTGGCCAGGGACACTTTACGCATGATCACTGCACTCAATTTACTTGAAGTCCTTGTAGGTTGTCGTGCGGCGCGGGATGAGCCTACCAGCGTGATAGAACTCGGATATGATTTTTAGTGTAAGGGGTAGGTTAGCGACCCTTATACAAAATGCGATGAGATATACGACCAACTTCAGAGCTAGTTAAATCGATACTACTTATGTAGTGACGTTGCAGCGAAAAAAATTTAACATAAGAAAATAAAAGGGGGTAGTAAGTAAATAATTTGATTACAGCGCCTTAGATGGGCGCGAACAGTTACCATAGTGTTATAAAATAATTTTATCAATGGGTACACACAAAATATACCTCAATATCACGAGTAGGACGAGCACTGGGGTATTAAGGACGAGGAAATAGTACGCAGTCCTAAATACCCCAGTGCTTGAAGACAAAAGTCTTCAACCAGTGTGTGTTGCCAGTGATGACCTACGGCACTGAGACGTGGCCGCTAACTATGGGCCTTATACGAAAGCTAAAGGTCGCTCAGCGGGCGATGGAAAGAGCTATGCTCAGAGTCTCCCTACGTCATCGAATCAGGAATGAGGAAATCCGTAGTAGAACTAACGTCGCCGACATAACTCGACGAACCAATGGCCGATGAGGAAGAAGGTTCTCGAGTGGTGACCACGAACCGAAAAGCGCAGCGTGGGACGGCCCCCCGCTAGATGGACAGATGACCTTGTAAAGGTAGCGGGGAGCCGTTGGTTACAGGCGGCACAGAGTCGCAAGCTGTGGAGAAAGTTAGGTGAAGCCTATGTCCAGCAGTGGACGTCAATGGGCTGATATGATGATCACAAGTAGCGTCAACTTACAATCAGTCTAGCAAGTAGCGAGTATCGAACGCTGCTGATCAGATTTGCTTATTCCTTATATGTTTTGAAGTGTTTGTAAATCGTTTGCACTCTACTAAAATTCTGAAAGTTTCTGTAACTATCATGCTGATAACGTAGAGCGATTTCAATGAAGCAATTTTCTTTTAAAAATGCGATTTTATATCATTTAAGAATCATAAGCAAGTGTTTACACGATGATGACGTTATAATAGTTATAACTTACTTAAATACTATTCCTAGAAAAAAAAAATATTATACATGCCGTATCTATGGCTATATCATCAAAGAGAATATAATCACTATATCATTAATATAAATGAATACATTCTGAATAATAATAATATAGTCATAGATATGGCATGTTTAATATAATTTCTTTCTAAGACTCTAATCTTCAGGGAGTCATAAACGAAGCAAGATTATTTCTATGTATGTATATTTATAGTGTGTTTCTTAATTCTATAAAGATTTTGTGCGTTTGTAAGATTTATGTACTAGGACTTTATAAGTCAGTAGGAGTTGTATAAATACTATTCCTCAAACCCAAGTCTTGGCATGAAATTAATTCGATGAGCTTCGTGCTTTAACGAAGATGTCAGATGCAATTAATAATTTTCAGGCAAATTGGTATCCATGAAGCATTTAAAAGACGAAGTCACTACAATAAAGCGAGACATGGAATGCGGACTACGATTTGAAGACACGACGTTCGAAGTTAAGCTGGGCGATACGGTTATATGCTACAAGATGGTCGACGTCGCTGATCGTACCAGCTGGGATCCTGGATTTTAGTTTTTTAGTAGTAGGTTAAGTAGTTATATAATTTATAAAATTTGTAGACATTTATTTTGTTTTATTATTTTACTTGAATAAATCCCCGTATGCCTAAAACGTAAGGCATAGCATAAGAATGCTTACGAGTTTAGCATAAGATAATATTTTCCAGTAGTGGTTAATACTGTAATAGCTTTTTATCTCCCTCAGCCTCGACCGCATGATATTTGCTCATCGCTGTGGGTTTTTTCCAGGCGCTCTTATTACCCGGGATAGAAGGTTATTCTGTTCTGCCCTTCCAACTATTCCTGTGCCTAAAATCAGGTCATCCTGCTGGTTCGGTGCAACGTCACCAAACAGTGCCCCTTGCGGAAATATCTATTTCTGCGGGAACATTATAGCTATTCCTATGCCGTAAATCAGATGAATCCGGTGCTCCGTACCAGGAATAGTGCCCTGTGGTATCACCCACGGAAGACCTATTTTAGTAGAAATTCTCAATAGAGATAAAAACTCTCATTTTCCATCTGTACAGCTGTCTTTATGGCAAAATTCGTTAAGACTGTATAGAATAGGATTAGTTTTTATATTCATTCACGTTAACAAGCAAACAACGGTATAACTTTGAATCTAACACATAGATATCTAAAGAGATGGAAAAGGACTTGGAATACCTTGTTGTTGAAGTTGAACGAGAGTAGCTAGAAGAGAGTAGATACTAAAAGTAGATATTTCTGCGGATAAAACTACAAAGCACTATAAAAAGATGACTTGATTTTTGGCAGAGTTATCTAGAGTGATCATCAGACTCCCTGATCATCGTTTGTTAGAGCGTAGCTTCTGAGTTCTGAGAGACAACTTTAGTTCTGCTGGTTAGATTTTTATGTGGGTTTCGCATCGTCTAGGGGGTTTATCCCAAAAGGTTATAAATAAGAACACGTGAATGTAAACAGAACCCTCTATTTAATTATTAACTCGATAGGCTTGTAGGTGATTCGTAAACACTAGCTTGAACAAAACATTTCAAGTATTTTCATACATTAGTGATTCCTTAAAACAAGTTACAATCTCAGTCTGAACCGTATTGAAATGAAAACCTACTTTAAATTCCGACAAATATACTTTCCGACCTTAAGATAACTATCAGTGCATTTGATACAAATGTTAAGAGACGTTTCCAGACACTATCACGTAATTACATTTACATACAAACATTGCTCGTTATACTTTTAACAAGTAATTATGACAACCAATTTCTGCAAACTTATAATAATTTGCTCTAAATAATGCTTGTGGTACTGTGACATTACCGACATTAGCCTATCGGAAACGATATGCAAAATAAAGCAAATTCCGGCGTGGCCAGTTACTAGATAGGTGTCCGCCTAGTGGTACATTTTTTCTGTATTTGTAAAAGCATCGATCCTAGCTGTTTGACATGACAGCAGTCATTAATCCAAGTCAGAGGCTTCATCGAGAGCGGTCCATTGGTCACTAGCTCGACAACGTCCGCCAGCCCGCACTAGGTCAGCGTACTCCTTCTTTAAAAAGAGGCCTGTACCCCTGTAGTAGGGCGAATAACGGCTGATGCGATTGATGCAGAGAGCTGAAACTTCACTAACATGGGCCGAACATACATAATATTAATAGTACCTGGGGACCGAGCTTTGCTCGTTTTTTTAACAACGCCATCTATTGTCAAGTAGCTTTAGTGTTGCTGTGTCGGTAAAAATAATAGTATTATTTTAATAATATATAAAACGACGTTTTCTAAAAACAAAACCTAGTCAGATGATTTATCGCCCCATATACTAAATTTCATGACAAATCTTGGAAATATACATATATACAAGAATTGCTCGATTAAGGATATAAGATGTATACCTACAAATAAATAAATAACTACAAAACTTTTCGTTTTGAGGTGAACTAAAATTATATGGTGTGAAGTGAAACTATTTTGGCCGCAATGAGAGCGAAATTTCAAAGTCGAACTTCGCAACGTTTTTATGAAACGGTTGTGATGCAAAGGAAAATATTTATTGTTTACATTGGTAAGGGAGAACAAGCACGCAAGTTACCAGCTACAGAACACAGGTGTAGATGGTAGGTTGTGTACCTAGGTATATCAAGGAACTAACCAACTACCGCCACCACTACATGTTTTTATTTCTATTTAGCTCAAAACGAGTTTCAAAAATGTGCTCAACCTAAAATTTTGAAGTACATATAAGCAACACAAGAAATTTTAGGCTGATTGTCTAAAATTTTCGTTAATACTGAAAGGGGCATACCTATAGTTGTAAGGTCGGTATAAACGAATCAAACCATGCCGTTTAAAATTAAAATTTTGGTTTAAAACGGAGAAGGGTTTCAGTGGTTAGAGACAGTGTTTTTCTTATATGAACTCAGAATGTATTACATTATCGAATTCACCATGCAACGGAGTACCAAACTGTGTATTTTCATGTTTGTTAGATTTTTTACTAATAATTATTATAAGTGAAACGTGAAAAGCAATGAAAAAAATGCTGACCCCAGGAGGGACTCGAACCCGCACCTCCCGATTACCGGTCAGGCGTGTTACGCATTATACTACCGGAGTCTATTAATCTATTAATCTTTGGCCGCGCTGCCCTTGCGCCAATGTATAATATACATACACATATAGGTAGGAAGTTAAATATTTTTTCGTATGAAGTGCGAAGAGAACAATTATTTAAAGTAACCAATAATATAACAAGTAGTAATATTTAAACAAATAAAACCATTCAAGTAGCTGGTAAAATATTTTACGTTATTTTATGCCTTTACAATTCTAAATAGATAACTCTCTTTTGTCGCCGCAGTCGGGTATTACACCGTTTAAAACGGTGGCTTTCGAGTTTTAAACGGTGCGTTTCAGTTTTAAACGTTTCGTATCGACGTGTTTGAGAAATCGATTATCTTATGGTGTTGAATTGCTACAGCAGCTCTAAGCAGGTCGCAGAAGAGCCGTGAGCGTTTCTTTCTACTATTAGAAGAAGCAGCAAATTGACTGCTGTGCAAATCGAAGAGCCCGCTTTTAGTTTGCTCACGACCAATTTAATTAGACAATACAACAATGGAGAACCGATCTCTTCTCAGACAAGACGAGATTGTACCTTTTCTGCAATGCGCAGAAGAGAGAGAACGATTCGCACCACCCTGCATTCAAGAGATGGTGGAATACGGCGGTGGTTCCTGTATGTTCTGAGGCGGGCGGGATATAAGCAGGCAGCAAAACTGTTATTTGTTGTGTTACAGAGAAAGGTATATATAACATTAAGTTTTAGGTTATTTTTAAGCATCTTGTGTAATTTATCTTTTTGTACGCATGCACAAAAAAACCATTATTTGTTCTTTTGTAATAAAAATCTTTTATTTGCATCTGCAAAACAAAAAAAAAAAACATTTCATTCAATTGTTTTTAAATAGTCACTTTCATAACCTTTTAGATGATTGTATTACCCCCATAATTGATTCCAGATTATGTTAAAATGTAGTTAAGGAACATTTCTTAAGAACTGTTATTTCTTTGACGTGAAGTGTATATAGTTTTCTACACGAAACTATAGGTATTGGGTATTTAAATATTTCGTAAAATAAAGTAATATTATTCCATTTTTCCATTGGGTCTAAATTACATTAAAATTTAAAAACCTTAGATTAAGTACCGGAAAGATGTTCTCGTCGAGTTTAGATTCAGGAAGCATCCTTATTATGAAAATGGCGGAAATGTCGGCAAGACGATAAAAAATTACACGATTACACGCAGCATTGTAATAGTAAACTAATTTTAGTCGAACTCTTATCTCATGTCAATGGATTGTCTAACGCATACGAAATTATACCCAAGTACTGCAGAATATGTAACTTTCCATGTTGTAGTAGAGTCACAGTAGAACCAGTAAAATAACTTCATAAAAATGTTCCGATTTCACAACACTATCACGCACCCGATCGCATTTCACATGGTTAATACATATACCCCGCGCTGTGGCAAGCAATTACAGCAGCACGTAAGTGTGACAGGGAAAGATGAATCTAGTGCTATCTCGCTACATTAGCCTTAGACCAGACATGCTGGTCGGGAATTACCTTATTCGATATACTCTGTCAGAGTGGTCAATAATAACAAAGTCAAACATTGATATATTAAAGCGACTTTTCCTACCGGCTCTTCGTTGTTGAAATCACCACTTTACATTACATGGTAGATATCACAATTGTGTGCCTAGTGCGAGTATTCATTCCCTAATATTGCGGTTGCACCAACTAATATGAATAAGCACCAATCCCAGCGGACGCGTTTTAAATTTTTTTTTTCTGATACGGTACTGTTATATTATATCAAATATACATGGAGACATGAACTGGCGCATTTCCTAGCCACATGTAAAAAAAGGTCGCAAACAGAGACGAAGCGAAAGTGAGGTCTCTTGTCTCTTTCTAACTTATTTTAATAAACAAACAACATGGCGGACTTAAATAGAATAGAAAGAACACGGAGACCACAGGGTTTCTGGTCTCTTTCTAAAGGATGGTTCATTTTTCGAGGCTATATAGTCTGGTCAACATGTACCTTTTTGGATAAATTTTTTGTATAGTCTCCGAAAATTACGATCAAGGTGTCATTCGATTCGGAATATTATGTAGAAAGTTTAAGAAAAAGTTCCAAACGGGGCCGATGAAAATTGCAAAAGTTATAAACAATTTAAAAAAAAAAAAAGTAGGGGTTTGGTTTTTTTTGAATATTTCGAAAACTATCAAAGATATTTGAAATTTGAAAAAAGATCTGAAAAGAAGAGGAAATTTCCTAAAAAAAGTCCTACCTCCAGGAACTGTATCTTTAATATTTATAATTATTACGGAGCCCTGAAAATAGCGCTAAAAGCGGGTAGTCTGGCTTCCGCTCGCGATTTGTCATTCGGACACGGTAACAATAAAAATCATTTTAACATATTAAATATGAATATTAAGGAATAAAAAAATTAAAGTACTATTGGGATATATAAATGAACAATAATCCGTAGGCGAAAAATTTTTATCCCCATTTTTCCATTAGTTATGCATTAGTTAATTAACTACTTTTTCTGAATAGAATGTTACCAGAAAAAACCTGATTATTATTAAACTACAACCCTAGGATTTTTTTCACTTCGTGGAGTTATTCTTAAAAGGCATTAAAATAGATCCCCGTTGGAAAAATTTAAAAATGTTAATTTTCCACTTTTTTATTAACAATCGAAAACATTAAAAAATTAAAAACTGCATAAAAGTTATTAAAAAAATTTTGTTTTTCAAATATTTCAAATTTTATGATTTCTAACGGTTAAAAGTTACATGAACATTTTTTTTTTAATTTTTTACCGCGATTGTTTAAATAATTGTTATAAACAAATGCATTGTTTATAAGATAATCAACAAATTTTTATTCCTAATCTACTTGTCGATATAAATTATGATTTTTAAGAAAAAAATTATTCCTTAAAAAAAATTATTTATTGCTATAAAATGCATTTCTTAATTAACAATCGTTTTTTACCACTAAATATAAATATTAAGGAACCATTTTTTCTCTAAAAATCATAAATTCTATTGTTCTTAAATATTCTGGAAAAAAATATTTTTTTTTTCATTTTTTATTTGTTTATTTAATAAACAATTTGTTATAAACAAATGGATTTTCTTACTTTATTTTTTTTTAATTCGTAATTTAAGTATAAAAACAGCTATGCAAATTTTAGGACATAAAAATATTAAAAGTTATATAAAAAATAGATAAAATTTTTTTTTCATAAAAATAATACATAGCTGTTTTTATAATTAAATTACGAATTAAAAAAAAAAAAAGTAAGAAAATCCATTTGTTTATAACAAATTGTTTATTAAATAAACAAATAAAAAATGAAAAAAAAAAAATATTTTTTTCCAGAATATTTAAGAACAATAGAATTTATGATTTTTAGAGAAAAAATGGTTCCTTAATATTTATATTTAGTGGTAAAAAACGATTGTTAATTAAGAAATGCATTTTATAGCAATAAATAATTTTTTTTAAGGAATAATTTTTTTCTTAAAAATCATAATTTATATCGACAAGTAGATTAGGAAAAAAAATTTGTTGATTATCTTATAAACAATGCATTTGTTTATAACAATTATTTAAACAATCGCGGTAAAAAATTAAAAAAAAAATTTTCATGTAACTTTTAACCGTTAGAAATCATAAAATTTGAAATATTTGAAAAACAAAATTTTTTTAATAACTTTAATGCAGTTTTTAATTTTTTAATGTTTTCGATTGTTAATAAAAAAGTGGAAAATTAACATTTTTAAATTTTTCCAACGGGGATCTATTTTAATGCCTTTTAAGAATAACTCCACGAAGTGAAAAAAATCCTAGGGTTGTAGTTTAATAATAATCAGGTTTTTTCTGTTAACATTCTATTCAGAAAAAGTAGTTAATTAACTAATGCATAACTAATGGAAAAATGGGGATAAAAATTTTTCGCCTACGGATTATTGTTCATTTATATATCCCAATAGTACTTTAATTTTTTTATTCCTTAATATTCATATTTAATATGTTAAAATGATTTTTATTGTTACCGTGTCCGAATGACAAATCGCGAGCGGAAGCCAGACTACCCGCTTTTAGCGCTATTTTCAGGGCTCCGTAATAATTATAAATATTAAAGATACAGTTCCTGGAGGTAGGACTTTTTTTAGGAAATTTCCTCTTCTTTTCAGATCTTTTTTCAAATTTCAAATATCTTTGATAGTTTTCGAAATATTCAAAAAAAACCAAACCCCTACTTTTTTTTTTTTTTAATTGTTTATAACTTTTGCAATTTTCATCGGCCCCGTTTGGAACTTTTTCTTAAACTTTCTACATAATATTCCGAATCGAATGACACCTTGATCGTAATTTTCGGAGACTATACAAAAATTTCACCCAAAAAGGTACATGTTGACCAGACTAATAACTCAGTCCATAGGACAGATTACAAAACTCAAAGTCTATGAGGTAGATTGCTTTCTTATTTTAATTTACAAAAGGTATTACTACTTTTTATTCAAAATGCTATTTTGTAATGGTGGTGACCTTCTACCATTTTGAATTAATTTTTTGGTAGCCAGTTTAAACAGGATTATTTTGTTGATGTTTTATTAGTACACTACACAAGGCAGGTCAGTTGGTCATTATACAAGAGACAGGAGGATTGCAGCCAAGACGCTAGGCGAGGGCGTTATGGTATCGAGTGTGTTTCAATCAATTTCCACCTGTTTGATAAATTTTTCAACACACTTGTATGGAAAAAACTACATAACAAATTATTTTCTTTAGACAAATAAATGTTTAAAATTTATTAAATAGTTACTTATTAAACCGACTTATCACCGACCAAAAGAAGAATATTTGCATCTAAGTAATAAAGTTTAGGTGATCATAATTGAATAAAAAGCTATGTAAAAATTACCTAGAGTTCAACACCATAGGTTAGAACAGCTTGAATTTTGAGAAAAGAAAATGTAGGTACCAATCAGATATAATTAAGACATTTGATTTTACACGCATAAAAAAACTGTCTAGGTACATTATTATATTGGTGACTATGATAGAATGATATTTAAGAATGTAAAAAAGTTGTGTTTAAATATACTTAAATTATTTTTATCATGCAACATTTTGCTTTAGGAATCACCTTGAATCAAAAATGCTTATTTCAAAGTAATAGCTATTTGTTTTTATTTAAGACGCGTTATAAATAAATAAAGTATAAACCGCACCATTAAAAAGGATATAAAAATGGCAACGGCATAACCGCAACGTGTCCTCGAATACCGTACTGTCTCACTCGCACTAAGAAAAAACGTATTCCACATGAAAGGATTTTTGTGAATGACTGTTAAAGGCAAATTTATCTCTTATAAGAGATTTCTGTAAAAGAGATGAGAAAGTTTATATAAGCAATTTATAATAATAATATTAATATGTACAAAACCGTGTACAGTACACAGTATTATATACATTTGAAGTACTTATTTATAAATATACGAACAGTATAAATAAATCTTAGACACATAAATAAAAAATATAATACATAAACATACCAATTCACAAATCGAATCAAATCAACTTAACATGTTTGTAACCGAGGCCGAGGGAGAGATAGTCTTTTTGGTTGGTTTTAATATAATGATTTTGAACAGCAGAATGGTACACCGTAGAGGGTTTAGTCTTAAGTTATTTACTGTGTTGTCTTGTTATAAATACCGACTAACTCAAAAAAGTCTAAAGCTACACTTTATTATTACTCACTTTCTTAATTCAGTTTAAAGAAACCATCTTGGGTACATTTGAACTGTTATATTTTTTTCTAATTTTGCAACATTTCGGAATGTTAATTTATTTAGGTTAAAGTTAAATAAATCGTTACCTCTTAGACTAACAAGAAAATCACTCATGTGCAAAAAGCATTTTAAATTAGGACACTAGAAGGCTCACCTGTTGATTATGCAAGTCGCCATTTTTATATTCATATTTCTTTAAACGATTTGTAAAACGCTAAAAACATGTTTACACAATAATAGAAACATGGAACCGACTTTAAAATAACTGTCATTGATCTATTAATAAAATAAATTTCACTAAGCTAACAGCTAACCTAACATACTATCTAGAATAAACAAAACTGTTCAACACGTTTCACTTGTCAAAAAGTTTACAATAGGGGATGTCTCACAGACGCGACATTTAATCAATAACATTTAAACTGATCAAAAGAATCAAATAAATATTTTTAAAGGACAATGAAAAGCACACAAGTGCAATATATAAGCAATCTTTGATTGCTATACAACCTATACCTATATTTACAATAGTGAATGGAGAATACACTTCTCCTAACAATAATTACAATATACATTCATCTATACAAACATTAGAATACAATCTCATATTGCTGTCTAAAATCATATTCACTAATTACAAATGCTCTATTGGAACTTTTAGTCACTGGAATCTTACCATGATTGGTACTTGAATCGACGTTATGAATTTAATACTATTTTGCAAACAGGTAATAATTTTATAATGGTATAAAATAACTAAAAACTAAAGATGAATGGGAATTTTGTTTACACAACATGTTAAAAGTGACCAGCTTTTCGAAGCAAATCGAAAGATTTGTACATTCTTATATAAAAAGTTGCAATATTTCTTTACATCGACTAGGACAGAACATAAACTTTTGCTATCGATTTTCCGAATCAACAATTTCTTTAACTGGAATATTTTAAAAAAACATTTTATACAGCAAAAGATAACTATTCCTCTATGGATAGGCAGGACTTAACATAAAGGCCTTGTAATTTGTAGAAAAATAATGAAAACCCAGTATATTCATATATTGTGTGTAAATATTCACATAAATCACAAACACTGTTTACATTTTCCTATATCAGCTAAATCTCAATGATCAAGTCACATTTTCACTTCTTACACATTTATGTCTCTGACAATATACAAATTATTGCTCCTAATGTAAAGAAGGCCATTATCGATGAGAGTCGCCTAAGAGTAGAAGACTAGTCGACGAGGTCGATCCTATCGATCGTCCGATGAGGGCGCGCGTCCCCGTTGTGGGCACGCACCGGCCGCGCCCACGTGTTCACGCACCCGTCGGCGCACGCGGTCAAGAAATACTCGGCGCGGAACAGCAGTGCCGTCAGTCTCTCGTGCGCTACCTTCTTGCACACTAGAGGCTCCAGCACCGGGCATTCGTCAAAGCGAGGGCACGCCGGCGTCCCTATCAACTTCAACGGATCGTACGCATCACTTGACTGCGCTCCCGCCGATTTCCCTCTTAAAGCGACAGAGTTAGACGCTGAACTCTTCTGCTCTGACGGTTTCGTCAGACTAAAGTTCCGGCGATGATCCGATCGACGTTCGCCGAAAGAGAATCCGGCTAATCGTTGCGTCAGAGAATTGACTCCTAACGAACCACTGCCTTCATCTTTTGCTTTTCCAACGCTTATGTTTAAGGTGGATACGTTGTTGACTTTTGAAGTTTTGGCGTTCTGTTTGCCGCCTGAAGGTTCACCGGATGCGTTCGTATGTGCGCTCAACTCGAGTTTGTGACCGATTTTATTTGATTTCGCGCCTTTTGGAGGCAATTTCATTCCCGGAGCTCCGTTGGGAGAGAATGCAGCTTGACTGTTAGGGGAGAGATGCGCAGAGGCACGCGCCCGCATCGGCGGTTTAAGAACGTCTTCAGTCAAGTCCCACAAGCACAGTTGAGTGTCCTGCGATACACTACCTAACCTATAACACTGAACACTCTCACTTTTTTGTCTGTCGTCTTCAACTCCTTCCTCACTCTCTGGATCGGTGAAACTGACTACGTAAGGATCAAACGCCACCACTGAAACCCACGACCTATGTCCCTGACCTCTTGCCACCACTCGCCTTTCGTTGAATGACCACACAGTTACCAAATCGTCCTCACCACCCACAACAACATATTTGCCGTCGGGCGACCAGCAAACACAAAGGAACCCCCCAAAATACGATCTCCCTTTTCCAATCAATTCCATCGTATCGTAATGGAATACTCGAAGGAATCCATCTTGAGATACTACGGCTAAATTCGCCCCACATGGAGAAAAAGCAAATTCATTAATACAGCTGCCATCTACACCGATGACCCACCTGTATAGTGGATTTCTCGTAGATTTGGTTCGACACGTGTGAATTGAGTAACCGTCTCCTTGTTTAAAAAGTTGATAGTGTGGAGCTGTGGTGCCACAGGTTAGCTCCTCGTTGTAAACGTACAGCTGACCTGACGCGTGCGATGTAATGAAAAGGTTACTAGATCCTGGCACCCACTTGATGCAAGTCACTCGTGTTTTATCAATCAGTCTCTGTAACAAAAATAAAAATAATTTAAAAAAAAAAACACCTCTTTCGGCGCACAAAATATGTCTCTACAAATCTCTAGCCATAGAAAATTTGTAAATGTTGTCTGTCACATAACCAAACAAATTAAACTTACTTTTGAATTTGTAAACATTCAATGGTACATGGTCTGTTTTGAAAATAAATTCTAGCGTAAGTATGTTTTTTCTTGCAAATCATTACAACTAAAATATATAATTCAATGTTTAAACAGAATAAGAAGTGCCGAGTTTAGATAGCGCGAGATAGGAGATATCAGTCACAGGCTGGCTGAATATGGTTCCGGAACAGTAACAGAATTGGCTAAATGTAAATATATAATTGGTTAAAAAAATCCAGCCAAATTGAAAAGTAGATATCTAGATTAAAGAAACTCTTCGCTGCACTTGCAACTCACCTCTTCATTATATAATTTACTTAATTCCCTTTTGATGGGGTCTATGAGTTGAATTTGGCCAGTAGAAAATCCTATAATAAGAGAGACACTGTCTTGAGTCATAGTAACACTATTGAAATCGTGGCATGTTGGGTTTGTGCCTTTGTACATCTTCTTGTCCACAGGCTTTGTGAGATCAGCTGCCTGCAAGTAAATAAATAAACTGAATTTTCAATCATCTCTTTTTTTACTTTGACCTTTTGTTTTCATAAGAAAAAAAAAAAGGAAAAGTAGCTTTCATCTCTTCTTCAACTAAACAAAAAAGAATATCTGTCCTCAAGCTAATTCATTTGAAGGATACTGAGAGTTGGTATGACATTGGTATCCATGATTGATGATTACTAATTACAATAAAATTTATTTGCTTTATACAAAATTAAAGTCGCACTAAAGATAACCTTACGTCACTTTGACATGCAGTAGGGTCCATTTGACAAAATTTAATCCATTTAACCGTTTCGGTACCGAAGGTATATTATGATAATAGACACATTAGTTGGCCTGAAAAGCCAGTGTAGTGCTGCCACCCATTAATGAAAAAGACAATTTTTCAAACTACGTATATCAATTCCATGTATCATACATATCATACGGTTTAAAAAGGTTTTGCTTTTTAGTGCACTTATGTTTTTTTTTGGAGTATCAAAGTAGTAACTAATATGGATCTTATTGACCTACTCTGTTTCTACAAGTTTTATAAAAATTATCAAACATTTAAAACATAAAAAAATATAACTCTAACAATAGGCAATGGACTGCCTAGGGTTTCTCAAAGTGGGGTACGCCAGTCAATTGTAGGGGGTACGCGACAAAATTTACATAATGGCGGCGGTGGCTTAGCTAATTTGCACGTGCAGCAGGCATGAAGGCATGCTACAGAAAGTACACTTGCTGCTAAGAGGCAGGATATTAGCGCAGTTTGTTGAGCTTCGTCATAAAATATATTTATTTTTAAGGGATGATAACTTTAACCTCAAGTTCAGGTTTGAGGATGAAACCTGGCTTCAAAGAGTAACATATTTAGCTGTCATTTTCTCTTGTCTTAATGAAACTCATGCTTCTATGCAAGGTTCCATATGAAGCATATTCACTCTGCAGGACAAAATATACACTCTATTCAAAAAGTTCTGGACGAATTTTTTGCGTCCAACAAAATCATTGGATGCCGAAATTAAAGCTGAAATTGTTTTTTATCTTGCGCAGCTTTCTGATGAACTGATAAGATACTATCCCGATATTGGTAATCCTGATGACTGGATTCGAAACCTGTTTATGGTCACAACAGCCAGCAATAATGTTGGTTTAACCATATTGCAACATCAATCATTGCTGAAAATGTCTACAGATCAAATCCTTCAAGCTAATTTTAAAAAGGTGAGTCTTATTGATTTTTGGGTAGCAAGACAAGAAAAAAAACCAGAGTTTTCATATAAAGCGGTGAAATTCCGGTGAGAGTGGGTTTTCACACCTAGTCATGATAAAGACAAAGACGAATATAGAAATCGTCTGCGCTTAATCTAAATTATGATTGAAATTAAGCAAAATTGCGCCGAAAATCGACTGCATTTGCGAAAAAAACAAGCCCACCCAAGGTACCCATATGTATTGCTCTTTTGTTTTTTTCTATTCTTAATCAGTTTTTTAAGGTGGTTCACCTTTTTCTTTATAGTCTTATAGGGGACGTGAAGCTATAAGTTTGAGAAACCTACATGATCCAATTGTATTGGATTGACTGACAATGGAAAAAGGCTCTTGAATGTGTCAAATATCATATTAGAGTTTTTGTCACATTCATTTTGAGCCTGATTCCAATGACAATGGATAATATTAAAATAATTAAATACCTAATTAATCATCTACTCTTTACATAGGTTTTAATGCCTACATTAAAGTTTTTGAATAAAATAAAGTTTATCAAAAAAAATTGAACTTTCCGACTAACATAGCACCGACAAAGCTAGTGTTCAAGAGATTTCTTCAGATATAAAATTAACCACAATAAACTGATTAAACTAAACTACCTAAAAGAGGTCAAGAAAAACACAAAAAATAACTATAATTTTACAGCAGTTATGATTTACAGCACCCTTGCATTTCCCTTTTCCATACTGTAACCCAAGATTATTCTGCTCAACTGGCCTGTTCTTAATATTGTAAACAACTTGAACTGTATAATTATTCAGAAATAGTATTTCTCAGTATAGTATGACAGGTCAGGATTTGTCTGAATTCTCCCGACCTATTATCTGATGTCCAGACACCCACCACATGCAAAGTCTCCTGACAAACAGAATATAACACTACACAAGGGTGCAGCGAAAAGCACTCTCGGTATTGCCCAATGTCCTTAACAGTTCAAAGATTTTGATAATGATCTTTAAGATACTCCTGTCCTTTCGAAATATTTAGCCAAATCAAATATAAAGACTGAAATCAATAACAAAATATGGGCATGAGACCAACAATACCTCCAAAATTTTATTCAGAAATTAAACAGCAAAGAATGTGGAGAATGACAGCATCGCCGACGACATCAAACTCACACGCCGTATCGAACCCTTAAGTCTGAGAAGAGACTCCCTGTGTGTGTTCTATCACTTGTTTAATGGGATGTCTTCTGAGGTTTTGGTCAAAATGATGCCCACGGATACTTTCTACCATCACTCTCTCATTATTCTAAGGGAGTGCATCCTTACACATTAGAACCTAAATGGTCACATAAAGTGCAGTTTCAAAAAAACTTGCTCCGGGAATGTTTAAGGTTGTGGAATGAGCCTGCCCCGTTTTTCTCTAAGTGTAATCCTTAGAAATAAAATAGTGATATTTTATTTGAGAGTTTAATGTCAGCTAATTAAAATATAAATAATGAATCATTTAAAAAATTCAATTAATATATGTTTAAGTCTAATTATTATTATTTTTAATAAATTATAAATATTTTTTAGGGTTCCGTACCCAAATGGCAAAATACGGAACCCTTATAGATTCGTCATGTCTGTCTGTCTGTCCGTTTGTATGTCACAGCCACTTTTTACCGAAACTATAAGAACTATACTGTTCAGACTTGGTAAGTAGATGTATTCTGTGAACCACATTAAGATTTTCACACAAAAATAGAAAAAAAACAATAAATTTTTGGGGTTCCCCATACTTAGAACTGAAACTCACAATGTTTTTTTTTCATCAAACCCATACGTGTGGGATTTTTTTATAGTTTACTGTCACTAGTAGGATTGTTGTCTATAATCCACTAGTCAAGTCTATTTTTTAAATTGTTGACGGATCTATCATTGCATCTATCACTTCTTGTGGCAGCTTGTTCCACAACATCATCACTCTATTATTGAAAGAGTGATATCCACTATTGGTCTTGGACTTCCAGGGAGCTAGTTGCGCATTGTTATTCCGTCGCGCACAAGTAGTATCACTTGGCTTGAAGATAGTGAGTAGGTTTGAGCAGTTTTATTTGCCTTAAAGGAAGGATCTTGTTTGTTTCAATGAGATCACCTTGTCTATGCCTATGTCTTGTAGAGTTAGTAGTTTTAAGATCTTGAGTCTTTGTTCATATGGCATCTTCAGCAAGCAGTAAGGTATTTTGGTAGCTTTTCTTTGCACACTCTTTAGTATATTTATTTCCTTGAAAAAAAAGGGGTTGCAAAAGTGAGGGTAGTATAGGGGTTACTGTTATTATAAATTAGTTTTTCACCTCGATAATTTTCGGTACTGTAATAAGTTAAGACATGAACTAAAAAAATATTCATATTTTTGTATCTTAAAATATAAAAAAACAGCTCGATTCTCAATCTGGAAGTGGAGAAATATAAAAAGATAGTTTTCGTGAGATTGTCAATTAATTGATATAAGGTAATATAGAATATAGTGCAATTAATTATGGAAAACCCAATATACTTAATAGATATTTATCGATATCATATTGATTACAATCAGTCTTTTTGTTGTCTATGTCACTGCACTGGCATAAAGTAAATTAAAATTAGCAACTGCTATTGTTTGTTTACTCACTTGTTTCGTATTTTACAATGCATTTTGAGTTGTGGAACGGTGGTAAAGAGGAGATCTCCTGCCAGGCGAGGCTGGCGAGTGTGTCACTTAGAATCGCGACACTGGCCTGAATTAGCGGCAGAAGCGACGAGCAGAATTTTTTTTAAATGATATATTATTTATATTTTAACAGGCCAGTGTCTCGATTTATCGACCTTAGGTCTGGGAAGGGAGTGATGTAGCGGACCATATCGTACCGCTACAAGCAAGGCTGACGTCACGCGTCCTACATCGCGCTATCGAAGTTTCCTTCACAGTTCAGTATATATAGAAACCGAAGCACAAATTAAGTGAACCCGGCGGTCCCCAGGCATAACACCGCTTTAGTATATTTATTTCCTTGAAAAAAAAGGGGTTGCAAAAGTGAGGGTAGTATAGGGGTTACTGTTATTATAAATTAGTTTATCACCTCGATAATTTTCGGTACTGTAATAAGCGCTATCGAAGTTTCCTTCACAGTTCAGTATATAACGAATCCGAAGTACAAGTAAAGTGGACCACAGCGGTCCCCAGGCATAACACCTCGCCTGGCAGGAGATTTCCTCTTTGCCGCCGCTCCACAGAGTGTTTTTCCAATTGTTTTTAATTTTCAACAACCACTGCTTTGTTTTACACAGATTAGAACCCTGCTTACATTGTGCGACCCTTGCTTTCTTACACTGGACACCGAATATGGCTCACGAGTTTGACTTGGAATTGTTATTATGGATATTTTAAATTTCTGGACAATATTTTAATAATAATAGAAGATAAATAAAATACTAAATGAATTTTTGGTTTTTTTTTATTTTATGTTGACAATGTGCCTCAGCCCACTGCAGGGGCACAGGCCTCTCCTTGGAGAAGGTTAAGGCCATGGTCCACCACGCTGGCCTAGTGCGGATTGGCGGACACTGTCGATCAAGTGGCGTCGAGTGGTCAGTGTCAGAGTTTTCAAGCCGCCCACAACACCTCTTGGCTTAACAACTGCTGTCATGTGACAACAGCCAGACTGACTGTTTAACATGCCCTCCAAAGCACGAAGATGTTCAGGTGTGCTACTAGGTGGTCAGCCATCCAGGTACTGACCACACCCGACGTTGCTTAAGTTCGCATATCGTTTCTAATAGACAAAAGCCACTGGGCCACAAGGTCTTTAACCATAAAATCACCATGCTTCGCCCTCAGGAATCAACTGTTGTTGAAGATTGTAACATTACCTTACTTTTCCTAAACCTCTAATAACTCTGCTCTCAGATTGTCTAAAGTCACAGAATTTTCAGCAAGGGACTAATAAGTCTGAATCTATTAATTCACACCATTATCACTCTTTACATTCAGGCTCAAGATTGTATACAATTGTTTCCATCTCCTTCAATTGTTAAGTCAGTTTCACTTCTTGCTAGCCTGGCATTTAGTTATGTAACTCTTCACATTGTTTAGGATTTTGATCACCAAATGCAGAGAGAGGTTGAGCCAGTTCCAACCGGTTTGTAAAGAACTTGATAGCTAACTATTAACAATCTTGGTTTACAGCTATCTTGCCCAATCTAACCACTTCATGAATCTCATTTGATTGCACTCCATGGGAGCATGCCTATTATGATCTCAGAAACAAATTTGAGGTCATTTTTCTGCCTGTCTGCTGTTTCTGTAGAATTGGATTCTGGTGCTCCAACTAGCATGATATTGCAGGACACACATTCTCTTCCAGCAATTTCTTCTAGCAGTTCAGAGGTATCCAATTTGTTGGTAACTTTTTTGTTAGCAAGGTTGCCTCCTGGGTGAATAATTTTTCAGTAAAATTTTGTACATCTTGTTTAATTTGCTCCACAGATTTTATAAGCGAGGGCACTTAAAAAAGACCCTCTCGGCAAGGGGAACAAAAAAAACATGGTTCTTGTGGTTTTAAGCCCCATCACTTTCATCTCGTTGCTTGTCAGATCACTGCTAGTGATGCATAGGTTACGTTTACATCCATCATATTGCACTACTTCATCTGCATTTAGGTTTTTTACACACTGAGATGCAACTTTTTTTTTTTAAGTAATTCTAATGCCATGTTATCACTATGATTAGGTCTTATTTTACACTAGTAATTTCCGTGGAGAAGTTTAGATAATATTTACACAGGTTTATGTGAAAACCATGAAAATTGAAAATTAAGCCATTGATTAAAGCATCATCTCATTTCAATAACAACAATCCCAAACTCACAAATGGTATCAAACCTTTAACTATGAAGAGGGAATTTGCATTCCTGTTTGTGTTCTATCATTAATATAATGGGCTGTGTTCCGAGGAACTATTCAAAATGATGCTAATGGCTTCTTTCTACCATCGTACCACACTTACACTCTACAACTGAAATTTCCTATTTCTTGGTCTAATGACGATGTCTGTCACTTGCTGTAAGGCATCGTCTTCTAGCTTGGCTATGACAAATTGGAATTGCTCTTTGTCCCTCAGCCTCATTAATGCTGCCTCTGTACGGACAAACCATACCCTGAGTTGGTCTGTCCAGAATTCTGGTATCCTAGCTGTTAATGATATTGCTGCTAGGTCTTTTTCATTGCTGCCAGTTTTCACTGCTTGTTTGACTGCCATTTTTTTTTAATTTGCTTGTATCCAGCTTGGCTCCTTGCTGTAGTGCAGGTGAAAGTTGTGTTTTCCTCACGGTTCACTGTTAATGACTGATGAGATCCATAAATTGTTGGGGTCACCAATATAATGACAATGGTCGTTAGCTTTTTAGCAGCAGGTTGAAGAAAATAATAATCAACTGACAAGCTAATATTGTTGTATATTTTTCAGTAAAGTTACAATCAGTATGTATAAGTAACCAACAGAGTAAGCACTTATCTTGACTAGGAGGTAAACTCCTAACTAACTAGGAGTAAAAGTGATTAGATTTTTAAAAGGTCAACAACATGCGAGCAATGCTCTTGGTGTTGCAAGTGTCCATAGGCTACGGTAACCTCTAAAGATCAGGCAAACCATAAGTTTCTTTGCCACCTTAGTAGAATAAAAAACAAAAATCTCAAAATTTTTATTACTGTAGAATTCTGTTTTCCATAAATATTTAGTTCTTTGCAATCTGACATTTGATTTGATGCATCCTCTTTTACACAAATAAATAAAAATGAGCAGTACAGGCTACTTTCTAAAAAATATGAATGAAATCAAAAAGTATATACAGAAACACTTATAAATAGCATTTCTTCAGGCTTCTAGGTATATAAAACAGATAACAAATAACCCCACAATACCAACATTTTGAATTTTGATCCAGTTATTTTGATTTTACGATCTGGCAACCTATAATTATAGAGCACTGCAAACATAAACAAAACCACTTACCTTCTTGATTCCTCTGTACACATAAACATAAAGTTCTTTCCCATGATTAAAACAAATCCTATCATCACTGCCATGACCGTCGGAGCCCGTCGATGCTTCGTCCACCCCTGAGGGCAGCGTCACCAACGACACACGAACGTGTGAAGAACCGGAACTACTGCTATAACCCACACGATTTGGCCGAGAATATTCAGACAGAGTCATCAAACGATATGTGCCTTCCCTAGTCACAAATTGAGTCTTTACATCATCCTTCCCTCCTGAATCAGATTGTACAGCCATGTTATCATATTAATATCTTGTTTTCATATAGCTAGCCGTCCGAGAAACCTCTGCAAACTACATTAAATCAACTTCATGGGTTACGCAGAGATACATGATTTAAACAAGCGATACAATGAATAATTTCACTTAAGGCTACGGTAAATAAGTAAATCATATGACTTTTTCCTACAAAAATCTTAAATTAAATATTTGTAATCACGTCTAACTTTTTCCTATAAAAAAATCCTTATGTCAATTTATTTTTTCATTGTGGCTTTTTGGTGTTGCCATTATTTCCTTCCTTCCTTATTTATTGAATGAAAATTAGAACTAGTTTTCACAGTCCTAGTCTATGTATTTCAAACATAGATAGAGAATAAATGGACAGTGCATTTCCTAGCCAAATGTGATAAAAAAAAAGGCAAGAAGCTTATATATTGATGACACTTGAGAGTGCACTATGAATACACCTTTCTGAGTGTATGTAGGTTGCCAACATTTCGTACAAGGGCGGATCCGGAGAGGGGGCACTGAGGGCAATTGGAACGCTAGCTCCGATAAAACAATTCCGATACTGAGTGGATCAATATTGTAACATAGGAATCAGTCCAATTTTCTATTAAAGTTTTTCAACAAGACGCCAACTATGCTAGCCTGCGCTCCACCCTGCATGCAATGTAATGTCTCACTTACTACTTATTGTAACAACTGAAGAGTTACAGAACGCCATTTAACTCGGGCTTAAAAATTTGACAACATTCGGAAGTCACTGGTGGATGGTGAGGCCAGGTTGCACGAAATAAACATTAAGAAACTCTCGTGCAAGCAAGCGAGATGCACAAAACAATTAACTCAAGTCTCGCAATAAACTTGCGAAGCCGAATAAAAAAAGACGGCTATTAATATCAATAGTAGTAACTACACTACCTACAAAATTCTGAAAGATTCTATTGGCTTCCGAGGACAACAAATTTTCCAAGTTGACTAGTGAATAAATATAGGCAAAATGCAATTGTAAGCATCTTAGAAACCTCTTATATAATGCAATTATGTTGGTACTGAGGGATGACAAAAAAGACTAAATTGATGGGAGTTTCTTTTGATGAAAACAAATAAACCAACCGCTGCAAAACAAGGTGTAAAATTAACAAGAACTTGAGATGGAAATAGAGAAATCTGAAAAATAAGAGAACCTTGTTTATAGACGCCAATTTTGTCTTTTTCAAAACAATAATAATGATAAAAATTGCCTGTAAAATTAGTGTATCTGATATAGGCATGCAATGTAATGTTGCACGTATCTAATATCAGTTTTGCCAAGTAGTGTTTTTCGTGAACTGAATATTTTTGAAGATTCGTTCCAAGTTTACCATACCTTATAAATAAAATAAAAGCCATAACATTTTTACTCAATCAATCAAGTTTCTTTCGAAAAAACATGTACGGTTATTTGCAATAGTCCATACATAGTGTAAAGATTAAAATTGCGTGGAGCCATTCTGTAAATCTCGCACTCACACATTAACATTATCAGAACTGTCAATAATATTAACCTTAAATCGACAAAATTAGGTTTAGTTTTCTTTATACTAACCAGTTTATTTAAACCGTTCTTATATCTTTTGGTTTCTTAACCTAACAAATTAATAAGGTGTAAACTGCAGTGTTGTTCTACATACGTATTGTTTATTTCGCATTAAATGTTATCTGCCCGGTGGAGTGATCCATAGGCGCTGCGACTTAAACCGGCGAGCCTATAGTTCATCCGTATTGAGTATTTTTGTTAGGAATTACTTTTTTTTATGTTTTGACATCTAGTTCTGTCTGAAATGGACGAGTTGGTATGAGAACTTTTTGTTTTGTTTGCAAGAATTAAAACACTGCATGTGCATCAAATAAAAATGGTTTTTATTAAAATTTTATAAATCATAAATAATGTTTTTGATAAATGTATCTTTTTTCTATATATATATATTTCCTTTGGTTATAGCTTAAGTATTCGTTTTCGTAATGAAAAGAAAATTGAAACTTAACCAAAAGAATAAAAAAAATACGTCACCATTCATTAGGTAACGCTGCTATATTTTGAAAAACAAAGTAAAAAAAAATATGTTATGTCTTAGACATATTGAAACGTAAAAAATATCTGTAAGAGAAATAGTACTTTATTTTTAGGGTTCCGTACCCAAAGGATAATCAGCGGAACCCTATTACTAAGACTCCGGCTGTATCCTCATGAACCGTGATAGTTAGACAGTTGAAATTTTCACAGAAGATATATTTCTGTTGCAAACAAATACTAAAAAACAGAATAAAATAAATATTTAAGGGAGCTCCCATACAACAAACGTTTTGTTTCGTTTTTGCTCGATTTTAAAAACGGCAACAGGTAGACGCTTAAAATATTTACAGAATATTGAGTTATATAGTTACTCTAAAAATAAATAATTAAATTAAATAAAAAAAAAATTAAGGGGAGCTCCGATACAACAAAAGTGTTTTTTTGCCGTTTTTATAGATAGTGGTACGAAACCTTCGTGCGCGAGTCCGACTCGCCTATTTAATATAACCTCCATTATTTTCAATTACAGCAAGCAAGCGCCGCCGCATAGATCCGACTATATTAGAACAGATCTGTTCCTCTAATATTGTCCCAAATTTCTACACAGTGAGCCTCTAATGACTCTGTAGTTCTTTTATTTCGCATGTCCCATCTTTGCACCATCAAACCCCATAGGTTTTCTATGGACCAACCGCAGTTATCCACTCCCACATATTAAGTTATATCCGTCCAGATTCCATATTTGGGATAACATTTTCTTCTGCATAACGAGTTCCCTCCCTCCCGTTTTCAGATGATTCAAACGACTTCTCATCGGTGAATAAGGTGTGCTCCCAGTCAAAATTTAAATGCTCCCTTGCAAACAACAATCTATTTTGTTTATGGGTATTAGTTAAAAACGGTTTTTTAGCTAGCTTTCTATGTCGCAATCCTTCAGTATGCAGAGCTCGACGAACAGTATGTGTTAAACATGTTCCCAAACACAGCAGACGGTATGAAAGCATTATTCGACCATAAATCTTCCTTGAGTCGCATCAATTTGCCGCGAGAGTCCATTTCGAGGTCGAGTTGATAAATTCCCCTACTCTTGGTAGTGTGAGACCCAACGCTTTACGGTAATCCACTAAAAACCAAATAGCCATATTAAAATAAACATTTTTCAAACTACTGAATTATATTTTCAATTTTTTAAGATATTTACTTACAAATGTAAGTGGTATTAAAAAAAAATGATATTGTAACCCATATTATATAGTTCTATAATACGCATCCTCTCTTGAATATTAATATTGGCCTGCATATTATTTTCAGCAAAGAAATTTAATAAAAACACCAAACAACCTTGTCAACACAAGCAGTAACACATCCACAACGACAAATGGCTACCTATGTAGTGACCGCATCTAACTTAGTAGCTAAATAAAAACACCAAACAACCTTGTCAGCACAAGCACCCCCAAAAACACATCGGCAACAACAAAAATAAAATGTCTACTCACCTAGTGTCTGCATCTATCTTAATAGCTATTAGAAAATAAGTCTAAGCTGTTTAACTGAAGTAAATATTCATAATTCGTAAAATTTAACAAAAACAAAAAGAAAGGCATAAGGTGAGATTCGAATCCACAACCTGCATTGCACTGAGTACACGTATTAAGATCTGATACGTCTATCCACTAGGCTACGGATACGATAATTTTCTTTATAAGATTATTATATACAATATTAAATGAAACTAATATTACTCAGGTTCTACAAGACATATTACTTTATTTCTTTAAGTGTGTGAGTGACTACGCCTTGCCATTCTATTTTGTTTTGAAATTCTATATGCAGTTTTGCAACTGACCGGACATTATTTTATTTATTGTTTATCGGTGGTGGCTCAGAGGTTTCGATTTTACCTTGCGTGTTTCGAGCCCCGCGCATTACTCTTTTTCATAGTTTCTCAAGTACATTGATTATTCACGCCTGCATATGTCATAAAAAGACATATGTGAGTCCACAATCCACACTGGGCCCGCGCGTGGACTATGGCAAAAATCACCCTTGGTGAGGGTAGGCCGTGTCCCAACAGTAGGAACGTATAAGGCTAATAAGGATTATTTTATCTTAATTGATTTGAAGCTTTCTTTATTTTATTAGTAGAATAAAAGTAGGAGTGCAGGAGTTTTTACGAAACGTTCGTTTTCTAAGAGATAGATAAATAATATAGTAGGAATAGTTTTATTATCTTGTTTTTTTTTAATTATTGATTGTTGTCTTAAGTTTATTCTAAGTTTATTTATAAATTAGTTAGTAGTAGATAATAATGAGAAATATGATTTTTAGCCTCTCGGGCATCGCCGTCCCGCACGCGCCATCTCCACAAAGCGTCGAGGCTTTTCGAAGAGGACAGTATTTTTTTCTTGCCATAATAAAATGCTCGTTATTCAAAAACTAAATAAGCTCCAGTAATAAGGCGAATATATCATCATTTCGTCTCAGTGGAAGCGCCTCTAGGCTCCTCGGACTATTGTCTCGTTCGGACTCAAGTGTCATGTACACAACCTGATCCATCTGGCCCAACTAATTGGCGTTGTGTGTGGCATTATAAGTCGGCAGACTGGAATGGATTGCGAGAATTTTATGCATCGTACCGGTGGAGGCCGCAGAATTAATAGACATAGACATAGACAGACATTTATTTGGCACCAGAAAACACACACAATATAAAACAAAACACAAAAATACAAAAAATTTAAAACACACGAACAAAAAAATAACAAAAAAATAATAAATTTAAAAGCAGGACTATACAGAATATTGTGAGTGCTATGATGCCAAAATTGGACATCGACTCAGCATATGCTGCAACACGAGTGTTACAGCGCTGATTTTCAGCGACGCCCATGGTGGAGGTGTATCCGCGAGACTTGTAGTCGTGTGTATTGTTAAATATATAATTATACTTACTTATAATGATAACTAATTGCACATAAATATAAAAGATAAATTAAAAATATGAGTATACATATAAGATAAACATATCCATACATACGTGCATATAAATACATTTACACATACATATACATATATATATACCGAAACAAACAAAAAGCCAAATAGACTACATATTAACGAATAAGAAGGAGAAAATATCAAATCTAGAAGTTATAAGCAGACTAATGTTCCCCAGTGACCACCGTCTTATAAGAAGCACTTTGAAAATGTCATCTGTAAAGAAGAGTAGAGCAAATTTTAATAATACTAAAACTCAGTTTAGTATAGCAGAAAACAACAAGCAGTTCATAGAAGCCTTGAGTATAAACAGTAAGAAAATAGAAATAGAAAAAAATGAAAATGTAGAGTCCTCCTACAACAAGATTAAAGAATTAATAATTACTAGTTTAGACCACATTCAGAAAACACAACAAACAAAACATGACACCACTCCTAAGTATTTAAAAAATCTTATCTCAAGAAGAAATGAATTAATAAAGAAAAGAAACTTAACTGAAGAAGAAAAAAACGAACGTACCTACCTCTACAAAAATATTTATAGGCTAATGAAAAAAGAACGCACAGAACGTAGACTAAAAACGATTGAAACCCATCTCAAAACATCAGGAAGCTTAAAAAAGGGTCTCAAAACACTTAATACCACCAAAAAATGGATTCCTAGTCTAAAAAATGACTCAACTAACAATATGACATTTTCAAGATCAAAAATAATAGAAATAGCCTCAACTTTTTATAAGAATCTATACAAATCAAAAGACACAGACTTGGATAATTTACCATTCAACCAAAATTCTCTTAAACTTGATAGATTTTCTACGCATGAGGTAATGAAAAAAATTAACTGCTTAAAGCCCGACAAAAGTAATGGACCTGATCGCATCCCTAATGAAGCAATAAAAGCAGGTAAATTTATATTAGCACCACTCATAACCAACTTATTCAATAAAATCCTTGACGACAGAACAATACCTGAACAGTGGGCAAAATCTGTTATTATTTTACTCTACAAAAAAGGAGACCCTGCCGATATTGGAAACTACCGACCAATCAGCTTACAGTCAAATATGTATAAATTATTTGCTTCATGTCTCGAGGAACGCTTGGCGCTGCTTACAGATAAATGCCAGCCGCCAGAACAAGCTGGATTCAGAAAAAACTTTTCTACAATAGATCACATTCACACTTTAAGCCTAATTATAGAAAAATATACAGAATACAATAGGCCACTCTACTTATGTTTTATTGACTACGCCAAAGCTTTCGACTCGATATCTCACAATAGCATATGGAAAGCTCTACAAGAGTGCGAAACACCGTCAGAAACTATAGATCTTCTAAAAGACATTTATACAAAAAGCAAAAGTCGTGTAAAATTAGAAAAACAGGGCCCCGAAATAAACATATGCAGAGGCGTCAGACAAGGTGACCCCCTGTCACCAAGAATTTTCATAACTGTTCTCCAAAATGTAATGAAAACTTTAAACTGGGAGAGAAAAGGTATCAACATAAATGGAGAATGTCTCAGTAATCTTCGGTTTGCTGACGACATTATACTTTTTTCTGAAACAGCATTACAATTGGAGATTATGATTAACGAACTACAGAAAGTAAGTAGTGCAATCGGCCTAGAACTAAATACTACTAAGACTAAAGTCATGACAAACCATCTCACAAAACCAATATATGTTAATAACTATGTATTAGAGTATGTCCAAAACTACGTATATCTAGGCAAACAAGTATCATTCTCAACGTCTAGTCACCAAAATGAACTAAACAGACGTATTAATATAACCTGGAATAAATTCTGGAGCAATAAGGAAATCTTAAAATCTAAACTCCCAGTAAAACTTAAGAAAAAAATTCTGGACTCATGTTTACTACCGTGCCTGACATACGGATGCCAAACCTGGATATTTAACCAAAACACAAAGAATAAAATACAAGTATGTCAGAGAGCAATGGAACGTAGCATACTAAACATACGTAAAAAAGATAAAAAAAGAAACTTAGACATAAGAAAAACAACTAATGTTATAGATGCTTTAGAACATTCTAAGAGACTAAAATGGAAATGGACAGGTCATGTAGCACGCATGGATAGAAATAAATGGACTCAAAAAATAACTACTTGGGCAGGACCACCAAATAAAAGGAAAAGAGGTAGACCGAAGGAAACATGGATGAATGAAATACACAGAATTGCCGGTCAAAACTGGATCACGAAAGCACAAGACAGAAAGCTGTGGAGTAAAATGGAGGAGGCCTTTACCCGTTGAGGGGTTCTTAATGAATAAAGTTTTAAGTAATAAAAATATATATATATATAACTAAAACAAGCATGGTAATATAATAATTTTATCATTTAAGTAAAATATTGTAAACTACTAGATTCTAAACGTGTTCATTATGGAAATAAATGAGGCTATAATAATAATAATAATAATATATAAATATACACATATAAATCATTACCTTACTATAACTTGGCAAGAATTATATTTGAGAGTTGATTTTGGCCACTGCAAATTAAACTCTGTTTTTGAAATTCCAAAAAATATCTTTTTAATTTTGACTTAAAAGTTTTTAAATTATTCAGATTGCGAATAGGTGGAGGTATATTGTTCCAACACTTGGTGGCTGAGTATCTAAAACTGCCTCGAAAAGCGGTCGTGTGGTGCTGAGGTATTTTTAATACGCTGTCAATGGTTCTCATACTCCGCACGTTGTCTTCTCTACGCCAAATAAATTTTATATTTAGGTATTCTGGTTTACCGAATTTTACTACGCCAAACATAAGTGTCGCCAGGTGCAATTCCCTACGAGAATTCATGTTGAGCATATCTGCGTTATTTAAATATGGGCTCACGTGACTACGTGAAGGGATATAAAAAGCGAACCTAGCACACGCATTTGTACTCGTTGGACTACCCGTGAAGTTTTTGCCAGCAACCTGGGACCATAAACAACATCGGCATAAGCTATCTTATTTAGGATTAACGAGTCACAGAGTCTTATGCGTAGGTCCTCACTGAGAAAGCCACGTACTCGGTATAATACCTTTAACCTATAGAAGCAATTTCGAGCGATCTCAAGCACGTGACCTTCAAAGCGTAACCCATCGTCCATCAGCACGCCGAGGTTTCGAGTTTCTGTGACGCGTTCAATCTATAATACATACCAGACAGCACAGTGCCTTGCGGGACACCAGCATTAATGTCCATGCTATCAGAGCAACTACCGTCAACTACAGTTCGTATGCGTCTGCCGGACAAAAAGCTAGCCACCCATTTGCACAAACCCTCGGGCACTCCGTAAGATGGCAACTTCGATAGAAGACCGCGGTGCCAGACCCGATCGAACGCCTTCGCTATGTCCAGGCTACATGCCAATGCCTCCCCCTGACTCTCAATGGCTAGTGCCCATCGGTGTGTGAGATACACTAGAAGGTCACCAGTCGAGCGACCGTGGCGAAAGCCATATTGACGGTCACTGACCAGATCGTGTACTTCTAGGTATCTTAGAAGCTGTGTGTTGATCACACGCTCCATCACCTTAGAGAGGAGAGAGGTAATAGCGATAGGCCTGTAATTCGATGGATCTGATCTATCGCCCTTTTTGGGCACCGGGTGCACATTCGCAGTCTTCCATGAAGACGGAAATTGCCTAGTGTGGTAGGAAAGCGCGAAGAGGCGCGTGAGTACAGGACATAACTCAGGAGCACACTGCTTAAGCACCACTGCTGGTATACCGACTGGCCCACTCGACTTATGAACGTCTAGAGAGAGCAACGCCCGCCTGACCTCCCGCTGCGTTATGGAGATTTCCGGCATGGTCTTACCGCACCACGGTATAGTAGGTGGTACAGCGCTTTCATCGTTCATATTCGAGTTCGAGGCAAAGAGACTGCCCAGTAGATCGGCTTTCTCTTTAGCATTATGGGCCAAGTCACCATCGGTCTTTCGCAGTGGTGGTAACGACGACTGGCAGAAGTTCCCTTCGGCAGCTTTGGCAAGCGACCAGAAAGCACGACTCCCAGAAGGATAGCTCGCAAGTCGCCCACCTATTTTGCCGATGAATTGGAATTTTGCTCTGGCAGTTGCTTTCTTACTGGACCTCGAGGCAGCATTTAATTTGCGTTTTAACTCAGAAATATTCGGATCCTTATTATTGCGAGCCGTGGTCCAAGCCTCATACGCAGTTTGCTTAAGAATTTTAGCTTCTCTGCAAGACCTATTAAACCACGATCGTTTTTTGACGCCGGCAGCTACTCGCAGGTTAGGAATGAAACATTCCATACCAGCGAGGATTGTCTCAGTGACTACGGCTGCGCAGACGTCGGGATCATCTGAGCTAATGCAGAGCTGCCTCCACGGGTACGATGCATAAAATTCTCGCAATCCGTCCCAGTCTGTCGACTTATAGTGCCACACACGACGCCAATTAGTTGGCCCAGAAGAATCGGGTTGTGTGCATGACATTTGAGTCCGAACGAGACAGTGGTCCGAGGAGCCAAGAGGCGCATCCACTGAGACGAAGTATCCGTCCGGACGAGTAGTCAGCAGAAGGTTCAGTAAGGAGCTCGTATGGTCCTCTATATCTGGTATTCTCGTTGGAGAAAGTACCAGCTGAGAGAATCCATAGATCAGAGCAAATTCATGAGCTGATATCCCTGCGTAGTTGTTGGTTGGAGAACTGAGACACTCACGATGGTGGGCGTTGAAGTCTCCCAAAACAAGTAGTTCTGCTGTGGGATATTGCTCTAGTACTTTGTCAGTCGTCAAACTCAGGTGTGTGAAGAGTCGAGTTACGTCCGTGTCACCGCTATGAGACCTGTATAGGCACGCATAGATACGAGTGTGGCCGCCGTGATCTACGCGCACCCACAATATTGACAGGTCCCTGTCTTCAAGGCTATGAAGTCGGCGACAGCAGATATCCTCCCGGACGAACATACATACACGGGCACGACTCAAAAAATTGAGCTCGAGTTTGTAGCCGGGATAATGAAGGTATGATGTGGCGGCCGGGTAGGATATCTGCGTCTCCGTTAGAAAGAGGATAGTCGGCTGCGCAGTCTCGAGGTGATGGTGGACTGCATTAAGATTTGAGTGAATAACCCTGATATTGCAAAAATCCACATTGTATGTGGATGAAGTAGCCGCTGTAAAAACTCTTTTCCTTTTTCTATTCCTGGCCATTTTATATAAAGTTACTTATACTAGGGATGAGGATTCACTGCACAGACAGCTTAGAAGACAAAAAGGTGCGGTACTAAGACTGCCAAAGCTCAACACAGATGATACGGTTGCTGGCATGGCGGGCGGAAGGGCCCCTGATCCCCTTCTGTTGTAGTAGCCGGGTCCACTCCGGTCTCCTTCTCCGGCACAACTACCACTTCAGAGACTTTACACAGGCTGGCGTATCAGCCTCCCAGGGCGGAGATTAGGTGATCCCTGGGTTCGGGAACCCGTTCAACCTGCGGGCGGCAAGCGGTCAGCCGTTTCATCAGGTCTCCCTGACCGCCGAACTAGCACGCCGCGTCGACGCCGAGCAATGACAGCGATAAGCACCGCCGGTCCTCCGCTGTCCGCGCAGCGAATCCTCAAAGAGAGCTCTGGCAACCTTACTCACCGCCAGGAACACAGCACTACTCAATGTTAGTGTTATTATGGCCGCGGTTTTCTGTAAGGTGGAGTACTTCCCCAGTTCGGGCCACTCATTCGAGAAGGCTGGTATGCATGAAATGTCTCCACACGAACACCAAAATACTCGATTTCTCATGCACCTGACTTGCATGACTATGTATGAGGGACAGCAACAAAAGTGCCCCCCCCCTAGAAAAAAAAGTCTGCTAAACAGTAGTCAGATGGAACGCCCTAAAAATAAGGCTAGTAAGAAAAAACTGAGCTTACGTAAAAATATTGGTTACATTCGCTTTGGCCGTCGTTGTGTCTTATCAAAATCGCAAAAAATCTACTATTTGTCGTTGTTATCTGGAACGGCATTAGACGCCAAAAAATTTGTATGAAACTAGATTTTAATCATCAAAATAAATTAAGAATGAGTCGTCAAGTAGACTTAAAAGCTTTAGTATCTCACATTGTTAAAGGAGATGGCGTAGACAAATGTAGAATATGTATGGGAGATACTACAGAAGGCCAAGTTTATCTTGGGGACACAGTTATGATGGACGGAGAAAAACACCTTACTCTTGCAGAACTATTGCACACTGTCACAGGCGTTCAGGTTCGTAAAAACCTTTTTTTGGTTTACTTGTATGGGTCGTTCGTCCACGATTCTAATCTAACACATGCGACAAAATAGGTAAGTATTTATTTAAATTATGCTTTTTTTAAAAGTTGGATTGGGATGTACACAAGGGCCGCTGGGGGCTTAGATTTAGTATAGTACCCCACGATTTCGCGGCTCACATTTTTTTAAAAAAGATCTATTTATTAATAGTTTAACTGGAAAGTTTCAGCTTTAGGAAATACAAAGTTTTTTAGTTATGAATTTTTGAAATTGATCGCTTAACTTGCTATCCTGCTCTCAGTGCTGTCTGAGATGGGTTATTGGTGCAATAAAAAAAAAATTTCTAATTTATTAGTTGCTACGCTAAAAACTTTGAGTTAGTAACATTGTTTAATCACCAAAGACAATTTTGTGCACAAATTCAAAAGTAGTGATAAATCTCGGATATTTGAAAAAAAACTTGAATTTAATACCGACTGTCAACCCCGACGCGCCGTGGTCTTGGTCTGCCCTACACCTAGAGTGTTTTAAAGAAGCTGGAGGCTCAGAGGGACAGCAGCCCTTCCACTCCTATGTAACAAAGGCACAGGCAGTCCATTCCCCTCCACAGATTCAGCTTGTTAGGCCCCGGGGTCCAGGGGGTGCTATTCCCACAGCACCCGAGATAAGGCAGAAGTGAAGTTTGTAAAAATAATCTTTCCGGTAGCAGCAGACTGATGTCAAGCTTAGGCTTAGGTGGCAAGGAGGATGATATGTTAGGATGCCTTTAATAGTTTTTGATATGGATGAACTGAATTAGTCACTGTTTCAAATTTGAATATCTCAAAAGAGACAAGTTTTTTCAGCAAAACATCCCTATTATAAACCAGCAATTGCTCTGTCGCTTCATACTTAATTATTTACAAAATTATGAACCCTGTTGAAGTTGATGTTCGGCTGACTTGGCGTAGCCTATTGGAGAACTCAAGGTTTATGTAGGTCCACAGGGCTTGGAGTTATTAAGATCTGAAAATAATGTTAGTTATTATGTACTTAAAATCTTGAGTCTTTTATTTGATAATATTTACAGAAGTCTAATGCAAAAATTGCCCTTTAACTTTAAATAAAAAATCATGAAGTATGATTTTGCTTACAACAATTTAGAAATGATAGGGCATCCCAATGTCCCAATCCCAATCCCCAATTAAAAATAAAAATTAGGTAGTCAATCATAGATTTTGTAAAAAGAATTAAGAAGTCACCAATTTCATACTAAACCTTTACCCAAAAAAACTATACTAATGCATTCTGTAGCCTAATCTGTCTACAATTTTTTTGTGCAGGGCGTTCCTGTAGCCTAATAAGTCTATGAGCTAATTTTTTACATTGCTACTAAGACACATGTGATTGGCAAACATATAAATGTGTTCTCAACCAACCACAGCTATTTTATTGGCATTAATTTGTTCAAAATGTTATGAGAAATTTTTAATTGATTTTCTAATTAGTTTTATCTGAAATCGTAAAAGATTAGTAAAATTAATAATTTATTTTGTAAAAGACTCTATCCAAGACTGAACTCAGCACACATGCCATGTTAGTTTGCCTGCACGCAATTGTGCCACCTGTGTAAATTCTTGTTGTTAAGTAATTATATGTTTTGTGGTAGTAAAATTAAAAAAAATAATTAAAAAAATATAGTTAGTGTAAGTGTAACTTGGCAAATTATTATAAATTTAGTGCTATTTGTGAATTCATTTATGTAAGTACAAGCTGGCATGGCAGACATTGTTCTCCCCTTCAAGTTGATGCCCAGTAGCGCTATCTGTTACAGCAAAGGACTAGCTATAACCCATGGCTGCAGCTGGGCAGATTTCTAGTAGATACTTACCCAATCCGGACATGGTTTATGTCAAAAAACTTACATACACTGCCATCTGTTAGAAATATATGAAACCCTGGAACCCGGACATGTTTATGTCGATAAATTAACACACCGCCATGTGTTAAGAAATTTATGAAAACCTGGAACCTGGACATGTTTATGTCCATAAACTAACTAACACTGCCATGTATTAGAAATGGAACCCAGACATGTTTATGTTGATAAACTAACACCGCCATCTGTTAGAAATGTATGGAACACTTAACCAGCACACCCCATGTAAACCAGATTTTTCAGACATCTTGAACAATTTATTGTCATGTATTTCAACAAATTAACACAATACAATATTAAACTAAACATATTAATCATTCTCTTGAATCACTCTCATCACGAGTTAGAGCAGGCAGAAGGGCAGTATGTACAAAATTTTATTGCCTTTACATTAAAACCAAACTAGTTTTTGCTTCATAGGAAAGGCCAAGATTTCCCATACAGCCAAATTAAATTAAAGAACCCCCTTTGCTCAAGGGTGCGTCCGTTGGTAAAACTCAAGAGCTGTATTTTCCTATGACTGGATTGGATGCAGGCGACAGTTTGTATCGATCCTCACGATTGAGGTTCTTATGGTTTTTTATTTCAATCGCTTTGCGTACCAATCTATGGTAATATTGGCGATCGGTGGATAAAACCTTAGGCTGGTTTTAGTAATGGCTTAGTTTAGTTAGTTTAATGAGCTTAGTAATGGAACGCGTAAATTTAAAAACTTATATTGTTGTTATTATGTGATTTAAAGTTTTTTTTGCAAGATTGTTAAGCGTTGCTCGCTTTATGTCGCGTCGTGTCTCGTTGTGAGTTGACCTTTGTATTAAATGGCAATATCAATTTTTTGCAATATAGTTTTAAGAGATGTACAGTAGAAGGTGCTAGTAAGCCGTAGGTGAACCGATAAATCTTTTTCTTAACAATCAATAACGTTTTTAATTCACACCACTGGCTTTTCGGTAAAGAAGATCATCGAGAGAGTGTGCAGCCATGGTTGCCAACCAATTGATTGAAAGCTAGGAGAGTTTCTACGACATTCTATGCCTGGTATGCTGACAACATCCCAAAAGAGGGAAGAGTACTGGCATCAAACCTCCAACTCCTCCTCCAGCATTCCCTCGACGTCTTGCCAGACTGGCTCTTTAAATGGAGATAATCAAACAAAGTTGCCAATACGCAGGCCATCCTACGGCACCATACGCAGAAGATCCAACAACCACTCCAATATGCAGCACAACAAATGAAATGGAGCCCACATGTCTCAGCATTTTCTCGAATAACTATAAAGTTATTCCTGCGGGAACTTTTGAATTTTTTGGCATAAAAACTATATTAGTTAGTTATTCTTTCCCGGGACTCAAAACTATCTCCATACCAAATTTAATCTAAATCGGTTCAACGGTTTAAGGTGATTTGCCTGGCAGAATTTTTTATACAAAATTATTTTGCCATAATCTCGGAAGCTCGTACAACTTTACGTTTGATTTTAAGTTCAAATAAAAGAACAAAAAATCAAAACCTCGCGTTTTATGAAATTTCATTCAGCTTTTATTTTTTTTTAATGAATTTACAAAGTTGATTAATTTTGCTTTAAAATACATTTGTAGTGGTAGCACACAAATACACATAGTAACACGCTATAACACACATACACACTAATAAAAAACTCACGGACACAATCTGTAAATAAAAAGTTCCATATGCAGTCAAAAAAAGACAGCTGTATTTCACCCACAGCCATCTCTTAAATTGTGATTCCGCCCATAGAGGAAACAAATACTGCGTAAGAAGAGACGGAACTCTCATACTAGAGATTTAACGACGTTTGTAAGGACGTCTTGCCAACATAAAAAAAAACCTATGCTGCCAACCACACGCGAACAATCTGTCAACACTAGTGATGCCAGCAAGATTTTTTGTTGATATCGACTTTTTTCATCGATATCGATAATTACAGAAACGTAGATATGAATTCAGCCATAATGAAATTATAATATTTTGGTAGTGAGGGGAAAATAAAAATAACCACTTCTATACTAAACAGAGTTTATTTGTTTAATCAGTAAGAAAAAAAATAAAAAACACTTTTAGTATTGGTTTATTTACGCGTTAATATTAACAATAATAAGAAACAGATTATTATTTAGTATCTTAACGCAAATATTTATTGTTTCGAAAATAAATAATACTGTTAAGGCTCGGTATACTGCTTACAAGCGCCCCCACTAGGTATTTGCTTCGTTTTCTGCTTTTTGCCGTGAGATCCTTTATGTATCAACCTGCTTAAATATCAACCTTCCCAAACATATTATTTATTATACCAATATTCTCTTTCTCACGTAGGGTTGAAAGATTTGCTATTGGTAACAGACTTGTCGAAGGCTTTCCAGCAGTAGCAGCAACTGAAAAACATGACAGATATAAATTTAAAATTTTATAACGATATATTTCTATGCAACTAATTATCCTGTATTCTGATCATTACAATAAAATTGTACTAGTCTTTTTGTGTCTCAAATTTTATGTAAATCCGTTCAGCTGTTATAACGTGATTGTGTGGCAAACACTTTCACATTACTACATTAACTAGTTAACTTGGTATTTGCTCTGCTCACAATGTCACCTTTGGCTTAGACCAATCGATTTACAATCGAACAACATACAAAGATATAAACATACAAACGAATTAAGAGCCTCTACCTTTTTGAGGGCAATAAAAATTTTAATGCATACCTATATAAAAGGTAATTATTGAAAAACAAAATACCCGCCTGCTAAAGAACAAAAAAAAGTCCTGAAATCTAGAATTATATTCAGCAATACTAAATACACCATGTGAATTGTTTTCTAGATCGATACCTACGTAAACTAACAATAAATATTAATGCAAACATAGCGACTGCAGAAACAGTCAGAGCCCATTATTAAGAAGACAAGAGTGGGATCACGTAGAAGTTCGAGTGTAGTCAGTTAGATGAACAGGATCAAGTCAGTCTAGGCAAAATGTTAGAACTGATTTTAACCATGCATTTATGTATTTACATATTAAAAGGCACAATATTAAAAAAAACCTTCGGCATCTCACACAGCAAAAATTTATATATATTTTAAATACTATAAAAAGTTAGTGGTTCATCAGGCCAGATTTATTTTTTGAGAATTGGTTCAGAAAGAAAATAAGAAATAAAGAAAAGGTGTTTTAAAAGTAACTTGATTCTATGGCGAATACTAATAAATGGAGCCCTACATTTTAATTTCTATGCTAATTTCTACATACCATTCATTGACAGTGATTCTGTGTTCTACATTTGATGTGGCTTGCTGAATAGTTGATGGCTTCAGCTCAGGTCCTAAAATGATTATATGCCTTTTTTATATTGATTTTTATATGACCTTTATTACAGATTCCATACAAAGATTCAATCCTTATAAAAACAGAATCAAACGGAACAAATAAGGTTTGGAAAAATCTCTTATTACAAAATACATTGGAACTTTTTTTGCAAATTCTGAAATTTCTAGCCCTCTTACCACAATAGGTCCAATACAGACTTTTGATCCTTATAAGAAACTAGATTGAATGACATAAGAAAAAAGTTTTGTAAAAATTGCCTATTATATTGCTAACTATTATCTCAAGTTTATTGACCCCTTAGAGCCCTATATTTGCAAAACAAGCCAAGCTGTAGAAAAAGATATTGAAAGCCTTTTTGGCTTTAAGAAGTCCATTTAAGAAACACAAAAAGTATATGTTTTCAAAAATATCTATATTTCCTATAGGTATCACCTGTTTACCTGAAATAATCAATAAAAGCAAAATAAATACTTTGAAAAAAATTTTAAAAAAGGAGGACTTGTTTATAATTTAAAGACTGGAAACCCTTACACATTATGCTTGCACTACACTATACCTTAAAAATATTATACTCTAAATATTTATAAACTCTGCTCTACCCAAAGTTTGTCTGGAAGAGATCGCTTATTAGCGATAAGGTCGCAAGTTGTATTCTTTTTTGTAATTTTGTACTGTTTCTTAAATGTGCAAATAAAGTTTTTTATTATTATAATTGGAAATAATTATAATTAGAGATATAAGCAAAACTAATTGTCACCTACAAAATGTTTTTTTTGTTCTTATTCCCACTCATACTCACAAAACAATTATTGAATATATTTTTTTACATCCACCTCAAACCACCGCTGCACTACCTTAAATTTAACTATAGCACTGAGTATGTATTACCTTGTCTGCTTGACCACAATGGTAAAGGAAATTGTAACAGTTCATCATCAGATAGTGGTTTAGACATCAAATTCAATGTTGGGAAAGCATGACTCTTCAATCAATTTCCTTTTTTATTATAATCATTTTTATGGAAATGATTTCCACATATATTTTGAGTTTCATGTAGTTTTTTTATCGGTATGTGTACAAGGTCTTCGTTTCCAGTGACTCGAACTCATTCTCTTCAACTGAAAATTAAATATTAATTCTACAATGGTGTGAAGTTAAGACACTATGATCAATGACAGTTCTTGCCCCAAATAAATTTAATGTTTTCATCCATTTATACACATTTCAGCTCCTTGGTACTATAGTATTGCATCATTGTTAAAGTTGTATATAGGTTTGCTATATTTCGGCGCAAACAAATGCCGGCACGTGCTTTAAAAATAGATTACAAATTTTGAAAAGGAATTCATGTACGAACAAAGTACAAAATCTTAAAAAGTAGTATACCTATTATACAGTTAAAATTTTAATAATAATTATAATAATAAATAAAATGATTTATTTACAGGTATTAACCCAGGTTTTACATGATTTTTAAGTCTAAATTAAATCCAATTAAATCAAACAAATCAAATCAATCAAATTTAATTAAATTATTCCTATACTATAATATATATAGTCACACATGTATTTATAATATGCCTATGGCAAAGAACTGTTTATCTGTGCCTATAGTAAAGAACTTATCCGCATGTGTGACAACCATAATAGAACCACCACAGAATATATCTATATTGTGCATGCGTTGCCAGTAGCTGAGTATGTTTTAGACTAGCTGTTTAACACCATCAACACCAACCTCAAGCAGAATTCATAAAGTTATGACATCACATATGTCTAAGAGATTTTTGCTTGTAAGGAATGACAGTTCTAACACCAGTTATCATTAGTATATTCTCTGGTTGGCATAGCTACACCGAGTGTAGTTAACACAAAGATTTCTAACGCAACTCTGGGCAAAAATTCTCCACAGATAGTAAAATTAATTTGAAATACCTAATTAGATAATACTCGGTGGAACAATTTTACATTATTATCAGTTACAGTGAGAAAAGTTATACCTACCTAATCCAGGGCTGCTTTCAGAAGCTTTGGACGAACGCTTTAAAGTCATTCAGAACCTCGAGTGAAATGCACCGATAGCATGGAGTTCTCACTTTCTAGTCTTCAGAAACCCATGAAGTTTAAAAAACCTGTTCAATACATTTGAGTGTGTAAGTGAAAAAACAAATTGCGCTCGGATGCAGGTTCTGAACACACCGCTGGATAGATTTTGAAAGATATGTGATGTTTAGAACCAAATGTAACTCACCGATTGACATTCAAAGGAAACTTCGAAAAATGTAAGGAGTCGTTGCCGCTTCGCTCCTTCAATTCACAAATTTCACATGTTCTCCAGCTACCTGCCCATTGTTTTTAAGGCAAATTGGAGTTGACTGGACCGTACGAATTTATACGTATATACAAGTCAGTTTACAAAATGTGTTAAGGCTAAAAAGTCACTGTCTTACGATATAAATTACAAATATCTGCTAACAAAAGAAAGAGTCTCTATCTCGAAATTGTACACTATATTAGGAAATATATATATAGAAAATGCTTAAATATTTACACAATAACGAGAAAAAATAACTTTAACAAAAATTCAAAATAAATAGTTCAAAAACTCAGTTATTGAGGTTAGGCTTACGAACGTCAATGTGTTGCTATATTCAAATTTATTTTCTGCTATAATGTGAAAAGTTTTTTGTTTAAGAAATGTTTCTCGAATGCAAATTGGTGTTAGTATCTTAATATTACTACTTATGATGTTTCCGAAGTGGAATATCAAGAATAAATGAAAAAATCTTAAGGAATAAGAAAATTATCAAATAAGAAACGTCGAATATTTTATACTACATTAGTTGACCCGTTTTTTTATAGCAACACTGAAACAAGTGTCGCTAGAACCTTACAAACCCATACATTTGTGTCTTTGTAAGAAGGTTCCAGGCACTGATTCCGCCTATGTTTAGATTACGTGAATTTTCTTATACTTGAATGTATATTATTTAAAAATCAATCACTATTGTAAATTGTTGTTGG
This sequence comes from Apoda limacodes, assembly GCA_946406115.1. Taxonomy (NCBI): domain Eukaryota; kingdom Metazoa; phylum Arthropoda; class Insecta; order Lepidoptera; family Limacodidae; genus Apoda; species Apoda limacodes. The sequence goes on along the minus strand of OX291542.1, from coordinate 34,827,368 downwards.
CACAAATGTCACAGCAATTGCTTTTATGCTCTAATCTACGACTACTGGTGCTCTAAGTTCAATCTCACTTATGTCCTGTCATCATTTTATTGATTTCAATTATTAAGAACATCGCATTTTTTTATCTGTTCTTTTTTGTGACAACCGTAATACAAGTTTTTTTTTACTAAATGTTAAAGTTTATTTAATTGTTTTTAAGTAATTTAGTATAATCCTATTTTATGTAATAGAACACGGTTCTTCCAATGATTATTTTGACTACCTATATTTTTAGGACTGAAACTGATTCAACTAGCTATTTTGAAAAAAAGTTTTATAAATAAAAAAACCGGCCAAGTGCGAGCCTGGCGAGGGTTCCGTGCAAACTTATTGTGTGTTTTGGTATATAATTAAAAATATTTTTATTATGTGATGTAACTAAAAAATTACGGTTTTCGCAATTTTTCCTTTATCTGTACAAGACGTTGCTTCGTACCAAATTTCAAGATTCTGAGTTCACGGGAAGTACCCTGTAGGTTTTGATTCCCATGCGAGTTTCGAAAATTTGCGGCATAAACGGCTGTATCTTTTAGTTTTGTTGGCTTAGAAGTTTGATTTTTTCACAGCTCCAATTGAAAGTAGACCTGAGTATTTGATATAAATTTTAGCTTGATACCTCCACGCATTCCTGAGAAAAAGGGTCTTGACAGACGGACGGACGGACAGACGGACAGACAAATGACCTCAGAAACATGTTATTCATATTATTCGACACCCTCTTCCGGTGATGAACATCGTTGACCGCTTAACTGGTTCTTAATTTTTGTAAACAATAAAAAGTCCGAAGATACCAGGTCGGTACTAGGGCATGAATATCGGAATCTCGGAAGGGTTTGTCCGATATTATAGTTCCGATACTAGATGGTCCAATATCGTAATATCGGAATTAGTAAAATTTTTAAACTGGGATTAAATAAAGTTCGAGAAATGTAATGTCTCATTAACTCTTTATCTGGCAGTTAAAGAGCTATAATACGCAATTTTAGCCATTGCGTTTGGTTCATTCACACAAACATAAATAAAAACTAAAAGAGTAAGTTATTTGGAAGTGGTTAAATAGGCTATACTATATTGATAGCAGGAGTACTTCATAGATTCGAAATATCTACTACTATCATACTTTAGTAGACTACACATTTCCCAATAACTGGAGAAGGAAATGAAGAAATGTTACTATTTTGATATTTGAGGATTTCTTATAAATCTATGTTCGAAAAAGAAAAAACTGTGAGTCTATTGAAGACAGTAATACACCTATCTTACATCATTATTGGCTCTCAGTGTAGAAAGCGAGTGTTTTCTTTTCAGCGGGATATTTTTATGGCAGGATTTAAAGCTAACTTTTACACGACATTCCTGAATATTTTTAACAATGAGCAGGAGTCAAAGTTACCTTTTAGATAAAATGCCTTCAGATTTTTAAGAAAACACTATTGAGAGCAACCTATGCTTTTTTTTAAAAAAAATTAAGTTGTTTTTCATCACAATTACTTAAATACAGTGTTATTACATGCAGACAAAGCAGGTGTTAGGCCTTAATTACTCCTATAGGCTGTTTCGTTGTAAATTTTACATTTAAGGCAAAACGGGCATTCATAGAACCCACGGGCGATTACGACATATGAAACCTGTCCTGTGCGCACCGCTCGCGCTGTACGTACTTTATCTATCAAGTATGTTATTAAGTGTGTATAAAAGCGCCATCGGTAGTTCAAGATATGAACTACGCGCCAAATTACAAGTTTTAACTTCAGCCTAAACTTTTTAATTCTTAAATTCTTTACAGTTGTTGTTTATGTTTCCGTCGTTTCAATTCTGTTTTTTTTTAATATTTACTCATAAATGTGATGAAAAACGTTCTGTGTAACACGGGTAATACAGAAATTACAAACTCAAGCCTTAATTGCCTGCACTCAGCCTGAGCCTTCTAAATAATCTCTCGTTAGTGTTTTTTTTCCTTATCATCTTTACTTTTACTTGATCTAATCGTTTCTAATTGTGTCTAAATACTAAAGTTGATTTTGAGTTTATTTATTAATATGTAGAATAGTATAATGAAAAATTTGATTTGATTGATGTTATTATAGATGTAAGTCGTAAACTAATATTATCTCTCTTAGTTAATTTATGCTTATATCTTTAATTAAAATGCTTTCAGTTTTATGTTGTACTCATTGTTTAAGTTTTGATGATGATAACATCATGAGCTTTTTATGAGTGTGTAAGATTTAATGTCTAACTTTACCAAGTAAAGTGTAACTTACCTATTTGGTCGGATAATAACATTTATGTGATCATTCTCGACTTTGACACACTAGGCTAGAGGCTCGTCTGTCTGTTTTTTATATTCATTTTAAAATATATGAAAAGAAAATGCTTTGAAACATCAAACTTTTCGTAGCCAATTAAACTTTATACAAAAATTCCGATATTGACATCCAATATCGAAAATCAGTATCGGAATTGAAAAACGTCCGATATTACATGCCTTAGTCGGTACTGTATGCAAGATGGCTCATAAGGTCAACGTTTTTCACCTTCAAACATAATTTTTGTGTCTGGCCGTGTGAAAACGGACATTATCGTGGTGCAAGGTGGTATGGCATTATACCAAGTGACGCGGTCCGTTTTTTTGAGCCTTAATCAAATTGTGTGGGATTCATCGATAGCCGCTTCACACCAAAATGTTTGTATAGGATTGATTGTATATACTCATGCCTATGCCTAAAGATGCCCGAATCTCGTGGTAGGTCACATTCCTGTCTGTTTCGAATTAAAGGAACCTAGCGCGGGCTACGGGTAGGTACCTTCCTACTAGCGGTGTTATAATAAACATGGCTTACCACATTTTTATTACGTAAATTAAAACAGTAACAAACAAAATAATAAGGCCCTGTCCTCAACGCTGCCTTGCAAATTTTTTTGGTCATAGCAGGATTTTAAAACTTTGTGACAAAAAACGGGATTCGTTCGATAAAGCGGATCATTTAAAATTTTTTAAGTTCTTTTTTACTATCGTTAGAGAACAAGGATGAAAACTAGCGAAAAAGTAATAGGGGAGACCTATTGGAGTTGAAACAAATTTTGAAATTTTGCTTAATAGACAATGTACAATTCACACAAATCGCATGTGATAAGTGGCAATCGATAGTTCATTTCTTGGACTTGAAGATGGGTATCACAAAGAAAGTATAAGTGTGAATTCTGTAGCAAAAAAAATTACTTGAACATCACAAGTCATTCTGTTTGAATGTCTCCGTATACTGAGGTAAGTTAAAACAGAGGTCGAGGTCAGTTTAAACAATAGATTTTTTGTTAGAATCAAGCGTTGTTAAGCAGAAATGACGCTTTAATTTAAAGGTATTTACTAAAATAAAACTTTCAAAGTTAGAACTTAAACATTTTGATTAATATTATTATCTAAATTGAGAATTTAATAGTTAACTATTAAAATGTAGTATCAATCTTTACAAAAATAATCTCTCATTAAATTCTAACCATGAACTGAAGTAGTATATTTGATTATAATCAACCAATAACTGATTAAACACAATAAAAAAAATATAAACCATCACCATATAAGAAAATCAGCCGTACAAAACTTTAACGAGGTGAATTGAAACACACTGTTTCAAATATCCTTAGTAAGGAAAATACTCGCGATTTCTATTCAATCTAAAACCAAGAAGCTAGAAATGAATGCTATAAATTAAATAGTTAGTTAAGAAGCTTTCAAAACATATATTACCGAAACCAAAATACAAACGCATTATCCAAACAATGGTGTTTGAAAAAGACGTTCAAAACTTACTTTTTACGATTTTTGCGACGTGAAACTAAGAACAACGCGCAATTGCGCGCCTAGAGACACGGAATTGTACTGAAGGGCCTGTGGGCGATGAAAAAGGGTTGAATTGCGACGTTTTCAGCTCGCTGACGGTTTTAAGTTTCGCCAAATCATTGCTGTTCCAAATCACATTTGTTTCAAAACACCTCGGTCTCCCCTACTAATTTTGGTTTCGTTTCTCGAATGTTAAGTTAGAAATTGTAACTACACATATTTAATCGAAATGCTTTCTGCAGTAATATAATATTTGTATTGTAAAAAATTAACAAAATGTGGTTTTGAAGTGAAACTTTTTGGGGCTACTTTTCAGACGGTACTCGATACCTACTGTCTAATGACCTCCTTTTTAGCAAATTCTCTTTCCATCCTTTTCTACATATGCCGTTTTTTCCAATTTCCGTAAATAGAGTTAATAATCCTGAACGAGCAGAAATACCTATTTATGAAATACAGTAATGAAAGCAGGTAAAAGTTGTGAAAATGAATGTTACTAATCTCACAAAAAAGAGCTTTTAACTAAAATAGCCAATTGTAACAAATACTTAGGGATGACAAATAAAACATTGTTTAATTTAAGTGTGTGTCCCTTACTTCCTGGCTCATGATAATTGTAAGACAGAATACAATCGCTGCTCTTGTTACATTATTACGTAATTTAAACATACAAACAAGTCTGCTGATATAGATATAATTTTGTACTTGACGAATTAAGCGAAACAGCTGTGTAGGTATTATTACAATAATTATAACGCTGAAGTAATCATGGTGTGGAAGTTTAAACATGTCAGTTGGATGAGCAAATTATAGTGGAAACATAGACCGTAGACCGAGAGTTCAGATATCACCCAAGGACCACCAAACCGCCGTATCTCAGCTGAATCACTGTGTACTTCCTTGAGCAGAACAAGTCGCTGTATAAGAGTGTTGGCAGCGCTGTTTCAGCTGATATAACTTTGCTTTGGGCACAAATTAAACAGCTATTAGCTGAGTAACTTATTACTTATTACTTAACTTAGTAATCTAATTGCATTATATTAGCATTATTTGTACATTAACAAGGGTTACTGACACCCCAAGAGCTAAACATTGGCTGATTATTAGAGTGGGTTTTACCTATTTTGCAACATAAACTACATACCGGGATCTTATTTACGCTACTATGGTGTTGAAAATTCACAAGTGGCAAAATTGTGAATAATTTTTACTGCTCCGATTCACACAATGCTGTTTATGTAGAATTTTGGTATTGTTTGTGGGCGAACCATTTTTCATTTAACAAATATTAATGTTCTGAAGTAAAACCTTGGCTTTTTTCTTTACTCGTCAGTAAAATTTGATTGGGAAAGCAAATTTACTGTCAAATACCACATAAAATATACTTAACTTTTCACGCGCTTAAAAAATAGGACTGTTTAATTAAAAATTATACAATAAAATACGTTGATAATATTTTAAAAAAGCTAGAAATCTATTCATATCGGATATATAATTTGTCAATAAGCTGTTTACTTATAAAAAAAATGTTGTCAAATTCGAATCCAGTTTTTATTTTCGTTAAATAAACAATAATAAATTGTTAATATATTATATTACTCAGGTTGGAACTTAAAAGATGGTGGACAACAAACGTGCACTGCACTAATCACAATTAAATGCCATGGGCTGTAAAAAACTCACGGTACTCATGGTACATAAATCAGTAATGAGCTGACACGAGTAATTCTTGTGTCATACAAGTCAGCGACAGATTCATGTAAAGCTCAATAGTGAGTAACACTTATCAAAAATATTGTACCCAATAGGAATTGGTTTTTAGGGACCCGTGGAAACAGTCTATAATCCTCACTCGTTACAAAACTTAACGTCCGAGTGTCTATCCGTTTATGTATGATAGCGACGTACGGGGCTCTAAAACGTCTTTCAAGATCTTATATAACTCCAATAGTAAATTAATGGCCTATGCTAGCACAAGAATTCAGCTCCAACCAGGATCAAAAATTACATGTGATCTAATTTATAGCAGTTTGCTATAATTTAGCATCATATAAATTCACCCACAGTAATTATGTGCGCTTGATAAGTGCTATTATAAGATTGTGTGTAACAAGCTAATTAACACTGTAAAAGTTTAACTATATATGTGCAGCAAGACACATTATGTCATTGTTAATTGACGTCACAGAATAAATAGTTGCATTGTTGTAGTTTACATATTCTTTCTTAAAATGCAGGCATTTTAAGGGTATATTTGTGGCCTTCATTTCAGAATATAGCTACTTTTAGTTCCACAAAAATGCTATATTGTAGCGGACAGTACTATTAATTGCTAAATGCTGAACAACACCGACTTGTACACCTATATCAACGCTCGCAACATTACTATGTTGTTTCCGGGGTGCTTAATAGTGTCAATATAAGGTGATAATTGTCAGCTATTGTAGTTCGAGTGTACTCTAATAAGTCTTCATGAATGCTAAAGTTACCAACGTGGACCTTATGTGACAGGTTATAATGCGGTTTTGTGCTTACTGGGTATAATTTATTGGATGAATTAAAAACGCTGACTGCTAATTCTAAAATGAAAATCATATAAAAGATTGAAGCTGATGTGAACCCATTGTTCTAGGTGGAGGCCACAGCTGAGCTCCCTGATAAGGTCTGCCACATATGTCTTGAGAGATTAATGGCGGCTATCTCCTTTATTAATCTGTGCAAAGAATCCTCTAAGAAATGGATCGAAGTTGCCGATTACCTAGAAAGGTTCTCAGTCCCCAACAAACTCAGAGCTATCTATGTCATCATAGGCGATGATGAGATGACAACTGTTACAGACACTTACCACAATCTAAAAGAACCAGCAAAGAATCCACAGCAAGCTGTTTTAAGCCTTAAAAAGAAGCTCAGGCGACAATTCTATAATAAGAAAGCTGTAAAAAAAGAGGTAAAACTTCCTAAAGTTGAAAAAAATATAGTTAATCTGAAGTGCCCAGAGTGTGAGAAACCCTTCAAATATGAACATGAGCTGAATACACATATCAGGAATACGAAGTTGCACTTCTGCAGATATTGTCAAAGTTTCTTAAGAGTTGATGATCTGCTATCTCATTACCGGGGCCATGGCGTGACTGTCTATCTGTGTGAACTATGCTGGGCCATGTTCACTTCAGAAAAATTCTTTTCTAAACACGTTTTAAGAAAGCATCAAAGGGGGAAACATATCTGCTTTGATTGCAAGCAGTCATTTTTGGACAGCAAGGTGTTGAGCCTCCACGTAAGTAAAAAACATGTTAGAAAAAAATGTACCGACTGTGATAAAAGTTTTTCAACCACTAAATGCTACGAATACCATGCCAAGCGCTGTCATAACGTTACGCCAAAGAAAAAGAAGGAATACATATGCCATTATTGCTCACGGGTTCACAAGCAGCGGACCAATCTAATAACCCATTTAACAACACATTTGGGTGGAATGAAGTATCAATGTCAGTATTGCGGGAAGCACTTTCCCACAGAGTTCCGTCTTAAGGAGCATGGGAATATTCATAACAGAGTTGAAGATAGATATGTCTGCGTGCTGTGTACAGCAAAATACAGTACCCGAAGAGGATATGAGAAACATTTGAAACGTCATGCTGTAAATGAGGGCTTGATTCCGTACGTTCCAGCGAAGCCAAGACCGAAGCAACCGTGCCACTTGTGTGATAAGATCTACGCATGCAAAAAAGGTCTTCATAAGCATTTAGAAAAGATTCATCAAATTGTTATCAAAAATGAACCCAAAATAATTCATGTGTTTTAAAAATTTAGTGACAAGATTTCCTAGTGTTAGTTTTATTGTTAATATTTGTAAAATAAAGAAGATAATTCATTTAACTTTTTCCTGCAGCAAGAGTTGTTTTTGTTTTCCACCCAAAGGATATATGTCCTGTAGTCAAAGCGATAAAGTTAATCTTTGATTTTAATATGAGTACCACCTAAGCAAAACAAATAATAAAACATAATAACAAATTAACATCTTTTTGCCACCCAAAATGCGTTATTATCATATCGCTATTTACCATAGTCTTAATTCAATGAAATCCCCGATTTAGTAAAAAATCATGGCATTTTATGGATGCTTTTTGCTACTATGAAATAGCAATATATATAATAACGCACGTTTAAGTAGCTTAATGTTTTTAAAGATGTTAATTGTAACAAACGCAGTTTATATGAAAAAAAAAACGATCAATTGCTAGTCTGGCTCGCGCACCGAGGGTTCCGTACAAACTTATTGTATGTAGATAGTTCTTCCATCATGAGATCAAGTCTCACAGGTTTATGCCTTAATTATCAGTTTTTGGTTTTTTTTTCTATATGTGATATTTGTATCTTGCTTCTTGCCAAATTTCATGATTCTAGGTCAATGGGAAGTACCTACCTACCTACTTAGATTTTGATTTATTTGTGTCACAATATGCGACGAAAATGATACGGTCATTGCCTTTTGAGGTATGGAACCCTAAAAAATACGTCGGATTCACCTTAAACAATTGCATTTCCGTGTCAATTTAAACGCAGTATCAAATTATAATTTAATACTGGGCACCTCTATATGTATATTACCGTCTGTATAGATAATCACTCTATGACTAAAGACTACTAATTACCATATTTTCGTAATGATATACGAAATATAACAAAAATATCCGTATTATTAAATTTATTATCGGCAGTTTCCTTTTGTCTGAGGGAATTTAACAGACTCACATAAGTATGTATATCTTCTTTCAGGGAAAAATTAAATGACATCGATCATGAAAAAGAACATCCTTAACTTTAGGACTTAATACTCGCAATGTTTAGGATTCCGTACCAAAATAGTAAAAAAACGCTTTTGGAGACTATTGCATGTACGTCTGCTTTTTGTGTAATATTGTATATTTTAATTGTGAAAATATCCATCCTAAATGGACATGCTAAAGGATTCTTCTTTCACACATGGCTTTAAACGTAAGACCAAATATAATTTAAATATAAGCCCCCCAACTCTATCTTTGGTCAGAACTGACCAAACATTGGTATTTGCCACTGTAACGGTCAATAAAATATTAATCGAAAAATCATAATTTTGCAGTTATTCATTTACTTATACGAACATACTTTGAGGCTGCAGTGAAACAGCTATGTAAAAGGTAAAACAGACCTAATATTACACCGTTGTCATTTGAACAACTGTTTGTATGAAACGCTTAAGGCTTTAGGATTGTGTTACTTCACAGTGTTGAATATATACAAGGTGTTTGGTAAATGGTGTATACTCCCGTAACGTACGTGTGCACCATGTATCATATGAGTACTGTACCGATGAAAGAAAAGTAAAAGTAGGATTGTATTGTTTGTATGTTGTAATAAGTGGTTACTTGTAAAGAAATGCATAATTTCATATTAAGTATTCATAGATAGTTATGTCTTATAATAAAAGTAGTTTGCTTTCGACTTAGGTATCTAGGAGTTAAAAATTGCAAAAAGCAAGTAGGCGTTAGAATAATATTTTTTTAATGTTTGATAATAGGTACCTATTTCATAATATTGCCAGATCACATACATTACTTGAGTACATAAAAATAGATAAAAAATAATTTTAATTATCGAGAACCCTTCATAATTTAAGAAAGAGATAAATAAAACCTTGCCATTTCTTTTAATTTAACTTGTGTGTGAGTATGTTGAGTGTATGTGTGAGTGAGAGTTGTTGCGCTCTCAAAGAGTTGGACCGCAGAGGCGAACATTTAAAGTTAATAATTTATGTAGTCTCATTTTTGCCTACAGTTCCAAGATAGTGGGTACAAATTACTTATTCTTATGGTTCAAATTTAAGAAATATGAAGTTGTTATCACTGCAGTTACTGTCGAACGTCAATAGTTAGAAAATAGGAAAATTTTTTTTGCGTTTTACGTAAGATAATAGGTTAGTAATAAATTATGTATTAAAATTTAAAATTGTTATTGAATGTAAAATGTCATTTTTAAGCCAAAAATAAATACGATAAAATTCATAATTATGAATGAAATCAGCTGTTTCAGGGCTAGCGCTCTACATTTTAGGTACAAAAGGAAATTTGCTGATTGTTGGGAAACCTGAACATTTTCCGACTTCAGGATATTTTTCCGAACATCTACAAACTAACCCCGATCTCCCACTTTCGGCTGTATACACCATTTCCCTAACATGTTGTATAGTTATCCATTTTAGTAAGGAGCATATTATGCGGAGCATGTTAATAGTTATGATTCAAACTTTATGTTACGGCTGATTTGAACCCGTTGTTTTAGGTGGAGCTAACACCAGAGCTACCGGATAACATATGCAAAGCTTGCAACGAAGGGCTGGACGCTGCAATACTATTTTTGAAACTTTGCAAGGAATCCGCAAAGAGATGGAAAAAAATTATAGAAAATTTGGGGGAAATTGAAGCTTCCCACACTATGAAAACACTTTATATTGTATTGGAAGACGATGAGGCTACTTTAATCGGAGAAACAGTTCTTCCCACAATAAAGCCTTTATCCACTAGAGATGTTTATTTAAATTTTAGGAAGAGGCTCAATCAAATACAAGCAAATAAAAAGCGCTCAGAAAGAAGGAACATGCCAATTGACAGATTCAACACCATATTAAATTGTCCGGAATGTAATCTATCTATCTCTTCCGAAAAAAAATACAATGATCATATAAAACACTTAAAATTGCGATGGTGCCGACATTGTAACACGTTAGTTCAGATACAAAATATCATATATCATCTTAAATCACATAATATACAAGCTCATCAATGCAACTTTTGCTGGGAAATATTCTCAACCAAAGAAATACTTACAAAGCATTTAAAAAAAAAACACCGCAGGGGTAACCACGTTTGCGTCGAGTGTAAACAGTCCTTTATAAATGCTTCTAGTCTAGCCACCCATTATGGTCATTTTCACGAAGGCAGAGTGTGCTCCGGATGCGATATGAAATTTACTAGATACGCTTGCTATAGATTTCATACAAAAAAATGTCTCAAATCAACGAGTACAGGGTATAACTACATTTGCGATTATTGTTCAAGTAGACATAAAACCAAGAACGGAGTCCTAAACCACATCAATCTAACTCATATTTATGGTTGGAAATTCCAATGCCAATACTGTGGGAGGAAATTCCCAAGCGCATCGCGGCTAAAGGAGCATGACAATATACACAACAAAGTATTAGATCGATATGTATGTGAACACTGCGACGCCAAAATCAGTACACGAAGAGGATATCAAAGACATGTTCAGCGTCATCTGATTCGTGAAGGCAAATTGCCGCCACGGCCGAAGCCAGAAAAAAAGATTAGTAATGAAAAGCACAATTGCCATCTTTGTACGAAGTTTTATAATTCTAGAAAGGATCTTAATCGTCACCTTAAAAATAAACATAATCTTATTACGTACAATCCTTATCGCACACCCAGTGTTACAGCTTTGTAAGTGTTAAAATGATTTTTTATAGGATAAGCATTAGAAAGGTTAGGTCTTATTCAGTGAGAGTAAACCATAACGAGATTACTCTTAAAAAGCAATACTTAATTTTTAATAAAACTTACTTTTGTATGACGTTGCATCCGGTGTGCGTTATTTATAATTTACATAATACATTTCTATTTGTGTAAAATAATAATTATTATAATATAAGAGACTTTGATTGTTAGTTAATATAGACATATAAACACAGTGATTAAATTCGGTTATGTGTTCCTAAGTTCGCTTAAGGCATCGAAATAGCAAACTTGTCATAAAATATGTGTTCCGTGTGTGGTCATAAGAGTCACTTTAATGTTTTGGTTGCGGAATATAACTGGAATGAATAGATAAATAGTGAATATCACCCGACTATACTATTGTTACAAGCGGCCTTATATAGGCTACGGTGACCGCTCGCCATTAGGCGACTTGCAAGCTTGTTTGCCACCTTGGTGGTATAATATAAATTTATGGCTTCCAAGACAATATAACAAGATACTCTAGTATTTGATAATGTATATTTGATAGTGTTGGATAATGCAAAGGTATATCGAAGGACAATCATTAAGGATTTGGAAGTGTCCTGGTTGCGCACAATGATTAACTTTATCTAAACAATATAATCACTTAAGGCCAGGGCCCGATTTAGGCACTTAGCAGCTCTAGGCTTAAAATGAGTATGCGTCCCTCAGTCTGCCCTACCTACCTGCGTGCCTGCTCGTGAACGTACTTTTCTTATATTTTACATGCCGAGGTGTCTGGGGTTGCCTTTAACTATCTTAATCTTGAGGGATATCCTTCCTTAGTGCTCCCATGTCACTTACAGAGATCCCACATAGAAAATATCAAGTTTTTAGCCCACAGGTTTAGGCTGCGTCTCGTTGGTGAATAAGCTGTACAAGATTTTGACTATCATGATCATACTAGATACATATTTTGAAAATTATACAAAAGTATATATGTTAATTCAAAATTGAATATATCAAGTATTTTAACCAAATGCAAATAAATCGCAGCAACCATGCAGTAAATGGGGGACTGACCATTGTATGAATAATGGCTACTCGGTAGCCTATAGTGTTGCATGGTTGAGCGTGGCCCATCATCGTCCATTGTGTAGGAGAGAGTGGGGTAATTGCAAACACTTAAGGGACAACTGGAATAAAACGAAACCAAATAAGGTTACAAAAGCTATTTATTATATATTCTTTAGTTTAACTAATTAGCCTTATATTATTACATGCTCTTAGATTCTTCATGGCTTTTTTACTTTCATTCTTATTTACTGTCTTTTCATTAAATATAACTTGCTCTTTTATCTTCCTTTTTTGTTCAATTTCTACTAAAGCGTTTTTCATGTGCGTACTGGTTATTATAATTGGATGTCCCTTTGCCGTGTTTTTTTTTGTGCCTTGCCAAGAATTTGTTCATCAACATTAAATATGCGATTGGTATCAAACTGGTGTTTTGTTTGCAGAGTTTCCAAGTTTTTAAAAAAACATTTTCGCTTCAGTTTTGTTAAAGGCTGTAATTCTATTAATAGAAGTGGACGCAGGCCTACGAAGCGAGAGTCAGGGTGCCTTTTTTTGAATCCGTAGAACCAGTCTTTTCCTGCCATTTGAGATATTTTGTCAAAATTTTGACTTATTAATTTCTGCAAATTTTAAGGCAATTTTGCGGGCCATCTCAATAGTCAAACCATAAATTATATCCCTATATTTTAAAATATATCCCTTCTTTTTCTTGTTGAGAAAATAAAGCCTTTTTTTCTGTTTTTGGAGTCTTAATATAACTTCTTTTTTGAGATAGCATATATTGTACTTTTTGGAACAGAATAAATAGTAGCTGTTTTCCTAGTGAAAGTGTTTTGTTTTTCATAACCTCTTTTTTCAAGTCCTCTAATTTATATTTAGTCTCGGTCTTGCTTTGATAATGACTTGGCATCTGAAATATAATTGAATAGTTCATAACAAATGTCTGAACAAATATGTAATGTGTGCTTGTTGGAATTAAAAATCTAAGATAATTATCCAGCCTATAAAAATAGAAAGACGAAAAGATGCCCAGAAACGGATTCATATACTTAAGTAAAGCAGGGTGTCTTTATTCTATATCTTGTGACTGTCAGTTATAAATTTTAAAATATAAGTTCAACATCCGATACTAATTAGGGGTAACTATGGATGTTCGAGATTACCCTTCCCAAATCCTCCGCCACTAGCCGCCTCGCCCATAAACGCAAAATAAATATTTTATTTGATGAAATATTTGCTTGAAATCACCTTTTAAAATTCTTTATTTTGATGCCCTCCTTTTTAGGTTTTGAAAAGAAAAGATTTTTCATGCCACGCAATTTGGCGCTAAAAATCCGCCATTTTGATTTTAAATAATTTTAATATAGCCTATGACACTCTATAGTGGTTAAGACGAATCTAACTATGTGTAAGTCTAGTATACCCCGCCCTCCCCTAGATAGATTTTTGTAAGGAAGCTAAGGCGAACTAGAAAAGAATCGCGGCGAAGCGAATAGCTGGTGAGGCTTGAAGATGAATTTAAGAAATAAAACTAGGAAGGTGGCATTCGGATTGGGCCCAACTCATTAACAACTTGCGGATCGAAGACGACACTACCATAATAGGCACTGAATTAAAGAGAGCTAACACTACAGATGGTAAAAAACGTCAGGGTCGATTATGGACTCCGCATTAACCGCGACAAAAACAAAGTCATGACAATTAGTCGATAGAACACACTGACCGGCCCCCTTATTTAAGTCAGTAAAAACCATCTGGTTCCGAGATGACTTGACATGCATAGTCCGTTTACTTACGCTGCTGAACATTCGATCTCAGAGGCTTGAACAAAGTGTCGAGCTTTGTGTACCTCGGGTCATTTGATTATATGCAATGACAAGAACTGCAAAGCGGAACTATTAGACGTGTCTAATATAACTAAGATTGCTTTGGCAAAACGAAGGTGTCACTCGAAAAACCAAAGTGCAAATTATGTACGCCTCAGCTTTTCATTGTATTGTACAATTCACAAACCTAGACGCTCAAAGCTTGGGTTCGTTCCTGGATAACGCTTTTGAAATATGGTTCTGGCCTGGCGCAAGATGATAAGTATACCATGGATATCAAAAATTTGGGGCAAATTACTAACCCGCTGGATGGACATGGTGATGGAGGTGACCAACCATACTCAAACATACAGGCGTTTATCCTCCTAGCAAAACACAGATCACAGAGCGCTGGTGAAACGGGCTGTCCTGCATGATCACGACCCTCAGCCATGAGAAAACAACGATGATGATGAGTCGTTGAGGAAACCGGTTTGTACTGCTCTGGTCGTACCCCGCCACCACCGCCGCAGCTCCGGAGCTGCGAGCCAGATCGTGTTCGTGTGTGTGCACGATGTTCACGCGATTGACGGGTTGCCGCGCGTAGTAAATTAACAAACATAATGTGAAAGCACAGGAATTGTTTAAAAATCTGTAGTGTGGAAATAAATTCACGCTCCTATTTTCAAATTACCTTATTTAATATACTAAAATTATAAAATAATGCCCTGCGCCCCCTTAAACTTAGTGCCTTAGGCTACAGTACTGTGATAAATCAGACCCTGTTTAAGGCTTTCCGCTTCACCAAATGTGACATTGTGACCAAACTATCCTCAGTGACAACACGACTACTCGGTATACAGCGATATTTCAATATATCTTATACCTACGTGTCTATTTTAAGAGCACGCTTAGTTAAAGCACTCGCGAAATAGTTAACCGTAAATTTTAAAAGTAAAGAACCGCTATAAAATGGCCCATCAAAAAGTATTGAAAATGGTACCTAATAATAATAACATTTTAGTACAATTCTGACCAAACGTTTTGATTCCTACATATTTGAATATTATGACGATATTTAAAATGTGCTGCGCTTATTTTTATTTTATTAACACTGTTCTGAATATTTTGTAAACGTCATATTTATACTTAGATGGAAATAGTCTAAAAAAAATCACCGAAACATTCGAAATATTAAAGATGGCTTTATAATTAAAGTTATATATCTACAGATGTTGGTACTTTTTTCAGGTAACCGAAGAAAGCCAAATTCCTCAAGGTGTATGCGTTGCTTGCACAAGCGCAACGGTTTCTGCGCAAGAACTTCGCATTTTAGTCAGTAAATCCCAAGAAATGTGGAAAAAATCTGTAGACAGCTTATACTGTATGCCAGCCGCCGTTGAGCCACAAGTAAAGACAATTTACGCACACATGACACAGGACGACTTGAGTTTAGTAATTATCAAGAGTAGAGTAGAAGGTAATCCGATTACAGTTATAGATCGGCTAAAAAAGAGGATTCTTAATTCAAAAGTGAAAGATAGAAGAAGCAGACGTGCTCGCACTACAGGTTCGTGTACGTGTAAATGTGATGACTGCGGTAAACTGTTTCCGAGTCCGTTTCATTTGAATGTGCATTTAAAAAATAGTGGTCAAAAGACTGCATGTTTTCATTGTGGTGTTGTTTTGGCTAGAGGACAAGAGTTACAGGAACACTTGCTCGTCTTGCACAACGAAAGCCATTACATGTGCAAAGAGTGTCGGAATTTGTTCCCTACCGAATTAGAGTTAGAAGACCACAAAAAAAACGCCCATGGAATCGGAACACTGACTTGTTTGGACTGCGGAAGAACATTTCCTCGCGCGGGAACCTTCGAAGCACACTCTCGAATGCATGCGGTCTTAACTTGCAGGACTTGTGGTGCCCAGTTCTCGAACCGTGGCTGTTACAGAGAACATAGATCTCATTGCGAACCTGACGCGAAACCTGTTGCGCGAACTTTGCCTCGATGTAAGAGAGCTAACATCAGAGATCCCGCGATTTTTATCTGTGATTACTGTGGGAAGACTTACACATGTAGACCGCAGTTGCAGAATCATATAGTTTGGATACACATGGACGTCCGTCCACATCAATGCACGTGGTGTGGTAAGAGGTTTTACACAGCAGCTCGATTATCCGAACACTGCATTGTACACACGAAGGAGAGAAAATTTGAATGCGACATTTGCGGAGTAAAATTAGTCACTAAGATGGCAGCTGTGTATCACAGACGGAGACACACGGGCGAGAAGCCTTACTCCTGCGAGGATTGCGGAGAGAAATTTATTTCCTCATCGCGTAGAACGGAACACGTTAAGCGAAGGCATGGGAAAGGAAAGTTCCAATGTAATCATTGTTCAGCCAATTTTGTTAGAAGTTTGGAATTGCGTAAGCATGTCGCTCGGCAACACGGCGAACGCTTGCTCGAAACTCTTGTCATGGTTAATTAGTACCTAGATCAATTTTATTTATATAT
The DNA here is from genome assembly GCA_946406115.1 of Apoda limacodes. Classification (NCBI taxonomy): domain Eukaryota; kingdom Metazoa; phylum Arthropoda; class Insecta; order Lepidoptera; family Limacodidae; genus Apoda; species Apoda limacodes. The sequence goes on along the minus strand of OX291542.1, from coordinate 34,810,594 downwards.
ATATATATATATATATATATATATGTATGTTTGTAGTAGCTAAATCATTAAATCAAATCTAAATGGTTTTCTATGACGTACCCTTTAATTTTAGCTAGTGCAGATACCGGACATCCCGGACGTCAGCTTGTACGACATTAGTATGTCTTACTTAAACAGCTTAAAAACAATAAGGCACCGGGTGATGATGAGAGGTGTGAGACAGGGAGATGTCATATCTCCGAAACTCTTCACAAATGCGTTGGAAGATGTCTAATCTTCTGGACTGGGACGGTTTTGGCATCAATGTTAATGGCGAGTACATTACCCACCTTCGGTTTGCCGACGATATTGTGGTCATGGCAGAATCGATGGAGGACCTAAGCACAATGCTCGAAAGCCTCAGTAGAGCTTCCCAACGAGTGGGCCTCAAGATGAACATGTACAAGACGAAAATCATGTGGAATATGTAGCACCCACTCCAATAACTGTTAGGAACTCTATACACGAAGTTGTTGACGAATACGTATACCTGGGACAAACTGTTCGATTAGGTAGGTCCAATTTCGAGAAAGAGGTTAATCGGCGAATCCAACTCGGTTGGACAGCGTTCGGAAAACTGCGTACTATTTTCTCGTTCTAAATACCCCAGTGCTTGAAGACAAAAGTCTTCAACCAGTGTGTGTTGCCAGCAGTGGACGTCAATGGGCTGATATGATGATGAGTGCAGATATCTTCTCCATAGCTCGGTTGGGTTTATGATTGCTAACAATTTACAATTTATACTTTTGGGAGATGTTTATCGCATCAAAACTGCAGACAGATAAGATCCTAGCAGTAGAAGAAAGGTACTTACTTACCTTAGCCAAAGAATACATATTCAAATTACAAAAATTACGTGTCAAATAATATTTTTTTATATATGAAACATCGCTCGTTGAATGCTATACTCAAAAAACGGGTATATAATTGCTTGTAATGTTAGCAAATCCTCTCGAGGGCCAAATGTTTCGGTAGAAGCACCGAACATATAAGGAGCTGTCAGTCGTACCTCCGCACCGCTGCTAATAGGTCATATTAGCACAAAAGATCGCGCGCGCACGTCAGTAAAATTGAGTTTGGTGCATCCCTCACGGATTGATACTGGATCTCCAGCCTGATAAAGAAGTGGCCCCTAGCAACCCTAAGGACTGACTAAGATTACACAGAACCTCGCAGCGAAATCTCGCCAAGGGTGATCCTAAGTTTTTGGTCACCGCCCCGCAACCTCGTGCACCTGCGCCGCCGCGCATACCTCATACGTTGCTCACCACGCAGCTAACTGTCATTATAAAGTTAAGGCTAAATGTAAGTTGTGTCATCAAATTGACCACTTTCATCTTTATAGCTGCCATAAATTTTTAGGGTTAAATCCGAATAAAAGATTTAATTATATAAAACAAGTGGGTTATTGTACGAATTGTCTAAGCTGTCAGCACACTTCGTCGAAGTGCCACTCGCAAGCTACTTGTCGTAAATGTCAGAACAAGCATCACTCACTTTTGCACTTTAATACAGATATTTCACCGCAAACAAACTCGGTATTAAGTACCAATGATAATAATTCAAGTCCACCTTCTTCGCACATAGGTACATCTGATTCTGGTAATAGCACTAATGATGTGTCTCTTTGCACTTTATCCGCAACAAGTAAAAGTTTTACTAAAGGACCCCAGACCGAAATTTTAGCTACTGCCAAGGTACTTGCTAGAGGACGAAATAACAAGGATATGGTCATTAGGTGTCTTCTTGACCCTGGGTCACAAAAACATTACTTAACTTTTAGATGTGCTCGCAACTTAGGTCTTACTATAAAAAGCAGTTCTTTGACATCTGTAAAGGGAATAGGTGGTTCTATTCAACCTGTCAAAGGTGTCACCAGCATAACTTTCAGGTCATTAATTCAAGGTGGAAAGAAATTTACTATCGAAGCTCAAATACTAGATGAGATAACTGGATATCTACCAAATTGTTATGTAGACCCGCAATTATGTGAAAGGTTTAGAAGCTTCCCACTGGCGGATGACACCTGGGCAATACCAGGTCAAATAGACTTGCTTATAGGCGTTAATTTATTCGCTGAAATGCTTTTACCCGGAAAGGTCATTAATCCACCCGGTATTCCTGACGCGTTAGATACAGTATTAGGATTTAAAGTTTTAGGTGATGCTCCAATTGTCAATACTCCTTCCTCTCCTGTGTAATTTTGTTCAACATAACATTGATTGTTTAGTTAAAAAATTTTGGGAACAAGATAATCTAAATAGCGAACCCATAATAAGCGCCGATGACAAACAGGCTGAAGTCATTTATAAGTCAACTGTTAAACGGCTTCGAGATGGCCGCTACGAAGTTGCACTCCCCTTTAAAATTGATCCAAAAAATTTAGGAAATTCTTTCAAAGCTGCTGAACGAAGATGTCTAAATTTAGAAAGGCAACTCATCACTAAACCGCATTTACAATTATTATATGATGATGTAATTAAAGAACACTTAGAAAAAGGATATCTGTTAAAGGTAGATGATCTCGCGCCTAATAAGTGCTATTACATTCCGAACCACGCAGTTTTTTGTGAAGATAAAACCACAAATAAGTTACGGGTGATCTTAGATGGTAGGGCAAAAACTGAAAGTGGTTTTTCATTAAATGATGTACTACGCACAGGTCCTAGCCTTTATGCTGATCTGTTTTCTATATTAGTCAATTTTCGTCTGTTCCCTATAGGAATTTTATCAGATGTTCTTCAAATGTACCTACGTATAGATATCCGTGAATGTGATCGTTGTTATCAACGCATTTTATATAGGTTTGATCCAAGTAAACCAGTAATGAACTTGGAATATAAAGTCGTTGTATTTGGTTTACGAAGTAGCCCTTTTCTTGCGCTTCGTACTCTGAAAGAATTGATTAAAGACGAAGGAAATATTTATCCACACGCTAGTGAAATCGTTTCTAGGGATGTCTACATGGATGATGTCGTTACTTATGTTATAGATGAGCATCAGGCTCTCGAAGCAACGCGCCAACTTACCGACTTGTTTAGGGCCGGGGGGTTTCACCTCGCGAAATGGTCTTCAAATTCTACACAAGTCCTTCAGGAAATTCCTACTGAACTTCATCACACGCAGGGTGTATCTTTTGATGACGAAGCTACAATTAAGATCTTAGGTCTTCAGTGGTATCCTAAAGAAGATATTTTTTCTTTTCATGTCAGTCCTGCTGATCGTCCCTGTACTAAACTAAATATACTCTCTTCAGTCGCTCGTTTATTTGATGTGTTCGGTCTCGTCGCTCCTGAAATTGTTTTCGCTAAATTGCTAATTAAAGAGCTGTGGGTTCAGAAAGTCGACTGGGATAACATTCCTCCACATGAAATTATTTTAAAATGGCAACAGTTTCAGCAGGAATTGCCATTAATATCAGATTTACGATTTCCGCGCCGTATTGGTGTTAATAGCAAATGCTTGCTTACGATAGTCGGCTTCGCGGACGCTAGTGAAAAGGCCTTTGGAGGGGTAGTTTATGCCTTTGTGACTAAACCAGATAACGAGAGCACCATTCAGCTAATTTGTGCTAAGTCGAAAATTGCTCCGAGCTATGCGCTATTCTGCTATTATCTCAATTGATGCAAAAGATCATTGATAATTATTCAGTTAGATATGCAATTAATGCTGTCTTAGCTTTTTCGGATTCCACAGTCGCTCTAAGTTGGGTCCACTCTTCACCTCACCGCTGGCAGACGTTTGTTGCCAATCGTGTAACAAAAATTCAGGAAAATATTTCCAGCAATGATTGTTATCACGTAAAAGGTGTAGAAAATCCCCACCAGCGACTGTTTATCAAGCGGTTTTACCCCTGCTCAGTTAGTAAGCCACCCTCTTTGGCTTTAAAAGACCTTTGTGGATGAAATTGCCCAAAAACGAATGGCCTATAAAACCGTTAGTATCAGAAAAATCTGGCTTACCAGACGCAAAACTGATTGTTAATAACAACTGCTGCATTACTGTTGATGCAGCAGCTGAAAATGTTATCTACCAGCTGTCACAGCGATTTTCATCCTGGTCTAAATACGTTCGGTCCGTAGTTTATTTACTAAAATTTACAAAAAAATTACCTAAAGGTCAAATTACGGTAAAATATTGGCTTAAATAAATGCAAAATAAAACATATTTTGGCAGCAACAAAATCCTTGTTTATCGGTATGTTCTTATTAAACACGTTCTCCTGAATACCAAAAGTGCGGTAGTAGACCCTTAAAGTGGAGGAGGTAGTAATGACGTAACATAGTTGCTTTATCGTGAAAACAGTAAAACATACTAGCTTCAATCTTGCAGCTATCTTGTGTCTGAGCTCTAAAGTGTGAGACGGGCCCGAGTCATCTATTTTAAATTACCGGTACAGCGCCATCTAGCTTATTATTAAGAAAAACAGTAACACATTTGTTTGTTGGAAACGATATTTAAAGTTAAACAACGTCGGGCTTGGTCAGTATTCGGATGGGTGACCGCTTAGCAGCACATTTTTTTTGTTTGTGTTTGTAAATTACGTAACGCTTAGGTTGTGGAATGAGCTCCCTGCCAAAATTTTCTCTAAGGACTACAGTATGGGGTTCTTCAAGAAAGTAGTTATTAGATTTTTGAAGGGTCGGCAACACGTGACGCTACGGTGACCGCTTACCATCAGGCGGCCCGTGAGCTTGTTTGCCACCTTAGTGCTGGTAGGTACGGAACCCTCGGTGCGCGGGTTCGACTCGCACTTGGCCGGTTTTTTTTTATATCAATAGAAATTTTTATGACTGACGGTGCTGTTCGCCGATGACACAACAGTGGTGGTGAGTGCACCCACATACGAACAGCTCGAAAACAAGATAGCAAACGCGTGCGCTCAGCTCAACGCGTGGTTCTCGGCAAACGGCCTCGTCCTCAATGTCACAAAGTCCAATGATATAATATTCTCGACAGGAAACCCCACTTTAACTCCACAAGTACAGAGTCCGATGCCACAATGCGAGTCCTGTAGATTTCTCGGGTTTACCATAGACCATAGACTAAACTGGAAACACCATGTGTCAACGTTGTGTGAAAAGCTGAGTAGTGCAGTATTTGCACTACGAAAGCTGAAACCACTCGTGTCTGACGTTGCACTACTACAAATATATTTTGCCTTCTTTCATTCCCTTCTGTCATATGGCATTATTCTATGGGGCAACTCGACAGACTCCAAGCGAGTGTTCATTATACAAAAGAGAGCTCTTCGCACACTGGCGGGTGTAAAACCTCGCCATTCATGCAGAGAACTATTTAAAAAATATGGTATAATGACACATTATTCTCAATATGTGTTTGATATTATAATGTACACTCGACGCAACATAAACACCTGTAAACGCATCAGTGTTCTAGGCAGAGTGACTCGTCAAACAGGGCGACTACAACGTGTGCCACGACGACTAGCGCTGCTGGATAAAAATCCGCGAGTCATAGGCACAGCTTATTATGAGCACCTCCCCGCCGACCTAAAAAACGAACTCTCGGATCAGAAATTTGGTCGCCGGCTAAAAGAGCTTTCTTTTCTTTCTTTCTTTTCTTAGAGAATGGCAGTCATACTACTTCTAAGTATATTTTGCCAGCATCAAGTCTGAGAAACTATATCAGTTCGAACAATTTTAAGCCACGATCAATCAGAAAATCTGAAACAAACAACAAACTAACTACAAACTAATATAAAATGAGTCAATATAACACAAAGAAAATGGTACAATGACATATGTTACATGAGCATATTACAAACTTATATTATTATCATTAATAAAAATCCAAAATGCTTGCAAAATTTCTTTACACAAGATACATAACAAGTAAGAAATATTTACAGGAAACTGAATTACTTGTATTAAGATTAGTGAATTTAAAAACTTGGTACGCTTATATAATGGGCAAGAAAAAAATATATGATTTAAGTCTCCAACCTCTAAGCCGCATTCGCAAATAGAAGAGTCCCTTACATGAATTTTATTTAAGAACGCTGGGGAGCTACAAAATCCCAACCTCATTCTACATATTCTAGATGTAAATTTTTTATTAAATTTAAATTTGGAAAACCAGGGTTTCACAGGGATTTCAGATTGAATTTTAAAATAAGAGTAATTACGGTGATGTCCTATACTTTCCCAATCCTTACTCCAAGTTTTTCTCAGTAACACCTTTGGAAGAGCAACAAGGTCATGGGGGTAATTAATAAAGGTGTCCCTATCTCCACATAAGACAGCCTCCTTTGCACATATGTCAGCCCTCTCATTACCAGATATACCAACATGGCCTGGGATCCAGGCCAATGCTATATTCTTCCCGCATTGTTCATATTCAAAAAGTAAGGACTTTATTTTAAAAAGAATTGGATTCATTGATTTGGATTTAAATGGATTGCTAAGTAGAGCTTCTAAACTACTCTTTGAGTCTGTGCAAACAATCACATAATCTAGTTTGAAAAGCATGACATACTTAATAGCTTCAAGAATACCTATGCATTCACCTGTAAATACTGAAGTTTCTGGTGGACACTTTTTCTTCATAACAATGTTGTATTTAGGGTGATATATGCCTACACCAACACAACCTTCAGAGTAAATTTTAGAAGCATCTGAAAAAATTGTAGACCATCCTCGCCATTTTTCATTTAAAATAAAAGCAAAATGTTTGTCAGCATAAGGGTTGTCACACTCAATGCCAAAGTTTAAATTAATATTCGGAGTAAAAAGAAGACATAGAAGAGGAGTTTCAAAAATTGGCAATAAATCAGAGTTAAAGGTACAAGATTTTAAACTTCTAAACTTATCAAAACTAACAGTCAATAAAGGATGTAATTTATGATTCCAGAAGGGTTTAGAGTAGCAAAAATTTCTCAAAAGCATAATCTTATAGAACAAAGGGTGAGATGAGTGTTGAGTAATTCTAAAAAAGAATCTGTCTGATAAAAATTGACGTCGTAAATAAAGGGGTGGCTCTACGCATTCCACTTGCAGAGCTTTATTTGGGGAATTTCTCATAGCTCCAATTATAATTCTTAATGATTTTGTTTGAATTATGTCCAGACTTTTTAAACTTTTTTTATTACATGGTTCCAGAAGAAATAACCCATAGTCTAAATGACTTCTAATAATTGAATTATAAAGCAATTTGAGACAGAAAGGATGGGCACCCCACCAGGTGCCTGCTAAGCAACGTAGAATATTTATGTTTTTATCACACTTGGCTGTGATGTAGTTACAATGAGGAGTTCCACACAATTTACTATCAAGGATTAATCCTAGAAACTTAACCTGATCATGAACTGTCACAGGAAATGAATTTAGAAAAATATTTATAGCAGGAACACGCCTTTTTCTAGAGAATATAACCACAGTACTTTTGGAAGGGGACAAGTCCAAACCATTTTGTAGCAACCAAATGTTTAAACTGTTTAAGGAATGATTAATGGCTAAAGAGGCTTTATTAATATTTTTGTCAGATGAGTATAATAAAATGTCATCTGCATATTGTAGTATTTGGCAATCTGCACGAATAGAAGAGTGTAGATCATAAGTGTAAACATTATAAAGCAATGGACTTAAAACAGATCCCTGAGGAAGACCTTTATAAACTGTCCTACAAGATTGGATGTTATCACAGTCCGTCTTAATTTGCAGTGACCTAACACAAAGCATGTTACAAATGAATTGTAACATCCTTTGAGGAATTTTGATATCCAAAAGTTTTTGTCTCAACAATGGAAGCAAAACATTATCATATGCAGATGCCACATCCAAGTGTTACGAACACGCACAGCGGCGACGGGCGTAGGCTAGCTTCCTCGGTTGCTAAAACGAAGCTACGACAACGAAGCGCCGTAGAAATTAGACAACCGTACGGTAGCTAGCTACTAGACTAGGCCACTGACGTGTTTATAGTGGACTGTATGTTGTGGGCGACCGTATTGCGGGCCGGACGGGTGAAGCCGGGTGTCGCACTTGTGAACCGCTGACCACGAAGATTTCTTGAGCGCAAAATAAAATAGCCGAAGTGAAGCTGAGTCTTCTTGTGAAGAATTTATTTACACTAGAGCACTTATTTTACACTTAATTTCTAGCAGAGTTTCTTCCTTTTTCCTAGCAGCGTTTCTTTCTTGAACCTTCAATTGAGCACTTATTTTCTTGCAGAGTTTCTTCCTTGATTGTTGGTTCTTCCTTTCTTGATTTCTTGCTGCGAACTGCGACTGCGAACTGACGATGACCGCTGGATCGCTCGAGTTTTAAACAATTTCGAACAAAGCGGCAGGCCATAAAATTACCGTTACGGTTGTAAACTATAGCTAGACTACTCTTACAATTCTTGCTGTCCTTGTCTACAACTCGTTTGTATGGAGGTACATGTTTTTGTTATTTTAAAATATAAAAATGAATTTTCTCTACATTACAATTACTTCCTACAGATAGATATTAATTTTACAAACATTATGAAATAGAATTCATACAGATATCTCACAAACTGTGGCTTTAAGAGCCAAAAAATGCAAAGGGCGTCTCGCAAGCGTATTGCTTATAATTTCAAAATTCACGCCCGGCCTAGTAGCTCCACGGCAAAGTGCGCGGGAGTTTGTTGAACTAAGCAAAAGGTTAAGAGCGTAATCCACAACGTATTGCTTATTTTGTAAAAATTCACGCTCTTACTTTTCATACAATTACACAAATACAAATTTTACACTGATAGATTTTAATTATTTAAGTATTATTAAGAATTATTAAGAATTTAACTCAACTCTGCTTGAGTACATATCTTACACTACATGTTATTTACGCCTAAACTATTTACATCGTATATTTTATTTCTGACAATTCTACATAATAAATCCTTACTGACATTACCTATAGTTACTAAGTTTACACGAGATATTATTTACGAAATACATGCGCTTCCTTAAGTTATTTCTACGTTATTTCTTATATATCTTACTATTTATTTAACCTTCTTACTTAAAATGTACATAGTTGAGCAAACCTTATGTACTCTATCTCACATTGCAACGACATACTTCTATCCTAGTTGTTGTGACTTTATTTTTCGTCACTTGCAACGTTACAACTTATTATTATTTATTTATCATATAATTCACAAACCTTACAACTTACTAACTTATTATTTTACGTATCGTTTTAGAGCTACCCTATTGTGTCAATACGACTTTATTTATCAAAAAATCCTTATTTAAAAATGTTTACATTTTAATCCTTATATCCTATCCTATCCTATCCTTATTTATGTGTTTCGTGTGGTCCGTCGCTAACACCAAGAAAGCTCCAATAAGAAACTTGTTATCACTAAAATTTAATCTGATGTCAGTGGTAAAGATGCTTAAACTATCAATAGTGCTCCTACCTCTGCGAAAGCCATATTGGTTATTTGCTAATATAGAATTATTTTCGAGAAACCATTCCAGTCTATTTTTAACCAAGTGTTCAGCAATTTTAGCTAGTACTGAGGACAAAGCAATAGGACGGTAAGAGCAAATGTCGCTAGGATCTTTATTTGGTTTAAGGATTGGGATTATTATTTGCATCTTCCATGTAGCTGGGATTATACCAGTTGTCACTATTAAATTAACAAGGTCTAGGTAATATCCTAAAGCAATTTCACCTGCATTAACCAAAAATGAGTATGATATTCCATCTAAACCAGGGGCTGAGTCTCTTTTAACTGAATTTAGAATATATTTTAATTCTGACCTTGAAAAGGGGGAATCAATATAACTGTTGTCAGAATTATTATTAAAGTAACAGGGTATTTCCTGAGATGTTGGAACAAAAGGTGGAGCAAGTTTGTCCATAAATGAGTCTGCCCAATACTGAGAAGGAACTGAGAAGAATTGAGGTGATGATTTAGAATTACGAAATTTCCGAATATTTTGCCAAACAGTTGATGATGGAATCTGTGGAGAAATGGAAAGGCAAAAGTTTTTCCAACCTTCAATCTTTTTCTGTCTGAGTAATTTTTTAGTCTCCTTAGTAACAGCCAACAGTTGGTCATAATGTTCATTAGACATACTACAACAGTAGATTTTTTCAGCATTTTTCCTCTTTTTAACAGCTGCAGTACAATCACTATCCCACCAATGAGGAGATGGTAACTTTTCTGAGGACTTTTTACTGTGAAAAACTTCATCCGCTGACTGAATAATAGCATTAACAAAAGCATTTGAACAGTCTGATACACGATCAGAACATATGCTAGGTAGATTACATATTTTATCTTCCAAAGCACTTTTAAACTTGGGCCAATCATCTTTTTTTATAATATATTTAAAAAGGGGAATCCTCTTGTTACAACTTTGTTTGATGGATTCTGAAGTAATAAGAATTGGGAAGTGTTTACTACCAAATGTGTTTGGTAAAACCTTCCAGAATACTTGGGAAACAAGAGAAGGAGAACAAAATGATAAGTCGATGGCACTACAATGCTCATTAGGGTTGGATTGGACTGTAGGAGAGCCATTATTTAAGATACAAATATTAGAGGAGTCTATTATATCAAGCAATTTGTTACCGAGATTATTTGAGAAAGAACAACCCCAAACATGGTGATGACAGTTAAAATCGCCTAAGATAATTATGGGATTTCAAAAGGTTTGTATTATATTCTTGAACTCATTGAGAAGGATGGAGCTAGGATATGGGATATACACAGAAATATATGTTATTTTTCCTACTTTAATAGAAATTACTTCAATACCATCACTTTTTGTAGTAGTGAGGTTTATTTTTGAAAAAGATATACCATTTTTGATAAAAAAGGCAACACCACCATATCCATCCGCCCGGTCTTCTCTGACACAAGAAAAACCTGGCAGTAGGAAAGAGTGGCCTGGTTTTAACCAGGTTTCAGAAAGTGAAATAATAGAAGGTTTGTGTTTATTACACAGGTAGATTAGATCGGATTTTTTGTTATTTATGCTTTGGCAGTTCCACTGGAGAATTTTTAGGGGCACTTCCATTAAGGACAGATGATAGTAAGGGCATAATAATGGCAACGTTGGACGGTGAAATAAGGGATGAAGAAGACAAGATTTGGAGGAAACTAGACAATAATTTTATAATTTCAGATTCGTGGGAGGATGCAGAGCTTATTGTTTTAGAGGTGTTTAAGGCACAACCATTAGTGCTAGGAGAAGGCATTCCTCTAATGATTGCTGCATGGGCTGCTTGATCATAGCCAGAATGGGGTCCTGGTGGAGAACGTGGTTTTAAATTTATTGTTTTTCTATACGATTTTGTTGTAGGAGAACTCAGTACCTCAGCAAACGATTTTCTAGATGGGGCATGTAACTTTGCAGCAGCAACATACGGAATACACTGGTCAGCCATTGTTTTTTTAATATTTTTTTGGCGAGTAAATTCTGGACATGATTTTGCAGATGCAAAGTGATTTCCAGAACAATTAATGCAAATAACTTTATCTATAGATACATTACATGCATCACCTGTATGATTGTCACCACATTTGTAACAACGAGGTTTGGACCTACACTTTTCCTTTGTGTGACCGAACCTGCAGCACGAGTAGCACTGAATTGTGGGGTAAATGTAAGTGTCCACTTGAAAAGAATTATAACAACAGAATACTCTGGGGGGTAAGGCCTGGCCATCAAAGGTTAAAACTACAGATTGTGATGGTTTCCATTCAGGAACACTATCAACAATAACTTTATAGTTCAATCGTCGGGCTTTAATTACTGCACCATATCCTTCTGGAACCGTCATTAACTCTATAACCTCTTCTGGTGACAAATCTGAAGGCATGCCTTTAATTATTCCCATTTTAGTGACAGAATAGGAGGGTATAAAAGCTTTATAAGTACTCTGTAATATTGGATTAGTTAAAAAATAATTGGCATCATTTCCAGACTGGAATGCAATAGAAATTCTATTCCTGCCAATGCTTTCTACACTACCATTAACAATATTTACAATTTTTGCTTGTCTTAAAAATTTCCCAAATGTAACAGGGTGTAACACTAAGCCAGAATTAGGAATATCTTCTATATGTTGAACATGAACAATAAAAGGGCCTTTATCATTAGAATTATAAGTCATTCTTTGTTGGGAGGATTGCAGCGACATTTGCGTCAGAGGAGGAGCAGGAGCGGGAGACAGTGAAGATGGAACCTCCAGTGGAGTTTCAGCAACTGATAAATTTTGACAAGGATTTGAATTATGTATTTGTCCTAAGGGAAGCTGAGTGTCCATAGGGGACACCTCCAAAGGAGGAACATCACCTGTACTTTGAGAAATATTAAATTTGGATGACACTTGTCCTAAGGGTAATTGCGTATCCATAGCATCGGAATCTTCGGATGTAATATAAGATTCATTCATTAATTTGGGAGATTTTCTACATTTCTTTTTCCGTTTTTGACATTTAGACGTGTCAGACTTGTGATCGTTGCTAACTTTAAGCCATTTGTATATATTTTTATCTAATAAGTTTGAATACTCTGAACTCAGAGCATCCTCAAAGGCAGCTGGAGAAGGGCAGGACCCTGAAGGGCTACACCCTCCAGGGTCCGGAGACTTATTCATATATTTGATACCCTAAACTAAAATGGTTGAAAACAAATGACAAATTGAAGTATCTCAAATTCAAAAATGTTCAATTAACTCTAAATACTTACCGACAACTATATATACATGAACACACTAACTATATTACATGAACTTTACACAATGTAAGCAAAATTAGAGATTCTGATCAATATAAATAATTAAAAATTCCGATTTCCAAAAAAACGCGAGTTTCCACAATTGACAATCAACCGGAAGTCTAAAAGAGCTTTTACTGACTCAATCACTGTATTCTGTCAAAGAATACAGTGACCACGTTTGACATTTTTAATATTTGTTTTGACATTTTTATTGATTTTTATTTATGTTTGTTCTTGTTTTGACATTTTTATTGACTTTTAATTTTTATTTATGTTTGTTTTAAATTTTGACATTTTTAAATCTTTGACTGAATATTGATTCTATTTATATGTTTATTTTTAATTGTTGACGTTTTATCTTAGAATATTTCTAAGCCTTTATTTTTCATTGTGATTTAAATTTTTACACTTGACGATCTTTTTGTGAATTGGTTATGTATTATTATTTTAATGACATAATGTAATTTTCGATGAGAAATAAATGACCTACCTACCTACCTACCTACCTATTTTACCAATGGTGTTAAGACAGGGGTCAATATGCTATGAAGATTTTCAGAATGACGATTTGCTTCGTTTGGTCTCTGCTGTAATGTGAATTGATCCACAAAAGCCACATCATAACCTTTCCTTAGTTTTCCGTCATTCGTCATTTCTTCAAAAAAGGGTTTAAGGGTCGGCAACTCGCGAGTTATGCCATTGGCTGAGTGATCACTTAACATAAGGCGGACTGCATGCTTGCCTCCTTGGTGGTAGGTAAATAAAAATAACACAACTAATATCGGTAATGGTAGGAAATAATTATTCTAAAAACATGTTTACTTACAACAATGACATACAGACGATGGTGGGGCACTCGAGTCCGCTTAGCATTTAGGTAGTATAACTAAAAATTTGGAAAATCCAAAAGTGCACGCCTCATAGCGGTCATGGGTCATTCACATTTTATAAAGAAATTCTAAAACAAAAACTCAAGTTTTTTTAAAATAAAATAACAAATAAGGTGAGGAAAAAATATACTATAAAATAAAAATTAAAAATATATATATAGATATACAGTATACAGTGGTATATTAGTTTTTTATAAATTATAATTAAACGACAGTACTTAGAACGCTAATATTAACTAGGAATCAGCACAGTGTAATACTTTATATATTAAAAACAAAAGTATTCCGGTAAGATGAATTTTTCGACCAATTTCTCTGCCACATACATGGTCACATAAACACAGACTCACGGACGTCCAAGAATGATTAGTTTTAATGTTATTATTTATTATATTAAACAAATTAATTGTTTATAAAATGTACCATATGTGCTAGACAGATTATTTAACTTCATATTAGTGCACTCATATTATCCTGTAAGTGTTATATTAAAAAAAAAACGTTATTTAAGTTTCGAAAGACTGGGTTTTTTGACATGTCGAGAGTAGAGCACTACCTCACCGCTCCGCTTATGAGGCGTGCAATTTAGTACAGGCTCCAATAGGTTTTGAGAACGATTCCGTGGGACCCATTTTGGACATACCTATTACACAATTCAACAAAATAAAGCGCTTTATTAGTTTCCGGCCGCTTAAGCATGGATTCTTGTACAATTTTACATTTTAAATAAAAATCCAGACTTGAAATATTCTAAAAAGCATGTTTTTAGTCATATTTACAATTTATTTCTGAACTGAGTACTATTTTTTTTTCTATTATATAGCCACAAGTCACAATAAAATTTACAATATTTTTAAGATAGACTTGTATGATTTTCCATCGCTAAGCTATAAGCATTCCATATATGTATTCTCATCGCTCCCAGTACTATGGAGCCTAAACTAATTTGTATGGAATAGAAAACATTTTGGTAAAAAATTGATAACTTCGGACAAAAAATAAGACCCTGTACCAATTTTACACATTAAAAAAAAACAATAGTTTTACTTTACTATCATATACTTTAAAATGGACACATTTTTATTTTTTTTCATCCTAGATTTAGGATGAGTGACCTCTGAAATTTGCAATAAATAATTGGAATTTGTGGGTCGTCGCAATTCAAAGGAAAGAATTTGAATACTTATATCTATCAGTGCAACAGATCAATGCCTTAGCGTTTCTTGTTGCAAAATCTTTCTTGTGCAAAAAATGGTAGGTAAACAGTATGAGCTGAATAGAGAATATTTCTAAAAAGTGGTTGATCGCCGAATCAAACTAGGTTTCTAGGCCTTAAAAGAAATCTCAATATCGATTAGCGGGAAATAGAGAGGGAGAATAAGCGTTTTTTTTACGTTTTACTTTGTGGTGATATCAGAAATGAGGAGAGTGCCTCAACATGCGGAGACCTACGTATTAGTAGGATTTGTAGTATCAAATAAAAAAAAAACGATTGCCAAAGCGTCCCTGTTCTTTTTGAGAGGTATTATAGAACTTTAATTAAATATAACATTCGCAAAGCCGAAACCATTCCGTCATTACAATCGAACTTTTACTAAAATAATTTTGCTTATGATATGGAATGCAGGTTTAGGTATACATTTTGCTAAACACAAAGCCTGTGTAATTTATTTTGTCTTAAAAGAAGTTATTATTCAATAGTTTAAGCTTGCTGTGCTGACTTGCACCATTCTTTAGAGAAACGTTGATTATCTGAGGTGAAACCACGAAAAAGTAGATTTTATTGTTCAGGGAATTGACTGCAACTAGTTTTTTAGGCATGTTAGGATCATGGTGGACATCATGGCAATTATGGCTGTGATACTATTAGCGCATTGTCAGATCTAACTTGGAAAGCGAGCTGGCCAGCGAGCTCTCTAAACAAAAAACCTTCAGCTAAAATCTATCACAAAAACGTTTTATTAGAAGCTGAAAAGTCTAAAATCTCGTGTACACAAACAAAAAACCAGATACTCAAAGTTTCATTTCCTACGTTCTACCGCTTGTACAATGAGTTGTGGTTTGAGGAATTGTTCGAAATGATGCCCACGGCTACTTTCTACCATCGCACTGGTCGCCATCGGCAGGGAATTCATTCTCACACTTTAGAACCGAAATGTTCCCGTACAGGTTTCAGAGATACTTCCTCCCGCGAACGCTTAGGTTGTGGAATGAGCTCCCTGCTAAGGTTTTCTCTAAGGACTACAGTATGGGGTTCTTCAAAAAAGTGCGCGAGTGATGCCCTTGGTATTGCAAGCGTCCATAGGCTACGGTGACCGATTACCATCAGGCGGACCGTAGGCTTGTTTGCCACCTTAATGGTATAAAAAAACTTAGAACACGAATTTTTTAGTGGAATAACATAGACCCAGCCTCCATCTGTCTAGCGATTTTTTGTGCACGTAAATGGTTATATCTCCCTTGTTGTTCACTGGATTTGAGTGAAGTAAAAGTTAATTGGTAAGGCTCGACCAAGATGGTTTTTTCGTTCTCGGCCGAGACCGAGAATAGACAAAGCGTGAAAAACTTATTTTTTATTACTGTAAACTTTTTAATACACTACTAATTGTTTAACAAAATTAACTGTTTTAATAATCAAAGTTAAATAACATTATATTATAACATAAATAAAGCAATTTTTCGGAATTTTCGCCCTTCAAAGAGTGTCGCCTCTCGTCATACAGTTGTCCAGCTTTGCTAAACAGTTGATCACTTGCTTCGCTAGTAGGCGGCGCAGATAAGAAATTATTTGCTGCAGGCTTAAGTACCTTATAAGGTGACGAAAACCAATACTTAAAAATATTTGCATTTCTTTGCAGTCTTGGCTCCCTAAGAAAGCTTTCTAGCACTATTTCGATCACATAAGTTGAATTGATTTGTTGCAGCCATGTTTGACGAGTTAGTTGAAGATGCCCATGTCGTGAGAGTGAGAGTCTCGATAATATGAAGCTTGGCTGAGTTAACTTCGCTTTCAGTTAGATATTTAGTTTTAAACCGTGGATCGATCAGTGTTGCAGTAACTAGTGGCAAACAACTTTTAACAAATGAAAACCGCTGATTAAGTGCATCCAGTAGCTTGCTCTTAATCGTCTCTGCGTGATTTTCATTTTCATTCCCAGCCGGGACTTCAACAAATCACAATTCAGCTCTCTCACGCACTTACACCAATCAACTTCGCGCTGCGGCGTGTGGCGGTAAAATTTAAATGCCGATTCGAACAAAGTTACAATCGCAATTTTCGGTCCTGACCGAGAATCTCGGCAATAATTAGCCGAGAACCGAAACAAATTTCTCGGTTGGATTTGTAGCCGATAATGCCGAGACCGAGATCTCGGTCGAGCCTTATTAATTGGTATCCAGATAAATGCCACAACAGATTTTATTCTTGATAGAAATGACTCAATCCTGGTTACAAGCGAGTTATTCAGTAAAGATAAAAGGATTTTTTCCTAAAAGTTGTTTTCATTTTTTAATATCTTATTTTCTATAAGTTTTACGTGACTTAGTGTATAAGATATGCTATTCTACATTAAAAACACTTTGATTTGATACCCTTACCAAGTAAATCAGTTCAGTAGTTAGTTATCGAGCAATACCGCTCAATAACATAGGTGGGTCGCCATCTTTGTAACGTCATAACTTTTGGTATTCAGGAAAAAATATGTTGAATTTACCAAAAATAATTTTGATCCCTACTTTATAATTAGATAAGGCAAGTGCCGAGGTGCCGCGCCATCAAGATCAAGCTCAGTTCTTACATATTTGAACAACAAAATAGTTTGTACATAGAACATATCAATGGGTGAGATTGCGTAATGCTAACGATGCCATCTATTGATTTACTTGCAAGTGTCTAGGCAAGGAGTCGCTCGCTATTTACCGCTACTAGCGGCATCTAACATCCATCAACAAAGCTAGTAAGCACTTTCAAATAATACCCAACACACTAAAAATGTTTACTTTAACTATTTTATTCAGTTACTAACAAGTGATGTATTTTTGTACCTAAGTTGTAACAAGAAAAAAGTACCAATTGCAATTCATATCAATTTATAATGATTATGTACAACATAGGGCGCATTAGTTTTGGAATTAAGAGTTCCCATGATTGATACTTTTCACTCTTTTGTTAACTCCAGTTTTGCCACCAACACCTATTTTTTGTGTAGCTTTAAAACTTTTTTAAATTTTTGGTTGCAAAACTAGCAAAACGAACGGTTGATGTACACACTATGAATATGAAATGAATATGTATAGGCAGTTTGACAGATTAATACAAAAACTCCACCTCCATACATTGGTCCAAAGTTTCATTATTTGGTGGCAAAAGTGACAAAAATATCAAAAATAATGTAAATGAATGCATGACAGTTTGCTACATTATGGTACTAAAATTTTGATAATTTTGACATCAATGCAATACGAACAGATGACAGATTAAATGAAAATAATGATTCTGCATCCAAAAACGAACACCCCCTAGTGTAACACTCCATCTTCCATTTCCATTTTCATCAATTAAATAAAATATTAAAACAATTATTCACATCAATTTGTTCATTGGTTTTTGTTTGGTAAAGTTTTAAAGCTGCCGTGACAAAAGATATCAGCTATACTTTTAAACCAAAATGAATGATATTATATAATTATTATGTTATTGATTACATTATTATTGATCACATTTACATTATACACAAATATATAAATGTATAATTTGAAAACCCATAGAAAAAAAACCCTTAATTTTGATATATATTACTTATACTATATTGAAAATCTCATTTCAAGATAGTTATTAAGTGTCACTGCTATTTTTGTAAATAGTCTAACAGAAGTAACAATTTAATGTTTTGTAATAATTTGGCTCTTCCAACTTAGCAAATATACAATGATATGTAACTTATATCTAATACCTTTAAACAAGCTATTCTTGTATATATATAGGTATATAATCTGAATCTTGGAAACGGCTCCAACCATTTTTATGATATTTGGCATGCCAGGGGTTTTGGGGGCAATAAATCGATCTAGCCTCGGTTTCATTTTAAGAAAACATCGTTTTATCAGTGTTTTCGGGCAATGATAAACTGAAAAATACCACTCTTCCTAACGTCTATTGGCAAGTCTATTTTTACCGACGCAGGAACACTAAAGCTACTGGACAATAGATGGAGTTGTTAAGCAACACTAAAACTACTAGACATTAGATGCGAGTTGTTAAAAAAAATGAGCAAAGCTCAGTTCCCAGGTACTATGTTTAATAGTAGTTAAAATATTATTTTACTTTAATCTGTACCCTCTAATTTTACAGTATTGGAGTCTGTTTTCTCACACTCCATATCATTAATGCCTATCCTCTGACATGCTACAGGATCAGAATCTGATTCTAAAGTAGTAGAATTAGATAAATTATTATTACATTTAATATCATCATTGATGTCTCCTTTAGTGTTTACATTATTCTTTTCAACACTGTCTTTACCACTCAATTTTGATGAAACATTTTCAGTTTTTAATATACTATCTTTATCTTTACCTTCTTCACCTTCTAAAAACTTTTCCCATTTATTTATTCGCTGACTTATATCTGCATCTGTTTCAGCAATACGGTATTTTGTCCTGCCGTCCCATATTTCAGCAGATATTTGCCGTTTACCAAACCATCGACCGTTTATCAGCTCAACAACAGCATCAGCCTGCTCTGGTTCTTTCATTGTGATTTGAGCAACACCTTCAGGATGCCTGTCATAAATTACAACTTTTCTGACCTCTCCACATTTTGAACTTTCCTCTCTCAAGTCCTGTTGATAATCCAAAATTAACTGTACATCTTTGTCAAAGTCAGTAGGATGAAATAAATTTTTGACAATGACAATCCTTTCATGCTTTGATCTTTCGCCAATAAATTTTTCAGGTCTCCAATCAAAAAGCTTTTGTTGCATTTTCTTTAATTTCTCAAGTTCCTTCTTTTTTTTCTTTTTTGGTTTTAGAGCTGGATTGTACTCACCTTTCAATTGAAAATGTGCTTTTTCTACTTTTATTCTATGTCCCTTTTGGTCACTACCATCTAGCAACTTTAATGCTAAATCTACAGATTCAATTTTGATATATGTGCATAATGCATCACCTTTGAAACAATTCTGCTCTTTGTCCATGTACAATTTAACCTTCATCTTCTGTGTCCTTGGGTCTCGTTCCACAAGGCCACATTTTTGCATTAAATCAACAAATTCTTCTTCAGTCATGTCAAGTGGCAAATTAGACACATAAACCTTAGTATTCCTGTTTTCAGATTGCTCAAACCACTGTGGTTCACTTTTCCGTTTGACTCCTGTTGTGTCAGATTTTTTTTTCTCCTCCATTACTTTTCCATCTTTTTCATTTTTATCTTTAATAGTGTTATCAACAAAACCATATGACATTTGGTACATAGCTAGAAAATCATCGTCTACTTTGGGTAACCAAGCTTTTTTATCCACATCCCAGAAACATTTTGATCCATCTGCCTCAGTGTATATATGTGTATCATCTTCATAGCTGTAGACTCTGCCAGACACATCATTTTCACTTCCTTTTGCATCCCAAGAATTAGTTGTGCTATTCCAAGTATATTTATGTTGAGTGGAAGGATCTGTGTATATAGCCTGCTCGCCTTCATAAGTAACACATGCAGCATATTCTCCCCATGATACATTAGCATGGTCATCAACAGAAACACTGCTGGAAGTTTCAACAATAACGTCAATATCAGCTTTCTGATTAACACGTTCGTCTTTACTTTCAGTCTTACTACAATCATTTTCGGAGGAAATTTTTACGTCTCCATCGTTAATTTTCTCAAAATCTAGATTATCATTAGATTTCAATGCGACTGATTCTGTTCCTATATTATCATTTTCAGTCAATTCTTTAGATAACTTCTGTACAGTTTCTGAAGAAAGTTTAATAACAAATCCAGATTTCATATTTTTTTCTTGTTTAGCCATTTCTTAGAAGACAAAGAGTTACATTTATATTTTCAAATATTAACACCTTTTTCCAAGATATGAACCACACAGATTAAAGAGAGATACTTGTAGCACAGATAATAGTATATGTCCACTTGTAGGCTTTGAGCACAAATTATATAGCATAGAGGAAACAAATACTGCGTAAGAATAGTATATGTTGGCTTCGAGATACTCTAACGTAGTCAGTGTTGCCAGCAAACTTTTTGCAAGCCCACTAGATGGAGGTCCTAAAACCACCAGATTTTTTAACGTATAATATGAAACCACTAGAAAATCCACTAAATTATGAATATGTATAAAAAACTAATTTTTAATGAAAAACACTTGAGTCAATATTCAAGGATAGTAAATTTTGTAAACACGAAAACAAAAGGAATTATGAAAAAAACATTTATTTTCATCATATAAAAATATTTGCGAAGTAACAAGTAAAAATAGTTTTTACAACCAGATAACGAAGCTTCATTGACTACCAAAGAAAACCCAAAGTAACCTAAAGCAACACAAAGTTTAGTCCGTCGTTCTGCGGTCTTTCCGTTCATTAATTATAAGCGATCTCTTTCTTAGGTTCTGTAAGAAAGCAACTGCCAGAGCAAAATTCCAATTCATCGGCAAAATAGGTGGGCGACTTGCGAGCTATCCTTCTGGGAGTCGTGCTTTCTGGTCGCTTGGTCATTAATGCTGATGTCCCGCAAAGCTCTGTGCTGTCTCCTACGCTGTTTCTACTGCATATCAATGACATGTTGGACATCAACAACATACATTGCTATGCAGATGACAGTACGGGAGACGCTTTTTACACGGGTCGTGCAAACATCCCTCGTTCCGTTGTGGAGGAAAACCGCGGAGAACTTGTGTCTCAAATCGAGACCACACTGTCCAAGGTCTCTGACTGGGGACGGGTAAACTTGGTCCGATTCAACCCTACAAAGACACAAGTGTGCGCGTTCACCGCTAAGAAAACTCCATTCACTGTGGTCCCACAATTCCAGAAATCTCCCCTCTTCATCTCCAAGAGCATTGGGATCCTTGGTGTCGACATCTCCAGCGATGGTCAGTTCCGAGATCATTTACAAGATAAGGTGAAGCTGGCGTCCAAAAAACTTGGTGTACTCAACAGAGCGAAGCAGTACTTTACGTCGGGGCAAAGGTTGTTACTTTACAAGTCGCAAGTTCGGCCCCATATGGAGTACTGCTGCCATCTCTGGGCAGGTGTACCCGGATACGGGCTTGGCCCTTTTGACTCGGTTCAACGACGGGCTGTGAGAATTGTCGACGATTCCAAACTCACTTGCGGTATCGAGCCCTTAAGCCTGAGGAGAGACTTTGCCTCCCTGTGTGTTCTACCGCTTGTACAATGGGTTGTGTTCTGAGGAATTGTTCGAAATGATGCCCACAGCTACTTTCTACCATCGCACCACTCGCCATCGGCAGGGAATTCATTCTCACACTTTAGAACCTAAATGGTCGCGTACAATGCGGTTTCAGAGAAACTTCCTCCTGCGAACGCTTAAGTTGTGGAATGAGCTCCCTGCCAAGGTTTTCTGCAACGACTACAGTATGGAGTTCTTCAAGAAAGAAGATATTAAATTTCTGAAGGGTCGGCAACGCGCAAGTGATACCCCTGGTGTTGCAAGCGTCCATAGGCTACGGTGACCGCTTACCATCAGACGGACCGTAAGCTTGTTTGCCACCTTAGTGGTATAAAAAAAAAAAAAACCAAGAATCTGTCCTGGTCTTTATCTAGCAAGCTACGGTAGCAAAGATGTATATGTTCGGTAGTACGGTTCGGTAGTGAGTTCCCAACATGTTGCCAACATATCATATTTATTTTCCCTTCACGTGATGAGTAACTATGGGTACTTACCGAGTGCAATAGGTATTGCTTTTATTTAGCAAAATATTAAAAACTATCACCCTAAAAATTGCCCACTAAAAAATCCACTAGACACCAAATACAAATTTTGCCCACCTGCAGGGGGTCCCAAACCACCAGATCTAGTGGTGAAACCACTAACTTGGCAACGCTGAACGTAGTGACTATTTACTCTAGTTTACTCTAGATAGTATCTACTATATATATATATATATACCAGAAATTATAAAGTATATGTGGTACCAAATATAAGTTAGGGCGTTCCATCTGACTACTTTTTAGCAGTTTGCGTATCATGCTTTTGGTTGCATAATCATAGCAAAATTTTTTTTAGCGTTTCGTCTGAGTGGTTTTGCTACGAAATGTTGCGGAACGGGAAATTGGTGCTCAAATGGACATTTGCCCTAGGCCTTTAGCCTAGTAAGAAAAACAACGAAAACGATAACAGAAATATAATATATATTATATATTACATAATGTCAGTATTAGGATTTATAAGTCAATAATTAGAGAAAGATTTAGATTAATAATAAGTTAATAATAATAATGTCATAATGACACAATTATAAAACAATCTAATGACTAATCTTCATAGACCTTAATTGTCCGGGAAAAATGTAATGTGGACATGGGCTGCAGATATGATTTGCTGTACATTATTTGAGAACAAATCTATATCTTGTGTGGATATTAATGAGTTTAGGAGCGTGAGAGTGCGCCACGTGGGTGCGTTCCTAGCGGCGTACTCATATTGCTTATTACTAGATCTAACTGCCCTCCGTTAGAATTAAAAACATTGCTATATTGTTTTAGATTACCATAATCGAGAAAACATTGAAATAGGTCTGTGACGTTTTTACTCATCGAATTAAGATTGAAATCGCCTAACAATAAAAAGTAATAGCTAGGAAACATACAGATTGTATTTTCAATAACTCGTAATACGTCTAAATACTGTTTGTCGTTGTAACTGGGAGGTAGGTAAACTAGACAGCATAACATTTTTATTGTCTTATACTTAACCACCGCACATATTAGTTCGTGAGCAGGTGAAAGGCCGTCTATATCAGTGACTCGCCGCACGTAGTAGAAGTCGCGTACGGCCAGGAGCACTCCTCCCCAGCCGGCATCGTTAGCTCGGTCTTGTAAGAGGCTACAACTCTTATGATGCGTCGTGGGGCTGTAGACGTCGATAATTTTTACAGCAACCCCTCGTGCCATACCCTATGGAAGGCCTTTTCCATGTCCAGAAATACTGCAACTGTCTGCTGCCTCATGTTGAGGCTTGTCGTCATTGAGTGCAGTACCCTGGTTAATTGGAGCGTTGTCGAGTGTTCGGATCTGAAGCCGCTCTTCCGACCGGGAACTAATGTGTGGCAGCAATTTCGTCAGCAGGAGCTTTTCGAACACCTTCGAGATCATGTTGAGCAGTTGTATGGGCCTGTAGCTATCTGGTTTTCTCCAGTCTTTGCCCGGCTTCGGCAGCATAATGACAGCGCCGAGCTTCCATTCGTCGGGGAACTGACCGGTACGCAGGATGGCATTAAACAAACTTGTCACTGCTGCTATGGTTTTGCGTGGTAAGTGACGTAGGGCCGAGTTTGTTACGCCATCTGCGCCCGGGGCCTTCTTCGGCTTGGTTCTCTGTAACACCCGTAAAACTTGGCCGGGCGGAAAGAAAATCGGGTCTTCTGATGCTGGCAGGGGTGCAGTGAAGTACAGTAATACCCCGGACTTACGCGATAGGTGGGACCAAGCGCTATCCGTGTAAGTCGAATTCGCGTTAGTCGGGGTACAATTTTACATATAAAGACATACAAAGTATGTTTAATTGGGACCGGAGACTAAATAAAACAATAATTAAGGAAATAACTGTGTAACTAATTGTAGATAATATGACAAATCTGAATCCGAATAAATACAACCTGAAATTAGTTTGATGTAGAACATTTCAAAAAATCGAACAAAGTCGTCTGACAAGTCAATCATTTATAATAATAATGTTAAGTTTACACTTCAAAGATGTTTTTCTTTTCTTGTTTGAAGCAAAAGAGTCGGTTCTACTTCGTTTGGATGCCATAGTACTTAGTTCATATCTTAAGTCATCGCACAACACACAAAATCTTTATTTTCTTGTACCTACGTGTCGATTCCGCGCTACACGTCTGAGTCTGAAAAATCGCGTAACTCCGAATTCGCGTATGTCGAGGTAGTGTAAGTCGGGGTATTACTGTAATCCCGAAGGTGTTGCGCGACTGCGTTGACATGCTCTTGGTCCGTTGCTGCGTTGGGTCGGAACTGTTTCTCCAAACACTCGGCGAAAATATCCGATCGCTCTTGCGCGCCAAAATGAGGTGGGCATCGCTGTCCAGCAGCGGTCTGACAGGATCGGGTTTAGTAGACAGCTGCCGGCATAGGTGATGATCGGAGGGGATATCATCGCCCACGGACTCGACGTGCCTATCCCAAGATCTTCCGGCGTGGTCATCGAGTACTCTCTTAACTTTAGCGATGAGGCGGTTCAGCTGGGTTTTCAGTGTGGGGCATCTTGTGCGCTGCCATTGCATACGAAGCTTCCTTTTCTCGCGTAATAGTTCCTGTATCCACACCGGGATAGGGTTTCTCCCACCACGGTGTGAGATGGTGCGCGATGCTTTATCTAGGGCGCTTCGTATGTTCGTCGACAAGGATGCGGCTGCTCTGTTGACCTCTTCGGCGTTGGTCATAGAGCCGAGAGGAGCGGTGTACTGTAGGATTCCCTGGAAAATCTCCCAGTCTGTTTTGGAGCTCTTGTAGGACTTCTTGAGTAGGCGGTGTTCTTAGACCTTTGTAGACCACGACATCCAAAATATCCGCACCCGTTCGCCAGTAATGGGTCGGTTCTTGTGGTCCAGCGACATCATATTGGTGGTCCACTGAGTCTTGGAAGAGGAGTCTTCCTTGCGGGCAGATCCTACTGGAGTTCCAGGAGAGATGCTTGGCGTTGAGATCGCCGGCAACAATAGTCGGAAATTCGGACTCTAGCAGACTCCTTAGCTTTTGAGCGACTCTTTTTTGGGTCGCTTTGCGGAAGCGGGATCGGCGCTTTCTTCAACCATTGCTTGGTGTTTGGCTTGGTTTGGTCCGATTCTGAACCGCTACAATGTCGTGGAACGGCATCGGAGCGTGAGCGAGTCAGGCGGGGGTCGCGGATCGGTTTATCGGCCTTCTTGGCATCGACTGGGCGTGGCTTTGGGGGCGGGGCGGCAGCGGCAGCTTAGGCGGGGCGCGGGGCTGTGCTTCTGTCTCGCTCGCACGTTCGCTCTCGCTCTTGTTTGAGGCGGAGGTGAAAGGGGCAGAGTCAGAGTGGTCCACGGTGTCCACTATCTTGCAGCGGCGCTTCGCGGGGGTGTCCTCATCTTCAGAGGGTCTGGGCCGGCGTCCGGGATGGTCGACGCGCGGTAGTAAAATCGGCGCATTGGCGGCGAACTCAATGGCGACGGGGTCTTCCGATTCTGCCTTTTCTGGTGGATTGGCAGTGCCTATTTCATCCCGTTGCCGGGTGAGGTATTCCTGCATCCATCGCAGCATTCCCTCGGAGAGCAAGCCGGCACTTTGTAGACTACGAGTAATGGTCAAATCATTATCATAGACTGTCCTCGGCGATTTTCCCTCGAGGCGCGACTGCTGCGTCGGAAGCGCTGCTTGGGGACGGTGGGGTGTTGTCACTCATTTCGACGAGCGTTAACAGCGTCGGCGTCTAAGTCGTTACGTCACCGCGTCATTGCATCGGCGTCGGCTCAAAGTGAGCGTCGGAAAAGTGCGACCCCACGGACAGCTCCGGCTGCCCGAGTGCAAAAAGCGCTAGGCTTTCCCCTCCGCGGTTAGCGGGCGCGATCCGTGATCGTTTTCCCAATGAAAACGTCACGGAGTCAGCGATGTTTTCTTTGGGTCCGTACACTACTGCGTCCACTGCCTGTACCTAACGTTACAATGTCATTGTTCATCTACGTCATAAGCATTTTTTTACATTTTTCTCCCATTCGACGCTTCCTCCGTGTCCAATAGCCAAATGAGTATCATGCAAAATATCGAACTTGAAATTTTGTAACAAAACGTTATCCAAACAGCTTGTACGTGCACTCTGTTCGGTGGCCATTTTGTCACTGAACTAAACGAGCGGCGTGTGGGACGCGCACGGTTTGTACCACTTGCTCAAATATAACGCAACACCCAACATTACCCAGGCAGCATTGGTTAGACCTAAAAATTTATTTCATTTGTTATTCGGATATTACCCAACATATTTGGGTGAATTCTAAGTAAGCCCGGGTAAACCTAAGTATACACCATCTTCTAGCATTACCTGTAACATATATAATAAGTGTTGTATGTAAGCGTAGGTGTAATTTTTTTTTGTTACCATGCAAATTAGTACAGTGTTTATAACTTTTGTAATTTTTTTAACTTGCGTTCTATCATTTCCTTTTTTTATTTTCTTAATATTCTGTATGCATTTTTTTTATGTAAATTGTGTTTTTTGTATTTTTTCTGTATTCTTCTGTAAATTGTATTTTTTACTTGGTCTTGACCTTTTTTCTGCGTAGGGGGGTGGTGTAGCAACTTTCTGGCAATTTGCATCATGCATAGCCTTGCACAACTAACGGTATATTGACCGCTTTCTCAAAACAGATGTATCCTACAAAAGGGTCCTGTTTGTAAAATATCAAAACTCGTAATTTCGACCGCGGGACTTTGCCGTAAAAAGTCCGCGTGGAACTCTGCGTGCCGAAACTCTGTGACGTCACTCCACCACCTTCATTCAAAATACGCGCTCAACACTTCTAACCAATAACAGAGGTCATTCTCTTTCTTTTCGCACATCAGATCAATAGCCAGTCAAGTTGGGAACGCGTCCCCATTCCTCCGTCACCGCCTTAAGCAGTTACTTAAAGAAGTGGAAACAAAGAGTTAGAGGCTAGTTATCGATAGTTATCGTTAGTCATCGATAGTCATCATCAGTTACCTACAGTTATTACCGGTAATTATTTCACACTCGTGACCATACCCGCCGTAACAGTACGCTCCGACCCGACCTGATGTCGTTTCCACTTCAGGCTATCTCGCGATACCTAAAGCCGTATAACGTTCTGTGACTAAGTGTTCAATAAATGAAGTCAACATCATAAAGAATACATTTTATTTGTATCACCACAACGGAGTCAGGGAACCTATTATTCCAAAAAACTGTTAATAAAAATAAGAATAGTTTAACAATGGGTAACAAATGAAATAAATCTATACAAAAAACATGCAACCAAAGATGGGTTTTAAGGGTGTATAGATATTTTAGATAGAACAATCAACAAGACAGAAACTAAAGTCCTGGGATTTGAGGAATAGTAGTTCAGAACTGTCAATCGGGATAAAAAGTAGCCCATAAACTATCTTTGTGCAAAAAATCTCGTCGATTCCTAGCTCCCATGCTAAGTTATGAAAGGGCAAACGTACAAACACACTTTCGCATTTATAATAATAGTATTGATTCTTTAAATCACATTACCTCATTCAAACCCCGGTTATTACTTTTTAATTTGAATCATAAGTTCTTTGCATTTACTTTAACTTGTCCTAACTATTTGTGACGTGTGCGGGCCCTACATTGAAAAACTCTCACTTTGCTGCGTTAATTCATAATTTGTTTTTTATTTTCATCATGTAAGAAGTTATTAATATTAATTTGGTTAAAATTCAAATATAATTCCTATATTTTCATTAACAATTCTGCAATTACATGGGCAGGTAAGTGTTGTTAAATAAATTAATACTGAATAGAAAGTGGATAGATTAGGAAAAAAATTATAAAATACAATATAATAGTTAATAAAAATTGACAAATATTTATAATCATTTATTTATCGATATTCATCAACTATATATGGCGCGTTTTCGACCGGAGGCACTGGTTGACCTGAAGTGATCCTGTGACCGCGCGCTCTCCGCCCTCTATCTCGAAAACGGTTCACCGTATTAAAAAAAAATTGTAGAGAATTTTGTATTTTACAATATTGATTAAAAATACAAATAGCAAAAAACCCATAGGAAATGATATATTTACAAAAAAAGCGCAAAAAAACGATTTTTGTGACCTTTGACCTTGAAATTTAATAGTTGCGTACACCCTACTATATGTAGGTTTTGAGACAACTTTTAGGGTGTCAATACACAAGTATTTACAGACTTACAGCTGGGTATCTCGAATTCCGAGGTGAACTTACTATAATGTCTGTACTATTTCGCGAGCCTAAGCTCGACTCCGTAAAAAGGTTACGGAACGCGCGGGTGGGGAGCTAATTTACTAGCTTCGCTCAAACAAGCAAGTTCGTTGGAGAATGGCAGATGACCGGTCATAGGTTGGCATATTTTTGGGATAATTTAGTCTTATAAAACGGCGGCATTTTTTACTGCTACTACACTGCACCGTCTTTCAACAGTCGTTCGTTCAACCTTCTACATGTAAAGGCAGTTCGTAAGTGTTTTGATGTTAAGTTGTGTTAGCGCGCCATTCCTTCAGTAGCGATTTTGTTCAGTCGCCACTACAGGATCGTCTAAAGGTGCGTACAGATTATTTGCAACACAACATGCAATGCAGCAATTTCCGTATTTTTTAATGGGTTCCGTGACGCACAAAAATCAACTGCACCCATGCTACGTGCATTCACAGGGCGCGCGTTGGTTCCTGCCTATTGTCGACGTTTTTCGACTAACCCTTTCAGTGCGCGCAGTGTAATCTGGACGTCTAATTCGCGGCGGACCTGCCTACTGCCCGCCATATTTGAATTGACGATTGTAAAAATGGATGGAGATGACGACTAGGACTTTTTTTAAACACTGGTGTAATAAAATAATTGAAATTCCAATATAGTCATGTACACTTCAAAATTAAACGGCTCCATGGCGTGCGCGCTGAACCCTGCCAGGAATGGCCGTTGTTGAGGCGCGCAGTGCGGGACCGTTCACATATATTCTTGTTGTATTGCATCTTGTGTTTCAAATAATCTGTACCCAGCTTAACAGTCAACTGTTGCTAAACTTTTTACGATTAGAGAAGTAGTTCCTCAGTATTTGATGATGCAAGGCCGTGTTGACTCACGATCATTTTATTTTTATCTACTAGCTTTTGCCCGCGGTTTCGCTCACCCGTAATTCGGTTATCGGTGTTTCCGATTTGAACGGCATCTTCTTAATTACAGAAAAAATCTGACTCACGCTTGACGTTTTCAAGTAATCTATGTGCTTCCCATGGACTCAAACTATCTTCATGCCGAATTTTTCAGCGGTTCTACCCGCCCTGAATTCGGTGTAGGTCTCAAAAAAAAACGACTCACACTTGATGTTTTCAAGTAGCTCGAAGAGTAAACAGTTTCGAGGACATGATAAACGGGTTCACTCCTTTTTGTAGCTGGATAGGTCATGTTTGACTGTTTTGTAAAACTGATTTCGTTGTCACACAAACATCTCAAACACCTCGACGCATTGCCAGTCAATTCAATTCAATTCAGTTCAATATAATTTTATTCAGATTAGGCTACAATAATTGAGCACTTATGAATGTCACTACGCCATCGGTTCGTAAGTCTACAGGGCGGGAGACCTTGTACTGAGAAGAACCGGCAAGAAACTCAGCAAGGGCATTTCTTTTCTCCCTTTCTTTTACAGCGTCCAATTAAAATATTGGAAAATGCCCTCCCTATCATAAAAGGACACTTTCCATTACAAACATAAAAAAACATGAAATATAAAGCACAAGCACAACATAAAAAAGTATCTAATATAAACAAAAGACAGTTTATGTATTCATCACTAAGAAATAATCAATGTCTTACAGTATTAATAAACAAAACAAAAAAGTAAGACTAAATACTAAGAATACCAAGAAGTTTGCAAGAGCAGACCAGCCTCCACAGGCGGCACCCGTTCACGAGCATGACACATGAATCAGCCATCGCTTCGCTCAACCATGTTTTAGGAAACGTAACGACCCGACAAACACGCCACCACCGCAGAGACACTTTGAGAGAGCATGAGTCAACATTCTCATAGTCCACAGAGGCTTGACACATGGGCTGATGTCCGAGGACGTCTTTTGTATAGTCTGCCTCACTGTTTGAATGTGCTATAGTGCCGTAACCCCCATACCCCCAATATGCAGGTGGTTGAAAATCGTTCAATAAAGGCAAGAAGATTTCCAATCTATTTGTGATAATGACCCTCGAAATAGCTTATAAACGTGGCAAGATCTGGCAATAATTTTTAGCTGGGTGTTATCTCCCGTATTGAAAAATAGGTTCAAAATGTCATGTATCAAAATAAAGACCAGAAGTATTGTTTTTTTTTCTGACTGACTATGCAGTTGGCTGATGCAGCCATTACTGCTCCAGCGAGCTTTTGGGTCGAGACTCTGAAGGAGTCTCAGCCCATATAGCGCCCAACGCTCAAAGGCCCCCAGCGGAGGGAGCCTCGGCTTGGGTTGTCGCTCTTGGGGTAGTCCCTTCGACCAGTGTGAGCCTCGAACCCGAAGGTGAGTCAGCGCCAGAAGGGGAGTTCCCCGTTGCGCGGTTGCGATTGCGAGAGAGTGGGGGCGAGAAGCGCCTCGGCACTCTTTGGTACCTCGTGTATCCGTTGTTATTAGGTATTAGGATGAGACTATATTTAAGTATACATAATTTATATATCTATTTTGTAATCGCAGTGCACATGTATTACCCGCTCACTTTGTACAGCTCTCACTTTCTTGGGTCAGCTGTAACAGATAAGCTTGACCTATGTATTTTTTTTATTGTTGTTTTTTATTTTTGTATTGTATATGTTGTAAGTGTTGTATATGTATATGTATAATTGTGTAGATGAAATAAAAAACACAATCACATCATCACTCACAATCTTTCTTATTAACTAAGATACATTATTAAAAAAATATTATTGTGAAACCCACACCATTATCCACGTATTAGTTTTTAATGTGTTACACGTTTACAATATATATTGCACACGTAAGTGCAATTATAATTTATTTAATAATGCATACAAGTGATAACAAAAAGATAACACTGTTTTAGCTTAAAACTAATATATATATATATATATATATATATATATATAGAATAAAAGGTGTATGTACAATTATATTATATTACATTACATATCTAATTTTAGAGTGTCAGTTACAAGTTTTTTTAATGTAGTTGTAGAAGAGGCAAAGATGTCTAGATCAGGGAACTGTTCATTAAATGTATCGATGAGACGGCATAAAGGGGCGCGCGCTCCATCATATGTCCTGTGTGGTGGAGTGTGAAATAGTTTGCGCACGCGCACCTCGCGTCGCTGCACTGTCCTCAGGACTATGTAACACAACCTATTGCTCAATTCAGTACAATCGAAATTGTGATTACAGATTTTGCGTAGTGTCATGATGCTCAGTAGTGTACGTCGGTGTTCTAAGCTTAGAAGGTTATACTTATCCAGTAGCTGCGTGTATGATTGGTGTTTTAGGTTATACTTAAAGTCGATTTTGCGTAAAAAATTTCGTTGCATTTTTTCCATGTATTCAAGAATGCACTCGTAGAGTGCGCAATATTATAGTTTATAGCTTTTGCCCGTAGTTCAACCCGCCCTAAATTCGGTTATCGGTGTAGGATTCCAACGGCAACACTTCATTATAGAAAATAAACAGTCTCTCACTTGACGTCTTCAAGTAGGGACTCAAACTATCTCCATGCCAAATTTTATCTAAATCGGTACAGCGGCTTAAGCGTGAAGAGGCGACAGAGTTACTTCCGTATTTGTAATATTTATATGGATGCTAGGACCATGTTGTATTGTTTATTAATCACTTATGTGTGATTACATATGCTTATTATATTCATTAGAAAAAAATATTATGATTCAATTAGGTGTTATTATTCAGGAGCGAGAATGCAGGAATGCTCTGAATTCCTCACAATGCCTTTTAGAATTCATCGCAAATGAAACATTTGTGAAGTCGAACCGGAAATCTGAGATATTTATTAAAATGTTTCCACTAGTTTCCTCAAATTATATCTACTAGTTTATATCTTATCGTGTTCAATTATGACTTCTTTATTTTTATATGTCTAAAAATGTTTACGACGAATGCAGTAAACCTGCACATTTTTATACACAACTGGCACACGGAAAAACAATTAAAGACTTATCTTAGATCATGATTCCGATTTGAATTCAATGTAAGTTTTGTAAGTTCATCTAATAAATTTTATTACTTGTTTTTAGAACGAAATTTAATCTTTATACGATGGCAAAAGTGAGCCCAAAGAATCTGTCGCCTTTAGTACTGACAACCAACACATAAAATAGGTACCAATTTTTTATAATTGTCAGATGAAAGTAACAAAATATAAGTTCACATGAACTGACATTAAAATTAAGAAAAAAGGTTTGATTGAATGGATTCATCATAACCTTATCAAGCCAATTTGTATGAAAAACTAAATATCAATTCTTAAAACTTGAAAACTTGTCTTCATTTGTTATTGGCTTAGTACACAATATGTGCTTTGTATTTTTGTGCTTTTTTTATTCAGATGCCCTTAACTGCAATTATCAGTGATTTCATTTTTACAATGCAATTTAAATAAATCCGTCGCATTTTGAATAACCTCTACTAATTTATGAAGTACTATATTACAGTTTAATTCCGACTCGTTTCTTGCCGCTTCTAGGCGCAAACGCTCCATTTCTCTCTCATGCTTTAGTTTCTCTCTATTCTCTTCGGCCTGCAGTCTATTCAGCTCCATGCGAACATAATGTTTTGTTAATTGCTTTGAGAAATCCCGCTTTATTTTGGCAGTAACTCGACGAGGTGACGGAGGTTCATCGACCATTACATCTCTGTCATTTTGATACTCCATTATCTCATCATCCGGCTGGCTATCACTACTGCTATGTTGTGACTGTAAGTCGTATACTGATTGCTCTGCTGAATTATAATCATCAAAATTTAACACTTCAATTTGGTTTTCTACTATGAATGGTGCAGTTGTTTCATCTGTTATTTCTAATTGTTGATCATCTAGAACCTGTAATTTTTAATAAATTTAATAAACACTTAGAATTTACGCAGTGGACTGCCGAGTCAAGGTGTTCTGGCTTCGAGTCCCGGGACAACAAATAAAATAACACTAAAATAAAGGATATAAACCAAAACGGTCTGCAGACACACCAAAACCGCTCTTACATCCCTGAACGAAAACCTGTCACCTATTACCACTCGATAGGAAAATCCTACCTATATAATTAGCATAATAACAGATCACTCACTGCCCACTAAACATACACTTTTTTAATATCGGCTTTACCGACAGTCCCCTGTGTAAGAGCTGCATGGAGGCCGATGAGACACCTTCTCACGTGATCTTACACTGAAAAAGGGCAAAACTCCTTAAGAATCCACAAATCATGGCAAAGCTAAAGTGGTATGAGTATGAGTAACCAATAACGTGTGAATTAAAACCTACGTTCAATGGCTCTATTATGAGGCTAAGTGCGGGAAACACACTCACAACTAACTAACGACATAAATAATAGTAGCCTGCGGAAACAAAAGTATTCTATGTCTATTTTTATCCTAATCTAATTAGTCTCAGCATCTATGTACCAAAAATCATGTCAACCCACAGCTCTGTTGCAACGTGAAGGAATAGAGCGGAAAAAACTATTCCAGTGGGAGCTGTCGATCAGGATAAAAAGTCCTATAAGTATATATCCTTTTAGCTGTGTCTGTGACAAAAATCTAGGCATTTGGGTGCTCGGTTACGGCGTTAAGGATAAAATATTTCTCTGTGCTAGCTAATCCAACTCGCACTTGATGATTTACTAAGTAGTTATGTTCCCCTTCCTTCATAAAAAAAATATTAAAATCCAACGCATTAGCCCAATGACTCTTAACCTTCTGTGCGCTAATCCGACTCACACTTGACGTTTTAAAGTAGCCTATGTCCTTTCGCAATTCGATGCTATATTTGATGTGCATACAAGTATATATACAGGCAGATATCCTACACCAGTAACTCAGGCGTCCTGCATCTCGCGTAATTAAACAACTTGTGGTATCTTAGGTACATAACATAAATGTTTAGTAAAAGCCCATGCTTGAACATTTCCGAACTTATAATTCAGTTGCAGCCGCCGCGCAGTGTGCCGCTGCCGGTGTTTATACTTGTAATAGTAGGCAAGGGAGGTTTTTGGTTTTTTGAAGGCAAGGTAGCAATATAATATTTTTATAGCGTGGGTAATCTGGTAATCCAGAACATAGCGAAGGATTCTAGCGTAGAATCCTAAGCCCAGTAGGGGATTCTTAAGTAGACTCCAAAGGGTAATTAGTATAGGGCGTCATCGCCGCAAAAAATATCTTGCAACCGAGTGATACACTCTAGGTACTTTGATCCCTCTATAAGAAAAAGTGATAAAATGTGATTTTAGATAGAACTCTTAAAAATACTAGAATTTATATAAAATAGTATTGTTTTCTCAGGTGCATAGTTTGCGGGTTATAAGCTTCCTAAGTTAAAAACTATGGGCCCCCTCCCCACTAAAAAAACATTTTAACAGCCTTAGAAATACTTCCAACAAAAATTATTTTAAAGTAATTGGTTTACAAGTTTTTCAAATATCCAAAATAGTTTTCATTCTACATATTCTGCGTTTGCGACACGCACTTACTTAGCCAGTTCTTAATATTCCCTTGTTGATAGAATTAACAATTAACAAAAAAGTTGAGCAATACTACTAGTCCAAATAGTGTGACGTCACAGACTTACCGCCCGCTAAATTACCGTAATGCACAACTTAACAAACTTCTCCTTGCTATTATTAGTGGCGCAATAAATATATACGTTTATTCGTTCGTGGAATTCGGTTATAGTTACTGCCGCGGGAACTTTTAAATTTTCCGGGATGAAAAGCTATGTCCTATTCCAGGACCTAACCTATATGTGTGCCAAGTTTCATCGCGATCCGTCCAGTGGTTAAAGCGTCATTGAATAACAAACAACCAAATACAAAAATTTCGCATTAATAATATTAATGGGATAGCTGGTAAATAATTAATTTTGGCATCGGCTCCACCCACCCTAAATTTAGTTATCGGCGGGGGACTCGTGCGTCAACTCCTTAATTTATACTAATGAAGTTTGCTATAGCAAGCTATAGTTCGTTTAGGCTCGGTTAAAGTTATTCCAGAGGGAACTTTTAAAGTTTTCTGGATAAAAACATACACTGGACAAAAATCATATGTCCTTCCCTGGGACTTAAACTATCTCTATACCAAATTTCAACTCAATCGGTTCAGCGGTTTAAGCGTTAAAAGGTTACAGACAAATAATGCTGCTGCCTTAAGTGGATACACTTCGCGACGCCTCGCAGCGGGCTTCATACAAACGAATTTCTCGTTTGTTTTTGACATTTACTGATTAATCACTGTGAAATTTCTTAGTCATAATCCCAAGCCTACGTCTGTGGTTTTTCCAAAATCTTGTAAAACGTTCTATTAACTAGAAATCTTTTTTAAAACCATTTGTATAAAAAACTAGATTCCTACATAACTTTTGAACTATAAAATTTGATAGAAAACTGGTACACTGCAGACTGCACTGCACTAGATATTTATTACTAGAACATGTCTTCAAAATTTCGTGGTGTTTGATCAGCAAGTGTCAAAAATAAGTGAGAAATTCGTTTGTATGAAGCACGCTGCGAGGCGCCGCAAAGTGTATCCTCTTAATAAGCAAAGACTTGCTAATTTACGCATACAACCAAAATCTAAATTTAAAAATTTTACGATGTGAACTATCAGAACAATTTTAACTTTCTTAGTGAAACAGGTTTGGATTGCTTATCACATAGACGGACGGACACAAGTTTCCGTAATGTATCGTCTTTTTTTTATTTTTGCTAAAAAACATACAGAAATATTAGATTTGAGACATAAATGAGTCCCATATCATTCCCCACAATTAAATTTGGCAGCCCATTTCAGACATTATTTTGAATATAAACAGAAGAATACATACTGGTGTACGTTCAACGTCTTCTTTTTGTTCCTTTATGACTGACCTATAAATGATAGATAGAATGCGTTTCTCCGAATCTGTCAACTGCACTTTGATTCGTGAATTCGCGCTCTTGCGTAATTCTTTAATCACCGCAGATTTCCTTTTTGTTTTTGATTTCCAATCTGCCCATACCTGTAAAAAAAATTATAAAAGATATTGGTGTCTCATGGATGATAATTAACAGTCCGAGTATGCATTAAATAGTTAAAAAAATGCCATTAAATGAATTCACAACTATGTTTCCATTGGAAATTGAAAATTGGGGATATCCAAAAAAAATAGTGTATCAGATATATCTATCCATGTCCATAACGTGTTCTAAGGAATTTTCGAAATGATGCGCAAAGCTACTTTCTACCATCGCACCGCTCACCATCGGCAGGGAATTCACTCTCACACATTAGAACCGAAATGGACGCGTACAGTGCGGTTTCAGAGAAACTTCCTCCCGAGAACGCTTGGGTAGTGAAATGAGATCCCTGCTAAGGTTTTCTTTAAGGACTACAGTATGGGATTCTTCAAGAAAGAAGTTATTAGATTTCGAAAGGGTCGGCAACGCGCGAGTGATACCCCTGGTGTTGAAAGCCTCTATAGGCTACGGTGACCGCTTACCATCAGGCGGACCGTAAGCTTGTTTGCTACCTTAGTGGTATAAATTATATATTATTATAAATGAATTGCTGTTCGTTTGTCTCGCTAAAATTCGAGACCGCCGAGAGCTGGACCGATTGGCATAATTCCTTTTTTGTTGTGTTCGTTTGGTTTGAAAAGAGTGAAGTGCGAGTCGGACTCGCGCAATAAGAATAAACCGATTGTAATGAAATTTTGGTAAGTTCTTATGCACACGTCGGGGAAGGTTTCTGAATTAGTACAACCCTTTTACAATAGGCAGTTGTATTAAAAAAAGAAACAACGTTTGCCCGATCAGCTAGTTACCTAATAAATATTGCTGGAAATTATACATAGCGCCATGATAATTTTATTCTTTTATATATCATGAAAGTGGCATACAAGCTTACTGCCCGCCTGATGTTACGAGGTCACCGGCAGTCTATAGACGCTTGCAACACCAGGGGTATTTATAAACCGGGCGTTAACGACTTTTTAAACATTACATCACTCCTTTCTTGAAACAACACCAAGGATCTAAATCCTCTTTAGGAATTATAGAACCACAGCGTATGGGATTCTTTTAGGAGTTTTTTCTTAGTTGTTCGAGAAGATAAGAATTACATTATTATTACATACTCAACGAAGATGTTAAAGCGGTAGGTATAGTACAGAAGTTTTTATAGGGAGTGATTCGGCTTGGTAAACCCAATTTACGAATCACTATTTGCTACTTACTTTTTTCCACTTGTCTGGTGTCCTCCGCACACCATTTTCAACCGAATTTAAAAGTTTTGATAATTTTTTCCACTGTTTGTCTGCTCTCATTCTTTCTTGATAACCTTTTGGTCTTCCAATGTCACCATTGCTGCAAGTATAAGAATGTTACTCAGTTTTATAGATTTTTGAAGTGAAAACTTCTTTAGCGGCGTTGTGCACTTTTTTTGTGATGGGTAAAAAAACTCGCTTCTGGACACGTGACCTGATCGAAAATTCGTAAGATGGGTAAAAACTGTGAAACTCGCGTCAAGACACGTAATCTGATCGAAAATTCGTAAGACTTATCCCCCTCTCTTTCTACTGTGCGGCGAAAATGTAGGCCTGCGCCTGCTGTTTCGTTTTTATAGTATATGCCGATTATGAGTGGTACAGCGAGATTGGATATAGGATTTTAATTCCATGACAGATTAAGATGCCAAATATGCTACGCCAAAAAAGTAAATAAACAAACATTATTATTCATCTATATAAAAAGGAATTGCTGTTCGTTGGTCTCGCGAAAACTCTGGAACGGCTGGACCAATTTGGATAATTCTTTTCTTGTTGTGTTCGTTATTGTTAAGGCAAGGTTTATAAGGAAAAATAAAAGGT
This sequence comes from Apoda limacodes, assembly GCA_946406115.1. Lineage (NCBI taxonomy): Eukaryota > Metazoa > Arthropoda > Insecta > Lepidoptera > Limacodidae > Apoda > Apoda limacodes. The sequence continues at coordinate 34,771,922 of OX291542.1, read as the reverse complement.
CAAGTGCGAGTCGGACTCTAAGGAAAACTCGAAGACGGCTGGACCAATTCGGGTAATTTTTTTGTTGTTAGTATTAGGGCAAGGTTTAAAACGGTCAAGGGCGAGTCGGACTCGCGCACTAAGGGTAAACCGATTTTAATGAAATTTTGGTAAGTTGTTATGCACACGCCGGGGAAGGTTTCTGAGAAAGAAAAAAAAAGGGTCAAGTGCGAGTCGGCCTCGCGCAATAATGGTAAACCGATTTTAATGAAATTATGGTAACTTTAAGCACACGCCGGGGAAGGCTTCTGAGAAAGAAAAAAGGGTCAAGTGCGAGTCGGACTCGCACAATAATGGTAAACCGATTTTAATGAAATTTTGGTAAGTTGTTATGCACACGCCGGGGAAGGTTTCTGAGAGAGAAAAAAAGGGTCAAGTGCGAGTCGGACTCGCTCAATAAGGGTGAACCGATTGTTATAAAATTTTGGTAAGTATGCACATATGGTTTCTGAATTAGTACAACCCTTTCACAATAGGTTGGTGCGGCAGTTATTTTAAAAAAGAAACAACGTTCGCCGAGTCAGCTATATAGAATAAAGTCGCTGTCCACCTCTGGTTTTGCGAACTCTTTCTAAATGGTTGGACTGATTTTTATGAAATTTTTGTGTGTGTTTAAGTGGGTCCTTGGATGGTTTAGATTTATAATTGACTACAGCAAATCAATATTAAGGGGAGAAAAGCGTCTGCCGGGTCCGCTAGTAATAAATAAATATGTTTACGAAGTGATGGGAAGTAAATAGCTAGTATGTTTTCACTTCTGCCGGCACTCCCGGAGTGCAACCCGTTTTTTGAAGTGAAAACTTCTTTAGCGGCGTTGTGCACTTTTTTTGTGATGGGTAAAAAATGTTAAACTCGTGTCAGGACACGTGGCCTTATCGAAAATTTGTATGACGGAACTCGCGTCAGGACACGTGACCTTTATTTACATTAGGTTAGTTTTTATTTTTAGTATATGGCGATTATGAGTAGTACAGGGAGGTTGGATATGGGATTTTAATTCTATGACAGATTGAGATGACAAATATACTACGTCGAAAAAGTAAATAAACAAACATTATTATTTATAATAAATAAATATGTATACGAAGTGATGGGAAGTAAATAGCTATAAAAAGCTGTAAAAATATGTTTTCACTTCTGCCGGCACTCCCAGAGTGCAACCCGTTTTTTTATTTACTTTACTGGCTTCATACGCCCCTTCTATGTGGTACGGCCTATACAAATTTAGAAATTAAATATAATAATTTTGAGTGAAGTTCAAAAGTTATAACCTAATAAAGTTATAAATGTCACAGCTCCTTCTGACATACACTTATTAAAAATAATGAACAAAGACTTACACAAAATGTTAGCAGTTTGTTTGCGAAAGATTGCTGGCAGACCATCTGGGCCAGGGCCTTTAGTGATATCTTAGGTTTTTTAAGGCTTGATGGATAGTGGGTAAGTCAAAATGTAAGTCATTTAGAAGTGTACAGCTATCAAAATATGCCTCCTCTGGGGACCAGTTAGGCGGTGTCGTCATATCGCATTGCTGAGGGGAAGCCTGTTTTACTTTTCCGGTAAGCGATATAGGCCCTAATGTATTTCACATTCGTGGGGATGCTGTCTTCAATATTATTTAAATACTGTAAATATACTTTCTTACATTCAGTCTTAAATAGTTCATAATCTGAGTTTTTTCATTTTTTAGATTTGTTTTTTCAAACCCGTGGATGACATCATGTAGTTCATCGCATAACGTGGATGAGGTTTTATATTACAAACTTCCTGCAACATTGGCACTCGGTGTCCAAGCCGCTTCAGGAATATTGTTGTTTGTGTAGTTTTGAAATGTTACTAACTAATAATTCACTGACACAGCAGCCTGTGGATGCAGGCCACTTAAAACAAACTGTGGCCATTATGGTCATATGGGAGAGGGCTATGTTCAACAGTGGATGACTTAGGCTGCGATGATCAAACAAAAGGTTACATGTTACCTATATTTGCTTTTGTTTGGTTGTCTATTTAAAATAAGAATGTAATGGTTTATTTTGCACTAACACAAGCTATATCATACCTTTCCATGCACTGCAACATCAGCGTGAATTGCTCAGAGTTAGTCCTAAATCTTGCTGCTATCTCCATCCTGAAAAATAATACCAAATATATCCAAAATTGAAATAAATATGCATCAGGTGTGAGCAAAAGACAAAGATTTTTTTTCCTATTTATGTAGAAAAACAAACAGCTTTTATAATATATAGTAATAAGTAGTTTAGATACATAATTTAAATAAGAGTGAAGCTAGCATCATTTACTTCAATTTAACATAAGTACATCTGTATATATATATATATATATATATATATAATTCTACTGTATGTGTGTATGTCACTGTACTCCTCCTAAATGGCTGGACCAATTTGAATTATTTTTTTTGTATGCGTTTGGGTGGCGCCCTGGATGGTTTAGATTCATAAATCAGCCTGGCAGATGGCACTGCAGTTGGTATCATGCAGGACAATGTCTGCCCGGTCAGCTAGTATTAATATAATGAACAATCCCTGAGTGGCAGAACACAGTTGCAATAGTTAAATGCAGTTGGTTAGTAATATTGTACTTGCAGATTGTATAATGTTATTTATTCACTAAAAAAAATATATTTATGTATCTTTTTATTTAAGCATAATAAGTGATAATTAGGGTTACATACATTTTGCAAATAAAAATTGAAATTTTGCATTAAAAAAAACTAAAAATCCAAAATTTCATATAAATTTAAATTAAACTATAGATAACTTGGTAAAAGTTCAGCATTGTAGTAGTCTTCACATTTTCTCCTCTAAGCTTTTGTCTTTGATCATTTATAATGATGTTGCAGATACTAAAATACCTTTCAGCATCCCCACTGTAGACTGAACAATTGAGGCTTTGAATAGCTTCCTTTGCAAAGCCAGGATAGCAACATTTTGTTGCTACTAAAACCTGCATTATATACAGGAGTTTCTTGGTTGAACACTCTGAGTATTTGTCTTTAGAAATAAGTATACCTATCAAACAGTTCTTCCTATCTTTGGAAAAATAGAGTTTTGTAAAACTTTTTATTTTCAAACATATAAAATATATCTACATCAGGACCTACTCAGCTGGTGCCTGTTAAATCTTGATTTAAGTTTCGCAGTTATTGCATTTTATTTTCAAATTTTGCATTTATTGCATATGTATACTACAATGCAAATTTACTTTCATCACATTTATTTTGTAAAAACGAAAATTACATATCCCTAGTGATAATATATGGGTGTGAATACTCACATCTCACATACAGATATGTATGTTTAAATAGTTCTTTGTTAAAATAGGGACAATTTTTTTTTACAAAAAGCTAGATATTTCTGCAGATATTTGAGATTCATCTGCATATTAAGTAGATGCCTTTCTATCAATTAAAATTTTTATAAGCTAAAATACCATCCATCAACAAGGTACAAAATTTTTATTTAGTTACTCTGACCGAATAGAATGAATTCAATGCTTACGCAATGTTATAGATCTCTGTGCCCGAGATATCTTGTCATTAATATAGTAGCTAGTATAGTAAAGAACTTTGCTACAGTTAGCTAAAGTTTTTTTTGTAGTTCGTCTCCATGGAAGTTGGTCATAAGTAGGGTTGCCATCTCTAAAATCTAGCAACTAGGACAAGAAGCGTTAAAGCTCCGGATTTTTGAGCTTAGAACCCGGAAATGTCAACAGTTTCTTTAGTTACTTAAGTTACATTTTCTACTCTGTTTTCAAAACATATGGTTCTTTTTAGAAACTTCTAAATCCGGAGTTCTAGCCTTCTAAACTAGGACCGATCCGGGGAAACCCTGACGGATGGCAACCCTAGTCATAAGTAGTTGTTCCTGCGGGAGTTTTTGAATTTTCTGGGATGAAGCTTAAGTTTGTCCTTCTGTCTTCGTCTCTTCTCCGTATACTACATATAAAGTACTCTGTGGTCTCTTCAACTACTTATTTCTGAGCCAAATTTCAACTCAAATTACTTATTTCGTTTTTCCGTTGCGACGGTAAGTAATCAAACCAAAGATAATCAAACATTCACTTTCGTATTTTCAATTTATAATGAATTGTTAACTATTATTACTTTCAGAATACTAATGTATTCTAAATAATAATAAACAAACTTATGTTTTTAATAATCACAGATGAAAGAGAGATGTACACCACGGGACTGTTTTTGTAGCTTGCAATTTCTCGCAAATTTTGCAACTAACAGCAGGATAGCAAATAGATTTTTAACAAAACAGTAAGAGACAGTACGAAAGCAAATGCAATCGTAACAGCTAAAAAATCACGCCCTAAGTATCAGATGGACATTATATAATGTACTCTGTGATCTGCCCTAGATTGAAAATGTTTGTCTTCCTTCTTATCTCGCTAGTCAACTCCGGTAATACCTACCTAGGCGTTTAACAAGCAATTCTTATGTTGTTTTTGACTTAACACATGATTCCTCAAAATTATAATGATTACCTGCAGGTTATTTTAGCTGAACTTATTTTTCTGTTAGCTGAATATTTTTCGAAGTTTATGATAAATTTATAGAAATGAATTATGGCCACAATAACAATAATACGAGTATGTAAAATTTTTTATACTAATATACTAATCCAAATAACTACTAAAACTTTTGTTAGGTAAAACTCCGGCTCGCTCAAAATTTTCTATGTAGATAATTAGCTGGATACCTAAAGTTTTGAGTATTTTATTTTTATATAATACCATGGTTATATCGACATTTTAAGAGACAGCATAAAATAATAAATTAGAGATTAAATTTAATAAGGGTTCTAGTATTCAGACATCTAGTGTAAGATTATTATTGATACTCAGTAGCTGTTGATTGTTTTGTAATAAAAATGTAATAAAACTAGATAATAAAGATAAGACGAGCTCACGCGTTTGGGTAATATTGGGTTAGGGTTTAGGTAAATAGTTTTAATTTATGATTTATTTATTTTTCATCTATGATTAGATTAGATTTCTTTATTTCTCCATATGTCATCTTAAATTACATTACATTAACATTAATTTAGTTTACATAAAGAGATCAATAAAAGGTGCAATATACAAATATGTCAACTAAGTAAATCAAAACCGATTACATATGTCAAGTAAAAAACAATCAAAAATAAATAACAGAATAATATTAAAATAATAAAAATATTATATGATGTTAAATAACATCCATAATGTAAATGAATAAAATGTCAAACAATTTATAATTTCGTATTCATGTACTCGTCAATAGTGTAGAATGAATTATCCAACAAAAGGTTCTTAAGATGCCGACAGAATGATTCATCATCCGGTTCCTGTTTTAATTTAGCGGGAAGTCGCTCATAGTATGTAGGGCCGATTACCCTCGCATTTTTGCTAGCTAACGTTGTGCGCCGCGGAACCGCTTTCATACGGGCTGCGCTGCGTGTTCCGTAGCCACCATGCCAACTAAATCTTGTTATGTTCCTGTGATTTGGATTACCTAATTGTGGAATTGTTGCAGTTAAAAAAGTCTATTACATTTAAAAGCGTAGGAATTCCCTACCTCGCTCCCCTCATGTCCGGGACAACCCGCGACCTCCGCGCCCTTCGCCTGTGCACTGAAAAAAAAAGGATAACAAAACTGGTTTAGCTATTCGACATTTACTTAGTAATAACCAAACTTTTGTTCTAATTAAACAAATGATTCGCTGCATATAACTCAACACTTTATCTACTATTAGCAATTTAGTTTAGCAGTCTCCGAATTATGTTACTAGTAGATAAAAATTGTGGTATTGATAGCTAAACTTTTTTATCCGTGTGTCAAGTGCTCAGCTGTCAGTTCTTGCAAACACGCGCCTTGCCTCATCGCGCCCCGCCCCTCCTTCGCGTCTCCCCGTAAAGCCACTTAGTCGACCGAGCAGAAGCTCGATCTGCTCTGTGAGCTATCCTGGGCCTTCGATCTAGATTATATCGATGCCGTGTTCGTGAAATAGGAACAGGCCACCACCCCTCAACAGATGCTCAGATTTCTGTCTGAGCATCGCCCGTTCTTTAGCGGCCTCCGTAAAGCGATACCCAAACAATAAAAATCAAAATGAATTGCACACCCATGCGCGAAAAACCCCGCTCCGTCTCTATCGGCTATTTTAACGCCTACGGTCTCCGTAACCAAAGACAGGATATGTCGGAATTCCTCTCGTCCCATAAACCAGACATCTTCCTCATCCAGGAAACGTCCCTCAAACCCGCTATCCGCACCCCTTCGATTGCGAACTATCGCACCGTCCGTGATGATAGAAATACCTCCCCTCTCGAAACACTCTCATCCAATCCAATTAGTGTAAAATGCATTGTATAAAGTGTGCAGACTCTATTACCGACTCTGTAAATTGTAACCAATGTTATGGTGTTCATTATTATGCATGTGCTGGGATCACAGAGAGCAGTTTTCGCAAAATGGAACATGAGAAAAAAGGTGCGTGGCGTTGCATCTCCTGTCGAAACTTAGCGGGTAAGGATCCTGGTATGGCGGAATAAATAAAAGAAATAAAAGATTTTAGAACAGATTTTATTAGCATGAAAGACGACTTACGTTCTACCAAAGAAGCATTACAAGAATTAACCTTGAAATGGAACACGGTTGAATTGAGCTTAAACCATTTCGACGAAAGGTTAACACTAGTCGAAAATAAAACTTCCCAGATTTCGTTTCTGCAAAAAGACCTCGTGGATGCTCGCGAAAAAATAGTGACTCTTGAGTCGAAAAATAACATTCCAGAAAAATAATCTGGAGATATCAGAAGTACCGTTCAAAAAAGTGAAAACCTATACAATATTCTAAATATAATATGTACAAAAGTGGTTATAACGGTCTCAGAAACGGTATCGTTGTCTATGCGTTGTCTAAACGCAACCTTCATAGACTCCAGGCCCTCCAAAACCGCTTCCTCAGAGTGGCTTCCGGAGCCTCCTGGTTCGTCTGGAATGAGGACCTACACAGGGACTTCGAGCTCCCCACGAAAAACTATTGTTAGGCGGCCTCGGCAAGTACTAACGGCCCCAGAGGACGATCTCGCTATCCGGATAGCGAGATTAGTCTCAACGACCTCCCCTAATAGCCCCCCCCCTCACACGACGCCGACGTCCCCGGGTTTGTCTGCGACCGCACGGATACATGAGGTATCAAAGAATGCCTCATCTAGAGTCTCGCCCCAAAAAGTCCGGTTTTTCATTTTATTAAAATTAGTCCAGCCGTTTGAGCGTGAAGAAAAAAAACAAACACATTTACTAACTTTCGCCTTTACAATATTAAAGTGTGTTTCATTATTTTGTTTAAGAATCACCGAAGCTTGAATCTTTATCAACATGAAGGATACTTAAGTGCATTTTTTCTTAAATATTTGTTATAATTCAAGTTAAACTGGTCGACTTTCGTATATGAGTGCTTTAAAATCCCTCACGCCTGGCTAAAATGCCGATAGTAAATATTTTTTTGTCGGCTACATTATAATGGATCTAACTGTTCCTGTATTAGGTTCAAATTGAAAAGTTAAAGCAAACGGTCAACCCTTAGGTGACACAAAATAGAACGCAAATATTAATATTCTATTTGATATTTTCCAAAGGGGAATTAGACACTTCAGGAGTGTACAATTTAAAATTAACAAGTTTTGAGCGTTTAATGTCAACAATTCACAAATTTGTGAAATGTCATATAAATAGTGGGAATACTTAAATAAAAACTATTTATTTGTGAATCTTATTTATAACCCAAGAGTTTAATAATGAAATAAATACATAATTTATGTAAAGTTATATAAAAAAAAAATTAAGAAAACTTAATGGGATAAAATATATAAAGTGTTATTGTTAGAATTACACGATTTTATGGATTTTTCTAAATAAAAAAGTTTGGAATTTTGGTTGGGAAATTTGAGAGATTCACATGATATAGCTTTGTCAACCCTAACGTTACTGGGTGAAAACACATTAAAGTATGAATTTATGGGTTTTAGACATATACAGTCGTTAACTCACACATCCGAATATTTAGAACAAAAAATCGTGAAATATCTTATCTTGGTTTCAAATAAGGCGTTCTGACAATTTTAAACTGTCTAGAATTGTCTCACGATATAGGACCACGACGAAATTTTAGTTATTAATCTGGTGACAAATAGAGTCAGTTAACCGCGAGCTTTCGTCCGAGAACGACCTGTCAAATATAATAAATAACAAAAGTTTTAAAACGTTTAGAATAATAAAAGTAGTAAATAAGTACTCTCAAATATTACAAGCTGCCAACTATTCATAAGGTAAATTTAACTTTAAATTTAGATGCCGATTCAACGTGTAACAAATAAGGGTTTTCTTCAATTTCCTGCATTTTGTCTGTATTATTGTTTGTTCTATATATGTGAACTAGGAGCATAGGCCTGAAATGAATCTGTTCCATTTAGGGGTTTCCTTCCTCTTTATACAGTTTGAAGATGTAACTTTCGGCAATGACAGCGAACCGAAGATGTGAGCATCGGCAATGGCAGCAAATTCTTATTTACTGTTTTAGTTGGGGACAGGGATAAAATTTCAAATTTAATTAATTTACATAACTGTTATGTGATTGATGGGATGTATATAAATTTGTTATGTTATTTTGTTTGATGTGTATTAACATAAATTATTTACTTGAAGGACAAGTAATGAAGATTACTAGAACGTCTAAATGGAAGCTTTATTAAACAAGTCTTCAGACGTAATATCTGAAAAACTTAACACTACATGAAAGTGTTAAAACTAAATTATCTAACAATGGAAATATACAGTTGCTACATAAAAATGTGTTTATTAGTAAATACATTATCGTCGAGAAATCATAAAATCTATAGGTATTAATATACCTGTCTATTCTTCGAGGTTGTAACTCCTAGATTAAATTATACGAGTACTACTGAATTTCATGAAATAACGGATTGAGATTATTCCGTATAAAATATATAAATAGCATCACCTTTTAAACACATCAAATTAAATAATTTAAATAATGAGTAAATATAATTCTCTTAAGTTTAGATTATCTATTAATAAATAATTACTTCTAGTGTTTAGAAGTAATTTTAATATCTTAAGTTTTCTTTTAAAAAGTATATTTTTTTGAGATAATATGCATTAAGGAACTCAAACCAGCCTCACAATTGGAAAGAGTCTAGAGGAACTTATCATTCATGGCTGGGTACTTAGTTCCAGCATGTAATAGTACGGAGCGATCAGTCTAGTGACTGAATAAGAACAATAATGTTATCACCAAATAACTTTTTATAATCAAATCTTTGTTGTTACATCGCTTGTTGCTTGGTTCTAAGGAGCAGGCACTTCTATGAATTTAAAGTTTGCTTTTGAAATTATCCAGTTAGTGGATTGGTGTGACGTCAACACACCCCACTCACTAATGAGGTCTTTGAAGATAGAATCGAGTCCTCGTGGCAGATATATTCGCTTGAACTGTATCGACGGCAGTCTTCTTTGCATAATAATTTTCCTCGTTCGCGAACCTAGTGACCTCAAGCCACGACACTTCAGACCACCTGAGCATCCCGGGATCCGGAGGAACAGACAAGAGGGCTGGATCATAGCTTTTTGGCTGCATGTGAGTATCTGCGTATATTGCTAAACTCAGTAACAACGATTATTTATCTTTAATCTGAAAGAACCAGTACCGCGCTGGTCGCCTTCAGCTATCGAAGAGTTTACGTGGCGATCTAGTTTTTTGTGGAGAAGCTGTGCAAGATTGTACTATTTGCTGATTACACATCTCTTTTATTTAAAGTTGACAGAAATAAAACTAATTTTGACGACGTAAGTAGTGCGCTTTCTCAGGTTCTTCAGTGGTTTACGGCAAATAATTTACTTCTTAATGCGAAAAAGACTAAGTGTTTAAAATTTATGATGCCAAATGTCAGAAACATAAGTACAAAATTATCCCTAAACGGAGAAGAAATAGAACTATTAGACTCAACAGTGTTTCTAGGTATTACATTAGACAATAGGCTGCAGTGGAACCCTCACATTTCAGTTCTTGCAGGAAAACTCAGTTTAGCTGCCTATGCAGTTAGGAAAGTTAGGCAGCTTACAGATGTTGACACTGCTCGCTTGGTCTACTTTAGCTATTTCCATTCCGTCATGTTATGCATTTTGCTTTGGGGTAAGGCAGCTGATATTGATACAGTCTTTATTTTGCAAAAGAGAGCAGTACGGTCAATTTATAAATTAGGACCTCGAATTTCTCTAAGGGAACTATTTAGGGAAATTGATATTTTAACTGTTCGTTGCCAATATATCTTCGCTTGTATAATGTATGTTCGCCAAAATTGTCACTTATTTGCTAAAAATAGTGACCTCCACAGTGTTAATACAAGGAATAAGGATAAATTGGTAGTTCCAAAATGTCGTCTTCAGAAGGTACATAGCTCTTTCGCAATACAAAGTATATTTTTCTACAATAAAATTCCAGAACATGTGGTTAATTTACCCTCAAATAAATTTAAAATATATGTCAAAGATAGTTTGATGAAAAAAAGCTATTACAAAGTTGATGATGATGATAAATGATAAAAATGCTTGGAAAAATTAGAACGTAATTGATTTGTATTGCGTCATTTGAAATTTTTTTTTAAATTAAAACATTGTTAATTAATTTATTACCTATATTATATTTTTATATGATGTATAAAAGATTAACTAGTGAGTTTATTTGCTTCTCGGTAGTAAAGCATTACGAACCTTCCAAGCTTCTTCCTTATATTTTGTTCCTTACATACACACATTGTAACTAGTACAATCGAAGTTTTATTGGAGTTGCTTGAGTGTGTCATGCTCTCTCAAAGTGTCTCTGCGGTGGTGGCGTGTGTGTCGGGTCGTTACGTTCCCTAAAACATGGTTGAGCGAAGCGATGGCTGATTTATGTGTCGTGAACGGGTGCCGCCTGTGGAGGCTGGTCTGCTCTTGCAAACTTCTTTGTATTCTTAGTATTTAGTCTTACTTTTTTGTTTTGTTTATTAATACTGTAAGAAATTGATTATTTCTTAGTGATGAATACATAAACTGTCTTTTGTTTATATTAGATACTTTTTTATGTTGTGCTTATGCTTTATATTTCATGTTTTTTTATGTTTGTAATGGAAAGTGTCCTTTTATGATAGGGAGGGCATTTTCCAATATTTTAATTGAACGCTGTAAGAGAAAGGGAGAAAAGAAATGCCCTTGCTGAGTCTCTTGCCGGTTCTTCTCAGTACAAGGTCTCCCGCCCTGTAGACTTACGAACCGATGGCGTAGTGACATTCATAAGTGCTCAATTATTGTAGCCTTAACTGAATAAATTATATTGAATTTGAATTAGAATTTCCATTTTGGTCCTTCGAGCCGGATTAGATGTTCAGTATTTCTTGTTCTTTTATTGTGTAATGTTGAAAGGCATAATTCAGGTTTATATTTTGATTTTACAATTAATAAATCTAGGAATGTTTAGATAATTCTCATAATGTTTCGTTTAACATTTCTTAGTTAAATCGCAATGAGGTAGGTAAATTGCTATCTACACTTGGATTTTTGGTAAGTTCCATACACTTTCACTGCACCGGTGTAGGCTGAACTAGTGTCTACATTCGGACATTGGTACCTCATAAGTTTTTTGAGCTATCTACTTACTAAACCGCTAAAGTTAATTCAGTCTTCCTAAATTGTACATATTGCCTACCTATACGACGTAGATACAAACAAAATCGTAACATTGTCATAATTTAGTGCATAATTATATGCATAAAACGCAGTCCTTTGTATATTCTTACCACATAAATAGGTATAAAAGTTTTACTTCTAAGTGAGAAACGAGTCTCGTCCGTCTTCATTTTCAACGTGAGTACAATTTCTTACCTACGTTAAGACTCAAACAAAATTCCTATTTGCTTTAGTCATAGAAATCATAGATAACAATCAGTAGCCAGTTACCTACCTAACTACTTACCACAGTTAAATAGTTGGTTGTGTATAAACACTTATTGTGTTAAAATAAAGTAGCTACTGAGTTATTTGCTAAAATTAAGTACTAGACTCAAATTAATTGGTACGTGCTATTGTTACGGATTAAGTTAACATTAAAATTACCTGTGCTTAATCACTTACAAAGACAAAAGGTGCCAGTAAATATAGTTTTTCTAATCGGATTATATTATACGTGATCACCGTTAAGTTAAGTGTACGTTTGCAAGTTGTTAAGGCATTGTGTTCATACAAATTGTTAAGGCGTCGAGGTACGTAAGTAATAAGTATAATTTTATTTATTTCAAAACGCATTATATTATTGTATTATATATAAATTAGTTTAACTGACAATTTTTTGGAATGGACAAAAAATTGAAACAGCTTAAATTAAGTTAGGCTTAAAGAGTTCAATGTTTTCAACGATTGCAAGTTATAAATATAAATCGTATAAGGTTCAGTTCATCACTCAAGCACGTTTAGTGGACCAACTTAGATCCGAATTTAAAGATACTTTGGACGAAATAAATTTGTTGAACTTAGATTTGGATCCTGATTATAAGGTGAATTATAAATCGCTTCATGCATTTGACGATATTTTCTATTCTATTAAAGAATACAGTAAAATCGTTACTCCAGAACCGCCACCGATTAAGGAGCTGAAAAGCGATGAAACTTCGCAACTTTTTTTTTTTTTTGTAAAGAGGATAATGTTCGTTTACCGCCTATAAATTTACCTGTATTTCATGGTGATATTCAAGAATTTCCCTTTTTTTATGTTTTATGAAATGTTTAAACGTATGGTCCACGATAATTCACGAAGAAGTGTAAGATTCCGAAGAAGTGTATTATTTATTTAATAGTTTAACTGGTAAGGCAAAAACTATATGCGCAGGAGTAGTACCCTGTGCTGAAAACTACACAATCGTGTGGAAAGCGTTGATATCTAATTATAATGATCCCAGAGCGCTCGCTACTTCATATTTAAATGAGCTGTTTGCAATGAAACCGCTCTCAGGTCTTTCGGCTTCAAACTTTATTGATAAATTTTCTGCTTCTATATCGGCGTTAAATAATCTTAAGATAGAAAAAAAAATTATACATCACGGTCTTAAATTATTAGACCCAGAAATTGCAAAAAAATTTGAAATGTTTTTAAAAGGTCAGTCCATACTCGACTATGAAAATTTTATTCAATTTGTGCGAGATCATGCAAAGATTTTACGTAGCGGGACTACAACTGAAACCAAATCTATTGCCGGGAGTAGTGATGCACGCAAACCGCAGCTGGGGCCACCTCACGTATATGTGAGTACGCAGCCTAATATTCATAAAACTGAAAAATTAAAATGCATTTTATGTCATAATGACGACCACGCACAGCTATATAGTTATAATTTTAAACTCTCGCGCCTACTACGTTAAGAAGATAAAGGCGTGTTCAAATTGTTTGAGAATCAACATACATCTTCAAAACGTCGTTCGGACGGTTTATGTCGTATATATCGCATACCACTAATTACGATGATAAAAATGATTTACATAATATTTCATCTTACACACTAGATCCAAATGTTTCGGGTATGTCTCCTCCTCAATAAGTCTCTTTATGTTCCTTGTCATCTAAAAATCGCATTGGTCACCCATCCACTGAAATTCTGGCAACATTAGCTGTTGTTTTTGCTGTTGGAAACAATTGCCAAGAGGTTCCGATTCGCTGTTTATTGGACCCCGCTTCGCAGAAACATTATGTTACTGTAAAGTCTGTAAGCTCTTGGGAGTAGCTATAAATCGCAAGTCAACACTTGCGGTAAAGGGGATAGGGGGCATAAGTCAGCCAATCAAAGGAAGCGTTAATATTACTTTTACTTCAAGGTTTCGATTAGCGAAAAAAATACACCATCGAAGCTTTGGTGCTTGATGAAATAACCGCTCAGTTACCAATATGTCACATAGATATCTCTTCATTGGGTATTTTTAATCAAAATCCCTTAGGTGATGATTCGTGGGCTATACCAGGCCCTATAGATCTTCTCATTGGTGCAAAAATTATTCACAGAATTAATTCTATCCCAAAAAATAATACATAAAACCGGTTTACCAGATACTCTGGAAACAGCGCTAGGATATGTAGTTTTAGGCGAGGCACCGGTCGTAACGTCACCGAGTCACCCTTATCTTACTGTGCTACTGGCGTTATTGACAGTTTGATATAGCGGTTTTGGGAAATCAATACGTTAAGTGAACAACCTGTAATTAGTAATGAGGATGTGCAAGCTGAGGAGATATACAAATCTACTGCTACCCGTGAATTAGACGGAAAATACAAGGTAGGTCTTCCGTTTAAAACCGATCCGGAAAATTTAGGAGACTCTTATAAAATAGCAGCTCGCAGATTTGCAATATAAGAAAGCAAATTTAGTTCGCAACCAATGCTTAAATCGCTCTATGATGAGGTGATTAAAGATTATCTGGAAAAACATTATTTATCACCACTTGATAATACCTGTATTGAAAGGGCGTATTATATTCCGCACCATGGAGTACTCCGTGAAGACAAAACCACTACCAAGTTAAGAATGGTTTTGGATGCAAGCTCAGTCACAGAAAGTGGTTTAAACAATGTGCTTCACACAAGGCCAAGGCTTCAAACTGATCTCTTTTATATCCTGTTGAAGTGAGTCTTATGACTATTTCCTGTAGCAATATCGGCTGATGTTCGCCAAATGTATCTTTGCATTTTAGTTCAGAAAGCACATCGACCCTTTCAAAGAATTCTTTATTGCTTTGTTTCCTGTCAACCTTTGAAAGCTTTTCAATACAATAGGGTAGCCTTTGGGCTAAAGAGTAGTCCATTCTTAGCTTAGCGCACTTTAAACAGCTTGAGGAAGATGAAGGTGCTGATTATCCTATGGCCAAAGAGGTTATGTCTAGGGATATTTATATGGACGATATCTCCAGTTCATTCTGGAATGAACAGCTAGCTATGGATACGACTAAGCAGCTAATACACCTCTTCAAGGCCGGGGGATTTGAGTTAGCTAAATGGTCTTCTAATTCAAGTCAAGTTTTAGAAGGAATTCATACACAACTTTATGTTTCGACGACGATGAAACTATCCTTAAAATATTGGGATAACGCTGGTTTCCGAAGGAAGACATATTTTAATTTTAAGTGAATTCTGACAATAGGCCTTGTTCGAAACGTAATATACTATCTTCTGTAGCGTAGTGTTTGATGCTCTTTGCCTTGTAGCACCTATGGTTTTATATGCTAAACTCCTTATAAAGGAGCTTTGGATTCTCAAAATTGATTGGGATGAACTACCGCCGGCTCACATTGCACGACGTTGGTAAATTTTCCAGTCAAAGCTACCGTTAGTTATTTAAAATTTCCTCGTCACATAGGAGTTGTCGAGGACAGCACGGTGACCATTTTGGGTTTAGCAGATGCTAGCGAAAAGACTTATGGCGCAGTAGTATACATATAGGTAGCTACATCAACATCTGAATATGTAGGTCATGTCCAACTAATCTGTGCAAATCCAAGGTGGCCTATTAAGGTTATAATCTTCGCTCGCCTCGAATTGTGTGCAGCACTATTATTATCTCAACTCATTAAAAAGGTTTTAAGCTGTTGCATGCATCGAGGTATCCTATAGCTTCGGTACTAGCATTTTCGGATTCAACTGTAGCATTGAGTTGGATCCACGCTTCACCACATCGTTGGCAAACATTTGTGGCCAACCGTGTGGCTAGAATTCATGATAATTTATCAAGTCACCACTTTTACCACGTTAAGGGGCAGAGAACACAGCTGAGCTGAGCTCCTTTCAAGGAGAGTAACTCCAGCACAATTGATTAATCATCCCCTGTGGCTAAATGGTCCTCTCTGGATAAATAATCCTCGCACTGAGTGGCCAGTGAAACCTTTCATCTCTGATGAAGATGAAATACCTGAAGCTAAGCCTGTATCGTTAGTAGCTATCGATCCAAACACGGAAAACGTTATTTACAACATTTTAACGCGATTTTCATCTTGGAGTAAATATACTTGTTCAGTTGCTTACGTACTAAAATTCGCCAGGAAGCTACCAAAGGGTCCAATTAATGTTCGTGCAGTTCAAAAAATATACTTTCAACAAGGGTTTTTAAATATTACTTCTAGTAAGGCATGTTCTTAGCATTGCAAAAATTAAACCCTTTTCTCGATAACGGCATAATCTGAGTGGGTGGTCGGTTATCGAATTTATTAGACATCCAATGTTGTTACCGCGTCGTGATCATATTGTGGAAATTCTAATTGATCACTTTCATAAGAAAAACTTTCATATAGGTCCCGAGAATCTTATGTCAATCTTAAGACATAATTATTGGATTAATTATTGGTAAAAATTTTGTAGGCGCACAAACATATTTACGTGATTTATATAATTTTTTACGTAAAAAGTACTAACAGAATTGGGAGGAAGAATTGCTCATTTTGGCGGTTGTTAAGAAAGCACTGTTCAATGTGTAAAAACTCATTTATGCGCTATAATAACGCTGTTTATTTTACTTCTCCTCCTAACACTATCCAAAATAATGGCCCAAGTCAAAATAGTTCAATGGAATTGCCAAAGCATACGGAATAAAAAATCCGATTTAATTTATTTAGTTAATTTAGTCATCAAGCATGGGGATCCGATATAAGCGACAATATAGGCAATCAGATGCTGGAAATGTTTGATCTTCATAACCTTTGTTTAATAAATCATGGCTCGCCGACTTTTCGAACCCGGCCTTCAGAGAGTATTAGTGCGATAGATTTACTTTTTGTACCCCAGATTTAGCTACAAAACTTTCATGGCAGGTCCTTGCCAATACATATGGCAGTAGACATTATCCAATTTTCCTAGAAACTCTTTGCCATTCCGCTAAGGGTAGTTATAACAATAAGCCTCTTTTAAAGTATAATATTAATAACCCTGAGTGGGAGAAATTTAGAAATCACCAAAATTCTGAACTTCCGTTCTTACCAAAAATATCTCATCTCAACACTTTTGAATGTTCAGAGGCTTTATTTAAGGTTATAATAAATAATGCAGATAAAACATTTCCCCGAAAAAACTCTTATAGAACCAAAATTCCATCCCCCCCTTGGTGGGATCATGATTGCACTACGGCAATTAAACATCGGAAGAAAGCGGAAGTAACCTATAACAGGAATATGAGTGATGAAAATTTTACTACCCTTTCCCGAATTATGAAAGAGACGATTAAAATTCTTTAATCTAAAAACAATCAGAATGGAAAAAAAAATTATGAGTCCATTTCACCTCAAACACCCTCATCTACCGTTTGGAAAAATATCAGAAAATTCAGAAATTAACAGAGGCCTAAATCTTCATTTGTAGTTCCCTGTCAAAAATTGGGCTGATTACTTCATGTATAAACTAGCTCCTCCAACATGTCCTCAACTGCAAGAGCTACCTCAAAAGTTCTTAGATGAGGATCATAAAGATACTATAAACTCTCATTTCTCCCTAGAAGAGCTATAAGATGTCTTAAAGACTCTTCCCCAGGTCTAGACGGAATCACATATTCCTTTTTAGTTAATTCCAGTGAGGCCATTCAATTGTACTATCTTAAGTTAGTAAATGCGATTATTGATTCAGGTTATGTTTCCAACACTTGGAAATCTCAAATTATAATTCCAATAAAAAAACCAAATAAAGATCCCAATGAAATCGATTCTTATCGCCCGATTTCTCTTGTTACTGTTCTTGCCAAAATCGCAAAACATTTGGTGAAAAATAGATTTGACTGGTTTATTGAAAATAACGAAATCCTAGCTAAAAGTCAGTTCGGTTAGAAAAGCCAAAAGTACATTAGACAATCTATCCATTTTCATAACAGTCGTCAGGTTGGCATTTAGTAATAATTATTATACGGTAGCTACCTTTCTTGATATCTCATCTGCTTACGATAATGTCTAGATTCCAATTTTAGTTAGTAAACTTATTGAAATCGACACTCCAAAGAAATTTATTAATTTCTTCTCTAATATATTATGTGACAGGACTATTTACTTAAAAACTGATAATGAACAAATTAAATCATCAAGGATTGTCTATAAGGGACTTTCTCAAGGCTCAGTTATTAGTCCAATTTTATTTAACGTTTATACTTACGAGCTGCACCTTTCTATTGGTCCACAAAGTAATATTTTGCAATACGCTGATGATATTCTCGTCTATTCTTCTAACAAGAATATAACTTTAACGGTAGATTCCATTAATCTCTTTTCACTCTAAACAGCTGGCTTCAGAAATCTGGCTTAGAACTTACCTCTCTTAAAAGCTCGTGTGTAGTTTTAAGCAGGACACTAATCCTTAGTATCAATATTAAAATTAACGGAATTTCCCTTGTAGTCAAAAATAGTATTAAATTCCTTGGTTTGAATTTAGACTCTAAACTATCAGGCATCCCTCATTGTGATTACATCATTTCAAAGTGCAAAAGGAATATTAATATTCTTCGATGTTTATCTAGCTGTTGGTAGGGCTCACACTCTTACTCCATAAAATTATTGGCTAACTCTATCATCAGGAGTATTTTAGATTATGGGTCATTTTTGTTACAACCTGGTAACAAACTCGACAAAATACAATCAAAAGCTTTACGTATAATCATCGAAGTTCTGAGACACAGCCCAAACAAATCTCTACAGGTGGAATGTGTTGACCCTCCATTAAACCTACGTCGACAGCTCTTAGCCGATCGTTTCCTGTTTCGTTGCTGTCAGTTCTCATTTCATCCCATTATTCGCCGCCTTGTGAGTTTAAATAATTTTGCTACAAATGGTGTATACTGGTCTAAGAAAGAAATTCATCCCTTTACCCTCTAATGTTAATTGTGGGTATTTCTCCGAGATCGCGTTCTTCGTCTGATTCATCTGGCCAATTTTTGTTTTTAGTTAGCGCTTTTCAACATATTCTTATGATTAAAGATATGCCAAAGAACGTAAATATGAATTACGCACTCATTTAAATCAAATATGTTTTGAGATATTTGACTAGATTTTTTTAGAGCCCATATGAATCATAATTCCTGACAGATGAATTAAAAACAGGAATGAAATAAAAACCCAATTTCCAAAATTACGCATTTTATATATTTTTTACAGTGAAATTTTAGTGTAACGACAATAAAGCCGAAAATATAAAATACACCGCAAAACGTTTGTCTGTACGCTCGCATTGTTATTAAAGTAATAGGTATAAAGAAACGTATTGTGGGTCATGTCATCTTATGAGCGAAAGCAGTCGAACGTTTGGCTCCGCAGGTTTGGCTGAACGTGTCGCTAATTATACTCGTATTCTTATTATCTTGTTTTATTTAACTTACTTTAAGTATCTAGAATCTTACACAGTTTAAAAATCACAGCAGTTTTTGATATCAGTCTTTATATTAAGACATAGAACTACCAGTGTTACAGGTTATGCAGTAAAACATTATAAAACTTAACTAAATCTAGAAGTTATCACAGCATAAGTAGTATTTTAACAATAGCACTTTTGGCATCAGTCTTCGTTATCATTATTAAAATTGAGTCCAGAAAATATTCATGGGAACTCAAATTAATTGGATCGTTTGTTTCGGTGTCTTCCGTATCACAATCAACAATGGCTTGTTCTTGTTCTGATTGGATACGTTTTTTTAATTTTTTATTATTCGGTATAATATAAGTCTTCTGGAGCTCTCTCTGCTTTTTTTTTCTAGCTATTTCCGTTCTTTAGGTTGTCAAAACTCGTACTGAAATGATTTTACCTTTTTTTTCCTTTTCAAATAGGCTTCTTTCATCTTGAGTTGCCAGAACGCGTATTTGTCTGTATTCTTTCTTATTTTTTCCATCCTTATACGTTCTGCGACTTTTTTCTTTTCTTTTATCTCATCTTGGGTTAGTTTTGTTCGTGGCATAGTTGCATACTGCAATATAAAACCGTTAAATTAATACGAGTACTGTACTGTATGACAGATTATTGTTACTTTTCATGTTTGCAATGATGAGTGTGAAATCGTTCGAGAAAAGGACTCGGGAAGGGTGCTTCCGATGGCGTCAGAGGAATCCTAAAGCAAACTAGACCAAATAGTTGCCAGAGGAAATAATAATCAAAAAATTAAAACCCTTGTCAAGCAACTGGAAGACCATTGTCCAGGTGTTATTTAAGAAGTGGTCGACGAGTCGGCCATAAAAGAGAAAAATATACTGATTCATAGGAATTTTGTGGTACCTACCGTGAAGTTATGGAGTGCCAATCAACGTGATTTCTAGAACCTAAGAAAACTTAGTTACAACTTGGACGCTTGATCATAAAAGCTAATAAATGTGCCCAAAATATTAGTTTTATTAACCTAGAAGACATTGACAACCAATATACAACTGGAAATGTGAAGTGTTAAACAAAGAAACTAGTAACATCGAAGAAAACTACCTGCAAGTCTTTAATCAAACGTAGCCAAACATTTGCTGCACGAATCCAGTCTGAAATCGATTCCGATACCGTGCTTTGAAACCTCAATCTTGCTAAAATTAATAAATAGTTTTTGTGTAGAAACTTCGTCATTGCCGAGAAAATTATAACTCTAAAATTTGTTATTATTGGTGAAGTCATAATTTCATTCCAAAAATATCAGAGAGTGTCATACCATCGGTAAATGTGTCATTTTCATCGACTTTATGCAGCACAAACCCTTTAGCAATCAGAAAAGGGCAATGCGCTCTGTATACAAGATGAATGCGCGTGAATCTCTAACAGAACTCTTTAAAAAAATTAACATTTTGACTATGCCATCTACATTTATGCCAACATAATGTTTGTGCGGCAAAATATTGATTTGTTCTCAAAACCTGTGGAGATACACGGCCTTAATACAAAAATGAAGAGAAACTCGCAATGCCTGTTTTTAGACTGCACAAGACACAAAAAAGACATTTATAGAAAACGGTATACAATTTTATAACAAAATTCCAAAGAGAATCACTGATTTTACTGAAAGCAAATCTAAGCAATATGTTAAACATGTTCTAATTAAAAAAGCTTAGTATACAGTTTTAGATTATATAGAAGACAAGGATGTTTAGAATATCATCTGCACATAAAATTTGAAATTTTCACTTATGGCTATGATGTTTTTGTTTTAATTTTTTGATGTTAATTTATATTTTATAGCTTAGCTATTTTTAGTTTTATTGACAAGTATTTGTTATGTTATATTTATTTATACACACTTCTTTATTATAAACTGACGTTCAAAAGTGTCCGAAGGTGACCTACTTGAATAAGAACT
This sequence comes from Apoda limacodes, assembly GCA_946406115.1. Taxonomy (NCBI): domain Eukaryota; kingdom Metazoa; phylum Arthropoda; class Insecta; order Lepidoptera; family Limacodidae; genus Apoda; species Apoda limacodes. The sequence goes on along the minus strand of OX291542.1, from coordinate 34,750,494 downwards.
TTAAATAAAAAATAAAAAAAATAAAAGCCAGCGTGGCGTAGATCTAATTAATTTTGTGTCAAAAGTAAAGAGGACAAATAATATTTCTGCCGCTGTTGCAGTGTCTTAATGCTTGGAACCTGATCTTAATAATGACTGTACGCTAAACAAGTGAAATTTTCAAAACTTTGAAGAACTCGACTCCGACCTCGAAACTTTCTTATCGATTGACGGAGTCGAAGTAGCTTAGAACCCCTCACTATTTTATTCTTCTTTCTTTTACCTGCTCCATCATTTGACCCTTATCACCCTTGCCCAAACATGATATATCTGCTGTAAATTGGTGAGGAGTTAGTTATCCTGCAGATTCCAGGTGATGATGCAGCATCAAGTCAAAGTCTATGTTGTTTTAACATCCATAAAGTATCAGGATACCTACCAAATTTCGAGTCGATCGGACTTGTGGAAGTTGCTTATATGCCTTCATCAACTAGAAAAGAGCTGAAAATCTTCAAACGGCTAAACGGATTTTCTTGAATCTTTTACCTTTCAACTCAAAAATGTAGATTTTTATCAGTTCATCTGTTTGACCGCTATGATGCCACATACACATACTCACAAATTCACGGATATACATGTCAAACTTATAACACCCCTCTTTTTTTGTCGGGGGTTAATAACATGAACAAAATGTACCATTTTATGATTCATATGGGTTTTTGACCACATGAATCAGACATAGATTAATCAGAATTTGACCTAAAATCTTCGATTACCCGTGACACATATCAACTTCGGTACTCTAATTGAACCATAAACATCTGTAACCCAAACGTATATCTTAAGGCATTGATTCAAGTTTTAAAACTCTGTAACATAAATTTTAAACTAAACATATTAATCAGAAACCCACCTGAATTAAGAACATATGAATCAAATACTTACCTTTGTGTCTCCGGATCGATGCTGAAAAGGCCACATGTCCACCTTCGGGCCGCTTCGGCGTAAAACTGACGCGGGTAATGATATCACTTTTTGTATTTCGCCAATTACGATCAGGTGAAGCGCGCGGCACATTAATCAGAACTTTATGCCGGACATATCTTATTTGTTTTTTTTAATAAGTAAATTAACGTAGATATAACAAACATTTTTTTTTTGCTTTAAGACAACTAATCTTCTTTCGATATTATTATAGATTAAATTGTTTTCTCAATAAAATAATGCGTTATTTATAATTTTGTTCAAAAAAATGGGCAACGGACACGTCATATGAATCAGAAGAACGAGTTTCAAACTATTTTTATATATATTTAGAATGCAATTGTGATGCAAACGGAATTGATCCAAATTAGATAATGGTCCAAAGTGCACTATAAAAAATATTTCAGACCGTTTTATCAGCTAGTTACGGCAATAAACCTCCAGACATCGAAAACAGGCGCTGAGAACTACCCTTGTATCATGTCCAATTTTGATTCAGACGTACTACACATACTTTCTAATTTCATTCATGAGAATAATATTAAATTGTAAGTCAAACCATATTTTAGTGGCATTTTGTTGACCTACATAATGTACATAATGCGGTAAACCTACCAAAGAGAATTGACCAAGATTTGTACTGTGTTATACAGAATTTATGTCTTTTTAACTTGGCAGGATTATGACATTAAACGCATTGAAGCAGTCAACAAAACGCACCTTTTGTTTTGATGCTTATTCATTCTTAAAATATTTTTTTTCTAATGCTATTCGTTTTATAAAAATGCCCCAATGATGCAAATCTGACACCGACATCGAGACGCTGTACTGTTTCTGGCTATATAATAAATTATTGTTAAAGCCACATGAAAAAAAAAAAAAATATGGATGGTCTGTGTTCGTTTGACGCGCGTGTCGGGGTTTTTTATATTTTTAGAGTTTTTGGCTTTAAATCATAGATTTTCCTGAGTTAAGTTCGTAGTTCGTGTTTTTGTGTCTGTATTTCGTGTAAGTACCAGCACAAGAAGATTATATATGTAACATATATAAGCTTCTTGGTACTAACCTTATAGTTTGCTTGTTTTTACTAATCTAGTAGTCAGTTGGCTTGTGATCTGACTACAAACTATGGAGGATAATATTCCTCCTAAGCTCCCAGACACTGCTGGTCTTATTATGCCATCCCTACATCTTACCCAATTAGATGAATTTCCCATGGAAGTTGAGAGTTCAAAAACGCCGCGTTGAGACAGAAACAGACTAACCATAAAATAACTAGAAATTACATCGAAACTTCTGCTTCAATACAAGTAGTTTATTTCTACCCGTATTCAATCGTATGGATTAACTGTCAATCGCCCGTTCCAAAACACAACTTTACGTGGCAAAAATTACTCTGTAGAGAGCTAAAGTGATTTGAAATCACAGATAATAGTATATGTTTGAAATGCATCCTAAATGATTTACTATGTAACCTCCACCCCTCCTCCACCACCAACACCCCCCACCCCCATTAAGGCGACTCGTTTCTTCTAAGCCCAGATGCTACAAATGTGCCCAAAACCATGCCAGAGACTCATGCTCAGTTACAGTAGACAATGTTACATGACTTCACTACTTAAGTAGTAATTTTGCCTTAAATAAATCCTGCCCAGAACATTCAAGACAGAAATCAATAATAATGGTCATATGAGATTAAAGCATTTCTAACCTTGACGCTTCTGCCCATTTCCCTCACGTATGCTGCCATTCATATGTTGATGTGGCTAGAACTATGTTTAGTCCTTCCCAAGAAATTCCAAACCTATGATCCCAACCCTATCTCAACTAATCCCTTACTACATCTGATCTACTCATTGTAGAAAAACCATTGTGCATAGTTCCTGCACTAAGGTATCTACTCCACATCTATGGATATGATAAACATGCTAGTAGTTGGGGTGTACAAAACAGTTTTCTAAGGAAAAATATTTAGAAAAAATCTCAGCGACAAGCAACCAGGTCTGAGAAACTATAAGGGGCGCAAGGAAAAAAGGTCACCATCTACTTGTACTACACAAGATATGTTTTTTTTGTAGTAAAATGAATACTTACCTGTTGGGATGTACAAAAGGGGGTGGCTTTTTATCCCTTGCACCCTGTTTTTAATTACTCTGACCTACATACCTTATGCGAAATATTCAAATAAATAAAATTGAATTGCAATAATAGATTTATTGTCATACATAGGCTAGCTACAAAAACCAATGTTAATTTGAAAAAATCAAAAATTCTCTTTTACCATTAATTTACATATAAATACACTGTGCACAGACTCACAAATTTGACATATGTAAAAGAGTTTTACAGAATATTCATTTGAAGACCACAGTACAAATTGTAAGCCAGTGCACACAACAAAGCAATTATTACATGAAGATTCCAAAGTTCTGTGTTTGTGGCGTACTGAGAAAATTGGTATCAATTTATTACATTAGTTTTGTAGCAGTATAATTTTCTGTTACAGATCAACATTTAAGTTACATTTTCCCCTCAATTAGAAAATGGAAGATGTGCAAAATGTGTATGTCAGTCCTCTCCCGGACTCCCCATATGTAAAACCATTCAGACTGAACTACACACAGAATGGCAGAGAAAAGGATTGGGATCTGTTAGAAGTCCATGACAGCGTGGCAATTGTTGTTTTTAATGTCTCGAGGAAAGTCTTGGTGTTTGTGAAACAGTTTCGTCCTGGTAATCTATTTTAATTTAGATTAATGCTTTTATTGAAATTGCCTGAACTGAATTGATTGTGTTGATGAAGAAGAAAGATGTTGATTATTTCGTACAGATTTGATTTCAATCAATATCTAATAATTTAAATAATTAATTCTTGTATATATGTAATCTGAATCTCATAATCAGCTTTAACGATTTTCATGAAATCCAGCATGCTATAGGTGGGCGATAAATCGATCTAGATAGATTTCATTTATAGAAAAAGTAATTTAATCCATGTTTTTAGGCAATAATAAACTGAAAAATATTACTCCTGACATCTATTAGCGAGTAGTAATACTATTAATTTTACCAACACAGCAACCCTAAAGCAACTTGACAATAGATGGTGTTGTTAACCAACACTAAAGCTACTTGACAATAGATGGCGTTGTTAAACAAAAACGAGCAAAGCACTGACACTATAACTGTAACAATGTGTTTTGTCTTCGTTTTATACAGTCTTTAGATAATGACGCGTGATAAAGTTGTTTAAGTTTTAACTATTATAGAATCTGCTAGGAACCAACTTCTTTAAAGAGTACAAAATAAATGCTAGTAAAAATCTAGACATTTTTTTATAGTAAACCCCTAAGACAAAAATTAACTTACTGAGAGATGTTGAGAGGAGTTTTTTTTTTTTTTTTTTTTTTTTTTTTTAATATTACCAAGGTGGCAAACAAGCTTATGGCCTTCCTGATAGGAAGCAGTTACTGTAGACCAGCGGTTCCCAGACATTTTTTCTGGTAGACCACTTTCAAAATTTAGCTGGTTCCAGTGGATCCCCTGCAGCTACCATACCATATTCCCAAAACTCGACAAAAAATGTGAAGATTAGATCTAACTACAAAAATTTGCTCTATATCAGTATATATAACAGTCACTGAGCTTCTTAAAATATTATTTGTCAACATTGAGTCAATGCCATTTGCCAACACAACAACACTAGTTGAAGACAAGCCAACATTTTAGTTTTTCATTATCGAAAGCAGATAAATTTTCGTGGACCACCACTTACGAATTGTGAACCTCCATTTATTTGTCACGCCAACATAGACCCTCCTACTGCTGTAGACTATGGATGCTACACCATGGGCATTACTTGCTTATTTCCAACCTTCTAAAGATCTGATAACTTCCTTGAAGGACTCCATACTGTGGTTCCTAGTCTACAACTTAGCGTGAAAGCACCTTTGAAGTCTTACAGTACAAGACCATTTTTATACTTAAATGTAAGGACAAATTCTATTATAGAAAGTAGCCATGGGCATCATTTCAAACAATCCCTATACTGCTTTGACTATTAAGCTTTAGACTCTACACATTGAAATATAATGTAAGAATAAATACTTTTCACAAAATTGAAAATGTTAACTTCATGATCTATATTTGTGTCATCAGCAATATACTTACACTGCGTGCCATCTGAGGACCGGAAGTCTGGTGTTATAAATACACAAAAGTACCCAGCCGCGCTTGGAGTAGCTTTGGAAATATGTGCAGGGATTATAGATAAAGATATGCCATTGGTGGAGATAGCCAAAGAGGAAGTTCTTGAGGAATGTGGTTACAATGTTCCAACTAAGGACTTCCAGAAGGTTATGACATACAGGTAAATTGTGTTATTAAGTTTTAGTTAGAATATTATATAAAACCAACTTAAAGAAAATTGGATGTTTGGGCTTACTTTGATTAGGTTGGTTCTGTTTACATTTCCTATTGCACCTCCCTTCTCCAGCCCTAGACTTCTTGGGGTACACCCAATCTTATTTAATAATGCTAAACAACTTATATGATATTTTATTTTGTTTTCTATTTTCGTTAAGCCATTTTGCTTCTCATTTAAAAAAAATAAAAAATCTTGTTTAAGTTTATTTCCGTGTATGTATGTAGTTGTATACTGCAACAGAACTAAATTTAGTTTGGTTTATTCCAAGGTATTTTCTTTTTTCTGAACTGACTATGCAGTTGGCTGTTGCAGCCATTACTGCTTCGCCGGGCTTTTTTGGGCGAGTCTCTGAAGGAGCCTCAGCCCGTATAGCGCCCAACGCTTCGGCTTGGGTTGTCGCTCTCGGGGGCGTGCCTTCGAACGGCGTGAGTCTCGAATCCGAAGGTGAGTCACCGCCGTTCCCCGTTACGCGGGTGCGGATGCGTTGAGTGGGAGCGCCCCGGCACTCTTTGATACATCGTGTATCCTTGTGGGCGCCAACGAACCCGGGAACGTCGGCGTCGTGTTTGGAGGGAGGCCCTATTAGGGGGGCCTTTTTTGAAAGCGAGATCGTCATCTGGGGCCGTTAGTACGTGCCTAGGCCGCCTAACTATAGTTTTACGACCATGCCGAGGTCGGTTGGGGGGATTACAAGGTGTGTATTCTCGTATTGTTATAGGCAAACAAACCGAGGTTTCATCCATGTGATATATAACCAACTAGCATTTCCCGCGGTTCCACCTGCCCTAAATTTGGTTATCGGTGTAGGATTTCAATGACAAGTCATCAATTATAGAAAAAAAAACTTGCATTTATAATATTAGTACCTATGGATTACAATACAGGAAATACTTTGCAAAATATGAGGAACAATATCTGCTGACTGATCAGTATAACCAAGACCTGTCCCCATGTCCAATTCTAACTTACTTTTTATAGAAACTGACAATAAGTGTATATTATTTTACCGCTTATAAAGCTGGTCATTTACGACGTATGGAACATATTATTATATAAAGCCAACTTAGTTTAGATACACTACACTGACACGCGTCAGAAGCAATGTTGCTGATCCTCTGTTACGCTGGACTAAAGTGGTTGCTGAAAAAAGGCTGTCCACCACATTATGATATGGGTATGTATCCAGCCGTTGGTTACTCCCTTATGGTGATACAAACCGTGAAGATATAAATACATACTAATTAAACAAAAATACATGTTGCTAGACACTGTTTCGCATCCCCTATTTCTCCTCCCTCTTCCCATTATGCTCTATTTGTTGATGCTTACACTGGCATACAAGACGGTGAATGTGTTTTGCCTACCTGTTTTAAGGGCTCCGTTGCCAAATGGAAAAAAACGTAACTTATAATTTCGTTATGTTTTTCCGTATGTCACAGCCTTATGATTTTGATAGAATTTTACAGAAAGGTGTCTAAGCCTCTCTGTAGCTTTGTAATGAAAAGAAAAAAATATACAGGGAAGCTTAACTAGACGTTGGGACGTTGTTAGATAGGTCTAGTATCCAAGGATCCACTGAAATACGCACAAAAAAAACCATCTAACACAGTCCAGTCGTTTAGGAGAAATTCAGTGACACAGAATTCATGCACAGAAGAATTATATATATAAAGATGTGTTAAGCAACATACATACAAACATTTTCTCTCTTTAATATATGTATAATGATGTACCTTTAAACCTTAGCTAAATGCCCTTACAGTATTGGTACAGGGATGCATTGTAATTTCGGAAAAATATTTCTTTTTAAAATTCAGGTCAGGAGTAGGAGTGCAGGGAGCACTTCAGACGCTTTTTTATTGTGAAGTGACAGACGCTATGAAAACTGAAAAAGGTAGGTTATATTCACTATTCAATAACATAACATTTCTAATGTTTTCAAAATAGCTCTTTTTTATACTGTTAGATTAGTATAATACTTAATAAAGGCTTAATAACTTTAGTAACCAAACCTTTTGGTTGTTTTTAAAGCAAAAGAAAAGAAATGGCAGTAGTTAGCCATTTTTAATGCAATACATTCTGTTACTGCTAATGGGCCCGCCATTTTTAACCTCTTCTCTTAAAGCTTTTCTTAAGTATATGAAACCACGAATCCAGTTGAACAACCGCACACGCTGGAGACTGAGCCAATGCCTTGCCAATTCAGTAGTGTCACAATAAGCCAATAGCTGGTTCATACAATGTTGAAGAGACTGGACTCTGCAAAGAGTGCAGGTCCACATGGTATCCTTCCAATTTTTTTACAAAGATGTTCCCGGTCACTTTCGTATCTACTTTCAATATACTTAATACGTCTCTAAAAGATTAATGGAAATAAGCCTTAATTGTTCCCATACTCAAGTCTGGCTAAACTACGCAAGTAAAAAATTACAGACCTATTTCAATTCTGTCTGTATTTGAAAAAGTATTCAAGTCCTTGCTGTGTCCTTTAATTAATTGGCAAGTGAAACGATAACATTTTTGATATCAAAGCTTTTTCATTATGGGATCATTGGAAGCTTAAGTTGGTATGATTCGTATCTCACACAACGTACCTCGAAATTTGTGGTTAATATAATATAATTCATAACCGTTTTTCGCACGTTTCGGCGTCCATCAGGGCTCTCATCTTGGTCCTTGGTCCAATCTTCTTTAACAACTATAAATGAGGTACAAAACTGTTTTCAACACTCTCAATTATATCTTTTTGCCGATGACTTAAAAAGCATTAAACAAATTCAGAACTCAAACGACCGTAAGCTTCTACAAATTGATCTTTATCGTTTATGTCAATCGGTGAAAAAAAACCTTGAATCCGGACAAGTGCTCTGTTGTTAATTTCTCAAGAAATAAGCTAACCGTAAACAACGAATACAAAATTGGTACAAAAATATTGGATAAAGTAGACACTACGGAATTGAGGGGTATAAATAGACAGTAAATAGAAATTTAATGAACATATTTCTAAAATAGATAATAATGCTTTTAGGCTTCTCGGATTTGTAATCAGGAATTTAAAATATTTCAGAAAATTTTCTACGAAAGTAGCCATGTTATAGCCATACACTTATTTGAAGTGGCCTTGAGTATTATAGTGTGATCTGGTCTCGAAATTACCAGGTTTACATTGATCGACTTGAAAGCATACAAAACCGCTTCTTTTGGCATGTGACGTACCAGCATCATCTTACAAAGAGACTTCCCGCTTACCTTGGCAGTCTTAAGTATTTTAAAACAAATAGTCTAAGTGAACGGCGACAGATGTTAGATTACGTCTTTCTGTACAAAATCGTAAATCGCACCTTTTAAATTAAAATATTTCAGGAGAAACTTAGGTCAATATAGTCCACTTAACAGGCGTTAGGCAACTGTTTAGCCAAAAAATCTAATATTGACATCTTTTCAGACTCTCTTTTTAAATTCAGAAACTCAACATAGTTACAACTTTTATTTTTAGGTTTTTGTAGTTTTAAGGGTTATTGCTGTTATAGTAGCGTTAACATAATAAATTAGGAAATGTGTATTTTGCATATCGTGGGTCGTGGCAGCGCTTTACCATACTGTCCTTGTAAATTAAAAACTGTGTAATATCTTGCTGGTTGTCCTTAATAAATAAATACTTATTAGATGGTTTTAGTTACGTAGTAATCTAAAAATTTCAAGTGGCCACATATAACTGTTAGGATGATACAGCCCTGTGACAAGCAGACTGACGGCTTAGGTTTAGGTTTCTAAAGTCCTGAAGGTAACCTTCGGTATCCACTAACAATATGCTTACAAATATTCTTATATATTTATGTAATGACGAAAAAACGTTTTAACTATTTAATTACTTCCCCGCAGGTGGTGGAGTAGGTGATGAAATTATAGAAGTGGTAGAAAAAACTATTTCAGAAGTGGAAGACATGTTGAAGTCCCCGGGGCCGCATGTCAGCCCACCCAGCTGTCTGTTTGCGCTCATGTGGTTTATACACAACAAGGCCGATAACTTTAGAAAGTAGGTACAACAGTACAACCAAAGATAACTTATACGTCTAGATTCCGTGCTTGAAACACAAAACTAGCCGATCCGAGTACCTGACTTTTCAGGTACTTGCCGTCAACACTACATCATACGTAATCTGTGCGTCGACGCGAACTGTGTTCTCCCGCGGAAAATAATAAAAATGTCGATTTTTGCAATGAAATCGTGAAGAAACTGTTGAAAAACAAAAGGTTTGATGAATAAAATCAATTTCCACAAGTTATTACTAGTCTATTGAAATGTTACGGGGGGTGCTGGAGGTTTGGAAGCTTGTATTGGCATCCAAATGTTTGCATACTTTTTCCAGCCCCAATCTTCAGGATTTTGATATCTTCCGAGCCACGACTGGACTTAGTGATATAGGTACTCGGATACTGTGAAAACGAGCTGCATCTAGTGTTGGAGGCAATGATGATAAATTAAATGAATTTTTAGTCACTGTCTAGGCAAACCGTTTGTATAGCAAGCCGTCTAGTGAGTCGTCTTTATTACCGCCGTATAAAGCTATGAAAAAACGTTCGCCAACAAGAGTGAGCAAAGATGGATCGACTTTCTCACTTAGGAATAGCGCGGTACTACCAGCTAATTCAGGATGTCAAGTAAAAAAAAAACGCGCCTACAGACTCTACCTCATAGGTGGCGGGGAAAAGAGTTAGGAATGAATAAGTAAAGTTAAACATTTCGTTTTGACCAGATTCTCATGAGCATTGTAGCGCTGTAACAGCGTTTAATGAATGAAATAAAAAAAAATTACAGATGAAAATTTTCCTCAAAAGATCATCTACAAGATTGGTCTAAGGTAATTTTTTTGTAAAATGTATAAAAAACGTTAAAGAGCAAAAAAGAAAATTTTTATAAAAAATTTCTCACTATTTTGCTTGTAACTTCTTTAATTTCTAATAAGTACAAAAAGTTGCATAAACATATTTGTTGGCAAAACAATTTGCTACAAATTATGTCTGTACGAATTTTTTGTAAGACGCATAGTTTCCGAGATATCGCGAAAAAAGTGTTTTCACCCCTTTTTCCACGATGGCGGCCGGATGACAAGGGTGGCGACCCCTCAAACTTGAGGTTAAGCTTCTATTGACACATGTCCCAAAAATAAAATTGCATCCGCTAACAAATGCAATATTCGGTCCTTAAATTGTAACATTTCAATGGACTATACACTAACCTGCTTGTTATATTTGAGTTAGAAACTAAGTTTTCAAAATAATTATTCGCAAAACAAACAACAAAAGTTTTTCTGTCTGTGTTGCCAAGTCTGTAGGTACCTTCATTCATTTCCCAAGTTTAGCAAGGTGAACCCTGAAACGACAATACATATTTTTCACCTAACGTCACGTACATTACATTACCTCAGGTTGATAAAGTATTTATGTATTGATGACCCCTGTGGCACATTGTATCTATAGAATGTAAACCTTTACCTCGGTAAATTTCTAAAAAAAACATAGATGTACATATCAATAGAAAAAGTAGTATCATGTATTTTATAAACTACGAAATTAATTAATTATCGTATCTTAAAATACATAAATAGTTTGAAAAGACATCTTCTCTTTACAACGAACTGTAACGTTACACTTTGGACTATTTATGTAAAATTTCAACTTTAATTACCTAATACTAGATACTTTATTAGCAAAACGGTGTACGCACACGCGCCATTGGGTGTGTAAAATTATAGGGCTGTCTTATATTGTCATGTAACGCTACCGCGTTTTTGTTTTAGAGAACTAATAAAACGTTATGCTTAAATCTTTTAATTTTATAAATTAATTTTTAAATAACATACATATCATATTATATAAAATCTTTAGACTTCCTATTATTGATGTTTATCGGTTCAAAAAATTTAAGAGAGCTTTTTAGAATAGGTGCCGTAGTTCCGGTAACAAATGACACTGTAACTTACAAAATGTTTACGAGTATGAAATTCGTATTGTTAATTGAGAAAATTGTATTGCTATTGTTTAAATAACAATAGCATGTGTGATCCGATTCCTGCGGTTTCGCGCGGCCGCTCTAACAATATCAGCAATATCGCTCTTGCAAAAGAAATTTAGTAAAAATTCTAATATTTACGCATTGAATGTGTTTAATGCTGTCTATGCGCGCATTCGATCTATTTGTTGACCGAAAATGAATGCGCTCTATGTTGAATATGACGGCACCTTCAATCCGCATTTAAAGCATTGGCTGCACATATGCTCAAGAAGTAGATGAGTGAATGTTCTTTAAAAATAGTAAACAGCTATTTTGTTTGTTGACATTTTACAAACAATCCGATTTCAATTGCTCAGTGATGCAATAGTTTTCTATGTAAAAAAAAATCTTTTCAACAAAACACGGCAATTGTCACATGGCGGCACCTATGAATAACGTACACGGCGCGCACGGAAACCATGGTAGAGAAGGACAGATTTTAATTTGTGCATATTTTAGCACTACATTTAGAACCTACTTTAAGGTTTTAACATGCATTACATGGTCATGGTCAACGGATTGCTACCTTCGTAGCAAAGGTTTACGTTCTATCTTAATTTAGGTAATGTGTCAACACAGAGGTCATCGTAAGGGAAAATATATTGGAGTACCGAATGAAAGTAAGAACTCTTTAATTTGGGATAATCACTTTAAGATTGGTAACACCGAAATATGCACGCAGATGTAAAAATGATCCTATAGCTAATAGTCCTATTAGCTGATTTACACACACATACATAGAAAAATGACTCGCAATACTCCGTTTGATGTTGTTTCGGACTCGGTATCTAGACATATACCTAGGTCATCTTTGAGTACAATATTGTAGTCAATATTAGTTCCTAGTAAGGTGATTATTGCTACACATTTTTATGTAATCTATTTCGCCGAAGCCGATTGACTAACTCCAATAGTAATTATTTTACAGTCCATAATCAGTAACACTATTAAATGGCAATGGTGTAAGATTTGAAAGCGATTCCTACTCCTATTTGGTTCTAATTAATCTAAAGAAAGCTTAAAATAGCAGTTAAGTCATGTAGCAGCTTTTTTGCGGATTTAGAACTGGTAGACAAATTCAAATAAATGACAAGTAATAAATGAAAGTACTTTTGTAAATAAAACTGAAAATGCCCCTTTTTATTGTGTATATTGTTTGATAATAATGATAGAATTGAAATCGCCGACGACTCTGTCTGAAAGAAGATTCGATCACATTTCTCTAAATATCGGATCGAAATATTCGGATTTCTTTCAAACTGAATGAAATAATGAAATTGACTAAAAATGTAGTTGCTTCTTGTACATAAATTTGTTTAAAAGTGTGTAGGTTTAAAACATTTAGTTACGCTAGATGGTTTGAGGAATGTCACAAGACGTGTATTTTGTTACCAGTTTTAGTTTTTATTGTATTATGCTAATTGAACCTATTTTTATCACAGTTTTATCAAAACCGGTTCAATAAAAAAATAATTAGAGGCACTTTATGCAACATTTTTTATGGCCTTAATTGATGTCTATTTTTTAAACGAATGTAATGTGCGTTATTTAAGATTACTTTGTTTTAGTTACAGCTTTTGCTGTCACAATACCAGCATATTATTTTACTTGTTTACCATTAAAATAATTCATATTTTATAAAAAATACGTTTTCTGCACTCCTATACGATTGTACCCGAGTAGATGGACTTTGATATCGACAGGTGCTTATGCCATCAAAATTCAAACGGCCTAAAAACCCTAAAATCTATTTTACAAATCATACCCTTATATTACTTCTTTATTTTTTATTAATGACAGGACTTACAGGAAATTCTGTGTCGAATGCAAAACCAGGGATCATCCGTCGTAATAAATGTATGTGTTTTGTTTCTATCTCTTTAAATAAGATGTTTTTTGTAGTAAGTAGCTCAGTTTGTTGGGGACTTAAAGTAGACTTTTGGATCATGCTTAACAGTGTTGTGTTAATCGCAATGTCATAGAAAATCAGATACCTAACCGTTTATGAAATAGTTTGTTAAGAAGACATATATTATATACTTATGTTTGTAGGACAAATGTAAATTAGCAATATTTGATGCATATATTTTGAAAAGTCTAAAGAAGCTAGAAGATACTGCTGAAAAATAAATATCTATCTATCACTAAATTAATAGTAAATGTTTTTTCCCAACAAACCATTTACATTTTGCTACTTCCGTGTGTTTCCACCACGTTTTATTGCCTCGTTTAATTTTAATGTTTATTGTTGGCATTTTTAGTTATTGCGTAGTGAGCAGCACAATTTCGATTTGTACGACTATCGATAATACGTTTCCAGCTCCTAATGCGGAGTATCTAATTATGGTTAACGTACCTAGCCAAGTGTAGTGCGACCTACGAGCGATACGTCTAAGTTGCCACAGATGAATCGTTTTACGGGCGATAGGAAATTGAAACTTAATTCTTAGCTTGTCAAGTCTTAATGTCAAGAACTGAAAAAATGTACTTTTAATGGGATACGAACCTGCGCTTACTTCACGAAATACACGAATTTGCCAACTGACTATTTTTTAACAAAATTCGCTTGATAAATTACGAAGAAAGATTACTTCTATGTATGTATATATATTTATTTACCATGTATTCCTAAATGTATGATGAATTGTGTATTTGTAAGATAGATGTACTAGGACTTCATAAGTTCCTAGTAGTTATGTGTTAGAATATAGTAGAAGTACCAAGAAGTTATGTAGTGTATATTTTAATGTTAAATACGTCTATAGTTGTAAAATACATATTTTATTGTATAGGTAATTGGGTAAACAACGAAATAACAAATTCTGTACGGGTTGCGGTATTTAGAATTCAAGTTATTTTAAAAATACTGAGTAGTACGAAATTACAATAATTTAACCTTGTTTGTAAGAAGTAGTGAATAATACATATTTATGTGTATAGTTACTTACCATAGTTCCTGGCCTTTGTCTACCTTAAAGGTAAAATATTATACTTATATAAGACTTAAAGTAGGGCAGTATATTATCGACACCCAATGTAATAAGTAGAACTTCATTTTCACATGTAAGCTTGCATAATGTATCCAAAGCATTTTAAGCACTGCCTTATTTGAATTATCCAATTATGTATGTACCGAATATTTATTAATATTATATGCGTTAGGCTTTTATTCTAATAAAGTTGTTTTAATTTATTTAGCTAGTGGTTTCTAATGGGTCAACAATTCAGTTTCAGTTATGTTTTAATTTAAAGAAACAATTGTATGTAATTTTGCTAAGTATATTTTGAGAATACAGTATCATGTATCTACTTATATCGAATTTTTGTTTCAGTTTGTCCACAATTACCTATCTACTTCCTATTTCGAAAGTTACTTGAGTATTTAACATTTTTTTAGTTTATTCGATAGAGTTTTTATTGGTTAATGTTATTGCAATAAAAAGTTCACAGACTCAACAGTTTTTTTTTCTAAAAACTACTATATAAAACCAATAATCTTAAGGTCATTGTGTTAAACGCGAAAAAAAAGAATGTTGCCTTGTGCTGTGTTTAGGGTTCCGTAGTCAACAAGGAACCCTTATAGTTTCGCCATGACCGTCCGACCGTCTGTCTGTCCGCGGCTTAGTTCAAAAACTACTAATACGAGAAACCTGCTATTTGGCAGGGATATACACATTGATCAAGTCGACAAAGTGGTAGAATGAAATCTTTGAAAAAAAATTTTTTTTAGGGTGAAGTGAGGACGTAATTTTTTTTTCTCATCTACCCCTTCGTGTGGGGTATCGTTGGATAGGTATTCCAAAAACATTGCCGATATGCAAAGATCATTTTTTTGATTTAGGGCTCCGTTTGCGAAACAACTTTAAGTAGTACATATAATGAATTTAAAAGGAAAACTGTCACGGGTAAGTACACTTTACAAGCTAACGAGTATTAGTCGACCAAGTTATAAAATGTACTTGGAAAAGTGAAATTTTCGTACAAATTCCATTATAAGTTACTTATATGAAGAAGGTACATCTGTTAAACAGGTATAAAATATAAGCAAATAAACGATGTATAATTATAGAAAAATAAAAAATTATAACATTCTAAAGACTATTATTCTTAAATTGATAACAATAGTTACGTTCAAATGACGCATTGGACTAGCCGGCGCGCTTGGCGCAACATCGAATCGAGCGTGTGACAGGTATCTGCGCTCATAAGCGCGCATGTTGTTTGGATGTCTCGAAGATGAAGAACGACTAGATAAGTTTGCAATTTTTGCTTTGAAAGTTCAGTTTTTAATAATTTGATTTGATTATCATTTAAAAAACTTTAATTTCAATATTACTACAACTTTGAATAACACACACAATAACCACAGTCTTTGAATATTTTCTTTCTATACTCAACTGTTTATCTACTAAAATGAGCATGTAACAAATATTTAAATAGTTCGTTATTAGACACACCCTTATTAGATTAGACGTACGTGCAATGCACTCAGCCACGAGCTAGTTAATGAGATGTGTTAAATTGTACACATTATTCAACTAGTCCAATAGGTACCTACAAGACAAACGACTTTTATTTATGTAAGAGTGAGTAACATTGTAATCTGCATGCCATTTTGTTTCGAAAATTTGCACTATGGCCGTTGACCGTCCATTATAATAAAATAAATTATTATAAAAGCTATATGAGGCATATTAACCTTTTCAAGTTAAAACATTGTTTATTATAGTTTTACCATGGAAGGCTAGGTATTACTTATACCTTAAGGCTCAAGTCACACAGGCTCAAAAGTTTCTAAACTTACGCACGTCGCGCCAGACAGAGTAGCATAGACCGCTAAAGTAGGCGAAAATGTCTGAGCCCTCGCTCTCGCAGTGTGCCAACCGATGCAGCATTTCTCATTGTACGTTCGACCAAGAATGTTCTAAAGTATTTAATAACAAAATCCCTTCCTGTACTATTTTATGGCATAAAAACTGTACTGAATGTTCAAGAAACACAAACATAGGCACTAGTTTTTTTCCACAACAAAGTAGTATAATAGAGTTTTATATAACAAAACTAAATTTTCTACATAATGTTTTATATTTCAAGTTTCTAATTTAAATAGCACAGAAGTTATCGACACGTTTATAAGTGTTATACCTTCTTTTGCAGGCCAGTGTATTTAAGTTGGATACATTTGTTTCATACTGATAAGAAAATTAATATACTCATTGTTTTCATTTTGTGATGTATAATGGCTTTATTTAACAATACCTACAAGTTGCCCCAAGATTTGCATTTTTTTTTTTCATACCACTAAGGTGGCAAACAAGCTTACGGTTCGCCTGATGGTAAGCGGTAACCGTAGCCTATGGACGCTTGTAACACCATTGCAGAGGCATCACTCGCGCGTTGCCGACACTTATAGCAAATATTTAATGAAGAGACTACTTTCTGGTAGAGAATGCCATGTGGCATAATAAAATAATAAAGGAAACATCACGTCTGACTTTCTGTACCTACCTATGACTAAAATATGGTGGTTGAAAATGTCCTGAATGACTTCGAGAAAAGCATGGTACGGGTGTGTGTTGGTTTGTTTATTTTTCTTGATTTGACGGAGCACTGCCACTTTCCCAGATATTAGTATGTATCTGTATCCGTTATCTGGTTTCCATAATACATGCTTTACTTAGTCTGGGATTTAATAACGCTGCGTGTTATATCCAGGAATATTTATTATTCAAATTATTAATTATCGGGACAATAATCACCGAGAGAACATTTGATATGGCGGAAACTTCATACATCGATAATTTATTCAGGAGTTTAGTTTATTGTCTGCGCATAGGTTTAAGGAGACGACAAAAACTTTTTAATTGATTAAATAATACAACAATCTCACATATATTTTATGGTGAACAG
Source organism: Apoda limacodes (assembly GCA_946406115.1). Taxonomy (NCBI): domain Eukaryota; kingdom Metazoa; phylum Arthropoda; class Insecta; order Lepidoptera; family Limacodidae; genus Apoda; species Apoda limacodes. The sequence continues at coordinate 34,733,140 of OX291542.1, read as the reverse complement.
AAAAGGTCGGGTCCGAGTTGGGATTCGAACTCAGGACCTTGACGTTGGTATTTCAGAACGAATATTTTACTAACCATTTTACATTTCCAGTTGTAAATTGGCTCAAGCCCTATTTATATTTAAACAGTATCATGTCTAGGCAGCTAATCTGTACCTACAATATATGTAGGTAAGTACTTTGTTCTTATAATGTATTGATATCTGTATATGATTAAAGTTTATTATCAAAAACAAGGTAGTGTTTGATTATATCTACGTAAAAACTGATAGTAGGTATATAGTATAGTTATTTTATCGTTGATGCTAAGCGAAATAAAATCTTAATGCAAAACGAGCAATATAGTATATCTAACGGAATAAGCGAAGTTGAGACATGTGTGATTGCGTGTGTGCTCGTAAAAATCTCTCACCACGGTTGGGCTCTGCGACCGGCCGAAATTTTTGCGAAAAATAATCATGAAGTTTGCCAATCTCTACGTGACAACGACAGCAGACGACCCATCGAACTACTTACAGGCTACGAGAGCATCGCGCCTTTGATGCGTTAAATGCGTGTGAAAATGTAGCTGTGTGTGGAAAAGCCTTATGAAGGTACCGCTTCGGCCATACATCATCAGTGGTTCGGCTGATCCAAAACACATGCTTTTAAGGCAACAATAGGCATTATTAATATAAACGTGATATCGTTAGCCTCGGTAATGTTAGGTACACGTACGTTTCATGGGCTATCATGCAATATTCATATGACGTTATCTAGTTTGTTGGGCACTGTAACCAATAATTAGTGATTGTTTTTATTTTGGTATTTGTGCTTTTGTAAAAAGAAGAAAAAAAAAATATTGAGTTACCGATATTTCCCAAAAATGCGGATTGCCTATTTACAGTGTGTAATCGACGATTCTAGTTACAAATAAATGTTTAAACTGGTTGAACATATTGGACTTAAGGCCCGGCTCCTTTCGAAAATCGGGTCCAGAGTAAGAGGCCATGAATTGGTTAAAGTTGAAATTTTACACAGAGCTTAAGGTGTGATTATATTTAAAAACTGTGATAATTTTTATCTCGTTAAGATAAGGTTTTGGGAATATTCAAATAAAAAAAAACGGTTATCTTTTCCATATGATCAATGTGTAGCAATCAAAAAAATCGGCATATTATTTGTTTCTATATTTACAAAATTTAATAATTTATTGCTAGATCCAGTTACTACAAGACCTAAATAAAAATACAAAAATCAACCGTTAATAATTAATTTATTATAAAATTCCTCGTACACACACCGCTGCATCGCGACAAGTTAAGTAGCGGCCAAAGGTTGGCGCCGTTACACCAACTTCAGAGATGTAAAGTCTACCCGCACTCATCAGTTTTAGGGTCGCCTTCAGTTCCGTGCATCCGTGAAAAGTAGTAAGAAGTTTATTGACGTCAGCGACAATGTGGTGTTGTCTTTAGATAATGTATTACTGATGGTACCGGACGAGATTTCCAATTGTCGTTGACAAGCTAAGCTTCTTACATTACAAATTCAATGCATACAACTATTACGATTGAAAAGGTTTTATGCTTTGTCTCAAGCAGCGGATTTTTATGGCTGGTGGCATAAAATAATTTCGTAACTGAATATAAAGGGATCTGGTTATGTTCAAACGAAATGAAAAATTCGTCAATTATAAAATTCATTGTCAATTTGCAATTAATTTTTAAACTAGATTTATGAAGTAAAAAATTTTTTAGTGTTTGTTAATTTGACACAGAGTAAGCAAAATCAGAATTTAATTTAAAGTGGTGAACTTTTTACCCTACTGTCCAAAAAACATAAATTACTATGTAAAAGTACCTTAGATATAGTTTAAGATTTGATGACACATTTATAAACTATTATTATCATAATTAGCAGCTGCAATGCATTAGAGTAGTACGGAACTGATAGTCACGGACTAGTGCCGTGTCCGCGGATAGGGCTTTACACTGTTGCATCGCTCACAGAGATTATTTACACGGTTGGATCGCCGTCCACGGGGAACTCACACCGGCCTTAGAGTTTGCTTCGAATAAAACGTAAAAGTCTGACTTTGGAAGTAGCACCGCGTGCGAAGCTAGTGTATCCTTGTTAGGTCTTCTACTATTTTGACGAGGTCGTCTACTTTAGCGTCGCGTTTCATTCCGCTCCCGTCGTCGATCTGCAACGTAAATTTGATATATACTATAAAAATAACTGTGAATTTCTACCTAAATCGGTAAAAATAATAATTATCCTGAAAACATTTATAATCAGAACAGTCGAAGTAAGAGACACAGTTGCTTAACTAAAGATATGTACTATAACACAACTTGTGCCACGAGTATTGTGCATCCCCACTGCTGGGGAACAGACCTCTCCGTGGAGAAAGGAGGCTTTAAACTACTTATTATCATTTTAATTTTTCAAGGTCCTTTTCCTCCCGTATCCGTCTGTCATCGGTCCATCGAGCTGGTCCTCGCGGAGAACGCAGTCTTTACTCAAGGACACGTTTATTTCTTTGTCTGTCAGTCCTTCGAGAAAAGTTTGGTCCTTGACCAAATTGCAATGGGCTGTTCAGCTTGGCGGTTCTGAGAAGTATTTATATAGGTAACGCCAGTTTTCTTTCGCATATCTTCATTTCCGATTTCTGAAACTCCAAGCATAGTTTTTTCATCGTGCTGAGCGATTTTGAAATTGTGGACCAGCTCCGCTGTAAATGTCCACGTCTCGGAAGTGTGTTATGGCAATTAGGACGCACTGGTCAAAGACCTTCGTCTTCATACTCTGCTGTATAGGGGACGAGAAGACTTGACGAAGCTCAGCAAACGCTGCCCACCCACTACCACCAAATTGTTACAGCCAAAATGGATTGTCTGCCTTAGGTAGACATAATCCAAGATCACCTCGAGTAAGGCATCAGCAAGTGTAAGAACTGACTTTGGCTTAACATATTAGTTGAACATGACTTTTGCCAACACGAGAAGCAATTTATCAAGGAGGTGCAACATTTCGCTCAGATGTTCTAAATATTCCTAATGATGATGTCGGCGAACTCAACATACCTACTTAGCATGTTATTTACTGTATATGTGCTGATTTTAAATTGATACTAAATGTATATTCAAATTATTGGAAATCAAAATGGCGGATTTTTGGCGCCAAATTGCACGGCATGAAAAATCGTTTCTTTTCAAAACCTATCGAGTAGAAAAATTTAAAAAGTTAATTTAAGCAAAAATTAGAAAAAAAAATAACACTAAAAAGCTGTTACTAAAAAAAACCGACTGTAGAAACATTAAGAACTAATCAGAAATTAAAACATACTAAATATTTAACTATAAGCAGACGAGACTCATTTCAATGCAAGTTTAAATAGTGTACCTAATCCCTGATTTCTCTTACTTGTCTTATTATGTAAACAAATATGGCGTATTGGAAAGCAGAAACAATTTTAGTGTTCGGAAATCGGCTTTTGAGCTATTAAACGAATATTTTCTCATATTAGTATATACATGCATAAATTTAATTACGGAGATTAATTCCCTAATATAAATAATAAAGAGGTGAGATGGTTAATATGCAGTGACGATCAGGGTTGCCAGGTCTATTTCAGTGTAGGGCGCTTGTTTCTGTGCATATTTTAACCCCTCGCACGCGCAAGGTCTCATTACCTGTTGCCGATATCAATATCGAGAAAAATCGAGCAAAAAAATTATTATAATTATTATTAAAATTAATTATTGCAAATTGTTGTATAGGAGCCCCCTTAAATATTTATTTTATTCTATTTTTTATTATTTGTTGTTATAGCGGCAACAGAAATACATCTTCTGTGAAAATTTCAACTGTCTAACTATCACGGTTCATGAGATACAGCCTGGTGACAGACAGACGGACGGACGGACGGGCAACGGAGCCTTAGTAATAGGGTTCCTAATTACCCTTCGGGTATGGTACCCAAAAAAGCGCTAAATTTCGCTAGACAAGTGTGTTTTAAAAAAGCGCTAGATTATAATATATTTTACTTTATATAATCAATTGTTGCAAGTTTGTTCATAAATAAAACATCAATTTGAATTAAAAATAATCTTTATTGTTACTCACATTAAATATCAATAAAGCTCGTTTTGATTATAAGTACCGATTGTCCGAACAACTAAACTGTACAACGGGCAAGAAGTCATTTTGTCTTATATTTGTGACGTAAGACCTTGCTTCAAGACTACGGGAACTACATAGGGTTTGATTTATTTGTTAATGCCAAAATATGCAACAAAAATGGCCGTATTTTTGTATTGCGTTGACTTAGAAGCTTGATATTTTTACAGCTTCAAGGGTATAACGGAACGACCGTTCAGGTGTTCCGGCTCCGGTAAAGTACCGGATGATGTAAGAAACGATGGAAACCCGCTCCACACCAAGGCTAAGTGGCGATCTGCGCCCACGTACAATTTGCATTGTGCCTGCCACGTGCGGCATACGTAACACTACTGACCACACGTCAGTAGGTCACCCTGAACTCAGTCCCGTCCGCGTCTACCTACTTCGGCGGCGGAGACCTGCGGGGTGGCAGCGACATGCAAGACTCCTGATCGGGCTCTAGGCCGAAGACTACTTATTGTATTCGATCCCTATTAAACTATTTAAAGAATACACTTAGAAATCTGAGTAGGCAGGCTTGCGTCTCTATAGTCGTTCTATCTAGTTAGGTAGTCCATACCATTGTAAATAGATAGTTTCGATAGGTTTATTTAAGTGTTAAGAATCACCTTACGTGATTAGGAGAATTGTGCTGATTAAATCTTGTTGATAACATTGTTAGAGTATACTAATATAACCTGCCTTACCCTTGAAAAGTGTTTCTTTACGCACCTCTGAACTCCCTCTATCGTTTCTTCTCCTTCTGAGCTCCTAGCCGGTGCATTCGGTAACAGGGCACTACTACTAGAACCTGTCCTGTTATAAGAGGACTATAGACTTTAGTATTTGATAGTTATTTGAACCTTGATACCTCCACGCGTTCCTGAGAAAAAGGGTCTTGATAGACAGACAGAAGGACAAAAAAGTGGTCCTATAAATTTCCCTTTTTTTCGTTTCAGGTACGGAACCCTAAAAACTGTTATATTGAAAAAACTGATATTTATTTTTGTTCAGATTGGTCATCACTATCATCACCACTGTCTTCTACTTCCGATACATGCATAATCTCCCTTCCCATCTCTAAGATCTTTATACAACAATGATTTACGAATATTGAATCTGTTATATTCTGTGAAAATGAGTTGTGTCAATACTTCGATTTTATTAAAAATATTGTATTTAAAAGGAAAATATGAATTATTTATTCAGGTGGTATATTTTGTATATGTTTGTTTTTCGCCGCAAATGATTTTTTGGTGGGTAATATTTAGTGATAGTGACATAATCTTGTAATTTTGATAAGACGTGGTAAGTAAGCAAGAAATAAGGTTTAATTACTGATTTCTCACACTATAGTATAGTGTGTATAGCCCTCGTCTGCTTATCGTTAAATATTTAGTATTTTTTTAATTTCTATTTAGTTCTTAATGTTTCTGCAGTCGGGTTTTCTATTATTTATTTATTATTATTTTTTTTCTAGTCATTAAACTCGTTACAATATAACTATTATCTTTTTTCTTGCCTACCCTTCCTAAGCAGAAATCACCATCGACAAAGTGTTTTTTAAAATGTGCCTTAAATTAAAAATTAAAATATCTCCTAAATTGAACGATGGGAGCCAAGGAACAGCGCATAGCTTTTGACGGACTGGTAGAAAATATGTTATAAGCAAAACTTGTAATATTTGATGTACAGGTATTGACTCACTTGTAAACCTAGTACAGTTTCCTCCTGCACGTCCCTGGAGAGATCCAGGAAACTCTCAATGAGATCTCCATCAATGAACCCTTCGGTGGGTTCCGTCTTGACGTCCGTGTTGAAGGATCGCCAGAACGAATGCGGGATCTTGCCCACAGACTTAATGGTTCGCGTCAGTCGCTCCTCCAGCTGGTGAAGGAACTCGTACAGCTGCTGCGATAGCTGGACTACTAAACCTGAATAGTAGAAAGCAATAACAGAAGCATTGGGTGCAACTATAGACATAGACTGGACAGCGAATTTCCTAGCAAGATTGGAAAAAAATGGTCGCAAAAGTGTGACAGAGACGAAGTAAAACTGAGGTCTCTTTCTAACTTTTTTTTAATAAACATAAACAAACAAAATGGCGGACGTTGATAGAAAAAGAAGAGACTAAAGGTTTGCTTCGTCTTTTTCTAAAAGATGATCAATTTTGTAAGGCTACTACACAGTTCATAAAACAGATTACAGGACTGGAATTATACCAGTGCAACAAATACTGTAAGTTTTCTACTCCACTATCGCGTTAACATATTTTATTTTATTACGGTCCTATTCGAAAAAAATGTCCCAAAATATGTCCGCTAGAGGCGTTGCTTTATTTCCATACATTTTTTTCATTGACTTAAACAAGATTGTTAGGTTCAATTTAGATACTTGCAAATGTATACGTATATACATAGTTAATATCTTACAGTTGAAAAAACATTTATCTATGTCTCACATAAACCGAGCTTTGTACATGTAGTCAGGCATCTGAAAGGAAATCTAGGCTAGATCGCGTGAAGTCTATTTAGTGTAGTATACACTCGCTGCGGTACACTTGATGTAGTACACGTGGTGTGTTATGTGTGTAGTGCTGCGTGTGTACTAACAGATGGCGCCAGTGACGGTGGCGAGCAGCACGGGGTTGTGTACGGGCGCGGCGGTGTCCTCGTGCTGTCCCACCAGCGACCCGAGACGCATCACGTTCACCATGTCCCCAAGGTGGAACAGTCCCGTGTAACCCATCTGTTGACGCTCCTCGTCCGTCGTCGCTGCACTGGGAAATTAAATAATATTTCATGTTGAAAACAAATTGGTTATTTTACAATGATCGAAGTCATGTTTCAACATAGCCGTTACTCAGGTCAAAGAAAAATAATACGCTAGAGGAGGCCTTTACCAAAAGGAGTCCAAAGTATCCAATACAGACTAACAACAGTGACATAAATTAAGATGTATTTGGGCTATCCTCATCTTGGGCGAGGATGTTTGGTCATAGACCATCAGTGCTGAGGAGCTCAGTGGATTTTTGACTTCACATACGTCTTTTCGATGTATACAGGTTTCCTAACGATATTTGTCAGATGTCAGATTTGTCAACGATATAATGTAATTAAGAAATTCAGAAAAAGATTTATTGGTACACGCCGGAGCTGAAACTCTCGCCTGTCAGCACGTGAGGCTGACGCCGAGATTGCCATTAAAATACTTATTTAGATGTATATGGTTTAGATGTATGTATAGACCTAACTAGAAATATAGAGAAAAGATGGGTTTATCATTATTTTTATTAGTAACTTAACCAAGAACCAGAATAATATAAGGAAATTTAAATATTCATAATAATTTGGTACATAATAAAACTTTGCCTGAGTTTAAGACCTACCTGTCTTTTTGGCAAACGAATAAATTAAAACTATTTTCAGCGCCAAGAAAGGTATCGTCATCTAAGATCTCAATGGCTGTCATCCAATTGGGTGAGTGGTCACGTGCTATCTCTTCAAAACTACCCTCCATCTGAAAAAAAAATCACAATAATTTTAATTACCAACATTTTGGGATCTGCACGGAACTCATGCTTATCTCTACAAGTAATAAATGTATCAATATCACTTGCCTGCTTGTACTGCAGCAGTGACATGGACCGCATCAGGTCTCCGACCAAGATGAAGTCTCCTTTAACTTTGAGGTAGAGTGCTATAATATTGTTGAAGTGACTACATTCTAACCGCAGCTCCTTCTCAGACGTCCACTCGAATAATCGAACCTGGGAAGAAATAATGCCCACACTATATAAAGTATTAGGAGTTAAAAAAACGAGGAGGGTAGAAGTCGGGTTACTTCTTCTAGTTATTAAGTAAATTTGATGATTTTTGACTGTTTGACAGAGAAAAATTTGTTTGTATTTTGACTTCTTTGACACACGATTTCAGCTCTTTAGGTTTTTTATTTACATTATAAATACATTTTGCACTATAAACTTAACTAAAAACTATAAAAATTTAATGAATTCAACAGCTGATATGTTGACATTTTCAGTGTTGCCATCTTTTTTTTAGATAGGTATGTCACTTACCGTACTGTTAATGGATGCGAGCAGTTTCCCGTTGAACTCTACGAGCGAATAGCACGCGCCGCGGATCTCTTTCTCTGCGACCTGCATCAGCTTGCCTTCGGACCAGTGGAACAACAGGATCCTGCCCTATGGACGACAAGTAAAGAGCTTACACGCATTTTGGAATCGGCAACGTCTCACACTTTACTATGGGTATTAATCGTATGATTATTGAAATTGTTTATAAGTCCTAATAGTTCTGTGATTCGTCACAAGTCATTATGATGATTTTGGAATTAGCCACAAGTCATGATGATAGTTCTGGGATTGGCTACATCTCATTATAATAGTTCTGGTATTTGGCACTAGTCATTATGATAGTTCTGGGATTGGCTACATCTTATTAAAATAGTTCTGGGATTGACTACATCTCAATATAATAGTTCTGGATTTGGCCACTAGTCATTATGATAGTTCTGGGATTGGCTACATATCATTATAATAGTTCTGGGTTTGGCCACTAGTCATAATGATAGTTTAAGGATCGGTCAAAAGTCATTATGTAGTTCTGGGATTGGCTACAAGTCTATTATAGTTCTGTAATTGGCCACAAGTCATTTTAATATTTCTGGGATTGACCATAGGTCATTGTCATATTTTTGGTATATGACTAAACTACAAGTCATTATGTTTAAAGAGTGTACTGTTTTTAAGGTATGTATGTGAGTTTCTTTATACATTTATTAAATTTTTCTCTATGTACGAACAGCTTTCCCTCTACTTGGAAAAAAACCTACATGATTCCTATTCCTAAAATTAAAAATCTAACAAGTCTGTACCACTATCCACCTCTTACAATACTACCTATTCTTTCTAAGGTTATAGAACGCCTTCTTTATGATAAACTAAACCACTTCCTTTCCTCTAATCACCTTTTCAATGATTTTCAATCTCGCTTTCGTCGTGGACGCAGCACGGTTACTGCATTACTTAAAGTTACTGAAGATATTAGACGCAATATGAAAAAAAAAAAACATCGAACTGTGTTAACGTTATTGGACTTCAGTAATGCATTTAATGCAGTTGATTTTGATGTACTGCTTGGATTATTACGTTCGCTCAATATATCTCCGGCAGCACAGTATTACACTAAAATCATACCTTGTGGGACGTCAGCAATGTATACGGACTGAGTCTGGCTGTTCAGATTGGTGCCCGGTGCTTGCTGGCGTTCCACAGGGTGGGGTTTTGTCTCCATTACTATTTTCATTTGTTATTAATTCTCTTGTTTGTCGTATTACCTCTAAGTACCACTTGTATGCTGATGATTTACAGATTTATACTGTACATCTGTCAATTTTTTTGACTGGGCTATTGGTGTCATTAATCAAAACCTAAATATTATAGCAGAGTGGACAAAAGAGTTTGGTCTCCTCCTGAATACAAACAAATCACAGGCTATCATCGTAGGAAGTCAAAAATGTTGTCACGATTTAGCAGATCTGCCTAGTATAAATTATAATAGTGTTAATATTCAATGGGTTGAACAGGTAAGAGGTAAGAATTTAGGTATAATAATCGATAACACGTTATCTTGGAAACCACAAGTCTCCTCACTTAGTAAGAAACTATGTGCCTCACTGCATTCACTTAAACGTTTGCACAACTTTCTGCCACTTCAAAGTAAGGTTACGTTGGCGCAGTCCTTACTAGTTCCTTTACTTGACTATGCAGATGCAAGTTATCTTGACATTACTCAGGAGCTAGCAGGAGCTACTTGATAAACTCGAACGTCTCCAAAATCTCTGCATTTGATTTATTCTCGGATAGTGGAAATATGATCATGTTTCTGAGTATCGTACTCAACTTTAGTGGCTCCCAATTCGACTTTGCAGGAATACTCATATGTTATCACTTTTGTACAATGTCCTAAATAGCCCCCTTTGCCCCAGTGCTCCCCAATATCTTCGAGAGCTTTTCAAATTCAATCATATTTTTTGCCAGAATATTTCTTTACGATCAAAGGAAAAACGAACCCTTTCAATTCCATCACATAATTCAACTTTCTTCAGGAAATCCTTTGCCGTCAAGACTGCCTTGCAGTGGAATAATTTGCTGACAGATGTTATATTTTTGTTTTTTAAAAAAACTTGAAACAGCATTATTTGAATTCACTAAATTATACATAATATCATTGTTTTTCACAATGCATAGTGTCTAGCTGTGTTTGTTTCTTTTTATTAATAATCATCTATATGTACGTGTATATATATATGTTTAAATATTTAACTATTATCTATCTACAATATAAGTATTTTATGTAGGTTTATAGAATAATGTATATTTAATGTTTTCAAATCAAATTATTATATATCAAACTCTACCGGGTAATGTTTACTCACCAAATTTATCTAACATACCAAATATATCTAAAGGTTCACTGGAAGAAATAGCATAATGTGATAAGTGCGCTTTTGTACACAAACGTGTAATTGTTATTAGTATAAATTTTATTTCTTTGTATGTAACTGTGTACAAAAAGTGTTTAATAAATAATAATAAATAAATAGTCATGGCGCGACAAATCCCACCGGTGGGACCAATTTGGTATAACTCATCATGAGTCCAAAGCAGAACGCACTGGTAGTAAATAGCGGATCTTTTTAAATTAGCTTTTTTAAAAGGTTTACAGAGTCCAGAGTGGAGTGACCCCTGACCTGCTTGGGCTCTGACTCCTCAGGGTTGAGCAGCGCCGTCCCCACCGCGTAGTAGTAGTGCGGGTCGTCCGCTAACTTGCACGATACCAGCGACATCGCGAACTCGCTTGGCATTAATTGATGTGCGTGTAACACTGCAATAATAAATATCATAGTTGGCAGGCACAACTTGGGTTCCCTATGCTTCTGCAACAGGTAATTCATTCTCACTGTTTAGAACCGAAATGATCGCGTACAGCGCGGTTTCAGAGAAACTTCCTCCCGCAAACGCTTAAGTTATGGCATGAGCTCCCTGCCAAGGTTTTCTACAAGGACTACAGTATGGAGTTCTTCAAGAAAGAAGGATTGGATTTTCGAAGGGTCAGCAACGCCTGGTGTAACAAGCGTACATAGGCTACGGTGACCGTACCATCCTACCATCAGGCAGACAGTAAGCTTGTTTGCCACTTTATTGGTACAAAAAAACACAAGATAAAGAATCTAGTAATAGTAATATATATATATATATATATTACTAACTTTTTTTTAGCGAAATTGCAAACATACGAAGACAGTTGCGCTGGTACATTGCCTCGGCATTACAACGTCTCGGGTTCGATTCCCAGACAGTTCAAAATAGAACGATCGAACGATCTCTACTAATTTACCTTAGATCATGAACCCTAGGTATGGTATGAAAGATTGTATGACGTAGTAGGTATAAATTTAGCGTCACTAAGTAAGTTCCTAACCTAATTACTAGGCAATATAGTTAAAAAAACCGCATTACTAGTTAGTTTGCGTTTTTTTCTAAAATTGAGCAGTTCTCAATTCTGAAAAAAAACCGACTCACATTTGAAATCCTATTCCGATAACCTAATTTAATGCGGGTGAAACCGCGGGCAAAAGTTAGTAGTATATAACCTAATAACCTACGAGCGCTTATCCCCCTACCGCTCCCGCGCCGCTGCCGTCGTCGACGTCCACCCGCGCGAGCAGAGACAGCTATATAGCTGTCCAAATTAAAGAGAAATTCGAAGGTGTGCGTGAATACCGAAAATAATGAATATTACTTGATTATTTTTTCATTTTCTTTTTGACATTTTGTAACTTGACAATATAAGCTGTGGTTCTATTATAATTGCATTATGAATGATTAAGTTTTTAATACAAAACAAATAGTCGGAAAATACGTCGTTAACAGCGTAAAAACGTACGAAATGTAATTTCATATATTTTTAAGTAGGTAAATATTTTGAAAAAAGTATTTGAACAGGACCCTAGGTAAATACTGCCTTTATCCGAATAACAGCATATATGCGTTGAAATATTCTTAAATTGAAAATTATTTTGGTATTAGGTTTGTATGAGAAATTCATTGTTCGCCGCCTTCTTAAGGAGTTTATTCACAATCTTCATACAGAGTCAATAGTTCGTTACCTTCGAAGGTGTGATGGTCCAGTATGAGTAAGTTGTGATGTTCTAGGTCTAACGCGTTGGGTGCGTGCTTCGCGTTGGGCGGTGCGCCGGACGCTGCGGCGGCCGTGGTGGAGGCACTAGCCCGCACGGGGCCGCCTCCCTCGCCGCCAGTCTCCAGCTTGTCCACGCGCATCGTGATCACGCCGAACGTCTGTCAATAATCAGAAAGATTACGCCTCTTCCAAACTTACCTCCTTTGCCACCAAGCTTCGTCTATGGTCTCATTGGCAGTAATTAACTGTATACGTTACGAAGTATCGGCCTGCTTGACGTAAGACGCAACACAATAACGACAAAGTTGCTGAGAGTGAGCGCTGCTCTACGTCCGGTGTGTCATTACAAGTACGGTGACTGTTTATAAAATATGATGGCGACAGTTAGAGTTAGGGCTGGTGTCCAATGCTGTTTTGACATAATAAATACAAAACAAAATAAATTGTCAAAAACGTGGGAAGTTCCAAAAGTCCGCCGAAAACAAGGGTTGTAAGTCAAATAACAATGAAATTTTTTCCACCTCAATATACTAATGTCTGATCTTGTATGATAATATATGTATGATTGTTCCCGATCATTTTGGTATGACTAAAGATGGGTGCCGATAATGCTTGCGCTGCCGCAGAAGCAGCAACGAGTGGAGGCGTCTAAGGATTTTGAAGTTGATTGCTGACGAACTTACGCACACACAACAAACAATGGCATAAAAAGGGCACACTTTTTAAGAAGTTTAAGGTCTCGGACTCGGCCGGATAATTGATGGCAACAATTTTTAGGATTGTGACGGGATTTTGTTGATTGATTACAAAGATGTAAGTATGTAAGAGAGTAAGTTCTACGCAGCCACATCAGAAGGACTGAAAGAAGCCATCAAAAAAGAGACGTGAAAACTGACGACGAGTGTGTTGCTTTTGCAAGACAACGCGCCAGTACACAAGAGAAAAGTTGCGATGGATACTGATTTATTCCCGAACCCAAAGAAGGAGTTACGAGGAAGAAAATTTAAGGACGATAGTGAGGCGAAGGAGACAATTTGAACTTATCCAGCTAGGGACCACTCAACTGTCAGTATTCAAGTCACCCATGACGACATTGACTGTTGTAGGACCCCACAGCCAGGGTGTAAGTGACTAGTACCAAAATGTGATGTGGTCGGGTGATCATGAGTCATGGTGTAATGGTACCTGGGAGGATGCCTGGTGCGCGATCCGTCTGGGCGTCTCCCCGAGCGGCACAGTGCGTATGTGCAGTTTCTGTATCTCGTCGATGGTACCGATCGTGACTGTGCTGTCAGTCGCCAGCGCCAAGCTGACAAACAACAACTCTATTGAATAAAAGGCTGTCAGGTTTTGATGAAACATTTACTTTATTTAAATCAATAATTAAATATATACTACATAAGTAAAACCACTGTTTAAATATATTTACTAACTACCTACTTACATATGTTTAAATTAAAATATTTAGATTAATTTATATTTAGTAAAAATTTATAAATCTCAATTTAAGAGAACCTTTCTAGACATAGAAATTAGTTAATGAAATGATTTAGAGCATCCTGTGATGTATTGTTAATAATGTTCTTTTTAAATTAATGGAGGAATCATATTTTACTTTTGTTGTGTGTGTGTGTGAGACCTCACCTGTCGGGATAAGCGTGAGCGTTAAGCGAGCACATGTGCGTCACCTCCTTCAGGTTGACGTTGGAGAACACCAGCTTGTGGTTGGACGAGAAGATCACCGTCGGACGGTCCGAACACGCGAATATGTTCGTCGTCGATAACGATCTACAAACAAAAAAAAACAATTATGGCAATCCCTGAAGTGTTGCACAATCTGTGTAGCGTTGCACAATCCGTGGGACGTATAAGGGTTGAGGCAACAAGTGTTCTAGAATCAGTGGCATGTTGCGCGATCAATATATTGTGCTGCACAATCGTGTACACGATGATATTTCAGTATAAGTACGATGTACAGTGTATCTATATATCTCACCTGAAGCTTCTGAGCACGGTGGGCTGCGTGCCGAGCGTGACCTTCTTCTTGTTAGAAAGCGCACCCGTCTCCGTGTCGACCGTGAAGTAGAACATTGACCCGTCTCCGAGCGCACACAGTAAGTAGCATATACCCTCTAACGTACATATCAGCAAAGACCGAGGAATTATTTCTGAAGAAAAAACAAAATATATATAAATCAGGGCATTAAAACTATTTGACATTTAAATTTATTTATTCAGTGTGACAACTTTGCTGCTATGGATTATGTTAATGATGTTCAAAAAGCAGTTTTTTAAAACCTCAATTTATCAGGGTGTCTAGCGACAAGTCTGAAAAAAACAATATTGTTTTAGTAATATTATCAGCCCATTAATTAGGTATTATGTTTTCTTTGTATACACTTCGTCGTTTTATTTTTTAAACCATAGTACATAACTGCCGGGACCCGCAAACGCAGCATAACCGGGCGAGGACTATGTAAGGACGAGGCATTGCAAAGTCTTCGTGTAGTGCTTATCTCAAATATGCGAGTAAAGAAACAATCATAGTGGCAACTGTATTAAAAATACTTCAGACAATTTTGCCGCCAATTAGTAACGTTCGAATGTTGGTTTCTTTTTTCCCTTTTTATATAAATTAAATGGCGCATTTGTTTTGTTGTGCCAGTCTGAAGTTTAAAAAAACTTGATGAGTTATCTCTTAAGTTAAAATGTTCGGGTTTAAAGAAGTTCGTTCCAATTTCAAATTACATATTTGACCGTTCAAGAGGACGGACAAAACATTGCGGGTCGCTCTTAGATACTGTACTGCAAGTACGATTTATCCCATATTATAGCATGTTTAAGAAAAATGTATTTTCATCATACTAAGACACAAGAAGCTAAATCTCTCAACAATAAAATACGGTACGGAATTTTCGCTAATAAAAACTGAAATGATAATGGACCTTGTTGTATATCAACATTGGACTGTCTGCTAAAATTCCTTTGCTGTTTAAAATGCGTTTAGTATAATATTTTCTTGCTTATCACTGCCGCAAAATGGATATCATTAGTGAAATATTAGTAAATTATTAAATAACTAGAGTTTTTGTTGATTCATACATTTGATTTAAAATCAACTGAGTTATTAAGAAGGGGTGTAAAGGTAAATTGCCCTATAGTAGATATAAATTATCGACAAGTAAATAAAAACAAGTAAGTAAATAAAAAAAAAAACAAAGTAAAATATATATTAAAAAGAACGAAGATACTTCATTATAATCCCAAGGTCTTTAGTAAAAAAAATAATGCAATAAAATTTTCATGATATGTCTTGTTTTTGCAAATTTTCGATTTATATATCATCTTTTAAATATAAAACGAAGTCGGGCTAGTTAGACCATTTACGACTCAAGAGCTATTATTATTTCTTAATTGCTAACCGAATTAAAAAAAAACCCGTATTCTAGACAATTGTGCGGTTTTTCCCGGCGATTCGTATTTCCCGGAGTTTAACCGGACTTACTGATTTTGCGGTTGCTAGACACCCTGTCTATTGTAGCGTCATATTTTAAGTTAAGTTTCTTTTACTAACTAAAACCAGTACAGCTAACATGGTAAAAAAATGTTTAAAAAAAGCAACTCAATAATTAAATAAAAACGTAACATCCATATAATTTTGCATCTGTAACAGCAATTGAAATTATAAATTACTTTAGATACTTTGTATTGTACAAATAGAGATACAAATTCTGCCTTAAATTCGATACGTAGTTTTAAATTGATACCTCCTGACAATTTTTCAGTGTGAAGCGGGGTGAGATCTGGCAAGCGCAATACCCTCACAGATATGTCGGTCCAGAGGCCTACGCCCAGCAACGCGTTGTCGCCTCCAGGACCCAGGTCGAGGCACGCCACTTCCTCGTCCATACACACTTCTCTATAAAAAAAATTACATTATAAACGGACATAGTAAAACGCGATGTTGTTGTTTACTATGTACGAAACATAACTAATCAAGTTTATACTGATAGACATAGAAATCGTCTTATAAATAATCATGTCCGACTCATCATCACACCTGTTTCTCAGACCAGCGTGACAAGCCATTTTTATTAGGGTTCGTTACCGAAACCCTATTACTATGGCTATTGGCAACGTGAAGAGGCTTAAAGAGGCGCCGCGCGACGCATCCCAATGCCGCGTCTCGTCGCGTCGCGTCTCGGTATGAGCTGACCCTAAGGCTCTATCTTTAAGACCGAAGTAGGTAGAAGCTGCGTGGTTCCGGCAGAACAGAATTGGATCTGGGATGTCGTAAGAGGCGACTTAGAGGTAAAAGGAGTCTTATTTCTCAACTTCAAACACAGACTGATGTTGGACAGCAGCAACATCCAGTAGTAGTCTGAATTAATTGCGGTCACCAACCCGTCTGCCCAGCGTGGTGACTATGGGCAAAACCCAATATAGTGAAGGCAGGAAAAAAACGGCCCACAGTTCCCGGCAGCCACACTGTTCCCGGCTACAGTAGCGGTCGGTATAACGGTGGGGTAGAGGGTGCTAGGAATCTCCGGGTTACGACAAACGGCTACTATAAACGACGGCTACCATAAACGACGACTACATTTGGCAACGTACAATGGACGCACGATGAGGTTGGATCATCACCTCGTAGAACTCAAAGAAGAACTAAGTCACATAAACTGGCATGTACTGGGTTTATCAGAAGTCCGTAGACAGGGTAAGGACACGCTGACCCTGGAGTCAGGAAACTAATTCTACTTTCGAGAAGGTGATGACCCTTCCCAAGGCGGTGTTGGTTTTCTGGTCAACAAATCGTTCATAAACACCGTTGTGGAAATCAGTAGTGTTTCGACTCGGGTAGCATACCTTGTCCTAAAGTTTACCAACAGATATTCTCTAAAGGTGGTAAAGGTGTATGCGCCAACCTGATGAAGAAGCCGAAGCCACATATGAAGATATAACCAAGGCCCTTCATAACACCACCAAGGCTAACTACAACGTTGTGATGGGGGATTTTTAACGCCAAAGTGGGAGTAAAAAACGCGAGGAATCTAGAATCGGCCCTTATGGCTTGGGTCAGCGAAATCACAGGGGACAAATGCTGGTAATCTTTCACTAAATGGAAGAGCTCGTTTTGATGAACTCGGTCTACAAGAAGAGTTCCCATAGAAGGTGGACCTGGCGAAGTCCCGACGCTGTGGCTAGGAATGAGATAGATTTTATTATGGCAGATAGACGGAACATATTTAGAGATGTCTCAGTGATCAATAGGTTCAATACCGGCAGTGATGACAGACTTGTTAGAGGCACTCTAAATATAAATTAAAAGGCCGAAAGAAATCGTCTAATAAATTCTAATTTTAGACCTTTACAGTCCCAAGCTACGATAGGATCCGACAAGTTTCATCTGGAACTTCAAAATAGATTCGATTCGCTGGACCCCAGGCGGCGTTGACATAATGACCAACAACTTGGTGAAGACGGTAAAAGAAATGGGACGCAAATTTTACCGACCGCAGTACAAAACTAGACAGTCCAAACTTTTGCCTGAGACTCTTGAACTTATGAGGAAAAGACGAGAGATACCATCTACCCAAAGGTCGTCAATCTCTAAACGGGCTGATACGGAAGATGACTAGACGTGACCTTCGACGCTCAAGTACACGCAGCATTGAGCTGGCGATTGAGCAGAATAAAGGGTCGAAAGTTTTTGCGCGTCAGCTTGCAAAGAGCCATCTGACGAGACTAAAAACTGCAGATGGTAAAATAGTCACCTTCAAACCAGAGATCTCAGCAGAAGCCGAATTGTTTTATGGACAACTCTACACGTCACATGCGGCTAGGCCCACATCCCTAATAACCGAAGATCCAAGAGCCAAACTGACGCGCCACTTCACCGAGGATATCCCGGCTGTTGACCAAAGTGAGATTAGAGCGGCTCTGGAACAGCTTAGAAACAACAAAGCTCCGGGCGATGACGGCATTACGACTGAGCTTCTAAAAGTCTGCGGCACTACAGTCCTTAAAGAGTTATGAAAGCTTTTTAATGTTGTCATCCATAACGGAACTACATCGGAGGCGTGGCGCGGAAGCGTGGTAGTATTATTCTTTAAAAAGGGAGATAAAACTCTACTTAAGAACTACCGACCAATATCCCGTTTAAGCCACGTATATAA
Organism: Apoda limacodes; assembly: GCA_946406115.1. NCBI lineage: Eukaryota > Metazoa > Arthropoda > Insecta > Lepidoptera > Limacodidae > Apoda > Apoda limacodes. The sequence goes on along the minus strand of OX291542.1, from coordinate 34,714,598 downwards.
GCTGTTCTCTAGAGTCGTCACGAATCGTCTCACTGTAAGACTTGACGAGTTTCAGCCACCGGAACAGGCTGGGTTTCGGATTGGCATCAATACCGTAGATCACATTCATACTGTACGGCAGATTGTACAAAAAACTCAAGAGTATATTAAGCCGCTGTGTATGGCGTTTGTAGATTACGAGAGAGCGTTTGACACCATCAACACCTGGGCTGTGCTAGATTCTCTGCAGCGATGTCGTATAGACTGGCGATATATTGAGGTGCTGCGATGTCTTTACAACGCTGCTACGATGACCGTCCAGTTCCAGGACCATAAGACAAGTGCCATCCCGCTGCGTAGAGGTGTAAGACAGGGGGACGTTATATCCCCGAAACTGTTCACCAATGTGCTAGAAGATATCTTCAAAACCTTGGACTGGGCTGGGCGGGGCATAAACATAAACGGCGAATACATCACACACCTAAGGTTTGCCGACGACATCGTCATTATGGCAGAGTCATTGGAAGAACTGAGCGAAATGTTGCACTCCCTAGACGAATCCTCTCGACGAGTGGGCCTTGGCATGTATTTGGATAAGACAAAAGTCATGTTCAACCAACACGTCGTGCCAATGCCAGTATACGTCGCGGGTACCTTACTCGAAGTTGTCCAAGATTATGTGTACCTTTGATAAAAAATCCAACTGGGCCGGAACAATTTCGAAAAGGAAGCCGACAGGAGGATCCAGCTAGGGTGGGCAGTATTTGGTAAACTTCGTCAAGTTTTCACGTCGCCTATACTGCAAAGTCTAAAGACGAAAGTCTTTGACCAGTGCGTCCTACCAGTCATGACTTACGCCGCCGAAACGTGGACACTTACAGCAGGGCTGGTCCACAAGTTCAAGGTCGCACAGCGCGCAATGGAGCGAGCTATGCTCGGAGTATCTCTAAGGGATCGAATCCGAAATGAGGACATCCGAAAGAGAACCAAAGTTACCGACATAGATCGCAGAATAAGCAAGCTGAAGTGGCAGTGGGCTGGCCACGTCTGTTGGAGACCGCGTATGGGAAGGCGAAACGTGGGACGCCCTCCAGCCCGGTGGACCGACGACCTTAAAAAGGTGGCTGGTGGTGGCTGGCTGCGGAAGGCAGAGGACCGGAAGAAATGGCGCGCCATAGAGGAGGCTTATGTCCAGCAATATAAGCTGATATGATGAGGTGGAAGCCTGGAGTTTTCATAGAATATGCGTTATAACAGCGCATTACGTTTATACAAGAAACAAGTTTTCATTGTTTGTGCTGTATCGTAAAAACAGGAAAACGGAAGCACAAAGCAGAAGTGGAAGTTGCAGCAGGCGGCTTAAAACCCGAATAATGACGACTTTTGCAGGGTGTATTTTTCCTTGCAGGTGCGATGAAAATACTACGTTTAGCCTAGGCAGAAAGCAGAAATTCTAGATTTGTATCCGTTGAAATACCTGAGAGTTTAGAAGATCCTAAGGTCTGCGAAGCCGCAGTCACTGAAACATTCCTCTCTGGTATGGAATAATTTATTCCTGACCCGCGAGTAGCTGCTGGCGTCAAAAAACCCATCCCTCACCAATCCCTATTACCCCTCTCTTCTCCAATGTGATGAAGCATGTGATCAACACACAGCTTCTAAAAAACACGACTTTGTCAGCGACCGTCAATATGGCTTTCGCCACGGTCACTCAACTAGTGTGCTTCTAGTGTATCTCACACACCGATGGGCACTAGCCATTGAGTCAGGTGTAGGCATTGGCATGTAGCCTGGACATAGTGATGGCGTTCGATCGGGTCTAGCAATGGGGTCTTCTACTAAAGTGAGTTCTTACGAAGTGCCCGAGGGTTTTTGCAAATGGGTGGCTAGCTTTTTGGTGGCCTGATGGGACGCAGTCGTGGTTGCTCTGATAGCATGGACATTAATGGTGGTGTGCTGTTTCTGCTGCATATCAATGACATGTTGGATACCAACAACATATATTGCTATGCAGACGACAGTACTGGAGACGCTTATTACACGGGTCGTGCAAGCATCTCTAGTTCCGTTGTAGAGAAAATCAAACAATATTTATTCGAATAGGTTTCTAAGAACACTTTTGAATCGTCTATACAATGTAAACAATGTTTATTTCTGCCAAAAAGAGCTAGCAAGAAGTTCTATTTAAAGTAATAATACAATACTCTGTTAATCAACTAACAAGTATTCAATCTGTATTTAAACACTTGGTATTATAAATAAGTTAGTAAGCTACTAAAAAAAAGTCAAACATGTCAATTTTTTTTTTTGGTTTCATGTAGCATAGGGAGTGCACCGTGTGAAGCGTCAAATATCGTCAATCGTGTGAAGGAATTCAGATATTTAAGAGTATTCCGATATTTGATAGTACTAGTGACATTAGCGCCATCAAAATTACATTCTTGCACAATCATATATACATAACTTAAAACTATCCACATACTATCCATGAATATAAAGAACAGAATGAATATAGGAATAAAGAAATAATAAATATTATAAATACGAAAGTTACTCTGTCTGTTACCTCTTCACGCTCGAACCGCTGTATCAATAAAGATGAAATTTGACACGGAGATGGTTTGAGTCCCGGGAAAGAACATAAACTACTTGAAAACGTCAAGTAATAGTCGTTTTTTTTTCCATAATTGACGAGTTGCTGTTGAAATTGGATCGGGTCACTGAGGTGCGGAATCTTGGTATACTAATGGATGACAGCCTTCGTTTTGAAAGTCACGTCTTGGAGATTGCTCGAAATTGTTTTTATAGGCTTAAAGTACTGTACCGCATCCGTGACTACATCAGTGAGGAGTTACGCATGAAATTGTGTGACTCTCTTATACTTTCTAGGCTGGCTTATGCTGACACTGTGTATGGTCCCAGGTTGTTGGCGAAATCCGAAAAAATCATTCAGAGGGTACAGAATGCCTGTGCTAGGTACATTTTTACTATTCCACCGCGCAATCATGTTACCCCTTTCTAAATAAATCAAATTTACTGAAGATGTCTTACCGCAGAGAACTAAACATGGCCACGTTATTGTTTAAAGTCATCAAGACGCACAACCCAACTTATCTTTTCGACAAATTAAACTGGCGAAGAGAAGATAACACTCGAGAAATGAGGGTTATAAACAGTATCTTAAAAATTCCACAGCATCGCACATCTGCATTTCGCGGAAGCTTCAGATACGCGGCGACTAACTGTTGGAATAATTTGCCTCCTCCTATTCGCGAACTCAATACTGTTCGAAATTTCAAATTAAAACTAAAAAACTATTTCTTATTGATACATAAAGAACATGAGCCGCGAATCGGAGGCGGCCAGGTTCCAGCTATACAGTAGGTCATATTAGATTATATTATGCATATATACACACCGGCACAATTAGCGGAACACAAAAAAAGGATTTGAACGAATGGCAGCAGGTTCTCTTTACTGATGAGTGCAGAGTTCTTTTAAAACAGATCGATGGGAGACAGCGAATATGGAGACGCAAAGGAGAACGCCACATACAGTCTAATTTTGAACACACAGTGGCTTATGGTGGCGGCTCGATTATGGTTTGGGGAGGGATATGTTTGGGAGCTCGCACGGAGTTAGTGATAGTCACAGGAGGGACCATGACAGCAGATCGATACATCAGAGACATTTTAGAAGAACATGTTGTACCATTTGCCCCATTTATTGGTGACGACTTTATTCTAATGCAAGATAATGCTCGTGCTCATAGTGCATAATCGGTACAGGCATATCTGAGCCACGTAGGTATACCGGTGATGCAGTGGCCAGCAAATTCCCCCGATATGCATCCGATAGAGCATGTCTGGGACTTGCTAAAAAGAAGGGTTAAATCCAGAATGCCACCCCCCAACAATCTGAATGGTTTCGTCAAATATATGCGTTATTTTCTCATAGTCTCACTTTTTTTTCTGTTCCGTAAAGAAAAATAGTATATATTTCCTTTGATATTATTTTTGATATATTTTATTTATGTTTACTATATCACTACACACATATAATCCAGTGCTTCGTTGTTACATTTCCTGTCACGGGCGTCGCTGAAAATCAGCGCGGCGACAAATTGTTGCAGCACACGCTGAGCCGATGTACATTTTGGCATCACAACACAAACACTTAAAAAAACAAAATTGCTGTTTGTTTTTATTTATATATTTTCTTTGTTTGTTGTGTTGCTGCTTTTTGTATATTGTTATATGTGTTTCATGTTCTTTTTTTTTATTTTATCCATTGTAAATTGAAATGTGATGTGAATGCCAAATAAATGTCTGTCTATGTCTATGAAATCCTGCAACGATGACCGAATTTAGGGCAGGCGGAACCGCGGACAAAAGCTAGTATATTATTAATGCGATAGTATGGGTAATTCCTGCTAGTACACCTAATTAGTTCAACCGTTGAACTAATGAGAATTTTTTGTTGCAGTAGTTCAACTATGTATAATTTTTTTTAAAGAGTTGAACTACTGAGACAATCTAGTTGAACTAAGTCACAGGAGCTTTCCGTTTGTCCCTGCATCACGTCACAAAGGAGCATCTAATTGAGCTTAAAACTTCGCACAGGGATAATTAAAGAGACGGAGTAGGACCTGGGCTAGACTTGTAACAAAAGGAGTTTATGCAGGAATTACCAAATTTCACGTACATGAACTACGAGTATAGCCACTTACAGTACAGTACAGCTTGCTATTGCAACTTTTGTACTACAATTCGGGAGTTGTCGTAGTAATCCTACGCCAATCCAGCGCGGGCGGAGCCGTTGATAACAACTAGTACATATATAAATACATACACAACGACACACTTAAATATACATAAAACACAAACAGTAAATCAAAAATTGATACTACTAGCCCAGCGCCAGAGAGGCTCCAATTGCGAGAGGGCGCATCACACGAACGTGCACACATACTCATATGCATACACATACTCACAGACGTTGTATATCATGAAGTAGCCTAGCTCCCACACGACAGTCCGGCAACGAATGCACACCATTTAACGTACTGTCACTCCGTAAACAAGCCTAAGGGAAGAAGAAGTAACAAGAAACTTCCCGGGTGTACACCTGTTACCATCAATCACGCAGGAACCAGGTCACCAAATACACAAAATCTATGCAAATAAGTGTAAACACACATACATGTACACGTCTATGCGCCACATCCTCGTGAGAAAAAGCGTGGAGAACTTGTGCCTCATATCGAGACCACTCTGTCCAAGGTCTCTTACTGGGGACGGGAAAACTTGGTCCAATTCAACACTACAAAGACACAAGTCTGCGCGTTCACCGCTAAGAAAACCCCATTCAATGTAGTCCCACAATTCCAGAACACTCCCCTCTCTATCTCCGAGAGCATTGGGATCCTTGGTGTTGACATCTCCAGCAATGTCCAGTTTCGAGATCATTTGCAAGTCAAGGTGAAGCTGGCGTCCAAAAAACTTGGTGTACTCCACAGAGCGAAGCAGTACTTCACGTCGGGGCAGAGGTTGCTGCTTTACAACTCGCAAGTTCGGCCCCATATGGAGTACTGCTGTGATCTTTGGGCGGGTGCACCAGTATACCAGCTTGGCCCTTTTGACTCGGTTCAACAACGGACTGTGAGAATTGTCGACGATCCCAAACTCACTTGCCGTATCGAGCCCTTAAGTCTGAGGAAAGAACTTGCCTCCCTGTGTGTGTTCTACCGCTTGTAAAATAGGATGTGTTCTGAGGAATTGTTCGAAATGATGCCCACGGCTACTTTCTACCATCGCACCGCTCGCCATTGGCAGGGGATTCATTCTCATACATTAGAACCAAAATGGTTGCGTACAGTGCGGTTTCTGATAAACTTCCTCCCGCGAACGTTTGGGTTGTGAAATGAGCTCCCTGCCGAGGTTTTCTCTAAGAACTACAGCATAGGGATTTTCAATAAAGAAGTTATTACATTTTTAAGGGTCGGCAACGCGCAAGTGATATGGTGATGGTGACCGCTTACCATCAGGCGTACCGATAGCTTGTTTGCCACCTTAGTGGTATAAAAAAAAAACTTGAATAATTGATTGTTGAAATTGAAATGACAATCCGAAAATCGTTCACTTTTTCACATTATATTGCAATGTTATATACCTATCGATGATTTTCGTATCGACGTAAAGACGTATAATTAATTCTAATAGTACGTCAAATTGACTCCTTCGTAAGCGCGCCAAATACCTACAATTTCAAATCAATAGATTCTCGTGCATTACTCGCAGGCGAAAGTACCGAACGCGCAAAAGAAGCCGGTTCGGTACGTCGCAGGCAGCCACTTGGCTTACCCCAGCCGCTATATATCATACCGCACATCTTCGTTGGTCTGTCGTCTCACTATTCGATTCGATTGCATGTATGACGGTAGAGATTATAGTATGGTGTGTTGTGTTGTGCTCACTTGATCTGCTCGAGCGCGCCCTCGTGTATGGCTAGGAGGTAGACCCGCGGCCCCGCGGCGCACACGCAGCGCGTCTCCCCGCACGCCACCACGGACACCCCCCGCGCGCCCTCCACGCGCCACACGGCACACAGCTTCCATCCAGATGAATCGCGCACTATCAGACGCACGCCTTCGTCTGTCACCTAAAATAAAAACTCGTTACTGTATGCCTGGTGGTTCTGTTGGGAGTGACTATGTCCTGCTACACTGAGGGTGTCGATTCGATCCCAGTTGTCTGTGGTAAAAAATATTTATTTTCTATCGGTATGTATAGGGAGACACCTTAAACTATAATTGGAGATTAAACTTAATACAGAGGACTTTTTCACATGAATTAGACTATGGAACCCTATTGTTCGGTACAGGTAAGCGATGACGACACAGGCCTTATCTGAGTTCGACCCAGTGTCCGGCAGCCCGTGCTCCGATCGCAGTTTTAAGTTCTGAAAGGTCGCGTCACACGGTCGGCTTTCTTCTTCGGCGCATCAAATAGTTCTAAAAACGTGAGGGTTAAGAACGCTCTCGCGTCCCGCGTATTGATTTAATCTACGGAGGGAGGCAACGGGCCTCCCTATCATATTAGTGAACAATTTGGACTGTACAACAGCATCAGGGTAAGTGGTTCCAGATACGGGTTTGACGTTAGCATTAATTTCTAGCCCCTCTTTCATTGGTTATGTCCTAATCTAAAGTCCCTCTTACTTGCTAGGCCCTTACGAACGACTGACAGACAGACGGTCAACGAAGCATCAAACTCGGCGCACAAGGTCAGTAAACAACATCTATATAAGTCAAAACCATCAGCCATGTGCTAGTGAGTTAGGTATTAGTAGGTCACCGTTATCTATCGTAAGCATTAGCACAAAACACGGACAACGTACTTACTTGCACTAGCTGGTTGTGACAGACATTCCCTGTAAAAAATGTCTGTCTATCTGATACGAAGCCTTTGATGTCCGTTTCCTCCACCTCTTCTCCGCTCAGGGTTAGAACTCTGGAAAAGTAACAATACATAAATAGTAAAAATCGACCCGACACAGGACGCATGACAGATTTTTTCTACAACTAACTTCACTCACTCACTTGCTTTGCAGTTTAAAGCTGCCTACCTGGTTTGTTCCACGAAGGCCAGAACGAGTGTGTCGTGATGCTGTGAGCCCGGTTCCAACGTCAGCGCCCACATGCCTTTGATCCCTGGCAGATCTATCGACGCTTGCTCCTGGATACCAATCCCGTTACGAATTATCCGCAGTGAGCCCATTTTAAATGCACCTATTAAAAAAAAGAAAATAAAATTAGCCCCAAATTAAATATATAGTCAGACATTGACGAATGCAATGAAGACATACAGTTAATGTTTAAACAAGATGAGCATGAGCAAGGTTTATAAAAGTTTTAATGATTTTCCTCGGGAAACACTACTTTTTATCCCGATGAGAGTTCTTACTCCCTAATTTTGTCGATGACCAAATTCTGCAGGCGAAGCCGCGAGCAAAAGCTGCTATATTAACATAACATTAACAACTAACCAGAGCATGTAATGAGCTGATTTTGTCCTTGTCTCTCGAGGTCGACGACGCACATGTCAACTATGGGCGCCAGGCTCGTGAACGTCTCCATGGACTGCACGTACTGCGAGGCCTCCTCCCGCGTCGCGGACAGGCGGACCAGCGCCGAGTCGCCCAGACGTGATCCAATAAACACTACGCCATTGTCTAAGTACGTCATGCATTCCGGGATTGGGATTTCACCTGAAAAATAACATTTTTTACAGATTAAAATGAGAAGAGGTTAATGCGTATTTCAGTAGATACAAATCTGAAATCAAATAATGACAGTTGTTGAAGTACAAAACGCGCGCATACACTGCTCTAATTCCAACTAAATTACTACCCATAGTAAAAAAAATATTATTCTTTAAAAACTAATTTAAAAAAGTAATGACTACAAGTCATGCAACTCACCCAACAGTTCGACCTTAAGGTCCTTGACTGCCTGCGTTCCATCTATCTTCTCCTGTAGCTCCAACAATAGCATAAACAGTCTTCCTGCGATGTCACCCAGTAAGTACCGCAGACCGCGGCCGTCCACGCGGCAGTAGCAGTTTATTGGTGTCAACTATTAACAAAATATAAGCAGATCATATTAATAATTTGAGTAATTTTTTCATAAAAGGTGATAATATGCACAAAATTATCTAAGACTTGGAAATTACGATGATCTTTTAATGAGGGTAGTACTATATTATAGTATGAAATAATCGTGATTATTGAATAGCATCATTAAATTTGTTTTGAAAAGGGTAGATGATTATAAAGCCTTGTACCTACGATTGATTCTTGAAAATTTGTATCAAAATATTTAAATTTATTAAGAAATATCACCAAATCTATCATACCCTGTACACTGATTTGAGCATCTTTTTTTCAATAATAGTCGTTTCATTTAATTCCTACAGCCTACAGCTAAAAATGTTATATGTGACACTTAAAGACGTAAATTGCTGCAATTATGTATGGAGGGTGGCCATTGTTTTTTATAATGATATAACAGTTGTTTTGAAAGATAATACATTGTTACTATATTACTGTGTATTAGGTCATAAAAAAAACAACACTAGTATTTGAGAGTGGCTCACTATTATAATTGTTACATTATTAGACTGAATCTTAAATTTGTGGTTACCTTAATTTGTGGTGGTGCAACAGCAACATAGCTTTGTCCATCGTGATACACTATGGACTCTTGTCCAATTACAATGGCACCGCCTGAAAATTTACATTGGAATTAACAAAAAATAACTGTGAATAGTAAGTACCTATGTTACTAAAAAAGTTAATAGCAGAATAATAGATTTGTGTACATTGTCTCCAAAATTTAACAGGTTGATTTTTATAAGTGTGTGCTGACAGACACTGTTTAAGATTGAATGAATTCGGTACAGTCGCGTTCAAACAATCGTAATCAATTGCGCCCGCTGATAAATGCTGTGTATGACCTCTGGGCAGATTTCTCGATCATTTAATTATACAAGATAATCATATAAAAACTTCTATGATATTCATGAGGATGAAATATCAAGGTCACGAGACGTTCAACAGCGTTTCGTCTAACGATGAAGACAAAAAGTCTATAGTTGGATACGATTGGCGAAAAAAGCACTTTTGACAAATAACATAGCTATCATAGATAGAATAAGCTGATGTTTTAAAGTTATTTTAGACCAATAAATACTTTTACTTTTGTAACTAAATTTTTATAGCATCATGTATGTTTTTATCGATATTTCTTATTTCTATAAAACAAATTTTTTTACCAAAGAACTGTCTGTAAAGCAAAACTTATGTGTCTCTTAAAAAAAGTATTACGAAAAGAGTAAAAAGCTATTGGCTTTCGTTTGTCTGCTTATTATAGAAAATCATAATCGTAGACAAAACGCAAATGAGATAACTTAAAAATCTCACCAAGTGGGCTTGGCACTGGTATCAATATAGACGCTTCTGTTTCCACATTGTCTTGTTTCCACAAAATTCTACTGAACTCTTTGTCTCGTAAATTAATTTCGTGTGCCTGAAATTGATTACAAAATTAAAAACTCAAATATCTTCCAGTGTTAAAATTTAAAGCTCGGCCAGTAATAAATATATAAATAATTACATTATAGAAAAAGTTATAAGATTTCGCAATAAAAAAAAATATATACTAGGTACCTATCTTAATATTTGTACTATATATTAGTTCAATAATATAAAATGTACGTGGAATCTAAGTTTAAATTTAAAAATAATAATAAAATAAAATCATAAATTTAGGATTCATACAACTTTTATAAAATATAAATTAGTACGTAACATGTAACCTAGCTTTTATAACTTATGTAACGAGAACGCCTGCCAAAAAACTGTTTTGCAGTTTGGCAGATATAAAACACTAGCTTCTGCCAGCGGCTTCGCCCGCGGTAAATTCCCAGGGTGTCCACTCTAATTCCCAAAAAAAATCCCTGACTTTTCCCTGACCATTTCATCAAATTTCCCTGACCAAAAATTATAATATTTATGAAATCTTTCAAGTTTGTTAAGATTATACTATTATACTTTCAAACCCCCACCCTGAATGAAAGGTTCTTTGTTTTACTGTTTCTACTTGTGTTTGCTCTTAGTGAATTCAACGATGAATCCATATTAATGTACAAAAAAAAAAAAAACAATAAAACTCAGATTTTTTTTGGACTCAGTATATTTAATTGTATCGCAAATTACATTATTTAGAGTTGTTTTATTTGGATATAGTTTAAATATATATATATATATATATATACATATATATATATATTTCTCGTCTTGAGTAATTACGTATATAGATATCATACGTAGCGTTCCCATAAGAGATTTTACTGAAACCACATTATTAAAATGGCTGTTTATAAGTAAAACATAATTTAAAATAGGTAGACGAAATATAGGGAGTTTAAAATAATACTAGTTATATAAACGTGATATTTTATTGATTCATTAATAAATAAACATAGAAAAAAATATATTCATATCTCTTATAGCTTTATTATTATTATAGCAGACTATAGTAGTCTCAATAATTATTAGTTACCAGTTTACTTCAATTATGTTTAGAAGGGGAAAATCAACTCAAAATGTCTTTTGCAATAATCAAATTACTAATCAGTAACTTAAAATGACTACAGACAGCTATGCTTTAATCACGATATAATTATTATTAATTTGGCCAAATAGATCAGCTAAGAAAAAATCTCAATATAACGTAGATAGTGGGCTCTATGAATCAACTGAAGTAGTAAATGTCAGATGGCATAATTATTTATTTTTCAAGAATTTTTCAAATCGGTCCAGTAGTTTCGGAGCCTATTCAATACAAACAAACAAACAAAAATTCAAATCTTTCCTCCTTATAATATTAGTATAGCTGTATTTTAAAAATTGTATAAAGTATGAAATAAAAAATTCTAGCTTGTTTACTTATAGTCAAAAGTCGTATCGTTTCTATCAGCAACAATGGTGTATTTTAGATACTGCCGATTTCGCCATAAAAGACTAAGGTAGGTATAATAAGAGTAAGCAGTAATTTTTTCATACAAAATTGATTTACCACAATCTTAGAAGGTTCCTAAATTTAACTTTGTATTATGATTTAAAAAAATCAAAAAATCAGGCACTCGGCATCTTTGGTTTTATGAGATTCTGCTTAGCTACTATATTTTATATTTTTTAAGTTGCTTTTATGGCAAAGTTCATTGTATGCAAAAAAATAATTACACTTACCTCAATGAAAATCAAAGTGTTTTTAATGAAATATTTTTAGCAAGTATTTCTTAGAATTTCACACTTTGAAGTTATTTTTTATAATCAACAAGTATTGACTTTCATTATTTATCATCAAGAATCAGCATTTCAATAAAATGTTGTAAATTTCAAAAGCTAATTAAGTTTGTTTAATTTGTAGTAAAAAAGGGGTGAACAAAGCAATTCATTTTTTAATCTCTTGTCCTACTTTTTTATTTGTTAACCCCGACTTCAATGAGAAGGTCTGTTCCATGATCAACGCATATGTTTTCTTAAAGATTTTCTTTATGTATGTTCCACAGAGCAGAAATCACTTAACTAAACCTGACACAAAATCTCTGTGCAAATCTTGTAAACATAACCTAACTTTACTTAATGTTAACTTTTTCTGGTAATTTAATCATAATTCATTAAAATACTTACATGATTACCTTTATTGCCACATTCTTTAACTGGTTTTCAAATCACGACACTGATTAAACCTAAAATCTACAGAATTTCAAATTTACAATTAGAAATATTGTACGTATTTATGTATATGTTGCATAGACTAACAAAGCGAAAGTCGCGTGTCAAGATCATTTTTGTTTACACGAATTGCAAACAGATTCTGAGTCCGGTTTAAATGTTCCATATGCTTAAGGGGTTTAATTTTGAATTTTTAGTTGGGTATGAAGTTGTTTAATTCTTTTAATAATATTTTTCTTTAAAACTATATAGTTTTGTACCATACCTTTATGTGTCTCCCATTGAGATCCTGATGTATCACAATTAAAGTGGGATGTGAGCAACCATGTAAGAACTCTACATCGTAAACGTTAAGCTCTTCTAATCTGTAACAATAATTAACTAAAATTAACAACACAGCACAGGTCATCAAATATATAGCCACTTAACACACATCACTGGGGCGATTTAGTTGTAATAGTAGGCTAAAATATTCGGGCATTGATATTAGCTAGGTATTCAACAACAAATGGCACTATTGCAAAATACTTTTAAGGGTTAAAAGGTAATTATTAGGAACCCTATTACTAAGGCTTCGCTGTCCGTCCGTCCCTCCGTCTGTATTACAAGATGTATTACTATTGCTGCTATAACAAGAGATATTAAAAAACAGAAAAAAAAAAATATTTAAGGGGGCTCCCATACAACATACGTGATTTTTTTGGTCGTTTTTGTAGATAATGGTACGGAACCCTTCGTGCGCGAGTCCGACTCGCACTTGGCCTGTTTTAATAGTAAGTTCACATTAAAAAATATATTTATACACAAAATATATGTATTATACAGTTCATTTCACAAGTAAATCAAACTAAAAAAAAGTGAAACTTGGTCACCCAGGTACCTTCTTCAAAATACAAGTAAATTGTATCATTAGGTACAGAGACCTAGTTAGATACATTTAGACTTCAGATTAAAAAAAATGGCATTTTATTCTGAAGTCTCATTTTAGTTTAGGATAGTGCCTTATCAAATTAAGCATAATTTAAAATACTGAAAGAATTCAGAAGTTAACCTTACCTTAAACTAGCAGCTTTTAGCTCTGTTGAATCTTTCTCCAAAGGAATAATTTTGAAAAGACCATCATATAGTCTCAATCCAATTACTCTTGCTTGTGGGTCTATGACCACCAAAATGCCATTTTCTGAAGGCTTGCCAATGCGGTCAGAAACATTACCGTGAGCTCTAGTGATGACTTCAAGGTCCCCATTTAGAGATGTCTTCCATTCTAATATCATGGCATTGTAGCGAGCAGTCAATATAAACACTAGATCTTTTGTCTCATGCTGTAATTTAATTTGAATACTAAGAATACACAAAATATATTTGATAATTATTTCATTAAAGTGCCTACCTCAAAAGTGCACCACATAATACTATTATTATATGTTGTGATGTCCATTTTTTTAACAAATAGCAGAACAATAATCCAGAATCTCTCAGCATTTTATATTAAGGAGTCTTACATATATATGTTTCATCTTAGGATACTGGTGAAATATTTTAGCTTAGACTTTGGAAAGCTATTGTTTTACCAATTAATTGATTAAAGAATAATTTGGAATCAAGTTTACAAAATATTAACTCTATGAAAATGTTTTAATATGTACTTACAGGAGGTCTGAATAATTTCATTTTAGCTACTCTGCCATAAAGCCCAACTTCTTTCATAGGTCGTAAGCCTTCTGGAGTCACAAGGTACATCTCCAAATGTGATACCTTTGCAACCAAAAGGTTTAAATCGGTAGGTGAAGTAAAGTTTCCTGGAATAATTTTTCCATAATGAATTTTACTTAATACTAAAATACAAGGTACTGTGACGACTTCCATGCATGCAGTTAAGATGAAAATGGTTTGACTTTGCATGCATGAAATGTCACAGAGAAAAAATCTATATATATATGTCATTCATGATTTGCAATATTTTCTTGTTGTGTAAATACAATTTATTATAAAATACAAATAAAATAAAACTTGTAAATTAGATGTAAAAATAAATGTATAAAGTGCATATAAGTTTTACTTTATTGAATTAAGAAGCCCGGACTGGTGCAGCGCTTCTTTGGTGACTTCCCGACTACGCACTTATTTAGATATTCACATCGCAATTCGAACATAAAATACATGGAGACTACAGGTAACGAAGTTAAAGATTTACCTAGCCATAATGCACAGCCTTGTGTGTTCCGTGTGGGCGTAAGAATGCCACCGTTTTGGCCAGAAGAACCAGCCGTTTGGTTCACTCAAATTGAAGGCCAATTTGTTTTGTCAAATGTTACACCAGACTCTACTAAGTTCTACTACGTAATAGAGCAATTGGACCAACAATTTGCTGCAGAGGTTAAAGATATAATTACTTCACCTCCTGACTCTGGCAAATATGACAAATTGAAATTGGAACTTATTAAAAGACTTTCTGCCTCACAAGAACGTAAGACTAAGCAACTGTTGGCACATGAAGAGCTTGGCGACAGAAAGCCTTCTCAGTTCTTAAGGCATTTACAAAATCTAGCTGGTCCGTTAGTCCCAAAAGAATTTCTTCGTACCATATGATTAAGCCGTCTACCACCAAGTCTACAAGCTGTACTTGCTTCGCAGAATGACACCGAACTGGAAACTGTAGCTGACTTAGCTGATAGGATTAACGACGTCGTCCCTTCAACATCACATATTGCTAGTACGTCTCATGATGTGCCTGGTACTGCTTTAGATCTTTAAGGTCAGAGAGTAGCAGAACTGACGCGGCGAGTAGAGGAACTGAGCGTGCAGAAGTTCAAACCCTCGTCGCACTAGAGATAATGAACGCCGACGCTTTCGTTCAAGATCACATTCAGGTATGACAACTAACACAAATTGCTGGTACCACTTGAATTTAAGCTCTAAAGCTAAAAAATGTACTCCACCATGCAGTTATGACAAGGAAAACTAGCAGGGCAGCCAATAATGGTGGCAACCGACTGCCCTACTCAACCAGGCCGCCTGTTTATCACCGATCGCAAAACGAAAATACAATAGTTAGTTGACACCGGCTCAGACGTATGTGTGTTTCTACGATCGGCCGTGCGGGTGCCGCGCGCTAAAACGAATTACGAACTTTTCGCTGTCGATGGCAAAATCATACAAACTTATGGTGATTTATAGCTTGAATTAGATTTAGGCCTACGTCGCGCTTTCGTCTGGCGTTTTATTGTTGCTGACGTATCAAAACCGATAATTGGAGTAGATTTCTTAAGTTATTACAACTTACTTGTTGACTGCCGCAATCATCGTCTTATTAATGGCATAACATCATTATCTGTATCGGTGCCACACCTGAATTCTTCAGAGATTTTTTCTGTTAAAACAATTTCAGACAGCACACAATATCAAAATTACTACGCGAATTTCCATAAATAACTCGACCAGCTGGAAGCCTACTAAACCTAAACATAAAACGGTGCATCATATAAAACCCACGCCAGGACCACCAGTATTCAGCCGTCCTCGTCGTCTTGAGCCTGAAAGACTAAAAATAGCTAAGAAGGAGTTCAACCAGATGCTTCAAAACGGAACTGCTAGAAGATCTGATATCCATGGTCTTCACCACTTCACCTAGCTCGGAAATAAATGATGGTTGGCGTCCATGTGGAGATTATGCTAAATGCACGAACCGTACCAGACCCATACCCTGTGGGGCATATTCATGATTTTGCATATCAATTGACTGGTAAAACAGTGTTCTCGACCATAGATCTTGTAAAAGCCTACAACCTAATTCCAGTAAATTCCTGTGATATTTGAAAAACTGCAATAATAACCCCTTTTGGCATGTTTGATTTCCCTTATATGACGTTTGGTCTCTGAAATGCAGCCCAAACCTTCCAATTTATGGGTGAAATGCTTCGCAATTCAGATTTTTTTTACAGCTAGATAGATGATATTTTGGTATTTTCAGCCTCTAAATCTCCACACTATCAACATCTCTGACAAATTTTGGAAAAGCTGAGAGAGTATGGTGTCTTAATCAATACTAACAAATGTGTTTTTGAGCAATATTTTCTTGTTGTGTAAATACAATTTATTATAAAATACATATAAAATATAACTTGTAAATTATATGTAAATATAAATGTATATAGTGCATATAAGTTTCACTATATTGAATTAAGAAGCTCGGACCGGTACAGCGCTTCAGTAGAATAAACTAAACTAAAAAAAAAATTGCATTTTAAAATCTAACAGCCAAATTCACAGTTTAAAATAGCTGAATTTATATTTTAACATAGCTTAATATACATGTTACCAATAGTTAAATTTAAATTATGAAGTACTGTTTGACTCAGTTTAATTAAAAGTTGTGAGAATAGGTAATGAACCTAATGGTGGAATTCAATCCCTACATTTGAGGAGAGCATTTGTCTTCCTGTGTGTTTTGCTGCTAATGTAATGGGTTGCAGCCTGAAGAGTTGTATCAGATGATTTACAAGCGATCTAAAAAACCTTACAACAATACCCTCTTCAAAGATATTCCACTAGATGGTGCAGTAAATTTTCTTTGTCTTTACATGTCTAGGAGGCATATTGTATTTTCAAAATATTAATACTTATTATTGTTGCTGGTAAAATGATGCACAATAAACTATTTTTCTAAGAAAACATTAGTTCAACTTCAAATCCACTAAAAAATAAGCCCCTATTAACCGAAAATTCAGAAACATGTTTTATTCCCCTTGAAGTTGATTGGCCAAAAATAAAGAAAGGTAAAAAAGATCTGTTGGCATCTAACATTAAGGCAAAGAGTCTGTTTGGTATGTCTGCTTAAAAAGTATTTTAGGGGAATTTAGTTTACTTGTAACATTTAATCTTCTTTCAGTTGGCCGGTCTAGAGGTAGAGTCTAATAGAAGGTTACCTAATTATTCAAAGTCCAAAATGATAAAACTGAAAACATTTTCTTACCAAACTCTGGTTCTGGTATTTTTTGTAAAGTCCAAATATGTTGAAAAAAATTCTAAAACTGTTTATAAAAACTTACGTAGTTATGAGGTAACAAACATAAAAAAATTGCATATAACCGAACCGAAGAACCTCCTCCTTTTTAAAAGTCGGTTAAAAATGATAAGCCTTAAATCAAAATTCAGTGCTGAAGTATTAAAAATCTGAATAAAATAACTGATGTACTATGCAGGTAGACAAACATAGCTGTACTATAAGGGATCCTTGTTTAACTCTGGAAACCTAACATGACAGTATGAAGACTAAGAAGGTTTACTTTCAGAAGTAAAATTGAGGAGCAACAAAACAAAAACAAACAAATACAGTTTTGCAGGTTTAATTTTTTTTTAATAAAGTGACAAAAGTAGTTAGGAATGCAAAGCCAATATCAGATCTTTATAGAAACTGCTAAACATACAGATTAATTTGGTCAGAAATCAATTGCTACATAAGCATTGTTAGGATTTATTATACCGATTTATCCTATGATACTTTAAGGAAAAGGTATAATGTGAATAATGTAAAGGTTCAATGTTTAGTTTCTGTATACAAGTACAACAAAGGCAATATAAAATTTTATTAAAGATGAAATAAACTAAAATAACATATTTTTTTTTTCGGTTTACTAACTACCTCAGTCTTTTACATTCTCATCCTATTATAACTAGAATATGGATGAAACAAGTAGTAATATTGATAGAGAAAAAATTTATTGTTAATATGTCGCTCCTCAATTGTTATTATGGAAATGACTAGAATCTGATTCACAAGGTCTTGTAATAGCTGCAAAACAAGTAAATAACTACATTCATTGGCCTAGGCCTACTTGTTTTAGAGATGGTCGCAAAAGTCACAATGTTGGATAAAGTGCTGAACTTCTGTATCTGAGGAAGCTTCAAAGTAAGACAGATACTAAATAAGTTGACTAAAACACTATTGTGGTGGTACGGCCATGTAATGTAATGCAGAGACCTAAAACACTATTGTGGTGGTACGGTCATGTAATGCAGAGACCTAAAACACTATTGTGGTGGTACGGCCATGTAATGCAGAGACCTAAAACACTATTGTGGTGGTACGGCCATGTAATGCAGAGACCTAAAACACTATTGTGGTGGTACGGACATGTAATGCAGAGACCTAAAAAAAGAAGAAACATATGACTAATTGATATTGATGTGAAGCACCAGAAAAGATTTAGAGACAGTGAGCATTGATCTGATAACGACCCAGAGACAAAATGAAACTCCAAATAGAAATAGAAATGTGAAAGGCACAAAGAAAAGGGTAGTAACAGTTGGTTTTGAAAAATAATAAGCATGATGATACATTTGCCGCCGGCTAGGCTTCGTAAGAAATTTCTATGTTATATATATTTATGAGTCCTTTCATCATGGGATATTAAAAGCTATAACTTTTACCTACCTATATGATGTAAATTTGTTTGTTTCAAATAATAATTAGAAACAAAAACAAAGAAAATTGTTGTGTCTTTAAATATGGTAGCCATCTAACCTACAAAAAACATAAAATCTATAGAGTATTTACCTGTGATGCATGCCGTAACGGCAGTAGGTTTCTGAGCCGTAACAATATAGTTGTAAGCCATGATGAATTCATCAATTTGAATGTTTTAATTCACATAAATTATTTCTGTTCTGTTACAAAAACAACTCTTTTTTTAAAAAGATTTTTTGGTTTTGATTTCATTCGTCCCTAAGGACAAGCTAAGGACTTGACCATGCTGCCCGCAGATGATGTGTATGTCTTGAGCTGCGTTCAAAAGCGAGTAATTTTAGTAAAATTATGTCATCGGGTTCCCACCTCAAAATACTCAATATAAAGTTAACAAAATTCTCCAATGCATCCAAATATCTTGTTTAAATATAGCAACATTAAGTACGCCATATGTCGCGCGCAGACTTAACTGGCGCGCACTCTACAGTGCATAAGACAGTAGCGCTGTACTGGTGGCTAAGGCTAAATCATAAATCTAAGGTATCAAGGCACACTATTTCGGATTTGGGAAAATTCGCCCCAACTGAACGGTTTCAGCTCATTTACGTAGACATAATTACGCTACCTACGTCGCAGGATGGTTGTAGGTATTGCGTAACCGTTATTGATCATGCAACCGGATGGCCAGTAGTCTTTACAACTAAAGAAAACACAGTGAGCACAATCGCTAGAACTATATATGAGGGATGGATATGTCGAATTGGTTCACCCAACTGTCTTACCACGGACCAGGGAACTCATTTCGAATCCAGTTTATTTTCAAACCTCTTTAAGTTCTGTGGAATAAATAAAAAACGAACCACACCGTATCATGCACAAATGGTATGGTGGAAAGGTTCTACAGAACTCTTCAGGCCGCATTAATAGCCAAATTGAACGGAAAGTCGTGGGTCTAGGAATTACCTACTGTCCTGCTAGGCTTACGAGCTACACCTAACATAAAAACACCGGTTAATGCTGCCGAACTGACATAAGGACGGACAATTAAAGCGGGAAAGCTGCCGCTAACGTCGTGCCCAGCCACGCCGGCTGCTTGACAAAGCCTTAAATAATACATATTTGGTTCGAAAAAAATGTTTTTGAGCCCGCTGCGCTGGTTCCCCTTTTCATTACTACCTGTGCAAGAGATTTACAAAGCGCATATTTAAGTGTCGTGCGAACGCAGCTACTCTTATATACGATAGCGCCGTCTATTGATGTAAAATATTATGAAATTTGAATTATTAAAAAACGCCCATAGCCTCACAAAATTGGTTACACCTTTTTTTGATTTTATTTGTTGATGTTAATTTCTCAGAGCAATAACTAAAGCAACTGCTGGTTAATTTAAACAAGTTAGAAAGAGACGATAAAACTTCTCTTCATTTGTCTGTCACACTTTAGCGTCTTTTTTTTTCACAGCTTGCTAGGAAATGTGCTATCCAGATCTCAATGTCTATGAATAGAATATATAAAATCAATTTAATAATTAAATAAGGATGTAGGATTAAGGAGATTCTTATCTCATGCACTCACCTGTGAATATAAGACGTAGTACTATATTCTCTTTGGGTATATTTAAATGAACTCAAAGTTCGTGAGCGTATCAAAATTTTCTTCGGACACTCTTGTTACTATAATAAGTAACACACGGCGTTTCAGCGACAAGGCGCAAAGTTACAGTCCAATTGAAACTATTTACTTAGGTTTCGTATTAGCGATTTGAAAATTATTCCTAGGTAGAGACTTATATGTCAACACAGTACGATCGGTTGACAAAAAACTGTTTTTAGGGTTCCGTAGTCAACAAGGAACCCTTATAGTTTCGCCATTTCCGTCCGTGGCCATGTCATAAAAATCTTTTTTCCAAATTTACTTTCTAAAAGCTATAAGTTTATGAGGAACAAGATCAAAATCAGTATATAATCACATCACATGATAATCATGAAAGGCAGTTAAAACAAAAACAATAAAAACTGTTGGTTCTATTTATTTGTTCATATTTGATACTATATATACACACGCACGCACGTAACCTCGTACACTTATAGGTAGATCACGGCTCGGCCACAGAGCAGCGGAGATCAGTCATCGTGCTCACTTGGCGGGACGCTGTCGAACAATACCTGCGTCACGAATGTCAGTTTTCCTGTTCAAGAAAAACAAGTAAAAATATTTATGAATTATACTTATTATTACAATATATATGTATTATATTGTCTCGTGTCATTGCTTGCCTTATTTTAGAAATAAACATCGAGTGAGTATGCACGAAGTTTATAATTTTTAACGTTGTGGTAATTTAATAATAATCGTAATAGTAGTTTCATTAAATGCAAAATGTTTTTATTAACATAATAAATATAATAAAAAAAGACAAAAAGAAATATGGGTTGTTCTTTTTTTCTTGCGACAATAGCCTGTCATTAGAGTATCTTATTATGTGTCTGATAAGAGTATTGATAATTATGTTTTTAGTGTTTGCTTTGCGTCCTTATTTTTATTTATATAATACGAAATAAATTGTGCTCTTTCACCAAGCCAGTATTTTTTAATTATTTTTTTTTTTGTAGTAAGTCGTGACAGTGTGGTCATCCAAAATGATGTCTCACTTAAAAACGTCCACTCCGTCACAATATTTTTGGAAAACCAAATTAAAAAAAAAGATTTTCAGATTTTCATTTTCAGGATTATAAGTACTTCTAATGACAAATAAACGCAACTTTTGAAAAATCGAAAAGTCAACCATATTTATAGATAGTTCGAAAACGAAAAAAACCGAAAATTGACGTTTTATTGTCGCAAGAAAAGAAGAACTACCCACATATTGCCTTATCAAGATGTCTTCAGTCTTCTTAGTTTAATAAATATATTGATAACGGAATATTTCAAGAGTTGGTAAACGGTAAAGCACTAAAAAAAAAAAGTAAAAATGACACTAAAACTTACTCAGAATCGCAGTAGGAGTCTTCTTATAGTAGACGAAAACCGTATAAACGGCAACACCGAGCAGTATAAAGCCAATCGCCATCAGGTACTTAACGGACGGATCGTGCACTATTGGCAACACCGACAGGAATATCGCCACAAGCAGCACAAAGCACGGGACAGAGGTGGGAACTCTGTAAGGCCTGGGCAGGTCTGGCTTGTTCTTGCGTAACACTAGTAGCGCCACCATGGCCAGCCCGTAGAAGAACCAGAGGAACCAACTGGCAAAGTCTATTAAGGTCTGGATGTTACCTACTATGATGAATATTGAGGTGAGTAAGGCCTGGAAAAATAAGTCAAAATCAGTAAGGTAAGGTTTTGGTAGTGTGTAGTGAGTTATTGTTGCAGAGTAAGGAGGCTTAGGCCATACGTGTATCGAATTGCGCCCGTACGGATTGGCGGAAGCCACCCGTAAGGCGACTGACAGCGACGGTTTAAAGTCATAATTTTGCAAGGCAGGGTTTTATGCCACAGAACCCTTTGCGTACTATTTTCACTCCCCAAATCCTATCTTTCAATTAGTTTTTTATGCCAACAAAACAAATAAAAAGAAAGTTGTCAACTCCTCACTTTGAGTATTGTGACGAATTTTGTGGTATAGGCCCCAGGTCAAGAAGCATACCGCAGCCCTTTCTATATCTCCAAACATATTAAAGGTCAGGTAGTCATTGATGTTGAGGCGTGACAGTTAGTTCCACTGTATTCCATATTATCTTTCTTGGAATAAAATAAAAATAAATAAATATTACAAGATATTTTCATGTAGTCAAGGTAATCTGAGCAAGAATCCTGGGACAGTTGCAGTAAATAAATCTTGAACTGTAAAGTTACCTGGAAGGCGACAGCGGGTGCTGGCGTCAATCGATTGACATTCACGTACGAGAATAGTTCCAGCATGTGTCCTCCGCGCGCCGCCGTGTAGCACACTCTGTACAAGAACACAATATAAAATCAAAAGTCCATGTTTACTTGTATGTAGTAATGTTATGAAAATATACTAGTGACAAATGTTTTTTGGTGAACTTATGTCATTCTCATATCTTTATTTACTGATTAGTTTGTTGTGCACATAAATTCTCAACAGTATTGTTTTTACATAATGTGCAGTTTTTATAGTACCTATTATAAAATTTTTGCAAGACTAATTTTTTTAAAAACTTTCTTTTCATTATTGAGTTTCTTGCCAGGTCTTCTCATTATACAGAAAACGTACTTAAAAGTAATGCAGACAAATTAAAATCTTATGAATAAAAATATTTTTTTGATTTAGAATATATAGAACATGTCGGAGTCGGAAGCGAAGTGAGTGGTAGGGCAGAATGTAAACCCACACTTCTGTCGATCCTGCCACGGCAGTATCCAGGAGGGAATTGTTGTCAGCAGCGCAAGGAGCAGTGGAAGTGGATGAATGTAAATGAGGTATTAGATATCTCTTTACGCCTTTGTTAAAATATTATGATGGATTCGATAAATTAACAGAATAGCTGATAAGAAAAAGATATATTTAGTTTCTTCATTTAAGCTTCGACGCTTGCAGTGATCTGACAAGAAATGATTTTTACTGATGATACCGGACGGGATTTAAATTGGCCGATAAGAGGCATATCAACAATAAGACAAAATATGACACTATGGAAAATATTGGATTGAATCATAGTTTCACTACTATTAATGTTTAATTTAATTAGGTAAAATATCTACGTAAGATTTTTTAACAACGCCAATTTAATGCGAATGAAATCGTAAATTATAAGGTTAGGTTATAACCATTTAAAACCATTACCTGGTAACCCCAAACTGCACGCTCATTGCGCAACCAAAAGTCGCGATGGCAACACCGAGTGGGATAAGGAAACTGGCGGGCCCGAGCACGCGCGCGCCAAACGCGACCGCCACCGCGGGGACGGAGACCATCTCCGCGTGCGTGAGGACACTCATGTACGCTACGTTCATGAACACATAGAGCGCGGTGATCACTGGCACGGCGATCGATATCGACAGCGGCACGTTACTGTCACACACAAACAATAGGTAAATCAATAACTATTTCGCGGAATTCAAAAAAGTTGGATTATTGTAGATATGTTCAGCTTAAGGACGAGACTCCATACAATAAGTTTCTGTGTAGTATTGATATTGAAAAATTCTACTATACTTATAAAAAGGGAAAATTAAATAATATAGTGTTCACATTGTGCGAGAAAGATTACACGACCCTCATTCACTTATAAAATAAGTTACTAAAGAGAACTTACTAGCTGAGGTCTACACTGCTGACGTCAACTCTAACTAAGCATAGTAGCAAGATAGTAGCTATATTTCTGACTACTATTTTAGGCAGTCGCTAGCGCTGCGCTGTTGCCATTAAATTCTCTGGTCAGAAGTGAGGTCGTACTGTGTTACCTGATACACCAAACATAAACGTAGGTAAAAATAATTACTTATTTCCAAAAATCTGATCTGAATTACAGTTTGCAGTTGGTTTCATGCAAGTGAAGTGTTTTATAAAATGTTAGGTAGGTAAATAGTAAGTTAAGTGTGTTAGTGAAAGTTAACTGTTAGATATATAGAAACCAACATTCAACTGTGATTCAGATCAGATTTTTGGAAATAAGTAATTATTTTTACCTTTTTAGTGCATCTTTTTTAAGCCGGTTGTTTATTTTGTTGAAAAGTTTTTTTTTTACTTTTGAGTGACGAATTGCTTTTTTCGTACACTAAAACATCCATACCTACTGGTAACAAAATTTAATACAATTATCAACATAAAAGGCGTTTCATCAGTTCCAAATCAGTTTAACAGCAATTATTTTCTTTGATCAAATGTTAAAATTTTAAATTCACTACATTAAAATGGGACCACCTCAGAAGTAGACTTTTATATAAAAAAAAAAAGAATTTTGCAAATCCGTCTACATATGACGGCGTTATGGCCGAAAATACATAAAAAAAAAAATTAAACATCCGAGAAGTCGGTTAAATAGATTCTCTGTTAAATAGTAGTTGAGGTCAGAAAGCCAGGTACGTTGCAGGTGCACTTCTTGATGAATTCTTACACTAAGGCACAGACTAGGTAATAACTAGTAATCACTACATGACTAGGGTACAAAACAGTACTTATACACCGGTTATGGGGTCTTGTCTTACCATGGTTTATTTAGTCAGAATTACAATATTGACATAGAGTGTAAGAATACATCAAGAAGTGCACCAGTTAAGCGCTTGTCGTCTTCATGTTCTCGCAGACTTTAACGTCACAATCGAACTGTAGCTATACTTTTTTGTTATTTTGGATTCCGCTATTTTTTCCAATTTTCAACAATTAAGTACAAATTCTTGGTAAACGGATTTATTGAAAAATATCTTTAAATATTTCATACCATAGCATTAAAGATTGATAAAAAAAAAAGTCTGGTCTATATTTGAATTATATGTATGTTACCTATAACTGTGAGAGGACATGATTTATATAATTTGTGGTGTGTACTCACGTGGCAGGATTGATAATCTCCTCGGTGACAACGGTCACGCTGTTCCATCCGTCATACGCCCACAACCCTGAGTAGAGCGCCAGCGCGACGCCACCCGCGCTCGTCGTGCTACCTTCGAACCCTTTACTTAAGTTATCTGTGTTTCCTGATAGAACAAATATATAGGTAAAGTAAGCATGTCATTCAATCCTAAATATACGCAACTATTTTAGAAGTATTTTTTTGGAATCACAGTAATGAGGGATTTTCCAACGGCTGAAATTAAAAAAAAAAAATTGTTTAAAAAGTTTAGATAGATGGCGTTGAACCAAGGAGCATTTTTTTTTCTAAAACTTAAGTCACTTGGCTGTGTTCCAAATTTAAACTAGGGCCTATACAGTATAAATAATCATCATGCGGCTTTGTCATATGGTATTTTTCCGCATTTTAAGTAAAAAAGTACATACTTCTAGACATTGCTTCCCTGTAACTTTCGCGCTGCGCTTCCAGAGCTCTTGTTTCAGGTCTGCTACAGACCATGATCCGTAATTCTTAGGTACTCATCATCAAATAACGAAGTAACAACAAAATAACGAATAAGAGTTCCCAGCACAAAGGTAAAGTATATATAAAAAGTGTACCCAAGCAAAAAAAAAGAATCACGTCTCACAGAGGATAAACATGCGCCTTGTCGAGTCAACGCTATGTGGTCTATAATATAGAACTATTTTTTTTTAATTCGTCTCGGAAAACCGCTCATTGTAAGTTTTAACCTATTTGAGGAAGTTAATTGGTATGAGTACGTTAAAGTCTCATCTTGCTTTTCTACAACTTTAGTGTCAGATGGTAAACCTAAAAGAAATCCAAGGCAACTAAAGATATAGTAACCCGCACGCACTCACCCTTGGCGATTTCATAGATGCCTCCTCCGATGACGATGAGACAGGCGAACACTTTACACACTCCGAACACATTCTGCACCTTTACGAACAGCTTCACGCTGGTTATGTTGATGTACGTCATTGTGACTGAAATTATATTGGGCATTATTAGCTGTATTTCAATGCGGAACAATGAAAGAAATTTAAAGAATTATAGCATATGGCATAAAGCAGACGAATTCTTCATATCAACAACGCAAAAAATGAACGTAGTTTAGGCGAAATGCATTAATAGTATACATATAAACAACTGCCGCGGCCCGCAAACGCAGCATAACCGAGTGTTCGTGAGTATGCGGGCCGAGGTTTCGCCGAGTCATGCATCACAAAGTCCGGTTATGCTCAGTTGTGGCCAAAGCTTGTATAATGCTTTACTCAAACATACGTGTAAAAATACTAATTATATTGACAACTGTTTTGACATTAATAAAAATATTTTAGGTAATTTTACCGCCAGTTCGTCGCGTTCAAATGTAGATTTATTTTTTAACTTTTTTTCATTAATTTAATGGCGCATTCTTTTTGTTGTGCCAGTCCGAAATTTAAATAAAACTTGACGAGTTAACTATTTAGTTATCAATGTTCGGGTTTAAAAAAGTTCGTTCCATTTTCAAATTTCATATTTGACCGCTCGAGTGGACGCATAAAACATTGCGGGTCGCACTCTGATACAATACTGCAAGTACAATTTATCCCAAAGAAGCTTGTGTAAGATATGGTCGCATATCGTAGCATGCTTGAAAAAAAATTAATAACTCTAATAAGATTACTTCTAATTTTAAAAATAAAACGGGATTAAACGCGTCGTTATTTGGCAAAATTACAAGTAATCTTATTTTCAAATAAGTAATGGAACGCGAAAATTCAAAAATATTACTTGTATTGGAAGTTTGGTATAGTAGTTAAAAAAAAAGCAGGATAGAACCATTTTTAGCAATATCTGCTTTTTAATAGGTCTTATTCAAGCTCGATACCTCATAAGGTACTTGCAGGTAATAAGGCCTTTTGGCTAAAGAGTCCTATCCTCAAGAATCATCAACAAGTTCTTGTTTTGGTCAACAGTGAGCAAACGCGGCACCTACTTGGAACAGAACTTAGTCTAATGACTATAGTCAAATGATCATACAATATAAATATTAAGCCAACACGTTCTTTTGATATCTTGACGATATCAGCTAACTCACGCAACTTAACTTTTCGATCATTCAAAACCATTTTGTGGATTTTTGAATGTTTTCTGGTGTTACCGCCTCATTTGGACGTCCACTGGGTTCTGCATCATCGGTTTCTCTACGACCACTTTTGCAGTCAGCAAACCAACGTTTCATTGTTGTTTCTGATGGAGCGGAGTCCTTATAAGACTTTTCAAACCATTGCTTTGCTTGAACGGTATTTTTTACCATCAAGAAGCAGTGTAACATTAAAACACGTTTTTTTTTTATCCATTGTTCCGAAAATAACAAAAGTAGTGTCACTCTTAGCACAATAACTCACCAATTTATAAGTAGAATATTATGAATTTTTATCAGCTTTCTTTTGAAGGTTCTCAAACTTCGTTCACTGAAAAAGCGGTAAATGCAATAAGACTAGCGCCATCTATGCGTTAGGTCCGGGACTTCTCAGCCCATGTCGATATTTCGCAACCCTGATCGCGAGGCACACATTGCCTAAATATATAAAGGAAACTATATATTCTCTATATAGAGAACCTTTAGGCATAGAAAAACTAATATAGGCTTTTTACCGTAAAATAAAACTAGCTGCTGTAACAATAGTTCTTACAAATATAACAATATCACAAAAGGGTATCCATAAGATCTTTCAGTTGTATATGGGTATTCTATAAGATCTTTCAGTTGTGTACGGGCTATAAGGTCTTTTAGTTGTATACGGGTATTTATTTAAAAAACCATTAAAATTAATTTCAAAATGTTAATACCGCAACTGTTGTATGGTCCACTGCAGCAGAGGCACTGGCCTCTTCTTGAAAAAGGAGGCTAAAGTCATATTTCACAGCGCTGTTTTCAACCCACTCACCAATAACTTATCTGAGTTGGCTAACGACTACTGTCAGGAGTAATAGATAATGTTGACTTTCTTAATATTACATTAATTTTTCTAAATTTTTCTAAATTATTTCTAAATTACAAAATTAAATAAAAAATTTAGGGACCTGAATGGATTATATGAAATAACTTCGTTTGAACATTCCAACTTTATTTATTGTGACACAATTTTTGAGGTTAAAATGTACAAAAAAATGTTTTTATATGAAATATAGGACGGTTTTTAATAAACGGTTTTTTTTTTAATTCCTTAACAACTTCGCATTTTACCGAAAATTCAACTTTTTACCAAGACGATGCCCCATTTATCGTTATCTTGGTAAACAACTGCTAAAAAAACAAATATTAAGTAACATAATGTTATGATTTAATAATAGTAAATCCTTTTTCATTATCTCAGTACAGAAAAAAAATCAGTTTATTAAATTCTTGTCCCACGATCATATACTTGACTTGGCACTCTAATACAGATTACGAGGAAGTAACTCCAAGGGAGTTATACCTATAGACTTCGAGTTCTGTATGGACTGAGCAATAGCCTCACAAAAGTACCAACATTTTAGAAAGAAATAAAGCTAAAGTGCTGCAACTATTTGTCTGTTTCCTGTATAATAAAAATAAAACGTTATAAAGAGACCGCCCATTCGTTTCGTCTCTTTCACACTTAGGCAAACGGTTTAATTTCACAGCTATCTAGAAAATGCGCTGTTATGTCTCTATTTCTTTAGCTATACCTCAATAGCCTCAATTTGAATTACGGGCTAAGGGAAAAGCAAATTAACTTTTATCAAAAAATCCTGAACGATAGCCCCATAAAATTTTGTATACGAGTTACTGTCACCCCCTAAAAGTTCACTTATTACTAGGCGGCACCTCTTACTAGCGGCAAAATAACAATCTTTATTTTTGCACAACTGGAATTGTGATATTCCATGTTTTTTCTTGAAACCTCTTTTCTTACAAAACTCCTCGAAAGGGCGGTAAAAAAGTTAATTGGACTATTTATCATTAGAATATATAAAAAAAAACGGTAATCAAGCATTACTTGATTAATTTTAATCTTACTACTTAACATTAATATTGATAAAAAAAAAAACCCACGCTATAATTAGGAATTAAAATAAAAAAATTGGAAAAAAAATACATCTTATACAGGTGGTACAGAACCCTTATTGCGTGAGTGCGAATCGCACTTGGCCGGCTTTATTCAAAGTCGAAAATATAATCGAAACAAAGATAATTTTCAATTTGTACACTTTATTAAACATTTTTTACAATACTAATTGGTATTCTTATTTATTAGTATTGGCACAGTTACCTCATTACCTTTTCTCCAAAGAGGAAATTGGCTATTTAACACAAATATTCTCTTAATCATTGATTTGCCAATCAAATATAATATTATAAATAACTTATACTAAGCATTTCTACTTTAGTAAATTACTAAATCAATACAATACAAAAATCTTGGAATAAAATTATGAAATACAATTGATATTATTTAATATCTATTTTGAGGATATTACTTAACATATCTGAAATGAAATGTGCACATTATTTTAAACGTAGTTTTAACCAATTCTAGCTAACAAGAAGTAAAATAAAACTTTCAGATCAGTTGCTTTAGATTACACATTGATTCTAATCTTTAGATCTTAATCTTAAGATTATGTAATTAAAAACTACAATTTAATAACAAACATTTCTTATCTAAGTATTTATTATGTAGAAAAAACACGTAATTCATACTTTGATCATTAATTGATATGGAATAACCAATTTAAATTATTTTAAGAAACTCATGCATGGAACCATGATTTTAATAAAAAAAGAAGAAAAGCGTAAAAAAGTTACGGCAATGTAAACATTACATTAAGTCACCCTAACTTAAGGTGAGGGTAGGCCATGCCCCGAGTCCGACCGTGAGGATGTATGAAGGCTGGTAAGGAAACATTAATCATCAGATAATCTTATTACTAACTCTTTAATCATATTAAAAATTCAATGAACGAGTTATTCTTATATATCTTAAGTAAAATAATTCTATATGAAGACAGCGAAAATAAGCAAAGAAATCATGATTTTTGTGTAAAATTACAAACTTAAGTGGGTAGCTATAACATTACCAATTGATATATAAAAAAATGTTAGTTGGCCGCGCAAGTGGACGTTAGGAACCCTCTGTAATTAAACTAAACATCATTGATATCTAAACATATGACATCAGCATTTCAATTTCTTTCTTGTGCACTAGATTCTTTATTTATTTATCTCGCTTTCTCAGCCATGCATTGGCATACTATTAAATAAGGGTAGCGCTACATTAGATGTAAAATATATTTGATGTTTCTTGTTCCAGTATGTAACCTTATCAGTCAGTTTATGGTTAGACAGACAGTAGTCTAATGTCTAACTTAGCTAAATTATGTGCCTGCTCCTCTTGGTAATGAAACAACATGATGCACTGGAAGCAGTAAAATTACTACACTTGTCAATTATTAAGAGCTCTCTGAGGAATCACAAGTTTCCATAAGCTTTTTTTTTATTGCTAAATAGTAAACAGTAATTATATATGTATATCTTCATAGTTTTAATCCCAAGTAGAAGATAATTGGTACATACCAGTGGTTTGATTCACACCCACATCATAATGTGGGGACAACCTATTTTCAATCACCACTTTAGTCCTGGGTGATGGTGAGCCCATCGCGATCGCAGCAACACTGCTGTGTGTAGTGTATCTAGGGAAAGGTGAGTTTATATATGTCCTATTAGTCGTAAATTACCAACCTTTTAATTTAGTCCTCAACAAAGTATAAGTATAGTAAGAAAATTACTTATTATGTCAAAACTACTTCTCTTGGTCCCAACTCTTCAGATTCCACCATTCTAATTATTAATGCCTTACATAATATGAGTGTATCCTAGATAAATGAAATTTGTACGTTCAGACACTTGTGTGTGTATAATATTTAATATGCTAATTTAACTTCTGCTTTATTGTAGGGATTGCGATTTACAATGTTTATGTCCAGCAATAATTCTATCAAATCATTGTTTTCATCTGTGATTGATATGTAATCATCTGATGTTTCGTCCAGCCGCACCCTCATTAGATGCTGCAAAAAAACCAATCCAAATATGTAGATAAACATTACTACTACTTACTAAGTTCATAATCATAGAAGTAATTTCTTCTACACTCAAAATGTTATACTTAAATTCTGTAGTAGGGAGAATAATCTTCTTGTTAAAGGTGTGTGTGTGCGGGGGGGGGGCACAACCAAAAGGACTCTGAAATGTTTAAGCATGTTTCTTTTGGGCCAAGTGTGTAAGAGGAAACTGAACCAAATAATCCGGCCGACTTTAAAAGCAAAAAAGGCATGGTCTTACTTTGGTTATTTTGAATAAACAGACTGCAGGGGCGCGCAGAAATCGGGAAAACAATTTAGTTTTCGCGCGAATTAGTACGCTTTTTTTTTCAAGGTGAGAGGTCGCGCGAACATAATTTCGTTTTGAGTGAAACACTGAACGAACGCGAAGTGCATTTAAATGTCCACTTTTTGGTTATATTTGCGACATTAAACAGAATATCCTACCTACTTACAAAGATGTAATGATACATTACAAAGGATGAGACATCAACTAAAACTAAAACCGGCAGTGGAGACCGCGAAACAGATAACTTTAACTATTTTGTGGAGGCGACCACTTTTTTTAGAAATTACAAGTATGGTATAGTACTTTAGGTGAAAATACAAGAATCCTGTAAATGCTTAAAGTATATAATTTGTAATGCAAAACTTACAAAAATCTATGAAGAGGCTAATAGTCTAAGATCCCGATATACAACAACCATCACCAAGATGTTTATCTGATGAAATGTATTTTTTATTTAATTTAACAATCAATAATATATTGCATGTGGGTTGCCTAAAAAATTTCAGTCCAGGATATGATTAATTAAAAATTATATTTTTTTTTTTTTTAACATTTCACTGGTTTGTTTATTAGACAAATTCTATACCAATCGAAAGTATTAAGCCAATAGAATATGCAAAGGTTAGGTTGCCTAATTTATTCCGGTCATAACTCTCGGGTAGCCAGGTATAAACAGGTAAATCAATACTAGCATTTTGCACCGGTCTGAGTATTGAATTAAAATTAAATGAAAATAAGGATTATTTTATTTTGAACACGGTGGTATAGGGTTGCCTGCTAAAAATCAGCCCCGAATTCTGGTTGTCGAATTTTGAAAAGTGAAATATTGCTGCGAGTGAATATGTGCGACTGAGAGGCCATCCCATTCGATAGAAGAGGACACAGCATAGAAGCTGTTTAAAATCCTTCCATTTAAAGAAAGAGAGTGCGCATGCTATTTGTTCTTGAAAATGAAAAGGATAGCGATAGACTCGTATAGGCTGTGTATTATTTTGGAGTAGATTGTCGCTATAGTCACAATTGAAAAAACGCAATTGTTATTGTTGAAAAAAATGCCAAAAAAGTGTTTTTTTGTGTGATTTGGATGATGATGTAATTAATTTTAATGATGAAACTTTTATGACTGTGTATTAAAGTTAGCTTTTCGTAAAAGAAAAAACTTTAAATACAATGTTGTTGAGCTACCCAGTGCGTCACTTGAATTTGTAGTTTATCATACCCCGTTTTATAAAAAAGTAACCATTTTGAATAAAAAATATAACATGGCAGCATTTTATAATAAAGGAAAAGTAAAACCTTTTCAGCTATTTTCAAAAAATGAAAAATATCGAACAGTTTTTGCATCATTAACAGATGCTGCTGATATTTTCATTGATGAAAAAATGAAGACCGTTCAAGAATTTACGGCTAGTATGTATGGTATCATTAACCAACGTGAATGATGCGAGATATCGCATTTTTATGAAAAATAATTACTCTGATAAAAAAGACAGAGAGCAGTTTTAAAAAAAATAAAAGGCTTCGACTTCAACTCCATACCACCATGCTGGATATCATTAATTTAGAAAATTTTACTATTATCGTAAACTCCGTGTGGCTTAATGCAACGGATCCATTATGCGTGAAACTTCAGCCTGAGAACTGCGGTTGCTTTTAGATGAATATTTAAAACCAGTAGGATTCATTGGGGATGATACACCTTTAAAGATAGAAGACATTGTCGAAAGAACTGAAACAGAGAGTGATAACGTAGAAGGTTCCGATGACTTGGAACATGAATAATTTTAAAAAATTAAAAAAAATTGTATGTATAATTTTTTACAATAAACATAAGTTTTTTTTAATTGTTGTTTTTTATTTTGTCTTCTAATAATAAAGATAAAATTTGCAAGGTTAGTATTATATATGTATTACTATAACCTTCTTTTCTACTAAAAGTGTATATATACTTCAGTGTCACATAAAATATATACACACATTACTAATTAATTGATAAAAAAAAATTAAATAACTATTCCTCTATTTTAATAATAAACTACTCCAAAATGATCATCATAGAGGCTTTTATAGGGCAGTTGCTACGTGCAAGTATGGCCGCGTCATCAGCGAAGGTTGCGACAGTAACGTCATCATTCTGTGGGAGGTGGCATGTGTATATTGTGTATAGTACAGGGCCTAACACTGAGCCTTGGGGCACACCGGCCAGAATGTTGTGAAATGTGGAAGTGCATTCATCTTCTTTTATTATATTGACATGTTTAATTAAATATAAAATATGTTTCATCAAATAAACATCTCGGTGAAGGTCATTGTATATCGGGATCCTATACTATAAAGAGTCTTCAGTAAAAATTTAGAAAATTTTTAATTAGAAAGTAATGAATTTGCTTAGAACAAAACAAGCCTTTTTGATAGATCAACGAACCACTCGAAAAATTATAATAGGCAGACTTGACGTAACCGATCATGCAGTTTCCAATGATTATTATCATAATGTGATAGCAATCGGTTGTGATGAGACTGTCATGTAAACGCTGATAAGTTTAGTGAAAAGTCTGTTTATTGCACATGAACGAACTGCCTCTGAGGCACTTAACCATTTATCTTGATTGGTGTACTACGGGGCCTAAGTCTTATACGGGACCACTAGGAAAAGCACTTGAAACCTTGTAGCTGGTAGCTTGTGAGCTACCTGTAAAACAATTTCAACATATCAAAGAGAAGTTGCTGCCAGAAAGGCTGAAGATACACATGACTGTCTCGGCCATAATATCAGGTTTTAGCCTCTAGATACTTGCAAGATGACCTGAAAAATGTTATAGATCCCGTTATACAATGAAATAGCTATTGTGTGCAACCTGAGAGCACTCTGTTTTCCATGATAACTTATAACAGGAACACATGTGTTAACTAGCAGAGCATATTAAAGGCGCGCAGTATGCCTCAACCAACCACATCTAGATTATTTAAAATTTTAATGTGTCTACACATGTACTCTTACGATGCTTTGTTAACTGGCAAGAGTTAACTTAACCACTGTTCAAAAAGAACTTATTATATGAAGAATTTAACTCCATTGTTTAATTGGGAGGGGAAGGCGACCTTATGTTTTTAAGGCTACCATGACTTACTTAAGCTGTAGAATGGGCTGTCAAGTTAACAAAAGGTGCTGCTTTGTGCCAGTGCACAAAAAAGGAAGATTAGGGGTCATAAAAGATAAATTACAATCACGAAATATCATGACAAAATTTGAAACAAAAAGAGATTTTCGGGCTATATGAACTTATTACATTGTTTTTTTAGTTAAATTGTAAAAGTAAATGCATTGATTATCTATTATTTATCATAGCAAACTAAGTAAATTATATTTAATAATATGCCTTAAAGATACAACTTCAGTGAAATCTA
The DNA here is from genome assembly GCA_946406115.1 of Apoda limacodes. NCBI lineage: Eukaryota > Metazoa > Arthropoda > Insecta > Lepidoptera > Limacodidae > Apoda > Apoda limacodes. The sequence continues at coordinate 34,679,500 of OX291542.1, read as the reverse complement.
AAATTTTAAGTACTTAGCAGAGGCAGAAGATGTTATTCTAATTAACTGAAAATTAACAAGGATATTTACTCTACTTAATGGCACTAATCCTCCTCTAAAAAAAATAATAAAAAATTGTTCAAGCATCCGTGCTCCATCCTAATGGTGATACTGTATTCAGCCCATCCCTGTTAGAGCCATTACTAATAAAAATAACTTACTCCTAAAATATTCATTGTATCATCAACAGTGCTTGGGAACATTGACTGAATTAAGCCTTGAAGTTCATTCTTCATTATCTTAAAAAGTTTTTTGGCCTTGTGAACATGTTCTGGCATAACTTCTTTTTCTGATGTTGTTTTAGGTTTAGCTTTATTGGCTATTTCTATCAATTCCTTTAATCTGGAATTAAACATAGTTGAATAGTTAACAATTTGTAAAATATAATAAAATAGGTACCTACTTAAAAAAAATCATTTTATCAATAAAATAGTAAAACCATTAAATTGGAAAGGTAACCTCAAGAAGAGGAAAACTGACAGTGACAAATATCAAATATCTATTACATCTTATATAGGGCTACTCTGATTTAATAATTTCAGAGTGTGCCAATGTATGGTTGAGAAGGGAGATGAAAAGATACAGAATAAACTGCACTAGATTTAATGTCCCTTACATTAAATGTCTCCTATTTTCAGAAAAATATAAAATTAATAACTAATGTTTTAATAAATATGTCTCTGTATATGTAATCACTGGCATTTTTGGTATATGGTATTCTCACACCATTGTAAATTGCCTAATTAGATTTGTCATATAACAACTGCCAATGATCACAGTCTGAGATTCAAAAGGATTAATTAGAAATCCAAAAGATGCCGCCCAGCTGTGTATATTAACTACATCTTCATTTAAGAGGTCAATGCCAGTATAAGAATCCTCAACACCAAAGAGCCAGTATAGTCAGAGGTTGTCTAATCTTACATAATTTGGAATTAAGTGTTAAATAAGAACCAAACAAACTACTGTTGAATAAATTAACATGTTTACAACATGTTTTTGTGACACAAAATGAAATAGTGTTGGATTTTGTAAAAGATAATAATATTGGAATTAAGGTTGTTGTCAAAAGCTAACCCTTTGGTGAACATGAAAAAGTAAATGCACTGTCAAAATAGTGACCAACTCTCTTGTTTGTTTATGTTTAAACCCTAGAAAGAAATATCTTATTATATCTCCTATAGACAGGGTTGCCATACGTCCCGTATATACGGGTCTGTCACCATATTTGAGAACCTTGTCCTGTATTGCTATTGCGTCCATATTGTAATTTCGGTTAAAATGCGCGTCTGCAGTAATATGACTGTCACAAATGGCAAAATATATATATTTTTAAACTTATTGCCAATCTCGAGAGATATCATTTTAAGCATCCCATATCCATTCCCAATAATTATGGCAAACCTACCTATAGATGTAGGTATATACAAGATAATTATGTCTACAGTTAACAAACGGACTAAGCTATATTTTTTACCCCACTGTAAAAGTGAGGGTAAAGTGTTTCTGGTGTATGTATGTAGTTTTCTTTGTTCCCTTCTGTCCAACTCTTCGTTTTCTTACAGTCATACCAAATATCATTAAACAACATTGTGGCCATGACTTTACAGGTTCAGGAGTAAATATGGTTTAGGTTCACTTGTTAATTGCTTTTTAGTTTTTCGGATTTTTTTAATTTTTTATTATGTTCTTTTTTAAACTATTTATATCATGAAAATATAATGGGTATTATAACACTACTATAACTTACCCTCACATTATACCCCACTGTAAACAAAAAAGTACCTTTCACCCAAAGATCTTAAGACCAACATTTGTAATTTTTTATGTTAATCTTTTGTAAGGTACTTATTTCATTTTGTGTACATTTATTATTACTTTCTGGGAAATATTAACCAAATCATCATAAATCCATCCGAGGGATGATTGATTAATATTAAAAATCACCTTAGGAAAATTACACAATTTCTGCTTTCATCACAAATCAAGTATTTGTATAGTGGTTTTAAAATTCATATGCTAGATAACACTTAGATGGGTATTAATTGAAAATTTCTAAACAAGTTTGTGCATTTAATATTTTTTTATCAGAAATTGTTTTGGTAATTTGATCTGGCCACCATTTATATTGCACCATTTTGAGTTGGATTTTGGATTTTATTAACAGTAGCATAGTGTTCATTTTGACTCCTGGTAATGTGCTATATATAAAAAACTATGTATTTTTTTAGTAAATAAATTTATTATTACTTATTATATTTATCATAAACTTATTCTTATTACTTTTTTTTTATACTGTATATATTAGCAAACATACCTTAAAATAAATGAAGAGAAATAAACATAATAAAGTTAGGTGTATGTCCGTTTGTACGCCGCAAGGGCGGATAATTTCCTTAGTATGGGTCGCTTGATGGGTTAAACATAACCTCAAACAACCAATAGTTCGAGTGCAAAACTAAAATAATTTAGCTTTTCTCAACTCCTTGGGTAATCTATCTAGTAGTCAAGATAGTTATTACAATATAAAATTTAGTCATTTGCTGGATGGCCACACACAATTACATATGTCAATAGGCATTCAAAAACCAAAAAAAAATTAAGATTTAGAAGACATGTGGGGACTTACCTAGTATTTTCATTATTTACATCAAGCATAAGGCCTTTGGTATATACTGCTAGCTCCTGTAAATGTCCAGTTTTTTCTTTTAATTCACTTAGAAACTGGCTCGTAATAAGATTTTCATCAGTAGAAATGGGTGTCTCAGACTCTTCAATACTTTTTTTAAGTCCTTCCATATATAAAGATGTTCTTTCGGTAACATTGTCTGGCGTTATGTTTTGAATTTCAACTCTTGCATTGTTATTTATGTTAAGACTTGCTTCCACGCAATTCGATTGAAGTGATTTAATTTCTTGTGACAAAAGATGTAGGGAATCAGAAGTACGTTCTATATTCATACTGAAAATAAATAGAAACGAAGTTAACAAATTGTACTATTTAATTTAAAGAACAAACGGCTAAAAAGACGCCATGTACTTACGTTAGCACTTTATGTTCACTTCAAGAATTGAAAGGGTCAACTTTATTTGTAGTGTGTTATTACATCCCAATAGTGAGGATGATATGGTTTATCACTTGTTATAAATGTATAACTTGTGTGTTTGGTTTACAATCCAAACAAAACTACAACAAGCGTTTGGTTTGGTTTGCGCAAAAAACAAAATTTGAATACTGTCTTTTTTTATTTTAAAAAGTTATGGATACAAGCAGTGTTGCCAGCTTAATGTGCCAAATTCTCTAAGTAATACTCTACTTGCTTATTGACAGGTCAAAAAGTGCTAGATTGCTTTAGGTTTTCTAAATACTATCGATGAACGTCGAATGGACGAACTAGTATAAACGACTACTCTATGTTCAATCGACGCTTCGACTTTTTTTTTTTTTTGACGGACTGACTGACTATGCAGTTGGCTGTTTCAGTAATTATGCTTCACCGGGCTTTTTGGGGCGAGACTCTGAAGAAGCCTCAGCCAATACAGTGCCCAACGCTCAAGGGCTCGCCGCGGGGAGAGCCTCGGCTTGGATTGTCGCTCTAGGGGGTGTCCCTTCGACTGGCGTGACGCTCGAATCCGAAGGTGAGTCAACGCCAGGAGGGGAGTTCCCCGTTACGCGGGTGTGGTTGCGATTGAGTGGGGGCGAGAAGCGCCCCGGCACTCTTTGATACCTCGTGTATCCTTGCCGGCGCCGACGAACGCTGGGGACGGTGTGATTAGGGGTGGTCGTAGAGACTAATCTAGCTATCCGGACAGCGACATCGTGGTCCAAAAAAGCGGACTGCCAGGTCTTTGAAATATTGGGGAATCGTGGAGAGCTCAACGCTTCATTTCCGAAACCATTCGCCTAGGGCGGCGATAGCGGGTTGGAGTCTCTTAGTGATTGGACTCACTTGCCTATCGGTGGTATAAATAGCGGTATCGTACGCAAAGAGGGCTAATTGGGTACCTATCGTTTTAGGGATGTCGTTTGTGTACAGAAGGTACAAGATAGGGGCGAGCACGGACCCTTGTGGGACTCCTGCTTCTATGGGACGGGGGGAGGAGAGAGTGCTTTCAACTTTATAGCGAAAGCTACGGTTCGACAAACAGTCTCGTATGATGAGCAGGAGACGGTCTGGCAACTGAAAGTTGTACAGTTTATAAATTAAACCGTTGTGCCAGACTTTGTCGAAGGCTTTCGCTACATCGAAGAAGACAGCGCCCGTGTAACGGGGCTTACCTAATACTGGTTGGAAGCTAGTGAGAACTTGTTCCGTGATATGGACTTAGTGGACGTACGAGTGTTTGGCTTGGAAGGTTTCGATTGTCTACAGTCTATGAATGAACTAATCGAATTTGTAGACGGCTAAATGAATCAACGATATACGTATCGACGCCACATACGAAGAGAAGAACTGGACGTAGTAGAATAATAGAAAAAATCGTTCGACCTTCCGTCGTCGTCGGTTGACATGGCTCTATGGTCAAATTAATTTGAAAATTCTAGTTGGAGTAAGTTAGGTCCATTAGCTTTTTATTCTTAAATTAAATCTAAAAGGATTGTGCAGATTTAATAATTTGGCTACATTGAATTATTTTTTTGACAGTTTTTGACGAATTACACTGAAGGTTAGTATAGTTTAGACATTATAATTAGGTATTATGATTGCGTAGGTAATCTATGTTTTGTTTCTTTGTGTACTGGTACTCGATGTTAATTGTATTAAATTGTTAAAATGTTATGTTAGTAAACATTTAATTCTATGTAAATAGTTTTTTAATTCAAGCTACAAATACATTACTGTGTCGTGTCGTGTGTGTTAATTATTGTGCAAAAAAATCAAGCTCAGAAATCTACTAAGTACTTTACTTTACTAGTCCATCCTATAGTTAGTTAAGACAAATGCACCGTCGAACTACCTAACCTACACTGTCGCTTGCCAAGCAATACAAAGTCTACGTAAACTAGAAGTTAACTCGACGACTACTCGATATATTCGACAAGTCACAGGTTAGACTAGTCCACAAATTCAACTAGTCCATCAACTAGTCGATGATCGAAAATGGACGGACTAGTTTCGTTTATGATAAATACATCGCCGACCCATCTCTACTAAATACCTATATATAAAAAAAATGGTATGGTTGTAAAAATAACTATTAATATTATAAGGTGTACTTAACGGAGCAAAGCAGTATATACTTTACCTCGGGGTAGAGTTTAGGTACTGCTTTAAAGGTCGCAATACCATCTGGTTGGTCCGGCCACATTTTGCAAGCGTCCAAAGGCTATGGTGACCGCTTAGCAGCAAGTGGGCCGTATGCTTGTTTAGCATCTTTGTCATATAAAAATGTTACTTATTACTTCATACTTTTCATTTACACAACCACACCCAACGCAATTTTTATAAAGTTTTATTTTTCCTAAATTTTAACAGTTTATGGTCGCCAAATTTATTTAATGCCGTTGTTTTTCGGTGTTTTTGACAGTTTATGGCTGCCATATTTGTTTTATGACGATGCACTTCCGTAGTCAAGAAAGGTCTTACTACACCTCATCTAGCAAATTCCATCAAACCTAAACGGCTACACGAAGTTCCAAAGATTTGGACATACTTACAAACATACTTCCCTCCTTTGGAGTCGGGTAAAAAAAAAAAATCGAAAATTTTTCTATTATTGAAAAATTGATCTTTTTGAATCGATTCTTCCGAATCACCACCCCTGTTAAATAAGGGTTATCGTATTAAAACAGGACAAATGTAGCAGTGTTTATACTTCCTTTATATATGACTCACCTTTTATAAGTTTATATTTCCCCCAGTTCCTATTCTTTTGAAACCCATAGTACATACATGATAAGTCGCACTTAATCTGCATTTTTCAACGTCAAGTAAATTCAATATTTGATTTTTATGCATGATGTTATGACTGCATTACTCAATACTATCTTAAGTAACCGAAATTTGACGAAAACCCAAATCGCCAATACCATACAAATAAAAAAATACACTATATTGGAATCTTAAAAAGTCTCTCTTCTTAATTACACTAAAACCGCCTAAATAAGTACCTCTTCGACTAAATAATTATTTATTATCACTGTAGAGTGACTCAATTATAATAATTGTACCATAAAAAAGATGCAAAACAATACCCACATTAACTTTTAAACTTACATAATCATCATCATCAATGTTTTACAGCTGTATTGAAATTAAAAATATTTTTTTTAATTTTTTAAGAAATCAGTTAAATTCAGATAATTTTTGGTGCAGATTTTTTTATACTAAGTAAATGCTTAATATAGATATATTACATTACTGCAGCGGCCCGCAAACACAGCATAACCGGGCATAACAGAGTCCGGTTATACTCAGTTGTAACCAAGGCTTTTATAGTTCTTTTCTCAAACATGCCAATAAAAAAACTTACTATACTAACAACTATATTGACAATAATAATAATAATAGTTTAGGTAATTTTGCCGCTAATTCACCGCGTTCAAATGTCGATTTCTTTTTACTTTTTTAAATTCATTTGATAGCGCATTCTTTTTGTTTTGCCAGTCTGAAATTTAAATTACACTGGATGAGTTATCTCTTTATTTATCAATGTTGTTCGGGTTTAATAAGGTTCATTTCATTTTCAAATTCCATATTTGACCGCTCGAGCGGATGGATAAAACATTGCGGGTCGCTCTCTGATACTGTACTGCAGGTATGATTTATCCTAAAGAAGCTTGTAAAGCGTTTGAAAACTATGGTTTTTGCCCGCGCATTAAAACAAATAATTTTAAACTCTTCTAACTTCGTTAATTTTTATCGCATAACTATAAAACTTAATTAAAACTAAAGTTTAGCTGAGATTTTTGTACGAACATATAAAAAAATATCTATTCAGTGCAACGTGTTTTAAATAAAAGAAGTTGTTAAATTGCTTAATATAAGGGATTTATAAAATATCATTTTACCATCATGGTACAAGTTAGGAAACTAGTAGTGTATTATCTGGGCATAAAATAAACTATTTGACTTATGGAGGACAAGGCCAACAGTCTTGAAATGGTCTATGTTCTTAAAGGTTTTAGTAGGTAAAAGTGTTCAGATGTGGATTTAAGGGGCAGGAATTCCTTGAGGGGTTTTTAAGGGCTTTAAAAAAAGCTCTCAATAATTTAAATAATAGTAGGTTTATTTCGGTAAGGATTGGCAAGTGGCAACACTGTTTTTAATGTGGTGTTAAAAAGCTAAAAATTAGCACCACGGGGCATAACCAACGTGATTTCATTCAGTCATTCAGTCTTGAGTAGATCTTCAGAACAAGGATTTTTATTTATAACCTCATAATGCCTAATTGCGTTATAAAGGGGTGTAAAAATTATAATCAAAAGTTTAAAAAAATGCATGGTGTTTCATATCACCGGTGAGTACCTAACTAAAAATGACTTGTTCTGTGCTCATACAATATTTTCCTAACAACCAGCAGTTATGTGTTTATCCGTAAAATCCTGTTGACTGCCAGATAGTTTTGATTAGGTAAACATTTATAGCTAAAATTTATCTAGATTTTGAGGTTAGAATAACTTGAAAACACATTTATTTATAATCCAGCCGTGGAAACTAATAATGTATGGCCACTATTGAGAACACCCTAATATTGCACAGGCAATAATTACAGCTCCGATAATCCGTGTACAGTACTGATTTAGAAATTATTGGCTAGCATTATTACTTATACGGTATTAGTCCGCACCAATATTGACTAGCCTTATTATTCGTGTCAAAGTTAAAAAAAACTATAAATGGATTACAATTAAGTTGAACAATTTGTTGTCTGATTAACAATGTGACATTAATTTCCTAAGAACTTGATTAAATGATTTATTAATAACAATGGCATGCACCGTTTGAGTTCACTAAATGTTTTGAAATAGAAGAATATAAACCTGTGTTTCCATCGGTAAGTCAAACTTATCATTATTGTGAGTTTAAAAAGTTAAATTGTAAATGTCAGGTTCAATTCTACTAAGAGATACTAAACATAAGTGCAAACATATTTTTAACGTTACTTTTTCAAGGAGACTGTGGTAAAATAAATTAAACTGGCATTTTTATCATTACAAGTACAGTGCGGTTTCAGAGAAACTTCCTCCCGCGAACGCTTAAGTTGTGTAATGAGCTCCCTGCCAAGGTTTTCTGCAAGGACTACAGTATGGAGTTCTTCAAGAAAGAAGTTATTAGATTTCTGAAGGGTCGGCAACGCGCAAGTGATACCCCTGGTGTTGCAAGCGTCCATAGACTACGGTGACCGCTTACCATCAGGCGGGCCGTAGGCTTGTTTGCCACCTTAGTGGTATAAAAAAAAAAAAAAAAAAATTTTAGGGCATATTGTTACAGTTGGATCCCGATGAATATCGATAACTTCTTTCTTCTAATAATTTAATTATTGAGTTATTGTATTATTATTATTATAATTATTGTGTTATTGCATTTTTAAATTACTAATTATTAAATCACTAAATATTCAAACTATTGGATTGTTAACTTAATGAATTGTTATACTACTATATGTTATATATGCTATTAATTGTTACATAATGTTAATTTTTATATAATAAATATTTTTTAACTTAGTTGCAAATGCTTTGGGGCAAATCTGTCAGTTTATTTATGTTTTATAAAAAAACAAAGAAATAAATGAACTTTGATAATTACTTTTTCAATTTTTAGGTTTCCCAGCGATCTGAAATCAGAATAGGAATATATCTGAAATGTAAGAAAAGGCAATAAATGGGGCCAACAATATTTCCAAACCAGTAATTATTATAGCAGTACAAAATATACTATTATAGATAAAACTATTAATTAATTAGTGAAATGTAATTTTACATTACACAACTAAGTAATTATGTAAATAAAAACTTTCTTTTTTCAAAATATCTAAGCGTTTTATTTTTAAATACTACTTATGACTAAAAAGGCTTTTTATAAAAATATGCCACGATTTTGAAATGGACGATGGAATGAAATTATTTTTCAGAAATAGAAAAGTTAGAAAACTACATACAGATTTATCTTGTAAAATTTAAAATAAAAACGTGGGATGGGATGCAGTTTCATACATTCCTCCAGAAGGAAAGGTCCCTACTTTAACACCTTCATGATTGGTAATTCTGCAATATAGGAAGCAGAAGTCATACGCGATCTCGGTGTTTATATTGATAATAAACTCCGCTTTCACACGCACGTTGATAAATTAGCCACAAGAAGCTTCAAACTACTGGGTTTCATTTTACGTAACTGCGGGGCTTTCAAATTGGTTTGAAGCAAAATAGTCATTTTCAATGCTTTAGTTAGGACTTGTTTAGAATAGTGCAGCATAGTTTAGACTCCTTACTATGAAATACACAAAAAGCGTCTACAATCCATTTAAAGAAGGTTTCTTTGGCATTTAACTTACTAGTGTGGCATGGCTAAGTCTACTCATATACAGCGCGCACCTAAAATACTTTAAGTTTATTAGCCTTGAAAGTCACGAATGAATTTTAATCACTTATTTTTATACAAAACAGTAAATATTTACTTCGACTGTCCCTACCTACTTGGTCAAATAAATTTCAAAGTACCTCCAAAAGTCGTCCTTCTAGATACTAGCCTTTGATAAGGCATTCAGATCAAATCTAGGACATTTATCTTGTGTTATCAGGATGCAACTACAATATTATCACGTATATTTACAAATAAAATAGATTATTTTGTTCATTAAACGAATTAAGAGCCTAAGTGTTTAAACTTGTTTCACCCATTTTATAACAAAGAAGTTTCCTTCACCCGCATAATTATTAATTAAGCACATTACATGCATGTTTTTTCTTTTCTTTTTATTTTCCTTTAAATTTATCACCTTATATGTACTTGGAATTAAGTGTGCACGATTTTCTCAATTTTTATAAAATTTGTGTAAAATTTTCTTTATTTTTGTAATTTTTGTATCATAAGTCTACGTCTTACATAGTGTTACTGTGAATGTCGTGGCAGCCTGCAATTAAGGTAGCACTTAGTAATTTATTCCTTAACCATAGTGATAATAATGTAATTTGTGAACACTTTGTTGTTTGTCCTTAAATAAATAAAAAAATACAAATATTTTATTAGTCATCCTATAGGAATTACACTGTCCCGCTGGATAAAAAGTATTTTTTGTCTTTTTCCAACCCACAGAATGTATCCGATGTATCTATGGTTTTAATGGTGGAGCAATAGGCTCCATTTTTTTGAGGAAGTTGGACAAATTAACAAACAAACTTTCGAATTCATAATATTAGTACGATTTACCTATTTTTCTATTGGTTGATACAATTTATCGATAACAGACAACCCTATGGGTTATAATTCTATAGCAAGCATTGTATAGTCATAATGGCGACATCCTTTATGTTTTGACCCACCAGAGAGAATGTCTATCTCTTTTTGTCCCGTTAAGACTTTTTTTGGTGTGACCAAAGAGATACATACATACTAGGAACTTGATAAATACAATCCACCTATAGTGTTATTTATTTTTGATGAGTGTAAATGTACTTATGGTTGAAGATTTCCCAAGTATTTTTGAACAAAATATTATGCAACCAATCCGTAACCAATATGGTGACGTATCTTGGACAAGAAATTATTATAGGTGGGTTTTGTTTAAACATTTCAACGCATTATGTACATTTATTTGTACACATTTAAAGCATTGAATATACCTTCATAACAATTTGTTAACCTTAACTGACACCACTACATTGCAGCCGCTCAAACATGTAGCCTAGAGATGGGAAAAAATTACGATATAATATACTTTTAGTCGTTTAAATATACTATTACAATAAATTAAATACTGCACTATTGCATCATGAACCAAATTTTTGTCCAAAGTAGTAATTCAACATTGCCCATTGGTTTTTTATAGCTTGTGTTTTTCAAATCTATCAATTCATCATATCAATCGTGTCAATTATGTCAGCCTGATACTAAATCGGCTACTTTCTACTATAGCACCGCTCGTCATTGGCAGGGAATTCACTCTCACACGTTAGAACCGAAATGGTCGCGGACAGTGCGGTTTCAGAGAAACTTCCTCCCGCGAACGCTTAGTTTGTGTAATGAGTTCCCTGCCAAGGTTTTCTCTAAGGCCTACAGTATGGGGTTCTTCAAAAAAGAAGTTATTAGATTTCTGAAGGGTCGGCAACGCGCGAGTGATGCCCTTGGTGTTTCAATCGTCCATAGGCTACGGTGACCGCTTACCATCAGGCGGACCGTAGGCTTGTTTACCACCTCAATGGTATAAAAAAAAAATCATCAATGATAATCCCCGTATCCCGTAATGCATGGATTATTATACAGTATATTCCAGGGATCCTAATTACTCGTCTGACCATGTCGGCACGCGACAATATTTTAGGTACAGCCAAAAAGCGTTGCATTGGATTGCATGGACCAATAATTGAAAGCCAATTATATTGTACACAAATTATAGGTCGTAGATTACCTAGTCGCGCAAAATAGAGACGCTGCCTGTGTTACCAGACTAACAATTAACAATGGAGTGGTTCTTAGTTCAATGCGTTTGATAAACACTGTTCGTTTTCGATACCTTATCGTTTTATACGTAAATCATTTTCCGTCATATGTGCTGGCTAAGTCATTAGAAAAGGATAAGGAAGTCATCTTTGGATAAGGTATAGTGCAACAAACTTTTCGGACCCGCTGGCCAAAAGTCAAAAATAATTAAATGGAAAATTACAAGGACCCTAGCGCAGTATTGCCAGTGATGGATAGTCAAATACAACATGAGACAGCTTGAAAACTAAAATCACGAGAAAAGTAACATTATCTTCTTTTATGTAGGAAACTGCACTTAAAGTGTAATATGGCACTGTATTACCTCCTTTCTTATAAATAAGTCTTTTGCCTTAAAAGCAAGAGTGTGATGAGTATTTATACCAAAAATCAAAAAAGTTCCCGAAAGATAATCACTCATAATTTCCCCTTTCGTGCTGCTCCTCACTAAATTGTTTTTTTTTTTCTATTTTACAGGGTTGCGTTCAAAAACGAGTATCTTAAGTAAAAAATGACGTCATCGGGTTCCTAACTCTACCCTATAGTTTTTGAACGGCTAACCGAGTTACATCTGTTAAGTTTTAATCGATGTTTCCACTTTTAGGAATTTCGCCCTTGTAGGGGCATTTTTTTTATTTGAAATACCTTTGTAAGGCCTACGGAACACTAATATGTATAATCAAAACAAAAGAATTCACCAGTTTCAAATAAAGTTTTAGGCTATTTTTTTGACTTTGAGTGAGAACAAACTAATAATTTCCTTTTTGCTTTTTTGAATTAAGTTTTCATAAACTAGGTGGGAACTTGGTGAATTCTTTTGTTTTGATTATACATATATTTTTATAAAACTTACCATTATTATTAAGTATATTATAATACTATTTATTTATCAGTATGTTAACAATGTTTACCTTTTTGTAGTTGTAACGTTGTGTTTGCATTCTAAACACTTGAATCGCGGTTTAATTTATTGTTAGATTTTATGTTGACAAAAAATAAAATGAAAATAGGAGCATTTCTAAACAGCTAAAATTTACGGCTAAAATCAATATTTTAAAACTATGTTAAGGCATTTAGGGTTATGCACTAAAGATTCTTAGAAAAAACTGAACCCTAGTAGTAGTGTGGAAATACTTAAAAATCTTTTATTACTAAAAAACTCCAAATACAAAAGTCATAGAAAAATACTTAAATACAAAAACAAACAACAAAATAATTTACTAATTTTCTTAATACAGAAACATTGCTTTGACCATTTTAATCAAATATGGCCGCCTACTCCGACGAACCCGCGTCGAGTACGGTTCACTTGAGCTAACCCTAGGGTAACAACTCTACGCGTTTTTGAACGGATTAGGGTTGTAACTCAGTTAGTTTATGAGGGAGCCGTTCAAAAACCGACTGAGTCGAGTAGAGTTATGACTCGAACCGTTTAAAAACAAACTGAGTTCCAACCCGATGTCGTTCAAAAACGTGTAGAGTTATTACCCTAGGCTACGTTCAGTTTCAACGCCGTGTGAATGCACCGTATCGTTCAATAAGTCGTCGGGCGATCGCACTAATCACACCGTGAAATAGGAGGGAGAAAGTCGCACTTTGACAGCTAACGAGAATTAAATTTTATATTCAATGTTACTAAAGCGACTATAGGTGATAAAAAAACCATTGCTATTAATCGTAATATTATTAACATTGTAACGTGACAACTTGTGCCTTTCACTTTTTATGTCTGTCTCTCTCGCTCTTAGGCGGGCTAACAATGCCGCGTGCCTCTCACTCGCTCTCATTGTGAGCGCATAACGTGAGCGGAGCGTAACGCAGTTTCTTGAAGTGTCACCCGGCAAACCAATTTATAAGACGTTGTCACGTCAAAAGTACTTTTTGTTGAGTGACTAATGAGATAAGATGATAGGAGGAGACAATAACACAATTATTGATAAATAGAATCTTTTTAGAACCTTAATTTACATTGACTGTTTTGCAACCTCGCGGTAATTTTCAAACCCCTGCTATTGTCAAAGCCGTTCAGTTTCAAAAGTCACGTAAATCGGACCATCGCCGGGCGAAAGACAAACGGCGATAATCACACCCAAAGTGAACGTAGCCCTAGTGTTTATTCAAGTGAACCGTAATCGACGCGGGTTCGACGGAGTTGGCAGCCATATTTGATAAGAAATATCAAATTGTTTCCGTATTTAGCAATTAAATGAATAATTGTATTATAAATAAGTTTTATTTTTTAATATATTTTATCATTTTTGTGTGGTAATTGTTATGTCTTGGTTTAATTTTTATTGAATAATGAACCTTTAAAGGTTTTTAAACAGTGTTTCAACTTCACTATTAGATTCTAATCTGAATCTTAATCCTCAAATGAGTCTTTTAATATCCATGGTTCAGGACGTAATCTATAACTGTTGGCTGTGTGTAAAAAAATACAAAACCCTTATAGTCAATTTTTTTTCTGTGAAAATGATTAAATTTAAATGACTATTGAAAGCAATAAAATTAAATGCATTTCGAGTGTTTTAAAATGAGTATAACAAATAAAAAGAGGTACACGATGTATGAAAATACAAAAATAGTTGCTATGGGACTCACGACAATCAAATCAAATAAAAAAAACGAGTTGCACTCCGGGAGTGCCGGCAGAAGTGAAAACCTTTACACACGATTCGCGCTTAACACTCAAATATGTCACAAGACATGTCTTTGACATTGTCAAGAAATAATAATGTTTGTTTATTTACTTTTTTGACGTAGTATATTTGACATCGCAATCTGACATAGAATTAAAATTCCATATCCAACCTTCCTGTACCACTCATAATCGCGAATACTAAAAATAAAAATTATAATAGGCGTGGCATTACGGTTTCCGTCTTACGAATTTCCACGATTAGGACACGTGACTTGACGCGAGTTTATCATTTTTTACCCATACCAAAAAAAGTGCACAACGCCGCTAAAGAAGTTTTCACATCAAAAAAAACAAAAAAGCCCATCATACACGGAGCGAGAATATACATTTTTATAAATTATAATTAGGCATATTACGATATATTTTCTATAGTAATCTTTGAATGACCCCAAACGTAGCTATAAATATATTTCAGTTTTGTATATTTTGACATATTTAAATACCTATATTATAGCTATATATGTGTATAACTCCTATATTGTTGACCTGTAACGTACAATACTAAATAAAGTGAAATATTTCCACTTCATTTCCAAAAATATATAATAGCCTCAAGCACACTCACTCACTCACATACTCCAAATATAACAACATTAGCATTTGGCCCCGAAAGAAGGCGCAATTTCTTGAAGTGGGAACACTGATTCGATTTGACAAATGCAACTCGGTCAGCCGTTCAATAACTTTGGGTAGAGTTGATAACCCGATGAAAATAGTAGTAAAAAAAATCATATCCAAGTATAAATTCTTATCTCATAAACAATTACAATACAATTCAACTTATTATATGGACATCTGTTTTTTTAATTTATAAGAGAGTTTTAGAAAGATTTTTTTTTAGTAATTACCTACTTCAAAACTTACCCAGTTCAATGATTATTTTGTAGCAAATAGTTTTCTTTAGTAATCGTATTCTTATTGTGTAGAGAACAACCTTCTTTCGAGCACAGTTTCATGTGCACAGAAAGTAGAGCTAAAAACAAAAGAAAGGGTCTGTCTGTACCTACCTTCTACCTAAGTACGTTACATCACTCCCTATATTTATTGTTGCCAGCACCAACCAACAAAATTGTAGTGTTTTTATGGAACATCCAATTGCGTAGTGGCAAAGTATAAGAAAAATGAATTTCAGTAAGTTTGAATTGCGCTTTGAGCACGTCGCACTATGAAGGTATTTATTTCTGTTAAAACCTTACTCACTTAAATTGGGGGGCATTTTAATATATATTGCAAATATTTTTCGCAACCGTGCGGTAGGCGCGGTCCTGATAGCTAGGTCGAGATCTCGTAATATCGGATGATATTTCCAAGAATATGATATCGGTATTCCAAGAGCTCAATACCAAAAAATTCGGTATTACATATAAAATATTCCAAGGCGTTGTTATTAATTATACTTGGGAATCAGGTTGTTTTTGGACAGTTCTCATTATTATAACTTATTCACTGATTTTTCATTATGTTTTTAGTTCATGATCTTTACATATTATAATATGAAATTGTTTGAGAGCTTATTAGTCATGGTATTACTTGCAGTTGCACCTCAGTTTCAGTGGTATGAAGTCATAATGGAACCGCGGGCAAATTTGGCATGGAGAAAAACGTCAAGTGTGAATCGTTTTTTTTTTACAATTGAGGAGTTGCCGTTGAAATCCTACACTGATGACCGAATTTAGGATGAAACCGCGGGCAAAAGCTAGTATTTTTATATTATGAAAATATACCGAAACCACAGTATACGCAAAAGTTCCGGTAATCGTGGCTTCAAGATGCCGCTTTTAAATTCCTTTTGTTTTCTTGTTTTTACAAAATTTACTATCATCAAATGACTTAACATTTCTTTAATTTTCATTTAAAATTATTTTTTCATACAAACTTATAATTTTGTTTTCATATAATTTAAAAAATCTGGTGGTTTTAGGCATCTAGTGGGCTTGCAAAAAGTTTGTTGGCAACACTGTGCTGTACTCCACTCATTGAGGGCGCGTTCGTTTTGGCATTTGATAACGCCAGTTTTGCCATCGACACCTATCGTTCCTGTAGCATTGAAACATTACTAAAAAAAAAATTGTTTGCAAAACGAACGGTTGACGTACACACACTACGATGAAACATACACACACTTGGTAGTGTGTGTTGTAAACAATAAATATGTATAGGCAGTTTGACAGTTTACATAAAAACCCGCCTCCAGACAAACATTACATTTATCGGTGGCAAAAGTGACAAAAATAACAAAAATATCGTAAACGAACGCATGACAGTTTGTTACACATGATACTAAATTTATAGATTAACTTCTGCCGCAAATGTAGCCTTTCCTTCTCATAACTACAAAATCATACAGTTTGATCATTGCTATTAAAGTAGGTACTAGGGCATGAATATCGGAATCTCGGAATATCGTAACTCCGGAATCTCTGGTCCAATATCGTAATTAGTTAAACTTGGATTAAATAAAGCGTGAATGTTGCCAGCCCACGCTTTTCTGTTCGTGAAATGTAATGTTGTCTCATTAACTCTTTATCTAGCAGTTAAAGAGCTATTATACGCAATTTCAGACATTGCGTTAATGATTTGGAAGTGATTAAATAGGCTATATTATATTGATAGCAGGAGTACTACACTAACTTCATAGATTCGAAATATCTACTACTATCGTCTTAAGTAGACAACACATTTCCCAATAACTTGAGAAGAAAATGGAGAAATGTTATCATTTTGATATTTTAGGATTTCTTATAAACCTATGTTCGAAAATAGAGAAGACTATGAGACTATCGAAGACAGTAATACACGTATCTTACATCATTATTGGCTCTCAGTGTAGAAAATGAGTGAGTTTTCTTATCAGCGGGATATTTTTATGTCAGGATTTAAAGCTAACTTTCACACGAAATTCCTGAATTTTAACAATGAGCAGGAGTCAAAGTTACCTTTTAGATAAAATGCCTTCAGATTTTTAAGAAAACACTACATTCATAGAACGCGCGGGCGATAATGACATATGAAACCTGTACTGTGCGCGCCGCGCGCGCTCTACGTACTTTATCTATCAAGTATGTTATTAAGTGTGTATAAAAGCGCCATCGGTAGTTCAAGATATGAACTACACGCCGAATTACAAGTTTTAACTTCAGCCAATACTTTTTAATTCATAAATTGTTTAGAGGTGTTTTTTATACCTATGTTTCCGTCATTTCAATTCTGTTTTTTTTTTAATATTTACTCGTAAATGTGATGAAAAACATTCTGTCACGGGCAATACAGAAATTACAAACTCGAGTCATTAAAGCCTGCCCTCAGCCTTAGCCTTATAAATACTCTCTCGTTAGTATTTTTTTCCTTATCATCTTTACTTGTACTTGATCTAATTGTTTCGAATTGTTCATTATTTAATTAATGTTGATTTTGAGTTTTTATAAAAAAAAAGATAGTTTTTTAAATATAAGAGCTGGGAAGGAGATCCTACGAACCCACGAACAAAAGAATGGTTTTCAAAAAAAAGTGTATATTAGTAGTTTTATTCTCTTTTAAGTCGAGTTTAAGACCTACCGTTGAACATGTATGAACATGGACCTGTTGATGAAGCAAAAAGAATGTGCCATGATCGTAGCAGGTAAAAGTTATTTAGGAAATCCTCTTAGAAACAGGCGTGATGTTATGTATATATTAACTAGTTCGTGATTTCATTCTTGGTTATTTTACTAAGTTGATTTTGAGTTTTTTTAATAATTTTTAGAGTGGTATAATGACAAACTTGATATTACATGTTATTATACATATAAGTCGTAAGATAATATTATCTCTCTTAGTTAATTTATGCTTATATCTTTTAGTAAAATGCTATAAGTTTTATGTTGTTTTGATTATTTAATCATCATGAGCTTTAGCCATGAGTGTATAAAATTGATAGCGATTATTAAAACGCTAATTTTCGACCGAGCAAACAGTTATCTTTAATATATAACTTAACCAAGTAAAGTGTAACTTATCTATTGGGTCGGATAATAACATTTCTATGATCATTCTCGACAACGACACATTAGGCTAGAGGTTTAAGGACGTCTGTTTGTTTTTTATATTGATTTTGAAATATATGACATCTAATATCGGAATTGAAAAACGTCCGATATTACATGCCCTAGTTGGTACATGCTAATATGCCACTATAAGGCAATGCAATGCACTCGACGTGATATAGTATATATGTGAAATAAAAAAATTAGTATGTAAAAAGCGTCAATTTTTAAGATATTTTGCATTGATTTTTAGTTTTAGTTGGACTGTGTCTAAACATGGCATAAGGATAAAGACACAACCAACGTTTTAGAGCTCTTTCATATAAAATGAAGTAATTTTAAGAAACTTTTGAAAACACATACCTATTTTAAGGGTGTAATTTTACCTACATGTTCACACACACTAAACCACATTTTATTCACTTTCATCAGAATTACAAACTTCAGATCTGAGCATTTATAGATATTGCTTTGTATCGTTGCTATCAGTAGAGCATGCAATCTCGGAACCATTTTCAATTTCGGTATTATTTTCGGTATTGAAACTCAATCTGGGACTCTCGGTATTAAGAATTTTTCAGTTAATTCAAAGGTATTTAAAAAAAAAAAGTCTAAGACTCCTAATCGAAGACAAAAATTGACTATAACACATACATTGTGTGTGGTGTGTGATAAATCGTAATAAAATTATTAGTGAATTAAACCCACTAAACTAGTAAACTAGGGGTTCGTCGTGAATTTATCCACGGATGTTATTGGGATAAAAAAATTGTAATAAAACATAACTTAAGTATATCTATGATTAAAGTAATGAATTAAGTTTCTATTTTAATTACCTAATAAAATACAAATAAAGCAAAAAAAAAAATAGTTTAAAGTATCCTACATGTCAATATATGACGCAGTCTTTCTTTATTCATTTTGTAGAGGAAAATAATATATACTATGGCATGAACGTGGCTCAAGGCGAATTGCTTTCTAAGTACCGGTCAAATGACTGACGTATAGCTGAAGGTAAATTGCCAGAACAGTATTAAACATACTCGAATCAAAGAGAATATAATATACTACTCGAATACTGACGTAAAACAAGGAGGAGGTGCTATGTTCGACGCTGATATTTTTTTATTTATCAATGCTTAGGTTTGTAAAGTCGAAATTCTCTTTCAGAAGCATCTGTCTTCAATGGCGTTAGCAAAGAGACGGGACAATATTATTGCTACCTAGGTAACGGTGACAGACAACGCGCTTGCGACGATTAAAGAAGTATTTTAGAAACTCTAAAAGATTACAATTAAATTAGGTAATTATGAGAATTGGAATTGTCAAATAATTACATTAAAACACATTAGGCCTTTCGTCTTAGAACGAAATAAAATTAAAACATGATAAAAATTAATCAATCAAAATTGAGCATTTCAAGATAAAAGTATAAAGTTTTAAGTGACGTACATGTAAGCTAAAATCTAGATAGTCAAAGAAACCTAAATCGGCTTCGTAATATAATATATACCTTCCTAGATAGTTACAGATAGAGATACTTACAGAGTGCACATAAGGACGCTAATTTTATAGCGTTGTCTGTATCATCTTTTTCTATATTTGCTGTAAACGGTTGTATCGTATATTCAGCAAAAGTCATAACAATGACAGCAACTTCCGCAGGTCTCAAGATCATAACATAAATCCAGGCGCAAATAAATGAAGGCAGCGGTCCCCAAAATTTGTGTAGCTTTCCAAAAGCTTCTTGAAAATATGAATATTCAGCACCAGACTTCCCAAGTACGGTGCCTAATTCAGCGAACGATAGAGCTCCTGAAAATATAGTAGCTTGTTAAAAATATAAAGTAAGTAGGTACAGGATTTTCTATAGCTATATGTTTTAGCCTTGAGTGCATTTGTCAGGTCACCTTTGTAGCAGCCCCCGATCTAAATTTTTAAAAAGGCGGTGCAAAGTGCCACTTTGCCGCCTTTTAGGCACATTTTATAACGTACTGAACTAGCTGGTGACTTTCTGCCCGCCTCTAGTCTTCGCCGCCCAGGGCAATTGCCCCTTCTCGCACCCCCTAGATCCGGGGCTGTTTGTAGAACAAAATTACATACGTATTGGTTTTGCAAAACAAATGGTTGATATAGCGCTTTAAGGTGTATCCGAGCATATTTTTTTATACAAACTGTGTTATACTTACGGTTACTGTTACGAGTACACTTAATAACTTTAAATATAGATATTGTGCTACTCAAAACCTATTATTATTATCATAAAGCGCTATTTACCTCAGTCGCAAAATGCATATTAATTCATAAAATTTATAAAAATATAATAATTAACAAACAAAGTTTTTATCGAATTTATGAAATGAATAAAATTAACTACACTCTTTATTTCATAATTCTCTGTCATTGCATGATTACATATCGTCGCTGTGCGTGCAATACCGCGGAAGAGCACTTTGTAAAAACCGCGTATCTGCGTTTTCGCGATTTTACAGGAAGAAGAAAAAACTTAATATCTTAGTCATTTAACTACATTTTGCTGACTGAATTCTATCGCTACTAGTTTGGGGCTTACTTTATGGAGAAATAGTGTAAATTTATCCGTAACTACCGTTAATTCGGTGTAAAATCACTTACGCGGTTTTGTTGCAACACATGTTAGAAAAAGTAGTATAGTATCAGTAAGTACGCGGGTTTGTAATGGAACATTTTTTATAGAAAACATTATTAATTGTGATAAAAAAAAAAACAGAAAAACTTTCTATTATTGCTAGTTTACAGTACATCTGTTGCCAAAGAAATTTTAGCTGTTGCTGACTACATATGATATGCTATTTTCAAAAATATAAGTAAAAGATTTTTATCAGCTCTAGTTTCTGAGTTTCAGCTATGTAGGTATAAAACAGAAAAAAACATGTATTTACTAAGAAAAACTTTATTAAAAAAAATTATTAATCATTGAGTTCTAAAAAACTTCGTTTTAAAGCTCTTCTCTGATGTGTAGACTTTGGAAAATGACGTATTAGCGACCAACAATAGTCAGACATCATATTTGTATCCCAGAAACCCTGATAGCGCTCTTCCATGACACGTAAGTCTTGATGCATACGCTCTTCCTGCTCTTCGCTCATATCTCCTAAATTTTCCGGAAACCTGTCCAGGTGACTATGGAGGAAATGGAGTTTTATGCTCATATTGCACCCCATATTTTTTAACTGTAGCAGAAGGTCTTCTACAAGTTCAATATAATTTTCAGATATTTTATTTCCGAGAAAATTCTGCATCACAGAGACGAAAGCTGTCCAAGCCTTTAGTTGTAACTCAGTCATAGAATTTCTAAATTGAGTATCTTTCGTAAGTTGTCTAATTTGGGGGCCGTCAAAAATACCGGCTTTTATTTTTTCCATAGTGAGCTGAGGAAATTTTTGGCAAATGTAAGAAAAGCAGTTCCCGTCTTTATCTAGTGATTTAACAAACTGTTTCATGATGCCCAGTTTTATATGTAATGGTGGAAGGATAATTTTGTCACGAGCTACTAATGAATTCTGGACTATATTTTGCTTTCCAGGCTTCATACTTTCTCTCAAGGGCCAGTTTCTTCTTATCCAATGCTCTTGTTTAGCTCTACTGTCCCAAAGACATATGAAACAGGGAAACTTAGTGTAACCACTTTGTTGACCGAGAAGAATGTTCACCATTTTTAAATCGACACAAATTTGCCACTTATGGTCATTGTATTTTATTTTGTTCAAGACTAGCGAAATGTTACAATATTCTTCCTTTAACTGTGTACTGTGGACAATAGGTACCCCAGCGTATTTATTTCCATTATGTAATAGAATACATTTTAGGCTACGTTTTGAGCTGTCAATGAATAAACGCCAGTCGTTTGGCTCATATTGTTTCAAGCCCATTTTTATCAACAAGTTTTTGATATCTGAACAAAAGGTAATACCGTTTTCTTCGGAAAAATAACGCCGTAATTCTTTATCTCTTTCACGATAAAAACTTATTTTAGTATCTGAGGAAAGCAAATTTTTTTCTTTCAGTCTTGATGCTAACAATTCTGAAGCTTGTTTAGAAAGATTTAAATCTCTTAGAAGATCATCTAACTCATTTTGGGAAAACCATTTTGGCTCATTTGACATACCTTCAAAATCAGCATCATTTTGTGATGAGCTTGGTCCTTCGATGTCTTGTTCCATGGGTTCAGATATATTTTTAGGCACTGAAGAGTCAGTTGAACGCTGCACTGGACGCTGAACACAACTAGTACTTGGGTACTGCCATTTAGCTCGATTTTTAGTATTTAAACCGTTTACGTTTACGCTACAAAAATAACAGTCTTCGAGATGATTTCGTGGTTCTCGCCAAATAGTCGGTGTTCCAAATTTAAAGGCACTTCTTTTTCCATTTTTCCACAATCTTAAATATTCCACACACGATTTACAAACACAATTGGGAGCCCAAGACTTCTCATTTTTATCCAAGAGCATTCCAAAATACTCAAAATAGGTATTTTTCACCAACTCTGATATAACTTTTCTACAATCGTTAAACACATATTCCCCGCATATATAACAAAAATGATCTGGATTGTTTAAACAACGTCTCCTTGAACTACTCATGACGCAAAAACTTTGGATACTAATCTTAACACAGTAAAATATACCTGTTATCGCTTAATATATACGCTTAAATGACAAAAATCAAAAACAAACTAACTCGAGCTGCTCAAAAAATTTTGAGGGTAGATTTGACGAAAACAAGTCATAAGTGAACATTATCAACCACAAAATTCGCGGCAACAGACAAAAAGTTAAATTTTGTAAACTAGTAATCAACATCATAAAGGAAACTTATTTTTGTTAAGTTAAAGATATGAACTTCTTATTAAAAAAACTTCTAATCCGTAGAAAATTTATATTTTATTCATTAGTTGCACGAGGAATGAATAGAGGTATTCATTTATAAAACTTTTTTGTTTTCATAAGGAGTTCACATCTTTTACTAAGAAATACAAAGAAAAAACTTTTTATAAACGTTTTAAAAGAAGTAGAGGGAAACTATATTTTTTACTATTACTTTATCAACATTCATTTATAATTAACATTACCTATATAAGGAAAACTTTTTTATTGGTAATTTTAATATTTGAACTTCTAATCTCAAGAGAATTAACGAAGTAAGTTATTAAATTTTGTATTAAGTAAGACGTTGTCAGTTCGTCTCTTTAACTTACCAAAAAAGTTATTTTCTTAGTGATCAGTCTCCTTGGTTTCTCTAAAATCACAAAAAATATCTTAACGTAATCTTTGTTTAATGATTTGCGCGAATACAGAAAAATTAAAATTAGCTTTTAATTATTAAATACTGTAGGTACAGTAGCAACCCTAGTGCCTTAAATATGAAAAATAGGAATAGTTTCCACAATCAACTAAATTATTCAAGTACTTATACTTATAAAACTGAGCAAACAAAAACATTCATTAAAAATAAACATAACAAAAAATAATAATTTTAGTAACCTAAACTCTCATTCAAATAATTATTATCACACCATTGAGACTCTCAATCACAATAGGAACATTATTTATAAGGTAAGTTATCATAAAAACTATGACAGTCTTTGGGTATGACACTCTTAAGCAGGTGTAAGTGATCATACTTGGTCTTGGATATTGGCTGTCTAGATTCATAAAGTAAAGGCACACTGTCAATCGGAACTATTTTCTTTGACCGTCTTGGCAAAGAAATAAAATCATCTGCAAAGCTGAGCTTATAGTCTATTGTGCCACTTGGATTATACCTCAGTGCTTTTATTTCAACGACACAGTGATCACCCGCCCCACGACCAGGTCTTATTCTTTAAGACCAAAGTCTTTAAACAGTGTATAATCAGGTGTTATTACTTCGTAAGGACTTGGTACTTTTCTCGCTTCCTTCGTGATCGTGGCGTATAGGGAGTGTAAAAAAATTTCCCGATTTTTCAGCTTCCTTTCAATTACCCAGTGAACCGAATTTACTTCCATTTGACTATGGCCCTTTTCTAGCTATTTCTGAGTAATAACTATGTTCTTAGCCATAGCCAAACGCAACAATGCATTGGAGATTATTTCTGTTCTGGACTGTACAGCCATCTGTAAATATTATAACGTCCTTCGGATCATTATCCAGTAATTTGGTTAAATAATCCACAAAAAAAGAAGCGTACGTAGTGGCTTTTAAATCGCATGCCGTCTTATTGAACCAGTAACAAGTGACTACATTATTACCCAAATTATAGACGGAAAAGTTGCGGACGGCAAGTTTTGTTTTAAAGTACAGTGCACTAGCATTGAGAAAAGGACATAGTTTTACCGCTTGAAGATCTGCTGTTTATGCATGTATGATTCCTTTCTGTGCTGCTTCTTTGTCGAAAGTTTTTTTAGCTCTAGCTAAGTCTCTTTGTTCAATGTGTTCAGTATACTGCCCATGCGAAATATTACCTGCTTTGTAAGCGCAGCACTGGTCGCATGCATCTTTTTTAGGCTGAAACAACCCTATATTCTCTTCAAATAAAATACTTTCAAATACTTTTTTGAAGCTACCCGTGGTTCATTTTCCAAAAGTGAATTGCGCTTTTGATTGGATTATGGGTTCTAAATATAATTTCGAAGTAGATTGCCTACAATAATGGGACGGCAGTTTCGGTAATGCAGCTAAATATTTTCTAGCTAATTCTCTTTTGGGTTCTATATTTTTTTTTTTTTTACCACTAAGGTGGCAAACAAGCCGCCTGATGGTAAGCGGTCACCGTAGCCTATGAACGCTTGCAACACCAGGGGCATCACTCGCGCGTTGCCGACCCTTCAGAAATCTAATAACTTCTTTTTTGTGGTATCTCTTGGTTCAGATTAGTTACTTTTGTTTTTTTTCTCTCCTAGCCAATATTTTACTGTCCATACTTTTACGTAACGTTGGGTACGTTCCCAAAAATGTTTTTAAACAAACCCTTTCCTTTTTATCGTTAACTTTTAAATAGTAAATTTTGGTATCACTTCGTCTTGTGTTTGAGCTTTTAGTTTTTCTAGTTGTAGGTTTCTGGTCCATAATTGAAGATTTATACATTTTCTTTTCTTGCCAACTCATATTACAAAACTGTTTAAAAGTGTTTGATCGTACTTCTTCTGTTAACTTTGAACAATACATAGCTTTACCACCGAAACATCGCGATGACATACATAGTGGACCCATTATTCTTGCTGGTTTTGGATCATTTTGTACATATTTATTACCGTCTTTTGACGTGACAACGTCTTATAAATTGGTTTGCCGGGTGACACTTCAAGAAACTGCGTTACGCTCCGCTCACGTTATGCGCTCACAATGAGAGCGAGTGAGAGGCACGCGGCATGGTTAGCCCGCCTAAGAGCGAGAGAGACAGACATAAAAAGTGAAAGGCACAAGTTGTCACGTTACAATGTTAATAATATTACGATTAATAGCAATGGTTTTTTTGAATCCTGTATACTCCTCTCCCATCATTCTCTGTCGCTTATTTTTCGTTCTTTCCCAATTATTTGAATTCTGTTTGCGCTTCCTATTACTTCTCTTTGATGTTTGTTCTATTAACTCCCTTTTGGGAAACTATTCCACATTTTCTGGTGATAATGGCTTTACGTTTGTTATATCTGAGAGAGCAACGAAAGATGGATCTGCAACTGAATCATCAGATGAAAATCAAGGCCGCCGTTATCTTGCTCTATTACATTCACATTCACATTAATGGGAGTAATAATTCTATCACTTTCATTTTGTGTTAAAGCAGGATCAAAAACTGTTACAGTGGTAAGTGTAAAGTCGGATGTCAAATTTAATTTTGACTTTCTGCAACCCACCGGGAACGCGCCAACCAAAACCAACACTACCACGTTGAACCTATAGGAGCTGTCTGGCGCCGTATCTACAGTTTACGAGGTACAAAACGAGTGGCAATTTGTGCCACACAAAAAAAGAGGAGACGGCAAACGCAGCCCCCAAAAAGGAAGCGCGATAACCGGCACCTCATCAATAAAGTCGGACAAGACCACCGGAACCCAAAAGCCTAAAGCTCATGCGAAGGTCCCCGAGCAAGGCAACCCAGAGAGTACCACCAAAAAAAAAGCGGATGAGAGGAAAGCGCGGTAAGAGAAGACCTGACGCTGCCAAGGACGGAGCCCCCAAAAAGGAACCCGACGCCAAGCCTGAGTCTTTGGCAAGGGCGAAGCATAACCGACCCGACGAGTCTATTTCTACGAGGGACGGTGCCAAACGCGCGAAGGTCGATCTTCACCGTAAGTCGGCAGCGCCCAGCTACGCGGACGCCACCAACACCGAGCTCCGGGTAGCCGTTAGGCTGCAGTCCGAAGCTGACCTCACTTCTGCTGAAGCGGAAACCATAAGGGTAGCCATCGAAGATGCTATCTTTGAAACAGTGGAGACGATGCTGGCAGCTGGGGCTCTTTACGCACCTACGTTCAGAGGTAAAGCCTTCCATAGTGAAGGTTGCCTAAAACTGTGGTGCGAGGACGAGCGATCGCTGAACTGGCTCAAGTCCACTGTGGCCAAAATAAAATCACCACGTGAAGGCACCAGGCTGACGGTGATCAAGCAAGTGGACATCCCCAAGATTGTGAAGTCTGCCGTTCTTATACCAGGTTATAAGAGAGACGTAAAGTGCCTGCAGAACGTCTTCAGAGGCCAAAACCCTCAATATAAGATCGGCACCTTGTCACTGTACAATACCACCCGCCAAGGCGAAGACCTATTCCTAACCTTAGGTTTCCCCGAGGAGGAAGTTAAAAAACTGGTTGCCAAGGACCGGAGACTATGCTACACCACCGGGTCGGTGTACGTCCGCTTCTTCTCGGACGGTGCACTGGTGGACACCCCTCCAGAACCAAAGGGTAACTTGCCTGGCACGGACATGGCGCCGACCTCTGGGGATTTGTCCACAGAGCAAAGTGCTGCCTTTCCGGAGACGGCAAAGACCTCTTCTCCGTCTGAGAGGGTGTGCATGGCGCGCAGGCCAGAGGTGGAGGATGTGGCGATTCTCTCTACTTTTAAGGGCAATCAGTCAAACAGCACCCAGCGGACGGCAGCAGAACTACGGGGGATGGAGGCGGAGTCGGATAGCGACAATCGCCTGTCCTCCGAGTAAAATACCGATAACCGTCGTACAAACCAACCTCCAGCATAAAATAGCGGCCACGGCTACCTTACGCAGGCTGCTGGAGGTTGACACAGGAGCCATAGCTCTGTTTCAGGAGCCGTGGAGCAGGGACAACAAAATCTGTGGCCTCAGCAATTTAGGGGGTAAGTTACTACTCAACACAACCATAGAAAAACCACGCACATGCATATACATACCCGAACACATACCAGCTGTGCTACTAACCCAATTCTGTTCCAGAGACCTAACATCTGTTAGAATAAAACAGGATAATGACGTAGGCCCACTCTCGCTAGTTATCGCATCAGTGTACATGCCGATTGACGGAGACATTCCGTCACATGAACGGAAGCGGATCTGATCATAGCTGCAGACTCCAACGCCCACCACGCACTCTGGGGGTGCGAAAACACAAACGAAAGAGGTGAGGATCTCGTCTCATTTCTATTTTCAACTAATCTTAATATTCTCAACAGAGGATCTGAACCAACGTTTGTAACATCACGGTACCAAACCATTGTTGACATCTCATTGGCAACAAGCCCAGCGGAGGAAATCATAACAGGATGGCACGTCTCTAACGAATTGTCATGCTCGGACCACAGAAGTATCTGCTACAAGATCCAAATACAAAAGACAATAATGGAGCCTAGAAGGAACCCCCGTAAAACCAATATAACGAAATTCAAGGCTGCATTAAAACGTAACCTAGACACAACCGATGCAAACACAGGGGAAAAAACGGATAAATATAGACCTGATCGACCAGAGGCTTACAAAGATGACACAGTCGCTGCTGGACTCCTATCATCAGTATTGCCCTCTCCCCAAGCCAAAGGAACAAAAACACAACACCAATCAGTGGAGGTGCCCGCAGCTAGAGAGGGCAAGGCAAACCCTAAGAAGGCTCTTCAATAGGGCCAAAAATACAAGATCAGAACAAGACTGGGAAACCTACCAATCAGCACGAACCGATTACAGGAAACGCATCAGAACTCGCAAAAAAGAGAGCTGGCGACGTTTTTGCAATTCTATCGAATCTCAAAACGAAGCTGCAAGGATGAGATAATCCTCAGCAACGACAACCATCGCAACCTAGGCTCGCTAAAGCTCGATGACGGCTCCTACACGACATCGGACAAGGAAGCATGCACACTACTACTAAAAACGCACTTTCCCGGCTGCACAATCACAGACGCAGACTGGGAAACACACCAAGAGGAGGAACCATCGGAAGAAGACTGGAGAGCCGCGCAAGACGTAGTGGATAAGGAAAAACAGTCTGGGCGATCCAATCCTTTCTCCCCTTCAAATCAGCGGGTTTGGATGGCATATTCCCAGCCCTACAAGCAGTGGGGACTAAACCTTATTGCCGAGGCCCTGGTACATATCTTCAGAGCTTGCCTCGCACACAAATACATTCCTGTGGCTTGGAGGGAAGTAAAGGTAATCTTTCTACCCAAACCTGGCAGGAGTGACTACACAATTCCGAAGGCATATCGACCAATAAACCAATAAACCTCACCATTTGAGAAATTAAGATTTAAAACTAATACAAAGCAGGTTAAATCACAGTTATTTGAAAAATATAACATAATGTATAAAATAGTCATAATTTTTCAGTTACAACCTTTAATGATTTGTTTGTTTGCTTTTCGTTGCTAATTTGCTTTGTAAATAATCATTAATCAACTATAAATGCCTTTATTAGTGCACATACATAGATATTACTTAAAAATAAAAGTTATAATAATCACTTATACTTTATCGAGTAATGTAATAATACAAAGATAAAAATAGCACCGTAAAAAAAGTCAATCAAACTATATCAAATTTAAAATTGTTTTTGTGTAGTAATTAGCTAAAATTATTTTCTTTTTTTACGTAAATAAATACAAAAGCTTCCTCAGGGATTCCTCATATTTATACTGTAAGTTGATAATACGTTCGAAAAATGCTTAATGTTTACGAACTTGCGCATTGCATATATGCTATTACAAGAGCGGCAACCCAAGCCGAGGCCTGGGGAGCCCTTGAGCGTTGGGCGTTAATCAGTTGAGTCTCGCCCCAAAAGCCCGGTGGAGCAGTAATGGCTGCTATCAGCCAACTGCAGTAGCCAGTCAGAAAAAAAAGTTAATCACAGCTGTTAAACAAATATTTTATAAGATGTTCATATACTGCTTCTAGATAACGCCCACGCCTTCATCCGTTCTCAATTTGTATGATCAGGGGACATACAAAGAAATAACACTTATCAGTAATAGTGCAAAAAATCACATGAGTCGAATACAACGATAGCGCGTTTTAAGAAACTAGCAGAGACACCTAGAATAAAATAGTAAAAAAATGAGCTGATCGCAAAATTACAATAAAATTACCGAAATTTGCTAGGAACCGAAAAACCGGATTTTATGACGTGTAGAACCGGTTCTGTTATGATTTGCTAGAAACGGTTTTACCCGTTTTTTTTTTGAGTCTCGAAAACCGGTCCCGAGCCTTAATGATAACACATACATCCGCGTTATGGATATTATTTTAGTGCACCGATATGTATGAGCAAAATCTGATTCGGATTAACCTAAGTGATTTTTTTAACAAAAATTAAAATGGAAGATCTAATTATAACACTATACTCAGCGTTGGTACAGTAGTATACAGGCTTTTTTAATTATAAATATGTATGTATGACGGATCGTTCAAAATAAAAGTCGGGTAAGATAATCTTCTCAGATAACAAAATTTTATTATTTTCGACACCAATGTGATGACGGATGGATAAAATGGGTGGCGTAACCCTTAACCCAAAATGAATGTACCCTTAAATTAATTTACATTGAACGACATCGACAGCTAAATGATGTCGTCCGATGAAGCTATGTATTTTTTATCATATAAGAATTTAAATGAAACGCTAAATGCGTTCTAAAATGAATCTAAACTTATAAATATAAAACAAATTACAAAATGCCTTCTTACCTACACCCACCTAATAAGGATATGACTCCTGAAACTGTCCATATTATCAAGCATAGTGCTACAGATCCGGAATGTCTCAATGCTGAAGCTGGAGATATAAATATACCGGAGCCAATCATCACACCTAATATTAAGTTTATTGCTGAGAATAATCCCAATTCTCGTTTTAACTTCACAGTACTTCCAGCAGCATTTGATATTTTACCATCAGATCCATATTTTTCTATTTTCCCCACTTCCTTGGTAGACATTATTTTTGCTGAAACAATAAGAGCATGTTAAACATATCTAAGTGGGTAGGTAGATAAAACGGTTACATAACGGTTTTGTTTTGTGTACGAAGGGTGTTCACAGGAGAAAACTCCCTTGATACACAAACTGATTATGGAAAAAGTGCGGGATTTAATTGTTAGATTTTTGTACCCGCAAAGAACAAAACTCAGCCTATTTTTTTTATACCTCTAAGGTAAACAAGCTTATGGTCCGCCTGATGGTAAGCGGCCACCGTAGCCTATGGACGCTTCCAACACCAGGGATATCACTTGCGCGTTGCCGACCCTTCAAAAATCTAATAACTTCTTTCTTGAAGTACCGCAATTACTGTAGTCCTTAGCCTTAGCAGGGAGTTCATTTCAGAACCCAAGCGTTTCTGTCTTTTCATCCGTCACCGTACAAAGTTGAAAATTGAATATTTTAAGTAAAAGTTCAATTCAAATTATTTCCGTACATAAAATGGAGCCGAAAGTTAAGAAATTGTGAAGAAATGAATTTTGTCGCGAATTTGATGACACGCCTTTAAACTGGTGTTTTACTGTTTGTGTAAAATATTACGGAATTTAGATCTCAGAAACTAAAAGAAATACATACATCAAGATAAGGCATATCACCGTACGGTCCCTCAGAACACAACCCATTGTACAAGCGGTAGAACACACACAGGGAGGCAAAGACTTTCTTCAGACTTAAGGGCTTCGAAACCGCAAGTGAGTTTGGGATCGTCGACAATTCTCACAGCCCGTCTTTGAACCGAATCAAAAGGGCCAAGCTGGTATCCGGGTGCACCCGCCCAGTAATAGCAGGAGTACCTACTCCATATGGGGCCGGACTTGCGACTTGTAAAGCAGCAACCTTTGCCCCGATGTGAAGTGCTGCTTCGCTCTGTTGAGTACACCAAGTTTTTTGGACGCCAAAGCTAATGATCTGCAGTCTATACAGGAGTAGGTAACCATAATTCCCTGAACATACCATTTGTAATGTTTAGTATAGGATAGGACAGGGAAGACTTACATTTAATTTAATTAGTCAAGTAAAGCTTGAAGACAAATTCTATATTGTAATATGACTAAAGTTCCATTAAGTTGATGAGTAAGTCGTGAAATATAAGACAGCTGGTAAAAGAGCTATTGAATCATCAGTGATTGCAAGCGCCAGGCTGCGGTAATAATAATATTAGTAATTATAATAACAAAATATAATATTAGTAGGTATGGAAGTATGGAATAGCTCCCGCCCGGATCACCTTTTTAAATACTAAAATCCAAGACTACTGTTGTCCGAAATAAATATATTAGGAGGATATACTTAATGTTTCGTTTAGAGCGGGAATTCACCTCTAATTCCTTATTGCTTAATCCTGCCTGGGTTGGACATTATGGAATTAAAAGCAGGTAATTTTTTTTTAAAACTTTTTAGTCTTGTTGCTTCTTTAACAAATCCAATAGGGTCAAAATGGAGTAATATAATTTAAGGCGTTTACTAATCGGGCCAGAAGAGGGTTAGAGGATAACTGAACAATTTCAACGGCAAATCTGTAATATTGATATTGTCATCGCAAACCTAATGGTCACTATACTCGTTACGCGTTCAAAGAGAAGAATTCCATAACACTAGTGATTGTTCGTAGACATTTTGCCTGAATGTTGTCCACTTTTTCAAGAGCTGCCTATGATTTTTATGACAATTATTTAATAAATAATTTTATAAAGTATGTATGTAATCTGTATGCGCCTCTATATTGGTCAGTAGAAGGAGCTCGTTTTGTGTTCTGGGATAGCGATGAACTTTATTCGACTTTACACTTTTTGTTAGATCTTACGAACAGTACCAAACCAACCAATGACAAAAAAACGGGTTGCACTCCGGAAGTGCCGGCAGAGGTGAAAACATACAACCTTGATATAACATTTTAACATGTGTACTTCGCACTTTCATCTTTTCATCAACCCAATTTCCTCTTACTTTTTATTCGTCCTATAAAGTTTAAAATTTTTTACCCATCACAAAAAAAGTGCACAGCGCCGCTAAAGACGTTTTTACTTCAAAATTATAATAGGCGGGGCATTATGGTTTCCATCTCACGAATTTTTATAGCGTGGCATTTTGGTTTTCGTCTTACGTCTTACGAATTTTCGATCAGCCTGCGCGAGTTTATCAGTTTTTACCCATACCAAAAAAAGTGCACAACACCGCTAAAGAAGTTTTCACTTCAAAAAACATTGTTGGTTAGATGTAAGGTACATCTAACTCAACTATAATTTGAAATCAAACATTACACATTGTAAATTGGTAACAAATATACTTTCAATCATGCTTATATTATATGCATATTAGGTATAAAAAAATCATAACTTTGTTCAACTACACATTTTGACTGTTAATCAGTCAAAACCGATCTACCTATTTTTGAAGTCTAGATGGTCTCTTTTATTTTTTTTATTATTAACGACGGGATTTGTGATTTACCTTGTAAATTTTATCGCTGCATCGAGCATTGGAACCATCGATCGCCAGGACTTGATACTCTGACAAAATTTAACCCGAACGAATGCTCTCTAATGTTATTGTTAACAGTAATGTCTTGTGGTCTAACTATGATTATTGAAAAAGCTACTCCGGTTCCTATATAGGACCTTTCTAGTTAGATACCTACGCATCACTTATGGTAATTATTACCATATCTGATACAACAATTGGTGATTATATTATCACATAACTGTAATATGACATGTGAGTAAAAAGTACTTTGGAACAAAAGAGTAGTCTCAAGTTCAATTATTGAATCCTTGAGCATAACTCTGTCGAGTATTTAATCATTGTCGAAGAGATTATTTGTAGGTGCCTACCGACGGAGAGGCTATCTCATCAGCGCACGTGCAGAAAAGAAAACTGGGACCTTATTGTAAATAGTTTCGAGCGCTCCAAACTTGGGAATTTGAGAGAAAAATGTATAGTATATACTTTCACGGGTCTTGAGAGGTTCGATATATTTTTTTCTCGACTACCGGAGTCTGGCGGACTCGAGACTCTCATCCCAATAGACTCCCTGGTATTTTTTCGTTCGTGGACTACATACCGTACAGTACGACGACATATCTATCTTTTGCAGTCGATTAAAGTGTTTGTCGTTTCGAATTCGTCAAAATCTTCATATTCTTTCCCTTCTTCATTATTTTTCTGCTCCAATTCTGCTGCGATATGCTTAAATAAAATTTGATTACGCTGATTATTCTAGCCTTGCGCTTGCGTATAACAAATTCTTCCTACGCAGTATACGCTGCACAGCTGTGTAATCGTGGACAATTTCTTTTATTGTTTTTTGTTTTTTTTTTATTATTGTGTGAAAATCTTAATGCGGTTCACAGAATACATCTACTTACCAAGTTTCAACAGTATAGTCCTTATAGTTTCGGAAAAAAGCGGCTGTGACATACGGACGGACAGAAAGACAGACATGACGAATCTATAAGGGTTCCGTTTTTTCCCATTTGGCTACGGAACCCTAAAAACCGTCTAAATGCTAGTCATACACGCAATTGTAGTATAATAATCAACTTATGCTGAGTTTTAGATTAATGTCAGAATAATTTTACATCAATGTATAATGTATATTTTACGTCACAGTATTTATTCTCCGAGGGGAAACACTGGGCTGGACACACATATAATGTGGAAGACAACTTCTTTTCACCAACCACTTTGATTCTGTTCTGCGTGACAGGTGGTGAGTCCAGCGCTGCAACACTGCCTCTGATTATAACAGTGTATCTGGGCTAAGGTGGCTTTATATATGTCTTCTAACTACGTCGTTAATACTTGCTTTATAGTAATAACCAGTAAAATTACAGATCAAAGAATAATATATCTCTGCCAATTAGCTTATCTGCCAATTAGGTAAATATTTTATAATAAATTGCAGTTTCCCTAATGACCCAATACGAAATGCAACATGGGGTGATATTATACGGAAGCACCGAAAAGAGCCCGATTACCAGCCTCATAAAGACTCAAGAATATGCTCTTTACATTTCATAGATGCAGATGTTGATATATCAAAGAGTGGGAGACGGCTGCTAAAGGAGTCAGCTATACCGCGAATACTTCAGGTAGTTATCTATCAGGTACCTATCTATAGAGTTTTCCAAAAGTACTTATCTTATTCCCTTTAGACCTAGCGCTCTTTTTTTGAAATTGGACAGCTTGGGATTCTATTACTGACCGACTTCAAAACAGGAGAAGGATCTGAGTATGTTTTTTTAAACAGATGTATTTATACAGGTCCAACCTACAACGTCACTCCAAAGATTGCCAGTAGAAGAAGTTATGATTGACATTGGCAACCCCACCTCAACAATTGAAACCCCAAGAGAGGCGTATTTAAAAAATAAAGTCAACAAACTACTAAATCGACAACGACTTATCTCCAATACAGTTAGAAATTTAAGAAGAAAAAATGCCAGATTAATGAGAAAAAACCAATTCCTCATGGATGCTTTAAAAGAATTGTCACAGAAAAACTATATCACTGCAGAAGTTGAGATCGGTCCCGAAACAACCCCAGAAGTAATATTACAAACGTAAGAACTGCATAATTTTTAATTCAATGCTATGGATGTATATATGTATAACGGTTCACTTTTGCCAGCGGCTCAGCCCGCCCTAAATTTGCTGCTAAAGACTCTCCTCCTCTCCTTCATTATACTAAAGATGTTTGTTATACCAAGCTACAGCTGCAGCTACAGTTCTTTCAAGTGGAATTCGGTTATTCTGGTATAAAAAGTAGCCTATGTCCTTTTCTGTGTCTTCATCTATCACTGAGCAAATTTTAATTTTAGTTCAATTGGAGATTAAAAATGATAAAGTTATCTCCCCAAGAACTCTTGCATTTTCCAGGATAAAAAGTAAGTTTATGCTCTCCTCCGTCTCATCAACTATCCCTGTGTCAGATGTTAGCTCAATTGGGTGGTCAGTTGCGCCGGTAAGGATACACAAACCAACTCGCCTATGCTATTGTGCTATTCCAAACTATAATCTATTTCTGTGCCAAATTTCATGCAGATCCGTTCAGCGGTCTGGCGTGATTTTATAATATTATGTTTTATAATATTAGTATAGATTTGGTTCTAATCCCCTAAATGGGGTAGCTGGATGCACAAAATAAACAGAATATGGTCTTCTGTATCCTTATGCCAGTGGCTTAAGTAAGGGGTTATATTGTTTATTAAGGTAATACGTTTTAAATAAAAGAACAGGGACAGAATAATATAAACCGTTAGCTAAGAACTGTATCAAGTATCTAAACAAAATAAATGAAAATGCAAAACTAATTGTGGTGTTTCTATTTCAGAGAAATAAAAATTGAAAAAACGGAGCCAGAAGAACCTAGTGATGAATTTACTTATTAGATAATAAATTATTTTTTAACAAAAAATACACTGACTTCAGAAAAACATTGAAAAGTAAAAATAAATAAGCTTCTAAAGTAGACAAAACCTAAACAGAACTTTGAGCCAAGTATGTTTGTTCTCAGCATTCGGAAGACAATAAACAATTCTTTGCTATTCATTTTTGGCAATCCAGTATTTTTGATTGTATGTGATTAAAAAAACGAGTTGCACTCCGGGAGTGCCGGCAGAAGTGAAAACCTTTACACACGATTCGCGCTTAACACTCAAATATGTCACAAGACATGTCTTTGACATTGTCAAGAAATAATAATGTTTGTTTATTTATTTTTTTGACGTAGTATATTTGACATCGAAATCTGTCATAGAATTAAAATTCCATATCCAACCTCCCTGTACTACTCATAATCGCGAATACTAAAAATAAAAATTATAATAGGCGTGGCATTACGGTTTCCGTCTTACGAATTTCCACGATTAGGACACGTGACCTGACGCGAGTTTATCATTTTTTACCCATACCAAAAAAAGTGCACAACGCCGCTAAAGAAGTTTTCACTTCAATAAAATATAATTGTACAAGGTTTTGCTAGCGGCTCCGCCCGCCCTAAGTTCGGTTTTTGGCGTGAAACTCGTTAATTATACTAATGAAGTTTGCTATAGCTGCTGCTATATATCGTTTAAGCTTGGTTATAGTTATTCACGCGGGAACTTTTGAATTTTTCGGGATGAAAATTAGCCTGTGTGTTAATCCAGGGTGTCAGCTACATCCATACCAATTTTCATCAAAATTGGTGCAGCCGTGCAAGCGGGAAGAAGTAACAAACAAACGCAGTCATAAACTTTCTAATAAAACGAGTATCTATTACAATTCAGGAATTATTGTAGCAAATTAGACCTAAAACTCCCAAATGTTTATCTAGACCTTGTACTAACTAATCATAACAAATAACACGCTAGTATCTACTATTCTTAAATTTTGGAAAAAGTATTTCATAACTTGACGATTCAAAAGCGTTTCTTAAAACCTAATTTGAGTAAAATATTTTGACTTTGACTTTGACTGACATGGTCGCCATGTTCTGCAGAAGGATTTGTTATAATTTCATGTAGTTTTCGATGACAAAACTATTTCTCACGGTTTCTTCAATACTGTTAAACAAAATTCTAGATTTCAGGACTTGTTTCTTATCTTTTAGCAGTCCGATTTTTTTAGGGTTCCATTGCCGAAGGGTAAAAAACGGGCCCTATTACTAAGGCTCCGTCCGTCCGTCCGTCCGTCTGTCACCAGGCTGTATCTCATGAACCGTAATAGACATTTGGAATTTTCACAGCAGATTTATTTCTGACATTTCTGTTGCCGCTATAACAACAATTACTAAACTCTGCATTACACCAATTTCAAACTGTAATTCAGATCAGATTTTTGGAAATTAGTAATTATTTTTACCTTTTCAATCACACTTGAAAATATCAAATTTTTACCTGACTTTTCAGGTGTCCCCTCGATTTCACTGACTGTCCCTGACCTCCTTGAGCTTCCCTGACTTTCCATAAAGTGGACACCCTGCTAATGGTATTAATACAATTTGTGTCTCACTGCTTCAGTTCATCATTGGTAACGTCAGAAAAATAGTTTTGTAAATTTTATTAACCAAAAAAAAAAGTTCCATATTAAGGGTATTTATTTTGTATGGAACTTTTTTTTATGGACACAGGTGGTATATTATGAGATATGAACGTTATATTAAACAATTTATGTGACTCAGTGGACACGCGCATCATAAACCTTAAAAATCCGATTATAATCCGATTCAGGTTTCAGGGATCTAATAATTATAAACTTCTTTATTATTTGCATTGTATACTACGTCTAGTTAACCTAATCCTGAAAAATAAAAACGAATATTATTGTTAATTATTTATTTGTTCCCAATCCCAACGGAGCAGCAGGGTATCTGATGTTTAGCACAGATATAACTAGAGCGACGCGACGGATAACAACACATTGACGAGCAAAAATAACCATCTAGCTACTTGCAGAAATTTTTATAAACCAGTAAGATAGCTTCATGGGAAAAAATACATATTAAAACGATTTTTTTTTACACATAAATAATTCAATAGCTTTTTAAATATGCTTGATATCCCTTCTTCATAAAGCTATCATGAATTGTTAAGGAAATGTTGTCGTCTATGTAAAAAATGTAATCCTACTGCTGCGATAGCTCAATTAAAAGCAGGCAGAACCGCTGGCAACAACTAGTCTCAAATATGTAGGTATATTGTGATGCTGCGATACTTACCTACCATTTGAGTCAGTTGTGTCGTGAGTTTTTCGTTAGCTCTTTTGTTATACAATACAACTGACCTTGTTTGTGAGACTGAAAATGGCGATTTTAGCACAATATTTTAGTGGGTTTAATTTATTTGTACAGACATAGACACAGGTACACGACTGTAGGTATACAAGATTCTTTTTCAAAACGATTAGGTACAATTTATTCAAGTACGGCGCTGCTTTTCTGTAATCGTAATTATTCCATATCCAAAAACAAGTGTAACGTTTCATTAGTTATGTTCCGTAGTCAAACAATTTGTCATGGGTACATACAAATATTAATTGGGCAGACAAAATAAAATCTTGAAAAAAAAAATATTGTATTTTCCCTACACACGTAAAGTGGAAATGTTTTTTTTTGTCCTTTTCATTCTATAGTTATGTCCCCCCCCCTCTTGCAGACTAGCAGCAGTTAACGCCAGTAGTATAAATAACTAAATTTAAATATTACAAGTTAACGAGTAGGTAATAGTAAACCAACTTATAAAATGTATTCAAATTTAAAAACTTTTCATAAATGGGTTTCTATGAACACTTTTGAATCATCAAGAGAATTAACTACAATGGTTTATTACCAATAGTTGACGAAACATAATATTATAGTTAATCAACTAATAAATAAATAAATATATATATATATATATATATATATATCACTAGCTTTTGCCCGCAGTTCCACCCGACCTAAATTCGGTTATCGGTGTAGTATATTAACGGCAACTCCTCAATTATAAAAACCGACCCATACTTAACATTTTCAAGTAGCCTTTCTCGGACTTAAACTATCTCCATGTCAAATTTCATCTTAATCGGTACAGCGTTTTAAGCGTGAAGAGGTAACAGACAGAGTTACGCATCTATAATATTAGTGTGGATTGAAACACTTAACCAACTAGCTTTACAATGTAAATAAATTTTAATGAAAAAAATGAAAATTTAAGCCGCATTTTAATTTTGTATAGTTTTTCAGCTTGCATGTGACACGGTGACACCCCACACCGCACACCATGTGAAGCGCTAAAAGTCCTCAATTCTGAAAAGGTTTTAGATATCGGTAGCAACTTTCGAGATAAATATGTACCTATGTATATTCCTGCAAGTGCATAAATCTACACAACAGACATAGACACATACATACATATGTATGCATATATATCCATCAGGCAGAGGTTAAGCTTGTTTGGTATAAAAAAAAACATATACTCATACATACGGGTAAAACTTAAAACTAAAAACTTAAACACATATATTTAAATTATAATTAAAAACAACACGACGAACTAAAGTACTAAAACTTAAGTCAAACGCTAACATACTTTACGAGAGATATGTGTGTAGATGTAGATAAATCTTCACGCTTTAATCCCCTAAAGGGAATACCAGTGGGTAGATACACACCCACTTTACAATGTGGGGGAAGCCGACTAAGTTAGTCGTCACTTTGCGAGATATAGCAGAGTAATATAGGGTAACTTTGCGAGATATAGCCAACTAAGTTTGGGTAACTTTGCGAGTTATTGAAGTCTAACTTAGGGTAACTTTCAGACTCAAGGAGCCGATACGGATTGTAGGTAGCTTATTTTGAAATGTAGGCACTTGTTATGTTATACATTTTCAAAAAACAATTTTATTTTCTATAAAAGTTGGAATGCTGACAATATAATTTAAACTTCCGATCATTTAAAAATAACCTAGAGTACTTAGCTAATTATTCACTTATGTGCATGTTGAATATGCTAAGACTGTGGTGGGTGTACATATAGAATCCGACTAAATTATATTGGTTAAATTAGTGTCACCAATTTCCGTTAACCACATCCACACTAATATCGCAAAGTAATTGTGTAAATATTTGGTTATTTTATACCAATACTTATTATTGCATGCGGCCAAATGTTGCGTGTTGCGTTCCGTTGTATATCCAGGTACTCATTTTTATTAGCTGGGTTTTAAAAAAAACAGTTTTGTCTATACATAGATTTGTCTAAAACTATTTTCACCTTCTTCTGTTTTTTCTAGAAATTTCCATGAAAAATCGAAAACAATTTCAACTTCAAAATCTTTTCGTAAAATTATTTTGCCTCTCATACTTGATCGTACCGCCATCTCGAGGTAGAATTAAAAATTTTACGTGTTAGTGTTGCTTTAATTTAAAAAATAAAAAACAAAAAAATCGGCCAAGCGCGAGTAAAGATCTTGACGAGATCTATGACTTTGGTAAAGAAACGACTAGTCTAAGAAAAATAGTTTCTGAGATATAGTCATTCTTAGTTTGACAGCTTTCATCGAAAATAAAGATTGACGAGATCTATCACTTTGGTAAGAAAACGACAAGTCTTCAATCAATAGTTTCAGAGATAAAGCCCTGTCTAGTTTGACTTTGGTAATAAAACGACCAGTCTACAATCAATTGTTTCAGAGATATACCCCTTTTTAGTTTGACAGGGGTCATCGAAAATATGGATCTTGACGAGATCTATCACTTTGGTAAAGATACGACTGGTCTAAGATCAATGCAGAGAAATGCATTAGCACATCACTATGAAATACTTAAAAGAAAGATGCAGTAGGTTATACAGGAGGTATATAATTATAATATATAAGTCACTAATATAAGGCCTCGTGGACCCATTAATGGGTCAATTTAATGGATCCACGAGGAAACGCCGAGTAAATCCTACACGACACAATGCTGTCTCTGTTGACAACATTATGAGCTTGTATTAACGTGTGTCACTACCGCGAGCTGAGTAGCTTTGTCTATGCCCAGCGGTTTCGCCCGTGGGAAAACCTATTTCCATTACAATTTTAGGTTAGGTTTATTAGGGTTGCCATACGTCCCGTATATACGGGACTGTCACCCTATTTTAAAACTTTGTCCCGTATTGTAATGTTGTCCCGTTTTACGATAAAATACGCGTATGCAGCAATAAGAATGTCGCAAATCGTCAATTTAATGAAAAATTGCATTAAATGGCACAAAAATATAGTTTTTTGAGTCATTGCTAATCTCGAGAGATATGACCTTAAACGTCTCGTATCAGTTTCCAATATTTATGGCAACTCTAGGTTTATCCCATGTGTTAAAATATACCTAAATTTAGAACATGAACCATCTTTGTTCCATCCAATCCATACTAATATTATAAATGCGAAAGTAACTCTGTCTGTCTGTTACCTCTTCACGCTTAAACCACTGTACAGTTTCTATTAAGATGAAATTTGGCATAAAGATAGTCTGAGTCCCGGTAAAGGACATAGGCTACTTGAAAACGTCAAGTGTGAGTCCGTTTTTTTTTACAATTGGACTTGGTAGATAGCGCTGCAGTCGGTGTGTCACTGTTTTTCTCCTAAACAGCAGGGACAATTTTAATGATATTTTTGTGTATGTTCGAGAAAGTCCCTGCAAGGTTTGAATTTAAAAATGGACCCAGTAGGTGGCGCTGCATTGTGTACGTTCGATTAGGTCCCTGCAAGGTTTGAATTCACAATTGGACCTGGTAGGTGGCACTGCAGTCGGTGTGTCACTTATATTCTCCTAAATAGCAGAGAAGACGTTAATGATAATTTTAGTGTCGAGTGGGTCATTGCAAGGATTGAATTAATAAATGGGCCTGGTAGGTGGCGCTGCAGTCAGTGTATCCCTGATATTCTAAACGGC
Source organism: Apoda limacodes (assembly GCA_946406115.1). Taxonomy (NCBI): domain Eukaryota; kingdom Metazoa; phylum Arthropoda; class Insecta; order Lepidoptera; family Limacodidae; genus Apoda; species Apoda limacodes. The sequence continues at coordinate 34,637,247 of OX291542.1, read as the reverse complement.
AGGGATGGTCGTTTGAGTGGTTCCTGCAAGGTTTGAAAACAACTGGAACCGGTATATGGCGCTGCAGTCGCTGTGTCAGTGATTATCTCTTAAGCGGCAGGGAAGATTTTAACGATATTTTTGTGTACGTTCGAGTGGGTCCCTGCAAGGTTTAAATTAACAAATGGACCCGAGAGGTGGCGCTGCAGTCGGTGTGAAGAATTAAATAATTTAGCATAGAGGCTTAGATAAACAGCGAGATATCCAAAAATGATAACTTAAGCAAAATTTAAAAAATATACCTTTATGTTAAATTTAAAATATCATGTTTAATATGGCGCTACTTTTCCGGGCAGGACAACGTCTGCCGGGTCCGCTATATAATAAATGCGATTGTAACTCTGTCTGACTGTTACCTCTTCACGCTTAAACCGCTGTACCAATTAAGATGAAATTTGGCATGGAGATAGTTTGAGTCTCGGGGAAGGACATAGGCTACTTGAAAACGTTAAGTGTGAGTCATTTTTTTTATAATTGAGTAGTTGTCAACGAAATCCTACACCGATAACCGATTTTGAGGCGGGTGGAACCGCAGGCAAATTTGGCATGGAGATGTTTTCAGTGCCGGTCAAGTGTGAATCAGTTTTTTGCCTATAATTGAGGACTTGTCGTTTAAGTCCTACACCGATGGCCGAATTTAGGGCGGGTGAAACCGCGGGAAAAAGTTAGGTTAATTAAAATTCGTTTTGCTACTGATGCGTACCGAATAGGGTTTTTACAATCAATAATCAGATACAGACAGATTTTACTGATTATACATTTAAATTGTACGATAACAACTACACACCTACCTATATGTATATAAATAAGAAATGTCTTTATCTGAAAAGATAATGAACTCATTTATTGAAATATTGATATTGAAGTTTGATGACATTTTATTGATATTACTATACAATTATACAATACTATACAATTTATTGAATATAGTTTAAGAATAGGATGTTTGACATCTCTTATTTTGATTTTTTTCCTCAGTTCTAAATAAAAATATTACTAATAAGGGTGTATCTTATTCCCCTGCCAAATCCTCACTAATTTATCGTTCGACAAAAATTGGCAAAGGGGGAATAATATTATCCTGTCCCAAGTCTTTAATTATACCTCTTATTACTTGATTCACGCCTGAGGGGACATATACACATATAAAACCACTTTTGTCCAGCCATATAACCTGCATCAGAAGCAGTGTTCCAAAGCCGACCCTAGTGTCTTGGCATGTCTAGATATACTGCGTCCTCTATTTCAAAGGCAGCATAAAATCATTTACATTTAGCGTACTTACAACAATTAGCAGTAATTTGCAATTTATATTTGTTTTGTGTTGCCATACTTATGTTGACTTTAAGGAAAATTAGGTGTTCACATATGTGTGCACTACACACATATACATACATATGATGAATATCGTGCAAATTGTACAACGTTTGTTACCGTACTTGGCCTGGGCTGTGAATAAAATAAAAACTGGCCAAGAGCGTGTCGTCAGCATTATTAAAATTTGGAAACGAGAAAACCGAGAGAGTTTGTTTAAAACAATTTCTGTTAAAAATATTTAAAAAGCTCTATTATTGCGATTTATGGAAACATATTAGTACTTAGTTAAATTATTGAAAAGGGGGAATCATACACAATTAATGAGTTTGGAAGCGATACTAAAGTAACTCGTTAAATATACCTGAGAGAAAAATAAATAAATAATAAATAAAATATTCTTTATTGATATCAAAAAAAATAAAAAAGTTGCAGTTACGTAGACACGAGTCGTACCGTACTTAAGTAAATGTATTGACAACTTCATAGCAAATCTAAGTGAACACTAACATCTAAACTATGCAGAGCCTGTATCTTAGATGCTAGTCTCTTCCAGTGACATAAGAATTATTACACTTTAAATAATATTTAAATTAAATTATAAACCTACCTGAGAGAAAAACTTTCAAACTTTTAATGAAATTTTGAAGATCCATCGAACGTCAAAGAGTGTGCGAAAAAGAAATTTTTTTCTCAGCTTATTTCTATGTAGAAGAGACTGGGTACGATTGAAACGCGTCATGATTAAAACAATTTAAATTACTCTGAAGCCGTCATAGCTACCCGTGTGATGTGATGTTTGTTCGTATGTTTGCCATGTTCGATCATGTACCCAGTACTGGGTCCCAGTAGCGCACAGAGCAGCGAGTGATGTAGACGCGCACAGGACAATTTCAATCCAAAAATTAAGTACCTACTTACTATTATTTGATTTGTAACTTTATAAAATTTATATCTTGTGTTAAATGATTTTTTTATTACTTTAGTGTATTATTTACGTATCAAGGTACGTTTTATTTCCTCTGATAAACGTTTGAAAAGTCTTATTTGCAACGAAGTATTGACCTTGAGATGAAAAATGTGACATGAGAAGGTTTTGAACAGCTTGTTCGATGTGGACTGTTGAAACAACCGATACTCAAGGTTTTTGTATCGAAATACAAAAACAAATATAACGCCGTAACCAAGTTTGTATTAGAAGTCGAAAAAATATTTTTTATTTGTTGGTGTCACAATACTTTTATCCCGATAAAAAGTTCCCATGGGGATTTTTGTGTACTTGTGATATTGTCGGAAAATTGCATACAACTGTCTTTATTTGTGGCACCAAGATAGGTTTACGGACAGAAAAAGAAAATATAACACATTTATTCCAAAGTCTTCCACAGAAAATGCTTTTTCCGCGGGTGAAACCGCGGAGTTCGAGTAGTGTAATATATTTATACTGATTTTGTAAAATATTGATGAATAGTACAAACAAGTTTTTGCGTCTTCCTTTTTCAGATGCATAGAAAACAAAAGCACGTTACCAAACGAGCTTCAAAGATCTTGTTTTCGTATCAGCAAGCATATGAATAAGTGTTGTCCGGGAGATCGCTGACAAAGGCTGCAGAAATGTTCAACTTAGTTTAATTAAGAAACAGAAGCCAAAATCAACAAAGTCCCTCCTATGGATCTTTAGGATGGAATATAGACAGATCGCCAAAAGATTTTGCTTAAGTTGTTTTTTTACTGTCAGAGAAGGTATTATTTTTTTGTATTTTTTTAAGACTTTAAGATTTAACAGTAGAAATAAATCCCTACATTTTTTGACTAGTTTTAAGATAAGTATAAAAAACAAACAAGTGCCTTAACTTAGGTCCAAATTAAAACATTGTTATGATTGAAACATGCTTGTATGTATGAGACACGATAATCCCTTTTTCTTCAGTGTTTACTGTTTAGCTCAGTGATATATTAAATCTATTACATTTTTGTAAAACTTTAGTGATTGGTACAACTTTGATCTCTTAACGACGCCTAAAATAAATTATTTTGTTTTTGTAATATTTTTAAAAATATATATAAATGTTGCCAACTTTTCACAGACTTATTAAATATATTCAAAGATATTGGTGTTTCAACTAACCTTACGTATTGTTTCAACTGTCCTTAGCATGAGGTCAATTGAACCACATTTCCCGATCCTCTCTCTAAGGTTATTATAACTGTTTGAGATAAAACAATAGAATATATTTTATTTAGTAGTCAGATAAGTATACTTGGTACTATGAAAATATTTGGCTCGTAGGTATTAAAGACACCACACACTGTTAAAGTAAAATTGTTTCAACTGTCTCCTGTTGACCCTATGGAAGGCAACCATTAAATTTTTTATCTAATATCTTACTGTGAAGTAAAGTACAGATAGGCTGTACAACTTTATTAGAATCGTTGGAAAGATAGCAGAATTATAAGACTGTAAAATAACTAAAAAGGTTTCGTTATATTGCCATTTGACTTAGGAATCCTAAAAACGGAGCATAATAAAAAACTGTCAAAAACCTCTATTACGATTTCAATAATCCCCACTTAACGAGGTAATAAAAAAATCATACCCGGTAGAGGTACCTACGAGGTAACTCATACGCTCTCTATGGTAGTACGTAACCTTCGGTGCGCTAGTCCACCTCGCACTTGACCGGTTTTGTTCTTAATTTATATTAAAATAATTAGCTTAAAAAGTGTAAGAGTATGACTAACTAGTATCTGAGATTGTATGGTTTGATAATCCTAATAGTAAATCAATTGGCGTGAAGAAAATCTTGAAGAAGTAATAGCTATTATTGCAAAATGCTAGTACAATATCGTTTATCATAATATGCTATTATTATAGGAATAACTAATATTTTAACCGGATTGTGTTATTATGTACTATTGTCGCTCTCGGAACTATGTAATTACTTCGATAGTTCATAGCAAACAATCTGCTACTAAATCCAAAGAAAAAATTATGTATAAAATAGGGAATTACGAAACCGTTGCAAAATAACCGGTTTTTTACTTTCGGTTTTGGTTAGTGAAACCGGTTATTTAATATATGTGTTTGGTGCGACAAATACAATAACCTGCATTTTTATTTAAAAGGTATATATAAAATAAATAACAACGTTAGCTATTGCAAAAAAGAAGATTACGCTAGTATAAAAAAAAACGACATTCATAGCCTTCATGAACAGTAGGTACTTAATAACATGTATTGAAGAAGTCAATCGTACTACCATTAAGAATATTCACATTTTGATCATAACCTAAAGAGCCTAATAATAGGTTTATTTAATACAACTAAGGTAGCAAACATGCATACGGGCCACCTGATGTTGAGCGATAGAGCACGCGGGACAAACGGTAGAACACACAAAGCACACGCAAAGTCTCTACTCGGATTTAAGGTTTTATTACCGCTTATGAGTTTGAAATTGTGAACGATTCTAACAGGTTTGAACCGAGTCAAAAGGGACAAAGCTGGTGAACCAAGCCCAGAGATGGCAGCAGAATTTTATGTAGAGCCGGACCCACGACATATAAATCTCCGAGGTGACGGGTGCCATCTTGAACTTGTTGGTGGATAAACATTTGTACTGTCGTTCAGTAGAAATAACGTAATGTTAAGTAGTCCTTAGATGGCTAATTTGAAATGAAGTTTGCGATGCCAGACCCAATTAAATGCCTTCTTTGTGTCAGCATATTATTTTACATATTTAAAACAAGCAAGCACATACACAAAGATGTTACCTTTCGGCAAATAGGTTTTTATCTTTTTGATATTGCTTGAATACGAAACCGAAAAACGGGTTTTGCTTCTGCCAAAACCGGTTTTAATATCCTGCTGAGATCACAGAAAAACTGGTTTTGCAGTTTGCATTCCCAGGTGTAAAATTCATCGTAGATACCCAATTGACTCAAATACATTTGGGCAATTTATTACTAAAGAAAGGTTTATTGTGCATAATCTGTTACAAATTTTTTTTAAAGCTTTCAAGATAAGTATACATGGTATAACCATATTTACCTATATAATAATAAGTATTAGTATCTGGCACAGGAACTTGATTCTGAGCTATCACGGGGCCCCAGCTCATATAACTAAGCTTGGCTCTATCGGTCTCATGCTGTTATCAAGATAGATAAAGCAAATGACGGCTGTGGCAACTACTAGATATGTATGTGTATTTTATTTACTTTATTTTCATCGATGACCGGAATCGCGCAGTGGTGGTAGGTACTCACGTTAAACGGACTGGCGAGCTGAAGGTACTGACTGGGCTTTGTGTCTCAAGCAACAAAATGGTACTTACATACAATGTGTATATTGTATGAAGGGCATGGACACCGGTTATGAAACAGCCAAAGACCGGTTTTTAAGTATATTTTAAGAATATATAACCACAAGTAATTAAAAAAACCATTGGACAAGGAGAAATATGGAAATGGGCGAAATTTTTAAATATCAATACATTTATAGGTGAACTTACAATCGGTAGCGAAGGAGAGACTTCCCTCCCTGTGTGTGTTTTGTCGCTTTGTATAATGGGCTGTGCTCTGAGGAATTGTTCGAAGTGTTGCCTACGGCTATTTTCTACTATCGCACCGCTCGCCATCGGCAGGGAATTCATCCTTACAACTTAAAACCTAAATGGTCACGTCACCAACAGCCTATCCTCACCGAAGGCAATTTGGGAGCGGTATGGATTGTGGATTACAGTTACGCCTTTATTTACTTTGACGTATAAAGTTTTCTCACGATGTTTTCCTTCACCCAAAAGCCAGTGGTGTTCTTGAGAAATTAAAATAAATACTGATTGGTACACGCTCCGCCACTTAGGACCACCACAGACAAGTCCAATACTGCCATACATTGCATTCAACACACATGGAAAAAAATACCTGTATAATAATCTAATAATAATAATTTATAATATCTCCCTTTATTTAATTTCTCAAAACATTTACGAGGTTATAACTGCAGGTCGCCGACGTTATTCGTTTGGAACAAAATATCTTTGGTAAAAGGTATAAGTATATTTTGAAAATTATTCACTGTGTATATTGGGATTTGTGTTATTTACAAGGGTGAACAAAATTGATTACATCAAACATGTTTTAAGGAGATGTGCAATATTGTCACACGACGTATTTTTAATACACGAGAATTTAAAAAGCGTCCCCTTAAAACCCGTTGTTGACGCTTTTTTACGCTGAATTCGATTTAACTTCCAACGCTCCGTTCCGTTTCCTCTGTCGTAGGTGTTGTACATTGGTAAAGAACATGAAAAAAAATAGTAAACGGTATTGAAAATGGGATATGAAAATGAAAACTGAAAGTGGGTACTAAAATGAGCTTTTGGGGTATAAACTAATATTTTTTCATTTTGTGTGTATGACTTGGGCCCTCAATGTTCTAAAAAAGGCCATTCTCTTATCTGATTCGGCCCGATCGATAAGAAGATACCTAATCATTTATTAAATAAAATATTTCAATAATTTAATTTCAATATTTTAATTTTCTATCAAGTACCTACGAAATTCTTGGCGCGCGAGTTGTTGGTTCTTGTTTTGTATTTGTCATCAATGTTAGGTCGAATGTAGTACAACCAGTTTGCGATAAGTGTCGGGGTCAATAAACCTTGAACAACATCTATAGGTTGTCCAACAAGGTATTTTATTTTATTTACAATTCAAATATAAACACAGAGTCTAGAAAGTATTTGTTAAAAGTATCAGACTTATTTTGTAGCGGTTTAAAAAGAGAGAAACAATCAGTTATTATCAAATTATGCCAATATTATAAAACATATGTTTGTCACGATGTTTTGATGTTTGTGTGTAAAGTGTGACTCAGTAGCCCCAACCGAGTAGTATTCCTCATTCTGTGGCACTGGCAGATGGCGTGTCTGATTGCCGGAATTAGGAGGGTGATTCTGGCCGGACTTAAAGCTAAATTTTGTAATACTTACGATGTGAACGTAAATAAATTAAACATCATTACACAATGATATACACATTAGGTAAGATGTATTTGTTCCGTACTTTACTATCTGGTCAGCTATGTAGGTAAGTACTCGTAATTTCGCCATCTTCGAATCGATTCTGAAATTTTTTTACAAGGAGTCCCGTGTTTTAATGGAATTTGAAAAACAGCATTTTTAAGTTGGTACTTATAGCTCCAATTGTTTTTCGCCCGCCCCATCCACCATACGTCTTTAAAAATAACTTAGTTTTGTAGAACTTTTTCTCTAAGGTGCTTACTTTGCCAAATAAAGAACGACCTAAGTAAAATTTAAGTGAGTTAGAACCTTAAACAATCACAATTTAGTAGGTAGGAATAGTAGTAAGTATGTATGTGTAATAATTTATTATACATAATATTACAGTATAGCTTTACAAATACTTTATAAGTTTTTATTTTTATTTTTATATGCCGTATTTTCAAAAAACATGAGCTTCTCAATTCGCCGGAATGTTTTGTTTACGTATAATTAAGTTCAATATTTACGCAATATGAAAGTTCCCACGGGAATAGATTTTTCTTGCGTAATTTGCTGGCAAAACTATAATAAATAATATTACCATTACCATATCATGATATCTCGTCGTAACAACACATACACACAGACTGTTAAAAGTTTTCAATAACGAAATACATATACTACTACAAATATACACATACCTAACATAACATAGTAATAAACGTGTTGCTACCTACATCTTATGTATTGTTATGTATAACCTAATTATAATGTATAGTCATTAAATAAATTATATAAGTTATTCTAATCTAATCAATAACAATTTATTATCAAAAGCTTCTAGGATATGTAAGTCTATCATGCGTTAATATGTATGTTTTAAAAATAGGTACTTAGTTACGTTATTTCGTAAACAGTACAAACTGAGTAGGTACCACAATTCAATCAATAATATTATTTTTATAAGCCATATAAAAACTACTAATTTATGTATGACGTTAATTTCATAATATTGTAAGTAGTTTTAGCGTATACTCATCTTCTTTTATGTATTCAAGGTTTCCAGGAAGAAAAAAATAAAAATATAAGGTGTGCTTAAAATTAGTACAGTTAGGGATAGGCAATTTTTATGAAATATTAAAACCATAGTATTTTTTTGCAAAACTTCATTTTGTGTTTAACTTACAATTTTAAGTTTGAGGTGGAAAATATTTTGGTTTCTTGATCAATCATAACATTGTGTAATTAAGTACCAAAATTTTTTTTCTACTGAAAATCCGTTCTGAAACGGAAACTTTCAAACACAGAATTTAATAGTTGAAAAATTTCATGGAATTTGCCCATCCCTAAATACAGTAAATAGGTTATAAATACATATTTATTTTTCCTATCTCATTTCATTGCTGTAATATATGTTTTGACTCAAGAGCTGGAAGAAATCTCTTATTAATTAGAGAAAAAAATCCTATTCCTGTACCTAAAATTCTTAATCATTGTGTGCTACGTACGAGTAGGTACCCAGTATTGTAGTTAGATGTTACACATTTAAAAACCACGTAAAAACAAATGCTAGCAATTAGCTGATGGTGAGGATACTGACCGACTGAAGTAAAATTGTCTTCAGTAGAACGTTCCTAGGTGGTAGTAGTAGAGCTGTTTACTAAAGTAAGAATATATTGCCTCAAAAGTACTCATACAGCAGGCTATAATATAAGAAATAAAACGCAAGTAGACATTTGATTTGTTGATACAAGGCGCTTAGGCTGGACGCTGCGGACTTTGAAATTTTTGCGATTTTATTACAAAATTATTCTGTTATGTAAGTGACAGTTATTTTTTGTAATTTCTTATTATGCGATAACTGTAACATAAAAAAAATATAACAGGACATATAAAAATCCTTGATAACACTTTCTCATTAAAACTTTCTCTGTTACAAAAATAATAGGGAAAACTTTCTCTGTCAACAAAAAAAAAACAATGATAGTTTTTGCGACCTGCAGACTCTACCATTGCCAAATCTCCATATAAACCCAATGTACATAATAGAATAAAATATTACCTTCCTTTTCCTTATTTCGTTTGTATAAATAACTAAAACACACTGCGTAATTGTTACACTTTTATTATATTGACTTAGTTGGTCCACTGTGTTGGTTACATTTACATATGTTTCCCGCGTAAACGTGTCACCCAACAAGCACGTCTGTCCGCGCCCACCCAACACTTGATACTGTCCAGTCGCCATTCCACTCTTGTATCATTAAAATTCTTCTGATAATACACTCATTGATAACACGACGAGTAAAATATTCGGTTAGAATTAGATGTATCATTTTGTAACACTTTTTATATTATATGTTTCAAATTAGGCCTTTTACAATGGCCTTTGATATTTGATGATATGATTTTTGCATAAGACCCCGTAATAATATTAGTCCCAAAATTTGTTCGACGGGTGTTCGCCTAGATATATGAGAGCAGCCTCAGTAAGTCTGTAGTTGTTCGGTTCTGTCGTGTAAAGTACTGCGATATAAGTTGGCACCCTTCAGAAAATTGGCTCAGGTCCCTATTGTAATGTCTGATCCTATCTATGCCATTGGATCGGCAGCATGCAGTATAATTGCCCAGACCATGCTTTAATGGATTTTTTTGCATCTTTAAGCGACACTCCAAGGTTAGTTAGTTAACATATTGGCGCTGTGACGCGTGTCGTTTTTTTACATCCACAGACCGAGCGATCCCAACACATTCTGGCTAACCTAAGGTCTATGGTTACGATTGGATTTAGGTCAATATGTTGAGGTTTAAGTCATGGGAGAACACTTCTACTCCTCTTTCAGACTTGTTTTATAGCCATCTCATGTCAGAGCAGAGCTGCTGTCCTTATCTTCTTCATGTAGTGTAACAAAGTTAAGCAACGTTGGGCGTGGTCACTATCTGGATGGGTGACCGCCTAGTAAAATATTTTTAGCGTCGTAAAGCCGTCGGTCCTGGCTGTTTAGGATATGACAGCAGTCCTTCCTCCGAAACCCTGACAGTCGAGTGGCCACTAGTTGACAACGTTTGAAAACCTGTACTAAGCTAGCGTGGGGAACAATTGCCTAAGCTGCCGCCTTCAAAGAGAAGACTGTATCTGCAGTGGGGCGTATAATGGCTGAGGTGACTAACATTAACATACAATATATGGTATGTATCTTTGACACTATGGTGAATTAATACAAACTTTTCTGACCCGGTGGTCAAAAATAGAAACTGCAGTCTGGTGTGAATTTACAACGACATTAGCGAGTAAACCCAAGGTCAGAAGGTCAGAAAAGTTTGTTACGCTGTAGACTGTTAAAAAAACAGTCGTCGTACGTCACGCATATGCCCGTCAGAGTCGGTGGTGCTCGAGTTTATTAGAGGCTGAGTTTTGATTAATTTGATAGATGGTAAGCGGTCACTTATGATATAAATAGTATATTTTAGCTATTTTAGCTATTTCCATAGTTTAATGACATATGGTATCCTATTGTGGGGTAGCGCTGCTGATGTAAATACAATATTTTTGTTACAAAAAAGGGCAATTCGTGCTATTTATAAATTAGGATCTAGGATATCTCTGAGGGATAGGTTTAGGGAAGTAAAAATTTTAACTTTAGTGTCGCAGTACATATATGAAAATCTTTTATATGTACATAAAAATATCAATAGTTTCAGCAAGAAAAGTGACGTTCACAAAGTAAATACTAGAAGTAAAAATAAGCTGTTGGTGCATGATACACGTCTACACAAAATAAGTAACTCTTTTATGGGGCAATGTATACACTTTTACAACAAAGTTCCCAATAAAATTCAAAATCTATCAATAAGTAAATTTAAATCTTTTATCAAGCAAGTACTTTGTAAAAAGGCATACTACAATATTTCAGATTATGTAAATGATAAAAATCCTTGGGACTGATGATGCTCAATTACAGGATGCATAGGTAAACCAAATTAAAATGGAAAAAACATAAAATTGTACGACTAAATTTTTTTTATATAAAACATTAATTGTATTTTAGTTAATTTGTATTATTGATAGTGTTTTTAAAAGAGTAACTATCGAGTTTCTTGCCGGATTCTTCTCGGTAGAAATCAACAACATTGTGAACCGGCGGGAAGGTGGGAGGGTTCAAAAAATAATATTTTATAACTTTGACGATTCAAAAGTGATTGTAAAATTATTACTTACTTGAATAAAGCATTTTGACTTTGACTTTGACTTTATAAAGTAACTGTGCTATTTCCTGGAATAGCATATATTTCTCACAACCTTCACTTTCATGACTTTAATGTAGGGAGAGCTTAATATGACTAAGACCTTGACATTTTATGGTTCTAAGGTCAGTTGTAAAGTTTCACCTTGACTTTACAGCCCCAACATATCTATTTACCTACAATCGGACTAATTTACACTTTGTTTTTGAGAATGCAAAGTGTTAAATGATAGTGAAGACGCTAAGTGATACTTACCAAAATACTACCATCAAGACACTTGTCCCCAGAGGCGTCGTCAGAGATGTAAAATATCGACCTTCGAGATGGTAGGCGCACATTCTATACGTTCGTCTTGCTTTATAGTAATCCTATTAAATAAATAAATGATAAAGTTTGTGCGTCAGTATATACTTATGTCTTCTCCTGTCTCAGTATATACTTATGTCTTCTCCTGTCTCAGTATATACTTATGTCTTCTCCTGTCTCAGTATATACTTATGTCTTCTCCTGTCTCAGTATATACTTATGTCTTCTCCTGTCTCAGTATATACTTATGTCTTCTCCTGTCTCAGTATATACTTATGTCTTCTCCTGTCTCAGTATATACTTATGTCTTCTCCTGTCTCAGTATATACTTATGTCTTCTCCTGTCTCAGTATATACTTATGTCTTCTCCTGTCTCAGTATATACTTATGTCTTCTCCTGTCTCAGTATATACTTATGTCTTCTCCTGTCTCAGTATATACTTATGTCTTCTCCTGTCTCAGTATATACTTATGTCTTCTCCTGTCTCAGTATATACTTATGTCTTCTCCTGTCTCAGTATATACTTATGTCTTCTCCTGTCTCAGTATATACTTATGTCTTCTCCTGTCTCAGTATATACTTATGTCTTCTCCTGTCTCAGTATATACTTATGTCTTCTCCTGTCTCACGCCACAACAAATTAATAAAAGCTTTTTATTTAATTTTTTATTTTGTAATGGGAGCTCTCCATACATTGAACTAAGGGATAAAAAATTGTGTTGTTATTTTATTTTTTATATTTTTGGACATCACACACAGCGCCATCTGGTCTCAAACTAAGCAAATCTTGTACCATGGATACCAGACAACAGATATGTACAAATCCATACTAGTCCAAACTATACTATCCATACTAATAACACTACTCAACACTTAAAAAATATCTGACCCAATTCATATTATTTCATAATAAGCTTGACCAATATAAAAATACTGTATGCATTTTATTTCGATATCACATCTGGTTATAGGGATAAATATTTTTTTATTTTTTTACCTACCTACAAAAGTTAAAATGCGGGTAGTCCGGAAACTTATTACTTTTGCAAATGGAACATAGTGCATTTGTTAGTATATTAACTGACTTCTAAAATGTCGCGAGTGTGTGTTAACAGTCCTGATTTATTTTGCTATATTTGTGGCGAGTTTACGCCGAAATCGAAAAAAAAAACCACTTTCTGACTTAATTAAACAGTGCTATCAAGCTTATTTTAACCGTGTCGTAAGGAATCAAGACAAGTCATGGGTTCCTAAAGTGTGCTGCTTAAGATGTTATACATATCTCAATGGTTGGTGTAAGGGAACAACTAAAAAAATGCCATTTGGTACGCCAATGGTGTGGATGGAGCCAACGAATCATGCCGTCGATTGTTATTTTTGTTTAACGCAATTAAAGGGGTTTTCTGATAAATCAAAACGAAGTATTAAGTATGCCAACGTGTCATCGGTAATACAACCTCAGCCACATTCTGACGAGTTACCTGTTCCTGAGTGCCCAGTGAATTTAATTCAGACAGTTGAAGTCGACTCGAGTTCGACGGATAGTGAAAATAGCGAGGACCCCCAATATGTCCCAAAATGTGCAGCTGAGCCACTTTTATTGAATCAAACTAGGCTTAATGACTTAATAAGAGAATTAAATTTACCCATTGATAAGGCAGAATTATTGACATCCAGATTACAGCAATGGAATCTATGTGAATCAGATGTGAAGGTATCTTTTTATCGTAAACGACATAGCTCACTGGTTCCGTACTATTCTAAAGAAGATGGCTTAGTTTTTTGCAATGATGTAAATGGATTAATGGCACAGCTTGGGCAAAATCATGTAGCTGCTGAATGGCGTTTATTTATTGATTCCTCAAAAAGTAGCTTGAAAGCAGTATTGTTGCATAATGGAAATGAGTTACCGTCCTTGCCCCTCGCTTATAGTGCTAATTTGAAAGAAACTTATGACGTTATGAAACTTTTATTAGAAAAAATTAAATACAGAGATCATAAATGGCCAGTTTGTGCAGATCTTAAAGTGGTTGCTTTGTTAACAGGCTTGCAGTCAGGCTATACAAAATATTGTTGTTTTCTTTGCGAGTGGGATAGCCGAGCTCGAGCTCAACATTTTATTAAAAAAGATTGGCCATTACGTCACTCTCTAGTAGTGGGCCAGAAAAACGTAAAATTTGAACCATTGGTTGAGCAAGATAAAATTATTTTGCCGGCATTGCACATCAAACTGGGGCTCATAAAAAATTTTGTGAAAAAAATAAGCAAAGAAGGTGCGGTGCGGCTTTCCAGTTTCTCAAGCAAAAGTTTCCCAAGCTTAGAGACGCGAAAATTAAAGAGGGTGTTTTCGTAGGTCCAGACATAAAAAAGCTGATTCAAGATCCATCTTTTATATCTGCTCTCAATAATATTGAAAAACAAGCATGGAACGCTTTTGTCGATGTCACTAACAATTTCCTTGGTAACAAGAAATCTGAAGATTTTCGCGAAAAAATAAAAGTTTTATTGGACTGCTACTATAAAATGGGATGCAATATGTCACTTAAGTTGCATTTTCTTCACTCGCATTTGGACTTTTTCCCTGAAAATATGGGATCAGTCAGTGACGAACATGGCGAACGCTTTCACCAAGATGTTGTTGCATTTGAAAAGCGATTTCAAGGCAGATGGGAGCCTGCTATGCTCGCGGATTACTGTTGGAGCCTTATTAGAGAGACCCCTGCTACTGAGTACAAGAGAAAAGCCAGCCACTCCAAAAAAACTACGCCATTTCAATTAAAATTAGAATAAAATTATGGAAAATTCGTGATTTCGGACATGGATGTTTATCTGGACATTGAGATGTGATGGTGTGTGTATATTTGCATATTTTTATTACTTTAGTGGCAAGAAATAGTAATCACATAATGCGACCTCAGATAAAATCAATTATTATGAATGCGAAAGTTACTCTGTCTGTCTGTTACCTCTTCTTGCTTAAACCACTGAACGGATTAAGATCAAATTTGGCATGGAGATAGTCTGAGTCCCGGGAAAGAGGATTTTTTTTTCAAGTGGCTTTTCTACGCAAAATTCTTCTGTAAGTGTGTTTGTCAGCCATCTCCTCCTAAACGGCTGGAACGATTTGGTTGAAATTTTGTCTGAATATTTCAATGGGTTCCTAGATGGTTTCAAAACACAATTGGACCCGGTAGCTGGCGCTGCAGTCACTGATCTTCTCCTAAACAGCAGGGACGATATTAATGATAAAAAAAATTGTGTACGTTCAAGTGGGTCCCGGAAAGTTTTGAATTTACAAATGGACCCGGTAGATGTCGTTGCAAATGTTGTGTCCCTGATCTCTTAAATGGCAGTGAAGATAATAATGTTCGAGTGGGTCCCCTGCAAGTTTGGAAATCATAAATGAACCCGGTAAGTGGCGCTGCAGTCGGTGTGTCCCTGATCTCCTAAACGGCAGGGATGATTTTAATAATATTTTTTGTTTACGTTCGAGTGAGTCCCTGCAAGGTTTGAAAACACAATTGGACCCGGTAGATGGCGCTGCAGTCGGTGTGTCCCTGATCTACTAAACGGCAGGGAAGATGTCAATGAAATTTTTTTGTGTACGTCCGAGTGGGTCCCCTGCAAGGTTTGAATTCACAAATAAACCCGTTAGGTGGCGCTGCAGTCGGTTTGTCACTGATCTCCTAAACGGCAAAGATTGAATGCATGACAATGATTTCAAATTGAAATTTGTGGCTTGGAAATGACTCATAACATAGCACGTAAAAAACGCATCGAAAAGGCTAACTTAAAATCAAAAGGATTTAAAGAAATGCTTCTCACTAATACTCCTACCATAGAAGATTTGAAAGAAAATGAAGAATTAAATAATTAAGACATAGAGGCTATAGTAAACAGTACCGTGTGATATCCAAAAATGATGACTCAACCGTAGATTCGTTAGAAGTAATTATGGAATTGCAAAATTTGAAAAATGTAAATGTTAAATTTAATGTAGCGCTGCTTTTCGGTGCAGGAAAACGTCTGCCGGGCCCGCTATCAATACTAATCCATACTTATATTATAAATGCAAAACTAACTCTGTCTGTCTGTTACAACTTTACGCTTAAACCGCTGTAATAATTAAGATGAAATTTGCCATGGAGATAGTTTGGGTCCCGAGAAATGACATTAGAGAGAAATAGCTAATTGAAAACGTCAAGCGTGAGTCAGTTTTTTTCTATAATTGGGGAGTTGCCGTTGAAATCCTACACCGATATTCGAATTAAGGGCGGGTGGAACGGCGGGCAAATTTGGCATGGAGATAGTTTGAGTCCCAGGAAAGGACATACACTACTTGAGAACGTCAAGTGTGATTCGATTTTTTTTACAATGGTTAATTAATATTTTTTCAATTGATATTTAAATTCTACATTGATATCCGAATTTTTAAAAGAGGTAGGGCACTGCAAGTACTCGCTCGAATAAGCTGCCCGAACAAATAAAGCGGGGCATAGCGAGTACTTGCTCGAATGAGCGGCCCGAACTGGGGAAGTACCTCCACCTTACAGAAAACCGCGGCCACAATAACACTAACATTGAGTAGTGTTGTGTTCCTGGCGGTGAGTAAGGTTGCCAGAGCTCTCTCTTTGAGGATTCGCTGCGCGGACAGCGGAGGACCGATGGTGCTTGTTGCTGTCATTGCTCGGCGTAGATGCGGCGTGCTGGTTCGGCGGTCAGGGAGACCTGATGAAACGCCTGACCGCTGGCCGCCCGCAGGTTGAACGGGTTCCCGAACCCAGGGATCACTTAATCTCCGCCCTGGGAGGCTGATCCGCCAACCTGTGTAAAGTCTCTGAAGTAGTAGTCGTGCCGGAGAAGGAGACCGGAGTGGACCCGGCTACTACAACAGAGGGGGATCAGGGGCCCTTCCACCCGCCGTGCCAACAACCGTATCATCTGTGTTGAGCTTCGGCAGTCTTAATACCGCAACTTTTTGTCTTCTAAGCTGTCTGTGCAGTGAATCCTCATCCTTAGCCTAAGTAACTTCAAACAAAATGGCCAGGAACAGAAAAAAGAAAAGAGTTTTGACAGCGGCTACTCCATCCACATATAATGTGGATTTTTGCAACATAAGGGGTATTCACGCAAATCTTAACGCAGTCCATCACCATCTCGAGACTGCGCAGCCAACCATTATTTTTCTAACGGAGACGCAGATATCCTGCCCGGCCGACACATCATACCTTCGTTATCCCGGCTACAAACTCGAGCACAATTTTTTGAGACGTGCCGGTGTATGTATGTTCGTCCGGGAGGATTTCCGCTGTCGCCGACTTCATAGCCTTGAAGACAGGGACCTGTCGATATTGTGGGTGCGCGTAGATCATGGGGGCCACACTCGTATCAATGCGTGCCTATACAGGTCTCATAGCGGTGACACGGCCGTAACTCGACTCTTCACGCACCTGAGTTTGACGACTGACAAAGTTCTAGAGCAATATCCTACAGCAGAATTAGTTATTTTGGGAGACTTTAACGCCCACCATCGTGAGTGGCTCAGTTCTCGAACCAATAACTATGCAGGGATATCTGCTCATGAATTTGCTCTGACCTATGGATTCTCTCACCTGGTACTTTCTCCGACGAGAATACCAGATATAGAGGACCATACAAGCTCCTTACTGGACCTGCTGCTGACTACACGTCCGGATGGATACTCCGTCTCAGTGGATGCGCCTCTTGGCTCCTCGGACCACTGTCTCGGCCGGACTCAAATGTCATGCACACAACCTGATCCTTCTGGGCCAACTAATTGGCGTCGTGTGTGGCATTATAAGTCGGCAGACTGGGATGGATTGCGAGAATTTTATGCATCGTACCCGTGGAGGCAGATCTGCTTTAACTCAGAAGATCCTGACGTCTGCGCAGCCGCAGTCACTGAGACAATCCTCGCTGTTATGGAATGCTATATTCCTAACCCGCGAGTAGCTGCCGGCGTCAAAAAACGACCGTGGTTTAATAGGTCTTGCAGAAAAGCTAAAATTCTTAAGCAAAATGCATATGAGGCTTGGACCACGGCTCGTTTTAATAAGGATCCGAATATTTCTGAGTTAAAACGCAAATTAAATGCTGCCTCGAGGTTCAGTAAGAAAGCAACTGCCAGAGCAAAATTCCAATTCATCGGCAAAATAGGTGGGCGACTTGCGAGCTATCCTTCTGGGAGTCGTGCTTTCTGGTCGCTTGCTAAAGCTGCCGAGGGGAACTTCTGCCAGTCGTCATTACCACCACTGCGAAAGACCGATGGTGACTTGGCCCACAGTGCAAAAGAGAAAGCCAATCTATTGGGCAGTCTCTTTGCCTCTAACTCGAATGTGAACGACGAAGGCGCTGTACCACCTACTTTACCGTGGTGCGGTAAGACCATGCCGGAAATCTCTATAACACAGCGCGAGGTCAGGAGGGCGTTGCTTTCCCTAGACGTTCATAAGTCGAGTGGGCCAGACGGCATACCACAATGGTGCTTAAGCAGTGTGCTCCTGAGTTATGTCCTGTACTCACGCGCCTCTTCACGCTTTCCTACCACACTAGGCAATTTCCGTCTTCATGGAAGACTGCGAATGTGCACCCGGTGCCCAAAAAGGGCGATAGATCAGATCCATCGAATTACAGGCCTATCGCTATAACCTCTCTCCTCTCCAAGGTGATGGAGCGTGTGATCAACACACAGCTTCTAAGATACCTAGAAAAACATGACCTGATCAGTGACCGTCAATATGGCTTTCGCCACGGTCGCTCAACTGGTGACCTTCTAGTGTATCTCACACACCGATGGGCACTAGCAATTGAGAGTCAGGGGGAGGCATTGGCATGTATCCTAGACATAGCGAAGGCGTTCGATCAGGTCTGGCACCGGGGTCTTCTATCGAAGTTGCCTTCTTACGGAGTGCCCGAGGGTTTGTGCAAATGGGTGGCTAGCTTTTTGTCCGGCAGAAGCATACGAGCCGTAGTTGACGGTAGTTGCTCTGATAGCATGGACATTAATTCTGGTGTCCCGCAAGGCTCTGTGCTGTCTCCTACGCTGTTTCTACTGCACATCAATGATATGTTAGACATCAACAACATACATTGCTATGCAGATGACAGTACTGGAGACGCTTATTACACGGGCCGTGCAAGCATCCCACGTTCCGTTGTGGAGGAAAAGCGTGAAGAACTTGTGTCTCAAATCGAGATCGGTCTGTCCAAGGTCTCTGACTGGGGGCGGGAAAACTTGGTACGATTCAACCCTTCAAAGACACAAGTCTGCGCGTTCACCGCTAAGAAAACCCCATTCACTGTAGTCCCACAATTCCAGAACACTCCCCTCTCCATCTGCAAGAGCATTGGGATCCTTGGCGTTGACATCTCCAGCGATGTTCAGTTCCGAGATCATTTGCTAGACAAGGTAAAGCTGGCGTCCAAAAAACTTGGTGTACTCAACAGAGCGAAGCAGTACTTCACGTCGGGGCAAAGGATGCTACTTTATAAGTCGCAAGTCCGGCCCCATATGGAGTAATGCTGCCATCTCTCGGCGGGTGCACCCGGATACCAGCTTGGCCCTTTTGACTCGGTTCAACGACGGGCTGTGAGAATTGTCGACGATCCTAAACTCACTTGCGGTACCGAGCCCTTAAGTCTGAGGAGAGACTTTGCCTCCCTGTGTGTGTTCTACCGCTTGTACAATGGATTGTGTTCTGAGGAATTGTTCGAAATGATGCCCACGGCTACTTTCTACCATCGCACCGCTCGCCATCGACAGGGAATTCATTCTCACACTTTGGAACCAAAATGGTCGCGTACAGTGCGGTTTCAGAGAAACGTCCTCCCGCGAACCCTTGGGTTGTGGAATGAGCTCCCTGCCATGGTTTTCTCTAAGGACTACAGTATGGGGTTCTTCAAAAAAGAAGTTATAAGATTTCTGAAGGGTCGGCAACGCGCGAGTGGTGCCCCTGGTGTTGCAAGCGTCCATAGGCTACGGTGACCGCTTACCATCAGGCGGACCGTAGGCTTGTTTGCCACCTTAGTGGTATAAAAAAAAAATTTAGGGCGAGTCCTAAATTTAGCAGTCGGGTCATTATCCACTAAGCCATAGTGTCGACTGCGTTTGATATTTCTAAGAATTTTCTGTCTTAATAGGGTTTCGTACCTCAAAGGAAAAAAGGAGCCCATATAGGATCACTTTGTTGTCCGTCTGTCTGTTTGTGTGTCAAGGCCCCTTTTTCTCAGGAACGCGTGAATGCTGAAATTGATATCGAATACCAAGGTCTACGGTCCCTTGAAACTGTAAAAAATCAAGATCTAAGTCAACGCAAAAAAACTACAGCCAATATTATCACATAATTAAAACCTATGGGGTATTTTCCGTAGTCCTAGAATCATGAAATTTGACACGATGCAAGGTCTAACATCACAAATATAGAAATAAATCCAAAAATCGTTAATTTGTAGTTATAGCACTTTAAAAAAAAGGTTGTCTGTCTGTCTGTCAAGCCCTTTGACTCAAGAACACGTGGAGGTATCAAGTTGAAATTAATATCAAATACTTAAACGGTCACTTAAAGTTTTAAAAAATCAAGCTTAGAAGTCAATGCAATTAAAAATATGCCCAAAATACAGTACACAAATAAATCAAAACTTATTGACCTAGAATCATAAAATTGGGTAAGAAGCAAGATGTTGCATCACAAATATAGGAAAAAATCCAAAACTGATCAGAAACCTGTGAGCCGCGCCAAAAGTAAACCCTGTCACTTGCCCAGTCCTAATCACTGATATTATCATTACTTTATAATGTAATGTTGCAATAATATGATAATTGTAACGTTTGAGTAAGTAAAGTAAGTTACTAAGTTAAGTTTCCGTCAGTTAAAATTATATTAAACATTGTAACAAATTTTATTAGAGAAAATTTGACCGAATTTTATATGGAATTATTCGTATGTGCTCGTGTGTGCAGCAGTGGAAACGTAGACACACGCACTAGCCACATGGGCCCTCGCAGCTAACGTGCACAGCCTCTGTGTGCACGCACATCCTACGCAGCAGTTGATTCAGCCCTTAGTAGTCTTTTAAGCTTAATCTTCCGAAGGCAAAAGGAAATGATATTCAAGTATAATACATACACAATTATTTGCAAAAGGGATAAAAAACCTCGTAGTATAAATTGACATGATTGACAGTTTGTTACAGATGATATCAAATTTTGACACCAATGCTAAATAGTCAGATTTCGGCCTTAACGTGGCAGATGACCAAATTACCCATCGTTGCGTAAACACAACATTTAAATTTTGATTTTTTTCTGAGTATGTAAGCCAATCTCAAAAGAAATGCATATATACTTGTATGGATTAGATTTTTTTTAAGTTCTTATTTTTATAAAAAAACATAGTATTTTTAATTTTGAAAACTGCAGATTGTGTTATCTCTAGATCGACAGATTTCTTACCAAATTATTTATTAATTAAAATAAATCTTAACTTTTTATATTTTACAAACCTTTGACGATACCCTATTTATGATATACAAAACTGTAAGTTCCTGAACATTGGTTGCAGGGTAACAACGACTTAAGTATTTTGGGAATATAATATTAATGGAAGACCTCCGGGGATTTGAGCTTAGAGTCCAGGGCAATGCTTGGTAATTATCTGTAAGGTTAGGGCCAAATCTGGGGGCGTGCAGTGACCCAAATAATTTTGCGTCTCGGAACTGAGATGAGACTTCGTAAGTAGGTTTGCCATACGTACAGGATTTGGCCTGACATGTCAGTTTTTACAGCCATTGTCAGGATAGCAGCAGTATTTCGAAACTGTCAGGATTTTATTAATCAAATATTTAAAGTGTTTTTTTTTTAAATATATAAAAAAAAGATCTTTTGGCACATCAGGTGAAAGGTGGTGAAAGGTGTCAGTTAGTAGGTCTTTGACCCATCTGCCAACGCTTAAAACAAATATTTGAAACTATAATTACCTTCTTAATTACCATTACAATAAAATGTCAGGACTTCTCTATAGGAATCAGACTTTTTGCCAGGACTTTTAAATTTTCCGTATGTTAACCCTATTCATGGGAAGCACCGAGGATATCGAATTTAGAGACTTTTTTAAAGTAAAAAATAACAATAACTACACCGACGATTATACTCAAAGCAGACAAATATAAAGATGTAATTGATTTTCTTCAAAAGTATTTTGGCTAAGAACGGAGGAATTTGCTTGAACTGAAATACCACGTGGATGTAGAGAATCAACTTTGTATACAAGGCATGGAAACGAATAATGACTTAAGCGAGCATGGTTTCGAAGACGTAAAGACGAATGTAAAGTTAATAAAAAGCAACGTTGTTCTAGGAAACAATCCCTTAGAGTTTGTGAGTGATATTAAATTTCTCGGTTTGGTTATTGACTGTAGGTTGCAATGGGGCAAACATATAAATTTGCTATCCAATAAGCTAAGCTCGGCTTGCTACGCAATAAGACAAATCAGAAAAATAACAAATGCAGAACTTCAGTTAGTTCCATGGCTAAATGTCGTAACACTATATTTCTTCTGCAAAAGCGTGCAGTTTCAACTATATATAGTCTTAACTCACGAGAGTCATTGAGAGAGGTATATAGTAATAAAAATATTATGACATTGACAGTACAATACATATACGCAAAACATAATATTCGTTCGTAAAAATTTAGACAGTTTCAAGAAAAAGTCTGACCGTCAAGGACCAATTGGATTTTGAGAGATACAGGCTAGAAAAAGTCAGAACATCATTTATGGACTATTGTACTAAATTTTATAATAAAATCCCTACTCAGTTACCATAATTGCTGGAAGGTAGATTTAAAGTTAATATTAAAAATACTTTACTGAAAAAGGGATATTGTGGTCGGCTTATCCTGAAGTCTGTGATTTAATTTATACATAAATTTAAGACTAACTTTTTGACTGCATCTTTGCTATGAAAATATTTGTTTATACAACTTATACTATTGTATTTTATTTTGAGCTCGAACTTTATATTATTGTTATATTTAAGTTATTTCGTTTTTATATGTGTGTTTGTTTATTTTGTTTATCTGAGTACGCAAAGTTTACATTTATTACTTAAATATTGTATGACTTTCAAAGAGTGTACTTTTTGTACTAATTTTGAATAAAAATTATGAATTGAATTGAATTAACCGCACACATTTTTTTAACTACTTCCCCCTTTATTCTTATTATATTCAATGAAAACCCCTTAAAGAGTAAACTCCAGTCGCGCGTCGAGTTGACACACACAATTTTTGAAGTGAAAACTTCTTTAGTGGCGTTGTGTACTTTTATTGTGATGGGTAAAAATTTTAAAGTCGCGTCAGGACACGTGACCTTTATTAACATTAGGTTAGTTTTTATTTTTAGAATATGGCGATTATGAGTACAGTGAGGTTGGATATGGGATTTTAATTCTATGACAGATTGAGATGTTAAATATACTATGTCAACTAAGTAAATAAACAAAAAATATTATTTATAAAAAAACAATATGTATACGAAGTGATGGGAAGTAAATAGGTAGTATGTTTTCACTTTTGCCGGCACTCCCTTGAGTGCAATCCGTTTTTTTTTATTGCATTTAAGAAATTACTTAGTTCTTTGTTTTTCATTTGTTTCTTTTATACCTAGATACACAGTTTAGTCAGATTGGTCTTATCACTAGTGGCTTCATTGCATAACGCCATCCACCGCGCCGTATAAGGCTAGTTGTAAAACTCCCTTTACCTACTAAGAGCCTACGACACGATTATGATGAAAAATTTGTAGTTTTTAAATAATGTCAACCATCGATCTCAGGTTTATGCCTAAAATGTGAATATCGTAAAAACTGTTACTGTTATCGTAACAGGTAATTTTCTAAGATTCACTAAAATGATGTTGCTTGCAAATTCCTCTATAATAGATTTTAATCTTCAATTTTCTTGGAAATGCTCGTCAATTTTTACGATTTTCCATATTTTTTGAGATTGCCATAATGCGACACTCAAATTATTGTCAAATGTTACTTTTCGCAGCAAATTAACTAAAAAATATTCAAAAATATCGTTTTGCGTAAAATTTCCTTAAGATACTGTAGTGGGTTTCGAAACTACATCCTCAAATATGACCGAAACATTCAGGCATAAACCTGAGATCGATAGATGACATTATTTAAGAACTAAAAATTTCTCATCATAACCGTTTCGTAGGATCTTAGTAGTCGCACTTGCTGCCTTGTAGTGGGCATAACATAATGCGCTGTCTATATGCAATGTGTGGTGACATGGACAGGTGAAAAACGAGGGAAAAACTAGCAGAAATTACAGACATATTATGAATTATGTATTATAATTCTCTTTGCCTACAACGAACGCACTTAAGCGCTCGCGGAGTAATTATCGCCCGGTAAAGTTCAAAAATCAACTCGTTCTGGAACGGACGTTTGACAGTTAGTTTTCACACTGACAGGAGTGAGTTTTCACACTGACAGGAGTGCATTTCCACCTTTGCCATGGCAGTGTAAACGATTCAACTTGAGAGTTGGAAATTAGTCTACCCGGGCGTCCCAAAACCACTTTTTTAACTTCCTCGTTGCGTTTTGGAACACATTCAAAGACATGTATCTATCCACGCCTTCTCACGAAAAAAATATTTAAAAAAAAACTTGCAAGCGTTAGTAGTGGCGTTATCGCGAAATTCGCAAATTTTCAATTTCTTTGTTCTAATAGTCACTTCAATACATTTTAAGAAGTTTTATTGACATAAAATTCATAAAGAATAATTGCTGTTAAAATTACTGCTTATGAAAGTTTTTTTTTGCAACGAGCACTATAGCACTTGGGTAGTTTCTAGGTTATAAATAGATATTCGTAAGATTTCGCGCAGTCTTTTAGCTAAAATGGAAAGTATGGATGTTGCCCAAGAAGGTGCTTCCGCCGCTTCCACACCAGTTGTTGAAAATGGTAAGTACTAATGTAAAACTCTTCGTAGAAAATGCCGGCAAATACGAACAGAGTCCGAAAAAAACGTGCTCCATTACTATGAATTTATCAGTTATTCTTTGTTACAGGACCGGACAAAAATGTTGCGGCTGAAGAGATGACCTCTCGCGATTATTATTTTGACTCGTATGCCCATTTTGGTATTCATGAAGAAATGCTTAAAGACGAAGTTCGCACCCTGACCTATAGGAATGCTATGTATCACAACAAACATTTATTCAAAGGAAAGGTAAATGTTGTTTTTTTAGGTTGCATTTCTCTACCAGTTATTTGATTTCTATGGGTTGGAGTCTTGTATAACAAACATGAAAGAAGAAGGTTGCACCTGTTACCTGTACTTTTCATTCATCTTGTGTAGCTCATTTACACTGCAAGTACACACTTTAATGATGAGGAATTATGAAAAAACATATGTTCTACATGAGTGCTATGGTTTCAGTGTGTGATGTAGTCTAAAAGCACCTTCATTCGATATCTGACCATGGTTAGCCTGGAGCAGAAACATTAATTTCATTCATACTGTTGGCACCTTTGATAAATCCGATAATGTTGAGAAGTCATGGTGCTGCAACACAATCCACTAGTTGTTGACTAGTAGTTTGACTAGCTGGATCCAAAGTCATACGTAATAATGTAGGCTTGTATGGCTTGCACCTTACCTCACAATTGTAATAATCTAGACAACTTGAATGGCTGACTGAATGAAAGCTTATTTAGGCTGTGCTATGATTATAAAATGATGAATATTTTTTGTCCAGGTTTGTTTTGAAATTGAGGTCCGACTCAGGACGACTGAGTAAAGCTTTTTTTGTAAGTTAGTAAAAGAAACTGTTATTTCTTCAGACTGTGCTGGACATTGGCTGTGGCACCGGAATTCTATCAATGTTTGCAGCTAAAGCCGGAGCTGCTAAAGTGATAGCTGTGGAGTGCTCCAACATTGTGGATTATGCAAGGAAGATAGTAGAAGCTAACAGGCTTAGTGATGTCATTGAAATTGTCAAAGGAAAGGTAAGAATATGAATTTTTATATGTAAAATTTACAAATGTTTTAATTTTTTTAGCTTATGAACACAGTGTGTATTTCATGCTATAATAAGGTAAATATGACTAAAATTATTTATTTGAAAACTGTAAAAAACTGTTACTTTTATAAATAGGTTTTATTTATAACCAAAAGTTCTTCTTTATGACTGTATTTTTATAGACTGATATAGCAAAAGTAAGGTTATGTTTTTGTAGATATTCTGCTCTAAATGCATCTACAGTGTGGGGTTACATACATATATACATTAAACACATATCTGTAACCTTATTGAAGTTGGGAATAAGGATCTAGTTCTTCAAGTTAACCAAGTATTCATAAGATGAAAAAAAACGGTGGAGTATAAAATTACTTTGGAAACATGATTTTTACGGACTTGAAATTAGAGTACTGGTGTTTTAAGACAAAAAAACACACATATATTATAAACACATCTCTTACAGACTAACAACAATGAGATGTTGTTTCTCATTTATGTCCATTAAATTGCATGTCTTTTTGTTTCTACAGGTGGAAGAAGTAGAATTGCCAGTTGAGAAAGTGGATATCATTATCTCAGAGTGGATGGGCTACTGCTTGTTTTACGAGAGCATGCTTGACACCGTTCTGTATGCCAGGGACAAGTGGCTCAAACCTGATGGAATGCTCTTCCCTGATAGGTTAGAACTAGCTTTGATTAGCTTTACACTATTTTTTCCATTCAAATATAAGGAAAAAAAGACCCATTCTTTGTCCATTCTATGTAATATAAAAATAACTTTTGCATTTGGCTTCTCATAAATCCTACAAACTTAGTTGTTTAATTTTCTAATATAGATTTCTACACATGGCCTAGGGACAATGCTAAGTCATTTAGAAACTAGTGTGCAACACTGGTATTTAAACAGTAAACACCAACCTGATGCAGAGGTAATATTGTTAAGTGTCTCAAATTTCAAAGTGAAGTTCATATGTATAAAATGAGCATCACAAAGATTTTCAGCTCTCAATTTTGAACACTCCTTGAACAAGAATGATGCCGTGGAGGTGGAGGCTGGAGGTGAGGTGTGCAAAAATGTGAAGAGAGGACATAAAGATCTATGTTTTTGTAGACTTCAATGATATTTGGGCTTTCAGATGAGCATGATACAATCCAAGAGCCTTGTTTCTCAGCTGATCTTAAAAATAAATTAACATTCTATTCTTAGATAAATCTGTTTTTCCATAAATTTAATTGATTTTTTGATATTTTTATATAAAACGTGATTATATCAACAATTAATTTTAAAGTCAAAATTATAAAATTATGTCTTTTTACAAACACTTTTTACAGGAATTGTCAGTCATAAAATAGTTATTTTTTTTTTCGACAGATGCACTCTGTTCATCTGCGGAATAGAGGACCGGCAGTACAAAGATGAGAAGATCAACTGGTGGGATGACGTTTATGGTTTTGACATGTCTTCTATTAGAAAGGTGGCTATCTCAGAACCTCTTGTTGATGTTGTTGATGCTAAACAGGTAAGCACTTAGAACTTATTTAAATAATTTTATTGCTTATTGACGTCAGATGAGTAAAGGCCTTTTCCAGATGATTAAGAAATAGAACAGACAGTATTCAAACTTTCAGCACATTACATTATGAGTTGTTTCTGTTACTTTGATATTACTATGAATTTTCGCATCAATTATTTTATCACAAAAATACTCTAAACATATTTCATTTGATAACATACTGTGTGATTAAGCTTTTTTATTACATGCAGTAAACAACCATGTTTTAATTTTTATTCTTTTACTTTTTTTTGTTACTTTTTTATTGGAATTAGTTTCACTTAATAATTAAATAGTTAATATTATATTCATTTGGTAAGAAATTATTTATCTTGTGTTAATTGCAGGTTGTGACAAATGCTTGTTTATTGAAAGAGATAGATCTGTATACTGTGCAGAAGGAAGATCTCAACTTTGAGTCCAAATTTCATCTTCAGGTAATTATTTCAGGTTTCTTTATGTATTATTAAGAATACTGCAGTCAGTGGTGGCCGAGGGGTGTCGATTTCACTTTGCGTCCTGAGTAGCAAAGGTTCCAGATCCAGCGTATACCAATGAGTCTTTTTCTTAATTTCTCAAGTACATTGATTATACATACTTTTTGGTGAAGGAAAACATCATAAGGAAACCTACATACGTCAAAAAAAACGTGCCTCAATATTGGGGATGTATGAGGCTGATAATAAGTATATTTGTCCCCAGAGCCGGCTCATGACAATTTTCAATGGGTGTTCACAAAAAAAAAACAAAAAGGACTTGCTTAAATGCTAACTTATTATTCTATCTATAACTAAAATTAATTAGATTTATAAATGCGCGTCGCACGTGTGTTTTTGTGCCACATTCTTGTGTGTGCTCTACATTTTGCTAATTTTACATACAAAATCTTCTGTTTTACATGTTAGTCTGTGTCGGACTTTCTCTTTCACACTCGTTCATTTTAGCTCTAAGTTAATGTACTGAAATTTGTTTCATAGGAGCGTAATTGCTACTACTCCTCTTAGTGACTCAGTCTCCTTAGTGCAATTCCATGCTAAATCTTGAGTTAACTGGGTGTGTACATATGAAATATTACATTTTTTTTATAAAATAACATAATTTTAAGTTAAATCTACAAAAATATTGTTTATTAAGTAGAATATTATATGGAAGTGTGCTGCACCAGCGCTCCGTAGGACAAGCCGTCTCTGTTTGCCCCAGGGACATGCAAGGGCTGAGAATGTTATTACATTTTTCTAATTTTTATAGAAGCACACATTATAGGTTGATCATCAGACTTCCTAGGTTGCATGATTTTTTTTATACTACTAAGGTGGCAAACAAACTCCAGATACGCCCGGTGTAAGCAGTCATCGCAGCATATGAACGCTCGCAAACCAGAGGCAATACTCGCTCATAGCCAATCTTTACGAAAATCAATGACAAAATTAAATTGCCAACTCTGGTAAATGTGTCTTTTATTTCATTGCAGGTTCGTCGCAACGACTTCGTCCAAGCCCTGGTGACGTTCTTTAACGTGGAGTTTACAAAGTGTCACAAGCGGCTCGGGTTCAGCACCGCTCCCGAGGCGCCCTACACACACTGGAAACAAACCGTCTTCTACTTCGACGAATACATGACGGTGAGTTGTAATCATGTTATAAGAAAATCATAAAATATCAAATGTTTAGTTCAGTTATTTGAGATCTGTTGCCAAATACTAATCGGCTCCAGAATATTTATAGTATCTTCTTGTCTGTCTGATTATATAATAAATTAAGTTTTCTTTGTCGTCATAAAATCCATAAGAGTAAGAATGTCTAAAATCAAAAATTATAAGCAAGTTTGCATAGTCCTTTCAATCATTATATTTCGTAATGACTATGTCGTCTTTTCTGTTATGATGACATCACATTTATAAATATACGATAAGCTATGCTCGTAGTTTCCCTACGTGATCGACTCAGGAATGAGGAATTCCGTGGGAGAACTAAAGTCGCCGACATAGCTCACCGAATCGCAAAGCTGAAGTGGCAATGGGCAGAGCACATAGCTTGAGGAACCGATGGCCGATGGGGGAAGAAGGTTCTCGAGTGGCAACCACGAACCGGAAAGCGCAGCGCTTGATGGACAGATGACCTTGTAAAGGTAGCGGGGAGCAGAGTCGCACGCTGTGGAGAAAGTTAGGTGAGGCCTCTGTCCAACAGTGGACGTCAATGGGCTGATATGGTGATAAGATAATCCCTGTGGCCCTATTTGCCGTCAGTGGAACGTGGATGTTACGAGCATCGTCACGTGTTCTAAACTATAAACTTGACATTTACTTTCATACATTGACAGGTGAAGAAAGGCGAAGACATAACAGGTTCATTCTCGATGCGTCAGAACGCGAGAAACAATCGCGATCTCGACTTCTCACTCGAAATTGACTTCAAAGGTGAGCTCTGTCAGGTGCACGAGAAGAACCACTATCGGATGCGTTGAACTCTATCCTACTTCGTTGCCGTCGACAGGTCTTATCTTTATGTAGTTTATGTTATAGTTCTGATTTGAAAGTTAATGTGTTTGCGCCGCAGAAATTGTGTTATCGATAAAGTCGTTGCTTTACCACCGTAAACTAGATTCAGTTACGCGTGCAGTGCAGTCACAGCGTAGGGATTGTATTACCAAAAATGTTTGCTACATTTCAATATTGGTTTGATGTGATACCGTTTGTTGTCGAAGGTAACAAGTTTAGCAGAAATAGCAAAAAATTAAACTTACAGAAACAAAAGTATTTGAATAGTTATTTTTTTTTATTCTATAACATATATTAATCCTAGTTTAATTCTGATTTGATTCTTCAATTTGCTATATCTAACAACACAACCATCCCAAAACCTGACTTTGTAATAAACTTCTTTAATGTGCACATTTGTTTGCAAAGAAAATGTAAAAAAGGAAAATAAAATTTATTATATTTTTATTTTTTATTGCTCGTGTACTCTCGGTCTCGAGCCACAGTCGTCGCCATTCCTATTAGTTTCATTGGATTGTATGTGACTGTTATTTCATGTATGCTCTGCTCTGCTCTGCCTGCATAACATTTTGAGGTAAGTGGTAAAGCTACAATTTTGTCTTTTGTACATACATTCAATACGGCTAGACGCTAGTGTAGTTATACTTAAAGTGCCCTATGCTATCTATATGTAAGACAATCAAACATTTCTTATAAGTAATCTGATACTAAGCTTATCAATTTTATTTATATTTTTAGGGGCCTAATAGTAGTTATATGATCTGGAACCTAAATGTCAGTAATTATGGTAAGGTTTTGATTTGACGCAGCTTGTAAATTGTAAATTTCATAGGTGTGCCAGCGACATATGATATTATTACTGCATTTCAAAACACTTTTACTGTGTAGGTGCTCCGTATTAATTAAAGTCATAATATAACTTGTTGGAAATGTCTACCTCTGAACGGTTTTGGTACGGACACTGTTTGTGATACCATATCTGTAACTAACAACTAACTAACAAAACCCAAAGGTTAGGTTTTAAAAGTTCTCTGTTGAATAAAAAAAATTTTTGGTGTTCTAATGCAGTCTTAGTGGATAAAAGAAATCTCAGTGAATTATTAATTAGGGTATTTCTGGCTATCTGCCAGGTTTATCCGTTTTTGTACTAGACTGCCAAATAGGTTAACGGAGAATATCGAATGTCCCAAGTTACCGTGAAAATAGTAAATTCAAGCTGCGTTCTAACATGAATGTTGACATAGTTACTTGAGTTTTACTTAAAGAAGTGATGTTTAAATTATATTTCTGTGATTCTGTTATTTTTTGTGATTATCGATTAGCTTGTAGTGTGCACTAGACTTACGCTTGTTTATCTTTTAGTCGTAACGTCATAAACTTTTATCTTAAATTTTTTGTGTCCTGTCTTGTATATTGGTACTGCAATTCATAAGAAACATGTTCTGTGTTGTTAGGTAATCTCTAACCGACTTCATGTTGACTGTGGATAAATTTAACAAATTGTTCTATTCAATTGTTTCCTCTGGCCATTTTTTGTATTCATTTTAGGCGCTAAATTAAACAATGGAATAGTATTTTTGCTTGTTTATTTTTTTAATGTAAATGTGAAGAATTTCATGTATCGGAGACTTATAAAGGATGAATTGGAAACAACAAGAATTGTCGAAATTTCACAAGTGTAAAATTTGGCTTTTACCATTGAAGATTGTCATGACGTCGAAGGTGTCACTACAAGATTTTGTGAAAATATATGTTATTGGAAGGCTCTATGGATACAATTTCCAACAGCGTTCTGTTAAGAAAATCCTGGATATATAAAAATATATAGAAAAATCAATTTCTTTTTTTTCATTCAACATGAAATCATAAATAACTTAGTAATGTTTAAAAATATCAAAATAAATGGCTAAAATTAACAGTTGAATACGGTAATTTTTAAATCTGCGTTTCAAAGCATAAAAATGAAAACAACAATTGTGTTGATCTAAGTTTTTTTAATCCATAAGGTATAAAATAAACAATCAAGCAGGCAGCCTACCCCACCTGGTTTTGATTGGTTACTGTAATTGTGTTACTCACATATTGCCAGATTATTAATTTTCATTGGTTTTGCAGTAGTTATAGGTTTGACTTTATTTTGTACTGCCAAGTTACTTTTCTATAGGTTTTGGTACAATATTATAAATCGGAATTCTAAAATAAAACCCCATAACTTTCAACACAAATAGATATTGCATATACTGTAAACTTCGCAGTTTATCATTTATCTATAGTCTATTAATGAAAGTCTTTACAGAAAAGCCTTTTTTATGAATAATACAATAATGTTTTTATGTAAACTGAGGCAGGTTAGTTTTATACTATAACTACACGAATATTACTGAATGATGTGTGTGTCGGTGTGTGCGCATATTATTGGTGCATTAAAACGAACCATTTATTTCTTAGTTTTATTTTTAAATAAACATTTCTTAGCCTATGATTACAGCTAAACATTAAGAATAGAAAATGACCGCTTTTCACTAACCATTACATTACATACGCTACAACAATAAATTCATCTGCATCTGATTACATAAATTATGGAAAACTTGTAAAATAGATGTAAGGGATTGTCAACATCAAAGTTTACGTAAGGAGCGCAGTATACATTTGTACTATACAGAGTGAACTTTTCAAGTGGGCGTGCATGGCTAAATCGGAAACTATGAGGGATAGCGGAAAGTAAACAAAGGAGTATCGGGCCCGATTTTGATGAATACTAAAACTGTATAATTGGATTTTTAAAAAATCAATAATCCTAACCAGGAATCAAAAAAAACACACACCCAGTATTATACCATTCGATAGTGTTACTGATAAGGAACGAATTCTGGGAAGTAGTGACGTACGGAAAACTTACTTACTTTTATAAACTGCTTCATATTTTAAAGTATTGTCTTTTATATTCGTATATTACCTACATTACTTGTACTTTTCGAAATGATGCTCAATATTTTTTTTCAACACACATTCGCAGCGCAGTCATCTTCACAACATTATGTTCTTATTTAATTAATTATAATATTTTCGCAAAGAGAACAGTAAAAGAAAAAAACCGGCCAAGTGCGAGACGGATTTGCGAACCGAGGGTTCCGCACCGTTTACGTAATTTATAAACATAAACAAAAAGTGTGCTAAGCGGTCACTCATCAAGTTGCTGACCAAGCCCGACGTTGCTTAACTTTGAATATGGTTTCCAACGAATAAATCTGTTATTGTTTCGCTTAATATTAGATGGCGCTGTTTGCCGTGGCCAGTGAGGTCTTCGGATCTTACCCCTTTAGATAATTTGTTCTGGGGGAATGTAAAAAATAAAATCTACAAAGACACGTTTATTGCAATTGATGACTTAAAACGATCTTTGGAAAATATTCTAAACGGAATCAATAATTTTGTGATGCTGAATGCAGTACAATCCTTGAGAAGTCGAATCCAGCTATGTAGTGAGAACAATGGCCATTATTTCGAACAATTAATTAGTTAAGGTTTAATAGGTAGGTAACCTAAAAAAAATAAGAAGTAATTTGTTAAAAATCAAACTCTTTCTTTAAGTTTCCCGTATGTCATTATTTCCTAGAATTCCTTCCTTATCAGCAACACAATCGAACGGTGTAATAATACAGGTTTTTCAAAAACAACGGGTTCGATTCCTGGCTAGGATTGTTGATTTTTTGAGAATCCAATGATGCAGTTTTAGTTTTCATCAAAACCGGGCACGAGACTCCTTTGAGTAATTTTCGCTATTATATACTTAACTAGGTGAAATAACAAATACTTAGCTGGTCTTCAATCCTAATAAATTATATAATAAAGTTCGAGCCCGTACTATATATCTCAGTTGTGTGTCAGCACGATGTGAGTTATCTCGTAGACCTCTACGACAACAAAGAATTAAAATTTCTATGCAGGCATATTAGGTGATTTTATATCGTTTCGCTAGTATTATTTTTTGCTAAAAGTGTATTCTACTTCAGCTATATTATTTACAACATTTTTTTACGTCAGTTGATTACATTTTTGAAACTTTAGTGAGACAATACTTAGGTTAGGGCTAGAATAACTCTGAGAACAAATAGCAGTTGTAGCGACCGGCGGCTGTCTCGTTGTTTTAACTTAGGTACGCTGCTCGTCAGAGAGGGCGTTTAGTGAATTGATCTAGCAATAATAATACGCAAAATAATGCTAATAAACGTCACGCTCTGTGCTAATGTTTACCATCATTTTAAGATTTACAATGAGTGACAATAACAATGTCAATTAAAATAGAAAGTATAAAAGCGGTCTTATCAAAGTTGAGCAGTAGGTTATATGATTGATTTTATAACAGGATGACCTACTAATCAACTAAGTTGTAAAGCTATAGAGAACAAAATGTTCGGTAATACAAACTATTCCAACTAGTTGAGCAGTCTAGTTGAGCAGTGAGGAAGAAGCGAATTTAAACTCGAGATAATAGCTTTAATTTGTCAACTGTGTTAAGATAATTCTAAAAAATAAAGTAGGTAATACAATTTATTCATACGTAATAGCCCAAGACCGGCTTAGTCACCTATTTAGTGATTTTTGTAAATATCGTACAGCTATAAAGCTGCGTACCCCTATTATGCCTATACCACACGATAAGGGATGGAGGAAGCGTAAATTAGTTTTAATTATTGGTATACGCTCAACCCCCATCCCTATTTTACAAAATTTCAACAAGGTACGATTGAACTGTGTAGGTACATCTAGTTATATTTGTACTAGCTTTTCTATATTGATATTAAAACTATTTATATCTGTACCACGAGTGAAGTACGTTTTAAGCAACTGCGTCGCGATGGCAATCGATGACGTTACATAACTTAGGACATTTAGTACATTTTAGCACGAGAGCAGAGTAACCTCATCGTTGAGATGGTGCAGTAATATCTCTCGCACTATGCGACGATTGGCGTGTCGACAGCGTTCTTGAGCAGATCCACGCAGCAGCAGTTCGAGATGAGACCGTACTCCTCGCAGGACTGCGCGTAGAGGTAATTGCAGTCGTATTTCTGGCAGTACTGCTTATCTAAACAATGTAATGTTACATTTGTAAATGAATTTGACACTTAAGACACCTATTAAAAAAAATGTAAAACAGTATTATTAATTTTTAGGGTTCCATAGCCAAAGTGCAAAAAAAGGGAACCCTTATGGATTCGTCATGTCTGTCTGTCTGTCCGTCCGTCCGTACATGCCACTTTTATGCCGAAACTATAAGAAATATACTGTTAAAACTTGGTAAGTAGATGTATTCTGTGAACTGCATTAAGATTTTCACACAAAAATAGAAAAAAAAAACAAAAAAATTTTGAGGTACCCCATACTTAGAACTGAAACTCAAAAATTTTTTTTCATCAAACTCATACGTGTGTAGGTCTTCAAAAATGATATTGAGGTTTCTAATATCATTTTTCAACACTTCCAAATTGGTAAAATGTGCCCCCCCCCTGTAACTTCAACCGAAAATTGGTTTTTTAATACGTCATGAATCGTAAACCGCAATTTACCTTTCATTTAATCAACTCAAATACAAAAATATTTTTGTCTGTATATGTAGATTACATAAATGGTGGTAGGTAGGTACGGAACACTCGGTGCGCGAGTCCTACTCGCACTGGGCCGGTTTTTTTTAATACGTCATAGACCGTAAACCGAAATTTACCTTTTATTCAATCAACTCACATATAAAAATAAAAAAAAAACATTTAATTTTTGTAGATAATGGTACGGAACCCATCGTGCGCGAGTCCGACTTTTTTTCGGTTCTGGCATCACACGAAATAGCTATATACTAATATGGCTGTAAAAATCTAAATAAGTAGTATACTTAAAGTGCCTAGGTATATATAATTTGTACTGCTTCGTGTATTATTCTTTTTGTATATCAAATATATACCTACCTATATTTTTCTAATAAAAAAGTCATATTGTATTTTAATCCTTTTTTTTACTGAAAAAAATATACTTATAATAACAAATATCAATGAAATTATTAGCTAAAAAAAACAATTTGAATAAACTGCAATCTTATATTTAAAAAAAACAGATCGTACGAAACTTTTGATTATATGTAAATATTATGGTCGAGGTCGTAACCTAAAGATACTTATAAAAACTTTTGCCATTAATTCAATCATTTTTCGATATTTGAGGATAAATATAGGAAATATCCTTGTCCCAGTCTCGTCCACTCGATTCTGTAGATACTAATCATCTAGCTGTCTCCGTCATGCATTTGCAAAGTGAAATTTCTAAAGTGAATGTAGCGGGGAAACAATATTAGAGACCGCCGTCTAAATCTGGGCGATACGAAGACGACAAATAAATCAAGAATTTAGGTATCTTCCAAAAACTGTCTGATGTTACTAAACGGCAATAAAATAAAAATTGCGAAATAGCAATTAATACTGTTTTTGGAATATTGCTCATAAATAAAATTGTACGCAATAAAGTAAAGGTACTGTTGTGCCAAGGCTAGAAAATATTTCACGTTCCTTATGGACTTTCATACAATTTTTGTTACATTATCCTTCAAATACATTTCCTATGTATCGCATTTTTTTTTAACTGATCTTTATACAATTTATATATTAGTTGACAAGCAAACTACTTATTTAGTAGAACGCCTGGGGTTAAAAAAAAAAGAAAACCTCGGATTTCAGATAGAGTTTATGCATTTAAAAATTCAAAATGGAATGTTTAGCTATTAGTATTATTTATAAAAAGTTTACCTATTAAAAAAAATGTAAACCTTATTAAAAAAAAAAGTTAATAATTGCAATAATTCAAATAAGTAGTAAAGTAAAGGCTCTAGAATATTAGTGTATCAATGAATATCACGTAGTATTATATTCCCTTTGTGAATATCAAAAATTACGGTACGTCGCTTTCAGTTCTATTTTTAAAATTAAATTCAAATAAAAAAAATATGTTTATTTTTTATACTTTTTCGGAGAAACTCCGCCCGCGCTAAATTCAGTTATCGGCGGATTTCAACGGCAATTCTTTGATTATAGGTAGGTATAGTTAAAGTTTGCTACAGCAGGCATGGCACAGCTGTAGTTAGAGTTAGTTCACATGATATTCGGTTTCTAGATATCGTTATACCTGCATTAACTTTTATGGGATAGTGAGTAGCCTATATGTTCTTCTCCGTATCCTCAACAATCTTTATGCCAAAAATATATTTGAAAACATTACCGAATGCCTCATCATGTTATTTAGTGGCTTGTGATATTCATTGATGACTTCCTTTCAACTAAAAATCACAGCCCAATCATTCTTTGCATTCAAACAGTCAAACACAACACATTTACATATCAAAGGCGAAGACTAAAAATCGGCCTAGTGCGAGTCGGACTCGCGCACGAATGGTTCCGTACCATTATTTAAAAAAACAGCAAAGTAAAATAACGTTTGGTGTATGGGAGCCCCCTTATATATTAATTTTATTCTGTTTTTTAGTATTTGTTGTTATAACGGCAACAGAAATACATCTTCTGTAAAAATTTAACTGTCTATATATCCCGGTTCATGAGATACAGCCTGGTGACAGACGGACGGACAGCAGAGTCTTAGTAATAGGGTTCCGCTAATTACCCGTTGGGTACGGAACCCTAAAAATGAAATAAATGTCTATGTAATAGGTACTTACATCCTGAGTGATCGCAGCAGCAAGCATCATGAGCTTGCTTGTAGGAGCAGTAGCTGTACACCGAGGAGTCGCAGAGCGGGCAATTGGGGTGCGCTCCCGGTGGTCCTGGAGGGCCGATCGGTCCGTGCTGGCCTGGGTAGTATCCCGGATTCGGATAGCCCGGGTTGTTTCCCGGATAATATCCCGGGTAGTTAGGGTAGTGTCCGTACCCACCTCCTAGTAAAAAGTCCACTATGTCTTTTATTCCGAAACCTGTCGAATTATTGACATTTTAGAGAAAACCCGACACCTCGGATGGATTTATTTAATAGGTATTATTTTACATAAAAAGTACCTCAACCCTGTTGCCCTCCCAGGAAAAGGTGATCAAGACTGAAAATATTTGAAGGGGAAACGCGTTGAAGCAACCCGAGGTCAAGGTTAACCAACACCGTCACAACCAGCAAGCATCAATTATTTTGTTATAATCTGTGTGTATTTCATTAACTAGCTTTTACTACACTTTTACTTTTAAAAACAGTTAACTATTCCGAAGAAAATCACTTCTATGGTCAAGGTTAATATAGTGAGGGTCTTATCTTAGGGGAAATTTCAATTTAGATCCTTTTCCTGGATGCACGAATTAAATAGAAACATTGATTGCAACAGTGACCTCCCAATCATAATACTTTTAAAAGAAATAATGCACGATTAATGTTTAAGTCATCGTCGTCCAGGTGCTTTTCATTTCTATATGAAGAAGAGAGGAGAATGTTTTGTTTGTTTGTTTGTCTCTTTATAACTAAAGAATGGCTAAGAAAATACTCTCAGATATTTTCACCTATTAAAGGTACGTATGTACCAAATCTACATCTAAAATAACAAAATATTGCTGGGGTTCTACACATTTATTCAGTTCACTAACAAAAGCAATAAGTACTAGGTTTATAAATTTTATTTGTGAATCAGTCATTGAAGGATAAGTAACTACTATAGGTATATACGATAGAAACGTCGTGACCTGGATTTAAGCACCAAGATAGCTACATTAAATAGAGGAAAATACTTTTATCTAGGCTTAGAACTTCCGGTAGGAATCCAACGGCGATGAGTAACGCCCGCGCAGGCGGATTCGTGGGCAAAAAGCTAGGCAGTTAAATATATACACATACACGTGTTGATCATAATTTGTAGGACAAAATCTGCCACCAGACAATAAATTAAGTTGAAATAGGTAAGAATAAGCCTTTCGCATAGTGAAAGTTTGCGTGTGACGAGATGGCGAGATGTGGGCGCAGTGACGGTGTCCCGTTACCTGTGCCGGTTGTCAACAGTCAAACAGAACTCACCCGCCTGCTTGTTTCTGCTCGACTCGTAGTTCGTGAGCTTGATACCTATTGTTGAAAACTGCCATTGACATATTATGTATTAGGGCTTTTACCTACTTAGATACTTAAAGGTTAATGATGACATATGTAGTAGATGTCTGCGAAAATTGTCTAAAGTTAAATTGGCAAAGACCCCTTGAATAGACGGGCTGCAGCAGAGCAGAACGGGTCGAAGCCGGGTAGACGGGTAGCCGTAACTAGACGACAGTAGTATTTACCAAAACTCTGGCGATTTACATAAGACAACTTCCTGTAAAATTTTATTAGAATTGATGCAGGGCAGAGGAACACTTCGGTGTCTCTATTACAAGTATACAACTTGAAATTTAGTAAAGTAGTACATATACCACATCTAACTAAGGTCAAAGTCAGGTGCTAGTCGGACTAGTGCACCGAATTTTCAGTTTATTTTGGTCTCGCGCACTGAAGGCTTCGTAGTACCATAAAACATTCCTCAAGTTAAAAAAGTACATCTGTTTATTCTTAATATTAAGATAAAATTTTCTTTAGTTATTGAAACATTTGTCTTAAGTAGTATAAATTATTAAATCCAAACGACATGCCCAATAAATAATTGAATATTTTTAGACATTACATACAGTGCCATCTGGTATCCAATTAAGCAAAGCTTGTAGTATGAATACCAGACAACGGATACAGATAAAACAAATACATACTCGAAAAGTATCACATAAAATATAGTGTGTATGTCGCAGGCAAATCGTTTCATAATATGCCTAGGCAGATCGTAAAGTATGGAATAGAAATCATCATATAACTGAACACATTATTCTATGAAGCTTGGCTGGAACGCTTCGCTCGCTTCGCTCGCTCCGCATCTACGTTTACAAAAGAGAAACTGAACCGAACCTAACATACTTGACTTAAACAGTGTTATTTCTGTTCCTTTCGTTTCCATACTTTACGATCTGCCTAGGCATATTATGACACGGCGGATTATACGATTTGCCTGCGACATTTATATAAAGAAATAAAAGCAAATTGGAGCCGCAGAATTATGGGATAGGTACCGCTTATATAAATACTAGCTATGCCCGCGGCTCCGATCACATGGACTACAGAATTATTGTTTAGTGTTTTCATAAATAATTCAGTCTTTTTTCCGACTGAATTGAGTATTACTGTCACTACTTATTTTGTACGTCTCTTTATGTAAAATATATATTATAACCTGGCCAGGTAACAGCAAAAAAGCACACTGTGAATCAGATATTATGTGGTCTCGCGTGAAAGGAATATAAACTGACGGACAGAGATGTTGATTTTATAATATGTATACAAAAAGGAAGGAAGTGTGTACTTATATATTTGTATATAAACACCCGACAAAAATAAATTAGTTATAATTAATGGTCAAACGAGCAGAAAAACCACAAATATCGATACATTGAATTGTTGCAAGGGCTGAGCATTACGAGGGCGAGGTCTGTATCTTAAATTCTAAACAAAACTTTGACTTACCGTTACACACAACAAAAAGCGTAATGAAAATTAAAAATGATAATTTTCTCTCCATCTTTACCCAAAAATTAAAGTAAAAAATTCAAAATGAGTCAATTTATAGAATTATATATTAAATATTTATTTACAAATAGCCGTCTGCCAGCCTTCAGGTCGCGAACTATTCTGCGGCGCGCCCGCGATCACGACAAATAAATATGAAAATGAAAATAAGCTACCAGAAAGCTAGTCCTTACCGGTACTATCGTTGCCATAAGTGTTTACTGCAATATCAAATTAGTACATCTCATTACAAGTGCGGGAAATCCGCTATTACGACACGACGCACGCACTGTAATACAGTTGCGAGAAAATTAAAATAAATGAATTTTGCGAGTTTTTTTTTTAATTATTTCCCGCACGCAAAACTACTACGTAATGTATCACTTTTTTGGCAACTGTATATAAATTAAGACTGTTATTTAATGTAATTCATTTTCTCGATTCGTACAATTGATTTGTGAACATATTTACATTACATTCTTTATTTATAAAAATGTGTAGGTATGTATTTGTAGGTACTAAAGTAACCTATGTGTGTTTATTTTCGTACTTAGTTACTTATTTTTAGAATTGAATGTAATAGCTTTTAATGCGTTTTTTAGTGCATTTATAGATTGACTCAATTCAATTCAATATAATTTTATTCAGATTAGGCTACAATAATTGAGCACTTATGAATGTCACTACGCCATCGGTTCGTAAGTCTACAGGGCGGGAGACCTTGTACTGAGAAGAACCGGCAAGAAACTCAGCAAGGGCATTTCATTTCTTCCTTTCTTTTACAGCGTCCAATTAAAATATTGGAAAATGCCCTCCCTATCATAAAAGGACACTTTCCATTACAAACATAAAAACACATGAAATATAAAGCACAAGCAAAACATAAAAAAGTATCTAATATAAACAAGACAGTTTATGTATTCATCACTAAGAAATAATCAATGTCTTACAGCATTAATAAACAAAACAAAAAAGTAAGACTAAGTACTAAGAATACAAAGAAGTTTGCAAGAGCAGACCAGCCTCTACAGGCGGCACCCGTTCACGAGTATGACACATGAATCAGCCATCGCTTCGCTCAACCATGTTTTAGGGAACGTAACGACCCGACACACACGCCACCACCGCAGAGACACTTTGAGAGAGCATGACACACTCAAGCAACTCCAATAAAACTTCGATTGTACTAGTTACAATGTGTGTAGAAAGTGTAGAAAGTGACTGGTAGAAAGTGTTACTACCATTAAGTCCAGCTTTTATATACTTTATGCCGTGTTTCGTAAAAAATCTTTTTCTTTCTTAATTCCTTGGGTAACGTATGTTACCACGAAACGGAGTAAAAATAGGGTCTAAGTAAAAGACTTATGTGCACGGTTGTACTCTAAGTGTGTACTAAATAGCACAAATAGCGTAAGCTTGTTCAGGTACTATATGGTCGAGGGCCACGGCCTGTGACTTGTCCTTAACTAGTATCTATTAAGATTCAAGGATCCGCTTACCACCATTAACTCTGTAGTAGCAAACCCCCGATAGTGCAGGTACATATATTACTTAATCGCTAGCTAATTATTGCAATTTTTTAATTTTTTGGTAGATATCTACCTAGAAGATATTTTTAGTTATGAATGGAAAAATAGAAATATAATTTGGTACGCTTAACAAAGCTTTTTTTTCATTTCAACATATAAATAGTGAGGGTACCTTTCATTATAATTATCCCAAAAACACGCTCCATAAGTGAAATGTCTTTAATTTTCTGTTTCAAAAGCTAAGTTACCTGACACCGATTTATAGGCACACTGCTTGATTCTTTGTTAGATAGACACAGGCTGCGGTGACCGCTTAATTTTTAGGGTTCCTTACCCAAAGGGTAATTAGCGGAACCCTATCCTCCTCCGCTATCCGTCCGTCCGTCTGTCACCAGGCTGTATCTCATGAACTATGATAGTTAGACAGTTGAAATTTTCACAGAAAATGTATTTCTGTTGCCGCTATAATAACAATTACTAAAAAAACGAATAAAATAAATATTTGAGGGGGCTCCCATACAACAAACGTGATTTTTTTGCCATTTTAAGGGTTCCGTACCTGAAAGGCAATTAGGAGCCCTATTACTAAGGCTTTGCTGTCCGTCCGTCCGTCTGTCACCAGGCTGTATCTCATGAACCGTTATAGTTAGACAGTTGAAATTTTCACAGAAGATGTATTTCTGTTGCCGCTATAACAACAAATATTAATAAACAGAAAAAAAATATATTTAAGGGGGCTCCCATACAACATACGTGATTTTTTTGCTCGTTTTTGTAGATAATGGTACGGAACACTTTGTGCGCGAGTCCGACTCGCACTTAGCCTTTTCTTTTATTGTAAACATCCATAAAAAATAAATTTCTCGGAAACAGCCCAGTATTTTAATTTCAATTTTTTTTTGTTATTTTATGTATTTTGAAGATTTCTTTCCTTTAGTTTCATTAAAATCGAAAAAAAATTGTAGATCTGAAAAATAAAAAAACCAAGAAAACAAAAAAACGAGTTATTTGCAAATATCTCAAAAAATTTAAGGTTATGTGTTATTCTTAAAGTGTGTTCTACAAAAGTTGTAGATTTTAACTACTTAAAATTTTTGTAGAGGTACACTGGTTTTGACCCCTTTTCACCCCACCATTTCTCGGGGGAAGCTGGGCATCGGGGGCATTTTACGGATTTTTATTCCTTTTAAAATCATAAAACTTTAGGGTTTAATGTTTTTCTCTTAAAAAATAAAATAATTCCGATCGGACTAAAAAGCAGTTTGTAGAAACAACGGCAATATCAAAACCCCCTATGAAAAGGCTGGAAGGAAGGACACCGCTCATATATGTTCTTACACTGCAAAACCGTAAGTACTCAACGGGCAAAGCTCTTGCGAAAAATCCCGAAACGATGCGAACTCCCAAGGTTTCTGGATGTGCAAAATAAACTGAGTAACATCACACAGCTCCTGGATTTACGGTTACTTACGTACAATATCTTGATTTCTGTCGTGAGACTCAGGGCTGTAAACATACAAACAAACCTAAAGTCAACGTCAACGAAGTCGTGAGCAAATAGGATCATAATTAAAAGTTAAATATAGAATTATCTATCTATTAATCTAGCAGCAGTGCAATGCAAGATACCAGGAAAGCACACAGGGCAAGGTTCTGAGAGACGGTTCGAGGTACACGACCGGGATACCGTAAGCAAACCCGTTCAGTGGGTTCTGTGGCCATATAAGCTGACAGGTGTCTCTCATCTACACAGATTAAAAAATACAAATTGATATACAGGTGGTACGTAAAATAACAGATTAGGTAAGTAGGGAACCTATATCAAAGCCAACTATTCACGGACAACCTTAAAGAGCCGTGAAAATCTTCAGCGGGAATAAGAAGTTAAGGTCAGGGCCAGGGCACACAAAGACCCTTCCAGTAGCCTCTATAAATCTGACAAACAACTTTTAAACGGAAAAACATTATAGTTATCAAACAGAATAACATGTTTTGTTATTAGTTGCAATGTTACAAATTTGTGATCCAGTTTTGTAAATTAAACAAATAAATAAGTAATAATTTTAAACCAAATAAAACCTCCTGTAGATGTAGTGATCTATAATAGCTGATTAGCTTTTGTCATGTCTAATTTTTTTTCTTCGTTAACTTATTGAAATTAAAACATTGATCAGGTTTCGTTATTTTTAGTATTAGAGTTCTTATAATGGTTTCTTATTTGTTTACACGGGTCAAATTTTTAAACAAATAAGGAACCATGTTATCGACACTGTGTGTGTCAGTTTGCCACTTCCTCCTAAGCTAAGGAGTAGTTTGTTTAATTTCACAAATACCTAAGCTATCTTATTGAAATATTAAAGTAGATAAGGTCAAAACATATTGTGTATATTTAAGGAACCCTTTAACTGACAAAAAAGAGGAGGTTCTCAAAGGCATTTACTAGCTTTCCCGCGGCTTCGCTCGCAAAAGTCTAGATTTGCACAGTTTCTCAATCAAAATTCTGCAAGAATGTGTCTATTAAAACGATGCCTACAAAACCTACAATAAACCAACAATAAAATCAACCCTTTCTCGAAATTTATAATTTCTCTCCTCTGGGCGGTTTGGGCTGGTCGATGGTCAATATAAAATTTTTCAACATCTTA
This sequence comes from Apoda limacodes, assembly GCA_946406115.1. NCBI lineage: Eukaryota > Metazoa > Arthropoda > Insecta > Lepidoptera > Limacodidae > Apoda > Apoda limacodes. The sequence goes on along the minus strand of OX291542.1, from coordinate 34,592,437 downwards.
CATGCTATAAGGGGCAGAATTTTGAAAAATGCCTTACCTATCCAAATAAATGCTCGCTATCAAATCTTCCATGCCTATTTGCTTTAATAGCCTACTTTTTCCCACTGCGCACGAAAATGTTACTAAGCGCTTGAGGGTAAAGTTATCAATGCGACGCATCTGCGCGCGGTTTAACCCCTTAGGAGTTGGATTTGAAAAGAATCTACTATGGCCACAACATAAAATAAATCCACTCTCCAAATTTTAAATTTCTATCCGTAGCAATTGGGGCTTGAAGATTTTCTCATACAAACTTTGTCACGCCCTTTTTCCGTTTAAGTGTATATTTAAAAAAAAATCTAAAACACATTTACATTAATTGTGTTAAAGAGCATATATACTTTTATTTCTTTCACAAAAATTTTGAACAATACATTATCTTATCTAATTGAAATAAAAATAATCTAACTATAATTAAAAAATTTCCTCTAAAAAATCATGAGGCATAGCGGTGCCCAGAATGCTGGTGCCCTGGCAGCGTTACCTCTTTGGATCGCCAAACTGATCCTTTGGCAGAGAAAACTGCCAGCCCTCCGGACACCTGATGCCTCTACCAGTCGCGCGGAAAGGTCACGGACGAGATTTTTTGCTTCAGGTCCCCACGGCCCAAAATTCTCAACTCCAAACGGCACAAGTATGAAACCTGCCTCAAGATTGGTATATTTACCGCCGCTTGCGGGCTTCAGCAGACGCCGCTGCCGCGCCAGCGCTCTTTGAGGTCGTTGGTAAATGAGACGCCGCCAGCGTGTCAATGCAGGTGTCACTAAAAACGAGCCCATAGACAATATATCACGTCAACCAGTGACATAATCTATACGTCAACCATAATTAGGATCAACCAGGTATGTCACAGTATTGGCGAGTTTGACGACTGACAAAGCAATATCCCACAGCAGAAATGGTTTGGGATACTTTAACGCCCACCGTCGTAAGTGACTCAGTTTTCGAACCAATAACAATGCAGGGATATCTGCTCATGAATTTGCTTTATTAGGTATTTGGTTAATTAGGTCCTGCAGAGAAGCTAAATTCCAATTCATCGGCAAAATAGGTGGGTGACTTGCGAGCTATCCCTCTGGGAGTCGTGCTTTCTGGTCGCTTGCTAAACTTCTGCCAGTCGTCGTTACCACCACTGCGAAAGACCGACTTGGCCCATAGTGCAAAAGAGAAAGCCGATCTTTTGGGCAGTCTCTATGCCTCCAACTCGAATATGAACGACGAAGGCGCTGTACCACCTACTATACCGTGGTGCGGTAAGACCATGCCGGAAATCTCCATAACACAGCGGGAGGTCCGGCGGGCGTTGCTTTCTCTAGACGTTCATAAGTCGAGTGGGCCAGACGGTATACCAGCAGTGTCGCTTAAGCAGTGTACTCCTGAATTATGTCTTGTACTCACGCGCCACTTAGCGATTTACTACCACACTAGGCAATTTCCGTCTTCGCGAAAGACTGCGCATGTGCACCCGGTGCCCAAAAAGGGCGATAGATCAGATCCATCTAATTACATGCCTATCGCTATTACCTATCTATATAAGGTGATGGAGCGTGTGATCAACACACAGGTTCGAAGATACCTATAAGAACACGACCTGGTCAGTGACCGTCAATATTCTACTGCATATCAATGATATGTTGTACATCAACAACATACATTGCTATGCAGATAACAGTACTGGAGACGCTTATTACACGGGTCGAGCAAGCATCCCTCGTTACGTTGTGGAAGAAAAACGTGAAGAACTTGTGTTTCAAATCAAGATCACGCTGTCTAAGGTCTCTGACTAGGGACGGGTGAACTTGGTCCGATTCAATCCTACAAAGACACAAGTGTGCGCGTTCACCGCTAAGAAAACTCCATGTACTGTGGTCCCACAATTCCAGAACACTCCCTCTCCATCTCCAAGAGCATTGGAATCCTTAGTGTTGACATCTCCAGTGATGTTCAGTTCAGAGATCATCTACAGGACAAGGTGAAGCTCGCGTCCAAAAAACTTGGTGTACTTAACAGAGGGACGCAGTACTTCACGACGGGGCAAAGGTTCAAAGTCTCAAAGTCTGGCCCCATATGGAGTACTCCTGCTATCTCTGGGCGGGTGCACCCGGATACCAGCTTGGCCCTTTTGATTCGGTTCAAAGACGGGCTGTGAGAATTGTCGACGATTTCAAACACTTTCGGTATCGAGCAATTAAGTATGAGGAGAGACTTTGCTTCCCTGTGTGTGTTCTACCGCTTATAAAATGGGTTGTTTTCTGATCACCCTACACATGCTCCATGTTTCCTAATATTATCACTATAGTGTATGTATACGTAGGGCGTTCAATAAAAAGAGAGAATGCGTATGTTGCCGGTAACTTTTATTAAATGTGATTTTATTTTTCGATAAAGTTGCCTTCTAGAATAATACACTTGGAATATATTATTTCTAAACTTAATATTCCTTTCTTTAAAAACTCTTCATCCCGCACACCTAAAAATTCTTGTACTGGAGACGTAGTCGGGCTTCATCTTGGAATCTGTATAGAAATCACAGGGGCAAGGTCGGGTGAATATGGAGGAAGCTCAAGTATTTCGAAACCATTATCTCGAATTGCAGCCATAGGAACGGCGGATCTGTGAGCCATTATTTTGATGGAACAAAACAATTTGACCCCTCGCAGCCTAGTTGGTAGTGTGGCCAGCTGCTGTGCAGAGGGTGTGGGTTCAATTCCCGAACTGGACAAACATTTATGTCGTAATTTAAAAATTTGTGTTTGTCTTGAGTCTGGGTGTATTTATGTATGATATGTATGTATTTACAAAAAAAAGTAATATTTATCTATTTGTATCCGTTGTACCGGTACCCATAACACAAGCTTTGCGTACTTTGGGGCTAGACGGCGCTGTGTATAATGTCCAAAAATATTTATTTATTATTATTATTTTTGCTAGTTTGCCTCGCCGTTTCCCTCGATTTTCGTTACGCAATTTTTTTTTTCTGCATTCAAAAAGCCAGTAGCAGTAGCTCCGTGGTCGAGATATGCAATCATAACCACCCCTTTACAATCCCAGAAAAAAGATGCGATCATCTTTTCATGCGAACGACTTAAATTACTAAGGGATTGGAGATTATGGTCTCTTCCAGGTCATAGACTGTGATTTTGTTTCTGGATCATAATGGTGAAGCCACGTTTCATCCATGGTTATAAAACAAGCTAAGAAATGTTCAAGATTTTGTTCTAACAGTCCCAAGGAAGCTCAAGAAATGTTCAGCCTCATTTGTTATTGTGCATTCTGGGGGTTCCCCTGTATTCAGCGCGCGGTAACTTTTTTCATCCCTAAGCGTTCATGTAAAAAGCTATGGACACTAACAGTCGAAATCTTTGGTTTTCGGCTATAAAACGTACTGTGACACCGCGATCTGCTAATAGTACATTGTTCACCGAGAGGTGAAAGTGAGCGATTACCGATGAGGGTGTGGAGCTGAGGGCCTTAATACACACGAAGCGGGAATTGTATTTTCACTCGAGTGATAACATAGTTCTTTACACTATAAATGCGAGGAAAATAAAATATAATTAATTAAAGTTTTAATTTACCTAACAAATAATAATTCACTTTTATAACCATAGATGGCGCTGTACCGAATAATTACAAGCTATGATTATGTTTTCTGTTGTTTCTAAATAGTGAGTTATCCCCCCGATCAACCTCGGCACGGTCGTAAAACTACAGTTAGGCGGCCTCTGCACGTACTAACGGCCCCAGATGACGATCTCGCTATCCGGATAGCGAGATTAGTCTCAGCGACCTCCCCCAATAGGGCCTCCCTCCAAAAACGACGCCGCCGGATACACGAGGTATCAAAGAGTGCCGGGGCCATATCCCCTCCTGGCGGTGACTCACCTTCGGGTTCGAGGCTCACGCCGGTCGAAGGGACGTCCCCGAGAGCGACAACCCAAGCCGAGGCTTCCCCCGCGGGGAGCCCTTGAGCGTTGGGCGCTATATGGGCTGAGGCTCCTTCAGAGTCTCGCCCCAAAAGCCCGGTGAAGCAGTGATGGCTGCAACAGCCAACTGCATAGTCAGTTCAGAAAAAAAAAAAAAAAATCAAAATCGAAACTGGTACCAAATAAAAAGAAGCAATGAAGTTTTATCGACAGCTTACAAATAGAAAGTGCTTGTAGTAATCTCTGCAAACACGTACCTTCAACCCTATTTCTGATTATGCATGAAGGTTCTTTCAGAGCATGTGTCGTGTAAAACAGTTTTTTCGACTTTTTTAACACCTATTCGGTTATTACAATCATTGGGCGACCCGAACGAGAATCTTCTTTCGTGGATGTTCTTCCACGTTTGAATTCGGCGCACCCATACAACGTGCAACTGTAGAATACGGTGGAGCATTTGCACATAAAGTATCCTGTAAACCTTGATTAACTTGTTCTGAACTGAAATTGTTCAAGCACAGATATTTGTTTGAATTGTATAAATTAATTAAGTTTAACACAGTTAAATTGTGCTAATTGAAGTTTTGAGGTACTTTATAGCTCAGCCAGATATCATTAAGACCGTTAAATAAGGGCCAGATTTATTTAACAATACATATTAATATTATAATTGTTACTTAAATAGTATCAACTTTAAAAAAATAAGTCCCAAGGTGTAGGTTTTTAAAGCTGATCTGAGACGCGCGAGAACGTCAAATGTTTATAACATATTATTATTAGTACATAGTCTGTTAGTAACTGTACCATCTAAAATGTATGCCAACTATTTTTATTTTTATTTTTCTTTAAAGAAAACATACCTAAAACATATATTTACAATAAAAAAAAGGGTAAGTATTATTTTTACATGATAGAAAATTCTTTTGTTTTACTACACAGTTGTTTATTTTCTTAAACTTTATACTTCAAGAATTACTTGACAGCCAAAAAATACTACGATTAAAAAACCTTATGAATTTCTAACACAGTAGGTAAGTATATAGTTTTCCCTCGCATTTGAAACCGTAAAAAAACTTAAAATTTCCTAAAGAAGTCTCGTGGTAACACTAATTTAGTTTTATTGTCTAACTCAATCTAATATATGGTTCAAGCTTCATGGCTCTCATGATGTCTCCAGTGACAGAGCAGCGCCCGGCCTGGATGATGGCCCGGGGATCCTCGCGCCCTTGCACCAGCTGCCTGAAGGTCTGCTCGTTCAGGGTGAACGTGGTGTCAGGGTCCTCTTCAGGCTCGCCTTCGATGACCATCACCTTGTTTAGGTCAAGAGCTGGAATTATAACATTTTAGGGTGAGTTTTACAGGCAGTAGCTATCTTTTTTTTTTTTTTTTTTTTTTTTTTTCTATACCACTAAGGTGGCAAACAAGCTTACGGCCCACCTGATGGTAAGCGGTCACCGTAGCCTATGGACGCTTGCAACACCAGGGGTATCACTTGCGCGTTGCCGACCCTTCAGAAATCTAATAACTTCTTTCTTGAAGAACTCCATACTGTAGTCCTTGCAGAAAACCTTGGCAGGGAGCTCATTCCACAACTTAAGCGTTCGCGGGAGGAAGTTTCTCTGAAACCGCACTGTACGCGACCATTTAGGTTCTAAAGTGTGAGAATGAATTCCCTGCCGATGGCGAGCGGTGCGATGGTAGAAAGTAGCCGAGGGCATCATTTCGAACAATTCCTCAGAACACAACCCATTGTACAAGCGGTAGAACACACACAGTGAGGCAAAGTCTCTCCTCAGACTTAAGGGCTCGATACCGCAAGTGAGTTTGGAATCGTCGACAATTCTCACAGCCCGTCGTTGAACCGAGTCAAAAGGGCCAAGCTGGTATCCGGGTGCACCTGCCCAGAGATGGCAGCAGTACTCCATATGGGGCCTAACTTGCGACTTGTAAAGTAACAACCTTTGCCCCGACGTGAAGTACTGCTTCGCTCTGTTGAGTACACCAAGTTTTTTGGACGCCAGCTTTACCTTATCTTGTAAATGATCTCGGAACTGAACATCGCTGGAGATGTCGACACCAAGGATCCCAATGCTCTTGGAGATGGAGAGGGGAGTGTTCTGGAATTGTGGGACCACAGTGAATGGAGTTTTCTTAGCGGTGAACGCGCACACTTGTGTCTTTGTAGGGTTGAATCGGACCAAGTTTACCCGTCCCCAGTCAGAGACCTGGGACAGTGTGGTCTCGATTTGAGACACAAGTTCTCCGCGGTTTTCCTCCACAACGGAACGAGGGATGTTTGCACGACCCGTGTAAAAAGCGTCACCAGTACTGTCATCTGCATAGCAATGTATGTTGTTGATGTCCAACATGTCATTGATATGCAGTAGAAACAGCGTAGGAGACAGCACAGAGCCTTGCGGGACACCAGCATTAATGTCCATGCTATCAGAGCAACTACCGTCAACTACGGTTCGTATGCGTCTGCCGGACAAAAAGCTAGCCACCCATTTGCACAAACCCTCGGGCACTCCGTAAGATGGCAACTTCGATAGAAGACCGCGGTGCCAGACCCGATCGAACGCCTTCGCTATGTCCAGGCTACATGCCAATGCCTCCCCCTGACTCTCAATGGCTAGTGCCCATCGGTGTGTGAGATACACTAGAAGGTCACCAGTCGAGCGACCGTGGCGAAAGCCATATTGACGGTCACTGACCAGATCGTGTACTTCTAGGTATCTTAGAAGCTGTGTGTTGATCACACGCTCCATCACCTTAGAGAGGAGAGAGGTTATAGCGATAGGCCTGTAATTCGATGGATCTGATCTATCGCCCTTTTTGGGCACCGGGTGCACATTCGCAGTCTTCCATGTAGACGGAAATGGCCTAGTGTGGTAGGAAAGCGCGAAGAGGCGCGTGAGTACAGGACATAACTCAGGAGCACACTGCTTAAGCACCACTGCTGGTATACCGTCTGGCCCACTCGACTTATGAACGTCTAGAGAAAGCAACGCCCGCCTGACCTCCCGCTGCGTTATGGAGATTTCCGGCATGGACTTACCGCACCACGGTATAGTAGGTGGTACAGCGCCTTCATCGCTCATATTCGAGTTCGAGGCAAAGAGACTGCCCAGTAGATCGGCTTTCTCTTTAGCACTATGGGCCAAGTCACCATCGGTCTTTCGCAGTGGTGGTAACGACTACTGGCAGAAGTTCCCTTCGGCAGCTTTGGCGAGCGACCAGAAAGCACGACTCCCAGAAGGATAGCTCGCAAGTCGCCCACCTATTTTGCCGATGAATTGGAATTTTGCTCTGGCAGTTGCTTTCTTACTGAACCTCGAGGCAGCATTTAATTTGCGTTTTAACTCAGAAATATTCGGATCCTTATTAAAACGAGCCGTGGTCCAAGCCTCATATGCATTTTGCTTAAGAATTTTAGCTTTTCTGCAAGACCTATTAAACCACGGTCGTTTTTTGACGCCGGCAGCTACTCGCGGGTTAGGAATATAGCATTCCATACCAGCAAGGATTGTCTCAGTGACTGCGGCTGCGCAGACGTCAGGATCTTCTGAGTTAAAGCAGATCTGCCTCCACGGGTACGATGCGTAAAATTCACGCAATCCATCCCAGTCTGCCGACTTATAGTGCCACACACGACGCCAGTTAGTTGGCCCAGAAGGATCAGGTTGTGTGCATGACACTTGAGTCCGAACGAGACAGTGGTCCGAGGAGCCAAGAGGCGCATCCACTGAGACGGAGTACCCGTCCGGACGAGTAGTCAGCAGAAGGTCCAGTAAGGAGCTCGTATGTTCCTCTATATCTGGTATTCTCGTTGGAGAAAGTACCAGCTGAGAGAATCCATAGGTCAGAGCAAATTCATGAGCAGATATCCCAGCATAGTTATTGGTTCGAGAACTGAGCCACTCGCGATGGTGGGCGTTAAAGTTTCCCAAAATAACTAGTTCTGCTGTGGGATATTGCTCTAGAACTTTGTCAGTCGTCAAACTCAGGTGCGTGAAGAGTCGAGTTACGTCCGTGTCACCGCTATGAGACCTGTATAGGCACGCATAGATACGAGTGTGGCCGCTGTAATCTACGCGCACCCACAATATCGACAGGTCCCTGTCTTCAAGGCTATGAAGGCGGCGACAGCAGATATCCTCCCGGACGAACATACATACACCGGCACGACTCATAAAATTGTGTTCGAGTTTGTAGCCGGGATAATGAAGGTATGATGTGTCGGCCGGGCAGGATATCTGCGTCTCCGTTAGAAAAAGAATGGTCGGCTGCGCAGTTTCGAGATGGTGGTGGACTGCGTTAAGATTTGCGTGAATACCCCTGATGTTGCAAAAATCCACATTATATGTGGATGGAGTAGCCGCTGTGCAAACTCTTTTCTTTTTCTGTCTTCTGGCCATAATATATATAAAAAAAAGTTACTAAGACTAAGGATGAGGATTCACTGCACAGACAGCATAGAGGACAAAGGGTGCGGTTCTAAGACTGCCGAAGCTCGCCACAGATGATACGGTTGCTGGCACGGCGGGCGGAAGGGCCCCTGATCCCCCTCTGTTGTAGTAGCCGGGTCCACTCCGGTCTCCTTCTCCGGCACGACTACCACTTCAGATACTTTACACAGGTTGGCGAATCAGCCTCCCAGGGCGGAGATTAAGTGATCCCTGGGTTCGGGATCCCGTTCAACCTGCGGGCGGCCAGCGGTCAGCCGTTTCATCAGGTCTCCCTGACCGCCGAACCAGCACGCCGCGTCTACGCCGAGTACGACAGCAACAAGCACCGCCGGTCCTCCGCTGTCCGCGCAGCGAATCCTCAAAGAGCTCTGGCAACCTTACTCACCGCCAGGAACACAACACTACTCAATGTTAGTGTTATTATGGCCGCGGTTTTCTGTAAGGTGGAGGTACTTCCCCAGTTCGGGCCGCTCATTCGAGCAAGTACTCGCTATGCCCTGCTTAGTTGTTCGGGTGGCTTATTCGAGCGAGTACTTGCAGTGCCCTACCTCTCTTATCTAATTTTAATTTAACAAGAGATATTTAAGCATCTATATCATATCAATAGAGTTTCCTATTATGATTTGTGAAACGCGTTACTAGCAGACTCACGTCACTAGCAGACATACGTCACATCAGACTGAGGCTTACTTATCTTACTTATCCTATGAAAGTAAGTTTAAAGTTTTCGAAGAAATGTATTTTTGACATCTATAAATTGTATAAATCTTAACGACTCTCGGTCTGTCTGTCCATTTATGCAAAGACCTTGCACGGTTTTTTATCATCCCCCAACCGACCTCGGCATGGTCGTAAAACCATAGTTAGGCGGCCTCGGCACGTACTAACGGCCCCAGATGATGATTTCGCTATCCGGATAGCGAAATTAGTCTCAACGACCTCCCCTAATAGGGCCTCCCTCCAAACACGACGTTCCCGGTTTCGTCGGCACCCTCTTCTTCTTCTTCTTCTCGCCCCCACTTAATCGCAACCGCACCCCCGTAACGGGGAACTCCCCTCCTGGCGTTGACTCACCTTCGAATTCGAGCATCACGCCGGTCGAAGGGACGCCCCCGAGAGCGACAACCCAAGCCGAGGTTCCCCCCGCGGGGAACCCTTGAACGTTGGGCGCTATACGGGCTGAGGGCCTTCAGAGCCTCGCCCAAAAAAGCCCGGTGAAGCAGTAATGGCTGCAACAGCCAACTGCATTGTCAGTTCAAAAAAAAAAAACGTTTTTTTAAGGACTCTCTTATAGGATTATTATATGAACACTTCGTTGTCCGTCTGTTTGTCTGCCAGTCTGTTTTGTCTAGACCCTTTTTTCTCAGGATTGCGTGCAGGTATCAAGTTGTAATTAATATTAAATACTAAACTCTACGGTCCCTTGAAGCTGTAAAAAAATAAAGCTTCTAAGTCAACGCAATTTTGTTGCATATTATTTGGGTTGACACTTTCATCTACACTTAGCTTATACTTATTACGTGGGTGAAAGCGCAATGCACATGAGCGGAACCTAGTTTATAAATATGGAAATTATTACGACTAAGACTCCGGTTTCCGTCCGTCTGTCCGTCCATCTCATGAACCGTGATAATTAGACAGTTGAAATTTTCACAGAAGATTTATTTCTGTTGCCGCTATATCAACAAATACTAAAAAACAGAATAAAATATTTGAGGGGGCTCCCATACAACTAACGTGATTTTTTTTGCCGTTTTTAGATAATGGTACGGAACCCTTTGTGCGCGAGTCCGACTTGCACTTGGCCGATTTTTTAGGCACTTAGAAGTAAGCCCATCAACGCTGTAATGCGAAACCGGGCTCTTACCGTTGGCTTACTCATATTTGCTTGCTTGTGGTTTGACTTATCTACATAACTGTTGATATGTTATATCTATTTTACTTTGTTAGTGTGAGCTTGAGGCATAAGATAAAGATCCTTGTGTGCTCTGCCACCCCAAACTTAAATCTGTAACCTTGCATTTTTCATTGCATCAAAAAGATGCACTAAAAAGGTACAAATAAATTACTTATTTCCAAAAATCTGAACGTAAGTAATTTTTTTGTAACTTTTTAGTGCATCTTTTTGAAACCGGTTGTTTTTTATGTGTAAAACCTACCTTTTATTTCTTAAATACATAATCATTATTTTCTTATATCTACTTCGTTAATTTTACTGTTTTACTCTTAATTATTCGGTATTTAGTTTTAGTTAGTATGTGTAAACAAGTCATGTCAGTAAGTTCGATAAATTGATTGTCCACGAGAGCTACTGCGGACAAACCTTCACATAGTTTGGCAGAATGTGAGTTTTCAACTATTGTACATCAAACTTTGATAAATAAATTTAAAAAAGACTAAAAAGTAGATTTTTTTAATATTAACTTACCACGTGTTGATAAATGGAATAAAAAGTAAAAAAAAATTTCCTAGACACAAAGTGGGGCGGATTTTTTTGTAATAAGATCATACAGTGGCATTTACCCCGACAGATGTTAACCAAAGTTACTGGTCGCCTTATTTGGTAGTAAAACGAGACCAAGACTTCGTTTGACGGGATGCTGGTGTAAGAAAACTTACTCCAGGAGTAAACGCTGGTCCCCTTGATGACGTTGAAGAGATAAACGCCTCCCAGCTCTTGGGCAAGGGCAGGGTCCACGGCCGCCAGCTGCGTTTTGATCTTGGTCACAATTTCTGCTTTGCTCTGGCTGAGATCGCTCTGAGATGAACCCTAAAAATATATATATTATATTTAATTAAATAAACGAGTATGTATGTGCTTTGTATATAATATAATATATTCTTCTTTGTCCTGGTATCTGGGTACCTTAGAGACGTTTTTGGGCATTATACTCGTGATTAGCGACCCCAAATACAAACCTGGCCTATAAGTAACCAATTTGGGCTCAAATAATTTACTATAATTTTTAGTATATTTTGACCATAAAATTTCTTAAATGCACACGTACGCCACTGAAAAAAGTGGACGTACACAATCCGCACTGGGCCCGGGGGGACTATGGCCCAAATCGCTCTCGGTAGGCCGTGCCCAAACAACAGTGCGGAGGCTGGTATAGAAGTTGTCAAAAAAAGCAGAACATTAATTTATTTATGCTAATTTTAATTGTTGACAAGTAAAATCGTTACAAACTTTTTTTAAAAAAACTTGCGTATACATTACTGATAGAGGATAGGTGTTACATAAATAACATTAAGACAGTCATTACACACTATATTACAGTCCGAAGCAAAATGTTACTATTACCTTTATTACCTACTTCGAAATTGTCAATTGCTGTTGGTCGTGCTACTTACGAAAGTGACTCCAAACAAAGTTGATATCGTAAGCGTATACAATGTAATTTTGTCTAATCTTTCAATAGACGTTGCACATGACGCATGCTAGACTCGTTTCCCACGGGAATAAATGAAAATGACAGATTTTAAACATTATTTAACATAATCTTACTTTTAAATAATTGTCAAAAACCCGTACGGTGTTTATAGAAAGGTGTTTTGTCGCTCTACGGCTTGCCGTATGTACTACGCTACGCCATGTACGCCCTTCCACTCCTCTATATAGGGTGGATGTCTTCAACCATAATACAAATAGAGCAGTAACTCATCGTAATATTATAGTAATATTATAAACATGCAAAGGATTCGCAGTGCGAGTTGCATTTCTCGTCTTTCGTCTGCCGAGCGGCGAAGTAAACTTACTATAAAATTATTATAAAATAGATTTTATTACATACACGTAGGTATAACGGGACATTGCTGATCTAGAGAAACTCCAACTTGACAGGTTTCTTTTATCTTCACGGTAAATAAAAATATTCCGGTTTTTTTTAAAACTTCCTATCGATATGAAATTGACACAAGTAAAATTAGACATTTTTTATTTCTGTCAAAGAGAGTAAAAGAGAATCAAACATTTCTAGGGTTCCATAGCTAAACAAGGTACACTTATAGTTTCGCCATATCGTTCCATTCGTCCGTATATCTCAGCCATTTAATCCAGCAACTATACTTTAGACAGAGCTGGAATTTGAAATTTTTGCAGTCAATTTAAAATTCATAAAGATAATTAATTACACATCTGTATGAATTTTAAATTCACTGCAAAAGTGTTATTACTTTTAAAAAAAATTAAGCCTGCACCACACATGTAAAGTGGGAATAATTTGTTTATGTTACCTCATCGAGCGTGGTGTCGTTAAGTGGAGGCATAAAGCCAGACGAATTCGCATACAACGCGGAATACCAACGTTGTGTGGGCGAAAAGTATTAGGGAAATATTTATATTTGGAATAATGCTATTTGTATTGAAAATTTGCTAATAACAACCCTAGGTTTTGTATTAAGCAACATTATTATGAAATTCCAGCTAATTATATGTGCCGTTATAAAATAAATCGAAAATCGGTGAAATCTGGAGGTAACTTTTTGAGTGTTTTTTATCGAGAAAATTTTATTGCATTATGTCTTTGCTAATAACAGACCTTGGAATTATAATGAGGTATCTATATGTTTTTTATAATTTATTTAGAGGTGATTTACTCACTCAAATTCAATTCTACAATAAGCAATTTACCGTTATACCACTCTTAGATAGGGAATTTAAAATCATTGTGAGGTTTCTAGGACGGTTTTTAAAAATTTGGCCTCGTTTTTAAAATATTCTGCTAAAGTGGACTTTTCGGTAGTGTTTGTGACGGTTAAGAAGCCACGATTTATTGGAAAAATCAGATACGAATCTACAATAATAGCGTAAAGGCTTAAATTACCATTAAAAGTAACAAGACTCACTAAGCCTCATATTATCCGAGATAAAAGGTGCGTTCTTTTAACGGTTTCAATGCATTTATTGTCCAGCCAAGTTAAAAAGACATAAATTCTGTTTGCCACAATGTACAAATCTTAGCTCATTCTCCTTGGTTGGATTGTTGACATTAAGCGCATAATATATCTACATTATATCGGTCAACAAAACGCCACTATAGCCAACCCAAGTTAGTTTTATTGCGGTTTCAACGATGTAGTAACGGCCATGGAATACATTAAGCATGGCCCGACATGCTCCTGACCGTTATTTTTTATCAAATTGAATAAACATCTATAAAATGTTAATTAATTAACAGGAAATGTTACCAATTTAATTTGTCCCTCTTTAAAAGGAAAAATATGCCCCTGCCTTGCTACATGTGAAAATACTGGGCAAAAAAAAACCTGTCACATATTTGAAGTACTTTATGGCACAAAAAAATTAAATAAAAGACACTAACCATGATGCTGTGTAACAGCCACGTTCTTGGGCACACAAACACTGTACGTATGCGGCCGCGGAGAGTCGGTCAAAAACTTTCACTCGGACATAATTGCAAAACCATAATTATGTACACGTGCATTTGTGACCATTCTGTTTCAACTATTTAGGACTACTTTCATTTTTATCTTATTTTTTTTGATGTCTTTTAAAATGTTTTGTTAATTTAATCACGCACTAAACTATTTTAGAGTTGACAGAGGGTGAGCCTATCTCTTCAACTTCTGCCTTCCTATTTAAGTCAGTAAGCACCATCTGGTTCCAAGATGACTGTGACATGCATTTTCCATATACGTTAAGTTTTAGTGAAAAAATGCTGTCCCCCTCTGATGCTGTGTACTCTGGACTATAAAATAAATAAAAATAGCCTTTATTCCCTGGCATGAATGCCTATATGAATACATACTATGATTAAATAATTAACAATTAAATCAAGCAACTAGAAAACAACAATATTGTCAGGATGTCGTGAGACATGTCTTGACTTGTGTATCTGGACTAGGTTAGCTTTATATACACTTATGTTTCATACGTCACAAATAATAAGCGATAAAATAAATGACCTAGGAGAGAATAATTACCCCCCTTGCCAGTTCCTGACGCACTGTATAAAGTAAGTCAGTAAGTAATTGGGCAGAGGGACTTAGAATAATTATCACCAGTTAAGTGCAGAGTCAAATTTTACTTTCTCTTGATGAAGAATCCCTGCGCTATCCGTCTGTTTATTTTTAAAGTAAGAACTTAAGTAAGTAAAGTAAGAAATCCTGAAGTAAGATCTGTGTTATTCTGAGGCTTTTAAAGATGTTGCACAGACTTAAAACCGGAAAGGTGAGTCAATAGAAGAGAGGAAATTAACGGAAAAAAGGCATAGGACGTTTGTGTGTAGAAAAAAATGTACTTAAAAATAAATGTAGTAACAACAACGTTTGTAGAGGAAAATATGCCTAAAAATATAAAATTTAAATATTCCTAAGGTTTACAGACAGACTACTGAGTGAGCCAATAAGGTTTTGTTTATCTATTTTAAGAAGCAGATATACATAAAAATTTGGTAGGTAAGTAGTTGTTATTACATTACATTTCAAAGTATGGAAGTTATTAAATAGCTGCAGCTGCTCCGTTACAAAACATGTCAAAATTTAGGTAAAAATAGGTTAGCAGCTGTAAGGGATTTTTACGAAGATTTGTTATATTTTAATTGTAACATAGACAAACAAACTGAAAAACATTTCTTTTTGAAAATATAATCTTCTCTATAAGCAAAAAACAATCATAAACTAGTAAAAGTAGATTACTCAAATATTTTTACAGAACCCAATAACGTGGTCAGCCTACTAACGTATGAAAACAAAAATTGTATAATAATAGTTATGACGTACATCTAAAAAATAGGTAGGTTAAAAAGAAGGTATTAGCTAAGTGCGAGTAGGATTTAGTGTTACTGGAAGTTCAAGCGGCAAATAAAAATTGAAATAAACTGGACGGCAAGGCAAAGAAAACACATAGCTGAATAATCTGTTGGTGCTAGTGCTGCGCGAGATTTCGGAACAAAACTTTAGAAATTGGGTATTCTGGTTTCTAAATCGGGACAACTTGTTTTTGTGAAAACATGTTTTTTATCCAGGGTCATTTTTGTGGGCAACTTTTAAACTGTAGTACCTAAAGTAATGCTGCTTCTGATGAGTTTAAGATTTTCTAAGTAAAACTTCACTCATAAATCAATCCAGTTGAATGGGTAGCTCAAATCATTGTATTATCATAAAAATGTTACCTTCTATTAGAATTATGATATTCTATAATAATTTTGAAATAACTACTTACAATTTTGTCATTGTGACATTGGTTATATTGTTACATACAGTTTGAAAATTTATTTCATAATAAAAGTTAATTAAAAAAATATTTAAAGTTAGGTGTCATTTTTTTATTACAATTTAATTTGAAATAGTATAAGGAATGAAATACATGAAATTTTGAAGACGTATTCTGAGAATAAATATCTACGTCTGCTGTGTGACAGTTTTCTGTCAAATCGTAAAGTTAAAAAGTTATACATGATTCTAGTTTTTCATACAAATGGTCTCAAATAAGATTGAAAGTTAATAAAAATATTGTTAAGGATTTCGGAAAACGACAGACATAACTATTCGGCTCGAGATTATGTCTACAAAATTTCACTGTGATCAGTAAATGTCAAAAACAATTGGGAAATTAATTTGTATGAAGCACGCTGTGAGGCGCCGAATGGGGTAAAGACTGCTCTTGTCGAGAAGCCCACTGTTTTACTGATGGATAATAATAATAAACGACAATAGATGGCGTTACAGTTATACTGAAAAAAAAAACGGCGAATTGCCGCTTTCTACTTTTGAATTTGGTCGTCAAACCAAAAATGGCGAGCTCTTTTCGTTACTTAGTAGGTACCTTATTTTAAATAAAGTTTCGTTTTAAAATAACAGCTATTTTTAAAATTATGTCAAAAATCTCATGCAATTTCACAAACTTACACTAACACACACCTGATGTTGGAAAAAAATAAGTAAAAATAGATTTCGGATAATTATTTTACAGTTCAAAATAGGTTTAGGCTGCTCAAATTTGTAACATGTATCATCCAAAATTAACAAGAGCTCCTGATATTTTTAATGACCTCTTCCTTAGAAGGCCATTGTGTATATGTATGAGTAGGTAGGTATATATTTATTTTTATTTCGATTCGGATAGCAACGTGTGTTTTGCGCGTTTTAGTATTATTGACATTCTAGCGCCATTTGATTGACGTCGATGTACCTAGAGTACTTACCTATAACAAGAACACTGTTCACATTATATCTTGCTTGAATTATGCAAATTTTAATTGTTGCCATTTTATGTGGTCATTAAATCTAAGTGAAGGTAAGTAGGTATCTACATACTTACCTTTTATATAGGTACCTATCTCGAACCATTACCTACTTGTTTTGTGCCTAGGTTTTGGCATAGTTAGGTACTCAACGTTGTCGCTGCAGACTGCAGGATATATAGGTATAGCTAATGATTGGAAAATATATGGGAACTGTAAGGGCATAGCGGTAAGGGGTTGTAATCTGTACCTACTCTAAACTAAGGGATTTTTGTAAAAGGTATATTGTAAATCTATTCAAATATTTTTATGCACTGCGAATATAAAGGGTTAACCTTATATCTAATTTATACATAACAAGAACTTAACTGGCTTGAAGACGTCCTTCAGGGTGCTGAGCATCTCTTTGGATTTCCAAGCTTTGATACCCACATGCAGGCTTACATCAATAATTGTGAACAATTATTGTAACCGAACAGTTATATATGTCTGAAAGAGAGAACAACTAAACGGGGCGAGTGACTGGGAACTAGATCACTCTCGCGGTTCTACACAATTTATTAATGAGACACCTTACACTCCTATCATTCACTTAGGGGATATGTTTTCTGCAAAAATAATATTCAAAAGTAACAAGGTACCTTAATATTAGTTTTTGAACTAGTATCATCAACGATCAACTCAAAGCCGCTGATAAGAGTTCCCAGCTTTACCAGTTTCATTTTTTATTATGTTCCATGTAGTTTTTATTTTAATTGTTGAATTTATTACTTTACCATAAGACAGGATTTTTTACATATTTCCTTGTATTATTATATTAGGTCCTTACATATGAAATTGATGTTTTATAGAACTGGCCACTTAAATTTAAAAAAGCCGGCGTTTGGTTAAGAATTCCAAATTCAAATTTATTTCTATTATTTATTTGCGAAACTAGAAGAGCTAGGATTGGAATGTCTGTCACCCACAGATCCCCGGAACTTGCTCCAACCGATTACCACTTTTTTAGGAATTTGGATAATTTCTTAATTGAAAAAAAAATCAATTCTCATCTGAATTAATTGTTTTGGCAGTCCAAAACACCTTCAAAGATTTTTTTGATTCTCACTCCCGCAATTTTTTCAGCAAAGGAATCAATGAACTCCCTATAAAATGGCAAAAGTGCATACATCACAACTTTAACAAAGTAGGTACACTTTGATTGGTTAAATAAAAAAAATTACAAAAAAAAATGTAATGTAAGGACCTAATATGTTCTTTTTTTAATATAATTCAACAGTTTACGCTTACTTTAATTAATACCTCGGGCAGCCCATACACTAAAACTAAAGCGACTGGAAATAAGTTTATTTTTTGTCAAGAAGCTTATATATATATCCATCCAACTTCTTGTTTTTTAGGGTTCCGTACCCAAAGGGTAATAAGCGGAACCCTATTACTAAGACCTCGCTGTCCGTCCGTCACCAGACTGTATCTCATGAACCGTGATAGGTAGTTGAAATTTTCACAGAAGATGTATATTTGTTGCCGCTATAACAACAAATACTAAGAAACAGAATAAAATCAATATTTAAGGGGCTCCCATACAACAAACGTGATTTTTTTGCCATTTTTATAGATAACCTTTGTACGGGAACCCTTCGTGCGCGAGTCCGATTTTATTTTAATAATGCCTTGCTGAACAATATCTTTGATAAAATGTTCTCTTATATTTATGTGTTTGGATTTTCTATTTACAACAGGGTTTTTTGGAAAGATTTTGTGCAGCCTGATTGTCTTTCCACTTTTTTTTTTTAGTACTTTTTTTAGTTTCAGTCCTGGAGTCATCTTTTACACTCTGTCATTTGAAATCTTGTTAATAATTTATCAATGTACTTAGTCACATTAACTTGCTTTAATTTTGTTTTCACCTATTTCTAACACTCACAGGATTGACTGTCCAACATATAAAGGGGGTGTCCCCTACATACATAATACATAAATTACGTGAGGCGTTTAGGAGGGCAGGGGATCGAGCAGAATCTCACGTGAGGGATAGGTAGGGTTTCGCCAAACATCACATAATTTTATATTGTTATAGCGGCAGCAGAAATAAATCTTCTGTCACAATTTCAACTGTCTAACTATGACGGTTCATGAGATACAGCCTGGTGACAGACGGACGGACGGACGGACAGCGGAATCTTAGTAATAGGGTTTTGCCAATTTCCCTTTGGGTACGAGACCCTAAAAATATAAAAGAACTGAAGAGCTTGAAGCCGATATTTTCTCAAAGGCTTTGCCAGAAACGATGATAACAGCTATTAGCTCAAGGCTAGGATTACAAGATGATCAGCAGTAAGGGGGAGTGTTGGAAATCACGTTTGAACTCCATAGACCTACATATATGGCTAAAAAAATATTCCAAAATCTGACTTATTGCTATTGTCAATTTTAGTATGAACTGCAAATAAAAAATTGTCTTTAACAAATTGCATTTAAAATCTTCTCGCAATTCCTTATAAGTCCAAATTACCTACAGTGTACAGTGCATGAGATTTGATTTACTATGTTATTAATAGGTACGTATTTAAGTGTATCTAATAATTTACCAGACATTAGTAATTAATTACACATACTTAAAAAAAAGAATATTTTATAGACCTAGCTTAAGAACTTGTCTTCAGGCTAAATCGATATAAAAAAAACTTGCTATTGACATTTGTTCTAACCTCAAAATGGGATTATTGTTTATTTGGATTTTTCTTTGTATTATTGACTTGTAAATGTATCAAGCAATTGGTTTTTGCTTTTATGATAATAGTTTGTCTGAAAGGAATAGTGGCAGGAAAAACTTAAGTGAATCGTTATTTTGATAAATAGAAAAAAAACTATAATTCTTTAAGAAAATTTATGATGCCAGTAACCCTTGGAAATTTCGATCACTGCTGCCGCTGTTGCCTTTCTACTATCCCACCATTCCATCCCCTCTTTGGATTGAGTCTTAACGATCTACTTGCCGATATAACATCACTAGAAGTAAGTGCTAAAAATCGGTCATAGTACTTTAGTTACTTAAGTAGGAACGTAAGGTAAAATTACCTCAGCGCCCCCGTTTGTACTAGCCGACCTACGACTTTACAGTCACTATTTACCTGCTTAGTATTCAGTGACAAATAACAATAAGTATGCAGGTGTATTTCATTACTTTTGTGATTGAATACATTACCTTGGTGGGTAAAAATGCATAGAATGTATAATGGTAAATGGCAGAAGTTCAGGCTTGTAAATAATGAAGTGAGAAACTACTTCTACTTCCTACAGGTGTTGATTTCTATACTTATATTGTAAGTATTGTGTTCTTCAAAGAATTCTGCAAAGCTCCTAAATGTTTTATGCTTGCCCATTCTATACTCTTGTATACCTTCTATCGTGAACTCACTGAAGAGCAACTTAAACTTGAGCAACAAAATCAAACTTCACAAATATGACCGTGTATCCAATTTTTATATTAAATTGTAGTGGCTCTGAATTCCCTTTTACTGAAACACACCTTTTTCTTATTAACGCCCAGACAAAAGGCCTAGAGACTTTAATTTTAGTATTGGTTTCTTTTACAATATAGGTGAGGACTAAGAAAGGATTTTGTAAAATTCGCCTACTAAGGGGGTACAATGGGGTTCGGTAGTTTGTATGAAAATCTATAGTATTTGAAGCATGCCTATAATATAACAGGAGCCATTTGCAATATTTCTCTAGGGTCTGAGACCCAGTAGTTTGTGTGCGGTAGTGTGCGGTGCCTTAAAATATCAGTCAGTCAGTAAGTTAGTTTACTCCTTTATATATGTATATATGTACATTTTGTTACTTTTTTGTAATCAATTCTTAGTACACCTCAATTTCTTTCTTTTTGAATTGATGAAGGTTGAAATAATTAAAATCATGCCTTTGCAATAAGGCCTATTGTGCTCTTTTGTTTTTGGGACTCTTTGCAAAACTACTTTATTATTTTTTAATTATTGGTAAACAACTAAAAAAAGTCAATTTGATGGTTAATCACTGGTCTCAGTGGTAAGAGTGGTCTCGGTCTGTTCTCCTTGCCATATTAGATCATAAATTATGTGCCTTTTATGAAGTTGCTTAAGATTGTTATCCTGATTTGACTTAGTTTGACAACAGTCTAGGCTTTTTTTGTATTTACTTATGTGTCACTACTAAAATATCGGCACATCTGCAAAACCTGTTTATTAATTTTTGTCTTTCCAGATGACTGTAAATGATGGGTATCCGCAACAGGTTTGTCGTAGATGTTGCAGCAAAATAGCCTCCTCTTCAGCTTTTAGAAATTTAGTTCTGAAAAATCAACAAATACTCAAAGAATTACTGCAGGTACGTCATGATTATTAAATATACTAACATAGTACAAACACAACTCATTATAACATTATTTGTACTGGAACTTCTATTTTTTTCATATATGGATATCATATACGATTAAGTTATAAAATCATAACAGCTTTATGTCTATTTCATTATTAATTGTGTATAGCTAATAATAATGATTACTTTTGAATTTCCTCTCTAGGAGTCTGTTTCAGTAGAAGAAATAGATTTAAAGCCTGGTCTTGGAGAGGTACAAAGTAACTTCATAAATATAAATTCCAATGTTCTAGGTGATTGTGTTGATGTTGAACAGAATTCAATAGCTAATGAGAGTGGTAAAGACATTACAGGTAAGAAAATTAGTAAAATAATATTGTGTGTAACTAGCGACCTATCTAGTTTTGTAAACGCACAATCCACACAAGTACAAGTTAACAAAATTGTTAATCTAACATAGTTCTATTAGTTAGAAATGTTCTAAAATACTTGCATGTTTATCAATAAATTAATTCTTTTGGATTATTCATACTTATCAAGATACAGAGATTGGTATGTGGACTTAATTCTAGTGGTAAGTTAACAAATTTAAATTAGTTAATTTAAATTATGAACTTAACCACTTATGGAATGTTTTTCTCTGAAAGTGCTGTGTGGTATGTGAGTTTTCATGAACTGTAGAACCTTCATCAAAATGTTATTTTCAGTAATAAAACACGATAATAATGATAAAAATAATTATTGTCTTGTGGAAGATAAGTTGAAAAGTATAAGCAATGTTAAAGATACCGGAAATGCCTCTGTTACAATCTGCACTTCCGTTAATAATAGTTTACACACCCTTACAGAAGATGACGCTCCGGAGATCAGTGAGGATGACAGAGGTAATCACAGTTTCTTTATTTTAAAATGCTGTAACATTATTATAATTAACTGTGTAAATTAAATTTGACTTCTGAATGGGTGCTTCTATGTGTTTTTATTTTAATAATTATATCAGGAGTAAAGTATAAAATTGCTGTCTTGTAATGAATTATTAAAATAATATATTTTTTTGTAGGATGATATATATTTTTTTACTTAAAGTATCTACCTTCGTTGTCTTTACATTTCTGCCATTTCATAAGATTATTGAAACCTTTCCGATAAAACTCTGTGAACCTGGACTCCACAAACTGTCTGAAGGCATTTTGTAGTACTTCCTTTGAAGAAAAGGAAGAAATTGTGAAAAAAGTGGTAGATGGGTGTTGCAAAGTCTGGCAAGTCCGGTTTAACAGTGTAAGGCAAGCTTCAACGCGCGCTTGTCTCTGCATAGCAGTCAAATCATGAGGCACCCATTTTTTTAGTTTTTTTTTATTTTACACCGATTTCCTGCAAATAAGACAGTATTTTGGGTATGCTAACATCCAACCATGTCACTAATTCTTTGGTAGTTTAATATGGATCGGCTTGGTTACCTTAAATCACCTTAGTCTTCCTTGTGCTTCAATCTTCAGGTTAAAGTTTCTACTACGAAAGCGGTAAAACCAATAAACGCACGGATCGTTCGTGGGTCGTCTCCTCTCCAAACAGCATTGACATTACGAGCAGTTTCTGCTGCGTTAGTCCCACGTCAGAACTCGTATTCGCATATTACACTGACTTTCGCTTTATCAATTTGTAATGTATGAATAAAACAATTGAAAGTCGAACTTTAATGGTCATGTCTTTTTAAAAATTTAGCATGTTATACTTCTCGTGTGAAAACTGCCTTTGCAATACCGGCAACTTTAACTAAGTCCTTAGTTTATCTAGTGCGTGACTGTCCCACACTGCGTTTTCCGGCTCGTGGTTTCTCCATCGGTTACCGGTTCCACTTCAGTTTACAACTTTGTTTTTCTCAATATGACTTGTTGAGATTCAATACCTTGGAATCTGGATGGATTATATTTGTTTCACTGCGACTTTCTTCGACGACACCTCCTTAGCACCTTAAAAAATTGGTGGCATATCAACCACGACTAAATACTCTTTTGTCTATAAGGAGGACCCTTGTCACACCAGCATGGTAGACGATATTTGGTAGCGGTATTACTGACTGCTGTAAGCTATGTTGGTTACTCTTTTTCGTCTACATTTCCTAATTAAGGATTCTGTTGCGTAAAGTAATTCCGATCATAGACCATAGCTTGCCGACGCTCAGCGACTTCATGCTAACTTGTGAGGCCAACAGTTGTCGACTAGGCCTCGGTACCATAACGCATTACTGAAAACACACACTGGGTAAAGACTCCTTCCTCTTTAAGTACTGAGGTATAGAATGGTACGAGCCCGACTCTGTACTGGCTGGTTTTTGTATATAAAGCCACGCGATCGTAGTCGAAGGTGACGGTTGTTTCATAATAAATAACTAAAATAGTAATAATAGTAGCAAATTTATCTTATTTGTTCTCCAATTCTATATTTTATTTCTTTGTTGCGTGTAGATGATTACTCTGGCGCATCATCCGAAGAGTGCCATAAATATATGATGACAACACTGAAATGTCAGTTCTGCAAGTTGGAGTGTAAAAACAGACTAGATATGAAGGTAACTAAGTTTGATGCATAAATCTATGTTGCTCTAACAGTAGGTACAAAATAGATATATACAGAACACTCATTTCACTCTAAGCGCTTTTAACCCATAACCTGCATGCTATGGATGATAAGTATACGACATTATCTTATTATTACGCTTATTTGTTTTGTATGGGATACTACTGTATGTGCTCCAAAATCAAGACTAAATTGTTTAATAACTGAATGTTTAAGGTCCACTTAAAAAATCACGATGAAACGTGCAATGTGTGCAATAAGACAATATCACGGTGGAACCGCAACAGGCACATGCGCACGCATGCAGTCAAGCACATATGCTGCAAGGAGTGCGGTAAGGAGTTCAGTGACCGCTCCTATTTTAGGGAACACCTAAAAAAACACAGGAATGAAATGCCCGCGGCTCGTAAGGATTGTCTATGCTCTTATTGTGGTAAGTTTTGCTGAAATGATCATAATTTTCACCCAATATCAGTGCGTGCTATAGCAGTGCGTAACTGCCTGTAGGTATATGTCGGTTGTAACAAAACAGCAGTACTAAGCGAGGACCCTAATAAATGTTGAAAGTATGCAAGCATTTAACACAGGTCTAAGGTCTAGGTTTATATCTTAAAATTAAAAAATAGTTTTTAAACAAGAGAAGTGACAACTCTAAAATTTAATGTTTGTTCATGTTCACCGAAAGAGTGTTTTTCTGTTCTAATGCTTTCATACTTTTAAGGCTTTATTATTGCTGAATTCAGTGTAATCACCTAATCGATAAAAACCCTGAATAAAGGTAATCTACACTAATATTATAAAGAGGAAAGATTTGTATTTTTGTATGTTTATAACGAATAAACTTAAAAATCACCGGTCCGTTTTCATAAAATTCTTACACAATTAGAATGTTTAATTAGCTCTGAGTAACATAGGCTGTATTTATTACTAGGAAAAATAAGGGATTCCTACTAAAACTTTAATAATGTAATCAAAGATGTAAAAAATTGCCATAAAATGTGTTTCATCGTATGCGCTGCGGAAACTATTGATGATAAAACAAAAAAAAATTCTAGAATATTAAAAATCAATATCTATACAAAAATTCGCGATACTATATGTCCAACTATTGTAGTTCTGTCACTATAACTACTTTTTTACATTTAAAAAGTTAATAGAAATGCCGACTACAATCAGGCTATGTTTTGTATACCTTTATATTAATCTTTATCCAAATAAATCATTTTATATTCAAGACTGTATCAATACCTGTAGATGAATTATTCAAATCGGAAATTTCAATCTAAACAAAATACTGATAGGAAAATAAACGCCGCCGCGCGGCTCCCTCCCTCCCTACGCAGCGGACGCAACCGACATTGAATATTTTGACTTATTTCAAAGAAAAAACTTTTAGAATAAAAATAGATTAATGGATAAAAATATAAATTGTAATTTAAAAAAAAAACCTACTTATGACATGCATAAAAATACATTTAGTCTACGTTTATCCCAAAATATTTAAAAAATAAAAGTCCACCTGTGCGAAGCCGGGATGGACCGCTAGTTTTTAATATATTCAGACGTTACTAGGGTTTCTGATTTCTCGACCTTTTTTATTTCTCGAGGCATGAGAATTCTCGACCTGGATTCAAAAATTCAAGCAAGTCAAATATGCGTCGTTAGATTACACGTTGTTACAGAATGCGTTGAAGAAATAAAGGTTCACTGCTCGGTCCCCGTAGGTGAAAGCGTGATAATATGTACCCTATATGTTGACCCGACTTCTTAATAATATTCGTGCCAAATTTGAAGTAAATCCATGCAGTACTTTTTGAGTTTATCCCGAACATACATACAGGCAAACAGACAAACAGACAAAATTTTTAAAAATTATATTTTTGGCTTCGGTATCGATTGTAGATAAAACCCCAAGTATTCTTTTAAAAAAATATTCAATGTACAGTTTTGACTTTCCTACGATTTTATTATATGTATAGATAACTCATTATCTGTCCATAGCTTATCGCTACATCTCGATTACCGACGCGATTAAGCATAGAATGTGGTTAGCCAGCATCCCTTATCCCTCACGTACCACTACGTATAGTTAAGTTAATGTAGTAATTGTACAGAGCTCTTATTCGATACTCATTCTATATTTACTCTATACTTAATCTCTATACGACAACAGTGAAGTTATAAGTACAATGTCTTTCCTTCAATCCTACGACCAGCCTGTTTATTTCAAACTATGAAAATTTGTTACTACCAACTTAAACTAAACATGCCTTTTATATTTTTTTTTCATCACACTTAATCATAAACAGTGTGTGTATGTATTAAAGCTGAGTAGCTGCAAAATATGAACGATGCGCCAAGTGAGCAATTACAGGTTTTAACTGTAACCAAAACTTTTAATTTCTTTCTCTACTTATATTCCCGCCATTTCAATTGTGTTTTGCTGAGTTAATTTATTAATTTACCTTATATTTTCATTTACTTACTCGCAAATGTGATAAAAACATTTTGTGTAACACGGGTGGTACGGAAATCACAAAAGGCTTCGGCCTTCAACCTTAGGTTTTTAAACAGCCTCTCGTTAGTAATTTTCTCCTTACCACCCTTAATACATAATTAACTAAAAAAACTATTATGTCAGTAATATCACATTCTTTCGTTTAAACAAATCATTATTAACTAATGATAATGTTATTACCTTAAATACTTTTTTTTTAGTTACCTGGCGCACGGAATTAATTTCTCAAGTTCTCGAGGCGTTGAGATTTTTTTTCCCGTCTCGATAGACAAATTTCTCGACCAGAAATACTAGTCGTTACATATGAAATACCAATATTCTGATAAAATTCTCAAAGGTAATAGTTGCCCTGTTCTGTATTAAAATGTCGTAAGAAATAGCAGAATAAATATAGTTAAAATGGAGCAAGTGAGTAATGTCGACATTTGTAAGGTGCATACATTTTTAACTACATAATAATATGCAGCCGAGCTAAGTTTCCCTGTAAGAATTGAGATGCAAGAGATTTATTGAAGCCCATCGTGTAATGTTACTCCTAGATACACTGTCCAGTCCAGTAGCTCCATGTATTCGCCATTTATGTATAATTATGTATCCAAAATTTATGATAACAAATGTCAATAATTTTTTTTAACTTAGGAACTTAGACTTTCTCGCATTAAATGATATTAAACAACGAATAGTTTTTATTTGTCAAATAAAGGTAATAAATACTAGTCTTCATAACAGTTTGTGTGTTCTCTTTGTTTTTCATAACTTGCGGCGTAAATAAATATTTGAGCACTAAGCAATATTAGAAAAGTATCGGCAAATTAACGAATTTTTCACAGAAACGCTAGTTTTTGAAGTAAACCTAAAGTAGAAAAGGACCTAGAATAGAACCTTGAAGTACTCTTAGTCTTACTCAAGCCGTTACTTTACTCCATTAATTTAAACATTAGCTACAAACTCACGAGCTGAATCTACACCACCAAAGTCGCTTGAGTATTTGTATCATATTTGCACGTTGAACGCAGTCAAATGCCTTTTGTAAGTCGGGGATATTAAGAAAATATCGTTATGATGTAGGTCGCAAATACCGTTGGAAGTCGTCATTGTACCGACATCTACACATTCACGTGGGCAATTCGCACGACTGTGAGCTTTGCGGAAGGAAGTTCACCAACCCTTACTACCTCAAAATCCACCTTGTGTAAGTACTAGGTACCTATATTACAATAAACTTAAAACTCTCGTTGTATTTTTTTGAAAATCTCTTTGCAAATCAATTGTGAGTTTTTTCATAATACTACTTAAAAAAAAAGGATATTATGCAGCTGCAATAACGGTACAAGAAACATAATTTGTAGTTAGTCAATTAGGCCTTATTTTTGGATATTTTCATCCAACTTAAATATTTGTTGCATGTATCCCAATAACATGGCGAGCTTAGTTTCGACCTCTGAATTGTTGTTACTTAAATTATCAACGATTTGATATAAATAGAAATTCATGTTAAGGCCTCAGTAAACCTTTTCGTGTATTTAATTAATTTCTTTTGCTGTTTACAGCCAGCACATGGGTCCCGAAAACAAGCCATTCAAGTGCGAGCAGTGCAGCTCCAAGTTCACGCGCGAGACGACGCTGGTGCAGCACAGACGGAACGTGCACTCGGGTCCGCGGCAGAGGTGGTCGTGTTCATACTGCGACAAGAAGTTCTTGCACAAGGGTATGTTGTGATACAGTACTGTGGGGTATGGATAAGTAGCGCAAGCACGAATCATTATCAAAAAAGTATTCGTAACGTAATCGTAAATATTTTGTATGAAATTTAGACAGCGCCCCTGCCGGACGTAAATGTAACTAGTTATGAAAGCACGAAGCGCAATCGTATCGCTGCGTGACGTAACACGTGGTGTTACTGTAAAAAATGATAGCACGAACATTATTTTGACGTACGGTATCGTAACTCTCGAAGGCTAGCTATCGAGAATGGACGAAAGTTTCTTCACCGAGATCTTGTCGGTAAGAAAAATTGCGTAAAGTTTTAAATATACCGACTAAGAAGGTTTGTTTAATACCATATAGTATTAATTATTTATTTTTTTATGTATGTAAACTATTACTATAGTATTTTCTTTAACAATGGAATGTGAATAGCAATAAACTAGCTTATACTAGCGACTTTGTCCGTGTGGACTTTTGTAAAGAAAGAATCTAACTGTTTATGGTTTTACCTGCAAAATTATCAAAACTCTCATGCAAATTTTTATCCACTATTTTGCCCTTAAGGAGTTTTTTTTTAAAACGGTGAATCACTTCAATCTTTATTTATAAGCCAAATACCAATTTTTATGCATTAAGCTTAAAAAAATGATTTCCATATCAACTTTCAGCCCTTTGGAAATGACTTTTTAAAAACCTACATTATAACGGGAACCTCTGTACAAAATTCCGGCTTCCGAATAATTTTTTGCAATATAAAACATATTATATTTGGAGTTGGAGAAATGACCATGACGTATATTGACGTATGGAAGAACATTTTATAAATTTTTTATTGTATTTAATTACTAGCTGCTGCCCGCGACGTCGTCTGCGTGAACGCTATACCATAACATTACTTATTGTGAACGAAACCATTGCGTCATCTAATTTGACGCCAACGCCATCTAGTGAGCAAATAGGAAACATTTTTTTATGGTGAAAAATTATAACACATCTAAGTTATGACCTAACACGTTTTTTTAACATAAAATAAATGTGTGTGAGTAGAATAATTAATAATTAAGAAGCAAGTCAAATATGCGTCGTTAGATTACACGTTGTTACAGAATGCGTTGAAGAAATAATAGTGCAGTCATTTGAGCGAAAAATAGGGTCTTACCTCCGATTTTTTTTACTGTGAACCGATTTGCTTGAAATTTTGGAATTAGGCTCATCTTACCCTTAACTTCAAAAGTAAAAATGATCTGAGCTCCGCCTATTATTTTTAAGGGGTGTACACAACAAGCTAGAAAACGTGTTTAATATTAAGGTGTGAAATTATAAAGTACTTTCTAACACAATTACAACCCGTGCAAACAACCCTTAAATTGAAAAAATCACAAAAAAATACTTTGGTATGACATAAAAAGATTTAAGTATAGAGTAAATAGTATTTTATGTTCTCTATTTTAATTATCGAATTTTTAACCCCCTTTCGACCCTTAAAAATAGCCCCTTGATAAAAAATTGTTTAAAAAATTTCTTTTGATGAAATGGAAAGGATTTAAATGTTATTCCACATTCTCGAAAATAATTATCATATTCTCAAGCTTTTCAACCCTTAAAACTACCCCTAAATTAAAATAGTAAATATATATGATGGTTGGCCCCTTACTTACCTTCATTCAAATGTGTTATGTATACATATATGAACGTTGGTATGTATTCAAGCCTACGTTTCCAAAATATATGTCTATAATATATATATATATATATAAATATATAGTTTTGGGTCTCTATTACTGTGTACTTTCACTTTGCTCCAAATATTCACACTCCGAAATTTTCAGTTTACTAAGTAAATAAAATACGATTAGTTTTTGGACCATAACTCCTTCAATTTTGATGCTATCACAACTTACAAAAAACCATTTTAAAGGTAAAAGAGTAAAAGAGCTACAACTTTTTTCATTACAATATACAGTGAAAAACCTTTTATTTTAAAACGGTGAAGGGTCAAAGGGCTCGAGAGAGACTGTGATTGCGCTGCCGCGCGTTCTTTAAACAATCATATCTCCGTCAACTTTTATGTGACAGAAAAAAAAAAATTCGGACCAATAACGCTTCAATGACTGCACTATTAAGGTTCACTGCTCGTTCCCCGTAGGTGATAGCGTGATAGTAGCCTATATGGTGACCCGACTTCTTAATAATATTCGTGCCAAATTTGAAGTAAATCCATGCAGTACTTTTTGAGTTTATCCCGAACATACATACAGACAAACAGATAAACAGACAAACAGACAAAAATTCTAAAAACTATATTTTTGGCTTCGGTATCGATTGTAGATCACACCCCAAGTATTCTTTTGAAAAAATATTCAATGTAAAGTTTTGACTTTCCTACCATTTTATTATATGTATAGATACTGGCTCTTGGTAAACCCAGACACGCTTTGCTGTGGCTCTCTCGGAAAACCCGTATATAAAAATGCAAAATCATGTAAAAATGTCAAGTCAATCCTTGTGGATACAAACAAACGGAAGATGATTTTTACTAGCTTTTGCTTATATTCGGTTATCCGCGGCGTAGGATTCCTCCGGAAACTTGATTATAGTAAGGAAGTTCGGTGTAGATCTCGTTATCTTCTCTGCGGCAATCCTACTCACACTTGACGTTTTTCTAAGTAGCTATGTGCTTTTCCTCCCCTTATAAAATTTCAATATAATCTGCTCAGCTGTTCAGCCCAATTCTTTTTTACTCTCTGTGCACTAATCCAACTTAAACTCGATATTTTAAGTAGCCTATGTCATTCTCCAAGGTGTAAACTAACGTTTGCCTAATTATATCGAGATTGGCTTAGCGGTTTATACGAGAAAAGAACACAAACGTACATGCAGACATCGAGACGTTGACTTTTATAATATGTATAACTTCAACCAGTTTAATTGAACTCCACTATATACTTTGTTGACGGCATTAGCAGATCTGATAACAATAGTCAATTTTGTTTCCGTGCAGTGACGCAGGCGCGCCACGAAGCTTTGCAACACTGGACGGAACCCAAGATATTCAAGTGCGCCGAGTGCGGGAAAAAGTTCAAATGTAAGTCAAACGACGTTATATAATAAAGAATGATAATAGTATATTAATACTATTGAGCTATGTTTGAGCAATATTCACGCATTTTATGTGATGTTTTTTACGTGAATCAACCAAAATGTTAGCAAAAAGCACAACAAGTGAAACTGGATTATAATCCTAAATTTGGTGCCATAAATTCCAATTTACGAATAAGTTTTGAAAAATATTTATCAAGACAAAACTTATCCTCGAGAGGGAGGCCTGAGATATTACGAGCCGCAACTGTTACAGTGAACAGTATCTAACATTGAATTAATTTTTCAAATCAGACTAATAGTTTATAAGATTAGAGCGTTCAAATAAACAAACAAACTCTTCAGCTTCTTTTAAATAAACATCGATGATAAGTGGGCATTTCTCCGTACCCAAAGGGTAATTAGCGGAACCCTATTACTAAGACTCCACTGTCCGTCCGCCCGTCCGTCTGTCACCAGGCTGTATCTCATGAACCGTGATAGTTAGACAGTTGAAATTTTCATAGAAGATGTATTTCTGTTGCCGCTATAACAAACAATATTAAAAAACAGAATAAAATAAATATTTAACGGGGCTCCCATACAACAAACGTGATTTTTTTGCTCGCATTTGCTCGATATTGATAACGGCAACAGGTTGCTTGGCGCTTAAAATATTCACAGAATATTCAGTTATATAGTCACAAATAAATAATTTAATTAAAATAAAACAATATTTAAGGAGAGGCTCCCATACAACAAAAGTGTTTTTATAGATAATGGTACGGAACTCTTCGTGCGCGAGTCCGAGTCGCACTTGGTCAATTTTTTTTTTAGTTCAAATGATCCACCGGGGTCTTCTATCGAAGTTGCCAAGTCGAACTAGTGGCCACTCAATTGGCAGAATTTTCGAGCGACCCAAAAGACCCAGAATTGGCTTAACGACTACTGTCATAGGGTCAACAGCAACAAGTAACAAACATACTTTCAAATGTACTTTCGCTATTATTAATATGATGTAACATGTTTGATATTTGGTTTGTTCCAGCTCGCAGATCTCTCGGTCTTCATCTCAGAGTTCATAAGACGTCGCAGAAACCTGTCGAAGGAGACAGTTTGCAGGACAGTGGAAGTGTACAAGTTAAATCTGAAGGTAATCAAGTATTATAAATGCCACCTAGAAAATGTACTCCGTGATTTTTTGTGGAAATCAGGCAACAGGCGCTGATCTACCGGCGGTTATCAGTACCAGTATTGGCGAGGATTGCTCTTTTTCATAATGTAAAACTTTCTGATCCACTTGTACAAGAGTCTAGTTACTAGTAGCACATTATAGACCGTAAGAGTGGTGACGTCACAATTGGGTGTAAATTTGACGTTTCTAAACTTTAGTCCTGGGTAAAAACAAACAAGTTTCATGTACAGTGCAACAAACTTTTCTGATCCTCTGACCTCGGGTGTTTTGTCGCTAGTTTCGTTGTAAGTTTACACTATTTCAATATGACCACTGTGGTTTTGATTTTTTTGCACGCTGCGTGGGTTCAGAAAAATTTGTTGTATTTGCCCGATTGAAGTTTGTTTTCACGGTCTATTAAGAGCGTTAAGATGTTTTTAACCATGACACGTTTAGGTTTTCTCTGCGTTGAAGCACCATTGAAGCCGCTACAACGGCTTACTTAGGCTGAACTATCCTTACAGGATATTGATTATATCCTTAACTGAACTATCCTTGCAGGATATTGATTATATCCTTAACTGAAGCTTCTATTGCATTGACACAATTTTGTAATTTATTTATTTATTTTTTGTTTACAAATATAAAAATCTGTTTTTCTTACCGTCTAGAATTGATCATGTTGATTATTGTGGTATGTTTCGTTTTTTGTTTAAACTTCTTATTAATTAGGAATATTTTTCTAAATTATTCAGTTTAATGATTTTATGGTAGTGGGCAATAAATAAAATATTATGTCTAATGTTTTTTACTAATTTTCAAAATTCAATTTTGCGTCTAGAATAGAAACTAATCTTTATTATGTATGTATAATATCTATTAGTTATTGCAATAGTTAAATAATGATCAACGATGAAAAACAACCAAACCACAAAAGGGTATCGGATTTTGTCTAAGGGTTCTTAAGAGGGTATAAGCCAGAAATCTAATTTCTGTACTCTAATACCAACAATGTGTATATAAATGTTCTAAAATCGTTACATTACTACATATTCACTCATAATACAGTAGATTATACAACACGTGAAAAAAAGGGAATTTAATTCGAGGGACTATGTTGGATCCCGAGAGCAGCGAACAATTACAAAGGACCGGGATGATTTGTTTTTCACGTGTTGTATAATTATCATTTTAACCATTGACTGCGAGAAAATAAACTTATAACTCATTTTTATTACTCACTCTTCAGCTACTATATTAATATTTATCAAATTTTAGTATATATCGGTAATGATTACGGTAGTTAAAACAATTTAACAATAAATTAGGTTCAATAGAAAAAAAACAAACAAGAATTGGCGGGGCATGCTTTTTTTAATAGGTCCATTTAGTCTGGTCAACATGTACCTTTTTGGGTGATATTTTTTTATAGTCTCCGAAAATTACGATCAAGGTGTCATTCGATTCGGAATATTATGTAGAAAGTTTAAGAAAAAGTTCCAAAAGGGGCCGATGAAAATTGCAAAAGTTATAAACAATTAAAAAAAAAAAAGTAGGGGTTTAGTTTTTTTTGAATATCTCAAAAACTATCAAAGATATTCGAAATTTGAAAAAAGATCTGAAAAGGGGAGGAAATTTCCTAAAATCCTACCTCCCGGAACTGTATCTTTAACATTTATAATTTTTACGGAGCCCTGAAAATAGCGCTAAAAGCGGGTAGTCTTGCTTCTGCTCGCGATTTGTCATTCGGACACGGTAACAATAAAAATCATTTTAACATATTAAATATGAATATTAAGGAATAAAAAAATTTTAGTACTATTGGTATATATAAATGAACACTAATCCGTAGGCGAAAAATTTTTATCCCCATTTTTCCATTAGTTATGCATTAGTTAATTAACTACTTTTTCTGAATAAAATGTTAACAGAAAAAAGCTGATTATTATTAAACTACAACCCTAGGATTTTTTTCACTTCGTGGAGTTATTCTTAAAAGGCATTAAAATAGATCCCCGTTGGAAAAATTTAAAAATGTTAATTTTCCACTTTTTTATTAACAATCGAAAACATTAAAAAATTAAAAACTGCATAAAAGTTATTAAAAAAATTTTGTTTTTTAAATATTTAAAATTTTATGATTTCTAACGGTTAAAAGTTACATGAAAATAGTTTTTTTTTTAATTTTTTACCGCGATTGTTTAAATAATTGTTATAAGAAAATGCATTGTTTATAAGATAATCAACAAATTTTTTTTCCTAATCTACTTGTTGATATAAATTATGATTTTTAAGAAAAAAATTATTCCTTAAAAAATTTATTTATTGCTATAAAATGCATTTCTTAATTAACAATCGTTTTTTACCACTAAATATAAATATTAAGGAACCATTTTGTCTCTAAAAATCATAAATTCTATTGTTCTTAAATATTCTGGAAAAAATTTTTTTTTTTTCATTTGTTTATTTAATAAACAATTTGTTATAAACAAATTGATTTTCTTACTTTATTTTTTTTTAATTCGTAATTTAATTATAAAAACAGCTATGTATTATTTTTTATGAAAAATTTTTTTATCTATTTTTTATATAACTTTTAATATTTTTATGTCCTAAAATTTGCCTTTTTATCTCGCTCTTTTTCTTTTATAATTGGTATAACTTTTAAACTATTATATATACGACAATTATACTTCAAGTCGTTTTTATTTACTATAAATTAATGAACAATTTAAGCTTTTAACTTCAGCTCTAGCTCTATTATTTATGTTAATTATTGACAATTGTTTATAAAAAATAAACCGAAAAAAAAATTTTTCATGTTTTTCATTCCTGCCATATGATAAGACCAAATTGATTTAATTTCTAACAAAAAGTTCATTTTAATTGCCAAAAAAGAAAATAATAAAAAGATCTTACAAAATTTTAGGATATTTATGAACATTTAACCACGTTTTGGAATAGAAAACATGAAAAAAAAATTTTTTGGTTTATATTTTATAAACAATTGTCAATAATTAACATAAATAATAGAGCTAGAGCTGAAGTTAAAAGCTTAAATTGTTCATTAATTTATAGTGAATAAAAACGACTTGAAGTATAATTGTCGTATATATATTAGTTTAAGAGTTATACCAATTATAAAAGAAAAAGAGCGAGATAAAAAGGCAAATTTTAATACATAAAAATATTAAAAGTTATATAAAAAATAGATAAAAAAAAAATTTCATAAAAAATAATACATAGCTGTTTTTATAATTTAATAACGAATTAAAAAAAAAAATAAAGTAAGAAAATCCATTTGTTTATAACAAATTGTTTATTAAATAAACAAATAAAAAATGAAAAAAAAAAATTTTTTTTTCCAGAATATTTAAGAACAATAGAATTTATGATTTTTAGAGACAAAATGGTTCCTTAATATTTATATTTAGTGGTAAAAAACGATTGTTAATTAAGAAATGCAGTTTATAGCATAAATAATTTTTTTTAAGGAATATTTTTTTTCTTAAAAATCATAATTTATATCGACAAGTAGATAAGGAAAAAAAAAATGTTGATTATCTTATAAACAATGCATTTGTTTATAACAGTTATTTAAACAATCGCGGTAAAAAATTAAAAAAAACTATTTTCATGTAACTTTTAACCGTTAGAAATCATAAAATTTGAAATATTTGAAAAACAAAATTTTTTTAATAACTTTTATGCAGTTTTTAATTTTTTAATGTTTTCGATTGTTAATAAAAAAGTGGAAAATTAACATTTTTAAATTTTTCCAACGGGGATCTATTTTAATGCCTTTTAAGAATAACTCCACGAAGTGAAAAAAATCCTAGGGTTGTAGTTTAATAATAATCAGCTTTTTTCTGTTAACATTTTATTCAGAAAAAGTAGTTAATTAACTAATGCATAACTAATGGAAAAATGGGGATAAAAATTTTTCGCCTACGGATTAGTGTTCATTTATATATACCAAAGTACTAGAATTTTTTTATTCCTTAATATTCATATTTAATATGTTAAAATGATTTTTATTGTTACCGTGTCCGAATGACAAATCGCGAGCAGAAGCAAGACTACCCGCTTTTAGCGCTATTTTCAGGGCTCCGTAAAAATTATAAATGTTAAAGATACAGTTCCGGGAGGTAGGATTTTAGGAAATTTCCTCCCCTTTTCAGATCTTTTTTCAAATTTCGAATATCTTTGATAGTTTTTGAGATATTCAAAAAAAACCAAACCCCTACATTTTTTTTTAAATTGTTTATAACTTTTGCAATTTTCATCGGCCCCTTTTGGAACTTTTTCTTAAACTTTCTACATAATATTCCGAATCGAATGACACCTTGATCGTAATTTTTGGAGACTATACAAAAATTTCACCCAAAAAGGTACATGTTGACCAAACTAATTTAGCCAGCCAGTAGGTACTTTCAACATATTTTTTATATTTTTTGTTCATTATCCGTACTATTCGTGCTTGTTCCAAATTAAAAATATTTTTATTCGCCCAGTGAGTAAAAGTGAGTTTTATTCACTGTTATCGATGAATAAGATGCCTTTTTTCGAGTGGCAATGGTAAAAAATCTAATTGATACATAATACTTAATTGTGTTGTATACCATAATGATGACTTTCTTTTTTTGTACAGATTAACTTTCTGATTTTTCTTTAGTCACATTTTTTTGACGTTTAGCTAAAACTTAGTCATTGCAATAGATAACAACATATTCTAATGATTTAATTGACTTTCAGACGAATAACACTAAAAAAACAAAATAAACTTCAATCTTCAGCTCGTGCATGATTCATTTATACTATAAATAAACTCCTTTGCTGTTTTTGTATCGTAAGAGTTTAAATACTTGTTTAACGTTCATTTTTTTAAGGTCTCCACTACATATTTTAATTTATATATTTTTTGTTTCCAGGAATAGAGAAAATCACAGTTGTAAGAGTTGAAGAGTACGCAGTCAATAGCGCCGCCTTGCATCTCCCTATGAACACTGGACTGTGAATCAATTCAATAGATGTATTAGGAATTTAAAATAAAAATGCTAAATCAGATTTTATGTTTGTTACTTCTTTACGCTACAACAGCTGAACCGATTTGGTTGAAGTTTTAAATAGAGATAGCTTATACCCTGATTTACACGTAGGCATTTTATATATATATATGACTTTGCACGCGGCTCCGCCCGCCCTAAATTTGGTTAACGGCGTAGGATTCTTACGGCAACTCCTTGATTATACTAAAGAAGTTTGTTATAGAAAGCTATAGCTGCAGCTATGGTTCGTTCGTGAAATTCGGTTAAAGTTACTCATGCGGGAACATTTGAATTTCCCGGGATAAAAAGTAGCCTTTGTCCTTTTCCGTATCTTTAACTATCTCTGTGTGCAAAATTTCAGCTTATTTAAATGCTCCCCGAGCAGCAGGATTAAGTAACAAACGTTATAATTATTCTCGCAGGAACTTTTGAATTTTCCGGAATGAAAAATAGCTTCAGACAAATTTCATCTAAATTAGTTGAGCGGTTTCCGATCCATCCAGTGGTTGACGCGTGACAAACAACCAAACATCCAAACTTTCGCATTTATAATATTAATGGGATAATGGCCGCTCTGTCTTGGGACTCCTTTATTTAATATCAGTATTGATACTGTGATTTACTCCTTAATTACCCCGCGCTAAATTCGGTTATCGGCCACTGTGATTTACTTCTTAATTACACTAACGAAGTTTGCTATATCAAGCTGTAGCTATAGCTATAGTTCGTTTAAGCTCGGTTATAGTTATTCCCGCGGGTATTTCGGGATAAAAAGTAGCCCATATGCTATTCCAGGACCTAACCTATATGTATGCCAAGTTTCATCCTGATCCGTCCAGTGGTTGAAGCGGGAAGAAGTAACAAACTGTGTATGTTTCTCAACAGTCACACACTCACAAACTTTCGCCTTTATAATATTAATGGGATTTACAAGGTGTAAAGTAATTTGTATATACTCCTGTTACATACGTGTGCACCATGCATCACATAAATACTATGCCGATGTCAGAAGGCGGAATTTGTGAACTGATTAATTGACTAATTTCCATACCAACTAAATCAATGTTTTCCTCCCTTTTTTTTTGCACAATTTGAATCAAACACGACTTGCGCGCTACGACATAAAAATCTCTTCGGTATCTATGAGAGCCTAGTATTTTGCGTTTTCGCACGCGGGTCGCGTAAAAAGGCAAAGCAAGCATTTCCTGTGATGGACGCAAAAAAATCTTTTTTTTTTTTAAACTGTCAACTGCAGTTGGCTGATGCAGCCATAACTGCTTAACCGGACTTTTGGACTGAAGGAATCTCAGCCCATATAACGCCCAACGCTCGGCTTGGGTTGTCGCTCTTGGGGTCGTCCCTTCGACCAACGTAAGCTTCGAACCCGAAGTCCAGAGTCAGTGCCAGTAGAGGAGTTCCCCGTTACGCGGTTGCGATTTCGAGTGAGAGGGCGCGAGAAGCACCCCGGCACTCTGATACCTCGTGTATCCGTGCGTTTTGGAGCTTTCGGGCATCAGCGGTAGCTTACAGGATGGCCCGGTTCGGATGCGTTTTTGCCGACGCGATCACAGTCCGCAGTGACGTGATCGCGCAGGCATTTCACGCAGCGCGGCCTGCGTGTGTAGTTGCGTTGTGCGTAGCCGTATAACTGGCTCCTGTGGCATTACCCGGGGGAGGACCGCTTATGCGGGGTTTCGACCCGGTCACCTTTGAGGTTACACACATCTTTAAAGATCCATCTTGGATTTGCCTTCTTTTTAAAGGTTTAACAACGAGCACTCAGTAGTACTCAGATTTATTGCGGCCGTTGTACATTCTATGTTAGGGCCTAAGGGTGGACAAGTCGTCCTTGACAGTAAATTCAGAGAATTCCTTCGGTTCTTTAATGACTGCTATGATTGGTACTCATATTTTTGAGCGGTCAGGAAAGCAGGAAAGAAATAATTCAGTATCTCATTTATAATTACTTATTCCTATGCTGCAAACTGCAGTTATTGTCGAACGTCAATAGTTCGAAAATAGGAAAATTGAGCAAAAAAAAATCACGTTTGTTGTATGGGAGCCCCCTTAAATATTTATTTTATTCTGTTTTTAATGATTTGTTGTTATAGCGGCAACAGAAATACATCTTCTGTGAAAATTTAAACTGTCTAACTATCACGGTTCATGAGACACAGCCTGGTGCCAGACGGACGGACAGCGGAGCCTTAGTAATAGGGCTCCGCTAATAATCCTTCGGGTACGGAACCCTAAAAATGACTGAAAAAAGTTAAACCTTATTTTCTTACCTAGCTTCCATGATAAGCCCTACCAAATGTATATACATATATATGTTACCACCCTCAAGGTGCAACCTATTTAATAATAAGATATAACTAAAATTGGTACACTGTCGGCAAAGATATCTCGTAGTATTGGTACACACAAAACTACAGCTGAATTGGGAACCTTCTTTGAAGTCGGTTAGCGAAGTTTAAGACATAAATAAATGTTCTTACATAGTAAGTATCACAACAATGTTCGGCGACAGACGAAATCGAATCTGTGTGTTTATGAACAGGAGCAAACAACTATGTCAACACACAGTTAACGCGCCATAAATAAAACAAACATTTTTGTTATGCCTCAATCACACCGTACTGTAATTGGCCTATCATTCCAATAAATTATCATCCATGAATATTATAATATATTATATGATTTATAGCAAAAAAACAATTAGTGACAAACTAAATCTTTTTTTCAGCAAGTAAAATGTTTTGAAGCTCTTTTGAATAGAC
Source organism: Apoda limacodes (assembly GCA_946406115.1). Classification (NCBI taxonomy): domain Eukaryota; kingdom Metazoa; phylum Arthropoda; class Insecta; order Lepidoptera; family Limacodidae; genus Apoda; species Apoda limacodes. The sequence goes on along the minus strand of OX291542.1, from coordinate 34,552,555 downwards.
ATATTTAAGATGCCAGCTGGTCACAAGAAGAAGCAGGACTTTTCTACTTAAGCAGAGCCATCAAGAGACTCAGCAGAATGCTATATTAAATAAATAATCTACCAACCTTCCAATTAGTGTCCTTATAACTACCTTTCTGTCTACCTGGACTATATTATCTAACGGGTACTGGCTACGCCTATGGTTCAGATCCATCAGCTTGGCTAAGTTGGTCTGTTCAGTTGGGCAGCTGCTCTACCCTTGACTAGTTCGCAGTGCGTGCGTTATTGGACGTGTGACACAGACTATGGCTGCGTTGCTATGGTTCGCCAATAATCTGATCTGGAAATTATGTAATTTCCAAAAAACCTAACGGTCATAGCCCGATTTCTACTTGCCCCATTTTTATAACTTACTAGCTTTTGCCCGCGGTTCCACCTGCCCCATATTCGGATATCGGTGTAGGATTTCAACGGCAACTCCTCAATTATAGAAAAAACTCACCAACACTTGACGTTTTCAAGTAGCCTATTTTCTTCCCCGGGATTCAAACTTTCCCATGCCAAATTTACCCGCGGTTCCACCCGCTCTAAATTCGGTTATCGGTGTAGGATTTTAACGACAACTCCTCAATTATAGAAATAAACCGGCCAAGTGTGATTGTGGCTCGCGCACCAAGGCTTTCGTTCAAACTAATTATATTTTATTTTTACTCAGTTGGAAAACATATGCTATTATATATTATACATATAAGAATATCATAATAAATTACCATTTTTAGTTTTGACCAGTGGTTAAAAAAAAAATATAATAATACCTAAGACGTGATCTTAACTTGGCGGCGGTGACAAAAAAGTTTTTTTAAATATTAAAGAACAAGAAAAATTAATTAAATACGAAATACAAAACTTAAAATAAAATAATTACAAATAAGACAAAGGAATACAGTGCTAGTGAATATAAAAATTGCTGATTGAAATTTTAAACAAAAAGATTTATGATTGCAATCGAAGTAATTTGTAATAAGCCAAAATTAAGTAGGTAGATAGTTTTTCCATCACGAGATCAAGTCCAATAATTTTGATATTATTGCAAAGTAGCTTAGTGATTTATTTTTTCATTTCGTAGGTTTTTTACTTTATTTATCCAAAGCAAAGTATGTAGGTACTTACTTCCACTTGTAAAACGTGTCAACTATTAAATGGCAAACATGAATTATTTAGTCCAGATAATATTTATATAAATTAATGCAAGTACTCGTATATTGGATATTTGCTATAATCTATAAATTGAAAAGAACATGGTAGGTACTCATCAACGTCAAGCCAAAACTACTGAAGCTAGAAACATGAAATTCTATGTCCTTTCCCGGGACTCAAACTATCTCCATTTCAAATTAATTTTAATCAGTACAGCGGTTTTAGCAGTAACTTTCGCATTTATGATATTAGTATGGACTCAGTAGCGGCAGTAGGGTAGAGCGCGGTTGGGCGATTGCCCAGAGCGCTAGAAAGGGTAGAGCGCGGTTGGGTGATTGCCCAGAGCGCTAGAAAGGAAGGGGCGCTGGAGCCGCTTTATATCTGCCCGCTCATCTAGTTGCGTATTGTAACTTATTGCACTCTTGGTAGCAGCTAGGTCACCTTAGAGAGTCTATACATTGTCCACTCAAATTGTGTTTTAAACTATTTAAAAATTAAACATATATAAATGGATAAGTAAAGGTCGCGCCACGTATGTTGAACCATGCGCAGTAACACATTTTCGGGTCCATTGAGGTGGGGAATGCGGTGCGGTATAATCACGCACTTAATTTTTCAAAGACGAAACTTCTGGCTCAAGTTATGTCAATTCAAACAAATGTAGAAGGTGTCGTTACAAATGAGTGACAGTGATTAAAAAACATTTACAACTTTTAACCCTTTAGTGTTTTATGAAATTCTTATTTTTTAACTGTTACATTTTATCATACCAAACGACCACTTCCCAAGTCTATGTTGTTCAAAAAGTACAATAACTTGTAAGATGATCCGATATTACGTAATTATGACAATTCTAATTAAACAGAATGTATTTATCAAAACTTTTTTTAACAAATTCACTTCATAAGATATAATTACTGGGTACATGAGACGTAATAACTGTCGTCTCGTATGGCTGTACCTGCGCGGACGACCGCCATTTTGGTTAAACTTACTGATCTCTACGAACGTGTAGAACACCATTAAAATTAAAAAACAAAGTTGTCCAAAATAGAATCCTAGATATCTGTGTCTAGGGGCTCATGTGGCTGCTATAAATTCAATCTTGTACTATGCAATCCATTACTTTTTTTGGGTACCTTAGATGTTGTTCACCAAGTTCACATTGTGGTTAGCATCTCTTCATTAATGAAAAATTAGGTTATAGCGTTACCAGTCATATATCTCAACTGTTGGAGCACCGGTGTGCCCTCAAATTGGGCGAGGGTGACTTGTGCTTTTTGGACCAGTATTATATACTCCAAAAAAGCTCAGTGAAACACGCTAGAAGTAAAGATAAGCAGTGTCAAGAGGAATGTACTTTTTAAATTCGAAAAATCGTGATCGATTGTGAAAGAAATTCGTAGCTTTACAGTTAAATTATCCCATGGCACTTTAATTACTTTTGTTACTGGAACTAAAAAAATACTGATTTTTAAATCTCTCGTGAGTCCACTACTTCAGCCAAACATTTAAAAGATTTATTTTCATGGTTTTATTTATTGTTTGTTATAGAATACTTTCTTAAATCAAAATAAATTTATTTCGGAATATGCAGAGACGTGTTAAAAGAAATACTGCGCTCATTTGGCAGTATAAATAAATATGAGCTTCAAAAGTGCAATTATAACAGGCGAGGACTTACTTGAAGAACTTGAAAATTAACCTTTATTTAAACGACGACAAGGATTCAATGTGTTGAAAACCAATCTGTGAATCTGCCCGCGATGTGGCTTTAACTTCTTTCAGAAATAAATTTAAATTTTTAGCAGTCTATTGGGCAACACCTTAAATTCTTACTGTTCAAATCAAACAATTAAGCTGGTAGTCCTAAAACCGGCTATGGACTAATATGGATATCATTTACTTTTTACACGTAGTATATAAATTACTGCATCATTGGGTTGTGGAACATTACGAGTTCATTGTTTTTGTTCGGTGTTACAACAAGTCACAACAATAAATACGATTAAGCGACATTTTGTTATTTTCCCTAAATGCAATTTAATTCTACCAGGAGTGGACCAATCGCTTTGTATCGTTCGAGAATTTTATGCACGAAATTTATTGATCGGTCCAGTTTCGACTTTCTTCCGTAGTATTTAAGATGCATTTTAATTCAGCACTCATATTGGAAAAGCTATAACTAAACAGAGCTATTGACACAGTCCTAAGCAAACTGTCGGCACTTCCTGAACGCTTAACTAGATGCGGGTAGAAAAAGATGTTTGCGATACAAATGGAATCTTTGTTTTACTACCTACCTAGTTAGTTTCCATTTATTTTCTCCGTTGATATAGTTAAGGCTATGGCATACCCTAGCAAAGCGTATAGTTTCGACCACTGTAAAAAGACATTATTCATTATTGAAGCATATAAAGAGACACAGATCCACGTACAATAGGCACTAGCACGTGACCGCACGTTTTTTGTTCTTATAAAATTCAAATAGTTATTTAGAACTATAGAAAATTCATTTGGTCATATTAATATATGTTTATGGAATAAGAATCAAGAGAATATCACGCTCAGTTTGTCAAACAATTAGAATTAAAGCCCAAAAATAGAGTGACACACCTTTTTTTTTCTAACCTTTTAAATAGCAAAATTTTTATATCAGTAAATACACTTAATTAAAGTTTGAATATTTATATTTTGTTATAACATATATTTTTTTCACGTCAAAAAGTGTATAAGTGTGTAGGAGTTCAGGACGATAACAAAAAAAACCGAATTCCTGCAAACTTACATCGTTTGGGTATGCCATTACTTTCAAAGATTAAGTTACATTCTTTTTTAAAGTTCTGTATCCAAGTGGTAAAAACGGAGCCATTATAGTTTCGTCCGCCCGTGTAGCTTTATCACACTAGAATTATATTCCGACATCTTTGTATCGACTGGTAAACTGAATCTCAAACTTTTTATTCAAAAAGATCTTTCAACAGCACTTTTGAATCGACTTAATTAATTATTAATTTTAAGAAATTACCACCGGAAGAACCGGCAAGAAACTCAGCAGTTAATCTTTAATATTTATTCAACTTCATATTAAAAGATAATTAGGGTTTCTTGTTTCTCGGCCTTTTTTTTCGAGGCACGAGAATTCTCAAATTTCTCGATTATTTTTTTTTAAAACACGAATTTGTTTAAAAATTTTTGCTTTACTACAAATTATAAACAAAATAGACTGATCGATGAGATCAATTAAACCCGCACAATAATTAACAAAGGAATCAAATTTTAGCTCAATGCTTAACCCTTATAAAATAGGCTTTCAAACATACAAGAGTATTTATTAACAGCATCATCTGATCTGGAAACTGTTTTCCAATAATGAGAAAACATGCTCATTCATAGAGGAAACAAATACTGCGTACATTCTCCGCTTGGGGCGACAGCGATGCGGTACTCTCGACTCGCCGCCGCGTGTTATTTTTACTTACGTAGCGCACGGAATTGATTTCTCGAGTTCTCGAGGCGTTGAGATTTTTTCCCGTCACGACTAAAGAAAAATTTCTCGAGAATTCTCGGAGAATTCTCGAGCAGAAAACCTAAATACATTATAGCCTTACACTAGGTAATAACATTAAAAAATATTACAAATGCACCAATACCAACACTACAATTTTATGTTGAACTGTTTTTTTTCCTGCGCGTAAGTGTTGTGTGGTATTAGTTGGATAGGGCGTTGAATACATGAATTTCCCATTAGGTTTCTAAAGTCTCACTGAGATATTGGTAAGTATGATTTGTGAGTTAGGTATTTGTATATTTGTTCAAATTTTAATCCGTTTTTATTTGTTTTGTATGAAAATTATTTTGGACAAACAGTTTGAAAGTTTTGCGGCAAAGATATATCACCTAAGAGATTCAGACTGCATTTTACCTATATGGTGCCTAATAACATAAAAAAAATATTTATTTTTTATCCGGATCCGAATCAAAATATAGTGTATGAATAAGAAATAGACCACCTACAGAAACATTTTTGCGCCATGCCTTCGTACCTATGAGTCTTATATATTTTTATGATGGAAACAAATGTAAGTCATCATTTCATCGTAGTATTATGATAAATTTGAATTTAATTCACTTTATATACAAGGTGCGGAGCGGAGTGATGTCAGGTATTTCAAAACCTTCTCTGGTTTGTAAGAAAATAAATATTTAGCTCAGAAATACGAGTACAGCGTCGGTAGGAAATTTTCTGAGAATGTTATAAAGAACCAGTTTCTTAGAAGTAACAGGAAAAACTAAAAAGTGAGGAAATAAAACTCAAAGAGATGTCAGTTCATTTCTGCGTTTCATATATTTTATGCTTACAATTTCTTTAATTGGCAGTTTCCAATTAATTTTGGTATTATTGCAAAGTAGCTTAGTGATTTTTTTATTTCGTAGATTTTTTCCACTTGTAAAACGTGTTGAATATTAAATGGCAATCGTGAATTATTTAGTCCAGATAATATTTATACAAACTAATGTAAGTACTCGTATATTTGATATTTGCAGTAATCTATGAAATAAAAAGAACATGGTACTCATCAACGTCTACGCTAAAAACATGAAATTCTGTTTTATACATCAAATCGTGCGCGAAATAGCCTAAATTTCACCGGGAAAAAATAAACCGGTCAAATGCGAGTCAGAACCGCGCACTGAGGGTTCCGTATAAGGTAAACTGTATTGAGGGACAAACTTAACTTTGCCGTTGGACAACTGTTGTCCCAATGCATCGATATAGGCTGCGGTTAGATTACCAACTGCAAATAAGTTTATAATCACAAAAAAAATAAAAATTGTGATGTAACAACACGGTTTTCAGATTTTTTCTTTTATGTGTGCTGCATGGCATTGTTTCTTGCTAAATTTCATGATACTAGGAGAGTAGGCGACACATCAACCTACCTTAATGGACTTTAAACCCAAGGCGCAACGCAGCGAAAAAGTCGTGATTGGCTCGGTACTTACGCCGCCCCGCCGAACCGGCTTTTATTCATGTTTGTAGTATACGTATATCTATAGATATGTTCACAGGCGCAGCTATGTTCAGTCTCTTTCCTATGATTTATCTATAGCGAAACGTTTTAGTTATAAGTATGTTTTCGTGGGTAGCTCAATCTGCCGCCTAGTGGACAGCGGGAAGTAGGTATCCCATAGGTTTAGATTTATTTTTGAATGCCAAAATATGCGCCAAAAATTGCCGTATTACGGCCGTATTTTTTTATTTCGATGACTTAGAAGCTTGACTTTTTTACAGCTTTAAGCGACCGCAGACCTTAGTATTTGATATTAATTTTAACTTGATACCTTCACGCGTCCCTGAGAAAAAGAGAGTCTTGACAGACAGATAGACAGACGGACAACAACGTGATCCTATAAGGGTTCCTTTTTTCCTTTTGAGGTACGGAACCCTTAACTTAGCCCCATTGCGCATCTAAATAAATAAATTTTGTGTCAGTGCAAGAAAAACTTCCCTTCCTTCCTTTTTATTAATTTCAGTCATAAAAAACTGGTTAAGTGAGAGTTAATTAATTTTAAATACTTAGGTACTCAATCAATAATGAAAAAAAATAAAAATAAAATACGTTTGTTGCACGTGGTACTTACGTACTACCAGTATAACTACCAGTAGTACCAAGGGTAAAAAAAAAACCCCTAGAACGTTTGTATGAAAATCAGTCTATAAATTGATATTCGGCGTTTAGGTTAAAAATTTAGATTAACATGTTGATTGATTGATTTAGTTCTTGTTCGCGTCACAAGATTGGCCACTTGGAAACAAAACGAACTTGCTAAAAAAATTATCCTCCATTTCGTTTGTTGATGTTTATTAAGAGGTTTTTGCGTTATTATCAGTACCTGGGGACCGAGCTTTGCAACGCTTTGTTACTTTAACAACGTTACCTATTGTCTAGTAACTTAAGTGTTGCTTAACAACGCCAACTATTGTCAAGTAGCTTTAGAGTTGCTTCACAACACCATCTATTGTCAAATAGCTTTAGTGTTGGTAAAAATAATAGTATTACTACTTGCCAATAGATGTCAGGAACAGTCATATTATTCAGTTTATCATTGCCTGAAAACACGGAAAAAACGAAGTTTTCTAAAAATGAAACCTAGATAGATCGATTTGTCGCCCCCGAAACCCCGTGCGTACTAAATTTGATGAAAATCGTTGAAGCCGTTTCCGAGATTCAGAGATTCAGATTATATATCTATATATGTATATACATATAAACAAGAGTTGCAAGTTTAAAGGTATTAGATATAGTGTTATTTATGATTGTCTCAAAATGCATATTCATTCTAACAACTTCCGTAGTTTGTAACCTTGGTTAGCACATTGCAAACTTGATAATAACTATAACCATGCTCGACGTTGCTTCCAAACGAACTTCGAATTCCGAACTCCTTAAGAAAACAAGGAAATCTTATTAATTAAAAATAGCTTTACAAAGAACACAGTAGTTTTAGTAAATTATTGTGTGCCTACCCACACTAACAGGGCGCGCCGCTGGCAACTTGTACAAGAGCTTTTAATTTGTGACTCACTTGCTTACCCTGTGGCCGTATTTCGCGAGCAAACAACAACAAAAATGTTCTAGAAGGCTGCTCGCCTTTCTGCTCAACCAACTTTTATTGTTGTTTATCGTTTAACTTTTTTGTTTGTAAGTAGCTTTTTGTTTCAGTTTGTACACTCACAAATTAATTAGAAAAATCTCGGTCCAATATTGACTGGATCGGAGTCGCCCATAAGGGGTTCAGTTATTAATTTTATAAATGCACCATGCAAATGTATAAAGTATGTAGTGGAAGCCCGGGAAACTAAATCTGTATGCCTGCGTATGCTTAAAATAAAAAAAACCTACTTTATTATAAGACACAACGTGCATTAACTTTGCAGACGTTCCGCCATGTTATAGTACCTACGATAATTTTGCACAGTCGCTACTTGCTGTCATGTCCTAAATTCTATAGAAGAGGTTCCCAGATTTTTTTCTCATATACCACTTTCAAAATTTAGCTGGTTCCGGTGGACCCCCTTCAGCTACATTTCTACCATTTTGCCAAAAATCAGAAGATTAGATCTAACTATGGAAATTTGCTCTATATCTAAATATGGAATATGCAAATTTTTCACACGTAACAGTCGCTTAGCTTCTTAAAATTTTATCCGCCTACATAGATATTATAGTTCTTCCCTATCGGAAGCAGATAAATCGAAGACCCCCGCTTACGAATTGTGAACCCCAATTTTTTTGTCACGTCGAGTCTCCCGTGGCCCTCTGGGGAACTACCTGGACCACGTAGGGAACTACTGGTCTATAGTAAGTAGAAATATTAGAAAAATGAGATAGTTCCTATGGGTTTCTACTGACACCTTCTTCTATCAAAGTTGCCATCTTACGGAGTGCCCGAGGGTTTGTGCAAATGGGTGGCTAGTTTTTGTCCGGCAGACGCATACGAGCCGTAGTTGACGGTAGTTGCTTTAATAGCATGGACATTAATGCTGGTTTCCTGCAAGGCTCTGTGCTGTCTCCTACGCTATTTCTGCTGCATATCAATGACATGTTGGACATCAACAACACACATTGCTATGCAGATGAAAGTACTCGAGACGCTTATTCCACGGGTCGTGCAAACATCCTCCGTTCCGTTGTGGAGGAAAAGCGAGTTCACCCCTAAGAAAACCCCATTTACTGTGGTCAACGATCCCAAACTCAGTTGTCGTATCGTGCCCTTATATCTGAGGAGAGACTTTGCCGCCCTGTGAGTGTTCTACCGCTTGTACGATGGGATGTGTTGTGTGCCCATGACCATGACCACTCGCCATCGGCAGGGAATTTATTCTCACACTTTAGAACCGAAATGGTCGTGTACAGTGCGGTTTCAGAGAAACTTCCTCTCGCGAACGATCGGATTGTGGAATGAGCTCCCTGCCAAGGTTTTCTTTAAGGTATAATTATAAAAAGTATGGGGTTCTTCAAGAAAAAAGTTATTAGATTTTTGAAGGGTCGGTAACGCGCGAGTTATACCCCCCCTGGTCACTGTGTCATAAGCTTATTTGCCACCTTAGTGGTATAAAAAAAAACCGTAGAGTTTTTATTGAATTTTGAAATGAAAACTTATTTGGCCGGGTTAAAGCTCAGAATACGCGACCCGACACTGAAGGCGCCACTTATCACCGCAATATCAGCGAGATTTGACAACTTCTTTGGCGCATTGTGCACTTTTTTGCGGGACTAAAAACCTGTCACCGGAAGTAGCGAGGACAGATAACTTCTTGAGGACGTTGATCACTTTTTGGCCTACAGTTACTAATATTCTTTTACAAGCACTTATACAAGTTAGTTAAGGAAACTAAAAATTTACACTTTTTTATATATTTTATTTTCTTTGGTACTCACAAGTCGAATATAAATCTGTGATAGAAAGTGTTATAAAAAGATAGAAAAATGTATATAGTTTATGCACATTAGGTATATGTTAGGCGCTTCTGAGAAATGAATAACCTAGATATCCGAACGACTCCGTCTCACCCGGTATCACTGAGACCCCTGGAAGTAAAGTGTATGCTTCAGACCACTCAATTTTGCATAAACTCATTCTTATGGGATTCCTGACGATTTGCACATTGGCACATTTTACACATTGCCACACTATGCACATTCGCACGCTTTGCACATTGGCACACTCTGTATGCCATAATTAACACTGACATTATCGCCACAGAAGTCGCTATTAGCAGTTATTCAAGTTAAGTTCCATTATCATAATTTTTTACCTATTTATTGTGTTTGTAGTTGCCTTGATATTTAAACATAGTTTCCCGCGGTGTTACCCACGCAATTTCACTTTTTCCGTTGTATCCAGCGGCAGAGTAGAATCTATACAAACTTCCAAAGATTATTTTCCAAAAATGTAAAAAACCCTTTCAATCGTTATTTGTAACTTAAAAGTCTACATACTAATTTGTATTGTTTTATTTACGAAAATAACCGAATTTTATTCCCAAAGGTACAAAATTCTCTCCAATTTTACCCCCCTATAGTCTAAGAGCCTATGACACTAAATCTAGTTCGATAAGACTCCCAATTGGGGGTGGGGGGTAATGGGGGAACATGAAATAGGCAAAAACCTGACAACTAAGGATTGCAATCCCGCAGCTTATTCAATCCCGCGCGATTGATATGCGGTATTACTCAATCCCGCGCGGGATCCCGCATCTTTGAAATTATGTTAGAAAAACAAATTGAAACTTCAGATTTTTGTGTAAAAATCAACTTTTATCAAACATTTCTTACATTAAGCAACAGAAATTATTTCTTTTCTATTAATTAAGTATAAATAATAAGTAATCTGTTTTCTTAGATTCATCTTTAAATTTTTGGCATAGTTAATTAGTTTTGTTAAATTTTAAAATTTATGTATATTTTAGTTTTATATTTTTAATTCAGTCTTATTCATATAATGAGTAATAATCAAATCACAAATTTCTATTAGATGCTATACGTACTATGATATCAACCTATGGTGAAGAATATCGCTATATTAAACGCCGGACGCTGAACACGAACTTGTCACCTACAAAAAGACGTGCGGAGGCGCAGCGCATTGCCATTTATGAACAACTAAAACGTCGGACTTGTGCTACTCGCGATTTACGCGAATGTTTTAGCGTCAAATTTTTAATTTGCAGGTTCCGCAGATCCGCGCTTTGAAGGTGCGGGGTCCAATAGATTAATAATCCCGTTTCGTGGGATTGCAATCCCTTCTCACAACGCAATTTAAAAAAAAATGCAGCAGTAGTTTTTTTTATACAGAAATTGATGATCTTTCAGCTGAATTTTGGTTTGTTGAGAAGATCGATCATACTAGATACCTAAGTACGAGGCGTCGCTTATCATGCTGCCGCCACTGATAAGGCCAATCAGGTGGTCTTGCAGCGCCGCATTATCGTATAGTCCTACCCCTCCCCTGTTCCTAGGAGTAAACGAAACTTGGAAGTCTTATACTAGATATCGGATTTTTAATTTTTTTTTAAATTCCTTTTTGGGATTCCAGATTTCGTTTTAGTTTTATACACACTGTGTAAATTTTCAGTAGTTACTCATTTAAATATTAAAGGTAGAAAAGACACAGGGAGGCAAAGTCTCTCCCCAGACTTAAGGGCTCGATACCGCAAGTGAGTTTGGAATCGTCGACAATTCTCACAGCCCGTCTTTGAACCGAGTCAAAAGGGCCAAGCTGGTATCCGGGTGCACCCGCCCAGAGGGGCCGAACTTGCGACTTGTAAAGTAACAACCTTTGCCCCGACGTGAAGTACTGCTTCGCTCTGTTGAGTAAACCAATTTTTTTGGACGCCAGCTTCACTTTATCTTGTAAATGATCTCGGAACTGAACATCGCTGGAGATGTCGACACCAAGGATCCCAATGCTCTTGGAGATGGAGAGGGGAGTGTTCTGGAATTGTGGGACTACAGTGAATGGAGTTTTCTTAGTGGTGAACGCGCACACTTGTGTCTTTGTAGGGTTGAATCGGACCAAGTTTACTTGTCCCCAGTCAGAGACCTTGGACAGTGTGGTCTCGATTTGAGACACAAGTTCTCCACGGTTTTCCTCCACAACGGAACGAGGTATGTTTGCACGACCCGTGTAAAAAGCGTCTCCAGTCCCGTTATCTGCATAGCAATGTATGTTGTTGATGTCCAACATGTCATTGATATGCAGTAAAAACAGCGTAGGAGACAGCACAGAGCCTTTCGGGACACCAGCATTAATGTCCATGCTATCAGAGCAACTACCGTCAACTACGGTTCGTATGCGTCTGCCGGACAAAAAGCTAGCCACCCATTTGCACAAACCCTCGGGCACTCCGTAAGATGACAACTTCGATAGAAGACCCGGTGCCAGACCCGATCGAACGCCTTCGCTATGTCCAGGCTACATGCCAATGCCTCCCCCTGACTCTCAATGGCTAGTGCCCATCGGTGTGTGAGATACACTAGAAGGTCACCAGTCGAGCGACCGTGGCGAAAGCCATATTGACGGTCACTGACCAGGTCGTGCACTTCTAGGTATCTTAGAAGCTGTGTGTTGATCACACGCTCCATCACCTTGGAGAGGAGAGAGGTAATAGCGATAGGCCTGTAATTCGATGGATCTGATCTATCGCCCTTTTTGGGCACCGGGTGCCTATTCGCAGTCTTCCATGAAGACGGAAATTGCCTAGTGTAGTAGGCAAGCGCGAAGAGGCGCGTGAGTACAGGACATAACTCAGGAGCACACTGCTTAAGCACCACTGCTGGTATACTGTCTGGCCCACTCGACTTATGATGTAATATAATGTATATAAGGACTACAGTATGGAGTTCTTCAAGAAAGAAGTTATTAGATTTCTGAAGGGTCGGCAACGCGCAAGTGATACCCCTGGTGTTGCAAGCGTCCATAGGCTACGGTGACCGCTTACCATCAGGCGGGCCGTAAGCTTGTTTGCCACCTTAGTGGTATAAAAAAAAAAAAAAAAAAAAATGAACGTCTAGAGCAAAAAGAACTGGAAAAAGTTCTTTTTGCCTTCGGCAGCTTTGGCAAGCGACCAGAAAGCACGACTCCCAGAGGGATAGCGCGCAAGTCGCCCACCTATTTTGCCGATGAATTGGAATTTTACTCTGGCAATTGCTTTCTTACTGAACCTCGAGGCAGCATTTAATTTGCGTTTTAACTCAGAAATATTTGGATCCTTATTATTACGAGCCGTGGTCCTAGTCTCATATGCAGTTTGCTTAAGAATTTTAGCTTTTCTGCAAGACCTATTAAACCACGGTCGTTTTTTGACGCCGGCAGCTACTCGCGGATTAGGAATATAGCATTCAATACCAGCAAGGATTGTCTCAGTGACTGCGGCTGCGTAGACGTCAGGATCTTCTGAGCTAAAGCAGATCTGCCTCCACGGGTACGATGCGTAAGATTCTCACAATCCATCCCAGTCTGCTGACTTATAGTCACACACGACGCCAATTAGTTGGCCCAGATGGATCGGCTTGTAAGCATGACATTTGAGTCCGAATGAGACAATAGTCCGAGGAGCCAAGAGGCGCATCCACTGAGACGGAGTATCCGTACGGACGAGTAGTCAGCAGAAGGTCCAGTAAGGAGCTCGTATTTTCCTCTATATCTGGTATTCTTGTTGGAGAAAGTACCAGCTGAGAGAATCCATAGGTCAGAGCGAATTCATGAGCAGATATCCCAGCATAGTTATTGGTTCGAGAAATGAGCCACTCGCGATGGTGGGCCTTAAAGTCTCCTAAAATAACTAGTTCTGCTGTGGGATATTGCTCTAGAACTTGTCAGTCGTCAAATTCAGGTGCGTGAAGAGTCGAGTTACGTCCGTGTCACCGCTATGAGACCTGTATAGGCACGCATAGATACGAGTGTGGTGGCCGTGATCTACAAGCACCCACAATATCGACAGGTCCCTGTCTTCAAGGCTATGAAGGCGGCGACAGTAGATATCCTCCCGGACGACCACAACCGGCACGGGCAGGATATCTTATATATAAAAATAGTTACTAAGACTAAGGATGAGGATTCACTGCACAGACAGCTTAGAGGACAAAAGGTGCGGTTCTAAGACTGCCGAAGCTCGCCACAGATGATACGATTGCTGGCACGGCGGGCGGAAGGGCCCCTGATTCCCCTCTGTTGTAGTAGCCGGGTCCACTCTGGTCTCCTTCTCCGGCACGACTACCACTTCAGATGCTTTACACGGGCTGGCAATTCAGCCTTCCAGGGCGGAGATTATGTGATCCCTGGGTTCGGGATCCCGTTCAACCTGCGGGAGGCCAGCGGTCAGTCGTTTCATCAGGTCTCCCTGACCGCCGAACCAGCACGCCGCGTCTACGCCGAGCATAACAGCAACATGCACCGCCGGTCCTCCGCTGTCCGCGCAGCGAATCCTCAAAGAGCTCTGGCAACCTTACTCACCGCCAGGAACACAACACTACTCAATGTTAGTGTTATTATGGCCGCGGTTTTCTGTAAGGTGGAGGTACTTCCCCAGTTCGGGCCGCTCATTCGAGCAAGTACTCGCTATGCTCTGCTTTAGTTGTTCGGGTGCTTATTCTAGCGAGTACTTGCAGTGCCCTACCTCTCTAAAAAAAAAACAAAAAAATACCGGTCAAGTGCGATTCGGACCCGCGCACCGAGGGTTCCGTAAAAGGTAAACTGTATTGAGGGGAAACTTAACTTTGCCGTTGGACAACTTTAGGTCGCGGTTAGCTATCACCTGAAAATTAGTTTATGATAGCAAAAAAAAATTTGAAATAAAACTATTTATTTAAATGGAAAAATATGCGACGAAAATGGCCGTATTTCAGCTGTATTTTTTTATTGTGTTGACTTACAAGCTTGATTTTTTTACAGCTTTAAGGGACTGTAGACCTTAGTATTTGATATTTATTTCAACTTGAAACCTTTACGCGTTCCTGAGAAAAAGGGCCTTGACAGACAGACAGACAGACAGACACACATGCGGACAACAAAGTGATCCTATTGGAGTTCCTTTTTTTTCTTTTGAGGTACGGAACGCTAAAAATATATTATTTGCCTTAATCTATTTCAGTTCAGGCACATAATATACTGATCATTTAATTTTAATGTTTAATTCATATTAACGTTTTGTCTTTAGTAATATTGTAAAACTTATGTCAAGTGTATTCATAGTAAACCTAGCAAAGTTCGAAGACCAAACTTTGTGAAAGACTATTTTAATTTTAAAGTTTGAGGAAGTCTGAAAGTTTTAAATTGTTTTCACTTCAATGACTTCTAGCCTTTGTTCTTTGTACCTAACAAAGCTAAAAACTTTGTTTTTCGCAAAACTCCTTGACTCTACTCGAAATAATAAATATCTGACGTACATGTAATTTTTTAATTTATCCGAAATTATACGACAATGTTATATTTGAGTATTAACTCTCTCAAATTGGCCTCACCGTTTTTTTTTTATTACTAAAGACTTAGAGTTTTAATGCGATGTGGGCTAATTTGCCTGAAATTATATGTGAAAAGCAAAAGATTGCCGCAAACCCATAGAGAAGAATACTGCGCGATCTGGGATCGTTGGATTTTGCTGGTTCCGCCAACTTGATGTAAAGTTATTATATGGTTATAAATATTTAATCTAATTTTTTTTATTTTTGTAGTACCTATTATAATAAAATTAATTGAAGTAAGAATTAATAAAACGTACTTCGTATTTACTGCGGTTTTAAAGATAAAATAAGGGACTCTACTGACGAAGATACCTATTTATGTAACATTGGGACAACAAGTATCTAATGCCGAACTTTTTACCAGAGTAATCAGGTAAAAATTTAAAAGCGTATTAAACAATTGGCGACTTTCAAAAGGAGTGTCATATTTTATGACTATAACTGTCAAGAATATTGCAACCCAGTACAGTACCCATGGAGGGCTTAGTAGATCTTTTACCGGGAAATTCGAGAGATAGAGTAGTGTTTTTCCTTGTTATTTTTTTATGGTTCCGTAGTCAACAGGGAACCCTTATAGGCTTATAATTTCGCAATGACCGTCCGTCCGTCTGTCTGTACATGGCTCAGCTCAGAGACCTACATATATTAGTAAGGCCGAGAAAATTGTATTTTTTTTAAAAAAAAAGCGGAGATAATTATTTTTCTGGTTTACCCTATAGTTGTCGGTTGTCGTTGGATAGCTCGTTTGAAAATATTGGGGGTGTATGAAAATCATTTACTCTACGATGCATTTGCTAAATATTAAGCTTAACAGTGCAAATTTATGTCAGTGTCCAGTGCCCCCCCCCCACGGCCAGCTAAATGGCTTTTCTTGGGTATGTGCAAAAAATATGGGAGTAGAATAAATAACGATATTAAAAGAAAAACTATCACAGATAAGAGGCTTTACAACTTAATAAATAATAGTCCACCAACTTATTAAATGTAGTCAGAAAAGTAACAATTTCGTACAAATTTCATTAAAAGGTACATAGATGAAGTTTTTGCTTGTGTAAAACAGGTATTAAATATAAATTTATGAAATATGTAACAATATAAAAAAATAAAATTATAACATTCTGAATACTAATCCTTAATAGTCCATACTATTCCATACTAATATTATAAACGCGAAAGTAACGCTGTCTGTCTGTCCGTGACCTCTTCATGTTCAAACTGCTGTAGCGATCAAGATGAAATTGCGCATGGAGATAGTATCATAGTCCCGAGGAAGGACATAGGCTACTGGAAAACGTCAATTGAGAGTCGGTTTTTTCTGTAATTGAGGAGTTGCCATTGAAATCCTACAGCGGTAACCGAATTTAGGACGGGCAAATTTGGCATGGAGATAATTTGAGTCTCGGTGAAGGACATAGGCTACTGAAAACGTCAAGTGTGATTTAGTTTTTTTTCTATAATCCTACACCGATAACCAAATTTAGGGCGGTTGAAACCGTGTTCAATACCTAGTTCTTACTAAATGAATAACAATATTTACGTTCAAATAACGCATTGTACTAGGCGGCGGCGAATCCAAGTAGCAAATAGGCAAACTTTAGGAGGTAGTAAAACATACATGATATCACGGTTGTTTTTCGGAGTAGTAGTCAGTTACGGCAGACTTCCACTTGCTAGGAGCCTTGCACACTCCTTATACTTCAGTCACATCCGCCAGTGTTTTTAAAATGTTCGTTGATTCTACTTTAACTCACTTTTTCTAAGAACACTTTACTATATCGAGATATGTTCGATAAGATCTTTATCGACCCTTCCATTTAATTTTGTTTCATAAATTTTTGCGTGCATTTTGTTTCATTCATTATTTCAACTAGCCTTACACTAACCATAAATTTCTACTTCCTTATCACTAGAGGAGAGGCACCGATTATTGGATACTTTTGTATCAAATAAAAAACGAATTAAGAAACAGTGACTAATCTATACTAACATTTTTACAATTTTTATTTTATTTACTAAAAAGTATTAACGCATTACTTTTGAATATTTCGAATTACATTAATTTTAGAAAAAATGGCAGAAATTATTAGAGCCCGAATATTTTTTTTTCTATATTTGGTATTAGGCAACCTCTTTAAAATTTAATGAACTGATTAATGTAGATTGTATTATTTACAAAAATAAATATTTAAATAAATAAAAAACCCGACTGCAAGAACCAAAAGAAGTAAACAAGTGCCCTTAAGTTAAATATTTAGCATGTTTAGGGGCACTTGTTTACTTTTTTTTAAGTTCTTGCAGTTGGGTTTTTTTTTATTAATTTTCATATACAGCTTTTAGTATTATTTTTTTTTACTCGCACTTACTATTCTACTATATCACATATTTTCGTACACGCCTTTCAAAGCCATTTATTTTGATACCCAATTCGAGGGTCTTGAAATATTTTTTTTAACTCTCATAAAATCCGCCATTTTGACTTTTAAGAAATTTTAATACACCTATGTCACTCACACAATTATGACGAATCTAATAACACCTCGCATGTCAATATCCTTCAAGCTGTTCAGGCTGTAGGGCGTGCCAAAGAAATGGACATACATACATACATACATACATACATACATACATACATACATACATACATACATACATACATACATACATACATACATACATACATACATACATACATACATACATACATACATACGCTCGAAAAACATTACCGGTCCAGTAAAAACTAAGTTAAACTGTACATAAAAAGGACCTGATTATGTTTCTTTTCCTTGTTTAACACAATTAATAAATTGTTGGAACAATTTTGTAGACGGTTGCAGTTTAATCCAACCTAATAATGCACATCAAACTTTGGACCAGGCGATACTCCATCTTTCTAATATCTTTTCATATTTACTTAGTATATAGGGGGAAAACAGTAAGGGAAACAAATCCTTATATCAAAAAATAATAGTTTAAAAAAAATAAAAAACACGCTTTTTATAGTAAACCGAACTAAAAAATAGGAAATAAATTTTAATGAATTTAAATTAAGAAAATAGTGTTAAAAATTTCAATGAATATAATTTTTTTTAAAAACAAATAATTTTTTTTTTATTCACACTATTATTAATTTATATTCATTGAAATTTTTAACACTATTTTCTTAATTTAAATTCATTAAAATTTATTTTGTATTTTTTAGTTCGGTTTTCTATAAAAAGCGTTTTTTTTAGTTTTTTTAAACTATTATTTATTTTCTACTTTTTAGTTTGGTATATTTATAATAGCTTGTTTTTTTAATTTTAAACTATTGCACGACTCATGATGCGAAGCATCAGAGAGTGCTTTACGATCGAAAATTTTTTTTCGCCTTATTTTGGCAACTATTTTTAGTATTATAGCCTTGTTAGTTAAATGAATCAAGATATTTTGCATACTATTGTCGAGATAATTTAACGGAGATTAATTCTATACTTGCTAAAAATTAATTTAGTGCAATAGAAACGGAAAGAAATATCAAAATAGGTCAAAAAAATTTCCTGTCCGTCATGTATGAAACTCCGGAAACACTGTAACTTATGAAAAAATCAATTTTTTGAGTTAGATTTTTTTTTAATTCTAATCGACAATTGTAGATCATCGAAAGCATACAAAAGCTATTTTTTTGAGGTCGGAGAGCTCAAAATAATACACAAATTGTATTTATGAGCTCGAAGAGCTGTAAAACGTCATAAGTGCAATTTCAAGCGTTTAGGTATAGAATTGGCGGGAAGTTGCAGGGATGGCCTTTAGGGTGAACCGTTTTTTCTAATTTTTTTTAATTCAAATTTATTTTCTATTTTTTAGTTTGGTTTTTATAAAAAAAAAGTAGTTTTAGTTTTTTTAAAATTATTATTTATTTTTTACTTTTTACTTTGGTTTCTTTATAAAAGCGTGATTTTTTTAATTTTTTTAAACTATTATTTGTTTTGTAGAATTAAAATTCTCTTTAGTATACAAAAATTTGTAAATATTAGAGAAAACGGCTAAACATAATTATTGGAAATAAAAAATAACATTGAGTCCTGCCTTATCGACACTGTAGAGAAAAATTATAGAAAATTTTAATTAATTTTCTTACCTAATCGACTATAGATGAAAATTATATAAATTAACAAAAATCATATTTTGCAAATTGAAAAATGAAATAATTTTATCAAATTAGTGTATTGTCATCGGTCCTCAATAAATCTACAAAGTTTGAACGAAATCTGGCCGTTTAAAGTGGGTCAAAATCGCGCCCAAAAAAGTCGGTTACAAACAAACATACAAACATACAGGTGAAGCTAATAAAAAGCGTGTAAAAAAGCGTGTAAAAATACTGATCACAAGGAGGGCAAATCTCACAGTAGAAGTTGCTGTTCTTACAAACTAACACCTTTTAGCATTTTTTCTGCATAGCAGAATAGCAAACAAAATCATAATTTATTATCGAATTTGATCATATATTGAAAATATCGGATATCCGATATTAGGATCGCATAGGTATGATTTAAAATGGCCAAGTGTGAAAAACAAAAACTTTTAAAAGATTGTCATTTCCTGGAATAGAAGCGTTTATACAATAAAATAAATGCTAAACTTGATGAAATATAGCCAAAACAATAAATATTATCAGTTTTTTTTTTCACTATCATAAAAAACCTTTATTCACAATAATATGCTTACGAAAAGCTATGGTGTCGCCTCACTGTGCCGCCATCTTTTTAGTTAGACAGTTTAAATTTCTACCGTAGCTGTTTTTATAAATGTCTATGATTATACAAAATCAAAAACAGATGTCACTATTTGAAAAATCGCGATATTTGACTATCCGGTATACTGTGCCTTGCCCCTATCTATATATTTTGTCTCTCCGCAACGCTCTCGTATCACACTACATCTCATCCTGTCATTTAGAGTAACGCGCCCACATACACTTCTTAATGATCTTATTTCCACAGCATTAATTCTACTCTCATGCTTTTTTTGCCATACCCAACATTTCCATACATTAGTGATGGGACCAACATTTGTTTTATTTATTTCCTTTATCCTACATAATTGTTACTATTCCTTGAAACTTCACCGCTGTCGTTGCGCGATAACCTGGCATAGACGAGGTACTTTATTAGTAACTTAATTTTCTCTAAACCTTTTCTGATAAATCAGTTCAGTTTTCTTGGTAAAAGCTGAAATAATCTATGAACAATGGAATCTGAGGAATTGTTAGAAGGAACATCCGCACGGCTACTTTCTATATCTTCATTGTATCGCTCACCACGGCATCCGCCAGGGAATTCATCCTCATACTTTAGCAACTAAATGGTCACGTACAGTGTGGTTTCAGAGAAACTTCCTCCCGCGAACGTTTAGGTTGTGGAATGAGCTCGCTGCCAAGGTTTTCTGAGGTATGGAGTTGAAAGAAGTTATTAGATTTTTGAAAGGGTGGCAACGCGCGAGTGATGTTCCAGAAGTTGCAAGCGTCCATAGGCTGCATTAGAACTAGAAAGCTGTAGTTTGGCATGGACATATATATTAATTAGAACAATAAAGTGATAAAATAAAATTAGGAAAAAAAAAAATTTTTTTTTGAGGGTTCTCTTACACGTAGAGTGGGGATGTATTTTTTTTCTAATCTTTTTTGATTCAGCCATGCGTTTGCGAAATATTAAGCTCAAATTGCAAATTTTTTTGTGTCGTGTCTCCTCCCCTGCCACCTAAATTTAAAATAAAACTATCATAGCTAAGTAAGCTTTTTAACTTAGTGAGTAATAGTCGACCAATTTAAAAAAGTAATCGGATAACTAAAAATTTCATACAAATTCCATGAGTAGGCACATACATAAAGTTGGCACTTTCGTGAAACAGGTATTAAAAATAAGTTTATGAACCATGTAACATTACAGAAAAATTAAATTGTAACATTTTGAATAAGTACTAACACTTACTAAATTAATAACAATAACATTTCTTTCGAATTTAGGCGCGGCGCTTGGCGGTACCTAGCTACAGGGTACAAACTTATAATCTAGTTGCTCTATCGTAAAAACAGTAAAACATATAATCTTGCAGAGATCATGGTGTGTGAGCTCTAATGTTTAACAACAAATAATAAAAACCGGCCAAGTGTAAGACGCGCCCGAGCTATTTAAATTACCGTTACAGCGCTATCTAGTTATTAATCAGCGAAACAGTAATATATTTCTTGTTAGAAACGATATTCAAAGTTAAGCAACGTCGGGTTTGGTCAGTAATTGGATACGTGACCGCTTTGCACACTTTTTGTTTTTGTGTTTGTAAATTACGTAAATCGTGGTAAGTACGGAACCCTCGGTGCGCGAGTCCGACTCGCACTTGGCCGGTTTGTTATGTTTTGTCTGCATTTTCCAGCTAAGAAAACATTTCCTATTGGACTTTTTTCCCGAAAAATCTCAATGGTAGGCTATTTAATTCAGAGCAGAAAGAACCACAGATCAGTAATTAGGTGAAGCTCATACCTATTTAAATCTGCCATTTTATAGACATAATTATTTTAGAAGTCTTTGGAAAAAAAACGTGGTTGGCAGGTACGGCGGGTATTCTGTCAAGTTTGTGTAGACGATTTTGGGGGGGTTATGGCTCCATGACCCCACTCTTCGGACCGCGCCCGTACTGTGCTAATTAGTCTATAGACTACTTCGGTTCGGTAGTTCTGGATTTAAAGTCAGCACTCACACCAAAAAACAAATTTGCTCACTTGTTAAATATGTAACTAAGTATATGGTCATGCATTGAGAGATGTATAAATATTAGCTTTTTTTAGCACCTTTGTTGGCGTGCATTTTAGTTATTGCTATCGAATTCGGATACACATTGAATATACTGGATAAATAACATTAATGTTATTTTACATTTATTATATCCCTGTGGTAAGAATTCTGCGGTTCCGTACTTCCGTAGCTGCTTTGCGACGTGAATGAATAGTGTCCTGCGGTTAACCTAAAGAAATCAAATCCCGTAAGAACTCTCGATCAAGTTACAAAGCATGTTATGCTTTTTCGTTTCCCTAATCCAGCTATCTCTTGCACCATTCTTATATCAACGAACGTAGCCCCGTTTTTTTCACACGTGGAAAAAACTTTAGAACTCCTGATCAGGATTTCCTTATTTGTCCCTCCAGCAACCTTTGTACCAAAAAATAGATTACCTCAATAGTATTTTTCTCTCAATAGGGAAGGCACAGAGACGTGCATGTAATTTTTAACATAGGTATATTACAGTACCTTATTTATTTTATTTTAAGTTATCCCAAAGCTCGACTATCTAGTGTAGAAAATCTAGGAAATTAAAAAGATCTTTTTTATCAAACATGCAAACATACATGCGATATAATGTATCAAGCTCGGTTTCTATGCTCTTGTTTGGTGTTCACTTCTGAGATGGTATTAAGTTCATATTTAGTTAGCTTTTAAATTGATCAAGATGCAGTCCCATCTGGTGTCGCTTGGTTTATCATATTAATACATGGAGCCGCAAGCTTCGAGCACTTACGCGTCACTGCACACATCTGCATAATATGATTTCAGTAATTGGGTCAGCTGGACGTTCCACAGCAAATGACCGGCCAATTTCAACAGGATAGGATTTGCTACAGTCTGTAAGCGTAGTGTCAGTAGTGTACTGAGTTTCTTATTGATTTTTCTCAACAGGATGTGATGGCGACAATAAAAAAAAATCTCTTTAAGAAGTTTCCTGATTGAATAAATATATTCAGATCGGTTTCGAAAAAGTTACATAAATACTGGTTTTTCCTCGTGGATCCATTATATCTCGGTAACTATTACATTAAATACTAGTAGTGTCCTTACACAAATAATAGATCTCATCAAGATCATTTCGGATAACAGCTGTCCAGCTAGAAAGGGCTATATCTCCGTAACTATTGATTGTAGAACATTAGTTTCTTAACAGGAATTATAGATCTCATCAATATCTTTATTTCAGATGACAGCTCTCAACTAGAAAGGGCTATATCTTCATATATCTTGATCGCAGCCTAGTAGTTTTTCTACAAAAATAACAGATTTTATCAAGATCCTGATTTCAGATGACAGCTCTCAACTAGAAAGGGCTATACCTCCGTAAATTTTGATCGCAGCTTAGTAGTTTTTCTACAAAAATAACAGATCTTATCAAGATCCTGATTTCAGATGACAGCTGTCAAACTAGAAAGGGCTATACATCCGTAACTATTGATCGTAGACTAGTAGTTTATTCTCAAAAGATCTTTATTTCGAATGACAGCTGTCAAACTAGAAAGGGCTATAATATCTCCATAACTATTCATTGTAAACTAGAGGTTACATTAAAGAAATTATGGATCTCATTATGATCTTTAATTTAGATGGCAGCTGTTAAACTAGAAAGGGTAAGAAGGTTAAAAATTACTAGACTACTACGATCAATAGTTACGGAGCCTTTTCTAGTTTGACAGCTGTCATCTGAAATCAAGATCTTGATAAGATCTGTTATATATGATGTTGATAAGTATAGAAACTACTAGTCTAAGGCCAAAAGTTACGGAGGTATAGCCCTTTCTAGTTTGACAGCTGTCATTGGAAATAAAGATCTTAAGATCTAAGTATAATTTCTGTAAAAAAACTACTATTCTTCGACCAATAGTTACAAAGATATAGTCCTTTATACTTTGAGAGATGTCATCCGAAATGAAGATCTTCATGAGATATATGATTTCTGTAGAGACACTATTAGTCTACAATAAATATTTTCGGAGATATGGCCTTTTATAGTTTGATAGCTGTCATCGGAAATAAAGATCTAATGAGAACTATCATTTCTGTAAACAAACTACTAGTCTACGATCAATTATACAAATTTTCTTATAAAAAACATAATCGAGTTACTGAAATCACTATGCAACACTCAAATTTAAAGATACAGGAAGTATATTTTATGACTATAAACAAGATTATTGTGCAGTGGGATCACGTGAAATAGGTCGCTCGTGGGAAATAGGTCCACGAGAAAACTCATTGGTAAAAGAGTGAATAAAAAACCTTGTGCTTCATATGGAACGTCAATTTATGAAAAGTAGCGAATGCAGCATTAGAAACGTCCTAAAATAACTAATAATTTTTTTTTTCTTCTTACGTGTTTTTTGCAGTATTCTTCTTTTATTATTATATTTCGTTCTTTCATGTGGACCACTGTCGATCGTTTTGAATTACATAAACTGTCATATCTCAAGTCAATAGAGCAGAAAACTTTTCTTACCACTGTTTTCTTAGCCATACTATCGAGAAGGTTCTTGCCAGCACTGGTTTTGGCGATCCATGGTTTGATGATAGCCAGAAATTTAAAGATCTTGCTTGACCACAAGGAGCATCGGAGCAGAATAGCATCGTATGTACAGTTTCTTGTGTACCAAAAGTGAGTGTATATGATTATAACCAATGAAGAGTTAGTTTTAAAACCCAAGTTTTAACAGATTTGATTGCCACTGCTGGTGACAAAATGGCTGGATCTTTTTTTTTCACGAAATATAAGTATATATTGTAGTCAGAGAGGTAATGTAGTCAGCATTTTTGCTATCTTGCTACATGAAAGACGAATTTTTTTATGTTAAGTCAACTTTTTTGATTTTTATCAGTTCAAAATTTAAACCATATTAATTAAAAGTGTGTAATGCAGATGTGTTGAAACCCTATTCTAGAGAAAATTGCAAGTGATTGCAGATTGCAGTCCTTAAGAATTATTTGCCAACTTTGTCCTGTCTAAACTAAAGCAATTTGCATGGAACGACCATTTTGTCTTCTGAAACATAGAAAAAGTTAAATCGAGAATGTTCGTTCATAGTAAAACTTACTATTCTGGAGAACTAAAGTTTTAAATTGTTTTCACTTCAATGGTTCCTTGTCCTTGTTTATTTTCCCTGTTGACATTTCTGAATAGGGAACAAGCAGCTTATATGGATTCCATATATAAGCTTCTTAATAGGGAACTAATTAGAGAAAAGAAAAATGATCAAGTGCGATTCGTACACCCATTAACTAAGGGTTTCTTTAAATGACAATAATTATTGTCGTTTTTTGTGATCAGATTTCAAAACTAAATAATAGTAGTTTGTTAAAATGTTTTGAAAAAACTTCAAAACACACTGTTGAAGAGTTTGGAGGGTGACATAAAATAATTACTTAAATATTTATTATTACATATAACAAATAAATTGAAAAGGTAAAACTATTTAATTCAACGCAGTTATAACTAAAGTTTATACAAATTTATGTTCGTTATAAACCTACCTAAGAGAAAAATCTACATATGGAACTTTAATGCATTTTTAAAGATCTATCCAATGAAATTGCACAGAAAAAAGTGTTCGAAAAAATAAATATTGTCACAAAATATACATAAAAATGTGATGACGGATGGAGTGTAAAGGCTCTAAGAACTTCACAATTACGCAACGAAACACGCCACAGTATTTGGGCTCGTTAGATTTGTCTTAACGTGTCCTGTGTCAGGTGGTGTCCAGGGTGTGATGGTGAAGCCGGAAGGTAGCAAAAGTAACTTTTCACCTAAACAGGACAATACCGTCTTGTTTGGGCTCGTTGGATTGTCTTGTCAAATATGGTACGATGATGAAGATGGAAGTTAGGCATTGGAACTACTTCACTAAACAAGATAGCTGCGTCGGGCTCTATGGATTTGTCTTGACAATACCTATAGTATTGTCACCCTAGTTGGGTGGTTGGTGTGATAAAGCACTTTTTTTTAATTTTATGTCTAACTTTTTATTATTTTAGCAGAATTCTTTATTAATTTAATTTCTTTAACTGAAATTACTAATTGCAATGATTTGCAAATATTGGTTTCAGGTTTTCATAAATAAAAGATATATGTTAGAGAAACCAAATAGATATATAAATAAAAAGAATATTTATTTCTGTTTACTGTTTCTCACACGCACTGTCTCCGGTTGTTTCAGAAAATAAATTTGCTATTTCCTTGTATCTATGTCACAAGAAATTGAAAATATTACCGACAATGTTCTGGAAATATGGAATTATTTGTAGTAATATCCCGTGTATGGTGACATACTGTAGATACTATCTGTTGCGGTCTGGTTACGGTAGGTAACTATTATACAACTATTTAACGTAAAAGAGACAGTTTTCATTCCTTTACCGAAGTCGTCATAATTTACTACCTGAATTTGCAAAAACTAACATTGAATTCTAATCGGAATCATAATTAACTTTATTTCCCGTAGATAGTCGCCTACGTCGGAAACATTTATCAATAGAGATTGTTGTATCTACTCTATATCTCATATTTGATGTACCTATAAGTCATAACTAAACTCGCTATCGAGTATCAATTGTGTAGTCGTGCACTTAGTGGGCATTTTACTAAACATCTTAGATTTCCGGTTAGACTTGACAATTGTTTGATTAGTTCTTATTCGACAAACCATAAACTTTAGAATGAAGTATATTCATCTATATAACGATACGTTTCGAAATGAGGTGAAACTGTCAGCCATACTCTAAGAAATCGCCTTTTCTTTGCGAATTTAGTGCTGAGTAAGTGCAGATCTCAATTTTTTAATTAGTCCGTCCGTCTGTCACCAGGCTGTATCTCATGAACCGTGATAGTAAGACTGGTGAAACTTTCACAGAAGGTGTATTTCTGTTGTCACTATAACAACAAATACTAAAAAACATAATAAAATAAATATTTAAGGGGGCTCCCATACACCAAACGTGATTTTTTTACTCGATTTTGCTCGATATTGATAACGACAACAGGTAGACGCTTATAATATTCACAGAATATTTAGTTATATAGTCACTTTAAAAATAAATAATTAAATTAAAATAAAACAAATATTTAAGGGGGGCTCCCATACAACAAACGTGATTTTTTTACCGTTTTTATAGATAAGGTACGGAACCTTTCGTGCGCGAGTCCGACTCGCACTTGGCCGATTTTTTACAACTTTAATAGCTCGGCATTTACGAGTAGTTTTAAACTGGTCTGTTTGTGACACACAACTACATACACTATTTCTGACTGTCGACGTTTTTAGAGTTTTGTAGTCACCAGCTGCCATCTGGCTGAGGGTGAAGGTTCCGCACACTGGATTTCCTGTTTATGCGTGTCATAAGTTTAAAGTGGTGATTTAAATTTATAGCATATAATAAACGCGCAAACAATTTTTTATTTAACAAATTTATACATCATAATTGAAATTAACACAGAATAAAGAATAGTAAGCATATAAGGTTAAGCATTAATCCTGTATTATGAGTCTCCTGGCTCCTACTCTCAGATCAAAGTAAAGGTATATACTAAAAACTTATTAATTCTTGTTGTATTTAATAATGCAACAAACTACAATAAATTATCTATTAATAACATTAAACAAAACATTATTTTTAATGCAATAGTATCAAAAATGAAACTAAAGTATTATATCGGATCACTTACGTTCAAAGTAGTAAGGACCCACTGCATTTCGGACGGATTTAATATTTTTGTATTTGTAGATTGAAAAAAAACCTTTTGTGCGCAAGCGGATAAAGTAGGCTTTTCCACGCAGATTTAATAAGATTTTAAATCCCTCGGTGAGTGACAGCTAACTACTTAGTATTTCTTTTCAAAATAAATGGACTACGGGAAGGCTGCGTTCCTTGTTCATTCCAATTCCTGCGGGTCGAGGCTAAGCGTGCGCGTTTAATATTCCCCGCGGTGACGGTGGGGGACCGTCACCCGCGTGACTCCGCGGTGCGCTCACATTACCATTCGTTGTGAATTTAGCGTTGAGCAAGTGCAGGACTAGATTTTTATTACATCATTCATGACTTTACAAACCATCAATTCAAGTAGTTTTATACCAAGGTTTTTTTTTTGTTTTGTGACGTTTTCTAGTATAAAAAAGCAGTAAACACAAACTTAAATTAACAAATTGTTCTGTTTGTAGACACAAAATAGGTAACAGTATCTACTTCGTAGTTTCACGTTGGAATGGAAACAGATATTGCCTGCCAACATTTTTTCTTTGTCATCAACTTCATATAGTTTTTGATTTACAAGACAGAGTTCTGTACAATCAGGCAAGTTGGCGGTGTTACATTTAAGAAAATTGTTCCGCAAAAACAGGACTTAGCGTTAAGGCAGTGTAAGCCACACCCCATAATGTTCGTACAACACAGCATTCAAGATCTGTATATACCTAACTTATAGTTAAATTTGGACTAAAAAATAATTATTATGTTCATGATAAGTATGTATATAAACTTGTGCAGAACCTACACGTAATCACTCTTTAAGTATGATTTTATTCGCTAGCTCCTAACATTAAACTTTTATTTCAATTAAAATGTTTTTTAAAATTATTCTCTTATTTACTAGAAATAGGCTTCGGTACAAAAATACGCGCTTGAATGCTCCATGACTTCTCGTCAAATTTCCAGCTGAAGTTTTACCCTTATTACCCCGCTATACCTAATTTCATGCTTCATGAGGAATCTCTTATGATTTGGCTGAGTTTAAGTCCTCAAACTCTACTTATCCAGAACTCGTAACTTTTAGATAAGAGAGTTTAGGTGCGCTCAGTTTACTGCTTCAATGCGTTTAATGTCATAATCCAGCCAAGTTAAAAAGCCTAAAATTTTGTGTAACACACTGTACAAATCTTGGCTCAATCTCTTTGGTCGGATTATTGACATTAAACGCATAATGTGCATAATGTTCGTTAACAAAAGCCACTTTTCTATGCGTGTGTTATCTGGGCTGTCAAGATTTCTCACATCATAATTTTTTTAAACTTTTCTATTCAGAAAAATAAAATTATGTTATTTTAACAGAAATGTACTTTTTGTTTTTAATTCTATTTAATTTCCTTAGTTTGGATTAAATCTTCTGTCTACCACCTTTATGCAGACGATCTCCAAATATATACGCAATCCAGGATTGAAAATCTAACAAACGTGATTGCAAAAATAAATACTGATCTTATTATTTTATTAATATTTTTCAGTCATAAATAAGATTAACAAATAATCAGTTGTCATTTAGGTATTGTCACTAGGTACTAATATTCACAGAAGTTGCTGACATTAAACTTTTTTTGACATTAGGTAATAATATTAATAAATTTTGGACATATCACACAACGCCATCTGGTCGAAAACTAAGCAAAGCTTGTATATGATAAACAGATAACGGATTTAAATAAATAAGATTTTTTTTTTGTTAATACATACATAAATACACCTAGACTTAAGGAAAACATAAATGTTTGTTCAGTGCGGGAATCGAAACCACATCCTCTGCACAGAAGCCGATCACACTACCAACTAGGCTCAGAGGAAGTCAGTTAGTATTCAATTCCTTTTAAGGAATATCAATTAGAATTTAACGATTTTAATTTGATATAACATGTTGATAATTTCTTATAATTGCGTTCTATTTTATGTCAGCCCTTATAAAATCATTTATTTTAAAACTTGTCAAAATCGCATTAGTCCAACATCTAAGAAAACTGAACATCTAAAAGATTATTTCAAACCTTTGTCTTTTATTTGGACCTTATTTATTATGAGATAAGTCTATCTTAACAAGGTAAACAAGAAATCGTAATTTTGTCGACATTCCAGCAAAGCGCAATAAGTTAAGGCATATGTCGAAAATCGATGTGTTATTTGAACCACGTCAGAAATTCAAAGAAACAATACAACTTAAATTAACAAGAAATCGTAATTTTGTCGACATTCCAGCAAAGCGCAATAAGTTAAGGCATATGTAGAAAATCGATGTGTTATTTGAACCACGTCAGAAATTCAAAGAAACAATACAACTTAAATTACTTTGGTACAGATAAGAACCGAGCTCTGTGTGATTTTTGTCGAGTTTTAACATCTCAATCAAAAAGTAATCAAATAACGAATAAATTTACAAATTAATCTTAACGTTAAATAGATAATATTTATAAGAGCACTTTATGAAAAAGTAATTCTTACATCATGCCTAATCGTGCTTTCCTCTCTACCTCTGCATTTCTGCACCACGGCGACGCTTAGAGTGCCCATTTAATATTCCCGGCGAACGCCTTACCCGTGTGACTGCAAGGTGCACCCGTATTTCCAAATAGTTACTACTTTACTATGAATTTAGTACGAAGTTAGTGCAGTATTAAACTTTATACTACTTTTGTACTTCCATAAATTAGTTGTGTCGTACGTTGTCCTAATTTTATTAGGCCTTTTATAATATATTATGATATTTATATTTTGGACTTAATGCTATATTTTACGAGAAATTTACAACCCACATTTTGATATTACTTGCATCACATCATACAACTTGCATTGCATTATCTCACATTATAATACAGTACCTGGAAGGCCGAGCTTTAGTGTTGCTTTGTCGGTAAAAATATAGTAATACTACTCGCCAGTAGATGTCAGGAAGAGTCATATTTTTCAGTTTATCATTGCCCGAAAACATGGATAAAACGACGTTTTCTAAAAATGAAACCTAGCTAGATCGATTTATCGCCCCCGAAACCCAATGCATACTAAATTTCAGGAAAACCGTTAGAGCCGTTACCGAAATTCAGATTATATACAGATATACCAGAATTGCGCGTTTAAAGATATTAAATAAAATGTCTACGACCAGATCAGTTCCATGATACTCAATTATTGTCACCGAAGTTACCCCCTCTTATTTGATGCTCCACTCGCACACTCACTTTAGCTTACCTTATAGTTTTCATCCCTCTTTCACCCCATATCTTTGTAGCTCTTGGCTGATCCTGCTCATGTTCAAGCCATATTCAAGCTCAAAAATTCTATTGGCCTCAATTACTCGTGTACCAAAAAATAATAAAGATCGAGATATCGGTACTTTATTTGTACCGTCGGAATAAATATACCAATTTTGAAAGATACATACTCTTCAGCATCTCGCCACTTAAGATTTGATTAATTAAATATCTTGCTGAGTTAAAGTTTGATAGATACCGAACAACTAATCTAAAAATATCAACCTAGTAAAACGGTAGGTCTGCATTTATTCAAGAATAAATTCATAACTGCATATAACAAAAATTTACAAATGATATCGCGACCGCACCGAGCAGTACAACACCAGTGAGGCGTGAGGCGAACTGCGGGTGAATAATTAACGCGCGCGTTTAACTTCAGTGCAGGTGGTGCGTTTGAATTATCCACTACAATCGCCTTAGAATTTTGTATTTAGATGGTGGAATAAAGAATGGTTAAAGGTAGTTACTTTTCGTGAGCTTGGCATATATATAATGTATAAATAATGGAGATTAAAATGTGCGTGTCAGAAACAACGTACAAGCAGGGTTGCCTTCTTTGGAAGTATGTAGACCTAGAGGCTGTGCAAAAAACCGAAAAATGAAAAAAAATCCTTTTAGATCATCTGATATTTATACTTCATAAAGCCCGGAAAAAGACAACCACGTTTCGATTTATTTTCATGATCATCAGTCGTTAAAGTCAAACTGGGACTTATTAACATTCATATTTCTTTAGTGATATTTTTACATTAATGCAACATAATTTTTTTTTATGAGTACGGCGCAAAAATCTACGCAAAAAGAAATTGCAGAGGGTGTTAATGTTCCTGATAAAATAAAATGATTGTAAGTACTTGGCTCGTTCCATTTTAAAACTTTTGAAAACAAAGTTTAAAAGACGTCGTAATGTTAATGTATTAAGATCTAGAGTGTAGCGGAAATAGAATTGGCAATTTTACCAAACAGACGGTAAAAGACGCGGTGCCTATTGTTGTAATTTCAAATTAAGATGAGAGCAACACACACTGTGTTAATAAGTTCTGTGTGTAATAAAAGTTTGTCATGTGTTTCAATACATACGACTATGTGAGGTATAGTGGTTATAATTAGGCTTGCGACGAATATTTATTTAAGAGAGAGAATTAAGAGAGGTAGGGCACTGCAAGTACTCGCTCGAATAAGCCACCCGAACAACTAAAGCAGGGCATAGCACTTGCTCGTATGAGCGGCCCGAACTGGGGAAGTACCTCCACCTTACAGAAAACCTCGGCCATAATAACACTAACATTGAGTAGTTTTGTGTTCCTGGCGGTGAGTAAGGTTGCCAGAGCTCTTTGAGGATTCGCTGCGCGGACAGCGGAGGCGGTGCTTGTTGCTGTCATGCTCGGTGTAGACGCGGCGTACTGGTTCGGCGGTCAGGGAGACCTGATGAAACGGCTGACCGCTGGCCGCCCGCAGGTTGAACAGGATCCCGAACCCAGGGATCACATAATCTCCGTCCTGGGAGGCTGATCCGCCAGCCTGTGGAAAGTATCTGAAGTGGTAGTCGTGCCGGAGAAGGAGACCGGAGTGGACCCGGCTACTACAACAAGGGGGGATCAGGGGCTCTTCCGCCCGCCGTGCGCAAATTAAATGCTGCCTCGAGGTTCAGTAAGAAAGCAACTGCCGGAGCAAAATTCCAATTCATCGGCAAAATAGGTGGGCAACTTGCGAGCTATCTTTTGGGAGTCGTGCTTTATGGTCGCTTGCCAAAGCTGCCGAAGGGAACTTTTGCCAGTCGTCGTTACCACCACTGCGAAAGACCGATGGTGACTTAGCCCATAGTGCTAAAGAGAAAGCCGATCTACTGGGCAGTCTCTTTGCCTCGAACTCGAACATGAACGATGAAGGCGGTGTACTACCTACTATACCGTGGTGCGGTAAGACCATGCCGGAAATCTCTATAACGCAGCGGGAGGTCCGGCTTACTCTAGACGTTCATAAGTCGAGGGGGCCAGACGGTATACCAGCAGTGGTGCTTAAGCAGTGTGCTCCTGAGTTATGTCCTGTACTCACGCGCCTCTTCGTGCTTTCCTACCACACTAGGCAATTTCCGTCTTCATGGAAAACTGCGAATGTGCACCCGGTGCCCAAAAAGGGCGATAGATCAGATCCATCGAATTACAGGCCTATCGCTATTACCTCTCTCCTCTCCAAGGTGATGGAGCGTGTGATCAACACACAGCTTTTAAGATACCTAGAAGTACACGACCTGGTCAGTGACCGTCAATATGGCTTTCGCCACGGTCGCTCGACTGGTGACTTTCTAGTGTATATCACTCACCGATGGGCACTAGCCATTGAGAGTCAGGGGGAGGCATTGGCATGTAGCCTGGACATAGTGAGGGCTTTCGATCGGGTCTGGCACCGGGGTTTTCTATCGAAGTTGCCATCTTACGAAGTGTCCGAGGGTTTGTGCAAATGGGTGGCTAGCTTTTTGTCCGGCAGACGCATACGAACCGTAGTTGACGGTAGTTGCTCTGATAACATGGACATTAATGCTGGTGTCCCGAAAGGCTCTATGCTGTCTCCTACGCTGTTTCTACTGCATATCAATGACATGTTGGACATCAACAACATGCATTGCTATGCAGATGACAGTACTGGAGACGCTTTCTACACGGGTCGTGCAAACATCCCTCGTTCCGTTGTGGAAAAAACCGCGGAGAACTTGTGTCTCAAATCGAGACCACACTGTCCAAAGTCTCTGACTTGGGACGGGTAAACTTGGTCCGATTCAACCCTACAAAGACACAAGTGTGCGCGTTCACCGCTACGAAAACTCCATTCACTGTAGTCCCACAATTCCAGAACACTCCCCTCTCCATCTCCAAGAGCATTGGGATCCTTGGTGTCGAGATCTCCAGCGATGTTCAGTTCCGAGATCATTTACAAGATAAGGTGAAGCTGGCGTCCAAAAAACTTGGTGTACAGAGCGAAGCAGTACTTCACGTCGGGGCAAAGGTTGTTATTTTGCAAGTCGCAAGTTCGGCCCCATATGGAGTACTGCTGCCATCTCTGGGCAGGTGCACCCGGATACCAGCTTGGCCCTTTTGACTCGGCTCAACGACAGGCTGTAAGAATTGTCGACGATTCCAAACTCACTTGCGGTATCGAGCCCTTAAGTCTGAGGAAAGACTTTGCCTCCCTGTGTGTGTTCTAACGCTTGTACAATGAGTTGTGTTCTGAGGAATTGTTTGAAATGATGCCCACGGATACTTTCTACCATCGCACCGCTCGCCATCGGCAGGGAATTCATTCTCACACTTTAGAACCTATATGGTCGCGTACAGTGCGGTTTCAGAGAAACTTCCTCCCGCGAACGCTTGGGCTGTGGAATGAGCTCCCTGCCAAGGTTTTCTGCAAGGACTACAGTATGGAGTTCTTCAAGAAAGAAGTTATTAGATTTCTGAACGGTCGGCAACGCGCAAGTGATACCCCTGGTGTTGCAAGCTTCCATAGGCTACGGTGACCGCTTACCATCAGGCGGACCGTAAGCTTGTGTGCCACCTTAGTGGTATAAAAAAAAAATTTGGCTACTATTCCGTATTCAGCCCATTTGACTAATTTTATCTTTTTCTGCCGAATACCGAATATCTAGATACTATATCGCCGAATATCGAATGCTGAAGATTTTTCGTTGTAGTAAGATTGTATTGGCAAAATAAAATATTGTTTTTTTATAATAATGTAGTATACTTACTTGCACTATTTTGACTGAAATTAATAAAAGTCATATCTATCATACCCGTATACGCCTATATTTATATACTCATGGTCATTTATTATAATAAGGAGCATGTGAAATTAACTTGCAATGTGCTAGAAATTAAATTATATTCATTCTTCTTAATTGAAGTCTTATAAATCTTTGCCTAACTAAAAAGACATCAAATTTAAACAATAATAAAAATAAACTTAGTATTCTTCTAACGAACATCAGTAAGTAGTGTTATTAGGTACTTGATTACTTAATTATAATGCGTAGCTTTAATTAAAAAAAAAAATTACTTTTGACGTATATTGGCAATTACAGATTTGATTTAAATCGAAATCACTGTTTTAGATTACAAACTGAAAATGAAAGGGTGTTTTTTTCCAATGAAAGATTCAAGAATCCATTTTTGAATGCGTCTACCTATTGCCGTTATCAATATCGAGCATAAAAATTACGTTTGTTGTATGGGAGCCCCATTCAATATTTATTTTTTCTGTTTTTTAGTATTTGTTATTATAGCGGCAACAGAAATACATCTTCTGTGAAAATTTCAACTGTCTAACTATCACGGTTCATGAGGCAGACGGACAGACAGACAGACAGACAGCGGAGTCTTAGTAATAGAGTTCCGTTTTTACTCTTTGGGTACGGAACCCTTAAACCAAGTTTTCCTCTTTCTAATATTAGTACAGATATTAAGAAATAAAGCGTCTCGTAGGCTTGAATTCAAATTATCAAGAATATCTTTTTTTATGGCTTCGTAGTCTTACGGCAAACCCTAATACAATTTTTTTTGTCATGTCCGTCTTTTTACTGATTTTGATGAATTTCTTTAGGCAAATAAATGTCATATTTAAAATCCGACAATTTTTCTAAGAGCGATAGTAACTCTTAGTACATACGATACGTATTTGTTGGGTTAAATATTTTTCGTCGCTACGAATTATGCCAATTCCGTTCCCGAGACGTAACCTTGAATGTTATGAAAACCCCAAATTTTGGTTCAAAAGGCTAAACTTATTTTGACCGAGATAAAATTAAGGTATTTTTACTCTCCTCGAAACAAAACTGAAACGGACGTTGACGAAATTTTAGCTCAAATAGTTCACGAAGCGTTAATATGTAATAATTAAATAGATATACAGATAAACATACAGATCGCCAGATAAATAAACTCTACTGTATTTATAACATTAGTAAGTATGGATAAACGGATTACGGTGATGGTGTATTACAAAAAATTATTTTTTTTGCATAAGTAGCTTTATAATAAGAATGTAAAATAATATAAAGTGCGTTGTTCATTCCAATTTGATACCTGCGCTGAAGCTAAACCGGTACTATTCTCTGCAGTCCACTATCTGTGTAGCTGCGATATTCGTTTATAATGTGCTGTATAGTCAAAGAGTGAATCCATTTAATTTTAGATAATGATCGGGTCTTAAGGCGACGATAAAGTACACGGAAACGTACCTGTTTTGGGCGCCGACGCATCTAAATGAATGAAAAACGTGAAATTTAAAAATCCTTTCAACATAAGGATTAACTAGCCAAAGCCCGGTTCATAGTAAGTTTGACTCATCTCAAAAAATGTTATAGTCCAAAAGTACAAACAGTATTATGTCGAATAAAAGTTTGTATGAATCGAGCTTTGACTAGTTAATCCCCACCCCGGTTGTTTCTAATTTTGTTTTTGACACATGTACGTATTAACAATTGTTATTCATAAACATAATATAATAATAAAAGCTCAGTCACGTGTATAGGGTACTACGGAGGATTTAATTGTACCCCTGTGCAAATAAAGAACTTTCAGCCATCGCTGACCTTTATAAGGGTAGAGAAAGATATTCTTACTGCTTTATTTGGGTCAACGCTTTTAAAATAAATTAGTTCTATAAGAAAATTTGACTGAACTCAGTTGAATTATGACATTTCTCGCATTGGTGTGGAGATGTGGCATAAAAGTCATCAGTGTTTACGAAAGGGATTAACAGATTACAAATAAGGGAGCCTTGATTATAGGAAAAAAGCAGTAATTACTGTAACACTATTCGAAATAGTTCTTACTTACACTGCAGGCAATTTAAAAAAAAAGTTTATCAACTTAAGTTTAATAAACAGGAAAAAGAATGCAGAAGTAAAGCCTGGTGCTGATGCTGCTACACAAATAAAATTCCTTTTTAAAAACTTTACTCATTCCATTTAAAACTTTTGAAAACAAAGTTTTAAAGACGTCGTAATGATGTTAGTGTAATAAGAACTGGAGCTGTAGTGTAGCGGAAATAGAGTTGGTAACTTTACCAACAGACGGTAACAAAGCGTAGTGCCTATTGTTAGTAATTCAAAACTAAGATGAGAGAAACACAGCGTATTAAATAAGGTCTGTTTGTAATAAAAGTTATCTTCCTGCTAAAAGTGAACAGCGAAACAATAATAAACTTATTGAGATTACTTTGTTTGTCGTAATTAATTTGTCCAAATGTAATTAAAGTATCAAAAAGGTTTAAATAAAATAATATTTTAAAGCAACAAAATTACTTAAGTATTAGATACGAAAAAGTTTCATACCGTTGCAAAAAAAATAATAATAAACTTACCTAAAATTGCTGGTTGTTAAAATATATGTGTGAGCAAAATTAATAATTTTACTTTAATTTAAATGACAAACAGATTATATAGTCGTATTTTTTTACATGATTGTGCGTGAGTATGTCGCACGATAACAGAGAGGCAACCCTCCTGTGATATTTTTTTCGAATTTGAAGTTTAAAGGATATGATAATGATCAACTTTGGAGAAAAAATGCGAAAAAATCACACGCAACCACACTTATTAAAGAATAAATCCATGACTGTATAAAAGAAAGTACATAAACTATAACGCGACCGCACCGCGCAGTTACACCGGTGGGGCGGACTGCGGGTGAATAATAAACGTGCGCGTTTAACTTCAGTGCAGGTAATGGTCCTGAATACGTTACTGGTTTGTTGCGGTGACGCGTTTAAACTAAGTATCCAATACTTTAAGAGACCAAGATTTTAAGAGCAATATTTTTTTTCCTTTATTGTAAACAGCACTACCAGCTGCACTACTCGTTTACAAAATATGGCACTACCAGACATTCAAATCTTGTGCCACTCGAATACTAAAACTTTTATATTATAGTTCCTCTAATATGAGTACAGGTCTAGCAAACTGAGACAGCAGAAATAGTGACAATAGGTTGTGATTTGTTTTCTTTTGTTACCACAATAATTATGGCCTAAAATATTTAGAAGCAATATACCTACCTACTGAAGTAAATTTTTTAACGCAACCTGGGCTGTTTCGTATTCTTTCTTTTAAAACATTTACTAACAGTTTGCGGCTTCACCTATGCAGAATTTTGATTTCTGGTCATTAATTTACTGTCATGGAAAGTATTTGATGTTAATTTCTGTCTCTCTAGCTATTCCTGTACAAAAACTCCGTAATCCGTATAATAACATCCGTAGCACTTTTGCCACGTAAATAGAAAGTGCCATACGCGGTATCAGTATCACCCCTGGCTTAAATTTCGGAGTGAATCGAGACAAAATTTGTCCCAGGCTGTTTTACATTCCTGGAACTATCTCTATACCAGAAATCGGTCATACCGTTGTTCCACATAAGAAATAGTGCGCTGCTGTATCACCCATGGAAAATCTATTCCCACAGGAACTCCCTATTGGGATAGAAAGTATTTTTTGACTTTCTGCGTCCCTATCGTTGTGAAAAATCTCGTATATGTTCTTCTCCATCCCTCCAAATATCTCAATTCTAAAAAAGAAAGAATTTATTATTTCTTATTTCAATTAAAAAAATATATTGGCAGACAGCTAGGCCGGTTCAAGGTCACGGCAGACAGTTTTGCAAATGTCTAAAAGAATTAAAACTATATTTTTTTTATTAAAAAATTAACATATAATATTAATTATAATGTTGTACATGCGTAAAACTATTGTATAATAAAAACGTCAGAATTTTTTATTATAATGAGCTTATTTAATTGTAACACAATAATAATGCTCTTCATTACAATTAGTAAAACACTTTTTTTTTTTTTATATACCACTAAGGTGGCAAATAAGCTTACGGTCCGCCTGATGATAAGTTGTCAACGAAACGTGTGGTATTTTGTGGATTCTTAAAATTCAACTCCTGTGGGGGAAAGGAAACCAAAAAGCTTGTTTGGAATAAATATTTTTATCGTCAGTTTACTTGAAATTTGAAAAAATATGATTTTAAAGACAATTTTTAAACACGTTGTATTTTAGGGTTTTTAAATGTTGATAACATATGAGGAGAAAAAGGGTAGCATAGCTAGGTGTATATGTTTTTTAACACAATGAACCATACTGTATTTCATGGACATTAAAACTATAACCTCTAAGGAGAGTAAAGATGGCAAAGTAATGTGCAAAATAGTATTTTTTTTATATTAAACTTTACTTAAAATCCGGTATTAGTAGATATCCGACCCAATTAATCAAACATGTATTTTCGGTGTTTTTTAAAGTAAAGCTTTAAGGGTAAAAGGCAGTGGGCACTTTGTTTGGCAAACAGTGTATTTATGTTTAACTAAATACATAAAACTTGGTATACATACATGTTTTATCAGAAGAATTATTGAAATATGTCCAAGATGGTGTAACGAGTTTCAAAGTTGTGTGAAAAAAAACAAAGTATTCGGAATTTTGAGAACGGGTTTATTTTGTATCGTAGACTTCGTTAAAAAATAATTGACAGCTATCGTCACCCAGCTCAAATTTCTAAGGATAAAAATAATTGAATTTTATACTTTTGGATTATAAATCCTAAGGAGGTGACAATGAGGTACACTTTACAGTTTATTTATTAAACAACTGTAAAAGTCTTAAAGCATATGCAAGAAAAGCCGCGGGCAAACAGCTAGTAAAATATACGAAATGCAATTGTAAACAATTTTAAATAACTCTTTTTAGCTTCAAAAATAGTAAGATAAAACTGATTTATGTAGTGGAAAATCTTTCTACAGATTTCTCTCTTCGTTTTTCCGTCAGCTTTTAGATAAAACGGGAAAAGAAAAAGGAAAAAGAAAATTTTATTATCTATGCATGGAGTGCGGCGTTAGATATGACGTCGGGTCCGATCTGCTTGGTGGAAGGCTGTTTATTTTGAATTAGCCTTCGGTATATTTCCCGTGTTTATGTTGTCTTGGTACTCGTACTTGTTTGTCCCTTATTACAATTTATGGATACATGGAGAAGGTGCTATTTTAATTTGGATATAAGGTACATTAACATTACAATAATAAGGTACATTAACATACACCCATACATCTAATAATAAAGATATGGCCAAGTGAATGTTTACAAGTTCAATTTCTTATACTAGGAATAATAGTGTCATCTGTTATTTATTAATTTTGAAAACTACGTGCAACATTGTGAACTCGCGCATACTGAATAAAATCGCCCGGGGCAAGTTCGACTGCATTGTTCTATAAAACCACGTTGGTTAGGACTAGCAGTGTTAATCATCAACACCGCCAGATCAAAAATTAGCAGCGCACAGCAGCGGTGTGATCACGAGGAAACTAACTTGTCGTCACACCCGGTGTGCAGCTAAACTTTAACAAGTCGGGCACGAAAGCTACGTTCACTTGAAGATCCCTACGAAGTTGTTGGCTTTAGCTAGTTATCTATAATCTAAATATCTATACTAATATTATAAATGCGAAAGTAACTCTGTCTGTTACCTGTTCACGCTTGAACCACTGTACGGATTAAGATAAAATTTGGCATGACGCTAGTCTAGAGTCCCGGAAAAGGACATAGGCTACTTGGAAACGTCAAGTGAGAGTCGGTTTTTTTCCTACGTATAATTCTTCTGTACGTGTTTGTCATCTAAATCCTCCTAAACGGCTGGAACGATTGGGGTAAAATTTTGTCTGAATTTTTCAATGGCTTCATGCATGGTTTGAAAAGACAATTGGACCGGGTAGGTGGCGCTGCAATTGGTGTGTCACTGATCTTCTCCTTAACAACAGGGATGATTGTGTACGTTTGTGTGGGTCCCTGCATGGTTTGAAAACACAGTTGGATCCGGTAGGTGGCGTTGGAGTTAGTCTGTCACTGATCTAAACGGAAGGGATAATTTTGATGATATTTTTTGTGTACGTTCGAGTGGGTCCCTGCGTGGTTTGATAATACAATCTGACCCGTTAGTTGGCGCTGCACTCGGTGTTTCACTGATCTCCTAAACGGCAGGGAAGATCTTAATGACATTTTTTGTGTACGTTCGAGTGCGTCCCTGCGTAGTTTGTTAACACAATTAGACCCAGTAGATGGCCCTGCAGTCGGTCACTTATCTTCTCCAAAACGGCAACGATTGAATGTACATTTTGTGTGTGTGAGCGAATGTTATTCATATACCAAAACTACAATCACTGTGAAATTTGTGGCTTGAAAACGACACATTACATATTACGTAAAAAACGCATCGAAAGGGCTAGCTTAAAACCAAAAGGATTTAAGGAAAGGCTTCCTGTAAATACTTCCACCATAGAAGATTTGTCAGAAAATGAAGAATTAAATAATTAAGACATAGAGGCCATGGTAAACAGTGAGATATTTAAAAATGATGACTCAACCGTAAATTTGTTAGAAGTGATTATGGAATCGCATAATTTACGAAATGTATGTTTAATTTAAGATATCATATTTAATTCGCTATCCATACTGATATTATAAATGTGAAAGTAACTCTGTCTGTCTGTCTGTCTGTCTGTTGTCCGTTCATCGTTCTGTCTATCTATTACCTCTTTACGCTTAAACCGCTGTACCAATTAAGATAAAATTTGTCCTGGAGAGAGTTTGAGTCCCGAGAAAGGACATAGGCTTATTGATAACGTCAAGCATGAGTTGGTTTTTTGAATAAATTGAGAAGTTGCTGCTGAAATCCTACACCAATAATCGAATTCAGGGCGGGTGGAACCGCGGGCAAATTTGGCATAGAGATAGTTTGAGTACCGGGAAAAGACATAGGCTACTTAAAAACGTCAAGTGCGAGTCGATTTTTATTCTATAATATTTAATCAATATGTTCTCTATTGAAATTGAAATCCTACACCGGTAACCGAATATAGGGCGGGCGAAACCGCGGGCAATAGCTAGTGGTAAATATGTTGGTTAGTGTGGTAAATAGCTACTACAAGTACATATCAGTAGACGCTAGGAAGTACTCAATAAAACTTACGTTACTATATTTTTGTTTTGGGCTCTTTTGCGTAGGTAGATAGCAAATTTACTATACAAAATATAATACGTTTCCAAACATCGTCCAACCTTGTATATATATATATATATATATATATATATCTAATAAATAAAACAGAATATGTCCTCAAATTGT
Organism: Apoda limacodes; assembly: GCA_946406115.1. Classification (NCBI taxonomy): domain Eukaryota; kingdom Metazoa; phylum Arthropoda; class Insecta; order Lepidoptera; family Limacodidae; genus Apoda; species Apoda limacodes. The sequence goes on along the minus strand of OX291542.1, from coordinate 34,510,318 downwards.
TTTTTAACTTCAAATGTATTCGATATTTTTGGTCTGAGACATAGTTTCTTCACGAATGTGTCAAATATGAGTGTATGCCTGTTTCATCCCACTTGCTGCTGTTGTTGCTCTCTCATCCAGTGACGCTGCTCAACTGAAAGAAAATAATATCTAACGATTAAGATTAAGTATATTCCATGTGATACTTAATCTGTCTCTTCCAAAGTAGGTACTTTAAATACAAAAGTTGTTTCATTTTCTTCTCAGGCGGACGTTGTCCGCTGATGAACTTAGACCTCTCCTATATGTTTTGACAGATCTTTTGTCCATCTTATAAGAGGCCTTCCCCACTGCATCTTCCAGTTCGTAGTCGCCACTTCAGCTTGCTAACTATTCGGACTATGTCAGTGTATTTGGTTCTATGATGTTGTTTGTATATTTGTTACTGAATCACGTCATTCACGACGAATCAGAAATCCTGTCAAATGTCTTTTACGGTAAACTTCTGTTACCAGTTTCCAGGCAGTATAATTTATATTCTTAGATGATATATTTATTCTTTATATTATTTTAAGTGATGAAATTATCGCAATGAATCGATGTTTGCTCGGAGTGTCTCTGAGGCATCGAATCCGAAATAAGGAAATCCGGAAGATAACTTCAGTCACCGACATAGCTCGCAGAATAAGCAAGCTTAAGTGACAGTGGGCTGGCCATGTCTGTCGGAGGACCGATGGCCGTATGGGAAGGCGGAGCGTGGGACGCCCTCCAGCCCGATGGACCGTCGAACTTAAAGGGGTGGCTGGTGGTGGCTGGATGCGAAAGGCAGAGGACTGGGCGAAATGACGTGCTATATAAGCTAATATGTTGATGATGATGATTACCTGGTTAGTGCAGTGGAAAGTTCCTGAATACAAGAGGCTTAGACGCACTCTTCTAACCAGAAGATAATTGCTTCGAATATATTAAATAAATAGTTAAAGCGGGATATATGACCTTAATTACACCCACGGGATTTTTCTTAAATAAGTAAATTTTACTTTTCTCTAAGCTAAGCGCGCGTTGTTTTAAATAATTTAAAACAAAACATTCATACAATCTTATATATTATAGTACAACTAGGCGGCCTTATCGCTATAAAACGATCTCTTACAGGCAACCTTAAGGTACAAGTAATAGAAATAGAAGCAAGATAAGTAGGTGTCTCAGGAGTAGAAAAGTTACAAAGAGAAAATAATACTAAATACTTATATTATTGTATAAAATAAATAAAAACATAAACATACATATAGTTACATAAACATACTTATATATACGTGTATATAAATAAATTTATATATATACATACATACATACCTATATTACATCATTGTAAGGATATTCAAACTGAACTGAACTAAAGTATTAAAAGCAAGACAGAATTTATGAATTGGAGTTAAGCTGTACATACTGTGGTTCTAAATAAATTTTGTAGATATTTTTAAGTATGTTTTAACTTCAGCCAAAGCTTTTTGATTCATAAATTCTTTAGATATATTATTACTGTTATCGGCATTTCGATTGTATTTTGATGAGTTAATTTATTTATTCATCTTCAACTTTCGCAAGTGTGTAACTCTGGCAGTACGGAAATTACAAACTCAGGGTATTAAAGTAATTTTCTCCTCATCACCCTTAATGCATAATGTACGATTTAACTAGTGATAGAGAAAAGTAACATACGGAATCTTCTGATGGCGCCTTCGATCTGATGCTCAAAGATCGTGCCGACTAGCAGAAAGAGAATCAGCGCCAACACGACTGGTCCGTAAGTCCACATCTCTGGGGACTTGAGGGAATTCAGTTTACCTTCCATAATTTGCCATGCCATCATTAAACCCCTCAACAAACGTTAACTTTACCTAAAAAATTTAGCAAGAGCCACATAAGTATAAGATAAGCAACAGTTAAGCTAACAAGTAATCACATATTTAGTTTCTAGTCTAGTGGAAAATTCAGCAAATAAACTGTGGGAATATAATATATAGGTACTTACTGTCACGTATTTATTGAATTCTAAAAGTCTGATTGAAATCCGTGGATTTCCGTCCGAAACTTTGGCAAACTTGACGAGTGACCATCGTATCAATCTTTAGTAAAGAATTAGTATATAATAAATATATTGTTACTTGTAAATGTCACCTTTATTTGAGTTAAGCTCGGTCTTACTTGTAGACATAATACATCAAATAACATATTATCTGTTCTTTGTTGTATTATCCCTCTGAATTGTTGTCGTCAACAAAGGTCTCAAACGTTTGTCACGGCTGACAACTTGTCAAATGTGACAATATGATATATTATAGGTAAATACAACCACAACCGAACACAATATACTAAAAAGTTTAACTTTGTTTTAAATAATATTGCAAAAAAACCTTTTAAATAATCTTTGTACACAATTATATTAATTTATCTGCTACAGTTTCAAAATATTTCTAATAGGTATAAAACTGACAACTGCATCGAATTGATCTTCATTTCGATCCACTGCATCGTAGGTAAACAGCGCTTATGTTAAAATTACCTTCATTACGTGACAGTTGCATTTATAGCTATTATTGACTTTCTCAAACTTGTCAAATCACAGAATTTTATGGAAATAGGATTTTTTTTAGGAATTCATTTTAGGTTTGAGTTTTGCTAAGTATAGATATAATAATAATAATAAAGTTAACTTCACCTAATTTATCAGATATTATTTGGGGAAAACTGTTGTTACGTTACCGATAAAAATATAATCTGTGCGAGTAAGCAACTTAATGGTCGTTATTACCGAGCCCAAACGAATGAAAATGTTGACTTTATATCCTCAGTGCACTGGTTACGATTCACCGTCCAGTGAAACGCTCTGAGGTGAGTCCATTGTATTACTATATTTCGTATAGAGTACAAAATGACGCTTTTTCTGACCCGAGGGGAAAAGCTAGTTTCAACGTAAGTTAAAAGCGAACGTCGAAAGATTTTATTTCATGGGTAAGAAAAGCCATATTGTACTCGGTACGCACGTTATTTTTTTACTACCTGAAAGTCCAATTTAGTATTTCAAAAAATAAGTAGATATTCATTTGACAAAAAATTATAAACTACAGTTTATTAAAATGAATGACCATGAGACGCAGCGCGGCACGAAGCGGCCAGCATCATTCTCACCGGTCTATCGGCCGCTCGCTAGCGACATCATATTTTTCTTCTACGGCCGCGCTAAAAATATGACTAGACGCATCTGGTACGAAAAGCAATTTCATACGGTTTCCCGAACTTACCTGGGAGTTATTTCGCACTGGGGTCTTAAAATATTCGATTTTCGAAACTAATTATGTATAGAACTTTGGAACTTTTTATTGCAGGTAGAAGAAAAACATTTTATCCCTGGATGAATATAGCAAACGGAAAAGTATGTATAGCTCTCGTGTATACTATACAAACCATAGACCTAGGATTTTTACGCCAATGATACATTTTTTTTCCTGAACTGTCAATGCAGTTTGCTGTTGCAGCCATTACTGCTTCACCGGGCTTTTTGTGGCGAGACTCTAAAGGAGCCTCAGCCCATATAGTGCCCAACGCTCAAGGGCTCAAGGCCTCGGCTTGGGTTGCCGCTCTCGGGGGCGTCCCTTCGACCGGCGTGAGTCTCGAACCCGAAGGTGAGTCAGCGCCAGGAGTTCCCCGTTACGTGGGTGCGGTTGCGATTGAGTGGGGCCCAGAAGCGCCCCGGCACTCTTTGATACCTCGTGCGGGCGCCGAAGAACCCGGCGACGTCGGCGTCGTGTTACGGGGGAGGCCTTATTAGGGGAGGTCGTTGAGACTAATCTCGCTATCCGGACCTCGAGATCGTCATCTGGGGTCGTTAGTACGTGCCGAGGCCGCCTAACGATACTTTAACGGGGGATATGATAAAAACGGTGTGTACTTACATAGACATAATCAAGTTGCTAAAGTCATAAATCAACAGATAGAATAGAATACTGCTACATCTATGACTGATATAATGAAACTGAAGAGTTTGTTTGTTTGTTTTTAGGGTTCCGTACCCAAAGGGTGCCAACGGAGCCTTATTACTAAGTACAAGCCTGAAATTTTCACAAAATGTGTTATAATGGGTCATTATCTAACAAATAATAAAAAGTTAAAAAAATATTTAAGGGTGGGCCCATACAAGAAAATTTTCGTTGTTTTTGATTTAAAAACAGTAATACATACAAACTGTGTGAACTCTGAAGTACAACTAAGTAATCGAAAAAGTAACTAAAAGTAATCTAAGTAACAACAAATAATAAAATCCTGCTAATTGTGAGCCGGGCCCGAGCCATTACTATCCTAAATTTACTGCGCCATCTAGTTATTATTAGGAGAAACGCTAGCACATTTGTTTTTAGAAAACGATATTCAATTTAAGCAACGTCGGGCTTACATCGATTAGCGGCACACAACCCTCGATGCGCGAGTCCGACTCGCAGGTGGCTGGTTTTTTTATTTGAACGCACTAATCTCTGAAACTATTAGTCAGATTTAAAAAATCTTTTTGCATGTACTCGCCCAGGAGGAACTTTTAAATATAACACAACGACCCATAGAAGCTTAGCAAAACAAAAAAGTCATAAAGAACCAATTGTCATATTTTAAATATTTTATCATGCCCCTAATTAATCATATATCCCATGCTATACCTTTTCAACTGCTTACAAAACAACCCACGCGTCGTCATTGAAACATAAAAATATCGAAGCACTTTACATCCCTGTTCCCTATAAGTAGGGTTGCCATCTCTAAAATCTAGCGACTAGGACAAGAAGCTCCCGGATTTTGGAGCTTAGAACCCGAACATGTCAATTGTTTATTTTTAAAAGTTACTTATAAAAATCAAAAACATATTTAAAATTTAGTCATCTTAAGAAACAAAACGTTTTAAGAAACTTTTTGCATTCTTAAATTTTTTACTCTGTTACCGAAACAAAAGGTTCTTAAAGTTTTTAAGAACTTTTAAACCCGGGCTATAAACGAAACCCCTTCCGGACGCTCCCCGGACGCCCTCTAAACTAGGACAAATCCGGGGAAAACCGGACAGATGGCAACCCTACCTATAAGAGCCACACGTTGGCCCCGAGCTCCGTGCCCCCGGCAGCACCTATATAGTTTTGGGCACTTTGTTTGCGTATGGGGACAAAGGGCTTTGTTTTGAGAAACACAATGAATTCACCTGCTTTGTTGCTGTCTTTGTTTGGTTTATTGATGGTCACTATATGAATATGAATATCTGTCCACCTCCTCGAAACTCCGACCTACCTACCTCTACTCGAAAGTAAAAAAAGCTGGGATTTGTGTTGCTATACAATAACATCACTTTTGTAATTTTACAGTGATTACATGTTTAAAAATCCGTTCAAACGCGTGTTGGAGTAGCACCCGATCAACCAATTTTAATTTGGTTTTTTTGTTTGAAACATGACTTGATCGAGAGAGTGTTGCAAGAAAATCTGTTCAGTCATTTAAAGATCATATCAGCTCTTTTCTGGTTGATACAGGGAAAGGTTAGTGCAATTCCACAGGTTCGATCAATTCGAAATTGGGTAGCCCGTTATAAGAATCAGAATATAGGAAAAGGACATACACTTTTAATTTTGAAAGGCGCGCTTGCATGGTGTCTCACGAAGGGGCGTTTGTATAGTGTCCCACGGAGGGCACGCGCTTGTATGGTGTCCCACGAAGGGGCATGGTATTATGGGTACTCGTTTGTAGTCTAACATATACAAGTAAATTATTCGCATTTAAACCTCTCGCAATATAAACAACAGCAAACTATAATATTGTAAGTTAAGGAGATCACCAAGCGACCCTTAAGAATCGTATCCCATGAGTATCTATGAATGTATTATCTTTTGATCTTTATCTTCTTTATGTTTATGTGTATATATATAATTCTTTTATACGTGTTTACTTTAGAATATATATTGCGTAGTTTAGAATTTTCTTGTTACTTCTTTCTTGAAGAATCCCATGTTGTAGTCCTTAGAGAAAATCTTGGTATCCTAGGAAGAAAAGAGCTTTTTTCTGCGGATGTGAACGCGGGATACGAAAATGACCCGAGTGGAGCCTTTTTATTCAAAATCGGTCTTGAATTTAGTTTTGTTCCCGTAATCAATGATATTTATGCACAGTTTTGGCCATGGAACTCTTGAGCGCACTTCCTTTCACTGTTTATCTTTTAGTTCCTGATATTTAAGGCGCTAAAAGTACATAATTCAAAGCAGTTTCATCAAATACATGTCAAAATTGCAGTTGGCAGAATAGTGACATCCAAACTAGAGATCTTGGCTTAAATTTTTGGGATTGTTTCATGGACAACTCTAGACGTCACATGCAGCTAGGCCCACCCCCGTAGGAACCGAATATCCAAGAGCCAAGCTAACGCGCCACTTCACCGAGGATAGCTCGGATGTTAAACCAATGCGAGATTAGGGCGGTTCTGAAACAGCTGAGAAACAGGAAAGCTCCGGGCGATGACCGCATTACGACTGAGTTAATAAAAGTCTGCAGAACTTCAGTCCTTAAAGAGTTAGCGTAGCTCTTAATGTCGTTATCTAAAAAGGAACTACACCGGAGGCATGGTGCAGAAGCTTGGTCGTATTGTTTTCTGTGCAGGGAGATAAAACCCTAATTATCGTAACGGGGAATTCCCCACCTGGCGCTACTCACCTTCGGGTTCGAGGCTCACCCTGGTCGAACGGACGACCCCAAGAGCGATAAAGCCGAGGCCTTGAGCCCTTGAGCCCTTGATTATACAAAAAAATAGTATAATCAGCCGCCGTGTATGCCGTTTGTGCACTATGAAAAAGTGACTTTGACTTCATCGAAACCCGGGCTCTACTTTATTCTTTGCAGCGATATCGCATAGGTTAGCGTAATATTGAGGTGCTGCGATGTTTTTTTTTTATTGCTACGATGATTATCCACTTCCAAGACCATAAACAAGTGCCATCCCACAGTGTACAGGAGTAAAACACCTAGGGACGCAAGATACACGAAACTGTTCACCGACAGGCTAGAAGATATCTTCAATATCATGGACGGGGCTAGGCTGAAGTGCTTGTATAACAGAGTCACGATGTCTGTTCTAATACAAGACCAAAACACGCAACAAATCCATTTTCAGAAAGGTGAAAGACAGTGATACGCTTTTTCTTCGAACCTTTTCACATTTGCGTTGAAAGATGTGATTAAACTTCTGGAGTGGAAGGATATAGCATTAAAATAAATGGTGGGTACATTAGTCACCTTCGATTTTCTGTCGACATAGAAGTCATAGCTGAATCACAGGAATGTTGACAGGATCACAAGTCGAGGTGCACAACTCTTTGTAGAAGTTCTCAATCTCTCTTAATATTTCAGCTTTGAACAAAAACGATTTTGCCAGATTCAGTCGGCACAGTATTTTCTACAGTTAACAGTATTTATTCTCCTAAACATTGAAAAGAATAAAGACTATACACTTAGCGAAATGAGACTTTTGTTTCTGTACGAAGTAACAATGTAATTATATCATGAAATCAGCAATGTGAAACATTTATATATATGACGGAACGGACGGACGGCAGCGAAAATTGCGTCAAATAAAACCTTTATAAGGCAGGTATAAAATGGGCATAATGACGGCAAAATTACGTAGATATTGTAGCTGATATTAGGTAAATACGGGTTTGCTCTAATTTGCTGTATATTCTTCGCACGTGTTTATTTGCTCCGCAATTCATTTTATTTATTTTCTTTATTTGATTCTAAAAAAGTATTCTAGTAGATATAGTTGGAGTGATTCTGAAAAACTGATTGAATTCTTAGTATGGAACTCTCCTTGTTTGAGTCTGACTTATGCTGGACCTATATTTATGTACAGAACACAGACATAAATTTTAATACCAAATGCATAAATCCTTATTCACTTGCATTTTGGCGAAATTTCTCACTAACAACGAGAACATTGCCGGAACTTTCTTAATGAGGCAGCATTTTGGTGGTTTTTGTTTGCAATAAAACTTATTGTGCTCCAAAATGAGCTCTATTGTTTTGTGAGTAAACAAGGAAGGAAAATTATGATGCACAGTTCGTCTTTGCGGTGGTGTTATTATGTCTTGTACGCACTTTTGTTATTATGTCTTGTACGCACTTTTGTTATTATGTCTTGTACGCACTTTTGTTATTATGTCTTGTACGCACTTTTGTTATTATGTCTTGTACGCACTTTTGTTATTATGTCTTGTACGCACTTTTGTTATTATGTCTTGTACGCACTTTTGTTATTATGTCTTGTACGCACTTTTGTTATTATGTCTTGTACGCACTTTTGTTATTATGTCTTGTACGCACTTTTGTCCTTTTTGATGGTTCTTGTTTTATTGTAAACTTCCAAATGATTACCGAATCAAAATTAAAGTACCTGTTACTACTCAACCCTGCTAAATATATTATGTACGTTTTGTAAAATACCCTTAGTACAGACCATACATAATAATTAATTGTTCGGTTTTACTATCACGGAAATACTTAAAAACATTTCTCGTAATACAAACAGTTACCACTACATTTATAAAAAAACACTTCTCCTTCTGTCAAAATTATAGAATTATTAATTTCGTTTTCTTTACAATCGATACATAGGTAGTTACATTTATTGTGAGAAAATAAGCAAATATTTTACAACAACATGCGTCTCTTTGTCTATAAACCCTGTTGCCGCAATCGCGCGCAAAGCCACGCAGCCAGCGTGATATACATAGATTCAGTTCAGTTAGTAAATCACACTTTAGCTACTAACGTATATGTGTCACTCAGAGGCCTAAGACATAATGCCTCAACTGCATATAATTTAACACGGTGTCACAGTTTAACCACGCCGTACCCACACCCACTGCCCGGTGTACGGTTGAGATTAGATTACTAATGTTACGATGCGACAGGAATAAATGACACACTAAGGTTAAGAAAATTGCTATCACGATGTAGTTACTAATATGATGCCGGTGCTGGTAGAAAATCTGAATAGGTCTTGAAAACTTATGATGTTTCTATGGGAATTCTTAGGGCTAACACACACTTAACGGCGTGAAATCAGAACCACCACCCTCGCGGTGTTTGTTCTGCTACAGTCAAATGGAGCTCGCGAATCGGTAGCTGAAATAGTTAATTGTTATGCAAGGCTGGAAAGTTGCTTTTTGGGGTGAGTGCTCGTGGTTCAAAACTTATAAACCTGAGCAAAGCGAGGGATTCTAAGGCATGAAACAGAACAAAAAAATCCAGCTGTGCGAAACACACAATTTTTCATCTCACTACAGCGAGGACAATATATACAAGATACAAGAAAGACAATAATTAGTGATAATTGATTTATAAATGGATCAAGTTTAATTATTTTATATAGTTTAATTAAGTATTAATAACATGATTACAACATTATACGTCTCTGAAATAGGTTGAGCGACTTTTGTATGTCTGCATGTGCTTAATCGTACATACGGGTTTTTTTTTGCAGACAAACTTAGGTAATTTACGTCACTGGTGAAGTTACTCATGTTTTGTAATTATTAACTTTAAGTTTATTTAGTAAAAGTAAGTAAGTAGTATGTTTATAGTAAAAACAACCAAAATTATGTACCTGCTAAGTAATTCAAAATAAATGTTTCTTTTCTTTTTCTTTTTTAAAGGTGTGCTTCGAATTTGCACCATGCCAAATTTTAATGTTCTTAGAACAAAAATTATTCTTAAAACTTATTTATTCTTTTTTTTTATATTTGTGTTCCATAACTAACTTAAAAATAAAACGGGATTAAACGCGTCGTTATTTAGTCCTTTTCCCAAAGAAATAACGACGCGTTTAATCCCGTTTTATTTTTAAATTACATGATTTATTCTTGTTGTATTTAATAACTAGATTTTGCCAGCGGCTCCGCCTGACCTAAGCTCGGTTATCGTCGTGGAACTCCTTAACTAACTCATTAATTATAATACTAATGACGTTTGCTATAGCAAGCTTTAGCTATAGTTCGTTTAAGCTCGGTTATAGTTATTCCCGCGGCAACCTTTTAATTTTTCGGCGTAGCCTATGTACTATTCCAGGATCTAATCTATAGGTGTTTCATCCTGATCCGTCCAGTGGCTGATGCGTTATTGAGTAACAAACATCCATCCAGACATTTTTACAAACTTTCACATTTAAAATAGGTATTAGTAGGATTAATAAACTAAAATAAATTATCTTTTAAATAACATTAAACAAAACAAGTAAGGGGCAATATGATAAAAACTATTGAATAAACTACATTGGCGGGCTTTATGAATAATGCCTACTTGATTATTTGTTTCATTAAATTATTTTAATGTGTGACTATATATTTGCCATTATTATTATTAAATCAGAGTGAGAAGTACAAAATAAATATAAGAACAAATTAAATATTAAATCAAAAGTATAAAACGAATCTTAGTATTGACACAGATTATATAATACTATACCATTGAGGATTATCAGATTTATGATCCATACAAAATGAAGAAATTACAGAACTATAAAGTAGTGCAGTGGTGGAGCTGTCAATACAAAGGTCTCAGGTTCGTTTTTCAGTAAGGGGTAGCCAATATTGTTACAATTTATTAATTGTGAAGTTGTGTCGACTCTGGTTTGTGCCAGGCACATCACGATTGTTGGACAGAATACCATCAGTGAAAGGTGGGTGTTACAGGCATACGTTCGTTACATCGCTGGCTACCCCTTGGAGATAATTGTCGTGATAGTATTTACGTATCTTTAAAGTAAACGATACGGTTTAGCTATCTAATTGATAATTTAAAAAGATCTAGAATCTAGAAAAGTATATTTTATCACTCAGACTTATGGTTTAAAAATATAATAGTAATACACTTAGATTTTTTTTCTATTTATAAGAACAATTTTACTCTGATGGCATATCTTCAATATAAACAAACCTTTTCTCAAACATGCTACGATATACGAATATATCTTGCTCAGGCTTGCAGTAGAGTAACAGAGAGCGGGTAATGTTTTAGCCGGATATGCAGTTTGAAAATGGAACGAACTTTTTAAACCCAAATATTGATAACTTAAGAGATCAAGCTCATCAAGTTTTATTTAAATTTCGCACTGGCACACTAAAGATTAATTTAAAAAAGTTAAAAAAGAAATCGACATTTGAACATGGTGAAATGGCTGCAAAATTCCCTTAACTATTTTTATTATTGTCAATACATAACCATGTACGTTATCATGTTATTGTTTTCATTTACACGTATGTTTGTGAAAGGCATGTGTGGCAAACCTTGGCCACAATTGAGCATAACTCGGCCCTCACGATCGCCCATTTATGCTGCATTTACAGGCCGCGGCAGAAATGTACTATTCCTTACATACCGGAAATAATTAAATAATTGACTCATACTGCCACGTATTATTCTCAATTTATAAAGGTTTTTATCATAACCAGACGCTGCGATAAATAATGAAGCTTAAATGATTGTAAGTTAGATGGCCCAATTTGACACGTCATTATTCATAATGCCCGGACATTGTACATAAGACCCTCATTAATCACTTGGTCCATCACATATATGCTTGAATTTAATTTCCTTGCACTTCTTTAGGTTCTGTAAGTTTCTAGCCTATATTCCCAATTCTTAGATGTGCATAAAATAAATATAAATTCGAACCAAATATTACAAAGAAAAAGGTTTTCTATAAAGGAACTGGGTACTATTGTAACTTGGTAATAAAATAGGTGTAATGATGGCAAAATTACACACCGGAGCCGATATAAGGAAAATAAGGGTCTAAAATTGGGCGACTGCTGTAATTTCGTGTGTTTATTCGACATACGTGCGAGCTTACCCAGCCCCTACATTTTGTGGTGCAACTACGGCAATTCAGAATGGGTTTCATGTTTCCTTTGTTATACCGGATCCACTAAAACATAATATTATAGTGTTTTAACGATCCCCTTGTGGAATCCTAATAAGTTAAACGCATTTCTCTGGAATAGCAAAGAGGTAATAACTTGTTTCAGGATTGGCGCTTTTGAAATATTTCCACGTAAATGTCCCACCGCATATATCAGGAAACGATTTTTTCAATATTAAAAACTTACAAAAATGATTACAATAAAACAAAATTTTACGAAAATAAATAACGTCGCAAAATATGTCGCAAAATTTAAATAATAAATAACGTGTTCGTGAAAAGTGAGGTTGGTCAGTCGTCCTTCCTGTACATAAAAGGTACGTACTTTGGAGTCCGGAGAGTGCAACTTCTTGTCAATTCGAAAACAAAATCAAATGTTGTCCTATTCTGAAACTGGGAGTTGTTCTGCTCTGCAACTTCATCCTGATATGGAACTGGGATTTATCTTTGTCTTGAACTGCGACCTCTTCCGGTCGATGGAACTGGGTCCCTGTGTACAAAGGTCGGCATTAGAGTTCAGTTAGGTACTCCAATCGCAACCAATGTCACGTCCTGCTTTCTTGCCCTTATTGTCTCGGATCTGATTGATTGATGATTCTTGTCGTTACAGTGACAGTATTTTTAAGTGGCTAAGTAACACGTTTATGAAAATGTTTTAGTTTGGTGCTTAAAATTTTGTTTGTTATTATATACTAAATTATAGACACGCAGTTCATGATTTTATGGTATTTAGAAAGTGCTATTAAAAAACTAAACGAATAGAGATTGATAGTGAGAGGGGAAACTATAAGTATAAAAGGCAATGTCCTGACTGACTCATCGCCGCCCAGTCCAAACCGCTAAGGACAGAAATTTGGAGTTTAGGGAAGGAGAAGGTCGTTTTAGAACGGATTTTGCGAAATTAGACTCCTAAGGGGATGAAAAAGGTGTTGGAAGTTTGTATGAAAATCTGTCATATTTTAAGCTTAACCCATGAAAATTTGTATTCAACCTTTTGACTTACATCCATGAATGATTAATTGTACTGTTTTTGGAAAATTATCCCGCAGAAGGTAAAATCGTGGATAAAACTTTGTATGGCAATATCTTCAACACAATTATTGACACAAGTATTTCACTATTTTCCAAAATTCAGGCTATAAGGTAGAGAGAGGGTTTGGCAAAAGTTTGTGTGGGAAATAATATTTCAATGTTTATATAAAAGCATAAATTAATATATATATAAAAGCAATTTCGCCGAGACCAAACAGCTAAACATTAAAATTTGGCAAAGGACGACGACGCGCGTCTTTGATTGACACCGGGCACAGTACTATCGACGCGCGTCTTTGATTGACACCGGGCACAGTACTATCGACGCGCGTCTTTGATTGACACCGGGCACAGTACTATCGACGCGCGTCTTTGATTGACACCGGGCACAGTACTATCGACGCGCGTCTTTGATTGACACCGGGCACAGTACTATCGACGCGTGTCTTTGATTGACACCGGGCACAGTACTATCACTATCGTTCATGTTGTAACACGATTTTTTAATCTTTTGATTTATAGAAAAACTTTATTTCTTTTTGCATTTATTGTCACTAAATGAGTTCAAAGTGACGTAAAGTTTTGCTGAACATCGAAAATAAAAAATATAGCAAATAATAATAATAAATAAATGAATAAACCCGATTGCAAGAACTAAAAAGAAGTAAACAATACCCCTAAAACATACCAAATACTTAATTAGAAGCAGGCGGGATTCATGTTCAAAAAGAATTACAGATTGGTCTTACCAAGTTCTAACTATAATGGGTCCCGCCTGCTTATATTTAATATACGGTATGTCTTACTCCTTTCAGTTCTTGCAGTCGGGTTTTTTAAATTTAATTATTTATTTTTATTCACAGTTTATTTTTTTCCAATTTTTCTTTACTCACGCTTGACTATTTTACTTTCTGACTATTTATTTTCATATTTAATTAATAATAAATACAAATACATACATGAAAAAACTTTTTTTTTACCCGCATAACTTTCGCCATCTTGATTTTGCAGAAACTTCACTCACACAATCACGACGAATCAAATGACACCTCGCATGTCAAAATCCGTTAAGCCGTTTAGGCTGTAGGGCGTGCCAAAAAAAGTGGACAAACATTACTCTTCTTTCTTTGGCAGTCGGGTAAAAACAAAACGAGTGCAGAGCGATGTAAAATTTTAGTGAATATTGCTAAGAGAAAAACGGGGTCAAAATTTTGGATTACACGTACATTATTAATAATAATAATTTCTTCGGAACAGTCTAGCTCATCACGATAAAATACAGGCTCAGAATGACAATTAATTTAAACCTTCGTCCAGTAGAATGTTGCCAGGTACTGTCCTAAGTGAATTATCCCCGAAGGTTTATTGTGACCTTCAACCCGTGAAGCCGAAGATATCTTTGCTGCATAAAGAACTTACTGGTTTGGATGAGGGTTTTAACTTATCGGATTCGATAGCTGTAAACGACTTTGATATAAATTCTGTTCAGAAGAAAATTTACTGGACTACCTAAATATTAATATCCAGAAAAATTTACATAAGTCGAAATCGTCACGGCTAGAAATAAGTCCAGGCACAACAAAACAAAAAACACGTATACTGGTATATTTTCAAAATTAAACCCTCAACTGAAAAAAGGGTATGGGTTTTTTTAAAAAGTATGGGTCGAATACGAAAAAGTCTGTCGTGCCCTGGTTCGCCTCTAGGATACAAATTTTGGTTGTTGTTGAAGTGGATAAACCGACGAATTTTCTTAAAATGTGTAAGTGTTATACATTCGTTAATTAGTGGTACGCCTAGTTCAGTATTCCAAATCGACCAAATATTAGGCTAAGGGATCAGTCCAAACAGAAGACGAATTCTTAAATACTTCCTGAGCTTGTTTACAGTAGCAACAAATGGTTTCATAGGATTCTGAATTCTATATTTTGTCGATTCCTCGTCAGTATGCTGCAGCAAATAGTCATCAAAAAAGAACATCAAGGTCACGATGGGTACCTTATTGGTCATTAACTTTGAATGATGAAAATGGTGAATCAAGAACTATCTTTCGCCATATATACCTTCTTTTCTTCTTACTCGTGTTTACAGTGGGATTGACCGGTTGAACTGTAGAAATACTTGGCTTAGAACGTAATATCGGCTGTCTTGTTGCACATTCAGTCATTGACATGACAGAATGACAGAAACTCTAGGCTCAATGACCTCTGATGAGTGACACTTGCCTATAAAGAAGCATCATTGATGACTTCGTTCAAGTAGCTCAACTAATTGAGGTGTTTCTTATACTTCCTCCGATACTAAATCACGCAATCTGATCAAGTTATTACTACTATCCTCATCAGACACCTCCAATACATCATTACAGTCTAATGTTATATTCAAAAATCATCAGTAACATATTTGTAGGGCTTCATCTTATTGCACACTTATTTCCCAAATATTTTATAAATAAAAAAGTCTAAAAATATAAAAGTCTAAAATAGGGACATAAACTTACCTCTAGTATCTTTTCACAGTAAAACACAGTATTTTCAATTTTTTTTCGAGCATAAGTCACGTAATGATTTTATTTCTAAACTGACCGAGTGACTGCTAATTCGAATTCAAAGTTGTTTACCGAATACCTGTGCTGCCATGTCAACAAAGGTAATAGTAGAATCACAATAGTGATAAAAAGAAAATTTAATTTGAGGGACTAAGTTGGATTCCGAGAGCAGCGAAGGATGCTAGAGCTAGAGAGAGTAGAATCCTGAGCGGACCTAGGTTTACAAAGGACCGAGATGATTTTTTATGGTTCCGTATCCAAAGGGTAATTAGCGGAACCCTATTACGAAGACTTTCCGTCCGTCCGTTTGTCACCAGGCTGTATCTAATGAACCGCGATAGTTACACAGT
This sequence comes from Apoda limacodes, assembly GCA_946406115.1. Taxonomy (NCBI): domain Eukaryota; kingdom Metazoa; phylum Arthropoda; class Insecta; order Lepidoptera; family Limacodidae; genus Apoda; species Apoda limacodes. The sequence goes on along the minus strand of OX291542.1, from coordinate 34,494,411 downwards.
TAAAATTTTAGCAGAAGATGTATTTCTGTTTCGGCTTTAACAAGAAATACTAAAAAACAGAATAAAATAAATATTTAAGGGGGCTTCCATACAACAAACGTGATTTTTTTGCCGTTTTTATAGATAATGGTACGGGGAACCCTTCGTGCGCGAGTCCGACTCGCACTTGGCCGTTTTTTTCTTCACGTGTTGTATACTGTAATTGCAACTTTAATCTCTGTCTACGAGGAAACAACCAGCTCTTTTTAAATAGATGTAATAAAAATATATTTATTGAAATCCTGAGCAGATGACAATAAGGAGTTACAGTTTGTTGATTAAAAAACTGTACGAATCTTAAAGTGCAAAAAGCTAGTACTTAATATTATACAAAAAATAATTGATATAACATTTATAAATTAAAATACACTGCATATACACGTATATTATAAGTCATATTAATTTGCGATTCGCCGGCAGCTGTAGTTTTCGACTAATTTCTCACTAATAAGGGAAATATTCCCGGGAACTCTCTTAATGACGTCATATTTCGGTGGTTTTTGTTCGTAATAAATTTCATTGTGCTCCAAAATGAGTTCCATTGTTCTCGTGGCAGTAAACAAGGAAGGAAAATTAAGGAGAAGTATTCCATCTGCCAGCAATGTTGCCAGTTTCATGTTTATTTTTTAGCTCTGTAGAAAACTATTTGTTTTTGTTCGAATAAAAATATATAGGTGGTTTACGCATAACGAAACCTTGGCTTCCCCGAGGCTCTGTTGGTCACAGTGACTGCTTGCTAAACCAAAAGTCCAAGAAAGCAGCACGACCTAAACGATCATAAAAATTGTATACATCATTCAATTAATACTGCTCTATTTGTGTTCTTCGATGACCTAATTTCTGAAATTTGTGTTCAAATATTACTATAGAGAATCACATTTTGGGTCATTCGAAATTCACGTCTGCACAACCCAAAAACAACATACAAAAAAGAGTCTTGTTTCACACATAAATCAATAAATAAATGATTAAATACGCTTCAATATTCCTTTAACTTCATACTTTAAGAAAATATTGTTGTCTATTGAAGTGACTGGTTATTTTTGCTCATCAAACAAAATATATAAAATATGAACATCAAACAACATGTGTATGAAAGTATTTGTGGATGTGGATGGAGCATTAAAAGTATGCCAGGATCGGAGCTAGTGAAGGTGTGCAGAATTGGCTTACAAATAAACAATGCACCCGAAATTAGGCACCCGATATTGTAGATATTTGTATCAACTTTTCAAAAAAAAAAAAAAAACTATCCTTTTTATATTTTACACAATTTAAACTAGCTGTGAGTTTGCGAACTATTTTGATATGCAATGCACACGACTAGAAGGATCATCCTAATCTATTTTGGCTGGTTCGTTTCCTTCAATTGCGTTCTCCTTCTGCGCGAAGCTCTCGAGGACTTTAAGCAGACATGCATGCATAATGCAGCTTCTCAAACGACGAGTGGAGAGGATATTTACTTCGTGACGGTTCAGTGTATTCATAGGAACTATAATCGACTCATTGATTTAGTTTTAAAAAAAGAAATTACTTTAAAATATAAAATTATCTGAATGGCTTAGTGATTTCGTTTTGTAAACTATGATTTTTACAATATAAAATTGTCTACTCAGTAATTTAGTTAAAAAAATATATTTTACCATATTAATTAATCCCAAAGGAAGGCTCCTTTGAAAATTGATTTAGTTTTTAAATAATTGATTTTACAATTTAAAATTATCTTGATTGCTCACTGGCTTATGTATTTTAAGAATGATTGATTGTACAGCAGTGTTTTGAATCAATACAGTTTTACATTGTCATTTTGTATGTTTTGTAAATCCTTGCAAAGTATTATATAACTTTATTCAGAATCAGAATAAGAATTAATTTATTGTACGCTGTTTATACAATATTATATAATTATGTTAAGTGATCTACAAAAAAATCAAGAGAATGTTTACTCAAAAATGCTTGTAATGTTATCATTATTTTGATAACTTTCTTTGAGCAAAGACGACTTTTCCGCGCTACTAGAATAGCTTTTGCTCTAGCTTTATACACAAGCTTTTAATCGTGGCTTCGACCGCATAAATTCATTCAAAGACGTGGGATTCCTATGGAAACTCCTTGATTGTTGTAAGACATTTTATAAGGTATAGCTGGGCTACTAGGTTGTCTGTGAAGATAAAACATGCACCCGATTCTTAGGTAGACCTTGAGCAATATAACTGTAGAATTTACATACACTTTTACTTTGCGTTAGTTTTTGTGTGATGCGCGTACAAACACACTGACAGACAGACAAAAAATTACCTCAGGCCAATCTTGTAGATGATCTTTTGAGGAAAATTTTTCCCTGTAATTTTTTTTATTTCATTCATTTAAAATGCTGTTACAGCGCTCCAAAGTTGACCGGGTTCGTCAATGCTCATGAGAATCCGGTCAAAATGAAATGTTTTTTTTTTTTTTGGAGTTTACTCCTTAAGAATCGATTTGCATATATAAGGAGCCCGGTATGAGAAAAATGTGAGGAGTAAAATCTATCGATGAATGACCTCGTTACGTTTTTGGTGCGCATCCTATGTCGCGCAACTTTCTAATTTGGTTGTGAGTGTAGGGTATAGGGACATGTGCATAGGGTATACTGCAAAGCGACTATACCTATATGTTATTGGGTTTGTTTATTTCTATCAGTGTCGACATTTTTATATTGCTGTTTTTATTATAAATATCAATAATTAATATTGTTATTGTGAAGTTTTAACGTTATCATTGTGTTCCGCTAAAGTGAACTGAAGGTATTTTCAAATAACTATGGCAGAAAGAGGTGTAGATGATATTGCCGGAACATCTAAAAAACACGTGGCTGCAAGGTACGTTGCAATTCATGTGTTATATGTATGAGCATGTGCAATTTGTATTTATTAAATATTTTAATAATTATTGAGCGCATCCACATAAAATAGAAAATTTCTAACCTAACCAAAAATTAATTTTTTTGTCGATGTCTATAAATTCTTCCACGTTATTATGATTTATTTTATAAATAATTTTTGAATATTAACAATTGTAGTCAATAATTCGATAATATTATCAGAAAAATCGACAATATTTTTTCATTATAATAATGTTTTTATAAAATTTTCTTTTGAAAGGTTATTTTTTAGCTTATTTAAATAATTTTCATGTACTATTTATTATTGTACGTAAAAGATTTAGTGACATAATTATCTTTTTATAACCATTTTTGTTAATTATTGAGATAATATTATATTTTAAATAAAAAATTAATTATAATAATTTAAAAAAAATGTTTATGAAAACCTTTTTTTATCAATTTTCTTTTTAAAGTTAATTAAAATTTTTATAATTATGCATTTATAAATTTTCTAATTTTTTTTTAAATTTTTTTACTAGGAAAAAATCTAAACCTCCAAAAACTCCAGCCGAGAGACAGCGAGCTTACCGATTAAAAAAAAAATTAATGAAGGAAGCCCAAAATATTCTGGCAATCAACCAACCCTCAGGGTCCGTCGCACCCGTACACATCTGAAATTGACTATTGTAAAAAGTTTAATGTAAAATATTTCGTCGATTAGTTATAATAAATGTATATGAAATGAATAAATATATATTTATATATGTATAGTAAACTCCAATCGTGCGTCGGAGCTGACACACACAATTTTTTTATTGTAAATATATTCTTAAATTTTTTTTGTTAAATTCGTACAACTTTACTTATTAATTCCTAACCTTTTTTCCCCGCCACCTATGGGGTAGAGTCTGTAGGCGCGTTACATCCTGAATGAGCTGGTGGTACCGCGCTATTTCTGAGTGAGAAAGTCGATCCATCTTTGCCCACTCTTGTTCGCAAACGTTTTTTCATAGCTTTATACAGCGGTAATAAAGACGGCTTGCGATACAAACGATTTGCCAAGACAGTTACTAAAAATTCATTTAATTTATCATCGCTGCCAACACAAGATGCAGCTCGTACTAAATGTGCATAAAAAATGCCAATTCAAGTCAAAATCACTCATTGACCCACGGCGTAGCCACAGCAATAAAGGTTTGCAATGCAGGCTGTATGGGATTTGTAATCTTAATTTAAAAAATGATATTTTTTTAAGCACCTTTCAATGTGAAGAAAACTTCGCAATTCACAAACACCAAGTGCATTTTAAGAGACGCAATCAGTGCGGTCCTCTATAAATTCCTGTCGCTCGTTGCTGAAAGAGTCGTTAGAGACAATGCTGGTTGAGAGTCGTTCCGGACAAATGAACCGAGCTGCAACTTGCGACTGGACGATTGCGAAAATAACGACAAGAAGGGCGACAGTTACACTGAAATGATTTTCTTTAGTGTTGTGACAGTGTTTCGATTACGTAAAGTTGTTGCTAACAATTCTCGTTTGAAATCCATAGAAATAAGATATACATTGCGCATTTGAAATAACGTATGAAATTAATCGATTGTCGCGAAACGCAATGTATATTTTATTTCTATCGAGAATTGTTAGCAACAACTTATGTAATCGAGGCTCGGGGTGAATTTAATTTTGGTTAGTTATACAGTCAGACAAAATAATATAAAATAGCTATTTATGTAATTGTTTTTGACAGACTGACTGAAAAATCATAATTGTATCAAACATGTGATTCTAGGAAATGAATATATCCTTTAGTGTAATTTTCTTCTAAAAATAGTTTATGCTTTGTTTTCTAAATAATCTGCTTGGAATAAAATGTATAATAAAAATTTCATGACTTGTAAAAACAAAAGCTCACATACCCTAATGAAATTGGTACAAAATTGTAAAAGCTCTTAACAACAGCAAGTGGAGTGGCAGAGGTGCAATCAGCGCGGTCCTTCACTTCCTGTTCCTGTCGTCACGTTCACTTACTGCTGTTCGTTACGGGCCAATGAAAAGTGAACAAAAATAACGTTATGAATAGAACGGAATATTTCTCTGTTAAAGTATGTTCCAGGAAACATAACAGCTACGCCTAAGTAAGAGTACCTACCCGTTTATAAATGTCGTAGTATTTCACCGGCTAAAAATCGCTACAAATCGTGATTTTGTTAATTTAAAAAACACCTGGGGCATCGCTCGCGTGTTGTCGACCCCTCAAATATATAATAACTTCTTTCTTGAAGAACTCCATACCGTAGTCTTTAGAGAATACCTTGGCAGGGAGCTTATTCCCATCCCAAGTGTTCGCGAGAAGAAGTTTCTCTGGAATCGCACTGTACCCATTTAGATTTTAGTGTGAGAATGAACTGCCTGCCGATTGTGAGCAGTACGATGGTAGAATGTGGCCGTAAGCATCATTTCAAACAATTCCCTAGAGACAGGTGGTCTCGATTTGAGACATAAGTTCTCCGCGCTTTTCCTCCACAACGAAACGAGGGATGTTTGCTCGGCCCGTGTAATAAGTGCCTAGTACTATCATCTGCATAGCAATGTATGTTGTTGATGGACAACATGTCATTGATATGCAGTGAAAATAGCGTAGGAGACATCACAGTGCCTTGCCTTGCCAGGACACCAGCATTAATGTTTATGGAACTGCTGTCAACGACGGATCGTCAGCGTCTGCCAGAAAAAAAACTAGCCACCCATTTACGTAAACCTTCGGGCACTCCGTAAGATGGCAATTTTAACAGAAGCCCCGAGTGCCAGACCCAATTGAACACCTTCACTATGTCCAGGCTACATGCTAATGCCTCCCTTTAACCTTTAATGGCTAGTACCCCTTGGTCATTCGTCGTTCATATTAAGAGATTGCGGCAAAGAGACTAGTAGATCGGCTTTCTATTTAGCACTATGGGCCAAGTCACCACCGGTCTTTTTTTAAGTTCCATTACACAAACGACTAGAGAGCACGATTCCCAGAGGGAAAGCTCGCAAGTCGCCCACCTATTTCGCCGATCAATTGGAATTTTGCTCTGGCAGTTGCTTTCTTACTGAACCTCGAGGCAGCATTTAATCTGTGTTTTAACTCGGAAAATTACCGATCCTTATTATTTAGAGCGTGGTCCAAGCCTTTTACGTAGTTAGCTAGAGAATTTTAGCTTTTCTGCACGACTGATTAAACCACGTTAGTTTTTTGACACCGGCAGCTACTCGAGGGTTAGGAATAAAACATTCCATGATGTGTCCGATCATTTCATAAAATAGTCGTATTTCATGATATAGCCAGCTAAATTGACCCAATTCCATAAATACCTAGTGTAATCCGTTTTGTTTGAAGAACACGTTTGTTTTCTTTAAGCACTTAGTACCTACGTAATATTTCTTATATAATCTAAATCTTCTTATTATTAACCATTGAATTTATTAAACTTCTTCTTCTTTCTTGTAAAACTTTATTGTATTTTAATTGTATATTATGACTGTTTGTTGCTAAAATAAAATAAATAAAAAATAAAAATAAAGTAAACTTAAGGGGTCTGATTAACAGATAGTTTGCATTTAAATAAAAAGACAATTGCGAATAATGCAGTGTGGATGTAGTAGACATAACAAACCTAAACTGCAGGGTTGTATCCATATTTCACTACACTTTTATCTTACACTAAATGATCCACGCAGTTTCATTCAATTCCACCCGTTCCGTTCCGTTCCCATTCCAGCGTCTTACCAGCTAGCGTTCCACTGCAAGGACTCTAGGAACGAGTCACATAGGAAAATAACTGCCGATAAGAGGGTTCTGTAGAGTGCTCAAAACTGCCAGTTTCATTCAATTTCACCCGTGGAGAAATCTATTCTTGTGATACCTTTCGATCGGGATACCTAAACCTATTCTTGAGATACCTCTCGATCGGGATACCTAAACCTATTCTTGTGATACCTGTCGATCGGGATACCTAAACCTATTCTTGTAATACCTCTCGATCGGAATTCCTAAACGTATTCTTGTGATATCTCTCGATCGGGATGTGTATTCTTGAGATATCCCTCGATCGGGATACCTAAACCTATTCTTGTAAAACCTCTCGATCGTTATATCTAATCCTGTTGTGCTACCTCTCCATCGGAATACCTAAACGTATTCTTGTGATATAATAAAGAAGAAAAAATATTCCCATGGGAACTCTTGATCATCCTGATGATGATGATAAGAAAAAAACTTCTTAATTTCTCGTAAAATTCTTAATTCTATATTCTTCACTTCACTCTGGTCTTAAATGCTATCCAGGGTCTAATGGGGGAGCCGGCAGGTGGCTACAGGAACACTGATGAAACAACGCAACCTTATTGAGTTTGAGCTCGTTTGAGTTGTCGTGAACTCTGGTCTTATTTGATATATAGTGTCTGTGACAATCGGACTTACACAGTAAACTCCAGTCACGCGTCAGAGCTGACACGTATATTTGTTTGTTATTTTTTTGTAAATTTCTATGATTCAGCTAAAATACGTTATATTTTTTATTGATTTTAATAAAGTCCTTATCGTAGCGGCATAGGTAAAACCAACTCGCCACAGGTGACGTAGCAATATTGGCCAGAACAAATTATTCTCGACAAGTTATTTTTTTTTTTACTACTGCCACTCAAAAAGTACGTCTTCTTCACCTCGTGACTTGTTAAAAAACACACCCCCCTCCATAAGGGTTATAATAAAATTTAAATTTGTAATTAGTTGAAAACTATAACTAGATTGCATTTTAAAACCCACTAGGCAGAAAATAAAATCACATTATTTAAGATTTTAAGGGGTTCGGAACACTGGCTGGAGTATTACAATAATGCCTTTTATTGAAATAAAAAAAATATATTAAAATGGTGGTGGTTTTTCAATCTATGTGCATACATAAAGTAAAAAATTTCTTCAATAAGTTTTTAAAACAAATAATTGCTAAACTCAAATAAACAAATATTTATAATAGTTACTTTTCATCACACAGTCGTAAACAGTGTCATTACGTCCGAAAAGCGGGTAATAAGACTTCAGCCTTCGGCCTTAGGCTTCTAAATAGCCTATCGTTAGTAGTTTTCAACTTACCACCCTAATACACAATGTATTATAGTGTTGTTCTGGTTCTTTCATTGTTTTTATAGGAAGAGAATATCATCTAGCTAAATATAACACAAGTTGTTTAGTTTCTAGTAATTACATTTTAAATTACTTTTTAGCACTGTTTAACACTTTAATAATGTTTGTTTTTATTGTTTACCTACCAATGAATATTAGCAAAGTAATAAAAAATCATCTTGCACCTGTAAATCACTCGCTCCGCTTAGCTCCTAAAAACTAAAGAAAGCTTTGCTTAACTTGGAATTCAACTTGTCTAAATTGCCTTTTTTACACTTATTGTTGTGAATTCTCTTTGATAAACTGACTTGTCAACGAGTGACGTACGACTCGAGTATTTTGTTTTCAGTTCTATGTATTTTAATGGTGAAAAAAGTGACAATAATAATATTACTGAATTTACAAAGTTTGTTTGATTTCTATTTAGAATTCTAATAGTGTAAATTTAGGAATTGTCATCATGGTAAACTTTGTCCAATTTGACCACTTATCCTCAGTACCTGCTTTCCCAGAACCTCTACATCTTCACTAAATCACTCATCACAATCACAAATCACTTTATTGTGAAAACTACTATTAACTAGTTCATTAGCTATCATTAAAATTCTAGTTACAGAATTTGTGATTTCTACATACCGTTATTCATGCTGTTATAGATATAATAAAGGTAATTCTTTTTCAGTACCTGCGAAAATGTTTGCTGAAGCGCGGACTGATGGGTTTTATGCCATAAGGTCTATGTTAAATAGAATACATGGTAGCTACAACACCGTCCTATTAGAAATAGCTACGAAATTTAATTGTACAATTTTCGACTAAGAATTGTCATTATAATAAAATGATATTAGTAGACATTATTGTATTTGTCTAATTTTTTTTTTTTACATTTTGATATATTATGTAAATTGTATGTGTACTAAACTAGTTTTTATGTTTTACTAACAATAAATGGATCATAGTTATCTTTATTATTAAGTATATTATTAGTAAAACTTCGCTTTTTAAACCGATGTCGGGTTAATGACGAAAAATAAGGCGCAACAAAAATTAAATCTAAGTAGATTCAATATCCTTCCTACTAATATTATAAATAACAATAATATATATATAATTAAAAAAATATTATAAATAAAAAAAACTATATATTTATATTATATTTTTACCAAGTGTATCGATCTATCTATACCTAATCCTACTAATATTTAAATGTGAAAGTTTGGATGTTTGTTACTCAATCACGCTTCAATCACTGGACGAGTCGTTATGAAATTTGACATAAATAAAGAAAGGTTACGTCCTGGAATAGGACATAGGCTATACTAATGAAGTTTGCTACTAATGAAGATAGCTGTAGCTATAGCTCGATTATAGTTATTCCCGCGGGAAGTTTTGAATTCTTGGGGATAAAAAGTAGCCTATGTCCTATTTCAGGACCTAACTTATATGTGAAGCATGATTGAGTACAAACATCCAAACTTTCACATTTAAATATTAGTAGGATTAGGTATAGATAGATCGATACACTTGGTAAAAATATAATATAAATATATAGTTAACGGAAGGTCAAACATACTTCACATATAACCGCAATTTGTAAATAATTAGTTTTGTAACATGAATAAGGTTTTATTAATACAGGAATTATAGATATAATCAAAAGAAAAAAGTATAATTTCGATTTATAATGCTAAGTCTAACTAAGCCTGCTTTAACTAAGTCCTTATTTTTAGAAAACTAAATTCAACGTGTTTGTTGAAAACATATCAAAACTAATAGATTCCATTACATATAAACTTTTAACAAAATTTTAAAACTAATATAAGTATTTGCTGTCCTTCAAGTGTGTTGAAAAAAGTTGTATGACACTCGTATGCTCTGCTCAATACATAATCGGCTGAATGACGAACTCGCCTTCGGCTCAGGCTGCAACCTATACCCTCGCATGTGATGAGCAGCCTAGCTTACTTGTATGATAACGTACTATTATTTTACTATATATATATCTACTTTTGTTACACATACGACACGTACACAGATTTATCATTCTAAATTAGCAACTCCATTTGATATTAATGCAGAGTTACAAGGCCACAAAAACTATTATAGTATTAAAGAGCAGATTAGGTGTACTGTAAAATAAACTGATTGACAACTAAAGTGGAACGGAGTCTGCCTGCTATAAATATCATGGGTTCGATTCTCGTAGGTGCCCCTAATGTCGAAATTCGTACATCAAGATAAGAGTGATTGAAAAATCTAAATTAATTTTTACTGAACGTTTAATAATAAAATATCTTAAGTAATGTTTGAGTTTGGTAGATTTAAGTGTTAACGAAATAAAATTTATTTTTCAAATACTTTCAGGCATAAATTACCAGATTTTAACTATTTAATTTAGTTAACTAGATCCTATTAAAATATATAATACACATATTTCATAACTGTGATAGCAACTGAATAAAAAGGAAATGACATACACAAGAAACTACCTAGTAAAATATGGAGTTAAGTTGTGTGTTAGTAGTATGAGTTTTAAGGTTCGTTAGACTACATATTGTTTTCAAAGTTATTTCATCATTGTCCAACTTCCTGTAGGTCGTTGCTGAAAGAGTCGTTCGGCAGTCTCGGAAAATGCTAACTGAGAACCGTTTGGGGCGAATGAACTGTAGTGTGGACGCTTGCAACAATAACAACAGAAAGACGATAGTTAAACTAACCTAGAATGCTTTTGTGGTAAACGGAACAAAAGTTATAGGGCTAGTATTGGAAAGTAAAAGAGGTCTTTTCTTAATTTTGTGTAAAATTTTGAACAACTTTTATTTGATTTAATTATCAGACAAACGTCTTGTTATCTTTATTTTCAAGCAATTTTAAGATTACCAAACGATTTAAGGTTTGATTTTATATTTGACAACGATTTCTATGTACTGCTATTTGATCATTTAAAATTATTTTAACTAAAGGGTATAAATTGCTTTACCACTCGCAGTCACAGATAACATAATACCGCAGTATTGCAATTACTGTATGAGTGAACCCGCAAACTACATTCATCAAGTTAACTACAGGTAACTTAAAACAAATCCGTTAAAACGGTAAAACGTTTTCCTATAGACTGAGATACGCAAAGGAAGACATATTGTCAAAGTGTAGGGTCGCACATTTGGTAAGAAAATAGGCCGTTCGAAGGGTTAACGAGACCGTTTGTCAGCCGCAGCGCGATAACGCGCTCGGTGCGAGACAGCTTTGAGCTTTGTGAGACTAACCAGAGCTTCGGTTACGTAATTCTAAAGTAAGACTCCGTTCATACAATGCGGTTGACCGTAACGTTTATCACCTTCGACGTAATACCTTTAATCTCGGTATCTTAAATATAAACATTTCGCTACTCAAAACGCGATATCATGTATCGCTATTATACCACAGTCGCAAAAACTATATTCATCCTTAAAAAACCAGTGAATTACTCAACGAATAGAAATTTCATTTAATTAAAAATTATTTAATTAAATGTGTAAATTTTATACAAACTTTGGCTATTTAATAATGTAGGAGTAAAATTTAACTTTTACCGACATTCCTATTCAGTTTGACTTTAAGGGTTCCATAATCAAACAAGGAAATCATATAGTTCGATACCTGCTTCAATTGAAAGCCCTTAAATAGGTTAGTGTTTGATTATAAGGCAGTAAAACTGTAATGTGAATAGGAAAAAAAATATTGTCACATGAAAAAACGTATATCAAGTCGGCAAAAATGTATATAGGACGTATTGAAACCGTTTCCCAAATACAATGAAATTCTAATCTAATCTCATGACAATTTACAACTATTAAGGATAGGAGAAAACACGCGTACGCTCAAGGTTGTTTCAAAAGGTACTAATCTAAAATAAAAGTAAAGGAAATCAGATAATAAAGTAGGGTAAAAACCCTCCCTCCATCCACCCCGCCACACCACTTGGTACCTGTGTGCCTCCTGTGCTGTTCTGTGCCAGGAGCGCTTGCGTCACATATTATCCTGTTGACTGATAGATCACCGCTGTCGCCGGGTTTTTAGCTCGTAGAACGTATGTTGAACGAATTGAAATCGAATCGAACGTATCGAATTGAAAATGATAGCTAATTACTGAAAAAACTGTGTGGTTTCCAGGTAACTTTTTGTTGACATAACGTTTTTTCTATTCACATTAGGTATTAGCTGCAATAGAGAGAACTTATGAGCTAGGTAAGCTCTAGTCTAGTTTTCGGTTTCTCTAACTTTTTATATCTTGAGGCACGAGTATTCTCGACCAGGATTTCTTGGCTTTTGAAATTTATAAAAAATCACAATATTATTTTCAAATTAAAGCTCTATAACAAATTAGACTGATATATGAGATTAATTAAATTAAATTTTTATGAATCATAAATTGCACTTATTAACAAACAAATCAACAACAAGCAATAAATTAAACAAACTACACCCGGCTGGTCTATATAAAAAGTAAAGAGTAGGGAACTACTAACTTTTTTTATAATAATTGGGTGCCTGCCATTTCTTAAATGTACTTCAATTAAATAAAAAAAAAATAGTAAAATTAAATCAACCAAATTACTAGTAATTATTAGACACAAGTTACTATGAAAACTTGTTTAATAAATCATTTTGCTCCCAAATTGAACAAAAAATGCTCATTATATTTATAAACTATTATGTTAATAACATCACAGTATTCGATCAAACAAATCCATATGGTAATAGTAATCCATCCGAGTTTTTTTTCCGCCTCGAATAAAGACAAAATTCTCGACAGAAACCATGGTTAGGTCCTTCGATCAAGGTACTTGCTAAAGTGCTAGAACACTGGGGACGTTTTAAGCATTGTTCAAGGCACATGTATAGGTAATTACACCATCAACAAAATATGTACTAATATTTTGGGACAAAATAATGGGTTAGCACCTTTAATGCGTGCAAAGCAGGGACAAGAAAAAATATTTTTATTACACTTTGTGAGAAATAGATATGTAGGTATACAATAAATTGGGTTTTTTTTCGGTCTCAAACCACCTATAACAAACAACAATGAAGTCCACTTTATGCTTTGTCAGCCCTTAATATAATTATTTAGCCCGATTTCTATCCCCAAAACCGTGTATAGTCTAACTAATGCCTGAAAGAAAATTGTGTACAAACGTGTCAAAAATTTAAATAAAACTTTGTAAAAACTAAACGCACTTAAGTGGGCCACACACTGCGTCTGAACGTCAGAGTACCTGTCTCTTTTCCTCTTACATGAATCGTATCCAATCTCGGGAATTTCCATGAAGATGCAACTATGATTTTGTTTTGGTCTTACATGAACAATATAAGGTTGTAAATACTTTAAAATGAATCTATTTAGCAAGTAAACATACATTAAATACTTCACAGAAACAAATTGTTTTATAATTTTATTTAAGATTTTAGCCCTATTTTAAATTGATTGCACAAATCTAGCCGTTTCCTAAAATCTATTTAGCCCGAAAACCATATACCGAGATGGCAACAGTGCTTTAGTAACGGTCACGGAACCCTACACTGAGCATGACTAGACATGGTTTTGGTTATATAAATAAATAATAATAAATATCTTTGGACATTACACACAGCGCCGTCTAGCCCCAAAGTAAGCAAAGCTTGTGTTATGGGTACCAGACAACGAACATAAATACATATATATTACTTTTTTTTTGTAAATACATACACATCATACATAAGTACACCCAGACTCAAGACAAACACAAATGTTTAACACATAAATGTTTGTCCAGTGCGGGAATCGAACCCACACCCTCTGCACGGCAGTCCATCACACTACCAACTAGGCTAATAATTAAATATTAAAATAATCTCAAGTTCAATTTTAATGGCCACGTGCGAGTTGGACTCGTTGATGTTGACAGTTGATTGAAAGGTAAATTGCGGTTTACGATTTATGACGTATTAAAAAAAAACTGCTTACTAGATCTCGTTCAAACCAATTTTCGGTGGAAGTTTGCATGGTAATCTACAGCATATATTTTTTTTAGTTTTATCATTCTCTTATTTTAGAAGTTACACACATTCTACCACTTTGGAAGTGTCTCTCTCGCAAACTATTCAGTTTAGAAAAAATGATATTAGAAACCTCAATATCATTTTTGAAGACCAATCCATAGATACCCTACACGTATGGGTTTGATGAAAATTTGTTTTTGACTTTTAGTTCTAAGTATGGGGAACCCCAAAAATTTATTGTTTTTTTTCTATTTTTATGTGAAAATCTTAATGCGGTTCACAGAATACATCTACTTACCAAGTTTCAACAGTATAATTTTTATAGTTATAAACTATAGTTCTTATAGTTTCGGAAAAAAGTGGCTGTGACATACAGACAGGACGGACAGACAGACATGACGAATCTATAAGGGTTCCGTTTTTTGTCATTTGGCTACGGAAACCTAAAAATCTTGATCTTGAGATTAGCGTGTTCAAACTTGCAAATTCACCAGCTGTGTATATTTATATGTATAGGAATATTTCTTTTCCAACCGCAAAGCTGTTTGAAACTTCATACATACTTGATGATATTCACGTCATAGACATACCCAAAGTAAGTTCATCTAGTTAATACCATGACAGAAGAAAATTACAGTATGGAAATGAACAGACATGTGGAATGCGCAACGCTTTGAGATATACGAATATAGGTGTGCGTGTTTCTACCAAGTAAAATACAGCAGGCGTCCGAAGGATATGTGACTCTATATTTCCGGTAAGTTTCACAAATGGGAAAATGAAAGCAACTGCTCTTGTGAGGCGAAGGATATATTTCATTGTTAGAAAAAAATAAGGATTCTGATCGGTTTATATACCTGTTTTTGGTCGCGGCTCCGCCCGCTTGTCAGCGTGGGATTCCAACAGCAACTACTTGATTATAGTAAAGTTTGCTATAGTAATATATATATCTATAGCTATAGTTCATCCACGTGGAATTAGGTAAAAGTTATTTCCGGGATAAAAGTAGCCTATATCCTTCTCCGTATCTTCAACTATTTCTGTGTTTAATTTCATCTCAATTGGATGCCCCGTTAAAACGTGGAGAAAACAAACTAAGTGAGAATATTTGCTATTTATTGTTCGCCCACGTGGGTTAAGGTTAAAGTTATTACTGCGGGAAGTATCCTATGTCCTTCTCTGTCTCCATCTGTCTCTAATTCGATGCTCTATTGTGCCCTGAAGGACAAACAATCAAACTCAGTTTCACATTTATAATATTAGTATGGATGCATGTACAAAATATTAAAATTAGTGATTTAACTTACTTCTATGACATAATAGAAACTAAAAATTTTAATTCGATCATAGACATAGAGAACTGGACCCTGCATTTCCTAGCCATTTTTGGTATGAAAGCCAGTTCTCGTAGGTATCTTTGGCAAAAGGCCGTTACTTGTTGTTTAAAACAACTTAAATAATGATTAAGCTTCTATTGTTGGAATTTGTATCAAGGCAACTGGGATATACATGACACCCTTTTCACACTCGGTTTTCTAAGATCTACGGCGCGTAGTCCGTGCTCTTTACTAGCCAGGTTTGCAAGATACGTTATTCCACGGTCTTTACACGCCTATTCTACGTAGATACCTTTGACTCTGAGGCGAGATGGATCGATTCCCTCTTTATTGGGGTCATTGTGCTAGGCCCCAATGCCTGTAACCCATAGGGATTCATTTATGTATTATATATATATATATATAAGTGTGACGGCGCCATCAGTTGTGAGCTGAAAACGTTCGTACGTCTTGATTCTTCAATCAAGTTTTAATTATCATTTCTTTTAGGGTACGAGAGAAAAATCGATTTTCAAACCCTCAGTCCTGCTCTGATTCTTATAGTAGTAGCACTCTCAGTTAATACAATATCGTTAAAGAAGAGATATCTGTATATACTGCGTGGTGGTTTATTTTATATAATTTGTTAATAATAGTATATAAATATCTATTGAACCATTTACTTTCTATAATATAACGGTTGCCCCTATTTTGGAGGTATCTGCCCTTGATATATACCTAAGCCTGAAAGCGTATCTTACGAGAACTGACTGAATAGTTGAGTTCGTAGATAGATGCACCTTGTATCTACTCATATAAGTGAAAAAAGGAAGTAAAAGAAAACTAGGTATCAAATGAAAAAACTACTTAACTTTTATATTATCCAAAGCAAGAAATAAAAATTTACTATAGAAACTTTGAATATTCTCTTAAGTAACTGCTTTGGGACAGTCAGTCGAGGTCGGATTTTTCTGGCCCAAAACCCTAAAAATAAAAGAAACTCTTACTCTCAAACAACCTCCTTTTAGCTTTTTAAATTACAGCTAATTAAATCAACACGAAATATAAACAAATAGAACAATCTCAAAATTCCAAGATAAAGAAAAGATATCACACAAATCAGCGATCGGCTGGAATCTTGTCAGCCTAAAGAAATTCCTTAATTACTATTTTACCTTAATTTAGGTAACACAGTGAATTATTCACCGGTGAAAATTGACAAGTTAGTTTATTAGGGTTACAAATATTTTGTAGAATGAAGCAACAACAATAATGTTAAAGTAAGATCTAGAATACTTAGCTCGTTTACTTTCGCAGAACACTACACTAATTTTATTATTTTACTAACAAGTTTGGCTAACATAGTATAAATTTTTTATCGTAAAGTAAGAGATTTAACTCCAGTAGTTTAAACAAAATATATTTATCTAAATAAGTATATAATTATAAAAAAAAGGCCACGGGTGTGTCCTATTACCGCTTAAAATTTATTAGCCCCGAAATCGAAGGACTCTTGCCACCACCACAGTTTCTTCATCCCAAGGTCCCTTATTGGCAGGGCGACGTAAAAGGTTTATCCTTCAAAATTATTAACTCCCATCAATTTACATTATTTGTGCTAAAATTGTAATGCTGCAATACAAAGATTAGTGTTAAGTGTAGAGGGGAGCCAATTAACCATTGTTTACTAATTTCTATCTTAATTCTTAGAAGGATAGACCGAAAATAGCGCGCTTGTTTGTGGTGGGTCACAAAACACGCGGTTGATTGTTTTATTTAGTTTTCTTGACATTTGATTCGCATTAATTTTTTATTTCATTGTGACACCCTAATTATTTCCTAGGAAACTAATGAGGCAGTTTTAAATTTTGTCATTACGCTTCTACTTAAGAATATTTATTACTGTCTATTGAGTTAATATTTTCTAAAGCTTTTCTTTAGATAAAATGTCTTTCTGCCGCACTAGGAGTAGCTTAATGATTACTTAAATGCTTCTTTAGTAAAAACTTAAGAAAATCGACACTCAGACAGAGAACATTTAGTAACCTTAATGTATGCTTACATTTAAGTGTCCAATGGGACCAAACTTAACTGACTAATGAACCGACAAACAATAGAGCAACGACCGTCCCTTCGGTTGAGCTCCCCGGATACAAAAGCCCGAACAGCGGGCGGGAGGGGCTGCAAGTAGACGAACACTCTAAGAATAACGCCTTCCTAACAGTTTAATTAAAAAAACTACTATCTACTATCGGTACGTATTTTTAGGATGTTACGAACGAAAACATAATATCTATTTTCTTGGCACAAGATATAAGTTTGAGTCCATTACATAAAACAAAATCTTAATCATATGGTTAGTTAGTAAATATAGGTTTTAGTATTTAAAATCTGTCTTAAATGTAACCAAATGTGATACATATATATATATATATGTGACAAATATAAAAGTAAATTATATTTTTAATGAGAAATCGATGACATTTTCGATGAGTAATCGGTGTTACAATGCATCGGTACCCACACTACTCTTTTCATTAGTTACCGACTACCCTTATTTTGACTCTGAGCGTGGACCATACTTAACCAAGTATGCATTAACTAATCATTCATTACCTCTAAGTTAGTAAAGCTTTCTGATTTCGGCCGTTAGCAGATGAAACGACTATGAAATGTTTTTATAACTTTTTGTTGCGTGTGTTATTTCGAAAAGTTTTTTTTAAGTAGACGCAAATTATAAGCATCATCATGCGACCATCACAGTGTGATGAATACTTTAAAAAAAAGGCGCGGCAGTCACCAATATACACATTTCTAGCTGCGCTTTTTGAAAAAAAGTGTTATTTTTCAGTGGGCGGCGTGTAAACAAATACATTTATAAAAAGTTTTTTTAGTTTAGCTATAAAAATGTCCACTTCAGATAGTGAAATGGAATGGAATGTACACACCTGTTAATATTACGGATAGAGCTATTATAGCAAGTAATAATCTGATTCTCGTTAAGTTTAGGCATTATATGATATATCCAACGAAGCTTTTTATAAGTGGTGGGAATCTAGTAATGTGCTAAAAACATCATTATCGTTTTAGTGGCTTATTATGATGAATATGCTAATAAACTTATACCATGTAGGTCCCGTTACTCAATTTTACGTAGCATGTTTACGCTCACGAACCTATTGACCTCAAGCCACATCACTTCAGACCACCTGAGCATCCCGGGATCAAGAGGAACAGACAAGAGGGCTGGATCATAGCTACTTTGGCTGCATGTGAGTACCTGCTTATATTGCTAAACTAAGTAACAACGATTTTTAATCTTTAATCCGAAAGAACCAGCACCGCGCTGGTCGCCTTCAGCTATCGAATTTTCGAGTTTTTTTAAAAAAACACACGATCATTCAAAAAAAAAAAATAGTGATACCAGGTACTACTTATAACAACTCCATATCAAAATAACTTACAGAAATTGATAATGTTACCGAATGTTTTGTTCAATCTAAAAACGTGAATAAGTATTATGTTTTTCCCAGTTTTCAGTATCAGTTGTCCTCACATAATTTTCGCTTATATTTTTGGAATATAATTATCATATCTATTTCCTTCTTTGATGATCTTTAATATATAAAGTAATTTCCTTACGTCAGTCCTCAAAGGACTTGCTCTTTTGATATTTAAATACGAGTTTATGAATTCATTTCAACAGCTTGTTCTTAGCGAAGATGATAATTTGAAATTATGGTTTATTTTTGTGCATAAAAATAAATTTAAACATTTCTTGTTGCTAATTGAAATCTATTCTTTTTTAAGAAAGACACCAAAATTTAATTTTTTTTATATTTTTCATTTCATGTAGGTTGATATTTCTTTTTAATTTTAATTTACAGCTGACGGCCGAAAAGGCACAATGTTAGTGCACTGCACTACCGAATCGAAGGTATAACAAAATTCATAGCAATAGGAATCAGGTTATAGTTATTCCTGCGGAAACATTTGAGTTTTCGGTAGCCATGTGTAAATTCAGGGTATAATCTATCTTCATTATAATATCCAACTAAATCAGTTCAGTTGTTGTGGCGTAAACGTGTAACAAACATACTTAATTACAAAGTTATCTATTTATAAATTTAAAATTAAATTCAAAGCTTATAAATATTATAAAAATCTAAGCAACTGGCAGCACTTTGGGTTTACGTGATAATTAAGAGATATTAATAAATTAAAAAGTCAAAAATAAAATAACATGACATTATATAGATGTGAGCGACAGTAAATAAGAATCCTGACCTGTTATCGATTTAGTTTAAAGTTTATTAATCTATCAAATAAACAATTTTTTTTAAAAAAAACTCAAACCGACTTCAAATCCACTAAAAAGTAAAAAATAAGTCCTTAAAGCTGACTGTAAATCTGCTTTAGGGGCTTGTTTTTTAATTTTAAGTGTATTTGATGTTGGTTTGTTTTTTTAAAAAAATGTTTTTATTCATTTTTAGTTGCCCTATTAGATAAACAAATTTAATTTTTCAGTTAGTTATTAAAGTCACAATATATTAGTTAAGCGGACGAATAATAAGAAAGAAAGGATAGGAATCTATAAGGGTTCGGTTTTAATCACGAATCTACGGAATCCTAAAATACATGAAAAAACTATAAGCGTTCAAATTTGTCTGCATAAGTATATTCATACCTACCGCTTAAGGACCGACAGACAGATATGTCAAACTGTGTAATGGCTAACATTTTTCATCCTAAAATTGACAAATGAAATAAAGGATGGACATGACGAAATCCGTTTTTGCCACGTTACTAAGAAAACCATTATATTTGGCAAATAGATGGACGCATAGATATGACGAAGTTATAGATGGAACCCTAAAAATAAAACATCAAAATCAGTTTTTTTGCAATTTCTACCTACCTACCATGCATTTTAGTAAAATGCTGTCGTTTTAAGAGTTCCGTACTACATAGGGAAAAAAGGAACCCTTACGTTATCACTTTGTTGTCCGTCTGTCTGTCTCAAGCCCCTTTTTCTAAGGAACGCGTAAAGGTATCACGTTGAAAGTAACAAATACTAGAGTCTACGGTCTCTTGAAGCTGTTAAAAAAATAAGCTTCTAAGTCAATGTGAATGTGAAGCTCTTGAAGCTGTTAAAAAAATAAGCTTCTATGTCATTTTTATCGCATGACACAAATAAATCAAAACTCAGGGTACTTCCCGATGACCTAGAATACTTGAGCCCATGATGGAAGAGCTATCTACATATAATAAGTTTGTATGGAACCCTCGGTGTGCGAGCCAGACTCGTACTTGGCTGGTTTTTTTTTAAAAAAAATTGTAAGGTGTTAATGACACAACGAAAGCGCGCGCACAGCGAGATAAAATCGCATGTGGATTTCTGTGGTCTGCTATATATTAGTTGCGGTTTGTTTCCGCACGGAATTTTTGCACACTATGCACTTAAGTATATTTAACCCCACGCAGTTAGCAAACACATCTGCAGGTTTCTAAAATAGAAAGGCAGTGAAGAAATGTTGTCACTACGCGTTTTGCTGGTAAAGGTTTTTCTTGTTTTACTGATAGATCAAATGTAAAACGCGCACCAAATCTGATACGTTACGATTTTGAATACGCACCGCGCCGCAGTGCACCCAGCCTTAGAATGTTGAGTTGTCAACTAGAGTGCGCGTCATATAAGTTTGCACGTATTAAAATGCGGAGCGATAATTATATCGTATATTCTTTTGTTAATGTCATTTACAGTGGTGCCTCCGCTCGTGTTAAATATCAAAATGATACAACTTTAACACATTTTTTCACCTAACTCTGTTTTTCTCAGACCTAAAAGTTGACTTAGGGGCTTAAATTGAATAGGGGAGGTCCTATACAAGACTTGTTAATTTGTATTCGTACGCGACAAGACTGCACGCCGTAATCATAAAGTTAGCTAGAACGTGTAGTATTTACTGGTATTAAAAACTCACTTAGATAAAGTTGTTAAACACCTCCCTACCAATGTAGAATTTGTAGTTTCAATTGTTGCTGGTTACAACTAGCGTAACAATATTATTCAGTTTCAATCTTTTTTTTTTTTCGGTAATTCATTCATTAATCGATTGCTTGAATTCGTAATGTTCCTGAAAACTGAATGCTTAAAGCTAACACAAAAGCATTCAAAAGCGCTTGTAGCCTTTTTTGATTTTCAGGCTAAGTTTAAAAATTTGCGCTTAGTTTATGTGTCATTAAGAGCGAATTGTATGGTGTAACGTCATGTTCAGCGGTCGTCGTAGGCTATGTACGCTTGCAACTGACGAATGTTTCGGGTTTTGGATGAAGTCAATGTATTTATACCACTTAGCATAAATGTACCGAGTTGCTTCTACATATTTTACACAAAAACTGTCACTTTTCTTTTTAAATTTAGATAGATAGACCCTTTTTCAGTTTATATGTAGATGTTCTTGCTAAGTTCAAGATTCTTCTTTGCCAGAAGCTGCTGAGACTCACATTTGACAATAACCCGCTGTCGCTCTGCGGCTGACAAATGTGCTCGTTAACCCTCCGAACGAGCAATTTTGATGCCAAACGTGCGACCTTTAGACATTGACAATGCGACTTCCAATACTCATCTCACTTTCTATGCAAATACAATATTTTAGTCGACGGATCTGGAGCATGGATAAAGGTGATTCATATTAATTTTTTTCTACAAATGTTTCTACTTTAAGACGTTATTGTTGGTTAATTGTATTTCAACATTTGTCACAAAAATAACATAATTATTATAAAACGAAAGAATAGGGAATAATAAAACTGAAATATTTTTTTCTCTGTTCACCAATCAGACGAATACTTCAGTTGCTTAAGTGTTTAAGTCAGCAGTAAGTACTGTGCAATTTCAGAGGGACTTTCTTCCGCGAACGCTTGAGTTGTGTAATGAGCTCCCTGCCAAGGTTTTCTCTAAAGAATACAATGGAGTTTTTATAAAAGAAGTTACTAGATTTTTAATGGGTTGGCAACTCGCGGGTGATACCAGGTTGTAAAAGTGCATAGGCTGCAGTGAACGCTTACCATCAGCCGAACCGAGGCTTGTTTGCCACTTTAGTTGTGTTAAAATTAATTAAAGAACAAATCACGACTGTGACAGGTCTTAGTGGCTTTAAAAGGTCTTAAATAATTTAAATTTTAAGAAGTTAAATGGTATTCTTTAGACAACTGGCTTTTTTCGGTTTTACTTGGAAACAAATGTAATCTGGTTTAATTCGAAACATAGTTTATCTACATATTTATTTGATTCGGACTTACTACGATTGCATTTATTGAGATACCAATATTACATCTTCATCAAAAAATGGTGGTGTGGTGAGGGTCAGTATTATGTGGTGAGGGTCAGTATTGTGCGGTGAGGGTCAGTATTGTGTGGTGAGGGTCAGTATTGTGTGGTGAGGGTCAGTATTTTCTCATTACTCTCGTTTGTCGTCGTTGCAGTCTTGTTCGGGCTCTTCACTCTAATTGGGTTCACTATGCTATTGTGCAGTCTCAGTAAGTCGTCAGTCATTACCTAGGTGCACTCATTTTTAGGTTGTATATGTTTTTTGCACAATCTAACCACTGGATTCCACACACTTGATAATTTAAACCCGTTTTTGCGATTTAAATTTTTATATTCGTCAATTTCTATTGCTTCTCATACCAATTTTGGTTTATATCGGCTTTCTGTCAAAAGGATTTTGGGTTGGTGTAATTCTATCCAATGGCCTAGCCATTCTCTCTATTCTTCAATATATTCTTCAGACTATAGCAAATTTTCCGCAATTGCCGACTTTTGAGTATCACAATTTTTGACTGCGCGAATGCTCATTTACCCGACACTGTATAGGTGGGTAGTTCTTTTCGTTTATTCGATGCAATGATAGTGTATGAATAAAACATCATTGGTTCTATGTTACATAACCACAACTGCAGCAAAAAATATGCTCAAAACATATAGATATAATAATTAAAACTATGTCCCGTTTTTTTCGCAAATAAGGTTAGCCGTTGTGATGTAGATGAGTTGTAAGTTTGATAAATAAAACAAACGTAGTAGTGTAGACGCTGTTTTGCTTTAGTAGTTAGTTTCTTTAGATTTTAAAACTTTAATGTCTTTAAAAGTTGTTAACTACAGAAAATTTACTTTTATTGAGATTTCTTAAGAAATGTTCCTTACACTTAATTTCCTAGAAAACCCCAATTCCCTGGTGAGTATAAGTATAAAATATAAAAATAAGGAAAATACAAACCAAAACAAACAACTTAATGTCCTCGACTCTCTAAAAAAACCCTGCTTAAATATAAATTAAGTTTGTCGTGGAAAGCGCTTGTAAAGCTCCAGTCGTTTCTGAAAGTTCGTGGATGTTGAAACAACCTTGATTAAGATTCAGGGAGTGAAACGTTGAGTCCGAAGAAAATCAATCGAACCCTTCGAAAAATTTGTGATTACCGTATCTTATTAAAGCATACTAATCGTCTTTTTGCTACTTGCTATTATTTCACTAACTACTTTTCTGACGCTCGCTAATAGAAAGAACCGGCCAAGTGCGAGTCGGACTCGTGCACTGAGGTTTTCGTATCACCACAGAATTCACGAGTCCGACTCGAATTTGACGGCTTCTATTATTTGTTTGTTTTACTATAGAGATAACACTATAATCGGTTAAAATTGAAAGCTTCTATGTATTACCGTTTTCTAGTATGGAGGACCTCCTAATTTTTTTATATCGAGCAAAAGAGCAAAAATCCGTACCATCCTTTTCTCGAAACCAATCGGGTCCCTGTAACTTCGCTGCGGAAAAAAAACAAGCCTAAATTTTTAGTCACCACGAGAGCATTACATAGCTAGATATATTTTCAAATTATATTAAATTTGAACCACTAATCTAAGAATAATTGAAACATTGTAAATTTTGTCACGGACTGACTCAACGATCATCAAATTTCTAAGATACTTCTAGCAGACCCACAAATTTTGAACACAGTTATTGTTTAGCCTATAAAGCAAGGAATAACTCTGACATACCGAATTTTTGTCTAGTTTTTTAGATTTCAGTTTGAATAATTAACTTTCTAATCTGGCGAACGCAGTCATTCATGATGCTTGACACACTCACGAGTTTGTTCGCGGTTTTCGTCTAAAATTTCGTTTTTTTGTTTGTATGTTGTTTGGATACATAATTTTAGAGTGTATATTATATACGCGTTGTACCCAGGAACCTACTGAAACCCATTATAAGTAGGTAAGTATCTACATTGTATTGCGGTTTTCGTCTATCTATAATTTCGATTGATATTATTGGCTTGATGATTGAAAGGCTTACTAATTTGTTTACTGATATTATTTACTAGCGATTAAGATTTTAATTAAAAAATAATATCTAAAATAACTAAAATTACCTAAATTTTAGTGTATTTTACACGGTATACTTTAACTTCTTAAATTCATTGTATGTAGGTACCTTACCTATCGTATTCTTTTGCACTTAAATCAAGCTCTTGCGTACAAGTACAAAAGTGGTACAAGTACAACAAAAAACAACATTCGTATACACGAAATATTGACGTAAATCTTGGCCTAGTTAACGATTCTATCTGTAAAAGACCTACAAGGAAGAACCTAAGGTTGGACCATAAAACTACATACATAATTGAAAAAATATATATTAAATAAATTTAATAATGATCATGTTTAACTGGCAAAATGGTTTCATCCAAACCTGAAATATTGAAAGAGATCGAGAACTTCTATAGACATTTGTTTACCTCAACTAGTGATCCTGTCAACGACACGGCCAAGGGACCTGAGCCAAATTAACTTGACACTATACCGAAGAAATCCCGGACGTCAGCTTCTATTAGATTAGAATGGCATTGAAACAGCTTCAGAACAATAAGGCGGCGTGCCATGTCGGAATTACGTCAGAGCTTCTAAAAGCGGGTGGAACACAGATACTTAAAGTCCTTCAGAGGCTCTTTTATTCTGTTATCCTTAAAGGCACTACACCAGAAACTTTAAGCAGAAGCGCGGTCATACTTTTCTTCAATCAAGAGCCATTTCGTGCCATGTCTATATAAGCTGTTTTCTAGGGTCATTACGAATCATCTCGAACGCAAGTTTCACGAATTTCAGCCCCCCGAACAAGCCGGTTTCCAAAAATGCTTTAGTACCATGGACCACATACATACTTTGCGCCAGATTATACAGAAGACAGAGAAATATAGTCAGGCCCTGCCTGCCCTGTACGCGACCATTTCGGTTCTAAAGTGTGAGAATGAATTACCTGCCGATGGCGAGCGGTGCGATGGTAGAAGTAGCCGTGGGAATCATTTCAAACAATTCGTCAGAAAACATCCCATTGTACTAGCGGTAGAACACACACAGGGAGGCAAAGTCTCTCCTCATACTTAAGGGTTCGATACGGCAAGTGAGTTTGGGATCGTCGACAATTCTAACAGCCCGTCCTTGAACTGAGTCAAAAGGTCCAAGCTGGTATCCGGGTGCACCTGCCCAGAGATGACAGCAGTACTCCATATGGGGCCGAACTTGCGACTTGTAAAGCAGCAACCTCTGCCCCGACGTGAAGTACTGCTGCGCTCTGTTGAGTACACCTAGTTTTTTGGACGTCAGCTTCACCTTATCTTGTAAATGATCTCGGAACTGAACATCGCTGGAGATGTCAACACCAAGGATCCCAATGCTCTTGGAGATGGAGAGGGGAGTGTTCTGGAATTGTGGGACTACAGTGAAGGGGGTTTTCTTAGCGGTGAACGCGCAGACTTGTGTCTCTGTAGGGTTGAATCGGACCAAGTTTACCCGTCCCCAGTCAGAGACCTTGGACAGTGTGGTCTCGATTTGAGACACAAGTTCTCCGCGGTTTTCCTCCACAACGGAACGAGAGATGTTTGCGCGACTCGTGTAATTGGCGTCTCCAGTACTGTCATCTGCATAGCAATGCATGTTTTTTATGTCCAGCATGTCATTGATATGCAGTAGAAACAGCGTAAGAGACAGCATAGAGCCTTGCGGGACACTAGCATTAATGTCCATGTTATCAGAGCAACTACCGTCAAAGTAAAGCCATATTGACGATCACTGACCAGGTCGTGTTCTTCTAGGTATCTTAGAAGCTGTGTGTTGATCACACGCTCCATCACCTTGGAGAGGAGAGAGGTAATAGCGATAGGCCAGTAATTCTATGGATCTGATCTATCGCCCTTTTTGGGCACCGGGTGCACATTCGCGGTCTTCGATGAAGACGGAAATTGCCTAGTGTGGTAGGAAAGCGCGAAGAGGCGCGTGAGTACAGGACGTAACTCAGGAGCACACTGCTTAAGCACCACTGCTGGTATACCGTCTGGCCCACTCGACTTATGAACGTCTAGAGAAAGCAACGCCCGCCGGACCTCCCGCTGTGTTTTGGAGATTTCCGGCATGGTCTTACTGCACCACGGTATAGTAGGTAGTACAGCGCCTTCGTCGTTCATATTCGAGTTTGAGGCAAAGAGACTGCCCAATAGATCGGCTTTCTCTTTAGCACTATGGGCCAAGTCACCATCGGTCTCCCGCAGTGTTGGTAACGACGACTGGCAAAAGTCCTTTTAGCAAGCGACTAGAAAGCAAGACTCCCAGAGGGATAGCTCGCAAGTCACCCACCTATTTTGCCGATGAATTGGAATTTTGCTCTGGCAGTTGCTTTCTTACTGAACCTCGAGGCAGCATTTAATTTGCGTTTTACCTCAGAAATATTCGGATTCTTATTATTACGAGACGTGGTCCAAGCCTCATATGCAGTTTGCTTAAGAATTTAGCTTCTCTACAAGACCTATTAAACCACGGTCGTTTTTTGACGCCGGCAGCTACTCCCGGGTTAGGAATATAACATTCCATACCAGCGAGGATT
This sequence comes from Apoda limacodes, assembly GCA_946406115.1. Lineage (NCBI taxonomy): Eukaryota > Metazoa > Arthropoda > Insecta > Lepidoptera > Limacodidae > Apoda > Apoda limacodes. Next base: position 34,467,072 of record OX291542.1, on the reverse strand, counting down.
GTGTCAGTGACTGCGGCTGCGCAGACGTCAGGATCTTCTGAGTTAAATCAGATCTGCCTCCACGGGTACGATGCATAAAATTCTCGCAATCCATCCCAGTCTGTCGATTTATAGTGCCACACACGATGCCAATTAGTTGGCCCAGATGGATCGGGTTGTGTGCATGACACTTGAGTCCGAACGAGACAGTGGTCCGAGGAGCCTAAAGGCGCATCCACTGAGACGGAATATGCCGGACGTGTAGTCAGCAGAAGGTCCAGTAAGGAGCTTATATGGTCCTCTATATGGTATTCTCGTAGGAGAAAGTACCAGCTGAGAGAATCCAAAGGTCAGAGCAAATTCATGAGCAGATATCCCAGCATAGTTATTAGTTCGAGAACTAAGCCACTCACGTTGGTGGGCGTTAAAGTCTCCCAAAATAACTAGTTCTCTAGAACTTTGTCAGTCGTCAAACTCAGGTGCGTGAAAAGTCGAGTTACGTCCGTGTCACCGCTATGAGACCTACATAGGCACGCATAGATACAAGTTTGGCCGCCGTAATCTACGCGCACCCATAATATCGACAGGTCCCTGTCTTCAAGGCTATGACAGCGGCGACAGCAGATATCCTCCCGGTCGAACATAATTGTGCACGACTCAGAAAATTGTGCTAGAGTTTGTAGCCGGGATAATGAAGGTATGATGTGTCGGCCGGGCAGGATATCTGCGTCTCCGTTAGGAAAAGAATAGTCCGCTGCGCAGTCTCGAGATGGTTGTGGACTGCGTTAAGATTTACGTGAATACCCCTGATGTTGCAAAAAACCACATTATAAGTGGATGGAGTAGCCGCTGTAAAAACTCTTTTCCTTTTCGTTCCTTTGGCCATTTTATTAAAAAAAGTTACTAAGACTAAAAAAATGAGGATTCACTGCACAGATAGCTTAGAGGACAAAAGGTGCGGTACTAAAACTGCCGAAGCATGGCACAGATAATACGGTTGCTGAAACGGCGGGTGGAAGGGCCCCTGATCCCCCTCTGTTGTAGAAGCCGGGTCCGATCCGGTCTCCTTCTCCGGCACGACTACCATTTCAGATACTTTACACAGGCTGGCGGATCAGCCTCCCAGAGCGGAGATTAAGTGATCCCTGGGCTCGGGATCCCGTTCAACCTGCGGGCGGCCAGCGGTCTGCCGTTTCGTCAGGTCTCCCTGACCGCCGAACCAGCACGCCGCGTCTACGCCGAGCAATGACAGAGATCCCATCAAAAACATAACGTGTACAAAAATGCACAAGTCTTGCAACGCAGTTCTTCTGCCTTAAAAAGTTGTGAAATCGAACGTAAACCAAGTCGGTTAATTCAGTACTTACGTTTTCATGGGGGCAGCTATCTAACGACTTTGTCATAAATTGATACCTTGTTGGTTAACTAACAACATTTTATAGTAACAATATCATTTTTTTTTTTAATAAATAGAGTGACTTGGCAATTGCACACGGCGAAAGAATCTACATAAAACAAAATCTATCTAATATTAGCGCTCTGTGCTTTTATTTGTGTGTGTGCAATAAAGTGTATTTATAATTTTAGTATCCTCAGCAAACTATAGCGTTCTCTATTACGATGTGAATAGAGGACATATGAGACAAACAAAACAGGTTAGAGTGGTCTTTTGGACACGATGACAAAGACAGATTAAACGGAACTTTATATAGTAGAAACGGATCGTAGTAAGTATCCCGGCTAAAACAAATTAGGAGCCATTTGAGTTAAGATTGAAAATTCAAAAACACGATCACATTTGCGCGTGCATATTATGTTAATTATGTGAATTTAAAATTGTTTGTTAAGACATTATGTGACCCACAAACACAAACTAAGAAATAACGAATTAGTCAGTCTATAGTTCAAAACTAACTACGCAAACGTTTAGTTTTGTAAACGGTAGTTTAACTTGTGAACTCGATCTTGCTCACTGCTTCGAGTTTGTTACAACCTAATTACCTGAAACTCTTCTTAGCGGTGCACGTGAGTCGCTAAATTGGTATGTGAAAAATTAGCACACCATAAAAAAGTATTCAGCTCTTTTAAAATCTTAAGAATATGCTTAAAGTTCTAGTAGTAAAATAAAAATATCTTGCTGTCCCATAGGACTTTATAGCCAAAATTGAAACAGAAACCCTGGTATTTTTATCGTGTCCGTCTTTTGATTCTGCCATGATTATATGGTATTTAGTGTTAATAAGAAATTATATACTCTTCTGATACTATAAGTGTCAGTTTACTGTATCTTACTATCAAAAATATTGCCTCATGTGGGTAGTTGAAGAAACTAAATACTTGCTTCTAGAGACAAATAACTCATCGCTACAACAGTTTTTGTGAGTGGCTACTTTTTAAATATATTTAATCTAAAATGTATAATCAAGGTTTGAATGTGGAAAACGTAATAAAAAATAATGATCTTCATCAAGCTACAAGTGTTCCAAGAGCATCAAGGCAAGCTTCTTCGGGAGCTTAAGTGCTTGCGTCAGCGGCAGATAACGAGCCACGCCTCTCTGAGAGCTCTTCACAGCCTTTATATTGGCTGTAAATATTAAATTTTCACTAAGGTACAAAATTGGTAATTTAATTATAATTCATAAATAAATTAAAGAAATTAATTTTATTGAAGGCGTAGAATTCAAGAAAATAGAAAATCTAATAACTAACATAAGAAAAATAATAAAAAAAAACCCGACTGCAAAAACATTAAGAACTAAAAAAAAATTAAAACATACAAAATATTTAACTATAAGCAGCCGGATCTAATTTTAAGGTAACTGAAAAATTAAATCTGCAATTTTATATACTTACCCAGTGCTCGCGCCAACAAGATGAGTCTAATGACGTATCATTTATCAAAATCGTTTGAGTCGTTGTGCACTTACGAACGGACATAGAAAAAGACATAGGATCCTCCTTTTGCGCTTCGCCGCAGTCGGGTAAAAAAGGGTAGGTTTTCAAAATGTGTAATTTAGGACCTTTCAAACGACACTCTACCCGGGTAGGTGAAAAAACATTTAAGATTAGTTAAATTAAAAGTCAAAAGGAGGGATAAACAATAAACTGATAACAGATAGATAATGTAAGTACATAGTTAATCAAAATGTATATCACGCAAAAGTGGATCGTGCGTGACAGGTTTTAATTAGTATTCTGTACCGTGAGCCGGTAACAAGTGATTTTGTGAAGGGTCCACTCAGGTTGTGTCGATTGATTCCCTTCGAGCTCGGTGGATCGCACGTTGAATTCTAATCAACCAGTTCCAACATGTAACAACTTTCAGGAACTTAGCGGTAACTTTAAGCACGCTTAACGTTTTCGTAATCCGTACAATACTTTATCAGGCTCTTTTCAAACGCAAATCAAGATCTTCTTATTTGTCATTTTATATCTACATTCTATTGCGAATGTGTAAGTAACTTCTTCCTGTAATTTGTTATTTTTGAATAATTAAAGTGTGTATAACTTTGTCTGTCTAAAGCTATAAGTGTATGGTCGATGAACTGATCATTACAATAGCTCGCATCTTGAGCAGGAAAAATGCTCATTTCTTACTTCATTCTTGGGTAAAAACCGGGGGAAAAATCTCATATTTCCACAGTCCGTCAAATAAGGTTGGTATCTTTTTCCATTCCATGTATTTTTTACATAACAAAATATTATAAGTTACAAAAATGCACAATTTGCAACGAATATGACATTGGTTTAACAGTGTTTGTGGCCAGAGTACTGAAAGTTTATAATAATGATAAGCATAAGAAATACCTGATAAATAACATACCTTAGACAGCTAAAAATTCCTTATATAATTCAAGAACTAATCTTTATGTACCAACAACGAAATAATTTATCGAATTTGATGATACCTTTATATTTTTACCCATTTCTCTAAGCAATTTGTGATGAATGATTCATAATGATGCGATAACCCAAATCCTTAATTTAAAATTAGATTTATTTAATGAAATATCCGGTCGACTCTTAGAAATTGAACAACATATTTCTCTATATTTTATTCAACTGTGCCTCTTTACACCCAAATTTCTTTTTTTACTACGCAAAAGCCCCACTTGGAAATTCCCTTTGATCACATCTATTTTGGACCATTAACAAACTCTATGGGACTTGCCATTGGTTAAACAAGCCCATGTTAATATTTATTGTTGAACAATGTGCGGATACAACGGATCGAGCTCGTATTTTGGCTGTTCAAAAAGAGAGTCTGGTCACTGGCTGCACGCGTTCCACTTATCTAAATTAGCCACACTTTTGGACCGGGACACTTTACGGATTTCTATTTGTTTGCGTCTTGGTACAAATGTTTGTGAAGAACATGTTTGCCCCTGTGGACACAGTGTTGATGAGCGAGGTGTTCATGACCTCTCTTGCCTGAAAAGTGCAGGCCGCATATACCGCCATACTATTAATGACCTCATTAGGAGAGCTCTTTCTACTGCGTCTGTTCCATCATACTTAGAACCTTGAGGACTTTTTAGAGACGATGGAAAGAGACCTGATGGGGGTGACTTAAGTGCCATGGAGTCTTGGTCGCGCTCTGGTGTGGGACGCAACTTGTGTCGATACACTTGCTTCGTCCTACGTTCAGAGTACGTCAACTACTTAAGTGCCGAAAACATTCATCATTATGAATTTGTGGCACTTACATTTGAGACTCTTAGCCTTTGGTAATCGGATATGAAGTCTTTTGTTAAGGACTTAACTAAAAGACTTGTTTTGCGTCGGGTGATTTATGGGCTAGATGCTACCTCCCTCAAAGGCTAAGTTTGGCTGTGCAGAGAGGTAATGTCGCCAGTGTCAACGGTACTATACCACAGTAGTTTACTTCGGATCTGGGGTTTTTAAATTTAAATTATGTTTTATATATTTATTTTCGAGGGTTTTAGTTAAGATAATTTAATTTTGTTACTTAATTATATTAGTGATATTTTATATGTAGATTATCAGCTTAGATTATTGAGGTCGCTTTTGTAACATAGTGTTGAAAAAAAATTTACCTTTCTTTAAGACCACACTGCAACGAAGCAACTGACATAGGTGTACTGCATATGGACTGGGGAATAGCATCACATAACACAGGATAGTTACCTTTTAGCTTGGTCATGAGTTACTACGGAAATAGATTTTTTCGCAAGAGAAACCTCTGATCACAGCAAGTGCGCTCTAGTTTTTAAATCGTATCAATATTTATTATATTATCGTCTACTACATGACATATCGTAGTTAGTATGTCATCGTATTCAAAATAAATAATAAGTTGGTATTGATACGATTTAAAATTCTAGAGTCCGTAGCTGAGGCCATATTATGTACAGTACAATCAGTTAAACGTGTAAGCAGTCGCGTGTTTTAACAAGGTTATTTGGACTAGAGCTATCACATCACAAAGACATTAACATCGTTTTGTTCACCAAATGAAAACAAACAATATGGCCGATCAATATTATGATATTAGATAGAGAGTATAAAGCGCATTCAATATTAGCAGAGCATCTTAAAAACCGTCAAGTGCGAGTCGGACTCGCGCACTGAGAGTTCCGTACCTACCACTATTTACAAACACAAACAAAAGTTGTGCCGCTAAGCGGTCACCCATTCAATAACTGACCAAGCCCGATGTTGTTTATCTTTGAATATCGTAATGAGTAATTGTTTCGCTTAGTAATAGCTAGATGGCACTGTAGCGGTGATTTAAGATGGTACATTTACCGTCTCACACTTGGCCGGTTTTTATTATTTGTTGTTATACTTTAGAGCAAACACACTATGATTAATGCAAGATTGAAGCTTGTATATGTTACTGTTTTTACGATGGAGCAACTAGATTATTAGGTTTGTACTCTGTCCCGTAAGCGCCGCGACCGTATTCAACCGTAAATATTGTTATTAATTTAGTAAGTACTAGCTTTCCGCCCGTGGGTTTGCTCGCCTGTACTTACGGTTTGTATAGATTTTTAATCAACAAACTGAAAAGTGTACCCCTTATTGTCACCTCCTTAGGTTTTGTAGTAAAAAGGTTGGAAGTTTAATTATTTTTGTCCTTAGAAATTTGAGCTGGGTGACGCTGGCTGTCAATATTTTTTTTACGATGCCTACAATACAAAATAAACACGTGCTAGAAATTCAAAATACTTTTGTTTTGCAGACAAAATTTGCCAACCTCTTTCACCGTTTTGGACATGTTTCATTAAGTGTGTTGAAAAAAATGTATGTATATCAAGTTTTAGGTAGAGTTAAGCACAAATAAATTATTTCTAAGCAAATTTTTCACTTAAGGGCCTTTTCCACTTTCAAAAACCACGAAAGGCATGTTTGATTAATTGGCTCGGATATCTTCTCATACCAGATTTAAAGTAAATTTCAAGATAAAAAACCGGCCAAGTGCGAGTCTAGCTTGCGCACCGAGGGTGCCATACAAATAGCTCTTCCATCATGAGATCAAGTCTCCTAGGTCAATGGGAAGTACCCCAAAGGTATCTATTTCTTTGTGTCACAATATGCGTTAAAAATGACAGTATTTCGGGTAAATTTTTATTTCATATTGACTTAGAAGTTTGTTTTTTTACAACATTAAGTGTCCCTAGACTTTACGTTTTTACACTGGGAAGTACCCCAGACGTTTTGATTTGTTTCTGAATGCCAAAATATGTGACAAAAATGAAGGTTTTTCCGCCTTATTTTTACTGAGTTGACTTAGAAGCTTGATTCTTTAACAGCTTCAAGAGACCATACTATAGTATTTGATATTAATTTCAACGTGATCCTTATCTTTTAAGGATAGACAGACAGACGGACAACAAAGCGATCTTATAAGGGTTCCCTTTTTTCTTTTTGAGGTACTTCTATACCTCACCTCCCTAAAAATTACTATTTTGCACACTTAATTTGCCATCCTGTCCATGAAATACATTACGTTTCATCAATTGTGTTAAAGAACTTATACACCAAGCTTTGCTACCATCTTTCTCCCTATAATCTAAATATTTATAAAACTCCAAAAAAACACTGTTTTCATTTCCCCAATTTTAAGTAACTGCAAAATACCATAGGCTTCGTTGACCGCTTAACATCAGGCGGACCGTAAGCTTGTTTTTCACCTTAGTGGTATAAAAAAAACGGACGCGCTCTCTTTCTTCCACCACGGTATTAGATCTAACTGACGCTAGCGAGGCGAGCTTGCCGTGCCGAGTCCAACACAGATAAGGACAATGACGTCATTGCTTATCTGTACCGAACGTGCTTACAGTTACATAGTAGCTTACATTTTGCCACCGTTTTTTTCACCATTAGGGGTTGAATTTTGAAAAACTAGACAAAAAATAATAATTTAATTTTACCACTATCTCGGCCTGATAAATATGTATTCCTATGCCAAATAGACATATGTAACATCTCTGATAGACTGTGTAGGAAAGTAACATAGTGTAGCTCCTACTCCATACAAGCACAAAAATGTTTTAGCATGTTAAAAAATATTATTCGCACCGAACCACTGTGAGCATTAATTCATTCTATTAATAATATTTCACTTTCTTTTATTTTGATAGGGTAAATATATAGAACTCACTAAAAATGATTTCTGAGGTTTAATATTATATTTATTGCATATTTATAAATAAGTACCTACCTAAACATAAAAGTCATTAACTTCTGGTATAATAATTTTAGTCTCAAACTAAGCAGTGTTCGTCGTTTTAAGCTAAAAATCAAGCTACAAATAATACTTACTTAGTATGCTTGCTCATTTTTATTAATATCCTCTAAAATCGAGTATTGTTTGACTGAGACTTCTAAAGTGTGAGAATGAATTCCCTGAGGATGGCGAGCGGTGCGATGGTAGAAAGTAGCCGTGGGCATCATTTCGAACAATTCCTTAGAACACAATGATGATCTGACTAAATGATCAGTATCAAAATTTTGCATACCTTTACTCGACAGTAAAAAAGTAGGTGATTTTTTTAAATTATTTTCTGTTACATTAGAAACAACATTTCGCTCACAACAAGACCTTCCTAAAGTAAGAACTAATAATACTAAAAGTGAGCGTGCAAGTCTTAACATAAACCTAAGTTGTTGCCGCTCAAGTTGTGGCGAGGGCTGAGCGACCATAAAGTTTTCGACGAAGTCCTTTCTCTAAGTTCACAAACGTTTTTAACATAAACTTAAAGTTACTTGTAGTGTTGCATAAATGACGAACTATTTACTTTAGCTTTCTAGTAATTACTTACATAAGTACTAGTTTAAAAGTGTTTTTCTCTGCAAAATTCAATTCTATGATCTGAAATATTTTTTGAACGTGTTTAAAAAATCCCTCTTAAAGAGAAAAACGGGACCATAAGTCAAAGTTATGAATTAAGTGGAACTTTAACTAACTATATATATTACTGGATTGTTACCAAAAAATTTTAACTATAGCAAAAACATTATTAAAATAAAATTATTTTTTTATTTGACAAAAATGTATCTGGTTTTTCTTTATTTCTTTACGATTGTTTTTTTTATTAATAGATGGATACTTTGATTGGCAGAATTATAACAATAAAAATAAACAACGGAAGTAGCGTATTACGTTTGCTTACTAATAAAAATTTATTTATGTCCAATACTTTCTCAGTACATGTAAGTTTTTATTATTAGTAGTGTGGTTTCTGAATAATTCATTAGTTAAAAAATATAAACAGGCAAGTTTTTTGACATTTCGTCTTCCTGTCGCTTGTTTCTGAAATATTTAATAGCCTGCTTTCTCCATCAGTAGTCATTTTTACGTAGAAAAGAATTTGTTTTTTTTTAACATATATAGCAGACAAGCAATAGTTTTAATTTGTAAGTTTAAACGTACCTATAAGCTGAAAAAGACGGAAAAATCTAAATAAAAAATTATACAGCCACATTCGTTCATTTTAAACCAAAACTTATTTTTTTTATCTATAATATTTTATTACAATTTTTAATTCTCTTGTTTATAAAAATATTTGCTGATTCAAAGGATAAACAAAAATAAGTGGATTTTCGATTTCGCAAAAAAAATTGCGAGTGTATAAGAAATTTCCTATTTCATTTGCCAATTCTATCTGATGTCATGTCACACATATATTGTTTCAGAGCCAGATATTTATTTACGATGATTTTTTTTCAAGAAAAATTTTTGTGTTTTTTTAGTTCGTATATTGTTTTTTTATCATTATAATAAAAGTGAAAAGTAATACATATACAATAAATACAATGTTACCAACATAGAAGACAGGAATCCTATTTGAAATACTGTTAATAATGTCGAATAGCAGGGTTTTACATAAAACTTTCTGATACTTTTACGGAAGAGTCGGCATCTATCGATATTTTTACAATCATTGAGCTAAATGTGAAAGAGTGTGTTTGTAATTTTTTCCAGCCTACGTGCTCAACCCGGTACCATAGATATTTTAGAACCTACGTTAACTGTTAAATATACATAAATATTGCAAATTGGCTTTAATTGTGACAATTTGTTATGTATGTATAAATAAATAAATTAAGGCAATTTACGACTTCACCTTGTAGCTAATTTGGAACACATGATGTGCTGAATACCAGAAAGGCAAAATGGTTTACCAAATTACCTTAATCAGATTATAAGAAATCATGAGAATAGTTATTGCTTAGTTAAACAGTGTTATTCAGGATTAATGGAAGCCAAATTACATACTTTAGCTGATATTAGGGAAATAAGGGACCGCCCCGGATTCCGCATAAATCAGAGCGTTTACTGCACAGAGCAGGGTTCGTGCTGCAATTTGCTCCTTCTTTCTTGTATTATTAAGTACTGGCTTTTCGCCCGCGGCTTCACTCGCATATACTCTAAGATTTGTAAAGATTTTTAATCAACAATCTGTAAAGTATACCCCTTATTGCCACCTTCTCAGGATTTAAAATCCAAATGTTTAAATTCAATTATTTTTATCCTTAGAAATTTGAGCTAGGTCACGATAGCTGTCAATAATTTTTAACGATGCCTACAATATCAACCCGTGATCCAAATTCCAAATAATTTGATTTTTTGCACACAAACTTTGCCACCCTCTTGCACAGATTTGGGCATGTTTCAGTTATTGTGTTGAAAAACATGTAGGTATGTATACCAAGTTTTAGGTAGATTTAAGCATACACACAATCAATTACAACCAAACAAACTGCCCACTGCCTTTTTCCCTTAAGGGTTGTCCTTAAAGAACCCCGAACGACATGTTTGATTAATTGGGTTGGCTATCTATCTATTCATACCGGATTAAAATACAACTTTTGTAAAAAGGGTTTTTTACCGAATTCAATAGTTCTATATAAAAAAAACCCCGAAATACGTGTTTAATGAATTATGCTGGCAAGCGTTAATAGCAAATGCATAAATATTAATAGTTAACACATTTTATATTTCACAAAACCACACAGACCTGATGCTCCCTCCCTCTCTATATTTAAGACGTTGTTTATTAATGGTAAAAAAACAATAATATTGAGTTTAAAGCAAATAGATCCATAAAAATAATTTAAATTCAAGATATATCACCCCCCTTTTACCACTTAGGGGCTGAAATTGTAAAAGTCGTGAAAAACATAAGTATTAATATGTTTGTGTTACTGAGTAAATTTCACCATAGATTTATTATTTTTCTTGTAATTTTGTCCACTGTTTTCAACCCTAATATGGATTTTCATGCTAATATCCAACTCCTATATAACCTAGGGGATGGCTTTTTTTAAAAAACAATTTTAATTTCGTATACCAATTTTCATGGTTTTATTGGCAAAACTAGTCGAATTCCCATACAAAGTTTTGATAATTGATATTAATAACTTTATTGATTTCTTATATTTACAAAGATAATCAAATACATTTAAATTAATTAGGTATATCATAAAAATTAATTTTTAGTAACTAACAAGTTTTATTTCTTATTTTACCACCTCGCGGATTGTTTCTCAAAACAGTATAGGTTGTCATTTATAGTTTTAAAAACGACGAATGACGTGAAGATCGGAGTCGCGCACGAAGGGTTCCGTACCATTGTCTATAAAAACGGCAAAAAAATCACGTTTGTTTTATGGGAACTCCCCTTATTATTTTTTTAAATGACTGTATAACTAAACATTCTGTGAATATTTTAAGCGTCTACTTGTTGCCGTTATCAATATCGAGCAAAAACAAGCAAAAAAATCACGTTTGTTGTATGGGAGCCCCCTTAAATATTTATTTTATACAATTAATATTCAAGGTGTATAGTCGTAGAGTTAAAAGGCATCTTTTGCAATAACCGCGACATCAACCCAGGCAGTTCAAAAGTACTTCCTTTCTTTTTTTATGACAATTTGTTAACTAATTTGAATTACAATTATAAATAGTTTCCGTAACCCACTAAAAACGAAATAAATACCTAAGTATTAAACCATACAGATACGACGCGGTCAAATTCCAAGTTCATATTTGATCAAAATGTAGACAATGTGTTATCACGTCATTGTGCTACTAAAATATCTAATTTTTAATCTATTTATATAAAAATTTATTTCTGAATGGATCAACGAAAAAACAAGGAAATAAATTTGTTTTGTCTAACAAGGACTCAGAGCTTTAAACAACCAGCACAGCAGGCTGCCACTTGATGCTGATGGCAACCGATCGAGAGCTTCGCACCGAAGTGGAGGATAAAGTGGCTCTCCCGGTGAGTACCGAACACCTTAATGAAACGGTGCTTTGTCTAACTCAAGATGTTTACCGTATAGGGATATTGACTGTTGATGCACAAACAGAGCGAAATAGACGTGTCGCAGTAAAGTTGCTCATTTCATATTTTAAACTGTTAACTTATTCACATGGGTTTTGTAGATATCAAAATAGTGATAAGTAGCCCTTATTGTAATATTTTGGCGTCTTTCAGTATGTTTCTGTTTAGCTTTTCTTTTCAGCATATCTTAAATGACTTAAAATTAGGTACAGTTACATTACTTACTTGCTTCCACCTTTCAAAAAGTTTCTTTTCTCGCGATAGGAAAATGGATGGTCCAAATTTACGAATCACTCGTAATTGTAGGGTCAGTGCGGCAGGTTTAAATTTCTGTTTTAGGTACGAAACCTTCGGTGCGCAAGTCTGACTCGCACTTGACCTATTTTTTACCTCCCTCAATTTCATTAGATTTTTTTAGGCAATATATGCTTTATAGAAATGTGATAATTGATAATACTAAAATGTTTCTAATTCATGAAGATCTTGCAAACACCAAATTAGAAAGCACGTGCACGACTTGTAATAAGATTGTCACAGACAGCGAGTGAACTCGAGTTCAGGAGTTAAACTGCCGTTTACACGAAACGTTTGAGCAGTTAGTTAACAAAGTGCAGTTAGTCTACAACTTTGTACAAACTCATTCGTTATTCGTTTGAAACTAGCGACATTGCTCGGCGAACAAATAAATTTTGTTTTCGCATCATTTGTTTCTGCTACAGTAGCGTTTTAGGTATAACCTAAATAGATAATATAGACTTTTATGCCTCCCTGTGTGTGTTCTACCGCTTGTACAATGGGATGTGCTCTGAGGAATTGTTCGAAATGATGCCAACGGCTACTTTCTACCATCGCACCGCTCGACATCGGCAGGGAATTCATTCTCACACTTTAGAACCGAAATGATCGCGTTCAGTGCGGTTACAGAGAAACTTCCTCCCGCGAATTCTTGGCTCCCTGTCAAGGTTTTCTCTAAGAATAGAAAGAAAGAAAGAAGTTATTGGATTTTGAAGTGTCGGCTACGCCTGGTGTTACAAGCGTCCATACCATCAGGCGGACCGTGTGCTTGTTTGCCACATTAGTGGTATAAAACACATATGGTCCGCGCACCCGTAGGTGTTTTCTGGGGACGGGTGAAGTCTTTCATTTTCTTTCTTTCATGTCAAGAAATAGAACTTTGAACAAGTAGAAGAAGCTTTACCTACATAAACTCTTCTTTTGAAATATATTTTGATGATAAATAATGTGCAAATAGGTAGGTTGAAAGCCGGAGACGAATTTGGGATGTCATCCGTTAATAGACAAAAATAACGAAAAAATATTATAATTACTTACTATACTTGCTGCAGAAGCACTTACAAATTCTGAAGCTAATAAATTACAATATATGCTTCATAAAAAAGAAATACTTAGAATCCTCAAATGACGTTTTCAAGACCCAAGGAAGTCATTGTAAAGTATGTATCTCGTTGACTTATTGGAAAATATTGCAAAATACGTGTAATTATGCATTACTACTGTTCATAATCATTTATTATCAGGTTTTCTATAACTGTTTTATAAATGATCTAGTTATATATATACAAACATAATTCATTTAGGAATTTTTTTCTTTTTAAATGATTTTGATATCGGTAACAAATAAATTATCTATTCTGAAGAAAAATAACCCTGAATAAAAGAGGGTAAGCGATCGAAGTGAGATCTTGTTCCATATATTGGGTCGAGGACAAGCGCTTTTTTGCGACAGTGTTTCATCTGCTTTATAATAGGTAGGTTTAACATTACGTAAAGTAAATATAAGTTTCATTTGCCAATTAAAATACCTGTATATATAAAGGCAAACGTTACTGAATGACTGACTGATCTATCAACGTACAGCTCCAACCACTGGTCGGATCGAGACGGTTTTTTTTTACGATAACCAAATTTAGGGCGGGCGAAGCCGCTGGCAGAATCTAGTTAGAACATAAATGATAATGAAAACAAACCGTTTTCAGATAATACGGTGTCAAAAAAAAGTAAGAAAATAATAGGTTAGGTAGGTAATAAATAAATATTTTCAACTTCTAATTTTTTTTTCTATAATTGAGGAGTTGCCGTAAGAATCCCACGCCGATAAACAAATTTAGGGCGGGCGAAGCCGCTGGCAAAAGCTAGTTAAAGATAAAAGTTGGTTAAACTAGTGCCATGTGCTTAAATGAGCAAGTTTATTTCAAGAATTGCGTAAGGTCTGAAAGTTAAAGTCTTAATGATATTATTTTTAAACGTTTCAAAAAGTGAGCACGCAATTCCAGTCACGCTCATGCTGAGGCGGATCGGTGTCCGTGACTTAGTCACTCTCTTCTCCGCAGGGCAGCGTTGACAGCGATCAGTTACAGCTATCCCTAGGGACAGAGGGACACCTCGATATAATTATGTAATAAGTAATTTTTTTTTCATAGTACTTATTGATAATTTCATTAAGCAGCCACGTGACAATATACGTACTGAATAAAAAAAAACACGCTTCATAATTAATACTAGTGTTAGGTAAGCGTATGTTTACCGCATTTAGCCTTTTAATTAGGCCATTGTAACAATGGTAACAAAATTGCCTATCGTTGGTTACTCATACTTCATGTCATTTCAGTTCGGTCGAAAAATTCCTGATGTTTAAAAAGTGTTTATTTGCTAGGCAGTGACCTGTTTTTAGGCCTTTGTGTGCGGACGTTTTTTTTTATTGTGTTGCAGTAGTTTATATGACAGGTGCTCGTTTAAGGTAAGAGCAGACCTAGCTTGTCTTCATTCCCTGTGTTTTGCCGCTTTGTTTTTTGGGTTATAGTGAGGTTTTGTTGCTTAACTACGTTTTAAGTTGTCTGAATGGTATATATAATACTAGCGATGAAAGATCAAAGTATAATGCTCCAAGAAGATTTTGAGAGCCTATCGTGGAAGTAGAACGCGTTATAATACAAACACAAATTCACAATATATATTATATAAATTGACAATATTAGGAGAGAGTAATATATGTCTAAATCGGACCTGTATATTCTAACTGAACCGATTTTGACATATGAGCAATATCAATAAATCTTTTCATTTAAGAAAAAGCCATAGTAATTGAGTCATAGCTAGGTATGTAAGCTACAAAATATTAACCAATGGAAATTGAAGCAAAGTTGCAATTAGTAAAAAAAAATCTACCAGAGGTCTTCCTTCAGTCAAATTGGCGCAACTGGAATCTTAATGTTAGTAGAATGATTATCGATAAAGTATTTCAAAAAAGCTAAAATAATAAATAATTTTCCAATCAGAACCTGTGTTAGGTCTAAAGTCTAATTGGTCTTTTTAACAATATTTCTATGCCTAGGACAAATTTCAAGTGATATAAATAAAGTCCAAATTTGTCAAAATAGTGCTCCTACTAGTAGTAAAAAACACTTACTTTGTCTTCATCATTACTGTCGTCATGTAGATTTACAAAAACATTTTGATTTATAGTACAGTTGAAAACAATATTTATTCGTTCCGCAGACTTCTTTACTACCTTAATTTTTTTGTGGATTAACTATTGAAGTTTATGTTTAGTTTAAATGGATATTTATTTATTTTTACAGAGAAGATACTTAACCCTCTGTAATTTATTCGGAAGATAATTTGTACACCGACGAAAAATATCAAAGCAGCTTCCGAGTTAATTCGAATATTAATTTTTTTTTCATATAGGTAATGATAGAAAAAAGCGTGAAATGTTTTGATCCTTCCTAAAATAAGTAATCGTTAATCGTTAAAGATAAATATTCCAAATCTAAGATCAGTAAATTGTACCGGTACAATTTAGGGAACTGAAAAAAACCCTAATTAGAACACATGGTAGTTTTTTTGAAAAAAAACCTTTACAGATTAATATAATCAAGTAGATAACAGCAGTATCAATTATATTTATCTTTTCTATAAATAGTTATTTGTTCAACAAGTGGGCAAAGTTGTGTTTGTGAAGATTGCAAACTTTAAATGCTTATTAGTCTAGAATTAAATCATGAGCGTAGCAAGTGATTCTAATATAGACTACTGAGCACAGCGACGGATTTAAAGGCGTGAGACCTAAAATTTGCTTTCGTGTGAAACATACAACTTTTCACCTCTACTATTGCGAAAAAATAGGTCGTAAGCAAGAACACTTAGAAGGCCATTCATTATTAGTAGGTATTATTAATCATAAATATTAAGTACGTCAACAATGAAAAAAAGCAATGTAGTTATGCTTGTCATTAAAATAAATTTGTTTCCAAAGCAAACATCGCGTTGTTTTTTTTTTTCAGTATCGCAAATTTCCAAAAGGTAATATTCGAACGTTGAATTAGTTTGTCTCACGCTCGCAGCAATCGATTTCCGTCGTCTGGTATCCATAGCACAAGCTTTGCTTAGTTTGGGACCAGATGGCGCTGTGTATTATATCCAAAAATATTTATTATTATTTATTTATTTAGTTGAGATGTGCACAGATAGACAACTTAAAACCGTATGTGTAATGATTAAAAACAAAGCAGACGTATCATGCAGCATACATACCTAGTAACCTAGGAGTTGTTTAACTTCAGGTTTAATTTTTTTTCGTCAGTACCAATTCAACATACGAACAGTTTAATATTTTATATATATCCCGACGAGCAACGTCTCTCAATTAGTATCGACGTGTCCGGGGTACGGGACGAATGCGGATCGTACTAATCACTTGATCCGCTCGTGTTATCGGAGTTACTAAGTTTATCGGAGTTACTAAGTTTATCGGAGTTACTAAGTTTATCGGAGTTACTAAGTTTATCGGAGTTACTAAGTTTATCCTGTTCGTGGTGAGATCGTGAGGTTCTTGTTATTATTTGTTTTTCTATATATTACTTTTGTCGTCGTCTCAGCTCAAAGACGTCCACTGCTAAACGTAGGCCTCCCTCCCTCCTCATGATAGTAAAAATAATAATTTTTTTTGGAGAAATCACACAGTGCAGTCTGGTTCCAAATTTGTAAAGCTTGTAATACCAGACAACTTAATCTCGAACTTAAAAAGTATTTTATATTAAAATAGACTTAAAGCAGCACTTTTCTATCGTCAATTCGATTATTAATTTCATAGACTATACGACCTGTTTGGAATGATTTCACTTCCTAGAAGAGCCGGTAATAAACTCAGTAGTAAATCTTATATATACTTTTCTTCAACTTTATATTTGAAAATATAATACAATGTAGTCTTACACTAGGTAATAATATAACATACAATGTTTTGATCTATCTACTAATACAAATATATACTTTTTTGTTAATTTATACATATTATTCAGATTAAGACAAACACAAATATAAATATTTTTCCTGTGCGGAAGTCTAACCCACGCCTCCGGATCAGCAGGCAGGTCATTACCCACTGAGCCACAGAGGCTCCACAATGGCTAGTTCTGATCTGCCCACGCCCTTCGGCCATCAGTTTCCCGAGGCTTCACCAGCTAGTCAGTTCACCACGCTGCATCTACCAATCCACGATCACAGCTCAAGGACCTTTAATACCCATCGGGTTTCAGTTTGACAAGCGATGTGTTCTGTCCATTGCCACTTCAGTTTTATATCTATTTAATTATATAACTGTTAACTAAATAAAAATTCTAAAACTAAAACTCGACAATGGAAACAAGTAATTACATCTGCTTACACGAAAAATAACCTTGGTGGGTCATTCGGAATAATTGGTTAATATTTGAAAACAAATGTCTAACTGGTCACACAAGTATCATCCTAAAAATATATTTTGATTTCATGTTCTTCGACAATCCTTTACCTTCGGAACAGTATTCATGAAATTGGAATTAAACATGCTGAAATATAGCTAAAATGTTGAAGAAACATGTCTTCAAAAATACTAATAAATGATATGAAAGCACTTATATCTTGAGTAATTTTACTTTTTGATTCCCTCGGAGCTTAGTTGGTAGTGAAGCCCGCTGCTGTGCAGAGGGTGTCGGTTCCATTCCCGCACTGGACAAATATTTATGTGATAAACATTTGTGTTTGTCTTGAGTTTGGGTGTAATAATGTATTGTATGTATGTATTAATTGTATTCACAAAAAAGTAATATTTATGTAGGGGACAGGATACAGAATTATTTATAGAATTTTACTTTGTGTATATTTTTATGTATATTTAAATTTTATTAATATGATTTTATGGTCAAATTGCTAGGTATTTCATACTTGGCTTACGTATGTAAAAATGTTAAAGTTGTGTTTGTAATTGCGAGGTGGCGCTGCGGTGCCCCGCCAGCAGTCTTTTGGTTAGATGTTAGCCAAAAGGAACAGTCTTGCTTTGAACCGAATTCTAACGACCGCCTCAGCTAACTTCCAAAATATTTCAAAAGTGTGTGAAAATACAGAAAATATCTTCCTTAAACCTCGTTATACTCCAAGGAACCCTGTGTCGCTTACAATATAATAATGAATTTGTATCTGTCGCCTGGTATCTATAACACAAGTTTTGCTTACTTTGGTAAAACATTTATTTATTTATTTACGTAGTGTATTTCAAGATAAAGCAAATATTGTTGTTAACTAATTTCTACTTAAAGCCTGACATTGAAATTTAATTAACAATTTAATTTATATCAATTAATTGTTGTACTACAGATAGATAAACGTGACAGACGCACATTTCTAAATTCTTGAGCAGGAAATAAGTCATGTCACAGATAACAATGACGAGGACAAACTTACAGACAATTTTAGGCTTTCCCGTGGGCGGTCTAAACATAAATCACCTTCAAACACAATAATAGAATTTGTCTTGTTATATTGATATTAAGGATACAAATAACAATTAGTCTCTCTACATTAATCTTGTTTGCATTTAAGACGCTTAGACACCCTTACTAGTGTCCTAGATTCGGACTTTCAAGCTTGCACAATCACATTGCTACATGCAGCCGGTTTGGTTCCGGAAAAAAATCACAAGCATTTGCGTTGGATAGTTAAAAAAACGCGAAAAAAGTGCATTATTTTTGTTTTAAATAAAAACATTCTCTTTAAATGATATTTTGCGTTTAGTTAGAGATAGGCGTTAATAAAAAAAAGAAAGTTAAAAATACTCCAAATCAGAGGCGGCTCGCCCTAAGCCCTCTCATTAATAATTATCTACTGAATAAACAATCTGTTTTTAGATTTTACTTAAAATAATTAATTGTTATGCTTTGTTTCTCTTTATGTTAACATAGCATTTCACTAAAAACGTTCAGTACACACACAGTTAACTCAGGATATGGTACGAAATTGCACTGAGACTAACTGGAGCGCTAGCAATTGCGCTCTTATGAAACGAAATTCAGTACATAGACTTATTAGAGCTAAAATCACCAAATGTGAAAGAGAAAGTTCGACACAGCCTCATGCGTGAAACAGAAGATTTTGTATGAAAAATTAGCAAAATGTGGAGCGCCACTCCTGGGATACATAAAGTAAAATACTATTACCAGCCTCGGTCCGGTCCTTATCACAACAAATGTTTTAGTATGTTTGAGCGAGTTATTGATTAACTGATTAAATAAGAACATACATACTTAAATAAACATTTGTAATTGTCTAATAAGCAGGCAAAATAAAATGTGATTATTGTGATGTGATTAAACAGTCAAAAGTTTTTTTTTCGTAATTCAGCTTGAAATAAAGGCAGAGGGTCACAAAAATGTGGCGCGTTTGTAAATCTAAATGGGTGTGTGGTTAGTTTTATATAAGTTATTTAATGGATCCTCACACTTAAGCTGACTAAAAATGGTCTAGGAACTCGTATGTGAAGAAACAATAGCATGCTCGCTCCCAGGTAAAATTCGGGATGTGATGAATCCGGATGATATGAAGTTGATGCAGGAAAAATTCAAATATTTGCTTAAGCAACGGATTGGTATTGGATTTTGAATGTGTAAAATTACGGATGCTTGAAGACTTGAAGTGGGCCCCAGCAGTGCTTACTCCTAGACAATAGCGGTTTGGTGAAGTAGGCATTTTGTTTTCTATTATTATTACTTTGTTGAACATGTTTAGATTTCTTGGTTATTTCTATACGGGCAAGTGGATGCCACTGCGAGTTGTGTGTTCACAGCGTCTTTTTTTTTAGACAAGCTGGTAGGCAATCTTTGGAGAATTTTTGAATGCAATTATAAGATTGAAAGTAAATAGAACAGACAGTAGTGTGACAGTGTAACTATTAGTATAACGGACTATTAGTATTTTATGGATCATAGATGAAATCTTATATACAATAATGATTATAATATTATAATACTCAGCCATCTAAACACAGCAATCATGAAATGCAGTGGGCAGTGAGACGGAAGGCAAGCACTTCCGCTTAGCTGTCCAGCCAGCCAGTACATTTGGTGTCGGCGCTATGAAGGTCTAGACGTTGTCGGAGTATTATTCTACATAAAAGGCTATAGCCGACTGTATGAATGAAATGAATATTAGACTGGGGTAAAAGGGTTGATAAAGAAGTACCTACGCGAATGTTCGGGTCTCAAAGCTAAAGTCACTTGAAGCACTAACTTAAGAACTATTCAAGAATTCCTTTTGTGAAGTTTAGATATCATCAAGAACAATTTAACGGGATCTTAAAGTTAGTCGAAATGTCTCAACTTTGATGCGAACATTTTCTTATATGAAGAAATAAAAAAAAAACTCTGTTAATTATGTTACTAAAAAAATCGTTGACTTTGTACCTAAAATAAATTTTCTAAAACACGATCCCACTATCAATTTACAAAAGATATTTTACTAAGTATATTTTGATATTTTATCTGTATATCTATGTATATTGAAGGCAACGTCCTGACTGACTCATCACCACCCAGCCCAAACCTCTAAGGACTGAAATTTGTAATTTGGGAAATGGGTTTGTTTTTTATCGAAGGCGTAGTTTAAGAACGGATTTTGCCATAATACGACTCCTTAGGGGGTGAAATAGTCATTTTGTAAGTCAAATCTATGAAACTTAGTATTTGACCTTTTGAGTAAAAATCAATATTAATATATTTCACTGTTTTTAAAAATTATCCCACGGAGGGTAAAATAGGGAATGAAACTTTGTATGGGAAATCAGTTATTTTTGTTAATAAAATCATGAAAATTTGTACATACACCTTTGTTTGCAAATAAAGAACGACGTGTTTAAGGTGCTGTGGTATTTTCTTCAAATGTTTAAATCCCCTTAAAAAAAAGTTTTAGTGGAAAAAAGTACTGACTTATAATCACTGAGTCCAAATCGCTACGAAAAAAAATTTGAAATTTCAGACGGAGTGTAGAATAATTATATTGTAGACATCATTAAATATTTTTTTAAACCCCTAAGGGTGTGAGTCGCGCGTAGATGCGTAGGAATAACTGGACGTTTAGTCCATGCGAACGAATCCGCGGGCGAAAAGCTAGTTATTGTATATTCAAACTTCTATTTTATTTTATAGAACTTCACCAATCAAAAAGAGTATATTATATTCTTTGACTAAAGCAGACAAGATACTGTTTACGATTTCTATGGGTAAGGTCATACAGGTCATAATAAACTAGTTTTTTTGCTCATGAAGAAATTGGTACTCGAAGCGCATTAGGAAACTTAAATACTAGTAGAAAACTTTTTTGCAATGCCGCAACAGAAAAAAAAAATCTTACAAGTACCTTTTAAAAAAAGAGACCAATTTCTTCAAAGAGTTTTGTTTTACTCACAAAGTAAATTTTTTACGCCTAAAGTGGGGTTAAATACCTAGGAAGTCTTAAAATAATAATGGCCTCGTAAAGTGGCTCTTATTTCACAGATTATAAGTTCATAATTATAATGCAGCTGGTAAAAAACAGATGCTGTCTTTACTTTATATTATAGTGTTCCGTACTGTAAAAAGGAATCCCTATTGTGAGACTTCGGTGGCTACCCGTATGTTTTTCAGCAACTGCGAAATGCTATCGACTTGAAATTTGGGACAAGTGTAGGCTTTGCTTCTTAGCTACCTACTGTCCGGATAGTATACTACAGCTACATTCATAGCGTGATATTCTATACGGTATTTTACTATGGGGACACGCAGCTGATATTATAACAATTTACAATTTATCCCATAGGCACTCCTTAAGAGATAAATTTAAGGAAATCAAGGTCCTAACCTTGTTGTCTCAGTATATATTAGATAATTTTATTAATGTTCATAAAAATTTTGATTGTTTTAAAAAGAATGGTGATATTCATAATCATAATACTTGGAATAGAACTCATTTAAAGGAAAATATCCGTATTCGTTTTCACAATAAAATATCCGTATTCGTTTTCACAATAAAATATCCGTATTCGTTTTCACAATAAAATATCCGTATTCGTTTTCACAATAAAATCCCTGCAGAAGTATCATTCAAGTCAATTAAATTAAAATAAGTTCATAAATTTTGTAAAACAAAACCTTGTCTAAAAAGCTTAATATACACTTCAAGACTATCTTGATGCTGAAAATGCATGGCATTAAATTATTTTTTATAGGTTAACATTTTTTACGTGATAAAATGTATTGATTAATCAAAATTAAAAGAGCAACTGCTGTAGAGTTTCTTCTCACCAGTACGACATTTTACTGCAAAACGGTAGTAACTTGTGGTTTATTGAATTCAAAAAAGTGATATGATATCCTTTTTAAAAAAAATAAAGCATTTGAAATTGAAATTTCGAATTTTAGTATCTATTAAAGGTAAAACATATTTATGAAATAGTTGATGACTTATTGCCAAAAATGTGCACAAAAAGATTTTCTTTATCTCCGAAATTAATCAGAGAGCTGAAAACATCTGAAATAAATATATTACAGCTACGCATTTATTTTGGTTTTGCGAATAAAACGCTTTTGATGTTATTTCGTATTCATGATAAAAATTGGAATCTTCAAAGGTAGGCTTTGTAGTGTAATTTATTAGCACATATATCATTTATCGTAATACGATTGTTTAGAAAATGTAAAGCAGCTCTAAGAATTAATATTTTAATGTTGTTAAGTTTTTTTGGTTTAAAGACTTGTTGGTTTTGCATACGCGTAAATGACAAAAAATCTATATTTTTTTAATTAATTTATTTACATTTATTACTCAAAGTGCTTACAGCGTAAACCAAAACGCGCAATGAATTGTTAAATACAACAATATTACAGGCATGCTCAAATCAATAGGTACATTAAATTGAAAATATAACAATTGTTAAGAAAAATAGATGATAGTAATTAGATTCCAAAAAATAATTATTTTTATGTTAGCATTATGTACGTGAATAATAGTAAAATATAGTAATCTATTTTTATCATCTTTGTGTATGAATTGAATAGCAAATAAGCGTAAAGGTAAATTCAATAGAACCGGTTTTCCAGAGACCCTTTGATCCTATTCTATATTCATAATGAAAATTGCGGATTTGCGAAAGGGAATCCTATATATTTTCACCGTCATAATTTATTAGCACCGATAAGTATTCGTAGAGATTTGCCACTTTGCAATATCTAGTTTGTCTTTCAATCGAACAAAATTAATTTATAATATTCATATTTAATCGATGAAATAAAATTAATTTTATTGGTAATTATGACTTTTCTTTACGCAACAAAAATTGTAAGTAGGCATTTTTTCCTTTTATGTTTTATGTCAAAACAAGAAACAAATAAAAAACCGACATGGACTTGGTTGCTTTTGCCTTAGAGATTTTGTTTGTGAATGTCCTTTTTAAAAACATGTCAGTGAGTCATTTTACAACTAATGTGTAGTGACTATCGCTGTAAATTGCCACGTAGCTTGGACCGTGAGTACAGACAACAACTTTAGGTAAATGTCACAAGTGTGCGTGCTCTATATGTGCACTGTGCATTAAAAGACTATTTCTGAAGACTAAAGACAACACAGAGTATTGCTAGACACAAGAAGGCTGCGTTCGTAACCTAGCGTTTCGTGCGAAATGCGTGGCCCTAATAGAAATGGTACAAAACATTCCCCCACCCCGGGCAGATCGAGTCTGACTGTGACACTGTATATTCTAAGAAATCGGCAATCGCGGCAGAGTAGCAGCAGCTCTCGTAAGAATCGACTCGCCTACTAAAACTTAAGCAACTCGAAGAACGCCATCCAAGCCGGGGAAGAGCCAAAGAATGCGACCACGCTTCCAGAGAAGAGGTGGCATATTTATCTTCTTGACCAGGACAAGATCTCCTACTTTTGGGAGTTCAGTCTTATAAGACTAACGCACTCTCTGCTGCAAGAAATGAAGATACTTTAAAGAAAACCTTTTCCAAAAGCTCTAAGACATCTACTGCAGCAGTTCAAACCGTGCCAAGCGGTTGAGTGGAGTATAACATTCTGTCAATAGCTCCTATTGAGGAAAGTTAAGTCGCCTTGTTTCCTTTAATTTAAGTTTAACTGTACTTGTCATCATTGACGAAATAATCCTGGTAGCAGAGCGTGGTTATCGACTTATATTTTACTTATCTCTGTACAATTGTTGTACCTACCTTAATATTATTCCTACCTGAACGTCACTTTTTATGCAAGGCGACTACTCATCTCAGGTTTGTACTATTGATATAGATTACTATTGATATAGGTTGATGTGGATAACGTCTGCCTGTCCTAACGTCCTGTAAAGCGACCTAATGGAGCCCTTAATTATAACTTAATCAGGAGAAGACATAAAAAAAGGGACAAGACATAAAGAGTTAAATTAAAATTTGAAATGTAAATAACTTCCCTGGTGTAGTACTTCTGACAGTTTCCTGTTGTATTACTGGCACAACTCTTTTAACACACAAAAACATTTTAGTGTGAATTTATGTATGTAGCATGCAATTAATAAAACTGATATTAAGGGAAAGTTGCTTTTAATCTAATCACAAAAAAATATGTACACGAACATTGTGTTTTTACAATAAGTTATTTTTGCAGACTAATTACAACACAGAGTATTGCAGAGACAAAAAGGCTGCGTTCTTTACCTAGCGTTTTGTGCGTAATGCGCGGCCCTGACAGAAACGGAACAAAACACCTATACTATGTATTCTGAATCTAGCCTTCCTTTACAAAATGAAAGCTTATTACTATCTGAACCATTAGGTCATGTAAATTGGTTTTCCGATTTGATTTTTAAATGCGTTTTGCTACTTTCAGGCCATAAATTGATAATTTTACCTCTAGCTATTTTAGCTTCGTTTTATTTGTAAGAAGTTTTGAGCTCCACACTGATCATATTTCAGGATGTTACTCTCAACAAATATTTTTAGACTTTAAATGTTCATTTTGATCGTCATTAATTTAATTAGTATAATTGAAGACGTTTAGAAAGAAAATTTGAACTTTTAATTTCTCGAATGCTCAACTTTACTTATTTAATTAGTTTACTCCATTTGCCACGAAATTTAATATATCTTTGAGGGTAGAACTTTACTTGTGATCGTTACACAAATTTTCGTTCGTTTAAGTTTGAATAAAATAAAGATAAATTTAACGACTATACATTTAACGTTATCATTATGTTAATAGGTTCTGTAAAATGACCACATTATTTGTTATAATCAAGCTTTTTATGTTGTATCTCTTACAATGAACATACAAAGACATAAAACAACCGGCCAAGTGCGTGTCGGACTGCGCACCTATAGGGTCCCGTATCAAATGTAGAATATAAGCCATCCAAATAGCAGAATTATTCCTGTAGTGAATCCTTTCTGTGCTACGCATTTGACCGCAACTACTACTACGCAGGTTAGTTGTAATTGGGCAAATGAGGAAAAAATCTGATTTATCAATATATCGGTATTTGTTAGTAAAATTTACGTAGTAATAAACATTATTAGTTTCAAGCTCATAGGTCAGTGGAAGTTAATAAAATGTTGAAACAATTTATTTTTCGAGCTCCTTTAGCTTTAGCTGAATGGGAGCCCCCCTTAAAAACATTAAAAAATATTTTTTGTCAATTTTATGGCTTTGGGTTAGCAAGATGCTTATACCGTATATATTAGAAGACTTTAGCTTCAACCGTTCGGCTGTAAAACCTGTGTGTCAGACGACGGACAGACACGTAAGTGACAGCAAACGGACCGACAAACTAAAGGTATTATTAGGTGTGAAAATCAACTAAATCCCATATGTAGGTACTCCGACAATACTTTACGATTAGGGACCCAATATTACGTCGACAATCGGCCTTTTTGGAATTAAACACGTAGGCGTAATAATTTAAGGGTTTTGGTGGTGACTTTAACTTTATAACAGACGTCTTAAATACAGACTCAAAACGATCCACGATCTTCCCGTCTTCGTTTTTATTAAAACCTATTAGAAACGAACATTAAAAAATTATGCGCTTTAAAGTTGAAAGAAGGGGTCGGCCAGGATCGTTGCAAATAATAAGCCTCTAAGTTTAAATCTATAAAAAGTCGCATTGTGTTACACACGTAAATATGTAAATAAATTAACGGATTTGTGTACTGAGTTTAATTATTTTTTGTTAATTTTTTAATATATCTGTACCTATCATGAAATTGTACTCTGTTGGTCTGGCTGTGAACATTTACTAATACCTACATATTGGTTAGCACACAATAAGGTGGCCTTATCGCTTAAGAGCGATCTCTGCCAGGCTACCTTTGGTTAGAGAAACATTGATCTTAAAACTAAGCAGTATAAGGTAGGTGATGCAATATAAAAAAATTAGATTAAAAACAAAATATAGGTATATGTTAATCTATAAATATAAATAGATACACATATGTACAAACATAGACTTACACATAGACTTATATAACATAGATACATATTTTATATATATTACATGAATATTATACATACATATATATTATAGTGTTTTTAGGGTTCCGTACCCAAAGGGTAATTAGTGGAACCCTATTATTAAGACTCCGCTGTCCGTCTGCCCGTCTGTCACCAGGCTGTATCTCATGAACCGGGATAGTTAGAAATTTTCACAAAGATGTATATCTGTTGCCGCTATAACCACAAATAATAAAAATATCGGCCAAGTGCGAGTCGGACTCACGCACGAAGAGTTTCGTACCATTATCTATAAAAACGGCAAAAATCACGTTTGTTGTATGAGAACCCCCCTTAAATATTTATTTTATTCTGTTTTTTAGTATAAGTTGTTATAGCGGTAACAGAAATACATCTACTGTGAAAATCTCAACTGTCTAACTATACTGGTTCATGAGATACAGCCTGGTGACGGGTGTTAAAATAAATATTTAAGGTGGCTCCCACATAACAAACGTAATTTTTTGGCTCGATTTTGCTCGATATTGATAACGGCAAGAGATAGACGCTTTAAATATTCACAGAATATTAAGTTATATAGTCAATTGAAAAGTAAATAA
Organism: Apoda limacodes; assembly: GCA_946406115.1. Classification (NCBI taxonomy): domain Eukaryota; kingdom Metazoa; phylum Arthropoda; class Insecta; order Lepidoptera; family Limacodidae; genus Apoda; species Apoda limacodes. The sequence continues at coordinate 34,439,870 of OX291542.1, read as the reverse complement.
TTAAATTTAAATAACACAAATATTTAGGGTGGGATCCCATACAACAAACGTGATTTTTTTGCCGTTTTTATAGATAATGGTACTGAACCCTTCATGCGCGGGTACGACTCGCACTTGGCTGTTTTTTTATTTTCTTTTGTAAAATATCTAAAGATGGAGCCTGCCTATTGGACAAAGGCAGAGCATTCCAAAGTTTGACAGCTTGCACTGTAAATGTATTATTGTAAAATTTAGTGTAGTGTTTTTAAAAAAGGGTTGGGTTGATGGCCGGAGATTAGGATTGGAGATACCTACATATTGGAAACGCTCTTTAAGATATGTTGGGGTCGACGGATCAAACAAAATGATATACAGAAGAGAAAGAATATGAATACTCCAGCGAATACGAAATGGAGGCCACTTGAGTTGTTGGCGAAAACTAGAAACATGATCATATTTATTATCTTTATTAATTTAGTGCCGATACCAGTGATTATTTGTATCTAAGTTTTTTACACTAATGGTATAAGTTAGGTGCTTAAGTGTCAATACAACTTATTTATCATGTTATTTGTTAGGATATTAGGCACTTAACATAAAAAACTAATATGCAGCAGGAAAACCGTGAACAGGAAATGAAATTGCTTTGTCAGTAAATCACCTTGCGAGAGACTTGTACCAGTTGAGGTGAGCTGTGATAAAGCGAGTTCAACATTCGACGGTGTTATTTATGGCGCAGGAAATGGAAAGTCTACTTAACGAATATTTAATATCGTCCTCAGAAGATTTATCGGTTCGTAAATGCCATATTCCTGCTGTCATCAAAATATTATTTTGTTTCAATTGATTCTATGAGTTTTATTTAATTTATAAAAAAGTAATGGCAGTAGTACAGAAAGGTTGAATGTAGATTTGATCTCTAGAATATTTTAATGTACCAATTTAAATTGTCTGCTCCACCAGTCTTAAAATTAAATAAAGTATTCCAAGTTAAAACTTAATCGCCTTTGATGTTCTTTAAAAAAATTAACGTTTTATAAATTTGAATAAATTACATTTAAAATGTACGAGTAATGGCGAAACATAAAAAATTTTGAAGCCTAAAAAATTTTTGTATATAACGAAATCTGGCACATTTAGGTTTGGATCACCAAATGGCGCACGGGTAGTTAAGAACACTGGATTGCTGAGTTAAAATTCTGAGTTTGACTCTCGGGTTCGCCTTTAAAAAGTTATTTTTCATATTATATACCGTAACAATATTGTAATTAGTTTCTAAGGGTAGTTGTAGTTAATTCAGTTGACGATTCGAAAGTGTTCTTAGTAACCCATTTGAATAAAAAGATTTTGAATTGAGTCCCTTTTAACACTTTTCACCACTCGTTGTTTTTACCCTACACATCTACACTCGTGGGGGACTGAAGTCCACCATACGAATATCTTACATTTCGGTACAAAAATGTTAGGTTTTCTTTACTACTTAACTTAAAATAAAATAAAGTCATAACGTAATAAATCAGATCTTTTGATGTTAAATACACAAAAAAGAACACTTTTAGCAAAAAGTTACAAATAAACAAGCTTCACTTCAGATGGCATAGAAATAAAAGAAATTATATTATATTATATTATATTATATTATATTATATTATATTATATTATATTATATTATATTATATTATATTATATTATATTATATTATATTATATTATATTATATTATATTATATTATATTATATTATATTATATTATATTATATTATATTATATTATATTATATTATATTATATTATATTATATTATATTATATTATATTATATTATATTATATTATATTATATTATATTATATTATATTATATTATATTATATTATATTATATTATATTATAAAATAGCTGACCGGTAAACGTTGTTTCTTTTTTTTAAACAACTGCCGCACCAACCTATTGTGAAAAGGTTGTACTAATTCAGAAAGCTTTCCCGGCTGTGCATAACAACTTACCAAAATTTCATTACAATCGGTTTCCCCGTATTGCGCGAGTCCGACTCTTTCTCAGAAACATTCCCCGTCGTGTGCATAACAAGTTACCAAAATTTCATTACAACCGGTTCAGCCTTATTCCGCGAGTCCAACTCGCATTCAACCCTGTCAGACTCCCACTTGACCCTTTTTTTCCTTCTCAGAAACCTTCCCCGGCATAACAACTTACCAAAATTTTATTACAATCGGTTCACCCTTATTGTGCGAGTCCGACTCGCACTTGACCCTGTCCGACTCGCACTTAACCCTTTTTTCTTTCTCAAAAACCTTCCCCGGCGTGTGCATAACAACTTACCAAAATTTCATTAAAATCGGTTTACCCTTATTGCGCGAGTCCGACTCGCACTTGACCGTTTTTTCTTTCATATAAACCGTGCCCTAACACTAGCAAACACAAAAAAAAATTACCCGAACTAGCCCAGCCGTCTTCGAGTTGTCCCCTTATTGCTATTGCTATTTCCTGTGCCGGGGAAGGTTTCTGAATTTGTACTACCCTTTTACAATTGGTAGCGCGCCAGTTGTTTTAAGAAAAGAGAAACAACGTTCACGGAGTCAGGTAGTTCTTAATAAATCTAACAATATAAAAAATGACAAAGGGTAGGTTCGTACACATCAGTTTATTGTGCAAAATTTTATCACAAATATAGGAACATTATATCAGGCTACAACTCTAGTCTCAAAATTATCTTAACAAGCACAACAATTTTTTACATCCATAGAATGAAAACGACATATATTTTTCATATATTTAGAGCAAAACCCAGCGGCACTGGAAAATGGAAATACACGGGACTGCGACCACCACCTCGCGCTCAAAACAATAAAAATAATTTCCAAAATGTGTGCGCTGGTGGCGTCTAGTCCCCGCAAGTGATGTTAAGGATTAATGAAACTTGGACATTATTACAGTTCGCCGCAGCAGTTAAGAGAAAAACCTCGACATGTAAGTCGTTTCTTTATTTAATTATGTAAAATCTATAAAATAATAACGAAGAGCAATAAAACAAAATTAGCTGTGAAAATGGACTAAACCCGATTTATTTTCGTTATTTAGGACAACGGTCCCAAGATTATGTCGGCCTTTTAGAAATTGAACACGTAGTCCATAACACGTAATGTAAGTCGCTCGTTAAAGAAAGGGCTCTGACGAGGATTTTTACATTTTTAGCACAAATATAATAAACGTGAAAGTTTCTGAGTTCGTATGATAGTTACTCCTTTACGTCATACCAACTGAACTGATTTGACTAGAATGACTTGAATGATGTCTATGCCCTAAAAAGTTATAAAAACCTGCGTGTATTCATGCGCTATAAGTGTGTAGGTACGCATACATAAAACTCTACATACTAGGATATATATAAAACTCGATTGCCGACATAGCTAAAAAGTATTAAAACTTTAAAGAGGAAAAATCGCTTTATTCTACCAAAGTATGAAATTTTCTAAAATTTTTCGTATTTCGTCAAAAGTAAATTATTTTTGTAACGAGTTTAAACAAAAGCTTACTAGTACAGACCTACTTGCTTATAACATAACATAACATAACGTAACAAAACATAACATAACATAACATAACATAACATAACATAACATAACATAACATAACATAACATAACATAACATAACATAACATAACATAACATAACATAACATAACATAACATAACATAACATAACATAACATAACATAACATAACATAACATAACATAACATAACATAACATAACATAACATAACATAACATAACATAACATAACATAACATAACATAACATAACATAACATAACATAACATAACATAACATAACATAACATAACATAACATAACATAACATAACATAACATAACATAACATAACATAACATAACATAACATAACATAACATAACTGTAGTCGACACGTTTCGCAATCGTCACCAATATCAGAGCAATCAACTCTTAGGGACCGTGCACACTTGGGACACCTTTTAAGTTTTATAAGTATGTGTTAAATAAAAACATAAATATATCTGGAAATCATAACTTAAAGACAATTAAACTAGTAAATATAAAATGAAATAACCTAGACAGTAAATCACCTTGTGTGTCAGGGAGAATTGACTTGAGGTAAGCTGTGATAAAGCGAGTTTAACTTGTCTGTGTTAATTTGAAACAGTACGTAGGACACTCAGAAAGTTTTGAGAAACTAAAAAACTAACTTCTATGGATAAAATACTGTAATTAAATATTTTCAAAGAACTCTCCATCAGCCTGTATACAAAGTACATGCGTCTAAACCAATTTTCGAAACATTTTTTCCATCAGTCCGCCGCAGACACCGCTTCCACGGCCTTCTCGAACGCTGCTACGCGCGTCTTACGGCGATGAAAACTGTATCCCTTTCAGCTGTTTCAGGTCCAGATCAGGACTGTTAGGAGGGTGACCCAAGACTGACTGGTGTGGTGTCCAGCAAGTCCCTCGTTGTGAGCGCTGAGTGCGCGAGCCTGTTGTGAAGCAGTACCCCGCGGGGCCCGGTGTTTGGTCGCTTGTTGCTCATTTCAGACAAAACTTCTGGCAGGAATTTTGTGGTATACCATTTGGCATTGATGCTGCTTTGGTCTCGTAATGGAATTTAAACCAGATTGAAACCCCCTCAAAGTGAAGAAACTAGCGATCAAAATTTTCCCTGCGCTTCGCGATCGCTTGACTTTCGTTGGTTCGTTTTGAAACAGCCAAACTGACGACTGACGCTTTGTTTCTCGATCGTATTGATAAATCTAGGATTAGTCACCTGTCATACAACAGTAGATGGTTGCTTTTGAAGGTCCTTTATCCATAAAAGCCATTTAAAGTCGATCAAATGACTCATCAGGTTTTACGCTACATTTAAAATCGTAGAAAACCATCGCACGAAAATGTTCTCGATGCAGATCCATTTTTAAATGAGACACGATAATTTAATTTGGCTCTCGAAAAAAATTTGTTGTGGAAAATTCGAAATTCGAACAATGGTATTTTTACTTTTAAAGAACTAAATTTTTCAAAATAATTACAAGTGGTCACTGCCTTACACATAAAAACTTTTTCGCAAAACTTTCTGCGTGGCCTGGTAAATGACGAATATTTAATATCTTCGTGAGATAAAATATCCGTTATATCAGTTTTACTGGGTATATAGTTTTTACGCGGAAAGTTTTATTTATTGGTATAGTAAAACGAGAAGTTCGTAAGTATAATAATGAATAAAAGCATTTTCTACTTAAAAATATGGTTTGCAAAAATGTTATTAATGGTTTTTCCTATTTTTACCTACATTTTAATTTATAAAATCTCTGCTTATCGATGGAAACGCTATAACTCTTATTAGATACATATTTCGTTTTAGATACACACCTACCTAAATTATTTCTTTAATAAAATATTGCGTATTCGTCTTTAAATGTGTTATGTTATGTTATGTCTATTATGTAAATAATACACTCATATATGAAATAAAGAAAAACAGTAGAATAGTAGTAAAAAACCTAATATCACTGACAATTTATGGTATCTAAATTACTGACTATGGATACCACATATGTGTGACGTGGCATCAGATTAAATTGGCAAAGAGAATTGGCAATTTCGTATTCACACGCAGATTTCTATGCGGAAACGAAAATAATGTATTTTTTTGTTTATCCCCTGAATCAGCAATTTATTTTTTTAAATAGGAAATGTATTTTACGAAATATATACAAATACGGCAAACAACAAACTATAAACAAACACTGAAAACATGTTTTAAATCTTCTGCATATTTTTTTAGTTTATGATCTATAAATCCTTTTTTTTTTCTTTTTTGGCCTACAGTTTTTGGTTAAGTGGGTGTTGTACTTCACTTTTTAACATAGGGCTTCGTAGTTTAAGCTAAACAAGCCCCATTTTTTTACCGGTACAGAAATTGGCGAAAGAATTATAGCCTTGTATTATTTAGAAAATACCTTTTAAAAAAATTAAAAGAATAAAAAATCCGATTTCTAGTATGATAAGACTCCCAAGTTTCGTTTGTTTCTTGGAAAAGGGGTAGGACTATACGAAAATGCAGTGCTGCAACCCCCCCATGATATCAGTGGCAGCAGCATGATAAGCGACGCCTCGTACTTAGATATCTAGTATGATCCATCCCCTCAAAAAACCATAGCTCTTCTGAAAGATCATCAATTTCTGTGTAAGAAAAACACTGCTGCATTTTCCAAACGGTGGAGAAAGTGGTTGCTGCATCGATTGAACGTTCGCGCAATAGGATTCGGCGTAGTTCGATAAGATTACCAGACTCCACCGTTTCAAGGAACAAACGAAACTTGGGAGTCTTATCATACTGGAAATCGGATTTTTTGATAATAGCGCCGCCAGGTTATTTGCATTGAAGCATTGCCATTTCGTGTTCCCCCATTAATAACGTGACTAATTATATTTATATATATCGTCTGGTATTCTTATCGAACTACGTCGAATCCTATTGCGCGGTGGTCGACCTTCAATCGATGCAGCGACCACTTATCACAAAAAATCTATTTTCGTGGCAACAAAATTATTTTTAGTTATTTTTATTTAAGAAAAACAATTTTAGATTTTTTAACCATACAAAACAGAAAACAGGGCATTTTTATTAAATAGACTGGACTATTAAATTCATATAAATCTAAACAACGAAAAGTCTCGTAAAAACAATCAAAACATTAAGAAGGTTTGACGACTCTTATTCACTTAATCTAGTAGATCCAGACTTCTAATAAAACTAATTAACAAACTTTTGCACATTATTCTAGTCAGCTGCCAAACGAGAATACTGAAGCGTTTGTCATAACAAAAATAAATTATTATGTTCATTATTCTCAATAATAAATTATAATCATTTTCTTATGACTGTGCCACTATACCGAGGACATCCCGGACGTCAGCTTGTACGAAATTAGTATGGCTCTCAAACAGCTTAAAAACAATAAGGCCCCGGGTGATGGTGGAGTTACGACTGAGCTTCTGAAAGCGGGTGGAAAACCGGTACTAAAAGTCCTTCAGAAGCTCTTCAACACCGTCATACTCGAAGGTACTTCGCCGCAGGCATGGCATAGAGGCGTGGTGGTGCTTTTCTTCAAAAAAGGTGACAATACACTTCCTAAGAACTATAGACCCATCACCAATACGTATACCTAGGACAAACTGTTCGATTAGGTAGGTCCAATTTCGAGAAAGAGGTTAATCGCCGAATCCAACTCGGTTGGGCAGCGTTCGGAAAATTGTGTACTATTTTCTCGTCCTTAATACCCCAATGCTTGAAGAAAAAAGTCTTCAACCAGTGTGTGTTGCCAGTGATGACTTACAGCACTGAGACGTGGCCGCTAACTATGGGCCTTATATGAAAGCTCAAGGTCGCTCAGCGGGCGATGGAAAGAGCTATGCTCGGAGTTTACCTACGTGATCGAATCAGGAATGAGGAAATCCGTAGGAGAACTAAAGTTGCCGACATAGCTCACCGAATCGCAAATCTGTAGTGGCAATGGGTAGGGCAGAAGGTTCTCGAGTGGCGACCACGAACCGGAAAGCGCAGCGTGGGACGGCCCCCCGCTAGATGGACAGATGACCTTGTACAGGTAGCGGGGAGCCGTTGGTTACAGGCGGCACAGAGTCGCACGCTGTGGAGAAAGTTAGGTGAGGCCTATGTCCAGCAGTGGACGTTAATGGGCTGATATGATGATGATTTGTGAGACATTAATTGATTAAATATCATTCATTTCGATAGTGAATTTGATAAATGTGATAGATAAAAGTTGAACGTATTATGTAACAACATAAACATTTTTTATCTTATTTGCATTAATTGTCTGCGCCATTAGTCTCGAAATAAAATATATATTTGAAGATCCAACATGTCTGACCTTTACACTCCCTGAATGAATTACAGTTCGTTATAGTTTATATTCAAATTAAGATAAGATGTAAAGATAAAATAAAAAGTGAAGAAAAGTTAAACGTAATTATTTTATGAAAATCCTACGAAATTCCAATAATATTAACTCTCAATCATTTGTTTTTTTACCTTTCAACAAACGCTTTAGGTTCACAAAGTCATAAAACGAGCAATAAACTACTATTTGGCGTGAAAATGAACCAAATCCCATTTTACTAATGTTATTTACGACAAGGGACACAAGATTATGTCGGCCATTTTGGAACTGAACACGTAGTCATAATAATTTAAAATGCTTGTTTTTGCTTAAGAAAATATTTGTCGAGATCCTTCAAATTTAAAATAAAAAGTAGTGGATTACACGTTTACTTCGTTTTCGAGTCAAATGATTAACGTGTCTTTACGAAACGCATATCTAAAAATAAAAATGAAATTACCACCGTTACTTTAAAGAAAAGATATAGAAAAGGCATTCTCGGTGTAGGGTTCCGCAGTAATTATTACAATTTTTGTCCAAGTTTGGAAATAAGCTTCAATATATTGAAGCTTGGATATGTTATATTTAAAGCTATAACTTAACTTTTTGTTGTCTGTCCGACTGCTTCAAGTATTTCTCAGTCGCACTTACTCGTAAACAGTGTCATAACGTGCAGGCAAAGACTAACCCTAATTACTCCCACGGGCTTTTTATTTACAAATTTTACGTATTTTCAGGCAAAGCGCGCGTTTATAGAACCCTCAGGAGGTAATGATACGCCTATTCCTTTAAGTATGTATAAAAACTGTACCAATTATACCACTGTTCAGTCAGTGTATCTATTTATACGGTGTTGCCTACAACTGTACAGTCAGTGTACCTATTTAAACCGTGTTACAACTGCAGGCCTGCGCAACCTTCCGTGGCAACAAAATTATAAGGTAAAACAATTATTTTCTCTTAGACCTGGTAAAAAATATTTTTTAATAAAATTAGATTAACATATTCTTACCAACTTCGATATCCAAGACCTATAACTTTCCCAATTTATATGGGACATATATTATAAATATTACAAACAAATGTGTTACTATTTCACTTAATAATAGTTAGATGGCGCTGTAACGGTGATTTAAGATGGTAAATAATTCGGGGCCCGTCTCACACTTGGCCGTCTTTTATTATACTTTAGAGCTCACACACACTTTGATCACTGCAAGATTGAAGCTTGAATGTGTTACTGTTTTTACCCGACTGCCGAAAGAAAGGAGGGTAACGTTTTAAGTTAAAAATATTTGAGTTCAACCTCGAGTTGGGTACTCGCTGTGCTGCGCTACGCATTTTGGGTGTACTTCGACAGGTAACCTCTGACTTTTGTGCTCTCACTATAGTTTGTATCTTTTTGTTAAGTAAATGAGGTCCATAATGTGTTGCTATTTCAAAAATGCTGCGTCTCGTCACGTCGCGTCGCGTCTCGGTATAAGCTGACCCTTACAGTAACATAGTCAAGCGCAAGTACAAAAAAAAATTGGAAAAAAATTACATTAAAAAGCTGTAAATAAATGTTCCGGCTGCTTATAGTTAAATATTTGGTATGTTTTAGGGGCACTTGTTTACTCCTTTTTGATTTTTACAGTCGGGTTTTTTTTTTTATTTCTTTAATTATTTTTACGATAGCGCAACTAGATTATTAAGTTGGTACACCCTGTACCGCCAAGCGCCGCGCCCGAATTCGAACTTAAATATTATTATTAATTTAGTAAGAATTAGTATTCAGAATGGTATAATTTTATTTTTCTATAATGTTACATGGTTCATAAAACTATATGAAAAACCTTATATTATAAACCTGTTTCCGACTACATTTTGAAGTTGGTTGGCTATTACACATTAAGTTGTAAAGTTATGCTGGCTTAGTGAATGCTGCTTCCTCTTCTAAGCGGTGACCTTACAGAGAAGCTACTTGACAAACTTGATCGTCTCCAAAATCTTTGTATCCAATTTAATTAAGGATTACGAAAATATAATCATATTTCCGAGTTTCGTGCTCAACTTAAGTGGCTCCCAATTCGACTTCGCAGGAATACTCATATTCTTACCCATTTTATAACGTCCTTATCAAACCATCTGCAGCGATTAACTAAAAAAGCTCTTTAATTTTTTATATAATTCGTCACAAAATATATCACTATGGTCAAAGGTATGACGAACACTAACTATACCGTCTCACTCCACCACTTTTTATGGTTAATCGTTTGCTGTAAAAACAGCTTTACTGTGCAACAATTTTCCATCACATATTCGTTTGTAATCTATCACATAGTCTTTCAACATTAGTTTACATTTTTAGAGATTAGTCTCTACGACCTCCCCGAATAGGGCCTCCCTCCAAACACGACGCCGACGTCCCCGGGTTCGTCGGCGCCCACAAGGATACACTAGGTATCAAAGAGTGCCGGGGCGCTTCTCGCCCCCACTCAATCGCAATCGTACCGGCGTAACGGGGAACTCCCCTCCTGGCGGTGACTCACCTTCGGGTTCGAGACTCACGCCGGTCGAAGGGACGCCCCCGCGAGCGACAACCCAAGCCGAGGCTTCCCCCGCGGGGAGCCCTTGAGCGTTGGGCGCTATATGGGCTGAGGCTCCTTCAGAGTCTCGCCCAAAAAGTCCGGTGAAGCAGTAATGGCTGCAACAGCCGACTGCATAGTCAGCTCAGAAAAAAAAAAAAAAAAAAAGTGAAAATAGTTCGCTATTGTAATCACACATGGCACTGTTCCAAATAAAAAGAAGCTACTTAATTGTTTCGTCAGCTTTTAAATAGAAAGTGCTTTTTTATTTTTACCTTCTTTCCTCTAAACGGGAAAATATTCTCTGCAAACACGTACTTTCAACCCTATTTTAAACTATGCATGAAGGTTCTTTCAGAGCATGAGTAGTGTAAAAGTGATTAGAACCAACTATCTGTATTTTTATTGTTTCGCCTGGTATTTTGGGGTCACTTGGGGTTCGGGGTAGTTATGAATGAAATCAGCTGTTTCAGGGCTGTTACTGCACCGTTTTAGGTACAAAAGGAAATTTGCTGATTGCTGGGAAACCTGAACATTTTCTGACTTCAGAATATTTTCTCGAACATCTACAAACCAATCCCTATCTACCACTTTCGGCCGTATACACCATTTCCCTAACATGTTGTATATATTTATAAAAAAATTATATATGTATGTTTATTGACTTGACTCTACCCCCATAAATTTTAATAAATCAGATTTCGGAAACTCCCTTAGGAAGAAATCGCATTATGCGATAAGTCCGCCTTAGTGCATACAATTTTATAGGTTAATATAATATTATAATAGTTTTTATATGTGCTGTAAGTGTTAAATAAATAAATTAAAAGTCTCTCTTAATAGTTTGATATTTTTTAACACACCAAAACGGGTAGAAACAAGCTGTCTCAATCTGACCCATTCCTCCAGAGTTTTAGGGTATTTTTAGCGAAAAAGGAATCTTAGACCGATTTAAAACACTTCTTGCGAGCCCTCTGCCTTTCAAAGGTCTTAAAGGACGATTCTCAAATACATTGTTTGAGCAAGAAGGAAGAATTAAGTTTAGACTGATATGCCTCACCTTGCTGTATCTCTTTTAATTTTTGAGATCTTAGGTGCCAAAATTACATAATCTGCGTATGGCAACTTTTTGTAGAACTCCGCCGTCTGCTGTTTGAAGACGTTTAATCAAATTCACATCAAAACTTATATTTCGAACATAGAACCGTTTTCGTTTTTGATATCGGTTTGAAATTAAGCCGATTGTAAAACACCTTTGGCGAGGTTTGATCAGAGTGGAAACGAGTTGAGGTGAGATATGGGTGAGGTGTGATAAAGCGAGTGCAATACTCGACTGTGTTATTTATGGCGCAGGAAATGGAAAGTGTATTAACGAATATTAAATATCGTCCTCAGAAGATTTATCGGTTCGTGAATTTCATATTTAAATATTACAGGGAATATTGTGTTGTTCACAAAGTCTTACCTTTACACAGTTTTTGTGGTAAACTGGTTTTTTGATGAAGGAAATCATCATGAGGAATCCTGTATGCGTCTGAATACAGACCTATGGTAATTGTTTTATCGATATTTCTTACGTCATACTATTTATGTGAAGCGCCTCGTTGAAATGGGTTCTCATTACGTCGACTCTTTTACAATTTTTGACTGCTAGAAGGAGAGTCACATTCAAAACTATAAAACCATCCTGTTGTTGCCGTCCTGGCAACAAACTTTTCTGACCCCGTTGCCAAAAATCAAAATAACAGTCGCCATATTGAAATGGTATAAACTTACAACGAACTAGCAACCAAGGTTAGAAGGTTAAAAGTTGTTGCATTACAGCAAAACGAAAGAAAATTTGAGATTTTCAAAATATATGTATATCATGTTTTAAGGTTTGTAGACAAGTGTTGCCAACTGCTAAAAAACTCTTATCTATGGCAATCGTCTATTCTAATTTTTTTCATATCGATGTTCCAAACTTTGGTATTTGTCCACTTCTTTTTTATTCAAACTTTTCTACTCCTCTATTTTTCGGAAAATCATGTTTAGTTAATTGTAAAGATAATCACTTGCATTATTGATATAACTTACACAAATCAGCTGTTATGGCTATACGTTTACATGTTTGTGAAATAATGGTAATAATGATACTATTAACTATATTTATTAAATTAAGTAGAGTAGTTTTTAAGTAGTAGAAAGAAAGCATATACTTTATACCATTTTGTTTTGGGACTGCAACTTTCTTTCTGTAAGGTATTAAAACAATAAAGCCGTCACTAAATAAAAGCAATATTTTCTTACTATCATTGTTCAAGCTGTCAAAAACAATTGAACATCCCTATAGGTAATAATTTTGAATTCAATCCGGAATTTAGTTTTAGGGATGGGATCCAGGTATTTGAGAATAGGAATATTCTAAAAATAATATAAGCTATTGTTAAGCCAATCTTGAAGAAGACAATGGAAGATTGTGATTACAAAGTTAATTATGTAAAGCAATTCTCTAATTCGGTTTTTAAACTCATGAAGTTATTTGGCAAACCATCTTGCTTTTCTGGTGTTCAGCACATCGGGTGCAACCAAGCAACATTACGTGTATACAAAATTTCAGCTCAATGGGTTGAAGATATCTGCTTTAAAATTGAATAGCAAGATTTTTTTTTTTTTTTTTTTTTTTTTTTTTTTTTTTTTTTTTTTTTTTTTTTTTTAATACCACTAAGGTGGCAAACAAGCCTACGGTCCGCCTGATGGTAAGCGGTCACCGTAGCCTATGGACGCTTGCAACACCAGGGGCATCACTCGCGCGTTGCCGACCCTTCAGAAATCTAATAACTTCTTTTTTGAAGAACCCCATACTGTAGTCCTTAGAGAAAACCTTGGCAGGGAGCTCATTCCACAACCCAAGGGTTCGCGGGAGGAAGTTTCTCTGAAACCGCACTGTTCGCGACCATTTTGGTTCCAAAGTGTGAGAATGAAATCCCTGTCGATGGCGAGCGGTGCGATGGTAGAAAGTAGCCGTGGGCATCATTTCGAACAATTCCTCAGAACACAATCCATTGTACAAGCGGTAGAACACACACAGGGAGGCAAAGTCTCTCCTCAGACTTAAGGGTTCGATACCGCAAGTGAGTTTGGGATCGTCGACAATTCTCACAGCCCGTCGTTGAACCGAGTCAAAAGGGCCAAGCTGGTATCCGGGTGCACCCGCCCAGAGATGGCAGCAGTACTCCATATGGGGCCGGACTTGCGACTTGTAAAGTAGCAACCTTTGCCCCGACGTGAAGTACTGCTTCGCTCTGTTGAGTACACCAAGTTTTTTGGACGCCAGCTTTACCTTGCCTAGCAAATGATCTCGGAACTGAACATCGCTGGAGATGTCAACGCCAAGGATCCCAATGCTCTTGGAGATGGAGAGGGGAGTGTTCTGGAATTGTGGGACTACAGTGAATGGGGTTTTCTTAGCGGTGAACGCGCAGACTTGTGTCTTTGAAGGGTTGAATCGGACCAAGTTTTCCCGCCCCCAGTCAGAGACCTTGGACAGACCGATCTCGATTTGAGACACAAGTTCTTCACGCTTTTCCTCCACAACGGAACGTGGGATGCTTGCACGGCCCGTGTAATAAGCGTCTCCAGTACTGTCATCTGCATAGCAATGTATGTTGTTGATGTCCAACATATCATTGATGTGCAGTAGAAACAGCGTAGGAGACAGCACAGAGCCTTGCGGGACACCAGCATTAATGTCCATGCTATCAGAGCAACTACCGTCAACTACGGCTCGTATGCTTCTGCCGGACAAAAAGCTAGCCACCCATTTGCACAACCCCTCGGGCACTCCGTAAGAAGGCAACTTCGATAGAAGACCCCGGTGCCAGACCCGATCGAACGCCTTCGCTATGTCTAGGCTACATGCCAATGCCTCCCCCTGACTCTCAATGGCTAGTGCCCATCGGTGTGTGAGATACACTAGAAGGTCACCAGTTGAGCGACCGTGGCGAAAGCCATATTGACGGTCACTGATCAGGTCGTGTTTTTCTAGGTATCTCAAAAGCTGTGTGTTGATCACACGCTCCATCACCTTGGAGAGGAGAGAGGTTATAGCGATAGGCCTGTAATTCGATGGATCTGATCTATCGCCCTTTTTGGGCACCGGGTGCACATTTGCAGTCTTCCATGAAGACGGAAATTGCCTAGTGTGTTAGGAAAGCGTGAAGAGGCGCGTGAGTACAGGACATAACTCAGGAGCACACTGCTTAAGCACCACTGCTGGTATGCCGTCTGGCCCACTCGACTTATGAACGTCTAGGGAAAGCAACGCCCGCCGGACCTCGCGCTGTGTTATAGTGATTTCCGGCATGGTCTTACCGCACCACGGTAAAGTAGGTGGTACAGCGCCTTCGTCGTTCACATTCGAGTTAGAGGCAAAGAGACTGCCCAATAGATCGGCTTTCTCTTTTGCACTGTGGGCCAAGTCACCATCGGTCTTTCGCAGTGGTGGTAATGACGACTGGCAGAAGTTCCCCTCGGCAGCTTTAGCAAGCGACCAGAAAGCACGACTCCCAGAAGGATAGCTCGCAAGTCACCCACCTATTTTGCCGATGAATTGGAATTTTGCTCTGGCAGTTGCTTTCTTACTGAACCTCGAGGCAGCATTTAATTTGCGTTTTAACTCAGAAATATTCGGATCCTTATTATTACGAGCCGTGGTCCAAGCCTCATACGCAGTTTGCTTAAGAATTTTAGCTTCTCTGCAAGGCCTATTAAACCACGGTCGTTTTTTGACGCCGGCAGCTACTCGCAGGTTAGGAATGAAACATTCCATACCAGCGAGGATTGTCTCAGTGACTGCGGCTGCGCAGACGTCAGGATCTTCTGAGCTATAGCAGATCTGCCTCCACGGGTACGATGCATAAAATTCTCGCAATCCATCCCAGTCTGCCGACTTATAATGCCACACACGACGCCAATTAGTTGGCCCAGAAGGATCGGGTTGTGTGCATGACAATCGAGTCCGGATGAGACAGTGGTCCGAGGAGCCAAGAGGCGCATCCACTGAGACGGAGTATCCATCCGGACGTGTAGTCAGCAGAAGGTCCAGTAAGGAGCTTGTATGGTCCTCTATATCTGGTATTCTCGTTGGAGAAAGTACCAGCTGAGAGAATCCATAGGTCAGAGCAAATTCATGAGCAGATATCCCTGCATAGTTATTGGTTCGAGAACTGAGCCACTCACGATGGTGGGCGTTGAAGTCTCCCAAAATAACTACTTCTGCTGTAGGATATTGCTCTAGAACTTTGTCAGTCGTCAAACTCAGGTGCGTGAAGAGTCGAGTTACGTCCGTGTCACCGCTATGAGACCTGTATAGGCACGCATAGATACGAGTGTGGCCCCCATGATCTACGCGCACCCACAATATCGACAGGTCCCTGTCTTCAAGGCTATGAAGTCGGCGACAGCAGATATCCTCCCGGACGAACATACATACACCGGCACGACTCAAAAAATTGTGCTCGAGTTTGTAGCCGGGATAACGAAGGTATGATGTGTCGGCCGGGCAGGATATCTGCGTCTCCGTTAGAAAAAGAATGGTTGGCTGCGCAGTCTCGAGATGGTGATGGACTGCATTAAGATTTGCGTGAATACCCCTTATGTTGCAAAAATCTACATTATATGTGGATGGAGTAACCGCTGTCAAAACTCTTTTCTTTTTTCTGTTCCTGGCCATTTTGTTTGAAGTAACTTAGACTACGGATGAGGATTCACTGCACAGACAGCTTAGAAGACAAAAAGTTGCGGTACTAAGACTGCCGAAGCTCAACACAGATGATGCGGTTGCTGGCACGGCGGGCGGAAGGGCCCCTGATCCCCCTCTGTTGTAGTAGCCGGGTCCACTCCGGTCTCCTTCTCCGGCACGACTACTACTTCAGAGACTTTACACAGGTTGGCGGATCAGCCTCCCAGGGCGGAGATTAAGTGATCCCTGGGTTCGGGAACCCGTTCAACCTGCGGGCGGCCAGCGGTCAGCCGTTTCATCAGGTCTCCCTGACCGCCGAACCAGCACGCCGCGTCTACGCCGAGCAATGACAGCAACAAGCACCGTCGGTCCTCCGCTGTCCGCGCAGCGAATCCTCAAAGAGAGAGCTCTGGCAACCTTACTCACCGCCAGGAACACAACACTACTCAATGTTAGTGTTATTGTGGCCGCGGTTTTCTGTAAGGTGGAGGTACTTCCCCAGTTCGGGCCGCTCATTCGAGCAAGTACTCGCTATGCCCCGCTTTATTTGTTCGGGCAGCTTATTCGAGCGAATACTTGCAGTGCCCTACCTTTCTTATAATCTCCATCCAAACAAACACACATACATGCCCGAACAAACATACATACATACCCGAGCAAACATACATAGGTAAATACCTTGCAAATTAAATAAAAGATTTTAAAAAAATATCTATAGTACCGGGTTGAACACGTAGGCCCGAAAAAAATTACAAAACCGCCCTTTCACATTTAACTCTCTGGTTGTTAACATATATGTAGATAGATGCCGCCTCGGCCGTAAAAGTTTCACAAAGATTTACCTTCTGTTAAACCCAGCTATTCAAAATTATTAACATTATTTCAAATATGCTTCCTCTTTTGTATCTTACTAAAATGTTGGTAACGCTCTATGGATTCTATATATGTATTGCTTTTAACTTTTATTTTAATGATAAAAAACAATGTACGTACTAAGAAAAGATACATATTATTTTGTACAAAAAGAAGAATCATCGTAAATAAATATCTGGCTCTGAAACAATGTGTGTGACCTGGCATCAGATAAAATTGGCAAATGAAATGAGAAATTTCTTATCCACTCGCAAGTTTTTTTTGCGAAATCGAAAATCCACGTACTTTTGTTCATCCTTTGAATCAGCAAATTACTATATAAAATAGAAATATATTACAGAAAGAAAAAAATAAAGTGTTGGTTTAAAATGGCTAAATGTGGCTTCATAATATTATATTCAGACTGTTCCGTCCTTTTTCAGCTTACCTTTTAACGTAAAACCTTACAAATTAAAACAAATTGCTTGTCTGCTATATCTGTAAAACAAAAACAATTTATTTTCAAAGTAAATGAGTATCAGTCGAAACTGTTAAGTGAGCAGACTGAAGACGAATATCAAAAAGCTTACCTGTTTATATTTTTTAACTAATTAATTATGCAGGAACCACACTACTAATAATAAAAACTTATAACTTACTGAGAAAGTATTGGACATAAATAAATTTATATTAGTAAGCAAACGTAATACGCTTATTCCGTTGTTTATTTTTTATCGTTTTAATTCTGTCAATCAAATTATCCACCTATTAATAAAATTAAACAGTCGTAAAGAAATAAAGAAAAAAATAATAAAAAAATTGTATTTTAATAATGTTTTTGTTTTAGTTACAATTTTTAGGAATATATATATAGTTATTTTAAGTCCCATTTAATATATAACTGTCACTTATGGTCCCGTTTTACTCTTTAAGAGGGTTTATATCTAAAACACGTTCAAAAATATGTTAGATCATACACTTAAATTTTGCAGAGAAAAACACTGTTAAACTAGTACTTATGTAAGTAATTACTATTAAGCTAAGGTAAATAGTTCGTCATTTATGCAACAGTACAAGTAAGTATAAGTTTATGTTAAAAACGTTTGTGAACTTAGAGAGAGGACTTCGTCGAAAACTTTACGGTCGCTCAGCCCTCGCCACAACTTGAGCGGCAACAATTTAGGTTTATGTTAAGACTTGCACGCTCACTTTTAGTATTATTAGTTCTTACTTTAGGAAGGTCTTGTTGTGAGCGAAATGTTGTTTCTAATGTAACAGAAAATAACTGAAAATTAAAAATGACCTCTTTTTTTATTGTCGAGTATAAGGATTTTTGATACTGATCACTTAGTCTCAATCAAAAAATACTCGATTTCACGGCATATTAAAAAAAAAAGATAAAGACTTAGGATATCTAAGTAAGCATACTTAGTAAGTTTTATTTTTATTTTAAAGCGACAAACACTGCTTTGGACGCCCGAGTACGAGTTTTTCACCACAGTAAAATAATTATACCAGAAGTTAATGACTTTTATTTTCAAGTAGGTAGGTATGTTCAAAATTTTTTTTATACCACTAAGGTGGCAAAAAAAAAAAAAATCATACGGTCCGCCTGAAGGTAAGCGGTCACCGCAGCCTACGGACGGTGCGACGCTGTCTCACGTTACAAACGCGACTATCCCTAGCCAGAATGTCCCCTGTACACTACCACTTCAGTCCTTTCAACTGTTCAATAACTTAATTAAAACTATATATTCACCAAACACGGGTCGATACCACAAATTGGTTTTTCCAATCGATCACGATATACTGAGTACACGAAGACGTGTCTCGCCGCCTTTGACCATTCTAGAACTAAGTTGTACACCGGCCGCGAGCGACGCACGGTCAAAGTCGTACCAAGTGAAAGGGCAATGCGTCATCGCTTATCTTTACCGAACATTTACAATAGCTCAATGTCTCATGAAGGTTTTTTTTATTTCTTAGTGGGTTTGTCAAGGCGATGTAACTCCTTATTGGGTGTTTGAAAGGTGATGCAATTTTTCTAGTAAAATGTATGGTAAGCAAAAAAAATTTGAATTTGAATAGATTGTTGATACAGATGTGCTGCCATACTCAGTATGAAATGGTTGTGCTGATCTTTCAGACAGTTTTAAAAAATATTTTTTTCTTGTCGGCCAGCACAATCTACCTTTGGCACCTACAGGAAATTATAACTCGGTTGCATTTGAAAATGGCAGTCGGTGGAAAGTAAAAATTACCCCAGGCTTATTGTGCAATCCATTGGTTTTTAATGCAATATATGGATCCTTGGCACCCACAGCTTTACTAGTGCACAAATCTACTCCTACATGAGCGTTTAAAGTGAATTGTAAAGAAAAAGTATTGTTAAATATTGTATGTCAATTCCAATTTATCTCATCGCATTTAATAAAATATTATTCAGAACTCATGACATAATCTTAAAAAAAATACTGGCAAGTCATGGATAACAAATAGCTACATCTAAAGCCATATGTGTGTGACGTGGCATCAGATAAAATTGGCAAATGAAATTGGGAATTCCGTATTCACACGCATTTTTTGTACAGAACCGAAAAACAAAGTATTTTTGTTTGCCGTTTGAATCAGCGGTTTATTTTGAAGATAAATAATGAGCAACTACTGCATGCAATATACGAAGAATGTTCTTATAAATACCATCATTTACAGTTTATTTTTCATTCGTGACTTTTTAAACTCTCTTGTTTTAGGGTTCTGTAGCTAAATTGTCAAAACATAACCCCTATAGTTCGTCACGTCCAAATAGGTCTATATCTATATATCTGTTTTTTAATACTATAGATTACAATTTTCCTGTCATTGCATCGATTATTATAAATTTTGCAGAAACGTGTCTTATGTGAATCGTCATAAAGTTTTGTTATACAATTAAGAAAAAACATTTGTTATAGGAATGTCTCAGTACATTTAACTAAAGAGTTAATTTTATTTTCTGAATCGAATGTTCTAAAACACGATGATAAAACACATTCAAAAACGGTTGATAAGTTATTTTAGGCATTCAAAATAATTCTCATTATACGGAACCCGTTATGCGCAACCTGAAATATTTTTAAAGTAAAAATAATGGATACACAGATTGGAGTGAAAAAACACGTGGAAAAATTGAGCAACATGTAATAAATATTCATATCAGCCCACAGACGTCCACTGCTGGACACAAGCCTCACCTAACTATGTTTACTTCACAGTGTGTGGCTAAGTACTGCCTGTAACCAATACTCACCATAACCTTCATAAGCATATCTAAGATAAACCCTCAATCTGGTGAGCAACCATCTTACGTTGAACTTTTCGGTACATGGTCGCCACTCAGAAATGTTTCTCTCCATTGGCTATTGCTTACCGCTTAACATCAGGCTTTACCAACGTTTGCTTGTTTGCTGACTTAAAAAAATACATCGACAAAAATTTTGACTAAACTCAACTGGACGATTAACTTTTTTAAACAAGATTTGTTCTTATTTTTTGATTTTACATCAGTTTTTTTATTACATTACAGTTACTAACAATAAAGCAGCCAAATGGCAGTTGTTTTTGCTTACGTAAATTAAATAAATGAAAAATAGATTTTATTTTAATCACAATGAATATATGCGTAATTTTTTAAGAAAAAGTTTTGTGAATGCGTAAAAATTATAAAGGATATTTCACAACTTTTATTAAATTATCTGGTCCATTAGACTACAAACTAAAATTAATCAAAAAACTGTAAGTGTTAATGTTTATGATTAAAGGGTTTTTTAATGTCATGAAATTAAAACTTTGAATAAATGTCAATTATGTAGTCTCTATGTATGAGCTGTTGTAGATTATTAAAAATTTGTTAGTGGAGCCACCGTACAACCACAAAGACGATCATTCTAATCATGGTAAAGGAAAGTATATTTTTCAGAAAAAAACATATTTCTTTACCCTGCCTTGTTTAGTTTATGAGCAATTTTTTAAATAAATTTGCAGTACGTTAGCAAAGGCAACATCCGCGTAAATTTTTAAATTTTTAAATTTGAAAGAGACATTTTGCTACTTCCTCGACATCGATTTCTTGTAAGCCATGGTGTAAAAAAATGCAAAGTCTTTTTAACCGACTTCAAAAAAAGGAGGAGCTTCTCAATTCGGATGTTACGTATGTTCTGGCATAAATTCGTCATATACAGGTAGACAGATTTTAAAAATTCTTTTTTTATTTCAAATAATTAATAAGAATATACTTCCGAGGTGGTCCAATATTATTGTAGTAAATTAAAAACTTAAACTTTTGGTCGCAAAAAAAATGAAATTTGTATGCAGAGGGTTTCGGGGGCGGAACATCGATCTAGCTAGGTTTCAATTTAAGAAAACGTCGTTTTGTCCGTGTTTTTTTAAGCAATGATTAACAGAAAAATATTACTCATCCTGAAATCTGTTGGCGAGTATTAATACTATTATTTTTACAGACACAGTAACACTAATGGCGTTGCTGAGCAACACTAAAGCTACTTGATAATAGATGCTAAGCAACACTAAAGCTACTTGACAATAGATGGCGTTATTCAAAAACGAGCAAAGCTCGGTAATCAGCTACTGTTATTATCATATTACTAACAGCTTTGAACCTTTTAATAGATGTGAATGAGAAATTTGTACTCCGTACACAGTTTAAACTAGTACGGAGTGCAAAGAATGATTCTACACATTGTTAAACTATCTCCTATGTGAATTTAATATATAATAGATATACAATAAGTTCAAAAATGTATCTGTGGGAAGTGCTCGACATTTTAATGCTATTGTACGTGTATTAAAAAGAGATACAACGAACGTCATTACGCAGTGCGCGCGATATGCCACCGCCAGCCATGTTTGTTTGTTACCACGTAGCAACAAGGTGTTTAAAAGAAGACTTATAAATATTCTGTTGTTATCTGCAAAATATATAGATTTGACTTAATTAAATGATTGATTATTAACCATGGTATCTAACGATCCCGGTTGTTCAAGTCGAGTGGATGTTTTAAAGGAGAAAAATATAAATCTGTCATTCTATCGGTAATTTGCACTTTTATTTTGATTTTATGAAGTTACATTGAAAATGGCGGGTTCAATTCTACTAAAAGTATTTAATCACAACTGAATACATATGTTTTTATGTTATTTTGATTCGGATATTTTTGTTCAAACAATAAATCTAGTATTTTTATAATTTTTTCTACCTACTAGTGTTGTAGTGTACCCCAAACTTGGAACCCAAACAATATCGATAACTAAGATAAACTTTTTTTATGTTGTAACAAAATAATACTTTAATTTATGATGTTTTTATAAGTTTGGCAGTGATTATGAATTAAAAAAGGCACCTATCTAAATTACAAAAAAGTCGATAAATGAATCATATCATACACGAATTTGCTCTTACATATTGAAGATTCTCGCTTTCGTGATATCAATCACAATCGTCAATATCCGACAAATATTTTAACCTTTTTATGCAGTACCAACATGTCTAAATCAGCAATTATGTCTGCTTGTAAATATAAAATTATATTTTTAATGGAATGTTTTATTCTTACCTTAAATATTTTTAAAATTGTAGGTAAGCACTACTATGTGATTATGGAATTAAAAACATTCTTGTTTCGAAATATAATAAGCAGCAATCTTTTCTGACCCGGCGGTCATAAATCAAAACTCCAGTCGCCATATTGAAATGGAATAAAACTTACAACGACACTAGCGACTAAACACTCAAGGTTAGAGGGTCAGTCTGGTAACTTTGTTGCACTTTAAGTACCTATTTTATTTACTATTACGGCTTATGATAATTAAGTCAAATGACTTTTTTTAAATTTATACATGTTTTTAAAATAAACTAAAAAGTTTTAATTATTTTTTACCACCCATATTCATTTTTACCTTCATACAGATTTTTTTGTAGGATTTATAACGAAAAAATTGGCTAATTGCATGTCTTATACGCACTAAGTTAGGGTTCCGTAGAGTAAAGACTGTTGCGGATATTTGAAAACTCCTGAACCGATTCTATCGAAAATAATTTTTCCTGAGAATATTAATAAAACTCTTATATTGTTAAAACTCTTTTTATGGAATTTTAGAACACGTGAAATCGATTGTAAAATGTGTACTTAACAAACAAAAAACAAGAACATACTAAAAGCTAGTTAACATTCTACTGTCGGCTCCAAGGCTCAGTGGGTAATGACCCGACTGCTAAATCTGGGTGCGTGGGTTTGATTCCTGCATATAAATAACATTTTTGTGATGAACATTTGTTTCTTCTATTTATAATATGTGAATATTTACAAAAAAAAATTTAAGTACCTATGTATTTGTATCCGTTGTCTGGTGTCCGTTAGTACAAGATTTGCTTAGTTTGGGACAAGATAGCGCTGTATGTAATTTCCAGAACAATTAACTGTGAAGTTATTTGTGTTGTAACAATCATATATTTTATTGTAAAAAAATCAAAGTAATAAACATGTAAAATAAACAATGACATGAATTAAAATACTACTATATTCAGATGAAAATATATTATTGTACCTATGCAACAGTCAAAATCTTTCTTTTTTCTTCAAATTCCACGCAGACGACGTCGCAGGCTACAGCTACCTCGAAATATTAGTATGATTTACCTCCTTTTCTGTTCATTTCGATACTTCTTAACGATACAATTTATCGATAACCGATTACAGAAAGAAAGACAACACTATCGGTTTTTATTGTATAGTTGTCATTATATAGTCAAAGTGGTGACATTCTAATTGTTTCGACCATGTTTCGCCCTACTCAAGGGCTGTCTTAGTCTCTTTTGATTTTTTTACGGTTACAAAGGACAAATATAGTTACTGCGGTCTTGCTAAATACGATTCATTTATAGTCTTCCTACATCCATGAAACTAACACTACTAAATCCGTTAGCTTACATATTGTTTACTTGTGGCTCATATATTTGCTTACCTATTTCGTAGACAAAATCCTCAGTCACAAACTCACAAAGCACCTAAGTCACAAACTCACAAAGCACCTCAGTCACAAACTCACAAAGCACCGTCTGAGCAACAAGGCTTCGGCTTTACGTCTCCTCTCCTTAAGCTACGAGTGCTTTTTCATTTCCTGCTGCAGGAGGGAGTTATTATTTGTTTTTGTTTTTGTGGAAACTCTGTCGGCGTCTCATACCAACTATAAAGTTTTCGCGTTTCTTATTATTTAAAAAATAAATTTGAAATTGCTACAAATCAACTGAACTCTTTGCTAGTTTTACGAGGACTTTTCTAATTCTTTAAAAATACAAAACATGACTCGAAACACATGGCAGCTTATTCCTCAGCTTAATTATATTCTACAAAACAATTTTCAAGCGCCTATCATTGTATGATACGATTTGTACTCAGAGTAGTAGTAGACATTGTAATCAGAGTACGAATTAATGAAATTGCTGTACAGCTTACTAGCTCAGCATGGCTTTCTTTATTCGATAAGTGTATTAAGATATTACGAACTCCAGTAATTTGACGTTTAAGTTTGATTTTACTTAATGGTCCATTTAAAATTATTTGGATAGTTTTTCTATTATTTATATTTAATGTAAAAAAAAATATAAAATATGCTTGTAGAAGTATTATTACTAAATTACCGAATTACTAAACTGTGAAATTTTTAAATTTAATACAAAGTTACAGAAAAAAATTAACAAACACAGCAGTTGCAATTGCACACACTGTCTACTTTGCATGCGTTCGTTAACATCCTCTTTCAGAAATCTTACTCAGCTTTGTTCGCTTGTCTGTGCATTAAATACACCTGAATTGATAAAATAAAGTGTACAGAATTGGAACATAAAATAAGTTGATTGCTGTAAATGCAGATAGATAAATTTTTGTCAGAACATAATTTGTAGATGTATAGCACTACCTTGTAACCAAGTATTGGTTGCTCCCTGCAGTTAGTAGTTACTTCGGAGACTGTGCTGGACTGGAAAGGAAATCTTAGATACAATCTCCGGAGATAATTTCCGGGATTCTACGCCGTGCTATTACAAAAAGTTACTTTACAGTCTGAAAACGTGACACTCAAAAGCAAATTCTAAGGATCGGTTCAAACAACAGTAAGTGCCGACCTGATTACGTTAGTCAATAGCGGGTTAGGCAGGGCCCACACAAAATATGTTTTAAAATTAAAATTAATACCACTTGACCTTATTGCGTTTACTAAGCTGTATAGCAAAAATATTTACTTTTATGTAGGTGCATCCCCGTGGATGTGACAATTTTTATGGCCTGATCGATTATCTTAGTGCTTTAACATTTTGGGACACTGATTATTAGGTTTAATAATACTGATCAGCTTTCATAATACTATTGAATTTAGAACAGCTAGCAGTTTAAATTGAACGTTCTATAAGTATTTCTGTGTGAAATTGGACCCCAGGAAGAAACGAGTTGAGGTGAGCTGTGATAAAGCGAGTTCAACATTCGACGGTGTTATTTATGGCGCAGGAAATGGAAAGTCTACTTAACGAATATTTAATATCGTCCTCAGAAGATTTATCGGTTCGTGACTTTCATATAATTTGATTAATGCAAGTGGGAACTGTTCTGATGTTGAAACGGTTTCAACTTAACACACTTATACATTTTACTTAAAATATATTTGTACTTTGACATACAAGGTTGGCTAGACAGTTTTTGGTGCTGTTACCAGCGTGATTTTAAAAGTCTAGACTTAGTTTTCAGTTTTCTTGCAAAAAACAAGGCTTTGAATATTGATAAACTATTCTGCACCTAGGGAAAGTCCAGGCGAAGTGAATACCCTAGGTAAAACATATTATTACATTTACCGGAAACAACAAGATAGTGCTATTCAGTCTCAAAGCAGCTTGTTAGCTTAAGCGGTTGCAGATGTTTCGAATAAACAAGTCGTGCAATTTTTGTGAGAAAAAAATAGATTTTGAGTGTATTCTAACTAGATTCACTATGTTATGTTGCTTGATTATTGGTAGCCTTACAAAAAAGAGCTTTGACTGATTTTTTCAATGAAAATGTTATTTTGATGTTTTTTTTATACCACTAAGGTGGCTAACAAGCTTGCGGTCCGCCTACTGGTAAGCGGTTACCGCAGCCTTTCGACGCTTGCAATACTTGGGGCATCACTCGCGCTTCGCCGACCCTTCAGAAATCCAATAACATATTTCTTGAAGAACTCTATAGTATAGTTCTTAGAAAAATCCTTAGCAGGGAGCTCATTCCACAACCTAAGCGTTCGAGGGAGGAAGTTTCTCTGAAACCGCACTGTACTGTGTGTGTGTGTGTGTGTGTGTGTGATGAATTTCCTGCTGATGGTGAGCGGTGCGATGGTAGAAAGTAGCCGTGGGCTTCCTTCCATACAATTCTTTAGAACACATTTCATTATAAAAGCGGTAGAATACACGTAGGGAGGCAAAATCTCTTCTCAGAATTAAGGGTTGGGATACGGCTTGCGAGTTTGGGATTGTCGCAGATTCTCACAGCCCATCGTTGAACTGAGTCAAACAGGCTAAGCTGGTAGCCGAGTGCACCCGCCCAGAGATGGCAGTAGTACTCCATATGGGGCCAGACTTGCGACTTGTAAAGCAGCAACCTTTGCCCCGGGGTGAAGTATACTGCTTCGCTATGTTGAGTACACAAAGTTTTTTGGACGCCAGCTTCACCTTGTCTTGCAAATTAAAATTCAAATTCAAATTTAAATTCAAATTCAATTGAGCACTTATTAATGGCACTACGCCATCGGTTCGTAAGTCTACAGGGTTCTTGCCGGTTCAAGAAACTCAGCAAGGGCATTTCTTTTCTCCCTTTCTCTTACAGCGTCCAATTCAAATATTGGAAAATGCCCTCCCTATCATAAAAGGACACTTTCCATTACAAACATAAAAAAACATGAAATATAAAGCACAAGCACAACATAAAAAAGTATCTAATATAAACAAAAGACAGTTTATGTATTCATCACTAAGAAATAATCAATGTCTTACAGTATTAATAAACAAAACAAAAAAGTAAGACTAAATACTAAGAATACAAAGAAGTTTGCAAGAGCAGACCAGCCTCTACAGGCGGCAAGCAAATGATCTCGAAACTGAACATCGCTGGATATGTAATGAACACCATACTAAATGCCTTTTACTAAGCAACAGGGTAGAGACATAGGAAGGGACGGACATGATGTAAAAATGTTAGAGGGCAGTTTTTGGCATTTGGCTACGGAAGCCTAATATATAATTTTATGTTTTTGGTGGTTAGTGTTATCCTATACAACAAAACAACCAGCGCCTAAATTATTCATCTCATTAGTTTTTCATACGTCCCTACTACCTTTAAAAGCTTTTTATTTTTAAAACAGTGACGTATAACGAACGTGAAAAGGCAGAAAAAAAATCAATTTCACATTTACAATTTTAATAGGGGCAGGAATAAAAGACAATAGAGAAAGGCATTTTGAATATTTCTCTTTGACACTTTCATGTGTCCTTTTCGATAAATTTAACATTAGATATTTTATTTTACTTTGTGAACACTTTTTACATGTAGCATACTTTGTTAAGTGTTTTTGGGATAAAAAGAATACGATATTAATAAAATGGATTTTCTATTCGTGAGCAAACGCGTGTGTACAAACGTGTGTGTACAAAAGATATGTACTCGTATGTGTTTATAGACAACACGGTGTTACTAAACATCATTACACAAAGTCATCATAGGTACATCACTATTAGATCTTTTTTAAAAATAATACAACGGGATTAAACGTCGTTATTGGCAAAATACCTTTTTGCCTACGTTTCGGCTGGATTGCACCAGACTTGGTCAAGGGTAGACTGGCGGTATGCGGCTTCGAGTGGAGGCGTCCTGTTAAACTACCCCACTTTGTCTTTATACTTGTCATAATCACTACACACAACACTAACGGTGTCCTCGAGTGCGTTCGTTGGTGGTATCCATTCTCGCGATTGAAGTTCGTATGCTTTTTAATTCTTAGATGATAAATTGAATGTAAGGGAAGATGGCTCTCTGGGGCATACTGTATATCGGAAACCCACACACACGGACAGATACCTGAACGCTTCCTCGCATCATCACCCGCGCCACCTACAATCAGTTGTGACGACTCTGACTAACCGATGTCACCCTGAACATTTAAATACTGAGCTGGCATACGTTTAGGAGGCACTCAAGAGAATCGGGTACAAAACGACTAGAAGAAGTTCAGTTCGCCGTAACAGACGTACGAAGAATGCAAAGGTTAGCAGACAGCCAGCGTTTATGCCCAATATCAAAGGAGTAACAGATAAAATTGGATTGCTTTTGAATAAATTCTCCATTAAGAATGTATATGTTCCGTTCTCCAAAATTTAACATCAGGTTCGCACGCCAAAAGACGTAATCCTGACGTAAAGCTGCGGCAGTTCTTACATTGGCCAGACCAAACGCACAATTGCGAACAGGGTCAAAAAACATATTGCTGCTGTAAAGAATTGCTAGACAACAAAATCAGCTATAGCAGAACATCTGATTAACTGAAATTCCAACCACTGGATTGAGCTCCACCAGCCTAAGGTGTTGTTCACCGATCGCCAATATTACCGTAGATTGGTACGCGAAGCGATTGAAATAAAAAAAAAACATAAGAACTTCAATCGTAAGGATGGACACAAACTGTACCTGCATGGTATCCAGTCATAGGAAAATACAGCTCTCGAGTTTTACCAACGAATGCACCCGAGGACACTGTGTGACAAGGTTGGTGTAACCCAGCCGAAACGTCGGGAAAAAGGTATTTTGCAAAATAACGACGCGTTTATTCCCGTTGTATTATTTTTATATTAGTTATGGAACGCGAAAATTTATTATATTGTCACTTCCAGAGCTTAAACATAAAATAAAATACATTAAACAACTTAATAGGTCAATGCATTAGAAAAAACAATTGTCAAACATATATTATTGCAGTTTTCGAAATGCTATAGTTTTGCTATAAAATTTGCACAACAACTGCGTATTGCCGTGAATGTATTAGCCCGAAGTAATAGAAAAAGAAATGTTAATAATCTATTTAGTGGCAAAGAAAAGAATTTAGTTGTAAAGATGTCTTTGACAGAAAAAGTACCTACACGTATCCTTAATAACTCAAGAAAATAAATTCGTCCCACAAATAACAGTGACTCAATCTTTTCCATTTACAGATATCTTATTGCCAAAACTTACCGTCTTGTTAAGCATTTATTTTAAAAATGATTTGATTTTAAAATACTGTTTTTAAATAATCACCAGTGAATTACAAAATTAAGGCACGTCTAAATAATTGATCTGTCTAGAAATTTGTATTTTAATACATGAATTAATAAAGATATTAATAAATAATTATAACTGTACCGTGTCAAAACCATAGACATAAAGAACTGTACAATGCATTTCCTTGCCAACTGTAAAAAAGGACGAACGTCGAACAGTCTCTGAGTTAAGCCGCAGCTAGACAGGCAGACGGACGAACATGACGAAACTAGGAATCCTTGTTGACTACGGTAAACAAACAAGCTAAGTAGTAACTTAGTAATGAATATGGATTTCTGACCCTAGCTTGATAAAATCTTTAAAAATGTGAGGTAAAACGCGGTTCGTCTCTGTTTTGTATATTGCATTATTTAGTTATTTAGCATTCTTATGTTAGTACCAAATAAACACATTAATTGGGTTTCTGATAATTTTGACATATAGGAAATTATTAGGTTTTCTTGTTGAACTAAATATATATTTTACTCTTTTCGGATTTCTTTTCATCGCGTCTTGAATTCATGTCAATCTGAAAGCTGTTTCCGATTCAATTTCCACCTTTCCTCTAGCTAGACGAAACCATGACTGTTGAATTGACTTTGAAATACTTATTAATACTAGTCCTATATTTGCCAATTCTAATCCTTGCTAACAAATAAATCTGAAACTCTGTTTGTTATTCATGCACGTTGCAACTCATCATCCAATTAAGTTAATTAAGTTAATGTTCTGCACAAGGTTAATTAAAGGATGTGTAAAGCACATTATTTACTTATAATCCTGATCGAAGTTTTCACAGATGTATATTTTTCAGGCATTTTTGGCCTTCGTATTTAATGGAAATTTTGTAATTGAAGTGTATTTATATTGTTGACTTACAAGCTTTCTTAAAATATAGGCAGATACTAATATAAAAGTATTAATTTATGCCGCATTCACTTAAGATTGTAAGTTTTATACTTTTTCGGGTTCTGTACCCAAGAGTGCCAACAAAACCCTATTACTTAACCTACGCTGTCTGTCTGTCTAATCATTCACATAACATCACACAAATATGATGACTTATAATAAAGGATTATCTAACAAATATAAAAAAAGCAAAATAAGTAAAAATTTAAGGAACAAGGACACGTTATCGTTGTGTTTGCTCTATCGTAAAAACAGTAATAATACGCCATACGAACTCGGAGTAATTGTGTAACAGTGACAATATCACATTAAAAGTGAATATTTAAAACAATGTACTAGTACCATTTTTTATTATTCGACAATGTTTACAATTTTGCTTCAAAACTCTAGATTTAATTTCTCTTAAATTTCTCGGTAAGCATTATTCTAATACTGTCCCTTGTTCCACGTCGCATCACGTCACGTCGCGCCGGGTCAGGTCTGATGCTCGTTACGGTTAAGCTGCTGACGTGGACGACGCTTACCTTAATCCTGCTTCGCACTTCTTTTACCAACGAAGTAATGGGACCTAAAGAAATAACAAAATGATTTGAAGCTGCTTAATAAAAGATTAGCTATGACTTTTGTGTGAATTAACTTTTTAGACTTAGCAATGCTTACCATCTGCCGTTACTTAAAACTTTTTAAGACATACCGTACTTTTATAACGTAGGCGGGCACTAAGTAAGAATTTTGTGAATTTAATTTCCTAAGGGGTAAAATAGGGGGTTAAATTTTGCATGGAAATCTTCAGCGTGATGGGCGGCTTCATGAAAGTCAAGGGCGTATTATATAAAAAAAATATTAAAAATACTGAATTAACCCGTGCACCCGAGCACCCGTGCACCGCACGTAACAGTATGACACACGGCTATCATTAGCTCGTGCACAAAACTGTAACAAGGGACAAAGACAGCGTCTTTCTTAATAAGTCAATATGATCGCTTAGTCGGTTGTTAAGTCTTTACTCAAAAACTAACTCGATTCTTTAGAATTTAGTAAATCAAATCCATGGAAGATCTAGTTACATTACTTTAAAAAAAAAAAAATTAATGTCATAAATACATTAAAAGACAGATGTCTTGAACCAAACTGAAACGTAGAGGTCTTTTTGCTATATTTATCCTGTGGAGTCAAATTGTATCTATCGTGTTTTTAGTAGATAAACTATATAGGATCAAATAATAACCTAAAGTATTAATTGCAAGCATTGTTTTTTTAATTTAAAATTGTTTTTTGGAATTGGTCAGTTTCTTAGATAGTTTTCTGTCACTGTCCCTCCAGCCCGGTGGACCGACGACAGGCAAAAGGCAGAGGACCGGGAGAAATTGCGCGCCATAGAGAAGGCTTATGTCCAGCAGTTGACCAGTATGAGCTGATATGATGATTTTTATTTTTATTGTAATTCTAAATAAAGTTAAACGATAAACGTCACATCAAAATAGTAACACGCTAGTCAAAATAATATAAAATAGTTTTTTTGTTTCTCTATTTTATGGGTGTTTTTTTAACGTAAAGACAAAACAGTTTGTTAGGTCGCAGTTCCTTGTCTTTGTCCCTTCTGTTACGTCGGGCGCTTGTTCATTTCCTGCCGCCCGCGCGCCCGAGGGCAGTGATTGTTTGTTCTGCTTTTGCTTTAGCTCCGCAGATGGCGCAGCGAGCAGTTTAGACAAATATTATCGTTTTTGGGTTTTAATCGCTTCATATGGCAGTGCCAAATGCAAAAAATTAGTAGTGAAGTGTTGAAAATAGTTGACACTTCGTTGTTTTGGTTAAACCACCTTTTAATCTGAGCTTCTGTAACTCATGTGTCATAGGATTGTAAGACTTGATAGGTATATTTAAGTTAAATGCACGTTTAATTATGACCGGGCTTTTCCAATTTCCCAAAAAATAGAAAGAGAAATTTTTTT
This sequence comes from Apoda limacodes, assembly GCA_946406115.1. Lineage (NCBI taxonomy): Eukaryota > Metazoa > Arthropoda > Insecta > Lepidoptera > Limacodidae > Apoda > Apoda limacodes. The sequence continues at coordinate 34,407,578 of OX291542.1, read as the reverse complement.
TCATCAAATTCTTAATTAGCAGAAATAAGCTAGAAATGCGGTTAATTAATAATAATTATTTATATAATAATAAAATAAATAATTAAAATTAAAAAAAAACTAAAATATTATAAAAATAAGCTTTTCGTGAATTTTTGATTTGTTTTTACTACGTCCAAATAACACAAACATGATAAAGATTTAAATAAAAGTGAGTGCGCAAGTGCACTAATATTTATTATAAAGATTACTTCAGATTGTTGTTTTCTCAATACAAATAAAAAACGATATACGGGTGAGTGCACAAGCACTCTAAGAGATAGTTCCAATTATGGACATTCAAACACTTAAATTTCAATTTCACAAACCTTAAGCGCAAACGTAAACACTGTCATAAAAGTCTTTTATGAGTCTCTCAGCAGGATTGGGACGAGATCTTGCTGTCCGTCATAGCGGTAGTTTACAACTTTGGTTAAGTTTTATTAGACAGTCCATTCATTTTTGAGATTAAACGTGTCTTATCTAGGAATAAATTTTTAGGGTTTAATAAAAAAATCGTTAAACATTCGCTATTTTTTAGAATGTCTGTCTGTAGGTCACACTGTGATATATTCTAAATTAAGACCTGCATATTGTTATGAAATTTTGCTATTTTGGGATTCAGAGGGCTTATATTTTGTACTAAAAATGTGAATCCTCATACTAGATATCCTCCAGTAAAAATCCTATCTTGCTACACACAGGAAAACCTAATTAGGAGTCAGTGATCACACGTTACGCAGTCCTATCTTATAGAAGGTACTTTAACGACTTCTTAATATGAGCCATGTTTACACCCAATGTTATTTTAATGCTTAGCTTAAACTGTAAATTGTATATGTTTTATGCACCTTCATTATTTCAAAACAAATAAATAAAAAATAATCAAATCCGTAAATAACTATTATAGTATAAGTTGTCTGTAGTTGCAACTTTGGTAGTCAATATTATTTAGCCGGAGAAGTTCCTGCAATTTATAGTAAGAAAGTAATTATTACTACAAATTTCAAATCTAATCTATCTATATAAATAAATATGTATAAATTTCACATAGTGTAAACTGTTTAGCAAAACCAAAATAAGCAAATCTTGTGCTATAGATACCAGAAATATATCCTAGTCCATGCTAGTATTATAAATGCGAAAGTAACTCTGTCTATCTGTCTGTTACCTCTTCACACTTAAACCGCCAAAACCGATGTAAACTAATTTAGATATGGAGATAGTTTGAGTGTCTGGGAAGGACAAAGATATTCTATTAAGTATTCCAATAGGGTTCTTTTTGTATGGTTTTTTTTTTTAAACGAAACCCTAAAAATCCTTTTATATTAGCTCCTATCGTATCGAATCGATTACTGAACCAATCTTACTTCAATAACACGAGGTTCGCAAACCAATCCAATTTTATGACATTACCCGACCACTTCTCTAATTGCACTATAAATTCGACAAAGCGCATTTCGCCACTTCCCTACGTATCATAAAAGCATTTCTTACTCACAAAGCTCGCTGTAAATGTGCTATTGTGTGCTGTATTCACAAACCTCTTCAAAGATCTTGATACACTTTTGGCAACAGTGTCCCTGGTCTTTCATTCTGCAACTTATGGGACATCAAGTCATTAGTGCAAGGAGTCTGTCCCTACATAACGTTTGTGTGTATGCATTCAGTCACTGGCTAAGTTATAAATACATAAATCAAGTAGGCTGGCTATAATAATATTTTTATAACATGAACACATTTGTAAGATACGGTCGTGTTCTTTGAAAATAAAATTATTTCTCAGTTAAAGTATTATATATTACTAGCATATAATAGCATCCACGCCCACTTACTTGTAAATTTGACTATTAAATTCATATGTATATTCAAAGTCTCTTTGAATATATATTTTTAAACAATATATCTTTCTAAAGAATTTATGTAAATTATGTATTTATTCATTTATATTATAAATTTAAAAACAAACAACACTACACTCAAATCGACCCGTAGTAATCGAAAAAATGCTGACGGTTCGTGGTAAACAGATTGCTGTCTCTGAAACCATACTTTTGTGACATCACAATCAGATAAAATTGGCAAATGGAATTGGAAATTCCGTATTCACACGCAGTTATTGTATGGAGTCAGATAAATACGCTTTTTTATATCGTTTAAATCAGGTTTAATTTGAATATTAACATCCGCTGGCTGCGGTGTATCTATAAATATAAAAACGGATGTTTGTATATTTATATACATATTTATTATATACGATTAGCTCGAGCTACAAAAGTTGGTGCATTGACGAGTAAGTTTTTTCGTGAAAAAGGGTTTTTAGGGTTCCGTAGTCAACAGGGAACCCTTATAGTTCCGTCATGTTTATCCGTCCGTCTGTACGTTTGTCTGTCTGTCCGCGGCGTAGCTCAGATTTCTTAAGTATTAAAAAGGTGTAATTGGCATGAGTATACATATTAATTAGGCCGAAAAAATGGCAAAATAAAATTAAAAAAATTTTTTTTAGGGTATCATAGCTAAGTAGGGTTTACAACTAAAGGAGTAAAAGTCGGCCAACCAAAAAAAAAAGTTCCTACAAATTCCAAACAAAGTAAAAGGTACTCACTTAAATATTGCAGCTTCTTGTGTATAACAGCTATTGAATATAAGTTTATGAACCATGTAAGATTAAAGAAAAATAAAAATATAACATTCTGAATACTAATAGTCAAAGTCAAAGTCAAAGTCAAAATGGTTTATTCAAATAAGGATTTTACAATCACTTTTGAATCGTCAAAGTTATAAAATATTATTTTTTGAACCCTCCCACCTTCCCGCCGGTTCACAATGTTGTTGATTTCTACCGAGAAGAATCCGGCAAGAAACTCGATAGTTACTCTTTTAAAAACACTATCAATAATACAAATAAACTAAAAATACAATAAATGTTTTAAATAAACAATTTTATGTTATTTCCATTTTAATTTGGTTTAGTCTGAAATATTGTAGTATGCCCTTTTACAAAGTACCTGCTTGATAAAAGATTTAAATTTACTTATTGATAGATTTTGAATTTAATTGGGAACTTTGTTGTAAAAGTGTATACATTGCCCCATAAAAGAGTTACTTATTTTGTGTAGACGTGTATCATGCACCAACAGCTTATTTTTACTTCTAGTATTTACTTTGCGAACGTCACTTTTCTTGCTGAAACTATTGATATTTTTATGTACATATAAAAGATTTTCATATATGTACTGCGACACTAAAGTTAAAATTTTTACTTCCCTAAACCTATCCCTCAGAGATATCCTAGATCCTAATTTATAAATAGCATGAATTGCCCTTTTTTGTAACAAAAATATTGTATTTACATCAGCAGCGCTGCCCCACAATAGGATACCATATGTCATTAAACTATGGAAATAGCTAAAATATACTCTTTTTGCAGTGTCGACATCGGTCAACTTATTTTCTTGATCGCAAACACAGCAGAGCTAAGTTTTTTGGCTCTGCTGTGTTATGAATATGAGGACCCCATTGAAGTTTGGAGTCCAGCGTTATACCAAGAAAGACTGTTGAATTAACAAGTTCTAATTGTTTGCCATTAATATTAATACATATCTGTCTCTGACTAACATTTGGTAATGTAAATTTAACACATTTGGTTTTTTTTTCATTAAGTAACAAATTATTAGCGTTAAACCAATTTACAATTTTAGAAAGGGCATTATTTAATTCATTATAATATGTCTGTCGTCTCTTAACTTTAAAAAGCAAAGAGGTGTCATCAGCAAATAAGACAATGTCATGGTTTTTTTCATGATATGGGAGATCATTAATGTAAATAAGAAATAGAAAAGGACCTAAAATTGAGCCCTCAGGGACTCCAATAGTGACTGCTGATCCCGGAGATCTTTCACCGTTGACATCTATTTTCTCCTACTCATATAGGATGTCAAAAGGTCGAGAGCTTTGCCTCTAATACCATAGTGATGTAGCTTCCTGATGAGACTTTCATGTTGAACACAGTCAAATGCCTTAGATAAATCACAAAACACTCCAAGGGCGTCATGCGAATCCTCCCAGGCGTTATATATATTTTTTAATAGTGCCACTCCTGCATCGGTTGTGGAACGGCCTTTCATAAAGCCAAACTGTTTACTACTAAGTAGCTCATTAATACAGAAATGGCTTAACATTTGATAAAGTATGATTTTTTCAAAAACTTTACTGAGTAGAGGTAGTATTGAAATAGGCCGAAAATTATTAGGATTTGTTGAACTACCTGATTTAAAAAGAGGTATAACTTTGCTAAGTTTCATCTCATCAGGAAACACACCACTATCAACACAACTATTAAAAATTATGGCTAAGGGTTGTGCTATAACATGAATTATTAAATTTATAGTTTTACAGAAAGTCCCCAAAGGTCTGTGGTGTTTTTAATTTCTAATGTTTTAAATGTATTAATGATATCCGTAGGACTAATGTTTTTAAATACAAAGGGAACGTTATAATCAGGAACACTAGTTTTTAATAATTTTTCTGCTAACATTGGACTTGAGTTTAGATGTTCAGTTGTTTTGAATGGAATATTCCTAAAAAACTGTTCAAAGGCAACTGCTACCTCAGAATTTGTTTTAAAACTAGCATCATCTACAATCAACTCAAAAGTCCTGACAAGAATAATAGTAACACAATAATAAAAATTATGACGTTCAAATTCAGGCGCGGAGCTTGTTGGTACAGGGTACAAACTTAATAATCTAGTTGCTATCGTAAACAAATTGGCACATGCAAGCTTCAATCTTGCAGTGACCATATAGTGTGTGTTTGCTCTAAAGTATAACAACAAATAATAAAAACAGGCCAAGTGTGAAACGGGCCGAGTCATTTACACAACAATAACACATTTGTTTGTTGGAAACAATATTCAAAGTTAAGCGACTTCGGGTTTGATCAGCAAATGGATGGGTGACCGTTTTGCGGCACACTTTTTGTTAGTGATTGTAAACTTACGTTAATGGTGGTAGGCTCGGAACGGTGTGAGTCCGACTCGCACTTGGCCGGTTTTTTGCCGTCCATTTTGCTATATCCAACTCGTCACTAGATACCGCTGCAAGTTTAAGGATAGAACAACGTCTGCTGGAAGAGCTAGTTACTTTGTTTCTATTATTTTTATTTTTGAAAGTCATTGCTAGTTCTAGGCAATGCGTAAGAATTTCGTCATACTAATTAGTACTGGTCATTGATATAACCCTTTACTTAGACAAGATCATCACAATGATATTTTATCTTGTATCATGTCAGAGCTGCCTGGGAATTCCATATTACTTTCTATAGTAAACTGATTAAAAAAGCTTATAAATATTTACATTGTAAAGTCCAAAAACGTATTCATATATCACTGCGGCTGCCATTCCTGATATCTACGACCACGAATCAGTTCCTAATTGGGGAGTAGAGAAAGAGAAAGAGAGAAGAGGGAGAAAGTTATACATGACTTTATGGCTGGAATGCAAAAATTAGTGCTTAAATAAATGAAAGCAAAACTTAAAAGACTTGAGTTTAATGTAATCATATTAATGTTCAAAACTAAAAGTTTTGTAAAAGCAATAAGATATTAGAAGCAACTTAGAAGCTTTGTTCAATTATTTGGTCCATTAGACTGAAATAGAAATTCATTTGCAAGCTTTTGATTTTTATGTCTAGACCGTTTTTTTTGATTGCGAAGTAACAAATTTTATGAAAGCTATGAATGACTTGTTAAAGATTATGGTTTTGTTTGCCAATTTCGTGACATTAGAGCATAACTTAGGGTTTTGTAGTATGTAAGTGGCTATTAAAACCAAATTATCGGAACTATAAATTATACATACATATAAAGAATAGTCTTTATTATGTATACGGTAAGCAGAGCACATTTCTAAAATAATAAAACTGAATTAAAGTTTAGACGAAAAACAAAAAATACCACATTTTTAGATTTGTAACTAAAATTAAATAAATAAATAATAATATATTAAATTTAAATTATTGTTTAAAAATTAAATTTGTAACAATACTGCACACTGTAATTTTATTAAATATTATAAAGGTCACTTAAGTATGCAGCAGTACATAAAAAAATATGTTTATAAATAAAAATGTTAATAGATTTGCAAGACTACTTCGACGAATTCTTAAATTTTAAGAAATCATGTCTCAGCAGCAGACAAAATATACAAAACGTGAAGGAGGTAAAAGCAATACCTAAGTTAATCTTACAAAACACAATTATTGACTATTTTCCTTTAAAAAAAAAGAGTAACTTTGATAGATTGGTAACACACAAAAGAGAAAGCGGTGAAAACCGTTTTTTCGTTCTCAAAGGTAAAATCAAACTGAAATAACATTATTTTATCAAAATATTGCAGGGGTTTTAAATAATCTCTTGATGGTAGATTTTTATACTAACGATTTCTAACATAACAATAAATTTATAAATATTTTATGTTTTTCCGAAACGTTTATCAAATCGGGTGAAGAGCAAAATATCAGTCATAGTGGTTTTTAAGTTAGCTAGTTATTAATCAAGAAAGGATGAAAAACGTGGAAGACTCTGTATCTTGTTAAGAAAGAATATTGATAACGTAACCTTACCTCTATGTACAAACTTAGCAAAGTATAGAGTATTTAAATGTTGCGGGGTAGAATAACACGAATACAAGTGCTATGTCATATGCTGATATAGAACACCCTATTCAAATCTTTTATATTTTTTTTACCAATAAGAAACATTAATACATAACATATGTATCAAAAATAACAAAAAAATATTTAAGCTTCGTAATTTAAGTGAAACAAAAACTTGTACCCACTTTAAGAATATCCTCCATAACTATAGACTAGAGCAACATATTACAGGGCCTACGCGACAGACTGCATGTATTTATTTACTAATCACTTTTTGTACACAGTTAAATACAAAGAAATAAAACAAACTAATAACAATCACACGTTTGTGTACAAAGGCGCATATGTATTGATGATATTTGAAGTAATGTACCAAATGCCGAGGGCCAAACACATGATCTCTATCTTTCGGACCACAACACAGGTCAAACATTACATTTTAAAACTACAAATAAAAGAGTACTTGCTATTACTATGCCTATTCGAGAAACTTTAGTTATGAAAATAAAAAAAAAATTAAGCAATGCTTATCCAGTCTATCATGGTCGGATGTTGTCAACAATAATAAATTAAATTCAGCATTTAATACATTTCATAATATGTTCTGTTTATTATATGATCTGTGTTTCCCAATTCAAAAAAGAAAAATAAAAATAAATCATCTTCACGCTGGATCACAGGCATAAGAAAATCCTGTTTACCGAAAAAATACCCTAAATCCTTATGTTATAAGAAAAAATTAGAAAGTAATCATTTAACATATAAAAATGAGACAAAATTTTAAAAAGATGTATTGTTATTTCAAAAAAAAAACCTTAATAATCAATACATATTTCAATCTAAAATTAAATGTAAGGCAACTTGGAATATTATTAAACAACAAAAAAAGTCTTCAGTCATTTAGAAAGATGCTTTCACTGCTTACCACGATCCCGTACCCTCAGCGCTATTTTGTATGGTATTTTGCCCTTGGGTAATTTCACAGAGTCTAATAAAACGTTTGTGACACAAAAAAGATGTATCAGAGCCAGAAGCGGCTCGTCCTAAGGAGCGCTGGTGTAGCGCACTCCCAGAAATAATTATAATCGGAATGAAAAGGATTCTATTTCTTTTCAGCTCTATCTGTGCCAATTATTATGGCGATAAGGAATAAAATATTTGAAATATGCAAAAACAATGCAAAAAATCACATCGGGAGTAGCCTATATTATCACTTTCAGCCACATAAACTTTCTATGAGCAAAAACTCTCGTCAATTTACTGCTCCGTTGCTGAACTTTAGAAAGATAAACCAACAAACCAATAAATGTACATACAAAGACACTATTGCATTTATGATATTAGTATAGATTTACTTTCAATAAATGTACATACAAAGACACTATTGCATTTATGATATTAGTATAGATTTGCTTTCAATAAATGTACATACAAAGACACTATTGCATTTATGATATTAGTATAGATTTGCTTTCAATAAATGTACATACAAAGACACTATTGCATTTATGATATTAGTATAGATTTACTTTCAATAAATGTACATACAAAGACACTATTGCATTTATGATAGTATAGATTTGCTTTCAATAAATGTACATACAAAGACACTATTGCATTTATGATATTAGTATAGATTTACTTTCAATAAATGTACATACAAAGACACTATTGCATTTATGATAGTATAGATTTGCTTTCAATAAATGTACATACAAAGACACTATTGCATTTATGATATTAGTATAGATTTGCTTTCAAAGCGCTGCTTATCCTATGTCCTTAAGCCGCAAAAGATGAAAACAAAGGCTTCGCATGAACCACAGAGCTTTAAAAGCCGCACTAACATGGCCGCGCGGCGCCGCCATTAAAGCAACTCATTGAAATGTTTCGTGGATAAATGAAAGTTTGTTGCGGAGTTGGTGCACCGGCGCGGCGTTGGCGAGTGTGCAGAAACTTGCTAGAATGTGTTATTTTAATTTAGCATAATATAAAATTTTAATATTAATTTGATGGACTTTTATTATATTACTTTTGGTTTCTCAAACCTAAAGATGCTTACAAAACCCTTTTACTAAGTCTACACTTCGTCCATCCGTCTGTCTGTCAGGGCTGTAGTATCTGAAAGATAACGTTGAAAATCGTAAGGATTTTGGCATTTGATACTTTTACCCTGGAAAATAATTAATTAAAAACTCAAACCGTATTTATTTGTATTTCTCTATATTGAAAAATTTTTACATTTTACATACAATCGATAAATTGATCCGATTTCTGTGCGTGTTCATATATGTCATAGTAAAATAGCAATAATAAAGGTTTAAAACTGTAGTCTTATAAACATTATAAACGCTAAGGTTTGATCGTCTGTCTATCTATCTATCTATCTGTTTGTTACTACATAAGTCACTCATACATGGACCAATTTAAATGAAATTTGTTATGGAGATAGTCTGAGGAAAGGACATAGGATAGTTATAATTTTCATCCCGAGAAATTCAGAAGTTCCCCTGGGATAAACTATAAAACGAGCTTAAACGAAGTATAGATTGCTAAAGCAAACTTCATTAGTATAATTAAAGAGTTTCACGCCGATAACCGAATTGAGGGCGGGTGTATCCACTGGCAAAATTTATTAATTACTAACTATTCCATTAATATTATAAATTCGAAACTTTATTTGTTTGGTTGTTTGTTACTCAATCACGCTTCAACCACTGGATGGTTTGGGATGGAACTTGGCACACATATAGGTTAGGTGTTGGAATAGGACATAGGCTATTTATAATTCCGGAATATTCAGCAGTTCACGCGGGAATAACTATAACAGAGCCTTAACGAATTATAACTTGCTAAAAGTAGTTGCCGTAAGAACCTAGGAGCCCTTGATTGACAAACCTAACTCACACTTAAAACTGAAAAATTTCACAAATGTGGAATAATTGTCACTTTCAGATTTTTTAACATAAAATACAACACTTGAACCAACTTCATAAATTCATGCACTAGAAAAAAAAAATTTTAGAACTAACATTTTATTCAGTTTTCTAAATGCGTTTCTAGTTTTGCTTTAAAATTTTCACAAAAACTGTGTATTAACGTAGTGTATATCTAAGCCCCATGTAAGTGAAGAAGAAATGTTTATAATTCTATTTGATGGTAAAGAAAATAATTTAGTTGTAAAGATGACTCAGACAGATAAAAATACCTACATATTTCCTCAATAACTCAAAAACATAAGTTCTTTTCGATAAATCTCTAGCGAGCCAATCTTTTTTTACATTACATTATTCTTATTGCCAAAGCTTACCGTTTAGGCGAAACTAGGATTCCTTGTTGACTACGATAAACAAACAAGCTAAGTAGTAACTCAGTATTGAATATTAATATGGATTTCTGACGCTCACTGTAGAGTGTATAATACAATGGGAACAATTTAAAACATATGTATAAATCAACTCGTAGCTTAATAAAATCCTTAAAAATGTGAGGTAAAACACGGTTCGTCTCTGTTTTGTATATTGCATTATTTAGTTATTTAGCATTCTTATGTTAGTACCAAATAAACACAATAATTGGGTTTCTGATAAGTTTGACATGTAGGAAATTATAAGGTTTTCTTGTTGAACTAAATATATATTTTACTCTTTTCGGATTTCTTTTCATCGCGTCTTGAATTCACGTCAATCTGAAAGCTGTTTCCGATTCAATTTAAACCTTTCCTCTAGCTAGACGAGACTATTACTGTTGAATTGACGTTGAAATACTTATACTTATTTCGACTTGCGACTTGCTTACGTATAGGAGCGGTCACTTATATACGCCATCGTTGTCAATGCGGCGACATGATCGATCCCCTCGGTCACCATGGCTTATCATGTGTTTGGAGCGCAGGCAGAACGTTTCGCCACAACAGCCTCAATGACATTATACGTCGAGCTCTAGGAAGCATCAACATTCCAGCCATTTTAGAGCCTTTTGGTATATTTAGAGATGATGTTATGAAACCTTATGGCATGAGTCTAGTACCATGGAAGATGGGTCGACCATTAATTTGGGATGCCACGTGCGTCGATACCCTTGCACCGACTGAACTTCCTGGTACAGCTTCTGTGGCGGGAGCTGCTGCCGCTTCTGCTGAAAACCGCAAAAGTAGAAAATATACTACTATAAATAATAGTTATATTTTTGAGCCGTTTGCGGTTTAAACATTGGGGCCATGGTCGCCGGGGACTCATCTTTTGTTAAGAGAGATTTCTAAACGTTTATTCGATGTGTCTCACGACAGAAGGGCTGGCAGTTATTTCGCTCAAAGAATTTCAATTGCAATTCAACGAGGAAATACTGTCAGCTTTTTAGGTACACTGCCCCATCAGGTCAATTTGGATCAGATTTTTTATTTGTAGTTTTTATTTTAGATTATTTAAATTATTAGTTTTTTTTTTTTAATTTTAATTTTTTATCTACTTGTCAAATTATATTTTCTTATACTTTTAAAGTTCCTATATTTGCCAATTCTACCCTACTGACAAATAAATCTGAAAGTATGTTTGTTTGTTATTCATTAACGTTGCAATGGATCATCCAATTGACTTAATTTTAAGCACAAGCTTAGTTAAAAGGACTGAAAAGGACATATTTTACTTATTATCCTGAAATAATTATTCTTAGATTTTAATTTTCACAGAATAATTTGCCATCTTTTTTTTTCTAAGTTGTATATTATTAAATTATCAAATAAACACACACACATCAATACGTAAACAACACATGCACACTTTGTTTTTGTTTGTGTACGTAAATCGTGGTACGGAACCCACGCTGCGCTAGTCCGATTAACACTTGACCGATATTAATAACACGCATGTAAATTTATGTAATTTACAAAAAACACCAAACAAAAAGTGTGCCGCTAAGCGGTCACCCATCCAAGTACTGACCTAGCCTGACGTTGCTTAACTTTGAATATCTATTTATTTATTTATTCTTTTTGCACAAACTAAAAGTAGCGAGCTTAATGCCATAGGGCATTTTCTACCAGCTAACCACAAGCTTAATATATAATTTTAAATGGTGGTGCAATAAAACTAGGCTTAACTAACTAGCAGATTAAAATTAAACCTATGTTAATACTAATACTATGATGTTTATACTGATAATTTTGGATATTTATATAAACACATACATAGACATATAATATAAAGATGTACTTATACATGTATATTAGATAAATGTACTATATTAAATAAATATTATAAAAATATATTTATATACAGATTAATATCACTAGAAGCCCGAAACTGTACACAGAAACATTTAATTTTGCATCTGTTAACTTTTGTTTGAAGACAAGTGTAGATTAAGCACAGCGGATGACCTTGGAAAGTACGTTCCAGAGCCCTATAGCATGGACAGTAAAAGAATTTGAAACAAACCCAGAGCGGTGACGAGGCGTGGCAAGGAGAAGGCTCAGAAGAACGAAGTGATCGGTCGTGCGAAGAACCAAGATATTGAAACCTAGATTTTAAATAAGATGGAGAGTTCTGATCATTTAAAATAGAGTATAGAGTACATAAAGTCATTTTAAACGATTGCGAAAAGTGGAGATATGGTCATATTTTCGTAGACCGAAAATATATCGAATAAAATTGTTAATAACGCGGTCTAATTTATTAAGGAGATCTGAGTTTAAGTCTGGATAACACACATCACAATAATCAATGAGCGGTAATATAAGTGCCTGTACCAGTAAAAGTTTGGATTTGGTTGAGAGAAAATTGTGGTATCTGTAAAGACAACGTAGAGCATTGGTAACTTTCCGACTTGACTTGAACTATCCAACTGAATGAGTTATCCAAATGTCCCAGGCTCTTTACATTGGCAGAGTATGGGACAGTAGTGTTGTTGTATACAATTGGTGGTACTGCTGACAAATCAACTTTAGACATTTGTCGAGAACTACCAACAATTATACTCTGGCATTTATTAGGGTTTACTGACACTCCAAAGCGTGTAGACCACTCAAGGATATTATTCAACTCAAAATATCGTTTCTAACAAACGAATAATTTCCTGTTTCTTTCAATAATAAGCTAAATGGTACTGTAACGGTAATTTAAAATTGGCCAGTTTTTATTATTTGTTGTAATTTAAAATTGACACTATTTTTACTGCAAGTTTGAAGTTTGTATGTATTGCTGTTTGTATGATAGAATGAAAACAACGAAAATTAGAGTCCACACAATTTTTCACAGCAAGTTTGTATGTATTTTTGTTTTTACGCTAGAGCAAACCAACGAAAATGTGTTTCTTGTATGGGGACCCCCCTTAAACTTTAACTATTTATTATTTGTTAGATAATTCCCTATTTTAACCCATTTTCAGTGAAAAAAAAGAGTCTGATGCTCGTAACGGATAAGCTGCTGACGTGGACGACGCTTACCTTAATCCTGCTTAGCACTTCTTTTACCAACAAAGTAATGGAAATAACAAAATTATTTGAAGCTGTTTAAGAAAAGATTTGCTATGACTTTTGCGTGAATTAACTAAGACTTAGCAATGCTTACCTTTTGCCGTTACTTACAAGCTTTTTAAAACTTAGCGGTTATAAAGTAGGCGGGCAATAAGTAAAAATTATATATGATACATTAATAGATGGACATCACAAACCTAATAAACAAAAAAAAACTAGAGATCTTTTTGATTTTTTTTCAGTCGAGGCAAATTATATCTACTGTGTTTCAGTGGTATAAGCTTTGCGTATATGTTTTCTTTATAGGATTTGAAATCCAACCTTAAATACTGACTACAAGTACTGATTTTTTCTAATTTTAAAAATGTTACTTAGAATCAGTCAGCTTCATAGATAAACGTCAGTAGCTTATCCGTAACGAGCATCAGACCCGACGCGGTACACTCATTATCTTTATAAAATATATTATTTAAAAAGAAGTATCTTTAAAATTATTTCAACGATATTACTTAAAGGCCCTCTTACACCCCACTAGCGCCGCCATAAGATATCCTCAATTTTCTCACCAAACAAACAAAAAACGGCCAACTACAACTTACAGATATTATTTAGAAACTATATAAAACCTTCGAAAAATAGCTTAGGACTAGCTTTATATTTGCGACATTTGGATTTTAGAAATTCGTTTGTTACGAAGAGAAAATTGAGGATATCAAATGGCGGCGCTAGTAAGCTGCTATACGCGCCTTAAAAAAGGCGAAATAAAACTACTGTGAAGATTTTATTCTCTTACCCGATGTTGTACCCAATGTTACTAATATTATAAATGTGAAAGATTGCAAGTGTGATTGTAACTTCTTCATGCTCAAACGGCTGGGCCAATTTTGATGAAATTTGGTATGTAGTTAGCTAAAACACTGGATTAACATATGGGCTACTTTTTATCTCAAAAAATAATTCAAAATAATCAAGCTTAAACAAACTATAGCCATACTTACTTCATTTGTAGCAAACTCCAATAGTGTAATGTATGAGTTCCACGCCAATAACCGAACTTCGGGCGGAGCCACTGGCAAAATCAAGTAAAATATAAAAGAAACTTTATCTGCCTGCCCACGTTATAAAAGCTTTTGTTAACTAGTTTTTTTTAAAGTTTTTACGAATAAGATTGTTTACGAAATATAGTTTTAGATGTATTACTCAGTAAGCATTTTATTTCCCTCGTATGCGTCATCTCGTTAGATACGAGTACAATTCTCTTAACGAATAAGTTATCAGGTTTCCGAGAAGTTCTTAAGGCTTTTAGTACAACATGAATTTATATTCATATCAGTATTTCTATTAATACATCAGATATATCCATGGTAAATACTTTTCAGGAGCAGGTAAACAATAACTATAATTTAAATACTAGAAAAAGTCAAAAAAAAAGAAAAAGTCGGTGGTGGCCGAGGGGTTTAAATTTCACTTCACGTCCCAAGTGGCGGAGGGTCGGCGTGTACCAATGAATCTTTTCTTAATTTCTCAAGTACACTGATTTACACCACTGGCTTTTCGGTTAAGGAAAACATCGTGAGGAAACCTGCAGACTTCAAGAAAAAAACAAAAGACGTATGAGAAGTCCACAATCCGCACTGGGCCCGCGCGTGGACTATAGCCCAAATCACCCTCGCTTAAGAGGGTAGGCCGTGGCCCTACAGTGGCGAAGTATGAAGGCTCGCAAGGCAAATACTAGGAACAAACCTAAGTACCTAAAACTTAACTAACGCACAATTGTGGTCCAAAAGAATATATAAAACGGAGAAGAAATAACACTCATGTACACTCCTTTGTGATTGCACTTACTCCGTCAAAAAAATTAAATATTTTTTACGACATATTTTTCTTAGCTGGTGGCTGAAACCTGAGCTAACTGTTTCCGTTTATTGAACTAATCACAGTATTAAACTAGCATTGCGCTAGTTATTAGCATGTTAACGTTTGGTGCATTACGTACCGCTATGACATTCACTGACCACCGGCCTAGCCTACTCTTTTCTTAGCACCCGACAAACCTTAAGGGGAGTTATAACTCAAACCTAGTGTGTAAAAAAAGTAAGTTGACTTTAAATTTTGGTTGGTGAAGATATAGCGCACGAACAACTTGCGTTTCCTGAAGATGCCTTGTGTTGGGATGAAACACGTGTCGAGTTTTGTTAACAATTTAGTGGTGTAGTGTTATAGTGAAGTTGGCATCGTCCACATAAAGAGGGAGGTGCACTCCTACACATGTATATGGTGTACTTCTGTACGTGAGTGCTACTAAATTGCTTTCAGTGGATTGGCAAGGTAATAATGTTTTATCATATTAATGAATTTCCGCAAAGTAACGCTTGATTCTATCAATAAGGATGTATATTTAGTCTGATTGATCCTAGGTATGGTTTCCTATAACTTCAATGACATTGCAAGAACATGGTTCATTAATCTCATGCTTAGCATCACCTGGAATCTACAGGATACCCAAAATCTTACCAATTTTTTTTTTGTACCACTAAGGTGGCAAACAAGCACAACGTCCGCCTGATGGTAAGCGGTCACCGTGGCCTATGAACGCTTGTAACATTAGGGGCATCACTCGCGCGTTGCCGACCCTTCAAAAATCCAATAACTTCTTTCTTGAAGAACTCTATACTGTAGTCCTTAAGTAAAACCTTGGCAGGGGACCTCATTCCACAACCCAAGCGTTCGCGGGAGGAAGTTTCTCTGAAAACGCAATGTACGCGACCATTTCGGTTCTAGAGTGTGGGAATAAATTCCCTGCCAATGACGAGCGGTGCGATGGTAGAAAGTAGCCCTGGTCCTTTCGACAAATTCCTCAGAACACATCCCATTCTACAAGCGGTAGAACACACACACGGAGGCAAAATCCCTCCTTAGACTTAAGGGTTCAATATGGCAAGTGAGTTTGGGATTGTCGACAATTCTCACAGCCCGTCGTTGAACTAAGTCAAATGGGCCAAGCTGGTATCCGGGTGTATCCGCCCAGAGATGGCAGCATTACTCCATATAAATATACTTGTGGTTTTTTTTCACTATTAATAGTAAAAGGGTACAGACAATTATTTAGTATTAAGCTACTTCAAAATTGTTTTTCTACGACACTAGCGTAGTACTCACTTCGATCAGCGTAGTACTTGATGCGACCAGCCTACAAGCAGCGTAGCGGTCGCTATAAGCAGCGTAGCGGTCGCTACAAGCAGCGTAGCTGTCGCTACAAGCAGTGTAGCGTTGTCACACAAACACGTGTTAGTTGTGTGTAAAATAAGTATAAATAATAACAGTTTGAAATAAATGTATGATTTTCGAAACTTTAATTGTTTCCTGTCACTGTCAAGTAGTAGGTACACGCAGTGGTACTCGTAAGGCTCAGGACCCTAATAATTTCAAAACAAATGCAACAGATATTAATTTATTTTTGGTCATATTATTAACGCAGTTGGGTAAGTGTCCTGTTTTTTTTTTATAACTTTATAGGGCGTAATAATAGTTATTAATTTAATAATTGACAACAATACACATTAGCGTCTATTAACACTTTAAATTATTATTTTGCATTAAGCTGAGTGAAATTCATATCGAGCTTCGTTATTCTCAGAAATAATCAATCGACAAAGCCATAATGAGTTCCGTAGAAAATTACTTTTCACCTGTGAGTACCGGCTGCAATGCGGGACTTTGTGATTAAAACATTTATTATTAATATTCATTAGAACTAGAACCATAGTTTTTATTTTAATTTATGGCATTTTAGGTTATCAAGTTGGCACTCGTTAATTATTCAATACAAATTATATTTTGTGGCAAAAAATATATTTTTATAAAATAATAAAATTATACAATTAAAGTCAAATACTTAAGGTTAAGAAAATCTATACTTATATTATAAAGAGGAAATATTTGATTGTTTGTTTGTTTGTATTGAATAGGCTCCGAAACTACTGGACCGATTTGAAGAATTCTTTTACCATTATACCATTATCCCTTATGAACATAGGTTACTTTTTACTGAAGGAAAGTGCTTCCTACGGGAAAACGGGTAATAGAACAATGGGTAGTAAGAATTATCCTTCCGTTTTTTACATAATTTCTATACGGCTGAACCGATTAGGTTGAAATTTTATAAGGGTATTTCGATGGTTTCCTGGATGATTTAAAAATACAATTGAACCCGGTAGGTGGCACTGCTGTCGAAATGTCAACTACTAATTTTTAATTCTGGATTTGCCGTAAAAATTTACGACGATAACGAAACTTAGGGCATGCGAAGCCGCTGGCAGAAGCTAGTATTTTATATTTCTGAATATCAAATTTTATTGCATTCTGACGATAATTTTATAAGTCAGTCAGCAAAATCGAGTTTTTTGGCTTCCTAATTTGAATCACATTTAAGGAATCAGTTATTCATACATTATAAAAAACAATTATTTGTTTGCCTATTTATGTTAATTTATAACATTGTCTAAAGTGCAGTATCTTAGACCAAAAAGTATGACAAGAATGTATAATTAAGTTTTTTACATACTTACTCCTACTATTAGCAATTGTAATTTGATTTTATGTTTTCCGCAGTTTACTTTAATTCTCTTTGTTTTCTTAAGAATGATACAAATGTTATCTTTTTAATTTAACTAGAAAAGAATTTGCTTAATAAAATGTTAATTTCCTACATAAAATGAAAAAAAATGTTAACTAGAAAAATAAACTCCAAGAAAAACATTTGCTTTTTAAATGTTCGCTATCGGACCGTTCACAGCATCTGTGCTGCATAACGTCTCATTAAATTAAAATTAAGAATGAAAAAGCGGCCTGAGTTATTACGTATTTGAAATTATTTATTTGTTAGTAAACTAGTACATCACCTGGTTTTGCTTTTGCATATTTTTTTAGATTTTATGATAATTATTTGAGGTAGTCATAAAAAGTTAATGAATACTGTATATCTATATAATTTAGGCGGCTTTTAAATTCTTAAACTGCTTATTTCATCGATATTATTCCATTTCAGGGTCACAAAACCAGAGGTTCCCGGTTTTTTCGGTGATTTTAATTTTCTTTTCAATTTGAAAACGAAAATCTTTTTCTTTAAATACTTTATTAATTGTATTAATTAGCCTTCATACGTTAAGTCTAATTAACACAGGAAACCAATTAAAAGGGCAAAGCCAAAAAAGAGCAATTGACAATTATTATTAAAATAAAAAAAATCTTCTTCCTGGTAGTAACAAAAGACGATCATAAAATTTAAGTCTCAAAATAAAATTATAACTAAAACAAAATATTTCGATGGGAAAATATCATAAAATCTTCTTTTTCAAAATACGAATACGAAAATCGGATACGATGTGGCGGCACAAGTCAAGTGAAATAAGTATAGTATACACGTTTATCGAATGCCGCCGTGGGTAGGTACAGAGTAATGGCATGTAATGGTGCGGTTACGATTTGCACTATAAGCACTGATAAAGTCGTGGTTAGTATTTTTACGAATAAATCACAATTATTTCTAGTTACTGTGGGTTGGGCGTAATGGAGAACTTAAAACTGATAAAATCGAAGATCTTGGTGTTTCGTCCCGTTAAAACTGTCTGCAATGCGCTAGGTTACGAACGCAGTCTGTTTGTTTTCTGCAGTACTCTGTGGTCGGTCATTACACTCTGCAACTATTAACCTAATCAAAATGTTGTGATTTACATATTTAAAATTAATAGCTTATTCGCTTATTAGATTTCTTGTATTGCGTTCTAATAAACATTACTTAGTAAATAAGTGTGAAGTGCTGTGAGATTAATGGTTTTGGACAAACAACGTTACACCTGAGAAGTTATTTTATCTTTATATACTTACTTAGATCCTGTCCATACTTTTTATGACCTCTTTTATTTACTTGATATAATTAAGGGCTACCTTAGGTCCCCTTTGAGGACATTAGGACAGACAGACGTCGACATACTTAGGGCGAATGTGACAACCCTGTAGTGACCACCTGGGGGGTTCCTTCTTCCTTGCTGAATATAGACCTGCCTTAATTTCAATGCAATTTAGCAGAATGGCGTTCCTTCAACAATTGGTTTAACGGTTTGGTTCACAATCAGTCACATCTTACCGATTCACAAAAGTTCTCCTATTTGCTGGGATCAACCGCTGGAGAGCCATATGACATGATTAGGCATTTGTATCAGAATGAGGTCAGGTATAAAATTGCCCGGGACTTATGATACAGAGGCTATGACAATATTAGGCAAATTACTCATAATTATGTCAGCGCTTTATTGCAAAACCTGCGGCGAGAGCTGCCTAATCCTATGTTCCTAGCAGTTAATTGACTTAGGGATTAAGGCTTCTGGTAGATAAGGATTGGTCCTTTTTTCTTGTCCATTTAGCCCTCTACCGTTTTACATCGGAATTAAGGAGCCGTTTTGAATTTGTTTGTGGCGGTGAATGGGCCACCATTTTCCCTACCTTCGCCAATATGGAGAAATTTCTTGAGGACCAGTGTCAAAGGGCTGAGAGCTTACCTTCTGTTCCCCCGCCCGCTGCTCTCCTTTAGTCACCTCCACACAAAGCTTCACAAGTACCCTGTAAACTGCTGCAAAGGGCCCCTGCACCACGCCCTCCATTTTTCAGGGCTATTGGGACAGGATTACAACCCGAGCCCTTTCGCACAGTGGCCCTAACCCCTCTTCACCTCGTTCTCCCCTTCGTGTACGGCCTGCCTCTAGTGGGGTCACTCTCAAAGGTTCCAGGTTGGGGTATTATCCGCCTCAATTTGAAAGGTCGAGACCCCTTCAGGCCCCTTATAGGCCCCTATCAGAAGCGTCCGCCGTATGTTGCCAGTTGGCAGTCGTTACCGCGGTGGGATCGCTTTGCTCGCTCCGCATCTACATTTAGAAAAGAGAATCTGAACCTTACCTATTATACATGACTTATACAGTGCGATTTCTGATCCTTTCGTTTTCATACTTTACGATCTGCCTATAAATTTCGTGATCTGCCGGATTTGACGATCGGCCGCCGACATATATAAGTTTTTTTTTTAATTATTATATTATAATCCGAATCTCGGAAACGGCTCCAACGATTTTCATGAAATTAAGTATGCTATCTGGAACGAGAATCATAAAACTTATTCAACTGACTTTAAAATTGAAGTAGATGAAAATCATTACTTTCAATGTTCCACAATTTTGCAGAAATTAAATTTTAATTAATTGGTTTAAGCGAATCGTTGAGCTGCGCGTAATGAAATTGAGTTGTGTTGTTCGTTCGTCGTGCAGACTCGTGTTATTATATGATACAACAATCAGGGGATGTTTGTTTTGTTATTATTAAGTTAATTTCAATAAATAGCTTTTGATTGTTAAAGTGTAAACAATTTGCTCAGTAACTTTATTAAGGTTGATATTATATTATTATTAGTTTTTTGTCGAATTCAGAAGAAGTTTGAAAAGACAGATACGGTTTTTATCTGTTTAATTATTTATAAAACTTAAATATTACAGTAAAAAATGGTAAAAATGTGTATATAATTTTTTTTATCACAATAATAAAGGTATAAGTTTGTGGATGGGTTTGTATGTTTGTTACTTCTGTACGCTTGTCACGCTAAAACGGCATGACCACTTTTGAGGAAATTTGGCACGGAGGTAGCCGACGCCCTGGATTAACAAATAGGCTACTTTTTGATCCGAAAAAATCAAAAGTTTCCGTGGAAATAATTATAACCAATTTTAAACGAACAATAGTTATAACTACAGCAAACTTTTTACAGATGCGCATTGCCTCTCTTGTGAACTTTGAGAGATTCTTACAATACAAGTAAATTTTCACAAATAAAAAAAAAGTGGCTGACATGTTTCTCGTATTCTTCTTGGCGAATAGAGCAGGCCTGATCTTTGAAAGATTCAAGACGCTGCTTTTTTAGATTCAAACTCAAATTCCCTGCTCAGTTTCATGCGATTCACATCTTTAGTTTTTTTGCCTCAGCCTAATTGGGGTCTCCCATAAACGTAGACCCTTAAAAAAATTGAATAAAATGAAAAGAATCAAGTTAAAATAAATTATTTTTTTTGAGAAAAAAAAGGAAATAATAATGAATTGTCTTCAAATACTCAATTTCATACTATTTTTATAACAATATATTGTTAAAGGCAAGAATCAAACAATTTGCATATATTTCGGCGAATTAAGCCGTTTTCAATGCAATTATAACATATAATATTAAATAAAATGTATATACAACCTATCCTAGTTTGAGAACAATGATAATAAAGTTAACAGTAGTAAATCATGTTTTATTAAATGTTTTATGAAAAAAAGAAAGTTAAAGTAGAAAAGTGAATATAGATAACATTTCTTGTCTTACATCTCTTATTAATATATTGTAATAAAATACATCAACTAAGTTGAAAATATTTAACCCTACAATTTTAGTACTAATTTTAGAATAGAGAATTTTAGATAATGATTTGGTCTTATTGCGATGGCAAGCCGGTTGGAATTGGTCTAAGCGTAATGATTTTACTAGATACAAATCACTATATAGAAATCAATTATAGTTCGTAGGCTTTATATGTTTTGTCGTAATTATTATTATCACTGTATTAAATTGTTTCGTTTTTTATTATAATTCGGTAGTTTGTCAAGTCCGATCCATATTTTTTCTTAAAAAAAGTGATTATTTTTCTTCCTTTTTTTGGCTTATAATTTTACTGAAAATAATGATACACAAACATATTTTACTTGCGCTCAGACCTTAAAACATAAATTACATTTATATTATGTGATAATTGGTATTTATTTAACTAAAAAGGAAACCGTATCTGTTATACAGTCTCGTCAACATAGCAGGACTTAGGTCAAAACACTTTTTAAAAATTTATTACAAGTACATACTGTTTTATTCTACCAAAGGTACGCTTATGGGTAAATCAACAGCAAAATTTACAAGGCTGACTAAACAAAAGGTCAAAGCAAAGACCCCTGAAATCTCCATAACAACACGCCTCGATATTATACGGACTTCATATGAATTATTATTTTATTCATAACATTTTCATCCTTAAGGTGACGAAGAATAGTAATGAATATTGGAACAGTTACGTTTTGTAATTTTTTCGTGGTATTTTTCTTAATTTTTAAATATTACCAAAAATATGTATTAGAATACTGCTACAACTTAAGGAATACAATAATATAACAAGTAAAAAATATTTAGGTTAATGAATTTGTAAAGTGACACTTATTATTATCTTAGTAGGTACGTAATAACTTGATACAAAGTTTAATAGTTTGATTATGTTGTAAAAATCCATAACTTGAAATAATATGACATTTCCTTAAATCACTTGCTACAAAAACAACTGACGTAATATGAGCTTCTAATATCGTAGCACATGCTACACAGGTCAAATTGCTACAAATTAATTGTTACTACATTTTTAAGCCTATCACCCTTTTAAATTATTTATTTTGTATATTCCGGGTATCTCAGTAAATTATTTATTTTGTATATTCCGGGTATATCCCTAAATTATTTATTTTGTGTATTCCGGGTATAGCAGTAAATTAACTATAGACATAAGAACCGGACGGCGCATTTCCTAGATGTAAAAAAAATATGTTATAGAGACGAAGCAAAACTATGTTGGTATTTTTCCCTTTCTAACTTATTTTAATAAACATAAACAAACAAAATGGCGGACGTTGATAGAAAGAGAAAAGATACAGATACAGGTTCGCTTTGTCTCTTCTAAAGTGTAGCCCATTTTGTTAAGCTATTTCGCAGTTAATACTACAGATTACAGAACTTGTAGTCTATTAAATTACCGAAAAGTTTCTTCGCTTATATATGTTTTATAAATATTAGGCAACTTTCAAACTTTAGTTTTAAAATAAAAAATAGTTGTCGGTTCAACTGCATATTTGTCAATTTTAACTTCTAACTAAACATTGTAACTGAACAGTTAAACTATCAATTAAAACTATAGTTGTGTAAGACATTTAAAGCAACCTTACTCTGTAGAGCATGACGTCACACAACATAAAATCGCTGGTCAGTTGTCATCGTATCGCAAACTGGACTGGATTGTCCAGTCCACACAATACCTGTATATATATTTCATAAAATTATATACACACGTATATATATATTAAAGTAAACTGACTACCTGACATTAATGCACAACCTATACTGCAGGACATTTCAACAGCGGTTCTTGTTGGAATGTAGGCGAGCAGTAATAAAAGATATTGCAAAATTTATTCTCTAAGAGGTTCGAATAGACGTTGGAAATTCTCATAAAAACAAAAGTTTAAAAGCTTCTTTTTTCAAAAAGAGGAACGCGCAGACAGAGGCGCGGCATAAGCAAGAAAAATTGTATATTAATAATCAAGTGTACTTATAAATCACCCTCTAATAAGTAACAACAAATAAACTCCTACACAGAAACAATCAGTCGACAAAAATAATAGATATTTGATTTACATTGTAATTTTAAATAAAGTTCGATAATTAACGTTACATCAAAATAGTAACACGCTAGTCAAAATAATATCAACTAGCTTTTGTGTTTCTCTATTTTATGGTTTTTTTTTAACGTAAAGACAAAACAGTTTGTTAGGTCGCAGTTCCTTGTCTTTGTCCCTTCTGTTACGTCGGACGCTTGTTCATTTCCTGCCGCCCGCGCGCCCGAGGGCAGTGATTGTTTGTTCTGCCTTTGCTTTAGCTCCGCAGATGGCGCGGTGAGCAGTTTAGATAAATATTATCGTTTTTGGGTTTTAATTGCTTCAAATGGTCTTGCCAAATGCAAATAATTAGTAGTGAAGTGTTAAAATTAGTAGCTTCTATTACTGTATTGTAATAGGATTTAAAGATTTCAAAGGTATATATATATATATCGTTACAAGCTAACGATGGTTTAATGCACGTTAAATTATGACCGCGCTTTCCTAATTTACCAAAAAGTAAAAAAAGTAATATTTTTTTTTTCATCAAATTCAGTAATTAGTTATAAATACAGTTAATTCAGATTATAAAAGTTAAATTGTAGTAAAATTTGTTTTTACTACGTCCAGAACAAAACACGAAACAGATTTAAATACGAGTAAGTGCGCAAGTGCCCTAACACGTATTATGAAGATTACTTCGATTTGTTGATTTCTAAATACAAATACGAATGAAATACGGGTGAGTGCACAAACACTCTAAGAATTAGTTTCAATGATGGACAGTCAAACACTTAAATTTCAATTTCACAAACCTCGAGCGCAAACGTAAACACTGTCATAAATGTCTTTTATGAGTCTCTCAGCAGGATTGGGAGGAGACCTTGTTGTCTATCATAGCGGTAGTCTACAACTTTGGATAAGTTTTATGAGACAGTCTATTTATTTTTGAGATTTTACGTATCTTATCTAGAATATTATTTTAGGGTTTAATAAAAGAACAGTTAAACATTCGCTATTTTTTAGTATGTCTGTCACACTGTCTGTATATATTTAATTACGAACTGCATATTGTTATGAAATTTTGTGATTAAGAGATATTATGTTTTGTACTAAAGATAGAAATAAGGTTTTGTTTCTCACATTTTCACGTTTTTTACTAAAACTTAAACTCGAAAAGGATGAATTGTTTAGTAAAGCTTAAATAACTTATAAAGCCAAAAAGGATATACATATAATATATATTATTTTAAATCCTCATACTAGACATCTTTTAGTAAAAAGCCTAACATATCCTGTCATCCTGCACAGAGCAAACATAGTTAGGAGTTAGTGAACAAACGTACACTCTTAATCTCATTTCATAAAAAGACCTTTTTTCATATTCTTAGTGTGAGCCATGTTTACACCCAGTAATATTTAAATGTTTAGCATAAAATAAGTAAATCTTCAAAAAATCTGTTTTGCACATACATATACATAGAACCGACACAGACTCAAAATTTAAAAAATCATTATTTACATGTTTGTCTTGGACAGGGATTTCTTAGCCCCATTAATATTGATATTAATCTTACTTAAAAAAAATGTGTTAAAAAAAAAACGATATCTACAACTTTTTCTTAAATACAAATGTATCTAATGTAACCTAAGTTTTTAATAGGGTTTCTTTTGAATTGTTTTTGGTACGAATCCCAAAAATCTTTTCCTATTAACTACTATCGCACCGAATCGATTACGGAACCAGATTCCTTCAATAACACAAGGTTCGCAAACTAATCCAATTTTATGACATTACCCGACCACTTCTCTAATTGCACTGTAAATTCGACGAAAGCGCGTTTCGCCACTTCCCTACGTAACATAAAAGCATTCCTTACTCACAGAACTCGCTGCAAATGTGATATTGTGTGCTGTATTCACTCACCTCTTCAAAGATCTTGATACACTTTTGATACAGTGTCATTAGTACAAAGAGTCTGTGGGGACATTACGTTGTGGATGTGTTCAGCCCCTGGTTACACCCTTGCGAAAAGAGAAACCGCTGTAATATAAATACATAAATCAAGTAGGCGGGTTATTTTAATAAACTGTTTATAATATGAACACATTTATAAGTCACTGTCGTATTCTTGAAGGCTAATCATATTAATTCTCAGTTAAAGTACATTTGTCACTTAACTGTGTTGAGTGACAAATGTACTTTAACTTTGCGTTGCGTAGGTTTATAAACCTTTGAGAGTTTGAGGTTGAATATTTAGGAAATACTATTGTATTTTTTGAAATGTTTAAGATTTTATTAGATTTTTGCTTTTTGAGCTTTGTTAGCCATTTTTTTAATATATTAAAGGGAAATAGCTTTTTTTAAGTGAAAAGCACTTATCTAAGACACAATAAGGAAAATGCTGGTATTTCGTCAAAGCTTAATAATATAAGAGAATGGAAAGAACAATTTTCGTTCAATTACATCAATTTAGTTAGTTTGAAACGATAAAGACAGAAGTGGCTTATTAAGGCTAAATGCCGCACAAATTTAGCAATATTATCCGTGTTTCCTTGAATTTTACTTGACATTTCTTTATCTTATAATTTTTACAAATTATACAATTCTTTAAAAAAATGCAAACTTAAAGCTTTTACTATAGATAAAAACTCATGTTTGTTACAATATATACTTTTTTTTGATTATCAATTTAAAACTTGCCATTATAACACGTGTCTTATGCTGTGAAAATTTTGTCCTTATACTATTATAGTTTATAATAAACCTTTGAAGTTTGGACAGACAGTCAGCGAAACAGACAGCTTAGGCTTCGCACTAATAGAGTCCCGCTATCCCCCTTTGGGTATGAAGCTCTAAAAATTGTCACAATATTATGCATCCTTATTTATGTCTTACTCGTATGTACGGATTTCGTTATGATTGACATTATTAAACGTCATCAAAAATATTTGACTTATTTAAAATGATTTGGGTGGTTGAAAATGAATAATGTTTGGTTGATTTTTGCTGTTTCTCGTAAATTTACTATAGGTTTTTTATGGTGGCAAATTAGCAAATATATGTATTGCGCTTTTTGGTGAGTGTAGCACGACTGTCTTGCAATTCGCGACTGTCCGCTAAGGGCTTTAGCGTCTTTTGCTAATTTTGGGGAACATTATATATTTTATGACATTAAATAAGAAGAAAATCTCATTACGCGTAATCGATAACTTATGCGCCACTAAAATGTACACAACAGTGATATGTGGGTTGTATATTGTTAATAGAATAGTCCCGTGTGTTTTAGATAAAAGTAATCGTATTTAGCAGTAATTTTATCTTTATAGCGCAATTCTAGTAAAAATGCTTTGTCAGAGATACAACTCGTGTTAGAAATTTTATTAAAATATCTACTATAAGAAAAGTGCGCGTCTGAAATCATTTACTCTTTGCACATTGCTAGTGATAACGAGCTTAACAAAACAGAACAGACGAAATTTTCTGGTATTGAATTAATTCAAGCAACTCGCTTTAAGTCAACTTTGTAACCTCGAACTTTTGACTTTTTAATCTTTGCTTTCTTAAAGTAATTTAGTTACCAAAATTTCAAATAACGTTTCATAAAATAAGAAAATCTGGCTTTTAGGGGTTTTTTTGATAAATTAATGCGACTACATTGCACTACATTGCATTTGGCAATATTTCGGAACTTATGTATTACTCAATAAATATAGTTTTGAGTTCCATTTTAAACGACACCACAAATATACATAACTGTTAAAAAAAGAGTCACGTCTGCTTATGGAAAACATATCTGACATGTTTTAGTGCACCTAATTTTGTTATTGCTTTTTGTTCTTAAAGTTCTTGCAGTCGGGTTTTTTTTTATAAAAAGCCTTTTGATGTTGGATACACAGACCGACGTATAAGAAAGTAATAAAGTATACTTTATATATTTAGGATCTTTATTATTCAAATACTTGTTATACAGATACTGGCTGAGTTTTATAAAGAAATATTTGTTAAATATATTTACTATTCCTTTATACGCATTGCATTTAGTTAGAGATATCTAAAACTAAATGTTATGTTAAAATATTTTAACTGCGAAATATTGCGCTTTTTACATATAAATTTCGATGTTTTATCTCAGATTTCGAACAGAGAATAGTGTGATTTACCAATAAAATTATTAAGAATATTTGGTTTCGAAGACGTTTCTGTACATTAACGCACCTTCAAGCAGTCTTCTTATTATGTCAAATAATAAACCAACAACGGAAATATTTATCATAATACTATTGTGAAGGAATCCATGTTTACATAAAACATAATGACGTAAACAAGGAAAATATTATTACGAAGAGAGACGATGCGGGTCTTCCCTAGGTACCTACTACTAGACACAATGTGATTTCCCTCGATGTTACTCAGTAATTGTATCACGAAATGGACAAGGTAATGTCTCTAAAACACCATACTAATGGCGAGTTATTAGTGATTCAAAGGTTACTTTGAAATTAACTTTGTATATTCACTTATCACTAGACGATTTATGTCAGTATTTTGCATGTTCTTTTATTTAGAGGTGCAACAGAATTTTCTGTCTCGTAGCAAAAAGAATAAGGAATAATCTATCTTAAACTTACAAAGACTATTTCTAAAGCTTTACTAACAATCTATGTTCACTGGTATATACCAACTGCGTCATTAACAAAATTAAGTGATGCATTACACTCGTATCTTAAGTAGAATAGTCTGGTTTCTTTAAGCCTGCCAAGAAATATAACCTAAATGAACAATCCGAAACTATACAGCAGAACGCAAATATCATAACCATTACAAATTTGTAAGTTTTTCGATAAATGCGACATTAAACAATCTGTTTCACTTTCACTTGCGCACACTTTTTTTTAAGTACAAAGTTCATAGATTTACATTTTTAGAAAAAAATCATTACCTTTTAAGTAAAAAGCCAAATAAATGTGAAAAAACCTATTTAGGCGCATTCAACTTGTTTTTGTTTTAACTAAGGCGGCAAAGAAGCTTACGGCCCGTCGCAAATTGTGATTCTGGCTCGCGCACTAAAGGTTCTTCCATCTTGAGATCAAGTCTTACAGGTTTATGCCTTAATTTTTAGATTTTTTCCTATATTTGTGATTTAACATCTTGCTTCTTGTCAAATTTCATGATTCTAGGTCAAACTCTATTGGTTTTGATTTATTTGTGACACAATATTAATTATTGCACAGACTTAGAAGCTTGATTTTTTTGACTATATGTAACCGCAGTATTAAATATTAATTTCAACTAGATACCTCCACGCGTTCTTGAGTAAAAGGGTCTTGACAGACAGAAAAACAAACTTTTTAATGTGTTATAACTACAAAATAACAAATTTTGTATTTATTTCAATATTTGTGATGTAAGTCCTTGCTTCATGTCAAATTTCATGATACTAGTACAACGGAAAGTACTCTATTGGTTTTGATTTACTTATGAATGCCAAAATATGCGACAAAAATGGCCGTATTTTTTTATTGCGTTGAATTCGAAGCTTGGAACAAGGCTTTTCCTTGGAGGCTTAGGCTGTATAGTCCATACAATGCACAAAAACCTAACAAAATTGACCACACTTTAGAAAGAGACAAACTTGTCAAATAAAAACAAAACGTTGAAAACAGACAAGAGATCGCAGATTCGCTTTGTCTCTTTCACGTTTTTGCGGCTGTTTTAACTTCACAGCTGTCGAGAAAACGCGCTGTCCAGTCTCTATGTCTACGAGATCAGAAACTAGCTTAAGTGTAAATTGGTGGGCTTTTGTCGAGCTAGTTAGTGGCTACTTGACTGTAACACACAACAGAAACGGAAACAATAGCTGAACATGGCCTCCGAAGCATCTGGAGCAGCTTCTGCCAGTAGCAGGTGTGTCAAGATTTGATTGAAGAAGAATTTAGGATTGGCATAATATAAGAGGGCCGTTCAATAAAGTGAGAATGAGGTGTAAACTCTTAGTAACCAGAAAAAGTAAATACTTGCTGGTAAAGCTGGAATATTGAAAGATTAAAAAAAGAAATTATTTGAATATCATTTGTTTTTTAGAGAAAGAAGTCTTTTGTTTGCAGTTTGTCGAAAATGGATAAAATTGAATTGCGTGCGGTTATTAAGTATCTGTGCCTAAAAAATTTTGGTACAGAACAAGCTAATCAGGAGTTATTCCACCGTATTTGATAGTTACACGCTAGTGCGCCGAACTTAAACGTGAAAGGACATCCACCAAAGATGACACATCGAAAAAATGGTTAAAACGGTACAAAAGAGTGTTTTAGCAGATCGTCGTGTCACAGTACGTTTTATAGCCGAAGAAACAAAGATTTCGAATGGTAGTGTGCAAAGCATTTTACATGAACGCTTAGAGACGAGAAAAGTTACCACGCGCTGGGTTCCTAGAATGCTTACCGATACACAAATACAAATGAGGCTAAATATTTCTCCAGCTTCTTTGGGACTGCTACAATAAAATCCTGAACATATCTTAGGTGGATATATAACCAAGGATAAAACGTGGCTTCACATTATGATCCAGAAACAAAATTACAGTCTATGACCTGGAAGAGACCATCATTTCCAACCCCTAAGTAATTTAAGGCGAGTCGTTCATCCGGAAAGATCATGGGCTCTCTTTTCTGGGATAGTAGTGTAGAAGGGGTGGTCATGATTGAATATCTCGACCGATGTTGGAGGATGGACCTATAATTACTGGCTTTTTTTATGCAGAATAAATAAAATAACTGCGTAACAAAATTCGTGAGAAACGAGGCAAACTAGCAAAAATTGTCATGTATATATATATACGTGTATACTAGGCTTTGAAATATTTAAGCATAGCATATGGATATAGAAGATATTCACCCGACCTTGCTCCCAGTGATTTCTATCTATTTCCAAGTTAGAAGGATTATTTGAAAGGACAGAGATTCTAAGATGATGAAACCGTAGTTGCTGTTGTATAGTTGCTGCTGTATAGGAATTTTAAGGTGTGCAGGATAATGAGTTTCTGAAGAAAGTAATTTTAAGTTTAGAAAAAAAATATTCCAGGTGTATTATGCTTAGGTAGTCATGATTAAACATCTCGACTGATGATGGAGGATGAACCTATTATTGCTGGCTTTTTTATGCAGAACAAATAAAAAAACTGCATAAGAAAATTCGTGAGAAACGGCGAGGCAAACTAGCAAAATAAGTCATATATAATATATATATATATATATACGTATACAGAACCTAGAATAGCAAAAATATGATTTTATCTTCGAAAAATAAGAATAATTGCTAAAGTATGTTGACAAAATGTTTAGTGGCTCAGTATTGTATCAACTCCCACGCCACAATACGTATGTATCAATGTGGATTTTTTAGTTTGGATCTCGGATTTTAATTAATGTACCAGGATAATTTGTAGTACATATAATAACAAGTTGGTTTTGATGCAGGGTCCATGATTATATGGACATGATATTTTTAATTAGAACCGTGGAACTACAGTATTAAATCGGTAGTGCAACAGTAAATGAATTTTAACCGTGGCACTACTAGTAGGGCCACCGATAGTACCACGGTTAAAAACTCGATGCATCTCAAATAACGAAATTGATATACTGGTAATTTTACTTATAGTTCTAACAAAAAATGTTTTGCTGCAGTATCAAAACTCAAATAAAACCAGTCCGTACTTAACTATTACGAATACACACTGATCTAGATCAGAAACAAAACAGTCTTCTTAAAAAAGAAAAACTCTTTGGCTTTTGGTAAAGTATTCATAAAGTTAAATTGTAATAAAATGTAGTGAAAAAGGCAAATGCTGGTCGATTTGATTGTCATAAACAGATGTTAAAGTCGTCAACTTCTAATCGAGCAGGGATATAATTTCATGTTTTATCGGTAATATGAAACACGTGTGTCATGACTGTCTGTGTGGGCGTGAGTGTCTGGTAAATTCTAAGTAGTTAAACCAGATACGAGAAAAAGAAGAGAAAACACTTTAATAATGCTCTTTACACATTTTATTATATATAACAAAAGGTTTAATTTTTTTCCCCTACTGTTAATGAATACTGGATCTTACAAAAAAGCAGCCAAACGCTCTATACCTATAGAGACAACATTGTGAGATTCTTCAAAAGGAAGTGATTACATTTTCGAAAGGGCCGACCCTTTGAACAAGTTCGCAACACTCCGTACATTGTAGGCATCCATAGGCCTAAGTTATGTGTTTCGGTCCTAACAGCTTACCATTAGTCGGGCTTGTTTGCCACTTTAGTGGTACATATAAATAACGCAAGCAACTGTGTCAATTCAGTAACCTTTTGTTTTGATAAAATTAAAACAGTAAGATAATCTTGAAATTAACATAGATAAAAAAATATCTAAAAACCACGTTAAAAAGAATAAGCCGGACCACGTATTTTGAGTTCACCTGCAAGCATGTTTGTGGTGGTGGTGTATGTTTTATGTGTGTATGTCCTCTTGTGTCATGAAGGCCATCGGAGGATTATTTTATTCTTTTTAAGGCGCATAAAAACGTAGTATTTAGATTCTTTTTTATCTACATTAAATATTTAGTTCTTTTTCGTTTCTAGCAGTTTAGTTACAGTTTAGTTACAGTCAGATCTAGAAACGAATCGAAGCCTCTGTACTCACCAAAACACAATTGAATTAGAGGAAACAAAGGTATAGAAACAAAAATCGGTCAAGTGCGAGTCAAATACAGCTATCTGTATTATCTAACAGAATAATAAAAAGCAGATCAATTCCAACAAATGACAATTGAACAGAACCTGAGCCAGTCAATAAACAACGCATTATAACTCCATGGAATACGAAGGGTCAATTGACAGACTAACAATAGGGTTATATCAATTGATCCAGAAAGAATAGAAAACATCAAAGAATATTAATCATAAACAAACAACCTACTGTCACCACCAGAGATGTGATCATCTTACTATTTAAACCTCAGTCTGAACTTCAGTAGCATTCACTTTGATCTCGTACTCTAGAGGAGAACATCTAAAACTTGTGTTTTAAACTTAATAAATCTATTAAATTTAAATAACAAAGTCTTATTATTTTAACTGGCACCCAACGGGCACAGTGTGAATAAAAGTTTGTGCCAAGTTCCGAAGATCTCCGAGCTGCAAAATTTTATTTGACTTTTAAGTGTTAAACGCTGAGAACTGAAGAAAGAAATTTATGGAATAAGAGATGTTGCAACTCTTCTTTTGGTGACAATTGTAAGTACTGAGTAGCATTTTCCTACTTTTTCCACAATGCCTGAGACCTCCTAGATTTTCGTATTGTCCTAGAAAGAGTTATAAAGATAGTCAAAGTGAGTCAAACCTTCCTTCCAATAATAATAACGAATAAGTTATAATTGGTAGGCGGATATACGTTATTAATAGAATTATCTATAACTAGCTGCTGCTCGCGACATTGTCTGCGTGAACGCTATACTATAACACCACTTTTTGTGAACGAAACCATAGCGCGATCTAATTCGACGCCAACGCCATCTAGTTAGCAAATAGGAAACATTTTTATATGGTGAAAAATTATAACACATCTAAGTTATGACTTTACACGATTTTTTAATTTAACATAAAATAAATGGCTATGTGTGAGTACAATAATTAATAATTAAATATGCGTCGTTTGATTACACGTTGTTACAGAATGCGTTGAAGAAATAAAGGTTCACTGCTCGTTCCCCGTAGGTGATAGCGTGATAATATAGCCTATATGTTGACCCGACTTCTTAATAATATTCGTGCCAAATTTGAAGTAAATCCGTGCAGTACTTTTTGAGTTTACCCCGGACATACATACAGACAAACAGACAAAATTTCTAAAAAATATATTTTTGGCTTCGGTATCGATTGTAGATCACACCCCAAGTATTCTTTTAAAAAAATATTCAATGTACAGTTTTGACCTGCCTTACGTACAGACCCTATTAACTTTTTGATTTGATACCCATGTCGAAACCGGTCGTCCGCCATTTTCGGGTGGCGGCCATATTGGATCTACCGTGATATTAAATATAATATCATATATTGTGTTGTCATCGGAACTGAGGCTGTTTGCAAAATTTCAGCATGATCGGATAACAGGAAGTATTATATTTAAAAAAAAACCGTTCCAAGATTCCACCGAGAACGACAGACAGACTCACAAGAAAGTGACTTAATAAAAACGTGGTAATAATAATAAAAAGACAAAAAATGCTGTTAATCATAAAGTAAAGAATTTACTCCTACAAGACCGTACTAGTGAGCGAATGTGAATAAATTGTCTCAAACATGCTACGATATGCGACTATAAGCTGCACAAGCTCCTTGCAGTACAGTATCACTGAGCGACCCGCAATGTTTTATGCGTCCGATCGAGTTTTCGAAAAAAATGGAACGAACTTTCTTAAACCCAAACATTGATAACTAAAGAGAAACTCATCTAAACTAAAAAAATAATTGACATTTGAACGCGGCGAATTGGCGGCAAAATATCCTACACTATTTTTATTATTGTCAATACAGTCGTCAGTATAATTAGTTTGATAATGTTGTTTCAGAAAAGCACTATATAATAAGCATTGGCCAAAAACAACTCAGCATAACCGGACTCTGTGATGCGTGCCTCAGCTATGCCTCTGCCCGCATACTCACGATCGCCTTGCGTTTGCGGGCCGCCGCAGTAATGTATAGTATAAAAGTTTAGCCAGACAAATAGCGATTATTGTCACATATTTATTGGTAATAGGACACATTATAGGTATAGTATATACAGTGTAATAAACCAACAATAACGAACGACATAAAAGATCGGAAAAGTCTGTGATTCATTTTAGTTTTATTCAACATGTTGTATAATTCGAAAGTACTTACGATTTTGTTCGTGTTTGTGGCGTTTATAGGTAAGTTTAACTTTATTATTAAAAAAAAAATCTCTTTTGTGATGTGCTTTTGTAAACCGTAGTTGCCTATTGGTTTTAGTGAACGTTATGGCTTTTCTGTAGTGAAAAACATGTCAAAACTGCATTTGTTTAAAATATGTTTTCGAAGTCGACCAATCAGCACTGGCCCCGCGTGGTAACTATGGCCCTAATCACCCTCATCCAAATGACAAGTACTAAGCAGAAGCGGCTCGTCCTAAGGAGCGCTGGTGCAGCGCACTCCCATAAATAATTATCTACTTAAGAAACAATATGTTTTAGATTCTACTTCAAATAAATAATAATTATACTTCGATAACTCTTTATGTTTATGTTTCACTAAAAACATTCTGTACATATACAGCTCACTCAAGATTTAGTATGGAATTGTACTGAGGAGACTGTGTCACTAAGTGGAGCGCTAGCAATTGCGCTCCTATGAAACGAATTTCAGTACAGAGACTTAAAGCTAAAATCAACGAGTGTGAAAGAGAAAGCTCGACACAGGCTCACACGTGAAACAGAAGATTTTGTATGAAAAATTAGCCAAATATTTGTAATATTGTTTTTTTTTTATAGAATGCAAAAGATTTCGGTGTGACTACAGCTACTACCAAGAAGTAGATGGGTGGCTGAAGCTGCACCGTGTTCCAGATATTTGGAGTCATGCGCGGCTTCGCTGCAATCTTGAAGGTCTCATCATTGTCAGCCTGTCTAAATATTTGCACTTTTCACAATTTACCTATGCCTTCCCTGAAGGTTGTTAACACTTTGTCAATAATTTCCTGAAAGTAACACTATATTTTACTACGAAAAGTAGGTACAGTAGTCCTGTATATCCTCCATCGTGCTTTTCGCTCAGTAGAAGTCTACAACTTGTTAGAATACACTACTATATCTAATTTCTTACACTTTTTATCTTTTGTTAACCTATACATGCGTCTTACTTTTTACCCGACTGACCCGCGTTTGTGCGCATATGTATATACGTGGTTATGTTCTTTCAATTGTTTCTTCCTGTGGCATAAACAGCTGTACTCATTTCACTGAATAAAGTCTCAAATAAAAGGTCTCCCAAGCGTTATACGGAACATAAAATAGTCAAGCGCAAGTTGAAAAAAAAGGAAAAAAAAACCAAATCTAAAAAGCTGTAAATAAAAATAAATAAAATACCCGACTGCAAAAATATTGAGAACTAAAAAGCAATAAAAAAGTGCACCTATAACATACCGAATATTTATCTATACTCAGGTGGGACTCATTTTAGTTATAGTTAAAATAGTTGTAGATACAGATTGCTCAAACAAAGTAGTTACCGTATAAAATTAATTTCGTCTGCTTATACTTAAACTTTCGAAAAAACTCTCTTTATTTTATTTGGGCCGTAACATTAAACATTTCTTAATATTTGAAAAAAAAATTGGTATATCATGTTTCATTGGATTTTGTTGAAATATCTAATATTTCTACATGTTTAATTTTAATTTTATCGAAATATTTGGCTGCTTGATTGCGTATCTCGTTTGGAAACGATACAAAGTTATACACGCCAAGTGTGGTCACTGCGGCCAATCATAAAATGGGTGACCACTGTGCTAGCTGTATATTCTCTTTTTCATTTATATGTCAAAGGGCTTAGTAGTTCGTTTTATAATCCGCACGGTAATCCATACTGTCTAAAATATTTTTCCTGAGTTTCGTAAGGGGCAAACGATTTCCACTTCACCACTGGTGGAAACTGGGAATCGTATTCTTCCAATTGACCACCAATGGTGAAGTCGAAATCGTTTTGTCCCAATTGACCACTGGTGGTTAAATTTGGTGTTGAGTTCGTGTCTCTAATACTACATTTATATATTCAAAAACAATTTCTTGACGAGGCGGTGAAAGTAAAATATCAGTCGAAAGAAAAAAGTAAAAAAATTTTTACCGATTTTAGAAATATACAAAAAAATTAATAATAAACCCCTAATAAGAGAACCCCTAATAAGAAAATAAGCTTTAGCTTTGTTAAAAAACAAGAAAACACAAGTTAATACATAAACTACGCTCAAATTTTCGAACTGAGGTGTGGTTTTCTCACACAATTTTAATGGCATTTTGGTTCAAATTTTGTTTTCAAATCGTAAAAACTTTCAATCTATCGGGGCATGCCGGTCGTCACGATACGCTATAGAAGTTTTTACAGTTAAGAGGCTGTAAACGTGACGTGACAGAAAACTTGAGTAAAAAAATAGGATGACGCACTATGTAACTGAGCGTGCGTGAGTAGTGCAGCTACATCACAACTACAATTATTAAAAATATTAAAATTATCAAAAATATACAATAAAATTTGTTGAAGCCCTGCAGCCTGTGGTAGTTTAAAACTGTGTTACAGGCTACAATGTTTAGTATGCTTTATTTTTTGCAGTCGGGTTTCTTTATTTATTTTACATAATTTTCACAATAACACAAGATGATTTGCATAGGGCTAGAAGAAATTATTTTATACATTTTACGTGATATTTTAAATGCTAATTTTTATTCAAATATTCTTCATACTAAATTCACCAACTTTTTACGAATCTTCTTTATTTATTTAATTATTTATTTTACAAATATTTTCACAATAACACAAGATGACAATTTGTATAGGGCTAGGAGAAATTATTTTATACATTTTACGTGATATTTTAAAAGCTAATTTTTATTCAAATATTCTTCATACTAAATTCACCAACTTCTTACGAATCTTCTTTATTTATTTAATTATTTATTTAACATATATTTCACAATAACATAAGATGACAATTTGCATAGGTCTGGAAGAAATTATTTTATACATTTTACGTGATATTTTAAAAGCTAATTTTTATTCAAATATTCTTCATACTTAATTCACCAACTTCTTACGAATCTTCTTTATTTATTAAATTATTTATTTTACAAATATTTCACAATAACACAAGATGACAATTTGCATAGGTCTGGAAGAAATTATTTTATACATTTTACGTGATATTTTAAAAGCTAATTTTTATTCAAATATTCTTCATACTTAATTCACCAACTTTTTACGAATCTTCTTTATTTATTTAATTATTTTTTTTACAAATATTTCACAATAACACAAGATGACAATTTGCATAGGTCGGGAAGAAATTATTTTATACATTTTACGTGATATTTTAAAAGCTAATTTTTATTCAAATATTCTTCATACTAAATTCACCAACTTCCTACGAATCTAAATAAAAAAATAATTGCGTTTTTATAAGAATCCTTATAAATAGACCCTAAAGTCCGGTTCAAAGACCAACGACCTCTCAAATTGTTTTTACATGTAATAAGATCTCAGTCTGTTTTTCTTTGAAAACAGTTTATAGATATTATTTATTATTTATTGATCGGTTATATACCAAACAAGTCTCATGATAATTTTATTAATATTTATGGATTCAACAGGTGCCAAACTGGCTTCACCAATTCCAAAATTAAAGGATAAAATAAAATCTATTATGATTTCTAACAACGTGTCGTCTTGTGGAATATTCACAGGCATACACGCTACTATTTCTCCTGGAGATTATTATTCAATTGAAGGTTTGTTTGTAATATTTGAAACTACTAAATATGCTTCTATACTTATAAATGTGTCTTCACACAAACTAAGCGCAATTTTGTGGGTGTTTTAGGCCAGCCCTTATCAAAAATCCCTCACACCTGGGCAGAAGGAGAACCAGATAATTACAATAATCAGGAACACTGCTTAGCCTTGCTCCAGGAGGGCACTCTCGCAGACGTGAACTGCAGCGACACCTTTCCCTACATCTGCTACAGAAGCAACTCTGGACTCGCTACGAACGTCTGTGGAACTACAGATCCTGGTAAGTACATAGAGTAAATAAACTTTGTAACAAAATTCTTGAAGCAGGGTGTTTTTTCTGTTAAAAAGTTTTTATTCCTTACTTTTAAGTAACGACTTGCCTTTATTTCTCGTACACTAAAAACATCCATACTCGTAACAAAAAATCAATCAATCAATATCAATAATAGAAATATACTATAAATTTGGTATTTAGAGTACACGTTAGAAACTAGAACGGGTAGCTGCTACAAGTTCCACCGCGAGCCTCGCTCGTGGTCGGATGCGTACATGGCCTGCTCTGCTGAGGGCGGGCACCTGGCCATCATCAACAGCGAAACCGAAGCACAGACCATCAGAGAAATATTTAGCCGAAACCCGGGCGTGGCAATGCTGGGAACCTTTTGGAAAGATGTTGCCTTCATGGGATTTCATAACTGGAATGATAAAGGAGAATGGCGAACTGTACATGGTGAGATATACCTAGTTTTTTTTGTAGCTATCAAAATTTCAATTCTACAAATTTTCCGCACAATCTATATGGGCTTAGGTATCTGTATAGGTCTAGAAGAAATTATTCTATAATTTTTTTAAATATCAGTTCTTAGAATGAAGTATAATCTAGTATTTAAATAAATAAATGCAATGAATCGTACATTGCAAAAAAAATGCGTGTCAAAAGTTCATAGTTGCTGTGACTAATTAATATCTTACCTACTAAGTAATACTAGATAATACGCAGACCGCAACATGTTGCAAGTACGTAGTAACACCATGTGTTTTAAATTAGGAACGTGGCGAAAACGAAAATTATCTTCACTCAGAGTCTACTTACGCCCACCGTCTTCAAGTTTATTTTATTGTCTAGGAAAATATATCGAAGAGAGTCATCATATTATCAAGCACATACCTAAGTCCTATAAATCATAGTAGATGTGATTCGTGGTTTCATCTGTGACAAATACATGTTACCATGGGAATTCTCGATCAGAATGGAAGTACTTTTTTGTCTTTTTCTGTACCTTCAGCAATCTCAATCCCAAAATTCGTGTCAATTTTATGCACTGTCACGCACTGAAAAAAAGATTAGATGACAATAACACAAATGTTATCTACTGGTAACATAATTTAGGGACTGCTAAACTAAATTGCTAATAGTAGATTAAATATAAGTTATGTGCAGCAAATCAGTTGTTAAATTATAACAAAAGTTTGGTTATTACTAAGTAAATTTCAAATAGCTAAAACAGTTTAGTTATTCTTTTTTTTAGTGCGACCTGAGTAAAAGTGCTTTACAGAAAAAAAAAACGGGTTGCACTCAGTGCCGGAGAAATGAAAACATACTAGCTATTGACTTCCCATCACTTCGCATACATATTTATTTATTATAAATAATTATGTTTGTATATTTACTGTTTTGACGTAGTATATTTGACATCTCAATCTGTTACAGAATTACAATCCCATATCCAACCTCCTGTAGTGTATCCAAGCCGTTAATAGAGAATTGTAGTAATCTGGACCCCACCCACGGTGTTGACCTGCTAATTTAAGTTTTAAGGGAGCAGGTAAATTAAAGATGGAATTTATCAATAATAAATATAAATTAGATTAATCACCTTCGTAATTCATACCAATCGAATACTCCTAATAAATGGATAGAAATGAGATCAATGGAGTATAAAGTAAGTGAGTGGCCCGGATGTCCTCACCGGTCTACGATTAATATGTTTATACCTACGTCATAAGGCGTAAATCGCGGTAGAATCCTAAAATCATCAACACAAAAAATAATTACTCGTTAAATCTGACCGATTTGTAAAGTAGCAGATACCAGGTGGTTAAACTATATGAAGAGTATCGTTCGATTATTCTTAGTAACCTGATACAAACGCGGTAGGGTAGGAAAGGGATAGTGGGGTAGACTCAGCGCCATTCACGACGCGGCTCCATTATGTAGACAAATCGAATCTATTTAGTCGAGCCAAAGGAAAAGTGAGAATCTTGATCAACAGATAAAGAAATTAGTAGAATCGGTTTACGCTTTCAATTTAATTATTCGATTATTACTATAAAGTAACTGGCCACTAAATGCGAACACGTGGAAGTAAAATAAAGAAGAAATTAACTGGCGCCTCAGTTCCTAGACGGGTAGCGTGTTCAGGCCACGTCTATCGTGGGGGAGGGGAAAACGCTTATAAGCGATAGGCGTCAGTTGCGGCACCCTTTTTCACTATCGTCGTGCCGAGAGGCTGGTCGCATTCAGGTTCCTGAGGAAGGGTGAAGGACGAGACGCACAAAGATTAGAAGAAACTTAATACCGTTGCCGTGCACGTTTCGCCTACATCAAATCACAGTAAGTGTCTTTTTGTGAGAACTGAGGCTAGCAATGTCAACTTATTATTGATGGTTTTATACAATAAGGCTTTTTGAGAGATTTTCTTTATGCGATTATGTAAGGTCTGTGTAGGTGCCACCTTGGTTAAAGTGGAGGATCGGTAGGGAAAGATTTAAAACGATTGTCTTTTGGGTTGGGGTTTCGTCCGGGATCTTAGTTGTAAATTTTGGGTAATCTAAAAATTACATATCAAAAGTGCAGAGGTAATTTGCTGACATTGTTGGTTATGTACTCTCTAATGAAAAGGAACTGCCGATTTTTGTAGAGAATCTAGTGGAGTGAAAGGTTCCTACAGAGATCGGTGTCTTTTGACATGATGTTGTTAATTTCGTGATACTGTGTGGGAGAAA
Source organism: Apoda limacodes (assembly GCA_946406115.1). NCBI lineage: Eukaryota > Metazoa > Arthropoda > Insecta > Lepidoptera > Limacodidae > Apoda > Apoda limacodes. Next base: position 34,366,378 of record OX291542.1, on the reverse strand, counting down.
AACCCGTAATTAAGCCCTGATTTTATAAATAGGAAACCAATTGAGTCTATGGTTAGGACTAGGTTATAAAGTTGTGGGGGAACGATGAATTGTTATCAAGCCAACGGGGATAGAGGTTAACGCCCAGTGGAGTAGGTTCCCCTTAAAGGGATAATAGGACAGGTCTGGCTGATTACGATTTTTGAGATGTTTTAGATGAGGTAATCCTTGTGTAAATCTTGCCCTACATGTATATATATATATATATATATATAGAAAACCCTACGCGAGTCCTTGGGTAGCAGTTCCTCGCACTGATCGAATCGGAGGTTTCCGATTCCGGAAGGGACTTCCCCATACGGCTCGATGGGGTAATCCTTGTGTAGATCTTGCCCTACATGTATATATATATATATATATATATATATATATATATATGTATTTCCTCATTGGAGATAACCCTACCGAGTCCTTGGGTGGCGGTTCCTCGCACTGATCGAATCGGAGGTGAAGGGACTTCCCCATACGGCTCGATGGGGTAATCCTTGTGTGGATCTTGCCCTGCATGTATATATATATATATATATAATATATATATATATATATATATATATATAATATATATATATATATATATATATATATATATAAATATATATATATATATATATATATATATAAAAATATATATATATCTATATATATATATATGTATATCCTCATTGGAGAAAACCCTACGCGAGTCCATGGGTGGCGGTTCTTCGCACTGATCGAATCGTAGGTGAAGGGACTTCCCCATACAGCTCGATGGGGTAATCCTTGTGTGGGTCTTGCCCTACATGTATATATATATACATATATATATATGTATGTATATCCTCATTGGAGAAAACCCTACACGATTCGGTAGGTGCTCACTAAAGTTATACGAGTTTGTTGCATATAACTGACTATTGTGTTTGATGATATCTCTATATTTGCTATCTACTATCGCAATAATTTTATACCGAATCCCTGCTGCTTTGCAGTATGATGACCCCCAAAAGCAGACCCTTGGTAGGTAGACGTAGGCGAAGACGGGGCTGTCACAGTAGGGGTTCTTCAAGCGGGGTCTGTCTTGTTATAAGATTAGTGAAGATCGGGGCTTAATGCTAGGAATAGGTTAGGCTAACTGCAGGCCTCGAGGATCAAAGAGGGTGTGAGGAGGGGCTGACTAAACCTAGATCTAAGTTGGCTCCATTTCCACCCTTCACCAGTGACAAGTGAGGGAGCTGAGCTTGTAGGAAAATCAGACCCGGATCTAAAATATATATATATATACGCAATTCGTATGCTTTATTTGTCAGGCCAATATTTAGATAACAAAATTGGTTGTGTGAGATCCGGATTAGATTCCGTTTAGGTATTGGGTGGCTAAAATGTAATGTTGGATTTTTAACCCAAATAAATAAAAAACCTCCACTCCACCCATTGCTGCGACGGATAGATTTAGAAACCTAATTATTATTGTGTTCACATTTAAATATTTGTTTCCTGTGTAAAAATAAACGTAAACCTCCCATGTCTTTTATGGCCGCGACATTAATCTAACGAGTCTAATTTTTAATTAGACTATCTAGAATTTATTTTATTGCTTTATACTGTTTAAATTGTGTCTTTAATTGAACCATTTAAGATAGAAATGACAGAAACTCAACCTTGACCAAACTTTATTAACAGGCTATGAGGTGACGCTAGTGGGTCAGGATTTGTTCTATTCTTCTGCATGAATCACCTCGTTGGAAAAAAAAAACGTATTAGTATAACCATACACAATTCTTTACTAACTGACGAGGTTCGGAATTGTTGTATGGATGGCCGAAATGTTAAGTTCTAAACACTCAAAAAAGGCCAAGCCTTTATTTGGCCCGGCTAATGTGCTAGGTCCTGAGTGTGGATATGTCTCCCTTACAAACTACCTTAAACATACTTATTGTGTGTTAAATTAGGCGTTCTGTCGCTTAATTACTTTAATGAACAATTTACCACGTAACTATATATGTAATTGCCCACCTATTTTATTATTTCTTTGTGAATCTAGCTTACACTGTGTATGTTTCAAGTGAGTATAGTCTCCCAGGACTAGGGGTGGTTTAAACCTAAGGGGTCTCGGGTTCGAACCGCCCCGATCGTAGTATGTATTCAAATAGTAAAGAAACGTTCTCCTTTGTTAGTCACAGTAGTACGGTTAAACATCGGGTCGCCTACTTGCTTGCCACCTCTGAGGTGTTACTAATGTAGGATTTGGTGGCGAGCCCTACTTTCACATTCTAAAGAACAGTTTAGGACGTGAGTATATGGTCAATGTTCAATTACTTATTTAATTATTAATCGATAGGAAAGGGCAAAGTCACAAATCACTTCGATGCACATGCAAATTGTATGAAAATCTGACCATTTACTCTGATTGACCAAGGTGATAATTCTGTGTCGGGCCCAGCAATCCTGGATAGAACAACTTACGAACCCTTAAGGTATGGTTGTATATACGAATTTTCCTGGACGATTCCCAGTTAGGGTTCCACGTATACGACCCGGAAACTATGATTAGTAGATTTAGGTAGAATTCTATACTAAAATGTCGTTGTCAACCGCGCCCTCTATAAGCCCGTCTCAATACCTCCGACATTATTAGACAGCTAGCTAAGATATCGATCGACGGAGTAGTTCTACGATTGCGACGATTCTCCATAGACTATTATAAGGTTACTTAAGGGGGTCAGCAAGGATCACAGTGTTTCTGGTGCATTTAATCTACCTCATTGGGTTAAAGGTGATTTCTCAAATAACATTTTAGTTCATAGTTTCACTTAAGGGATCTGTCAATAGATTATTCCATGTTCTTAGTGTGTCCGTCTGTTTCCATAACGGATTCTTATTTACCATTTTATGTTAGTCATTTCACTTAAGGGTAAGCGAGAGATCTATTGATAGATTACTTATCTAGGTTATGATAGTTTATAATTTACTTAAGGGGTAGTCAGCGAGTATATTCGTGGATCATCCTTATATATATCTAATCTGTTAGTTCGTCTATACTTAGTATGCCTGTCTGTACCTACAATGGTTTCTTATGTACTATATTACATTCATCATTTCACTTAATGTGTAGTTAGCAAAAATAGTAGTAGGTCTTTTATATACTTAATCTGTTAGTTCGTCTGTACGGGGACTTTTCATATCACATTACAGTTTTATAACTTCATTTAAGGGGCGATAACGAGTCTGCTAATAAATTAATTATGTACTTTATAGGCTCATCTGTCTTTTAATGATTTTTATATACTATTATAAGTTCATACTTTTACTTAAGGGGAAGCCAGTGAGTTTATTAATGGACTTCTATATGTCTAAGGGTTCTTCTTTAAAGCGATTTTCATATATTACTATAAAGTTACTACTTTACTTAAGGGGAGGCAGTGACTTTATTAACAAATTACTCGTGCATCTAATAGTCCTTCCTTAGGGTGACTTCTCACCTACTACCATAAGTATATAACTTTGCCTGAGGGGTAACTAGTGAGCTTATGGTCGGACCATCTAGGTATTGAGCTCGTCGGTCCGTCTTCTCAGGAATTTCTCATAGGTCTTTACTAGAATACAACGGAACTTATAGGGAGACTAGCGACATTACCGGTGGGTTAATCGGATACGCGGTTTTGTGGGTACGTCCCTTCAGTGAGATTTCATATACTATCATAGCGTTACAACTTCATGACTTATCGTGTTTAGGGGGTAGCTGTGTTATTACGAGACATGTTCGGAGTTGTAAGGAGGTAGCTAGACTGGTGAATAGGGCGGCTTAGACTTAGGTACTCCGACTACGGGGCTACATTAGGATAACAAACCGCATATATTTTAATTAGAAACTCGATTTTAGTAATTTAAATTCCGGTCTAATACTAATTAGGACGTAGTGGCTCTGCGGTTAAGTCTTTAATGTAGGTATAAAGTAAGATTAGGGTTTTGATTTTATTCTTTCATACCTGGGACTGACCGAATCCATACCTCTTAGGATCTTGGGTTATTATCGGTCACAACGAGGGGTCCAAATCGACAACTACGCCATTAGACGATCATAGCCAAATAATAATATTATTTTTCTTTAATAATAATAATAACTCTACTTTATTAATAACATTAATAACGTCTTACAAATATCATTAACATCTTCAATTAATAAAGGCAAATAATAATATGTTAGGATTACGAAAGCCCATTACGTATTCAAATTGACAATCACGCCACTATACTCCACTTTGAGTTCAGATATAAATAGTTATAAAATGAAATTTTAAATTTTTGTAGGGGGAGGTTTCTAAGCTCCCTGTACTACTCATAATCGTCATATACTAAAAATAATTTATTTATGACGTGGCATTATGGTTTCCGTTTTACGAATTTTCGATCAGCCTGCGTGAGTTTATAATTTTTTACCCATACCAAAACAAGTCCACGACGCCGCTAAAGAAGTTTTCACTTCAAAAAACGTCGGGACAAAAAATCTTCATGTCTTTTGAGTACATAAAGCTATCCCTGCGACAAGATCAGGTCACCCCGTTGTTTGACTCGTTTGGACTCAAACTTAGAGCGGTTGATTGACTCAATCTTTATTTTCCTCAGGTCAGACACTGTTGGAGGCGGGTTATGACAAGTTTTCGCCCGGAGAACCGAACAACGCGACGACAGGGGAGTACTGCGGTGCGGTCTACCGGAATGCCTTTTTTGATGACCTCTGGTGTGAGAACAAATACGCCTTCATCTGCGAGAAGACCGCTGACAGCCTGATGTGTGATGATTAGTGGACAAATATATGGGCCCCTTGTGACTATTTGATCATACATCTAGAGTAGACGCACGGTAGTATGTCTGCTAAATTCGGAAAAAACTGACAAAAATCAGCGAAAGATAGTATTTTTTAGGTTCATTTTTTTTTTAAGTTAATTATGTCTCAAAGACTATTTCGAACATTTTTCTTTTCGATATCTCAAATGATTGATGATAATTTTCGCCAGCCAAATTTTCTAAAAAAAAACACAAAAATATGACATTTCCTGAAGTAGAGAAGCAAAAATAAATTTATTAAATACACAAACACCACCACTCACTAGCTTGGGAATTTTTGAGATTAAACATTTTTCAGTTACCTCAAAATTGCATTTTTAATATTTTTGACTCTTTATAATAACCAAGTTATAGTTAACTTTAGTCTTAGTGGAGCCAGGAGTATAATAATACAGGGATAATCTAGCTTGAGTTTGTTTCCCACTACATATCGACAATACAGTTGTGTCGTAAGACATACGATAAGACAATATACGTTTTTGTTCGAAAAATCAATAAACCAATATTATAAGCTAAAAACAGATTTAAAAACCGATAGTCAAATCAAATCAAACAATATTTAGTCAAATAGGTTTCTAAGAACTTATTTGAATCGTCAATACAGTGTAAACAATGTTAATTTCTGCCAAAAAGAGCTGGAAAGAGTAGACAATATGTACCGAAACGGTCCCAGAAAAGGACATAAGCAACTGGAAAACGCCAAGTATTATCCGATTTTTTCCCCATAATCTCCTCAAGTTGCCGATAAAATCCTATTCCGTCGACCGAATTTATGTATTCATCACTTAGAAATAATCAATTAAGGATCGTTATGACTTTTATAAAAAAAATAAACAACATTGTTATTGCAGTTTTTCCCGAAGTATATTTACGTGCGTTTCGTAGAATTTATGTAACTTTAAAAAAGGAAAAATTGATTACAAGCCTTTTCTTTCGGTCAGCAAAAAAATCAAAAAAAAGTTTATATAGATAGATGGATGTTTTTTGTAACTTGATCACGCTTTGACTACTGCACGGATCGGGATGAAACGTGGCAGAAATATAAGTTAGGTCCTGACAGGCTATGGGACATAGGCTACTTTTTATCGCGGAAAAATCAAAATTTCCTGCAGGAATAACTGTAACCGAGCTTTAACGAACTATGCTACAGCTATAGCTTGTTACGCCAAACTTTATAAGTATAATAAAGGAGTTCCACGCCAAATTTAGGGCTAGTTTCTAATAAAACGCTTTCAGTTAAATAGATCATCTGATTTTTGCCCTTCCACGAAATCCATGTTCAAAACCTCTACACACTTTTCCAATTTTTAGGGTTCCGTCCGTGACTCAGACACAATTAGAACAAGAAAGCTGTAATTTAGATTGGGTATACTAATAAGTTAGGCCGACAAAGTAGTAAAATAAAATTGAAAAAAATTTTTTAGGGTACTCCCCTCCTTCCTCTACACGTAAAGTGGAAATCTATATTTTTTCTCGTTTATTCAATTTTATATTTACTATTTTCATCGTTTACTTCTAAAGACTTTCATTTACGTTAAAATCTATAGATAAATTAGCCAAATTCTATTTTATTACTTCCGAGAAAATGGAAGTGTTAGACATATTACTAATAAGTCATAAAAATTTACATCATTCTCAAGCAATGTTTGCAATGCTTTCCTTTTGTATGTGGGTTACTATTAGCAGCAAGAAAAATTTTAATCAAAATGTGGGTGTGTTACACAAAAAAAAACTGGCCAAGTGCAAGTCTGGCTCGCGCACCGAGGGTTCCGTACAAACTTATTATATGAAGATAGTTCTTCTAGCATGAGTTCAAGTCTCACACGTTTATGATCAGTTTTTGAATTCTCCCCTATATTTGTGATATAACATCTTGCTTCTTGCCAAATTTCATGTTTCCAGGTCAACAGAAAGAGCCCCATAGGTTTTGATTTATATGTGACAAAAATGAATATTTTGGGCATATTGTTTATTGCATTGACTTAGAAGCTTGATTTTTTACAACTTTATGTATATTGTATTTGATATTAATTTTAACTTGATACCTTTACGTGTTCCTAAGAAAAAGGGTCTTGACAGACGTCTGTCTGACAACATCTTGGTCCTATAAGGGTTATTATTTTTTTGAGGTGTGGAACTCTACTAAAATATATATAATTAAAGTCCCACACCATGTGCGAAGTGCGCTACTGACACCATGGCACTTTTCACTGACACCACACCACCACTCCACACCAAATTAAGTAACTGTACCTACTATTGCAATGTTTAATAATAATATCTCATTCTAGATGGTGTTTCTTACAATTACGAGACCGTTTTGTTTAGTGATTGTTTAAAAAAACGGGATTCTGTGTATTTAAATTTTTAATTGTTATTTATTTCTCAGATGTAGCTATATTTTGCGTGATATTGAACAAAATTTCTTCAGAAGTTCTATAGAGCCCTGCCATACACTTGTCGAGTGGCATGGGAAGTAACTAGAAAAGGAAGCAGAGACCCGTCTTTACTAAATGTACCTCGTGGGGACGCCGGTGACGTCATGGAGCTGGCCGGCTTTAGGTACAGTTTGGAGATCCAATGTGTCTAGTGACCACCGCTAAATGTACCTATTAAGACACCCCAGCTCGGGTATGTTTAGGACCACCATTAATAAAGCGCTACTAATTGCCCTATTTGAACACTTGCTTGGCTGATGCGGGTATTATATAGTAAGTAGCTAATTAACAAATTAATGCAGTACCCGAGTACCTAACCTTAAGTACAGCGCCGCAACAAACTTTTCTGACCCTCTGACCTTAGGTGTTCGATCACTAGTGTTGTTGTAAGTTCACACCATTTGAATATGGCGACTGTAGTTTTCATCTCTGTACTGACTAAAGTCTCTCTAAATTCGAAAAATCCAAAAATAAATATAAAAGTACATAGTGACTTCTAATATTAACATGAATATGCCAGATGCTAATTAATACAGAATAATTCGAAATACACTACTGTTGATTTTTAATCTCAGTCAAAACTCCTTTTTTAAATTAACTGTATTTTATTATTATTTTCTAGTATTATAAAGGTATCATACCGTTAAAATTACATACCCGATTATGACACCCTAAATCGTAGTCAGTTTTCTGTAAAGTTTAGTCCTAACTATACCCGGCCAAAAGCCTATGGGGAGTCTCTACAGTGTACGGTACAAAGTGACTAAATTATAAGGTACGTGGTTTTATAACACTGTATCTGTTACTATTATTGTATGTGTGTTGAAGTAGTGTTTTTTATTTCTGGTAATTATATATCTAATTACATGCTAAGCATCAATTTCCCAACCTCAACGAATAAAAAAAATTTTTTTTTCTATTATTAGGCCACGTTCAAACGATAAAACAGGTGAACTGAACTTGTGTGCTTTCTCACGACCATTTATTTGTTTTTCTCTCTCCTTTTTCTTCTGGAATTAGTGTAACAAGAGTGTGGTGTGTTCAACAAGTACAAGAATTTAAACTTTATAAACGTTTTTTATACCTATTTCTAAGTTTCGAATGCACAATAGAATTTATGTTACAGATTTTCGGTTAATTAATTTTATACTAGTCAAGTCTCAGTATGGTCTCAATACACTGTACACCATTACGTATGTCAAATAAAGCAGTTAATAAAAATCTATCTTTTACTCGATACAAAACAAGAAATAATAAAAAACACAGTTCGATTAGTGTTGCACAATGTTCCCTACATCCGCACATCGGAAGCTGTCACTCAGCTAGCTGTAGGTACTTTGTTTAATCTCGCTAACCTCGTTGAAAACTGACTTTGGCAGAGAAAATCTTGCTGGATCTTATTAGAAATTGCCGCGGTTTTGATTGCGGCAAGATAGGTTAGGATTTTATTTTGTAATGCGCACTTGATGAGGTTATATTTTTTCATCTAAGATAGGCACCCTTATTGTCTTTTTAATTCCACTATATTGATTTATATTTTAAAAGCCAGAATAATTGTCTGCGTGTAGGTACTAAATTGCAGTGTAATACGTTGCCTCCGCCTGGTAGGTTGTAGGTTCAATTCCAGAGGCACGTTCGAGCATTGAGACAGAAGAAGAAAATAACTAAAGAATACAGAATAGATTATATAACGATAGTTTACAAATATAAATGTGCACAGTATGGCTCTGTAAATGGTAGTGAGGAAGGAGGTAGGTAGAATGCAGCTACTGCAGCAGTTCCTGATTCTACCTTGCTACTTTCGGCTAGATAACTCCTTTCGAGAAGTTTGCTTGTTGGTGAATCCCAGCCTTCAGGGACCTAAATTTAAACCGTAATTCAAAACTTGGGATCTGAAAACACAAATATTAGGTTTGTTTGTTTGGTACTAGAGGAATAGGGCTAACTTAACTCGGGTAATACAATAAAAATAAGCCTGTTTGGGAAAAAAACTTTTGAAAAATTATTGGAAAGCAGAAAGAATATGTTATTATAGACTGTAGTAAGTTACAGGATAAAAAAAATAACAAAACATGTTAGAACGACGAAAGTTATGCACTCTTGTAAGGGATTTTGACTTACCCGTTTACAATGAATACGGGATTCTATAATTTTTCTGTTAAGTAAGGTACAGTTTCTCGAGCTGACTCTCGTTGCCAAAGGATGAGCTAAAAAAGAAGCCAGGCTTTTTTTATATTGAAAGTCAACTTCCTCTTGTCAAAATGATTTTGACAATATTGTATCACTATAAAAAAATTCCATTGGTTTACATTGTAGCATCTATAAAACTGCCTTTAATAATTCAAAATGTGGGATGTAAAAAACTGAAGGCACGTCGAGTGTTTTTCAAAATTTGTATAAGAACTGTGTTAAAAACTCGTAAAAATGTACAAATTCAACATTTATTTCTTTAAGATTTTCATAAATTGTTAAACACCTAATGAATTATAGTTCAGGAGTTAAACTGTCGTTTGCACGAAACGTTATCTCAGTTAGTTGGTTGCAGAATGTTGCTACTCGAACTTCAGACAAACTCATTCTTTATTCCTTTTCAACAGCAATTGCTGGACAAACAACTAATTTGCCCTAATTCCATTAGCTCGTGTAGAGCGAACGTTTAAAAATCAGATTTAAATTGAGCCTTAAATAGAAACTTTATTGGTGTATTGGTTTAAATGCATATGAAACACTAAATCTCTTTTAATCTAGACATATTACACGTAATACACGTATATAGAAAAATAAAAATATAATATTGTATACTTGTATATGACATATTTTTTATGAAAGTTAAATTAGATGTAAGAATTTGACATTTTTGCGTAAAAAACCCAAACTCCCTATGCACTAAGTGCATAAAAGCTATATAAGTTTTAGTAGTAACTTATGTGCACATTAGTGAACATACTTAGATTAATTAAATAATAATAAGTGAATTTTAAATGTATTAACTCTTAAAATTCATTAGTCGGTTATTATTATACTAACTATGGTTGATATTGCACTGATAAAGGTCAAAAACATATAACTTAGTTTAAAGATCCGCTATCTTGAATTTTAAAAAACTTATAAAATATGTAAATACTGCGCCCTGAAGAACCTGACAAAGCTGAGTTTCATCAAAATCCAAGATTTATTGAAAAAGGTATTGTTTAATTACACTCAATACACACAATACTTTTTATGCATTAATATGTTATTTATTGATAAAAACAAACCACTTCTGGTAAAATTTTTCTGTAAAACTAATCAGATCTATTCCGGATGAAGGGTATACCCACACACACACACAAAATCACTTTAAAATAGTCTCAAATGATTTCGGGTATTTAGTCCGGTCGATGAAGATGGCTGTTAGTTGAAACAGTCGATTTCCATGTTCCATGTTCGCCGCTCTGAATCTTTACCATCCTGGTTTAGGTTGGTGTTAGATTTTCTGCGATTCTTCTTAATTTATTTAAGCATAACACCTTTCTGTATTGGTGGTCCATTTTCATTTATCAAAAATAAGATTAGGTCTTTTACTTACGTCGAGTATATTTGTCTTTTAAACTTGTGGTCTCGGTATTTCGGCGAGCTATTAATCTAGATTTAAATAAAGTTAAGACAGTCGCAACTTTTCTTATATGATGAAGTCGTTCATTGAATACTCGTCAATATGTAACATATCTACACAAGTAAATTCCACCAGCTTAGATTTAATAGAACATAATTTATATCGAGGGTTCAAAAATTTGCGGGCGAACCCGTGAGAGCCCACTAGTTCAACGAAAACTTTGTATGAAGATGAAACCAACAAACACCCTGTATTTTATCATCGACTATGTCCAGTGTAACCATAAATTCAGAAAATATAACGTTTTGTCATCAGAACGTATCCGATCCCGATCTTGTATGAAATGTGATTTATATTTCGTTTTCTGACCCTCTTTGCAACATTTGGGCTATATGTCTATAGCATAGAGGTAACGAGGTACCTTATTATATATTTATTTTGATAAAAGTTATAATGTCTTAAGAATCTATGTGTTTTGCATAACATATCGTATTTTATATCATATAGTCGTAGGTATATATAACCAGGATTGCAGGTAATATAAATAGTAAGATAAATCTGACAGTACAAAATTTTTAGGCCTCATATTGGATTGTATCATAAGCTGGAAACAACATATTCAATCACTTTGTGATAGACCGTGTGTTTCTTATTCAAAAACGAGCGATTAGGATTATATCCGGTGTTAATGTTAAACACTCTTGCAGATATTTATTTAAACGACACCGAATATTAACCTTACGTTGCCTATATCTATACGATGTAATAGTGTATACTAGACAAAATAAGACAAGATTTAGTTGGCATGGTGGCTACGGAACACGCGGCGCAGCCCATGTCAACGCGGTTCCGCGGCGCACAACATAAGCTAGCAAAAATGCGCGGGTGATCGGCCCTACACACTATGAGCGACTTCCCGCTAAATTAAAACAGGAACCGGATGACGAATCATTCTGTCACCAACTTAAGAACCTTTTGTTGGATTATTCATTCTACACTATTGACGAGTACATGAATACGCAATTATAAATCGTTTGACATGTTATTTATTTACATTATGAATGTAATATAACATCATATGTTTTTAATATTATTGCACGCCTCATAAGCGGAGCGGTGAGGTAGTGCTCTACTCTCGACATGTCAAAAAACCCAGTCTTTCGAAACTTAAATGACGTTTTTTTTTTTAATATAACACTTACAGGATAATATGAGTGCACTCATATGAAGTTAAATAATCTGTCTAGCACATATGGTATATTTTATAAACAATTAATTTGTTTAATATAATAATTAATAACATTAAAACTAATCACTCTTGGACGTCCGTGAGTCTGTGTTTATGTGACCATGTATGTGGCAGAGAAATTAGTCGAAAAATTCATCTTACCGGAATACTTTTGTTTTTAATATATAAAGTATTACACTGTGCTGATTCCTAGTTAATATTAGCGTTCTAAGTACTGTCGTTTAATTATAATTTATAAAAAACTAATATACCACTGTATACTGTATATCTATATATATATTTTTATTTTTATTTTTATTTTATAGTATATTTTTTCCTCACCTTATTTGTTATTTTATTTTAAAAAACTTGAGTTTTTGTTTTAGATTTTTTTTTTAAATGTGAATGACCGCTATGAGGCGTGCACTTTTGGATTTTCCAAATTTTTTGTTATTTATTTTTAATTGTTTTTCTTGACATATGTAATCGGTTTTGATTTACTTTGTTGACATTTTTGTATATTGCATCTCTTTATGTAACATAAATTAATGTTAATGTAATATAATTTAAGATGACATATTGAGAAATAAAGAAATCTAATCTAATGGTTCTTAATTTCCACAATTTGCTATTGATTCAAAATTTTGTTTTAAAATGAAAATTTCAAAATGTTGAACAATCACTCTGACCGTAAAATCTAGAAAACATGAGTTCATGAATAAATAAGCTTTTCTTAATATTTATATTTGACACTGACACATAATTATATTTGTCAATTTTTATTCTGTATAATTACAACGTAGGTACAGGTATCCTATATTCCCTATAATCTATAGCTATTTTGCAGTAAGTTAACATCGAAAAACCCAAAAATTTTGTTTACCGAAAACATCTTTTAATTTGAAGAAGTGCTCAATATTGAATACCAAGCAAGCGAAGAATTTAAAGATCGAACTCACGAGCAATGCAAGTAGTTCAAAAATTGAATTCTGGGCAAAGCGTATGATTCTAAAGCATGAAGCCCAAAAATTTCCAGCCGTGCGAAACACATAATTTCCAGCCGTGCGAAACACATAATTTCCAGCCGTGCGAAACACATAATTTCCAGCCGTGCGAAACACATAATTTTCCATCTCATTACAGCGAAGAATGTATATACAAGATACAAGAAAAACAATAATTAGTGTTTAATTACTTATGAATAGAACAAGAAAACTTATTTTAAATAGTTTTATTAAGTATTGAAAACATGATAACAACATTATAGGTTTTTGAATTAGGTTTAGCGCTTTTTGTATGTCTGCATGTAGTCAACACATCGCACGCTTACCTATTTTGCGGGTAAACTTAGGTATTTGACGTCACTAGTGGAGTGACTAATGGTTTTTATTTTATAACTTTTTTATTTAGTAAAAGTAAAATGTTCCTATATTGTAAAAACAACCAAAATGATGTACCTACTACGTAATTCCAAAAATATGTTTCTTTTTTTTTTTTTAGGATTCAAAAAGTTTTTCCTTAAAAGGAAAAACGGACCCCTTATAGGATCACTTTGTTGTCCGTCCGGCAGTCAAGATCCTTTTTGTCAGGAATAAGTGGAGGTATCAAGCCTAAATTTATATCAAATACTCAAGTCTCAGCTTCTAAGCCAACGCAATCAAAACATACAGTCGTTTATGCCGCAAACTCCGCAAAACCTACAGGGTACTTACTACCCGTGAACTCAGAATCTTGAAATTTCATACGACGCAACGTCTTATAGTACAGATAAAGTAACAATTGCGAAAACCTTAATTTTTAGTTACCTACATCATAAAATAAAAATATTTTTAATAATATACAAAAAAATATAACAAGTTTGCACGGAACCATCGGTGCGCGAGCCAGACTCGCACTTGGCCAGTTTTTATTAACATACTAAATCTACCAGAACGGTACTACACGGCACATACTAAGACTACAAGCACGGTACTACACTGTACATATCAAGACTACTAGCACACTACTACGCGATAAATACTAAGACTACTAACTAGCACGGTACTACTCGGTACATATCAAGACTACTAGCACAGTACTACACGGTACATACTAAGACTATTAGCACGGTACTAGCACTAGTATTTCTTTAAAGTGTTTTATGTGAATAACATTAACCTCACCTCAAACAGTAAAGTTTCAACAATCGAACACTGTACTAAAGAAAAAGGATAACATTGTTTTATAACTTTTTATTGGTTACAGTAAGGTTTAAAGCTCCGTTTTGTTAAAAGTTTTATAAAGCTTTTATTTAACTCCGGACCTTTTATGCATACTGGGAATTCTCTTGGATTCATATTTTGTTTAAAAGGTGAATATTTATTTCTAACAAATATATCCACAAACAGCAATTTTATTATTCTGTAGAAAATTAGTTCAAAACTACTTGGCGAAACCAGACAATGGCGAAGTTTAAAGGGGAAGGGAATATTTTTTTTAACAGGTATGTTTGTATGTTTATCTGTACCCTCATATGTTCTAAATTACGTTATCATAATTACGTTTTAAACCTACAACTTTCTATAAAAAAGAAATTTGTTTTTTATTGAAACATATTTATTGTTAATCGGTAATAAAATATAAATCTGAGTTGTTTTTACCTGGCGCACCTGACCTATCATCGCCGGTTCGACCTTAGTGATCATTCCAGATATTATTATGAAGGCATTATATTAGAAATTAATTTTAATTTTGCAATTTCCTCTAAAAACCAAATTTTGTTTTGAACCGTAAACATAACAATATACAACTGACATTTTAATTAAGTCGATGTGCAATTAACTCTGTACGCTGAAGCCCCGCAGCTTGTTCAGCTGATGTAGCGGAAAAGTGTTGATACGTTTGCTTTTATGATATTGCCATTTCGTTGCTTCGTTTTACACATTTATGTCAACAAAATATGGTATTCTGACAATTTTTTAAACAATACAGCATTTTTACTTTGTATATTTAATGAAAAATAATTATATTCGAATACGTTTTGTAACATAATATATATTTGTTTTATTTAGAAAACTTAAATATATATATATTATTATTATAATTGTAATGTTAGGCTACATTTTACAATTTAAAATATTTTACGTAGTTTCGTAACGTACTGCAAAAATGTTCTGACATATTTAAGGCACTATGAGACCCATTTTAATACACGTAATTGAAAGCTAAAGATTCTTCACAAATTAGGTAATTTATGTAAAAGTTTAAAATATTGTTAATGGATCCTTGGTATTGATTAATTTGTAGAATAGAGAGAATTCTGGAGTAATACGAGTATGCAAAGAGTCAAGCGTAATTTTAAATTTTTATAAAAAAAGTTTGCTTGGTACTTTATACGATGATGAAAAAAACACACGATTTTGCCTAATGCTTAGAGGTTACCATTCTTAATAAGCAAACTTTAAAATATAAAAATATTATTTCTTTTATAAATTAGGTATAAGAAATCAAAATCGGGTACACAGAAATCAGGCACAAAATTTGTGTTGAATCGTGTTATATTACTAGCTTTTACCCGCGGTTCCACCCGCCCTAAATTCAGTTATCAGTGTACTTTTTCAAAGGAAACTCCTCAATTATAGAAAAAAAAACCGACTCACACTTAACGTGTTCAAGTAGCCTATGTCCTTCCACAGGACTCGAGCTATCTTCATGTCAAATTTAATCGTAATCGGTACAGCAGTTTAAGCGCAAAGAGGTAACAGACAGACAGAGAGACATACAGAGTTACTTCGCATTTATAATTTAAGTTTGGATAAAATAGCTATTAACAAAGACTACATAGTCAAAAGACATTTTTTTTAAAAGAATACAGTCTAATATCGTAAAAAAATGTAATTCTCCTCACATAACTTACATAAACCTTACCTCGAACAGTTAAGTTTTAACACCCGAACGCTGCCACAAAAGTAAAAGGGATAACATCGTTTGCTAACTTTTTACTACTACCAGGAAGGCGTAAAGCTCCATTTTCATAAAAAATTTGAAAGGCTTTCATTTACGACAGCTCCATTTTTCCACGCAGGGAATACTCTGTTATTCACACTGTCTATAGTTTTTAAATTCTCTACACTGTGGTCTGACAGCTCAGATAACTTGCTTAGTAATTTGATCACTTACTTTCTTCTGAGCTTTTTTCCTTATGTTAATTTCCTAGAACAATATATGAAAAACGAACTAAGATGTTCAAGTGCTGTGATGTAGTTTCCGCAGTCCAATAAAGGAACCCTTCAATTTCACCAACTACACAGACTTGTATTCATTTTATTTAGAGACTTCTATTTTGAAGTAAATAGATAATAATTAATTACACCACTACAACATTTAATGTTAGACACGTAATAGTAGATTGTTCCAAAAGGGTAGAAAAGGACCTATATAGATAGCGAGGGCGCTAATAGTTAAAGTGCCTAAATAGTACTTTATACTACCTACACCTACTGGACAAGAACTTTCAAACATATCTGAAAGGACAGTTGAAAGAACGTCTTTGCAGAGATGCTTTATAACTAATCTTCTCAGCTGGTTGAATGAAAAGCTTTCTTATATACATACATATTCGACCTTACATATGAAAATAATGTTTTATATGGAAAAAGCAAAACTAATTTATTTTTTTACATTTTTTTTATTTAATTAATCAAAGTAGGTACCGTTGAAATCTATGCACTTTTGCCATTTTATACTAAGATTCATTGATTCCTTTGCTGAAAAAATTACGGGAGCCAAAATCAACAAAATCTTTGACGGTGATTTGAACTGCTACATCTGAATTAGAATTCCAATAAATTTTTATTCCAATATAATAATAAATTTTCTAATTTAGAAATTATCCAAATTCCGAAAAAAGTGGTAATCGGTTGAAGCAAGGTCCGGGAAGTATGGTGGGTGACGGAGACATTCCAATCCTATGTCCTCTAGTTTCGCTATCGTCTGTTGTGCAGGGTGTGGTCTAGCGTTGTCCTGAAGCAGCAGTGGGCAGAGCGGTTGACCAATCTCGGATGTTTAACGGCTAGTTTTTCCATCATGGTTTCCAAATGTCGGCAGTACACATCTGTCGTAATCGTTTGACTAGATCTTAGGAAGCTGTAGTGGATGACACCAACGCTGGTCCACCAGACACTAACCAGCACCTTTTTTTGAGCCAACTTTCGCTTGGAGCAGGATTTAGCCGGTTCTCCTGGATTTAACCACTGTGATAAGCCGATTATCATATAGGATCCTTTTTTCATGACAAGTAATGATACGATTCAAAATTCCCTCGTTATTGTGACGGTTGAGTAACGTGACGCAGCAGTCGAGGCGTGTTTGTTGGTTTGCTTCACTTAGTTCCTGCGATACCCATTTTTTAAGCTTTTTCACTTTTCCAATTTGTTTTATATAATTCAAAATGGTTGTATCACCCATTTCGTAGCCTGCAGATAACTCTGACGTGATTTGAGATGGATCTGATTCCACAATCACTTTCAATTCCTCATTGACAACTAGGGTCTCCGGCCGTCCACGAGGTTTGTTCTGAAGGTCAAAATTTCCAGAACGAAAGCGTTGGAACCAAAAACGTACTGTGTTTTCTTTTACAGTGGCTTCTCCGTATTCATCATTAATCCTTTAAGCTGTTTTTGCAGGGCTAGGTGCCACGATGGCATTCGGGTTCGAAAATAATGCAATATTTTATTAATTACTCCATATTGAGCACATAACAATTTCAAAGCAAAATTGAATGACGCGAAAGCAAATTAGTCCATTGAAATGTTACAATTTAAGGACCGAATATAGCATTGCATAAAAAAATTACAGAGAAAAATTTTCCTCAAAAGATCATCTACAAGATTAGTCTGAGGTAATTTTTTTGTAAAATGTATGAAATTTTTATAAAAATTTAATTTAGGGCAAAAAGTTGTAAAACATTTTTGTAGGCAAAACAATTTGCTACAAATTATGTCTTTACGATTTTTTTGTAAGACGCATAGTTTCCGAGATATCGCGAAAAAAGTGTTTTCACCCCTTTTTCCAAGATGGCGACAGGATGACAAGGGTGGCGACCCCTCAAACTTGAGGTTAAGCTTCTATTGACCCCCCGACACATGTCTCAAAAATAAAATTGCGTCCTCTAATAAATGCAAAGCTCATGTAACATTTCAATGGACTAAATGAATAAATATATTCGAAACACAAATAGACAAGCTTAAAATTGAAAGAAATTTGAATTTGGAATTCTTAACTAAACGCCAGGTTTTTGAGATCAAAGTGGCCAGTTCGAGCGATAAATCATCAATTTCATATGTAAGGACCTGATATACTATATACGACAAAATGGAAAAGGGTTCTAATTTTGAACAACACCATCTGTGGTATATGCGAAGTATATTTGAGGTGCGTTTTGTTGACTGCGTTTAATATCATAATCCTGCCAAGTATACATAAATACATAAATCCTGTATAACACAGTATAACACAGTACATTAATGTTGGTTATTTCTCTTTGGTAGGATTACCGCATTAGATACATTATGTCGGTCAACAAAACGCCACTTTTCTAAAAACTTAAGTGTTCCAACAATGTTACTAGCCAATTGTGTTTTATTTTTTATTTAGAATAAATTTTTATGCTAGTGCAAAGCGTGGTAAATTTCTTTCAACAACTGTAATGATTTTTATTAATTTTAATTAAACATCCTATACATTTTAACTTATTAACTTTTATATTCGTCGTAGGTGTAGTATATAGCACTATGTATCACTTGGGGTAAAATGCGATTCCTACCTCGTGTGTGTTTAAGGCCCTCAGTGCGCTCCCGGATTCAAACTACACCCTCGTTGTCGTAATCGGCCACTTTTACCCCTCGGTAAACAATGTTCTATTTCACCCGAGGTTAACACTGTGTTTTTCATTTGAATATAAGAAATGTATGTAAATAAAAACTTGATTTGTGAAACAATAGTAGATTTTGTTGAATAATAATAATGAAAATATTTTACAATAGTTGGAGTAGAGATATTTGCTTTCCAGGATAATTCGTTTACCAGGGATGAAAAGTACTTTTTTCATCTCTTTGTAGTTCTCATTAGTAACTACAAGTGTAATCTTTGAGTATCAGAAATGAAAATGACTTATGTACTATAAGTATTAAGTATATGTTAATAGGTAAACGTACCAAGATAGTTAATATAAGTTTATTATAGAATATCTCGGCTTTCTTTTACAGCTTCATTAATACAATTTTGCCGTGACAGGTACACGCCTTGCTACTTTTTGAACGTATCTATGAAACTCGTAAATACCACGATTTTTGTTAAAAGGTATCTTGCAAAGTCTTTTGTTAATGCTACTACTAAAACTTACTATTAAAATTGGTTTATAATTCGAGAAAATAAATATGTTGGGTGTACATTTTACCTTTTTTTTACTTAGATTCAGGTGGTAGCAAAGTAGAACCGCCATTAGATGATTTTTTTTTCTTCGTACAAAGCGTATTTTAAAAATGTACTACATAATGCTACATTTTGCATTAAGGTTGGTAAGGAGAAAATTACTAACAAGAGGTTATTTAGAAGCCTAATGCCGAAAGTAGAAAGGCTTTACTGTGTTACATATAATGTTTTTCATTATTTTGCTTGCAAATAAATAAAAATATAAGGTGGAAAAATAAATAAACTGACTAATATCACAGGTATCTACATAATTAATCAATTAAATTTTTTTGGCTGAACTTAAAAATGTCAATTGCTTGAATGGCGCGATGTTCACATCTTCAACCACAAATGGCGCTTAAATACATAAATAAACAAGGTAAGTAGAGCGCACGTGGTGCGCACAGGACTGGTTTCAGATGTCATTACCGCCCTTGATGAAAGTAAAATTTACAAAGTTAAAGCCCGTGGCACCAACTTTGCACATGTAATGACACAGTTTGTTTAGGAGTAAGTGTGATGATAAAATATTAACACTAGTCATGAGCTATTTTTTACAAAGCTACGAACACAATAATAAAAGTAATCTTGGTTATTGAAAACAAAGTCTATGTCTTTACTGTAAAATAATGATTAAAAAATTTATAGAAATTTAATAAAGGTTTTTAAGGCCGAACTCAAAAGCTTAAAGAGTTCAAACACGAATTGTTGTTCAGTCAGAGCACTTCAGTTGTTGTAAAGTTGTAACTGTGTAGTACCGGTGGCGGCGGTGACCTGCGAAGGTGAGAGCTGTTGTGGTAGCTCAGACGGTGGTAGTCAAAGCTTCGATAACAATTTCATGTTACCGAACTATTTTGTGTAAACGATACTAGCACTAATTTTCTCTTTTATTCAAACACATGCTTGATCCATTCCATTAGGTATTATTTTTATAGTGCTACAGTAGTATACTTTAGTATATTTTTTTGTTTGGTTCCGTTAATATTAAATTTTTAACAAAAAAAAAGATAACGATAAACTCGATAGGATAATCTTTGCGATTAGTTCAGCGTTGCCATTTACACGGCAATTGCTGTGTTACACGGCAATTGCTGTGTTACACGGCAATTTGGGTCTATTTAACAATAAAACACTGTACACGGCAGTATATTCATTGCCGTGTTCTAAAACACCGCAATCCAATTATTATTATTTTTTACGATACTTTGATTGATAGTCGACAAGTCATTATAACACACATCACTAGACTACACTACATGTAGTCATTTCTCGTACTTAAAAAAACAGTTACTCTACTATGGCCATTTCCCTATGAGCGGGGAAACCCCGACGCGCATTCGACGTAGATTTGCGCACTCTTCATTGTTTATGGTAATTGGTCGGTAGCTAGACATTATTTTATTCATTAATTTCTTGAAAAAAACTAACATTAAAAATATATACTTACTACTTAAATTAGTGTGGTGTAGTGTGTAAGTAAAGCATTAACATGGATAGTGGGCCGTGTACTCCAAAAAAGGTAAAGATACGATAAGATATGAAGGAGAAAAATAAATAGAAACTAAACAAAGAAGAAGAAGATATTTTGGATACGATAAGAAATTTGTATGATGACTGTAAAGAATAATGTTTTTAAGTCGCTTTTAATCTTACGTGTAAATTTAAAATACATAAAAATGTACACGGCAATTTTGTAATTTTTATTCCAAAACACGGCAATCTGGATCCCAAAACACGGCAACTTTAAATTTCGAAATGGTAACCCTGGATCAGTTTCTTTAATTATAATATTCATTATAAATTTGGTGTCAATTACCGGTAGATATTTTTTTTTACGTTTAACGTTTTATTATTTATTTAAATTGATATTGATATTAATGAATGATATACATTTGAATGTGTTCGTAGGTTCCTTTTTAGAATATCGCTTATGACTGGCTTCTCAGTGAAGAGAAACATCGTGAGGAAACATGCATACGTCAAAAAAAATCGGCCAAGTGCGAGTCGGACTCGCGCACGAAGGGTTCCGTACCATTATCTGTGAATGAAATGATCCGCAAGAAATGGGGACATATGAGGCTGATAAGGAAAACTAGGTATAGAAGACAAAAGTGTTATCACAGATGTTGATTGATGCTTTACATGGAGAGTTCTAAAAAAACGTCTTTGTCAGTAATTTAAGTTAATTGGTGTCACAATTCTCCTTTGGCTTCTGCATTTCTCATAGATATATGCACATTTTAAACAAATTTTATAAAAACACACAAATGAACTGAACCCTGCGATGACTTGTTTACGAATATTACGTCTGAAGCACGACAACACCGACGAGAATATTGCAAGCGTGTAATATGTAATATATTGAAGTGAAAATGGTTGGAATTACACTCCCGCTTTCGAAATTTACGGCTGCCTTGTTCAATACAGTCGACTTACGTGATAATTTAAGTGGTGGGGAAATTAATTAAGTACTTTTGGGTGAAAGTACAGAGAATTATTACATTTCGTAAGTACGTCACATAGTTAATTAACGTAATTAGTTTGCAATACGTCCGTGTAGGTAGAGCTATGATTGTACATACATAATTTTGGAATATCCTTGATTTTTAATTTTTTACCCGACTTGCAACGAAGGGTTGTTTTTCGCGCGTATCTTGTATTTATGTATGTATGTAAATTTCTTTATTACCTCGTATCTTCGAAACGGCTAGATAGATTTATATAATTTGTTTTGAAAGCTCAAGTATTCTTTGATTGGCTGATTAGATAAAAAAAATCGCGGATTTTATGCGCTTTGATATGCGGGCAAAAAAAAAATTTTATAGTAGGTACTTTCGAGCTTGCGTATCAAAAGAAAGAGCTTGTAACGACAGTGGTCGTTATCGTTTTCTAGCAGCAGGTTAAAGTAAGTAATAATCACTGAACAATTTAATATTGTTGCATATTTTAGTAAAGTTACTATAGGTACTTACGTGCAACTAACATAGTAACAGCTTGTCTGAATTAGGAGTTGCCAGTATTTAGGCATAGACAAGTTAAGATGCTACTTATGGCTGAGTTGTTAAGCATCTGAAAAGAAACTAAATAAAAAAATTAATTCAATCTTAAATACATTGCTAATATTACACGCAATTCTCTCACTACGTGCCTATATTTGTCTGTGATGCAGTAGTGAAGGTTGTACCTATAATATTGCTTATTATTTTATTTCCTGATCTACATACGTACGTGCTAACATATACAACACTCTACAAGCTTAAAGATACCATTCCGAAAATATATAACACTTGTAATAGAATAGTCAAGTAGGCGTCGAAAAAAAATATAAAAAAAACCTTACAATGACTTCCGCCTGCTTATAGTTAAATATTTTGTAAGTTTTAGGTGCACTTGTTTATTTATTTTTAGTTCTTTATGTTTTAGCAGTTGGGTTTTTATGTAAGTAGATACATAAAAAATGTATTTAACGTATATAGAATCACACCTTTATCCCAAAGGTATAGGCAGATACCAAAAACTTCCACTTGCTAAGATCCCGGCAAACCTATTTGTTTCATCCACTGTTCACGTTTTGATTTTTTTTTAAATTTCGTTTTTCAGTATAGATGACTGCTTTTCAGTCAAAAGTTCCTCAGGTTTTTTAAGATACCTATATTTTTCAATATATCATTATCAAACCTGTGTTCCACTATTTCACCTAACAAAGTTTTTTTTCAACCTATCAAAATACAGCAAATTTATTTCGCACATTAACTTATTCTTGCAAGTTAAAGGCATTTTTAAAGTATTTCAATGGGGGTTATTATGAATCTGTTTAAAATAGTATCAATACCTAGGCATTCAGAAGTGTTCGTCAGATTTGAATTATTGATTTTGTTGTGTATAAAAACTGCTGAGAATCTTTTTACAAGTATAACTGAAATGTTAGT
The DNA here is from genome assembly GCA_946406115.1 of Apoda limacodes. Taxonomy (NCBI): domain Eukaryota; kingdom Metazoa; phylum Arthropoda; class Insecta; order Lepidoptera; family Limacodidae; genus Apoda; species Apoda limacodes. The sequence continues at coordinate 34,342,876 of OX291542.1, read as the reverse complement.
TGATTCATTTGTTACAGATAGAGACAATAAGTATCGTAAGATCGGTACATTAAAAGTTTTGACATTTTTTATGAATTAGGTATTGATCACAAGTCATCGGAAAAGGTTGCAAGAGAAGGCCCGATACGCAAACTAAACAAAATCGAAACAATTTTATAACATGTGATTTGTAGGTAACAAATATGTATTAGTTATAAGTAAATAGTGCAAAAAAAACCGCAGCCAACGCACGGAAAAAATCAAGAAGGGAAAAAGAATCAACACATAAAGTACCTGTAAAGAAAAAACCCGCGGAATTCCTTTTTAACAAAATATTCTAAAAATGTTTACTAGATTCATAGAGACGTTGAAGTAAGTAACAAAGCGTGTACCTATCTGTCACAGTAAAATTATATTTATGGAGCTCTATAAGAAAAGTTCAAAATTTTACAGGAAATCAATACTACAATTAACGTTTGTTTCCTTTCAACATTCGTTATAAGAATGTTTTTTGTCGATCATTCCTGTATACACTGAGTGCTACATACAATGTTTTTCATCACATAAGCGAGGTAAAAAATACAATGGAAAGCGAAATAACTGTAATTGAAACACATTTAAACAAAACAATTGATATACCTACAGCCATGATTTATTTATTTTATACGTAAAATAATGTAAAAAATATTTTGTTTTTTTGTTTCAGAACGTCCCTCCGTCCGAAATTTAATGTATGGGTAGGTAAAAAGCCCGTGGGTGTAATCAGTGGGTATAATAAGGGCCTTGATAGGCCGCTTTCCCTGCATGTAATGAAACTGTTTACGAGCAAGTGTGTTCCATAAATAAATTTGCATACACTCTTAGTAAACATTTACTTGTATTTATATTTTCAACCGTAGCTTTTGTATTTTATTAAAGTTTGCCTGTAGACGTAAGAATTAAACAATAGTGGCAGACGGTGTGAGCTGCTGAAGCTATTTTAGCTTTGGAAAAGTAGTAACTGTAGTCACAGTACAGTAGCTGTGGTGAGCTTTAAAGATAAGAGCTGTTGTAAAGCTCAGACACAGTCAAGTGTGGTGTACACTTGACTTGCTCTTGAAACAATTTCGTGTTTTTGAAGCTGCAAGCAAATGTAGGTATAGTACACTTACACTTTAATAGTATAGATAGACATTTCTATAGATTTGAAATTTAGATTTTTTTAAACTTCATTATTTTGCGAGTCTTATGTGGAATTGTACTGCACTGTATTGTTTTCATTTATTGGTTAGTAAGTCTAAGATAAAGCGTCGGGTGGATTACATAAAATCTTATAAGGGTTACACCTAAGGAACTCTATTATAAATAAAAGTTGAAATAACGTAATTTTTACAATGGTTTATGACTACTAAACTAATTACGTACATTTAACAACAAGCCAATTTGATCAATGGATATATAATTAGGTTAGCGTAGTGCGTAAACTCCTAGGTAATAGAATATACTAGAAATATATTTTTATTTGTATATGAAAGTATATCTTCATAAATCTATTATTCATAAAATGTTTGTCCTTGATCATTATTTAAATGACATTGTCATTAAAAATAATTTTGGAAATACAAGAAAATAATAATTATCTGTAACGAAAAAGAATCTAAATAATTGACGACCCATGTAAAATTATTATCTGTGAGATATTTATAAATTAATTTGACGAGCGAGCTCACGGTTCTTGTTGACAGGTATTAATGAATTGGGAAATAAATGGAAATAATTATAGATTTAATACTATTATTATACAAACTTTTTAAAGGCCGAAGGTAAATTATCGATGTTGGAGTTCTGCTTCTCCAGTATACGTACGGTTTAGTAATGTCGTTTTATACGTCTTCTAATATGTCTAAAGTCAAAAGAAAAAATCATAAAAACATATGTTTTCGCAATTATTCTACTCTCAGTTATTAAAAGGATTCCAAGGACGACATAAATAGGTCAGAGTTCTTAACTTATAGAAGCTTTAATTTAGTAGTAGTTTTGTTATTAGCTTTTTATTTTATTTTTTCATTTTATTAGTTAATACTTTTAAATGTTTCGAGAAAATGATTTCTTGTACATTGCTAACTACTTGACCTATTTATGAGATTTCATTTAGTCAGCCCTAGTTACAAATAAGTCGGTAATAGTTATATAGAAAATTCAGAAAGGAGAAAAAGGAAAAAAGAAACAAGAAAAGAAGAGTAAGTAGGTAATTACCTGGCTATACTTACCTAGCTATTTTTATTTCACTTATTTTTTTTATTGTGAACATTCATTTTATTACTTTTCTTAGTTATTTTACTAAAAGTGTTTACCTCCGGTAGCAGCACCTTGCGCCGTGAAAGAGCTTTTCAGTGAACTGAAAGAAGCTCTATAGATGTACAGAGTACAAAATGTGACGTTGAAAGGATACCTGGTCATTACGAAAGATGAATGTAGTCTCGCTCCTGAATTTTATTTTGCACTGTGAATTTAAAATTCTTTTTCATAGTTCAAGACGTGATTTTAAGAAATTTCATACTTAATATAATATATATATATATATTGTAAATCTTTGCACCTTCTATGACACAACTAGCTTCGAAAAAAATACAAAGTAAATACCAAATTCAAACAATACACCGTCGCGTCGCAACAGTAGATTATTTGGATCGTTCATATCGTTTAAGAATATGTACTGTAACTCTGGTATCACCCTCGTCGTAACTGGCGTGCGAAGTTACGCGTCAAGACTTAGTTCCACAATATCCGCGCGACTATCATTAATAAGGCGCATGTAACTGAAGTATCCTTTGAATCGCGTCGAAGTTAGCGACTCAGAGGACCGCATGAAAGAAGGACACAATATATTAAGAATTCTGAATCCAAAACAATACAATAGTACATCATGTGTTAAGGGTGGTAAGGAGAAAATTACTAACGAGAGGCTATCTAGAACCCTAAGGCCAAAGGCTGAAGGCATTAATCACTCGTGTTTGTAATTAACGTAACCCCCCGTGTTACACACGATGTTTTTCATTTCATTTGCGGGTAAATAAATAAAAATATAAGGTGAATAAATAAAAGACCTCAACAAAACACAATTGAAAGGCCGGGATAGAAGTAGAGAAAACAAGCGCCATCGCCAGAGATTTCTAGAGAAATTATGAATTAAAAAGTTTTTTCTGAAGTAAAAAATTGAAATTGCTCGCTTGTAGTATGCGCGTAGTTCATATCTTGAACACATAGCTTTTATATGTAAGCACTGTACTTACTTACCGCCCATGGGTTCTATGAACGCGCGCTTTACTTTAAGAAAGTTAAAATTAAAAACCCGTGGGAGTAATTAAGGTCTTAGCTCCCACTTTTCCTGCACGTAATGACACTGTTTATGAGTAAGTGTGATGAAAAATTATTTATAAAGTATAAACAACCACTAGTGACTTATAAAGTCCTAGTACACCAATCTTACAAATACACAAAATTTTACACAGAAATAATCTCTCTTCATTTGTGACTCCCTTAACTGATTTAAATTTGGTTACGTGGCAGCCTAGTTGGAAGTGTGGCCAGTTGCTGTGCAGAGGGTGTGGGTTCGATTCCCGAACTGCACAAATATTTATCTCATTAAAATATAAACATTAGTGTTTGTCTTGAGTCTGGGTGTCAAATTCAAATTCAAATTCAAATTCAATTTATTCAGTTTAGGCTACAATAATTGAGCACTTATGAATGTCACTACGCCATCGGTTCGTAAGTCTACAGGGCGGGAGACCTTGTACTGAGAAGAACCGGCAAGAAACTCAGCAAGGGCATTTCTTTTCTCCCTTTCTCTTACAGCGTCCAATTAAAATATTGGAAAATGCCCTTCCTATCATAAAAGGACACTTTCCATTACAAACATAAAAAACATGAAATATAAAGCACAAGCACAACATAAAAAAGTATCTAATATAAACAAAAGACAGTTAATGTATTCATCACTAAGAAATAATCAATGTCTTACAGTATTAATAAACAAAACAAAAAGTAAGACTAAATACTAAGAATACAAAGAAGTTTGCAAGAGCAGACCAGCCTCCACAGGCGGCACCCGTTCACGAGTATGACATATGAATCAGCCATCGCTTCGCTCAACCATGTTTTAGGTGTGTATGTATTAACTAAAAAAAAGTAATATGTATTTCTATCCGATGTCCGATCTATAATTTAGCTCCATAGGTTTGCTTTACAAGTCCAAAAATATTTATATTTATAATTATTATTATTATTATCTTTATTTATTTCACCTTAATTGGTTCAACGGTTTAAGTGTGGTTTTAGCGTAAAGAGGTACCAGACAAACAGAGAAACTTTTGCTTTTACAATATTAAAGTATGGATACAGAGATGCAAAATCTTATAAAAAAGTTTTTAATTGCTGTTATGTTAATTAAATCTCACTAAATAATACCTTTACCTAAATGCAAAACTTTTCACCACTGTAGCTCAACACTCACGTGCAGAAGGTGAATGTTGAACGTGTACTCTCAAGAAAAATGATTCCACGTAGTTTCTAATAGCCTACGCCGATTTACTACAAAAATATCTCTTTTGTGAGGATCTCCGTTTCTGTATTGTTGTATATAATTTTTTTTATATAATATGTAACATACTAAGTACCTACCTAACTTTTTTGATGATATGGTGTTGTTATATATTATAAAAACAAAAAAACTTCTCCGGTTCAACGAAAAAATTGGTCAAGTTTGTTCCTCCGTTCATGTCATTAAGTTTTTTTAACCTTGTTTTTATTTATTTACAAAAATATCAAAGAAAATACACTCGTATATCATAAGTATTGTCAGTCAGTGTTCCGGTGTAGATAATGTCTTAGAAATTATAATTTTAGTTAGAATTTTGTAGATAAGGCCACTGTGTCGTCTTATTGACGGGTTAAGCGAAACCCAGCTATGGTAATGTTGTTGCACTTACGTGGAACAGCTTTGTCTATCCTAATGTCTTCTAAAGGGGCCTAAGGGAGCACTGAATTACAGCTAATAAAAAACATGGACAGGATCTAAAATCTTAAATTAAAATATAAAAAAAATTAGTTCGGTAGCAAGTACCGCACGAACAACTTCTCTTGAGAATATTTTTTGCGTCTTTAAAAGTCGGGTTTTAAAGATAAAAAACAAACCGCTGGACTGATTTTGCTCATACTCTATTCAGATCAAAATCATGACGGTATCGATTCGTATGGTCGATCATTATGGTCGATTAATATGGTCACTTTATTGATGTAAATACGCAATAATGTGAATAATACATGCGAAAATTGGTTTTTAATCAGAATTAACTACAAAGTAAATTATTCTTAGGTTAATCGACGGATATGTATCAACAAAGAATTGATAACTAAAAAGTAGTGTTGCCATAAAATGCTACTTTCGTGTGGTGCGTTCCAGTTAGTAACGGGCGGGCGAGACGTACTCAGATATTAAGTATGTTAAAATATATAACAAAAAAAAAATGACCTTAGCACATTGTTTTTAGAAATTATTGATAATTTTTCAGAAGCAGATATGTGACAAAAATGTATTTCATTAAATGTTTGAAATAAACACTGTCTGATAATTTATAAAAAAAATGTATTTGTATGGAGTGTAAATGTTTTAGAAATATATATACGTTTCAATCTTTTGTTAACAATAAACATTAAACCTTTTAAATTATTTAATCATTAATTGGGGGAATTTCAAAAAGCTAGCACTAGGGATTCCAAATACAAAGGAATAAAACAAACCACTCATTATCAAATATATTAAATTAGTGTTTTATAAAAAAAAGAGTAAGGAAAGTAGAAAGAGCGTTGGCGCACTCGGTAGATACATTACACTCAAATTTATTTTAAACTTAAAATTTTGTTGACCCCGTGCGCCTAGTTAAGAAATTAAATATATTGTTTAGAACTCAAATGTGTTAAAGAGTATGTTACTTTTAAATCCCACTTTGCAATAGCTTTTATTAAAATAGCATTGAAAGGATTCCCCTGATAGTTTAATTCTGTTTGAAAAAATGTTGTTGCGAGCTTTATCTATGCATTGTTGAATAACTTTCAGGATCTCTCCAGAAACTCTAGTAGTTACTCTATGCAATATTGGAGCTACTTCAGCAGTTTGAAAGTGGTGACTGTTTAATGGTTGCGGTGAGTTTAAAGATAAGAGCTGTGGTAAAGCTCAGAGGTGCACACTCGACTTGCTCTTGAGACAATTTCATGTTCTCGAGCTATTTTGCAAATCGTACAATCTGTGAACAAAACATAACACCCTCTCTATCGTTTATCGATATATAACATCAAATTGAATTCACAAACGATATTATGTTCTTGTTATAATTTAATAATCAAAGACTTATACGACCTATACCTTTTCATTAAGTACCGCGGCAGCTGGTACAATAAACTGGCCAAAGGCGTGTTGGGTTACGTACAATTTTGGGTTCCGTAGTTATTTATCTATCAAAGTATTTAGTATAAGATATTCAAATAGTATTATTTACTTTGACAGTAAACTGGCTAACGACAAAAACTTGGCTCGCCACTGAAATTCTTGGCTAAATAAACAAACTGATTATAAAACAATGAGGAATATTTGCAAAAATTACAATAACTTACGAAATTGCAATTATCGCGAAAAATCTAGACAAGGTGAAGCTGGCGTCTAAAAAGCTTAGTATACTCAACAGAGCGAAGCAGTGCTCGGGGAAAAGGTTGCTGCTTTACAAGTCGCAAGTTCGGCCCCATATGGAGTACTGCTGCCATCTCTCGGCGGGTGCACCCGGACACCAGCTTGACCCTTTTGACTCGGTTCAGCGACGGGCTGTGAGAATTGTCGACGATCCCAAACTCACTTGCCGTATCGAGCCCTTAAGTCTGAGGAGAGACTTTGCCTCCCTGTGTGTGTTTTACCGTTTGTTCGACAGTTTGGGTTCACAAAAGGTCAGTCAACAACCGACGCTGGCGTTGAGCTAATTCAGCACATATTTGTGATCTATCCCAGGCATTTGATTACGTCCAACACGAAACCCTAATTAGGAAATTGCAACACTATGGTATTAAGGGTACTGCACTAAAACTCATTAGCTCGTACCTGGACAATAGGATTCAGATAGTTGATAAAAATGGGAAGCGCGCCCCTGGATCTAAAATTAAAATGGACGTTCCACAGGGCTCCATCCTGGGGCCATTTCTATTTGTTATATACATTAATGATCTGCCGGAGGTCATTAAAAACAATCACGAGATAGTGTTGTTAGCAGATGACACATCACTATTGTTTAGAGTTAAAAGACGCGAAGTAATATAATGTAAACAATTGTCTGTCTAAAGTTGTCCACTGGTTCAATATGAATAATTTGCTTTTAAACAGTAAGATACCCAAATGTATTAAATTCTTAACGCCAAATGTTAGTCAAGTAAGAACCAGTGTACTTATAAAAGGGAAGTAATTAGATGTTGTAGATAGCGCTGTATTCTTAGGCATTACTTTAGATGCAAAACTTCAATGGGGCCCACACATAGCTAGATTGGCGAATAGACTTAGTTCTGCAGCTTTTGCGGTTAAAAAGATTGGTCAACTTACAGACGAAGCCAAAGCCCAGCTAGTATATTTTAGTTAATTTCATAGCGTGATGTCCTATGGTATCTTATTATGGGGACAAGCAGCTGTAATACAGACAATATTTGTAATGCAGAAGAGGTCTATTCGAGCAATATACAATTTATCTAACAGACACACTTTAAGGGATAAATTTCTAATCCCTGCAGAAGTATGTAAACTGAATTTAAAAAGTTTAAAATTTTTGTTAAACAGAAACTTGTCAAAAAATCTTACTATTCAATTAAAGACTATGTTATAGATAAAAACGCATGGGAATAACTTAAATGTTGCTATCATATTACTTGTATTTGGAAATGTACCCATCGTTACACACATTGTAACTAGTACAATCGAAGTTTTATTGGAGTTGCTTGAGTGTCATGCTCTGCGGTGGTGGCGTGTGTGTCGGGTCGTTACGTTCCCTAAAACATGGTTGAGCGAAGCGATGGCTGATTCATGTCCGTAAGCTTGTTTGCCACCTTAGTGGTATAAAAAAAGTAAAACAAATTTATTTAAAATGGTGTTTTTAACAAAAATATCTACCCAACTTCTTAATCGAACCATTAAGTCTGAGGAGAGACTTTGCCTGGAAGGATGGTTTGTTTTTTTCGACTTATATTCTTAATTAGTTGTATGTTTTTTTTCAATAATTTATTAGCAGGAAAGTACATGAATATATTTAGAAATAATTAGTGGTACCTGTTAGCAGTAAATTTCCTTAATTTTGCACTTATAACCTTCTATTATGGATTCACTGAGGCAAACTGTCACAGACTTAGCTGATGTTTTTAACACCCGCATGGCTGAGTTTCAAATGGACCTTAAGAGTAAATCCACTCCTCAGGCTACCTCCACTTCATCCTCAGATATTGCAGCAGAATTTGAAGTCTTCAAAAGTTTTATCACTACTGCACTGAGTAGCCTGCAGCAACAAGTCGAGTTGTTGGCCTATGAGCTGGATAGACAAGAGATGCATAGTCGTCGGAAGTTTCTGCTTGTTCACGGCATTTCAGAAGCTAAGCATGAAGACAGCGCAGCAGTTTGTGTAAAGATTTTTAAAGACAAGCTTGGTGAAGATTTTGCGAATTTTTCATCAGAGTGTATTAGCCGATGTCATCGGATGGGTCGTGACGTAAATAAATCCAGGCCAATCGTGGTTAAGTTTAAAGAAGTGAGTGTGAGAGACAAAATATGGTTTGCGAAGACATCTCTTAAAGGTTCAGGTGTCACATTTTCCGAATTCTTGACCAAAGTTCGACATACGACTTTTTTAGCTGCACGTGAGCGCTTTGGTGTTACTAAATGCTGGACCAAAGGCGGCATTATCGTTGTGATTGGAGCCGATGGAAAGCGACACCAAATCCAAACTATGGCCGATTTAAAGCGTATTCCTTCTTCTTCGACAGCAAACGAACCAAATAAACAGTCGTTAATTGCGGTTAAAGCTGTTGAAGACAAAAATTCCAGATCTAAGCGTGTCAAAAAATAGTTCTTTTAGCTGTACGCTCCGCAGTGTTGTTAAAACCTTCGAGTGAATAGTAATCGCTTGTAAAATATATCTACCCTCATCTTCCTTTCTTAACTTTATTAGTCACACCACATTTATACAGTAGAAAAAATTTGTTCAAAAATTTGAGGTTAGATTTGTTTGTAGTTGTTCTTGGTTTGACTTCATGTATCTTTTGTTTTGTTTCTAAGGTCAGGCTAAGGTCTTATATCATGCTGCCTAACTTGTTGCGATTAATTTATGCGTGACGGATGTAATACATTGCAGATAACAATGAATATCTATTGCTTATATTTTGTTGTTTAACTTTATTCATAATTATTTTTGGTTTTGTTTTGGTTATTAATCTGTCTGCAACTTAATATATACAGTTTTGTTGTTTATTTGTTATTTATTGTTTAATCTTTATGTGTAAAGAAATAATATTTTTTTTTTTTTTTTCTCTCTCTCTATCTGAATAAAATAAAACAGATTAGTGTAGTATAGAACGCACATTATAGTTGACTGCGTTCAAAAACTAACTACTACAAAATTGTTATTTTTGCCTTTGATTTTATTATCAAACCGAATATTCAGTACCATGATTCAACTTTGTAGTCTGTATTTATATTTTAATTTAAGATATTTTGGAAATAATACCTACTTAGCTTTAAGTTGTTATTTTTATGACATAATAGTTTTTCTGTCAAAATAATTTTGTTGGTTCTGGTTACCACACAAGGGTTGCTAATTAGTTGAAGCCAGAGCACTTTATGTTTTATAAAAATGAATTTATATTTAGGTTTGGTTTTATAATTTAGTGTGTTAATCTCTTGATTCTGTTTTGTATAAGAAGTGCTGCTGGCAGGTATTATTTATATCTATATTAATATTTATGACTTCAAGTGAAAATGATAACCACAGTAAGCAAGATCACTTTCTCTCTTTTTCTTCTGATGAATTGAATAGTAACGATAGCTTTCTAAGTTTACCTGATTCCCTTTGTTCATCCCTTAATTCTTGTTTCTCAGGTTTTCTGAAAAATCTTAACATTGTTCACATAAATGCTCAAAGCATTCCGGCTCATTATCCTGACATGCTTGCGTCTTTTAGTAATACTAGTATACATGCCATTCTTGTCTCTGAATCCTGGCTAAAACCTTCCCTACCTTCTACTTCGTACTCTTTACCAGGATTCCAAATTATTCGTAATGACCGAATTGGTCGTGGCGGAGGTGGGGTTGCCATATATCTTCGGTCCGATATTCCCTTTTCAGTACTCAACATGTCATCTCAACCAGCTGCTGGTGCCGAACATATTCTTATTGAGATAACTCTTGCTAATAATAAAATTCTTCTTGGCGTGTATTACAATCCTTCACTTCAAATTAATTATTTTTCCGCATTCGAATCGCTCCTTGAGACATTTACACCCATTTATAGTCATACTATTATAATGGGAGACTTCAATACATGTCTTCTAAAGAAGGACTACCGTGCTAACCTACTTCAATCAATAGTAGAATCCTGTAATCTCAATATTCTCCCTCTTAACGCTACACATTACTTCCCCAATTGTTCTCCTTCTCTCCTAGATCTCATAATTGTCTCTTCGCAGGATCATGCCTCTGCTCATGGCCAATTTTCCGCTGATGCGTTCTCCTACCATGACCTTATTTACCTATCATATAAAATTCATCCCAAAAAAAGTAAATCGAGACTGCTCTCGCAGCGTAATTTTAGAGGAATGAACTTGGAGCAATTACGTAAAGACGTTGCCAACACTGATTGGTCGGTAGTTGTCAACGCTAACTCAGTTGATGAAAAAGTGTTAGTGTTTAACTCGCTTTTGACTCAACTGTATGACATCCATGCACCTGTCAGATTATTGCGTGTAAAACATTTTCCTGCACCATGGCTTAGTGAAGAAATTAGAGTGCTTCAAAAAAAACGTAATAATGCTAAAGCAAAATTCAAAAGAGAGCCCACAGAGGAGAATCTTGCTAAATATAAACGTCTTCGAAATCGCTGTAGTACGGTGTGTAGGGACGCACAACGACGCCATATCTATAGTTCCGTTGAAAACGGGGATCCAGCTAAAATCTGGAAGTTTCTTAAGTCACTAGGAGTTGGCAAAACACAGTCATCATCCTCAGCTAATAATTTAAACTTAAATGAACTCAATCAACATTTTACTTCTGTAGCTGCTTTTGATAGCAGTAAAAAAGCTAGCACGCTTAATAATCTTTCTTCAAATCCAACTCCTGACTTCTCTCCTTTTACTTTTCATCAATTTACTGATTGTGATGTTAGGAAGTGTGTTTTGGCTATATCATCCAGTGCTGTTGGTAGCGATTGCATTAGCCGTACTATGATTGTACCTATCCTTGACCTGATTACTCCTATTATCACTCATATCCTCAATTCTTCCATTACCTCAGGTATTTTTCCCAATGCTTGGAAAAATGCACACGTCATACCATTGCCCAAGAAACTTATTACATCTGCTGTTTCTGATTTCCGTCCAATTTCGATATTACCATTTCTCTCCAAAGTTCTCGAACGGTTGGTAAATCAGCAGCTTAACCTTTTTCTGACCAAAAATAATTTGCTGAATTCCTTACAATCAGGATTTCGTCCTGGGCATAGTACGGTTACAACACTTGCTAAGGTTACTGATGATATTCGCTTAAGTATGGATACCAAACAAGTTACAGTTCTTTCACTCTTAGATTTTAGCAATGCTTTTAATTCAGTCGACTTTGATATCTTGTTGGGCATTCTACACTCTCTTAACATATCTCCAACAGTAATTGACTGGTTTCGTAGTTACTTGTGCGGCCGCCGCCAGCGCATCCAATTTGATAATTCCTTTTCTGACTGGTGCAACATTACTGCCGGCGTACCACAAGGTGGTGTGTTGTCCCCGCTCCTATTTGCACTTTTCATTAATACAATCACTCTAAAGATTTCTTCTCCCTACCACCTCTATGCAGACGATCTTCAAATTTATGCAAGTGGACCTGTTGACCATCTTAACAATGTTATCAAGTCATTAAATACTGACTTTGAAAATATTGTGGAATGGTGCGAGTATTATGGTCTTAGAATTAATCCTTTAAAATCACAAGCCATAATTATTGGTAGTCCAAAACTTACGTCCAGGGTTAACTGGAATTACTTGCCACAAATTGAAATTAATGGAATTCCAATTTCATACAGCGACACAGTTAAAAATCTTGGAGTCTTATTAGACAATAATTTTACTTGGATTCCACAAGTAAAAGAAATTAGCCGAAAAATGTTTGCCTCAGTTGGTTTCCTACGACGTCTACGTAATCTTCTACCGGTTCCCACTAAAATTTTGCTTGCACAATCTTTGCTTCTTCCTGTCCTCGATTATGCTGACGCTTGCTGTACAAATCTTACAGAGGAGCAACTTGATAAACTTGAGAGGCTTCAAAATCTTTGTATTCGGTTTATATTTGGACTCCGCAAATATGACCACATTTCTAAATTTCGCACTGAACTCAAGTGGCTCCCAATCCGCTTTCGCCGGAATGCTCATGTTTTGAGTCTTTTATACAACGTGCTATTCAATCCATCAACCCCAATCTACCTAAAGGAGCGATTTCAGTTTATTAGCTCTTCTACTCTAACTCTCCGCTCCTCTACTAGCCTCATATTAAAAATACCCAGTCATAGTACCAATTTTTATAGTTTATCGTTTAATGTTTGTGCAATAAAATTATGGAACTCGCTACCTTTATCTATCAGGCGTTCACAATCCGCTGACACTTTTAAAAAACTGGTTAAAATCCACTATCTCAACTTGAATTTATAAATTCTGTCTTGCTATTAATACTTGAGTATAATTTGAATATCCTTACAATAATGTAATATAGGTATTTATGTATGTATATATGTGTAAATTTATTTATATTCACGTATACAGAAGTATGTTTATGTAACTATATGTATGTTCATGTATTTATTTATTTTATAAAATTATATAAGTATTTAGTATTAATTTCTCTTTATAACTTTCTCCTCCTGTGACACCTACTTATCTTGCTCCTTTTTCATTACTTGTAACTTAAGGTTGCCTGTAAGAGATCGCTTTATAGCGATAAGGCCGCCTAGTTGTACTATAATATATAAGATTGTATGAATGTTTAGTTTTTTGTGTACAATAAAAGTATATTCTATTCTATTCTATTCAAGGATGTATAAATTATATCGTACTAATTACTTAGGCTAGTTAGAACTTAGCCGATACTACAGTATCGGGAAGGTAGTGTAAACTAAGAATAATTATTTTGATGTGTATTTAGAAACTTAGACTTTATGAAAATTATGTGTGTATCTTAAGTGGTACCTCATACGCTGTACATGTTCACCTAGAATACCTTGGCAGCCACTACAATAGTTAAACGTGGGTAAGAGCGATTTTGACTCTGTCGATTTACCTTGAAGATTAAATAGCCAAATTTTAGTAAATGTACATAGGCAAATAGTTAGGTACCTGTAAAAACCGTAAGTTGAGAAAACACTAGTGTCAAGCACGGGAAAATATAAAGCGCAGGCTGCTAATTATATGATTACAAGTTTAGTGTTTGATTTAGGATAAATAAGATTTAAATAAAAGGAGAAAGGAAAAGGTTAGCAATAGTCTATAATGTTGGTGTATGCACATGGTTAAATGAAGGTGAATATGGTAAGCTGTTCGATTCCCTCTTGTAAGTGCAATAATCTCAGTAAATGTTTGTGTTAAGCTTTGTGATATGAAGTGGCTATACTTGCAATTAAGATAAATCTTAGGTACCTATCTGGTGGAGTAGTGGAGCGGTGGTAAAGAGGAGATCTCATGCCACGCGAGGTGTTATGGCTGGGGACCGCCGTGGTTCACTTAACTTGCGCTTCGGTTTCTTTATATACAGAACTTCTTTATATACTGATGCAATTTAAGGTCACTAGTTAGTAAGTCTATAGACCAGAATTTAGTGCTAAATACTTAATTATGCAGAAAAATATTTGGGAAGATTAAAGAAAAGGCATAGAATATAAGCGACTAAGGTTTGCTGCAATTGCAGGTGGAATACCTCTGCACGATTATATGTGTTGGGTGAGAAGCCTAGTGCTTAGGAACCAGTAACCTAGGTTATTAAGGTATCTAATTAAGTAACGTGGTAAATGTATGATTACATTTTTTTGTCATGTAACTACAAATTTAGGGTTTTCGGATTATTTTTAGGTTCCGTTCCCAAATAGTAATTAGCGGAACCCTATTACTAAGACTCCGCTATCCGTCCGTCTGTCACCAGGCTTTATCTCATAAACCGTGATAGTAAGACAGTTGAAATTTTCACAGGAGATGTATTTCCGTTGCCCCTATAACAAAGTATACTAAAAAACAGAATAAAATAAATATTTGAGGTAGCTCCCATACAACAAACGTGATTTTTTTGCTAGTTATTCCTCGATGTGTCAAAAAATAGTTTATTCAAATTAGGATATTACAATCACTTTTCGTCAACAGTTATAATTTTTTTTTTTATTATTATATCGATATTGATAACGGCAACAGTAAGACGCTTAAAATATTCACAGAATATTTAGTTGTATAGTCACTTAAAAAAAAAATTACATTAAAAAACATATTTAAGGGGGGCTCCCATACAACAAACGTGATTTTTTTTGCCCATTTTATAGATAACGGTACGGAACCTTTCGTAAGCGAGTCCGCCTCGCACTTGGCCGACTTTTTATTTTTTCAATCGCAAGTTTAATACCAAAAGGTTTTGTTTACCAGCCAACTATATTCAAAACTAATAAATTATTGTAGGCGGTGCAGTGAGAAAATATATTATACATCATATATTTATTTTAAAACATAAATACAATATTATATAATAGTATAAATGTAAAATCGATCAAATAATTTAAGGCTTATAAAGATATACATATCTACAATACATATACACACATCCATACATACATAAAATAAATATGAGTCTAAACTAAAACTCCACTGAAAACCTGACACCCTGTCATACAGAACATTATGTTCAATCAAGAAGCTTAAACCAGAGCGTTGACAAGGAGTAGAGTAATATTTTCTTTGGGAAGAGCGAACGATCGTGAATAATAATAATTATAATGATTATAATTATGGACATATTACGCAGAGCCATCTGATCGCAAATTAAGCAAACCTTGTATTATGAAAACCAGACAACGGATACGAATACTCATATACTTTTTTTTGTACATACATATCATAGGTACAAGGAATTCTGACATTTTAATGTTGCCGTATTGGTATCTATTTCAGCTAATTGCGAAAAACAGATATGTGGTCATATTTACGAACGCAGAAAACATAACGAAAGGAATAATTAAGAAATCAATCTTATTTATTAAGAAAGTCAGATTTAAGTATTCATGTTGACATTTCAATACATACGAGAAATATGCGATATAATATACGAGAGAAATTTTATGATTCTAGGTGAACGGGAAACCCTATAGGTTTTGATATTCTTGCTGGCTATATCTTTTTGATATTTTCACTGCTCCAAGGGATTGCAGTCCTGATAATTTCATATTAATTTCAGCTTGATACTTCTACTCTTTACTGCAAAAAAGAGTCTTGACAAACGTCCGTCGGGTTCCGTTATTTCTTTTGAGGTACGGAACCCTAAAAAATATTATCAGCTATTTTTTTGGTTTACGAACATACATACACCGGCACGACTTACAAAATTGTGCTCAAGTTTGTAGCCGGGATAATGAAGGTATGATGTATCGGCCGGGCAGGATATCTGCGTCTCCGTTAGAGAAAGAATGGTCGGCTGCGCAGTCTCCAGATGGACGTGGACTGCGTTAAGATTTGCGTGAATACCCCTAATGTTGCAAAAGTCCACATTACATGTGGATGGAGCGGCCGCTGAAAAAACTCATTTCCTTATTTTTGTAGCCATTTTTTTTTTGAAAGTTACTTATACTCAATATGAGGATTCACTGCATAGACAGCTTAGAGTACAAAAGGTGCCGTAGTAGAATTGCCAAAGGTCGGCACAGATAATACGGTTGCTGGCACGGCGAGTGGAAGGGCCCCTGATCCCCCTCTGTTGTAGTAGCCGGGTCCACTCTGGTCTCCTTCTCCGGCACGACTACCACTTCAGAGACTTTACACGGGCTGGCGGATCAGCCTCCCAGGGCGGAGATTAAATGATCCCTGGGTTCGGGAACCCGTTCAACATGCGGGCGGCCAGCGGTCAGCCGTTTCATCAGGTCTCCTTGACCGCCGGACCAGCGCGCCGCGTCTACGCCGAGCAATGACAGCAACAAGCACCGCCGGTCCTCCGCTGTTCGCGCAGCGAATCCTCAAAGAGCTCTGGCAACCTTACTCACCGCCAGGAACACAACACTACTCAAAGTTAGTGTTATTATGGCCGCGGTTTTCTGTAAGGTGGAGGTACTTCCCCAGTTCGGGCCGCTCATCCAAGCAAGTACTCGCTTTACCCCGCTTTATTTGTTCGGGCGACTTATTCGAGCGAGTACTTGCAGTGCCCTACAGTTACAAATCTGCTCGGAAATACAAATCTGCTCGGAGATATATCGACGACATAATAATACTTAGCACTTAAAATTTTCGTTTTCAAAAAATATCATTTCATAACGTTATTAAATATTCGTTAAATAGACCTTTCAGTTCCTCCGCCATTCATAACGTCGTCGAACGTTGAACTCCCTGTGTCACTGCCACCTCCGCTCGTCTCCTATGCGTTCATTTCTCTCATATAAGTTGATTTACAGTCTTAAAATAAATTTAAAATTATTTATTTTATTTCCCAATTCTTACATTATACTTTATGATCAAGTGGTATACTAATTATTTATCAAAGACGTTTTCTTCTATACGTTTTAACCTTTAATCTACAGAAACGTATAATCTACCACTTTGTAGATTCATAATAATTCATCATATTCGTGTAAGAAATTAAACATATCTGAAATATCTCTTTCTAATTCTAATTTACTATTTGTTTTAATAATATTGTAAGTTCACATTTAGGAATCCTAATTCTAAATCTTATTTGCCTAGGACTTACTAGAAGTGTGTTCACTAAATTCCGTTAAATAGTTTTTAAATTAATTGCGAAAACCCGCCGACAGTATCACTCTTGCTCACTTAACACAAAATTTACTAAAATATCATCATCATCATCATATCAGCCCATTGACGTCTACTGCTGGACATAGGCCTCATCTAACTTTCTCCGCAGCGGCTCCCCGCTACCTTAACAAGGTCATCTGTCCATCTAGAGGGGGACCGTCCCACGCTGCGCTTTCCAGTTCGTGGTCGCCACTCGAGAACCTTCTTTCCCCATCGGCCATCGGTTCTTCAAACTATGTGCCCTGCCCACTGCCACTTCAGCTTTTCGATTCGGTGAGCTATGTCGGCGACTTTCAATCTCCTACGGATTTCTTCGTTCCTGATTCGATCACGTAGGTAAACTCCGAGCATAGCTCTTTTCATCGGCCGCTGAGTGACCTTGAGCTTTCGTATAAGGCCCATAGTTAGCGACCACGTCTCGGTGCCGTAAGTCATCACTGGCAACACACACTGGTTTGTTGTGTGACTTTTGTCTTCAAGCACTGGGTTATTAAGGACGAGAAAACAGTACGCAGTTTTCCGAACGCTGCCCAACCAAGTTGGATTCGGCGATTAACCTCTTTCTCGAAATTGGACCTACATAATCGAACAGTTTCTCCCAGGTATACGTATTCGTTAACAACTTCGAGTGTAAAGTTCCCAACAGTTATTAGAGTGGGTGCTACATGGCCATTCGTCATGATTTTCGTCTTGTCCATGTTCATCTTGAGGTTCACTCGTTGGGAAGCTCTACTGAGACTCTCGAGCATTGTGCTAAGGTCCTCCATTGATTTCACCATGACCACAATATCGTCGGCAAACCGAAGGTGGGTAATATACTCGCCATTTATATTGATACCAAGACCGTCCCAGTCCAGAAGCTGAAAGACATCTTTCAACGCATTTGTGAACAGTTTCGAAGATATGACATCTCCCTCACACCTCTCTGCAGTTGGATCGGTTTTGAGTTCTGATCCTGGAGACTGACTGACATGGTGGTGGCGTTTTTCGTATGTGCATTTTAGCACCTTGATATACCGATGATCAATACGGCATCTCTGTAGAGCCTGTAGCACTGCCCATGTTTCCACCGAATCGAAGGCTCACGCATAGTCCGCAAACGCTAAGCAAAGGGGACGATTATACTCTTCTGACTTCTGTATAATCTGCCGCAGCGTGTGTATGTGGTCTACGGTACTATAGCCTCTACGGAAACCGGCTTGTTCGGGAAGCTGGAAGTCGTCGCGAGCGAGACAGATCGTAATTACTCTTGAAAACCGCTTATAAACATGACTCAGGAGCGTGATAGTTCTGTAATTCTTAAGAAGTGTATTGTCACCTTTTTTGAATAAAAGCACCACCACGCCTCTGTGTCATGCTTGCGGCGAAGTACCTTCGAGTATGACGGTTTTAAAGAGCTTCTGAAGTACTTTTAGTACCGGTCTTCCACCCGCTCTCTCACAACAGCCAGATCTCTCGCGAACACTTTGGAACCTTTGTTCCGTTCTATTGCCTCCTCAATACGCAATGTATTAAAGTGGTGTTTGTCGCGTGCAAGTGATTTTGAGATCTGTATATTAAGCCACCGATATGACAATGCATCATCCGAAGACTGCAACCTAAGGTTTCGTCTCTCGTCCATAAGTCTTAGAATCTGGTCCGAGAGTCTTTCTGTTCTATTTGTACGGTGGATTTTAAAGAACTTAGACCCAACCGTATGGACAGTTTCCACAAACATGTCGTTGGTATCGTCCACTGATGCGTCTTCATTTAAGCATTCAAAGCGATTTTTGAGTTGGAGCTGAAAGTTTTCTGGGTTTTGGATTTGGATGGTTGCGGGTCGGAGCTTGGACTTTATCAGTCGAGACCTATCAAGCCTTATGTTGAAGCTCAATGTGCCTTTTACCATACGGTGATCACTCCCGGTTTTTACCGTGTAGATCACAGAGACATCATTGGACACTTGCTTTTCCGTCGACATGATAAAGTCAATCTCATTCTTCGTGCAACCATCCGGACTCATCCAGGTCCACTTTCTGTGGGGGTGCTTCTTGAAAAACGAATTCATCATAAAGAGGCCTTCCTTTTCCATTAAGTCGGTCAGCATCTGCCTTCTAGAGTTCCGTTGTCCATATCCAAATTGCTCTACTCTCAGCTCATTACCACTTCATTGGCCTAGCTTCGCGTTGAAGTCCCATCAAGACGTTATAGTGTGTTTTGGAGGAGTGTATGGTTTTAGAAATGCCCTCCACTGCGTCGTCTGGGTGTGTTGAAGTCGGCGCGTGAGCCTGTATGACCTTCAGCGAATATCGTTTTGATATTCTGAGTATCAGGTACGCTACCCTGGTCGACACACTGTCATCTTTGATGATATTGTTGACGATGGACTTGCGGACGATAAACCCGACACCACCTTGGGATAGCTGGTCATCCCCCCGGTAGTATATCAAGTTACCTGAGCTGAGAACTATCGTGTTCTGTCCCTGTCTTTGGACCTTCGATAGCTTTATAACGCGTAACTTGCTTGTAGCTTTTTCCAGTTCAAATTTTTTCTCGTCGGCCCTCATATTACTAATTATGACCAATAATAATGCTACTGATATTCCAGAAGCACAGCGTTCCTTGGATCGGACAGTGTCTTAAAAAATGGCAGACTTTGAGGCACACCTTAAAGCAGCTGTAACTCAAAATAACTTGTCTGAGTTAACTAGGAATTCAAGTTCTTCAAGAACCACATTTAAAACATTGTAACATTACTGCGGCAACAGATTTCAGAGATCAGCAAAACAATAGATACCGCAGAGATGAGGCATCGCAGAAAGTGTCTTCTATGTAATGATATCACCGAGGACCCTAATGAAAACACAGGCACTACAATATCAGCACTTTTAAAAGAAAAGTTGGGTCTCTCTGATATTTTACCCACTAATATCAAGTGTTGTGATAGATTAGGAAAACAAAGTGAATGCCGTATGCTAAATTTTATTTCGGCATTTACTCCAAAGGGAAGAAAGTGGGCACAGAGTTTGTATAAGATAAAATAGATATATGGTTAATTCACTTTAAACTTGCTTTTCAAAACAAGTATTTTTACAAGGTACAAGGTAACAAGGTTTTTTCAAAATTCGGTCCTTAAAAAGAAATATTATTGGGAATTATAAAAAAATGTTTAAATTTGACTGTAAAAATAATATTTCCCATATTATTTAACTCTTGGGATTAATTCTCTCCAACACAATAAATAAAAAAGATTGTTCAGTGTTTTTTTTTTAAATTAAACCCATATGAAAAAGGTGGCAAAGTTTTTATGGAAAATTATGTTTTTTAGCAAATTAACTTGAAACTAGGTATGAATGCTGTCGAATGCAGCAGGTAAGGGCACTCTAATTGCAGCGTTTTAAAAATTTCAACTCATGAGGGTAAGAAAGGGGGCGGCAAAGTTTGTATTAGAAATTTTATTTTTAATGTCAAAATCACTTATAACTATGTATTCATGTTCTTTAACACTTTTGATATAATAAGTATTTCAGTGTTTTGCAAAACTCAGACCTCAACAGAGACTGAGAGAGAGAGTAGCAAAGTTTGTATGAGAAGTAATATGTTTGATGTCAAATTTACTTATAAGTAGGTATGTTTTCCAAAATGCAGGCTCTAAGGGGCAGAAAAGGGCTGGCAAATGTTTGTATGGGAATAATATTTTTAATGTCCAATCTATATTTAAATATATGATATATATATATAATCTATATATTAATATATATATATACAATATATGACTGACTCATTATCACCAGGCCCAAACAGCTACGCATATAAAATTTTAATGTAGACAAAGGATTGGTTTTATATTGGAGGCGTTTAAGAAAGGATATATTGAAATTCAATCCCTAAGGAAGTGAAATAGTGGTTGAAAGTTGTTGTGGAAATTCGTTTTTTAGGGTTCCGTGCCCAAATTAAAAAAACTGTATTTAGATTGCTGTCTGCAAAAAACTGGCGACGTTACTTCGTTAAATAGCAAGTTAAACGCCAGCCCCCGGGTCTACTGTTACCTCAGTTAAGCGCTTTTTTTTTTTTGGACGCTTTGACGTTGTGCAAATGTGTAAACCCTTAATTGCGAGTCGCCTATAGAATTTTAGCAAAAACAAAACAAACACTCAAAGCGCTCTGGCGGCAGGAAATGAAAAAGCACTCGACACTTAAAGAGTCGACGCAAGCTCGAAGCTCGAAGCTTGGCACGGTGACGCACGCCTTTGTTAAT
The DNA here is from genome assembly GCA_946406115.1 of Apoda limacodes. Lineage (NCBI taxonomy): Eukaryota > Metazoa > Arthropoda > Insecta > Lepidoptera > Limacodidae > Apoda > Apoda limacodes. Next base: position 34,321,356 of record OX291542.1, on the reverse strand, counting down.
GGGAATTTCGTCGCATTCGTCGGCAAAATGTGTACCTGCAATATACGACATAGCGACATGTTAGAAAAACAAAGGTATATAAGCGACTATTTTGTTACTAGCACTCTAGTCTATTGTATTATTTGTGACCTATTTCGTGTTGACCGTATTTTTAACCGTTGTTTGATAACATCGATTTCAGATATTTCATATGCATTTTGCTTTACACGTATTAAAACTATAGACTGTTGTCAGTTTTTCATATACTTGACATTGTAACTTCTTATATCGTAAGCTAGCATTTACTTCCACGGAGATTATGAGTAAACAATAATGACTCAATTTTTATCCGTCAATATTAACCCGTGAAGTTCCAAGATTTTCCATACATTTTTTTTCGTTCGTCTTAAAGTTGTTGGGTTTTTAATTTTTGACGAAATATCGAGACGGATAAACTTCAACGAGGGTGATTTGGGCCATAGTTCACACGCGGGCCCAATGCGGATTGTGGACTTCACATGTGTCTTTTTTGTTTTTTGACGTATCCATGTTTTACTTCACCGAAAAGCCAGTGGTGTGAATAATATAAATGGACTTGCGAAATTAAGTAAAAGACTTATTGGTACACGCCGGGTCTTGAACCCTCGCCCACTCAGGACGCTAAGTGAGAAAAAGTATATAGTATGAATAAAGTATGTTCACCGATTTCGCCGTCAATTGTGAACCAATTTCAAAAAATATTTTTTTATTCGAAAGAGTATGCTCCTTAGGTACTCCCATTGTTACCAAGTTAGGATCTGATGATGGAATCACAGGAAATTGAGGGCATAAGACCGTTTTATAGGCTCTCTTTGAAGATATTACTGTACGAGTAAATAAACCATAGGTCATTTAAAAGTAACACTTTTTAACAAAAACAGCAACCGACTTTAAAAAGATAAAATATGAGACTAAAATGTTAAATATAATTATTTTGAAAAAAATGTGATCTCATTACAGTTTGAAGTTGGTGTCATGCAAGTGAAGTGTGTTTTAACTATTAAAGAGATAGACACCATCTTCAAACTGTAATTTAGATCAGATTTTTTTAAATGATTATTTTTACAGTTTTAAAGCATCTTTTTAAAGTCGGTTGTTGTTTGTGTCAAAAAGTTTTTCTTACTCAAATTTCAAACTAAGGCTGATTGTCATGGACCAAAAAGGAATTTAAACTATTTTTATTGATACGAAACAATCTACTTTCTTCTATCTTCTTAGTTTGTCAGTAATTTTTCGTTATTATAGCCACTAACACAACACATGCCACAAAATTAAAGCACTTACGCAAAATATGGATTTATTAATATTCTTTCCAAACATTTTTGTAAAAACAACAACGTATATTGAGTATATTTTAAATAGTTTCCGAAACTGTTTTATTAAACCTGTAACATCCTTTGAGTATTTAACCAAACAACTCATCAACTGAAAATAACTCATTTAAACTATTCGTGAAACTAAATTTAGCTCTTTGACAATCTATTCAGACGCATACACACGCGCCAACTTTGTAGCATTCTGCAGTTCTTAGAAATCGAGAACGACGATTTCTGTCATTTGGAATTCAGACTCATTTTGGTGTCGCGTAACTTTTGTGACAGAAGGAAATAATAAAGTGTACAAATTGCTTAGCAAGTATTATTTAGTAAAAATTATCAAAAAATAGTTTTTGTAAATCAAAATATTTTGTCAGTAATAGTTGGTCATTTTCAATGCGTTATTTATAAAATATATACATGTAGGTAATATAGTATAAGTGGGTATAAATAATGATGTCATTTATAAAGTTAAAATGTTTGTTATTCTAGTGAATATTTTGTAGATATTTAACATTTATGTTGAGGAGACAGCAGATGGAGGTACAGTCGCCCGTGTTTTTTTATGGTTTTGCAGCCAACTAGAAAGAAAAACCGGCCCAGTGCGAATCAGAGTCGTGCACCGAGGGTTTCGTACCACCACAGAATGCACGAACCCGATTAGCACTTGACCGGTTTTTATTATTTGTTGTTTTACTTGGAGCAGTCGTGTCGTAGGGTAGAGACCGCGTATCGAAAAGTGAAGCGTCGGAAGTCCTACAGCTCGATGAGGGTGGCCGGTATTAGCTGGATGCGAAAGAATGAGGACCACGAGAAGTGGCACACCATGAAGGAAGCCTGGGGCCAGCAGTAGACCAAAATATGATAATGATATGGGATAATCTACATGTAACGTATGTTCGTACTTGACCGTAGCCCCAATATCTTTAATACAAAAAAAGTATTGTATGTATATTTTTTTCTCGCAATCATTAAATATTCATTTATTGAATATTGATTTAAGAACTATTTATTATTCAAAATAGTCTATACGGTAGCTGCGTAATCACTTCATTTTGCTCAAATTTTCAGTTTACGTAATTACGCTTGGCTTTTTGCCAATAAAATGATAAAAGATAAAAGAAGATGAGAGAAAGAGAAAAAGATCTTGTTGTAAAAAAAACACTAAAAAATAGAATCAGCCTCTTCTAATTCAGTTTCTAACCCTAAGCAAAGGTCTCCGTATTATTTGTTATACCTACATAAGTCGCAACATAATAAATTAAATAGCGGTGTATAAAATGATTATGTCGTAAAATTATACTTTTTACTTCTGCGATTACATAAATTTTTAGCTATATATTCTTTATTATAAACCTTGCTTAAATTTGATTCGTACATTTAATTGAAAATAATTCAATAAGACGGCCTATTCTATCGAGCTATCTCTGCCAGGCAATCTTTGGGTAGAGGAGTCATTAATAATTGTCTTAGATACTTCTATAACGGTTTTAAAATAAAAAGCTCTCGTGTTAGATTTTAAAACATTAACTTTGTTAGTTATATAATATTCCCAAAACATTAAAAGCACAGTAGATATAGAGGATGGATATTTGAAAGAGGTCAGTAAGGGCAGCTACCGTCAAATTCAAATTCAAATTCAAATTGAATTTATTCAGATTAGGCTACAATAATTGAGCACTTATGAATGTCACTACGCCATCGGTTCGTAAGTCTACAGGGCGGGAGACCTTGTACTGAGAAGAACCGGCAAGAAACTCAGCAAGGGCATTTCTTTTCTCCCTTTCTCTTACAGCGTCCAATTAAAATATTGGAAAATGCCCTCCCTATCATAAAAGGACACTTTCCATTACAAATATAAAGCACAAGCACAACATAAAAAAGTACCTAATATAAACAAAAGACAGTTAATGTATTCATCACTAAGAAATAATCAATGTCTTACAGTATTAATAAACAAAACAAAAAAGTAAGACTAAATACTAAGAATACAAAGAAGTTTGCAAGAGCAGACCAGCCTCCACAGGCGGCACCCGTTCGCGAGTATGACATATGAATCAGCCATCGCTTCGCTCAACCATGTTTTAGGGAACGTAACGACCCAACACACACGCCACCACCGCAGAGACACTTTGAGAGAGCATGACACACTCAAGCAACTCCAATAAAACTTCGATTGTACTAGTTACATTATAGTTGTACGTCATAGTTATAGCTACAAGAAATACGTCTTGCTTATTCTGTGAGCGATGTCGGTGACTTTGTTAGTCGAATTTCTTTATTTCTGATCATATCCCCAATGATATAAAGAAACCCCAAGCACAGCCCTTACTATAGCCCAATATAGCGGATCGGGACAAGTCTCGTCACGTATCAATATCCACGTTTTCGCGCCATATGTCACGCAAGGCGCATAATTTGTACTTTATTGTATTATACTTAGGTACATTATAAAACCAAGGAATGACGAGTTTTAGTTAACAAGGTGTGTATGGGAGTTCCTACCTACCTATCTATATCTATACATATTACGCTATCAAATACCTATCAAATGCCTTTCTGATTGACTGACTTAGGTATACTTTATCGCCATACAACTGGTGTTACTAATATTAGAATCTCAAAGTTTTGAATATGTATAACTTTCCTTTAAGACAAACGAGTAGGGCTCCACTACAAAGTAAGGTCTCATCTTGATACTGTGGCTCCGCTAAGGATATTTTTTTGCGTTTTTTTTAAAGACATCATTTTTCTGTCTTTAAGGGGAAAAAAGGGAGTAAAGGGGGTCACCGTCAATTTCCAAAAAAAAAAAAATTTTAAATAAATTAATGGCCCAACCGGTCTAGATTTTTTTTATGATTAAAAACGTCAAAATGTGCAATTTTTTGCATTTGCATAGCAATATTAAATTGCACAACTCTCATTGAAGGGGATCGTCTTGTTAGTTATAAAAATCATTTTGTATATAAAAACAGACAAAGTGCAAGTTAATTTTCTTTTTATACAATTCATTAAAAAGCTACCATGCTCTCACGTTCACTTACTAGCTCCTAGCTCATTTAGTTGTCACGATCATTTACCAGCTCCTAGCTTATAAAGTTGTCACGATCATTTACCAGCTCCTAGCTCATTACATTGTCAAGTTTATTTTCTAGCTGCTAGCTCATTACCCTGTCACGTTCACGTTCATTTACTGGGTCCTAGCTCAATACGTTAACACGTTTATTTACTAGCCCCTAGCTCATTACGTTGTCATATCTATTTACTAGATCCTAGCTCATTACCTTGTCACGTTTATTTACGAGATCCTAGCTAATTTTTCAGATTTTCCTAATGTAACAGGGAAAATAAATATATAAATAAATATATTTGGACATTACACACAGCGCCGTCTGGCCCCAAAGTAAGCAAAGCTTGTGTTATGGATGACAGACAACGGATACAAATACATATATTACTTTTTTTTTGTAAATACATACATATCATACATATTTACACCCAGACTCAAGACAAACACAAATGTTTATTACATAAATGTTTGTCCTGTGCAGGAATCGAACCCACACACTCTGCACAGCAGTCAGTCACACTACCAACTAGGCTTCGAGGGAATCAAATAAACCAGTGTTTTTTTATTTTGCTCAGTTGAAGAGCTCATTTGATCATTTACCAATTTGTCTTTTGTAATAATTAAGTAAGTAATTAAGCAACACGTTTTAAATACCATTTCCCAAAATAGAAATCAATTTGTAAATAAATGCCGAGATGGCAAACCTTTTGTGACAAGGTTAAGGCAGATTGGATCGCTATTACTAGTAATGAGAAGGAAATTCCTTTCTTGAGTTATAATGAAAATATTATCCCATTAGAACATCAATTTATTAAAATATTTTTACCAACGGCTACTAGCATTAGATATTTACATACCTATGTGAAGAAACGAAAGTCGACATATTTACTGTTGTAAATGTGTAAAAAACTTTTTTAATAAAACCATAAAAAGAATAAAGTACATTTTACTAGCTGTTGCCCGTGGCTCCGCCCGCTCTTAATTCGGCTGTCGGCGCGGAACTCCTTAATTAGGTATACTAATGAAGTTTGCTTTAGCAAGCTATAAGTGCAGCTATTGTTTGTTTAACTCTCTTATAGTTATTCCCGCTGGAACTTTAAAATTTTTCGGGATAAAAAGTAGCCTATATTCTATTCCAAAACCTAACCTATATGTATGCCAAGTTTCATCCCGATCCGTCCAGTGGTTAAAGCGTGATTGAGTAACAAACATTTATACATACAAACTTTCACATTTATAATATTAGTAGGATACAATACTTTTTCGCTACAACTAATGTAAGCGTCATGAAAAGCTAGAAATAGCGTAAAAAAGTTGCACCTGTTCGTAACATTTAGTCTAGTAAAAATTATACGCAGGCCTTGGTTATTCTCGTGGGACATAGGAGAACTTAACTACACGTTATTTTTCTAGTCAAAAGACTAAAAGTACGATAGCCCACTGATTCTATGGATAAGTTATAAGTTGGTTATGTTAAACTGTAGTCAAAATAATGAAATTTACGTTCTTTTTATATTCTTTTGGATTATAACTTTCCATCTAACAGGATTTACAAAATGTGTAACTATGTAAACACAGCGTTCACTCGCAGCTGACTTCACATCGTCTGTCGACAGACCAGCCATTTGTTGTCGGCCTAAACAAATAATAACCCAGACATATTGCTCTTGCCTTAGCCCTTAGCTCATGCGTGGCACTGAGACGTAAGTAAGGTTTTCTTCATGTAAAAGGTCTTCAAGAAATAAAGTGGAACTATTACTTAATAAATACAGCTGTACAGAGGTTTACTCTATTCCAAATATACTTGCCGTAATGAGGCAGTTGAAACTGAATGAAGTATTTTAGGGTGTCGTACTCAAAGTGCAAAACGGAGCCCTATTGCTCTCACTCTAGCCGCTGTTCAATTCAATTTTTTAAATCAAAATCACTATTGTTCGGTACATACATAAATTTTAATCACAATATGCCTGTAACAAAAGTTTACCCAATATGTACTTCTTGGGCAATGATGCCTTATAAAAATAATTGCTTTTCCTTTTGATTTTCTAGGGATGTCTTATAGTTTTCCAGGTGTATTTCTGTCACAAGAAACAAATAATGTCAGGAATTATGAGTTTTTTACTACTGTGAATAAAAAAAACAAAACTTCTTAGACACTTATCAGGTAACTTAAAAACAACTAAATCCGCGCACAAAAAATAGTTAAACATATAATTCCAGAAAAATAGCATGTGAAGTCCTAATTGGTAGATGAAGATACTTCACTGTTGCGTTGAGTAATTTTGAGTACGTTACAACTTTATTTCCTTAACATACCATACTAAAAACTAAAGCTAATACAAAACCTATGAACGATGTAATTGCAGAAAGCGAAAAAATTTTGACTGATAGAAATACTTTAAATTTGCAAAAGCCGTGTTGAAGTTTTAATAAAAGCACAAAACAAAAAAAAAATGAAAAAGCACTTAGGCGCAAAGTCGAAACATTGTCGTTTACAAACGGCTTTGTGACTGCAATTGTAATTTTTACAATGTAAACACAAAGTCATTTTGTGTGCTCAAACTTTAGTGTGATACAGTTTTAAATCAGCTAAATCATATCATGCGTAAGAAGACACACATTCAAACTCCACAAATATAAAATATTTCTTTACACATTCTTTGCATAGAGGGTGACTGGCCTGCCGGAAAAAAGGTATTTTGACTTTGCCTTTAACTTTTCCTTGAGAGTGATACAGTATCTCCATATTTTTGATTTATTTTTTATAGGTAAACAAACAAATCTTTCTGTAAGCGACCTAGAGCTTACTCCCCTTTCAAACTACTGTTTTTTGCTGCTATATTATAGCAGTATAGCAGTATAGCAGCCAACAAAGTTTACAATAATTTAGTACAATGTTACAGCAACAAAGTTTAGTGGATATTATTTACAGCTTGCCGCTTAGTAACGTTTACCACGAGTTGTGTGCTTTGGTGCGGTTTAGCTTAAGTTGCATGCTAAAGGGTCTAAGTTAAGCTTCTTCATGAAATGTTTATGATTTTGCTTTGTACAAAAAAGTGGCCTCTTTTATCAAAAATCAAATTTTATGCCATCATGCGTATATATTTTTTTCACATAAAACGCTGCAACGTAAAAACCAAAAATAGGTTGGTGCCACTAGATAGCTTTTGGAATTGGCTTCTTTGCTTGCAACTTGCACTTGACCTAGGCCACCACCGATATAAAACCAAAATGTTGTAAGTTAAATTTAGGTTGTAAGTAAGGTGTGCGTCCGTGAGTTCATTAACATATTCATGCCGTCAAATAGATTTATAGGATACTACCTAAATATTTTTTTTGGCAGATGTTTTTTTGCATCTGCTAAGGGTATCCCGACTGATATTTAATGATCATATTATACGGGATGTTGCAGGTATCTCATTACCAGACCAAGGTGAAACATTTAATGTGGGTAGCACCGCTCGCCATCGGCAGAGAATTCATTTTCACACCTTAGAACCTAAATAGTCACGTAGAGTGCGGTTTGAGAGAAACTTCCTCCCGCAAACGCTTAGGTTGTGGAAAAAACTCCCTGACAAGGTTTTCTCTAAGGACTACAGTATGGGTTTCTTGAGTTATTAGATTTTAGAAGAATCTGCAAAGCGCGATTGATATCCCAAGTGTTAAAACATAGGCTGCGGTGACAGTCAGGCGGCCCGTCAGTTTGTTTGCTATCTTAAAAAAACAAAAGTGTTAAAAAAACTCCTACTTTAAACTCCTTTTTAATAATTTTAAACTGGCAAATAAATTCAAAAAGATTAACGTGCTATTTATTATACTTTACAACTATGAGTAATATACACATACATTATATAATATTATTTCATAATCTTTAATTGTACTCTGAATATATAAGATTTTATGATTGTTTAGTTTTATTCTATTCTATTTAATTTGTGTTTCAACTATTTTCTAAGAATTGTATTAAACTTACAAGATAATAATAAACTCACTGATATCAGTTTGTGTATATCCGTGTTATATTTATGGTAAATACGAAAAAAACAAGGTGCCTATGCCTAATACTGGTAATGTAACGCTAATAATCTCGGCCTAAAAACTAAGAGCATTAAGTTGTGTATAAGTTATGTAAGTGCACGAAGTATTTATGACTCTAAAAGCTGAAGTTTTGATAAAATTGTGCCAGTTTATAGTAGTTGACGAAGTTCTCTCTCCGCGACCTGACATAAGGTTGTGAGTAATATCAGAAGCTCAAGTCCTAAGTTAATGAAAAATTTGTGTTTTTTATTTTTTATTTATAGCTTAGCATTTTGTTTTTGTGTTTGTTGTAAATTTTAACGACAAATGTGCTATTGCAATAAATAATACATAGCAATACACTTCATTTCTAAAAATCACTTCCAATTTAATTATTTGTGTTTCGAGAAAAAAGAATAAGAGGCACATAATTAAAAAAAAGGAAGGGTTAGCGATACCCCATAATTTACAGTCTGCGACCTCATTTATGTTTCATACCAGTACCTACTATTAATAACAAAATTGCGAGAAAACTTGTTAACATTACAATTCTCATAAATACTCTAAAGATTGAATATCCAAAAGTCCTCAAAAGCGTAACTAATTTAAATCTCCGACGGGGAACTAATAAAGAAGAGTTTCACAAACTACGTTGACAACAACCCGAGCGGAGCTTTCACAACTTTGGGTCAAAATAGTTGACATCGAAGTGATATTCTCATATCATATACCCTGAGAAAGTTTGTCGTCCACAGAGTAACATAACCAGTAGTCTTACACAAATTAACGTTACAGTAACGAATTAACACGAACATTATTGTTTCTCTTTTTTTTACTTTTAGCCGTTTCTTTTAATTTTACCTACAACATACATTGGTAACATCCAAGCACATAGTATATTTCCGATCGGAACATTTATTTGTTTAACTGAACTTTGGTGTTAAAAATACCATGTATGTACGACGTATCATGGTATTATGGGACTACATGAATTACCTGATTCCCATTTTAATAGGATTTGATTGCACTACCCCTGCCTTACTGTAGGTAAGTATAATGTATATGATGTAAGTAAATAATAACTTATGTGATACTACAGACGTCCGTGACTGACGTCCCTAGCGGCTCCCACACATCATAAGCAGTGCCTTATACACTGTTTATGCGTTTATATTTTTTGTGTTGGCTGAATAAATTGATATTTTTTCTTTCTTTACAGGTAAATTCATTAAAGTCATTAAAACACGTTGTTTTTATTTTCAACCAATAGACTAAATGATAATTTATAAAACATAAATTTAATAATCATAAATTGAGATGGGCTCAAAAATTTCAGATTTTTATACAATTTAAATAAAATTGTGTTAACGTACTCTGCTGGACATAGGCCTCACCTAACTTTCTTCACAGCGTGCGACTCTGTGCCGCCTGTAACCAACTGCTTCCCGCTACCTTTATAAGGTTATCTGTCCATCTAGCCGGGGGCCGTCCCACGCTGCGCTTTCCGGTTCGTGGTCGCCACTCGAGAATCTTTTTCCCCCATCGGCCATCGGTTCTTCGAGGTATGTGGCCTGCCCATTGCCACTTCAGCTTTGCGATTCGGTGAGCTATGTCGGCGACTTTAGTTCTCCTACGGATTTCCTCATTCCTGATTCGATCACGTATGGAAACTCCGAGCATAGCTCTTTCCATCGCCTGCTGAGCGACCTTGAGCTTTCGTATTAGGTCCATAGTTAGCGGCCACGTCTCAGTGCCGTAATTCATCACTGGCAACACACACTGGTTGAAGACTTTTGTCTTGAATCACTGGGGTATTAAGGACGAGAAAATAATACACAGTTTTCCGAACGCTGCCCAACCGAGTTTGATTCGGCGATAAACCTCTTTACGAAATTGGACCTACCTTATCGAACAGTTTGTCCTAGGTATACGTATTCGTCAACAACTTCGAGTGTAGAGTTCCTAACAGTTATTGGAGTGGGTGCTACATAGCTATTCGACATGATTTTCGTCTAGTACATGTTCATCATGAGGCCCACTCGTTGGGAAGCTCTACTGAGACTCTCGAGCATTGTGGTCTAAGGTCCTCCATCGATTTCGCCATGACCACAATATCGTCGGCAAATTGAAGGTGGGTAATATACTCGCCATTAACATTGATGCCAAGCCCGTCCCAGTCCAGGAGCTTAAAGACATCTTCCAACGCATTTGTGATCAGTTTCGGAGATATGACATCTCCCTGTCTCACACCTCTCTGCAGTCGGATCGGTTTCGAGTTCTGATTCTGAAAACGGACTGACATGGTGGCGTTATCGTATAAGCATTTGAGCACCTCGATATACCGATGATCAATACGGCATCTCTGTAGAGCCTGTAGCACTGCCCATGTTTCCATCGAATCGAAAGCTTTCTCATAGTCCACAAACGCTAAGCAAAGGGGCCTATTATACTCTTCTGACTTCTGTATAATCGTCTGCAGCGTATGTATGTGGTCTACGGTACTATAGCCTCTTCGAAAACCGGCTTGTTCGGGAGGCTGGAAGTCGTCGAACTTGCGAGCGAGACGGATCGTAATTACTCTTGAAAACAGTAATAAAATTCCTATAATATTGCCCTGTATGATTGTTTTTAGTAGGTAAGTAACTCTTAGTTGGGGTTGCGAATGATATGCCAAAGGCATTGATATAATGGATCATTGACCCGAGATACACTAATTTATTTTTTGATTGCAACAAAAAATCCATAGATATCTAATCTATATATTAAAAAGGATTATAGTATTTTTGCGTACATAAATGTATAAGATCGATGAACTTCAATACCATTTTACCGATCATTATGAAAGTTGGCACATAAGGAAAAGAGAAGATCACACTTTTACGGTGAAGTTTTTTTTGTTGCTTAATATTGCAATAACTCGCCACCAGAGGGCGCTGCAACTTTAAGAGCAGAAAAACGTCTGCTGAGACGGCTAGTCTAATACAAGAGCAAAAGTTAATTGTATTTGAAAAACTTAATTTAACTTTATTTGCAACACAGCTTATCCTTTTCGACGATACATACATAGTACATAGGTACTTGTATATTAAACTCAAACAATACTTAAAAGAAAATGAAAAACTTATCCTTACGTAGCTTGTCTTAAAGTTACCAGATGTTAGACGAAGCAAATCACTGAACTGTGTCTCGTAAAACTTATCTAAAGTTGTAGCCTGCTCCCCATTGGTCGAGCACGACGTAACTTATGTATCAGTGCTGGCAAAAGACTCGTAAATAGTTTTATACTCAATAGTTATTGAATTTATTCTATTTGTCGTAACTATATTAGTATCTAGTGCATTGACATTTTAAAACCGAATGACCTTTTAGGACTCAATGTACGTAAGATTTATTAGCGTATTAGAATAAATGGAAAATATATTTGGTTCAAAAATATTAAATAAGTATTTTAAATCAGTATTTTATCTGCTGATATTTTATTAATCAAGAGTAAAAAAATGTTGTGTTACAATGTTTCTGTTTTGGAACTATGTTTAATGAAATCAAAAAGTGAGTCAACTCGGCTGATCGACAGATCAATGATTGGTTGTTTTATCTTTTCCATACATGAAACCGCGGGGTAATATTCTTATTATAAAACGGCAACGGAGTGTTTTGATTTTCGTACAGGGGTAATGAAAAAAATTTATGAAGGAGTTCTTCTATTAATTTGTAAACCGAATTTCATACGGACGTAGTTTCGGAGATACGTTTAATCCTTTGGTTACTATAGGGATGGGAACAGCATCATTTAGCAGATAAAGACTGAAGCTAAACTTACATTTAAGGATTTCTTAACAGATTTTTTTATTGACACCCTAAAATAAGTTTAAAAATCATACAAGGATAAGTTTTTGCAACTTTCTGGAATCAAAATAAGCAGATTTAAAAACAAATATAAAACTGAATGTAAAATTGGATACAAGAGTCATCTCGTAAAATAAAATGGAAACAGTGGAGTTTATATTTCAATAACACTAGAACAGAGGACTGTGTTTGTTACCGTAGCCACAGAATCTGTACCTCTGGGTTACATTCTTAGAGCTTAGAAGAAGGTTAGAACAGAAAACTTAACTTGAGAGTGAGTTTACATTGAGTAAAAATTAACAAACTTGACAGTGAAATTTGTAGACTAGTTGGTGTAGTGCAGTTATGTCAAACTCAATGTTATATTTGGTCCAACTTCATAAAGATTATAGCATCAGTAGCCGCAAAGCTAATAAAAAAAAACTTATTGCACCGATTGTAGTATTATTACAGTCTGGTTTAAGTACATAGACGATTTAAATATATAAAACTAAACAGTTCCTCTATTGGACGTTTTTGTAGCCTTTTTTCTCAGAGGACTATATGAGCTATTCTAAAAATTGGAATGGGCCGCAGTTAGATACATAGAAGGCTGCAGGCATTCAATAGCAGACATTAAACGATCTCTATATAATCATCCATCTTTTAACGGCACACATTTACCGATCTCTCAATAATCACCCTCCTTTTAACCGCAAACATTAAACGATCTGGCTATAATTATCCTCCTTTTAATGGCAAACATTAACCGATCTATTTATAATCACATACTGGCGATTTCGACAGTAACCATTAAATGATCTCTCTATAATCATTCACCTTTTAACGGTAAACATCAAATAATTCTCCATAATCATCCTTCTTTTCATGGTAAACATTAAACGATATTTTTATAATGATCCTACTTTCTTCGGTTAACATTAAACGAGCCCAATTCCTCTACACGATTGACGATTTTTGATGCTTCACATGGTGAAAGAAAGAATATGGTAATTGAAAAAATACAATGGCAGACAGGTAGGCCGGTTTCAAAGAAACGGCAGACCGTGACAAAAACACTAATTTTTTTTATAAAAGCTGGAATTTACAAATAATATTAAATATAATATTGTACGCCTATAATCAACACGGCAGATATTTTTCCGGTTTTAACAGCCTGGCAGACAATCAATAGTTACGAGTACTTCAAGTGCGAGGACATATATACTTGTACAGTACTATCACACTCACTCGTATAGAACGACTATTATTCGTTCTTTACTGTTAGTATTATATACATGTGTGTCATTTTATTCTGAACAATGAAACATCATTCCTAAAGTAACGCAAAAAAATAAAAAAAAAAATTAATAAAAATGTATAAAATATTTATTTTTATTAAATTTGTTATTTTTTTTTCATGTCAAACTACTGACTACTGTTGTTGGCCGCAGATGGCCTTGACAACTTCACACGGACTAACTTTTACTGCGGTGCTGCTTGCACTCTGCTGCGAAAAGTTGTGGCGGTTTGCACGAGGGTGTCCTGGACACGAACCTCGGCTTGGGCAACCGCTCTTAAAAACTAAATCTCACTGAAAATTTACCACCTTTTCGGAAAAGCAAAGGCGTTCTGAAGAGAAGAAACGGCAAGAAACTCTTCAGCCCTCACCTATATTATTTAAATATATCCGGTATCCTAGTATATCCGGTATGTCGCGCTTGAGTGTGTGTGTGTGTGTGTGTGATCTGTCTAATGTTTCGGTTGTATAAGCTGTGTTGCGGTCGCGGGCGCGGAAGGCGCTTGAGCTGTGAGCCTGCTGGTAATCTCATCGTCTGTATCTATCAATACGTGCCTTGGATATCTACATAAAAGGTCCTAAGGCCCCTCTATTGGGGGTGTAGGCACAAGCTTGCCTTACAGGTCTGCCGTCACAAACTAGCGTTTTGACGTATCTTTTAATGAAGGCTTTTATGTTCGGAAAAAGCCTTGCAAAAAGCGATTTTGTATGACTTAAAAGGAAGTAGTATTGGTGTGACCAAACGCTACGCTCGCAGAAGTGAGTATGGGCCATGTACAAGTTTTGTATAGCGTCACCTTATTTCTAAGAGACATTTTACTGTACATGTTTAACATCGGCTTGATAAATTTGTTACTATAAATACTTATATTTTCAAATCCAGTATTGGCAAGTTTATTTTATTGATTAAAATTTATAGGTTTTGTTATTTTTACACTATGTCAACTGAATTAAAGTGTGCATTTTGTACTTTACAAAAAGATGACATAGTACATTTATTTTCTGAAGAGACTGTGAATAAATGTTGAGCTATTTTAAGTTTTAATCAATTTGTATAATATACATCATATTTAATAGCACATCTATTCATCATCTTTAATACTGCACTTCATGAAGGATGTGCCCAAGACATTTGGTAAAATATTTTAAAACAAAATGCAAATAGTAGTTTATTTCCAACTAAGAAAATCGATAAAATATTTGATCAATATTTTCACTCTTCAATTAAAAATAATGAAAGGTTTCTACAACATGACACATCACAAATCGATTATGTTATGTTTGGGCCTGATCAAATAAGACCATATAAATAAAATTATTATCCGTTAAATTTTGTTACTTAATAAATCTAAAATAAATTCAACTCTGTAAATCTATTTTTTTTAATGAGTAAGATACTAAGGTATATAATCCAATACTAACTTAACAACGAATAGTAGTCGTTCCTGAGGTAACTGTCAATAGTCTGCCGGGATGTTAAAACCAGAAAAAATGTCTGCCGTGTTGATTATAGGCGTACAATATTATAACTAAATTTCAGCTTTTATAAGCAATTGTGAGTTTTTATTACTTTGACATTTTCAAAATTGTCTGTTGTGATCTTGGAACCGGCCTAGCTGTCTGTCATTGTATTTTTATAACTAAATACAGATCTCTCTCTGTGACTCTCTCTGACTAAATACAGATTCTATACTTGTTAGTTGATTTACAAAGTATTATTATAAATTTAAATAGTTGTGTTTCTTGTCTGTTTGTTTTTTGGCAGAAATAAACATTGTTTATATTGTATTGATGATTCAGAAGTGTTCTCAGAAACCTACTTGAAGAAATATTGTTTGATTTTTCTATAATCACCATACTTTGAACGGCTATCATTAAACGATATCTCTATAATTAACAAATTCATATAAATTTAAAAGCTTATTAGTAAACAAATACATTTTTTAATTAAAATACAAATTCTTTGAATTTTAAATGACTTTTTTGTCCGGCCAGAGAAACTAATCACATAAATCCAGGTCGTAAATCTTCACAAATATATGTAGGTGATAATAAATTGTTGCTGTGAAAATATAAAGGATTTCCTTTTACAAATCGCAATTTACATTATGAATATAGAATAGGATCAAAGGGTCGCCGGAAGGCCGGTGCTACTGAATTTTACCTTCACGCTTATTTGCCATTCAATTTACACAAGGCTGATAAAAGAGAGATCACTGCGCATAATATGGAAAACAATGTATATTTAGCAGAATAAAATAGGTAAAAATTTGGTAAAAACAATAAACCTTCACTAAGATACCAAAGTGCTTAGAGTTGTCTCGTTAACTCGTTCACTATTTAATTACATTTATCTATTTAACTTATTTAATAATAGTGTGTAAACTTGAAATACATGAATATTTTACTGCGTGCACTCATTAAAAAGGCTCGACTCGTTCTGCCCAGTCCCAATTCTATACATTCGAACCAAGATGCAACTAAACTAAACAGAAAGAAATATAAGAGTCGACACACGGGACGTAATTACGTTAGTATAAACAAACTGTACAACACTGTTCACATTTTAGGCGCATAGAAATACTACACATACTGGTCACTGTTATCAAAACACATTACTAAGGCCCGACTTAAGGTAAGGTTCGCCGTTGTTCCTTGACTCGGGACGTGTGCGTTGCTTCGATTCCCAACACTATAAAATTGTGGAAATCTGTTTGTTTATTTGATATTGCTTGACGTCACTACGGAGCAACCAATTGAGCTGGTTTTTGGGACAAAAATGGTTAAAGAGACAGAGAAAGACAAAGGCTAATTGTTAGTCCTGGATAATACAAAATTTCTCACAGGAATGAAAGGAAGGAAAGGAAGGAAAGTAACTGAATTCCATTTGGCGAATTATAACTACAGCTATAGCTTGCTACAACTTATTTTCATAATATTATTTATTGTCGTACATATACCACGCCACGAATAGCTACCAATGAGTGACAAATGTCTGAGTATAGTTAGAAAACAATGATAGTGTATGTATAAAAAGAGGTAAGAAATATATAATTCGCCCACATTGAATTTAGTCACAGTCATTTCTGCGAGAACACAATTTTTCGAGATAAACCTATGTCCATTTTTGTCATATTAACTATTTCTGTGCCAAATTAGCTCAATTGGGTACTCTGTCGCAACGTAAAAGAACACGAAAAATCACTTTTGCATTTGCAATATTAGTATGGGTTAGGATGGTAAGCTTAAAGTAGGCATGGATTGCAGTAAACAAAATATGTTTATGATATTTCTTATTCATAACACAAATTCAAATCTTATATTCAAAAGGCTGCTTTGTGATAATTTATTAGCTCCTAAATCGTTTATCGTAATAGGATTGTTTGGAAAATTTATGGCTGGGCTAAGCAGTAGGCAATTTTATGAAGGGTAATAAAGGTGTGAGATGTTTTTAGATATTAATGTATAAAAAGTATAATTTATTATACTTATATCTATATCTTTTTATGAAGCAGCGAGTAAATAATTGTATAAAATTAATAAACGCTAACATAGGTCTGCAGATATTATTCGAGTAATGGACCCTGGTACTGTAAAGGTTTGCCCTTTCACATAAGTTATGTGGAATTAGAGTGATAGCTTACATTTTTCAGAGTAAATACTTCTCTGCAACGTCCTTTGTTTTTGTAGAGGGCGCCCACAAAAAAAACGATACGTACATACATACATAAACATATATAGAATTATGTCCAGAAACTTGCCTTGTTAGTCGAGCTATCGCGACGCCTCGAGCAAAACGTTACCAAAAATATCAAAATTTTCAAGTGAAAATGTATGAATGTAACGTATGTACCTGTTGACCCGAGGTATAACATCCCCTCCTAAAACCAGCAAAAAATAGGAGCCTAGAGTAAAAGAATATACCTTTATATACATAGAAAACGGTTACCTTTTGGATAGTAGGCTATAGGGTCAAATCTATCGGTAATGACCTAAATAATATCGTCCTTTAATTTTTAATTCGCCTTTTCTTGTATTCTTCTATATCTGACTCTGTGGTGATCTGTGATGATGCTTGGATATTGCTAACTCAAAGTAGCTAAACTAATCTAGATGAAATTTTACTCAGAACTAGACCATGCTCTACTAAAACACGTAGAATATATTTTATTCAGATCGTGAATTCCTATAGTAATAAGTCCAACAGGAACAGCACAGCTCAGTCAGTATCGATCGATATCGATACAAAAGATACGTGAGTAACTGCAGTACCTATTTGTCCAAGGTATACGTCTGAAAGTGTCAGAACAGCATTACCAAAAGCAGCTGGTAAGGATGTGATATTAAAATACGACAGTAAACTATTATCCATGTCCATTTTCATATATATGATCATTATACTGGTATATGTACTTGTGTGATCATAATTGTATACAAGGAGGTATAAGAATAGTACATTTAATTTTTGTAATATTAAAAAATTCTGTGTTATATTTGGATTTCTTACATCGGCAGCAAAAATGGTAACAACTCCATGAATCACTTAAAAGGAATAGAATGAACCTTAATAAACTCGTGTGTAAATTGGATAAAATTCATTGTTTACAAATTAAAGTGTTACAGACTGCAATGTTGGTGGGAAGAAGGAAAATGGAACAGGTTCGAGAAGTTGTATAGTTAAGATATTTATTCACAAGACATGGAAAGTGTAGGAGTGACATTCAAGAAGTTCTTTTAGTCAAATTTCGTCTTCAGAGCCAAAAAAACAACGTACATTAATACCTTCACTTAAGGAATTTTAAATTTTGTTTTGGGACACTAAAACAAAAAGCAAAAGTACTTAATAAAATGAATATTTTTTTCTTGGCCGGGCGTGGGGTCGCGAGTCATTAAGATAAAACAAAATGTTCATCTATCGCTTAATAATTTACGGCCAATTTACGTCCTCTGCTACAGATAATGTTCTTTACTTAATTACTGATGCTTACTAGTAACAGTATCAAATATCTTTTTCAATATGTTTCGGAAAGTCATGTAACAGCCTATTATCAAAATTGGCTGAACCTTGCATTTGATAAATATAAAGCACATAAGTAATACCTCTTAATTTTTTGTAATCATCAATAGAATAAGGTTTAAATCAAGAAACAAACAAAATATATAGAAAGAAAAAGAAAAATGTGTGACACCTAAAAATCATGGCAACAAAAGTGTTTCTTGTCCGAGGTTTCTCTGTCAACTTATACCATCGTTCATTGGCAAGTTCTACAGTAAGAGTTATTGCGTCACGTAAGAGAAGGGAGGGGTGACGGAAGAACGACATCCCCGATCCAACAGACATTAAGCGCGGAACGAAAGCCTCTCTGATGACCGGTCCTGTACTGTACCTGCTTGTGACACTATTAGAATGCCTTTCCATAGCTTTCTATATTATAATATAATAAACAAAAATAATAATAAAATAAATTTTATAACTTAATATTTTAAAGAAAATTGTCTTGAAATTAAATATCTTAATATTCACGAGTTATTCAGATATCAAAAATATTTATTTTCATACTACTTTCAATAATACTTTTAAAGATGTCTAATTTCTAATAGTCTAATTTTTACGAGACATCCTTAAAAAGTAGACTTGTGAGATTTCCATCATTTATTTCCTCCTAGTTTTCTTTATTTTGTGTTGTTGCCTAATTGTATGAGATTTAGAAAGCGATATGTTTATACATTTCTGTAATATATATCTTAAAATGCATAACGTTTAAAAACATATAAAAAAGTCCGTCGTTGGACTTACTGGGACTTACTTAATTGTTGGGAGAAAAATGTATGCAAGAAGGTCTTTCCTCTCGAGACCTGTGAAAGAACTTGCATAGATTTTTCTATCGAATTCAATTGTCTGGCGCACTCGAGACCGTTCCCAATGCCTGGTCCTAGCACCGAAAAACGGCAGGGGTTACAAACTAAGTTTAGTTTTTTACTTTTATTATTACTATAACGTATTTTTAATGTACAGGATCGTAGTTATTTCTATAAATGTGACTAAGATTTTTGAGTTTGTTTTGAGATTATTTAACGTCAAATAGTGACAATAAGAAAAATAACAATAAATTATGTGAGAAAAGGCGACGATACGGCACAGTCTATCAGATTTCCTTATGTGTACGATGCATATAGATCTATTTTGTCAGCGATAAATACGACCCTCATAAATAGACTATTATATCCGGAACCCCCATAACCCCGCAAGGTCGTCCTTTTACGTAGGTATTATAGGTTTAGCAACGAATATCTGATATTATGTCCTGCGATCCAGAGTAACAAGGACTAGTTGGGAATTAATTGGTTTTCATTAAAATAAGTTTTGAATTCAAAACATAAATCTATCAAGCTGGCACAAAAAGGACGATATTATGTTATTGTTTGTTGGTCCAGGGATAGCTGGAGGGACCGAAAAGGATAGCGTTATCTGTCCAGTGTACCTGTGTCCAGAACTTATCAGAAATTAAAAAATACTAAATATTTAATTATAAGACGGGACGGGACTCATTTTAAGGTAACTACTATAGTGCGAGCAATCAGTAGGTAGGTTTAGTTCTTAATGTTTCTGCAGTCAGTTTTTTTTATTATTTATTTATTATTATTTTTTATTTACAGCTCTTTAGCGTTAATTTTTCCAATTTTTGCTTGAAATCACCTTTTAGAATTCTTTATATTGATACCCTGTACCATAGGTTTTGGAAAGAAAAGATTTTTCATGCCGCGCAATTTTTCACCAGAATTCCGTCATTTTGATTTCCAATAATTTTAATATAGCCTATGACCTAGTGATTAAGACGAATCTAACCACGTATAATTTATCAAAATCTGTTCAGCCGTTTAATAGTTACGAGGGAAAATAGAGTCGTACATACATCGAACACATAACCCTTTTGGGCTTTGGCGCAGTCGGGTAAAAAAGTCTTCAACAAAATAAAAAGTGAAGTATTTTTTTTTAAGGATTACGTACTTTGATCGTATCAAATGCAAATAAATCTTATTGACAAACGTGATTCGACGACAAACCGTTCTTGTATAAAACATGTATAGAAAATATATTTGCTTTTAATTTGACACAAAATATATAAATTCATATTGGCAATTTCGTTTACAAATTCCATCTGTTGTTTTGTCGCACACAAATATATCGGGACTGGCCGAGTGATTTATCTGATTTTTATAAATACGTACTAAAACCCAGGTTGTATTTTTAGATTTTTGAATATCGCTACATTGACTACACGGATGGACTACAAGGGCAAAAAACTGAGTAGGCAAGTTTGCATTCTTCACTGATTTTGGTCACAATGGCATTTGCGCTTTTTAGGCAACATTAAAAAAAGAGGTTAACAGTTCAACCCTTATGTATGTTATATTGTTAGAATTGCACAATAATCAAGCCTATATAGGTTTCTAAACAGATGTGCCAAATTTAATTTGTGTATGTATATTTTTTGTATGGATGTATGATGTAAGTTTGTCCACGTATAATTTTCAATATTTTCATCATTTAATTATGTAGGTTTTATTATCAAATTTGGTCCCGTTTTAACTTAGGGAATAATGTAAATTTTATCAAAAAACCACAGTTAAGTGTACCAATCACTAGAAAACACATCATCGATTTTACGGCGCTATTCTAAGCGGAACTTGGTGTATGTAATCCGACATCTGCACTGATCATAAACAACTAATCTAATACAGAATGTGGCAAATAAACAGACGGCCCGCCTGAGTTGAGAGGTCACGTTCACGTTCATGACCTAAAACTCTACTCGCTCCCTTCTTAAAGAACCTCATACCTACTTATTAATTAATAAGATTGATCCTGAGAAAAAATCACTTACCTCAATGTTCCATGTGAGCGCGTAAGGGTTTTTTTTATTTGTCAGTAGAAGTGTAAAAATAATCTTTTGCGAAACTATTAGTGTTATAGAAAATTATGATAAGGCTTCTAGTCAGCCGTTATATCAAAATCTAAAGATCATCTAAGAGGGAATAAAATATGGCAGTTGCGGTCTTAAAATCTACACTTATTGTGCTGTATTAAAAAAAATCCATGTAGACGACAATGGAGATAAAAGATACATTGCAATTGCTTGAAGAAACATATGGTTCCAATTTTATCGTCTTAATCAGCCTTTTCACTATAGATACTCCATAGAACACATAAATCGGTCGCATGTATGCCCTAAGTATATCATGTGCACCCTTAAAGACCAATAGTAACACTTACTTCTATCATTTATATGGTTTAGGATGGTAAACGGTTAAAGTAATCATATGAACTATTGAAGATCTCAATAACTACTTGCTGCTGAATATACGCTCATTCAAAGTATATTCACCTGTCATTAGTAGATAATAGTATGCGCGTGAAACTTTATACAGCAATAATAGTATGCGCGTGAAAATTTATACAGCAAAAATCATAAGATTGGAGTTTTGATAGTTTACCTAGCTGGATAAGATTGCGACTATTTAGTACTGTTTTAACCTATAATATTTTTTTAATACCACTAAGGTGGCAAATTATTTTGCGGTTCCGCCTGATGGTAAGCGGTTACCGCAGACTATGGTCGTTTGCAACACCTAGGGCATGACTCGCGCGTTGCTGACCCTTCAAAAATCTAATAACTTCTTTCTTGAAGAACCCCATACTGTAGCCCTTAGAGAAAACCTTGGCACGGAGCTCATTCCACAACCCAAGCGTTCGAGGGAGGAAGTTTCTCTGAAACCGCACTGTACGCGACCATTTCGATTCTAAAGTGTGAGAATGAATTCCCTGCCTATGGCGAGCGGTGCGATGGTATAAAGTAGCCGTGGGCATCATTTCAAACAATTCCTCAGAACACATCCCATTGTACAAGCGGTAGAACACACACAGGGAGGCAAAGTCTCTCCTCAGACTTAAGGGTTCGATACGGCAAGTGAGTTTGGGATCGTAGATAATTCTCACAGCCCGTCGTTGAACTGAGTCAAAAGGTCCAAGCTGGTATCCGGGTGCACCTGCCCAGAGATGGCAGCAGTATTCCATATGGGGCCCAACTTGCGACTTGTAAAGCAGCAACCTCTGCCCCGACGTGAAGCACTGCCTCGCTCTGTTGAGTACACCTAGTTTTTTGGACGCCAGCTTCACCTTATCTTGTAAATGATCTCGGAACTGAACATCGCTGGAGATGTCAACACCAAGGATCCCAATGCTCTTAGAGATGGAGAGGGGACTGTTCTGGAATTGTGGGACTACAGTGAATGGGGTTTTCTTAGCGGTGAACGCGCAGACTTGTGCTTTGTAGGGTTGAATCGGAACAAATTTACCCGTCCCCAGTCTGAGACCTTGGACAGTGTGGTCTCGATTTGAGACACAAGTTCTTCGCGGTTTTCCTCCACAACGGAACGAGGGATGTTTGCGCGACCCTTGTAATAGGCGTCTCCAATACTGTCATCTGCATAGCAATGTATGTTGTTGATGTCCAACATGTAATTGATATGCAGTAGAAACAACGTACTAGGCAGCACGGAGCCTTGTGGGACACCAGCATTAATGTCCAAGCTATCAGAGCAACTGCCGTCAACTATGGTTCGTATGTGTCTGCCGGACAAAAAGCTAGACATTTGCACAAACTCTCGGGCATCAACAACATACATAGCAATGTATGTTGTTGATGTCCAACATGTCATTGATATGCAGTAGAAACAGCGTAGGAGACAGCACAGAGCCTTGCGGGACACCAGCATTAATGTCCATGCTATCAGAGCAACTACCGTCAACTACGGTTCGTATGCGTCTGCCGGACAAAAAGCTAGCCACCCATTTGCACAAACCCTCGGGCACTCCGTAAGATGGCAACTTCGATAGAAGACCCTGGTGCTAGACCCGATCGAACGCCTTCGCTATGTCCAGGCTACATGCCAATGCCTCCCCCTGACTCTCAATGGCTAGTGCCCATCGGTGAGTTAGATACACTAGAAGGTCGCCAGTCGAGCGACCGTGGCGAAAGCCATATTGACGATCACTGACCAGGTCGTGTTCTTCTAGGTATCTTAGAAGCTGTGTGTTGATCACACGCTCCATCATCTTGGAGAGGAGAGAGGTGATAGCGATTCGCCTGTTATTCGATGGATCTGATCTATCGCCCTTTTTGGGCACCGGGTGCACATTTCATCTTTACGTAATATGAAAATTGCGTATTCCTAGGTTATTTATGATATTTATAACGCGGGTAAATTAGCGGGAAACAGAACTCTAAAACAAAAAAAAACCGCTAGTTTTTTAGAAAAAAATCGACACATCGCATTTAAACCTTCTGACCGCTTTTAGTAAAAGTGCTTTTTCTACAACTCGCGAAATAAATTTAAGCAACGTTTCAAAACGTTTTAAAAATAACTTTTGGTGATCCTATACATAAAGTAAGCAGTACCGGGGCAGCACTGTAGCGAGTTCCTTTATAAAGATTTATAACGGTCAGTTAAGTTCTTTATAACATTAGATTTAATTATGCACTGCGCTGATAATGAGCAATATAGTTTCCTCATGCAATCCCAAACTACAAAATATTTTAGAACTAAAATTGCGCAACTATTTCATAATTAAAAATCTAAACAAAATAAATAATGCAGAATCTAAATACATTATGTATCAAGCGATGTCGCTAGTTCTAAATGAATAAATAACAAATAAGTTTGTACAAAGTTGTTGACTAACTACAGTTTGTAAACTGAGTACGTAAACGTCTTGTTTAAACGACAGTTTAACTCATGAACTTCAGTTTACTTGCTGTTTCGAGACAATCTTATTACACCAAACTACATTTTGTGCTTGTGTTTGGAATGTTTGTAAAGTAACGCTTAAGTTGTGGTATGAGCTCCCTGCTAAGGGTTTTCTACAAGGACTACAATATAGGGTTTTCAAAAGTAAGGAGTTATTAGATTTTTTAAGGAACAACTTGTTTAAGCTTGATTTCCATCTTAATGGTATAAAAATAAAGTATTCGTGTCGCCATGAAGTACCTAGAGAACCAAGCTTTGCTCGTTTTTTCACAACGCCATCTATTGTCAAGTAGCTTTAGTGTTGCTGTGTAGGTAAAAATAATAGTATTTCTTCACGCCAATACATGTCAGAAAGAGTCATATTTTCAGTTTATCATTGCCTAAAAACATGAATAAAACGACGTTTTCTAAAAATGAAACCTAGCTAAATTTTTTATCGCCCCGAAACCCCTCTGCATTCAAAATTTCATGAAAATCGTTGGAGCCGTTTCCGAGATTAAGATTATAATAGGTAACAGGATATTAAAGTTATTAGATATAAAATTAGATTGAAAATAACAAAAAAACAAAGTTTTCCAATTTCTTATATTAGTATAGAGTATGAATAAAATAAAGAGTTTCCAAACCGTATTGTTGTTTTAATATCCCCTTGAGGTCAATATCTTTTAGCTAATCACTTGTTACAAGTTATTGGTGTCGCATACTGATTACCGACTATGTAATTATACATTTTTTATCATACTTTTCCCCAAATTACTTTTTTAAACAAAACCTCTCTTTTTTGTCAAGTTTCGTAACAATGTTGTTAAAATACGGAATTTAATTAACCTTACATTCTATGTCCAACACGCTTAGAATTTAAATGTTTTACATACAATTTTCATCCCCCCGACCGACCTCGGCACTGTCTTAAAAGTATTGTTAGGCGTACTAACGGCCCCAGATGACGATCTCGCTATCCGAAAAGCGAGATTAGTCTCAACGACCTCTCCTAATAGGGCCTCCCCCCTAACACGACGCCGACGTTCCCGGATTCGTCGGCGACCGCAAGGATACACGAGGTATCAAAGAGTGCCGGGGTGCTACTCGCCCCCACTCAATCGCAATCGCACCTGCGTAACCGGGAACTCCCTCACGCTCACGCTCACGCTGGTCGAAGGGACAACCCCGAAAGCGACAACCCAAGCCGAGGCTGCCCCGCGGGGAGCCCTTGAGCGTTAGGCGCTATATGGGCTGAGACTCCTTCAGAGTCTCGCCCCAAAAGTCGGTGAAGCAGTAATGGCTGCAAACAGAAAAAAAAACATACAATTATAAACCTTACAATTTATGTTCAACAAGCTTAGAATTTAAATGTTTTTCATACAATTATAAACCTTACATACTATGTTCAACACGCTTACAATTGCTAAAATTAATAGATGGGGCACTACACTATCTATTAGTGTTAGCAATCGTCAACTTGTGTATTTTCTATCTTCACACAAGTCGCAGCTGATAGACAATTGGCCAATGATATTTCCAGGAAATCATCGGTTCACGAAAAAGCTAACTACTAGAGCACAGTTTTAACAAAATACTTGTACCCATCCCATTTTTTTAATTGATCGCACGTAGATATTGATAGCCATTAACAGAACCCGCAACCAGCTGGGTGTAATTTTCTGAAACGTGTCACCCGGTTATTGCGTGTTGATTGTTTCTGTGATCTGCACGTGACGCAAATATAAATCAAAGAGAAGAGGATTTTTACAATTACATAATGATATGTTTTGAATGAATGAAGGAACAGATTAACTGGCTTATATACACAGTGACCAGGCATGATGTAAAATACCTAATCAAGAGGTTTTATAGGTAATTCTTAGTGTTTCGTAGCTACTCTACATTGTTTGGGTTCGAAAAAAAGCACATTATGATCAGTTATGTCTCGAAACTATTTAATTCCAGCAAGTATTGTTATTTCTGAAAGTTATTGTTGTAAAATACTTTAAGTTTTTTTAGATTTTTTGATGACTTGACTGACACGAACCTAACCAAAAATGGGAACTTCAGAGCTGAACCTTAAATCTTTGTGAAGTTATTTTTCGTCAGCAGTAGTCTTTAAGGTGTGTCAAAGGTCGTATCCTTACAACTTGGCGACAACAGAAAGTAATGACTTGCCCTTAATGTGCCTCTCTAGAGACTTACAAATGTTGTTGCGCATTTTTGTTTGTATGTAAAAGTCGATACTGGTTGATGGTTAAACTCATTCTTGGTTTTTGAAGAATACGTAAACAAAGTAAAATATTGAAACCGGACAAAGTGCAGCTTGTATTTTTTAGGATTGGTATTTTGAAACCTTTGATATTTTATTATTATTTACTACTAATCGTCACTTGGTTAAATTATACATGCGTGTTTTAAAATCCTTTATATTAAAGAATTTTTGTTTTTTTATTGCTTTGTTACGCGAATTCAAAGTGCACGATCCGATAACAAAAAAATGTTGAAATTGGCTAAAACTTTGACGCAGCAAAAGTGTGTCATTGGTAAAAGGACAGCTAACAAACACCTGATCCACATGTGTAAATGTGCGCGAATCACACACTAAAACCCGTGAATCTACACATAAATACATAAATACATACCTAAAATACTTTTTTTTAGATTTGCTTCATTTAAATTTGCTGAAACACTTTAAAAGAACCTTAGCAATTTCACTAAGGTTTTTTTAGGTTTTTAGAATTCGTTGGTAATCCATATTTACTCTGGTAGTAAAATCTCAAAAACACGAGTAAAAAAGGCTTTCTCTCCGATACACAATAATGTTACTTAATTTTCATTCTATTCTAGTAATAAAATAGGTTTATAAATAATTATTGCCATTTACAAGAAATTTAACCAAAAAAAATCTCAATTTTAACGATAAGATAAATAAAAGCCTTTAAAAGACAAGGCAAGAATTTTTTGGACTGTCACCTTCAGTGTTGTTTTTTTCCGTTCCGCCTCCCAGTCACAGCGCAGTTTATTTGTTTTCAACGACTGTAGGTCAACAGTGAATGCTGTCGACTGTCGCTAACGACGTAACGAATCTACCAGTAACGAACGACAGGAAGCGGAGGGCAGCAATGATTGTGTCTTTTAAAATGCACTTGATATTGTAAAGTTCTTCACATATACTTTGTAGAGACAGCAGTAGGTATACGGATGTGCTTCTATATAGTAAAATGTGTATAGTACATTTGATATTGTTCATTTAGGCATTACACATAACTATCATGAAAAAAACAATTGAAAAATATCTGAATAGCAAAAACTCAATGTAACTTTAGTAACATTTGCTCGTTTCGCTAGTCAATTTAGAGATGCGCAATAGAAACCTTAATAAAGTGATTTTCTATACAAAGTGTTTACTCTGTAAACTCAAAAAGTAATAGATTGTTTACAATATTGAGATAAATCGTGTCAGTAAACTCATAATTTTTATAGCATTGAAAACGACAGTTAATATTAATATTCAAAATGTATACAAAAATCTAATCTTGTTTTCTTAATTATTGCTCGTCTTGTTCAAAAAAAATTATACAATGAAACCCTCAGGGGTGTAGAGGATTTAGGACGAGCATCTCCACCTCGACATGAAGTTCCGTAGCTGAGATATTACAGCTATTAACGAAAATCTGAAGAAAAGAACCAGACAGCTTTGTGTGTCAGGCTTTGTAGTTAAATACAGTGAAATACACGAAATAACTCATAAATGTTGTGGGCCGAGTTACTGAAGTAATATAATTTTTTTATATTAATTTAATATAAGTATATATTCTTGTGACTTACTTTAGTAAAGTTATAATAGATTAGTGTTCGTCTTGTTGTAGAATTTCCGCTTCCCCGCCTTTCTTATGTTTTTTTTTTCTGGCAATTTACCAGCCAGTATGTTTTTCATCATTTAAAATGAAATATTTAGCTCAAATCTATGATAATTAAATAATAACTAAGGAAAATTATATTATAAGTCATATTTAATAATTTGACAACAGGGAAGATTGTTTTCTAGGGAAAATCATTACCCAGGACGAAGAGTACTGTCTTGATCATGCCTCTGGTTTACTTCAAACGTTCAATTACTGACCAGTATGACGTTGACCACCTTCGCACATAGTTTTCAATAAACATATGTTGCTGGGCAACGAGTCACTTAGAAACTGTAGTTGACCAGTTACCCAGTATACTCTACAGATGCAAACCTAAACAAATTCGTATCAAAAAGCGGGTCTAATTTCCGGACGTAGCTATCAAAAAGGCACTTATTTTATCGTTAAATATATTTGTCTCTTTCTCTCCACATAAAACAATAACAAAATGTTGACGTCGAAGATTGTATTAGAACAAAATAAATATATCATTCTATACTGTTCTAGACTAGTGTTACTGACTTGCAGTAATTACCCATTTTGATCGAATTGACGCATCGATAAAAGTGACAAAAACGAAGGCTTGGAATATCAGGTAGGAATGTAATTACTAAATAATATTATTACTCTACAAATAAGTACTTTACTGTACTCTAAATAAAAAAGGATTTTCAAAGGGTTAGTTCAGAATTTTCATGAAGATGTAGTTAATATACAATAATAGTGACGCGACATCCATTCCTAAAAAAGGTATAATCGAAATCAAAATTGATATTTAATTCGCTGGTAATCATCGTCAATAACGTTTTCGATGCTTCGAATACTAATATAATTAATTCTAATTAGTATTTTCTTTTCTTAATTAATAATCCACAACAGATAAAGTTAGTTTATTTTCCTATTACTTTATACAAATGCAACGTTCATATAATTTATATGTACCTTAGTGAAAATAAATCGAAAATTGGCGAAAACGAGAGTTGACTTTGTGAAGTTTTCTGTCGTGAAAATTTTATCGCATTATGTTTTTTCTAACATCAGATATTGTAATTATGATGTTAGTATCTTTGTGTTTTTATTGTTAAATTGGGCTTGATATTATAAGAGTTATACTCACTGAAAATTCAATTCTACCATGGGCAATTTAATCTACCGTTATGGCCCTTTCTAACATACATAAATAGAGAATATTATACGTTACTGACTGCAATACATCGTGCTCTACGCTCCTTATTTATTCCCGTGGAACTATCGATGGGGTAAAAAATAAGTCTCATGTAATTTTTAGTTCCTATCTTTAGCTTATAACTTTGGGTTAAAAATCAACAAGAAGACAGGTTACTTTAATGTTTTGAACGATCTGACAGTCTATAGACAAATTACAGTTGTACAGAACCTTAGAGTAACGAATCGTCAATCCGAGTTGCGTTCGATTCTATGGTGCACACAAGTATAGTGCATTGTTTCGTAGGTATTAGCTTTTTTTAATTTAACCTGATCTGTTGAATCATTGAAAACTATACCTTCTTTTAAATTTATTGTATAATAAAGATAAAATTGTAAATGCAAATATTTTTTGCATTGCATTATATAATTTTTTAACCCATGGCAAAACTATTTTCATTATCAACATACCACACATTCATATTTTAACACACATTATTAAAATAAGTGTATCACGAAATTCAATGTTTTAAACTTTAAAACAGCTTAAGTGACTGTTACAGTTACTGATCAGTGACCGTCAATATGGCTTTCGCCACGGTCGCTCAACTGGTGACCTTCTAGTGTATCTCACACACCGATGGGCACTAGCCATTGAGAGTCAGGGGGAGGCATTGGCATGTAGCCTAGACATAGCGAAGGCATTCGATCGGGTCTGGCACCGAGGTCTTCTATCGAAGTTGCTTACGGAGTGCCCGAGGGTTTGTGCAAATGGGTGGCTAGCTTTTTGTCCGACAGACGCATACGAGCCGTAGTTGACGGTAGTTGCTCTGATAGCTTGGACATTAATGCTGGTGTCCCGCAAGGCTCTGTGCTGTCTCCTACGCTGTTTCTATTGCACATCAATGATATGTTGGACATCAACAATATACATTGCTATGCAGATGACAGTACTGGAGACGCTTATTACACTGGCCGTGCAAGCATCCCACGTTCCGTTGTGGAGGAAAAGCGTGAAGAACTTGTGTCTCAAATCGAGATCGGTCTGTCCAAGGTCTCTGACTGGGGGCGGGAAAACTTGGTCCGATTCAACCCTTCAAAGACACATGTCTGCGCGTTTACCGCTAAGAAAACCCCATTCACTGTAGTCCCACAATTCCAGAACAGCCCCCTCTCCATCTCCAAGAGCATTGGGATCCTTGGCGTTGACATCTCCAGCGATATTCAGTTCCGAGATCATTTGCTAGACAAGGTAAAGCTGGCGTCTAAAAAACTTGGTGTACTCAACAGAGCAAAGCAGTACTTCACGTCGGGGCAAAGGTTGCTACTTTACAAGTCGCAAGTCTGGCCCCATATGGAGTACTGCTGCCATCTCTGGGCGGGTGCACCCGGATACCAGCTTGGCCCTTTTGACTCGGTTCAACGACGGGCTGTGAGAATTGTCGACGATCCAAACTCACTTGCGGTATCGAGCCCTTAAGTCTGAGGAGAGAATTTGCCTCCCTGTGTGTGTTCTACCGCTTGTACAATGAATTGTGTTCTGAGGAATTGTTCGAAATGATGCCCACGGCTACTGTCTACCATCGCACCGCTCGCCATCGACAGGGAATTCATTCTCACACTTTGGAACCGAAATGGTCGCGTACAGTGCGGTTTCAGAGAAACTTCCTCCTGCGAACGCTTGGGTTGTGGAATGAGCTCCCTGCCAAGGTATTTCTAAGGACTACAGTATGGGGTTCTTCAAAAAAGAAGTTATTAGATTTCTGAAGGGTCGGCAACGGGCGAGTGATGCCCCTGGTGTTGCAAGCGTCCATAGGCTACGGTGACCGCTTACTATAGGCTTGTTTGCCACCTTAGTGGTATAAAAAAATAAAAAATATTGCGTATCTATGCCTATTTCGGTCTAAAAGATCCTAATGTCCCCTTTAATGGTCGGACAGACAGACAGACAGACATAGGATTAGTAATAGGGCTCCGTTGACACCTTTGGGGTACGAAACCCTGAAAATGTAATTTTCGGCTGAACAAACTAAGAACAAAAGAAATCCAAGCGTATTTACGTGAAATAAACATAGCAAATTATAGCACCCGCCTCACTACAGATGCTATTTACTTACCTTATATCGGCTGCAGAATGTAATTTTGCCGTTAATAAACCCACTTTGTTACCGTACGAGCTGTAGGAATAATTTTCTTTCTACGATGCTAAATTCTGAACTTTATATAATATATTATTTACTGTATATATGTATAAGTTTTATTTTGTCGTTCGTATTTTGCTCTAATACTATGCAGTTTAGAAATTATACGAGAACGCAAAATTGTTTAGCAAAATTTTTGAATTGAAAGCCATTTTTATTAATTTATTCATTCGTTTCTGGAATATGATTTTATGTTTATGAGAAGTACATTTACTTTAGTTAGAAATACTTGAGTAGGATAGAAAGCATCAGTACTCATGAAGAAAAAAAATCATTCAAAGTAACATGTCACTTTAAAATCAAATTTAATTTTTTTACAGGAAATCTCCTAAAAAATAAACTGAAACCAATGATAAAAGAAACAGAACTTCTAAGATGAAGAAATGCAATAAGTGGTGTAACAGTGTCAAGTTTCATTCAAAATATAAGACAATTTAACGTGAAGTTTAACATATTTTCAAATCCTATATATATCCTATATGTATAACTGATAGGTACAGTTATTCTAAGGATCTTCGGCGCTCCTACTTGATACAGTGGTGATTAATGTGTTATTTGTTATTTCAGATTCAGTTAGGTTTAAGATATCTATAATGTATTTTTTTTTCAATAAATATGAAGATTTGACGAAGCATATTAAACGCTGCCCATTCTAGCTGCATTTTCCAGCTAAGTTTGATTTTCTGTCCATAGTAAACATAATCTTGGACTACCTCGAGCAAGGTACCAGCGACGTATACTGGCATTGGCATGACGTGTTGGTTGAACACGACTTTTTTCCTATCCAAATTCATGCTAAGCCCTACTCGTCTATTTACCTATTTATCTAGGGGGTGCAAAATTTCGGCAAGTTCTTCCAGTGGGTTCACTTGCTTTTGATGAACCGGGATAAAATGATTCTATGTAATCACTGTCCAACCACTCTGGTATTTATATTTTTATCATCATGTCAATCGTTATCATTTTAATATAAGTAAATGTTCCTTATATTTAGTATAATTAATAATGATTGATTTTTATCAATTAAAAATGGTGACACACATACACGAACAAAAATCCTTACACAAAGCGTAAATATACCGTCTCGTTCCGTACGTAAAATGTCCAGTTTCGAAAAAATAATTAAGATCATTATTTCATATTTTAACATTCTCAACTTTATGTACCCTAAGATTTTTTTTAACATTTTATCCGCAAGTTTAGTACAAGCTTTAACAAAAGCGTTTACCGTTTAGAAGCTTGCATCATCACCGAGCCATTCACCGGACTGAAAGAAGCTTTTAGCCAGGATAAAAGTCCTCACAAAACAAAACGTTACCTGGTCATTGCGAAAGATGAATACGCTCTTTTGAGCTCTTTGAGGACGTTACTTCCCAATTTTTGTCTACTCATTAGTGAACCATTAAACATGAACTTATTTTCCGGAACAAATGTGACTAATAAGAGCTTTAATATTACATAGCACATAAGGGTTTTTTTAACCCGAAAATGTAATATTGACCGGGAACAAATGTGACTAATAAGAGCTTTAATATTGCATAGCACATAAGGGTTTTTTTAACCCGAAAACTGTAATATTGACACTAAGTGTGCTATGCGTCTTTTAGACTAGACTAGACTAACTAGACTTTTAAACATCACTTTCGTATCGTCAGTTTAATTATTAATTTCATATGCTTAACCACCGGGTCGGAATGATTTTACTTCCGAGAAGAACTGGCAAGAAACTCAGTAGTTAATCTTTTATTCTTTTCAGCTTCATAATTAAAGTAATACAATAGAGTCTGACACTAGGTAATAACTTATTATACAATGTTTCATCACAGAAAATCTCTCTCAATTAATTAAGTTCTAATTCTTTCAAGCACTGTTATCATTAATGTATTAACCTAGTAGAATTCCCTTTATATATGTATAAAATAAAAGTTATAGGCACATATCAAGTCACACTGTGTAAATTAATGTGAAACTTAACACCGTACTGAACAAGTCAGCCATAAATTGCAAAGGCGAGAGAGTAATTCCAAACATTTTCACTTCAGTATATTACACCATTACACGTTTCTAATATTACCATCGTCTCGCTTTAGGCGTTATATACATGTGTACGTAGAACACCATGTGTTTTCATTTTAATCGTCAGTTTATGGCTGTGTTTACATAAACCATTTTAAAGTCGCTTTCCTAATTTATTTCGACTGCGACTTTGTCTGGTTTGTGTAAAATGGTGTCCCTACCTAATTGGGCAAGTGTCTACTAAACTAGCGTTCAAAGCAAAAATAGCATGAAATAAGTAAATATTTTTTTTAGATAATATTCTACATACTTATTTATTATAATACACAGTAGTAGAGGGGGGAAAGTAATCGATTTTCGGATTTTGATAAGATACGAGAACAGTAAGTATAGGTAATAAATAGCACGTAAATATCGCACAGTATGTCTACTATCTGCCTCTCTCTAGCGTGAACCTTACCTCCATTCTGTTACGATTCTGTTACCGATCGTATACAACATGCACACATTTGCACGTATACACACGTAATTTCTTTCGTAGTATTAGTGGTTATGACAAACTCAACTCCTAACTCTCGTGGTCGTCGTTCGTGACAGGAAGCTTCTCGGAAACCACATTTCTCGCTCCCAAACCCTGTCCCAAGTCTTGTTTCTGTTTGGTAGGCCTCCTTAGCTAAGTTTTTGACGTAGATACTGGTATACACGCCAAAGATTGCTCTCTAACAATTGCGGTCTATCGAAAACATACCTAATCCTAGTTTATTACAATTGTGGGTAACAGAGCTGACGACATAAGAACTGTTGCTGAAGGACAACGGCTGTCGAAACAGCGTGCTATGCCCTCAACGCACTGAGGAGTTCTAAAAATGTTTCTGTAGCGATCACTAGTTCAAAAACAGACTTAAACCGAAGTTACTTTACGTAAATTGAATTCGTTGTAACAATGTTCGCGCTGTGCGGTTTTAGATGGGATTTCAAAATGGAGTAAGTGATTGGATTTTTAAAGTGTCGGCAATGTGGGAGTAATGCTTCTTTTGTTACAAGTGTCCATAGGCTACATTGACCGCTTAGCATCAGGCGGGCCGTAAGCTTTCGTGAACAAGCTTACGTAAGGATTAAAATATTGTAGGGAGACGGACTCATAGAGTTTGGAGTCTATTTCAGTTATGTGATTTTCTTTATATTTTAAACTACTTATATATCTATTTTAAATAAACATAGCGCTGTTTTAAAAACTCATATACCAATATTCAAATACCAACACTGGTTGGTATTCATGTCTAGCTATCACGGTTCATGAGATACAGCCTGGTGACAGACGGACGGATGGACGGACGGACGGACGGACAGTGAAGTCTTAGTAATAGGGTTACGCTAATTACCCTTTCGGTACAGAACCCTACAAAGTAAAAAAGTATATATACCTATGATTCTATAAAAACTTTTAAACAACACATTTCACAGCGATCCGTCAACACGTCTAATAGTTTAAGCGTTATTGTAAACGATCTTGAAACGTATACAACTTTTTGTTGTGATAAAAACAATACAAAACAATATGAAAAAAATTCAACGCTTAAAAATCTCACTCGTGCACTTTAACGTGTGGCTGACTGTTCCTTATTGTGTTATCATCAAAATTGCATAAGTATGCTTATTTTCAAAAAGTAAGCTGGAAGTGAATATGAAAAATATTTGTATTCTAAAAAAAAGATACCACTTGAGCTATGACCCGAAAGAATAAGAAAACCTTAAACATTCCACCTCCGCACTTTGCGTTATGACGCCTTAAATCATTGTAAGAAAAAAAACTGTTTCAATTAGGAGCACCATTTAATTTCTCCCAAGGCCTGTAGGGGGCGTCGAGAGCTCGTTAAAGTAATTTAGAGAACAACACACAGCTATACCTTTCGCGGAACGTTAATTACTTGGAAATTTTTGTATTTCAGAAAAATATACATTGCGTTTTATTTATTGAACTATAAATCGTTGTTAGCTGAGAAAATCCTTAGTATTTTATTTTAAATGTTTGATATATGTTTGTTATGAGAAATAAAATTTGCGCAAAGATTAATTAAATATCAATTTCATTCAAGATATTGATAGATATTTAACAAATTTTTTTTTTTTAAAAGAGACAAAGAATTATAATGACAATTTAGAATATAGTGCAACAAAGGAACAACAAACTTTTTTACTTAATCTGAGTGCTACATAGTGCCATATTAAATAGTGTGAACTTACAACACTAGCGACCAAACACAGAAGGTCAGAAAAAATGTTGCACTGTACAATACAATAGGTGTTTATAATTATTTATTTTTATATTAACAAAGCAAAGAGATTAAGTAAATTGGTTTTACTCAATTTCTAGTAACTTCTTAAAAAATATATTTTAATTTTCAAATCTATATCGGTTTGTTTAAAGACATATAACAGTAACTTATTTAATAACATATATAAAAAACAACGTAGGTACTTTCCCGTTTGATGGATTTGACGTAAACAAGAAAACTGATAAAGAAAGAACGACCTAAAAAACCATTGACACGGTTAATCATAAATTATGACTGCAGAACATTGGATTTAATCTTATCTATACTGATTATTTAACTTAATTGTTACTTAACATGTTATTAGCAATAGCGAAGATAGGTTACAAATTCAAGACGATCTACATCAATTCAGCATACTGGTTACTGTGACGCTAAAAACTATCATTTAACTTAATTAAACGAGCCCTTTAGTGGGTTGGCACGGAATTGTTTACTTAATACGTCAAGAGTGAATAGCTGTTGGTAGATGGGAGTCAGGCCTTTGGTTATAGGAACTGTTTTAGACAACACCACTATCCGGATTGCTGTTTTTTTACGTTTTGGTGCTATTTGCAATTTCCCTCATCGCTGCCAGTGTGGTGTCACAGTTGACCAGTTAGGACACCATGGACTCTCTTGTAGGAAAAGTAACAGTAGGTTTTGGCGACATGTCAGCATAAACGATATTATTCTTCGGGCTCTTGTAAGTGCCTATATCCCGGTTGTATTGGCATCTTCTGGCCTGGTGTGTAATGATCGGAATAGACCCGACGGCGTGACACTTGTTCCTTGGAAGGAGGGTCAACCATTGGTATGAGATACTACATGCGTTGATACCCTTGCGCTAACCCATCTTCCAGAGGTAACAAAAAAAAGCTGGAGCCGCAGCAACTGTTGCAGAATCTTTATCGCATCAATCATTCCCATATGTTTCCATCTGGTAAGAGGCCGCCCCACGCTGCATCTTCCGGTCCGTGGTCGCCACTAGAGAAAACATTTCTTCCCCATTGGTTATCAGTTTGCTGACTCATGTGGTCTGTCCATTGCCACTTCAGCTTATTTACTGTTTGAGCTATGTCGGTAACTTTGGTTTTTGTTGAGTTTCTTGATTTCGGATTTTATCGCGCAAAGAAGCACCAAGCATAGCTTTTGCCATAGCTCGAATCTTCAGAGCGGCTCAAATATGTAGGTTTTGGTGATGGCTACATTTTTGTGCCGTTTGGTGTTGAAACACTGTATCCATGTGACCCCAATGTGCACATCGAATATTCATAAATATTTCATAAAAAAACTGGTCACAATATTTAGCTCCAAGTCCGTTGAGCACTTTCACAACTGGCAGTGATTTAGGACAAGTATATTATTTAGTTAAGTACTTGTTTTTATTTTTAATTATTGTTATACTGTATTGTATTTTAAATAAAATGTGTAACTTCACGTGCTCATATTGTGGGATGTTCCTTGGTAAAAGAAACAAGAGTTTTTTTAATCCAGTTTTATAACAATCTTAAGGTAGCTATGGTATTCGAATATTTTTTCGCAATATTTCATTTAACCCTCTATTGCATGAATTATTAAATAAAAAAGAAAAAAAATATTTGTATGTTTTAATGTGTTTTATTAGTTTCTTATTTTGAAAAAAAACAGAAGCCGAAATTGGGTTCCCATGCAATAACGTCTGTGTATGAGACTGCCATTTTTGGTTTCCAATGCACAACGAATACCCAAACTTATACAAAGTGAAATTCTTCAAAACAGTTTATTTTCTTATTTAAGCAAAGAAAAACGTCACATTTCTCACATTTTATATGAAAAAGCAAAGAACAATCATTCTGGCATAATTGACGATTCTCTGGTAAATCGGTAAATGGTATTTTTTTTCTGAACGTGCTGAATTTAGAGGTAGGTCTTGGACTTTTGCTGGAGTTTTCCGTGCCCTTTTCCGAGGTGCGGGAGATTAATTACTACTTACTATTAGGAGTACTCGTTCTGGTTGACCGGGATTATTGATACTAGGAGGGAACTTCTGATCTCATTTGTCCGGATTATACTGTTTTAGTTGGTGCCGAGCTTTCATGGGTGTAATTTGCTCATCTACGGCACAATATTCTTCTTTGGGTATCAAAAGTAATCGCTCTCTTACTTTATCTATAAGAGGCCGAATTTGAAACCTGGTGTACCGGCTGGTTTGAAATCATCATTATTATTGAAATGAAGATGACGTTTTATCATTTCAAACCTATTAAATGTCAAAATTGAATTGACGTGATGCTGAAAAATGTTTTTAGACCAATACATCCGTGTAGACGGTAGGTTGATTAATGAGGTGAAGATTTCAATACCTATAAACGGCTCAATCTCAGCGTTTGTGACATTTACTGACTTGTTAACATTGACCTGAGTAGATTCCAGATTTGACAGTTCCGTAATAAATGTTATC
This sequence comes from Apoda limacodes, assembly GCA_946406115.1. NCBI lineage: Eukaryota > Metazoa > Arthropoda > Insecta > Lepidoptera > Limacodidae > Apoda > Apoda limacodes. The sequence continues at coordinate 34,282,975 of OX291542.1, read as the reverse complement.
AAATCTTCAGTGAAAAAAAAATTGGAAAAATTTGGCTGGTGATTCTAATTCTTGAGTAAACTCTAGCAATTCTAGGCTACCACTAAATTTGAAATTTCAGTCCTTATTTTTTCTTTCACTTCTAGCTTCTGTTTAAAAGTTTTAGGACTAAAATCAATAATTTCGTCATCGAAAGAATTGGTATCGGATGGTGGAATAATTATTGTTTTTTTACATGATTGGTTGGGCAAGTGCAAAAAGCGGAACAACTTCATCGGAATCAGATAGTGAATCATCGCTACTAAGAGAGCCATCACCAGGAATAGGTTTAATGTAGTTAGCAGATACATAAAAGCGTGAAGGAAGCATTCTGGAAAGGTAGACAAAAAGAACTCTGAATGCATGCGAAGCCACTTTAGGCGCAAGCTGACTTAATCGTTACTGCATACGAAGCCAAAAAATGGTTCCCGTAGACAATAGTGAAAATGAAGTATAAGGAACAAATACTGTGAATAAACTGTTATAGGGGTCAAAAATAGAGGCTTTGTAGAACATTATTTACATTTCAAAATTTCAAAAATTTACTAACAACGACTTTGCGTACGCTGCGGAGAAAGGCGAGACTATAATAACATAGAACGTTGGTTATGGTCAGTAAAAATTGCGTTTCGTTTCAGTTTGAACTACTTAATATTACCATTATAAAATTTTATAAATTTTGTATACAAATAGGGTAGAAATAATTACTAAAGTTTTGCAGCCGAAAAGGCTTTGTATGCAATAGAGGGTTAAAACAACTCAACATCCAACTTAACTCCAATTATTGCAGAAAAAATAATATAAAGTAATGTTTCTGAATGTAAAATTCCCTTTGTATTGAAAAAAAATAGTCCTGTGGATATCATAAATACATTTAAAACAAAGGAAATAAAAAACACCACAGACCTTTGGGGCCTTTCCGCAAAAACTATTAACTCAATAATTAATGTAATAGCAGACCCTTAGCCATAATTTTTAATAGTTTTGTTGATAGCGGTGTATTTCCTAATAAAACAAAACTTATCAAAGTCATATAAAAATAAAAACTTTAAATGAGGTAGTTCAGCAGATTCTAATAATTTACGCTTTATTGTAACAAACGATGTAGGAGTGGCACTATTAAAAAACATATTTAAAGCCTCGGAGGATTTTTATCAGAAAGCTCGTAAATATGGTATTAGAGGCAAAGTTTCCGACCTTTTCACCTCCTATATAAGTAGCAGAGAAAAGAACATAGATGTCAACTGTGAAAGACCTTCGGGATCAGCAGACACTATGGGATACCCTCAGGGCTCAATTCTGGGTCCTTATCTATTTCTTGTTTACATAAATAACCTCTTATATCATGTAATAAACCATGACAATAAATTATTTGCTGACGGCACCTGTTTAATTTTAAACTTAAGATGATGAATTTAATAATGCTTTTTCTGAGATTGTTAACTGGTTTATAGCTAACAATTCATTCCTCAATTAGAAAAAACACCAAATGTGTAAAATTTGCATTACCAAATGTCAATCAGATCCACGGGTGTATTAATATTAATGGGGAGCAATAAGAAGTTGTTTATTTAATAGTCTTTCTTGGCATAATGCTGGACTACGAACTTCAATGAGATCCTCATTCAAAGCTAGCCAAAAAATCTTATGCCTTCAAGAAAATAAGACAATGTACCTGTGTTAACACTGCAAAAATAGTATAGTTTAATAACCCTACAATAATTTCTTAAAAATATCTCATAACCTATTTTTATGGAAGCACATTTTTGAAATTTCCTTTCTACAAAAAAGAAATTACAAATATTGATTGGCGGCGCTAGCAAACGTCAAGAACCCACCCACCCACATAAGACTGCGATATAGTTTCGACAGAGTATATACGCCGTTAAAAAATATATATTTTAAAACTTGCTTTTGTCCTAGTGCATTTTCTTAATAAGTCATTTTAATTTATTGTATTTAATGCAATAAAAAATCGTGTAATGCATTCGCTTGTTGTGAAAGTCAGTTTAATTATTAGAATAGCTTGTTATCTAGAGCATTCACTCTAATGTGTAGCTCAAAACTGTAAGTATGTTTAATTCCATAAAAAAAATTCAAGTTTCAAGGTTTCAGTATGCTATTAATTACTTAATAAGTATACAATTAATTTATTTAACAGTAATCTATAAGAAATTAGTTATGTAATGATTTAAAGTAAATTTGCAAACACAACGTTAGCATTACAGAAATTAACTTTCTGACCTATATCGCTCTCTTACTGCGCAAACCATTGACTCCAACTAACTAGTTCATAAACAGTTTGAAGTTATCTAAAAGAATGACTGAGTTGTATATTTGAACACGTACCTACAGAGGTAAAATAAGACACTTCAGTATTACACCCACGTTGTCTGATAATCTACTGAAAGGGGGATGTGAAACGATCAGCCGGCTGAAAATCACCTTGCGTCGGAATTAAGGTCAGACTTTTATCTTATTCACGTATTCTAGTAAATAAAATATTTAACAATATGTCTAGTTCAGATATATGGTTTCTTTCTTGTTATTTTCAAACCTTTGATCTGCTTAAATAAATTGTAAAAATACGACAGTATTTTAGTAGTAGTATGTGTTTTTTTGGTCTGAAAATTAGTTTATTTTAAGGTAATATCAAAAAGAAAGGCAACAAGCGTTTGTCTTAAGTCTGGGTATTTTCTATATATAATAAAATTAAAAAAATAGCATACGGCTTGCTGTGTTTGACACCGTATGGCGCTGTGTGTAATGTCCAGAATTATTTTATTTAATTATAACTCAGTTGTCCCTTGCAGCCAGAGTTGCAATTGAAAAATAACAAAATAAGGCAAAAAAAATATAAGAAATAAAAAAAACCTAAACGCTCAGGTACCAATTTAGTGTTTTTTTTTATTGAATCAATAAATTTGAAAAAAAATATACGTCTCATTGCTTGAACACTTGAGTGGTTAAAGTGTAATCTGTTACCTACTGTTTAACATGAAATTGGTAAAGGATATTGGAAAAGATTAACTAGGTACCTACCAAGATTAATCTCTAGCTCTTCTTGGGTGAAAAATTATAAGAAGTGAAATAATTTCAAAAAAATATCCAAAGTTCAATTGGCAAATAAAAGGTGAAATATTCTAAATAGTTCTATTTTAAGTCAAAAATAAGTAAGCATTAATTTGTTGTCCATCGTTTGATATTTTGTTCTTCTTAAATGTCAAATGTGAACAAAAGAAGGAGATTTAAAGGCCATACGAATATTCGCTTTTATTTCTGAATCATTTTATAAATGAGCGGAAAAAAGGTTTTGGGTCGAGAAGGGCGATATGGTTATGATAGACATTTGTCAGTACGAAGCAAAGCAAAGATAAGACTTTATATCATATATAGTGTAACAATATAAATTTTGTTTAAATTGTTAATGCTATAGTGAGTTCAGTGTATGCCCTGTTATTGTGTTTACGTATATGTGAGTTTCTTGAAGTCTAAAATAAAATCATTTCTTGATTCAAAATTGAGTGCGTGCGAAGCGAGTTAAATTTTAAGGTCAATTTTGATGCAAATGTCTTTATGTAACGCTTCTCATACAAAATGAACGGAAAATAGGAACTTGACCACAAGGAAAGAGAGACAAATAATCGAAAGAGATAGATGACCACGAAATAATAAGAAAGAGAGATCATCTTAAAGTTATTGTTATGTTTACATCTTAAAGGTAAACTAAGTTTTCTGTAGACGAAAAAAAATCCTACAAAAAAAGCTATTTCCATTTCAAGAAATGTCAACGAAAGTGTAAAGTCAAACAGGCATCGCACGTATTAATAGAAATAACTTAGGACGCTCAATTTATGTAAATTAAAAATGTGTATAGTGCAATTTTTTCCAGAACTTCTTTCTTAGCTTAAGAGAATCGATGAGGCGTGTTAGATCCCTTAGTAAATGTTTTGTAGATAGGAAGGTCAATGTCCTTTACCTTTTTATCTTTCTTTATGTTGAAATAGTAGTTAGGTCAGAAAATTGAGATTCGACTTTAACAAGACTGAAATCACATTTTCGTTTACTTGAAAGCCAAAACAGTAAATAAAAAGAATACACTGCTGACCCACTAAAAAGTAAAATATAAATATAAATCGAACTCTGAGCTAAGTGTTTTCTTCTTAGTGAAATACCAAAATAATTATTTAAATAATTTAAATAATTTAATAATTATTTAAAATAATAATTCCTTTTTTGACATTGTACTTCAAGGAGAAAAAATCTCTTTTACCCGTAAGCTTAAGAGTCCAGTCCATCCACTAATATCTGGAAAGTATTCCAAAAATATTGAAATTTTGGTATGTCATTAAGAGATACTCTGGGGCGTAGAATCTAAGTTTTTGACCTCAAGGACCCCGTCAAACGTATTTTTACTAGTGGTACTAATGGCGGAGGGTGTTCCAAACATCCATAGGGTACTGTGACCGCTATAAATCACCTCACAATCGGTGAAGATATCGGATAGCATCGATAGGATTGCGCCCCTAAACCAATGCTTTAAGTTATTTTTTTTACGTTGAATTATATAAGTAATGATTATGAGAGGACACATTTTTAGTAGGATTATGTGACATACTCGAATTTACTAGTTATTTGGACTCTGATCAGTATTTGTGTATAGTCCTTATTAAAAACATTAATAGAAACATAAACTAGAACATAAAATTCAAAAGTTCCCGTTAGAATAACTTTAACGTTTGTTACTACCTAATCCTGCCACGGTGGCAGCATTTAATTGGGCTAAAATTTTGTACAAAGATAGTTGAAGATACTGCAAAGGACATTATGCTACTTTTTTATCCCAAAAAATACAAAATTTCTCGCGGGAATAACTACAACATTTGTTACTCAGCCGCAACGGAGCATCTCATTGAGCTGAAATTTTGCATAACGATAGTTACGAAAAAGGACTAAGGCTGTTTGTCTGTCTATTACCTCTTCACGCTTAAACCTCTAAACTGATTTAGATGAAATTTGGTACAGAGATAATTTAAGTCCCGGGAAAGGACATAGGATATTTTTTATCCCGAAAAATTCAAAAGAATAATAGTATAAGTAAAATACAATTTTTGAAATATTTCGCCATTTCATTTAGGTGTCAACAGTCATACATAACACAAAATATAGATTATCATACACCTACATCGGTATGTTGAGTTTTTTTTAAAATAGCGGTACCGTCGAAGCTCCCTTTGTAGATGCTGCAGCCAGAGCGCCTCCTGCGTGGCGGTAGACATAGCCGTAGACATAGCCGTAGACATAGCCGTAGACATAGCCGTAGACATAGCCGTAGGCTCAGCCTCAGCTGTGGAGAGGGCCACAGTCTGTTGTTTGCGTGAGCACTATGATATAGCGCCTCCCTATAACAAAAAAATAACGCTATCCGGTCATGAACATAACTAGCTCAGTCTCCATCACAGTAACCTGTGATCTTACTGTTACCATTCTTGTTATATATGTTAGTTTATAGTTTTTTTGTATACTGCAACCAACGAAATATCCTGTTTAAAGCAGCTCAATTCAGTCTTTGGTTCCATGTTATATCAACTTAGATTATTTACTATAAATGATATATCTGTTTTTGTTTTAAAAATCTATTTACATGGTAATACAACTTTGTTTAGTGGCAGGTCAACTAACTGCCATGTTTCATTTTGTTTTTATGTTAATAGCAAATTAAATTCTTCATTCATTGCTGCTTTTCAATCATTGGCTTGAGGGGATGACACTGCTTCTTCTATAGTCTGAAGATCGCATAAATTTGTATAAAAGCTGAACAAACTTTTGTCGTCATTGCCGGTTCTGTTACGTGGTTTGAGGGAATAGTAGGTATTCTCAAGCTCACCTGAGTCAGTATCATATTCACTAGAGTCTTCAATACAATCCCTACTTTAAGTTATCTGGTGTCACTTAGGATTCATAATGCGAAATCCTTTTGTGTTCTCACAATAACCAATGAAAATCATTTCATTTTTATCGTTTTACCCACTCAGAAAGCTCAAAAAGGTAAAAATCAATTGGCTTCAACTATTTGTTCGCAGTGCACTCTCGAGTGACATCCATACATTAGGTCCTTTACATAATAAATGGATGTTTAATAGCACTGGCCACTTTGATCTCAAAAAGCCGGTGATTGGTTAAAAATTCCAAATTCAAATTTATTTCAATTTTAAGCTTGTCTATTTGTGTTTCGAATGTAATAATTAATTTGTTTTCGCGTCCAATTTTGCTTTGACACCGTTCTATGCTCAATATGGAAAACATAAAATGTCGCATATTTTCAAATACGAAATCCATCGTGGCACTAGCGCCGCAGAAACTGCTCAAACGATTAATGGTGTGTTCGGAGAAGCCACTGTAAAGGAAAAAACAGTAAGTTGTCGGTTCTAACGCTTTAGTTATGGAAATTTTGACCTCCAGAACAAACCACGTGGACGGCCGGAGACTCTAGTTGTCAACGAGTAACTTGAAAGTGTTCGTGAAATCGTATCCATCTCAAACCACGTCAGAGTTAGCTGCAGGCTTCAGTTTGAATCATTTGAAACAATTTGAAAAAGTGAAAAAGCTTAAAAAACTGAAACTTGAACTAAGTGAAGCAAACCAGCAAACACGCGCCGACTGCTGCGTCACGTTACTCAACCGTCACAATATCGAGGGGATTTTGAATCGTATCATTAATTGTTATGAAAAATGGATCCTATACAATAATCGGAAATGCTCACCACAGTGGTTCAATCCAGGAGAACCGGCTAAATCCTGCCCCAAGCGAAAGCTGACTCAAAAAAAGGTACTGGTTAGTGTCTGGTGGACCAGCGTTGGTGTCATCCACTACAGCTTCCTAAGACCTGGTCAGAGGATTACGGCACATCTGTATTGCCGACAATTGGAAACCATGATGGAAAATCTAGCCGCTCAACAACTGAAATTGGTCAACCGCTCTAGCCCACTGCTGCTTCAGGACAACGCTAGGTCACACACTGCACAACAGACGGTGGCGAAACTAGAGCTTCTGGCATTGGAATGTCTACGATACCCACCATACTCCCCGGACTTTGCTTCAACCGTGTACCATTTTTTTCGGAATTAGGATAATTTCTTAATTGGGAAAAAATTCAATTCAGATAAGGCAGTCCATAACACCTTCAAAGATTTTCTTGATTCTCGCTTCATAGCGATATTATAACATGCCAAAAATAATACTTAACGTAAACGCTGTGCGTATATATACGAGTACATAGATATTAACACATCACAAACATATATTCACAACAATCACACACATATTATTACTATATAGGTATTATTACTAATTACCTAACTAACGGTTAACCCACGATCAGTTGAAGTGTGCTAACTGGCCCCGTTTACACATTTGCGAAACCAGTATCATATATATAGTACTTGGTATATATACTAGAGAGAAGCCCTTTACTGTTACAATGTTCAAAGCTATAGCACGGACGCTAAGCAGGAAGAATTTCGTTTAATGACCGGTCACTATTTGTCTCTGTTGCACGCGCATAATTATTTGCCGTCGCGCTCGCACAGATGCGATGACCGATCGCTGTCATCAGAAATTACTACTATTTTGACAACTGACACAGTCTAAAAAGTAAAAGGTCGATGTACGAAATTCTTACTGCTTAGCGTCCGTGCTATAACATGTTTTTGTTTCTATGCTTATTTTTAGACGATAAAGTTTAAATGTACAATCCGTCGCTCATCAAACTTTTTAAATACTAAAAAAAGTTTATAATTCTCATGGCAGCGATTTATGATATTATAATCTTATAAGAAATACAAAAATCTTAAACCATACATATATCATATACATGAATACAAAGATACACTAATAAAATTTGGCACATTTGTTAAGAAGCCCACATAGACTTATATATGTGAATACGGTGCATTCCTAACGATTCCAAACCGGTCAAATTAATAGCCTTTTTTGAATTTTTCTTCAGAAAAGGCTACATGATCTCCTCTTTTTGAAATCGGTTAAAAAGCGTTTGACTCTAAAAACAAACAAGAAACGATCGTTTATTCTGCACGGACTAATATAGTCTATTAAGAAAATCTAGATACTGTTTTCTTGACAAACCAAAGATTATTAGGGTATTACGGTAAAACATTAAATTGTTAATCACGAGAGTGTAACTTTTGCTAAAAAGTCTCTTGGACAATTTTTTCAAACTAACGTGCTACGTCGGATTTTTCTAAAAAATCGGTAATTTATTTATTTATTATATAGAATACCTATATAAATTGAATCTCTTTTTTAGGGTTCCGCACCTCGCAAGAAACCTTTATAGGATAACTTTGTTGTACATCTGTCTGTCTGTCAGTCAAGACCCTTTTTCTCAGGAACGCGTGGAGGTATCAAGTTGAAATGAATTTCAAATACCAAGGTCTACGATCCCTTGAAGCTGTAAATAGTCAAGCTTCTAAGACAACGAAATAGAAAAATATAGCCGAAATACGGTCATTTTTGTCACATACTTTGGCATCTACAAATAAATACAAACCTATAGGGTATTTCCCGTTATCCTAGCATCATAAAATTTGACAAAAATACTGACAAAAAAAACAAAAAATATGTTTAAAAACTGTTTATCTGTCTGTCTGTCAAGACTTTTTTACTCGTGAATGCGTGGAGGTATCAAGTTGAAATTAATATTAAAGTCTGCGGTAACTTAAAATTGTAAAAATATCAAGCTTCTAAGTCAATGCAATAAAAAGCTTTTACCGAAATACGGTCATTTTTACCGCATATTAAATTGTAACACAAATTAAGTGTTTTAAGGAACTACAGTACTTATGGGGTTCTTCAAAAAAGAATTTATAAATTTTAAGGGTCGGCAACGCGCGAGTTATACCCCTGGTGTTGCAAACGTCTGTAGGCTACGATTACCATCAGGCGGACCGCAAACTTATTAGCCACCTTAGAAGCATAAAAAAAAATCTTGCTTCTTGCCAAATTTCAAGATTCTAGGTCATTTATCATCATTTAAAGGAAACCTTGCCAGGGAGCTGATTCCACAACCCAAGAGGAAGTTTCTCTGAAACCGTACTGTACGTGACCATTTAGGTTCTAAGGTGTTAGAATGAATTTTCTGCCCACGACGAGCGGTGCGATGGTAGAAAGTAGCCGTGGGCATAATTTCGAACAATTTATTTAATTGTTTAATCTTATTAAATTAATTATAGAAAAAAAATGTATTTAATTCAGAGCTCTATGTAAAAAATATTCTACTTTTATATTTTGTCTTTTTATGGCAAGTTATAAGTAGATACATACATTACAGAATGTACCTACTTATTGTTTGTGTTTCCCATAATTTATTAGTTATCCTTCATGTTTAATTAAAAAATTTTAAGATCACCTTTGACACTTTGTTTTTAGGGCTCTTTACCCAAATGATCCCAACGGAGCACTATTTCTAAACCTACGTAACCTGTCGGTGTGTCTGTCTGCCTGACCATTCAACCGTTCTTACACTTTATACCAAAGTAAAAAGCCTGAAATATTCACAGAATATGTGTTACAGCGGATTACCTAAAAAGTTCCCACACAATAAATACATTTTGTTGTTTATGCTCTTTCGTAAAAAACAGTAATGCACACTAACTTTACTGTTTTAATGATTAAAATCTAAAAGCGACCAAGTATGAGACAGGCTCAAGCCCTTCGTTACAGCGCCATCTAGCGAAACAAGGTAGTTACACATTAATTTATTGGAAATGTATGTGTGTGTATGTATGAACATTGTATAATGTGCCTAACATATACAATGTTAAGCAACATCGGGATTGGTAAGTCATTGGATGTGTGATCGCTCAGCGGCACACTTTTTGTTTATGTTCGTAAACTATGTAAATGGTGGTACGGAACCCAAGGTGCGTGTGTTGTTAAATTCAAGACAGAATCTAAGAAGTGACTAATTAGTAACAATATTTGAAATAAAATTTGTAAAACAGAAATGAAATATAATTTTTGTTAGCTATAAAATTAAATTAAATCAGCCAATAAGTAAGAGTTTGAACGAAATCTTTTATATGCTTGAGTAAGTAAGATTTATTTTTATCCAGCTACAAAAATACTTAAAGGTAGTAAGAGATCGTACAAAACCGCTGATATGCAATACGGTTCACACCTCATAAACCCGTCCACGTCACGTCGCATCACGTTACCCACACACTTAGCCCCCGCCCGCCCCGCCCGCCCAAAGCCGCTCGTAAACTTGCTTTACCTTCTGTTCCTCAAAGGGCACATTGCGTCAAAAGTTATTTCAGTAGGAATGTGCTGTTTATGACCACTACCATAAAAATGTTAGTGGGAATTATTGAAATGTGACAGTAAATTTAAAAAACTGGCCAAGTGTGAGTCTGGCTATACTTATTTCATCATGAGATCACAGGGTTACGCCTTAATTATCAATTTTTGGATTTTTATCTCTATTTGTGATAAGTCGCAAGTTTGGCCCCATATGGAGTACTGCTGCCATCTCTGGGCGGGTGCACCCGGATACCAGCTTGGCTCTTTTGACTTGGTTCAACGACGGGCTGTGAGATTTGTCGACGTCTCCAAACTCATTTGCCATATCCAGCCCTAAGTCTGAGGAGAGACTTTGCTTCCCTGTGTGTGTTCTACCACTTGTACAATGGAATGTGTTTTAAGGAACTACAGTATGGGGTTCTTCAAAAAAGAAGTTATTAAATTTTTCAAGGGTCGGCAACGCGCGATTTATAACCCTTGGTGTTGCAAACGTCTATAGGCTACGATTACCATCAGGCGGACCGCAAACTTGTTAACAGTATAGGGTTTATCACGAGAGAAGTTACTGGATTTCTTGGAGGTTTTCAACGCGCGAGTAATTCACCAGGTTCTCTAAGCGTCTGACCCTCAGGCGGACCGCAAGCTTATTTGCCACCTTAGTGGTATGAAAAATGCACCACGCTGCTTAGTACATAATGCGTTAATGTGATTTTCCCATTTTAAGGCTCAATCTAAGTCTTTATGAAAAAGATATTTAATTGAGTTCTAAAAAACGATTGTTTCATCTTGTGCGTATAGATGTTTGATTTTTTTTCTTCTTTTTAAAGTAAATATAAAACTTGTGACAATTTGAATGCTTTTGCAGTTATTATAGATATCATAGCCCACGGGGTAGAGGCGAGTCATAATAACGCGGTACCTATATATATATATATATATATATATATATTTATATATATAAATGAATTGCTGTTCGTTGGTCTCGCTAAAACTCTGAACGGCTGGACCGATTTGGATAATTCTTTTTTGTTGTGTTCATTATTTTTAAGGCAAGGTTTATAAGGAAAAATAAACTGTCAAGTGCGAGTCGGACTCGCGCACTAAGAGTAAACCGATTTTAATGAAATTTTGGTAAGTTGTTTTGCACACGCCGGGGAAGGTTTCTGAAAAAGAAAAAAGGGTAAAGTGCGAGTTGGACAGGGTAAAGTGCAAGTTGGACAGGGTCAAGTGCGAGTCGGACTCGCGCAATAATGGTAAACCGAGTTTAATGAAATTTTGATAAGTTGATATGCACACGCCGGGTATGGTTTCTGAGAAAGAAAAAAAGGGTCAAGTGCGAGTAGGACTCGCTCAATAAGGGTGAACCGATTGTAATAAAATGTTGGTAAGTTGTTATGCACATGCCGGGTAAGGTTTCTGAATTAGTACAACACTTTCACAATAGGTTGGTGCGGCATTTGTTTTAAAAAAGAAACAACGTTCACCGGGTCAGCTATATAGAATAAAGTCGCTGTCCGCCTCTGGTTTTACGAACTTTTTCTAAAAAGTTGGACCAATTTTTTTGAAATTTTGTGTGTTTGTGTATTTGAGTGGTTCCTGGATGGTTTAAAATTTATAATTGACTACAGCAAATCAATATTGAGGGCAGAACAACATTTGCCGTTTAGTTTTAAATAAAAATTTCATCTCGACAAAACCATTCAGCAGACTGAAACGAAGTGTATGTCTAGACTCCCCTCACTTTCTAGCTTACTGTGTATTATCGCTAATGTGTTCAACTCAAGTACCTGTAGCAATGTAAGGGCTAACGTTAACGAGCAACATTAACTCTTCTCAGTCGTCTGCACTTAGTAACAGTGTTGCGGTTAGTTTAATATACCTACCTATTAGCTATTCCTAAAAACTATGTTTTAAATTAAAAAATCAAATATTTGTGACATCCTATTTTCGATATAAAGGATAAATAAAGCCAGGATAAATTAAAACCCTAGTTCAACTTATACTTAAGTCATTTACATATTAAAGAAATTCTAAAGAAATAACTTTTTAGGAACAAAATTAAATGTTAAATTGATGATAAAATAAAAGTGTTTTGATGTATCTAATCAAAGTAACGGAGCGTGCAGTAGCAGTAGATCTCTAAGGAAATAATGAAAAAGCGTTCATACTACCGAATCTGAATAAATCACCATTAGAGAAAGCAAATTTTAGGACTAACAAGATTGCCGAGATTGTTCTGGTCACTGTTCATTTTTCGCAAGTTCACTGTTAATTATATTTTCTTTTGCGTCGAAAGGAACGCAAAACGGTTCAAAGTTTTATTTTAATATTGTATTAAAAAAAAAAAAACATTTAATTACAGATCTTTAGGAATTTTAAATGTGTAAGCAAACTTATTTGTTGGAAATAATGATTGATATTTGCAATACGTGTCAATATGTGATGCAGTATCGTAAGATAAATTTTAACAAGTTTTTAAAGTTTCATGATTGATTATCTGCACTATGTATATGTATGTATAACGTGGCTGTAACATTAGACCATTATTTTATTCATTCATATAACGATTTTATTCTTAAAACAGTGTCAACAAATATTGTTTTTATTGTATATCTTTATTGTAAACAAAACAAAATAGAAAAAAAAATTACAATATATAGCACAATAAGGTGGCCTTTTCGCTAAAATTAATGATCTCTACCAGGCAATCGTTGTATAGAGTATAATTGACAGTGTAGAGTGGTGTTATTAGTAGCACGTAGGTATGTAGATTGGGAAGTAAAAAAAATAAGCAGTGATACAAGGTCTGACTACGACCTTTACTACGGCATCACAGACAGATATAGGCACGTAGTAAAAAGTTTTTTAGATTAAGTTTATTTATTATTTAGTTGCCTCTCAGATGCTTAACTACTCAGCCATGTAGCATCTTAACTTGTCTATGCTTAAATACTGACAACTCCTAATAAAGACAAGCTGTTACTATGTTCTCGTAAGTTACTCATTAGTACCTATTGTAACTTTTCTAAAATATACAACAATACTACGTTATTCAAAGAGTATTATTTACATCAACCTGCTGCTAGAATCGATATTGATATTGACGATACACAAAGGACCAAAAGTAAAATTATGAGGAAAAATTAATATTACAATATTAATATATACCTATGCACTTACTATATAGATAATAAACATTTACATACCTATATAAAAACAAACATGGTTATATAATTTGAATACATAAATATACATACAATAAACAAAGTAATAAAGATAGATATGTTTGAATAACCAGAGGTTGGTCAAAATTAAAGAATATTAGGAGTAAGTAATAAGAATTTAAGGATTTCATGAAAAAAGGCAGTGACTGTATTTGCCTTATATTTATCGGCAGAGAGTTCCATAGACTAATGGCTTTTACAGTAAAAAACGATTACGATACTACATTAAAAGAAGTAAAATCTAGTACTGTGTCCAGGTGTTTTAAGAAAAATGGTAGACGAGCGAATATTTAGACCAGACGAGCTGATAAAATGAAACCGCTCTTTTAGATAACACAGTGAATATGGATTGAATAACACGTTACAGAGGAGTGAAAGAATATGAACACTCATTTGCAAAACTGCATATAGAGTTACAAAACAAAATAGAATGACAAGGCGTAGTCACTATGAGTCACTGTCTCCGACCCTTGTGGACTGTATTATATTAAAACCACAAATCACGGTGATATCGAGCAATTTATTACATTATTGTACAATTCATCTTGTGACATTTTTAAATCTAGTAAAATTATCGACAGATCTCTCAACGTCAAAGAAAAGTAAAAAGCATGTGGCCAGTATCCGCCACATTCCTCCCCCCCCTTGCAGTATCAGGTGTAAGAAGGATCTTCTAATTAGATTTCACCGTGTTAAGTTTTACAAGTTTTTGAGTGGGACGCCGAAAAACTCCTCCTTGTGTTTTTACATCAACAACTCGGACCACGCCGTCATGACCAGGATATGTTACCGTTATTATGCCACGAGGCCAAGTCGCTCGTGGAAGATTGCCATCTACTATGAAGACAAGATCACCGATATTTAAATTTTGTACTGGATCATAAGGTTTTCTACGTGGTAACAGAGTTGGTAAATATTCTTTTAGCCACCTTTGCCAAAAAATCTCTGCTAAACAGGTAGCTCTCTTCCACATTACCCTAGCATCTAAATCTCCAGTGTCGACATTAGCAAGAGTAGCTGGTGATGAAGTTCCTATAAGAAAGTGGTTGGGTGTTAATGATTCTTCCTCACTGCAACTTACTGATACAAATGTTAGAGGACGAGAGTTAACAATACTTTCCACTTCAATGAGCAAAGTTTGCAACACTTCTTCTCGAGGCGCCTTTTCTGTTAATGTGACGAAAAGGGCACTTTTTACTGTCTTTATTAAACGCTCCCAAGCACCTCTCATTGAAGGTGCAGATGGTGGTATAAAAGTCCATTTAACATTTTGATTTGTAGCAAAGTCTTCTAATTGCTTGGCTGCCGAAACAAAAGCCTTCCCATTGTCGGACATGATTTCTGACGGACATCCTCTTCTGGAAAAAAATCTTCTCAGCGCCATAATTGTCGAATCAGCTGTCATACTTGCAACGGTTTCAAGGTGGATGGCGCGAGTTGTCAGACATGTCATTAAGGCGACCCAACGTTTCTCCCGCCTTCTACCAATAGTCACCTCTAGTGGCCCAAAGTGGTCAATACCAGTAAATGTAAAAGGCCGCATATTGTATCCCAAACGCTGCAGTGGTAGATCTCCTGTAGGAGGAATAACCGGCTTCTCTCTGCGAAGTTTACAGAACTGGCATTGCCTTGCTACACTGCGCACTGTGTTGCGTAACGGCATGATCCAGTACCTCTGGCGTAGTTCATTAATTACTGTTTCATTGTTACTGTGTGCCATCTTCTGGTGGTAATGATGCACTAACAATCGGGTAGCTGGATTGTGGCCATCTAATATGATTGGGAATTTAGAATCGTTACTAATAAATTTTACCAGTCCAATACGACTTTTAATTCTCATTAGCCCATCCTGGTCCAAATACGGAGATAAATCTTTTAAACGGCTTTGGCGTGGTATGGGGCGCGAGGACTGAAGGCACTTCCATTCTTCAGAAAAAGAAAGTAACTGGCTTTTACATAGCACGATGGTTTCAGCATACTTCAAATCTTCAGTAGTCAAGGGAGGGGGGGGCCCTACGTCCCTACTTTCCCTATCATTATACAAAATATGTTTTGCATTCTTAATTAGTAACAAAGATACATTTTTTGGCTGTACATTACTACTAGGGAGACCAGAATCCGGAACAAATGTGTTATTTTTAATATTTTTAGTTTTAGCTTTCCAGATACTACTATATTGACGGATCAATGCCGTGGAGCGTATTAGTGTGAGCCACTTCGATACTCGAAGTGGGTCTGCTGCAATAATATTTTCACTAACATCTGTTTTACAAAAGTAATATTGATCGTTTTCTTTGACAAACTCTTTGGTGTATTTTCGTTTTATCTCCCTGGCGTCGTTTGTCAAAGGAGTCAAGGGTGTTGGTTCCTGAGGCCAGTCATTAAAAGGTAAGAGTAAAAATGATGGGCCTCTAACCCACCTATGATCAGCAGATACTGTCACTGATCCACATCTTATTTATTTTATTTATTTATTCATTTTAAGACAACAAACGGTCATTTACAGACAGTGACAAATACAATACATTTTATTTAATTAATTAGACCTATAGTGTCGTTACATGATTAATTATGATAATTATTAAGAGCTATAATTAAGTACATGGTTGAGACAATGTAGTTAAGCACAAGGCGAGATTAATTTATATTTTGAAATAAAAGAAACAGAATCAATTTAGGTTACATAAAATAAGATGGTAAAATATTGTTATTGTAAGTATAAATTATTGATTGAAAGAGGTTATTGTATTTACAATAAGGTTTACAAGCATCCGAGTACCTATAACTGAGCTAAATAAAGGAATAATTACGAAGTGTATATGTATTTATTTTTTAACACTGTAAGATTGTTAAGAATTAAATCCAATAATATAAAATATTTACTTAATATTGTTTAATTTAATCCTGAACACAGCAATTTTAATTAATTTTTTAATATTTTTGAATATATCATTAAGTTTTTAAAGAAATTGACATTGGGATATTTAGGGGGTAGGTACTAATATGTATATATATATATATTAAAATCTGCATATTACATTACATTAGAAAGACATTAAGTGAAATTACAGATGATGGTAAAATTGATCAAGTCGTTTTCTTACAGATATTTTGAAAGTTGCTACTGAATTACTGAATATATCTATATGTGAGTTAAGTTGGTCCAATCCACAAAAGTGTTTATTATAGTAATCGGGTGCGCGTATACAGAATCTGTTTTCGGTATATTTTTTTGATGCTTTCGGGGTTACAAATACATGTAAATACTTATCGTTTAATTTCCTTACACGTGAGGGGCGAGCTAAGAATTTACTATGGCTGATAAAAGATATGTTATTCAATAACTGTGGACATTGTATTTTATTGTTAATTATTTTAAATAATGTACATTGATCTATTATAATTCGTCGGTTTTCAAGAGAAGAAATGTTGAATCTTTCTGGGAATAGTTCACTATTTACGTTTCCAAATCTGTAATTAAGCAGTACAATGAATTTTTTCTGATTTTTTTCGATCCTTTCGATGTGACATTTGTATTGGGGTGACCAAACAACAGATGCAAATTCGAGAACAGACCTAATAAAAGTGAAATATAATATTTTAAGTGTCAATTTATGTTTAAATGGCTTAGTGACTCTGCTGATGAAGCCGAGGTTCCTGTATGCTTTTAGGATTATGGAGTCAATGTGTTCGTTAAACGATAATTTGTCATCTATAATAACTCCTAGGTCACGTACGCTTTGTACACGCACAAGTGATTTGTCAAATAACTTGTAAGAGAAGTATATTGGTTTCTTTTTGCGTGTGTAGCTTATGACAGAGCATTTATCTATATTTAAGAAAAGTTGATTATCGTGACAGTATCCAGCAAGAGTGTCAAGTTCCGATTGTAATTTAACACAGTCAGTTTCTTTTGAAATAATTCTATATAGTTTGGCATCGTCAGCATACATTAGAAGGTTGCTGGAGTCATCTAGTTTACCATGAATATCATTGATATAAATATTAAAAAGCAACGGTCCGATATTAGATCCCTGTGGAATTCCTGAGGGTATATCTAGGAATTCAGAACAGTAACCCTTTAGAAAAACTGCTTGGGAGCGATTCTTAACATATGACTCTATCCATCTTAGGAGGCTGCCGTGCACACCGTTCCCCCAAAGCTTCTCTAACAAAAGATTGTGATTTATTTTGTCAAATGCTTTAGAAAAGTCGGTGTACACAACATCCACCTGAAGATTTTTGTCGTTTGCAGATAGTACAAACTCTGTAAAAGTAAGTAAGTTAGATTCAACGCTTCGTCCCTTTATAAAACCATGTTGATTATTGGATATTTGGTTAACATAAGCATATGATAGCTGAGAGGTCACCATTTTTTAAGTATTTTACCGAATATACTTGGTTTTGAGATAGGTCTATACTCGGTTATTTGGTTAGTTTTAGTGTTTTTAGGAATTTGTGTAACGATAGATTTTTTCCAAATTTCGGGAAAAGTTCCTGAACTGATTGACAGCTGGTATATGTAAACAATTGGAATTAGGAGCTGTTTTGAGCACTTAAAAATAAAGTAGGGATGGATTCCATCATAGCCTGCACCTTTGTTGATATTAATTGTATTTAATTCATGGCGAACCGAGTCTTTAAGTATTTTAATTGTGTTTATGTCTACAATACAATCGCTTTTAGCTTGGTGAGATCTAGTGTTATTTTCATTGTGTTTTACAAATACAGAATGAAAATAGTTATTAAAAGCGTTACAGATGTCAATGCCGGTATTTAAGACTTGACCTTGATAGAACATTTTATCTGGGATGTCGTTATTATTCTGTTTTTTGGATTTAATATACGCCCAAAAGGAGTTTGGATTTTTCCTGATATTATTTTCACTATTTTCTATATACATTTTATAATTATTTTTTTCCATTTTTTTGAAACGTGATCTTAAAACAGAGAAGCTATTATAATCACATTGATTACCATATTTTTTCCATTTTTTGTGGAACTTACATTTTTCTCTGTTCAATTTTATTAAAGACTTAGAGTACCACGGTGGGTATTTGGAGTTTGAGCTAATTGTACGGTTAGGTACATATTTACTTATTAAGTTATTTAAGGTTTTATAGAAGTAATCTGTGATGGAATTAATATCTGTAAATGCTGTGAACTCTTTGTTCCAGTCAATTGCAGAGAGCTCTTTGCAGATGGTTTCATAATGAGCTTTAAAGAACATTTTTTTGATGTGTTTATTATTTGATAGGGTTTTCTGAATGTCCGCAGATAAGGTAATATTCAAGGCTTTATGATGAAAGTCTTCTGGCACAAGTGGCTGGGTACAGTGTACCACGTCGCATTTAATGTTGCAAAAAACTAGGTCTAATAATCGGTTGTTATAGTTAAAAGCAGAATTATATTGCAACATTGAGGAGTAACTCATAAATTCATTGACAAGAAAGACTAACTGATGATTACTTGGGCCAGTAAACATGCTATCACTTGCGTTATTGTGCACCCAGCTGGGTTGAGAAATATTAAAATCACCTAAAACAAGAAAAACGTCATTTGTCAGCGTGTTAACTGAGCTGTTAGCAATATGTTCAAAAAAAGTGGTTAATTGCTGCTCATGTGATCTTCCATGAGGAATGTAGGCGCAGATAATGTGTAAGTTAGCTACAGCTGCGTCACGGGAAGAACATCCGGGCATGGTCACCCATAGGTAATCGGGCGCGCCGGTGAGCGTCGATGCGTCAGAGCGCACCACGGGACATAGCTCGCGGCGGACCGCGATCATGACGCCGCCGCCACGCTCCATGCCACTGCTCAATGGGTCCCGATCACAACGAAAAACAATATAACGTGCATCAAAATACTCGCTACTGTAAAATCCGGCTGTTAACCACGATTCAGTGACACAAATGACGTCGTAATTACAGTTAGAGATAGCGGAGTGAAACATGTGCGACTTTGTACGCAAACCCCTCACGTTCTGATAGTAAATAGATAAGGTGTAGGCCATTTTAACTTATTTTTATAAAAGAATACATATTTAGGTACGAAATAGCGAAATATTTTAATGCTTCCCCGTCAAATGAGGGTAGGTTAACCTGCATTCTTGCACCACGATTTGCACGATAGGCATTAAGAAATATAAAGAAATATAAATAAGTGAGTATGTGTTCCGTTTCGAAATTATTGTCAAATAATTTACTGGACCAATAATGAAATATTAAATTTAAGAATGATGTCAATAGGTCAATAAATATTGATATGTAATACCTGTGTATAACTGTTGGACTTTGTTCGAGTGGAAAAGGATACATTGTACATATTTTTATTTTATCGTAGTTAGGACGTAAACACTGTAATATATAGCACACACAAGCAAATTTGTACACACAAAAAAGATATGTTAAGAAAGTATTAACTATGAGTCATTTTATCATTATTAGATCAATTTCGCAACTAATTTTTATTGCTCTGGAGTTGTCGTTCTTGCGTAGAAATATTTTGCAATCTGCTAACCAAATATATTTGTATCCGTGCTGTTTTCCTAAGGCCCGGGCTTGTCCATACAAACGCTTGTTTTGAGGGGTCAAATGATCATTGACAAAAATTGGTCTCGCCGGTCCATCGAGTCCAAGGTGGTTATTCCACGACGAGCTCGGACAGCGGCTAGAAAATCACTTTTATTCTTACGCTGGTTAAATCTAACGATTATATTAGGCGTAGTGTTTTGTAGCGATGAGTTAGTTTTACCGTTTCCCACGTTTGTAGGATATTTTTTAACCCGGTGTATAAAATCAACATCCGACGACTTGATGGTAGCCCCAGTTTTCACGGCCAAATTATTTAATATGTTGTACAGATTTTCACTCTTTAAAGCCGGTATACCCGCTATCTCAATATTATTCATGCGAGCCTGTTGTTCGTTTGTATTTAAGCGATTTTGAAGCGAACTTATTGTGATGTTGGCGTCTGATAATTTTTGTTCAATAAAGTCAATTTTTTCAGATGTTGACTTTTTATGATCGGTCAGTTCAGATTTTAAATTATCCTGTTCCTGAGATAATAACTGGTACGAATTACATCTTGTCGCGTCATCAGCAACATTCAAGCCACTCGGTAACCATCGCCAGTCTTTTACATTCGTCATCTCACCAATTTCCGTGACTCTATGAGCTACGAATGGCTTGAAGGTTTTGGCATCGTTTTTGATCCAACTGAGTACGGCTCTAGAGTCTGTCCAATAAAAGATGCGGGTCGGTTGTTTTCGGTGTTCTTTACAAATATAATTTGCTAACCTAGCTGCGATCAAGGCGGCTTGCAACTCTAATCGCGGAATAGTCGTGACTTTTAGTGGTGCAACTCGAGTTTTACTCTCTAAGCTTGCTCACTTGTATCGGCAAATACGTGAAGTTCACACTCAGAAATTCTAGTGTGGGGTAGGTACCAACGAGGGAATTTCAACTCTGTGATTAAAGCCAAGTCCTTCAACCACTGTTCCCAATTAAGACGATCTTTATCGTATATTAAACTGTCCCATTCAACATCACTCCGCCAAATGTCCTGAAATATTATACGGCCCCTGATAACAAATATACCTAGGGGATCATATACGCGCATTAGGCATTTCAAAACATTTCGCTTAGTGAATTTCAGTGTCAGTTCTGTGGGAATATGAAATCCAAATGTCAACGTATCAACATTAGGATTCCATACTAATCCTAAAATTCGCACATCTATTTGAGCACTAGGAGTACATACTATATCTTTACTTGACAAATCTTGAAGCCAAAGGTGTTCTGGAACACGAGAAAGAGCAACGGGATCATTGCTTGCCCAGTCCCGCATCTCAAACCCGCCTTTAGCCTGAATTTCAACTATGCCTGATGCTAATTTAGCTGCTTCTTGAGGATCGTCTACACTACCAATGTAATTGTCCATATAGTGGTCTTGTACTATGGCCTCGACAACTTCTGGATAAGCAGATTTATACACTTTGGCATTTTTTTTTTATGAAGATAGCCGTACAAGGCGACGACGCTGCGCCAAATATCAACGAAGTCATTCTATACTCAACTATTTCCGATCCCGGACCTTCTTTAAACCAAAGAAGTCGTAAAGCGTCTTTATCTTCGTCAATAAATTTTATTTGCATAAAAAACTCCCTAATATCTGCAGTTAAAGCTATTCGTCCCTCTTTAAATCTATACAGCAAACCAAGTAAAGGTTGAAGAAGGTCTGGTCCGGTTAATAGAAGTGAATTCAAACTAACGCCACTGACCTTTGCCGCTGCATCATGGACCACCCTAATTTTTCCAGGTTTTTGCACATGAGTGACTCCGAAATGTGGTAGGTACCAACATCGTTTACTGGATGGTGGTGACGATCATTTTTCCGCATAGCCTTTGTCTATAAAGGCTTTGATGTTTTGAGCGTATATACGATACGCGTTTTCATCTTTAATTAGCTTTTTCTCTAAGCCTTTTAGTCTACTTAGAGCTAAACCGTAGCTGTTAGGCAAAAAAGGTTCGTTACTTCGCCACAAAAGACCAACTTCAAAGCGACCATTCGATAAACGATGTGTCGTGGACTCTAAAATACTCAATGCACGCTGATCTGCAGCGTTAAAACTTTTACGGGAACAAATACCTACTGAATCTAGCTCGTAATGATCCTTTATGAGTTTATTTAAATCTTCGTCAAACCGACAGTGGTTAATATATTCTACGGGCTTAGTAGAATTACTGACAAAACCATGTAACACCCAGCCTAGAGAAGTTCTCGTAGCAACTGGTTGATTACGAGAACCCATTCTGACTTCTTTAGAAATAGTCAGTGGCCAATCTGATGCACCGATCAGTACTAAGGGTTTAGCTATATCATAAACAACCATTTCTAAAATGTTAGAAAGATGTGGATAATTTTCTAATTCTCTACTTGATATGGTTTGCGATCTCACGGATAAGGCATCAATGGTTCGAGCGTTATTAATAGTAAATGTTTCATTTGAGTATTTTCCTTGAATTGAAAATTTCACTAATTGCATAGGCAGGCAATGTTTTTTCATTCCACCAACACCTTCAATATTGATATGTGCTATAGGACCCGATGCTCCAATACGACGAGCTGCTTCGGAGTCTATAAGTGTGGCGGTCGAACCATCGTCCAAAAATGCGTAAGTTTCGAAGCTACCAAGCGGACCGCTAATTACTACAGGCAACATTTTTAGTAAAACTGTTCCTTTGCCGTCATCGAGTTGTGGCCTCTGTTGGCAAGGACGATCATTTGTATTGACAGAAGTTACGGGTTGAACGGTTTGCGAGGTTGATTGCGAAGATAGTGTGACAAGTCCATGTAGAAGTTTATGATGATGCCTTTTGCAATCGCCTACACCGCACGGCTTTGCTCTACACCTTGACCACTGATGACTCCGCTTCTTCAAACATTTGGCACACACTTTATTTTGTCTCGCCCAGTTCCAGCGTTCGTCTAAGGACATAGATAAAAACTTAGAACATTGTTTAATATTATGCAGAGCTTCGCAAAAACTACATTTAGATATTTGTATATCTGGTGCCGATGTGATATTTGTTGTTGTACTTTGAACTCGAACGAAAGCGTTACTTTTCGAAGGTTGCAACTGTTTGTAATTTGAACCGTGCCCGGAGTTGACGTTGTAGGGCGATTGACATAAGCCAAATTCGGACTGCATATCACTTTCCCTATCCAAAAAGTTTGCTAAAAGTTGAAGTTTGGAAGAATATTTTAAGTCGTTGGAATGAGAACCAGCAAAACTTATCCATTTAGACTTCAATATAGGATTTAATTTGGTGATTAGAACGTTGAATAAGTCTGGTGAATGCAGATATGAAGTGTCACCGACCATTTCCATGGTTGATAGACAGTTACGAACCTTACATGCAAAACAATTTAAATCTTTTACGTCGCCTGTAAGCTTAGGTAGGGCGCGCACGACTGAAATTTCATTAAGTATTAACTGCTCAGGGCGAGCAAAGCGCCGTTTGAGTGCATTTATAATTATTTCAGGATCTCTAGCTGTAACAGTAAATTATAAACGGTGTCATAGGCCTCACCCTTTATAGCTTCTCTAAGTCTAGAAATATTCTCACCTGAAGAATAAGCATGCTTAGAATCTTCAAAAGACCGACAAAAATGTAACCATTCTTGTGGCTTCCCACTAAAAGAAGCTAAGTATAATTTTTTGTACTGACCTCCCTTTGCTAATTCCGAGAATGCTCTCGCTAGATTAGAGATCTCACTTGAACCGTGAGTAATCGGATTCTGCTGAGGAGTACCAGCAATTTCGTGTAAACCAAAACCTACAGAACTGAATGGTGTATTAACGATTGGAGCAGAACTAGTATGCATTATAGGAGAAGTATAAGTAGACACTTGTCTAGTGTTATCATTTACACATTGGTTGGTAGTACTTACAATTTCTGGCATCATATTTAACAAACTGTGTTGTAGATTAATCAGATAATCTTTGCTTATGCAAGGTAAACTTTCTGTGCACGACATAAAACTAGTCAATCTTGTAGGTACTGCTGTGCATGTCATATTCAATTTTGAACTCATAATGTTGGAGATGGATGTGATTGGCCATGTCGTCTGTGACGTGGACGGCAGTGCGGTTCCGAGTGGCGCCTGTGCTCCGAGCACAGACACGGGTACGAGCGAATGACAGGAGCTCGCGTGTGCGTCTTGTGTTAGGGCTGTGGCTGCTGATGGCTCCGCAGTAGATCGTCTCATGGTAGTTCTCATAGTGCTGTGACTTTCAGCTCTATCAATCCAGTCCTCGATCTCTTTTATGCTTGAGATATGAGTGTTGGAACCCTCCGCCTCCAAAGTAGCAAGCTCAGCTTCATAGTCAACAAGGGCAGTCGCTTTTTCTATTTCAGCGATGCGACGTTGATAGCGCGCCTTAGCTTCTGCAGCACGAGCTTTTGCGGACGAAGAATTGGATGGTTTGCTGCTCTGCGACATCGTAGGTGTTGTGCTTGATTTTTCTAGGAGCCGTGTTTTCGAGCGTGTTTGCATCGTAAGGACCAAAATGTCTCCGACCCTTGTGGACTGTATTATATTAAAACCACAAATCACGGTGATATCGAGCAATTTATTACAATATTGTACAATTCATCTTGTGACATTTTTAAATCTAGTAAAATTATCGACAGATCTCCCAACGTCAAAGAAAAGTAAAAAGCATGTGGCCAGTATCCGCCACAGTCACTCACACACTTAAAGAAATAAAGTAATATGTCTTGTAGGACCTGAGTAATATCAGTTTCATTTAATATTAGATATAATAATTTCACATTAAAAGTTATCGTATCCATAGCCTAGTGAACAGACGTATAAGATCTTAATACGTGTTAAGAGAGCAATGGAGGTTGTGGATTCGAATCTCTTATTATGCCTTTCTTTTTGTTTTTGTTACATTTTACGAATTATGAATATTGTGTAAACAGCTTAGACCAATTTAAATGTGGATAGTACGTAGACATATTATTTTTGTCGTTCGTTGCCGATTTGTTTCTGGGGGTATGTGCTGACAAGGTTGTTTGGTGTTTTAATTTAGCTATTAAGTTTTTTTTTGTAATTGTGCTTGTGTTGATAAGGTTGTTTAGTGTTTTTATTAAATTTCTTTGCGAAAAATAATATGCAGGCCAATATTAATATTCAAGAGTGGATGCGTATTATAGAACTATATAATATGGGTTACAATATATCTCAATTTGCAATTTTATACTGGTTATATTTTTTTAATACCACAATTTTTTGTAAGTAAATATCTAAAAAAAATAATATAATTCAGTAGGTTGAAAAATGTTTATTTTAATCAGGCACTTTGGTTTTTAGTGGATTACTTTAAAGCGTTGGGTCTCACGCAACCTAGAGGAGGGGAATTTATCAACTCGACCTCGAAGTGGCCTCTCGCGGCACATTGATGCGACTCAAAGAAGATTGATGGTGGAACAATCGTTTCATACCGACTGCTGTGTTTGGAAACATGTTTAACACACGGGTTGTTCTACAAACTAAGGACGAAAATAAGTCCGATTCCGGCCCGACGATTTTTTTTCATTATGGTTACAAAATATAGTTTATCATAAAGATTACATGGTCTTTTAGCCTATGTTAAGTGGAACGGACAAAATATTTAAAAATATTAGAGTTATGGCAATTTTAAGAAATCAAGCAGCAGGAAACTGAGATTGTAACCAGGAGAATGAGGATTTAAACAAATATCAATCAAAATCAACGTTTATTTAATAATAAATTCACAAATAAAAACTATGCTTCTAACCATTAGTTTGTAATTGTCCAAATATCTTGAACTATCGTGATAATTAAGTCTATTCTTGACATATACTAATTATCTATCTAAATCAGTCTTGAACAGGAACTTTAATCATTAAATCTACAAAATTAGCTTTAATAAAATAATAATGTTAACAAACATAATGTAATAAAATCTGTTTTATAACAAAGCAACAAAATTATTGTTAACAATTTTAATATGAACATCACTTGTCATAAACAATAGTATGACGGAAACCAAAAACATTTAGCAGTCTTATTAATTTTGCTTTTAAGTTAAGTTAAATAATTTTATTATTTAAAGACACATTGCGTTAACTCTTTTGTAGTTATTAACAAAATAAGGTACTAAAATCTTAGCTTAAACTACTCTTAGATCTATAAGAAAACTTTTGGCAGTCAAATTGTATTGCTTTTTAAGCTATCAATTATAATCACAATCAGCAGAGCAATCTGGGCATATAAATGGCTATTTATTTGAGAGGATCCTGAGACCAGGTTCCTGAGAATTGCGGAATAATATTTAAAAATAACGTATATTTATAACATTCAACCAAAATCAAGCAGCATTAAGCCTTCGTGTTAGCAATTTATACATCAAAATGCTACAATTACCATATTACCACATGAATTTCGTAATTAAATATCTAACCAGGATTCTGTGAGCTCGACTGATTATGACGCGACTTCCTCCATCAAATGTGCCGGGCAGACTAAGCAAAACACTGGGTGCAAAACGATAGGTGGTATTCTTTGTCTCTTTCGTACCGGCAACGAACTCGGCTAAACGTCACGGTCGCGCGGCTAATAGAATATTGAATATTCGCTTATTTAACATTGGGCAGGATCCTGATATAAAACTCTTGGGACAACTTTTGGACAAACTGGACAAGGATCCTGGGAATTTGACGCTTTGATTATTTTTTTTCCTAACATAATTTATTAGTATCTAAATTATTTTTAGAGACTAGGTAGATAAAGATATGGTAAATAATATGTTATGAAAATAAACTTGGTTGTAACAATTTTTTCATGACATTTTAGCTGAGCCGTCGAAAATTCCTTACTTTGTAGAACTACCCACACACTATTCGTCGAGCTCTGCATATTGAAGGATTGCATCATAGAAAGCCAGCTAAAAAACCGTTTTTAACTAATACCCATAAACAAAATAAATTGTTGTTTGCAAGGGAGTATTTAGATTTTGACTGGGAGCACACCTTATTCACCGATGAGAAGACGTTTGAATCATCTGAAAACGGGAGGGTTTATTTGTGGCGCAGAAATGAAACCCGTTATGCAGAACGAAATGTTGTCCCAAATATGGAATTTAGACGGATATCACTTAATATGTGGGGGTGGATAACTGCGGCTGGTCCATAGAAAATAGGGTTTGATGGTGCAAAGATGGGACATGCGAAATGAAAGAACTACAGAGTCATTAGGGCTCACTGTGTAGAAATTTCGGACAATACTAGAGGAACAGATCTGTTCTATGCGGCGGCGCTAATTGAAAATAATGGAGGTTATTTTAAATAGGCGAGTCGGACTCGCGCATGAAGAGTTCCGTACCATTATCTATAAAAACGGCAAAAAAACACGTTTGTTGTATCGGAGCCCCCCTTAAATTTTTGTGTTATTTTAATTTAATTATTTATTTTTAAAGTAACTATATAACTAAATATTCTGTAAATATTTTAAGCGTCTACCTGTTGCCGTTATCAATATCGAGCAAAAAAATCACGTTTGTTGTATGGGAGCCTCCATAAATATTTATTTTATTCTGTTTTTTAGTATTTGCTGTTATAGCGGCAACAGAAATATATCTTCTGTTGAAAATTTCAACTGTCTAACAATCACGGTTGGTTCCGCTAATTACCCTTTGGGTATGGAACCCTAAAAATAAAGTACTATTTTTCTTACAGATATTATTTTACATTTCAATATTTAAGACATAACATATTTTTTTTTACTTGGTTGCTTTTCAAAATATAGCAGCGTTACTTTTATTCTTATGGTTAAGTTTCAATTTTCTTTTAATTACGAAAACGAATACATATATATATATAGACATTAATCAAAAACATTATTTATGATATATAAAATTTTAATAAAAACCATTTTTATTTGATTGCATGTGTTTTAATTCTTGCAAACAAAACAAAAAGTTCTCATTTCAACTGGTGCTTTTCAGAGAGAGCTAGATGTCAAAACATAAAAAAAAAGTTATTCCTTACAAAAATATTCAAAACGGAATTAGTGTGATTTGAACCATAGACTCGCCGGTTTAAGTCGCAGCTCCTCCGGATCACACCACGGGGCCACGAGGCAGATAACAGTTAATGCGACATAAACAATACGTATGTAAACAACACTTTAGTTTACACCTTAATAAATTTGTTAGGTTAAGAAACCAAAAGATATAAGAACGGTTTAAATAAACTGGTTAGTATAAAGAAAACTAAACCTAATTTTGTCGATTTAAGGTTAATATTATTGACAGTTCTGATAATGTTAATGTGTGAGTGCGAGATTCACAGAATGGCTTTACGCAATTTTAACCTTTACGCTATGTATGGACTATTGCAAATACCGTACATTCCAGCGAAGTTAGATTGGAAGCCGTTTGAGTTGTGAACAAAATTTTAAGACATGGTCATATTTTCAAAGTTCGGAAATTAAGCGAATGCAAACATTTTGTAGCAGCTCAAGTTTAATGAGTTGTTTCTCTGTCAGATTAGTGCAGCAAATGTCAGCATAATCAAGTGAAGGTAGAAGTAAAGACTGAGCAAGCACAATTTTGGTTAACACAGGTAAAATATTCCTTGGGGTACGTACCAGGTAACCTCCTCGTGAGTCAGATTCTCACCTGTTTCTTCGGGATACATTCTGGGAAACGGCGAGGCCGGTGTTCCCTGGACATTGGCAATTTGCCTCTAATTGCTCACCAATCGTTAATAACCTGAACGTGATGACCGCTCCAATGTTTCCCAAGGCGTGGGCTTGTTCGGATGCGTAGGCCACTTGCGGCTAGGTGGAGGGCTGTGGTTGGTAGGAATTTCTGGGCCTCCTTCCTTTCACGATCGAGGTGGGGCTGATGTAGAAGAGTTGTGTCGGTTTTTCGTTGCCGCTCAGCCTGTCCACCACGGCCTTGGCAGGATTGAACTGCAGTTTGCGGCAGGGTGGAGCGCGGTGGGATGGGTGAGTGTCAGAGTCAGACTGCCACTCATTCTAACCACTGCGATCGGAGTGGGGCCGCGGTGGAAGAGTTGTGTTGGTGTTCAGTTGCCTCCCAACTTGTCCACCACCGTAGCCAAAGCCTTGCAGCGCTAAGTATCCATGAAGATTATAAACGAAAAAAAAAGGTTAAATATTCCTAATATAAATATTTTTGGCTAATGTCCTTGACTGGAGGGATCCAAATAACGTGCGGTCAATATAAATAACAAGACTGTTTTTTTTATACCACTAAGGTAGCAAACAAGCTTACGGTCCGCCTGATGGTAAGCGGTCACCGTAGCCTATGGACGCTTGCAACACCTGGGTTATCACTTGCGCGTTGCCGACCCTTCAGAAATCTAAAAACTTCTTTCTTAAGAACTCCATATTGTAGTCCCTGCAGAAAACCTTGGCAGGGAGCTCATTCCACAACTTAAGCGTTCGCGAGAGGAAGTTTCTCTGAAACCGCACTGTACGTGACCATTTAGGTTCTAAAGTATGAGAATGAATTCCCTGCCGATAGCGAGCGGTGCGATGGTAGAAAGTAGCCGTGGGCATCATTTCGAACAATTCCTCAGAACACAACCCATTGTACAGGCGGTAGAACACACACAGTGAGGCAAAGTCTCTCGTCAGATTTAAGGGCTCGATACCTCAAGTGAGTTTGGAATCGTCGACAATTCTCACAGCCCGTCGTTGAACCGAGTCAAAAGGGCCAAGCTGGTATCCGGCAGCACCTGCCCAGAGATGGCAGCAGTACTCCATATGAGGCCGAACTTGCGACTTGTAAAGTAACAACCTTTGCCCCGACGTAAAGTACTGCTTCGCTCTGTTGAGTACACCAAGTTTTTGGACGCCAGCTTCACCTTATCTTGTAACTGATCTCGGAACTGAACATCGCTGGAGATGTCAACACCAAGGATCCCAATGCTCTTGAAGATGGAGAGGGGAGTGTTCTGGAATTGTGGGATTACAGTGAATGGAGTTTTCTTAGCGGTGAACGCGCACACTTGTGTCTTTGTAGGGTTGAATCGGACCAAGTTTACCCGTCCCCAGTCAGAGACCTGGGACAGTGTGGTCTCGATTTGAGACACAAGTTCTCCGCGATTTTCCTCCACAACGGAACGAGGTATGTTTGCACGACCCGTGTAAAAAGCGTCTCCAGTACTGTCATCTGCATAGCAATGTATGTTGTTGATGTCCAACATGTCATTGATATGCAGTAGAAACAGCGTAGGAGACAGCACAGAGCCTTGCGGGACACCAGCATTAATGTCCATGCTATCAGAGCAACAACCGTCAACTACGGTTCGTATGCCTCTGCCGGACAAAAAGCTAGCCACCCATTTGCACAAACCCTCGGGCACTCCGTAAGATGGCAACTTCGATAAAAGACCCCGGTACCGGACCCGATCAAACGCCTTTGCTATGTCCAGGCTACATGCCAATGCTTCTCTCTGACTCTCAATGGCTAGTGCCCATCGGTGTGTGAGATACACTTAAAGGTCACCAGTCGAGCGACCGTGGCGAAAGCCATATTGACGGTCACTGACCAGATCGTGTATTTCTAGGTATCTTAGAAGCTGTGTGTTGATCACACGCTCCATCACCTTGGAGAGGAGATAGGTAATATCGATAGGCCTGTAATTCGATGGATCTGATCTATCGCCCTTTTTGGGCACCGGGTGCACATTTGCAGTCTTCCATGAAGACGGAAATCGCCTAGTGTGGTAGGAAAGCGCGAAGAGGCGCGTGAGTACAGGACATAACTCAGGGGCACATTGCTTAAGCACCACTACTGGTATACCGTCTGGCCCACTCGACTCATGAACTTCTAGAGAAAGCAACGCCCGCCTGAGCACTATGGGCCAAGTCACCATCGGTCTTTCGCAGTGGTGGTAACTACGACTGGCAAAAGTTCCCTTCGGCAGCTTTGGCAAGCGACCAGAAAGCACGACTCCTAGAAGGATAGCTCGCAAGTCGCCCACCTATTTTGCCGATGAATTAGAATTTTGCTCTGGCAGTTGCTTTCTTACTGAACCTCGAGACAGCATTTAATTTGCGTTTTAACTCAGAAATATTCGGATTTGTATTATAACGAGCCGTGGTCCAAGCCTCATATGCATTTTGCTTAAGAATTTTAGCTTTTCTGCAAGACCTATTAAACCACGGTCGTTTTTTGACGCCGGAAAACTTTTTATTGTACGGAATAATGATACCATCGATTTCGATTAGGGGTAAATCAAATACTTTTTCTTCGATATTAGTTTTGTCCTACCCATAGTTATCCATTTTAATTTAAAAATAATAAAACGGGGTAAAACGCGTCATTTGGCAAAGTACCTTTTTCCCGTCGTTTCGGCTGGGTTACACCAGCATTGGTCACGGGTAGACTGGTGGTGCGCGGCGTTGTCGGCTTCGAGTGGAGGCGTCGTGTTGAACTACCCTCACCTTGTATTTATAATTGTCAAAATCACTACACACAACACTAACGGTGTCCTCGGGTGCGTTCGTTGGCAAAACTCGAGAGCTGTATTTTCTTATGACTGGATTCCATGCAGGCGACAGTTTGTATCCATCCTCACGACTGAAGTTCTTATGCTTTTGTATTTCAATCGCTTCGCGTACCAATCTACGGTAATATTGGCGATCGGTGGATAAAACCTTAAGCTGGTGGAGCTCAATCCAGTGGTTGGAATTTGAGTTAATTAGATGCTCTGCTATAGCTGATTTTGTCATCTGGCAATTCTTTACAGCAGCAATATGTTCTTTGACCTTGTCCGCAATTGTGCGTTTGCTCTGGCCAATGTAAGATCTGCCGCAGCTACAGTCAATTTTGTAGACACTTGGTGTTTGGTACGGGATTACGTCCATTGGCGTGCGCACCTGCTGTTCAATTTTGGAGTATGGAACATATACCGTCTTAATTGAGAATTTATTTGACAGCGATCCAATTCTATTATATATATAACTGGATTCTTCGTACGTCTTACGGCGACCTGAACTTCTTCTACTCGTTATGTACCCGTTTTTCTTAAGTGCCTCTTGAACGTGTGCCAGCTCAGTATCTAAATGTTCAGGGTCACAAAGGTCATGTGCTCGGTTAGTCAAAGACGCCACAACTGATTGTAGGTGGCGTGAGTGATGATGCGAGGAGGCGTTCAGGTATCTGTCCGTGTGTCTGGGCTTCCGATATACAGTATGCCCCAGAGAGCCATCTTCCCTTACATTCAATTTAACATCTAAGAATGCCAGTGAACGTTCACTTTCCATTTCATATGTAAAACGTATTTTGTTATGAATGGAGTTAAGGTGATCTAGGTATTGTTCTACTTCCTGTCTGGTTCCTTTTATTAAGCAGAACAAGTCCTCAACATATCTTTTCCAAAGTCGAACGCTAAAAGGCCCTGAGCTCAAAGCTTTTTCCTCAAAATGTTCCATCCAGATGTTGGCTAACGTACCCGGTGCTACCGGACTACCCATAGCTACTCCATCAATATAAAGGTAGTGCTGACCTTGGTAAAGAAAATAGTTCTAAACAGTGTTCAAGCAAAACTATATACCTATCAGGGATACCATTTGAAACTAGTTTATTTTTGATAACGTCAAGGCATTCTTTAAGTGGAACATTAGTGAACAACGATTCAACGTCAAAACTCACCATTATCTCATCTTGTTCCAACTGGATGTCATTCATGATGCTAACAAAATGTCTTTTTTTATTTATCTGCACTATGTATATGTATGTATAACGTGGCTGTAACATTAGACCATTATTTTATTCATTCATATAACGATTTTATTCTTAAAACAGTGTCAACAAATATTGTTTTTATTGTATATCTTTATTGTAAACAAAACAAAATAGAAAAAAAAATTACAATATATAGCACAATAAGGTGGCCTTTTCGCTAAAATTAATGATCTCTACCAGGCAATCGTTGTATAGAGTATAATTGACAGTGTAGAGTGGTGTTATTAGTAGCACGTAGGTATGTAGATTGGGAAGTAAAAAAAATAAGCAGTGATACAAGGTCTGACTACGACCTTTACTACGGCATCACAGACAGATATAGGCACGTAGTAAAAAGTTTTTTAGATTAAGTTTATTTATTATTTAGTTGCCTCTCAGATGCTTAACTACTCAGCCATGTAGCATCTTAACTTGTCTATGCTTAAATACTGACAACTCCTAATAAAGACAAGCTGTTACTATGTTCTCGTAAGTTACACATTAGTACCTATTGTAACTTTTCTAAAATATACAACAATACTACGTTATTCAAAGAGTATTATTTACATCAACCTGCTGCTAGAATCGATATTGATATTGACGATACACAAAGGACCAAAAGTAAAATTATGAGGAAAAATTAATATTACAATATTAATATATACCTATGCACTTACTATATAGATAATAAACATTTACATACCTATATAAAAACAAACATGGTTATATAATTTGAATACATAAATATACATACAATAAACAAAGTAATAAAGATAGATATGTTTGAATAACCAGAGGTTGGTCAAAATTAAAGAATATTAGGAGTAAGTAATAAGAATTTAAGGATTTCATGAAAAAAGGCAGTGACTGTATTTGCCTTATATTTATCGGCAGAGAGTTCCATAGACTAATGGCTTTTACAGTAAAAAACGATTACGATACTACATTAAAAGAAGTAAAATCTAGTACTGTGTCCAGGTGTTTTAAGAAAAATGGTAGACGAGCGAATATTTAGACCAGACGAGCTGATAAAATGAAACCGCTCTTTTAGATAACACAGTGAATATGGATTGAATAACACGTTACAGAGGAGTGAAAGAATATGAACACTCATTTGCAAAACTGCATATAGAGTTACAAAACAAAATAGAATGACAAGGCGTAGTCACTATGAGTCACTGTCTCCGACCCTTGTGGACTGTATTATATTAAAACCACAAATCACGGTGATATCGAGCAATTTATTACATTATTGTACAATTCATCTTGTGACATTTTTAAATCTAGTAAAATTATCGACAGATCTCTCAACGTCAAAGAAAAGTAAAAAGCATGTGGCCAGTATCCGCCACATTTCTCCCCCCCCTTGCAGTATCAGGTGTAAGAAGGATCTTCTAATTAGATTTCACCGTGTTAAGTTTTACAAGTTTTCGAGTGGGACGCCGAAAAACTCCTCCTTGTGTTTTTACATCAACAACTCGGACCACGCCGTCATGACCAGGATATGTTACCGTTATTATGCCACGAGGCCAAGTCGCTCGTGGAAGATTGCCATCTACTATGAAGACAAGATCACCGATATTTAAATTTTGTACTGGATCATAAGGTTTTCTACGTGGTAACAGAGTTGGTAAATATTCTTTTAGCCACCTTTGCCAAAAAATCTCTGCTAAACAGGTAGCTCTCTTCCACATTACCCTAGCATCTAAATCTCCAGTGTCGACATTAGCAAGAGTAGCTGGTGATGAAGTTCCTATAAGAAAGTGGTTGGGTGTTAATGATTCTTCCTCACTGCAACTTACTGATACAAATGTTAGAGGACGAGAGTTAACAATACTTTCCACTTCAATGAGCAAAGTTTGCAACACTTCTTCTCGAGGCGCCTTTTCTGTTAATGTGACGAAAAGGGCACTTTTTACTGTCTTTATTAAACGCTCCCAAGCACCTCTCATTGAAGGTGCAGATGGTGGTATAAAAGTCCATTTAACATTTTGATTTGTAGCAAAGTCTTCTAATTGCTTGGCTGCCGAAACAAAAGCCTTCCCATTGTCGGACATGATTTCTGACGGACATCCTCTTCTGGAAAAAAATCTTCTCAGCGCCATAATTGTCGAATCAGCTGTCATACTTGCAACGGTTTCAAGGTGGATGGCGCGAGTTGTCAGACATGTCATTAAGGCGACCCAACGTTTCTCCCGCCTTCTACCAATAGTCACCTCTAGTGGCCCAAAGTGGTCAATACCAGTAAATGTAAAAGGCCGCATATTGTATCCCAAACGCTGCAGTGGTAGATCTCCTGTAGGAGGAATAACCGGCTTCTCTCTGCGAAGTTTACAGAACTGGCATTGCCTTGCTACACTGCGCACTGTGTTGCGTAACGGCATGATCCAGTACCTCTGGCGTAGTTCATTAATTACTGTTTCATTGTTACTGTGTGCCATCTTCTGGTGGTAATGATGCACTAACAATCGGGTAGCTGGATTGTGGCCATCTAATATGATTGGGAATTTAGAATCGTTACTAATAAATTTTACCAGTCCAATACGACTTTTAATTCTCATTAGCCCATCCTGGTCCAAATACGGAGATAAATCTTTTAAACGGCTTTGGCGTGGTATGGGGCGCGAGGACTGAAGGCACTTCCATTCTTCAGAAAAAGAAAGTAACTGGCTTTTACATAGCACGATGGTTTCAGCATACTTCAAATCTTCAGTAGTCAAGGGAGGGGGGGGCCCTACGTCCCTACTTTCCCTATCATTATACAAAATATGTTTTGCATTCTTAATTAGTAACAAAGATACATTTTTTGGCTGTACATTACTACTAGGGAGACCAGAATCCGGAACAAATGTGTTATTTTTAATATTTTTAGTTTTAGCTTTCCAGATACTACTATATTGACGGATCAATGCCGTGGAGCGTATTAGTGTGAGCCACTTCGATACTCGAAGTGGGTCTGCTGCAATAATATTTTCACTAACATCTGTTTTACAAAAGTAATATTGATCGTTTTCTTTGACAAACTCTTTGGTGTATTTTCGTTTTATCTCCCTGGCGTCGTTTGTCAAAGGAGTCAAGGGTGTTGGTTCCTGAGGCCAGTCATTAAAAGGTAAGAGTAAAAATGATGGGCCTCTAACCCACCTATGATCAGCAGATACTGTCACTGATCCACATCTTATTTATTTTATTTATTTATTCATTTTAAGACAACAAACGGTCATTTACAGACAGTGACAAATACAATACATTTTATTTAATTAATTAGACCTATAGTGTCGTTACATGATTAATTATGATAATTATTAAGAGCTATAATTAAGTACATGGTTGAGACAATGTAGTTAAGCACAAGGCGAGATTAATTTATATTTTGAAATAAAAGAAACAGAATCAATTTAGGTTACATAAAATAAGATGGTAAAATATTGTTATTGTAAGTATAAATTATTGATTGAAAGAGGTTATTGTATTTACAATAAGGTTTACAAGCATCCGAGTACCTATAACTGAGCTAAATAAAGGAATAATTACGAAGTGTATATGTATTTATTTTTTAACACTGTAAGATTGTTAAGAATTAAATCCAATAATATAAAATATTTACTTAATATTGTTTAATTTAATCCTGAACACAGCAATTTTAATTAATTTTTTAATATTTTTGAATATATCATTAAGTTTTTAAAGAAATTGACATTGGGATATTTAGGGGGTAGGTACTAATATGTATATATATATATATTAAAATCTGCATATTACATTACATTAGAAAGACATTAAGTGAAATTACAGATGATGGTAAAATTGATCAAGTCGTTTTCTTACAGATATTTTGAAAGTTGCTACTGAATTACTGAATATATCTATATGTGAGTTAAGTTGGTCCAATCCACAAAAGTGTTTATTATAGTAATCGGGTGCGCGTATACAGAATCTGTTTTCGGTATATTTTTTTGATGCTTTCGGGGTTACAAATACATGTAAATACTTATCGTTTAATTTCCTTACACGTGAGGGGCGAGCTAAGAATTTACTATGGCTGATAAAAGATATGTTATTCAATAACTGTGGACATTGTATTTTATTGTTAATTATTTTAAATAATGTACATTGATCTATTATAATTCGTCGGTTGTCAAGAGAAGAAATGTTGAATCTTTCTGGGAATAGTTCACTATTTACGTTTCCAAATCTGTAATTAAGCAGTACAATGAATTTTTTCTGATTTTTTTCGATCCTTTCGATGTGACATTTGTATTGGGGTGACCAAACAACAGATGCAAATTCGAGAACAGACCTAATAAAAGTGAAATATAATATTTTAAGTGTCAATATATGTTTAAATGGCTTAGTGACTCTGCTGATGAAGCCGAGGTTCCTGTATGCTTTTAGGATTATGGAGTCAATGTGTTCGTTAAACGATAATTTGTCATCTATAATAACTCCTAGGTCACGTACGCTTTGTACACGCACAAGTGATTTGTCAAATAACTTGTAAGAGAAGTATATTGGTTTCTTTTTGCGTGTGTAGCTTATGACAGAGCATTTATCTATATTTAAGAAAAGTTGATTATCGTGACAGTATCCAGCAAGAGTGTCAAGTTCCGATTGTAATTTAACACAGTCAGTTTCTTTTGAAATAATTCTATATAGTTTGGCATCGTCAGCATACATTAGAAGGTTGCTGGAGTCATCTAGTTTACCATGAATATCATTGATATAAATATTAAAAAGCAACGGTCCGATATGAGATCCCTGTGGAATTCCTGAGGGTATATCTAGGAATTCAGAACAGTAACCCTTTAGAAAAACTGCTTGGGAGCGATTCTTAACATATGACTCTATCCATCTTAGGAGGCTGCCGTGCACACCGTTCCCCCAAAGCTTCTCTAACAAAAGATTGTGATTTATTTTGTCAAATGCTTTAGAAAAGTCGGTGTACACAACATCCACCTGAAGATTTTTGTCGTTTGCAGATAGTACAAACTCTGTAAAAGTAAGTAAGTTAGATTCAACGCTTCGTCCCTTTATAAAACCATGTTGATTATTGGATATTTGGTTAACATAAGCATATGATAGCTGAGAGGTCACCATTTTTTAAGTATTTTACCGAATATACTTGGTTTTGAGATAGGTCTATACTCGGTTATTTGGTTAGTTTTAGTGTTTTTAGGAATTTGTGTAACGATAGATTTTTTCCAAATTTCGGGAAAAGTTCCTGAACTGATTGACAGCTGGTATATGTAAACAATTGGAATTAGGAGCTGCTTTGAGCACTTAAAAATAAAGTAGGGATGGATTCCATCATAGCCTGCACCTTTGTTGATATTAATTGTATTTAATTCATGGCGAACCGAGTCTTTAAGTATTTTAATTGTGTTTATGTCTACAATACAATCGCTTTTAGCTTGGTGAGATCTAGTGTTATTTTCATTGTGTTTTACAAATACAGAATGAAAATAGTTATTAAAAGCGTTACAGATGTCAATGCCGGTATTTAAGACTTGACCTTGATAGAACATTTTATCTGGGATGTCGTTATTATTCTGTTTTTTGGATTTAATATACGCCCAAAAGGAGTTTGGATTTTTCCTGATATTATTTTCACTATTTTCTATATACATTTTATAATTATTTTTTTCCATTTTTTTGAAACGTGATCTTAAAACAGAGAAGCTATTATAATCACATTGATTACCATATTTTTTCCATTTTTTGTGGAACTTACATTTTTCTCTGTTCAATTTTATTAAAGACTTAGAGTACCACGGTGGGTATTTGGAGTTTGAGCTAATTGTACGGTTAGGTACATATTTACTTATTAAGTTATTTAAGGTTTTATAGAAGTAATCTGTGATGGAATTAATATCTGTAAATGCTGTGAACTCTTTGTTCCAGTCAATTGCAGAGAGCTCTTTGCAGATGGTTTCATAATGAGCTTTAAAGAACATTTTTTTGATGTGTTTATTATTTGATAGGGTTTTCTGAATGTCCGCAGATAAGGTAATATTCAAGGCTTTATGATGAAAGTCTTCTGGCACAAGTGGCTGGGTACAGTGTACCACGTCGCATTTAATGTTGCAAAAAACTAGGTCTAATAATCGGTTGTTATAGTTAAAAGCAGAATTATATTGCAACATTGAGGAGTAACTCATAAATTCATTGACAAGAAAGACTAACTGATGATTACTTGGGCCAGTAAACATGCTATCACTTGCGTTATTGTGCACCCAGCTGGGTTGAGAAATATTAAAATCACCTAAAACAAGAAAAACGTCATTTGTCAGCGTGTTAACTGAGCTGTTAGCAATATGTTCAAAAAAAGTGGTTAATTGCTGCTCATGTGATCTTCCATGAGGAATGTAGGCGCAGATAATGTGTAAGTTAGCTACAGCTGCGTCACGGGAAGAACATCCGGGCATGGTCACCCATAGGTAATCGGGCGCGCCGGTGAGCGTCGATGCGTCAGAGCGCACCACGGGACATAGCTCGCGGCGGACCGCGATCATGACGCCGCCGCCACGCTCCATGCCACTGCTCAATGGGTCCCGATCACAACGAAAAACAATATAACGTGCATCAAAATACTCGCTACTGTAAAATCCGGCTGTTAACCACGATTCAGTGACACAAATGACGTCGTAATTACAGTTAGAGATAGCGGAGTGAAACATGTGCGACTTTGTACGCAAACCCCTCACGTTCTGATAGTAAATAGATAAGGTGTAGGCCATTTTAACTTATTTTTATAAAAGAATACATATTTAGGTACGAAATAGCGAAATATTTTAATGCTTCCCCGTCAAATGAGGGTAGGTTAACCTGCATTCTTGCACCACGATTTGCACGATAGGCATTAAGAAATATAAAGAAATATAAATAAGTGAGTATGTGTTCCGTTTCGAAATTATTGTCAAATAATTTACTGGACCAATAATGAAATATTAAATTTAAGAATGATGTCAATAGGTCAATAAATATTGATATGTAATACCTGTGTATAACTGTTGGACTTTGTTCGAGTGGAAAAGGATACATTGTACATATTTTTATTTTATCGTAGTTAGGACGTAAACACTGTAATATATAGCACACACAAGCAAATTTGTACACACAAAAAAGATATGTTAAGAAAGTATTAACTATGAGTCATTTTATCATTATTAGATCAATTTCGCAACTAATTTTTATTGCTCTGGAGTTGTCGTTCTTGCGTAGAAATATTTTGCAATCTGCTAACCAAATATATTTGTATCCGTGCTGTTTTCCTAAGGCCCGGGCTTGTCCATACAAACGCTTGTTTTGAGGGGTCAAATGATCATTGACAAAAATTGGTCTCGCCGGTCCATCGAGTCCAAGGTGGTTATTCCACGACGAGCTCGGACAGCGGCTAGAAAATCACTTTTATTCTTACGCTGGTTAAATCTAACGATTATATTAGGCGTAGTGTTTTGTAGCGATGAGTTAGTTTTACCGTTTCCCACGTTTGTAGGATATTTTTTAACCCGGTGTATAAAATCAACATCCGACGACTTGATGGTAGCCCCAGTTTTCACGGCCAAATTATTTAATATGTTGTACAGATTTTCACTCTTTAAAGCCGGTATACCCGCTATCTCAATATTATTCATGCGAGCCTGTTGTTCGTTTGTATTTAAGCGATTTTGAAGCGAACTTATTGTGATGTTGGCGTCTGATAATTTTTGTTCAATAAAGTCAATTTTTTCAGATGTTGACTTTTTATGATCGGTCAGTTCAGATTTTAAATTATCCTGTTCCTGAGATAATAACTGGTACGAATTACATCTTGTCGCGTCATCAGCAACATTCAAGCCACTCGGTAACCATCGCCAGTCTTTTACATTCGTCATCTCACCAATTTCCGTGACTCTATGAGCTACGAATGGCTTGAAGGTTTTGGCATCGTTTTTGATCCAACTGAGTACGGCTCTAGAGTCTGTCCAATAAAAGATGCGGGTCGGTTGTTTTCGGTGTTCTTTACAAATATAATTTGCTAACCTAGCTGCGATCAAGGCGGCTTGCAACTCTAATCGCGGAATAGTCGTGACTTTTAGTGGTGCAACTCGAGTTTTACTCTCTAAGCTTGCTCACTTGTATCGGCAAATA
This sequence comes from Apoda limacodes, assembly GCA_946406115.1. Taxonomy (NCBI): domain Eukaryota; kingdom Metazoa; phylum Arthropoda; class Insecta; order Lepidoptera; family Limacodidae; genus Apoda; species Apoda limacodes. The sequence continues at coordinate 34,241,988 of OX291542.1, read as the reverse complement.
CGTGAAGTTCACACTCAGAAATTCTAGTGTGGGGTAGGTACCAACGAGGGAATTTCAACTCTGTGATTAAAGCCAAGTCCTTCAACCACTGTTCCCAATTAAGACGATCTTTATCGTATATTAAACTGTCCCATTCAACATCACTCCGCCAAATGTCCTGAAATATTATACGGCCCCTGATAACAAATATACCTAGGGGATCATATACGCGCATTAGGCATTTCAAAACATTTCGCTTAGTGAATTTCAGTGTCAGTTCTGTGGGAATATGAAATCCAAATGTCAACGTATCAACATTAGGATTCCATACTAATCCTAAAATTCGCACATCTATTTGAGCACTAGGAGTACATACTATATCTTTACTTGACAAATCAGTTTCATTTAATATTAGATATAATAATTTCACATTAAAAGTTATCGTATCCATAGCCTAGTGAACAGACGTATAAGATCTTAATACGTGTTAAGAGAGCAATGGAGGTTGTGGATTCGAATCTCTTATTATGCCTTTCTTTTTGTTTTTGTTACATTTTACGAATTATGAATATTGTGTAAACAGCTTAGACCAATTTAAATGTGGATAGTACGTAGACATATTATTTTTGTCGTTCGTTGCCGATTTGTTTCTGGGGGTATGTGCTGACAAGGTTGTTTGGTGTTTTAATTTAGCTATTAAGTTTTTTTTTGTAATTGTGCTTGTGTTGATAAGGTTGTTTAGTGTTTTTATTAAATTTCTTTGCGAAAAATAATATGCAGGCCAATATTAATATTCAAGAGTGGATGCGTATTATAGAACTATATAATATGGGTTACAATATATCTCAATTTGCAATTTTATACTGGTTATATTTTTTTAATACCACAATTTTTTGTAAGTAAATATCTAAAAAAAAAAATATAATTCAGTAGGTTGAAAAATGTTTATTTTAATCAGGCACTTTGGTTTTTAGTGGATTACTTTAAAGCGTTGGGTCTCACGCAACCTAGAGGAGGGGAATTTATCAACTCGACCTCGAAGTGGCCTCTCGCGGCACATTGATGCGACTCAAAGAAGATTGATGGTGGAACAATCGTTTCATACCGACTGCTGTGTTTGGAAACATGTTTAACACACGGGTTGTTCTACAAACTAAGGACGAAAATAAGTCCGATTCCGGCCCGACGATTTTTTTTCATTATGGTTACAAAATATAGTTTATCATAAAGATTACATGGTCTTTTAGCCTATGTTAAGTGGAACGGACAAAATATTTAAAAATATTAGAGTTATGGCAATTTTAAGAAATCAAGCAGCAGGAAACTGAGATTGTAACCAGGAGAATGAGGATTTAAACAAATATCAATCAAAATCAACGTTTATTTAATAATAAATTCACAAATAAAAACTATGCTTCTAACCATTAGTTTGTAATTGTCCAAATATCTTGAACTATCGTGATAATTAAGTCTATTCTTGACATATACTAATTATCTATCTAAATCAGTCTTGAACAGGAACTTTAATCATTAAATCTACAAAATTAGCTTTAATAAAATAATAATGTTAACAAACATAAAGTAATAAAATCTGTTTTATAACAAAGCAACAAAATTATTGTTAACAATTTTAATATGAACATCACTTGTCATAAACAATAGTATGACGGAAACCAAAAACATTTAGCAGTCTTATTAATTTTGCTTTTAAGTTAAGTTAAATAATTTTATTATTTAAAGACACATTGCGTTAACTCTTTTGTAGTTATTAACAAAATAAGGTACTAAAATCTTAGCTTAAACTACTCTTAGATCTATAAGAAAACTTTTGGCAGTCAAATTGTATTGCTTTTTAAGCTATCAATTATAATCACAATCAGCAGAGCAATCTGGGCATATAAATGGCTATTTATTTGAGAGGATCCTGAGACCAGGTTCCTGAGAATTGCGGAATAATATTTAAAAATAACGTATATTTATAACATTCAACCAAAATCAAGCAGCATTAAGCCTTCGTGTTAGCAATTTATACATCAAAATGCTACAATTACCATATTACCACATGAATTTCGTAATTAAATATCTAACCAGGATTCTGTGAGCTCGACTGATTATGACGCGACTTCCTCCATCAAATGTGCCGGGCAGACTAAGCAAAACACTGGGTGCAAAACGATAGGTGGTATTCTTTGTCTCTTTCGTACCGGCAACGAACTCGGCTAAACGTCACGGTCGCGCGGCTAATAGAATATTGAATATTCGCTTATTTAACATTGGGCAGGATCCTGATATAAAACTCTTGGGACAACTTTTGGACAAACTGGACAAGGATCCTGGGAATTTGACGCTTTGATTATTTTTTTTCCTAACATAATTTATTAGTATCTAAATTATTTTTAGAGACTAGGTAGATAAAGATATGGTAAATAATATGTTATGAAAATAAACTTGGTTGTAACAATTTTTTCATGACATTTTAGCTGAGCCGTCGAAAATTCCTTACTTTGTAGAACTACCCTCACACTATTCGTCGAGCTCTGCATATTGAAGGATTGCATCATAGAAAGCCAGCTAAAAAACCGTTTTTAACTAATACCCATAAACAAAATAAATTGTTGTTTGCAAGGGAGTATTTAGATTTTGACTGGGAGCACACCTTATTCACCGATGAGAAGACGTTTGAATCATCTGAAAACGGGAGGGTTTATTTGTGGCGCAGAAATGAAACCCGTTATGCAGAACGAAATGTTGTCCCAAATATGGAATTTAGACGGATATCACTTAATATGTGGGGGTGGATAACTGCGGCTGGTCCATAGAAAATAGGGTTTGATGGTGCAAAGATGGGACATGCGAAATGAAAGAACTACAGAGTCATTAGGGCTCACTGTGTAGAAATTTCGGACAATACTAGAGGAACAGATCTGTTCTATGCGGCGGCGCTAATTGAAAATAATGGAGGTTATTTTAAATAGGCGAGTCGGACTCGCGCATGAAGAGTTCCGTACCATTATCTATAAAAACGGCAAAAAAACACGTTTGTTGTATCGGAGCCCCCCTTAAATTTTTGTGTTATTTTAATTTAATTATTTATTTTTAAAGTAACTATATAACTAAATATTCTGTAAATATTTTAAGCGTCTACCTGTTGCCGTTATCAATATCGAGCAAAAAAATCACGTTTGTTGTATGGGAGCCTCCATAAATATTTATTTTATTCTGTTTTTTAGTATTTGCTGTTATAGCGGCAACAGAAATATATCTTCTGTTGAAAATTTCAACTGTCTAACAATCACGGTTGGTTCCGCTAATTACCCTTTGGGTATGGAACCCTAAAAATAAAGTACTATTTTTCTTACAGATATTATTTTACATTTCAATATTTAAGACATAACATATTTTTTTTTACTTGGTTGCTTTTCAAAATATAGCAGCGTTACTTTTATTCTTATGGTTAAGTTTCAATTTTCTTTTAATTACGAAAACGAATACATATATATATATAGACATTAATCAAAAACATTATTTATGATATATAAAATTTTAATAAAAACCATTTTTATTTGATTGCATGTGTTTTAATTCTTGCAAACAAAACAAAAAGTTCTCATTTCAACTGGTGCTTTTCAGAGAGAGCTAGATGTCAAAACATAAAAAAAAAGTTATTCCTTACAAAAATATTCAAAACGGAATTAGTGTGATTTGAACCATAGACTCGCCGGTTTAAGTCGCAGCTCCTCCGGATCACACCACGGGGCCACGAGGCAGATAACAGTTAATGCGACATAAACAATACGTATGTAAACAACACTTTAGTTTACACCTTAATAAATTTGTTAGGTTAAGAAACCAATAGATATAAGAACGGTTTAAATAAACTGGTTAGTATAAAGAAAACTAAACCTAATTTTGTCGATTTAAGGTTAATATTATTGACAGTTCTGATAATGTTAATGTGTGAGTGCGAGATTCACAGAATGGCTTTACGCAATTTTAACCTTTACGCTATGTATGGACTATTGCAAATACCGTACATTCCAGCGAAGTTAGATTGGAAGCCGTTTGAGTTGTGAACAAAATTTTAAGACATGGTCATATTTTCAAAGTTCGGAAATTAAGCGAATGCAAACATTTTGTAGCAGCTCAAGTTTAATGAGTTGTTTCTCTGTCAGATTAGTGCAGCAAATGTCAGCATAATCAAGTGAAGGTAGAAGTAAAGACTGAGCAAGCACAATTTTGGTTAACACAGGTAAAATATTCCTTGGGGTACGTACCAGGTAACCTCCTCGTGAGTCAGATTCTCACCTGTTTCTTCGGGATACATTCTGGGAAACGGCGAGGCCGGTGTTCCCTGGACATTGGCAATTTGCCTCTAATTGCTCACCAATCGTTAATAACCTGAACGTGATGACCGCTCCAATGTTTCCCAAGGCGTGGGCTTGTTCGGATGCGTAGGCCACTTGCGGCTAGGTGGAGGGCTGTGGTTGGTAGGAATTTCTGGGCCTCCTTCCTTTCACGATCGAGGTGGGGCTGATGTAGAAGAGTTGTGTCGGTTTTTCGTTGCCGCTCAGCCTGTCCACCACGGCCTTGGCAGGATTGCCCTGCAGTTTGCGGCAGGGTGGAGCGCGGTGGGATGGGTGAGTGTCAGAGTCAGACTGCCACTCATTCTAACCACTGCGATCGGAGTGGGGCCGCGGTGGAAGAGTTGTGTTGGTGTTCAGTTGCCTCCCAACTTGTCCACCACCGTAGCCAAAGCCTTGCAGCGCTAAGTATCCATGAAGATTATAAACGAAAAAAAAAGGTTAAATATTCCTAATATAAATATTTTTGGCTAATGTCCTTGACTGGAGGGATCCAAATAACGTGCGGTCAATATAAATAACAAGACTGTTTTTTTTATACCACTAAGGTAGCAAACAAGCTTACGGTCCGCCTGATGGTAAGCGGTCACCGTAGCCTATGGACGCTTGCAACACCTGGGTTATCACTTGCGCGTTGCCGACCCTTCAGAAATCTAAAAACTTCTTTCTTAAGAACTCCATATTGTAGTCCCTGCAGAAAACCTTGGCAGGGAGCTCATTCCACAACTTAAGCGTTCGCGAGAGGAAGTTTCTCTGAAACCGCACTGTACGTGACCATTTAGGTTCTAAAGTATGAGAATGAATTCCCTGCCGATAGCGAGCGGTGCGATGGTAGAAAGTAGCCGTGGGCATCATTTCGAACAATTCCTCAGAACACAACCCATTGTACAGGCGGTAGAACACACACAGTGAGGCAAAGTCTCTCGTCAGATTTAAGGGCTCGATACCTCAAGTGAGTTTGGAATCGTCGACAATTCTCACAGCCCGTCGTTGAACCGAGTCAAAAGGGCCAAGCTGGTATCCGGCAGCACCTGCCCAGAGATGGCAGCAGTACTCCATATGAGGCCGAACTTGCGACTTGTAAAGTAACAACCTTTGCCCCGACGTAAAGTACTGCTTCGCTCTGTTGAGTACACCAAGTTTTTGGACGCCAGCTTCACCTTATCTTGTAACTGATCTCGGAACTGAACATCGCTGGAGATGTCAACACCAAGGATCCCAATGCTCTTGAAGATGGAGAGGGGAGTGTTCTGGAATTGTGGGATTACAGTGAATGGAGTTTTCTTAGCGGTGAACGCGCACACTTGTGTCTTTGTAGGGTTGAATCGGACCAAGTTTACCCGTCCCCAGTCAGAGACCTGGGACAGTGTGGTCTCGATTTGAGACACAAGTTCTCCGCGATTTTCCTCCACAACGGAACGAGGTATGTTTGCACGACCCGTGTAAAAAGCGTCTCCAGTACTGTCATCTGCATAGCAATGTATGTTGTTGATGTCCAACATGTCATTGATATGCAGTAGAAACAGCGTAGGAGACAGCACAGAGCCTTGCGGGACACCAGCATTAATGTCCATGCTATCAGAGCAACAACCGTCAACTACGGTTCGTATGCCTCTGCCGGACAAAAAGCTAGCCACCCATTTGCACAAACCCTCGGGCACTCCGTAAGATGGCAACTTCGATAAAAGACCCCGGTACCGGACCCGATCAAACGCCTTTGCTATGTCCAGGCTACATGCCAATGCTTCTCTCTGACTCTCAATGGCTAGTGCCCATCGGTGTGTGAGATACACTTAAAGGTCACCAGTCGAGCGACCGTGGCGAAAGCCATATTGACGGTCACTGACCAGATCGTGTATTTCTAGGTATCTTAGAAGCTGTGTGTTGATCACACGCTCCATCACCTTGGAGAGGAGATAGGTAATATCGATAGGCCTGTAATTCGATGGATCTGATCTATCGCCCTTTTTGGGCACCGGGTGCACATTTGCAGTCTTCCATGAAGACGGAAATCGCCTAGTGTGGTAGGAAAGCGCGAAGAGGCGCGTGAGTACAGGACATAACTCAGGGGCACATTGCTTAAGCACCACTACTGGTATACCGTCTGGCCCACTCGACTCATGAACTTCTAGAGAAAGCAACGCCCGCCTGAGCACTATGGGCCAAGTCACCATCGGTCTTTCGCAGTGGTGGTAACTACGACTGGCAAAAGTTCCCTTCGGCAGCTTTGGCAAGCGACCAGAAAGCACGACTCCTAGAAGGATAGCTCGCAAGTCGCCCACCTATTTTGCCGATGAATTAGAATTTTGCTCTGGCAGTTGCTTTCTTACTGAACCTCGAGACAGCATTTAATTTGCGTTTTAACTCAGAAATATTCGGATTTGTATTATAACGAGCCGTGGTCCAAGCCTCATATGCATTTTGCTTAAGAATTTTAGCTTTTCTGCAAGACCTATTAAACCACGGTCGTTTTTTGACGCCGGAAAACTTTTTATTGTACGGAATAATGATACCATCGATTTCGATTAGGGGTAAATCAAATACTTTTTCTTCGATATTAGTTTTGTCCTACCCATAGTTATCCATTTTAATTTAAAAATAATAAAACGGGGTAAAACGCGTCATTTGGCAAAGTACCTTTTTCCCGTCGTTTCGGCTGGGTTACACCAGCATTGGTCACGGGTAGACTGGTGGTGCGCGGCGTTGTCGGCTTCGAGTGGAGGCGTCGTGTTGAACTACCCTCACCTTGTATTTATAATTGTCAAAATCACTACACACAACACTAACGGTGTCCTCGGGTGCGTTCGTTGGCAAAACTCGAGAGCTGTATTTTCTTATGACTGGATTCCATGCAGGCGACAGTTTGTATCCATCCTCACGACTGAAGTTCTTATGCTTTTGTATTTCAATCGCTTCGCGTACCAATCTACGGTAATATTGGCGATCGGTGGATAAAACCTTAAGCTGGTGGAGCTCAATCCAGTGGTTGGAATTTGAGTTAATTAGATGCTCTGCTATAGCTGATTTTGTCATCTGGCAATTCTTTACAGCAGCAATATGTTCTTTGACCTTGTCCGCAATTGTGCGTTTGCTCTGGCCAATGTAAGATCTGCCGCAGCTACAGTCAATTTTGTAGACACTTGGTGTTTGGTACGGGATTACGTCCATTGGCGTGCGCACCTGCTGTTCAATTTTGGAGTATGGAACATATACCGTCTTAATTGAGAATTTATTTGACAGCGATCCAATTCTATTATATATATAACTGGATTCTTCGTACGTCTTACGGCGACCTGAACTTCTTCTACTCGTTATGTACCCGTTTTTCTTAAGTGCCTCTTGAACGTGTGCCAGCTCAGTATCTAAATGTTCAGGGTCACAAAGGTCATGTGCTCGGTTAGTCAAAGACGCCACAACTGATTGTAGGTGGCGTGAGTGATGATGCGAGGAGGCGTTCAGGTATCTGTCCGTGTGTCTGGGCTTCCGATATACAGTATGCCCCAGAGAGCCATCTTCCCTTACATTCAATTTAACATCTAAGAATGCCAGTGAACGTTCACTTTCCATTTCATATGTAAAACGTATTTTGTTATGAATGGAGTTAAGGTGATCTAGGTATTGTTCTACTTCCTGTCTGGTTCCTTTTATTAAGCAGAACAAGTCCTCAACATATCTTTTCCAAAGTCGAACGCTAAAAGGCCCTGAGCTCAAAGCTTTTTCCTCAAAATGTTCCATCCAGATGTTGGCTAACGTACCCGGTGCTACCGGACTACCCATAGCTACTCCATCAATATAAAGGTAGTGCTGACCTTGGTAAAGAAAATAGTTCTAAACAGTGTTCAAGCAAAACTATATACCTATCAGGGATACCATTTGAAACTAGTTTATTTTTGATAACGTCAAGGCATTCTTTAAGTGGAACATTAGTGAACAACGATTCAACGTCAAAACTCACCATTATCTCATCTTGTTCCAACTGGATGTCATTCATGATGCTAACAAAATGTCAAGAATCTTTTACGTAAGACGGTGAATTACCTATTAGTGGCTGCAACACTTTAGTTATGTACCTACTTCGCTAAGTCGTAAGTGGGAGAATTAATGTGACTTACAATTGGTCGTAGGGGCACATCTCTTTTATGTATTTTCGGCAGTCCATAGATAGTTCAACAGGCCTCCACTCGAAGCCGACGACGCCGCGCACCGCCAGTCTACCCGTGACCAAGACTGGTGTAACCCAGCCAAAACGTCGGGAAAAGGGTATTTTGCCAAATGACGCGTTTAATCGATGGTAGAGAGTAAATATTTTGAGAGTGATAGTATTAGTCTAAGCTGTAAACAGGAGATCTTGAGGAACGCCGGCAGCAGTTAGAGAAAGATTACTCTACCCGAATGCACTGTCGGCGGCCACCAAAGTAACTAAGAAACCAGTCAATTACTGTTAGAGATATGTTAAAAGAGCTTAGGATTGCCAACAAAATATCCACTGTGTTAAAAGCACTGCTAAAATCAAGAGCAGACAAGACAGTGACTTTCTTAATGTCCATACCAAAACAGATATCATCAGTTATCTTAGTGAGAGCCATAATAGTACTACGACGTTCAAGGATTTTAGACAGGAATGGTAATAATGAAATAGGTCGATAATCGGATAAGGAAGTTGGATTGGACTCTTTAGGTAATGGACTTTCTAAGTTTCAGAAAATATTCCAGAGGAAATGGATGAATTAGGAATCTGAGTAATTATAGGAGTAATTAGGTCAATAATTGGAATAATCATAGCACGGCTTATGTAATCACTACCAACAGCACTTGAAGATATAAACATATATCAAACTTTAATTAATTTAATCAAACTTTAGAAGCAGAACTTTTACAATTTTGGAGTTTAATTTTGCGTCAACTATATCTAAGAGTTGGCTTTGCTTATCAATTAAATGCTAAGTAGTTCCGCTCTTGGGATCCGACCGCATAAAATTTGCTGAGATGACTCGATACTCGTATCTGGAGCTAACTTACGTCTAACTTAAATTTCCTTGCACGTGAAAAGTTTTATCAAATATGCCAATGAAGAGTTTGATCAACGTTTCGGTTACTTTTGGCCTTGGTAAAATTGCTTGATAAATATATGGGGGTACCGAGGCTGGGGCAGCTGCCTACCCCTTCTATAGACCACACATATTTTGATGAAGACTAAAATTGGGATCTTGGCACAATGATATTTATATTATAAATTTTTGCCTAAACATACAAGTCAAAGTCAAATTTTTTTATTCAAATTAGGTTTTTACAAACACTTTTGAATCGTCAAAGTTAGAAAATACAATTGTTTGAAATCCGGTTCACAATTTTGTTGATTTCTATCGAGAAAATCGAGCAAGAAACTCGATAGTTACTCTTTTAAAAAAATCATAAAAAATACAAATACAATCAACCTTTTTTAAATAAAAATTTTAAGCCGTGCAATTATATATTATTTTCAATTTAATTTGGTTTACCTACGCGTCCTGTAACATGTATATGCATTCCTTTTTGCTATTGTAAATTTAATTTGCGTTTTAACTCAGAAATATCCGGATCCTTATTATAATGAGCCGTGGTCCAAGCCTAAAACGCAGTTTGCTTAAGAATTTTAGTTTGTAGTTTGTTTTTATGCTACATATGTCCATAGTCCTAAACTTCGCGTGCAAATATCTATTTGCGCGCTAAAATCCAAATTAGCTTACAAATTTCAATGTTTTCCCTATTCAAAATAATTGCACATTTCCCTGCATTCAAAGAATCAATCTTTGCATTGCATCTTTTTTTAACTAACGCACCCTCTAGTATAATTATAAAATTTAAACATGGTATCCCTTTTTTCCCGTCACTACCATGTGAGATCGGCTTTTGCCATCCCTATGGCATCGGCCATTTTTCCTTCTTCTTGTTGCAACTACAACGTGGATGCTAATTCACATAAGTTGCCCGCTTGACACAGTGGGCTCGGGCGAATCAGCGAAGCGTCCTCGCACGGCGATGGATCGGGTTGTGTGCATGACACTTGAGTACGAACGAGACAATGATCTGACGAGCCAAGCGGCACAGACTTCCCCAGTTCTCATTCGAGCAAGTACTCGCTGTGCCTTACCTCTCTCAACCTTGTTAATTATATCCCGCTGCTCGGCCCTGCTCTTGAAATCTACGCCCTAGTGAACTGTCCTTTCTTACCACAATTAAAACATAAAAAGGTCTGATGAGTATTGTTGCAAATCTTATTTTTTTTCCTTTTTTATTCTTCCTTTAACACCCTAGCTTTAACAATATCTATAGTTAAGTAAGGAATAGATTCTATCGTTGTGACAATTACTTCGATTAACTGTGACATTGAGATCAGTATCGTATTTTTTTCGCCTACTCTGACAAAGGGCTTTCCGCGTCACTTGGTTAAAAAGGTTTGTCATCTTCATAAAATGGACAGAGAGGGGAGAATCATCACAATTCATGTCAGCAAGCTGTCGCCTTAAAAATAGTTTACTTCTAGGTTTTTAACTTTTTGTTTTCTGTGGTACGCCAGCCTTATTTTGAAATCCGTACTTCACATGTCTGTTTCCTTTTTCCGTTTCACATTGTTTTTTTTTCATTTAAACGTCTTGGATGGGTGGACATTGAAACTTAAACTCAACAATATACATCTCACCAAGTAAATATAAAGAATTTTATGTTGTCAAACGAGGCATGCGTTTGAAGATGTAGAAAAAATGAGATTTAAAATACTTGTAGATAGTGAAAGAAAACATCGTCTCTTACAAATATAAATAAATGTAAAAGTATTTTATACATCTCACTGAAGTAAATAGAAGTATTTTTCAGTCATCTATAAATTTCATGTTCTTTAACTTGAATTTAAGTACATCATTCTAACAAAAAAGTATTAACAGATACATACTCTTATCTTGTCACTTGTATCTAAAGTAGTTTTGCTAAGACTTTTGAACCCTAAACCCATAAAACACCTCTCCTCTGTCTTCATTTCCAAGTTAACAAATCTGGATTTTAGTCTAACTACTACATGTCTATCAAGACTTGCGCCCAAAACTCCTTATTGCAACCTTTTAGATAAAATAAGAAAACAACGAAGATTCACCTGTACTGAATAAGAAAGATCCTTTGTTCTTTTTCTATCCTCCTCCTGTACTTCCAAATTTAAGTTAATAATGTTAAAGTATTCATACCTATTGTAATATAACCCACTTAAAAAGAAAAAAAAAAATCGCACGTTTAAACACTTTTTAAACGCCAATAAAATTAAAATATAAGAATAAAAATTTATAAAATATCTAATAGTAGCAGAAAAATTGAAAACACGACTTTGGTTGACGTAAATTGGCGATACAAAAGGAATATTAAAGTTTTTACAAGTACAAAGTTTTCATGGAAGAAACTATCAGAATAATCTAAGCCTGAACTTTTTAATAACGAGTACTTAACAACTGTGTGAAATGTACATTTTTAAGCCAAAATTTTTTTTTGTTATTTCATATTATTTTAGGTTGATACATTTGTTTTGTAATGAGAACTTTATTCATCATATCAAAAATGATTATCTATATTAAGTGTGTTAAGTGGTCAAGTTTTGGGAGTTTTGGGGGACACTCCTCACAGTCTTACACCACAACACCATCCATCTTCATGTGGACAACACCTTGCTTAGGTCATTAAGTGTTACAGTTGTACTTAGTATATTTCTTTATTTTGGCAATCGGTAAGTATAGTTAATATGTAAGGGTTTCGGAGATCTGATGGCGAATAAAGGGCTCCACTGAAAATCAGTGTTGTGGCTTAGGCCGCAGCTTATGCTGGGTGGGTACCCTTTTTGGCATTGTGTTTTTTCATATATTACTGCAATTTGTACTGTGTTGCTTAGTTGCCAAATAACAGTTCTTCTTCTTCTTCTGCGTTAACGAGAGGGTATGATTCATGGCTGAGGTCTTCTTTTGTTAAGAATGCTAACAACAACTTACAATTTATTATAATGCGTCATAACTTTTGCTTAGTTTTGTCATTGTTAATATTATTTATTCATTTTTTAACACAACCATTTTAATTCTAAATTTTTTTCAAGCTTGAATAGTGTTTGTATATATAAATAATATTAGACTGTTACATAAACCGTTCTAGCATAAAATCCACATATCATATACATGTTTAGCTCCCTACAATTTACATAAACTACGTTTATATCATCTATTGCTACATAATAATAACTTTCTGTAACTTCAATATTTCGGGTTACAAAATTCAATTATAAGGTTCATAAAGTCACGGATACGACTGAATCGAATACGAGCTTTATTTTCCTTGTGAGTCTCAAAGGCTAAGCACAAAATATAACGATACAAGATTACGACTATACAATTAATGTACGCAGTAAAAGGGTCTAAGATGTTTTGACGCAAAGTAATGAAGCGTGTAGCTCTCTCAGTAATGCCCAATTAACGGAAAAACCTTTTGATAAAGTTGCCAAATCAGATTTTATCTATTACTGTCAATATCTTGCTTTTTGCTTTTATTGACGACAATTAGAACTAAACATAAGTTTTTTTTACAATTTATTTTTGTTAACTAGCATGTTAAGCTTATTCGTCTATAGTACCTATTCATTTTTAAATTATTTTATTTTGTAAAATAAGAAAAGTATATATTTTGAGTCTATATGCATTCAAGAATTTAAATATATGTATGTTTATATGTTACTTGTTTATATATTAATAAAATCAAAAATATTAAAAGCTCATTTGCAATTTCAATGTCACTCACCCATTTTACAAGCTTTAGAACATAGGACAATCTGCGTAGATCGGTCAATAGTAAGCGCTGCGCTTATAACATACGATTTTTGCCGCAAGTATATCCGTAAATAATATGCCACCAAAAACATTTTCATGTAACCTGTTGCTGTTGCGGGGAGTAGTGCTGTTCGCGTCCGCAGGCTAGACCATCCCAGCCAACAACTTTTACCACCCTGCACGTGCTCCCTGGGTGGTGCCAAATGAAGAGCAACGCCGAAAAATGGGCGGCGGTAAAGTAACCTATCTAACGGCTACCACTAGCCATGCGGCATTAAATACCCCTAAAAGTGTGGACATAGCACCTTGGGAAAGTGCTATGATTATCCTTCCCAAAACTACCCTAACCCCCGGCGCTCTCTGGTACCCGGGCCAGGGAGTGTGAAATTGGTTACCGAAGACTGCATAGATGTGAGTTACCAGGCATCTACGTCAGTGAATACTACTGAAAAGCGATTTGTTCAGCAGGCATTCCACCCCAGCTTGCTTGTGAATAGACCAAGAAGCCTATCTCTTGGAAATACAGCAGAGTTCGAAGCTATAACTAGGGAACAGAAAAGTCAGTCGCCAAAGAAGATCATCAAAAGCTCACCTAGTCCTCCCGAATGGCAAAGAGTTCCAACAATTAGAAGCAGCAAGCGAAAGAAGATGTCACAGACGCCATCTCCTGAGACAATTAAAGATACCAATAGGTTCCATGGCCTACAGATCGACCTAACAGAAGATGAGCCCAAACCTTATGAGAAACGATTATACAAACCCCCTCCAATTATCTTATACGGTATTGAGAATGTTAACAAACTTACTGAATTCTTGGAGACAGTAGCTACAAGGGATACATTTACATATAAGATTGTTAATAAAAACTAAATAAGAATTATATGTCTAGATACAGAAGTCTACAAAAAGCTTATATCAGCCATTAGAGAGAAAGGCCTTATCGGACATACTTTTAATAGAAAAGATAAAAGAAACTATAGACTTGTTGTTAAGAACCTACATCCCACAACCCCACATCAAGATATAAAAGCAGCATTTGAAGAGACAGGAAACGCTGTGATTGGGGAAATCATCAATGCTAGTTTCGGACCGGACAAAAAGCCTACTACGACATTCTTTGTAAATTTGGAGTCTGGTCCTAATAATAAAGCTGCCAAGCAAATAACACACATATATCACCAAGCTGTTACCATAGAAGATCCAAAAAAAAGAAATACAATTGTCCAATGTCAAAGGTGTCAACAGTATGGGCACACCAAAAACTACTGTATGAGGCCAGCTCGCTGTCTTAAATGTGCAGAACCACACTTGACCAAAAACTGTCCAAAGGTTGACCGCTCCACTCCTGCTACATGTGCTCTCTGTCATGGTCCTCATCCATCAAATTATAAAGGCTGTGAAGTCTACATTGAGATCCAGGCCAGAAAAAAACCAAAAGCGAACCTTCCTAAGAGTGGAAAAAACCTCATCCCAATTTCCCACCCTTGTACATGGTAATACTAAAGAACTGGCTCCAAACAGAGCAATATCCAAACTGGGAAACGGTACAGTGAAGTTCTCAAAAATAATCTGCCAGATCAACCTTTTAACCATCAAATTGAGCTAGAAAACCATCAACAAATGTCATATTCAAGATTAGAAGAAATATTTATCAAACAATCCCAAAAATTAGACATTATCTTACAACAAATGAGCAACATGCTGGGGCTCTTGACAACACTAGTCAATAAATTATCGCTGAACTAAATAAACTAAAAATAGCCACTTGGAACACAAATGGTTTAACACCCAACAAAGCTGAGGTTGAGATGCTACTAAAAATCCATGACATAGATATTCTAATGGTATCTGAGACTCACTTCACTCACAAAAGCTTCATAAAGATAAGAAACTATAATATATACATGACAAACCATCCAGACGACACTGCACATGGCGGATCAGCTCTCATAATTAGAGCCTCAATTGAACACTACGAGCTCGCTCAGTTTCGAACAGACCACATCCAAGCTACCACGGTAAACATTCGAGATAGAAATGGTGATTTCAATGTCTCATCAGTGTATTGTCCTCCAAAACACAGAATAACAGAGGAACAGTTCAGTGCATACATCAAAAGTCTAGGCTCTCGTTTCATAGCCGGAGGAGACTGGAACTCGAAACATCTGCAGTGGGGGTCAAGACTAATAACCACATGAGGCAGGGAACTTAAAAAGTGCATCGATAGGCAGCATCTTACAACAATTGCCACACCCGAGTCTACCCACTGGCCGACCGACCCAAATAAATTGCCAGATGTCTTGGATTTCTTCCTGATGAAGGGACTCTCTAGACTCTTCTACCAAATTGACTCCTGTCTAGATAGATCCTCTAACCACATCCCTATCATACTTAGAATCAGTGCCAATGCGTTAAAGAATCAGAACAAACCAAGACTGTATAATAATCAGACAAACTGGAAACTCTTTCGATCCTTGCTCGAGGACTCCTTGGACTTACGGGTTTCCCTAAAGAATGAGGATGAGATTGACGATGCAGTTTTTGCATTTAACACTTCAAGTCCAGAAAGCTTGTTGGAACAGCACAGAAGAGGTAAAACCCAAGAATGTAAGACAGGCTAATGTACCACAAGAAATTAAAGAACTAATTCTGGAAAAAAGGAGACTACGAAGAGTGTGGCATTCTAGCCGGCACCCCCATGATAAAAGGGCATTTAATAACTATTCTAAAATTGTAAAATAAACTTTACAGGCAAAAAAAAATGAAGCCATTGAATTAAACTTGTTGTCGCTAACTGCTACTGCAAATACTGACTACTCAAAAGAAGGCATGCAAAAATAGAAACCAACCAATAAACCCCAAGCCACCTATACGAAAAGAAGGAAATCAATGGGCCAGAACGAAACAGGAAAAGTCAATAGCATTTGCCGGTCACCTCGCCAAAGTATTTGTTCCCAATGATGCCACAGTTAGCGAAGCCGACATAGACGACATCCTTCAACAAGACTTCCAACTCGATCTCCCTCTAAAAGCAGTCACACCAGGAGAAGTAACGAGAATCATTAGCCAACTAGACAATAAAAAAGCCCCAGGATTTGACCTCATAGACAAAAAGGTCCTCTCAGAGCTTCCGCGTAAAGCAAAAGTTTACCTGACCACGCTTTTTAATTGTATCATTAGAACATCTTACTTCCCTGCACTATGGAAAGTCTCACAAGTAATCATGGTCCATAAATCTGGAAAGCCCGAACATGAACTATCATCCTACAGGCCGATTAGCTTACTTCCCATAATGTCCAAGGTCCTGGAAAAGATACTACTTCGACGACTTTCACGTGCTATCTGCGAAAACTCCGTGACTCCAGACCACCAATTTGGGTTCAGACCAGAGCACGGCACGAATGAACAAATACATAGAGTGTGCAAACATATCAGTGATAACTTAGAGAAAAAAGAATATTGCTCGTCGGCATTCCTTGACGTCCAAATGGCCTTCGACCGGGTCTGGCATAAGGGATTGCTCTATAAAATTAAACTACTGCTACCTCATAGTTTCTATCAAATACTCGAATCCTATCTCAGCAATAGGATCTTCCAAGTCAGAGAAGATAACTGCTCATCAGGCTTCCATGAAATACTCGCTGGTGTGCCCCAGGGTTCCGTGCTTGGTCCGGTTTTGTACACCATATACACTTCTGATCTGCCACTAACACCTGGAGTAACTATCGCTACCTATGCAGATGACACGGCAATACTAGCCTCAAGTAAAGATCCAGCTGATGCCACTGCTAAACTTCAAATAAGCCTCAATGAAATAAGCCTCTGGTGTGATAAATGGCGTATTAAAGTGAGTTCCGACAAATCAGTGCAAGTCACCTTTACCCTGCGCAGAGATACCTGTCCTCCTGTTAACCTTAGTGGTAAGGCGTTACCTCAGAGTGACACAGTGAAGTACTTAGGGCTACACTTGGACCGAAGGCTGACATGGCGGAAACACATAGAGACAAAACGTAAAGAGGTCAATCTCAAATACAAGGGCCGCTACTGGCTCTTGGGAAGAAACTCAAAACTGTCACTGGACAATAAGCTCTTAATCTACAAGGCCGTTATAAAACCAGTCTGGACCTATGGGATTCAGTTATGGGGTGCCTGTTGCGATTCCAACATAAACAAAATCCAAAGAGCACAGAATTACATCCTCAAGCAAATTAGCAATTTTCCCTGGTTCATCAGAAACAGTGAAGTACATGAATACTTGAACATGCCAAAAGTAAAAGATGAAATTAAGGCATCCGCTAGTAAATACAGAACAAGACTCATTAACCATCCTAACCAGTTGGCTGTGCAACTCACATTGCCTCACTGTGTGAATCGCTTGAAACGGCGCAGAACCTTGCATCTTGGAGGAGCTGACTAAGCCAATATATTAATATGGAAGATGTTCCTATTGGGGAATATCTCCTCATGTATAATCCCATTCCACACATTTGCTCATAGTCGGAAGGACTGATTGCATAATAATAATTAAATAAAAAAAAATAAAAAAATGTAACCTGTTGCCAAGACGACAAGACGAGGCTCGCACTGACAAAAAGTTATCAGATCTCATGTAGAGGCAAGCTTCTCACTCTACACGCCCTGACTCTTTTCGTTACTACAAGAACTATTGTAAAACAGAAAAATAATAAACAGTTAGTAAATTTTTCACCTTACGCATGTGACGATAGCGAAACGGCCAAGCCACATATTTTGACTAAGGTGTAGAGTTTCTGATGTGAGAGCTTCTAGAGTCAGGGCGTGTAGAGTGAGACTTGTGGAGTGAGGGTCTGTAGAGTATGAAGCTTGCCTCTATATGAGATCTGATATCTTTTTGACAGTGCGAGCCTTGTCTTGTCGTCTTGGCAACATTTTACATAAAAAAGAGTTGGTGGGATTTTACTACTTTTTGTATGTTGATTATTATTATGATTATTATTATTAAAATTATAGACGAGCAGCATGAGATGCTGGTGTGTCTATCTAAAGTGATGAAAATGTCTTAGTCTTTTTTACTAAAATATTATTCACTTAATATGTCATTCTTGTAAGTCCACACACTTGAAGTCTTTAAACAATTTATCCAGTCCATTTTTAAAAGAGTTGACTGAATCGGCTGAAACTACACTGGCCGGCAATCTGTTCCAAGTTTCCACAACACGATTACTCAGAAAGTGGTGTGCAATATTGGTTTCGGATCTGAAGCGCGTGATAGTAAGATGGTGTCTTCTTGAGTGACCATGAGAATTTGCATCCTTCAAGACAAATATATCACGTATGTTAGGTAGGTTGTAATTGCAAGTCAGGATTTTATATGGCTCGATTAGATCACCCCTCATACGCCGATCTTGTAAAGTTGGCAGCTTTAGTATTTAAAGCCTCTCCTCATATGATTTTGTTTTTAGTCCAAATGGTATTTTAGTAGCCTTCCTTTGAACACTTTCTAAAAGAGTGATACCTGAAACGCATACTCAAGCAAAGGTCTTACGTATGTCTTGTATATTTTTATAAAAGTTGCTATGTTGATGAACTGAAAGGATCTCTGTATCACATAAAGGAAAGACTTATCTTTTTTCACTAGTGCACTTATATGATCTGCCCATTTTAAATTGCTTGTAATTAATATCCCCAAATTTTTCTGTGAGTTTACAGCAGAAATCGGTGTGCCATCAAGCCAGTATGTTTGATGTGGATTGTTGTTCCCTAGGTGCAGCACTGTACACTTATTTGCATCGAGTTTAATTATCCATATATTGAAACCATTCATGTTAGCGATCAATGTCATTCTGTAATTGTCCTGATTGTACCAGAGGGTTACCAAAAAATTTACCATCGTCTGCAAAGAAGTTGGCTGAAGATTTTAGCAAAGCAATCAAATCAGTGTCAAAAATGCCAAATAACGTTGGAGCAAGCACACTTCCCTGTGGGACTCCACTAAGAACTTCTCTTGTCTGTGATAACGTTTCTCCAACTCGTACTTGGAATGTGCGTTGTGTAAGGTATTACTTAATCCAGTTCAAAAGTTTGCCCCTGATGCCGAAATGCTCTAGCTTTAATAATAATCGCTGGTGAGGTACATTGTCAAAAGCCCGTTCAAAATCAAGATAAATAACATCAACTGGATTTTTATGGTTTAGCTCCGTGGTCCAGGCATAAACAGAGGATATGAGATTTGTAACTGTTGAATGCATTTCTACAAAGCCATGTTGATGAATCGATATAACATTTTCTCTATTGAGGAACAATTTTAGTTGATCTAGTATTATCCTCTCCATGCATTTACAAATAATGCTTGTTACGCTAATAGGTCTGTATTTAGATGGATCTGCCCTTTCACCACTCTTATACACTGGTGTCACTACTGCATGCTTCCAATCTTGAGGTAGTTTGGCTGTTTCAAAGGATAGTTTCATGAGTTCACATAATATAGTTACAAATATGGAAGGGTTTTTTTCAAAATACAGCTAGGAATATTATCAGGACCAGGAGTTGATCCCCTATCAAGTTCTCTAAGTACTTTGTAAACAATAAGATGTCAGTCAAAGAGTTTTCCAAACGAGCTAGGTTTTTAATCACTGGATTGACCATGAGATCAGGTTCCTGAGAGTACGCTTTTTGTAATTCAATGGAAAAAGTCTCGGCTATATTAGCAGGCTGAGTAACCAGATTACCTTGTGTATCGTTGATCGCTGGTGGAATACCAACTTTTGTTGTAGTTGATCTTCTTATGTGTGAAAAGAACCCTTTTTCACCATTACTAAGTATATTTGCTTCGAACTTTGCCCGTTTCCTTCTGCATTCAGCCACACCTATTGTTAATTGTTCTAAACTTTTCATAGTCCTCTTTGGTACTGGTCAATGAGTATACTTTCCATAATTTTCTTTTTTCTTCTATCAAGAGCAAGATTTCATAATCGATCCAAGGCTTGTTAGCTTTCTTTTTATTTTATCATTTGGAGTGGAGCATATTTTTCAATATTTTTGTATAGGATATCCTTCACAGTCTCCCAGGATTCCCGAATATCAGCTTGGAGGGGTAAATTGTCAAAAGCTGATATTAGACCTCTATAAAACAAGTCATAATTTATGCATTCACATTAGCGTTTGTATTTTTTATTGCGGCTGTGGTTATGTATCAAACACTGCACTTTAAATTCCATACACAGTGATCACTCTTTCCTATAGGAGGACTGTGCTTTAATTCTAATATAAAATTCTCTTCATTAGTCATAACAAGATCCAGAAGCGACGGTACATTATTTATGCGAAATCTCGTCGGGCTTGACACAAGTTGCAACAGGTTGGTTTTGACAAAGAAGTCTCTAAAAATTTCAGATGAACCTGTTAGTTTCTGTTCAGTTTTGATCGGCCATTCTATGCAAGGATAGTTAAAATCGCCAACAATTATAATAGATCTGTAGATAGAGCTGCTTAATATAATAGAGCATCATCTGAATAGTCAGTGCGATATACACCTACAACAAGCAAGTGTGTATGTTTCAATTTTGTGTCTAAAAATAAGGCTTCTACAAGGTCGGATGTATAATGTCTATTTTTCTTTGATATGATGGGTAAACCATTTAATTTTTCTCTAACATATATAACCACTCCACCACCCTTACTCCTTCCTCCTTGTTGTGCCTTGGGACGTCTCTTGCGGTCATGTCGAAAGAGTGAGTAATTTGGAATGTTATAACTATTGTTTCTATCTGCTGTACTTAACCAGGATTCTGTTATTATAATAATGGTCGGATTGCATTTGTTGACTCCTAGCAGCAATAAATCAAATTTTGCAGATAGTGAACAAATATTAGTATACATAAAAGGTTATATTGTCGTAAGGGTGATTATGGCGTATTAGTTTTTTAATTTAGTGATTTTTGGAATTCCATTAATATACGATGGTAATATCTGACTCACCCTTCTTCTTACGAGCCGCTAGGTGTTCACGGAGCTGTTTCAACTCGTCCCGCTGCATAGGAGTCTTATCATCATAAAATTTTACCTGTCTAGGAGCTTTAGACTTGTTTTTAAGCACCTTGAGGGCACTATGACGTGAGTGAAAAACCACCTTAATTGGTCTAGTTTTATCTGGAACCTTTTTCCCTAGTCGAAACAACTTTAAGAATTTGAGATCTGAGTCACCAGCAGTTTCATTTAAAATCTCAGTTACAGTTTTCTCATCGTAAGTCTTCCTAGTGTCACTGCATTTCACTCTCCTTTATGCCTACCAATATGACATTCTTTGACCTATGTTTACGATCTGCCATTTCAGCTATCAAGTCTTCAGTCTGAACAGGTTTAATTGGCATAGGTTGCTGTTTAGGGGCAGGGTTTGAAGAGCTAGAGGAGGCTAGAGGCGTCAAAGTCATCAGCTGCTTTTTAACCACTTCATCCCGCACCACTTCACACGATTTAATCAGTTTAGGGAACTGAAACAGGTCCTCTAGACAAGGTAGACATAAAAATAATAATGTGCGCTTCCCTTTTAGGTCCATGACACGGGCTTCACTGCTTGTGAGATGACTGCATGTCAGACACAAATTTCGCTTGCATCCATCACACTGCAGCTCATTGTCATCATTAATATTATCATCGCATTGAAAACAGATCATTTTGCGTTATAAAACACTTGCAAATAACGAAATCTGCTGTGATGACGTCACTTAAGTTTTGTTAGGAGTTTCAACAAAAAGTACATATGCTATAATTGTCACTACACTTGGGCCACTTATTTATCACTTTTTTAAACACTTGTGCGAATGATTTTTGTGATTTTAGACACAATTTCTAATTATAATTGATATAAAATTAACAGAGACAAATCCAACACTGTTAGCTATTCAAAGGCAGGAAAAAAAATATTATGAAAATATGTTTTTATTTTGTTCATATTTTCTTTATTTTTTCTACACCCCATGTATTTCTTAATTTTAATATTAAATACTTACTATGTTTTTAATTTTTTATAAAGGATTACATTATAAAAAACGATATTCGCATAAGTCAATTGGTTTACTATATCATCAGATTTTTAAGTCCGACCTTTGATACAACTTATTACGATTTTTATCTAACAACAACCGGGGCCTACATCATTGTGCCATCACCATAGCAGTTTCAGTTTGTACCCACCCCATTTTTATTTTAATGAATTTTATATATTAAACGAATTTTTTATTTTATAATTTAAAGTATAGTAATATTATTGGTATAAGTATGTAGTCATATTTTGAAAACTTGACGAAAGCCCTATATACGCTTTAAATCCCCTAATTGGGGATTGAGAGATGATTTTTTTTAAAACCCTGTAACACGTTTTTTTTTAATTTCTAATAAGAAGTCTGTGTACATGTACCTATAATTTTTACATCTTTAGCATGAAATTAAGTTTGTATAGGGGAAAAGCTGTACAACTACTGTGCCCTCAGTTAAATTAAACTTGCTATAAATTGTGCCTCAAAATTACAGTGCAACATACGATTTGTAGACTTTATGTTATAAGTACATAAGATGCAACGCACGCAGCTGGAAGTATCCTTTAAAGCTATTTTGCAAGCCTCGTTTCTCTCAATCTAGACCACCTCTCAACGCGGAAAGCTCTAGGGCTTTCAACTGACTCGCATGCATAATGGACTCCTGGAAACTTAGTACGAAACAGTATATATCACTTTTTCTTAAAATTATTTATAGTAATAAAACTAAATTAATATAAAGTTACTACTTCTACAGTAATTATTATTATTTTTACTATTAAATCTATGTAACGTATGTAAGTATATTTTAACGGTTCTTTTCTTGTTGAAGAAGTAACTAGTGGCTCGACCACGTTATAATGTGGGGGACAGCCACTTTTTACCAACTACTGTGGTGATTTGTAACAGAGGGTGAGCTTGATGCTGCAACAATGCTTCCGATGCAGCGTATCTGGGTAAAGTTGGCTTTTTATATGTCCTATATGTCAGAAATTACCTGCTATAAAGTAATTAGTGGTAAAATTACTT
The DNA here is from genome assembly GCA_946406115.1 of Apoda limacodes. NCBI lineage: Eukaryota > Metazoa > Arthropoda > Insecta > Lepidoptera > Limacodidae > Apoda > Apoda limacodes. The sequence continues at coordinate 34,218,780 of OX291542.1, read as the reverse complement.
TACTAGACCAGGGAGAGAATTGTATTCCCCTTTGCCTCTACTTAATCTGATAGTAATCTAGTAATACAATTCCATAATATTTTAAGCTGCTTAATGTAAATGAGAATTGTGTAGGTAAAATAAATACTTAAGTTTGATTAAAAAATATAACTCTACAGAATGGTGAATTTGCTAAATCCCACCGCATTTGCTGCTTTTTGCTCGACAAAACCGGTAAACCCAGTTTACTTTTTGATATTTGCTTTTATTTAACAAATACATTATCAATACGTAATATTTCTACTGAAAGAGGATTCTGATAAGTTTGTGGATTCTTAAACACTTATAATATTTATATTGTATGTTCATTGTGTCAAATTAGTTCCATGTTAGAGGTTTTCAAAGACGCCGTTGTAATCTTCCCGAAGTGGGCGGATTCACTACTCTGCTGCGTGCGTAGACGTTTTGAATGAACTGTTTTGTAAAACACAGGGTAAGCAGAAATTATAACATATATGGCAGATACTGTATTTTCGTTTTTAAGTGAAATTGTTGTGTTATGTCTCGTCTTGCCTAAAAACAAGCAATCACCATTTTACAAGTCCTCTATCCAATCTTGACTTTTGAAATTTATCAAACGTTATGTAAACAATAAAACAAACTATCAAAACTCCTGTTTAGTACGGAACCGTCGATGCGAGAGTCCGAGTCGAATTCGACTTGATTTTTAGTATTCATTATAATATTTAACGCTTATTCATAATATTGATGAAATTAAATTTTCAGTATTTATTTTTGTTGCAATACGAAGCCATAAGGAATTTTCATAAAACATATATTTTCTAATAAACCTTTCATAAAAATATTTATAAACATGAAAGGGCCTAATGTAAGCTAAATTACACATTGTATCTAATATTGAGGAAATAAGGGACCGCTCTAATGGGATGGAATGTTTATAGTACAATCGTGAAACTAGTGCCGGGCATTGCCGGAGCTTGTACTATAAATTTGTTTCTAAATGTAACTAGACTAGTTGCAGGAGTGGAATCTCCTGTTATAGGTGTCATATACCTATTAGGAGACTGCATTAAAAGTAAACTCTTTCTTAAAGAAAACCGTTTCGCCGGCATTGAGTTTGAAGAGCAAAAACTTAGTACTACAAACAAAAGTACATTATGTGTTCACAACTTATTCTTGTAAAGTATTCTTAAATTCTGTATTCTATGATTGAAAACTATAAACGTTTAGGAATTAATAAAAAAATAGGTATAGTTCAACATACTTTTCTTACTCGGTGTTCAAAAATCAAAACTATTGTTATATCTATTGAAATAATGTGAACTTACAACGACACTAGCGGCCAAAAGTTTGTTGCACAGTAATCAAAATTTTTAATACGGTATGAACTGCTATATTACAAAAAGGAATGCGCCGAGGAGAAGAACGGACATGTTGCTGTATTATCGATAACGGAGAGGTACTCAGTAATTGCGAGGCATATTTTTGTTACATAAGGCGAAAGATTTTGTAAACTAAATTTCCATCCAAAATGAAAAGTTTCAGAATGGCGGTAAAAATGAGCGTTCTAGCTAGTCGGGAAAAGTTCGGAATTACGATTACAAGATTCAATCCAAACAAACAGATGAAACTAATAAAAACGATGTAAAATTATTATAAATTGATTAAAGGTTTTGAAATGTAAGACTGTCATAAATTTTAAATCCTGAGTTGTATTGTGAAAGGTGTAATAAAATGTAAACAACTTCCTACCTGAGTGTACAACCGTACTATCGCATTGGCGTCTGTAAAATAACTGTAGGCAAATAAAAAAAAACGCATAAAAACTCAGACTATTGCACACTGGAGCAAGTATATATGGTATGGTGAGTATATAAAATTAGTTCACATAAAATTATATCCATTATTGCAACATAGCAGAAATGTTTCATTTTCCGAAAACTTCAACAATTCCAGATGTTCAAGCGTCGTGCTGGAATAGTTTGTAGCTGAACTTCGTATATAAGAGAATTCTTTAGTAGTTCTCTGTGACTTCAAATGTATCTAACATCTACATAGTCCTGGCAGTCATGAAACTGTAATATGAATTTCATAAGTAGATTTTTTTATTCTAGAAAAAAAAAGATCAATACGAACTGCCCGTAAAGAACGTGATTTTTCGCTTACATCAACTTTAAAAAGAAATAAAAAAATTACCTCTATTATTAAAAAGCATCAACTTAAATGTGACCATATTTTCTACATCTAAATGTTGTTATAAAAGTAAAAGGAATTATGTTTCGAACATAGCCTATACTTTTATTACAAATTTAAGGGATTAACCCAAAAATAATAAACAGTTAGTAAATTTTTCACCTTACACCCATGTGACGATAGCGAAACGGCCAAGCCACATATTTTGACTAAGGTGTAGAGTTTGCAAAGTTAGAACTTGTGGAGTGAGGGTCTGTAGAGCATGAAGCTTGCCTCTATATGAGATCTGATAACTTTTTGACAGTGCGAGCCTTGTCTTGTCGTCTTGGCAACATTTTACATAAAAATGAGTTGGTGGGATTTTACTACTTTTTGTATGTTGATTATTATTATTAAAATTATAGACGAGCAGCATGAGATGCTGGTGTGTCTATCTAAAGTGATGAAAATGTCTTAGTCTTTTTCACTAAAATATTATTCACTTAATATGTCATTCTTGTAAGTCCACACACTTGAAGTCTTTAAACCATTTGTCTAGTCCATTTTTAAAAGAGTTGACTGAATCGGCTGAAACTACACTGGCCGGCAATCTGTTCCAAGTTTCCACAACACGATTATAGGAGGACTGTGCTTTAATTCTAATATAAAATTCTCTTCATTAGTCATAACAAGATCCAGAAGCGACGGTACATTATTTGTGCGAAATCTCGTGGGGCTTGACACAAGTTGCAACAGGTTGGTGTTGACACAGTAGTCTCTTTTCAGATGAACCTGTTAGTTTCTGTTCAGTTGTGATCGGCCATTCTATGCAAGATAGTTAAAATCGCCAACAATTATAATAGATCTGTAGATAGAGCTGCTTGATATCATAGAGCATCATCTGAATGGTCAGTGCGATATTCACCTACAACAAGCAAGTGTGTATGTTTCAATTTTATGTCTAAAAATAAGGCTTCTACAAGGTCGGATGTATAATGTCTATTTTTCTTTGATATGATGGGTATACCATTTAAGATTTCTCTAACATATATAATCACTCCACCACCCTTACTCCTTCCTCCTTGTTGTGCCTTGGGACGTCTCTTGCGGTCATGTCGAAAGAGTGAGTAATTTTGAATTTTATAACTATTGTTTCTATCTGCTGTACTTAACCAGGATTCTGTTATTATAATAATGGTCGGATTGCATTTGTTGACTCCTAGCAGCAAAGATTCAAATTTTGCAGATAGTGAACAAATATTAGTATACATAAAGGTTATATTGTCGTAAGGGTGATAATGGCGTATTAGTTTTTTAATTAAGTGATTTTTGGAATTCCATTTATGTTCTTAATGGTAATATCTGACTCACCCTTCTCCTTATGAGCTGCTAGGTGTTCACGGAGCTGTTTCAACTCGTCCCGCTGCATAGGAGTCTTATCATCATAAAATTTTACCTGTCTAGGAGCTTTAGACTTGTTTTTAAGCACCTTGAGGGCACTATGACGTGAGTGAAAAACCACCTTAATTGGTCTAGTTTTATCTGGAACCTTTTTCCCTAGTCGAAACAACTTTAAGAATTTGAGATCTGAGTCACCAGCAGTTTCATTTAAAATCTCAGTTACAGTTTTCTCATCGTAAGTCTTCCTAGTGTTACTGCATTTCACTCTCCTTTATGCCTACCAATATGACATTCTTTGACCTATGTTTACGATCTGCCATTTCAGCTATCAAGTCTTCAGTCTGAACAGGTTTAATTGGCATAGGTTGCTGTTTAGGGGCAGGGTTTGAAGAGCTAGAGGAGGCTAGAGGCGTCAAAGTCATCAGCTGCTTTTTAACCACTTCATCCCGCACCACTTCACACGATTTAATCAGTTTAGGGAACTGAAACAGGTCCTCTAGACAAGGTAGACATAAAAATAATAATGTGCGCTTCCCTTTTAGGTCCATGACACGGGCTTCACTGCTTGTGAGATGACTGCATGTCAGACACAAATTTCGCTTGCATCCATCACACTGCAGCTCATTGTCATCATTAATATTATCATCGCATTGAAAACAGATCATTTTGCGTTATAAAACACTTGCAAATAACGAAATCTGCTGTGATGACGTCACTTAAGTTTTGTTAGGAGTTTCAACAAAAAGTACATATGCTATAATTGTCACTACACTTGGGCCACTTATTTATCACTTTTTTAAACACTTGTGCGAATGATTTTTGTGATTTTAGACACAATTTCTAATTATAATTGATATAAAATTAACAGAGACAAATCCAACACTGTTAGCTATTCAAAGGCAGGAAAAAAAAAATTATGAAAATATGTTTTTATTTTGTTCATATTTTCTTTATTTTTTCTACACCCCATGTATTTCTTAATTTTAATATTAAATACTTACTATGTTTTTAATTTTTTATAAAGGATTACATTATAAAAAACGATATTCGCATAAGTCAATTGGTTTACTATATCATCAGATTTTTAAGTCCGACCTTTGATACAACTTATTACGATTTTTATCTAACAACAACCGGGGCCTACATCATTGTGGTTTCCCATCACCATAGCAGTTTCATTTTGTACCCACCCCATTTTTATTTTAACGAATTTTATAAGTATAGTAATATTATTGGTATAAGTATGTAGTCATATTTTGAAAACTTGACGAAAGCCCCATATACACTTTAAATCCCCTAATTGGGGATTGAGAGATGATTTTTTTTAAAACCCTGAAACACGTTTTTTTAATTTCTAATAAGAAGTCTGTACATGTACCTATAATTTTTACATCTTTAGCATGAAATTAAGTTTGTATAGGGGAAAAGCTGTACAACTACTGTGCCCTCAGTAAAATTAAACTTGCTATAAATTGTGCCTCAAAATTACAGTGCAACGTACGATTTGAAGACTTTATATTATAAGTACATAAGATGCAACGCACGCAGCTGGAAGTATCCTTTAAAGCTAGTTTGCAAGCCTCGTTTCTCTCAATCTAGTCCACCTCTCAACGCGGAAAGCTCTTGGGCTTTCAACTGACTCGCATGCATAATGGACTCCTGGAAACTTAGTACGAAACAGTATATATCACTTTTTCTTAAAATTATTTATAGTAATAAAACTTAAGATTATCTCTAAACGTAATAAGAGAATTATTTATTAATAAAAAGTTACTACTTCTACAGTAATTATTATTATTTTTACTATTAAATCTATGTAACGTATGTAAGTATATTTTAACGGTTCTTTTCTTGTTGAAGAAGTAACTAGTGGCTCGACCACGTTATAGTGTGGGGGACAGCCACTTTTTACCAACTACTGTGGTGATTCGTAACAGGGGGTGAGCTTGATGCCGCAACAATGCTTCCGATGCAGCGTATCTGGGTAAAGTTGGCATTTTATATGTCCTATATGTCAGCAATTACCTGCTATAAAGTAAATAGTGGTAAAATTACTTTACTAGACCAGGTAGAGAATTGTATTCCCCTTTGCCTCTACTTAATCTGATAGTAATCTAGTAATACAATGCCATAATATTTTAAGCTGCTTATTGTAAATGAGAATTGTGTAGGTAAAATAAATACTTAAATTTGATTAAAAAATCTAACTCTACAGAATTGTGAATTTGCTAAATCCCACCGCATTTGCTGCTTTTTGCTCGACAAAACCGGTAAACCCAGTTTACTTTTTGATATTTGCTTTTATTTAACAAATACATTATCAATACGTAATATTTCTACTGAAAGAGGATTCTGATAAGTTTGTGGATTCTTAAACACTTATAATATTTATATTGTATGTTCATTGTGTCAAATTAGTTCCATGTTTGAGGTTTTCAAAGACGCCGTTGTAATCTTCCCGAAGTGGGCGGATTCACTACTCTGCTGCGTGCGTAGACGTTTTGAATGAACTGTTTTGTAAAACACAGGGTAAGCAGAAATTATAACATATATGGCAGATACTGTATTTTCGTTTTTAAGTGAAATTGTTGTGTTATGTCTCGTCTTGCCTAAAAACAAGCAATCACCATTTTACAAGTCCTCTGTCCAATCTTGACTTTTGAAATTTATCAAACGTTATGTAAACAATAAAACAAACTATCAAAATCCTATCCTTTTTAGTACGGAACCGTCGATGCGAGAGTCCGAGTCGAACTTGACTTGAATTTTAGTAATTATTATAATATTTAACGCTTATTCATAATATTGATTAAATTAAATTTTCAGTATTTATTTTTGTTGCAAAACGAAGCCATAAGGAATTTTCATAAAACATATATTTTCTAATAAACCTTTCATAAAAATATTTATAAACATGAAAGGGCCTAATGTAAGCTAAATTACACATTGTATCTAATATTGAGGAAATAAGGGACCGCTCTAATGGGATGGAATGTTTATAGCACAATCGTGAAACTAGTGCCGGGCATTGCCGGAGCTTGTACTATAGATTTGTTTCTAAATGTAACTAGACTAGTTGCAGGAGTGGAATCTCCTGTTATAGGTGTCATATACCTATTAGGAGACTGCATTAGAAGTAAACTATTTCTTAAAGAAAACCGTTTCGCCGGCATTGAGTTTGAAGAGCAAAAAAATCAAAACTATTGTTATACCTATTGAAATAATGTGAACTTACAACGACACTAGCGGCCAAAAGTTTGTTGCACAGTAATCAAAATTTTTAATACGGTATGAACTGCTATAGGACAAAAAGGAATGCGCCGAGGAGAAGAACGGACATGTTGCTGTATTATCGATAACGGAGAGGTACCCAGTAATTGCGAGGCATATTTTTGTTACATAAGGCGAAAGATTTTGTAAACTAAATTTCCATCCAAAATGAAAAGTTTCAGAATGGCGGTAAAAATGAGCGTTCTAGGTAGTCGGGAAAAGTTCGGAATTACGATTACAAGATTCAATCCAAACAAACAGATGAAACTAATAAAAACGATGTAAAATTATTATAAATTGATTTAAGGTTTTGAAATGTAAGTCTGTCATAAATTTTAAATCCTGAGTTGTATTGTGAAAGGTGTAATAAAATATAAACAACTTCCTACCTGAGTGTACAACTGTACTATCGCATTGGTGTCTGTAAAATAACTGTAGGAAAATAAAAAAAAAAACGCATAAAAACTCGGACTATTGCACATTGGAGCAAGTATATATGGTATGGTGAGTATATAAAATTAGTTCATATAAAATTATATCCATTATTGCAACATAGCAAAAAAGCTTCATTTAACGAAAACTTCAACTATTCTAGATGTTCAAGCGTCGTGCTGGAATAGTTTGTAGCTGAACTTCGTATATAAGAGAATTCTTTAGTAGTTCTCTGTGACTTCAAATGTATTTAACATCTACATAGTCCTGGCAGTCATGAAACTGTAATATGAATTTCATAGGTAGATTTTTTTATTCTAGAAAAAAAAAGATCATTACGAACTGCCCGTAAAGAACGTGATTTTTCGAAAGCATCAACTTAAATGTGACCATATTTTCTACATCTAAATGTTGTTATAAAAGTAAAAGGAATTATGTTTCTAACATAGCCTATACTTTTAGTACAAATTTTAGGGATTCGTAAATTATAAGGACCAAATTATTTCAATTTTGATCCACAAAATTCATCCGTAGAGAGCCATAGTGCGTGGCAATAATATAAGGAAAGATAAATGCGAAGATACCTCAAGTGTCAGTAAATATATATCACTAGGTTTCGTCTGCGGCTCTGCTTTCAGCCCCGAGAAAATAAAGTTGAAAATTGGTATAGGTATCTTATTAATGATAATAAGATTATACAAGGAAAGCTCAGAGCAAACTCTAGTGTCTTAAATACTAAAATCCATTAAATGAACTAAAAAATAAATAATTACATATATGTGTCTACCTATTTCACATTTTTAATTCCCAGAAGGGGTAAGTAACCTGTGGCTGGATACACACCCACGTCTTATTGTGGAGCCCAGCGTCTTGTCACCAACTAGGTAGGGGGTGAGCCCATTGCCGCAACACTGCCCCTGATGCTGTTTATGTGGACTAAGGTGATCATATTATATATGTAAGTAAGTCGTAAATGACTAACAATAAAGTAAAGAGAGGCAAAATAAAAGACCTGAGACAGAATAATATACTCTTATTGTCATTTCCTGACAATCTACAAGAAGGTAAGCCGGAATTAGGTACGGGAACAAATAAGATATTATTAGTACAGAGCACTTATAAGTATAACCAAATAAATGGTATATAATCCTACGAAGCATGTCTATGTACCTACTTATGGATATTTGTATATTATGTGTATTCATTTTGTAACGCGTTAGGATAAATGGGTAAAGCTTTATATAACAAAGTGAAAATGGTTTGAATTCCATTTTCACCTCAGCAATTTGTTGCCGCCTCACTCAGAATAGTGTTTTATTTAAATATTAATAATAAAAAATAATTATATAATATAATTAGATGAATATAATAGCAGTTCTAAATATGTCTATACATTGAGAGTTATACTTGCTTCTAAAAGTTGCGAATAAGACTTGTTTTTTTAAACATTGCAAGTGGTTATTGTTTAAAGCTTGCCACGTACAAGGCGTATAATATGCTTTTTAGTCTGCGAGCGTTGCATATTTTATAGCATATGTGAGATACTACACACGGGACTTATGCGACGTATGTGAGTAAGTGGAAACTGAAAATTCTTAACAACAGACTTAGCTCGGGGGTGCATGGGGAAAATATTATAATTTACGTCAAACCAAATTAAAACAATTTCAAATGCGAAAGTTTGTGAGTATTTATTACGCCTTTATGTCAAAGTAACTGGACCGATTTAGATATAATTGGGAACGAAGATAGCTTACTCTTTGAATAAGCATATAGTTTACCTTATAATACCCGTATGTATAACTGATTTCGTATAGCTACAGGTATAACAAACTGCCTTATTATACAATCATGGAGCTGCCGAAGACATCCCACGCCGATAACCCAATTAAGGGCTGACAGAGCCGCTGGCATACAATAATATTTACTGTGCCTTTATTTAACAAAGACATTGATCGCTCAAGTTCAGTCTTTGGCACGTCATACCTTTCAGTTGTGATGTTTAAGTATGTACCAATTATGTCCTCAAATATTGCATTTTACGTGTGTGCTTCAATAGTTAAACCTTTATAAATTACGTAAAAAGGGCCACAGATACTTAAAAAATATATACCTTGCTATTGCAGTTTGTCTCTATAATAAAGGAATTGCCATAGAAATACACGCTCATAAACTGATTTTAACGCGCGTGAAGCTGTGGGCAAAAATACGCTTAGATTGTGGAATGAGCTCCCTGCCCAGTTCTTCAAGAAATAAGTTATTAGATTTTTAAAAGGTCGGCCCACAAGTCATTCTCCAGGTTTTGCAAGCGTCCATAGGCTGCGGTGACCACTCACCACCACCAGGCGGACCGTAAGCTTGTTTGCCACCTTAGTGGTACAAAAAATACAAGAGTAAACTGATTGACCTGACTGACTGATATATGATGACAACGCAAAGCTTAAACTAGTGGATCTAGCTGGGGACTTAAAATTTTGCACTGAGGTTCCTGGTCTAACGTTGGCAAGCGCTAAGAAAATACAAGAAAAATAATAGCAGATGAAAAATCATATTTTTAAAGGCAAATCCATAAATATTTAAAGGCAGTCGAAGTGGAGGAAGTATGCAGGTGTTAGATTTCAAGGTATATGGATATGATAATGTAGGTAGGTATTTTGAAGATAGGATAAATGAATAAAGGTCTGAAGTGAGTCTTAAAAATAAATATGAAATATCTATAAACTACTACCGTTTCGGAATCAAAGTTGCGTTCTAGTGAGAAGAAACGGTGAAAGAAACTCTCTAGCATACGCTCTTTTGAATGTTTTATTAGAGTAACAAAAATATCATAACTTTTACGCGATATAAAATATCTGCTTATTATAACAAGCACAAATAAGCCTTTAATTATTTCTAAGATTTGTAAGCTATTCACAACCTGCCAGAAGAACAATTATAGGTACTTAAGAACCTTAATGACTGGTCCAGCCAAATGCCACAAAAAGATAAAACTCTCAGCCGGGTACTTATTATGTAATTATAATTAAACATTTATACTATAACAAAATATATATAATTAAAAATACACAATGAAATATCATCTTCTACAAACAAGTTACATAATCAATTGTACTTAACTGAAGTGTTTTTCAATACTGGATTCTCATTCAATTTCAGCAGCGTCACTTTATACATTTTGTACACTATATACTTTCATTGATTTTATTACGCAACACAGTTAATACAACCAGTAGGCTTCAATTCTAATTCACAACTGCGCCGGCTCTCTCGAGCCAACCCTTTTTATTTGTAGTGACAAACAACATGATCGGGTGTGGCGGTCAGGTAGCACACCAGAATCCCGCTATTTATATTTTAAATTATAACAGAACTGTTTTCAATCTTTAAAATACACATTTAGAGTACAGATATTATTACCTATCTAATACATTGTGTAAAACTACATTCAATATGATTTTACACATCATTCAATTACTAAATGAAAAAAAGCAATCATTATTCATGTATTTTATCAATTGATCAACTTAAAAAGTTTATTTATAAGTATTTTTATTAAAATTAATCACACAAAGCACAATAATCTATCAAGGCGTATGTGACTCAAAGCTGATTACTGAAGAAAACCAGGGTTTAGAAAACATTCGTTAAATATCATTGTCGAACAACCTAAAATAAGCAGAGCATGCACTTCTTGTCTATAACACAATATAGAACTGTTGGTCTACTCGCTAGCTAAAATAACGTTTTAAAAATGTATCTTCTTTTATTTCCGGAACAGACTTATCAGAAAAATAACTTCTAATAATTATATAATAACTTAATTTGCTAAAATATTGTAGGAATAATCTGCCCCTTGGCGATCCGATATGTTCATATGCTAGTACAACAGGTGGAACATGTTTCTTTCTCGGTGAATAAATATTATTACAAATTCTGCAGTTTTCCTAACTCAGTAGGTAGCGTTCTACGTACGCATGTATCTAGGGTTCACACAAAAACGAACATCTCATGTTTCTACAATACGAAATGTGGTAATTCTTCGGGGGTCGAACTCGACTTATCCTAATAAAAATACTTCAGGAATCTAATAATGAACAATTTATAGGATTCAAAATTAAAAAGTCAAGAATAATTTGTGTAAAACGGGGTATACTTACTCCTGTGCCCCACTTTGAGTATCACTAGACGATAACGTCACTGATGCAGTTAGGAAACAATGTCTGTTACACTACCTTTTACTTCTCAAAGTATATCATAGAGAGTAAAATGTTCAGGAATACAAACTATGTCCTATTGCTCAACTAGTTCAAAATTTATTTGATCAGTGGGGAAGAAGCGATCTGGTGCTATATATTGAATTTTTCTTTTTTAATTTTTAGATGAATTGCCTCTCAAAGCCAAAACTCAAACAAGGCCAAAACTGAAAACGCATCAATTAGTGATTTCGTAAAATTGTTGCAAACACTGTTGCAAATTGTTGCGAACACTGTTGCATAAAACTGACAGATTCAGTAAGCAACAATTCTCATATTTATGAAACAAGTCGGATACTGTTTCTTGTTACTTTCTATCAATCAAAATCTTAAATTTAATTATTATTATTAGTTTTCTTTAAAGCGTCTCCTGCTCATGTTTCGTCGAAAACTATCAACCGTCAAAATGACTTCAAACGTAGAAGACGTTTTTTTTAGTTTAAGAAATAGTAGATTTAGTAATTAATTTTTTTTTTAAATACCACTAAAGTGGCAAACAAGCCTACGGTCCGCCTGATGGTAAGCGGTCACTGTAGCCTATGGACGCTTGCAACACCAAGGGCATCACTCGCGCGTTGCCGACCCTTCAGAAATCTAACAACTAATTACCGCCACAGAGTACATTTGATTACCACAGATCATTTATACGAACGAAATTGATGATTGTGCCCCACCCCCCTACCCTCGCGAGGGTAAATCTTTGTACGTTTTTCGTCGAGCGTGGAAAGCAAAAACAAATTTCTAACAAACATGTGTAGTGAATTTTTTTTTGTGTAATGTTTTGGCAAAACACGATCAGGCTTAGTGTTTTCAGAGCTGGGCTTATTTTACGAGTTGTCGATCCGCTCAAATAATAGGACCTTAGACTTATCAAACTGCTCCCGATAAGGATCAATCTGCTCACAAACTTAGATATAAGCTTTTATAACGAGTTGTCATACCGCTCGATACTGAAAACCTGTATAAAGTTCTTCCGAACAAAAACACTGGGATTCAAAATTTCAGAATACTAGAACTAAAAATCGGCCAATAAACTCAGAAAAAAGAGAAAGTTGCAAGCTGCAAGTTTTGCAGGAACTATCAAAAATTTTCTAATGTGTTATATCAATGCAATATTATCTGCTCGTGGATTCATGGAAAGAGATTTTGGATTTTTAAAACTAATTACATTTTGTAACGTTATCCGTCCGTGGATTTTTGTACTTTTGAGGAAAATTTAAATGAATTAAAAGAACCAGCAAAATATTTAAAATATGACAGAAGAAAATATATGTATGAGGATAAAAACCCTACTTGCTACAAACCATTATAAGTTCTAAGGTTAATAAATTGTGCATGGCAGCGATATATATCACTGGAATGTTACCCAACACAATAGAAAATATAATTTTTAGCCTTGCCAAATAATCGGCACCCTCATCTATTTGGTCGAGTTATAAAGTTTTATGATTACTATCGCCTTTGTGCCTAGATATGCCTAGGGCAAAGGGCCTCAGAGTTATATTTGTTTCAATTTTGGCGATAACTCTTTTGCTTTTATTTCTAAATCTTTCTCGTCATCAACTACTCAAAGTTCTACGAAAAGACTAAGAAAACAAAGTCAAAGTTCAACCAAAATACTAAGAAAATACAAAGTCTTCACTGGTAGGTCTAAAAGCATGAAATGTTGTATGAAAGTTTATTATTTTTGAAGTGAGAAGATTTAGGCATCCGTATCTTAGAAAACAATGTCAAAGAAACTAATCCATGCTACTATCTAGCATGGTGAAAAATCTAGATTCAGAATTTAGTAAAGAATTCATGTCATTGAAAATTAAGAGACAGTAAATAAGAAAATACCCAAATGCTCTGAGAAATAAACTTGCGACTGCAATACATATTTAATGTGTACAAAGAGGTCACAACGGCTTCGTTGAATCGTTAAGTGGGCTGACCCTTATAACTTAATTACAAGTTTGTAACTTAGGTTCCAGTTGCCATTCCAAACTATGCGTTGGAATATTACAGCCCAGGCGATAAACTAGAAAATACTTACATTATAAGTTCAGAAAAATCTTAAGATATTTTGAATAAACTACTAGTGAAAAAGTACCTACAAAAGGATCAAATTTCAAAATAAAGTAAATACAAACATAATAAGACTAAATAATTTATTCAAGAGAAATACTTTGCTAAGTGTTAAATTTAATCTAAATTTTTTTAATTTTGTTTTAACTTCGCAGGACGAAAACTTAATCCGTGGATTACTAAGAAATTCAAATATAAAAAGTCCTACAAGTGTAAATTTATTGAGATGAAACAGTTAAAATACCAATGTTTTTGGTTTCAAAGAGATTTTAGAGATCCCAAGTTATACAGAATAATAATGATATTTATAATAAGGGTTGGTAGCAAAAAAGTATGTCAGGATAGTAGCAAGTGACATTCTTAGGTCTTTGTCTTTCCCTTTGGGAAACAGTCATGATGTTATTTAGGTGTGTATTCAATTAATTATACTAATAAAAGATAGGTATATTTTATTATGCATATTATTCAAAACCATACATATTTAACAAAAACAAAAAATTGTACATTATGCATTAAGGATGGTAAGGCAAAAATTACAAACGCATTCTAAATTCTATATACAAAATTTCATCACATTTGTGAGTAAATAATTAAACTCACCAAAAAGTTGAAATTGTGGGCACAGAAATAGAGAAAACTATTCCACTACCGTCAGATACATAGTAGAGAATTTATGAATTGAAAAAACTTGTAGTTGCTTCATTGGCGCGTCGTTCCAATTTTGCAGCTGTTCAGCTCTTATACATACTTGATAGAATAGACACATCATTATTACCCGTGAGTTTTATGAATGTGCGCTTTGCCTCGAGGAAAGTAAAATTTACAAAGAAAAAGTCCGTAGGTGTTAGCACACGCTTCGCCTGCACGTAATGACACGAGTTACGGTTACGTTTACAAGTAAGAGTGATGAAAAAAAAACGAATTATTCATCGAATACTTTATAACTATATTATTCTTATTCTTGATTTAAAATAATCTACATATTTGTAACACATACATACATACGCTAGTAGGTAGGTATGTATTAAGGCAAAAATGATTTTAATAAAAATAAAATTTGCACTCTGAATTTATTTTTATTTAATTTATGCATACCATTTTTACGACAAAAAAGTATACAAAGGGCTATAAATAAAAAAGAACATTCTGAGTGTCAGGTAAGTTGATTTATTAATGAACTGTTTCTCGATTTATTTAAGCCGTGGGTTCAGTGGAGCTGCAATTTAAATTTATTGAGCGATAGAATGATATATCCATACATAATGAAATTATAAAGTTTCCGTTCATGCCATTTGGCTAAGGAACCTTAAAATCAATAATTATAGGCTTACTACCTAAAACAAAGTTGGCCGTCACGGGACGCCCGGCAGATGCGAGACACTGTCGAGTATACTATAGTCGGATAGATATAGTAAACAGCTCGTACAAAAAAGCAACAGAGTGTGTTACTAGACACACGCATGCACACACGCAAGGCAGTCGAGAGCGGCGGGGCGTTGAGAGGGCATAACGGCTTGAGAGGGCGTCATGCCGTTTTCCGTCACGGCATTCGGTTCGGTTTTACTGCCAAGGCGCTCCAATAGATGTTTCACATCAAAAAATTTAGAATGAAGCTTCAGAATATTTATTGGAATTATGTTTTTGTTTATGTTATGTAATTTAATGTTTTACCTAGTTCGACCAGTCTTTATTTACTCCTGTTACAAAATGTTCCAAATATTAAACTTAGCACTGCATTGTAACAATTTTATTTCGATACACTGCATAAAAACAAAAAACAAAGAGATCGTACCCGTACAGCGCAAAATATTTAGTAGCTTTTTGTTACGCTAACAATATCTAAACAAAACGGTTCTTTTAGAAATCCAGTGTACATTCTCTTATTTTTATGACAGCATTGCTAACAGACAAGTTTATGT
This sequence comes from Apoda limacodes, assembly GCA_946406115.1. NCBI lineage: Eukaryota > Metazoa > Arthropoda > Insecta > Lepidoptera > Limacodidae > Apoda > Apoda limacodes. The sequence goes on along the minus strand of OX291542.1, from coordinate 34,203,266 downwards.
CCTTTTTCAGACAACGCCAGATCTGAGTGCGCCAGCTGCAGTTACTCCTGGTTCATTACCTCTCGGTCTCATTACCCCTCGGTCTCACTGCAGCATTAGCGATACATTTTACAGCATACTTTGTAATCTTTATGGAACTCAAAGCTCTATGCTGACATTTTAAATTTCACATTTCATTTTATTATGATTTACCTCTTATGACTTGAAACATTTATTTAAAAACGTTTTGTTGCAAGATAAATTTAAATCGTGGATTTATGTCAGAGGCAATATCTCTCATTCGAATCTTGGGTCCTATAAACTTGAATAAGGGGTTGAAAATAATTGGGAATGATTTCCTTAACGTGTGTGTGGTTTGTGTGTGTGTGTGTGTGTGTGTGTGTGTGTGTGTGTGTGTGTGTGTGTGTGTGTGTGGGTCCTAAGAACTGATTTTAAACTGAATTAAATTTGTAGGGTACCAAAATGGTTTTGAGAGCATTGTCTTCAAAATCGCTCGTTGGGATCTTTCTACACGTAAGAGGTACGTTTTAAAAGTCCCCCCCCACATTGTTATATTGTAAGCCAAAATAGAGTGACATAATGCATAATAGATATCTTTTAAAATGGTTACATCCCCAATGTATCTTTTTCTTTTAAAAACTACAATTAATTTTCTTATCTTACTGGTGAGTACTTTGGTATGCTCCCGCCGATTGAGCTGATGATCAACAAGTACGCCGAGATATTTGGTTGCTGATACTCGTTCTATAGAGGGGCACTGGCAATTTGCACTCGTTTCATTAGTACAATATATTTTCAGAATTTGTATTGGGTAAGTCAGCAGAGATTTTGGAAAATCGTATGTACTTGGTTTTACCTATGTTGAGAGTGAGTAGATTATTACAAAGCCAGGTCATCACCTCTCTCAGACCTGATTCAGCGTCTTGCGTAACTTTATGCCATGTAGGCGCTGCAAATATTAGCGCAGTGTCATCAGCAAAAGCTACTGTCTTGCCCGATATATTTATATTACAGAGCTCGTTGACGTAAGTAAGAAACACATAATAATGTGGGCCCCAATATACTGCCTTGTGGTACTCCAGAGGAAGTAGAAGAGTCATCACTTGGAGGTTACCAATTTTGACCTTTTGATTTCTATTCGAGAGGTAGTCTGCAAATAGCTTCAAAGCAATATCCCTTATACCAGCCTTCTCCATTTTATTGAGGAGGATAGGGATAGAGACAGTATCAAATGCTTGAGTGAGGTCTATGAATATACCAATGCATTTATTTTTGTTATCAATGTTCTGTAGATCTTCCTGCCCTAAAACCAAATTGATTTTCAGATAGGATATAAAATTTTGTGAGGTATGAAACGAGCCGTTTGTTTAGTAAATGTTCTAAAATTTTTGATAGGGCTGAAAGAATAGAAATCGGTCGATAATTATTAATACTGCCTTTGTCACCTCCTTTATAGATCGGTTTTAGAAGTGCTGCCTTAAATGAGTTCGGGAATATTCTATGTGTGAAACTGAGGTTACAAATGTAAGTTATATGGGGGACAATTAGATGTTTACTGAACTAGTGCCAAGGTCGGAATACCATCATGTCTAGTCGCTGTACTGGATTTAAGACCAGAAATGTTTGATTCAATTTCTAATGTATCAGTGGGAAAAAGTACAAAGGATTAAATTGAATTATCAGTAAGCGTGAGTGAAGGTTTCTCGATGTCAGTCAATGGTGTGACCTTGTTAGCTAAAACTTGACCAACGTTGGCGAAGTAATTATTCATATAGTTTATTGATTCGACATCATTGCTCTTTAGGTTTAAGAGATTGTCGACATCGTGGTTGTGTTTAAATTTTGGGTTGAATTTAGCAATGTTTTTAATGACTTGCCAGGTTTTTTTGCTGTCACCACCAGCATTACTTATTTCTTTTTTCTCATGCTCTTTTTTAACTTTTCTTATTATTTTTACGCAATAGTTCCTGTATCTTTTATATGTTATCTTAAGACATTCGTTTTCGGGGTTAGTTTTAAAAGCCTTATAAAGTTTATCACGATGTCATAAACACCTCAATAATCCAGGAGTAAGCCATGGTTAGTTGATCCTTTTGCGACAGAAAACTTTATTAATTGATGTGTTTTGATCGATTGCACATTTTAACTCGGAAACTAAAGTATCGGTAGCTTTATTAACGTCTTTCATTTCGAAGATAGTATTTAATTTATTTATGTCAAGGTCAGAAGCGATATTATCAAAAGTTATTTTAGTAATCAGGTTGTGAATATTTCTGGGGATCGAATATTTTCAAGAACTAGTACTACAGAGTGCTGATCTGTTATTGTAGTGTTTATTACTAGTGTTGTTACAAGCTTTTAGCTTTGTTTTAAGAAAAATATGGTCCAGACAACTGTTTTCTCTTGTAGGGAACATGTAAGCCGATAGAAGTTCGTGCTAAGCCATTAAGTCCAGGTAATTATCGCAGTTTTCAGTGTTTGTAGGAGACGCAATATTAATGTTGATATCACCAGTAAAAATGACGTTTCGAAAAGATTTTAAGGAGTCCAAAATATCGTTACATGTGACTAGGAAATTATTTAAGCATCGGTAGGAAGGCGGACGGTAGTTAGCAACAATGGCTGATTCACCTTTGATCTTAATAATGATGCAATTGGCTTCAAAAGCTGGAGGTTTGGTAACTACGACAGATATATCATTTCTAATAAAGACTACTACACCTTCGATTTGAGTTTTATTGTACGTTGTTGCGTATGCTTTAAAGTTTTTAAGTGAGGGAACGTTATTTAGCTTATTTAGCCAGAATTCGGTGAGTATAAAAATATCTACGTCAATTTTTAGTTGGTTTAGCAAAATTTCCATTTGGGTTAAGTTCCGGTCTATACTCCGTATGTTTTGGCACAAAATAGTAATTTTGTTACTTGAGTTACCAACAAAGTAATACGCTTCATTAATCTGGCACTTATAAGATTTAGAAATCTCGATTTGATCAATTTCGTCTGTAAAAGTTTCAATAACCATTATTATTATTAAAAAACGAAACATTAACTAATTTCCTTACACCAAATTGTAGTACATATTGACTCATTAGAATAAACAGCAGAATCAGTACATGGAAGTATAAATAGTCACTAGAATTGGCTAAAAGAGCTAAGATGTAAATGAAATTAAGAAGTGTTATTTTATGTGAGAGGCTTGTTGTGAAAAGTTGATAAGAGTTTGAGTAAGTGTGTGACAGTAACAGGAGTATAATTATTATGCATGCAATACAAAACCCGAAGATAGGAGTGGATCTGAAGTTAATCCATAGGGCTGGTGGTGGATCACTGGAAGCTACCGGTGGTCCGATCTTCCTGTCTCTTAAGATCATCCAGTTGATTATCCTCTTTGATAAGCAGTGAAGGAGCACCCTCTTTTTTCCGCAGAAATATTTGTCCATGGGAGCACCAACAAAACCTGTAATTGTTCGATTTCGCAAAGTCTCTTGTAAGAAAAAAAGTCTTCTCGTTTTAGATGTCATGTGTTCAGAGACATAAATTGGGGCAGATGGCAAGCCTAATTTTAGTTGTGTGGTACTAAGTTGGCTAGAATGATCCTTATTGTATTTTTTGAAGGCTCTAACACAATCTTCTTTACGGATTACAGTACTTAGTTTTAGAAGTATTGGTGTATCTTTGTTAGACTGTGTGTTCACTCTGTACACATCATTAATTTCGGACTTTGTGATATCCAGGTTTATCGCGAGTTCTTTGATGTAAATCTTGTCTTCATTCCTCTCCTGTTCAATTTTTCTTAATTTAAAATTAAATTCTTCATATTTGAAAGACAGTAATTCGAAGGCCTTAGTAACTTCACCATTCTGTACTTTTAAGTCTATTATGGTTTGGTCCAACTTGTTAAACTTGCTATCAATAAGTCGCTGAAGTTATCATCTGTGACTCTGCGACGTTTGTGCCGGGTTATACTAGGTTGACCGGTGGCAACACCAACATTAATTGAGTCGCTTTTAAGGATATATCAGAGTCTGGCGCATTTGGCTCGCCTGTGAGAGTGGTTGGCGGAGTGCGTTGCATCGTTCGACTTTAAAACAACCAACCGCAACTAATTTACACTAAAAAGACTCGGGGGGGCAGAAGTTAGGTACGTTAAATTTAATTACAATATTATATTCGCTTGAAAAATTAAATAAGAAACACAAAACAAAACTGTCGCCGCACTAGATGAAGAGGAATATCATATTAAAATACTGTATTTGGGCACAATTATAAGTATGTTTAGTTTAATGTAGTTTTATATCAGTCTAGGTAAATGTCATTCGTATGTATAGTAATCTTTCACAACCAATTGTTATATTGATGATACTCGAGTAGCTTGTTATCCATATTGGTCTACGTCCTTTATCCTACTAGCTTGATCAAGCTTATATTATATTTATGTAAGATTGAACGCGCTTACTACTTGCTTCGTAATACGCTGTGTTTGTTAAAGTAAGTAAAATAACTTTTAATTATAATAATATAATGTTGACTTTGTGTTTATGCAAAGAACTATATTTAATTCAATTAATGTTAGTCCGGTTATAATTATAGGTAACATATTGAAAGTATTTACTGGATTCGTATGGGAAATCATTATTTACTGTTAAGGGGACTCAAAAATGTATGCCCTTCTTGAAAAATGAATATTACTTATTGGCTTATATGCGTTTTGGCTAGATTAACGCCATGTTAAAATAAAATTCCCCAGCAATTTCTCATTAAACCCTCCATCCGATACTATCAGTGTATAAGCAAACACCTATGTAGGGGTTTATATAATGAAATCTAAACTTTTAAAGTAGCCATTACTTATTTTATGAATACCTTACTTTATAAGACCTTTTCTGACATTTTTTATTAATAATGTAGAATATTATGTAATGACAAATGTAGTATTACAAATGTAAACCCAACATTAATATAAAAGCAAACAAGCTTATAATTATCTCTTACAGTATATTAAAAGTATGTTTATCTATTATAAATCTTATATCGATCTATCCTATGCTGATGAATTAATATTTGTTTGAAATAAGAGCTAACAACGATGTGCTCAAAGTGCTCTTAAGCTAGTAAAACATAAGACTACCAATTTTACAATATTATTTAGTAAGCCTATTATAAAATCAAACAAGCCTAGACAATGGGATATAAGATCACAGTTTATCTAAAGTGTGGTTGGTTTAAGTAAATGTTATTGTAAGGCTTGTAGCTTATAATAGTATTACAAAATAATGTTATACACATATAAAGCAAACAATTTTTAAAGCGATATAAGTCTTCCATTCTTAAAAGATGCACATTCTAACACTACTTTGCTACTCGGGCGTAAAATCAAATTATTAACCAACACATTTACAACGCATTTGTATATAACTATGATATTAGGATTAAGGTAAACTAAAATTACGCAGCATACTTAATTACTTATTTGGTTGATTCCTCATTTGGGATATTCTAAGAATGCTTAATAGGCTAACTTCAGTATTTACTATAATACAGGTACTAGAATGTCTGTAACGTAACTGTGTTAAATATTCTTGATAACAGTCGAAACAATCATTTCACATACAGTCATCAGTCATCGCCTTTGATAAATCCGAAAAAGTCGAGAAGTCCTGGCGCCGTGACAAAATGTATGACTAGTTGGACACTACCCGACTAGCTATATGTGACGACATAGGGAGTAGTCGGGTGCGCTCCCCCCCGTCTGGCGCGCACCATACCTTACGATTGCTCTGTCTTAACGCCTTCAATGGCCGACTGAATAAATTTAATGATTTTTTGGGCCGTGGTAGTATGTTGCGTTATCCGCTAGGTTATAGTTAGAGAGTCGTGGACGGCAGACAACATATTTCAGGAAAGCCTGAAATTTCCTCAATTAGTCGGTACAACAGATTAATTGTTGTATTTTTTAATTTTTGACGCGTTTTGAATGAAATTTAAAATTGAAATATGTTATTCTTGATTAAAGTTTAAAAAAATTCTTTTCAATTTTTTTTATTAATTTTAAAAGTTTTTGCTACCACGACTGTGCCGTCGTCTGCCATTTTATTCTAAGAAGCTGTAATGGTATACGGGTCAAAAGATTAATTGAGGAAATTTTAGGCTTTCCTAAATTATGTGTTGTCTGCCGTCCACTGGCTCTCTAACTGTTATCGATGGTCGTTTCAAATTCAATCGAAAAGCGCGCGCAGAAAATTGACCCTTGGCTAATCCACACCACCGAGAGAGTGGCAATATCACACACCAGGGAAATATAAAAGCTTATAAAAAGAACTCTCAGATAATACAGCACAAAGTTATGTAAAAAAATATTTTTCTTACCTAAGGTATAGTTAGAATCAATTGTTTCAGCTATTTCTTGCTTTAGATAAAGTTTGAGAACCCCACAAGTAAGAAGATCTACCTCGCGTATTTAAAACGCACGTGACGCAGAGGTTTCAGAGGAGCTTTTTCTTACCTTTTTTTTAAAAAAAAAACTATTATTTATCTTTCTAGTAATATAGGCAGCATGTACGCTTATTTAAAGATTTTTTTTTGGTTGGCACAATATCTGAAAAAGTGACGATTTATCTAAAATAGTAAGCTTGCTACTACTAAATATATTTAAAAATCATAAACATATTTTCTCAAAAAGGTTAGGAAAAGTTAAAATTATGTTTGAATAAATTACACAGGAAGCATATCGAATCTGGATTGCTACTCAATAAAAAAAACCTTTCTAGAGAAAAAAAGCTTTAATAAAATCCTATACTCACTAATTTTATTTGCTGTTTATTTTTTGCATGGCCTGTTATTCTTTTTTTAAATATATCTAATTGGAATAGGTAAACTAATCCTCATTCACCGGATTGAAAGCTCAGAATCATTTTTCATTACTTCGTGTCATATCGAACTGTTCAGTGGCGAAAGACGGCACTTTACCATGACCATAATGCAACACTGGGTTTAAAATATAAATAAAGGCGGGATATCATAAGCTTTTCATATTTTTATTTTTAATTTAATTCTGTAAATCATTACTGTTTGCAAGTATTCTATCAAATAGTAAAGCTGTAAATAATGAGTTAAGTATAGCTCTATACAAGTATGGCCTTAAAGCCATTGCTGGATTTTCATTATTGACAGCCTTACCTTCGGTACGATCTGCAAATTATGCTCATTTAGGAAAGGCTTATTACTAATGTACTATTTAATATCTAGTAAAATTTTAAGCTTTAAATAAAGATTAAAACTATACAGTAATTAAAATAAGCATTACACTTCGTTGCTGCATCCTAGGAGATTTAACAAACCATGTAGTTCGTTTTCCACGGTACTGCATCTTCACACGATTTTAAGAATATGTGTTTTCACATCTTCACATCAAAAATATATATATAAGAAAAGGGGATTTATAACTGATACCTGTGAATCAAATCTGTCGTTGAAAATTGACTAATTGGAGTGTTAATACTATGTACTATTTTGTGAAGTGAGTGGTGAGTGCGTGCCTTGGTGTAGACGTGGCACACATATGTCCTCGGAAACATTGTTCGATAAGTTGATACTAGTTACTTACCCACTTTACAAATGTTCTATAAGTCGGCAGGTACTTACTTACTTTCCTAATGTGGTGGTACGTGATGCCATCTAGAAAATAACAAAAAGTTCCAGATTCCAGTACCTCTTATTTTCAAGTGGTGAAACGTGATGTCATCCAGAAAGTTGAAATGTAGCTTATTAGTATAAGTTATAAGAGGACTATCCCTAATGCACATACGCTAAGACCCAGTATCAACTTAAACCCAAGGAACAAACAAAGTCAAAGTCAAAATGGTTTATTCAAATAAGGATTTTACAATCACTTTTGAATCGACAAAGTTATAAAATATTATTTTTTGAACCCTCCCACCTTCCCGCCGGTTCACAATGTTGTTGATTTCTACCGAGAAGAATCCGGCAAGAAACTCGATAGTTACTCTTTTAAAAACACTATCAATAATACAAATAAACTAAAAATACAATTAATGTTTTAAATAAAAAAAAATTTAGACGTACAATTTTATGTTATTTCCATTTTAATTTGGTTTACCTATGCATCCTGTAATTGAGCATCATCAGTCCCAAGGATTTTTATCATTTACATAGTCTGAAATATTGTAGTATGCCTTTTTACAAAGTACCTGCTTGATAAAAGATTTAAATTTACTTTTTAGATAGTTATAGATTTTGAATTTTATTGGGAACTTTGTTGTAAAAGTGTATACATTGCCCCATAAAAGAGTTACTTATTTTGTGTAGACGTGTATCATGCACCAACAGCTTATTTTTACTTCTAGTATTTACTTTGTGAACGTCACTTTTCTTGCTGAAACTATTGATATTTTTATGTACATATTGAAGATTACTATTAGTACTGCGAAATATTAAAATTTTTGTATTTTTTGTAACAAAAATATTGTATTTATATCAGCAGCGCTACCCCACAATAGGATACCATATGTCATTAAACTATGGATATAGCTAAAATATACTATTTTTGCAGTGTTGACATCGGTCAATTGTCTTATTTTCTTAATCGCATACATGGCAGAGCTAAGTTTTTTGGCTAGGTTATGAATATAAGGACCCCATTGAAGTTTGGAGTCCAGCGTTATGCCAAGAAAGACTGTTGAACTAACAAGTTCTAATTGCTCGCCATTAATATTAATACATGTCTGTTTCTGACTAGCATTTGGTAATGTAAATTTAACACATTTGGTTTTTTTTTTATTAAGTAACAAATTATTAGCGTTAAACCAATTTACAATTTTAGAAAGGGTATTATTTAATTCATTATAATATGTTTGTCGTCTCTTAACTTTAAAAAGCAAAGAGGTGTCATCAGCAAATAAGACAATGTCATGGTTTTTTACATGATATGGGAGATGTAAATAAGAAATAGAAAAGGACCTAAAATTGAGCCCTGAGGGACTCCCATAGTGACTGCTGATCCCGGAGATCTTTCACCGTTGACATCTATTTTCTGTACTCTCCTACTTATATAGGATGTCAAAAGGTCGAGAGCTTTGCTTCTAATACCATAGTGATGTAGCTTCCTGATGAGATTTTCATGTTAAACACATTCAAATGCCTTAGATAAATCACAAAACACTCCAAGGGCGTCATGCGAATCCTCCCAGGCGTTATATATATTTTTTAATAGTGCGACTCCTGCATCAGTTGTGGAACGGCCTTTCATAAAGCCAAACTGTTTACTACTAAGCAGCTCATTAATACAGAAATGGCTTAACATTTGACAAAGTATGATTTTTTCAAAAACTTTACTGAGTATAGGTAGTATTGAAATAGGCCGAAAATTATTAGGATCTGTTGAAATACCTGATTTAAAAAGAGGTATTTCATCTCATCAGGAAACACACCACTATCAACACGACTATTAAAAATTATGGCTAAGGGTTGTGCTATAACATAAATTATTGAATTTATAGTTTTTATAGAAAGTCCCCAAAGGTCAGTGGTGTTTTTAATTTCTAATGTTTTAAATGTATTAATGATATCCGTAGGAGTAATGTTTTTAAATACAAAGGGAACGTTACATTCAGGAACACTAGTTTTTATTCATTTTTCTGCTAAGATTGGACTTGAGTTTAGATGTTCAGTTGTTTTGAATGGAATATTCCTAAAAAACTGTTCAAAGGCAACTGCTACCTCAGAATTTGTTTTAAAACTAGCATCATCTACAATCAACTCAAAGTCCTGACAAGAATTCCTAGCTTTACCAGTTTCATTATTTATTATGTTCCATGTAGTTTTTATTTTATTTGTTGAATTTTTTACTTTATGTCTGAGGTGAATTGCTTTTGCAACAAGACAGACCTTTTTAAAGGTTTTTGAGTATTTTTTTAAATATTCCCTAAATATTTGGCTATTATTATATGTTTTTTCATTATATAATTCATATAGTTTACGCTTACTTTTATGAACGACGAAGCGACTGGAAATAAGTTTCTTTTTTGCAGTAAATATTTTATTATACTCTGTAGTAATAGTGTCAAGAACAGTATTGTACATATCATTTGGGTCGCCATTATAAAGCAAATCTGGAAGTTTATGCATTAAGTTAGATTTAAATGATTCAACCCGTTTAGTTGTTATTGGTATAAATTTAATTTCCTTTTTAGTAATACTATTCTTTCTTTCTAAAACCACTAACTGTCCACAATGATCTGACTCTAGATTGCTTATAATTGATTTTTGAATTGGTTTTATGTCAGTAAATATATTGTCGATGCAAGTGGCACTGGATACAGCGATTCTAGTTGGTTCACAAAACAAATTATTTAAGTTAAAAGACTGAAATAAGGCAAGCAATCTGTTGCTTAATGAGCTATTTTCCAAGATGTTTATATTAAAGTCTCCACAAACAATGATTTGTTTACTGGAATTATTCAGCACTTTTTCCATAACTAATTCAAAATTATCATAAATTGCACAAGGCAGCTTGTATACACTCACAACAATGAGATGCTCAACTTCTATACAGGACAGCTCGGCAGTTCGCTCAACTGAGAGGCTCACAATGTCTTTACGTTCCTTAAACTTTAGCTGTTTATTAACTAAAATTAAAGAGCCACCATGGATAGCATTTACTCGGCTGAACGAACTTCCCACCTGGTGATTAGTGAAATTGAACATAAACTGATGGCTGTGTAGCCAGTGTTCAGTGATACATAAAATGTCAATCTTTTGGCAGTTTATGAACAATTCAATTTCTAGTTCTTTCTGAGACATTCCTTGTATATTCTGATGCACCAGGTTCAATGGAATATTATTTTTAGTATGACAAAGTTTATTTTTTTGTTTTTGTTTGCATAAAACTTGAGTAGACATAGATTGTTTAATATAATCATTATTAATGTTGGAATTATATAATATGCCAAAGTGGTCCTTTGTTGTCTGAAAATTTAATTTAAATTATTACATGTCAAATTATTAAACTGCTCAATAGAAGCAGGTTGTTTAGCTAAATGATTAGCTGAAATGTCAATTACACTATTATAATTACACTGCTCAATAGAAGCAGGTTGTTTAGCCAAATACTTGGCTGAAATGTCAATTACACTACTATAATTACACTGCTCAATAAAAGCAGATTGTTTAGCCAAATTATTGACTGTGGTATTAATATAAAATGATAGCGACAAGGCTAACACTCTAGTACAATGGTGTGTGAGATAATATTTATGTCTTGTCCTGATATAATTATGTCTAAAAATACTGTTAGTATCTATCACATGAAAGTTATTGTTATTGCTAGACATAGTATGCAAAGCTTAAGTTAACTCACATCTAAGGTTGTTTTCCTCCTGTGGCAAACCCTTACAATAGGGAAATGTAAACATAACAATTATTTTTACTTTAAGTGCGCTTATACTATTATAATATTGTCTTAATTCATTTTATTTGCATTACCCCTGTTACCGATAAATATTACTAATGTTGAGGATGGAGTGATTTTGTCAGACTTTATTAAACTTCTTATTATATTAACATAATTGGCATTTGGCATACAATTATTTAAAACTGGTTGTCCTACACTTGAGCTGAGAAAGTGTCCAAAACCTTTTCCCATTTCATCGCAAAACATTACTATATTGTCATCAACATCACATTTTTGTGAAACACTAGTTGAGTGAGAACTGTTATGAACATATGATTGTTGCTCTGATTCCAAACTGACACACATTGATGACTGAGGTGTTGGTAAAGGTAGTAACAAAGATGCACAATCTGGCCGTGAATCGCTGAGGCGTTTACAATTACACATACTGTGATTGAGTTGTAATGACTCAAAACGCTCTGCATTATATTTACTCAATTCAATTAGCTCATTCTAGCCAGTGTGTGCTCCTCCATCTCTCTCAGAGACTCTTCATACTTGCAGGTCATCATCTGCAAGGATGTATGTAAATCTTTTATTTGCAAGTCGAGTAAATGTGTATTAGTTTTATGTTGTAGCCTACTGTTTTCTAATTGCAACTTACATACTTCCAGATGTTCCACTAACTGTATTTTTTCTTTGCAGTAATTTACATTTCTACTAAATATTTTTTGCTTTTTGATCATTTTTTCATTTTTTTTTATAAATCTGTTGATTTTGATGTATTTTTTTATCTGGTTTCTACTGCACTTAGCAAGCTTCACTGGTTTAGAAGAATTAATGGTGTCATCACCTGTAAGATCTATAGTGGTGGTATTGCTAGTTGCAGCAGAAACAAGATTAGGGGCCTTACTACATAATTCGTCAAAAAGATTTTGGGTTTGATGCTGTAAGTATGGGTGGCCTCTTCAAGTTGTAAGATGTGTTGATGGGCCTCGCGTAGTTCCTCTTCAAGATATGAGATCTAGTTAAGGGCCACCACATACTCCTCACTACAGCTGTCAAACGTTTCTATAATTTTCTGAAATTGGTCCCGCTCTTCTAGGACAGTACCATATTGAGTGTGCAACACTGACAACTCATTGCGGATGCTACTATTTTTGTTTAATATTTCTAAGAGTTCTCTTTCGTTATCATCCCTTTCACTGTATAGCTGATCACACTTTTCCTTGGAAATCTTAAGTTCCTGCAAAGCCAGTTGAAGTTTAGACTCCTCCTGGCGAGCCTTGCGATGCCTTACGAGTGATCATTTTAAGGCTGTTTGAGCGTAATAAATACAAAAGAGAGAGGTTAAAACTTACCAAGGAATAGCTTGACAACGTAACGATAGAGATGGTTTGGTGACAATTTACTTTTTACATTACTTTACCTTATTACTGTGTTCTTTTATGAATACAATACTGATAAATAATAGTAGAACTCACAATCACAACCAAAAAATATACCAAATATGATTGAAAAATAACGGATGGATCGCAGTAACACTTGAAAAAAAATGTTATCTAGCACTTATTTATGTACATTTAAACCACTATTCTAAATATATTACTAGTTATTTGTAATGTTTTGCATGAATTTATATTAAAAAAGGTACAATTTATTGAAAAACAATAAAATAAAATTACGACAACTTTTGGTCAGCTGTTACTTCATGGGTTGCCACAGGAAAAAAAAAACAACAACAGCCGCTCATAACGAAGAAGAAGAGAAACGTTCGTAACTGATTATTGCACTCTATCTGACTGTTCAATATAATATTACGTAGTTCGTTGTAGAACGCCTTCTGTCGCTCGCTATTCACATTTACTTTACAGCAGAAATATTTCCGTCTTGATGAAGTCTCAGCAGTTACTTCTGCTTCATTACTTGTTAAGAACTCGACGAGCAATGCAGCGAACATTTGTAACTAGAGAAGAGAACTACTGATCATTGGACCGCTCGCTGAGTGAAAAATTGTCAAAGGCACAGTATTAATTTACTATGTCTGCTAAAGCAAGTTTTCTTGTTACCATATAAAAATCACCTTATTTAGTGCTAAGTTATTATTAGTATAAAAATAATAAATTATTTATAATATACGTGTAGGTCTATTGAAAAATGATTTTAATTTCATGCCTTTTTTTCAAACTGCTCAAATTTCTAAGCTTAGTATTTTCAGCTAGCTTTTGCCAGCGGCTCCACCCGTGTTAAATTCAGATATCTGCCTATGATATCTTCGGCAATGCCTCGATTATAGCAAGAACGTTTGCTATAGCAAGCTATAGCTGTAGCTATAACACGTCCACGTGCAAGTCGGTAATAGTTATTCCTGTAGGAACTTTTTATTATCCCGGGATATATCCTTCTCCGTCTATCTCTGTGCTAAACTTCAGCTTAATCGAATGCACGGAGCATCAACGGGAAGGAAGAACAAACCAACAAACAAACAAATATATAAACATACAAACAAACTCAATTTCGCATTTACAGTATGAGTATGGATTTTAAATGAGTTAATAATTTAAATGAGTCACGAAAGCTCCTTTATCAAATCACTTGAGACGTGTTGGGGCATGACCTACGGACTGGCGGAACCGTAAAAATTCAAAAGTAGTACAATTAAGTTTAAAGTTGTAAATAAGTTATAATTAAAAAGTATGTACCTATCATCATCTTTTTATTTATGTACTAGTGAAAAATGTTCACTCATACCTAAATAATTTAAAAAAAGTTATTATATAATCCAATAATATACATTGTGTGTTGTGAATATTATATAGGTAGCATTGCCAATGAAATGAATTCATTAAAATAGTATTTTTTTACTATGTAGGTATCGCAGATAATAAAGCTGATATATTATATTATATCTTGATACTCTACCTCTACCTAGAAGGTTGTGGGTTATAAATGTTATAAATATTATAAATGTTTATATTAGTTTAAATTACATTGATTGCATGATGGTATGTGCTACTTATCTTTTCAAAACTTAGCCGGGAAGCATCGAAGAGACAATACAAAATGTATGATTTCCAGAAGAAGAACTCAGCTGTAGCAGTTTCTTATTGTACTCTGATGTTTTCTTATGGAAATGTAGACTCTTGGTAGATTCCAGCCCTTAGGACCTTAATAATATATTCATTCTAGATTTCAATGTATGGGCAAAGCTGCAAAAAAAACGGGTTGCACTCCGGGAGTGCCGGCAGAAGTGAAAACATACTCGCTATTTACTTCCCATCACTTCTTATTCATATTTATTTATTAAAAATAATAACTTTTGTTTATTTACTTTTTTGACGTTGTATATTTGACAGCTCAATCTGTCATAGAATTAAAATACCATATCCAACCTCCCTGTACTACTCATAATCGCCATATACTAAAAATGAAAAATAACCTAATGTAAATAAAGGTCACGTGTCCTAACGCGAGTGACATCTTACGAATTTTCGATCAGGACACGTGACCTGACGCGAGTTTAACAGTTTTTACCCGTCACAAAAAAAGTGCACAGCGCCGCTAAAGAAGTTTTCACTACAATAATTCTATATCTAATAATAATAAATTTTACGCGGACAAAATGGCCGAAGTTGATATCCTTAATGTCTCTGATCATTATCTCTATAGCTGATCATGAGCCGTCATGGTATATCATAAAAAATATTATAAAATTAACCAAATCACTCTTTATAGAAATCAAGTTTATTGTCAATGAAACAATTTGGTCCCTTTACAATTAATCCAAAAGTTCTAAATAGATTACGACATACATTGTACTCAGGATTTCCCGAAGCCAATACATTTCTACAACATTGTTCGGCAATGCTGTAATTGCACGTATTCGAGAGAGACTCGTTTGCCACTTACTGTGATTCATAAAAGCATTTCTGGGTCGCTTAGCTTTGAAACTTTAGCTGTATTAAATAAAACCTCAATGTAATTTTGCTTTTCATTACTAATTTGATTTTTTATAGAAAAATCATAAGAAGTGCATAGGATGCCTTTTACTTATATTATTATTTTAATATATGTTTCATATCATTAATATTAGGTAACAATTTTATGAGATACAAAATCTTAACAAAAAAAATATAACCTACTTATTTTCGGCATTCGATTTCAAAGCAAAGAAAAAACTTAACATTACAAACGTAATTCACTGCCAATGTGCTTTAAGACCTTGTTTTTTACTTTTTAGTGGGTTTTTATAGTCGTTTTTATTATTTATTTTTTAATTTTTAGTTTCCACAAAAATCGCCACACATACGGACGGACATGACAAAACTAAACGATGTAGAATTGCGTTTTTTGTGTTTGGCAACTGAACCCTTGTCTTTTAACAAAAAACGGAACACTGGACAGCTCATAGAGAAGCACGGCATCCGGTTGCCCGCGTTAATCTATGGGAAAGCGATATGAACAAACTACAAGGCTAGTTTATACCATTTGTACACGTGTCTTAAAAAATAAAAATGCATTAAAAATGACTTTTTTTTCTTTTCAAAGTACAGACGCTTTTTACACTAGAACTAAAGTGTGAGCCATATAAGTTTGAATAAGCGGTTTTTCTAAGTCTGCTAGTAACGATGTGCGTGTTATAGTTATTTTTCCCCTATCGTTGACGTTCGTAAGGAGCGTATTTATACGGCAAAGATGTAGTTGGGATTTTCATTAGCCAGACTCGTACCTCGATACCTCAATTGGTAGAGCATTTACACGAAATGTAAGGATGTTGCAGGTTCAAGTCCTGGCTCAAGGTTAATCTTTTGACTGCATATTTGGTTTAAAAATATTTATTAACATTGTTGATATAAAAATGGTTTTTATCCAAAATAAGGAGTAGGGATGTATATTTTTTAGAAAAAGAGTGTCTCAATCAATCAGCCTGCAGCAGCCCACAGTTAGAAACTGGCCTTTAGTTCTTCATCGCATCTCCTCAATTTTACTCATATTATTGCCTCATTGTTAGTATTATTTTATTTTATTAGTTAGTTTTATCACCATAATGCTTCATGTAGCTGATGTGGAAGACGTTGTTCTGGCTTCAGCCTGCCATCCCCCGTGGTATCGCTGGCCCGCGCTATGACTTCGTTTTCACTTAGGGTGCTTTCTGAGTTTTGGTCTTCGTGCTCGGATCCTAAGGGCCGTAGCGTGATAATAAATAGCCTACAACCTTTGAATTCAATGAACTGTCATATACAAAAGGGACTTTTCAAATCTAACCGGTACTTACTTAGCGGTGGGTTTTTATTTCTACACCTTAGTTGTGCCAAACCAGTTGCA
Source organism: Apoda limacodes (assembly GCA_946406115.1). Lineage (NCBI taxonomy): Eukaryota > Metazoa > Arthropoda > Insecta > Lepidoptera > Limacodidae > Apoda > Apoda limacodes. The sequence goes on along the minus strand of OX291542.1, from coordinate 34,186,534 downwards.
TTGGGCTATATGAATTAACCGCTATGCAATAAAATATGAAATAGAATGTTTTGTGATACTATTTTGTCAAAATCACTAATAAACATTCTCGATGTATATCGAGGTATTAACTCCAGTCGATTCTATGTAGTGAAATGTCTTTGATAGACAACTTATATTTGTATCTATGATATTTTCTTAGATATTAATGTATATTAAAAAGTGTACCGAGAAATTTTAGTCTAAATTAAATACGTAAGATAAATAGTAAACGTATTTATTTAGATAAAAAGATTATTTATTACGCACAAAATAAGTGCCACCGCTGCGCTGTGCACCCATATTTTTATTTTTAGCAACGCGCTTAATTTAAATCGGTTATATCTTATAAACTACTAGCTTCGCTCGCGCTAAATTTCGTTATCGGCGTAGGTTCTTACGGCAGCTCCTCAATTATAGAATAAAAAAACAAACTATGAAATATTTCCTCCTTAATGGCATAATACATTCGGTTCTGTGGAACCATCAAAATACCTAACACAATCTGTCAAGCCGTTTAGAAGTTATGTGAAAAAGATAAGTACTGAAGGTCAATTCTTACTACCCGTTTTCCCGTGGGAATGCAGCATTTTCCTGCGGTAAAAAGTAGCCTATGTTTATCAAGGAAAATGACGGCATCTAATGGTAAAAAAATATTTCAAAACGGTCCAGTAGTTTCGGAGCCTATTAAAAACAAACATATTTACATACAAATCTTTCCTCTTTATAATATTAGTATAGATTCATTTAAATCAGTGTTTTTCAAACTGTCAGTCGCAATGTTACTCTAGGGGTCGCGGGTAAAAAAAGCAAGTTTTCTAGATCCTACACTACAATAAAAGGTACATAGACACCAACTTCAAACTGTAATACAGATCAGATTTTTGAAAATAAGTAATTATTTTTACCATTTCAGTGCATTTTTTGAAGCCGGTCTTTTGTTTTTTGTTAAAGAGTTTTTATTTTTTACTTTTGAATGACGAATTGCTTTTTCTCTGTACACTAAAAACATCGATATTCGTAACAATATAAATCCCAAAAGAAAGAATATTATGATCGTAGTCGTTCCAATCACTATCATTTTGTATTTTATGGCGTAGGGGTCGCTAGATTTTTTTACCTTGTAAAGAGGATACGAATTTAAATAGATTAAAAACACTGCTATATATATGCTAATAGATATATGCTATTTCGGTCTTTTCTTTAGAAAGTTTTGAGAAAAACAATCCCACTATACATTATTTTTTTGAGTAACTTTAACTATTTAGGCAGCGCCCAAAACTAAAGGCCACAAAGGGTAATTTTCTCCCGTTTTAAACCTTTTTTTTATTTTATCGCTCCTATTAGTCTTAGCTTATAATGATATAAATACACATAATGTAAAAAGTATTTTGAAAATCGGCCTGCTAGTTCCAGAATTTACCTACTACAAACAAAAAAAAACAAAGTTTTGCTTTTTATTAAATTATAGTATATTTTTCTTTTATTTATGTACTACTATGGTGGTAAAAACTAGCCTACGGCACGCCTGATGGTATGCGGTCACCGTAGCCTATGGACAGTTGCAACACCAGGGGTATCACTAGCGCGTTGCCGATCCTATAAAAATGTAATAGCTTCCTTCTTGAAGAACCCCATACTGTATTCCTTAAAGAAAATCTTAGATGGCAGCGGTAAGCCATTGTAAAGAAACAACCTTTGCCCCGACGTGAAGTACTGCTTCGCTCTGTTGAGTAACGACCTGGAGACGCTAATTGCACGACTCGTGTAATAAGCGTCTCCAGTACTGTCATCTGTATAGCAATGTATGTTGGTTATGTCCAAAATGTCATTGATATGGAGAAGAAGCAGCGTAGGAGACAGCACAGAGTCTTGCGGGACACCAGAATTAATTTCCATATATGCTATCAGAGCAACTACCGTCAACTACGGTTTATATGCGTCTTCTGGACAAAAAACTAGCCACTTATTTGCACAAACCCTCGGGCACTCTGAGGCGGAATATCTGCCCGGATGTGTAGTCAGCAAAAGGTCCAGTAAGGACCTCGTATAGTCCTCTGTATCAGGTATTCTCGATGGAGAAAGTACCAACTGAAAGAATTCATATGTCAAAGCACAGATATCCCTGCGTAGTTATTGGTTCGAGAACTGAACTACTTACAATGACGTTAGAGATGACGGTAGAGTTATAGACGTTAAAGTCTCCCAAAATAACTAGTTCTGCTGTGCGATTTTGCTCTAAAACTTTGTCAGTCGTCAAACTCAGGTGTGTGAAGAGTCGAGCTACGCCCGTGTCACCGCTGTGAGACCTGTATAGGCACGCTTAGATACGACTGTGCCGCCGTGATCTACGCGCACCCACAATATCGACAGGTCCCTGTCTTCAAGGCTATGACGGCGGCGATAGCAGATATCCTCCCGGACGAACATACATATACCGGCACGACTCACAAAAATTGTTGCGAGTTTTTAGCCGGGATAACGCAGGTATGATATTTCGGCCGGGCAGGATATCTGCGTCTCTGTTAGAAAATGAATGGTCGGCTGCGCAGTCTCGAGATGATGGTGGACAGCGTTGCAAAACCCCTGATGTTTCAAAAATCCACATTATACGAGGATGGAGTAGCCCCTGTGAAAACTATTTCTTTCATTTTTCCTGTCCATATTTTTTTTAAAAAAAGCAACTAAGTATGAGGATCCACTGCACTGAAAGCTTGGAGGACAAAAGGTGTGGTACTAGAACTGTTGAAGCGCAGCACAGATAATACAGTTGCTGCCACGGCAGGCGGAAGGGCCCCTCATTCCCTTGTTGTTGTAGCCGGGTCCACCCGGTCTCCTCCGGCATGACTACTACTTCAGAGACTTTACACAAGTTGGCGTTTCAGCCTCCCAAGGTAAAGATTAAGTGATCCCTGGGTTCGAGAATTTGTCTAACCTGCGGGCAGTCAGTGGTCAGCCGTTGCATCAGGTCTCCCTGACTGCCGTACCAGCACGCCGCTTCTACGCCGAGAAATAACAGCAAAGAACACCGCTGGTCCTCCGCTGTCCGCGCACCAAATTCTCAAGAGCTTTGGCAACCTTACTCACCGACAAGAACACAACACTACTCAATGTAAATGTTATTATGGCCGCGGTTTTCTGTAAGGTGGAGGTACTTCCCCAGTTCGGGCTGCGCATCCGAGCAAGAACTCGCTATGCCTCGCTTTAATTGTTTGGGCGGCTTATTCGAGCGAGTTCTTGCTGTGCTCTACCTATCTTGACTATTACCTATATTGACTGCCAGTGGCTCAGTCGTGAATAATTCTGTGAGGGTGCAGGTTCAGTCCCCGTTCAGGTCAAACATTTAATAGAACAAGCCATGCTTTATTTCGGACAAGATAGTGATCTTAAAGATGTCCATTGTCAAGAAATGTTTATCATTAATAATATATTTAAGGTTTTTAGACATTAAAATGTGAAATTGTTTAAGGTCTGCACGGCTTGACAAACTTAAGATACAGAAGAAGATTATTTAAAAAAATATTTAAATTCTCAAACAATTATCTAAGGCAAAAAAATATTAATTTTTTTAAGTAGAAAGAAAACACAATAAAATCGTCACACTCGGCACTACGCCATTTATAATAACTTCTCTTGCCAATCGAGTAATTTTTATCCTACACGAATTTGTCAGAAGTGAACGGTGTGTGGAGATAGCGGGTGGCCAATATGAATTCCAAAAGATCAGACGAGGAAAAAAGATTCAACGGACGTGCGAGATGCCCTTTTTATTTTCGAAGCGTTTGACAAATGATCGAAAGAAAGCTATCGGTCTAAGGAAGCTGTATCAAAACTGACAATGAGGAAAAGTTCTTTTTACAAAAGTTTCAACAAAAAACAAAAAAATAAAGCCGATAAAGTTAAAATGCTAGTCTTAATAATTTCAAGTATCAATTCTCGCTAGAAAATTACTCACCTATCCTCTTGGGTCTTTTTATATTAAATTGCGATGAACGAAGATTTCTTTTAAATAGGTAAGTGCATTCTTTGTCAATGCCATTAAGAGATTAGCTGTACTATGTTTTCTTTGTTTCGGGAACATTATCGAAGCTTTTTAATTAATTAAGCATTACTTAAAGAGATACGAGGATTTGTTTCAAACTAGTACCTAACACCTGGGATAATTTATTTTATCCTTAATGTACTTTTCTTGAGAAAATTTTCTTCAGGTTCGATTTTTTTTTTAGTTTCCTTTTTAACTCGTTGGGCCCGCGACTTCGTACGCGTGGAATTGTTGCTGTGACTTCTAAAGGTTGCGTGTATACACTATCCGATGTGATATGATTTAGGATATTAACAAAGAGCTATGTTCGCTTCGTAAACCCGTCTCTTGTAGACGGCCATGTGAAAAGCAAACGATAGTTAGCTGCATGTCGGCAACATGTTGCATGCAGTTTCTTTAAAAAATCGTGTTTAACTATAGTCACAGAACAAATAAGAACACCGGTAATTGTATTAGCAGAAAACAAAATGGGAAATTGTAACAAGGTTTAAAAACTCAAGTGCGCTTTAGATTGCATTTATGACAAAAGAAATAAAACTACTATACGGCACAAGTTATTAGACAAAACGATAAGAGCTTTATATTCCGGATAATAAAGTGCCTTGGTCAATTTTTAACAATAAATCTAAAAACTCCAGTGCGTTTGTATTGCCTTATACCCGCACGTGCTCACTATTAAGTGCATTGGCATGATGTAGACACTTAGACTTAGGATCTTCAAAACTGGTAATTTCTGCGCGAAACTGGTAACATATAACGTTTATGATTAGCAATTAGCCGGAATTAAAATAAGATTTATGAGGACCGAGGCTATGCTTTGTGGCTTCTATGTAACTTGATGTTTAAGAGTCGCAGAAACTCTTGCCCTATGATTTTTACAGCATACTTGGGATTTTATGGTTCGCAAGGTTTTAGCTGCTGTATAGGGGCATTAAGAATGTCTCGACCGTTTTCTACGTCAAACAAAATGAGTTGTATATCGTGTTTCAAAATGGGACTAAGGCGTGACCAAATGCTAAATAAATAAAAATTGTGCGGTTATCGAATCCATGTCCCGTTATTTAGCAGTCGGGTTATTACCCACTGAGCCACGCAGCCGACTAAATATAAAAAAGCACATGGGACCAATATATATACTGGGTGGAAACGCTAAGCGATCTTACTCGATCTCTCGCAGCCTTGTTGGTAGTGTGGCCAGCTGCTGTGCAGAGGATGTGGGTTCGATTCCCGCACTGGACAAACATTTGTGTCTTGTCTTATTTGTCTTGAGTCAGGGTGTATTAATGTATGATATGTATGTATTCACAAAAACAAGTAATATTTATGTATATGTATGCATTCTCCGGTACCCATAACACAAGCTTTGATTACTTTGGGGCCAGACGGCGCTGTGTGCAATGTCCAAAAAAATAAAAATTATATATATTATTATTATTATATTAATTTATAAACAAGGGATGACTGACTATCAACGCCGAGCCAAAAGTACTGTAAGCCAAAAGTAAAATTCTTTTATTACGTGAAGATTCAGCAAGAAAGTATATCGCGAATTCATTCCGTTAACTTTGTATGAAAATTCGGTGGTGTTCGAAAATAAAACCATGAAAATTGGTACATAGACACTTAATAACAAGTAAAGAATGACGTGTTTGAGCATTTTAACAAATCATCCCTTGAAATAGAGGATGGAAACTTGTAGAGGTTCCACCACTTGCGGGAAAAATAAATTTCGCGCGGGTAAGACCGTGGGAAACTAGCTAGAACAAACTAGCTATACACCAAAGTTAATCACATTAACGGAGCCTTGTTTTCAGTTGTGTTAAATGATGTGATGTAATTAAGCCTATATGTTGCTCTAAGGTCAACCTTAGTTGTATGTGATAACACCATGAAAAGCTATTAGGTCATATAGTAGACTAGCGCCTACAGACCATAAGTAAAAAAAATCAGAAATTATTTTTAATTTGTCTTCGCAATCAGTTTTATTACAGTCGATTACTGTAGTACAGTCACTTTACATGAGATGATTTTGGTCTCATAGGTATGTTGCTTAAAGCTTAACCTGAGTTACCTGTGAGAACCCTATGAAAATCCGTCAAAAAACTACAAAGATTAGTGTATACAAACATACGGACATTATATATAAATAAATCGGCCAAGTGCGAGTTGGACTCGGGCACGAAGGGTTCCGTAAGTACCATCACTTATAAAAAAGGCAAAAAAATCACGTTTGTTGTATGGAAGCCCCCACCCTGAAATATTTCTTTTATTTTAATTTAATTATTTTTTTTACAGTGACTATATAACTAAATATTTTGTGAATATTTTAAGCATCTACCCGTTGCCGTTATCAATATCGAGCGTAATTGAGCAAAAAAAATCACGTTTGCTGTATGGGAACCCCCTTAAATATTGTTTTTTTTTATTATGGCAACAGAAATACATCTTCTGTGACAATTTCAACTGTCTGACTATCACAGTTCACGAGTAAAGTCTGGTGACAGACGGGTGGACGGACGGACGGACAGCGAAGTCTCAGTAATAGGTAATGCACTGTTCTTAAAGTCATTCAGTCCCTCAAGTCAAATGCAACTGGCACAGACGATATATCCCTTGATATGCTGCTGCTAACCCTTCCTCAAACTCTAGGTATTATTACTTTAATTGTAAACGAATCCATTACGTCCGGTATTTTCCCTGATGCTTGGAAGTCGGCTTTAGTCACACCCTTACCGAAGACGGGTAATGTTACTGAGTTTAAGGATTTGCGACCAATCAATATACTTCCATGTATCTCAAAAATATTGGAACGCATAGTTTGTATGCAATTGACAGAATACTTAGAAAATAAGAACATCTTACCAGTACGGCAGTCAGGTTTTAGGAGAGGTCGTAGTACGTCTACGGTTCTTTTAGATATAGTGGACAACATCTTTTTCGCTCGTGATCAGGGTAAGGGGTCTATTTTGGTGCTTCTCGATTTCTCGCGGGCTTTTGATGCAATTAACATTTCCTTGTTGCTATCTAAAATGACATATTACGGCTTCAAACCCTCGGCAGTCCAATGGTTTGCCAGCTATCTCAGTAATCCTACTCAGACTGTACAGCTGATGGATGGAAATGGCACCCCGTTACAGTCAAAACCTGCAAACGTTCGCAGAGGAATTCCGCAGGGATCTATTTTGGGACCAGTTCTGTTTATTTTGTACACGGCTGATGTTTCTGACGTGATTAAGCACTGTCAGTATCACATGTACGCAGATGATATACAACTGTACATCTCCTTCCATCCAAATAATGCAACTGATGCCGTATACAAACTAAACAGTGATTTGCAGCGTATAAATGCGTGGTCCAATGATAACACCTTAATGCTTAATGCTAGCAAAACAAAATATATGATCCTTGGATCGAAGCCGCAAAGGGACAGAATCCTGGCCTTAGCACCTAATGTATCCATAATGGGTACTCAAATTGTTAAAGTGAAGAAAGCGCGCAATCTTGGGGTCTTGATGGACGAGGATCTGAATTTTGAAAGTCACATTGTCGAATTATGTCAGAGAGCTTTTTATCGACTTAAAATTCTGTATCGCATACGTGACTGGCTCAGCGTAGATCATCGCGTTCGGCTCTGTGACTCTTTAATACTTTCTTTGCTAGGGTACGCAGACGTGGTTTATGGCCCTCGATTGTTAGCGCGCACGGAAAGAATTGTGCAAAGAGTTCAAAATGCCTGTGCACGGTTCTGCTACAAAATACCTCCAAGGACTCACATCACACCATATTTAAATAGCGGTAACACCCTTAAGATGACCCTGCGTAGACAGCTACATCTGGCCACATTACTGTTTGGTATTGTTCGCTCGGGTCATCCAGAGTACCTGTATGAGAAACTGAAGTGGCGAGCTGTTTCCAACAACCACAGAGCGATTCGATCAATAAGTGCACCCCTCAGTATGCCTCACCACCGTACATCCGCTTTCCGGGGTAGCTTTAGATATGCCGCTACCAAATGTTGGAATAACCTGCCACCCCCGCTTAGAAACACTTGTTTATCATTTGGTGTTTTTAAGTTTAGATATAAAACAATGTTATTAAATTACCAAAAGGATATACCTGCTGGCGGCAGAGTTATTACAACATACCTATAGTCCCTAGCGTATTTGAAATAAATTTTAACCATAACATAAGGCAATATTAGTTAAATATTTTATATAATATTATATAAATAATATATAACATGTAAATAAATTAAAATTAAAAAAATGAGTTATTTAAATTAGTAATAAGATAATTTAAACATAAGGCAATAAAAAAAAAAAAAAGATATTTAAACTTATATAACTGTAAAAACCTTAATAATATTTTTACGTCTATTACGATTTTTACGTCTATTACGTTTTTTACGTCTATTTTACTTAGTACTTGAGAAATAGTTCGACTGCGCCGCGAGCTAAGCCTCGCAATTGGGCTCCGCTGAAAATCAGCGCTGTGGCTAGTAAGCTGCAGCACATGCTGAGCGGCGTCTATTTTGCACATTCCACTACGACACCCATGATACAAAAACTCATATTTAACTGTGATATATTTATGTGTTCTTATTTTTATGTGCTTATTTTTTGTTATTTTTCTTTGTGTAATGTGAAATAAATAACTGTCTAAGTGTCTAATTTAGTAATAATAATATAAAGTAATAGGTAGTTTAGGTAGAAACCCTAAAAATAGCCTTGTGTATTCTGTTACTCCTTCTTTATCAACTGTAATCAGTTTTTGGTGATTATTTTTAATGTGCAGACACGAAAGTACTATTACTTTTTTATCCTTGTCCCAATCGTTAACAGATTTTGATGAAATAAAGCCTTTATGGCTCTGTTGGTGATTATTTTTAATGTGCAGACACGACAGTACTATTACTTTTTTATCCTTGTCCCAATCGTTAACAGATTTTGATGAAATAAAGCCTTTATGGCTCTGTTGGTGATTATTTTTAATGTGCAGACACGACAGTACTATTACTTTTTTATCCTTGTCCCAATCGTTAACAGATTTTGATGAAATAAAGCCTTTATGGCTCTGTTGGTGATTATTTTTAATGTGCAGACACGACAGTACTATTACTTTTTTATCCTTGTCTCAATTGTTAACATATTTTGATGAAATAAAGCCTTTATGGCTCTGAACTGAACCACAACAACCTCTAAAATCCCTATGAAAATTCTTACTGTAGTTTTGGAGATTAGCTCGTAAACAACACAAAGACAAAAAAAACATTTTTTTTTGTATTTTCTTACTATTTCTACATAAATCGCGATCGGATTTTGGTGATAGTTTTTAACGTACAGACACGACGAGTATATACTTAAAATTAATAATAGTATACATGTATATAGTACAAACATTATATATTTTTAAATATTTTTTTGGACATTACACACAGCGTCGTCTGGTCCCAAATTAAGCAAAGCTGGAATGGACGGAGTAGATGCAAAAATGGAACAGGTAACGGATACAAAAAATATAAATACTTTTTTGTCAATAAATACACATGAAAACACCCAGTCTCTAGACAAACACAAATAATAAATGTTTTTCTTGTGCGGGAATCGAACCTTCGCTCCTCGATTCTGCCTCGGATCATTACCCACTGAGCCACGGAACCGACAATGTATATTATAATATTTAAACATATAATAAAACGTTTCACACACGTGTTTGACCCTAGTCTGTCTGTGTAAACTAGTCTGACAAAAACGCAATAAAGTTTTGCTAGTCAAATCAATTTAAGCTAGTGTCGGAAGCTTGGTGACAGCCAGCGATGGTCGAGTTGTTCGGCCAAAGGTCAACGGGCGCAGGCAGTGTCGGCATAGAATGAATCAAATCTCGATTTTATCCTTGTTTATTTTTTGTAATAAAACTTGTTTCGTTTGTTGCTTTTTTTGATTCAGTAGAAATGTATAAGTCTAATAGAAGTTTTTCTGACTATACTCTGTTGGGCGTGTTTATTGATATACGTGCGCATTCTTTATATTATAAAAATATTTTTCATTAAAAACTATGAATATCTTTTGCATTTTGCAAAAGTAAGAACATCATTCAATAAATTTTACGTAAACAGAATAAGATTTTTTTGATCAGAGTAGCTTTTTCATTTCTCAATAAGGAAATAAGACTAGGACCGTTTTTGAAAAAAGACAGTGCAAGAAGCAAATCATGTAACAATTGGGAAAACAAGGTTTTAAGAGTATTTCTACCCTACTGAATACGAATCTGCATGTTGCCAAAGCTTAATTTAGACCATTCGTGCGAAATCAAATGACCGCCAAAACTTTTTTCCCTATATCTCCTTTGTACGTTGGCTTAAAATTATGATTCAAACGTCTGTTTAGTGGTTTTTTCGTATGCCAAACACATTGCAGTGCTCAAGATTGACAAATTGAGATTTGGTTGGATGAATTCCAAGACAGCAGCCAAAACTTTGTTGCCTAGAAGCCTGTAATCAAAGTTCAAGCTGTTTATTGCAAGATTGCAGAGACAAAACAATAATCAACTACGTTTTTTTACCTTGGTAACGTTGTTAGGAAGATCAGAAATAAAAAAAATATAGAGTTGTCATTGTCGTTGTCAAGAACGGTGGCACAACTTGGTGCAAGACAGTCCATTCTTCATGTCCATGCCATAGATCGTTCAAAAGAAGGCAGGTCGTTTGATTTCAGAGCTTTCTTTGTTATTATTGCAAGGTGAGATGTGGAGTCGCAACCCGTAACTGCGTGGAACGCTAAGATGTTCTTATTCGATCATTTGGAAGAATGTTTCAGATCTCATGGACTGGGATATACTGCATTTCTTTTGCCGTACCACACGTAATCCATACTTTGGACCTAGTAATTTCGACAGAGTTACGGATCAGCACCAAACAGATCGGATCGGAATACCTAGCCACCACGACGATGTTGTCAGCATTGAAGTGGACAGCATGTAGTACAACGCGTGTGTTGGTCTCTTTATGCGTCGCAGATAGGGTACTGACGTCGGATTTCGGGTTGGTTGATTGCACATCCTCTTCTTATGTGAAACCTTCAGATACAATAACTTTAACGGCCCTGAAATTATGCTAAAGAAGTGCTTCAGAAAGGAAGTGGGCGAGGTCAGCCTTATTTTCCTCTTGTGAAAGAAAAATCTTGCGAGCTTTTGGCAGTGGAACGGCTGCATTTTTGATGTCCCTTCGTAATAGAGTGGCTACCCTAGTTCGTCTGCAGCGAGTCCCACTATGAATTTAGACGATACCGGTCGCAAAGGATGTCAACCCTGGCATAGGGTCCTCCAAGGTAAACTATCCTGTCGATGAAGGTTGCAGCAAGGTCTCCAAAAGTAGTGGCGTTTGCCGGTTTTCCAATGCTGTTCACTAGAGCTTGACCATCTATTATCAGTTGTGAAGTGTTGCAATCGATTTTAATTGACTTAAGACATTCCCATGACTTTCTCAGACGATGCTTTGTCATATGTGACAACTATAAAGGTACTGGAAGAAGGTTGTGTTTCAAAATTGAAGGCAATTTAATTTGTCTGCCTACTTCGTAAGCTACAATAAGACGACGTAGAACGTCCCTGTCAGCCTCTACAATCTTTGTCTGATATTTGGTGTCCTTAACTTTAAGAGGTATGAAAGAGTGATAAACAAAGTTGGTAACCAGATCTTAGCCAAGCTTTTTAGCTTTGAGAAGCGATGCTTGAATATCTTATATCGATGCCCGGTATTTTGTGGCAATGTTGCAGACACTTGAGTTGGGAACTGTAAAGTCTATCAACTTAAACGGCTTCATAACCTTGAGAAGTGCATCCTCGCTGGAATTATCTCTGTTTCTTCGACCTGGTTAATCTTTCCAACCAGTTTTGAATAGGACTTCTCCATACATAGCAAAAGTTTGTTGAGTGATTTCCCCTCTCCATTCCCCTATAATTTTAATGATAGAGCCATAAAATTATCTCATAGCGTTTAGCAACGCTAATCGTCGAAGAAAATGTAGATTACAGAGTGGCAATGATAAATGGCTTCAATATAATGCAGTAAAAAGGTAAAAACAATTTTTTATGACGTTTTTGAATCTGGTTGTTTTTTTTGTTAAAGAGTTTTAATTTTTTTCTTTTCAGTGACGAATTGCTTTTTTTTCTAGTACACTAAAAACATCCATACTTGTAACAGAATTTTATACAATCATTAACATAAAAGGCGTGTTTCACCGGTTTTAAATTGACATTAATCATTTTTTTTCGCCAGAAGTTTAAGGTATAAATCCACTTTATTAATATAGGACCACCTACGGAGAGTATTAGAATAAAAAAAAAAGATTTTTTGAAATCTGTTAACAATTGACGGAGAAATCGGTGGACATACATTAAAAAAATTAACCCGTCGAACATAGAAACTCCTCCTTATTTGAAAAATACGTAACACACACACACACACAATAGTTTTTGTACACATTAACTACTAATTACCATACGGATTTTAAATCCAAATACAACGAGACGCATGGAGCGCACGTAAACACAACAAATACAAGTAATCGCAATGCATTCGGCATTCCAGAAAACCCCTGAAAATACGTTTCAACCATTATTTTAAGCCAGCGGACGAGAGATATATAAGAGAAATAGCATTTTGGGCGCCATCTTTAATACCAGACTCCTAGTCCAAATTTCCCTTTGGCAACAGGTAGATTCATGCTCAGCGGGTCGACATACCCTAAAAACGTTGTTTCCCCATCTGTTACAAGATTTTCTTCTTGTAAGATATAGAGATGGATTTTTCAATTACGGTCCTAGTCTAAATTAGATCTGTAAAGTAAAGTAAACTTAAATCACGCTGCGCTTTGAATTACAGGGAAATCACTCAAGTAATTTAACACAAACTCGACATGTGCATGTCGTTGATAGGATTAACATAGATGCAGATATTTTAAAACCGTGTGAGACGATTTTGTTTGAAGACCTATCCAACGATGGGATGTGCAAAAAAATTAATTCCTAATTTCAATGTATGGAAAAGTACCTATAAATTTTACCTTACTTCGCCTTTAGTTCTGTTATATCTGTCTGCCTGTTTAAAGGTTTAAGGTGCTTCTAGCCAAATGGTTAAGAGCAAATCGAACGCTTATAGTTTCGTCATATCTCGTCGTTTATGTTTTTCGAGTTCCGTGCTCATGTGGCCGAACGCTTCTAGTATCGTATGCGCTCGATTGACTATGTACTATATATACTATATCGAATACTAGGAAATGTAATTCTAAGTTTCTTTAAGTACTGAGCGGCAACTAAAAATATTTTGCAACAAAAGTTTAAAATTCACTAACAAGTAAAATTTAGCAGCATGTGTTCTTTAATTTGAAGTCCAATGCCAATAACTTGCAGTAACGATAGGCAAAAAATTACTCTTGGCATCCGACGGAAAGAATAAAAAATCATATAGCACAATATTTTGTCAGTATGTCTGCTTTAGGGGTTAACATTAACTTTGTCTTAAACAAATTTTCTTTAGATTAATTTTGTTTCTAAATCTTGGTTTGTTTTATCTAATCAATCGGTCTGATTTTAGTTGTAGTGATCAGTGTTATCTGTATGAAAATTTCATCTTTGGCATCTTTAACTGCGTTGTTCTCAGTTTTAGGTACACATGCAAAGATTTTACTGTAAAGTCCATCTGAATAGTTAAGATGTGCAACGCACAAAAGTTATGCCAGGCAAATTTCCAATCTAGTTGATCTAAAGGAAATGCCGGGAAATAGGCGACAACCCCGATGGTCGAGTTGTTTGGCCGGGGATCCGCAGGCGCACAGGGAACGGGGATTAAATAAATTGAATCTCTATTTTATCCATTTAATTTTTTTTGGAAAACAACAAATTCCGTTTGCTGTTTTATTCGGTTCAGTAGAACTGTGTTAAGTCAAAACTTGTTTTTGTTTCGCTTTATATGTTGCAGGGAATTTGTAACTTGCGTGAACTTATAAGTAGGTAAGCTAGAAAACTTGTTAGCTAACGGAATGTTGTCAAAAGAATTTCGAATCACATTTTTCTTGATAGATTTAAGAAAACTTACAAAATGACGACGCCGCTAGTAAATTTGTTACGACGATAGAGTTAAGATAACATATAAAGTGCATTAATTCTTAATTCGAGATTTATTTTTAAATTAAATATTTCTCTTCGTTTTTTTTTCGTGCACGCCATCTTGTGGATGTAGAATTTTTAAAAACCATGTGAGAGTTTTTAAGTAGATTTTTCTGTATGAATAATAATAATAATAATATTTAGCGAGTTTTTAGGCTTCCAAATTTAAAATCGTGCTTAAAACTTTATTTTTAAAATAAACTTTATTTAGCCAACAAAAAACGTAATTAGTCCATGTCGATGTTCATTTAAGTTTTTGTATGTCATCCGTTTGGCTGCTGTTGTAGATTCGTACGACTATTTAAAACTGCTTTACGATGTTTTCATTTAAAGACTCATTTGCGCGCCTCATAAGCGGAGCGGTGAGGTAGCGTTCTAAGTACTGTCGTTTAATTATAATTTATAAAAAACTAATATACCACTTTATACTGTATATCTATTTATATATTTTTTATTTTTATTTTATAGTATATTTTTTCCTCACCTTATTTGTTATTTTATTTTAAAAAACTTGAGTTTTTGTTTTAGATTTTTTTTTTTAAATGTGAATTACCGCTATGAGGCGTGCACTTTTGGATTTTCCAAATTTTTTATATCTTATTGTTGATCTTTTATTGTAGCGCGATGGTTTATAAAGTACGCGACGACGTTTACGTACGAATTCAACAGGAAAATTTAAGAGTAAAAAAGGGTTAGGAGCGCTTAATTTTCGATAAAACGACTTATAAAAAGCGGATAAGTAAAGTTAAAGCAATTTCAATACAACTAGTAACCACGTTGTTTTTTATGACATAAGAACTGACGATTTCACAATAATGTTAGTATTTTGACGTTATTTTATTTCTCAAATAATAATCCAAGCAATGACGATACCTAAAATATTATGTCATTACATGTTTTGGTATAGGCGGAATAGTAAAAAATTAGTTTGGTAACCCCTTGGCGGCATTAGTACCTACCGGTTTGGCCAGAAACAAAAAGATCTTTGTCAGACTATACCTATTACCTATGGATGGTTTTTGAATGAAATCAATTATCCTTGCACTTTACTTATAGTGCGATTTACTTTCACACATGCCAATGTACGACGGATATCTTAATACTGGTTATCAATGGCTAGTTTTTTGCAGACTCGCTATGACTTATAAATAAAACTAAAAAGTTATATTATGCTCTTTGGATATTTCATAGTTTCATTTATTTACAGAGTACAGATCGGCATGTGAAAGCTAGGGTGATTATGCTGTACATGTGTATTTTATAATTTTTTACCAAGTTTTGGGCCCTTCGACACTTTAAAAATGGTTTCTCTGACATTTTAATAGGCTTGTTTGGACATTCGGCACTATACCATATTTATACATAGTAAAAAAATTGACCTAGACACAAATCTGAAATTTAATTTGTTTCAAACATCACAATTAACCAAACATAAACACTGTGCGCTAACAGCTAACTGGCGGCGACGGTCTCGCGGCAAGTCAACGACCGGCGCATTCATGTGATTGCTATTAACTTAGTTTTGGTCGTATGACAAAAATAATTACACCAATGATTTGGATTGTCATAGATTTAAATATTACATTCAAAACTAAAATCCGCGTTGATCCTCATTGCAAGCTTAGCACGAATGGCCCAGATGGATCGCGCCATGTCAGAATACCCAGCGCTGGCGTTAGGTGTCGCAGACGCGGGTCTCTAACCCCCACACCGTCACTACCACGTTCACAAATATATCGACGGCGTTGTTTTTATTTTTAACCTGGGAAATATATCAAAAATGATCTCCTAGCTCTTACAAGTTTACTAAACCGGGTCAGTCAAATTCCTTCCTTCTTTAAATGTATCAGGAAAATTGTCATTTCAAAAGCCGTTGATAACTTTCCACAAGCTTACAAGTTTCTTAGCAAACTTTTTTTTTGTACCACTAAGTTGGCAAATAAGCTTGCGTGATGGTAAGCGGTCACCACAGCCTATGGACACTTGCAACCCTGGGGCATAATAGATGGTAATTGACCACCTCTCCTTCTCTGTTCTTTTCATAGAAAACTGAGTCTAGAATTTTGAAAAAAAATTATAAATAATAGTTTTTTCCTTAGATTACAAGAAAACCTGCGAGAAGACTATGGTCTTCAAATAACATGCGATATAATTTAATATAAGGCGTGGGTATAAACTTAAAAAATCAACAGTTTTTGAGTAATTATAAAAAACTTTTAGAAATCTTATTTAGTAGATACAAAACCCTCGGTACGCTGTTCGACTAGCATTTGACCGATTTTGATATATATTGCGTTGACTTGGAAGCCTGTCTTATTACAGCTCTAAGGGACCCTTGATCTAAGTATTTGATATAAAATTTAAATTAATACCTTTACGCGTTCCTGAGAAAAGGGGTCTTAAGATACAGACAGACATATATGTCTTTTGTGTGATTTAACTACAAATTAGGGAAAGGGACGTTTCTCTACTCTGTGGTTTGGGTATAAACAACAAGTTAAATGTAAGCGATTGAAGTTTATTTTTCCCGAATTGACGCGACACTTTAACAATCTATTTACTAGGAAATTGATGAATCCTCAACATGTTTCTGGTCAAATCACTCGATAGCAAAAAAAAAACAAAAATGGCATGTTTACAAAATATTTTTGCATTTTAGACACAATAATTGCACATTTCAATTTTCAAAATCTATGGTTAAGTATTAAATAAATTCTACTTTAGCTTATTTGTATCGTAGCTAACTATCCATCACAAACCAGGCTATCTACAGGCTTTTCGCAGATGAAAGGATTCTTGTTTCCGCACCAAATGTCACTCAGGAACCCTGACCGGTAGACTGAGCCATAGTACTCTCCCGTCGTTGAGTTATTTGGTTCTCCAGGAGAAAACTTGTCGTAGCCTGCCTCCAACAATGTCTGACCTATAAAAATCATAGACATTATCAAGCTGATGCAAACATGTGAATGATAAGATAATATTAAGTATGTATGTATTTTTGTTTGTTTGTAGATATGTGTGTTTGTATAACGCCACAGTATTTATCCTCTAAGGGGGTAACTAGCTGGACACATCACACTAGCTGGTTTCACTACCAAATTATGCCCACCACGGTAGCGTCTTTTCACCAACTACTTTAGTCCAGTGTAACAGGGAGTGTGCCCATCGTTGCAACACTGCTTCAGATACTGTGTATCTGCACTGACGAGGCTTTACATACATATGTCCCGTTTCATTAAAAACGAGCTTCAGAGAAAGTGGTAAAATGTGAGATTAAGGATAGAATAATATACAAAGGGGATATTATTCTGTTCTGTCTGTGGTCTCACATTCAAGCCAGTTTTTGACGAGTAATAAGAAGAACCCACTTTTAAGGGTTGGACACGAATATTTTAGAGGAAATGGCAACACCCCAGAAGCTGATTCATATTGTTCATATTTGGGTAAAACTCTTATGGCGTCACATTGGACACTGTCGCTGAGGACTATCTCTTATTGTGTCATCTCGGAGACTGTCACTATGGACTATTGTATTAACCACGTAAGCTATAAACTTGTTATTGGCATCGTTACAAACATAATAACTCTTAAATTATACTACAAGGAAAAAGCCTATAAGTACATTTGATCCCCAATAAATTACAGTCAAAACTGAAAGTCAAAATTCATAGTCAAAAAGAATATCATATAAAAAGGCTTTGCAACTGCCTAGTCCAGTACCTATTTGATTATTGTGAATGTGAAATTAGATGATGAAACGTTAAAAAATACTTTATTCCTATAAAGTGTATCCTCTCCAGCGTGCATATATTCGCAGATAATAATTAGTCTATTTTAATAATGCTGAAAAACTATGTTTAAAACTCAGTTTAAAAAAAATCAAAATTCTATACAAACTAACTAAAAATGCTGTTCGAATAATCAACTTAAAATTAAAAGTCACGGTTCAATTGGCACACAAGTCACATTTCGTGCGGTTTTTTTATACAAATAAAATCGGTATACGAGTACCTACAATCATTTAACATAATCAAACTAAATTATGCATCGCGCATACTGAGAACACAGCATAAGACATTTTAGACTCTGGAATCTAGAGTATACAATACATAATGTCATTAGAAATTTAAAAAATATTAGCCTAATGCCCTAATTTGCATTAGTAAAATTCAATATCACATCCTATATAGGATTTTTATATAAAAATGTGAAAGTTTGTAATAATGTCTGGATGGATGTTTGTTACTCAATAACGCGTCAGGATCGGGATGAAACTTAGCACACCTATAGATTAGGTCCTGGAATAGCACGTAGACTACTTTTTATCCCGAAAAATTAAAAAGTTCCCGCGGGAATAACTATAACCGAGCTTAAACGAACTATAGCTATAGCTACAGCTTGCTATAGCAAACGTCATTAGTATAATAATTAATGAGTTAATTAAGGAGTTCCACGCCGATAACCAAATTTAGGGTGGGCGGAGCTGCTGGCAAAATCTAGTAATTAATGGAGTGATTTTTTTTGTTAAATAATTGATAATTTACAAGAAATTAATATCTTACCATGTAAAGTTACCCATTTTCCTTCATCATTCCAGTTGTGGAATCCTATAGATGCGAAGTCCTTTCTGAATACTCCTGGTATCTTGTCTTCTGGATTCCGACTGAATATTTCTCTGATGACCTGTGTTTCGGTTTCGCTATTGATGATGGCCAGGTGCCCACCCTCTGCAGAGCAGGCCATGTACGCTTCCGACCAACTGAGCGGCTCGCTGTGGAACTTGTAACAGCTACCAGTTCTGGCCTCGTATGTGTACTCTATAGATTTAAAATTGGCCTGGATTTAATAAATGTTGGTTTGTGCTATTTTGGTACACATAAGTAAGTAATCAAGGACTATTTAATATTAATTTAACAGCATTTGTATTCTTGGTAATGTACAAATATTTGTATTGTTGGTAATTAACAAATATTTGTATTGTTGGTAATGAACAAATATTTGTATTGTTGGTAATGTACAAATTTTTGTATTGGTTGTTATGTACACATATTTGTATTGTTGGTAATGTAGGTAAAAATATTTGTATTTATGGTAATGTACACATATTTGTATTGTTGGTAATGTACAACTATTTGTATCATTGGTAATGTACAAATGTTTTTGTCAGCAATCTAATATTGGGATAAAAGAGTCTTAGACCAAAAACTAAATACAACTGAGTTTGGTACTAATTCAAAACTTAAAAAGCCCTTTCCAAACATATAAAACACATTATAATATGTTAGATAACAAAGTATGACATAAAACAGTATTTTTAAACACATATTTTCTAATCAATGGTTTTGATTTTGGTAAAATAAATAATAATATAAAATAACAGGTTAAAGGTATTTAAACACACAGTCACATTTTGAAACTTCATTCAGTTTATGTCAAGTCAGAGCCGTCATCAAAACTTCTGCATGAAAAATGTTCTAATGTTTTATATCGATTTATTACTACTTTTTGATCACTTCTTGTGTATCCAACTCCTAGACTTGAATGATTATGAGATTTCACTTCTTGATACGTTGGTACCTTTTTTACAGCATGTTTTTGTTGGCGTCGTTTTTAAATGGAGACCACGAATCGGTTAGTCTAGCGTGGTGGTTATGGATTCCATTATAAAAATCCTTGACAATTTATAAAAAAAAACGATAAAAATACCTCTTTATTAATTTATCTATAAAGAGAGAGAGAGCTATTTTGTAAGTTTATGTTTATGGAACGTATATTCCGGCGCCACTGCACCTCTTTACTGTTTAAAAAGTACATTATTCGAAATGGTCACAGGCTATATTGAATAATTCTAGCTATTGCCCGCGGCTCCGCTTGCGCTTAATTCTGCTTATCACAACTTTTTTGGATTTTAACAATCTCTGTACTAAAAAGCAGTTAAACTGGTTGCTTCGTAGGCGTAGCGAACCTACGTATTAACAAACATACTTTCAGAAAAATATATATTAGTTAGAATATAGGTACATACGGGGAGAGGAAACATCGTTTTCTGCGTTAGCTGGTATTTGCAGGGTTAGCCAGTATTTCATATTTTGTAAACTGTAAGCGTCTATTAAATCCGCAATTAGTTTAATATAGAACGACTTTAGTAGTTATGACTTGTTTTAATAACTATTATCATAATCCATTTAGACAAAAATTAATGAATAAGCAATTTATCGCGTCAGTGGTAGCCGAGGTGTTTAATTTTCACTTTACATCCCAAGTGGCGGAGGTTCGAACCCCGGGGTCGGCGTGTACCAATGAGTCTTTTCTTAATTTCTCATGTACACTGATTTATTTTATTTATACCACTGGCTTTTTTAAATCATCCTCGCTTATGACGGTAGGCCGTCCCCAGCAGTGGGGACGTATGAAGGCTGGCAAGGAAACATTATCGCTTCACACTAATATAACAACATTTATAAAAACAACATTGCCAATCTTTGGTCGTTTTTATATTTTACTTATTTTTTATAAAAAGACAAGTAAAAAAGGACAAGCCCAAAATCTTTAGAAAAACAATATCTTAAATTAGTATATTAATTAGAATTTTTTTAGGGAATATCATGTTTATTAGTCGATAAATAATAAAGATTTTAAAGATAGAATATAAAGGATTAATGTGAGTCATCTTTTGGGAATTCAAGAAAATTGTAGTTTTCTTGTCTTTTCCTAGAAGAAATTTCAAAGGATTGGAAATTTACATAAATATCAATATTATTAACTGTAATTGTTTTATAAAGGTGACTTTAAATGTTTAAAACATATTACCAAAAACAAATAAACATTAAGCTAGTAAATTCATAAAAATAATAAAATTTATAAGTAAAACTAGTACAAACCTAATGATATAGTTTGGTTGTTGAAATAGAGTATAATTAAAATCATATTTTTTATAGAATTTTTGATTTATTTTGAATATTTTTAAATTCCAAATGTTATAAATTTGCTACAGCCCTACATGCTTGGTCGATGTTAATGTATAAAAACTCCAAGACTTTGTAAATTAAATAGCACAAAGCTGAGTTTCAATTTTTTTTGGATTTGAAGTGATTGGAGCTTTTGGAACAAAAAACACCCAGAATACTTAAAACTATAAATATTCGGTTTGACAAGCAAGATTTGTGTGAGCTATAAACGTTAAGGGGTGAAGAAAGTACGAGAGGAGGGTGAAATTTGAAATTTTGGTAGAAACAAAATATAAAATGAGGTGTTAGTCTGGGTCCGCGCGCGCAAGAATACAGTCAATTAGTTTGACTGTGAAAATCATTTATGATCAGATCTGAAATCTGTTCTCGCGTTTAGAGCATTTTTATTTAAAGTAGGTTCATAATTAGTGTTAAAAAAAATTAATATCTTCAACACATACTAAATCAATTATATAAATTATTTAGGAAAGGCGTCGTTTTTCAAGACATGGTGTTTCGCGAGTTTATTTTTCAGTCGTCGTTGTGTTCTATTTATAATATGTGAATTAAGAGATTTAGGCATAAATCTTCAAGATTTATGATATTCTATTGTGCAGTGTTCTTTTTTTTATTATGTCGAATTCCACAAAGAAGATTTGAAGACCTACGGAGTAGTCAAAGGTTGTACGAGAGGAGGTTTTCCAGGAGTCCAGACGAGCTTCTTCTACGTTGTTTGTAGAGAAATGGATATAGGTTACAAAGCTTTTTAATGAAACTACTTAAGGTAACGAGTAAGATGAAAGTAACACTTTTGTTAGAATGATGTACTTAAATTTACCTAAACATATTATTGTAGCTCATGACATTCATAGATACCTGACAGTCTTTATATTTAAATCCTAGTGAGATGTACATAAAATGCTTTTTCACCGTGAGTGATACATGTATGTATCTACATAAGAGACAATGGTTTCTTTAATCAACTTCAAGTGTTTTGAAATCTCACTTTGCTACGTATTTTAAAAGGTATCTAACGACGTTAATTTTCTAATAATTTTTAATGATATTAATTAAAAGTTATTACTTTTAATTTACTGTATGAAATACAGTGGGAGACAATGTTTCCTTATTTATTTAAAACTGAACTAAAATCTCACTTCTTGTATATATGTAAATGAGAAGACTAACAATATAAAGTTTTCATTTTTCTACATCTTTCAGCTTATACCTATAAACTTATCTATAAACATTTTGTTGATGATAGAATTGAACAATTATCATTAATTTTTATTATTGCAAGTGCATCATATCTGATAAATAGTGATGGTCTGAATGTATCTGAGATATTATGTGTTATTTATATTAATATATAATTTTATATATTTTATCTTGGTGAAAATTATAAATTTTAGTTACTGTTATTAATATCAGTTTATTCAAGGCACTAAAAATACAAGTCCTACTAAGTGACCTAGAATCTAGATTATTTTTAGAAGCTTAATAAACACTAGAAATTAAAGTTATCGATTTGAGTTACTGTTGTTAATATCAGTTGATTCAAGGCACTAAAAATATAAATTTTACTAAGTGACCTAGAATTGTTTTAGGAATTAAACAAACACTAGGAACTCAATTTTTCAGTAAAGTACCGTATATCTGAGGAGAGCGGGACTGACCTGAAAACAGAATTCGACTGGGTGTAGACTGAGAGTTGGTACCAGAAGTTGAATAACACTGTACAACATAGAATTTTTCACCTGGGATTCCTCATTGATATTGTTGATTTCTTTAGGGTCTGAAAAGATATATTTGATACTTATTAAGTTCAGAGGATGCATTAACATAAGATACTGTTTTTGTATGAAGCTAACCCAACGGGTCAGATATAGAATTTCATGAAATTATTGAAATTAAATAATATCATCACGAGACAAGAATGTCAGACTAGAAAATAATTTGAGGATATTCTCAATAATATTACCTCTTTTTAGATACAAAATTTTCAACCTTGTTGAGTAATTTTTATTTATTTTGTGATGCACTAGGTATTTATTAAACACTAAAAATTCAAACTTCCAAGGAGACGTCGTAAGATCCTGGAGGGGTACGGTTTTGAGTTGGATTTCAATATTCACGGATGTAGACTACGGACAGTTGGCATAGTGAATAACACTTGTACAACATAGAGATATTCACCTGAGGTTCCTCAATAATATTGTTAGATATGATGGGGTTTGAAGACAGGCATCTGATACTTACTAAGTCTAGTGCATGTCCCTACATGAAAGACTGTTTGTGTACGAAGCTAATCCAACCGGTCAGGTGTTAATTTTCATAGAACCATGAAAATTTGACAATATTATCACGAGATAAGAATGTCAGACTAGGAAATATAATTTTCAGATAATAAATATCATATAACAAATCTGAAAATTCACAGAGAGAAATATTAACAACAAATAATTATTAAATTACAGAAATTTATAGCGGTAACTTAATTTATAATTTAGAACCTATTACCTACATTATTATTACTAGAATGAATTGAGAAAGAGTAATACAGGAAAAGGTTATAGGAGGTGAGGTGTGAAATGAATAAGTGAATTTGTGTCATTCGGTGAAAGAGATGGTTTTCAGAATGATAGATTCTTGAAGGTTTGAAATTTTAATACTCACTTAGTGGACTTAGGTCGCTAGGTGGATTTGAAGGCTGGATAAGTGATTAATCCAGGAAGGCGAGGGTGTAGGTAGGAAGGGAGCCCTCGGGTAGGGATTTTTTAAATAACAAAAGATTTTCAGATAACAATAATAAATTTATAAATCTGAAAAGTTTCAGGAAATCAATATTTTTTTTTTGGGTTGTACTATTTCAGATCTGTTCTATTGTAATTATTTATTTAAAGTATATGGTGGATAATTTTATTATAATAGTATTTATTTATGAATTAAATTTTACATACATACATTGCTCAATACATTTACATTAATCACTTACACATAATTAAAAATTTCTTTTTTTTTATTTTTAGAATAAAAAGTGAAAACAAAATTGTGAAGGAATAAAAAATTTAGGGAGGTAGGGAATTGAATCATAGGGTAGTTCTCTCTTCATTTGAAGAAAGGTAAGTCGTCAGACTTAAATTTGGTGAGTGGATAAAAGATAGTGGACTTAATCAAATATCTTTTAATAAATTTTTTTTTTTAATTAATTACTGTTTTATTTGCTATAACTTTGTGATAATTTTTATTGTTTTTTTTTCTCTTTCCTTTTCTAGGTGCTTTATAATTTTTACTTATGTACTTCTATTACTTTAAATTGTTTAAGTTAATCAAATCACATAAAGGAATTCACTTCGAAATTTGACATTATATAATTATACATTTGAATCATAAACTATTTAAAATTAACCGAATAACCTATATCTCTTCATTTTATTAACGGAAAAGAAGTTTGCTACAAACACGTAAAAAAACGGCGGATTTTAATACAAAACAACCCTTATTTCACCCCATTAGAAAATTTATTTCGCAAAATCCCTACTAAGTTAATTAAAGGACTAACTTGTTTTTAGCCTTAGTAGTTTTGGCTCGAAGATGATGACTCATTCAGGTCATGTTATTTTTTAAATTTAGCTATATAGCTTTATTTAGACACCTTCACCAACTAAATGCAACAACAAGGACAAAATCTGACAACGGCCGGTCCAAAGCCAACGCCTTTCTTACCAGATTGTTTATCCAACTTTTATTTCTACTTTTATAACACCGTTGATCATCAAACATCTCTAGGTCAACTATCTGATCACCAAAGTGACGTGTAGATTTGCCTTTATCATTATTGTTTGGAATGGATCCCTTGTCTCCACCATGACGCTATCGTTACGCTTCTCACTGTCTCGAGTATTCCTTATGAAAGACACGTGTGAGAATGTGAGAATTCGGCAAAAAGATGCAAGAATTAACCTGTTTCTGCAATATTTAGAAAAAAAGCCATCACGAGACGCCTGGCAGATGTAAAACATTGGAATTTATTTTTTATGTTTTCACATCAAAACAAAAACATATCAATAATTTATAATTAATATATATAAATGTAATAATAGGTAATAAAAGGTAGTTATTGTTTATCACTTAAATTAATAAAATTGAAACACTTATCTAGTTAATAATTAGCCCATTAATAAACGTAAAAACGATAATTTACGCGCGTGATAATATGCGCGACGCGTCGCCACGGCATGCATCGCCACGCTAACAATCCCCACGGCCATAGATGTTTCACATCAAAAAATTGTTATCAACGGCTTATTAAGTCATCTTGACGTCTGTTCCTCAGTCTGTCACTCGCAATTTTCTGAGAGACCATTCTGCACGAGAAGCTGAAACTTGGCACATTTATATACAGCAGTTATTGGGTTAATATCCTCAAAAAGGCTTAAAATTTTGATTTCTTGTGTAGGAGGTATTAGAGGGATTCACAAAAAAAAACTATATCATTTGAATGGTTATTAAGAAATTCAAACCTTTCAATTTCAGATTTTTAGAATTTTTAGTTTTTAGCACCAAGCAACCCACGTAGTAGGCACACTGTACTACTAAGTAGGTAGACACACTGTACTACTAAGTAGGTAGACACACTGTACTACTAAGTAGGTAGACACACTGTACTACTAAGTAGGTAGACACACTGTACTACTAAGTAGGTAGACACACTGTACTACTAAGTAGGTAGGCCCACTGTACAATCACCACTATCACATAAAAATGAGATTACCCGTCGTTATTATCGATATACATTGAAGGAACCTAATTATTTTTTAAATACAACCTTTTATTTCACCTTAAAACAAAACTAGGCTCGAATTTTAACATATGTAATCTTCTTTACCAAATTAAAACATTTGAAATTTTGTGCCAAATGAATGCGCAAAGTGCAACCTTATGAAGGCAAGCTTAAAATGCTTTAAGAGTATCGGATTCGCAGCGCACTCCATACAACAGGATTTTTCTCCTCTGTTGAATATCTATCCCTCAAACTCAATGTTTTTTGTTTTAACAAGACCAAACAACTAATATCTAGGTCTGTGGTGTTTCAGTTTTACGTTAAATTGTGTAGTTCTAAAATTATTAGAGTGCAAAAACTTGTAATTTATGGTCAAAACAGCTGCAACTCTGTGCTTATTAAACACTATAACAAAAACGTTTCCGAAAATTTTAAAGCACCACAGACCTAGATAATATAATAAATTTTCTAAATAAAAAAACTTTACTGTCATTCTTACTAAATTAAATGAATAAACACAATAATTCGAAACACAAAAATCATAAGTCAAATTTGCAAAAATCGAATTCTATCATGATGCTGGCTCGCTTGACAAACACGGGGGGCTTGAGACGGGGGAGGCGAGGCTAGGTAGCAGCCAAAATTAGTCGCGGGCCATCCGTGAGCGAATCTTCACTTGTATTGCGTTTGACGTAATTAGGTAGGTACCTAAGGAAACAATTACGAAAATATCACTGTTGCGCGGCAAGTTGATTAAATTTTTTTGACCTTTAACTAGGTAGGTATTTAGCGTAATCTATATAAATAAAAATGAATCGCAAAATTTGTTGCTAAGCGCGAAACTCCAAGACGGCTGGACCAATTCGGGTATTTTTTTTTTGTTGTGTTTATTAGTGTCAGGGCTAGGTTTTTATAAAAAAAACAGTCAAGTGCGAGTGGGACTCGCGCACTAAAGAAAACTCGAAGACGGCTGGACCAATTCGGGTAATTTTTTTTGTTGTGTTTGACAATGTTAGGGCAAGGTTTTTATGAAAGAAAAAAATGTCAAGTGCGAGTCTGACAGGGTCAAGTGCGAGTCAGGCTCGCGCAAAAAGGAGAAAACGGTTTTAATGGAATTTTCGTAAGTTGTTTTGCACACGCCGGTGAAGGTTTCTGAGAAAAAAAAAGGGTCAAGTGCGAGTCGTTCAGGGTCAAGTTTTTCGGGGAACACACATGTCGGGGAAGGTTTCTGAATTAGTACAACCCTTTCACAATAGGTTGGTGCGGCAGGTGTTAAAAAAAAACGGGGTTCACCGGGTTAGCTAGTAATACCTATAAAGAGCACTGCCTCGTGCGTGCAAAATAATAGTCTATACTAATATTATAAAGAGGAAAGGTTTGCTTGTTTGTTTCTATGTATTGAATAGGCTCTGAAACTACTGGACCGATTTGAAAATATCTTTTACCATTAGAAGCCGACATTATCCCTGATGAACATAGGCTACTTTACCGCGGGAAAATGCTTCATTCCTACAGGAAAACGGGTAATAGGACAACGGGTCTGTGAGAATTATCTTTCCGTACTTATCATTTTCGCATAACTTCTAAACGGCTGAACCGATTGGGTTGCAATTTTATATGGGTATTTCGATGGTTTTCTGGATGATTTCAAAATACAATTGGACCCGGTAGGTGGCGCTGCTGTCGGTTTGTCAACTACTAAACGGCTAGACCGATTGGGTTGAAATTCTGTATGTGTATTTCCATGGTTTCACAGACACGAATGTATTATGCCATTAAGGAGGAAAGATTTGATTGGTCGTTTTTTTTCTATAATTGAGGAGTTGCCGTAAGAACCTACGCCGATAACGAAATTAAAAGCGTGCGAAGCCGCTGGCAGAAGCTAGTAAATTATAAAATTGCTGTCATCCCCCTTGTCTCGGCCGCAGGCCAACATTCAGGTTTTGTAATAAAATATGAATCCTATCATTGGCCCCGTTATTTCTAAGTAACAAATTAAAGTAAACAACTAAAATAAAATAAAAATTCTTTTACAAAAAATAGCAATTTACTGTCCGGAAGCAGTAAGAAAACTATTGCAAGCTATTAATGGTCAAAAAATCATATTTCCAGACTGTATCCGTTGACATTTTCCGCCAAATTAGTGATAAAATTGCACTGCTGCCGCCGGCTTCTATACACTATACCACTGGAGCGTACGACATAAAGCCACCATATTGCATACATACCGCCAATGTTACATTTAAATTATAATTCAATGACGCATTACATAATCTTTATCATAGCCTTTAATGTCTTCAGTCAATCAGTAGGCAGTGAACACGATTTTTAAAATTATATCTTAGTACTTTTTTTATCCCACTAAGGTGGCATTCAAGCTTACGGTCCGAGTGATGGTAAGCGGTCACCGTAGCCTATGGACGCTTGCAACACCAGGGGTATCACTCGCGCGTTACGGACCCTCCAGCAATCTAATAACTTCTTTCTTGAAGAACCCCATACTGTAGTCCTTAGAGCAAACCTTGGCAGGGAGCTCATTCCACAACTCAAGCGTACGCGGGAGGAAGTTTCTCTGAAACAGCACTGTACGCGACCATTTCGGTTCCAAAGTATGAGAATGAATTCCCTGCCGATGGCGATGCAATCCTTCAATATGCAGAGCTCGACGAACTACGTGTGAAGATTTATGAAACATGTGTCCAAACACAGCAGTCGGTGTGAAACCATTGTTCTCGTATTGTTCCACCATGAATCTTTTTTGAGTCGCATCAATGTGCCGCGGGCGTCCACTTCGAGGTCGCGTTGATAAACTCCCCACCTCTTGATTGCGCGAGACCCAACGCTTTACGGTAATCCACTAAAAACTAATTAGCCAGGTTAAAATAAACATTTTTCAAACTACTGAAATTATATTTTAATTTTTTTTTAGAAATTTACTTATAAAAAAGTATGGTATTAAAAAATTATGATATAACATTAACATCAAATAAAATACTTGAAAACCAGTCTCATTGCAAATGTGAGATATATTATAACCCATATTATGTAGTTCTATAATACGCATCCTCTCTTGGATATTAATATTTGCCTGCATATTATTTTTAGCAAAGAAATTTAATAAAAACACTAAACAACCTTATCAACACAACCACCTTCAGTAACACATCCACAACGACAAAATGGCTACGACCCAAGCATCTGACTTAATAGCTAAATGAAAACACCAAACAAACTTGTCAGCACAAACCCCCAGAAACAAATTGGCAACGAACGAGAAACATTAAATATCGACCTACGTAGAACTTAACAGCTATTAAAAAATTGGTCTAAGCTGATTAATTAAACAAAATATTCATAATTCGTAAAATGTAACAAAAACAAAAAGAAAGGCATAAGGTAAGATTCAAATCCACAACCACTGAGTACACGTATTAAGATCTGATACGTCTATCCACTAGGCTACGGATACGATAATTTTCTTAGTGAAATTATTATATACAATATTAAATGAAAATAATATTACTTAGGTTCTACAAGACATATTACTTTATTTCTTTAAGTGTGTGAGTGACTACTAACTCTACATGCAGTTCTGCAACTGATGTACGTACATTATATAGATAATATAATATAAGAAGGTATATTTAAGATAATGCTATATCTATATTGAATGCCTACACTTTGCATCACTATGTTTTTTTGAACTCAAATAAATTGTTGAAACGTTAAAAAAACATAAAGTTAACGAATTTTTTAATAATCAAATAACCTAAAGCAACACTTAAATATTTTTTTCCCAAATTTGATTACATTTTTATGGCAAAGACAACTCTCAGTTTAATTTTTTCATAAATCAGAATCGACGGCAAGATTAATAACGGAAGTATATAAGTTATAAAGTATAACGGAACTCTAAAAACCCATCCATTACAATATTATATAATAGTATAGAAGATATCAACCGATCAATGAAATTTCTTATAGGTACATACATTGGTACATAACAACGCGAATGGATAATTTTAGTTGTATTTATCATGGCCGTAAACTGGAAAGAAGTCGGTGTTGTGTTAGTGATAGCCTCGACTATACTAGTAGGCGGGAATTTCTCCTTAAAAATGGAAACCAAGAGGAGGGGAGTTTATCAACTCGACCTCGAAGTGGACGCCCGCGGCACATTGATGCGACTCAAAGAAGATTCATGGTGGAACAATACGAGAACAATAGTTTCATACCGACTGCTGTGTTTGGACACATGTTTCATACATCTACACACACAGTTCGTCGAGCTCTGCATATTGAAGGATTGCATCGCCATCGGCAGGGAATTCATTCTCATACTTTGGAACCAAAATGGTCGCGTACAGTGCTGTTTCAGAGAAATTTTCTCCTGCGAACGCTTGAGTTGTGGAATGAGCTCCCTGCCAAGGTTTGCTCTAAGGACTACAGTATGGGGTTCTTTCGTTCGTATCATCTGTAAACTGGTCATTTGTGGCGCAGAAATGGAACCCGTTATGCAGAACAAAATGTTGTCCCAAATATGGAATCTGGACGGATATCACTAAATATGTGGGGGTGGATTACTGCGGCTGGTCCTAGTGAATTAATCTCGATAGCAAGGCGCGCTAGAGATTCACATTATGTGGAAGTGTTAGACGAGATCATGTTGCCAACAGCGCGGTGTGTTTATCCATTAGCCGATATGCCTCAAATACAGTTTATGCATGATAACTGTCCTGTGCATCGAGCGCATATAGTGCAGGATTGGTTTACTCAACACCCGGACATTAATGTTATTCCTTGGCCTGCAAAATCACCAGATTTAAATCCCATAGAAAACCTATGGGGTTTGATAGTGCAAAGATGGGACATGCGAAATGAAAGAACTACAGAGTCATTAGAGGCTGTTTAGAAATTTGGAATAATATTAGAGGAACAGATATCTGTTCTAATATAGACGGATCTATGCGGCGGCGCTTGCTTGCTGTGAAAATAATGGAGGTTATATTAAATACTTAAAAATCGGCCAAGTGCGTGCTTAAAAATGATTCCGTATCATTATCTATAAAAAGGGAAAAAAAATCACGTTTGTTGTATCGGAGCCCCCCTTAAATTTGTGTTTTATTTTAATTTAATTATTTGTTTTTAAAGTAACTATATAACTAAATGATTTGTAAATATTTTAGGCATCTATCTGTTGCCGTTATCAATATAGAGCAAAATCGAGCAAAAAGAAATGCACATGGCCGTATTTTTAGTGTTTTTTACGAAAATGGTAAAAGGGAACCCGGATGGTGTGACTTCGGTGTTTGTCTATCAGTATGTCATAGCAGTTTTCCAGCAATCACAAATGTTGCTAACATCAAGTTTATTGCAATAGTAGAACTTGCTTCCTCGTTTGTATCTAAGGTATAAACAAGAATATACGTGAAAAAGCTTTAACAAACAAGCTTTCAGACCCTGGTTCTCGTCTAAGACCAGAGTACGTGTCAAGAAAAATCCAACAAGCTCAAACTCACAATTGTTGATGTGAATCATCTATAGGCGCGGGTAATTAGGATTGTTAGCGTGGCGATGCTTGTTGTGGCGATGCGTTGCCACGATATATATACAGTCTATATGTACGAAATTATCGTTTTTACATTTATTAATGATCTAATTATTAACTAGATTAGTATGTTATCTTTCAATTTTATTTATTTTAGTGAAAAACAATAACTACCTTTTATTCCGTATTATTAAATTTATATATAATTATATTTATTACAACTATATGATATGTTTTATTGTTTTGATGTGAAAAAATAGAAAAATAATTTCAATGTTTCACATCTGCCAGGCATCCCGTGATATATAATTTTGTGATATACATTTTGGGCTTATGGCCAAAAATGTGCAAAAAAAATCTTCTGCCTTCTGTCATATTATTGAAATTAATATATTTCACAGAAAAATAAAATAAAATATTCAAGATAGAAATAGAAAAAAAATATTATTTAATAAATGTTAGGTTAAAAGTGTTTAGTAAGGAATCCTTTCTGCTTAAGTTCAATCGCACTTAACCGGTTTTAATTTTAGTAGTACATGATACCTACTTCTGCTATTATCTGTACTTAATAAGAATGATGTGTCAATTAAATTTATCATACATTGTAAACAAGTATCAAATTATATCGCCTTCCATTTTTGGTTCCGTTTGAAGTGCAGAAACCTAGAAACCTAAGAATTCAAAGCTAAATGGGACTGACCATAATTTTGTGACAGTTAAGCATTAGAGGGCCTTACTTTTACCAGTGCTTACACTACGCATTACAGTACAACCAACACTTTTGCATTTATATGTAGTCCTAATGCCATTAAGTTGCCATTATGTTAAATTATAAGTAAGAGTTTTTTTTTAATTATATGTGTATTCATATTTAAAGAGATACTGTTGAGCAAAAATAACTAGTCACTTACATAAACGAAGATATTTCATAAACTAAAGTTAAAGCTTTAAAGTTCCTTTGACTTTATAGAAATATCGTGAGTTGAGATTTATACTTCATATATTTTAATAGATACACTGATGAGCAAAAATAACTACTTACTAAACTATACTTTACAAATAAGTAAAGATAACTTCATGGAACAAAAATTATATTCAGTTTTATGTTACACATAAATAATTCCATAAGTTTTTTTATCATACCACTGCGGTGGTAAACAAGCTTACAGTACAGTACAGTACAGTATGGACGCTTGCAAGACCACTCGCGCGTTGCAGACCCTACAAAAATTTAATAACTTCTTTCTAGAAAAACCTCATACTATAGAAAAAACGTTGGCATGGGAGCTCATTCCCCAACCCAGGCGTTCGCGGGAGGAAGTTTCTCTGAAACCGCACTGTAGGCGACCATTTAGGATCTACAGTGTAAGAATGAATTCCCAGCCGATGGCGAGTCGTGCTATGGTAAAAAGTAGCCGTAGGCATCACTTCGAACAATTCGTACTACTAACGTGAAGTACTGCTTTGCCCTGTTAAGTACACCAAAGAACTAGGAATATTTGCACGGCCCGTGTATTAGGCGTCTCCAGTACTGTCATGTCCGTAGCAATGTATGTTGTTGATGTCCAACATGTCATTGATATGCAGTAGAAACAGCGTAGGAGACAGCACAGAGCCTTGCAGGTCACCAACATTAATGTCCACGCTATCAAAGCAACTACCGTCAATTACGGCTCGTATGCGTATGCCGAACAAAAAGCTAGCCACACATTTGCACAAATCCTCGGAAACTCCGTAAGATGGCAACTTTGATAGAAGACCCCGGTGCAAGACCCGATCGACCGCCTTTGCTATTTCCAGGCTGCATGCCAATGCCTCCCCCTGACTCTCAATGGCTAGTACCCAGCGGTGTAGAAGCTCACCAGTCGAGCGACCGTGGGGAAAGCCATATTGACGGTCGCTGACCAGGTCGTGTTTTTCTAGGTATCCTAGAAGCTGTGTGTTGATCACACGCTCCATCACCTTGTAGAGGAAAGAAGTAATAGCGATTTAGGCCTGTAATTTGATGGATCTAATCTATTGCCCTTTTTGGCATTGGGTGCACATTCACAGTCTTCCATGAAAAAAGAATTTGCCTAGTGTGGTAGGAAAGCGAGAAGAGGCGCGTGAGTACAGGATATAACTCAGAGGCACACTGCTTAAGATGACTGATTAAATACTTTAAATACGCTTCAATGTTCCGTTCTTTCCTTCTTCATAGAGCTATCATGAGTTATTCAGAAAACAATGTTGCTCTATATAAGTGCAAGTTACTTTTACTCGTGAGTGTATTATGTATGAGTGGATAAGAAGTGTGTCGCGTCTTTTTACTAACACCACACGTAGTAACTCGTACAGTACAGTTAATAACACTACATATAATAGACTTTGGAACAATAAACTTGTGAGCTGTTAACGATAATACGTAATTTACTTTTCATCTTCAGCACTAGTAGGTACTCTTACTCCGAACTATTATTCCGTAACATAAATTACTTGTGTTATTTACTTTGTTTTGTTAAAGTTTGCTAATCCTCATCAAAATATTTTCTATAATATTTAGCATTCACTAGAAAAATATAAAATGCCATATTCCGTAATTTGACCTCCGTAAATTTCTATTAAACCTAAAAGCTGATTATTTACCATTATTAGTAACAAAATTTTTGCTCTACATATAGCTCAATATTTATAAGTAAAGAAGTCAAGTAAAATCGTCTGATTGGCGCTTGGGTTATGATTTTATTTCTGTAGTACACTGATGTGTACTGTGTACGTAACATTTATTAACCCCCGAAGTTGCGAGTTGTAGTTGATATTTCAATGGTCTTTAGGGTTCCGTACCCATAGGGTACAAAACGGGACCCTATTCGACTTCGCTGTCCGTCTGTCTGTGCGTTTGTCACCAGTGTATCTCATGAACCGTGATAGTTAGACAGTTGAAATTATCACAGATGATGTATGTATTTTGCCACTATAACAACAAACACTAAAAAAATTAATATTTAATTTAATAATTTTTTTTAACAGTTTTTATAGATAATGGAACGGAACCCTTCATGCGCAAGTCCGAGTCGCACTTTGCCAGTTTTTTTTTTATCTCTATTTCATGTTCTCTTAATGGAATGGAATGGAATTGCAGATGTTATTTTTCAATATAATTTAAGAATAAAACCATGAAATAAGATTATATTTTAATAAGCTGAAATTCCTAAAAATATTTAGAGATAATTTGTGCTTATAAAGGATTCTTAGCTGCTAAATGCAATGCGTTAGTGTTGGTAAAGCCCTAAAAAGTTAAATTTATGCTAAATGCAATGCGACAGTGTTGGTAAAAACCCCAAAAATAAATAAAAAATATTAATATATATACGGATCAAGCCACGTATACATATTTAAACATGATTCTGCTTTTCTACAAGATAGGTCTCAGCTTAGTTCGTCGGTGAAACCTTTTATTATCCCATTTTCCATAATCTCTGTCTCGTGAGAACCTCGCGTCAACACTGTTACTTGTTGTGGGAAGCTGCTGACGCCACGAAGACGACGAACACGTTTATTTTAAGTCTGCTTACTAAAATTTATGGCAAACTTAATATCTATGCTAATATATTTTATAATGAGGCGAATATTCTTATTCTTTAACGGTTTTAAGGGGTATTACGTAAATTATGTTATATTTACTTAATTTTATAGAGAAATATATGTAGGAGTACCTTAAAACCTGTCACGCTGAGCAAAAAATATACGAGTACCTTAAAACCTGTCACGCTGAGAATATGAAATCGGTGAATAGAGAATTTAAATTATGGTAAGATTTCTTAAATAGAATTTAAAAATTTTACCCCTATTTTGAACTATTTAGTTATTTTTCGTTATGTTCCTGCCGGTCAAGATAGACTCTGACTTTACTGTAGGAAAAAACTAAAAAATCTGGCATTCTGAAACATACTAAAATTTATTTCCAAACAACATGACTTACCAAAGTCGCTGACCCTACCGAATTATTGTTGCAATCACTTTGATTTATTTACCTTAATAATCGAAGCGCAATCGTATCTCGAAGGCTGGCTAGCGAAATTGGACGAAGGTTGCTTTACTCAACATTTTCAGCTTTTTGAGTTTCGTATAATATTTATTTTATAACTTACTAGCTTTTGCCAGCGGCTTCGCCTGCCCTAAATTTGGTTATCGGCATAGGATTCTTGCGCAACTCCTCAATTATAAAAAACACAGAAGGTAAAATATATTTAAATAATACGTACCACCCTTCCCCCTCATGACTGCCCGTCGGCCTCGTACATCATAAATGCGCGCGCAATACTTGATAATTATTTTGCTGCGACGTCTCCTAAGATATTCATTGAAATCGAATGATTAACAGGGCAATTTTGTTTTAAATTAAATGCTTGTGATGAATAACGTATTTATTTGGATACAGATTAATATTATGTTTAAAAAAACACCTTCACTAATAATGCATTATTTTAGAACAAATATGGTTAGCATAAAAAATGGATCTAATCTATTGCCCTTTTTGGCATTGGGTGCACATTCACAGTCTTCCATGAAAAAAGAATTTGCCTAGTGTGGTAGGAAAGCGAGAAGAGGCGCGTGAGTACAGGATATAACTCAGAGGCACACTGCTTAAGATGACTGATTAAATACTTTAAATACGCTTCAATGTTCCGTTCTTTCCTTCTTCATAGAGCTATCATGAGTTATTCAGAAAACAATGTTGCTCTATATAAGTGCAAGTTACTTTTACTCGTGAGTGTATTATGTATGAGTGGATAAGAAGTGTGTCGCGTCTTTTTACTAACACCACACGTAGTAACTCGTACAGTACAGTTAATAACACTACATATAATAGACTTTGGAACAATAAACTTGTGAGCTGTTAACGATAATACGTAATTTACTTTTCATCTTCAGCACTAGTAGGTACTCTTACTCACCGCCGTCTTAAACTAAGTTGGGGCCCTTGGGCACACAAGAATTGGAGGCCCTTTTGGAAAGTAAAAAACGCGAATTATTCTAACATTTTTAAAATAAGTTTAATCATTTATTATAGGTAAATCAGATACAGTATGATGTTATATGTCATTAATGATATTCGAATGCTGCTATTTTTTGGTTCTGATTACGATAATGGTTTCTTCCGGGATTTTTGTTGAGCAAAATCTTCTATTATATCATTAAAGTCAATGTTTTGAAGGATATCACTTTCAATGCACATAATCGACAAATTACTTAGTCGTACTTGTAACATTTTACTTAGTTGTTCGCAATTCATTTTTTATTTTCTTAATCTGCGAAAATGATCGCTCTCCACTACAATTGGTAACCATCAGGCAAAGAAATATTCTTGTAGCAATTCCTAACGTTTGGAAAAGTTTCTTCCAATTTATCTGCTTTTATTAAGTTATGTAAGGTTGAGATATTTAAATCCGCCGATTGCTTTGCTATGTTTTTTACATATTAACTTAAATGAAAACATTCTGTTTTGAACTCATCTGCATTTATGTCTTTATGATAAAATTCTACAAATTCTTTGCATTTTTTGGTCAACTCATCAGATTCTATTGTTGTTAACTGGTATGCTGGTCTTGATATGCTGCCGAACGTTTTTTTAAATGTGTAATTAATGTGTCAATTATGAGAATGAAAGTATCTACACGAAACTTTTCCTTGCCTCTCAATTGTGCCGCCTCTGATGATCCTTCAAAAAAAGTGCTGCGTGTGCTGCGAAATCTTTTTTTTCAAATATGTCTTTGTAGTCAGCATATGGATTTTTTTCTTTAGCAGCCGTTTCGTACTGATCAAAATTATCGCGTGCGGTATTGGCATAACTGATCTGAGACTCGTAAAGTTTCGTTACAACGTCCATGGTCATAGTGCTATTCTGTAAACTTAGACTTGTTTTATTCATGATTCCCAAAAAATCATTCCATATTTCCGATAGAAGAGCAGTCTCAAATTTTTCATTTTTTTGCTAGGCTCTGGGCTTCCTTTCTAGTGTCTCCTGGTTGATTAATTAATGTCACTTGCGATTGAACACAATGCTTTAGAAATATTTGAATAACCATTTTTCAAAGCATTAATAGCATTGGCATTGGCACGTGCAGACCATCTAGTTTCCGAAAGAGACTTCAAGACTGTATTTGCACCTAAATGCTCTGTCAAAATTTTCCATCGTTTTGTCGAAGCCGAAAAAAAGTTAAACAATTTTTGTACAAATTGAAAGAATGTTACTGCTTCAGTAACACACTCAACAGTCTGAACACCCACTAAATTTAGCGAATGTGCCGCACATGGAACGTTAATCGCAAATTCACAAACTTCTTTTATTCTTGACTGAACTCTAGAGTACTTTCCAGACATATTTGATGCATTGTCGTAGCTCTGCCCGCGACAATCTTTTATAGAAATATCAAGGCTTTCAAAAAAGTTTAAAATGGTATCTGCTATATATTGCGCATTATGTTCATCCACAGGCAAAAATTCCAAAAATCTCTCAATAGGCTATCCGTCTTTTACGTATCTAATTATAAAAGTTAATTGGTCAGCGTTTTTTTTTTTTTTTTTTTTTTTTTTATACCACTAGGGTGGCAAACAAGCTTACGGCCCGCCTGATGGTAAGCGGTCACCGTAGCCTATGGACGCTTGCAACACCAGGGGTATCACTTGCGCGTTGCCGACCCTTCAGAAATCTAATAACTTCTTTCTTGAAGAACTCCATACGTGGGACAGATCTGGTGTAGATTCTACGCTAATAGAGTAGTACTTTGCTGTTTTAAGTTCTTTGACAATGGTTTTCAAAACTTGCTGTCCCATTAAATTAATAAATTCATTACAAATATTTGCCGATAAATATGATGTATTTCCTTTTCCACGATATCCGCAGTTTTGTATGTGATCAGCAAGAAACGGATCAAACTCACTAATCAGTTCTAAGCATCCCAAATAATTCCCATTATTTTGCGATCCTAATGTCTCATTATCACCACGAAAAGCAAGACCTCTTGAAGCCAAAGATTTCACTACTGCAACAATCCTCTTAAGTACATTCTTCCAATAGTTAATTTCTCTATTATATTGGTACAGCAACTCAGTATCAATTCGTCCAGTAGTTTTCATTCTTGCAACATAATTCATCATAAATTCCCTGTGCTGTAAACTGTTCTCATGCTCTATCAATAAGTTACTTATATGCTTCCAATCTTTATATCCATTAGGAGAACTTAAATTATGTCCAGCACCAGTAGTGGTATTAAATAGACGGCAGCAATAACAGTATACAGATTTCTTTGCTGGTGAATAAAGAAGCCATTTTCTTTCTAAAGACTCACCATTCGTCAATTTACGAATAAAAATATTTTTTGTCAAGCATCTTTTTTTTGTTTTACCATTTGAATCTGGAAAACTAGTAGAAGTTTCGGAGAAGTCACTATTTATATTTTGGAAAAACTCTGGCCCTTTTCGAATCCAAATATCACGGACTTTTTCCGGTAAAATGTCGTCACAGTAAGTACCAGGGTCAGGAGACACAGATACATTCTCTAAGCTTGCAGTTATTAATTCACAGTAGGTTGAAGTCGTTGGTTTTGAATCTAATGTGTGATTGTCATTTTCGTCACACGTAAACTCTTTTTCCTGGTGACATTCAAAGGTACTTTTGTCTTGCGGTGACGAGAATGAATAATCTCTCGGCTGATTTGTTTCTTCAACCGTAAAAAGCGAAGTGAGCTTTGGAAGTTTTTCTGTTATTTCTTTTTGAGCTGTAACTTTTTTTCTTTTTTGTGAACCACTTAAATATCTTTTTGACATAATGAAATAATGTTTAAACGAACCACAAACGAACAAATCAAAACTTCTGTTTATCTTACTCAATTTTAAATATAAAACGAAACAAAATAACTCCACTCACTCATAAGTGGAGACTAACACTAACACTAACAGACTGAAAGTTTAAAACATCATTCGGGGATTCCCCCGACCATAGACGATGTCGACATTTATGTTAGGCCTTGTTTAGACGGTGCAGCTTGACTTTGCAATTGGAGTGATTGCGTGAGTGATCGCTAGATGGTGTACTTAAGAAATTAGGTCGGATGCGTTCGGAAATATTATTAATTAATTTTTTTCGGCACTCAATGCCAAAAGCGACCTCGTATGACGCATAGTAGCCGATATAAACGGCGTTAAAGTTCTTCTGCTTTGGTTTTCAGTTTAAATAACATCAGAATATATTTTCCAGTATAAGGACATGCTTGCGCCATCCCGCGGTTCGAATACTGTACTAAAATAACGTTACCGATTAAGCAATTTCGACGCTAGCGCTTCAGTTGTTGGAATCCCGGACTACAAATCCATAGGTGTCTCTCGGCCTCAGCTTCCAGATAGAAATGAGCCTTCTTGGACCGTCTGTCTTCGTTGATATAATGGCGTACTTTATGCCATATAAATACCTTCTTATAAAGTTACTAATTTGCGAATAAAAGTAATGTCTAATTTGTCCGACAAAAATGTTTTGAGAATAAATGGAAGAGAGAAATTTAGGTCCATCGGGGCCCCCCCTGAGAATGGGGGCCCTGGGCACGGGCCCCGTGTGCCCTTATGGTAAAGACGGTATTGCTCTTACTCCGAACTATTATTCCGTAACATAAATTTCTTGTGTTATTTACTTTGTTTTGTTAAAGTTTGCTAATCCTCATCAAAATATTTTCTATAATATTTAGCATTCACTAGAAAAATATAAAATGCCATATTCCGTAATTTGACCTCCGTAAATTTCTATTAAACCTAAAAGCTGATTATTTACCATTATTAGTAACAAAATTATTGCTCTACATATAGCTCAATATTTATAAGTAAAGAAGTCAAGTAAAATCGTCTGATTGGCGCTTGGGTTATGATTTTATTTCTGTAGTACACTGATGTGTACTGTGTACGTAACATTTATTAACCCCCGAAGTTGCGAGTTGTAGTTGATATTTCAATGGTCTTTAGGGTTCCGTACCCATAGGGTACAAAACGGGACCCTATTCGACTTCGCTGTCCATCTGTCTGTGCGTTTGTCACCAGTGTATCTCATGAACCGTGATAGTTAGACAGTTGAAATTATCACAGATGATGTATGTATTTTGCCACTATAACAACAAACACTAAAAAAATTAATATTTAATTTAATAATTTTTTTTAACAGTTTTTATAGATAATGGAACGGAACCCTTCGTGCGCAAGTCCGAGTCGCACTTTGCCAGTTTTTTTTTTATCTCAATTTCATGTTCTCTTAATGGAATGGAATGGAATTGCAGATGTTATTTTTCAATATAATTTAAGAATAAAACCATGAAATAAGATTATATTTTAATAAGCTGAAATTCCTAAAAATATTTAGAGATAATTTGTGCTTATAAAGGATTCTTAGCTGCTAAATGCAATGCGTTAGTGTTGGTAAAGCCCTAAAAAGTTAAATTTATGCTAAATGCAATGCGACAGTGTTGGTAAAAACCCCAAAAATAAATAAAAAATATTAATATATATACGGATCAAGCCACGTATACATATTTAAACATGATTCTGCTTTTCTACAAGATAGGTCTCAGCTTAGTTCGTCGGTGAAACCTTTTATTATCCCATTTTCCATAATCTCTGTCTCGTGAGAACCTCGCGTCAACACTGTTACTTGTTGTGGGAAGCTGCTGACGCCACGAAGACGACGAACACGTTTATTTTAAGTCTGCTTACTAAAATTTATGGCAAACTTAATATCTATGCTAATATATTTTATAATGAGGCGAACATTCTTATTCTTTAACGGTTTTAAGGGGTATTACGTAAATTATGTTATATTTACTTAATTTTATAGAGAAATATATGTAGGAGTACCTTAAAACCTGTCACGCTGAGCAAAAAATATACGAGTACCTTAAAACCTGTCACGCTGAGCTCAAAAATATACGAGTAGGTACTCTAAACCTGTCCCGCGGTGCTCAAAAATGTAAGAGTACCTTAAAGCTGCCCCGCTGAGCTCAAAAATGTACGAATACCTTAAATCTGTCCCGCTGAGCTCAAAAATGTACGAGTATCTTAAATCTGTCACGCAGAGCTCAAGAATTCTTCAAACAAGAACATTTTAATGAATGACAAATAGTTAATAAATAGGTAAAGCAGTAGTATTTCTTTTATACTGGCCGGAAAGGTATAAAGTAAATTTTGTCTTTACTTTATATTGCTTATAAGTCGATCATAAGGATTTTAAGCCTTTTTAAGTCAAAATAATTATCTCTTTTGCCCTTAATAGGCTGCTTAAATGGATTAGACATCGAGTTCGTAAAAATACACTTACGAAGTTTCACTGTCAGCGGTAGATCAAGTTAACTCATTAATTGGCGTGAACTCACTAGAGATAAAGTACTAGATTTATAATGATTATACTGTGAATAAAAGTATACTGTGGTAAAAGCAGAGGCTATTATTTTACTTAAAATGATAAAATTGAAGAAAATATTTGAACTATTGTTTTAATTTTTAGCCATAAAATACCCATAAACAGAATAATGATGTGTTAAAAACAAAAAAGTATATTCTCTAGTAACAAAATCAAACTTATACTGCTTTCATGAGTTATTTTCATGTACTTTTAGGTGCAGGTACAATTAATATAAATATAGAAAACGCAAACACAAACTTAGCATTTTACATTTATTAGATAGAATTGTTAGATTTTTTTGTCTATCTATTAAATTACATTTAAACTATATTTTTATAACATAATTATTATTTATAAGACAACAACTTTATTTATACCTAATAATCAAGTTCATAATTTTAAAAAGTCAAAAGCAATTATCAGGACCTTAGAGACATTCAATCAGTAGGGTTGATAAATGATTGAGCTTTGTAAGCTTCACGCGACAAATTACTAGTTTATTACAATTAATGACATTGCTCTCATTTAACGCGTAACGGAATCAACGCTGAACCTTCGATGCGATTAGCTAATGACCTTGCCTTAGTTATCTTTAAAGTGACAATAATTTACTTTTATTTTCATCACTTATTTAAACTCATTATTCGGCAATGTTTAATATCCCTTAATTGATTTTGGCAATATACAAATACGTATGAAATAAAATGTAATAAATATTAAAAT
Source organism: Apoda limacodes (assembly GCA_946406115.1). Lineage (NCBI taxonomy): Eukaryota > Metazoa > Arthropoda > Insecta > Lepidoptera > Limacodidae > Apoda > Apoda limacodes. Next base: position 34,143,892 of record OX291542.1, on the reverse strand, counting down.
CAACATTGTCTTTAGTATTTTGGTCTGTAGTGGCCTTAAATTTTATTTGAGGATTATTTACGAAAAAATAAATATATTTTGTTACATAAATGGTATAAAATTCAGATGTACTTTCTGTATAAAAGTCCTAGATAAGCAGTTACCAAATAAAGCTCCTATTTCCTAAAATAGGAACTGTATTTTTTATAAGTATAAAATACTTACTAATTTTTTAACTTACTAATAAAAACTAAAAGAAGAATATTACTGCGATTTTAATTATTTTTTTCTGATTTCAATGCAAAATTATTTTTTTTTATATTCTAATAACATATTTTTATTCAAAACAATGAAATTACAATTATGAGTATCTTATAAAACTCCTGTTCCTGTATAATAAATACGCAATAATCAGGCAAACCCAAAAAAAATGCTTCTTGCATTATCTAATTCCACTTCAGTTTCATCTATGAAAATGAAAAGAGGCGTTTACCGTATAAAATCAAAAGATATTTATATTCTTTCTCACTTTGAAAGCGATTTCAAGTCAGCAATTCCCCAAAATAGAAATAAAACTCAAAATAAACGCCGAGGCGGCAAACCGACGCGATAAGGAATTGGGAAATGGAAGAGATTGGGTCGCTATTATAGGGAAAGGAATTTACTTCCCTGAGTTATGAAGGATATATTTTTATCCGATTGGAACATGGATTTCATTAACATCTTTTCTTTTTTAAAAACGAGGAAAAATATCTTTGAATTTCGCTCCGTTCTACGTAACTATTTGCATCACTACAGTTATTATAAAATAAAAAAGTAAGCATTTGTATCCGAATGCCTATAATTTTTTTATCAGCTGTCTGCCAAACGACATTAGATATATTAATTACACAAATTGGTCAGAATTATTTTCTCTAGATAGCAATTTAGATTTTTAGCCTATTAAATATTTAGTACTTGGAAGACCGAGCTTTGTTCGTTTTTTTTTAACAACGCCATCTATTGTCAAGTAGCTTTAGTGTTGCTGTGTCGGTAAAAATAATAGTATTTCTACTCGCCAATATATGTCAGGAAGAGTCATAGCTTTTAGTTTATCATTGCCTGAAAACACGGATAAAACGACGTTTGATTTATCACCCCCTAAACCTCCTGCATACTAAAATTTATGAAAATCGTTGAAGCCGTTTCCGAGAATCAAATTATATATATATATATATATATATTACAAATTCTGTGAAAGTGTCAGTCTTCTACCTACTTTGGTCCAAAGATCTAAGCCTATTGAAGGTCGGATAGACAGAGAGAACGCCGAACTGACAGAACTGACTAATGGTACGGAACTATAAAATGGACGTATTGTAGACAATTTCCAAATATGAACAAAATAAAATCCAGTGTACTTATATATATATTTCTTTCTAAAATCTTATATAGTCTATGTAAAGTCAAGTAACTACAACACAAAAAATAACACCGATTTGAAATATTCATTTTTATCTAACTTTGTCAGACGAGTTTTCTTATTAGTCATCACTTCAATGATCAATACTTACTCAACTCTAGTTACAAACTTTTCACTGCGTCCCCCGTTATGTCTGTGATACTGATAAGTAATGAAGCTGAAATAACCGCTGCTCCATCGACTCGCAGACATTTTTACAGCAAACGGAACATTAGTAACGTGCGGCAGACAGCTGTCTGAGAAAAACCAGAGTGTAGTGTTTACTGCCGTAAGTTCAAAACGATGAACAGTCCTGTAAATGTTTTTAAAATTCCGGATAAACCCCTTACCCGAGAATTAAACTTTTAAATAGTATCCGATGGTATGGGATTTCACCGCGCGTTTTTTAAAAGAATTCCTGATTAGGATAATACATTTACTTTTTTTAGGTTTCAAAATAAAATAGAAGCCTTATAGTTACGCCATGTCCACGTTCCTCTGTCTGATTGTATGTCATAGTCTTTATAGTCTCTGCAGAAAATTAACATGTAGATAAACAGCGGTAAATATGAAATCGGTGAATAGAGAATTTAAATTATGGTAAGATTTCTTAAATAGAATTTAAAAATTTTACCCCTATTTTGAACTATTTAGTTATTTTTCGTTATGTTCCTGCCGGTCAAGATATACTCTGACTTTACTGTAGGAAAAAACTAAAAAATCTGGCATTCTGAAACATACTAAAATTTATTTCCAAACAACATGACTTACCAAAGTCGCTGACCCTACCGAATTATTGTTGCAATCACTTTGATTTATTTACCTTAATAATTGAAGCGCAATCGTATCTCGAAGGCTGGCTAGCGAAATTGGACGAAGGTTGCTTTACTCAACATTTTAAGCTTTTTGAGTTTCGTATAATATTTATTTTATAACTTACTAGCTTTTGCCAGCGGCTTCGCCTGCCCTAAATTTGGTTATCGGCATAGGATTCTTGCGCAACTCCTCAATTATAAAAAACACAGAAGGTAAAATATATTTAAATAATACCTACCGCCCTTCCCCCTCATGACTGCCCGTCGGCCTCGTACATCATAAATGCGCGCGCAATACTTGATAATTATTTTGCTGCGACGTCTCCTAAGATATTCATTGAAATCGAATGATTAACAGGGCAATTTTGTTTTAAATTAAATGCTTGTGATGAATAACGTATTTATTTGGATACAGATTAATATTATGTTTAAAAAAACACCTTCACAAATAATGCATTATTTTAGAACAAATATGGTAAGCATAAAAAAGGTTATAGTGAGCCAACCTTAAAATATAGACATATGCTGTCGCGGACTTTTTAAGAACTTTCATAGGGGAACAATTCTGTCATACATGATATTTGCGAAACTTTAACCGTTTACGCAGCGCACGCAACGGAAGCTCTCAAAAGGATAAAAAAACCCCGATTTTCAAAACATTTTTATTGGTGCCCCGCTACTATTTGTGTTAGCGTGATGATATATAGCCTTCCTCGATAAATGGGCTATCCAACACTGAATTTTTTTGAAATCCGACCAGTAGTTCCTGAGATTAGCGCGTTCAAACAAACAAACTCTTCAGCTTTATATATTAGTATAGATTATTAAATTAGCTTTTGCCCGAGGTTTCACCCGCCTTAAATTGGTTATTTCAACAGAAACGCCACAATTAAAGAAAAAAAAAAACGGTTCACACTTGAGATTTTCAAGTAGCCTATGTCCCTTCCCTAGACTCACACTATCTTCATGCCACATTTGTCCGGGGTTCCACCTGCCCTAAATTCGATTAGCGGTGTAGGATTTTAACGGCAGCTTCTCAATTATACTAAAAAAACCGACTCAAACTTGACGTTCTCAAGTGCCCTATAAACTTTCTTGGGACTCGAACTATCTCCATGTCAAATTTCACCTTAATCGATACAGCAGTTTAAGCAGGAAGAGGTAACAGACAGAATTACTATCGCATTTATTATATTAGTATGAATTTAAATATAACAACAATATTTTCATTACAAACGTGATGTGAATATCAATAAACTAGCTCAATACCGCAACTTCGTCCGCGTGGACTGTTAAAAAGAAAAAAAGTTTTAATTGTTTATGGTTTTTCCTACAAAAATATAGAAACTCTCATACAAGTTTTCATGCCCTAATTTGCAATCTAGGGGCTGATTTTTCAAAAACAGTGAAATTTCATAATTAATTTTTAACCTCAAGCTTAATACCTACCAATTAATATGCATTTAAGTTCAGGAAGGACGGATTTCCATTAATGACATACTCTCTTTCCTCTAGACATAAAACTGTCGGAAGTCCGTAGCAAAATTCGGTCTAAAAGATAGAGCCCATTGAATGATAGACGGACAGATAGATAGTGTAGGTTTAGTAATATGACTCTGTTAGCACCCTTTGAGTACGGAACCCTAATGGTAATGAAGTTGATGCGACGAGCAGTAAAAATATCTTAGTAGACAGAAATTACAGTCTTTATTCATAATACTCATTAAAATAAATGTAATGTAAGATAAAATATTTTTACACTTTTATGCATTTCATTTTTGTTTTAATATATAAATACGAAACTACATTTATTCATTTATGGTTCTTACACACATGTACGGAAATACCTTTCACATCAACTGTCATTCATAGGCAACACACACATCACAACACATCAACTGTCATTAATTGTTAATAAAATGTCCATATTTAAAAAAACTTATTAAAAAATTAAACTTCTCATATGATGTAAACAAATATGGCGTATTGGAGGCCAGAGACAATTTTAGTGTTGGGAAATCGGCTTTTGAGCTATTAAACGAATATTTTCTCATATAAGTGAATACCATTGAGTTAATGCATAAATTTAATCACAGAGATTAATTCCCTGCCGATGGCCAGAGGTAGGATCGTAAATAAGCAGTGACGATCAGGGTTGCCAGGACTGTTTTAGTGTTGGGCGCTAGATCAGTTTACAAAAAGCGCTATATTCCGCTAGACAAGTGAATATTTATAGGAATATGCATTATAATAACTAAATTAATTAATAAAGTATTAACTACGACAAATATACGTCAAAATATCTACAAGTACCTAATTTCGTTTTATTTATTTATATATTAAAACAAAAATTTAAAATAATACTATACACATTTTAAAAACTGATTTTACATTTAATTATTATATAATTCTAATCATGTCTTGCGATATACCATAGACAACATTTATATCTTCTTAATTATTTCCAGCCATTGAGCCAGATCATGCAATCTTAACTTTTCTTTACACAGTGTAGCCTCTCCATTTCTAGTCTTCCAAATGCTCCACTCCACGGTTCTTTTTGATGTTTTATTACAGACCACAAACAGATAAGCATTTCTTTTATGTTACTTTTGTGGTGTCTTACATTGTTGTTCTTCGAGCACCAGGCAAAAGCGATGGAGCCACAGTTCGTTGGCTTTTTTTTATGATTTTTAAGCATTTGAAATTTGTAAATTTCAAAAAAAATAACATAATGCACATAAAATATACTACCTAGATAAGTTTAACAGCAGCACTTATCTAGTTTACAATGAGTATGTCATACATTTGAAATGTAATATCTATCTTGAAAACAATCCAATTAAAGGATGTAGTTGTAAATTTTATCTATTTGTTGTATCCGTTTTTGTTGAGTGAAATGTGACTTTTTAAATGTAGATACCTTACATGCAATCTTAAATAAACATGACTTAACTTTGACTTAAAATGTGGAACTTTTAACCCAACTTTTTTTGCGCTAGCTAAATACGTGACCACAAGCTAGGACACAAATATTAACATTCATAAAGAAAAATTGTGAGATAACTTGTTACTTAGCCTTTTTCAGTTACTGTCTGTTTTTAACTTGTTCGTTATACGTGTTCGACTACTTAGGTTGTCTGTTTCTTATTTTTAACCCAGTCAAGTATTGACCAAAAAGAACATAAATAGTACCTAATATATATATATATATCAAGTACTGTAATAATAAAAATATAAATTATTAGGTACTGTCTGTATCCTATTTTTACATATTACATTTTCGATGTGTTTTTTATAATTTTTGCATTTTACACGCTCGACTAGACCACTTATATTGGGTACCCACTGTCTGTTTCTTATTTCTGTTATTCGTTTTAACTGCTAATGATAAACAAAGTGATAAAATCATTAGCCATGTCCGCGTAGAACTCAATTGTGCTACTGTGTGTAATGTCCAAATATATTTATTTATTTATTTATAATTGCAATCAATAAGATAATTATTTTAAACATGTTTTTTTAATATTTGAAAAATAAAAAGTTATCTTTCGTGCAAAATAAAGATTCAGCTCAAAATATGTTTTTGGTTTAACTTCAACGATATAAGGAAAAAAGACTTCAACACATAAAATAAATAAAATTGGTCAAGTGCGAATCGGACTCGCGCACCTTGGGTTCCGAACTACCATTTAGGTACGTAAATTACGAACAAATATAAAAACATATAGTTTGCCACTGAACGGTCACTAATCCAATGACTGACCAAGCCTAGCAGTTGCTTAACTTTGGATGTCTTTTCCAAAAAACAAATGTGTTTTAAAATGATGTGTAAAAATAACTATTTCTGATAACAATCTAGACTATTTTGGCTAGATGCAAAATCAAAATCAAAATCATTTATTCAATTTAGGCTACAATAATTGAGCACTTATGAATGTCATTACGCCATCGGTTCGTATGTCTATGGGGCGGGAGACCATGTACTGAGAAGATTCGGCAAGAAACTCAGCAAGTGCATTTCTTTTCTCCCTTTTTCTTACAGCGTCCACTTAAAATATTGGAAAATCCCGTTCCTATCATAGAAGGACACTTTCCATTTCAAACATAAAATGCACAAACACAACATAAAAAAGTATCTAATTGCAAAATATAAAAAAGACAGTTATGTACCTACAATTATGATAAACAAAACAAAAAAGTAACACTTAATATAAGGATACAAATAAGTTTGCAAAAGCAGACCAGCCTCCACAGGCGGCACCCGTTCACGAGTATGACACATGAATCAGCCATCGCTTCGCTCAAATGTTTTAGGGAACGTAACGACCCGACACCGATGCCACTTATATGTCAATTTAAAATGGTAATTACGCGATCGAGCTCGTCTCACACTTGACCGATTTATATTATTTGTTGTTATGCTTCAGAGCTAACGATATAATCACTGCTAGTTACAATAGTAACTCTGTCTGTCTGTTATCTCTTCACGCTTAAACAGCTTTACCGATTAAGGTGAAATTTGGCCTGGAAATAGTTTAGGTCCCGGGGAAGGACTAGCTTGCTTAAAAACGTCAAGGGTAAATCTGTTGTTTTACATAATTGAGGAGTTACCGTTAAAATCCTACACCGATAACCGAAATTAGCGCGCGTGGAACAGCGGGCAACAGCTAGTTACACATATTTTGTAAAACTCTGTCCGTCTATTCGTAAGTATTCATAAGATGGATGATCATCTTAAAAGATCAGATAGATAGAGAGACTAACAGACAGACACTGCAGGAGTACTAATTTTCGCACCATTTTGTTACGGAAGTCTATAAAAGAGTTTTTGTGCCCGTAAAAAATCGTTTTATTTTATACCTTAAATCTTTTATCATTTGTGAGGCCGAAGAAATCAACTATCACATACTGCAGGTAGACAGACGTTGAAGTCCTACCATGAGGTCTATTTTTTACCATTTTGGTGTGGAACCCTAAAAATGGAACTGCAATTTGGTGGAGTTACGGGCATTATCGATGGACACGGGTTGGCTGCTAGTTAAACAATGCACGCGGCTTAGCTCAAGAACTATTAGTACTAGGAAGCTATAATTTGGCATGGACATACGTGTGTTAATCACACCGACAAAGTGGTATAAAATAAAATCTTAAAAAATTGTTAGGGAACTTCCCCTATTAGTATAGTGGGGATGATTTGTTTTTCGTATATCCTATAGTGTGAGTTTCGTTGGATAGGTCCATAAAAATATTACAGGTGTGTAAAAAAAAAACTTTTTTCGGTTGAGGAATCCGTTTGCAAAATATTAAGCTTAAAAGTGCTATATTTTGTTTGAGTCTAGTGTCTTCTTTCTGCCGGCTAAATAGTTGTTTGCGTTAAAAAGTTCACGACAGTAGTATATAATTGTAAACAAAAAAAATAATTATCGCAACTATGTAGGCTTTACAAGTTAACGACTAATAGTCGACGAACTTTAAGAATGTACTTGGAGAAGTAAATACAGGTGATAAATATAAGATATGGAACAATTTAAAATTTGGGAACAATAAAATCATAACATCCTTAATAATATACATATATAAAATATTAGGTCCTTACATATAAAATTGATGTTTTATAGAACTGGCCACTTTGATCTCAAAAAGCCGGCGTTTGGTTAAGAATTCCAAATTCAAATTTATGTCAATTTTAAGCTTGTCTATTTTTGTTTCAGATGTAATAATTCATTGCTTTCGCGTCATTCAATTTTGCTTTGACATCGTTAATAGGTATTGGTTAGTGTCTGGTGGACGAGGTTGGTGTCATCCACTACAGCTTCCTAAGATCTGGTCAGACGATTACGGCAGATCTGTATTGCCAACAATTGGAAACCATGATGGAAAAGTTAGCGGTTAAACAGCCGAGATCGGTCAACCGCTCTAGCCCACTGCTGCTTCTGGACGACGCTACACCATACACCGCACAACAGACGGTAACGAAACTAAAGGAGCTAGTATTGGAATGTCTCCGTCACCCATCATACTCCCCGGACCTTGCTCCAACCGATTACTACTTTTTTCGGAATTTGGATAATTTCTTAATAGGAAAAAAAACAATTCAGTTGAGGCAGTCCAAAACACCTTCAAAGATTTCGTTAATTCTCGCTACCGCAATTTTTTTTCAGCAAAGGAATCAATGAAATGGTAAAAGTGCATAGATCACAACGATACCTACTTTAATTGATTAAATAAAAAAAATGTTAAAAAAAGGTTTTACTTTTGCCATATAAAAACATGAAGTGCACACTTTTTTATCAAAACCCTAAATGAGTCAAGCAGACGAATGGATAAACAAGAAAAGGTATAAAACTACAAGGATTTGGTTTTACTACATATCTATGGAACCCTAGAGATATGACGAAACTATACCCTAAAATCCGAATCCGTTTTTGCCGCTGGACTGCGAAATTGCAGGGCTTGAAAAAACATGTGGACGCACAGATTTGTCGTAGCTATAGATAAATTACATAGATTCGGTATTGGCTACAGAAACCTAAAAATAAAAACGTAAAAATCAGCTTTTTTCTGCTTAAGACTGCAAAATTTACAATGTCAAATGCATAAAATTGTTTTGTTAAAATCGCTTAGAGTTAAAAAATCTTACACAGAAAGTAACGTGGCCGGTAAGAAGAAGCATCCGGTAGAGGTCATCTATAAGTAATCAAAATCAAAAATGATATTACTAAAGACATTAACTCACTTAACTCTGGTTTTCTTGATCCTCACTAAATTATAATGAGACCAATTCACGGGTTACCCTTCTACGGTACATAAATGACGAATTTCTGAGGTAACAAACATTAATAACATAAATAAAACATACTACTGAATTAAGAATCTTGTCCTTTATCGAAGTCTTTCAAAACTACAGCATCGAGTTATTCTTTTTCAAACACTTTTAAAAGTCACACCTATCATTGTTTTGATGAAACTTAGATGAAAATAAAACACTGAGCGGCTTCAAAACTCTGGCAGTCGAGCGGCTACAAGATTGTAATCGTCTGACACTCGGATTGGCAGACGTTTGTGATGATGTTGACAATGATTGTTTTCACCCACGTGAGGCCTGTGCCATGCAGTGGGGAGGGACGTACAACAGCTGAGGAAACAACAAAAAGTTGAGTAATTATATACCTAAGGTATAGAGTTGATATAACAACGCCGAAGTCGAAGACCGCGCCGGTGACTGTCGGCAACAGCCAGCAATTTTTATCAACGTGATAATGTTAATTTTTATTGTAACATTACTGCAACAATAAAAACACCTTTATTGTCATATAACCTTCAAGGAACTCCGACAAATACAAAAAATTTCGGGAATAATTCTAAATATAATCGCAACATAAATCAGCGACAAACCCAATATTAGTATCTTGTCATCCTCGACAATAGAACACTTCAATTAGTCCGCCTCGATTAATTTCTTGTCCAGCTTATTGTCCAGTGAAATTGAGGACATTGAGATAAAGGAGACAAATACAAGATTATGAACATGATTTATTTTAACTGTGATTCAGAAACTTATAGCCACACTATTATAAATGCGAAAGTAACTCCGTGTGTCTGGCTGTTACCTCTTTCCACTTAAACCGCTAAATGGATTTAGATGAAATTTGGTATGGAGATAGTTTAGGTCCCAGAAAAGGATATAAGATAGTTTCTATCTCGAAATATTTTGTGAAAATTGCAGGAATAACTGAAACCGAGATTAGCTATATAACTTTAGCTATGGTTTGCATTAGCAAACTCCATTAGTATAATTAAGGAGAGACATAGAATGGCGGAGCCGCTGGCAAATCTTGTTATTCATATATTAAAAGACCCACCTATTGCATGAGTAGCAATGTAAATAGCTTTCAAATTTTTCGAGACCTGATAATCCCACTAAAAACATTTTCATATAAAATGTTGCCCAGACAAGACCATGTGGCTCGCACTGCCTAAAAGATATTAGATCTTTATGTAGAGCCAAGCTTCTAACTCTGCACGCCCTAACTTCACAAACTTTAAACCTTAGTTTAAATATGTGGCTTGGCCGTATCAGTTTTTCAATATAATTAATTTAAAATATCGTAGAATAATCGTCGTTCGTAAACTATATGATCACCAAATTTAAAAACAAAACACTGACGAATGTCGCATAGGCTTTCAAAGTTTGGTATGTAAGTAACACCTCACTGTTGACAATAATAAATTGTCGAACGATATTACTCCTTTTACTTTAACAGCTATAGAGGCATAAAAGTTTTATGGTTCAAGATGAATCTCTCTGTTTTAAAAGTACATAACTGTTCACTTTTTTGTTGTCTTTTTATAGCATTTACGCTTCACGCATGACACATGACGCATATAAGCTGGATATAACCTCGTAAACTACGCCTGAAACAGGTGTTTTTACATCACGTCATTATCACACCTACTTAAAAAATTGACTTTTTATACATATTATAGGTACTTACCTACTAGGTCTCAAGTTAAAGGATGTTGTAACCGATTTGCATTATAATTTGAAATATTACAGGGATAGTGATTGTAAAATTTTAAAATATGTTAAATAAACAAATTAGAAAAAAATAAATCACAAAACACATGGAATTAAACATATTAAAGTAAAGAAAGAAATTATCACTAAGTACTTAACTTTATTTTCGCCATTAAAGTTGTGTCCCCGGAGATTACCTGAGTTCAGAGAACTCTAGGTAAAGTTGTGAACCTGGGTGTTGGAGATTTACCTGAGTTCTTGAGAGCTCGACATAAAGTTATAATGTAACGGTAGTCTTTTCTCTTTGTTCATTTACACTTCCGCACTTCTTACGATAATAAACACTTTCTTGGACTAATTTTCATTTCCTACATATATGTAATGGGAGATGTGTGTGTGTAAAATTATATCTTTAAAATATATAAATATAGTATATTTATTTATTTATAAAAAAAACCTGTAAATTTAGAATACCTAAACAACCTTCTATATATTTCCTGAAATATTTTTAGATTTATCAACGTGATAATCGTTTTCCTAAAAAGGTCCCTACATCTTGGACTCGCCTACAATCCATATCCAAGGCCGAATCTGAACTAAACCATTCGTCCAGCATTTGTGAACCATCCTAGCAACCTAAGCCCACTAATTTCTAAGCTATGAGTTTCAAACTATCAATCAGATTTCCAGATCATCTCATAGGTTTCACATTGGGACTCAGACATAGAACGTTCGTTCTCCTCCTAAACTAATACCTATATCATACTTCTCTCCTAAAAGTCTGCGGACACCCTAGACTTCTAAGGCATCCTAGGCTCTTAAGACATCTTAGACTCCTAAGACACTTCAGGCTCATAAGACATAGAATATCGTAATACCAATGTTGAAAGGCAAATTTCCACTATTGTTTGTATTTTCCTAGTCTAGAATCTGCTCTTGACGAACATTTCCAATTCTATAACCTCATAGGAAACAATTACATGAAGTCTAGTAAAAGCTGGATTCCCACACACTTACGCACGTGATCAAAGGGTTCCTCCACGAGCTTCCCAGAGCTGTCATGTAATATTTCCCGAAGCTACAAACTCAAAAATGACGTTGAACATAGCTGAGTGAATAGACCTGTGTGGTAAAGTGTTCTCCGGTAAACTCCTTTGCTCCAGCAAAAAGCTAAGTTCCATCCCCGACCAACAAGTTCCTGTGGACTCTTGCCGATTACTAGGGATATTTTGAGTTCCTTAATGTATGTGATCTCAAAAAATATACTTTTAAAAGTTTAGATATTAAAAATATTTTTAAACACTAGAAGAAATTATTTATTTTCGATCTTTTAGTTAAACTAAGTTTAAGAGAATTATATTCACTCGTTGTTAAAATCATTTAATTTGATGTGTTTAAAAGGTGATGTTATTTATTTATAGTACGAGTAAACGGAATAATTTCAATCTGTTATTTCATGAAATTCAGAAGTATAATTTAATCCAGGAGTCACAATATCGAATGATAGATAGGTATAATATTACCTATAGATTTCATGATGAATATATATAATGTATTTATTTTATAAAAACAATTTTATGTTGCAGCTGTATTTTTTTCTAGTTAGATAATTTATTTTTAACACTTTCATGTAGTGTTAAGTTCTTCAGATATTAAGTCTGAAAACTTGCTTAATAAAGCTTCAATGTAGGTGTTCTAGTAATCGTAATTACTTGTCCTTCAAGTAAATAATTTAAGGCAATACACATCAAACAAAATAACATAACAAATTTAAATACATTCCATCAATCACTTGATATTTATGTATAATAATTTAATTAAATTAGTTTTGTCCCTAACCCCAACTAAAATAATAAATCAGGATTCACTGCCATTGCCGATATCCACGTCACCAATCTGAGAGACTTAAGAATTAATCTCAGGCCTAAACTCCTAATTCTCATAACCAGTTAAGAATTAAGAAACAATACAGACAAAATGCAGGAAATTTGAAGAAAATCCATACCCTGTTGCACGTTGAATCAGCATCTAAATTTAAAGTTATATGTAACAAGTACCTTGTGTTATTTGTAAATACTCTAACAATTATTTTAATTTTATAAACACTAACACTTTTATTGAATTATTTTTGGGAGGAACGTTCCCGGTCAAAAGCTTGCGGTTGACAGCTTGGATTTTTGTATCGATTTTTAACCTAATTTTTTCATGTAGTGAGAAATTTCTAGTTAATTTTGCCAGAATTTCATACCTACTTGAAACCAAGTCAAGAGCTATCACGATTTTTTGTTCTAAAAATTCGTATGTGTGTGTTAACGACCAAGTATGCCAAAGACCTAAAAATTTAAACTTTAATGCGTTTTGTTTAGTAATATTAGATTCGACAAAACTATTTCATGTGAATTTCTTAAATTTTCCAATCAAAATTCCCAACTTTTCTATGTAGGAATATTCATATTGCGTGTTTTATCCCATTAAGTTTTCTTATTTTGAATAAAATTTATAAAACTTTACATAAATTATGTATTTATTTATAAATTATACATTTATAAATAAGATTTACAATCAAATAGTTTACATTTAAGTATTCTCACTATTTATATGACTTTTCACAAATTTGTAAATTAAAACTTTCAAAAACTATTAATTTTAAATTGTACACTCTTAAGGTGTCTTATTTTCCTTTAGAAAAATCAATCAGAATGTTGATTTTAAATCGATGTAAAATGTTAATAATTTCTAACAAATTAAATCAATAATATTTGTGTTCTATTTTGTGTCAGCCCAAAAGAACCGTCTGCTTTAATTTCAAATTTGAACCTAATAAAGGTACAGTTAGGTCCATTATAATGTTGCTAACAAGAAAATATACTTTGGTAAAGTTTTTTAGAGACTAAGTAGCCAAAACAAGTAAGTATACCTAGTTAATTTTGTAGGTAGACTCAATGCTACAAAAGATTAAATGCTCATTCATTTTATTTAAATTGTTTTTCTTGTATCTAGTCTATACTATTACTTTCCTCGCTTTAGTAAGATTAAAATTGTGTCTTTCGCACGGCTGCAAAATTATTTGGGTCTCATGTCTTTCAATCCCTCACTTTGCTCAGGATTCTATTTTTGAACTACTCGTGGGTGAATACACTTGATCGGTATTTAATATTCGCGTCAAATTTTCAGCCTTGCATAACAAATAACAATTATTGCGTATTCAATAAAGTTAGGAATTTTTGCAGCTTATGTATTTAATGAAGGTACCAAAAACGTACGACACCAAGTATAAGTTGCATAGTTATGTTTGACCAGCTATGGATACGACCGACATAAAATAAATCGTTAAATCCTGGGTCAGATCACCCTTCCAGAGATAAAGACAAGTATATAATGTTCAGTGTAATCGGTGATGGGTGGCTGTCGTCTTTTATGATAACGTCTTCAATGTTAAGACCTATTTCAATCAGTGTTTAATTTGTAACGTTTTTATTTATCTACAATAATGAAAAGTAGTTTTTACTTTATCTGGTACAAATATAATATTATTGCATCGTACATTGTGTAGTAAGGGCGGTAAGAAGAAAAACAAAACTAACGAGAGGCCATTTAGAAGCCTAAGGCCGAAGTTTGTAATTTCCGTCCGTGTCCGTGCGCACAATGTTTTTCATTACATTTGCGAGTAAATAATTAAAAATATATATATTTGTATAATCGGTGTTCGAGTTTGAAGGATGCCGAACATTTTCTCGTTGACAAAACCTGTAACAGAAAACTTTATTATTTTACTTGGAACTACCTGTTTATTTATTTATAATTATATCGTAAGTATTATATAAATAGACGAACTAACCAACTCTTTTTCAAGCTTATGTTTAGCTTATTGTTATCAAACCCATTACCTATGATGATAATCAAAATGATTTTTATCGTGCCAACGGGACTATATTTAAGTTTGTCTGTGCCCTTTTGAACCATAGTAATTAACTAAAATCTGCACAGAATAATTGTTAGGACGAATTATAATAAGTAGCTGTCTTCAGTCTCATACGTTCTGACTGTTGGGGCACGGCCTACCCTCACAGAGGGTGATTTGGACCATAGTCCATTAAGCGGGCCCAGTGCGGGTTGAGGACTTCACATACGCCTTTTTTTTGACATATGCAAGTGTCTTCACCTTTTTTTCCTTAACCGAAAAGCCAGTGGAGTGAATAATCTATCTCGATGGTACCTCAAGATCTCAGGACGTGACGCGAACTCAAAACCTCTAGGACACCACTGACTCAATCGATAAACGGTATAAAAGTAAATATTTTCTTCATACAAGACCCTCTTTTTTAAGTGTTCTTTGTTATGATCTATATTGTCAAAAACCGGTCAAGTACCAGTTGGACTCCCGCACCAGGAGCCCTTGTAGATGACCTGCTTTAACACGGACCGGTGAAGATCATCTTATAAAATAATATTGGCGCGTGTACGCGCTCTCATTGCAACCAATTCATCACTGCGCAGAATCCACTGATTCATCGGGCTTTGAGGTACCAACACACAATAGTAATAGGTATATAAGTGTTATTGAACAAAATTGATAAACGCATAGTAGTAGAAATCGTTTTGCTACTGCAAAAATGGAGAAGCGCAAAATAAATTAATTTATTTTCTTCAATAACTTAAAATTTATAAAAGATAGACCCTTAGAACATCCTTATCATTAGATGTGTCACAGGTGAAGGTAAGGTAGTGGAACTTTTTTTAAAAAAAATTTCAAGATCACAGAAATTTATATATGTACCAAGTTTCAACTTAATTGGTCGAGTAAATTAGGAGTAAAGTGGCTGTGACAGATGGCAAGACAGACACACGAGTGATCCTATACGGGTTCCGCTGTTTTCTTGGCACATGTCTATACTGCTTGCTAACATTTTGGTATGGTACCCTAAAATAAGTTACCTATGTCCTAGTTGGCCGTATAAACAATTGAAAATAATATTGTTTTTACATTACATTGAGTTTTTTCGGCACAGTATGTAATATCTTCTACTCACTAGTAAACATTGGCTGCAACAAATTAAATTCAAAAATAATTCAGTACATTAATAAATAAAACATTGCTGGCGCCATTTTTTTTTTTCTTCCTTTTTTTTTGGTTCTATTTTTTCCATTAGTTCTAAAAAGGCAAAAGAACTCTTTTCTTCTTTCGTTATATCTGAATCATGTACATACAAACCTTATAAAATAATGTCCCTAATCCACAAACCGTACGAAAAAGGACTACTTTTTCTAGGGTTTTACGCTCATTAAATTAGAAAAAAAAATATAAGACTTACAAGTCTGCATTGCTACGGGCCTACAACAATATACAATTGAGCGTGGCGCTACTGTCTATGGAATATTTTGATACTTGCTTTAAATCAGGTGTTTTTCAATATAATATTAATGGTCGTTTTCAAACTCAAAACTGTAAAAATAATTTGGTTGTATTGTCGCATAAATCCTATTTTTTTCTTCGAAGATTACCGGCCGTGGTAACTTGATTACCTTAGTAAGTGTGTAAATATTTATATTCAGGAGCGTCATTAATATTTTTTTCTACATATTTTTACGTAACTACCTTTGATATTTTACTCTCATACCCATCTAACTTCCTTTTAAAAAATGCTGTTAATTTCATTTACTGTTTAATGTTGATGGAATTTTTGGACTTAAAAATGCTCTGTAACATAGATTATAGCAACACACTTTTTTGACCCGGTTGTTAAAACATTAATACTACAGTTTCCATATTGAAATATGTGAATTTATAGCGACCAAAAAGTTTTAACTTTAGCCAAAATATTTCGTTACATAAATTCTTTGGATGTCGCTAGATGGCTATACTACTGTTTCCACCATTTTTATTATGGTGAGTTTCTTTATTTACAACATACAATATAAATATTTAATAAAAATTCGACACTGCCAGGTATTGTTAATGGAGCTCAAGAAATAAATATGAACCTTTCACCACAGAAGCCTAGAGACAAGTAGGTACGTAACCGCATACGCCAGGTTCATTACCTGGAGAAACAAGAACAAGACGAGTTCGTTTTCAGAGAATATCCTATTAGCTTACTTTGGGGAAATTGCCGAAAAAACAAACCGTCTTCCCTATGGGCAATTTACACTATGTTAAAGAAACACTATCAATTCCAAAAAATATTTAAATATTGAACAGTATATTAAATTAACGAGTTTCTGAAAAGGAAGTCAGATGGGAATGTGAGTAAAAAATCGAAGGTACTTATGGTAGAAAATGTAAAAAAAAATATTAATGAAGCTCCTGAAGATAAATAGTTACTAAAACTTAAAAAACTTTTATTGTGTTTTTTTTTAAAATTGAAAAGTAAATTTAGTAGTAAAGTATTTAAGTTTTTCGCCTCATATTTTTATTGATTTACTCGCAAATGTGATGAAAAACATTGTGTAACACGGGCGGTACGGAATACTCGAGTCATTAAAGTCTTCGGCCTTAGGCTAAATAGCTTCTCGTTGGTTATTTTCTGCTTACCACCCTTAATACACAACATACCATTAATGTACTCGTATCTGAGAGACAACTTTACAATTAACAAATAGTAACAAAATAGGTTGCTCCTTAACAGGGGGAATCGAACTCAAGACCTTAAACATGGTAGCCACGTGTTCTACCACTGCGCAACTTTTCCTTTGAAAAGGTTTTATATATTATTTTAGACTTTTAATTTCATTTTCACCTTTTCGCAAAACAACCTGAAATAACGTGCTAAATCACATTTTTTTTTAATGTTTACCATGCGTTATGGCTGCTCAACTTACTGTTAATACTAGTGACTTACTGACGATGCAGGAGGAACGTGAGCTCGATCCCCACACAGGACAAACATTTTTGTAATGAAAATTTCCTCAAATCTGGTTGTTATCTATTTAAAATATTTAAATAAAAAAGGATAATTAGGATGAGTAAGCTTTGCTTATTTAAGGATCAGATGTGTCCAAAAATAGATATTTATTATTGTTTAGTAACTGGAATGAATGCAACAATAACCAAATGAATTAGCTCTGCATCGTGTTACGTCGCTAGTTTAAAGCAATAACTAATGAGTATATCTAAAGTTCAACGCAAACGTTTTGTGTAAACCGCACCTTCGCACCGCAAACTTGAGGACTAGAATTCTTGCTGTTTAGAATTTGACTGTGACACTATTATTATCCGTAACTAGACTAATAAGTTTTGCTTACGTTCCTAATGCAGTGTATTTGGATAGGTAGGAAAGAAAATAATAAATTTTGTTTAACTAATAATAAAGTAAAAAGATATGATTATTATATGAAAAAATATGAATGTTTATTTGTTTTTAATTTTTACTTTTCTCGCCACTGTGGTTAGTTATGTACAAATTCAAATGCGAACCAAAGACACATTTTAAGAAACAAAATATTTCATATCAGAAACCAAAAGACGCATAAAAATTTTTTTTTTGGTTAAATTAATTTATTGTTAAAATATCCATTTGTTATTCATTGCGATGACCCTTATACACAGTATAATAATTAATTTTTAGTGCGTTTAATGGAGAGCATTGCTCAGTATTTATACCCAAGCCCGTCTTAGTTTACATAAGCCTATGCTTTAGTGATTGTATGGTATCCAGCTATCCATAAAAAAGGTAGATTCTCAAGTACCCATATACTATACTACAAGAAGGTAGCAGCCATCTGTATCTATTACAATTATATTAAAAAAAAATACTGTTCTAAAGTAGTAAAAATAATTAAAACAGTTTCAAAGTAAGATTATATTTAGAACATAATTATTTAATCTTAAGATTAAAGCTAAACAACAACGTCTAGGGAGGAAGTAAGAACGTGCGGCGGAAATTAAACCGGATATAACAAAAAGTACGCATTTTGCGATAAAATGCTGGTCGTAGCGTTAAATCAGTAACATGCACATTTAAATTTATTTAAAAACTTAAATTCTATTAACAAAACGTATTCGAATGTTTTCATTATTATATATCAATATACATATAGTCAAGCAGACACCATAATACAAAGAAAAAAATTGTTATTTATAAAAATTGACTACAATTCGACGTCTAAAATAACAGATCGTTTATCTGAGACTATAGTTAACAAGTTTTTGTGTTTTATGCCTGTGTAGCACCTGTACAACTAAAAAACACTGAACAAGATGAAGTTACGGACATAATTTTGGATTTAAGCAATCTTAGTTTCAAAATAAGCTCTACGAGGACATTATGACCTTATTTTCATCACTCCTACTCCAAAAATTACATTTGTACCACCGCCGATTTGCATGGGAGCAACACTTCTTTTTCAACAAGTGTTTTAATAAAATAAATAAAAAAAACATTAAATTTGGAAATTGATCAAGCAGACACCATAATACAAAGAAAAAAATTGTTATTTATAAAAATTGACTACAATTCGACGTCTAAAATAACAGATCGTTTATCTGAGACTATAGTTAACAAGTTTTTGTGTTTTATGCCTGTGTAGCACCTGTACAACTAAAAAACACTGAACAAGATGAAGTTACGGACATAATTTTGGATTTAAGCAATCTTAGTTTCAAAATAAGCTCTACGAGGACATTATGACCTTATTTTCATCACTCCTACTCCAAAAATTACATTTGTACCACCGCCGATTTGCATGGGAGCAACACTTCTTTTTCAACAAGTGTTTTAATAAAATAAATAAAAAAAACATTAAATTTGGAAATTGATACTAACGATTCAGCAAAAACTGAAAAACGTACTGAATGTTTGAGGACCATTTAAATAAAAAATACCGGCCAAGTGCGAGTTGGACTCATGCACCGAGGGTTCCGTACCTACTACCATTTTCGTACTTCACGTAAAAACATGATAATGAAAAGTAAATTGCGGCTTACGATTTATGACGTATTAAAAAAAACTACTTACTAGATCTCGTTCAAAATGGATATTTATAAAAATTGACTACAATTCGACGTCTAAAATAACAGATCGTTTATCTGAGACTATAGTTAACAAGTTTTTGTGTTTTATGCCTGTGTAGCACCTGTACAACTAAAAAACACTGAACAAGATGAAGTTACGGACATAATTTTGGATTTAAGCAATCTTAGTTTCAAAATAAGCTCTACGAGGACATTATGACCTTATTTTCATCACTCCTACTCCAAAAATTACATTTGTACCACCGCCGATTTGCATGGGAGCAACACTTCTTTTTCAACAAGTGTTTTAATAAAATAAATAAAAAAAACATTAAATTTGGAAATTGATACTAACGATTCAGCAAAAACTGAAAAACGTACTGAATGTTTGAGGACCATTTAAATAAAAAATACCGGCCAAGTGCGAGTTGGACTCATGCACCGAGGGTTCCGTACCTACTACCATTTTCGTACTTCACGTAAAAACATGATAATGAAAAGTAAATTGCGGCTTACGATTTATGACGTATTAAAAAAAACTACTTACTAGATCTCGTTCAAAATGGAAGTTAGGTAATGTACATCATATATTTTTTTTAGTTTTATCATTCTCTTATTTAAAAAGCAAAAGCTAGTAGATAATAAATAAAGCGATCGCGTGTCAACACGACCTTACATCATTAAATACTGAGGAACTTCTTCTCTACTCGTGAAAGGTTGGACGAAAATTTGACTGTTAAGGTGGGTTTATATTATTTGCAACACAAGATGCAATGCAACATACATTCAACATGCATACATTGGTATGAGGACGGTCCACACGCACGCTGCGCGCCTCAACAACGGCCATTTCTGGCAACGTTTAGCACGCACGCCATGGAGTGAATATAACTACATTGGTGTTTCAATTATTTGATTACAGCAGTGTATGAAAAAGTCCCAGTCGTCATCTCCATCTATTTTTACAATCGACAATTCAAATATCGCGGGCAGTGGGCAGATCCGCCGCGTATTAGCCGTCCAGATTACACTGCGCGCACTCAAAGCGTTTGCCGAAAAACCGCCAATAGGCGGGAACCAACGCGCGACCTGCGAATGCACGTAGTTGATTTTAGTGCGTTCGCGAACATATCAAAATGTATGAGAAATGTTGCTTTGCATGTTGTGTTGCAAATTATCTGTCCCTTTAGATTGCTACTGAAACAATTTGCTCGTTTAAAGGTATTACGTTTTTACGGAATAAAAGTCTAGCCCATGTCCTTCTCAGTCTCTTTAATTATCCCTGTGCGACCTTTTTAGCTCAATTGGATGCTCTTTTGTGCCGTGATGTAGGGACAAACAGACAGACATATTATCGCATTTATAATATTCTAGCTATTACTTGACGTTTTCAAGAACTTTATATCCTTTCCCGGGACTCAAACTATCTCCATTCCAAGTTTCATCTTGATCGGTACAGCGGTTTGAGCGTGAAGGGGTAAAAACAGAGTTACTTTCGCATTTATAATATTTTTTTATTATATATGAATCGTTAGTATCGATTTCTAAATTTAATGTTTTTATTTATTTATTTTATTAAAACACTTGTTGAAAAAGAAGTGTTGCTCCCATGCAAATCGGCGGTGGTACAAATGTAATTTTTGGAGTAGGAGTGATGAAAATAAGGTCATAATGTCCTCGTAGAGCTTATTTTGAAACTAAGATTGCTTAAATCCAAAATTATGTCCGTAACTTCATCTTGTTCAGTGTTTTTAGTTGTACAGGTGGTACACAGGCATAAAACACAACAAACTTGTTAACTATAGTCTCAGATAAACGATCTGTTATTTTAGACGTCGAATTGTAGTCAATTTATATAAATAACAATTTTTTTCTTTGTATTATGGTGTCTTCTTGACTATAAGTATATTGATATGTAATAATGAAAACATTCAAATACGTTTTGTTAATAGAATTTAAGTTTTTAAATAAATTTAAATGTGCATGTTACTGATTTAACGGTACGACCAGCATTTTATCGCAAAACGCGTACTTTTTGTTATATCCGGTTTAATTTCCGCCGCACGTTCTTACTTCCTCCCTAGATGTTGTTGTTTAGCTTTAATCTTAAGATTAAATAATTATGTTCTAAATATAATCTTACTTTGAAACTGTTTTAATTATTTTTACAACTTTAGAACAGTATTTTTTTTAATATAATTGTAATAGATACAGATGGCTGCTACCTTCTTGTAGTATAGTGTATGGGTACTTGAGTATCGTACCTTTTTTTATGGATAGCTGGATACCATACAATCACTAAAGCATAGACTTATGTAAACTAAGACGGGTTTTGGGTATAAATACTGAGCAATGCTCTCCATTAAACGCACTAAGAATTAATTATTATACTGTGTATAAGGGTCATCGCAATCAATAAGAAATGGATATTTTTACAATAAATTATGTTAACCAAAAACAAAATTTTTATGCGTCTTTGGGTTTCTGATTTAAAATATTTCAGTTATATTTTGTCAGAAAAAAAAGAAAAGAAACAGTGCGCCGCTGACGTCCGCAATGCAACGCACCGCGCGCGAATCTATTTTTAAGTGAATCTTCGAATAAACTCATATGCCCCCACTCATATATTTGATAGAAACCCACTGAGAAGAAAGTAGTGTTATAGTTTGGGTCCAATTCAAAAGGTACCGACTCCTTTTTTTATATATTTTCTACCCGTGGTTTTTGTTCTTTTTTATTTTCCTTTACCGTTAATTTAACCGCAAAAGCCCGACCTCCGTTGCTACCTTCCCCATGAACTCACATGTCCTAAATGACATATACAGTAACTTCAAGGACAACGTCTCTTTCGTCTCGGCCAGTGTCTTTTAAGCGACACTATGAGTCCCACTAAAAAATTGCCACCGAGGCATAATTTGAAATCCTGGCCTCCGGGATCGAGGTCCTAGATACATACCGCGAAATGTACAGCCTAATGAAAATGGAAATCTTCATTGCATAAGGTTGCCCAAGCAACCTATTCATTCCGACCTGTCTTAAATTAGTACTAAGGCACTCGTTTTAGATAAATTGACCACTCAGCTACCGAATTCACTTTTTAACAAACAAACTATTTTAAATAAGTTACCACGAAACATAAGATATCATGTTTCACCGCCCCGATGATGTAGATATTATTATAGGTACAAATATTTTAAATTACATTTTTTGGAATAACAAACTGAACCTACCCGACATAAACCTAACATGTTATAATTCGATTTTTGCGAGCTATGGCAGTGTTACCGAGCCGGTATTTGCGTAATGTTTACCTGAACCTATTGTTAAGATACCGAATGAAACCGATTTTTTACTTACCTATGTACCGCCTACTGATTTTAGTACCGTACCTATCTGTGCGTCTGATTGCTCTGTCAACATTACTGAACTACTTAGTTTCCTAACTTCGCCCATACCGCTTACCGAGTTTCAATCAAATCCAGATACCGATTTAACACTTAACGCTAAACGAGCTGTTAGTGTTACTTTGACCGAAGCTATCCAAAGGTTTTGGAGGGTAGAAGAAGTACCTATACTCACCCGGTACTAAAACCGTTACACGCCGCTTGTTTCGACCGGGGAACTAATTTTGTCGCCGCTAATAAATATTTAACCGAATTTAATAAATATTTACTTTACAATGAAACCGTGCTTGATGACGAGTTCCGTAACCGTAACGTCCAATGTTAATTTAAGCCGCTAGCCGCGCCCTATATGGTTGGTGGTTTTGAAGCCGCTGTCAAAACCTTTGAGGAACTTTCTACTGTATTTTACCGTATAGAAGCGAGATTTTGAACTCGCGCCCGCTTGTTCCGATTTCCGACGATCCCGGAGACTTAGCTTCCTCACCCCCGGCCATTTTTGAATCCAACAACCCTTATTAGCGCCGCCCGTCCGATACGAAAACCTCTGCTTTGTCCCGTAATCAAAGCCTTCAGCAAATCACTCTAGCCTGCTTGCACCGATAGCAGTTTGAGTATTTGACAACATTACAACCGCGCTCTAAGTGGTTTAAATATACTAGACCAATTCAACTTGGTGATCTTGTCCTTATCTAGGAAGATAATGTCCTGCCTCTCCTCTGGAGTAGTGGCCGCGTAATTAACCTTTATACCGCGAAGGATGGTAACGTCTGATCCGTTACTTTTAAAGTCCAAGGAGGACTTTTAGTAAGACCAGTAGTCAACTGTCCCGCCTACCGGTCGACACCTGACCTTTTGATTCTTTCCCGTCGCCCGGCGGATGTTCCGTGAATTCCTACCGCCTTTCCAGGCTACGCCTAGTAGTCTACGGGACCCTTACCGCACAACACCGCTCGGCACTGACGCAAGATGCCTCGCCGCGAACCCCGCCACAGCGGTCACATCTCATCCCGCACGCCTGAGGAAGCCTGCGGCTGACCACCCAGTCAAGCCGACTAAATAGGGATATGTGTCCGCTAGTCAACGCACCGCGCACGAATTTATTTGTAAGTGAATTTTCGTTTAAACTCCGACGATGCCGCTCAAATACCTACGTTTAGTTAAAAATCAATCTTTGTGTTAGTTAACGTAGACTAGGTGGTATTTTTAACCGACTTCAAAAAAGGAGGAGATTCTATATTCGTCGGGTATATTTTTTTTATGCATGTCCATCGATTACTCCGTCAATTGTGAACCGATTTTAAAAAATCTCTTTTATTCGAAAGAGTAGGTACGTTCTTGAAGTGGCCCCATATTAATAAAGTGGATTTAAAACTTAAGCTTTTGGAAAAAAAAATTGATGTTAATTTTGAAATGGTGAAATGCGCCTTTTATGTTGATGATTGTAAAAAATATTGTTACTAGTATTGATGTTTTAAGTGTACGAGAAAAAAGCAATTCCTCACTCAAGAGCAAAAAATAAAAACTTTTTAAAAAAATAACAACCGGCTTCAAAAATATTCACTAAAAAGGTAACAATAATTACTTATTGCCAAAAATCTAATCTGAATTACCGTTGTTGGTTGGTGTCATGCAAGTGAAGTGTGTTATAAACTGTAAGGTACATAGAAACCAGCTTCAAACTGTGATTCAGATAAAATTTTGGCAATAAGTAATTATTTTTACCTTTTTAGTGCACCCTTTTAAAGTTGGTTGTGTTTTTTGTTAAAAAAAAACGAGTTGCACTCCGGGAGTGCCGGCAGAAGTGAAAACCTTTACACACGATTCGCGCTTAACACTCAAATATGTCACAAGACATGTCTTTGACATTGTCAAGAAATATAATGTTTGTTTATTTACTTTTTTGACGTAGTATATTTGACATCGAAATCTGTCATAGAATTAAAATTCCATATCCAACCTCCCTGTACTACTCATAATCGCGAATACTAAAAATAAAAATATACACAAAATACGGTAATTTTCATCGCATATTGTGACACAAATAAATCAAAACCTTTCACATAGGAGACTCGATCTCATGATGAAAGAGCTATCTACGTATTATAACGTTTTTTATTTGTAAAAAAGTTTACGCGGACAAAGCCCCTGGCGGGAGCTAAACGTGTAAATAGATAAATACGAGTATTAAATGTACACACATGTTTGTTTTCAATTTTCTTTACGGAACGGACGGACAGAATATTAAATACACATATACATAAAGAAAAGTAAATCACTTACAAACTTACACAACCATGAAAGAATCATAAGAAAGAAAAAAAAAAAAAGCGGGGGGGGACGTTAAGCTATCGAAATATGTAAGCGGTAAGGCAACCCCACGAGAAAAACACATATAATAGAAAAAAAAAATTATAATAGGCGCGGCATTACGGTTTCCGTCTTACGAATTTCCACGATTAGGACACGTGACCTGACGCGAGTTTATCATATTTACCCATACCAAAAAAAGTGCGCAACGCCGCTAAAGAAGTTTTCACTTCAAAAAAATCTGTTAGTTATATTATTATATTTTTCTGATCATATAGAAATTATTTTATGCAATGGCATGAAAAACTCGCCTGCTCTTATTAAAAGAACTTACATTCGCAACATACATTAAATATTACATTAAAACTGATTGTAAATTCACAATAAAGAAACGTTTTTAGGGTTATTTAACGGGTAAAAGTTGTATGCGAAATATTCTACGTCGAAGTATAAACCAAATAACATCATGACGAGCCGAGGGTGTGCATTAGTGTGCGCTGCAGATAAGGCACTATTGTGTTCTCTGCACACTTCAGGAAGATGAGGCTTGCTTATATTGATTAATTGGAATTTGAAGGTATTCAATCCTTTATTTATATTCCAATTTTACCATAATTCTCTATGTTATGCAAGCGATGTGCAACGTGTGATATATGGTTTTACAGCAATTTTTTAAATATCCTATACAACTAATTCTACCTAAGTAGGATACAACACACATGCATTAGTACAAAGGTAGATTTTTAATACATAGATATATAAGGTATCGCATGTCTCCTCACCCACATTCACGTGAAACTCGTGCGACTTAAAGTAGGATACGTACATGAACAGCTTTGGTGTCAATCCGATTAGCAGATATTTCTTGTTCCTTTATACTATCTCAAGGCTGACTCACCTTTTAATTAGTTTTTATAATGTATTTAGATTTACTTTCTTTATTCTTACTTAACTAATTTTTTTACTTTTCTTATTTTGAAAACTCAAAATCAAGAAATCTATGATTTCCTTTCTTATCTGACCCTAAATCACAAGTAAGACAAGAGTGTTATGCGGATAGCATTTCCGCTAGTATTTTAAATTCTAAAAGTAGTAAAAGTCATTATTCCTCAAAATATCATAAGAAAATAGCACTAATTTTATGTGGTGATTAAAAAACCAATTTTCGTGCCAAAATAGTTTTTTGCAAACTCCATACATGTGACACTGTTTTCGTATTGTTGCAGATGTGGCATGTGATTTTATTGTCACGGATGCTGTGCATGCCACTGCGTACCGCTGAGGACTGCAACATTACTGGAGAGGACGGCGCTAAGTACAGAGACAATGTTATATTATCTGATGTAGGATCGGTATTCAAAATGGCTGTGGAATGGAGTACCAATATGCTGTATTTTAATCATGGAAAGTCAATTCGCAACACGTTATCGCTACACTGGATTTAAAAAATTAAACATACAGAGTTATAAATGAGCTGAGTGGACGGTGCTTCTTCACGGTGAATCAGTTTGGCGTTGACATATAGGAGTGTAGGAACGACACTGGTAGCGGTGGATTGTACCTGTTGGATGAGAGCAAGAGACTATTCGTGCTAGTGGGAGAAAAGGGAAGTTTGTGCACAAGGGAATGTAAAGTTTGTGCACTTTGCAGGGGGTTTACTGTATTATACTACTGCCAACAGTTACCGAGTGCATACGTACGTGGACAGATTAACGTACCCCGTATTGCAGCTTGCTGACAGTGAAGTGTACCAACTGGTTGTGGACAGAGCCGAAGATTGGGTTTATTACAACGACACAAGCTTGTACCGCAGGTCGTCTTTGACTAGTGATGTCTTGCAGTACGCAGAAAGGGGCTTCACGCAAGGTATAGCTACGAATCCGCATGGAGAAGTGTACATTTGTAGTTTTTTCCATGGCGTCATCTACCGCGTGGGTGCATATATTCTGCATCGAGCAGTTGCCGTACATAACTGCTTTGAGCTGACGTGTGATGTGACCGGACAATTTATTTATTTTGACACTGATAATTGCAACATAATCCATCTAATAAAATGCTAACTCCGCCTCGCTCCACTACGCATTCATTTTGGTGAACTACTGTTTTGCGGCCCAATCCCGTCGAAAAGGCTTCTCATTCGAAAAGGTGGTTTTGGCCACAGTCCACCGCGCTGGTTTAGTGCGAATTGTCGAATGTTACCTAGTGGCTAACGAGAGATACTAAGCTTAACGAATGCTGCAATGCATGTGGCAATACACCAACACGCAAGCACACGTCACAGCTAAGTTCTTCATTTCATAACACAAGAAGAAGGATTGCGCCCATGCTTAAGCCCAACGTGTAATATCGTAATTATGATGTGAAGAGAACAGAGAAAATGGCAAAATTTTTCTCTTTGATGGCCAACCAAATTTTCGGTTACTATAGGTAGTTTTATTATCGACATACCGTCCCTGTAGAGCGAAAATTAACTAACTAACAAATAGTGACTTTTGAGATATTGTAACTTTTAAATTTGGTGTTTTATTAATTACTTTTAAATGGTTTTGAATCTCAATTACCTGTCTTATTTATCTGGTGAAATCAGATTTTAGAAAAACCTTGTTACTTTGGAGTAATTTATTCAAATACAAGTTAGTTTTCACCCTCATAAAATTTTATAATTTAGAATATCTAGCCTTAATAAAATATTGCTTAAAATTTGCGTGAATGAAATTGGGTTTGGTGATTAAGGCACGTTAATGACATTTTGCAAGTATTTTTCTGTTAAAATCTAATTTTCGTACCTCTCGTTGTCAAACTTTTTTGATAAGTCAAATTTGAACTTTGAAGTTCGCATGTTTAAATTTATAGTAATACAAAGAAAATAAAATCAAACATCATTTTTATTAAAAACTGTTATAAAAAGTAACAGTTTTATCGAAACATTATTCATTATTAACATCTGGTTCGCCTATTTTATCTACTGCAGTATTGCTAGTAAGTAGGGAATGGTACTACGGATGTAACTCAAGGAGGCTTAAGGGGTTATTACAAATTTCTCTTAGGCTTCAGTACAAAGACCTATTAGGTCTTACTTCTTGGCCTCCGGAATAGGAAGAGCACTGGAATAAGCCTTCGGAATAATAAACTGGCATCTCAGTTTCTTTAACGTTCATCTGTATGATTATCAACTCCTTGGAATGTTTTATAATTTTCCCTTATTTTTTTACTGTAGTACATAGTCCTTAGAGAAAACTTTGTCAGGCCTTCCATAACCTAAGCTTTGCGTGAGGCAGTTTCTCTGTAACTGCACTGTACGTGACCATTAAGGTTCTAAGGTGTGAGGATGAATTACCTGCCCCGACGGTGACCGGTGAGATGTTAGAAAGTAGTAGTGCGTATCATTTCGAACAATCTCTCAAAACACATCCAATTATAAAAGCGGTAGAACACACACAGGGAGGCAAAGTCTCTAGGTAAAAATCCAGGAAGTGATCATGTGGCCTGTGAGACTTCATCTCATGATGAAGAAACTTGTTTTTTTCTAGACTTTACTTTAACCCTAGATCACTAATTTTATTTTACAACTCCTTCTAAGGGTTTATGGAATAATGAATATGGAATATAATAAATATTTATATGATTTTTACTTTATTGTTACAATAACCATTTGTTAACATGTTTATAAGTTTTTTAATTACTTTGAAAGTCTTGTAATTGAGACCAGCGTTTTTACTTATTTGAATATTTTTGTTTTTTTAAATGCTCAAATCTCATTAACTAAAAAATACTTAATATTAAAATAAAGTAATAAAATCAACAAAAGAAAGAAACATTTTAGAAAAAAATCTATTGATTAATACATTTGTGACAAATGTCAAGTATGTGTTCGCTACACAAGAATTTGTTGCACTTAGTGCAACAAATATTTGTCATTCTTCGCCTTGCGTAGCGGCAAATTGCACAATTTTTTTCTTTTTTTGGCGATACGAAGATTAAGACTGAGATAAGCCGAAATCTGGTATGGGTTCGACGACGCACTCAAAATGTATACCACTTTTTTCGAGTCTGCGTCGTCGTTTTGATGATGGTTAGTGATTCAGGCTTAAAGAAAAGTTTGTACGGAACCTTCCTCCCCAGACTCGCACTTGGCCGTTTTGTTTCTTTGGAATTCATATTTCAAATATAAACATAACCTTACTTTAATTTTGACATTACTTTTATATAAAGAAAGGCATTGGCTTGGAATCATCAACCTAGTGATACCAAGTTCAATACATTTGTTTTATTTTTATTTTATCAAACCAGTGATGTTCACGTTATTAAAATAAGTTTATTTCCAAAATAAAAGCACATCATTAGTTAAATAACTAGCTGCTTTTAAAGAAGTGCCTAGGAACCATATTGTGATGTAAATATTTCTATTCCTGTTTTATATGTTAACCAACTTCAAAAAAGGAGGTTATCAATTCAACCCGTATGTATATAATATTGTCAGAATTGCACAGGTTTTGGATATGTTAGTCTATACTAGCTTCTAAACACGTGTGCCAAATTTCATAAGTGTATGAACGTTTATATGTTTAAATAAGAAATAGAATAGAATTTAATTAACTAAAAAGCGGGAAATAAAATTTTAATCTTCATAAAATCTACAGTACATATGTTGATGTGCAGCATTAATTTTCTGATCACTGTACTCGGGGCAAATAATGCTGCTTTACACTTGTCTTGCGGCGATTAATATGAAGGGTCATTTGTACAAAATGTGCAAAAAAGTACTTTATGGAAACACGGAGAATCTGAATGGTGGTGGCGAGTTATATTTATGTAATATTCGTTCTGTCAACAGTGAGCCTATGACCAAAGTGATCTCTATTTACGGAGTATAGATAAAATTTGAGATCGATAGTGGATCTGCCGTGTCACTTTTTTCCGAAACAGGAGTATGACTCCCTCGCAGCCTAGTTGGTAGTGTGGCCAGCTGCTGTGCAGAGGGTGTGGGTTCGATTCCCGCGCTGGACAAATATTTATGTCATAATATAAACATTTGTATTTGTCTTGAGTCTGGGTGTATTTATGTATGTTATGTATATATTTACAAAAAAAAAGTAATATTTATGTATTTGTATCCTTTGTCTGGTACCCATAACACAAGCTTTGCTTACTTTGGGGCTGGCCGGCGCTGTGTGTAATGTCCAAAAATATTTATTTATTTAAAAAAAAAAAAAAAAAAGTATACTAAATTGGACCTTTCCATGGCTTATAATCAATTTGAATTAGACGAGTTTAAAATATCACCTGTATAAATACAACACGGGGAATGTTTGTATTTGCACGAATGGTGTTTGGAGTTGCACCAGCTACAGCTATTTTCAATGCGCTATGAAGGAAATCTTGGCCAGTATAGAGGGTGTATTGTGCCTGTTGTATGATATCCTCATTACAGGAAAAAAAATTCCAGCACATGGAACGACTTAATATTGTTTTGGAAAGATTTCAATATGCGGGGTTAACTCTGCAAAAAGACAAGTGTGATTTTTTTTTATAGACGAGGTAACTTATTTAGATAGAAATAGCTTAATAAAATCGTCACTGAAAGTTATGGCTATGTTGGATGCCCCAGTTCCTACTTCCTATTAACGTTAATAAATGACAATCCTTTCTATTATTAGTAAATTATTATAGAAGTTTTGTACCTGCAGCCTAGTCCATATTAAGTCCATTATACAACTTGTTAAAAAAGGCGTTAAGTGGTATTGGACTGCGGAACACCAAAAGGTATTTGAAAAAAGAAAAAAACACTTGTCAACCGATCAGGTTTTAGCTAATTTTAACCCAAGTGTAAAATTAATCTTAGCCGTCGATGCGTCACCACATGGACTCGGCGCAATTCTGACTCAGGTAGACGGAGAGCGACCTATATCATTTGCATCGCGTACATTAAATGCAGCGAAAAAAAAAATATTCGCAAATACAAAAGGAAGCAACCGCCATAATATTTGGCGTCAGACGATTTCATGAATATTTATATGGTCGGTCGAAGCCTTTTATATTACGTACCGATTACAAACCCTTAATAATGATTTTTGGGCCAAGTCGAGGTATTCCGGAGGTATCTGCTAATCGGTTACAGAGATACGCTATGTTTTTGAATGGATACAACTACGTAATAGAACTCATACATAGATAGTGCTGACAAAAGCGCGGATTACCTGTCCCGTGCTAGCTTGCCGGCCATAGCCGACAGCGCTGGTAGCGGCCGAGGCGACGGGAAACAGGCCGGCTGCCTTATTAACAATGAGTTAGCAAGAAATTGTTAACGCGCGGTGCCCGCGCAAGCAGTTCGCGGTATTGCTCTAGACATCGAATTATGTACGGAAATCGCGTACTGGCGGCTACGAAAACGCTCAGCGATCAGCTTTGTTCCAAAATTGACAATATTTTGTTGAAGTGTCGCACTATCTCTTTCTGTCGTACACAAAATCGTATTTCCCATCTCTACTGTTACGTTACATATCTCTACATCATATTAAATGTTTGAACACAGGTTGAAAGTGCATTTTCAAAGTACAGAACTAACACCATCTATTAGGCAGTAGCGGTTTTAACTAAAAATGTTGTCAGTGTTCCTTCCTTTTGATTTTGCCCTTTAATGTTGGAATTTGTAAACTGTTATGACCTACCCTATACCTACCCTAGATC
The DNA here is from genome assembly GCA_946406115.1 of Apoda limacodes. Lineage (NCBI taxonomy): Eukaryota > Metazoa > Arthropoda > Insecta > Lepidoptera > Limacodidae > Apoda > Apoda limacodes. Next base: position 34,111,788 of record OX291542.1, on the reverse strand, counting down.
CCTACATACGCTGCAAATACAAGTGATAAATAGGTAATCTCATGATTTTGTGGCATTAAAATAAGCCTGCCTCTATACTGCTGTTTATCTAATGCCAGTTTTATACTGAAATTGTATTCAAAGCATTGAGAGCTACTCATCTGTAGTACTCACATAACATGATTCTTCGTACAGGGATGACCTATTTAACATGATGCCAAAATATCTATCATAGTTTAAGTTTGATTAAACTTAATATGTGTATAGTTGCACTTATTTGATTGACAAGTCTTGAGAAAACAGCGCTAAATAATAGGTATTTAAATTGTTTCTTTTAATATCTTGCCCACACTTAAAAGATACTTCATTATGTAATATATTCAGTAAAGAATAGTGTCTGTTGCTGAGTATAATGTGTAATGCATATTTTAGGTCTGTGCACAAATAAAGTCAGTACTAAGGAATTCTTTAAAAATCAATCCACCGATATCTTATTATTTTTTGTTGTTTCAATATTAAAGAGATAATGTTGATGTTTTATTTCAAGTTGCCTGTCACTATCACAACCAATTAAGTAATGTTTTTTATATTGTTTCAGTAATCTTGGAAATGCAAGTTTAAGAATGTGAACTGAAGACGCACTATTAGTAAAAGTATAACAAAAGTCAAGTACTGAAAACATCAACAAAAAGATCATTCCTGCTTTAAATTGATCAAATATAGTAGCGGGATACCACAGTAGAATTAGATTAAGTATAAGAATTGAAATAATGTAATAAAAATTTTTCTCAATTTATTTTGTGCTATTATTTAACTAAAACCTATCACTTCATAACTGTTTATCATTAAAAAAATGTCTTATGCATATTATTTCAACTGCTGTACGATTTGATGATTTCCTTAACATATCAGCCTTACAAACACTGCTAGACATAGGCGTATCCCATGTATTTCTTAAAAAAATCCGTCTGTACCACTTAAAGTCATCTAGGACAAACCTCTAGGTTGTTAGTCCACCTGGTCCTACCACATTGAGTTGGAATTGATGGTGGCAAGAGAATGAAGAAGTTTTCATTATTCTTATGCCTACGGTCTCTAATCAAGAACCTTCTTTCTCCTTTGTTAATAAGTTTTATAAGCACTCTTATTACTCTGTAAAGGATCTCCAAGTGGTGCACTTTCTATTGCCTGCAGAGCAGTTTTGAGCTTATGAGGTGAATAGTCCTGAGCACTAGTCACAGTTTTATAAAATTTCGCACTTTTGACCTATACACTTGGCGAAAGCTGCAGCTGGTTGACAAAAGTTTAACATGGTTGAAGATGATCTAGCAGCTAGAGTAAGGCTTGCTTTTTACTAAAGGCCATAATCTATTGTAGAAGCTAATGTTGACTGCAATCTTTGAATATTGATTTCCTACAGTTAAAATTTAACCTGAGCACTTATAAGTTCTAGATGTGGTTACACAACAAAAACTTGTGTATTCATTATATTAAGTGTATGGTTTGTTCATACACTCTTTAAGTCATCATCAACCAACAATGATGACCTTTTGTTTGTAAATAAGTTGTTGGTAAGTGATAGGTCAATAGTTTTATTACAAGTGATGCAAGTGCCCATAGGCTGCGGTGACCGTTTACCATCAGGCAGACCCCAAGCTTGTTTGCGGACTTAGTGGCATAAAAAAAAATGCTGGTTTGTTTTTATAGTTTAATGTATTATGGTAACAATTATATTACATTCCATGTGTGCTTGTTCAGTGTAGTCAGTAAAATATATTCATTTATTCCTTAGTAACATTTATTTATTAATATATAGGTACTATTGCTGACTACACTTTGTTCTTTCTTATTCGCAGAAAAGTTGCAGTATTCACAAATTCAGGTATTGATTCCATTTTGTTATCATGACAGCATAGGTTTATCAACCTTGTAACATATCTTCATCATATTATCTGCAAAATAATTTGGAAATTAGCTATAGACGACACGGTATTAAGGTAAACGGTAAGTTATAAAAAGTAGGTCCTTCTAGGGTTTGAATAGAGTAATGGAAGAATCTTACTAATGCTTTATACAATATGTTTAAGTTTGTGACAATGATGAAATGAAACTTGGCACGCACAGATTATTATTAGAATTGACTAACAAATATTTTATAATGATTATTCTGTTGAGTAATAATCAGCTGATTAAGTTTGTTCCAAAACTACTTTTTAATTGCAATATGGTGTTTAAGAACACCTGTAGGCTATGCTATAGGACAGTATTTGCCCTCTGGCTTATAGAAATATATAAATTGGCAGATTTCTTCTAATTCACTTTGATTACCTATGTTTACAGTATAATTCTTAATCTGTTTCTTTAATTGTGTTGCCCAAATACTATTGTAAATACTATTATTGTGAGCGTTGGGTAGGTACACTTGTAGAAAACTGACCAAACATAAAAGAAAGGGTAGTTAGGTATGTGAATTCAAACATATACCACATCAATTGTTTGATATATTTTAGGTTATAGGTTTTAACTGCAAGTTTTTCTACTTCATTTATGTGTAATGAATAGGTAAGTCCCAGTATCTTGCCGTTAAATACATACAATGTTCTTCGATTTCAGTAATCTTATGTTGTCAACTTTCTAGATTCCTTCATTAGTAGGTAACAGTATTTTATAGGCAATTTTGGGTTTTAAATCACCACAGACAGTTTCTCTGGTATTCTTTTCACTATTTTTAGCGAGTTAAAATTCACAAACACACACAAAATTAACCAAAACACTAGTAATTGTATTATGTACGACAAAGCGTATTCTGACCTCGCACATTGGTTTCTGTTGTGTTACTTAACTTTAATTCATTTCTTGCGGATATCTGCTTTAACAATCAATGTTTTGAAAATGTTTAAAGTATTTTATTTAATAAATATTAGCTTTGCAATCAGAAAGCGATCAGTTTGCAGCCATTAAAAAGGTAAACGCAAACTTTACAGTTCATATGGCTTGCTAACCGCTAGCTAATCGTGATTGTTGTCATTCATAATTCCGATTTTGAAGTTTTCTATGACGCGTAGCGATTGAAAATGCATTTTTAACTTCTAAATCGCCTGATAGAGGCGCTATCGTCGACTTATCGCTACTTGCATCGCGGACGCTGCTTCATAATTCGAAATTGGTGTTCGACAGCCATTATTGCGAAATATGAGGCTCTTGCTCTGCTCCCGCAAGATTGCTGATAACCCCGCGGGAGTCGACTCCAACGCCGAAGAATACCTTGACCTTGTCGTTGGAGGGAAATTACCTGTTACGCTCCTGGGATTACGTGATGAAACAAACTAAGACACAATTTTATCTCAGGTTGTGAAATATGTACTAAACGGTTGGCCAAAAAAGTTACGGATATAATGATTAAACCCTACTTTTTACGCAAAACGTAATTGTCTTATAAGAACAGTTGCCTTATGAGAGGTAACAAGGTAGTATTACCAAACAAATTACATCGCAACTACATAATTTCCACTTCGGAATAGTAAAAACCAAGGCAGAGGCGCGAGCGAGGTTTTGGTTTCCAGGAATCGACTCACTGTTAATAAAAATGACAGCTACATGTAACATTTGTGTTCAGTTACGTTTTTCACCTGCTCGGGTCCAAATTTCCCCCTGGAAACAACCGACACTACCATTTTACTCTATTTTTCTATATCATTATACTCTGTTTAGTATCATGGCTAATTTTCACAAAGGTTAGTAGTAACAGCAATTTTGTCTCTGGTTGTTACAAATATAAACAGACAAAGCCATGATTACCATCTAGTTTAGTACAACTTTTTACTCTTCGGGGCTCGTGGAAATTTAAATTAGACCAAAGTTATCTTCAAATAGGAGTCGAGTCATCTCTGCAAGTTCGATGCGGAAGGAAGTTTCCAGCGGAACTTCTTAGCATGTAATTGATTAGAAAATTTAACTCTCGGATAAAGTTGACAGTAAATTTTAACTTTGCAATCTTAAAGTTTGCCGCAAAACGGTTAAGAACTAAAGTTTAAGAATTTGCTAGTTAAAGTGACTATTACCATATACATAAATGTTTACACATATCTATTACATTTTTAAGACAAATGTGAAAAGCTGCAATTTTAAATACAAAATTCAATAATGTTTCTATTCTCCATAAACTTAATTTGATTTTGACGACTGTAGACATTATGGAATACAAGGTTTAAACGTTTGAAAGAAATATTTAGTGCGGGCGAGTGTAAATTAGGTTCCTGGCGTGGTATCTCTACGGCAAGACCTTGATTAAGAAAGAAAAGTTGGCTAAAGCTGTAGCTATATTTTATTCACGCGGAATTTGGTTGTAGTTTACTCTAATTTTTACCATTGACTGGGAGAAAATAAAAAGTACTTTATTTTACTTACTTTTCAGTAACTATACTACTATTTATCACATTTTAGTATATATTTGGTAATTATTACCGGATGATAAGAAAACAATGACATAAAACAACGGGTTCAAAAGAAAAAAAATAGGCCAAGTGCGAGTCGGACTCGCGCACAAATGGTTCCGTAACTTTATTTATAAAAACGGCAAAAAAATCACGTTTGTTGTATGGGAGCCCACATTAAATATTTGCTTTATTTTAATTTAATTATTTATTTTTAAATTGATTAAACATATAACTAAATATTTTGTGAATATTTCAAACGTCTAGCTGTTGAAGTTATTGATTATCAAGCAAAAATCATGTTTGCTGTATCGGAGCCCCCTTAAATATTTATTTTATTCTGTTTTTTAGTATTTGTTGTTATAGCGGCAATAGAAGTACATCTTCTGTTATTTGCAGACGGACGGACAACGAGTCTTAGTAATAGGGTTCCGTTTTTTACCCTTTGGGTACGGAACCCTTAAGATCAACTAGAATTTGCGGGATATGTTTTTTTTATTGTAGGTAAAGCTCTATGGAATAGCTCCATTTAGCCAGCCAGTAGGTACTTTTAACACGTTTTATTAATTTTCTGTTCATAATTCGTACAATTGCTAGTTCCAAATTAAAAATGTTTTTATTCACTCAGTGCGTAATAGTGAGTTTTTTTCACTGTTATCGATGAAAAAGATGTTCTGTTTCGAGTGGCAATGGTAAAAACGTTTTTTTATCCATATACGGGAGCCGTAGCTATAAAAATACTTAAAGTAAATCACCGCAGAAAGCAAAAGAGATGATGCAGAATAAAGCTCACCTCATAAACCCGGCTACGTCACGTCGCATCGCATTACGTTACGTCGCATCGCATTACGTTACTCACACACTTAGCCTCCACCCGCGACCGCCCACAGCCACTCTTAAACTTACTTTACCTTGTGTCAAAAGTTATTTTAGCAGGAATCTACTTTTTATGGCAATTGTCATAAAATTATTAAAGATGTTTAGTTATATACTAAACGATAGTAAATAAATAAATATATATTCTAATATATATATACTATCTGACCGGGCAGACGTTGTCCTGCATGATACCGACTGCAGCGCCATCTGCCGGGCTGATTTGTGAATCTAAACCATCCAGGGCGCCACCCAAACACATACAAAAAAATCATTCAAATCGATCCAGCCGTTTAGGAGGAGTACAGTGACATACACACGTACAGTAGAATTATATATATAAGAAGATAAATATATATCTAATATATATATGGAAGAGATGAGATAGTATGATTTTCTCAACATCACAATCAGAAAATTGACATAAAATAAAAGGAGAAAAGTCAGGAGTCGGTGTTTTCGAAAGTGAATTTAATGTAGCTGTTTTTGTTATCATCAATTACAAACTTACAAAATCAACAGATTTTGGGTAATTCAAAAACTTTTAAGAATCCTTTAAGTACGGAACCGTCCATATCCATAAAAGCGTCCATATCCTACGTTACTATTGATATCGTTAAAGTGTCCTTTCGGTGATTATTTTGTAATTTGCTATCAATTATTAAAAAATAGCTATAGAATAGAAAAAAGTTCATGTAGACCCGGTACCCTAACTTAAGAATTAAAGAATTCTGCGTTCTTTGCATGTGACAGTTTAAAACACAGCTATTTATTAGTAAGTGCATAAAAGCGAGATCAGGCACTACAGTGCTTTTCAAAATAATTCAAACTAAATAGCCTAATCGTTTTCAGGTATTTAAACACAAAAACAAACTCAATTTTGTAAAATGTAGTAGTAGCATCCGTTTACTATTTAGTTATCTAAACCAGCGGTTCCCAATTTTTTTTACTACGGAACACTTAGTGATCCTCCTTTTATTTGGAGGAACCCTATCTCGGCAGTAACAAATTTAATCGACAATAATGTTATTTTAAGACCCATGACACCTTTTTAAAGCATGCTGTAAGGTGACGTAGCCCACCCTCTGTCATGTTGGATTCTGACTATCTGATGAAATGTGGGCTCTGAGTGGATATATATACCTCAAGCTTTTTTATATTACTATGGTGGAAAAACAAGCTTGCGGTCCGACTGATGGTAAGCGGCCACAGCAGCCTATGGACGCTTGCAATACCTGGGGCATTATAGAAGCGGTAGAAAACACACAAGGAGACAAAGTCTCTCCTCAGACTTAAGGGTTCGATACGGCTTGTGAGTTTGGGATCGTCGTCGATGCACACAGCTCATCGTTGAACCGAGTCAAAAGGGCCAGGCTGGTATCTGGGTGCACCCACCGAGAGATGGCAGCAGTACTCTAAGTTTTTTAGACGCCAGCTTCCCCTTGTCTTGCAAATGATCTTGGAACTCAATATCGCTGAAGCTGTCAACACCAAGGACCTCAACGCTCTTGGAGATGGTGAGGGAAGTGTTCTGCAAATTTCAAGTAGGTTTTTTTTAAAGCGTATTTTATAAAAATTTTGTAATTTATAAAATCGTATTTTTTGTGACATCTGTTTAATTTTTGTGAAAACCAGTGAGGCATACCTTATTCTTTGCCTGTACCCTTAATGTAAAAAAATAATTTTCTTCACATATTTTCTCAAGATAGCGCTAGACTGGGTTTGATGTCCGATTGCATACTTGATTTAAGTATAATCGTAAGCTAAAAAGTTAGTCTCGCATACAAATGGAACCAGAACCATTATAAAGGCCACGACTGCAGGGTTATATATGAATTATTTAGGAATCTCTAAGTTCAATGCAAAAATCATTTAAGGTTACATCGGTTGATTAAAATATTTGTTTCAGAGGGAATAAATTCTCAATATCGATAAAATTTTCATTGCTGAAAAAAAACGGTGACTGCTGTTTTGCTAAGACAATAAGGCTCGAGCGTCGGTTTATAATCTCAACTATACAGTGAAATATTATGTATTGTTTTTGACTGTGGACAACCTATAAAAAACTTGGTGTGAAACTGCGAAGTGATCGTTGAAGCCAAGTCAAAGCATTTCGATGTTAGTAGATTTTGTTGGTTAATAGTCAATGTGCTATTATCACACAGGGCCTTCAGATACAAGCTGTATAATCGAATCCATAAGTAACATCATCGGTTTCTGGGGTGAAAACTGCGGATGGGCTTTAAATCTGACAAAATAGTGAGAAGCAACCAATAATGAACAAGGACTATCATTTAGTGTATAGAATAAGCATATAGGATAGGATTAGTGGCATCTGAGAAACTCATAGAAAGTTATTTTTATTTCCTATTTTCAATAATATGTTTCATGTTGTTAACAGATACCGGTGCCAATGAAATACATTTACCGCACATTAGTAGGTTATTGATGAATAACTAAAAAAACGGAGTCAACGAAGGGTATTCGAATTGATTTGTGGAAATAATAAGGAAATATCGTCGCACCGTTTTTTTTTTATTTGCAGGCTTTTATTAAAATAATTTAGTAACATTTGGCTCATACTCGTTGCAATAGTAAGCAGAGGTAACTCTAAACACAGATAGACTATTTCTAGGATTGTCACAGGATACCTACTCTATTACTACCAACCTCGCAAAAAAATCCAATGGAGTTAGCTAGTATTTTATTTATAAGAGCCTCTTGTACAAAGCCGGAACTATTTGTTAGTACCTAGCTGTAATGTTAGCAAACTAACAATAATATACTTATAAACAGACTCAATTTTTTTGACGTGACAACGTCTTATAAATTGGTTTGCCGGGTGACACTTCAAGAAACTGCGTTACGCTCCGCTCACGTTATGCGCTCACAATGAGAGCGAGTGAGAGGCACGCGGCATGGTTAGCCCGCCTAAGAGCGAGAGAGACAGACATAAAATCATTGTCACGTAAAACTTTCGCCCGTATACCGACTTTACAGGCAACCAGTTTTATTTTTTTTGTTGTTTTTTTTTAAATAGACGAGGTTACGCGCGCCCACATACAACGGGGCTGGTCGGAAGATCTGCGAAATGGAAAAACTGCTGGTAGTAACACTATAGATACCTTTTCCGCAACATCTTTTTAGTACTTTACGTGGAATATGCATCGTGAATAATTATAAAAAATAATTTTCACTACTCATGCCCTGAAAGAACCTTCATGCATAGTCAAAAATAGGGTTGAAAGTACGTGTTTGCAGAGAATATTAATTTCTTGCCCGTTTAGAGGGAAGATTGTTAAATTAAAAAAGAACTTTCTATTTATAAGCTGACGAAACAGTTAAATACTTTTTATTTGGTACAGTGCCATATATAATTATAAAACCGAACCGATTTCACTTGAAAAAAATATCTCACTATTTATAAACAACAGAAAACATAACCATAGCTTGTAATTATTCGGTACAGCGCCATCTATGTTTATAAAAGTGAATTAATATTTGTTAAGTAAATTAAAAGTTTAATTAATTATATTTTATTATTCTCGCATTTGTAGTGTAAAGCACTATGTATCACTCGGGATGAAAGACGATTCCCACCTCGTGTGTTTTAACCCAAACTACACCCTCGTCGGTAATCAGTCACTTTCACCCCTTGGTGAACAATGTACTATTTCATAATTTGTTTATTTTCAGCTATTATCATCCTACTCAGTTTAGTTGTTAGGTTCAATCCAAGAAAATATAAGTAAAGTAAATAGGTACTCACAGCCCAACCAATAGTACCAACTTGATAGTTTTGAATATTAGTCAGTTCCTATATTACTCAAGTTTTGAGTGTTATATATTTTACTCGGTGAAATCCAAAACTACCAAAATGTTTTTGGTTTCTGAGTCAAGTTTCTGAAAAGACTATAATATGTTTTCATTACAAATAAATGATACTCTTGAAAGAAGAATAACGGTAGTCATAACCGAGACATTATTTTCTTTAAAAGAAGACACTCTTTAATTTAAATTAAAAACCTAATTTTCTTAGTAAAAACTAACAAAATTTCAAGCCAAGAGTTTTTTTAATTATATGAAAGGTATTTATTGTAATTTTAACCCTTACTTTACTAAACATGACCGCTCTTGAATTAAAAAATTGTTCCATGTAATTAGCACAAACATTTAAATCAAGAAATCCGTAATCTTAAATTAAAAGTACAATTGTTGTTTTAAGTACATATGACTTGGTCTAAATGATTATAAACTCTTGATATAATATGGTAATTCACATAATAAGAGATTTCATTTTCATATTATTATTAGAGGGCATTTTGTTTCTACATAAGACAAGAAAGTATCTTTATGCAATAGCATATTAGTCTTTTGAAGAAAGATGTGCTACTTTTTGATTGAAAGCTATTTGCTTTCTATCAAGAAATCTTTTTTTTTCCGTGCGCCATTACCATTTTGATTTTCCATTATAGCGAAAATAGTCCAGAACATTAGTAGGAATAACACTTTTGCTTATTGGAAACGATGTCAGAAGTAAAGCAATGTCGGGGGTGGTCAGTCATTGGATGGGCGCTTTTTGTCGTTGTTTGTGTTCGTAAATTATGTGGTGGTACGGAACTCGCAGTGCAGGAGTCCACTTGACCAATTTTTTTTAAACTGTTATGATTAAGATATATAACAAAACAAAGTCCCAAAGAGTCTCTCTTACTTATTCTAGACCGGAGATGAGGCGCATATCACAAAACTATCCAAAATCTGTCGCGCTAAGCAACAGCAACAAAACGTGACGCGCAAAATTTAACCTTATAAGAGCACGCTTTAAATGATTATTAGCTTGCTTTATACTTGACCAAGGTGGGATGTACAACGCCCACTTAAAACGCAAATCCGTTTCACGAGCCAAGGCACAGAATAAGGAATAGAAGTACCAAGGGTTCGGTAGGTACATACATACCTTCTGCTTATAAAATAATTAACCTTTAGAAACAGAGGGATTAATTTGAGCACAAAACAAGTTTTAAAAAAAAAAGATTTATTATTTGAAAATGCAGCTTAAGCTATTGAACAATCTAGAGTATCCATCTTACCCACGATAGAACTTAGTTCCGATATTTGTTAAGTAACTTAATTTACTTAATTTGATTTCAACCCTTGAATAAGCAGCGCTTTAACTAATCTTAAGTTTACCTCTTAACTGGCCGTGAATGAGGCCTTGTATATAACAGCAAATAAAACACATATCGGTAGAATTTTGCGACTATTACGTACGGTATACTTAGAAGGTCATGAGATGAGAGAGAGAGAGATGAAACAAAGTTATTGCAGAATAGGCATCAGTACGAGATATAATAGCAATGTCACTGATATTCAAGGCTTTAAGGGTTCTGTCAAAAATGTTGGTTCCTCTTCATCACAGACCCCATGCTTAGTGATATATATATTTGTGCAAAAATGTTTTTTTAATAACCTTAAAATTGTCTTGAAATAGTGTAGAAAAAGAACGAATCGTTTTTGATTTTTGTATGAATAAAAAAATAGGTTCTAATCTGAGAAAATTATGTCTGCTTCATCACAGAGTAGACTGTCTGTGGCCTTTTCGCAGATAAAGGCATACTTGTTTTCGCACCAGAGGTCGTCCAGCAGCGCTGAACGGTACACACCTCCGCAGTACTCGCCGGTCGTCGCGTTGTTCGGCTCCGCCAGAGAACTTGTCATAACCAGCCTCCGACAACGTCTGGCCTGAAAATTTAACCATTACTTATAAAGGAGCAGTTAAGACAATATAACATACAATTTAATCTGTGTTAATTAAAATAATCTATACCAGACTAAATTAGGACGAAAAATATTATTAGACACATTTAGATATATTTAAACTACATAGCAGAGATACTGTCGGCTTAGCCAGAATACGATCACGTCAAAATTTATTAAAAACAAATATATATATTTTTTATTTGTTGTTTGATATTCATATTGCAACTCTTGCTTAGTATGGTACCAGGCGGCACTGTGTGATTTTTTTGACCGACTTCAAAAAAAAAATCGGATTTGAATTAGGTACAGTTTGAAGTTGGTGTCCATGCTTATAACACACTTCACTTTCATGACTCCAACTTCAAACTGTAATTCAGATCAGATTTTTGGAAATCAGTAATTATTTTTACCTTTTTAGTGCATCTTTTTGAAGCCGGTATTTTTTTTTATTAAAAAGTTTTTATTCCAAAATAATTTAATGGTTTATAAGTAGGTAAGTTAAAAAAACTTTTGGAATTCCTATTTAGGTCTATTACGAGTATAGTGGCGTTTTTTTGACCGACATAATGTACATAATGCGGTAATCCTACTACAGAGAATGAACCAAGATTTGTACTGTGTTATACAGAATTTATGACTTTTTAACTTGGCAGGATTATGACATTGAACGCATTAAAGTAGTCAACAAAACGCACATTATATTAGTTCAAGCGAGTTCAAGATGCATTTGATCAGTTTTCAATTTGCGTATCATTTGTTATAATTGATTCTGTCAATTTAATACCAGTTCAAAATATACCTATGCAAAAATCAAGAAAACTATAGATACGAAATAATTTTATTGTATGACTGTTTCTCAATAAATTTCACTTTGGTTGAATTGTCTCTAGGGTTGCATACCTTAAAAGGAAAAAATAAAGTCTGTCCGTCAAGACCCTTTTTCTCAGGAATGCGTGTATTAAGTTGAAATTAATATCAGATACTAAGTTCTACGGTCCTTGAAGCTTCTTAAAAAGACCGAAATAATACGGCCATATTTGTCGCATATTTTGACATTCACAATTAAATTAAAACCTATGTGGTACTTTACGTTGTCCTAGAATCCTGAAATTTGACACAAATCAAGGTCTTTTATGGCAAATATAGGAACTAAACAAAAACCATTAGCTTGTGGTCATAACACATTAAAAAAAAGTTTGTCTGTCAAGACCTTTTTACTCATGAACGCGTGGAGATATTAAGTTGAAATTAATATCAGATTCTAGAGAGAGATATAGTCACTTATAGTTGTAAAAAATTAAGTCATTGCAATAAAAATATGCCCAAAATACGATCATTTCTGTCGCATATTGTAACGATGTCGAATCACAAATATAGGTAAAAATCCAAAAACTAATCATAACCTGTGAGCCTTGATCTCATGATGGAAGATCTACATATAAAAAGTTGTATGGAACCCACAGTGCGCCAGCCAGACTCGCACTTGGCCGGTTTTTTAAGAATAGCTCACTTCAGTGCGTAAATAACTTTTTTATTGTTATTTTTAGTATAGCCTATACTAACATAGAGATAAATGTTCTAGATTTATATAGTAAATAAAAATCATTAAAAAAATTGTATAAATAAATACCGTGCAAAGTTATCCACTCCCCTTTATCATTCCAGTTGTGGAACCCTATAAAGGCAACGTCCTTCCAGAAGCTTCCAGGCATCGAGGTGGCTCGATTTCTGCTGAACAATTCCCTGATTACCTTCGCTTCAGCATCACTGTTGATGATGGCCAGGTACCCACTCTCCGCAGAACAAGCCATGTTTGCGTCAGACCACGACCGAGGCTCGTGGTGGAACTTGTAACAGCTACCAGTTCTAGTCTCTAATTGATACCCTGTTAAAAAAAAAATATAGTGCCAAAACAAAATAATAGTAGTACACAATAAGGTTCATTTATTTAATTTACATAAGTGGCAAATCGCAAGATACCACGGACGCAAAGCATGAAGAATTTCGTACATTGACCTTGTAGCCTGTGTTCAGCGGCTAAACATTTTTTTTGTTGACTTAAGTTGAATTTTTGAAATATTTCGTTGTCGTAAAAGAAAATAAAACTATAATAAAAATATTTATTGTTTATTATTATTTATTAAAATTATTTATTGTACAGAATATTGCATAGGTTATGGGTATTTAAGTACATTTATTTATTATGTATTATTAATTTTTGTTAGGTTTTAAACAACACAAAAATACGAACAGCCAAAACAAACTTAACCTCAAAAAGTATTTAACAGTATTACTATATTACTTTCATCCCATCTATTCGAAAAGTTGCAAATAGTTACTCGTTATGGGTATTCCGGCGCACTTAATAACAGTTACTTTTGAATTAGGAACAATATTTAATATGTTAAAGTTTGAACTCAATTCGCTTCGATAAGACCGAAGACGCGGCAATGTGGCATTGTATGGTTAACCAAATTATAAAAAAAGATACGCGGGAAGTTCTTTTTCTTTTTTTTATACTGTTAAAGAAAATATTACAGCCAATTTAAATTTGATTCACACAATTTAAATAAAAGATAATTTCTAGCAGTGAAAGTGAAATAACAACAGAATGCCTAAAATTAAACGCAGAATCTATCATAAACAAGAGAAATATAAATTTGTAATTTGGGTACGTAAATATTAATATTAGTCACTACTAAAGGCTTTTTTTTTTCTTCTCATAGAGTGGATGAAAAACAGAGTGTGCCACTCGGTACCAAAATTAATTAACCTCGAGCGACGTACTTTGAATCACTTACAATGCTTAGGATGCTACTATATTAAGACAATCGCGCTCTCCCTCAACATATAATTTTGGTCCCTTTGGACACAATCTACTTTTTTCACATAGGATGGTACGGTTCGAATTCGATAAAATCTATAATTTGTAAATTTATAATGAAGTGTTAATCGATTTTGCCGAAACATTAATTTAAAAACAAAATTAAATAATTTATATTGAACTTTTAATTGATTTTACTATAAAAAAACTTGTAGTCGTAGTACTCAACAGAGCGAAGCAGTTGCTGCTTAACAAGTCGCAAGTCCGGCTCCATATGGAGTACTGCTGCCATCTGTAGGCGGGTGCACTTTGGCCCTCTTGACTCGGATCAACGACGGGCTGTGAGAATTCCAAGCCAACAAGCCATATCGAACCCCTTAGTCTCAGGACAGACTTTGCCGCCCTGTGTGTGTTCTACCGTTTGTACCATGATGTTTTCTGAGAAATTGTTCAAAATGATGCCCAAGGCTACTTTCTACCATCGCATAACTCGTCGTCGGCAGGGAATTTATCCTCACACCTTGGAACCTAAATGGTCACGTACAGTGCGGTTTCAGAGAAACTTTCTCCCAAACGCTGAGGTTGTGGAATGGGCTCTTTGCCGAGGTTTTCTCTAAGCTCTGCTGTATGGAGTTCTTCAAGAAAAAAGTTAGATTTCTGAAGGGTCGGCAACGCGTGGGTGATGCCCCAGATGACCTTTGGGTTGACATCAAGTGCATTGTAAGCACACGTTTATATTTTATGTCTGAATAATTACGGTGTATTAAAAATATTTTATCATTAAAAATGTGAACTAAAACGGATTTATCATTTACTTATAAATTTTGGTAAATTTTCTGTATTACCTTTTTTGATTTCCGAAAATATTAATTATACCATGGTTCAAAGGTTCAAAATTTCTAATGATGGCGGTCATCGCATCTGTGCAAGCGCGACAGCAAATAATTATCCGCGCGCAACAGAGACAAATAGTGACCGGTCATTGTACGAAATTCTTCGTCCTTCGCGTTTGTGGTTTTTTATCTAATCGTCATTACCGTACACTAATAAACCTCACATGTTTTTGACCTCTAGTCTGAGCACATTTATTGCGTATTTTGAATTTCATTCTGGACTATATCGTCTTTATATGCATAATTATATGTCCATAATGAAATTCAAAATGATTAGAAGGACATCTAACACTTTTAAACGAGCAATTCTTGTATATATTTATATATGCATGGGGTTTCGGGGGCGAAAAATCGATCTAGCTAGGTTTCAATTTTAGAAAACGTCGATTTATCCGTGTTTTCAGGCAATGATAAACTGAAAAATATGACTCTTGCTGACATCTATTGGCGAGTAGTTATACCATTATTTTTACCGACATAGCAACACTAAAGCTACTTGAAAATAGATGGTGTTGTTAAAAAAAACGAACAGAGCTCGGTCTTTCAGGTACTACTCATTAAAGATAAATCTAAATTATAAAAAAGGAAAAAGCTTGTATATTTATTTAACGCGGTTTCTCTGTATTGTGATCTTCATCAAAGTTGAGTCAACTTAGGCGTCCGGCAGAGCAACTATGAGGTGTGGTATATAAAAATCGACCAAGTGCGAGTCGGACTCGCACACGAAGGGTTCCGTACCATTATCTATAAAAACGGCAAAAAAATCATGTTTGTTGTATGGGAGCCCCCTAAAATATTTATTATATTCGGATTTTTAGTATTTGTTATTTTAGCAGCAACTATCACGGTTCATGAGATACAGCGTGGTTAGAGACGGACGGACGGACAGCGGAGTCTTAGTAATAGGGTTACGCTAATTACCTTTCGGGTACGGAACCCTAATAAGAACGTATTGAACCCCTTTTAGAGTTCTGGACGAACTATAAAACGAATGTTGTTGTTCTTACATAATAATTAAACCAACCAGGGTCAACAGTCCCACATTTGGTTACTTCGAGCTCAAAGTTCCTTTTGTAACAGATGTAGGGAAATGTTTCATCACAGTTCTTGTCAGCAATGGCGCCGTTAGGCAGAAGCATTATACAGTGCTCTTGGTTTTTGTTATTGTCTGGTTCCCCTGGTGCCCAGAAATGTACAATTTTTGACAAAGGCAGCCCTGTAAAAAAAAAACAAAACTGAAAAGTGATTTTACGGTCTCTAGAAATTGCTAAGTTCAGTACCTTTTGAATATTTTTTTTTTAGCATAAATTTAGTACCAATACCTAAAAAAATATATTCATATCTTTAGCATAATTTTAAACGTTCGTCACTACCTAATAAATAACTTACACTAACTAACTAATTAATTAAAGTAAAATTAAATGACAAAACTCAAATGGTATACCTTCAATTGTATAGTAGTCTCCTTGAGATATGGTAGCGTGAATTCCTGTAAATATCCCATTTGATACACTGTTGGACTTCATTATTGCTGTCATTCTGCTTTTTAATTCTGGAATTGGAGAAGCCAGACTACCACCTTCTAAAATAAAATTTATGTTACTTAGAACTTAGATAGAAATTATCAAATATGTGTTGTAGGAATCCTACGCCAAGAACAGAATTTAGCACGGGTGGAATCGTAAGCACAAACTAGTTACTGATAAAATTACTCAAAAGATGAGTCTAAGCAGTGACCTTCTAGATGACATCGGAGTCGTGCACGTTGCCAGGTGTCTGGTACACGGTGAAGCTTTAGCCAACCCCCAGTCTCTCTATGGTAGCTGTAGTCGCACCGAAACTTTCTGCTTACTGCTTAAAAAGATAGAACAAATACGAAAAAAAAGGAAAGAAGTTATATTATACGTTGCAAATGGAAATCTACTGACCTACTGGTAAAGCAAGAACAATGAAAGCACAATAACACAGTGTCCATTTCAGTGACATTACAGATAAATATAAATCAATTAAATAAAATATATTCGAAGTTGTTTATATATTTTAATGGTCAGTGGTGGTGCCAGATGCAACAATACTAATCAATAGTTAGCAGTATGTTATTGGTATGTCGGTAATAGTTTTTTATGCTTCGTTTCAATCCATTTATTAAACCAATTTAGTAACTTATACACAAAACACGTGCAAATATATTGTTGTGTGTCTTCAGATTCAGCAACTCTTCTTATGGTTTCCAGAATATACTTAAATAAAATGTAAGTATTTGGAGACTGTCTTTTGGTATTGTTCTATAACTTACAGGATCAAAAAAATCAGTATCGGGTTTTTAATATTTCTAACCAGGTCCGACTGGCCATGTTTTAAACTACGGTTTAGGGAAGTTGATCATAAAGTCCGTGCTTTCGAATACTGTCAAAACGTGACGAATAATACCTTATTTTCGATATTCATATTATAAAAACGTATCAATGAAACGTATAAGTACAATACAATACAATACAATACAAATATCCTTTATTGCACAAAACAAAACCATAAACTTATTGAAAAAATAATATTAAAAAAAACATGTACAACAGGCGATCTTATCGCCCGATGGCGATTTCTACCAGATAACCTACGTTGATTGTTGATGTTGTTAAATAAGTACTATCTATAATAGATATCAAAAAAAAACTAAGGAAGTTAAACAATAAAATATAAAAATCAATATTTTTATGTACTTAGGTTCCGTTCGTTTTGGCTAATTTACTGCTAATTACCTCTCAGTAATAACTAATTAGCTAAGATACAGCAACTTTTATGTGGCATCCCACGCTATCTTCCGACTAATATGGCTACTGTAAATTAGTATAAGAAGAGTGCTCTGTTTTTTGCCCTGAATAGGTATTAAAATCGAAGGTCATTGATTAAAATATTCTTTGCAAAATTTTTTTTTTGTTAACCCGTGAGAAGGCGCGCTATGAGCAATTTGCTCACACAAAAATTTAATTCAAATTTTTTTTGTCTTTCCCCTTGCCACACCAATTCAAGCACTTAGGTACCTTCCTAAATATTCACCCCCTCTCCCCTGACGCAATTCTCGATCCGCTCAGTGGCGTTGCGACCGCGCAGCAAGGCGTTTGTAGAGGCCGTGTACCAACGTGCGGCAATTTGCTCATCACGCGCCCATCCGTGTAAGTATTTATTTTTTTGGTTTAAAAAAGTTAGATTGTTATTTCTGCCATATTATTTCATTTGTTTGATTTATATTAGTTGATTATCATGTAAAAACTCTTTAGTAATAATGTTATTATTTTTATTTTTCTTCTAGCTACACTACAGATACAAAATGGACGATCGAATGCAAGCACAAATTCGTTCGTGGTTGGAAGAGGATTCTGGTGATGAATTGGATGCAGATCTTGAAAATGGGAACAATATCGTGTTGACACCATAGAAAGCGATAGTTCTGTCATCCATAGTCCAAGCGGATTTTGTGCAATATGTCCTAGACGTAAAAATAGAAGGTCAATAAAACCATGTACTTCGTGCAAGCAATTACTTTGCACCGAACATGTAAAATACATGTGTTCAGTATGTTTCGAGAGGCACATTAGTGTAGATTTAATGGATGAATAACACTTTTTAGTTTTTGTTATGTAACAGTTTTTATTGTGATTTTTATGAAACGTGCCAAAAAATTTAATTTATACTAGGTTGTTTTGTTATTTGCGTTAGAAGTTCCTATTATGTTTAATAGTTTTGATTAAAATACTTGTTTTCTTACTTACTAAACCTTGTGTTATTTATTTAAAAACATTATAAGCCAAAAAATATAGAAACACTAAAAATATGAACATTTATGATAGTGTGAGCAATTTGCTCGCGCGCGCCTACTCGTGTAAGAAAATTAGGCGCGCCTTCTCACGGGTTAAACACTGTTTAGTCACTGCACTATATAACTTTATCAAAAGTAGGTACCCAAACAACCCAATTATGCCATAAAAAAGGTATTTTTTATTAACATTTTTTTTTTTCAATTGATGCAGTTTGATAGCTTTTTAAAATGATTTCAGGAAATATTGTAAAATCTTTTTTATGTGTATTTAAATCCTAAGTTTATTTTTTTGTGATTCATTAATTTTTTCGATGTGCATAAAACAAATAAAACATAAATCTTAAACTTACAGCAATTTGTGTATCTTTTACAAATTTTAGTTTGTTTTTATCTTCGTTAGTTATTCACGTATTAGTCCTGTCATTAACTTTACAAAATGGTACTGAAAACAACACAAAGTGGTATTGAAATTATTTGTACGTTCATATTATCAATGACTACAGTATAATATTATGATCAACGCTGGCCTACGTTCTGAAAGGAGACAAATTACGCTGACCAATACGGTGGACCTTCCTACAACTACGTGACTGGAATTGTTAACAAGGTTGCCAAACCCTCTTTTCTTTACTGCTTAAATTTAAATGAAATATAGGCTTTGCTTAACATTGCTAAGTTTGAATGAAGTCCAGTTTTGTTTGCAAAGCTGACTTATGTTTGTATGTTTGCCTATTATTATATCTTCTTTACTATATGAACCAGAAAAGTCAGTAAAATATTCACATTCCTGACACATATTTATTACTGGTAGTAACAGGAAGTTAATTTGTATTTTCTAAGTTTTGAGACCTGGGGACTCATTTGCGTTTATTTTAAGAGTGATGTCTGTGAATTTGTGTGTCCGTGTATGTATGATTTGGATTAACAATTAGACTCGGTAGGTCGCACTACAATCGGTTCTATGGGTTTATTTAATTTTTTTGACGGATTTCGATGATTTTTTTTTGTTATTTAAGTGGGTACCTGGATGGCTTGGATTTTCAATTTGACTCATTAGCGCGGCTAGGGTTCAAGGAATTATTTTTTGACGAATTTTTATTTTATATTTTTAGATTGCATCAACAATGCCTATCAAAAATCGTTTGCTGATCCCGCTAATAGCAAGCAAGCTATCGTTCAGGCACTTCTGTTGGATTCGCTAGTATATTAATAGGTATATTAAATATCACGCCTTCAAAGTGTCTTGAATAATAATAAATATAAAAATAAAAATAAATGTCTTGTCATGGTAGTTTTCTATCTCCTCTATCTACCTCGAAACAAAGCAGTGGCGGGGTCAACTGTAGGTAGCTGCAGAAAGTGGCCATACTACATATAGTGCTATTTCATATATTGTATACGTTACCTATGCGAACGGTCACAGGATTGTTACGGAGGGGTGGCGGGGTCAGCTATAGGTAGCGGTGGCAAGTGGCTTTAGTACAAGGAGTGCTATAACTTACATTGTGGTACCTACTCGGTTTCTTTTGCGGTTACAGGTTTTACTTTCCTTACAGTATCTGATTTTTTTATCAAGGTGACAAACAAGTTTACTTCCCACGTGATTAAGATGAAGCGGTTGGAGGCTTGCAACACTAAAGGCCTCATTCGTGCGTTGCTGAACCTTTAAAAATCCCCAAGTGCTCCATACCGGACCCCAGCCTAAACATAAATTTCGTTCATACAAGCAGCCATCGAAGGCGTCTAGACAGAATAATCGTAATCGTACCGTTAGACTGTTTCTTCTTCATATATTGCCATTCGGCAGCTGTCCAGTCAGTCATACGTCGCGTCGCGGTGCCATCAATCAATCCCTTGAATGTTTTTTCTTCATCATCAAAAGCGACGACGAACATCAACAATATAATAATTGTTGTACTGTAGTACTGTAGTAGTCCCGGCATAAAAGTCGCGGCGAAGAGCTCATTTCAAAAACTAAGGTTTCGTCTAAATAAAGCATAACTGAAAAGTCTAATCATCAACTTTGCATAGGTATAACTTTATGCAAAAAAAACCTAGATGATCAAAAGCCATTCGTGTTTGAATAATAAGATATTAGCATACAATAATATAATGTTTAGGTTAAGTTAACATTTTAAATTTTGTATCTTTTCGACAAATAAACGAACAGGGCGTAGAAGTCATAAATTTTTATTCGTATTCGGAACGTGTTTAGAATTTCCCCCGCACTTTATTACCAAAGGAGGTCTGGGATAAAGCGACAATCAGAACTTTACGTTTGGTGAATCTACAAAATGTGGAGCTTGGATGCTTTAGGTCACAGTTGTTCCCGACGATTTAACTGTCAGACCCACATGTACCTATATCAAAACTTAACAATTCTCTCCTTTATACCAGATTAATTACATAGACAGTGAAATATACAATCAATACCCTGTCCAACCTTGACTTACTTTTTACAGTTTGTCAAAAACTGGCAACTAAGGTATATTATCCTGTCTCTGTTCTTTCATTTCACTTTAAAGTTAATAATTTGCGACTTATTAGACATAAAGCCACTTTAGTCCAGTTACACTGTATCAGATGTAGACTCATCACTTATTTTAGATAATGACCGGGTCTCAACGCGACGGTAAGTGAACGAACACGTATACCTTTTTGTGTGCCAACGTTTAACATATATACATACCCTATTAAGTCCCGATTATTATTTAAAATGAGTAAGAAACGCGAAAGCTTAGAATTAACTATTGGCTCATCACTTGTCACGTTGGACTAAAATAGTTGGTCAAAAGAGGCTTTCACTCAAATTATAATGTGGGTGTGTAATCAGTTAATGGGTTATTTGGCAAATAAAACCGTAAAGATTTACATACAATTCATCAAAAATGTGTAGGTATATGGAATAGGTGACAGTTATGATTCGAACATTGGAGAAGAAAGTTCATTGGCATCTCACGTTAAGGAGCAGAAAAAACTTAGCCCAATATTCTGTCTGCTTTATGGGCAATATTTTATTTTTCATCACATTTTTGATGTCGAATTAGTTTTTCTTTTCGTTAAAATGTTGTATAGGTAATATGTCGGTTACTAGTTAAAATACACTTATTTAATGTAACGCAGTTTGTATTAAAAAAAAGGATTTTTTTTAAAATTCTAACTAATAAATTAACTATTTTAGGGTTCGCTGAGTTTTGAGATATTTAAGCGAAGTAGGGCATTAGAAAAGATTTTATCAGAGCTTCGACTCTAATTCGAGAAGTCTCGTTTTTATCTGGGCTAATGATGATAACAAAATATATCTATTCATTTTCAGCTCAAAATCACGTACTTATAGTAAAAGTATTCTAGTTTTCAACGCTGCGTTTAAACTCAACAATTCAACTAGCTGATTACCTTGCAAACGTTTTAACTCTTTTTAAAACAACGGGCGCGCCACCTATTGTAAAAGGGTTGTACTAAATCAGAAACCTTCCCCATAAAAATTTACCAAAATTTCATTACAATCGATTTACCTTTAGCGTGCGAGTCCGACTCGCACTTGACAGTTTGTTCTTACATATAAACTTTGCTCTTAAAATAACGAACACAATACAAAAAAATATAACCAAATTGGTCTAGCAGTTCTCGAGTTTTTGTAGGACTAACGAAGAGTTAATTCCTGTACATAAGGGAACACCCACCATAAGTGATGATGCAGGCAAAGCGTTCGCATTCTGTAAACAACACTCAAAACTCATCTCAAAACGTCGGTTTTTACCATAAACAAATATCCTTGCTTCATCAGAGCACAACACCATACCCCAGTCATCTCGAGTCCATGTCACATAAATTCGAGCGCAGCTAAACCTGGCAACCCGATGCATACGGAGTAATAAAGTCTACGGGCCGAGCGGTGACTGCGCATATTTGCAGCGAGTAATCATCTTCTTAAACTTCTATAAACTAATTTGCACATTTCTTACTTCATTCAGGGTTCGTCTTGACTTTTTTTTTTTTTTATAGCACTACGGTGGCAAACAAGCTTACGGTCCGCCTGATGGTAAGCGGTCACCGTAGCCTGAAGACGCTTGCAACACCAGAGGTTTCACTCGCGCGTTGCCGACCCTTCAGAAATCTAATAACTATTACAAGTTAACGATCATTCCGCTGTCCGGTTCATGGTTTTCTAAAAGAACCAAGCCTTGTCTTGACAGGAACCGGTCACTTGATACCGCTGCCAGGTTCTCTGGACTGTCGAAGTCACATTTAGTCTCTGAGCTACAAAGCATTAACTGCAAATCTCCTCAAGCAGCGCCAAAGCCAACCAAATTGTAGGATTGCTTTTATTTTTTTATCGATTTATATTTTCGAGGCCACTAAATAAAACAATACTTAAAACTGTCAAGGAAATGAAATTATTCAAAAATAATAATTGTCTTAATTTGAAATCCATAATAACTTCTGGAAATTCGTGTCACAAAACGTAGTGAAAACCAGAAAAAACCTCCTTCTATAAAAAACAGAATTATTCGTTATTTTGAATTTGGATTTTTTTAAACATCATGGCACTTTTATAATCTGCCAATTACATGTTTAAATGAATTAAACCTTTTTTGTATTGTATTTTTTCAAAAAAAAAATAATCAAAACACGTTTTTCTTGCAAATGAGTTAATATTAAGCCTTAAAGCATTTCTTACAAAAATTTAAAAAAAGTAAAAACAATTTTGCTGCTAACAAGGAAAAGCTAAGAATATTTTCCGGAAATGCAAAAATTTCCAAGTAATTAACGTTCCATGAAAAGTGTAGCTGTGTGTTGTTCTCTAAATTACTTTAACGAGCTCGCCGACGCCCCCTACAGGCCTTGGGAGAAATTAAATAGCGGACCTAATTAAATCATTTTTTTTGTTACAAAATAACTTAATCAGTGTTTGCTTTGATTTATGATAAATATATTATGATAAAATTTATATTTTTATTATTCCAAGTTACAACTTTTAAAGAATGCCTATGCTATACTTTTAAATGTTTTTTTTAAAGTATAGCAACAGGAATTTCTTTAAGACCGAAAAAGGCGGTCAATTACGATTCAGACTCCCGCATCGATAGTACATTCTGCGCCGCGGGGCACAAGACTTACAATTTGGCGGACAAATAATGAAAACATGGCGATATTTTTTCTTCAAGTATTTCTAATGATGAATTACTCGTAAAATCGGACTTTTAGCTCTCAGCTTTCGATTAGCTTCCTTCTTCGGATAACGAAAAGCGTCATTTTGTACTCGGTACGAAATATACTATTTAACTTTATAAGGTTTTATTTTATACAGTATGATATGAGACGGAACACATAAATATAGTCATTGTGAGAACACGGAGAGTGAGAAATGATGCGAGGGACAGACAGCTCGCTCGTGAAATGTGTCGGCGAGCACACCTGTGTCGGGTCACAGTAGAGAGAAACAGCAGCTGATTCGTAAATGATAAAAGTAACTAAATACAAATTAAGTAAAAAAATAAAAATAGCTGTCAGGGTGGAAATATCCTTAAATAGTAAACTCGTAATGGAACGTGCATTCTATTATTTACTTCATGAGATGAAGTGCTGATCTATGCTTCGAGTATACTCAGATATCTAGACTGAGACAATATTAATGGTTTGAAAACTTTGCCTAATACAGGTACTTACTTACTCCTAAATAAAATTTAACAACGATTTAAATGAGCATATGCTAATGTAGTCGTCACGTGGACGTTGAGGCAATCCAGCTTCTCGACAACAAGGACAAAGTGAAAAGGCTCAAAAGAACTGAAGTCCTTCGGTTAGTATAGCGTTGATAATAGTGTGGTGGAAAAAAATCCAAACATTAAACACGTCAAATATCTTAAAAAAAATTGAAACGTTACTAAAATATAACTTCTTATTAGTTAAATTTTTTCTTAATTGACACAAAAGTTTTGGTGCATATTCTGCACGTATGTATATGTTGCCGGAAATGTTTGAAACGTTAGAGTTTTATACAATTCCTAGGCAATGTGTCTTAAGGGAATGCGTTAAATAATATTTCACAGTTTTCAAATGTACGTATTTCCTAGACATTGTACACAATTTCTAAGTAACAATATGCCGGAGAAAACAATTAAATGAATGAAAAATAAACCGTTTTTTTTTCTATAAAACCTTGCAAATCAGAGGAGGAATCCAGGTCACATTATTCGTTTTCTAGCTCACAATACGGACACATCCACTCTCCGCTTTTCCGCTATAACCTATTAACATTTCGAATTTAATATATTTACCATTATTATAACCAGAAAATGTACAGAATTCCTACGAAATGTGTAGATTAAAATTTATTTTACACATTTTCTGCCAATTTTATACATTATATACTACATTTCCTAGAAAGTCCATATAATGACGGATTACATACATTTTCCGTAACTTTTTATACAAAAAAACTTCCAATTTATTTATTGTCTAATACAAGATTATTCCAACGACTTTCTTGTGGAATTTGAGAAAAAAAGTTTAATCTGTTTGTATCATAAACTAATTAACAAAAATATCAAATTCTCATACGAAATATCATACTCGATTTTGGTCTTTAGGGGACGATTTTCTAAAAATGGTTAAACGCGTCGATCTTAATTATCAACCTTTTGCATTTTTATGAATTTTGCTTAAACATTACGGATTACCATACTAACTCCCAACCCCCACATTATCCAGTTAAGGGATGAGTTTTCCAAAGTCCTTTTTAGTGCTTATTACGTTAGCACTTATAATAGGAACTTCTGTGCAAAACTTTAAGTATCTATACCGACTAGTTAATTAGTTAGTCAGTTTACCCTTTTATTTAAATAAATAGACAGTTTAGCGTAGATTAAGTGAATTATTATTATAATAATGATAATTTTGAAATTACTGTCTCGTTGGTTTACTGTAACCACTAGCCCGTACACAAAACGTGCTTGACTACTGCTTTGTCTAAAGCTATACGTAAATATGTGTGTGACACGAACAAAGTAAATTGTGTTTTATGTTATTCTATGCAAGCATTAAACGCTTTTTTTCCAAACAAATCAGAAGGATAACTAAAAATGCAACTCGGTATTTTCTTTTATAAATAGTAACCAAAATATGGTTTGTGAATTACAAAAATACCAATTTCCAAATCAATGAAAATCTAAAAAAACGTGTGTAGAACTTGATTCAAAAACGCAAGTGAAAAAAATAATTAAAGAATTAAAATAAAAAAAAATTAGAATTCAGCAACGACCCACACTCAAAACCGCAAGGAAAAGAAAACAGGCTTTTAATAGAATACTTGCAAATAAATTGCGAAAAATAAATTAATTCACAAAATTGAATTGAAAATAAATAGATAAAAATCTTATGATGTTCCGCCTATTTTTTTTAATATAATAAGTTATTATAATTAGTCCGAAAATCGAAATAGCTAAATCTTGACGTTTTAAGACCATGAGATTCGTTTGGCATCATTTTCAGAATTATGTCTCTCTTTGTGTGAGTGGGTGTATGTACTACACACGTACATACACCCACTTTTTTTGCTTCTCGTATCTCAAGAACCAATAGACCAATTTGTCTCGTGACCATATCAATCGATACGACGCGTAAAAGGGTAAACGAATAGAATGTCTGTACCTTGACAAACCATACCATTGAAAAAGTTATGTAGTTATTTACGGGAGGTAAGAAGGTATTTGAAACGGTACAGCAAGAGCTATCCTACTGAGTAAACTATACTGGAAGAGTAAATACTCGTAGTTCCATTAAATGTTTGCACAGAGCGACCTTTGTAAATGTAACGCAATTACAGGCTTCGATACAACTCAATGTTACATTTTTAACCAGTCGACCTCTCGTCGTCTGCTACACTTTAATTATGTACATACGCTAGAATATTTCTTGTGGAGCCTTGAAACTAAGCTCACGCAACAGAATCCACTAAACGGTGAATAGTTTTCATTTATATTACAACTAGCATTTGCCCGCGGCTTATTCGGTTATTGGTGTGGGATTCCTGCGTCAACCTCAATTGTAACAAAAAACTATAACAATAACAAAAATACAATCGGCTTGCTTGGTTATGTGTCCTTATCTTTATGTGTGTGTGTGTGTTTATGCGTGCGCATGTGCAAATTACTTTATAGTTGCCCTTAATTATATTTGATGCCTACTTATCTTATTTCGTAACGAATAAGGTCCTCTGTACCTTTAAAATTTAAATTTAAAAGCCACGACCTAATAACTTCTTTAAATTTAAATAAGGAATGTTGGTAAATATTATTTTCTTTATTCGCGGAATTTTAAAGATGGCTACTAGCAACATAGTATTGGCAACTTGCTATAGTTGTTTTATGGGTTTCCATAGAACAGATTTTGGTTTTGTTACGCTTTAAAATTGGCCTAAAATCAGTATTTTAATGTTTTCGCACAATTGAGGACAAGATAAAAAGTTGTCTAACTGTGAGAACAGGACAGGCACTATACAAAAGATTTGTATCATATCTACGAGGTTTTCCAAGCATAACTTTTAGTATTGCTCGCTGAGCATGTTCCAACGGAAGTAGACTAGAAACACATACTTAAGTTATTAAATTTTGTATAATTAATGAAAATAATAATTAAATATCATGACTTTCATACCCGAAGGAAGGGGTCTGTTTAATAAAAGTATTCTTGTAACATCTACGTTTTACCGATGGTATTCCGTCTCACTATTACGCTTTTCGCCGTATTAGGCACAAACTACAGTCAAGACAATATGACAATTCACAAATTGTCACAATATTGGTTGGCACTACTAGAAATGGAATCCGAGATCTTCGACATGGCAGTCAAACGTATTATTTCTCACGCCACTGGGTATAATACTATAGGAAATTACTATTTGTCTCGAAATATGTATTTCCAATAATATTAGAAAGTCGTTCGGAAACTGTCATTTCAGGTTTCAGATAAAACTCGAATTTTTCGCAATATCACATTTGGTCTGAAAACGAGAGATGAGATGTGCCGGTGTTACTCCAACGTCGGTGTCGTCCAAAAATAACTATTTCCGAGTAAATTCATTGAAAGTTTGTATATATTTTACCACTGCAGAAATTTAGTTTAATAAAAACTAGATTTGCCACTTCCTTCTGTCTTAAATTCGGTATCGGCGTGAAAGTTCTACGTCAACTCTTTTATTATACTAAAGAAGTTTTCTATAGCAAGCTATAGCTGTAGTTATAGTTAGTTTAAACTCGGTTATAGTTATTCCCGTAGGAACTTTTGAAATAAAAACTATCCTATGTCCTTCTCTAGGACTCAAACTATCTCCATATCATTTCATTTACTACTAGAAAACGTCAGGTGTGAGTCGGTTTTTCTTTGTTATATGTGAGAAGTTGTCGTTGAAATCTTATACCGATAACCAAATTTATGGCGGGTGAAACCGCGGGAAAATTTGTCATAGAAATAGTGTCAGTCTAGGGAAGGACATAGGCTACTTGAAAACGTCAAGTGTGAGACGATTTTTTTCTTTCTATAGTTTTAGAAGATGCCGATGCAATCCTTCACCGATAACCGAATTTACGGCGGGTGAAACAGCGGGCAAAAGCTAGTTTTATTATAAACTCTGATTTAAGTAATATGGGGATGGGAACATTTATAATCGTTTTTTCTGCGTAAATTTTCTTCGATCGAACGGAACTCTTACTCACACTTGGCCGTTTTTCTTTTGTATTTCGGGTATAAAGGACTACCAGGGCTAGTGTCATCATTTGTAAACAGCAATAAACAATTATTTTTTGCACACGTTTTTGACGAGATAAATTAATACCGACTTTAGCAAATGCACAATACGTGCGAGCATAACCGTAAAATAAAAAAAAGTAGCACTAAGCGCCCGGTTTCTCCATACTAATATTGTACTATAATACTTCTTCACGCTTAATCCGCTGAATCGATTTCGATGAAATTTTGGGGATACAACGCTAAAAATTAGCAACCGTTATAACATATGTTGGTAAATATAGAAAATATTTGGAATAAACTATAGGCGTAGATAGAACCTATTAAAATTATACACAGACCTAAATTATGCTTTAGGCAAGAACATACAGTACGAATGCAATGTAAACCACACTAGAAGCCCGTAGATGACATGTGGTGGTGAGCCACAATCTACGTCAGAGGGTTGTTTTATTTTATTTATTTATGTTTTTGAAAAGAGAATTTAACTCATTATCAGTAACATAACATAAAATCCTATGAAACATAGAAAAATAACATAATCATTCTTATTTTTTGTATGATTTGTATTACTTTTTGAACATATATAAAAAATATCTTCAAGATACTTTGGTGGTCAAAAATATTCAAGCGGTAACCATTTTAAAACGTTTTATCGATTATATTATCCCAAACTTAATAGAGGTATCGCAATTTATCAGGTACAAACGACTGAAGATAACTTATACAATAAGGAAAAATATTGTGTTGTTGTCTCTATCGTAAATCGAACAATGAACCTTTGACTTAGCAGTCCAACGCACTTTTTCCGCACCATTCGGTCGTGTGGTCTGAACACGTTTCACAAATAACATACAACTTAACTAGTAACTATACAAATTAATTGAAAGAAAAATATTTAATCTAATAACCAGTGAGCCTACTCACTAGATTCATATATAACAAATGAAATCAACATAGACCAGGCACTTTAATTTGTACACTGCCATAAGTAGTATAAATTGTATTAAGACCCAAAGGACATAGAAGGCTAAATAAATCTGTGGCTGACTTCAAAGTAGCTGTTAGATTTTGATTTTGTATTTTTGGTTCTATCCTATATTTTTCTCCTAAATCTTGGCGGTGGCAAACCCATCGCTGCTCCAATACTTCTGAAGCAGTATATACGAAGATGTTACTTAAATCAAAAATTACTAGTAGATATTTTTGTGATAAGTAGTACAGTTTAAGAACGCCAATATAGAGGGAGTATCCTATAATCAGTTCTTGCCGAAGTCTGAGGAGTGAGTTAATACATACTAATATTATAAATGTGAAAGTATATCTCTGTCTGTCTGTGTGTTACCTTTTCACGCTTGAACTACTTTACCGATTAAGATGAAATTTGGCATGGAAATAGTTTAAGTCCCGGGAAAGGACATAGGCTACTTGAAAACGTCAAGTTTGAGTAAGTTTGTTCTTCCATTATTAAGGAGTGGCCGTTGAAATCCTACGCCAGTAGCCGAATTTAGGGCAGGTAGAACATCGGGCAAAAGCTAGTAATTTATAGGTATATTTATTTACTTATACTGGTATTGTCTTTATTTATTAATAATTATAGGGCTAGGTGATTCAATACAAATATAATGATATTGATACACCATGAGTGGATATATCCTTTTGTATAAAATAATTGTTTGATAAATTACATGTATACACATTTTGCTTCGACAAACGAGGAAAAATAAATTGGGGATTTTCTTCTCAGCGGCATCGGTATCGACAACTAATTGATTCGCCGACAGACAGCCGACTCTAGTCAACAATATCGATAAATATCTCTGGTTCGGGACGCTCGTAATTCCACATTATCAACGATTCATAGTATTTACTGAGATTCGTTTCCCTTTCTTATTTTCAGTATGAATGATTGAATGATCAAGTCTTCGCAAAATATTTTTTTTTATGGTGTTATTTTATTATGCACGTATCCAGTGGGGTCACCGGTTCATGCTTTACCTACTAAGGCTAATCCCACTATCCTAAATAATATTTAGGGTGGAAAAAAAGAGTGGTCATTGGAAATAATGTACCTAAAATATTTATGATGGCAAATTTCTCTATGAGAAAAAATCTTTTATTTTCTCAAATTAGTAAAACTGCTTTTAAATCTTTTTATAATCGCATGTCTAATCGCGAAATAAAAGAAGAAAAAAACATTTTAAACCTTAACAGATAACACATCAAGTTTTATTTTAATTTCGGACTGGCACAACAAAATGAATGCGCCATTAAATTAATAAAAAAAAAAAAAACGATATTTGAATGCGGCGAATTGGCGGCAAAATTACATAAACTATTGTTATTATTGTCTTTACAGTTTTCAATATAATTCGTTTTTACACGCTTCTTTGAGAAAAGCACTATACTCGTCGAAGCCTTGGCCACAACTTAGCATAACCGATGCTCTCTCTGATGCGAGCCTCGTCGATGCCTCGGTCCACATACTCACGATCGCCCGATTATGCTGCGTTTGCGGGCCGCGGCAGTGTACATATATTGTAAACCATCCATAAATATATTTCATTCATATCTTTTGTATATTGCATTATAGATAGTTTTCATTCGTATTAAGTTTTTTTAGAATAGGGTGATTTAGTTTTAAAATCGAAATAAAGTCAGTCTGACTATATCTGAAACTGTTATTTAAGGTACTAAATAATAATCGTATTTTCCTATTAAACCTGTGTCCTAAACAAGAGACGGAATGTGCCAGTTTTACCTCAACATCGGCGTTGAACGAAAAATGAAAATTTCTGAGTCCTGTTGCTGTAAAAGTTTATATTTTAAAAGCGCAGGAATTCAGTTTACAAAAATACCCTAAAGTTGAAAGTTGCACACAAGGTGGGGCGATAATCCGTGAAAGTCAAATCTGGGTAAAAGTATGATTATCTATACAAATCGTTACATAAGTTGTTTAACAGGCACAAAATTTAAACTAAAGTTGTTTTCCAACATGGTTGCTCATACCGGCTCATATTC
The DNA here is from genome assembly GCA_946406115.1 of Apoda limacodes. NCBI lineage: Eukaryota > Metazoa > Arthropoda > Insecta > Lepidoptera > Limacodidae > Apoda > Apoda limacodes. Next base: position 34,080,438 of record OX291542.1, on the reverse strand, counting down.
TTACTAAAGAAACGTCTCGCATGTTTGATAATCTTCATTTTTACTTTATATACTCGCACTTTTAATTAATTAGCCTCTTCGCTAAAAAGCCATTTGTCACAATCATTTGTGTTAGCAAAATGTATTGTGTTGTATCTTTTTTAGTACTTTTTTCAGCGCAAGTGTGTCAAAGCTGTCGTATGACACTTGTGAGCTATTGTCATTACTTAGGTACTACTAGGTTCCACTACGGCCTCACCTATCGGCTCCACCAACTAAGCTCACTTGTTTCTTAATGTTATGTTTATTTTTTAATATAGAATTATAAGTCCAGTCAATTTGGTGGCATAATCATGCATTTTGAAAAGGTTGCGATTCTTTATTTGTGTTGAGTGTCCACCGACTGTCACCTCCATCTTGCATAATAAGGATGCAATCAGTTTTTTCATTATATAAATTAATACCACTAAGGTGGCAAACAAAGTTACGGTCTTTCTGATGCTAAGCGGTAACCATAGCCTATGGTTGCTTGCAACTTTACGAGCATTACCAACTCAATGAGATTATCGGCAAAGTTTCTGGCAAAGTAAATTTTGCGGTTTGAGACTTCGACACTGTCAACCTCTAAATTTAATAATCTAATAAAACTGACTATTTATTACAAGTCTTCAATATGCTTAAACTAAGTAACAATAGGCAAAATATTGTGGCTCATATTGTCACGAGAAATCATTTTAACCTCAACTACACTTCACAAATAAATAATCTCTAAAAAATAAATAAAAAAACATTGGAGCAGTACATTTCTATTAATAATAGGGGTCGGCTGCTTTTTTGTTTTTCAAAAGACTTTAGCCCCTAAGCTTTAATTAAATCAAATTATAGTTAAAATCATTACCTACAAGACAATAAACTGAACTGCAGCTGTGTAGTGCAGCTAGCTGAAGCTCAGAGTTGTGTTTCTGACGTGTGGCGGTGCACCGCAATCTGCAACTGGCATCACAGATTTGTGTCTGACCTGTATCTAATTATGGTTCAAATCATTTTAAACTATTTAATATAGAGTAGTGCAAGTAGTAGTATATAATACTGCCATGTTCAAGGATTCGGATTCGGTTCCTAGTGGGGAAACTACGTAATATTGCTAAAATTTGTATATTGTAAAGTCGTATTTTTATTTGGTGTGGCGATAAGGTACCAACTATATACCAGTATGTACCAAATATCATGTCGATTGCAATTGCAATTGTCGGGGAAAACAGACAAACGGACATCAAAATCTCACGATGAGGGTTTCTTTTTCACTATTTTGCCACGGAATCCTGAAAAAGGAATAATGATCTAATTTAGTTCAATATTTCAATTATTTAAAAAAAGATTGCGTCTCAATTGCCACAGTATATTAACAAGTAATAAAACTTTTTGTTAATTAAATCAGTTAAAAAATTAGTCTAACACTTAGGCTGGGTTTTCTTTGTTTTATAAACGTCATCGATTGGGCCAAAATTCTTTTTAGTGCCTAAAATAGTGGCAAAAATTTAAAAACACTTTTATAAAATTGTAGATGTCTCGAAATATTTTCCTAGTAGTTTTACGTTATTTCTCATCCAGGCCTCAATGTTTATTATAAATCTCCCGACAGTCCTAGATTTTTTATCACAAAAAAGTCTCATTTACTCAAATTATCACTACATTACGAGTCCCTATGACCCATTTATAAATAATATCCACTGCGTTACCAAATATTTTTTTTGAGCCAAAATATTTCAATAAAAGTCATCATTCGGTTATGCGTATGTCATTCTGAATTAGAAAATAATATGTTTTTTGAAGATTATCCGAATAAGTAAATAAATTATGCGTTCAAATGTCCAAGCGGCGGCCTCAACAAAAAAAAATGATTTAATTATTTCGTTGCTAAAACGATGAGCTAATTGTTACTTTGAGTGAAATATTAAATTTAAGACCGCAAAAAACAAACAAATAATTTTTCGTTTGTCTTTTCTTTACGTCGCAACGGAACATCTAAATTAGTTGAAGTTTTGTACTGATACTTAAACAGGCGAAGTATAACTACTTTTTATCCCGGAAAAAAACCTGCAGGAATTAATGTAACCGAATTCCAGGTGGACGACTTATAGTTACAGCTTGTAAAGCTATAGCTTGCTAAAAGAAAACTTCACCCGTAATAATTTCACGCCGATAACCAAATTTAGGGCGGGTGGAGCCTCTGGCAAAACTAGTAATATTATAAAGTTAATTACCTTTTTATAATGCTTCGCAAAACGAGGAAAAACTAAATTAGGTATTTTCCTTACTTCGGCTTCGGTATCGTCAAATAATTGATTCTCTTGGCGGCTCTGGCCGGCTTAAGACAAAAATATCCACAAATGACTATGATTAAGTATGCTCCTTATTTCACATTTTCCACGTTTTGGAGCTTTTACTGAGATTATTTTCCTATCTTTACTTAACGGATTAAAAATAGTTAATCAATAAATCAATCATTTCTGCTTGGGTATATAACTGATTTTTTATAAGCAAATATTCAGTTTCTTAGTTAACTAGCGGCCCGTCCCGGCTTCGCACAGGTGGCTTTTTTATCCATAAACCTATTTTTACCCTCAAAATTTTTTTCCATGAAAAAAGTCAAAATATTCAATGATGGTTGCGTCCAATGCGTAGGGAAGGAGAGGTATCTTGCAAGGCTAACTGGGGCTACCGTCCTTCCCCCTCATGACTGCCCGCCGGCCTTGCACATCATAAATGGACGCGCAGTACTTGATCATTATTTTGCTGCGATGTTATTTTAAAACTGCGATATCTCTTAAGATATTCATAAAAATCGAATAACATACAGGACAATTTCGGTTTAAATTAAATACTTGTGGAGAATAACGTATTTATTTAGATCAGATTTAATATAATTAAAAGATAGACATGTGCTAATTCTGTCACACATGAGTTTTGCGAAACTTTAACCATTTACGCCGCGCACACAGCGGAAGCTCTCAAAAGGAAAAAAAAACCTCAAATTTTTCAACATTCTTCACTGGTGCTCTGCTCCTATTGGTTTTAGCGTGATGATATGTAGCCTATAGCCTTTCTCGATAAATGGGCTATGTAACACTGAAATAATTCAAATCCGACTAGTAATTCCTGAGATTAGCGCGTTCAAGCAAACAAACATAACATAACATTAACATATTTTAACATTGACAAAGAAGGCTTATAATAAATAAAAATGAATAAATAAATAAATAAATAATCATTTTATGCAGTTATCGAAAAATAAAGCAAAGGCAGTGTGGAATATAACTAACAATAATAAAACAAAGTATCCTAAAGCAAATATAGCTGAAATAAGATCAAATGGCAAAACAATCGTAAATCCACAAATTATGGAAGAAGTTTTCAATGACCGTTTCGCAAATTTAGAGAAACCTTTAAATAATAAAAAGACAGTATGTGACAAAATGAAATTTAATAGACTAAACTCAATCTTTATGCAACCGATAATACTAGATGACATAATCCTTATCATCAAATATCTAAATAATACTAATAGCTCAGGAATTGACAAAATAGTTACATCTATAATAAAAGACACAGCATAAATTATAGCACCTGTACTTAGTCATATTATAAACCTCTTCATAGAACAGGGTGTTTTCCAAGTAGATTAAAAACTACTATTTTCCAACCTATTCTTAAGAAAGAGAATAAGACTTGTATGGATTTTTAAAGATCCATTGCCTTAATTACAATATTCCCAAAAGTTTTATAAAAAGTCATAAATAACAATATTTACAAATATTTTGAAACACACAATATTTTTGCACAAGAACAATAAGGATTCCGAAAAAATAAAACTATTAATATGGCTATATACGATTTCTTGTACATGTATTTGGATGAATAATAGATAAAAGAAAACCCGTTCATACACTATATATGGATTTAACAAAGGCTTTTGGCTATGTTAACCATGAAATACTAATAAATAAATTGTAAAAATATGAAATTAGAGGTACTTGCTTAAAGTTGCTAAAATCATACTTAACAAATAGAAAATACGTAAATATCAAAGATTTGCTTGAAAACGAAAACAGAAAAAACTTATAGTTCAATTGTCAAACCAGTATTATACGGTGATTCTCAAGGATCTGTATTAGGGTCTTTCCTATTCCTTACATTTATAAATGATATGCCTCGGGTCATAAGTTGCCAAACAGTACTATTTGCTCACGATAGTACTACTATATTCGAAGGAGCAGGAATTGATTCACACGAAAATGAAATAAATTTAACCTTTGACTCCATTATACAATGGCTACAAAAAAACAATCTAAAAGTAAATAAAAACAGACAGCCATTACATGTACAACAGATAAATATTAATTACCAAGGGATGCAAATAAAAGAGGCAACAACTACATAATTCCTGGGATTGCACATCGACATTTATTTGATAATGATAATTTAACTTTTAAAACACATTTGAGTTCATAAATTAAATAAAATTGTAAACCAAATGAAAGATGTTGTGTCAAAAATAAAAATGAATTGAATTGAATTGAAAAACGCACTCTTAGTAGCCAACCATGTGTATGTTGCTTCGACGCTAAGATTCAGATTAATATTCAGGGGCAAATATAATGTATTTAAAGAGATAAAAGGTACATTTGAGCCATATGTGGTCTACAACGAACACAAAGTTGTAAACCATGTTTTACGGTCTTCAAATTTTTTACCCTCCCAGCACTTTACATTTATGAGACTGCTTTATTTGTAAAAACAAACTAGAATTTTTTACAACTCTTAAAAGTAGACGATACTGCAAGCATCGACTTTGCATACTACCTCTAAAATCTGCCCTTCTAAGAAATAGTATATATTATATGAATACCGAAATTTATAACAAGTAATCTAAAGAGATTAAAGAAATAAATAACATACACAAATTTGAAAAATCTCTCAACGACTTTTTATTAGCAAAATGTTTTTATTCTGTTAATGAATGACAAAATGTAAACTTAATATAAATTGGTATGTAATAGAGATTGACAATTACTGATTAATAAATACATCTATAGCGGACATAAAAACTTTAAATTTGACATTATTTCATGTAATTTATAAAACAACTAGTTATTAAGCACATAATATATATGACGAATGATTATTATCTGTAATTAATATAGAATTATTCATTTTTGTAACTTAGATTAACAATAATAATTTGTATAATAGCTGTACACTTAGTTATATAACATCTTAAAATTTACCTATGGCTTACAAATAAAAAAATCTGTTCTGTGTAATCTGTATATGCACACATAATATCTTAAGGCCATTTTTAAGCCTAGGTTTATCAGGCTAATGAGCGTGCCACGCTTCGTTTTTCAAACCGATCTTTTCTCTAGGATACATCTGCTCCATGGGCTGTCGAGCTCTCAACACATGTTAGCTAGCTTATTGCAACAACTGTTTGCTGATTTGATATGCCCATGACTAATGTCCGATATAATATGTGATAAATGACAAGTACTAAAGTAAGTAAGTAAGTCATTTTGAGTTCGTACCATTAGAGTAGAATTATATTCATTAAGGATAACCATCAGTGCATTACTAAACGGGGAAATAAACTTCTGAGCACTGCATAGATTCACGAAAGCAGATGGCAGCTTCGACAAGCTAGATAAGATTGAATGCCTTCTCTTTGTCTAGGCTGAATGCTAATTATTGGCTTGCATCTATTGGTGTGTATGGTATGCTAAAAAGCGAATGCTATATCAGCAGTCGGTAACCAAATGTGAATTAATGTTACAAATCGATGTACTCGTACATGCCAATAAATGTTACATATCGATATACATGTTAATAAATGTTACATATCGATGTACTCGTACATGCCAATAAATATTACATATCGATATACATGTGAATTAATGTTACAAATCGATATACTCGTACATTCTAATGAATGTTACATATCGATGTACTCGTACATGCCAGTAAATGTTACATATCGATATACATGTTAATAAATATTACATATCGATGTACTCGTACATGCCAATTAATGTTACATATCGATGCACTCGTATATTCTAATGAATGTTTCATATCGATATACATGTTAATAAATGTTACATATCGATGTTCTCGTACAGAAATTTTCGTCGAAGTACTCACATTGCGTCGATTCGCAGATTTGTGTTTTGACCCTTATAGACTTATGTTCCATCAAGTTAATTTCCGATCGCTGTCTGGGAGCTTCATCTTGTCTTTCTACGGTTGTAGAGAGCACAATGGTGCCTTATCTTTAGTGCACGCTTCCACTAACAACAATAGATTAACATGCCTTGTCAGTAGGGCTTGTTTCCTGTAAGGCTGTCATGTGAACTAATATTCGGAAACCACCTTGACTAATAATTTATAAATATATATTCGAAAAGGATAATAATATGAAAAGTTAAACATAAAATTATAACACCAGTTAATTTAAAACATGGAACAAATAAAACTAAAGGTTCCGTACCGCCACATAATGCACAAGCCCTAGCGCTTAAAAGGTTTTTATAATTAGTTATATTATTAACTTTACTTTATAATAGAATGTTGTTGTTTTTATGATTTTTATAATTTGTTGACAAATCAGCCATAATGTCATCGGTGAGCCCTTAAAGGTCAGAGGAATGGACAGACATACAGCGTAGAAAGAATTATTAATAGGGTTCCTAAGTACGGGTCCGTGAAAACTATCAAAAAACGACATACACGGCTATACAGATAATATAACTGGCAACGCTTGTAACAAGGACCTTATGTCGGAATGCGGAATGTTTTTCCGTATTCCATTACGATAATAGTAATTACATTTAAATGTATTTTTTGGTTCCGTTTAAGAAAGCCGCGGAGAACTTGTTACGAAAATCGAGACCATTCTGTCCACGATCGTTGTCTAGGGCAAACTTGATGCAATTCAACCCAACCAAGACACAAGTCTGCGCTGTCACCGCTAAGAAAACCGTCCAAGAGCATTGAGACCCTCAGTGTTGACATCTTTAGAAACATCAAATTCATCATTCATATGTCATTATTCAGAAGACAAGATCAAGCTGATGTCTAAGAAAAAAAGATTTTTTTAAATCTTGCTTTTCTTGAAACATTAGAATCATATAAAAATTCAATCTAACCGAAAATTGTACTAAAAAGTAAAAAATATTTTTTCAAAATGAATATAAAAAAAATTATATCCACGTAGGACTTCAAGAAAAGCAAGCTCAGCGCGGTCGCGGTAAGTTCAGCGTCAGTCCAGTGTGACCAGTGTGATACCTAATTTGACGAACCAAAAAAGTGTTTTAGAAAAGCTGCCGTTTTGATATGTCAAAATATACTATTACAGCTACTTAAAATTTGAAATGGCAGAAGACTACTTACAAAAAGCTTCGAAGCTTCTGCCAACAAGTTACAACCATGGTAGTCTTCTGTCATTTCATTTTTAAGTAGCTTCAATAATATATTTTGATATATCAAAAAGTACCTTTCCTAAAATACTTTTTTAGTTCGTTAAATTATCACACCGGTCACATCTGACTGACGCTGAACCTACCGCAACCACGCTTAGCTAGCAACCATCTCATGGTCGGTAGGTAACTAATAAGTTTTTCTCTTTAACTAATAAATTACTTTAATCACACTAAATTAAGTCACAGTTATAGCCCATAAAATCCTCCACCTGGGCCGCGTCCGGAGGCCATGTTGTTATATGTTATATCCCCACATGGTACACTAAATCTTTGAGCACCAGGATACAAACTTGACTCGGTCCATAATAGAACTGAGAATAATTGACGATCCCAAACTCGGAACTGTTATTAAGTGTAAGGAGATATTTGAATTACTGTGTGTTTTACAAAAGGCTGTGTTCTGTTACTCTCATCATAATACCGAACTACACGAATTCGCCCCATGTTTCAGAATCTTGCGCACTTTGCGGTTTCAGAGGAATATACTTATGCTAACGCTTAGGCTGTGGAATAAGCCCCCAGTGGAGGTTTTCTCTAGAGACTACAAAATAGGGTTTTTCAAGGTGGCATTGATTTAATTTTAAAAAGGTCGGCAATGTTCAAGTAATAACCCCAGTGCTACATGCGTCGACAGGCTACCACTTTACATCATGAAGGCCGTATGCTTGTTTGCCACTTTAGTGATAAAAAACAAAAAGAAAAAAGGAATTGTATAACCATGTCACAAACAGAGGATAATGACTTAATAAAAATAAAGATTTCATTTATTCAAAACTTTTAGATTACAATTTTTTTTTTAGGAAAAAACAGTTATAGATAACATACAGACAAACGCAAATCTAACTATATTGTGAGTTCTTTTTTACTATTTTGACACGGAACCCTAGAAATTTACGCATTCAAAGCCGTGATCCCAACAATCATCTCAAAACTCAAATAGCATTTATTATCACAAAAAGATTTCTGTCATTTAAGTTTAGAGAGGTTCCTAAATTTTCTTAACGTTGACGGAATATATAGCAAGGTTTCACTAAAAAGACATTTTACGAGCAGTGGTTCATGGCATACCTACATAAAACTGAGCATTTTATAGCTTTGAGCAATATCAACTCACCGGTACCATTGTATTTGAACGAATATATATATATATATATATATATTACATCATCATTAATTGTTAGTGATAACATACTCTGCGAAAAAAGAAGTTTATACATTTTCAAATATATTTTTACCAGCTTGTAGGATTTCGAACACAACTACTTGATTTTGGTATAATCCAGTAGTACAGTTATTCCTGCGGAAACGTTTTGTGGTAGAACCAATTGGACATAGCGGTTGGACCACGGATCGGCACGAAATTTTTCGGGACAAAATATATCATACTAGCTTTTGCCCGCGGTTCCAACCACCCTAAATTCGGTTATTGGTGTAGGATTTCAACTGCAACCTCTCAATTATAGAAAAAAACGACTCACACTTGATGTTCAGAAACTTGTCGCTTACTCGGTTTTGAAATGGGACAGCCGAGCGGTTTCATAAGCACATGTTCCAATGGCCCCTTTTGATGCTTCATTGCGCTCTTTCATTACAGTCACCCAGTTTGTGACATTAAGAAATAATGTGTATGGCCTTCAAAGATCAGGGGTGGAAAGCAGGGGCATAGTTTAAAATTTCATAATTCTAAAGTGTTTTCTTGTCAAATTTCGCGTCAGTATTTTAGTAGTTAGCAGTGTCTACAGTCCAGTGTCTGTTCAAGTATGTGTATCAGGAACAGTCGCAAACCACTTTTACTGCACTTCAAAACGTGGCTAACCAACTAGCCTAAAGTTGGCACTGTTTATCCCCCGAATTCAAACCCTGGCTTCGCCTTTGCCCTTAGGGGTTTTGTTGCACTTACATGGGGCATTTGATTGAAATCTACTACCACCAAAAAGCAGTGGAGGAGCTTATGAAATTATGCTGCACTGTAAACGACGTTTCCGCTACTTTTAAAAAAATTCCGTGGCCCCTTTGGGGGCATCTAGAACTCCACCTTCCCCCTTCAAACTGCCACCATTGGTTTTGTAATACAAGTAATTTTTATTTCAATATTAAAATTCAAAATTAACTCAAGGGTCTAAAGAACATGCCTACCAGATTTTATCGCATAATAATTAGGTACAAAGCTGAAAGTTTAATTTGCAAACCAATATGGACAAGAAACCCGTTTTTGTTAGAATTACGCGATAAGTAGGTACCTATCCATGGCTATCAGGGACTTAAAACGTACCAAACTGTAATAAGTACTACTAGCAAGTTTTTACTTGGCATTACTTTTATATTTTGTTATGCTATTAATGTTTTAATATTATGTTAGTTCGCAACGTACAAAAACTATTTGTTGTTTACTTTTTGCTCAAACGAACGAATTCTTACCGGAAACTTGATCGCTACGTAAACTTTTCGATAGCTGAAGGCGACCAGCGCGGTGCTGGTTCTTTAAGATTAATGATAAGAAATCGTTGTTACCTATAGTTCATCCATATAAGCAGGTGCTCATATGAAACCAAAGTAGATCCCGAGATGCTCAGGTGGTAACAATAAATACCGAAAATTCAATCCGGCCGAAGGCCCAAACAATCCAAAACAAGAAAGCAAGCTCTTGCTTGATTGTTTGGGCCTTCGGCCGGAAGCTAAGCAAATTGTTTTGACACCACAAACAAAGCAGATAAACAATGAGTTACTTTAGTGACAAAATTAAAAGAGCCACATGTCTTTTTTTAATTTTATTCTTCCTTAACATCGCTACGCTTTTGTAGGCACCTTTGTACTTCCTAGTTTATTTATTAAATTTTCTTTTATTACACATTTGTATATTAGGAAAATTACTAATTGACACACCTTCTGTCTTTACTTATATTCAAACACATAATACTTTAGTAGATGGTGCATTCAGTTTCCGAAGACAAGGAAAAACGGAATGAGGGATTTATCGTCACATCTGTCTCGACAACTAATTGATTCGCGGTCAGATAGCCCAGCTCTAGTTAACATTATCGATAAAATAATGACTCTAGTGGAAAACACTCTTAATTTAACATAATATTTTGGGGCATATGAGATTAGTTGTCTTATCTTCTTTTTAATTTTTTTACTATTGACAGAAAAAATACATCTGAATTACAAATTTACAAAGTTGTGAAATTTTATTTCTATGTATTATGTATTATTTCTATTCTATTATATGTAAATTCATGAAAGAACGCGCATCTTTTCATTTGTGTGAACTTCATATACTATATTCACTATCCCATTTCCTTATAACTTTACATAGAACTTTTATTTCTGGATCCTAAGTCGTAGCAGACAACAAATACAAATCATATTGATAATTCACGATGTACAACTGTCTAAAATATTGAGTCCATAAAAGTGGGCATACCATTTATTTACAGTCTAGAGAAAAATAAAAACGTTTAAATTAATACAGTAACGTAATCAATAGTGATAGGTTTTATTTTTACAGGCTGTTACCTAAGTTATATCTAGAAACCAATGTAGATATTGATACTTACAATTTTACTGATTTATCGATATAAATTTCTTTGAAGTAAAGCCTTAATTAAAAGAATTTGAGCTATGTGTTGGGTATCAAGGCGTAGACGTAATTTACAGCCAGAATACTGCTACTTGAAAGGCTAGCTGTGTATCGTGATATCGATATTTATTGCTAGAGTGCATTAGCAGTATCAGTGATGTAAGAGGCTTTAACGTGTGGAATTAACTAAATAAATTATGTTTTCTTTTAACTATTAGAAAAATATGTGGATTTCAATCTAATACTAAAATACTGTATTTATCTCATATGTTATCAATAAACCTACCCCAACTCTATTTCCTTTTTTTTATCAACATATATAACAATGGATGTTATTATACATATATGTATAAGATCGATGAACGCCGATACCGTTTGACCGACTAACTATGAAACTTGGCACATCGAAGTGGCTTTTCATACAAAATCACAAGAAGGTACTGACATAAAGCCAAACAACATCTGCCAGGTTAGCTAGTATTGTATAAAAAGATATACAGTGAGTTGGAAAATGAGCCAAAAGGGAACTTTAGATATTTAAACCAAACTATTGAACGTATTGACTACTTTTTAATAGGTCTTGCAGAAAAGCTAAAATTCTTAAGCAAATTGCATGCTTGGACCACGGCTCGTTATAATAAGAATCCGAATACTTCTGAGTTAAAATGGAAATTAAATGCTGCCTCGAGGTTCAGTAAGAAAGCAACTGCCAGAGCAAAATTCCAATTCATCGGCAAAATAGGTGGGCGACTTGCGAGGTATCCTTCTGGGAGTCGTGCTTTCTGGTCGCTTGCCAAAGCTGCCGAAGGGAACTTTTGCCAGTCGTCTTTACCACCACTGCGAAAGACCGATGGTGACTTGGCCCATAGTTCTAAAGAGAAAGCCGATCTACTGGGCAGTCTCTTTGCCTCGAACTCGAAAATGAATGATGAAGGCGCTGCACCACCTACTATACCGTGGTGCGGTAAGACCATGCCGGAAATCTCCATAACGCAGCGGGAGGTCAGGCGGGCGTTGCTTTCTCTAGACGTTCATAAGTCGAGTGGGCCAGACGGTATACCAGCAGTGGTGCTTAAGCAGTGTGCTCCTGAGTTATGTCCTGTACTCACGCGCCTCTTCGCGCTTTCCTACCACACTAGGCAATTTCCGTCTTCATGGAAGACTGCGAATGTGCACCCGGTGCCCAAAAAGGGCGATTGATCAGATCCATCGAATTACAGGCCTATCGCTATTACCTCTCTCCTCTCTAAGGTGATGGAGCGTGTGATCAACAAACAGCTTCTAAGATACCTAGAAGTACACGATCTGGTCAGTGACCGTCAATATGGCTTTCGTCGCGGTCACTCGACTGGTGACCTTCTAGTGTATCTCACACACTGATGGGCACTAGCCATTGAGAGTCAGGAGGAGGCATTGGCATGTAGCCTGGACATTGCAAAGGCGTTCGATCGGATCGGGCACCGGGGTCTTCTATCGAAGTTGCCATATTAAGGCAGGCCTGTGGATTTGTGCAAAGGGGTGGCTAGCTTTTTGTCCGGCAGACGCATACGAATCGTAGTTGACGCTTGTTGCTCTGTGCTGTTTCTACTGCATATCAATGACATGTTGGACATCAACAACATGCATTGCTATGCAGATGACAGTACTGGAGATGCTTATTACACGGGTCGTGCATACATTCCTCGTTCCGTTGTGGAGGAAAACCGCGGAGAACTTGCGTCTTAAATGGAGAGACCACACTGTCCCAGATCTCTGACTGGGGACGGGTAAACTTGGTCCGATTCAACCCTACAAAGACACAAGTGTGCGCGTTTACCGCTAAGAAAACTCCATTCACTGTAGTCCCACAATTCCAGAACACTCCCCTCTCCATCTCCAAGAGCATTGGGATCCTTGGTGTCGACATCTCCAGCGATATTCAGTTCCGAGATCATTTACAAGATAAGGTGAAGCTTGCGTCCAAAAAACTTGGTGTACTCAACAGAGCGAAGCAGTACTTCACGTCGGGGCAAAGGTTATTACTTTACAAGTCACAAGTTCGACCCCATATAGTAGAGTACTGCTGCCATCTCTAGGCAGGTGCACCCGGATACAAGCTTGGCCCTTTTGACTCGGTTCAACGACGGGCTGTGAGAATTGTCGACGATTCCAAACTCACTTGGGGTATCGAGCCCTTAAGTCTGGGGAGAGACTTTGCCTCATTGTGTGTGTTCTACCGCTTGTACAATGGGTTGTGTTCTGAGGAATTGTTCGAAATGATGCCCACGGCTACTTTCTACCATTGCACCGCTCGCCATCGGCAGGGAATTCATTCTCACTCTTTAGAACCTAAATGGTCGCGTACAGTGCGGTTTCAGAGAAACATCCTCCCGCGAACGCTTAAGTTGTGGAATGAGCTCCCTGCCAAGGTTTTCTGCAAGGAATATAGTATGGAGTTCTTCAAGAAAGAAGTTATTAGATTTCTGAAGGGTCGGCAACGCGCAAGTGATACCTCTGGTGTTGCAAGCATCCATAGGCTACGGTGACTGCTTACCATCAGGCGGACCGTAAGCTTGTTTGCCACCTTAGTGGTATTAAAAAAAAAAAAAAACAGAAACAATAATTTTTATCCGTATATTATTTAAACAGTCTACTACAGTGAATACTTTAAAATTGGTTTTTAGTATTTGACTGGGTTTGATTTGATACGTTTGCCTTCGCAGTGTAAATGTCACATGTGTTAATTTGTTGTGGTTAACTTTAATGTGCCATTTCTCAACTGCTGTCAGGTGTTTCTGGAGGCCAACAAAAGCTATTATTGGGTTTCAGAGCATTAAGAGGAAGGCTGTGCCATCTGCATACGTATGTATTACATATCTTATCAATCCTACTAATTATATCTGTGATGCGATGTGCTTGGTCTATGGTTCCATGCTGCTCACGGAAGCCAAACTGGTGTGATAGGATTTCTTGCAACTTTTTGTACCTCAGATAAGAAGCTAATAGGTCTATATGAACCTGCCTGTGCCATTTGCCACTGAGAAGGATACATCAATTATTTACTCTATAGTAATGTAAAATTACAAAGCTGTCGATGCAAGGGTATTTAGGAGATATAAAAAAAAACCACAATTAAAAGGCTTTTATTAAAAAGTCATAGCAAAGACATATTCAAAAAAATTTCAAGCCAGGACTTAAACCTGAAACTCTAGATTCCTTTCATTAGATAATTTTCACGACGTATAAAAGCAAAATTAATGTTCAAAGGACTGAATTGCAAATATTCATTATACAAATTTACATTTTAGTTTACTCTGTTTGAGTTAAGTCTTATGTCAATAAAGTCTTAGAGCCGTTTGAAGCGTATTCCTTTTTACGATGAAATTTTATATGAAATTTTATATTTATTTAAATTGTTAAATTTTCATAAAAAAACATTTTTATATAGTAATTCTTTGAGGTTTCGCTATGTTTATGCTAAAGCATATGTCGAAAATGATTTATAAAAATATATTCCACATTACTATTTCTAACACAAAGTTACATTAAGTAATGCATACTAAGAATAACAAAAACTTTGATTTAGTGTATAGGCGAAAGACCTATTGTTTTTTGTTAGCAGTGTGTATGAAAAAAATTGACTATACTGATTTGATTGAAACCAGTAATTGTGCTTTTACCCATTTTCCAAACAGATAAAAAGGCACGAAACATCCAATTGCCAAAAATGGACATTTTTATATTTAAATGTGACTTGAAACTTACCTATTGTGCTATCATAATCAATATCGTATTTTATTTAGTTCGGGCAATACACATCACCAAACTGTAATTTTAACCGAGGTAAAATACATAATTATTGACCTAGATTTTGATTCGTACCAAACATATTATTTTTCTTACCAAACACATGTTTCTTACCACGTATTGCTTTATGAATAAGAAATGTCATTACACAGTACACATGTAATACATATTTTTATAGAAGGAAGTAACTTTAAATTAAATTTGTATGTAAAATGTTTTGGTTATAGTAATGATATGCTCTTAGTTTAATAGGTAATAAAACGGAATTATAAATATAATTATAATAGATAGAAAATAGCAGTGAGAGTAAAATGCAATAGTTTCTAGCTTCGGGATATGAGGTATTTTGACGTGATTCAGTCTTGCTGTTTTAGATGTTGGACAGTTACAACTACCGGCAAGCCAACGAACTGTTGGCTGGTATTAGTTACTTCCCACTCACTGAAAACCTGCTGCTAAAAATCGTCAATAGACATTTACTGTTCTTAACTCACTGTTTATGTTTATTTACACAATTTAATTTAAATTTAAGCCAATTGGAAACATAGCTTTCGCAACCCTATTAACTAGTCGGGAGGATCACCCCAGGTAAGTGGGAACTACCTGCGTGAAATAAAAGGCTTGTATTGATACAAGGCAAAGCTATATTATTGTAAGTTATAGTAATATAAAACTCCTACATAGAATGTAATAGAAGTGTCTGTTGAATCTTCTACCGTTGTCAATCGGTCTATTTTGAGGTGATGTGAGATCTCGCTTCTTTGGGTTTTATAATAACATTACCCAGCCATTGCTTAGCTACTAGGCCAGCGTTGAAGATAATATTTATTTATTTTTTTTATTTTTTATTTATTTATTTATTTATTTATTTCCAATTTATAACATGACAGCATACAATTATACCAAAGCGTTACAAATGTTAAATTAAAATTAGTAAATCATCGCTTAAAAATAAATACAACATTATTATTTTCATAATTAAACAATTCATCAAATTAATTTAAAAAATCCAATAATAATACATGTATTTATTTCAATCATAATCTTAGTTTATATTTACGCTAGTTTCTCTAGCATCCATCTCGTATATTCTCTTGCACTCACTCATCAGGCTTGCTATTCCATATGAAAGTCGGTACCTGGATATTTGTTTCTTGATGGTGTGAGGACCTCAATACTTAATAAAATTCATTTATATACTTATTACGTACATCATGTTATATTCAAGTCAATGTTCCAAATAAATTCGGTTAAAAACCAACATCATACGCAGCAGGCATAAAACATAGGCTACCCAAAAGACCCTTGTAGCTTCAGTTGCAAAGTGTTGCAGTCATTTAAAGTTATTTTTTTGTTAAAAAATTCTAAGAACCGGCCACAGCGCAGTGTAATGCGAAACACGTGTGTCAGACTCGGGTAAGTTGGCGTGGGAGCGCAATTTCGGCGCGTAAAACGAGACGCGATAAGATGTGTAAACGAAATGCGGGGCGTGCCGTAGTTGTCCATCACTATAAAAATCAAATTTATCAAGTCTTAGGACCATACAGTGGGTAAATAAGTATATATTCTTGCGTTTGATCGAAACATCGGACACCGGTCAAAAATTTCCTTACATTAGGAATTTAGCTCCAATTCTTTTAAAAGCAACCGTCTGCGTTTTTGCACAATCTCGATCACAATCTAATTTTTCGCCTGTTTGATAAAATTGTAAGCAGCATGAAGAACCTTTGTAATACATCTTTTTTAAGCCAGTTGTTTCTATTGCTTTTGAATGACGAATGCTTTATTATGTTTCTACGTTTTAACATAGGTACCTAATTTCATGCTAAATTAGTTATCTTTATATCCTGTCCTTTTTTCAGTTTTTGTAAACAACCTCACGCGTAAATTGTGTAAGGCTTCTTTTATCAAAAGCAAAAAATCATCTTACGCAATGTTCGGAGTTTATAGTTAATCAGAGTATATTTGGGACTTTAATTTTGATAAATTCATAAAAACACGGTTTAAAACCGACAGCACTTCTTATAAATTCTCTTTAAGTTGCTCAAGAGTTGATCCTGTGGCTCATAATGCCCTACGCTTAAACCCGTATGAGCATACGGGTCCCACGCGGACATAACTGGCTGCCGAGACGCGCGTGCAATCGGCGCCGCGTGATAGCCACTGGACCCCGCCCTCAACTCGCGAGTAACGCGAGGACGCTCCACGACAGGGAGGGGCAGAGGCTCATTCTTCGCGTAATGTGCCCGCTCCGCAATTCCGACCTGAGCGGAAGGGGCATGTGAGGGTGGTGACCGACGACCATCCCGTGGGCTCGCCCGCGGTGAGCAGGGCGGGGAAGGTCGATGTCGCACTGGGGACAGGAACGATTGGGTTCGATTCGGCGGCGACGAACCCCCGCCCGTGCGAGCCGTAGACACACCTGCATGTGTCATCCTTAGACCATCCTCTCGGATGGGCATACATAAGTCCGGGTGGTGACCCCCACCACACTTTGTACAAGGTCGCGGCTGTCAATAGTCCTTGGCTAGGTGCTCCCCCAAACAATAATAACAGGCCTAGCCTACGAGTCAGAAATCGTTTTCGGGCCACCCCAGATATTCTGAACTGGTGGCAATCCCGAATGGTGTGTCCCGGTTCGTAATACTTCCCACTCCCCACACCATTCAGTCCGTTCGACCGTCAAAATTCTGGGGGGCCGAAACGACCCGGTACCTCGCAATGTCCCGGGACGAGGATGTTGATGGGGTCCAGACGGGGCCAAAAATTGTGAAATAAGTAAATCGTAAAGTGTCAAAGTAGGTATATGTGACGCCGAGTGCCGAGAGCCGTATTGGGCAATTTGTTTAAAACAATGTTACAGGGAATTTTAGGCCCCTCAACGCATTTGTCGCCACCAAAATAGGGTTAAGCAGGTCCGACCGCAGCTGATTAACCGAAGACAGTTGAAGAATAACTTAAATGGCAGCTACATGTGTATCCGCAATGCGACGGTTATTTTGGTACCGCTTCACTAATAACTCCCTGGCTATATTATAATTGACATCGGTGATGTCCAAATGTTTCAATAAACAGAGAGGCTCATCCCTGATAGACGTTAAAAGGTAACTTAATCTTTGCAAGTCAGATAAGTCAGTCCGTCGGTGTAAAATGCTATCAAAACGTGTGATGAAATTAGTCCACTCATCCAATGACGCTAAAATGTGGAATATCCAGGGTTGGTAACCGTTCATTGCATTTTTGGTCCGAAACCTCGTTCCTACTTGCCGGCTGCGGGGTAGCCTCTAATTTCGACACAGACTCGTTAACCTCGTCCACTACTGACATACAAAAATCATAATCAGAATTTGCAGCCTTTAGGATAGTTTCGTCGTCCGTTAACGATGAGAGACCCTGGTATGCCTGATCCAGTTCATTAACTCTTGTCGGAAACTGTGCAGCTCTTTGCTTTAAGGCGCAAAATCTATGCTCCCGTTTAATTAATCCTATGGCGCAAGAAAACCACCGTGTGAGATTTGTTAAGACTACCTTGTGCTCCTTGACCGTTGACGTCATTTTTTATACTTAATCCCCACACAAAAAAAATTTTTTTTGCTACTTTATGTAGAAAAAAATCGTGTTATTCTATAGTCGATTTCAATGCGTTTTAATTATCTATTTTAAAAATAAGATATAATATCAATTACGTAAAAATGTTTTATATGCTTAAACTACCTTTTTTATTTTTAGATCCATACACTATAACATTAAGTCTCATAAAAACTATTTCCAACTAGAAGTGGTTGTTAGCAAATAAACATAAAACTAAGTATTTTATGGTTTTAGGCAAACTGAACACCTCTTTGTTTTACAATTTTACTTATGAATTGGTCATCAAGTCATCAACACAACAATAACAAATAATTTCAACAATTGTACAAAAACAACTCTCCTTTTATGTAACTAAGTGTATATACATGTGATTTTTTACAAAATCAAAAATAAGAAATTATTATAGTTTCGAATCATAAATTGAATCTTAATTAGACATCACTTAAAAGAGCCAATAATTGTAAATATTTACATTGCAATTAATGTAAAAATATAATATTTTCATAGCAAAGTTGCAGTTAAAAACCTTGAGCTAACACTTGAACCTGCAACATTCGACGAGTTGTTAACGACATCCATGCCTATTTCCATGGCAAAAATTGTTGCACCTTCTATTCCTGGCTCGAGTTAATCTTTTTGCTGCATCATTGCAATGAAAATATTAATTTATATGACTAACCATAGGTAGGTCTGAATGATATATTTTCTTTAAAAACTCCATCCTTATCCTTCAGGTAGTCATAAACGAAAAGAGATTATTTCATTGTATATATATTTATTTAAGACTAGCTGTTGCCCGCGACTTCGTCCGCGTGTATTTAATTTTATCACGCGGTTAACTGGTATACAGCAAAAAATAAAAACAACAATACAAAGATTGGATTAATGCGTAAATCGTAGATACAGTTTCATGTAGTCGTTTTTCATGTATCTCAGAGAGAGATCTCTTTCTCTTAGTAATAAATCGTCACGCTCCTGACGCATACGTTCATAGTTTTCCCTGGCTAACTCGTAATCGTTGCTGGAGTTGATCATCCCTTTCTAAAGCTCTAACAATTTCGACGATCTCGAGCGGTACTTAAGCGTTCCTCACGTTGGGTAAAAGTTTGTGAGGCATATGATAATGAATGGCGCTCACGATCAGCGGTCAATCGCGCATTCCTTTGCTCACTACTTTCTAAGAGTCGAAACAACGTGTGGCGTTCCCGATCAGCTATTAGACGTGCCTCTCGGTCTTGACTGGTTTCCAGCGACCGAGAAGCAGCCATGCGGGTGCGCTGTGAGCAGTCAAGCAGTTCTCTCTCTCGTCTCGGACTCGAGACAAAGAATGGTTCCCGATCAGCTGTTACTCGGGCTTCACGCTGAGAAGGATTTTCCATAGTGCGAGCTGTAGCCTGGCGTTCTCGAGTCGCAGTAAGTCTTGCCTCATGATCTTCATTAGATTCTTGGGATTAATTGATGGGAAAATTTTATTGACAGAATCCGTATTGCCTAAGCCAAGTTACAAAGAAAACAATTTTAATTGACCAATTCTTAGAGCTATATCAAAATCCGTATTATCTAAGCCAAATAAGAAGAAAACAATTTTCATTTACCAAATCGCAAACTTATATCAAAATCCGTTTTCCCAAAGCCAAGTTACGAAAAGAAAAACAATTTTATTGACCAAATCGCAGAGCTATATATCAGAATCCGTATTGCCTAAGCCAAGTTACAAAGAAAACATTTTTTATTGACCAAATCGTAGAGCTATATCAAAATCCGTATTTCCTAAGCTTAATAAGGAGAAAACAATTTTTATTTAACCAAATTGCAAAGATAAGGATATATCAGTATCCGTATTGCCTAAGCCAAGTCAATTTAATAATTGGTTCAATGTTATTTCCCCTGAAAAATTGAGTAGTGCGAGCGTATAACTTGATAACTTGAGTAATTTCAATGCGCGTTCTAAAGCCTAACAGCGATATCTATTGAAAATTTGCCGTAAAGTATAGGGTAAAAGTCACCCACGTTTAAACTCGCAGAAAAATTCCGTTAGCGCGTTGTAGAAACGAACAGCGCCATCTATCATATTTTTAGAGAACGATTCTGTAGTGTAGAATAGAACTAAAAATACTTATTAAAATAATATCTCGTGTTTTAATCGTTATGGGAAAGCAAGAAGGTAACTAAACCTGTTCAAGTTCAGCCGGCCAAGTGTGTGTCAGTCCACGCATTGTATAGGGATCCGTAGCAATTTTCTTTTCCGCTGACTCCCGACACTTTTATAAGATTTATACTATGGTTTTTTAACTATCCCACGGGAACCCTTTAATTTTCCGAAATAAAAAAAAGAAAGAGGTTGACCAGGGATATAAGGTATCACCATGCAAAATTTCATTGAAATAGGTCCAGCCATTTCGGAGATTAGCCCGTACAAACAGACAAAAAAAAAACAGACAGACAGAGAAACAAAAAATTAAAAAAAAAATATTTTGGTATTTTCCCTCTTTTTACATCCCATTAGTTTTCTATGTACAGACATTCGACCTCTACAGTTTTATTATATGTATAGATTTCTTAGTTTTATGGAAATTTGTGTATTTGTAAGATTGATGTACTAGGACTTTTTAAATCGATGTAAAACATTGCAATTACAATTTGTGGTGTGTAATTTCAATAATATACTATTTGAATTTGTGGTATTAAAAAAAGTTATAAGTAATTTGTTGCGAAAATCCCAATAAAATTTAAATTCAGCGTCAAAAGTTATAAGACAGAAGTCCTGCTCTGAGGTTTAAAGCAAATACATTCTTCATTATGGAGATATAATAAATTGAATTTATTTAACAAGTCATATTTTTTGCAAAGATTGATTACTGAAAGGTTTAAATTAAGTTCTGATGTTTTAACTTATATATTCAGCTATAAAGCAAATTTATTATAGACAAATTTGATTATAAAATTAAGTAAATTTAGATATTAAAAGTGACTTATTTGACGTCATTCATGTTAAATGCAATAAAATGTTTAGTTTTTCGTTTATTAAGACTTAATATACATTTGAAACTACAATGTTACTTGTCAAATTATCGTGTTTCTTTTACACCAAAGATGATGTAAAGCGGTCACCGTAGTAAAGGTTGCAACACCAGAGTCATTCATCTAAAAGGAGTTCTAAATGGATTGTTAAAGATTTTGGAATCTGAGTAACTTAAGCTGCCCAAGGAAATTCTAATAAATCGTTTGTATAATATGTATTGCGCCTTCATACATCATACTTTTAAGAGTAATTTTAATAATGAAATCTTTGAATAATAAAATAATCGAAAAATACACAGTTAGTGAATTAAGTGTACCAAAACTTCCCAATGGTAACGAAATGTTATTATATTATTGACAAGTCAACTGAAAACTGAATTGAAAAGTGCTTGCACTGCTGGTTCGAATCTAACTAGCACCGAACGCCCTTTTAAAGTTATCGTTCTATCTGCTGGTTTTTCTTGCTTAGGCCTTCTGTACGCGTTATTCACTTGTCACACACTTGACACGTCTGCTGTAACGGCCCTTGGTCCATTGACAGACGTTACTGACTCTCTATTGGCGACTTCAGTTCTCTTCCGGATTTCCTCATCTCGCATTCGATTCCTCAGAGACACTTCGAGCATACCTCGTACCATCATGCGCTGCGCATGTTTCATTAAAACAATATATCATAACTAGCTTTAGCCCGCGGCTTACCTCCGCTAATTTGCTCATCGGCGTCGGATTTTTACGGTAAGTCTTTATTTATAGTAAGAAAGTTTGCTTTATTATAATCAGTTCACGTGAAATTTGTTTAAAGTTATTCTTGCAGAAACTTTTACGGAATAAAAAGTAGCGTATGTCCTGATCCACCCGTTTTCTAAAGTATATCGAAACTGCAATTTCGCCGAAAAGTGAAAATCTGCAAGTTAAAAATCTCGGATTAAGAGACGAATGATGTAATTTCCTGAAATCCGAGCGTCTGGAAGCTGTTGATTTCCCTGGTGGTTGTGTATACGTAAAAACATTTTACCCTATAAATTCGTAAACCAATGTTGCTGGAAATCAATCAATGTTTTTGTCTCTTTATCCGTCAACTAGCACTGCGCTAGTTGATATATAACGATAAAAAAACATTGATTACGTCCGTGTATCTTACGATACAAAAAATATGACTTCGCACATGTTTATTAAAATACAATGATTATTATTCAATTGTATTCCCGATGACATTTAAGAATAGTTCAGTATTTCTGGAAGTTGTCCCTAACTAACAAACAAACAAAAAAACCCCTCGTATAATTAGATAATAATATTAGCAGAGCTCTATTTTACACAATATTTTGTGCAATACTCATAAATATTTTCGTAAATAAAATAAAATAATCTCGAAGAACTTTTTAAGTGATTCTGAAGTGCCTGAAACCAAATAACATTTAGCAACACAAAAAGGTTTCTTCCATTTTGGCCCACCTAAATTGTCTCTAACGTCCGCTCATTATATAGTTAGGTCTCACTAAAACCACGTTTCACGAGCGGAGGTTAATGGCGAAGGAACATAAAACCCGGCATTTTATGACTTTGGCCAAACTGGACTCGCCGGTTACCTATTGTGTGTGACTAAAGAAAGCATTTTTCATTTGAATTATTTATCGATCATGAATACTTAGCATGCACGTTTGACGAGTGGTACATTACGCATAATTAAAAAAAAAAAGTATTTTTTCATAAATGAAAAAAAAAAACATGAAAAAATAAGATAATATTTCTCATAGAGGTACAATTTTTTTTTAACTTCTATTTGATGTATTTGATGCTACATTGGCTGAAAATATATATTCGTATTAATTTATAAAAAAATAATAATAAAATACACCATCGATGCTTCAACAGAGATATTCAAAACAAATCAAATTCCTCCCGCAAACGCTTGGGTTGTGGAATGAGCTCCCTGCCAAGGTTTTCTCTAAGGACTACAGTATGGGGTTCTTCAAGAAAGAAGTTATTGGATTTTTGAAGAGTCGGCAACGCGCGAGTGATACCCCTGGTGTTACAAGCGTCCATAGGCCACGACGACCGCTTTCCATCACCGTGGGCTTGTTTGCCACCTTAGTGGTATAAAAAAAACAATAAACAACAAACATCTAAGCTTAAAAAGAAACGTTAGAGTTAGCCTCTAGCGAGAAGAAAAGACGAAAGAAACTGTACTACAGTTTACTTATTTCAAACTTTATTTATTACTTCATTTATAAAATTATCATTTCTATAGTTAAATGTCATCAATTTATTTAGTTTTATGCATTTTAATCATCGACATAGTATTTATCGGTTAGTAAACGATTTTTACAAGTACGTAATTAAGTACCAAT
This sequence comes from Apoda limacodes, assembly GCA_946406115.1. NCBI lineage: Eukaryota > Metazoa > Arthropoda > Insecta > Lepidoptera > Limacodidae > Apoda > Apoda limacodes. The sequence continues at coordinate 34,056,595 of OX291542.1, read as the reverse complement.
ATTATATTTTAAGTCGAACTAATTAAATATTAAAATTATAGTTAATTCTTTCATCACAGAGTAAAAGGTGCTAAGCCAAAAATAAAACGTTTTTTAAGCATAATCGAAAAGCAAGACTGGATTTTGTTTCAATTTGAAAGTAATTATGTTTCTTGACTCTAAAAGACAGACCACTACGCAGTTTAGACATAATTTTTATATAAAAGTTACAAATAAATCTAGTCTTTTGAGCTACTGAAAACTGTATTAATAAATTTTGTAGGTCTGCCTTGGAGCAGGATAAGATATAAATTGGTCGAGATAGTTGAAAATGTAACTGACACATGTGATTGCTCAGTTGTTGTCGTTGGCATGTCTATATTGGTTTCATCACATTTAGACTAATCGAACGTTTTTTATCTATCTTTTACCAGCTAATTTTAAATAAAACAACATATGTATTTTAAAATTTAAATGCAACTGGTTAACAGTGTCGCGGCTGCGTTTAGCAGCCTGATTTGGATCATGAAATTATTGTGGACCGCTGATCCGGCATTTTGGAGATAATAACGATAAAAGTATTATGATGCAACAGGTTTATTGAAATAAAGGGACAATGATTAAATGTAAGTATAGATGAAGGTTAGAATGAACGAATGAATGAGTGAATCATGTGATTTTGCGTTGCTCCGGTAGATAGAGCCGTGACAGATAGCTCCTTAAAGATGCAGGAAAAAGTATTACTTCCTCCAGAACTTTGAGATCTACGAAGGGGAGAGCCCTGCAAAAAGTGCCTAAAATCCATTCGTCGCAATTTTTTTTAATTCGCTAAAACGGCTTATAACTCTGAAGTGTGGGTCAGATCGGTTCTAAACTGGTTTTAAAAACGATAGAAAAGCTTGCCGCTACTCTTGATGGTGTATAACAAAAAACTAAATAATATAAATAAGAGAGGTAGGGCACTGCAAGTATTCGCTCGAATAAGCTGCCCGAACAAATAAAGCGGGACATAGCGAGTACTTGCTCGAATGAGCGGCCCGAACTGGGGAAGTACCTCCACCTTACAGAAAACCGCGGCCACAATAACACTAACATTGAGTAGTGTTGTGTTCCTGGCGGTGAGTAAGGTTGCCAGAGCTCTCTCTTTGAGGATTCGCTGCGCGGACAGCGGAGGACCGACGGTGCTTGTTGCTGTCATTGCTCGGCGTAGACGCGGCGTGCTGGTTCGGCGGTCAGGGAGACCTGATGAAACGGCTGACCGCTGGCCGCCCGCAGGTTGAACGGGTTCCCGAACCCAGGGATCACTTAATCTCCGCCCTGGGAGGCTGATCCGCCAACCTGTGTAAAGTCTCTGAAGTAGTAGTCGTGCCGGAGAAGGAGACCGGAGTGGACCCGGCTACTACAACAGAGGGGGATCAGGGGCCCTTCCGCCCGCCGTGCCAGCAACCGTATCATCTGTGTTGAGCTTCGGCAGTCTTAGTACCGCAACTTTTTGTCTTCTAAGCTGTCTGTGCAGTGAATCCTCATCCGTAGTCTAAGTTACTTCAAAAAAAATGGCCAGGAACAGAAAAAAGAAAAGAGTTTTGACAGCGGTTACTCCATCCACATATAATGTGGATTTTTGCAACATAAGGGGTATTCACGCAAATCTTAACGCAGTCCATCACCATCTCGAGACTGCGCAGCCAACCATTCTTTTTCTAACGGAGACGCAGATATCCTGCCCGGCCGACACATCATACCTTCGTTATCCCGGCTACAAACTCGATCACAATTTTTTGAGTCGTACCGGTGTATGTGTGTTCGTCCGGGAGGATATCTGCTGTCGCCGACTTCATAGCCTTGAAGACAGGGACCTGTCGATATTGTGGGTGCGCGTAGATCATGGGGGCCACACTCGTATCTATGCGTGCCTATACAGGTCTCATAGCGGTGACACGGACGTAACTCGACTCTTCACGCACCTGAGTTTGACGACTGACAAAGTTCTAGAGCAATATCCTACAGCAGAAGTAGTTATTTTGGGAGACTTTAACGCCCACCATCGTGAGTGGCTCAGTTCTCGAACCAATAACTATGCAGGGATATCTGCTCATGAATTTGCTCTGACCTATGGATTTTCTCAGCTGGTACTTTCTCCAACGAGAATACCAGATATAGAGGACCATACAAGCTCCTTACTGGACCTTCTGCTGACTACACGTCCGGACGGACATTCCGTCTCAGTGGATGCGCGTCTTGGCTCCTCGGACCACTGTCTCATCCGGACTCGACTGTCATGCACACAACCCGATCCTTCTGGGCCAACTAATTGGCGTCGTGTGTGGCATTATAAGTCGGCAGACTGGGATGGATTGCGAGAATTTTATGCATCGTACCCGTGGAGGCAGATCTGCTATAGCTCAGAAGATCCTGACGTCTGCGCAGCCGCAGTCACTGAGACAATCCTCGCTGGTATGGAATGTTTCATTCCTAACCTGCGAGTAGCTGCCGGCGTCAAAAAACGACCGTGGTTTAATAGGCCTTGCAGAGAAGCTAAAATTCTTAAGCAAACTGCGTATGAGGCTTGGACCACGGCTCGTTATAATAGGGATCCGAATATTTCTGAGTTAAAACGCAAATTAAATGCTGCCTCGAGGTTCAGTAAGAAAGCAACTGCCAGAGCAAAATTCCAATTCATCGGCAAAATAGGTGGGCGACTTGCGAGCTATCCTTCTGGGAGTCGTGCTTTCTGGTCGCTTGCTAAAGCTGCCGAGGGGAACTTCTGCCAGTCGTCATTACCACCACTGCGAAAGACCGATGGTGACTTGGCCCACAGTGCAAAAGAGAAAGCCGATCTATTGGGCAGTCTCTTTGCCTCTAACTCGAATGTGAACGACGAAGGCGCTGTACCACCTACTTTACCGTGGTGCGGTAAGACCATGCCGGAAATCACTATAACACAGCGCGAGGTCCGGCGGGCGTTGCTTTCCCTAGACGTTCATAAGTCGAGTGGGCCAGACGGCATACCAGCAGTGGTGCTTAAGCAGTGTGCTCCTGAGTTATGTCCTGTACTCACGCGCCTCTTCACGCTTTCCTACCACACTAGGCAATTTCCGTCTTCATGGAAGACTGCAAATGTGCACCCGGTGCCCAAAAAGGGCGATAGATCAGATCCATCGAATTACAGGCCTATCGCTATAACCTCTCTCCTCTCCAAGGTGATGGAGCGTGTGATCAACACACAGCTTTTGAGATACCTAGAAAAACACGACCTGATCAGTGACCGTCAATATGGCTTTCGCCACGGTCGCTCAACTGGTGACCTTCTAGTGTATCTCACACACCGATGGGCACTAGCCATTGAGAGTCAGGGGGAGGCATTGGCATGTAGCCTAGACATAGCGAAGGCGTTCGATCGGGTCTGGCACCGGGGTCTTCTATCGAAGTTGCCTTCTTACGGAGTGCCCGAGGGTTTGTGCAAATGGGTGGCTAGCTTTTTGTCCGGCAGAAGCATACGAGCCGTAGTTGACGGTAGTTGCTCTGATAGCATGGACATAAATGCTGGTGTCCCGCAAGGCTCTGTGCTGTCTCCTACGCTGTTTCTACTGCACATCAATGATATGTTGGACATCAACAACATACATTGCTATGCAGATGACAGTACTGGAGACGCTTATTACATGGGCCGTGCAAGCATCCCACGTTCCGTTGTGGAAGAAAAGCGTGAATAACTTGTGTCTCAAATCGAGATCGGTCTGTCCAAGATATCTGACTGGGGGCGGGAAAACTTGGTCCGATGCAACCCTTCAAAGACACAAGTCTGCGCGTTCACCACTAAAAAAACCCCATTCACTGTAGTCCCACAATTCCAGAACACTCCCCTCTCCATCTCTAAGAGCATTGGGATCCTTGGCGTTGACATCTCCAGCGATGTTCAGTTCCGAGATCATTTGCTAGACTTGGTGTACTCAACAGAGCGAAGCAGTACTTCACGTCGGGGCAAAGGTTGCTACTTTACAAGTCGCAAGTCCGGCCCCATATGGAGTACTGCTACCATCTCTGGGCGGATGCACCCGGATACCAGCTTGGCCCTTTTGACTCGGTTCAACGACGGGCTGTGAGAATTGTCGACGATCCCAAACTCACTTGCGGTATTGAGCCCTTAAGTCTGAGGAGAGACTTTGCCTCCCTGTGTGTGTTCTACCGCTTGTACAATGGATTGTGTTCTGAGGAATTGTTCGAAATGATGCCCACGGCTACTTTCTACCATCGCACCGCTCGCCATCGACAGGGAATTCATTCTCACACTTTGGAACCAAAATGGTCGCGAACAGTGCGGTTTCAGAGAAACTTCCTCCCGCGAACCCTTGGGTTGTGGAATGAGCTCCCTGCCAAGGTTTTCTCTAAGGACTACAGTATGGGGTTCTTCAAAAAAGAAGTTATTAGATTTCTGAAGGGTCGGCAACGCGCGAGTGATGCCCCTGGTGTTGCAAGCGTCCATAGGCTACGGTGACCGTTTACCATCAGGCGGACCGTAGGCTTGTTTGCCACCTTAGTGGTATAAAAAAAAAAAAAAAAAAAATAATCATTAATTACAGGAACCAAAAGACACCACGATCGACTTCAAACAAAATGGTTGTGAAATTTATAGGGGTCATTTGCGACTGAACACCCGCGATTTCATCTACAGAGAACTTTTCTCTGCCGCTATCGATCGGTGAAGAAAATTCTAAAATCAAACCAGGCGGTATATTTTAATTTATAATAAAAACCTGTGGCGGCTGAGGTCCAAAATTATAGCTTGTCTGTCAGAAAATTCTGAAAATATCTATTGAAAGTACTAACACGTAGACTAAAATTATTTTGATAATAACTAAGCTTAATAGAGTTCAATAGTTTCCAAGATAAAGCGGATCTAGTTCAGCTTCTTTTAAAACTTAAACATACTAGTGACGGCTACGGAACCCTTCACCTATATGCTAAGCAAGCCCGACATGCTCTTGACCGGATTTTAAATAATATGCCTGTTTGTACAGTAAGTTGCAAAAGTCCATATAGTCTAAGACAACCTGATCATATTGCATGCGCCAGTGCAAAGTCTAGTCTCTTACACACTTACAGAAAACACGAAAGTCTTGTTTAGGTAACGGTCACCCAAAGTAACTCAGACTACATCTAGATAAACTGAACCCGTTACAATGCGACTGATTATATTAGTACCAATCACTGTTATTCTATATTCTTTGACTAGTTGACGTTGTATTGAATGAAATGTTGACATATGGTAATGTAAATGTGTAAGAGGTTTACAGAATTGGTTGCATGTTGTTAAAACCCTGATATGCAAGCATTTTTGCAACTTACTGTATCTGCTCTGAACAAACAGAATTGAATAATGTGAATAAATGTTACGCATTAAATTATATTACTTATTTCTACTCATGTTGTGTACATTTACAGGATCCATCATAAATAATCCGTACAGACACATATCTATGAAGATCGACATAGTCTGTAAAAAAATGGTGTTTTTAGGTCAAACGACTATTCTGTGCCTCATCATGACATGTATTTGTACGCTATAAAATGTATTTTATTTTACCTGAAAAAATGGTCATTCTAAGCTTACATTCGTAAGCAATTGGGTAAGTATCATGATTAAAAATTTTGTTTAATGACATTTACTATAGATTTTGTTCTTTTCCAAAAAGAAGAAAAGACTAAAGGAAATTTTGGGTTGTATTTAATTCAATACACCTTAATTTTTAATGCAGTCAAAATAAGTATGCATCTTACAACCTTATTACTAAAATAAATTTAAAAGATTTTAGGATAACAATTTGTTAATTTTTCTCGAGGCTTTTGTTCCCAAACAAAATTATTCACTAACTACTAGTTTCTAGTAGTTCTTTCTAGTTTCTTTTTATAGTTTCTTACTACTAGTTTCTTTTTATAGATTTATTTTTACTGAGATAAACATTCAGCCCGCCTGATGCAAAACGGTTATCGTAGCCTATGGACGTGGGAGAAACTACTTAAGGCTGCGCCCTACTCGAATGTTCAGTTTTCTGATCATTTTTAAAATCAATTCCACTGTCATATTGCAAGTTTCGAACTAGAAAAAAATAACTTAAAAAGAAAAATTTACTAGACAGTTATTGTATTTGTTTTAAGATATCTGTTAAAATATTGCTTTAAGAAAATATCGGCCGAACCCCTCGTTTTTCTATTTTTAATTCATAACTCCATATAAGATAGTAGCGGGAACATAATTTATTTCATGAAATGTTAAGTAAATATAAAGCTAGAAAATTACTGATAAAGAATTTCTATACCTTTCATGATCAATAAGTGCACCCCTCAGTATGCCTCACCACCGTACATCCGCTTTCCGTGGTAGCTTTAGATATGCCGCTACCAAATGTTGGAATAACCTGCCACCCCCGCTTAGAAACACTTGTTTATCATTTGGTGTTTTTAAGTTTAGATATAAAACAATGTTATTAAATTACCAAAAGGATATACCTGCTGGCGGCAGAGTTATTACAACATACCTATATTCCCTAGCGTATTTGAAATAAATTTTAACCATAACATAAGGCAATATTAATTAAATATTTTATATAATATAATATTAATAATATATATCATGTAAATAAATTAAAATTAAAAAAATGAGTTATTTAAATTAGTAATAAGATAATTTAAACATAAGGCAATAAAAAAAAAAAGATATTTAAACTTATATAACTCTAAAAACCTAAATAATATTTTTACGTCTATTACTTCTTTTACGTCTATTTTACTTAGTACTTGAGAAATAGTTCGACTGCGCCGCGAGCTAAGCCTCGCAATTGGGCTCCGCTGAAAATCAGCGCTGTGGCTAGTAAGCTGCAGCACATGCTGAGCGGCGTCCATTTTGCACATTGCACTACGACACCCATGATACAAAAACTCATATTTAATTGTGATATGTTTATGTGCTTATTTTTTGTTATTTTTCTTTGTGTAATATGAAATAAATAACTGTCTAACTGTCTGTCTAATATTCCTCTTTTTACGCGAAGCTGTTCACCTATATATAATATACTTTTGCCACTAAAAAATTAGCTCTATTTGAGGTCAACTTTGTGGATTTAAGCTTAACGCCCATAAAGCCAATTTATTTGCGCATTGGGGCCCCTTAACTCTCTTTTCTTTAGTGCTACAGCAGTGCCTCAAAAAAATTTTTTTTTTTTTACGAAATATTGCAATATTTTACACTTTAAGAGTGCTTATAAATTTCCACCGTATAATTGAATTCAATAAGTAAATCAAGTGCATTATGACTCCAATGTCTGATATTAGTAGAAACATAATGCAATAAAATTTTCACGATAGAAAAAAAAAACAAAATTACCTCTAATTTTATGTACATTTTCGATTCTTTTTTGTAATAAATTTAAGAATTATAAAGATAAATACTAATTTAGTTAAGATTTTATAATAATATTGCTTAAAAACAAAACTTAAGGCTTTATTGGCGAATTTAATACAAATAATAATAATGGAGTTATTAATAGTTAATGTTTTTGCCCCCTACGTTCGAATTCCACGTCGTATGCAAAATCTGCCAGGTTACATGCCCCCCCCCCCCCCCCAAAGCTTAAAATGTGGCTGTCTTTATCGACTATTAATTCAGTCTATTCGAGGTATTCCCTTACATTATCCCACGTTCCTACCGCTCTTTATTATTCGACCCATGTTCCACCCGCCAATAACAGTTTACACTTTTTACACGCTCCGTCATTCTAGTGTACATGACAAGACATATTTATAAAAGATTTTGTTTTTTCATAGAAGTAAAAATTGTAAAAAGACACCTTTTTAACCGACTTCAATCGTCAATCCTTTTTTTCATGTATGCTCAATTCGTCGGAATCCTTTTTTTTATGTATGTTCCCTGATTAGGTACTCGAAGGTGCCTAAACAAATTCTTTTTTTTAAGGGGCATACTTCCCAGGTGGGCCCATATTAATTTAGTGAATTGAAAGCGTAAACTTTTGGAAAAAAAAATTGATGTTAATTTGGTACTGGTGTAACGCCTTTTATGTTAAATGAAAAAGATGCAATAAAAAAGAAAAAAGACATTAGTTTTACCTTTTAAGAGCATATTTTGAAGGCGGTTTCTTTTTTGTTAAACATTTTTTTACTGACCACTGAGTTTGATTTCTGTTAATGTATATTACTTTTTTACATTTTAGATGTTTATTAATGAAATTAATTGCTAAGGGTAATATCACCGATCCAAATTATAAATAAAAATCTATTCATTAATAATTTTATCCCTGTTTGGTTACGGTCTACCCTACATTAAGCCAGAGGGGATTTGAGTCAATCAAATGATCCGATTGTTCAACGAGGGTGCTGCTCATCACATATTCACATACTCGTATGTCTTTTTGACTACTTTTAACTGTTTCCAATTTTAAAATTTACCAAAACGCCAGTCTTGCTCCCTTGGGACCATCTCACTATTAAATCTCACCCCCGGTGGTAAATTAGCACTCGAATTTCCCAACTAGCCACTAGCGACACGAACGCAATAGTACTCCCACATCACCAGTGGTAAAAATTGTCTCATATCATAAGCATTTCACCACCAGTGTTTACTTAGGACTTTATAATTATTTAAATAATAATTTTTACTTTTTCCTCATATACAACCTTCTCATTCATCACAATCTTTATATGTATACTACCTAGTACCTACCAGTATCTTCGTTCTGCTAGCTTTAAATTGTAGTAGCACATAGGACACAGCTTTCACAGCTTTGCTTAGTTGAGGACCAGATAGAGCTATGTTATTTGCCCAGAATCATTAATATTATAACATTAGAAGGGCCATAATAGTCATACTTATATGGCCAGGGACTGTAGTTGCTGACAAATAACATCTTTTTATTCTCTTCGTCTCCAAATAGATTAAACTATCTTAGGCACTAAGTTAAACCTATATACCTGAAACTGTTTCTCACAACCAAATTTCCAAATCTAAATCAAAATTAATTCTCCCTTAAGGTGAAAGAGACTTGTATGTTTTACAACTTACAGTCAATTGAAGTTGGAGCTCTTTAGAATAACAGTGTTACCAAAGTAATATCCTTATATTGGGCTGTATTTTGAAAAATTGTTTGAAGTGTTGCAATGGATTCTTTCTACAATCACACCACTCGCCACCGGCAAACAATTCATACTCACATCTAAGAATATTATCATATTATGTATCTATCAGTACAACCGTCTGCATATCGAGTGCGAAACAGACTTACTGTCCATCGACTACCGAACACGAAGGTACACGTATGTACGATGTTAATGAAATGTTTTTAGTATTTAAGTGTGTAGCAATAAACTACATTAGCATAAATTAATTGTATATAAGTATATGGGAATGGTATTATAGGTATTACATACATTATTATGTATTAATACGTGTGATGCTGCATGTTGTGTGTGTGTGTGTGTGTGTGTGTTTAGGTGTGCGTGATTGTAATGACACATAGCTGCATGTAATTATACCTAAATATATTCACTGTAAATAGAAAACGAGAACTACTACCGACAAACAGTTGTTGCACAGTTTGGCAGATTATATCTATATGTATTGTGTTTGTTTTAGTAAATAAATGAAAAAAAATGTAATAAGATGTCACTTTTATAAACTTACCCATACATACATACATACAATGCACAGAAAACAGACGCAAGACTAACACAAATGTGCATGACAAATGTTTGTCCCGTGCAGAAATCGAACTAACGTCTCTTTGTTAAGCAGGCAGTTTAAGTCTCAACTAGGCCATTATGGCAATCAAGTAATGTAAATATTTCAACGATATAACATACATCTATAAGAGTTTAAGCGTAATAATTAAACTCACATGAACAATGAACATCCATATTAGCACATAGTATATCATATTCTCTGTGGGTACATGAGCCCCTCTGGAAACATTCGACTCCTTTTTTGGCAGTCGTGTAAATGAATGGTGAAAGTTGTACGTACCCTGACCCTGACCCGAACAAATAAGGTAAAATCAGCATTTCTCATATCGTACCTCCACCGTATCGGGTACAAGATAATTGATTTTGGGACAAAGAGCAAACTCTAGAGACGCAATCAATTTATTATAACTTATGAGATATATTTATTACACATTGCTTAGCGAGGCATCAAATTATATTGTATTATTATAAAAGTGCGTGCTTGTGTTCAATGTTAGTGTTTATTTACACTTATATCATAGTCACTATCTTTGTGAAATTCTTAATAAAAGACCTAGAAGATAATCGCGGTTTACAAATGATCCGGAGATCAGAGAGAGAAGATCAAAGGAAACTCCTCCCGCGAACGTTTAGGTTGTGGCATGAGCTCCTTGTCAATGATTGCTCTTAGGACTGCAGTATGGAGTTCTCCAGGAAAAAAAATCATTAACTTACGAACTTTAATGTAAATACTGACATATAAATAAACGCCCGATTACAAAATATCCCAACTAATTAGCATCCAGATTTTTTAACTTGGTAAACTATTAATTTCGTCGTCGCTTCGTTCTTTACGGAGTATTCTTCTCTCTTTCTCTCTTTTCTTTACCGCTTAAGGCACAGTACTCATACTTAACTATGTGCTTTAAAGGTATAACCGCTGGATTATATTAATGAGTGGAGAGGTGTATATATATATCTTATTTATATATATATATAACCGGACCGATTTCATTTTTTTTTGTATGCGTTTAGGCGGCGCCCTGGATGGTTTAGATTCACAAATCAGCCCGGCAGATGGCACTGCAGTCGGTATCATACAGGACAACGTCCGCCCGGTCAGCTAGTATAATATAAATGTTAAAAAAATTATTGTGTTTATTTTGCCTTATAGTAATCACTTGTATTACAATAATAATCTCTGGATCTGGACATATAAATTAATTTACATTAATAATTATATATATAAGAACGATTGTGTAGGCAAACATAAAAACTGTATCTCAAAATTTTATAAAAGACAGATTGTACATTAACTGTCATATTATATAAATAACTTATCCAAGAACTTGGTATAAGTATTAGGTATTAGTTTTAATAAACCGACTTTGGAAAATGTTCCAAGAAATTCTTATCAAATTGTCTTTTTTGGGCACGATGATAGTATTTAGACTTTGGAAACTGTTGCAAATGTTTTGTTTTTAGTTAATTGTACAACAGAGAGTCCCTCGGGCTTAACTCTTGTTTATAAATATAATTCACCTGAATGTTCTGCTGAAAATGTTAACAAAAACCATGTTAACGGTTGAAACATAGTTCATCAAAATATACAAAGTATGCTAGGGAAAAACTAAGAAATAGATTTATTCATGAACTGCTGTGACATAATTCTTTGCATCACAGAACACTGGTTAAAGCCACAACAGATCATGTTCAAATTTAGCAGTCATCAGATTGGTAGTTCGTTCAGCAGGGAACATGCTATACATGGTGGCTCTTTAATTCTAGTAAATAACAAATTAAAAAATAAGGATAGCCTGTGTGGAGATGGAGCAACTTATTTTTTTTAAGTGTTTCGCCTTCAGCAGACTATGACATTTTTAAAAACATAATGGACTTATCAATGATGAAAGGCTTTATCAATGATTTGCAATATTAATAAAAAAATACTTATTTGTGGAGATGTTAATAGTGATTTGTTAGTAGAAAATTCCTTCTTATGCATTAAATTAAAAAATATGTTCCAATCATTCAACTGCAGAAATATATTTCTAGAGCCAACTAGAATGACAGCAAGTACGGGAAGATGTATATATAACATTTTTGCAGATTTCTGTATTACAGTCACAAATAAATATAATATAAATAAGCTTGCTTCCGTCCTCTTTGTTCAGTTAGTTCAAATTAAAATATAAACTAGGGACAAGTTTATGGAATAAAATATTATTAGGGCAAAATCAATGGTCTTAGGTTAAATATATACTGCTTACCTATCAAACATAATTTTAGTCGAACAATAAATTAATGAATAACTAATTTTGCAAATATCCTAGAAACCCTAACACCTCAATACAACCACACTATTATTATGAGTGACTTTAACACTTGTCTGTTGAAAAATAACAGCCGTGCTCATCAACTTAAGACAGTTGTGGATGGATGTAACTTGCACATATTACCTCTCACTGCTACACACTTTTTTCCCAATAGCACTCCTTCTTTACTTAATCTAATGATAGTTTCTTCTCCCACACACGTTTTTAAGCATGGTCAGTGCGCTGCTGACGCTTTTTCATACCATGACTTGGTTTACTTACCATACAAGATTCGTCCTCCCAAATCCAAATCGAGAATGCTTCAGCAACGCAATTTTAGTGGGATGGATATTAAACGCTTGTCTGATGATACTTGCAACATCGATTGGCCTACGGTCATTAATGCGCCTACTTTTGATGAAAAAATAAGATTATTTAACTCATTTATTATCGATTTGTATAACATTCATGCTCCTATACATACCGTTAAAATCAAACATGTTCCGGCGCCCTGGCTTACGGACGAAATAAAATCTTTGATGACGAAACGAAATCGTGCCAAGGCCAAATACAAGGTTAATCCTAGCGACACTAATCGTATAAAATATACACTCTTGAGGAATCCCTGCAATACGATGTGTAGAGATGCACAAAGACGCCATATTCACAAATCCGTTGAAAACGGTGATCCAGCAAAAGCCTGGAAATTTCTTAAGTCGTTAAGAGTTGGGAAAACGAAACTTCCTTCTATTTCAAATAATAGTGATATCAACATCTTAATCAACATTTTATTTCTAACGTTGACTTTGACAGCAACAAAAACAATAAAACATTAAACTCACTTTCTTCATTCCCAACTCCTGACTTTCCTCCATTTTATCTTAATCAATTTTCTGATTGCGATGTTAAGAAGAACATACTCGCCATTTCATCCAATACTGTCGGTGAAGATTGCATTAGTCGTAATATGATCCCATCCTTGATATTATAACTCCTGTCATAACCAATATCCTGAATCATTCCATTTCCACAGGTGTTTTTCCTAAATCCTAGAAGGATGCTAATGTAATTCCCATACAAAAGAAATATAATCCATTCTCCTTTTCTGATTTTCGTCCTATAACCATTCTTCCTTTCTTATCAAAAGTTTTGGAACGGCTTGTATCTCAACAGTTGTCCCATTTTCTTACAAGAAACAACCTTTTAAATCCCTTACAATCTGGTTTCCGTCCCGGTCATAGTACGACTACTGCACTTGTCAAAATAACTGACGATATACGTTTTGGCATGAAAATAGAGAGGTCACGGTTCTGACACTCTTAGATTTTAGCAACGCTTTTAACACCGTGGATCTGGACATTCTGTTACTCATTCATAGTTCTCTTAACATTTCTCCAATCGTTATCGATCGCTTTCATAGTTACTTTCGTGGACGCCGGCAGCGCATAAAAGTCGATGATACTCTATCTGACTGGTGCAACACAGCCGCTGGTGTTCCGCAAGGTGGCGTTTTGTCTCCTCTCCTGTTTGCTATTTTCGTTAATTCTATAACATCTCAATTATCTTCTCTCTACCATCTTTATGCAGATGATCTTCAGATTTACACACAAACTCCTATTAGTGAACTGACAAACACTATCTCAATAATTAATCGAGACCTTGATCAAATTGTGAAATGGAGTGAATCCTTTGGCCTCATTGTTAATCCTTCGAAAACACAATCAATCTTCGTAGGCAGATCTAGACTTATATCCAAGATTGACTGAAACAAACTCCCATTAGTAACTGTGAACGGAGTTTCTATCCCTTACTAAGATACAGTTAAAAACCTGGGTATATTTATCGATCGAACACTATCTTGAGGTTCGCAAATAAAGGAGATTAGTAAGAAAATATTTGCTTTAGCTAAATCTTTAGGCAGATTGCGCAATTTTCTACCAATTCCCACTAAAATTGCTCTTGCGAAATCTCTTCTTCTGCCTATTCTCGATTATGCTGATGCTAGTTATATTGACCTTACTGAGGAGCAGCTTAATAAACTTGAGCGACTTCAAAACTTCTGCATTAGACTTATATTTGGTCTATGTAAGAACGACCATATTTCCGAATTTAGATCAAAGCTCAAGTGGTTCCCAATTCGACTTCGCCGGAATGCTCATGTTCTCTTTCTTCTGTATAACGTCCTGTTCAATCCAAACACACCAGTATACTTAAATAAACGTTTTAATTTTATCGGAAATCCTTCTCTTCGAGAGACTACACGCTGGATGCTAAAAATTCTTTTGCATTCCTCACAATTGTATAATGATTCTTTCACTGTAAAGGCTGTTAGATTATGGAACGCTTTACCTTTAGAAATAAAAAGAGCAAAATTGAAGGCAATATTTAAAAATCTTATTACTTGAAGAACTTAAATAACATCACTACCTATATTTGTTTATATATATTAACTTATAGGTAATATATATTATAATTGTATTTATACATATGTATTTATATATGTACATCTATTTATGTATATTTATATATACATTATTCATATATATTATTAATGTGTATTTATTTATTTTTTATGCATTATCGTATGATATATATATATACTTTTTAATAACTTTATCGAAACACACCTACTATTCTTTGTTTAACTTTACTATTTCCTCTACCCAAAGGTTGTCTTGAAGAGATCGCTTTAAAGCGATAAGACCGCCTTTTGTTTTTCTCTATTTGTAAATATTTTTTTTTGTAAAATTATTATGTTGATGCGATAAATTATATATTATTATTAAATTATATAATTACAAGTTAGCAGGCAGGTAGGTAAGGTAATTTTAAAATTTTTCGAAACTTCCTCCTTTTAAAAAAATCAGCTTTATATCTACTAAGTGACTCGGCCCTCCAATAATTTTATTAAGTGAGCGCGCATGTATGTGATTAAAAAAGCTTTACTCGTAGTACAGCACGCACGGTGCGGAGTAAAGTTCAGTAGGCCACTCATATAGTCAAGTTTATATGAGTAAAGAGAGTGTTGGGAAAAGAAAATGTAAACAACATTGTTTGACAGTATTTAAAAAAAAATCTTCAATATAAACTTTTATGAAATAAAATATTATTTTATTAGCAGGTGTGCTAATCTTATATGACTTAACACATTTTTACTCTGTGGCTTCAACCGTTTCCACGTTATCCTATGCCTCCATTAGCATTCTGTCCGCACTTCCCACCCGAATAACAATTTATCCCTTTTACACGCTTCGTCATTTGGCTGGACATGATGACGTGCCATTGTGCGAAAATGTTCACACATTTTTGGAGTTATGTTTATGTAGAATTTTTTATTCTCAGATTGTGATTCGTAAGAGTTACATAACCAATATTTCAAAAGTCTGTTTTGAGAATCCCATCTTATCTGTCATTTTTTTATATTTTAAAATGATTTTTTACTTTACAAGAAATGCCTATACATATTTAATTTATAGATTGCATTTACGACCTACATGTTTTCGATTTTATTGCTCGTCAACACCATGCCCGCAGGAAATTTTTCTTTTTTATACTCCCGTACTTCAATGCTCAAATTAAAAAAATTAAAACTAAACTTACTAACTTATTAACTTAATACTTAATTGCAACATTAAAGCACAAGTAACCAGTAAACCGTACTAAAAAAGGTGCTACACGCTTCCGCTAGATAGCGCTCAATTAATAGAGAGAGGGCGCTTCATATTTCCCGCGTATTTAGCTTGAACTGTGATTCATATTCACAAAAAACGCATCTATTAAAATTTATTTTTTATAAAATCGTCACGTAACACTGATGAGTGTAGGGAAGAGGTTATTCTTTCCAACCCTTCCAGATTTAATACAAATAGCCAACGACGACACCAATATTTTATTAGGTACCTACTTCAAAAGTCAAATCAGTGCATTTTGTATTAAGGGTACCAAGAATAAAAGTACAAATGAGGGCTTCAACGAATCACACAATGTTTTTCGTCACATTTGCGAGTAAATAAATAAAAATATAAGGTGTAAAAAATTAATAAACTCACCTAACCATAATAAAAATGGCGGAAACAGAAGTAGAGAAAAAATGCGACCGCCAGATGGCCTAGAGAAATGAATTAAAAACTTTTGTATGAAGTAAAAACTCGTAATTGCTTGCTTGTAGTGTGTGTAAGTTTATGTTTTGAACAGACAGCTTTTAAATATGTTAATATAATTAGTCATTACCGCCCGTGGGTTCTATGAACGCGCGCTTTGGCTTGAGGACAGCAAAATTTACAAAGAAAAAACTCGTGCAAGTAATTAAGGTCTTAGCACCCGCTTTGTCTACACGTAATGACAATGTTTATGAGCAAGAGTGGTAAAAAAAAAATTCTACACAATTTTCTGGTCATATAAAAATCCATATACCACTAAGGATTTAAAAAAAAATATGGAAAATACAACAATGGAAATTACTTTGCCGAACAATCCGGCTAGTGCCCGGCATCAGGAGAATATTGGGTCTCCTGATGTAAAATGTGGTACTGAATAAGAAAATGAGAGTAAAGAAGCCATGCAATTAACAGGAAGAAAGAAGAATCATCACCTTAATTAGCAACGTGGAATGTAAGAAGCCTTATCCTAAGCCTAAAATACAAAACAAGAAATGAAAAGATTAAACTTGGATTTTTTAGGTCTGAGTGAAAGAAAAAGGGCAGATAATGGCATTGTTATTAAAAATAACATAGTTTTGTGCTATTCTGGTAAACCAGCTGCCGAAAAGAAACATCATTATGGTGTAGGAATGAAGATAAAAAAAGTGCTATCAACATTCGTGACCAACTTTGTCCAATACTCAGATAGAATCATATTGTAACAATTCAATGCCAAATCCTTCAATTTTATTGATCCTTTATCCGAAGCTCGGGCGAAGACATTGATCATTTTTACAAAGAGGTTCAAGAAGTCATTGTAAGTATCAAATTACAAGACATTGGAATGGGAGCAGTTGAGAAAACAGTAGGTAGCTATGGCCTAGAAAAAGGAACGAAAGTGGCGATGACTTAATAATATCCAATACCTACATGGCACAACATACACCTTTAAAGGGCTTCTCCTCAGAATACTACTAAACACATCGTCGGAAACCAAATTTATTATATTATGATACAATCTCGTTTCAGAAACTCAGTAATTAATGATAAAAGAAATACTAGACCTTATGGAAAAAAGAAGACTCTTGAAAGAAATAGATAAAAACAAATATAAGTAAATAGTCAACCAAATCCAAACGAAAATTAAAAAAAGGCTTTGCAGAAATAGAAGAGCTAGAACAGAGGAAGGATAGTTTTAACTTGCACATGAAAGTAAAGGAGTTCACTAACACACACAGAAAACAAGTGACAGGGAACCTGACACACGATCAGAACAAACTGAGAATGAATTCCCTACTGATGGCGAGCGGTGCGAAGGTAGAAGGTAGCCGTGGGCATCATTTCGAACAAATCCTCAGAACACATCCCATTATACAAGCGGAAGAAATCACATAGGGAGGCAAAATCTCTCCTCAGACTTAAGGGTTCGATGCGGAAAATGAGTTTGTGATCGTCGACAATTCTCACAGCTCGTCGTTGAACCGAGTCAAAAGAGTCAAGCTGGTATCCGGGTGCAGCCGCCCAGAGATGGCAATAGTACTCCATATGGGGCCGAACTTGCGACTTGTAAAGCAGCAATCTCTGCCCCGACGTGAAGTACTGCCACGCTCTGTTAAGTACACCTAGTTTTCTGGACGCCTGCTCCACCTTATCTTGCAAATGATCTCGGAACTGAACATCGCTGGAGATGTCAACAAGAAGGATGCCAATGCTCTTGGAGATGGAGAAAGGATTGTTCTGGAACTGTGGGACTACAGTGAATGGAGTTTTCTTAGCGGTGAACGCGCAGGCTTGTGTCTTCGTAGGGTTGAATCGGACCAAGTTTACCCGTCCCCAGTCTTGGACAGTGTGGTCTCTCCATTTGAGACGCAAGTTCTCCGCGATTTTCCTCCACAACGGAACGAGGAATGTATGCACGACCCGTGTAATAAGCATCTCCAGTACTGTCATCTGCATAGCAATGCATGTTGTTGATGTCCAACATGTCATTGATATGCAGTAGAAACAGCACAGAGCAACAAGCGTCAACTACGATTCGTATGCGTCTGCCGGACAAAAAGCTAGCCACCCCTTTGCACAAATCCACAGGCCTGCCTTAATATGGCAACTTCGATAGAAGACCCCGGTGCCCGATCCGATCGAACGCTTTTGCAATGTCCAGGCTACATGCCAATGCCTCCCCCTGACTATCAATGGCTAATGCCCATCAGTGTGTAAGATACGCTAGAAGGTCACCAGGTCGTGTTCTTCTAGGTATCTTAGAAGCTGTGTGTTGCACACGCTCCATTGCCTTGGAGAGGAGATAGGTAATATCGATAGGCCTGTAATACGATGGATCTGATCCATCGCCCTTTTTGGGCACCGGGTGCACATTTGCAGTTTTTCATGAAGTCGGAAATTGCCTAGTGTGGTAGGAAAGCGCGAAGAGCCGCTTGAGTACAGGACATAGCTCAGGAGCACACTGCTTAAGCACCACTGCTGGTATACCGTCTGGCCCACTCGACTTAAAAACGTCTAAAGAAAGCAACGCCCGCCGGACCTCCCGCTGTGTTATGGAAATTTCCGGCATGGTCTTACCGCACCACGGTATAGTAGGTAGTACAGTGCGTTCATCGTTCATGTTCGAGTTTGAGGCAAAGAGACTGCCCAGTAGATCAGCTTTCTCTCTAGCACTATGGGAGAATCGGTTTTTCGCTGTGGTGGTAACGAACACTGCCAAAAGTTTCCCTTGGCAGCTTAACAAGCGACCAGAAAGCACGACTCCCAGAAGGATAGCTCGCAAGTCACCCATCTATTTTGCCGATGAATTGGAATTTTGCTCTGGCAGTTGCTTTCTTACTGGACCTCGAGGCAACATTTAATTTGGGTTTTAACTGAGAAATATTCGGATCCTAATTATTACGAGCCGTGGTCCAAGCCCCATAGACAGTTTGCTTAAAATTTGAGCATCTCTGCAAGACCTATTAAACCACGGTCGTTTTTTGACGCCGGCAGCTACTCACGGGTTAGGAATATATCATTCCATACCAGCGAGGATTGTCTCAGTGACTGCGGCTGCGCAGACTTAAGGATCTTCTGAGCTAAAACAGATCTGCCTCCACGGGTACGATGCATAAAATTCTCGCAACCCATCCCAGCCTGCCGACTTATAGTGCCACACACGGCGCCAATTAGTTGGCCCAGATGGATCGGGTTGTGTGCAGGACACTTGAGTCCGAACGAGACAGTGGTCCGAGGAGCCTAAAGGCGCATCCACTGAGACGGAATGTCCGTCCGGACGTGTAGTCAGCAGAAGGTCCAGTAAGGAGCTTGTATGGTCCTCTATATCTGGTGTTCTCGTTACAGAAAGTACCAGAGACAACTAAAAACTCTTTTTCTTTAATTTTTCCTGGCCATTATACATAAAAAAGTTACTTAGACTAAAGATACGGATTCACTGCACAGACAGTTTAGAAGATAAAAGGTGCGGTACTAAGACTGCCGAAGCTCGACATAGATGATACGGTTGCTGGCACGGCGGGCAGAAGTGCTGATCCCCCTCTGTTGTAGTAGTCGGGTCCACTCTGGTCTCCTTCTCCGGCACGACTACTTTACACCGGTTGGCGGATCAGCCTCCTAGGGCGGATATTAAGTGATCCCTGGGTTCGGGAACCCGTTCACCCTGCGGGCGGCCAGCGGTCAGCCGTTTAATCAGGTCTCCCTGACCGCCGTACCCGCACGCCGTGTCTACGCTAAGCAATAACAGCATAGGGCACCGCCGGGCCTCCGCTGTCCGCGCAGCGAATCCTGGCAACCTTACTCACCGCCAAGAACAGAACACTAGTCAATGTTAGTGTTATTATGGTCGCGGCTTTTTTGTAAGGTACTTCCCCAGTTGGGGCCGCTCATTCGAGCAAGTATTTGCTATGCCCCGCTTTAAATTTTCGGGTGGCCTATTCGAGCGAGAACTCGCAGTGCTCTATGTATGTATATATCCATATATATTATTTACATACCTTATATTGTTAAGAATGTACCATATATCTCTACGTTAGTATTTATATTTGTAAACGACTATCTGTTTCTAATAAATAAATAAAAGAAAAAAAAAATATTAGTTATTATATATTTACACTAACACCATATTTATTATACCAGATACTTATATTTCGGAAACCTTTTTTTTTTACCAAATTACCGCCAGTAAATTGTGTGCTTCGCTCCATGGTTGGATGGTAGAGAATGCCGAACGGCCTTAAATCCGCCATTGTACACATATGTTTGTACAGTTAGTTTAAATAAATAAATTTGTTAAATACGTTTCCGACAACTTCTGAGAATCTTACCTTTTTTTTGTTATGAAGGATGGAAAATGAAAGGATTATAAAAGAATCAACTTGGAACAGATAAGGATGATGAAATTGTAATAGAGCTTTTAAACTTAAAAGTGTTTATTCAATATACACAAATGTGTTCATAGCAAAGATGCGGTCAATAGATTAACCTGGAGCCAGGACTTGGAGCAACATCTCTTACAGTCCATGTAAGTGCTCTGCCAATTGAACTATCAAGGCACAGCTCCCGCTTACCTAATTTCTACTAGTACTTTATTCTGGAAATACGCTCGTTAGGAACACCATAGACACTCAACTAGGAGAGATACTAGAAGAGCATCAGCTCCCTGGAAGTTTTATCACTGTGTTTGTTCAAAATGTTTGTATGTGCCGAGAAAACAATAGGGTGTCAAAAGTATGAGTAAGAGTTGTAGTATAAGTAACAGTTGCAAGACATAACAATCCAAACTTAGACCAGTGTTATATAAACATTCCTCAACAAAATATTGACAGAGCTTGCAATAGCTTTCCTTGATTACATTGACTTTTAAACATGGATGAAGGTACAAGTAGTAGCAATAGGAAAGTTTTACACCTTTAACAAAAAATTTACGCCAAACTGCGGGTGGCAGTGAATTTTTAACGAACATTTCCCTACAGGATTGGAAAACAAACTGCCGAGCATAAATTGCGAAGCGTTTCCGCAGTCAGACAACCTCTTTTTGTTCTCTTGTAATCTAAAATTTGAATTGTTTTCCATTGGGTATGAGTTAAATCTTAATAATTGTAAATAGGTCGTCAAGATTTTATTATTTAAACGAAATTTTGTATTTGTTCATTTTCAATACAAACTTGATGATTCGTATTACAAAATGATGATTTTTGTAAAACCAATGTGTTATTTTTGTGTTTTATCTCACATTTATTAGTTCCGATTCTTTGCCTAGCAAGCTTGTAATAAATTTCAGTGGAAAGCTTAGTTATGTATTTGCAACTTTTTTTTTTGTAAAAAGACGTGTGTTTTATTAATTTTGTGAAATTAATGAGTAAAATTAATGCTTTGTGTGTGACGATAGGATGACGACTTATTACAGATTTCAGTAGCATTACCGTAGCAACACTACCCTCTATGAAAACACACCTTAAACCAAAAAGGTATGTAGCCTTCTGCTTTGTAACAGTAGTCTATTGTAAAATATACATGCAATGAACTCAACGTAGGTATATTTAAAAATCAACATTTATTTTACTCGAAAAATAAGGTCACCATAAGTTGGGCTGCCTGCTTGTTTGTTTGTCACTTAAGTTAATATAACCTATGACATTAGCAAATATTACTATTACCGCACACCACTAGAACGGTACAGCAAAATAACTCAAAAAAACGCTTCTTAATGTATTTTTCTTGCACGAAATTTGTTGGTTTCATTTAAGACTATACTTTACAAAAAAAAAATTCCTTTGACTATAATAACTTTTACAAGTATAGTCTAATCTGATCGCAGATGTTCTCTTACACTTATTACCCTTAACTTAACACATTTTATTCAGTAGACACACTCAAAGGTCCATTCCCACATTATCCCACGTCCCCATTAGTATTCTGCCCGTACTTCCATCCCGAATAACAATTTATGCTTTTTACACGCTGTCATTTGATAGGACATGACATGACACTGTAAAGAAATATTGAGCAATATTTTCTGTACTTTTATTCTGTAGATGTTTAGCAAAGTCAGTATCATTTTAAGCTTATATTTCAATAAAGAACTCGAAGTCCATCCGTGCCTTTGAAAATGTTTCTATAAATAATTGATTCGTGTTATTGAAGCGTTTCAACTATGTATTTAGATGCATGCATGTACACGGTAAAAAATAATTAGTTGAGCCGAGAAATTATGGTTTCATTTATGCACCAACAAATATTTGCTTCATCCAAGATATTATTTCTCTTATATATATTATAAATAATATGAAGTTAACACAAGATCAGATTTCTTGAACCAGTTAATAAAACGCTATTATTTTGAGACAATATTTAATTCATTTAAGAAAAATATGCTTCTTAATTTGAAACCCTTAATTTTCTTGGGTGTAGAACTTCGTGTGTTATTGCACGGAAGAAATTTGTAGTTTACACATTAGAATGATGCTCTGAACTTGACTATGGCAGCTCTGAAATTAATAACCTTATATTTTGTTTAAAACAAAAAATGTTTCATTCCAAAATACATAGTTATCCGTCAAGAATAAATAATTTTTTTTATTATCCCTTGTTAGAGCCCTGGTAAAATAATTTTTTTTCTAGGAAATATAATATTGCCTTCTGTGAACAATATATGTCCAAAAAAGTTGGATTTTTTGATTAAATGCAAATTATTATTATAACTCTTTTTTTCCGTGTTTGACGTCATAAGTAAAATTTACATGCATGAAACGAATTACTTTACTCTTATTGCATTCAACTACAAGCATAATGGAAACCCAGCTTTATTCTTAAAAAACCATTACAGATTTGTTACGAGTATGGAGGCATCCAGTTTTTAGGGTTCCGTACCCAAAGTGTAATTAGCGGAACCCTATTACTAAGACTTCGCTGTCCGTCCGTCCGTCTGTCACCAGAACCGTGTTAGCTAGACAGTTGAAATTTTTACAAAAGATGTATTTCTGTTGCCGATATAACAACAAATACTAAAATACAGAATAAAATAAATATTTAAGGGGGCTCACATACAACAAACGTGATTGTTTTGCTCAATATTGATAACGGCAACAAGTAGACGCTTTAAATATTTACAGAATATTTAGTTAATAGTCACTTTAAAAATAAATAATTTAATTAGTATAAAACAAATATTTCAGGGTGGCTCCCATACAACAAACGTAATTTTTTTGCCGTTTTTATATATAATGGTACGGAAACCTTCGTGCGCGAGTCCGACTCGCACTTGGCCGATTTTTCAAGCTTTGGATATTAAAAATTAGTTTTGAACTTTTTAAAGATTTCTTTTAGTTATAACTTGCTAATAAATAAACTGGCTAATTTATAGTTCGACCGGCAAGTCAGTTCAGTGTGGTGGTGCTGTCACATACTTTTATTTAATAAAAACCTTCTTCTTCTTCTTCTCTAAGCAAAATATAGTATTATATAGTCTGTGGCAAAAGTACGATGATAGGAACGTTAAATTTATTACTGACACTCAGCAGACCTAAAATATGAGTTCATAAAATTATTAACAACGCTCAATAAAGCAAAAACATAAATTCGTAAAAACCACTGTCGTGAAAAGTTATAGGGTTCATGGAGTTGTTTTTGT
Organism: Apoda limacodes; assembly: GCA_946406115.1. Taxonomy (NCBI): domain Eukaryota; kingdom Metazoa; phylum Arthropoda; class Insecta; order Lepidoptera; family Limacodidae; genus Apoda; species Apoda limacodes. The sequence goes on along the minus strand of OX291542.1, from coordinate 34,032,803 downwards.
ATAGAAATACTGAGTTTTCGAGGAAATTCATAAAGTTAACGATACAAGTTCAAGAGATAATATAGATTTACGGTCGTATTTAGATATATTTTTGTTAAGTAAAGCTGTTCTACTGAAACAATGTTATTATGTTACATTTCAAGCATGTCTTCGAGCATCACTCAGACACACATATATATTTTTATGGCAAAGGAAATAAATGCAAAAAAGGCCCCAAGCTTAGAATTCAGAATAGATTTTGTGCCTTTTTTTCCATATCGAGTGCAGAAGCTTAGCGTAAATGAAAATTTAGAGCATATTATTGAATATTCCATTCAGTTTACCTTCATCGGATTGGTAAAAAGCAATCCTGAAAACCCCATAGATGTCAATTCTAAACCATTTCATTGATAACTTAGCAAGATAAATACTAAAAACAAGTTGAAATTAATTTATTACCAAAAAAAAATTTAAGGGTGTATTGTAATTTTGGCTTTGTTTAAAAAATAATATATAAATATGTATACATTTTATACATATATAAAATTAAACTCAATCTCTAAAAGATAATTTATTTATCATATAATTCAAAATAACTATTTCTTTTCAATTTGGCACTATTGGACAGACTTTCAGCCTTTATGCATTCATTTCCTCTACTATTACAGCAAGACCTACTATACCAGATATTCAACTAGTAGCTTACTGTTAAGACTATTTTTGTAGGCCACGTTTAGTGGAACGCAGGACTAAATTCTTGTCGCCTATGTTTAGTGGAACGCGGTACTAAACTCTTCTCGGCTATGTTTACTGGAACACGGGACTGAATTCTTGTCGGCTATGTTAAGTGGATCACGGGCCTAATTATAGTGGAACGCTGGTCTGAATTCTTGTCGGCTATGTTAAGTGGATCGCGGGACTAAATTCTTGTCACTTATTTTTAGTGGAACGCGGGATTGAATTCTTGTCAGCTATGTTAAATGGATCGCGGGACTAAATTATTGTCGCCTTTATTTAGAAGAACGCGGGACTAAATTCCTTTTCCTAAGTTTTATAAGCCTTAATTTTTATTTGAAAGTTATTTTATATTTGTTTTGTAAAGAACAGCTTTTAAATCATTGTTTAAATTAAAAAAAAATTGTTGTTTTACATAATTTAAATATTATATCATATAATTCCCCAATTACACTTGTTATAATAATATATAGTTATTATACTAGATAGTTAAAGAATGGTCAACAAACTCCCTTTTAAATTACATTTATTGTTGCTATTAGCTCTTCCCACAACTTTTTTTGCGTGTACTATAGCTGCATATTTCAGTTGATAAGTATATTAATAATGACCAATTTACGAAATTGAGCGTAGATAGTATTTTATACTTTTTAAGGGGATACACTTCGCGGCGCCTCGCAGCGGGCTTCATACAATCGAATTTCTCATTTGTTTTTGACATTTACTGATCAATCACTGTGAAATTGTTTAGTCGTAATCCGAAGCCGAATACCTATTTCTGTGGTTTTTCCAAAATCTTGTAAAATGTTTTTATTAACTAGAAATCTTTTTAAAAACCATTTGTATGAAAAACAAGAATCCTGTATAACTTTTGAACTATAAAATTTAATAGAAAACTGGCACACTGCAGACCTAGATATTTGTTACTAGAACATATCTTCAAAATGTCGTGGTGTTCGACCAGCAAGTGTCAAAAATAAGTGAGAAATTCATTTGTATGAAGCACGCTGAGAGGCGCTCAGAATCGTATTCTCTTAAGAGAGCTTAGATTGAAACTCGTATTTTATACGACATATAATCCTATAAATCATACACTAATATTATACAACAGTGAAATCGAATTACAATTCATGTAGTAGTTTTGAGAGTCAAGAGTATTTATAAAACAGTATTTAGATCTCTCAATATAAATAACATATATAGTAAAAGTGTATCTTCATGTTTTATTACAACAATAATTATCACCCGTTTCAATGGATAAAAAAAATGAATCGATAAAAAAGTACTTCTACAGAAATTTGGATTATTAATTTTGCAATATAAATGTAGCAAAAAGACAAAGATTAAGTTATATATTTATAATGTTAGTTAATAATAAAATTTGTTACTTACTTTGAACCAAAAAAAATATAAAATTGAATATGAAACTTATGCGGCTATGAATCCAACTAACAAATTCACTAGATATCTAACAACTGAAGCCCACTAACCAATTCGCTGGGTATCTAACAACAAAACAAAAGCCAGAGCTCGACTGTGGAAGCCCATCAGAATTTATGTGTGGCAGTTTGTTTTCCAATCCTGTTGGGGCACGTCCGTTAAAAATACACTGATACCTACCCGCAGATTGGTAATAACTTTTTTGTACAATATACAAAGAACATTTCTATTATTTTAGTATTTTAAATAGATTATATTGTAATTTATTGTAGTGCATTCATTTATACTCTTATCTTCTCGAAATTGCGGATTTTGGAAGTTGGTATAATCCTACTAATATTATAATTGTGAAAGTTTGTTTGGATGTTTGTTACTCTTTTACACTTTATCCCGAAATTCCAGCGGGAATAACTAACAGAGCTTAAACGAACTATAGCTATAGCTACAGCTTGATATAGCAAACTTCATTAGTGTAATTAAGGAGTAAATCACAGTCGCCGATAACCGAATTTAGGGCAGGCGGAGCCGCTGGCAAATTAGTATACCTAATTAAGGAGTTCCTCGCCGATAACCGAATTCAGGGCGGGCTTCAACCACTGGACGGATCGGGATGAAACTTGGCACACCTATAGATTAAGTCCTGGAATAGCACATAGGTTACTTTTTATCCCGAAAAAATCAAAAGTTCCCGCGGGAATAACTATAACCGAGCTTCAACGAACTATAGCTATAGCTACAGCTTGCTATAGCAAACGTCATTAGTATAATAATTAATGAGTTAATTATGGAGTTCCACACCAATAACCGATTTAGGTCGGGCGAAGCCGCTGGCAAAATCTAGTTATTTATAACAATATTTATTATAATTATGTTATTTATGTGCCTAGGTATACTCGTATGTAAGATAGTCTTAGTAACCAACCAATCTTTTTCTAACCTAGCATAGCCTTGGGTGCCATAATCAAATCGAGGTTGGTAAACTGTTTGACATAGAAAAGTCAACAAAATTTTATTTATTTACACTGAAAAAAAAGATTAGCTAACAATAACACAAATTTTATCTACTGGTAACATAATTTGGTGACTATAACTTATATTTGATCTACTATTAAGTAGATTAAATATAAGTTATGTGCAGCGAATCAGTTGTTTAACTATAACAAAAGTTTGGTTATTACCAAGTAAATTTCGATTAGCTAAACTAGTCTTGTTATCCTTTTTTTCACTGTAGCTGGATTTTAGTAAGTACTTAATAACAAAACCTAGTAATCAGCAAAGATCAAAATCAATTACATCCCTTTTAAGCTAAACCCTATTAGATATTCCGGGCATGTGCGTACATACAAGGCTCGTATCAATAACCATTAAATTGCTAATTAGAACTTGTTCGAAGAAACCGTTCAGGCAATCTAACACGATTATTTGATTTACCTTCGAAAGATTTAAGTCTTAATGAAAATAAATTAAATTGCATATTTTTAATTATAAAATACTAGATACTTTAATTTAATGATATCCCATTGACTGTCCTATTTGTCAAGATGCTTGCAACTGCCCTGGGCTATGGCACTTACGGTGGTCCTCCGCAGCAAGTGCGTTGTGTTAACTGCCCTACCTATGAGGATAACTTTAGCACATCATGGTCTCGGGACGAAAAACTTACAAATGTTGATAGTTTTTATAAAAACTCTAAGCTTGTCGTTGATATAGTAGATTTTTTCGCCCTTTTTACCGCCTGTGAGTTCTATGAACGCGCGCTTTGCTTTGAGAGAAGTAAAATTTACGAAGAAAAAGCCCGTGGGAGTAATTAAGGTCTTAGCACCCGTTTTGCCTGCACGTAATGACACTGTTAACGAGTAAGTGTGATGAAAATATATTAATAGGTACTGCAATGTTCCTCGGGACTCTAACCAGGTTATATGAAGGATAACAACGAGAGTCAATATTATATGTACATTTTTCTTTTTATATCCTTAAATACTAGAGCGGCTATAAAGGATAAATTCAATTATTTAAATCTAATTAATTTACATGTTCCCACTTAACTCTATCTTTGGGCGGAGTTCGTGGTCCTCTCATGGTCATCACTGATTTAGAATATCCCTGCTCATGTGTGAGCATACATTTCACAAGCTAAAATATAAGCCTGCCTAATATAACATAGCAACTATACGATTGAACATCCATATACTGAGCCTTAACTCTGCGGTCTACACTGAATGGAGTTCCTGAAACTCAACGTCAGCCTCAACGCTAGTCAGCATACGTACTGGTCCCATTGTGGGGCTACGGGACGGTTTCAGGTGCGCTCCTTACACTCTTCCTAAAACCTCGTAGGGCATGCTAATGCTACTTGGTGAGAGCGGCAAGATGGTGATCTTGCCTCAATCCAAACTGTACCTGTGGATGCGAGACAAGAGGGTATCGCACCATATTACACCTGTTATCACGCGGGATAAATCTATTTTTATACAAAACGTTGATGCTTTTCTTGAAATTTACTTTATTTGCCCATAGTACAAAACAAAATTATCCATTTCGGATCTAGCATCCAAGCGGCCGTCGAACAATTGAAGACTGAACAAAAAACCCTTCCGACGCATCTTTGCTTGTTTCTGTTCTACTCCAAATTCAAATATTTTACTTTTCTTAATTGTTGTCCCTACGCGAATATCAAACCTTATTTACGAATGGTTTGTATTCTATGTACAAAACGAGCTATTTATTGATGCGAGCGGACATAGCCTGCTCCAGTACATATGCTTACGCGCACTCTAGCAGGAGAACTAAGCATTATTAAGGAAACCAAAAAGTATTTATAATATTTTTTGCATTCTGTATTTTTGTTAAAGTGAATAGCTTTGGAGTGCGAAAATGCGAAAAACTAAAAAAAAAAATCGTATGTATGTATATCGCATATACTCTACCTCCCCTCTTATGTAGCACGTAAAATTTTGTGTTTAGAAACTCAAAACCTACAATTTGGGATGTGTTTCTTGTAACCCATTGTTTATTGGAACCCAGGTGCACGTGTTTTCCTTATTTCGGAGAACTATTAGTTAAAATCTTAAATTTATGGCTGAGCTTCATACAAACATTACCCATAAAAGACATAGTTCGCCCTTAGCCCTTTTTAAGATAGCCCTTAGAATTTTTCTGGTTTTCCTGATCGAGATAGTCAGTAAATATATTTTACCTTAATATTATTTTCCTTATCAATACAAAAAACCATCAACTGACTTACCCATCCAGTAATAGGCCCTTGTTTGATAACGAGTCCAAACTTTGTGTAGGACGTAATTAACTGTATGAAAAACTTTGTAATACGCAAGTCAGAGCTTTTTGTTTCCCGGGATCTAGAGCTAAGGCGCATGCGTAAGACGCGTCGTTGTCACGGCATGGTACAAAACGTAAGCAGAAGCGAGTTCTAGATGCGGATAGTCAGAAGTACACCAGACTCGTTATCCGGCAAAAGTACGTATGCAGGTATTTTTACAGTTTTTGAGAGGTAAAACCTACTTAAATACATTTTTTTCTCGAATTGTCGAGTCTGGTGTGTTCAGAACTATTCATTATAAGCGCTCCTATTTTTTAAATTAATATGGATTTAATAATTTAAGTGGTGCTTTGTAGGTAACTGTACTACGACAAGCGAATATCCAGAATTGTGAGATTCGATCAATTCAGATCAAAATCGATATACGAAGCATATGATTGATCTTAAGTTTGACATAACCAATTAATCGTAGGAGACCATACAAATTAAATAATATGGTACCATGGAGTTGGTCTGATGATGAGCATAAAGGCGGCCATAGGAACTTCGCAACTACAGAATATAACCTCGTAGTGTTTAGTTTTACAAAATTTGTTGGCCAATACTGTAGCCTGACACCATAGAAAATCTTTGACTTAACAGGAATCGTTATGTTTAGGCTCGTTAGATTTACCTTGACAAGTGCTAAAGTCCCAGAAAGTGTCCGGGATCTGATAAAAAAGCTAATACTGATGAAGGAGGAAAAAACCACAATATTAAATGTTGACTTCTTAAAATTATGTGTCATATACACGCACATAATGTACTATTTGTATGTATAAACAAATAAACTGACTGACTGGTTGACATATCAACGCACAGTCTGAACCACTGGATCTAGAAAGTTGAAACATGGTAATATTTTTGAATGAAGTGAAAACTTCTTTAGCGGCGTTGTACACTTTTTGGTATGGGTAAAAAATGTTAAATTCGCGTCAGGTCACGTGTCCTGATCGCAAATTCATACAAAATTCGTAAGACGCAACTCGCATCAGATTTATTTAAATTAGGTTGATTTTTGAAATGGGTAAAAAATGATAAACTCGCGTCAGACTGATCATCAGACGGAAACCATAATACCACGCCATAAAAATTTCGCAAGACGGAAACAATAATGCCACGCCTATTATAATTTTTATTTTTAGTATATGGCTATTATGAGTAGTACAGGCAGAGGACGTAGTATTATATTCTCTTTGCAGGGAGGTTGGAAAAGGTCAAATATACTACGTCAAAAAAGTAAATAAACAAACATTATTATTTCTTGACAATCAGAGACATGTCTTGCGACATATTTGAGTGATAAGCGCGAATTGTGTGTTAAGGTTTTCACTTCTGCCGGCACTCCCGGAGTGCAACTCGTTTTTTTTTAATAAGATAAGGTTTAATTAGGAAAATATTTTGCAAATTTCATCCCCCAAAGGAACGAAATGGGAGTTAGTAATTTTGTAATTTCTAAAGGTTAATCAAAGAATGGTATTTTTTATCTTGATGGAAAATTAAAAAGGGTTATATCGCTTTTGTAAAACTATTGCCTTAGGGGTCAAATAAAGGATGAACATTTGTATAGAAATTTTGATATGTTGTAGCATTTTCAGAAAATGGTCTTTAATAAGTTTAGTGTTTGAAAAACGCTTTTTCATTAGATTCTCGCTAACAAAGTCACGAATAAAACTAGTATTATAAAAAAAAATAGAAATAAGCGTTGTAAAAACGGTTAAATTTAACCGTTATAATCGTTATAATTTCCCACGGCTTACAACTAGGTGTTCAAAACGTACAGATTTTATTTATTTATTTATTTATTATATACATACTGACTAACAGGTTACACCCAAAACGTTTGTAAGCAGTTAAAAAAGAATATATATACTTATTAATAACTAACCTACATAAAACTATGTATACTTACTTATAATCTTGAACGAACGATACGAGGGAGTTTAGTAGAGTAAGAGTGCGTGGGACATGCGCGTTAGATATTATTAAACTTAAGTTACGATCAACGATACGAACTTAAATGTAAAGAATAGGCAACAAAAGCCACAAACGCGTTAAGCGACCTAAATGCATTACAAAAATATCGGCCAGGTGCGAGTCGGACTCGCGCACGAAGGGTTCCGTACCATTATCTATAAAAACGGCATAAAAATCACGATTGTTGTATGGGAGCCACCCTGAAATATTTGTTTTATTTTATTTTAATTATTAATTTTTAAAGTAAATATATAACTAAATATTCTGTGAATATTTCAAGCGTGTACCTGTTGCTGTTATCAATATCGAGCATCAAAATCACGTTTGTTGTATGGGAGCCCCCTTAAATAACAGAAATTCTCCTTCTGTGACAGTTTCAACTGTCTTACTATCACAGTCATAAGATACAGACTAGTGACGAACGGACGGACGGAAGGACAGCGGAGTCTTAGTAATAGGGTACCGCTAATTACCCTTTGAGTACGGAACCCTACACAGCAATTCTGGCATGATAAGTCTACCCATTTATACTAAAAACGTGCCTCTCTTCAATTGCAGGTTGGTTTTTTTTTCCTTTTTTTTTTCTGAGCCGACTATACAGTTGGCTGTTGCAGCCATGACTGCTTCTCCGGGCTATTGAGGCGAGACTCTGAAGGATTTCCAATATTTGAAAGTCCTGATTACTAAATTTTTTGACCCCAGTTTTTTTTCTTACACCACAAAGGTGGCAAACAAGCTTACGGTCCGCCTGATGGTAAGCGGTCACCGTAGCCTATGGACGAGAAACCACACTGTTCGCGACCATCGCGCCGATGGCGAGCGGTGTGATGGTAGAAAGTAGAAGTGGGCATCATTTCGAAGAATTTCTCAGAACACATCCCATTGTACAAGCGATAGAACACACAGAGGGAGGCAAAGTCTCTCCTTAGACTTAAGCCTTCGATACGATTTGCGAGTTTAAAATCGTTGATGATTCTCACAGCCCGTCTTTGAAGCGAGATGGCAGCAGTATATCATATGCGACTGAACTTGCGACTTGTAAAGCAGCAACCTTTGCCCCGACGTGAAGTACTGCTTTGCTCTGTTGAGTACACCAAGTTTTTTGTGCGGCAGCTTTACTTTGTCTTGCAAATGATCTCGGAATTGAATATCACTGGAGAATCAACATCAAAAATCCCAATGCTCTTGGAGATGGAAAAGGGAGTGTTCTGGAAAGGGGGACCACAGTAAATGGGGTTTTCTTAGCCGTGAACGTGCAGGCTTGTGTCTTTGCTATAACTTGCACTCGAAATTGACATGCTATATCATTTTTATTTAGCCATTTCATAGAAAAATATTTTTTTCATAATCTCCGAAGGACCCTGAATTTCACTTTACATTTTGATTTTAAAATAGACAAAAATTCGTCTTTTTGGTTATATGATAATCTGATAAGCCATTTTTTTTAATTTTTTTGCAAAGGTGCCGAAATTTCTTGCATGAAGCAACTAAAAAAAATAAAGGTTTATCAAAATAGCATGAAACCAAAAACCCCGAGCACCTGATTGTTTGTTTTTATATAAACGGGTTGCACTCCGGGAGTGCCGGCAGAAGTGAAAACATACTCGCTATTTACTTCCCATCACTTCTTATCCATATTTATTTATTAAAAATAATAATTTTTGTTTATTTACTTTTTTGACGTTGTATATTTGACAGCTCAATCTGTCATAGAATTAAAATCCCATATCCAACCTCCCTGTACTACTCATAATCGCCATATACTAAAAATAAAAACTAACCTAATGTAAATAAAGGTCACGTGTCCTAACGCGAGTGACATCTTACGAATTTTCTATCAGGACACGTGACCTGACGCGAGTTTAACATTTTTTACCCATCACAAAAAAAGTGCACAGCGCCGCTAAAGAAGTTTTCGCTTCAAAAATGAAAATACAAAGTGAAATTCACGAAACTTTAAAGATTACGGCAAATCAATTTCGTATATTTTTTTTACGGCATATACCCTTAAATACTTGCGACTATGTAGAAACTTATTTTTCTTTATACTGCCCTGTCTCCTCCATCTTGTGCCTTGTGCCACACCGTAGAGGTGGCTGAACCGCAACAACGATTAGCGAGAACGAGACAAATATATTTTCCAAAGTTATATCTTCCGCATATAGCGTTATTAATCGAGTGGAGTTGTGTTTATGGTAATGATTTTATTGTACGAGCATGACTGATTATTTTCCTCCATTATCTCGCAAAGTGAATACGATACGATGCGATGTGTGGAAAGGTTGCTCATAAATATATCTAATACTGAATATGTATGTTCTACTGAATTTTTTAGTTGTTCTTTCTGCGAATAATAATTCCCAATTCGAAGGTTATTCTTCATCAGTTGCATTGTCTAAATGTTTTTTAAGCATTGATACTGTCTTTTTTGTGTCTATAAATAATTTTTCGGCTGCGTACTTCTGTTGCTCCAGGGTAACAAGGCAATCGTCTAGGGCCCTATCTTGTACAGGAACCTCGACCAGGGCAGATACTGAATAGTATGTATAATGTAACAAACTTTTCAGAGCTGGCCGTCAAAAATTAAAACTACAGTCGCCATATTGAAGCGGTGTGAACTTACAACGATACTAGCGACCAAACACCCAAGATCAGAGGGTCATAAAAATCTGTAGCACTGTAAACCCACTACACCAATCATAAGGAAAAATAGTAATTTACTTTATTTTTCTGTATATTATTTCCTTTTAAAGATGACTTTTTCATACTTTTCAATGTAATTTAAGTTTCTCTCTTCTTTACATATTTATTAGTGTAATTAGTGTAATTGCAAAGTAGGTACCTATATCTATGATGATGTAGGTGTATGATCTTATACAAGTATATTTTTTTTATTTGTTTTGGAATGTTTCTATTCGCTACTAAAATGCAGTAATTTTTTAGTGTGTGTCGGTTGTAGTGACTGTAAAAGTAATATTTTAATGTGTAGATTTTAAGCGAGGATATATTTTAATCAATGCGACACGTTCTGCAGCGTTTCTTCTCACGTTAAAAATAAAAAATTTGACCCCTATCCAAGTTTGCATTTCGACAGTACATACCAAATATTTAACTATAAGCAGGCGGGACTCTTTTAAATGCAAGAACAAATAGTAGTATAGATTGCTCCCAATATAGTAGTTACCTTAAAATGCGTCCCGTCTGCACTTTTTGACTTCTTATTAGTTCTTGGAAACGGGTTTTTTCAATTATTAATTTTTATTAACAGCTTTTTAGAGTTATTTTTTTGTCCATTTTTTTTTACTCGCGATAGACTATTTTACTGTTAGTGTCATACATTTTCGTAATCGCCTTTTAAAGCCCTTTATTTTGGGATCCAACTTGAGGGCCTGGAAATTTTTTATCCCGCATAAAATCAGCCATTTTGTATTTTTAGAAACTTAAATATACCTAGTTTCACTCAAACAATCCTGAGGAATCAAATGACATCGCATGTCAAAATCCGTCGATCATCATACATAAATACGCTCGAAAAACATTACCCTCCTTTCTTCCGGCAGTCGGGTAAAAACATATACCTCACCAAATAGACAAGGTAGGATAATTTGATAAGAATACACAAAAAGATTATTTATCTAGCTTGGCAACAATCTCCTTTACTGTGAGAAAAGCAATCGTCATTTTTTTTAATTTTTTTAAGCATACGCTAAGTTGCACTTTTCGCATTTTTGACATTTTTGACATTTTTATGTTTCTAATTTACCCTACTTAATGAAACGAGCATAATTTAACATAACAATGATCAGAATGTAGGTTTAAGTAAAATTATTAGAAAATACGAAATTACTACTTGCTACTGCCGACTGCCGTGATAACCCAACATCCACAACAATGGACAATAGCCACAACATTGGACAATAGAACAGTGGTCAATATCCACAACAGTAAACAATAGAACAGTGGACAGTAGAACTGTGGACAATATCCACAACAGTGGACACATCCCGCAACAGTGGACAATAGAACTGTGGACAATATCCACAACAATGGACAAAACCCACAACAGTGGACAAAATAACTATGGACAATATCTATACAAACATTGTTTTAAAATAGGTACGTGTACTTCAACGAAAAGCCCACACCTCATTGGATGTGGGAAAAACATAAAACCAAGAGTAACAAGAGTCTAAGGTAATATGCTACTTAAAATTTGGATATGGTTCTGATTGGTGTACAAGCAGGTACATATTACGTTTTCGTATTCAAAAATGTGTCTTCCAAAGTGTAATGGATTTTATTAGGTAAAAAGAAGGTGCACTAATTTATGATTACCTAATTTCATCAGCTAACAAATCTACAAACAAAAATATTATTATTAAGTATTAGTCACAAAATGTGTAAGCTTCTTAAAACAATAATCAGTAAAGTTACATTTAGCACAAAATTTAACAAATAATACACAAAACCAATTAGTGTTTTATTCAGGAATATAATTGTTTTAAAAGCTGCATAAGTGATATTACAAATAGCGGGGTGTAAAGTGCTTCCCACTGCAAATAGCAAAACGAAATTATACAAAGCTATTTAAGGTAATATTCAACCGAGGAGAAGTCCTTTTCAACTATATATTTTAGTTACTAAAAATGTAAATTATTTGCACAACGTATTAACTGTAGATTTTTAACAATTAAACTTTGAAACTAATTAAATTAAGTTAAATACTAGTAGTTATTTAACTTAATTTTATTGGTTTCAGGTTTAGTTCATTATATTTTTCAAATAAGTAGTCGTGTTACAATTTAACAAGCTATTTTGGGGGTGTAGATGTATTCGGGCTCTTCTCTAGTCGGCATGTATCTTGATGGTTAAAATGGTGGAGCAATTACGAGAATGTACAGAGTTACTCAAGCCAGGTTAATCTTTTGACTATATTTGTAGTAGTAGTAGTTGTTATATGAAAATAAATTGCATATTTCCACGTTTTTTCTTACCCGAGGAAAGAAGCTAGTTTCGACGTGAACTGAAGGCGAACGTCGGAAGCTTTAATTCCGAGGGTAAGAAAAGTCATTTTGTACTCGGAACGAATGTTCCTTTTTTTACTTCCTGAAAGTCTAATATAGTTTTTATTTCATCAGAATTACTATAAAACAATCGAAATGTTTTCCCGCCAAAATGTATATCTTATTAGAATGAATGACCATGCGACGCGGCGCGGTACGAAGCGGCCAGCATCATTCTCGCCAGTCTATCGGCCACCCGCTGGCGACGTCATATTTTTTTCTAAGGCCGCGCTAAAAATACGGATACGGCAAACGGTTTTTGAACTGACCTGTGAGTTATTTGGGTTGGGGAAAAGTTCGATTTTTGAAACTGAGTATGTATGGAACTTTGGAACTTTTTATCGCAGGTAGTAGAAAAAGTATTTGTTTATACTAATGATGTAGATACGGCCTTTATGATATGTGATTTTCGAGGACATCTACATTCAGGAAGTCTTAAACTAAACTCGTCTTACTATTCTTAGTTCTTTGAGTACATCAGCTTCCTAGCAGTCCCGCGGTCATAAAATGCTACAATGCTTAACAAAGATAATCGGTACTTCTTTTCAATTAACTTGAGCCAGCTTGTATTATAAATCTATCGATATTTGTTGATCAATACAATTTCCGATTATCAATACACAAAACAGATAAATAAAAGTTTTTATTAATATTTCTTTGTTTTAATAAATGGGAGTTTAACTTCTTATTTTATTTTATTTTTTATTAAAATCGTCATCACTTCTTGGATTTTTTTCTATGTTCTATTATGTTTTGAATTGTATCGTTTGAGCAACTCATTAGTACTATGTTTTGTTTGGGCTGTTGCTATCTGGATCGCGCCTCAGGAACGTAGCGTTTTGCGGCAACACAACGTGTTGTCAATAACAGCTCAAGTATACAAATTCAGTATACAAAATAAACCGTATAAAAATGAACCATGGCGGTCCTCAGGCAGTATACCTCGCCTGACCGGAGATCTCACATCTTCCGTCGCACCATAATTGGTAACACCGAGCTAAACATTGAGCATCTTCCGCAGCAAGCCAGCCTTCTCCTTCATCTACCAGTACACGGACCATTAGTCAACCGCACGCTTTTCATCACATAGCGCACACCGGGTTTCCGACTCACTTTAGACGGCGCATTAACTTAGCATTTTTAAGATTGTAAGTGCGCAAGCATAACTGCAAGAAGTATCGACCTTTGGTCTGGTAGTGTTATAGCGGATCTCCTTCACACATTCTTGTTAATCGGAATAAAGTAACTTTATAGTACCAACAATGCACCTTTTTTAATATCGAATAAGTTAATTTGTACAAGCTACAATTGATCTTTTCACTATTTAAATAAGAGCTTGATAGAATCAAAAAAGTACCTTACTAAATTTCAATAAACATCTTGATACAAATTGTAATTTGCATGGTTATTTTAAAATAAGAAGCTTAATGGGAGCTACAATGCGCCTTTTTAATTTCAAACAAGCAGCCTTATATATGAATATTTTGAGTTTCAAATAAGATAATTGATGAAAGTAAAAATGTTCCTTTTGATTTTTACTAAATGGCTTTATAAAGACAACAAGAGACACCGTCTCACGTGGTTCTTCATTGCAAAAGCGTGAGCGACCAACGGACAAAGCTCCTTAAGAATCCACAAACCATGAGAGAGGCGCTGAATAACATCAGATGCCTCCTTAACTTTTGAATGGAGCTGGGATGGTATGAGTAACCAATGACAGGTATTGGTTACCTACGTACAATGGCCCTATTATGAGGCTAAGTGCGGAAAACATAAGTCCAACTAACTAACTAACTATAAAGACAACAATATTCATTTTTAATTTCAAATAACTGACTTTATACAAATTATAATAAGTGTTTTTAGTTTAAAATAAACAGCTTAATTAACCCATCGACAATTTTAAGTTTTTAACTGTTGACAAGATACTTTATAGGCTCGTATTGAAATAAGAAAGTTGATTGCTGCTAATAAGATTTTGTTTCAGCGTAGTTGCCGTAGGAATCTTGTTTTGACAACCGAATTAAGTGCGAACGGAGCAGCGGGAAAAAGCTAGTTGAATAACATCTTTGAAGACAAAAATAATCATAAAAATGATTTGATTTCTCAGTCTAGTTTTGAAAACTAGACAAAAGTAAAGAAAGCACATACGCAACAAAACTTTTCACAATGCGAAGAAAAGCAAAAACCTACCAAGTTAATGGCACAATTCTCAAACCACTGCCCCTATTGACATTAAAATAGGTCTAGAGAACTCATTTGTTCTCAAGAGTCTCACGACGAAGTTTGTGCCAAGTTGAAATGCCAAGCGAGTATTCGAATATCTGAGCTTTAGTGCATGGAAGTAGCATTATCATAAATGTTTATGTGCACATTCGCCTGAGCGGGGAATTATAATACGAGCCACTGAAATTTTAAATATTTCACTGTTTAGTACTATTTTGTTGTAATAAAATGTTACTACGTTACTGTTTCAATAATTTTATATATAAAAACAAAATATAATTTGAATTTAATTGAACTTAAACTTCTGTTTTATTATATTCGTTATTAATAAGTCAGATCACTTGTAAAGCAGCTTGTAGCCTAGTTACATTCCTCTACATTAAAAGATATGCAAAGTTAAGAGATGTCATGCGTATTCAGTCATTGGATGGGTGACCTCTAGGGCGCATTTTTCTGAGCTGAACGTGCTTTGGAGGCCAAGTTGAACTGTCGTTCCTGGCTGTTGACACAGTATGAGAGCTGTCGTAAAGTTAAGTAAGAGGACAAATGCACAATCCGCTTGGTGCCAGCGTGATATACTATGGCCTAGAGCCTCATTCCTCCAGGGAGATTCCTGTTCTTTTGCAGTGTAGCCCGGTCGGGTTAGTCAAAACATAGGCTTCAAATTGCAGTGGTTACCAATAGGAATTGTATTAATGAAACCTTTAGGGTGGGTCATTTTAATTCTAAATAAAAATGGCAATCCAATTACGCCGGTGCATCAGCCACCATTTTGAATTTAAGAAATGAACTGCGCAATTTTGGACACACTTTAAAGATACAAAGTAAACCTGTTGTCTTCTTTCTCTTTCTATAAAAGTCCACCACTGTTGTATTTCTTTTTTAACAAGTTAGAAAGAGATAAGAGACCTTAGTTTCGCTTCGTCTCTGACACACTTTTGCGACCATTTTAGAGTTACGTACCACAAAAGGAAAAAAGGAGCCTTTATATGATCACATTGTCTGTCTGTCTGTCTGCCTGACTGTCTGTCAAGACCCTTTTTCTCGAGAACGCGTTCTCGAAAGGTGTCAAATTGATATTAATATCAAATACTAAAGTCTTTGTTCTCTTAAATCTGTAAAAAGATCAAGCTTCTAAGTTAACGCAATAAAAAAAAAACGGCCATATTGTCACATTGTGTTTTTTACTATTTTGGTATTTCGAACTTTCTTCTAGAACCTCGGCGCAACTTTGACGAACAAATGTAAATATGGCTTCGTTACGATGTGGATACCACGGACTGGGGTTGATGAAACTTCAGAACCCACGTAGATTTTGTTGCTGAAAACGATTTTCTTAAAATGAAAGTACAATTACGGCAAAATGTGCGGCTGACGTAAACGACTGAAATACTTTTTTATATGTCACAGCTGCAATGGTCAGGCATATGACAATATTGCTGTACTTAAGGAACAACTTGGTTATAACGAAGATGATGGTGTCATGACAACTGTGAAGAGAAATGCATTGATAATGATTTTGCAGGACGATTATTAAAAAAAGAAAAGTACGTAGTTCCGACAGCGGCATGTCTAAATGTCAAAAGAAAAATAAAATATTTTAAGGAAAGAATCGGAATTTTAGTAACACAATTTAATTATAAAAATTTTTTTAACAAAAAAAAAAAAACCGGCTTCAAAAAGTTGCACTAAAATTATAAAAATAATAACTTATTTCTAAAAATCTATTGTTGCAAGTGAAGTGTGTTATAAACTGTTAGGTACGTAGACACCAACTTCAAACTGTTATTCAGATCAGATTTTTGAAAATAGTTTCTACCTTTTTAGTGAATCTTTTTGGAGCCGGTTGTTTTTTTTTAAAGTTTTATGTTTTACATTTGAGTGACCAATTCTTTTTTTCCGTACACTAAAAACATCCATACTCGTAACAATATTTAATACAATCAACAACATAAAAGGCGTTTCACTAGTTCTAAATAAACATTAATTATTTTCTAATAAGCTTAAGTTTTAAATTTACAACAGCAATATGGGACCACCTGAGAAGTATTCCCGTTTAAATAAGAAAAGAAATTCTTGAATCGCTCCAAGTTTCTTTGAGTAATAGGGGAACATACATAATAAGAAAAGATTCCGACGAATTGTGAAAAATACCCAAGAAAAGCCATCATGAACAAGTTTTTACTAAAATCTAAGTAAATCCGACTTAGAGAATCGTTTTTTTTTCTTTGTCGCTGTGTGTATGTTTGTTAATTAAAGTTGAAAAAATAAGCGTGTTGATACTTTATCCTTATACATGAAATTTGCAACATAATACCTGCATAATAACAACACAGCGCTGCAGCACGAGCGGCGAGGCCGGGTCGACGCTATTTGCATTGCGGTCATAAGAGCGCGGGTTTGAGGCTGCTTTGTTAAGGATATTGCAGCTTTTGCAACATTAGCTCAAAGATATCATTTGTGTTAAAGGATTTGGATTTAAACTTCTCTCCTCAGTGTTCATCTTTCAAAAAATATTTTGAGTGGAAATTATTAATATCCATATGCAAATCATTTTTCAATTCGATATTCTTGCTTAACGGCTGACTCTAGTATTACCCCGCAGCCAGATCTGTGTCCCTAGCGATTCTCCGCATTTAGCTTTCTTCTTTCGGCAATGAATGTCAACATGTGGCAGCGGGGGTACGGTCTGTCACGTTAAAAGTATAAATAAATATTGATATTGGTATTATACATACTAGTCCATACTAGTAGTATTATACATGCTAGTCCATACCAGTAGAATTATAAACGCTGAAGTGAGTTTGTCTACTTTTTGTTTCTCCTTCTTTTACGTCACAATCGAGCATCCAATTAAGCTCAAGTTAGCTACAGGGATAGTTAAAAAGACGAAGGAAAATATATGACAGCAAATTTACTATGTATATAACTGGATTCGCTGTGAAAAACTATCCCTGGTTATTGCCTGCTTTTAAAAACTTTCCTTCTATAAACAAGGAGTTGTCGTAGAAATCCCACATTGGTAACTAAATTCAGCGCAGCGATGCCGGAGTGTGAAAGCCAGTCTTTAATGATTCTAAAAATAATGAAAACAAACATTCTAAACAACATAATATTATGTTGAAAGTAACCCATTCGGCAAAATTTTTTTTTCTGCTAAACTGCTTGCTGCTTGAGATGCAACCAAATTATCGTTTTCTACCGGGTAAATTACATTATGAAGTAGAAATCAGTTGAAAAATAATAAATTCTATGACGATTTCAGTTGCGTAAACGTTTTTATTTTTATTTTCAACTACCACTGCATCGAAAAGCTATTCCCTAACTGAAATTCAAAATAATATTTATAACTTTTATTAACTACGGTGGTTTTTAATGAGCGTGAAAATATTGCAAAATTTCGCCATAAATTTGAAGACAGTTATTACGAATAAAAATTTCCATTAAATAAGATGATATGATATGATATGATATATTTATTGGTAAATTTGTTGAATTTACAGGTCATTATACATTTCTTTATACATAACAATATACATTTTACAATTAAATAAGAAAAACAATATGATATATACAAAATGAACAATAAAAGTATATACGTATACTTATGTCTGTAGATACATTTATAATTCGTCACACTTTTTCTTCAAGAAACTCTTTAAGCGAGTAGAACGCTTTGCTTTCTAGCCATCTTTTAAGCATGTTTTTGAAGACCGTAATGGAAGTTGCACTTGTTATTTCCCTAGGTAGCCGGTTGTACGAGTACACGACCGGTCCTAAAATATAGGGTGACATTTCTGATTTTTTAAATTTGTGGGTTGCTGCCTGGAGTTTTTGTTTATTTCTGGTTTTATAGTGGTGATTTTCACCTAGGAATTTAAACTTATCTATATTATTGTGGACAAATGTCGCTATTTGTAGAATAAATATTGAAGTCAGGGTCAGTATTTTTAATTTAATGAAATGCTGCTTCGCTGAATCTCTGGGTGATATGCGGGCAACAATGCGAACTGCCTTTTTTTGCAGAATAAATATTCGTTCCCAGTCAACCGCTTTTCCCCACAGCTCTGTTCCGTACATAATAAGTGACTGGACAGTCGCATAGAAGCAACTCTTTACCACGTGGGGCGCGGCTGTCGCTGCCAGTCGGCTTAGTGCGTAACAACTTTGACCCAGTCTGGTACTAATATTATTTATGTGTTGTTCCCAACTTAATGATCTATTAATTACAAATCCTAATAAAGTCACTTCTGAAACTTGTTTCAGAACAGTACCGTCAATAATAATCGACAAAGGATTCTGAGGTTGATTAGTAAGGTTGAAGTGCAAATAGCAAGTCTTTTCCAGGTTGAGCGCGAGCCCGTTTACAAGGAACCAGTTGCTCAAGTCACGTGCCACTTGACTCAAGCTAGACTCCAAGGTAGGAACGTCTGGTGCACAGATAAGTGCCACTACATCATCAGCGTACATGAAGATTTCCGCACCTGGCACGTTCACAGGTAGGTCGTTCAGTAGCAATGAAAACACGGTGTTGGAAAGACAAGAGCCCTGCGGAACCCCTAACGTAGAAATCTCCTCGTCCGATTTTATAGTGCCACCCGCACCTACGACGGTTTGACGTCGATGGGTAACAAAATCTGTCATCACATGGAGTGCTGGTCCTCGGACTCCGTAGTACTCAAGTTTCATTTTTAAAAGAGCTCGATCTGCTGTATCAAAGGCGCTGCTGCTGTGTCAAACGAAAGTACATTTTATCTTATCAGAAAATATTTTACGGTAGGCCGTGCATGCCCGATTTCTAGTGAGGGAGTGAGGGAGGGGTCACTTGAATCCCGACCGATTACAGATACAGTTGTTTAGTCTAGTTTAGGTCTTGGTTATTTGCTAGTATCACATTTTATATAACTTTTGACCATAGTCAGTAACTTTTTTTTAACGTAATTCAGCATTTAATTTTTGAACAGCAAAAAGGAGTTATTAACGTTTTTTTCTATTGTTTTATCTATTAATATTGTTACCAGTTCCTTAACTTTAACTTTACTTTACTTTCTGTAACTTTCTTTTCTGGTAGTAAGTGGGAATTTCCAGACTGCACAACTCTTAAAGCAATCATCTTGCACATAAAAATCATTTACTCCGCTCAGGATTCCACTCTTAACAACTATGAAGTCCTTCGCTACTCTCGGGACTTAACATTTATCTTCAATTGAACCTCGAATCAAATTCGCATATTACAATAACGTAAACGTACTTGACTTAAATTGCTTGCTTATATAAAAATAAAAACAAACTCAATTAAAAACGTTAAAAGAAACATTTTATTTACATAAATTACCCAGTTTTTATTAAAATTTATCTCTTTTTAGGTCGTGTCTCGTCCCTTATCAGCAAAGCATAAGCACAGATGATGGGGGTTGAGTTTTATCAAATAAACATCAAACAGACCCAAATTTAACTGCCGCCGAGAATTCCAAATTATTTTAGTTTGACTACATGTTGTAGTTGCTAACTAACCCTTATCTTCTGGCACTGTTTATTCATTATTAATCTAAACATTGTTTTAATCAAGATCACACCCTATTCCACCAACCACCACCCTCTTACAGACCAATTAACCACGAAATTGAACTTTATTCTTAGGCACTAAAACTCAAAATACTACAACAAATTAGACCATTCGTTATCTTACTTAACATAAGTCAGTGTTAAGAAAACAACTGAAGATCAAGTATATATTTATCTTATTACTTATAAGAATTGATGCCTTTAACAGATTGATTATTATCTATTATTTTAGTAAAAGTGTCAAGAAATACATATTTGTTGTTAGAAGTAAAAAGGTTTTTAAAAATCGAACGCTTTCGTGTTGCGTCTGTTGGGACGCGGGATGCGGCGGGGGGTAGGGCGACGGTAGTCGTAGCCTGCGCGTAGCTCGTAGCACTCGCTACGGCGTAGCTACATACTACAAAATTTCGAAAGAAAAACTGTGTAATATATCATGTGATGTGTAACATTATGGTACACAATTTATGTGAGACATTAATGTGTATGTTTTATGTGTCATGTGTAATGTGAGTGAGCAGTGCTTTGATGTGTAGTTGAATCTAATTTAAACGTAAATAAGGAAGTCTTTTACTTTGTGAATAGTATTGGATTTTTTTCCTGTACAGTGCTGTCATAAAGATTCTTCTCGGAGCTAAATTTATTAAGGTTGGTAAATTTTATTTTTATATGTATATAAATTAATGAAAAAAAGTTTTAATCAAAGATAACTTACTCACAATGTGTATATAAGTACCAAATGTACGTACCTAATAACAATATATAGGACTGTACATTTTTTTTTATCTCCCAAAGTATGTATGTAATAATAAAAAACAAATGTTTTTAGTGATTTTTAATTGAAAACAATGTAGCATTATAAAGGTGGTCGTAAATATAGACGCTTTAAATAAAGTAAACATTTTTAAATCTAATTTTAAATACAAGTAATACGTACTGGATATCCCAATTAAGTGATTAACTTAAAAATATTGGGAATTTAACTAACAGAAATACTATCTAATTGTTTTGCAGTAAGTTTCGATTTGTCTTAGTTTGACCTTTTGACCTCGTAGCTTTTAGGACTAAATAAGTCTTGTAAGCATATACATTGACTCACTTAGTTAGAATTGTTAGTAAGTACTGACAACGACCACTAAACGTCGAAATACCTACATAAGATAATTTTGGCTTTATTTATTTATATACTATAACAAAAATAAAAAGCACAAAAGTGTAAAAATATTGTATTTGAAAATAAGTTAGAATTACGACTTTAATTTATTAAGTGATTATAAATGACAATTAGAATGTTATAAGATAGCAATTGTTTTATACTAAATTGATTGCAAATCTATAATAAGGAACCGACTTTATTTATTTATACTGCATTGTAATATTTGTAATTATCACGTTTTAACTTAAAAATAACAACCGATTATGTGTTTGTTGGGTAGTATTGGAATAGGTTTGTTGATTTTAAGTAATATAGTTCAGTTATGAAGAATATAATATATCATCATACTAGTGGTCTATCGTGACTTTGTCTGCAAATCTATTGAAACTCTACATGAACCAGCCTAAACACAGCTATTTGAAATAAACCACTTCCATTACATCAAAATATATTTCTAAAGCGGCCTCTTAGTTTTTAAATTTACTTTTTAGAAATAAATCAAGTCGGAGTGTTTTTTTTAATTTTATACTATATTAGACGACCAAAAAATTTAAAATTTCAGAATTGTTTCTGTAAAATTTATAACACCAGAGGTCACCGGAAACAGGAAAGAAATAAAGTCTCAGAAATACATTATGTGAAAAATAATAATTCTCAATGTTCAGCGTCTTTTTACAAGTCGGTACTCTCCCAATCCTTATTACACAATTAAATATTTGATTCAGCTTAATGCCTAATTATTTCTTTTTTTAAAGTGAAAAAGAGTTTTATAAAATTCCTATGACACGTACATCTCTGTGATCGTTAGCTCGAAATAAAGTACTAGGTATTCACTGTGTATTTTTTCCAATGCATCAATCACATTTATCTTTTTCTACCGCCCTCAATAAAAAGTTGTACTACATGCTCGAACTAGTTTCAGAAATCAAAAAAAGTTCAGTAAAAATGGGTTATAATTTAATTTCATACTCAATGTGGCCAGTTACATATTAGTTTTATTGCCTCGGCCGATAGACTCAAATATTATATTATACTGGCTGACCGGCCAGACGTTGTTCTGCATGATACCGACTGCAGCGCCATCTGCCAGGCTGATTTTTGAATCTAAACCATCCAGGGCGCCACCCAAAATATACAAAAAAAAACATTCAAATCGGTCACGTCTTTAAGCAGGAGTACAGTGACATACACACGTTCAGTAGAGTTATATATAAAAAAATAATATAAAATATAGTAAGACATATTACGATGTATTTACTATAGTATAACAGGACAGGTTAAAGCAGTAGTGTCCTGTTACTGAATGCACCGGCTAGGTGCTCAGAAGGAGGAGAAAAGATAGAGGGAGTTCAAAGGCGAGTAAAGAAACACTTTTCAAGGGAAAGGCAGGTTATATTAGTATACTCTTTCATTATATAGTAACAGCTTTTAATGCACAATATCCTAATCACATAGGGTGATTCTTATCACTTAAATATCTAGATCACAGGTACCTAATTCACAATCATATAGGACTACCTAAATAAATAGAAAGATAGCCAAACGCAAGCCTGCCTACACAGATTTTAAGTGTAGTTTTTAAAGCTTTTATTAGGGAACTAGTACACTCAGATCTCTTCGGCCTAGAGCCCGATTCGATGTCTTGCTCGCTGTAGGCACCCCTCAGGTCAGCACCGCCGTAGAAAGAAGACGCGGATGGGACTGATGTTACGTGGCCTAACAGCGCGTGGTGAGTAGTGAATATGCCGCCCGTGGCAGGCACAAGGTAAGGCCGCACGTGGCTAGCACAGTGCAAGACCGCACGTGAACGTAGCTCGCCAATAGCTTCGGCGTAGAGCAGGTCGTCCCGTAACCTTCGTGTGTAGCGGTGTTCAAGATAGCACCCTTCTGCACAGGCCAAAGGTTTGGAGTCAAGGAGACTCCGGGCAGGCCGAGGATTTGGAGTTTAGTAGACTCCGTCCTTCCCCAGTAAAAGAACAGCAAAGCAGCTGTCGTGCGCTGTCGTCAGACAACAAACGTGCACCCGCATACAAAGACTTCTTCTCACGGACCTCAGTTTAGGCGTAGAGTCGTAGTGAAGCAATATATATACGTAGTATATATATACTAAGAACCGTACGAGGACGGTTTTCTTTTATAGCATAGAAGTATATGCAGCAATTTGTAACTTAATAATAGAATCCGTGAAAATAATTATCAATAGAATTTTTTCACGACGACGTCAAGTATCTACGTAAAGTGAACTGTTTTTGACTTACCGATGCCAAACATCTAGAGATTCTTTGATCTCTAAATTTAAATTACCACAGTGGTAATGGACCTAAGAGCGAATGCCCAGAAACTTCTATCGTTTCCTACATCATCCGGTCCTTTACCGGAGACGGACCACCGGAAACGGTCGTTCCGTTACAATAGTAAACTTTAAAACATCACATACGCAGCTTTAATATATTTAAGTTCTGTATAGATATAATTTGATATTTTATAGCTCCGTGTGTAACGGGCTTAACGCAAATCTCAAGCGTAGGCGTAATCTCTTAAAAGATACTCAAGCTGGTCGTTGAGCAACGTGTCAGGCGTGACGTAAGCAATGAAGCATCCCAAAATATTTCCGGAGTTTATGGAAGGTGTTATCATAACGACGTGCAACGTTCCTACCAGACAAGACAGCTTGTTGTGAACAGTCTGGATTACCCCAGAATCGTGAATTCTAAAGTCAAATGTGAGCAAGTGCTTTTATAGGTTTTAAGAGTTAAGATCAACTTGCATACATTTTTCTTTTGATTTCCCGAATTGCACGAGACTTTCCGCAATAAGCTTCAAGATACGTAATGTTATACCTAACTTACCAGAAGACTAACAAGGATTTCAATAAATAAAGCTCTTTGGTTTTTGAGATCTCCTCAGTGCCAGTAGATTCTTTAGGCCTTTTGGTTTTAATGAAATAAGTTAATAAAATAATGTTTGCACTGTACAAATTTAATTAAATGTTACTTAAACAAAACTCAATTTTTATCATTCTATACGTATTATAAAACTGCATGAATATTTCATTTATCCTGATGTCGTTTTGGGTTCCGGAGTCAAACACGAAACTGTTAAACTGTTATAGTTTTGCCACACCCGGTGATCCGTATGTAACACTTTATTTATTACGAGATTATTAAAAGCACAGTGGGTATGGATAAAAATTTTACTACCTTATCAGAGGGATTTTAATTTTAAAGCATTGTTACTAAGATATTTCCTCAACATAATTCCTCCAAGAATCGCCTTAGCCATTACACGCTCTACCTTTTTTATTATTATTGTGTACACACACAATAATAATATAATAGTGTTCCTATTTTTCAGGATTACTAAACTAATATAAGATTAAAGCAGATACAAGTCTTTAATTTATCCAGGTAGCGTCCACTGCATGGGTACAAGTCTCTCCTTTAAGAAGGAGGCTTAAGCCATAGTCCAAGGTAGTTAAGATTTACCACCCTTAAGGCATTTTCGGGAATTTCCAAAAATGTCATGTCATGTCATGACAATAATTCTAATCAATTTCTAAAGTAAAACAACTTACTAAATGAATCATAACCGATAAAGTTAAGCATCAATACGAACTTAACAAACGATTTGTAGTTACGGCTACGGAACTCTACACTAAGAGTTGATCAACATGATTTTTACAAGTGTTTGAGAAACTTAGCACAGTTTAAGCTCATATAATCGGGGATCATTAAAAAAAAATTCTCTTCTGAAAAATGAAAGATTTACAACGAAATCTTGAAATCTGATCTTTAATATTTTTTATTAAAGATACCAGAGGCTTATTTCACGAGGCTCAGCTCCTTGAAAACTCTTCACGCCACAAATCCTACTCTTCTACCAGTTTAATTTTTCAATAAAATCTGTTGAAGACTCAAATGGCAAACAATTCACTTTGCATTTTGTTATGAAGAATGAAGAGTGGAGATTTGCAGAGCTATTTATGGAATGGGCCCCAGAAGAAACATGAATCTTCTGAACTATTGAGACCTTAAAACCTGGGAAAATGAAAAAGGCATAATTGGAATAAGCAAAGGATAATAAGGGGGGTAGAGAATTAATATAGTCATTACTTAGTCAACACGAAGAAACAAGAGCACTACTCAGCTAGTACGAAATAATGTGGAAAAACTCAACAAAAAAACACATACCTACAAAAGGTATATTTTGTTCTATAAAAACCAAAATTAAAGTCCTACATTTCATTCCGGTTAGTACTAAGACGTAGGTAATCTAACGCGTGAATAGTTCCTGTAAGGGTTCCCCTCTTCTCTATCTAATCTAGTAAAACATATTTAATGAATATCACAAAATAAACGAAATTAAAGTAGGGTATAAAAAAAAATATTGCAAGACAATAAGAAAAGAAACTATTTCTAAGTACTTTGCTTTTTACTCGCCATTGAAGTTGTGTTCTTGGAGCTACCTGAGTTCTGAGAAAACTCAAGGTAAGGTTACAATCCAATATAACAGTCCTTTTTCACTTTACTTTTATTTCTTAACTCTTTTTACGTAACTTAGAATGATACATGAGATAACATGTGTTATGCGTTATTATGTGTGATTGTTTTTAATGTTATAAATTATATGTTAAAAATTTATAATATACAATAAAGAATAAAACAAGATTAAGTTATAGATATGATATGACTTTCAACGTAGGATAAAAACCTAACGCGACCATTCTAAAAGTAAGTTCCTGGAAAAGAAAATCTATGTTCCCTACGACCCTATATCTCTGGCCATCCAATCTTACCTCCCAGAGACTTTAGACATTGAATGATATTAAACGTGCCTTACGCAAACCAACCTATCTATACTACGCCCCCTTTTTTCTTAACAGTGTGTTTTAAAACCATCGATCAAGTTTTCAGATCATCTCATAGGTATCACACCGGGACACAGAATTAGGACGTTCATTCTCCTCCTAAACTAATATATATTACACAATCATACTTCTCTCTTAAAATTCTGCAGACACTTTAGTCTTCCAAGTCATATAATATCTTAATATCAATGTTGAATAGCAAATTTCAACTATTTCTTGTATTTTGCCTAGTCCAGCTTATGTCCGTGACGAAACATTTTCAATTCTATAACCGCATAGGAAACAATAACAAGAAGTCTAGTAAAAGCTGGATTCCTAAGCACTGACACACGTGATCAACGAGTTCCTCTACGAGTTGTCCTAAGCTATCATGTTTCATTTCCCAAAGCTACAAACTCAAAAATGACGTTGAACATAGCTAGGTACATGGACCTGTGCGGTAAGGTGTTCTCCAACTACACTCCAGTGTATAGGAATTTTCGATGCACTCCCGATCTATAGATTCCTTCAGACTTTTGCCGAATACTAGGAGTGGTTTAAGTTTTTAAAGTTTAGGTATTAGGCCTGAAGGAAATATGTTCACTTATTATTAAAATTATTTAATTTGATGTGCTTCAAGGAAGATGTTATTTATATATATATGAAGTAATCTCAATCTGTCACGTCACAAATTTTAGTGATATAATTAATCCAGGAGTCATAACTCTGAAGAATATATAGGTATAATATAAGCTAAAGATTTTATAATTATATGACAGCTGTATATTTATTTTAAGTTAAGTAATTCAGGCTTAACACTTTAATGTTGTGTTAGGTTTTTCAAATATTACATTTGAAAATGTGCTTATTAAGGTAATCGTAATTATTTGCCCTTTCAGATAAATAATTTAAGGTTCCACACATCGAACAAAATAACATAATAATTTTATATACATCCCATCACTCATACGACATTTATTTATGATAGCTAACTTAAATTATTTTTGTCCCTATCCTAAGATAATAAATTATAATTCACTGCCATGGCTCGATGTCCACTCATACATCTGTATGAAAAGGAAAATCCCTACTTGAGACTTTTAGGATTTATCTCAGACCTAAGCTCCTTGATCATATAACCCATTAAGAATAAAGAAACGCTGGACACAAAACGCAGGAAAACTCAAGAAAATCTATACGTTGCTGCATACTGGATCTGAATCTTAACTTAAAGTTAAATATAAATAATTACCTTGTATTATTAATAAGTTCTTACCTTGTATTATTAATAAGTTCAACACACTAACAATCTAATTTAATTTAATTATTATAAGAAAGCTCAAAACTTCGCGATTGACTGCCATGACTTGTCCTAATTCCTAACCAAAATTTCATCTCACGCTATCGTTGTGGGAAAAGTCTACTTAACTTGGCCAGAATTTCGTACTTGAAACATAGGACTCTATAATCCAATAATTTAATTATCTTCATAAATTAGTATACATATGGCATGTTTAGTAATAATATTCTTGTCACAATTAAGTAAATTACGGGGGCCTTGATAAATGAAAAAAAAAACATAATTATGTTCAAATCTGATAATATTTATGTATTTAAACAGTGACAATAGAATTGTTCAACTCATATACATACATACATACATACATAACATCACGCCTGTTTCCCAGAGGGGTAGGCAGAGACCAAAGACTGACATTTGCTACGATCTTGGCATACCTCTCTTGCCTCATCTATACGCATCAATGCTTTCATACATTTCCTACGGTTCAACTCATATACAGAAACATATTAGTATATGACAAGTAAAGAGTTATATTATATACAATTTGACCTAAGATCTCCTGTACGACGCGCTTTTAACTTTTAGATCTATAATCAAATTTTACTGACATTAATTTATTTATCATTTATATGAAATTGACAAGATCGTCCAATTTTTAAATTGTTGTTGTTGTTCCATATGGGATTGTGCCTGGTATAAAAATCATTCTTACTTTTTGTTTATGTGAATTGTTTAATATTTCATATTTAAAAATAATAAATATGGGCAAATGTTAGTTAACGCATCAAAGTTTAAGGATAACTAGGATTTAAAGCGAATTTTATGTCATAAATGGTTCTTAAAACTTATTAGCTAGAGTCTGTTGTAGATTAAAAGAACTCATACAATATTATTGACAAATATCACATGAGTAAAAAACAGCCAACGACCTTATGATACACCAACACGTGAAAAACATAAAATATTGATGAGGATCGTGTGATTTATATTTTTTCTTTTAATAAAGAAAGATTATAAGTACTAAAGATTATAAAGGCATAAACAAAGTGACATTTTAGTTGATAAAAAGTAAAAGAAAAGAAAATAAAGTTATCTATCATCCCTTCTTTAAGACCGTCCCCGCAATATTTTCAACCAAGCATTTTTATGGAACGAAATTTAAAACCATCTTTATCGCTTTGAGTACCGGCTTAATGGGTTAAAGTTCGAGAAGGGGAACTTTTTGAAATGATAAAATATTTACAATAGCTAAGCATTAAGTATCGTGCTTAAATGGTAGTCTAACAGAACCACTTAATTATTCAAATAAATCACCTTTCTTTACTGAAGTACTTGTTTGACAAGCTAGAGAGAGCTTTTGTACCTTATTTTTTTTCTGTCTGAATGGTTTTTTAGGGTTCCGTACCTAAAGGGTAATTAGCAGAACCCTATTACTAAGACTGCGCTCTCCGTCCTTCCGTCCGTCCGTCCGTCTGTCACCAGGCTGTATCTCATGAACCATTATAGTTACACAGTTGAAATTTTCACAAAAGATGTATTTCCGTTGCCGTTATAACAAGAAATACTAAAAAATAGAATATAATAAATATTTAAGTGGGCTCCCATACAACAAACGTGATCGTTTTTGCTCGATTTTGCTCGATATTGATACCGGCAACAGGTAGACGCTTAAATTATTCACAGAATATTTAGTTATATAGTCACTTTAAAAACAATAATTAATTTGAAATAAAACAAATATTTAAGGGAGGCTCCCAAACCACAAACGTGATTTTTTGCCGTTTATAAATTTTTCCATTGTACGGAACCGTTCGTTCGCGAGTCCGACTCGTTTTCGTTTATTTCCCTAGGCGCTACTACGTGGCATTACTAGTAGTGTTATAGGAGTTTTTACTTTTCCATGACACTACCATCCTCATTGGTAGATCACATACATATATTAAAATTATTGCAGTGGCCATTTATGTCTTGTGATGTCAGCACTTAATTCTTGAACACTAACCTTTACGAGTAGTTTTAAAAGAAAAACTACAGAATAGTAGAGGTTTATTTTTTGGCAAATATTGAGATTGTAATAATGGCCTAGTAACACAGTGATAGTCACGCACGAGTTGGTCGTGCGAGTTACTGAAGTGCAGCAACCGTGTGACCACATTATACGTGTCATTCTTATGTACGAGTCGGTTAGTAGCTGGGATGCAAATTACTAAACCATTTTTGACCTTTCTCTACTACCCCGCCTCATGTGACACTACAGCTTTAGTATCTTTGTATTGGCTTTTATTGTGATATGAATGTATGAGCTGTGATTAAATAAATATGTCTAGACATTTTTATACAATTAACTTAGCACTCGACTGCAGTCTCTCAAGTTGCAGCTACTTTCATATGTTATGGGACAAGTCAAATACTGTCATGCAAGTACTCATACGAGAAGCAGCTCAAACAGTGTAACTAGGCCTTAAGCTATGCAGTGGCAAAAGTCTTTAGAGAAACAACTGGGATTGACGACTATTATTAATACTAAACAAAAGTAATAATCGTGAGATGTTAACTTTATAGTAGATACAAAGTAAGAGAAATTTAGATAAACTATGAGTTAAGATGTTATGGGAGGCATAACTTTGTTTGTTTTATTTGGGTGAGGTTTCACTCGGCATCGCTAAGTTTGCAACGAAGTTTTGAAAAAATTACGTCCCATTAAAAAAAAGTCATTTGAAAAGAAGAACGAAAATAAGTTAATTCATAAGTGTCATAACAAAGAAAGGGTAGTCAAATTACGAATGCTTTTAAAAATTTATTCTGAAAGAGAATTACAGAATGTGACATTTAGTCGTCTTTCAAGGAAAAGAACTGTAATTAATGAATTTTATGGAGCGCCTTAAGAATTTTATGAATACGGCTGTTATTTTTAACAGTTTTGACCGCACAATGAAGTCCAATTTCCGCGAGATTTAATTTTATTACATACCTGTTAATTTATTAAGCAACAGGAAATTTGACTTTACCAATATTAGAATTATATAAATGGATTTTTTTATTACAGCAATAAATTTTAACGTAGTAATACATTGTTACTTATGACATAGTAATACATCATGATTTCTGGCGTAGTAATAAATCATAACTTCTGACGTTATAATACATCGTAACTTCTAAAGAAGTAATACATCGTAACTTCTGACGTATTAATACACTGTAACTTTTGACTTAATAATACATAGTAACTTAGTTATAACTCGTAACTTTTGATCTAGTAATACATCGTAACTTCTGAAGAAGTAATACACGTAACTTCTGACGTTATAATACATCGGAACTTCTGACGTAGTAATACATCGTAACTTCTGAAGTAGTAATACATCGTAACTTTTAACGTAGTAATATATTGTACCTTTTGACGTAGTAATACATCGTAACTTCTGACTTAGAAATAAATTGTAACTTTGGATCTAGTAATACATTGTAACTGTTGTATGAATGTTTATAATTGATAGAATTTAATTCAATACCATTTATGATCATCTCTTCAGTATCACTTCTTTCATCAGATGTATAATGCACTTCTTTAACATAACTGGATTTGCAACACTTTGCGAAATGTCCTAAATGATTACAACGAAAACATTTCACATTTTAAGCCGGACATCTGTTACGCTTATGAAAACTGTCGCAAAAAAAACATTTACGGCCGCGATTTTCGGTGACATCATTGCGAGTACGTCTCCAATCCTTGTTTCTGGTGTCCCATTTTGTTGAAGGTGTTAGCGGACGCTGTTGGTGGCGGTGAGCCCGCGCAGCAACGCGGCCGCACCGCTCGACCCCGCAGCACTCCGCAGCGCTCCCGCTTGTCCACTAGCCACTTCTGCGGCTCGACACCATGAGGTTGTCCATTACAATATGTGTAATTCGACCTTATGAAATCCCATTTGTATTGTATGAATTTAAAAGAAAACTACAATATTATTCAAAATCACTGGTTTAACCATTCGCTTAACAACTTAACCCCTTTTGTAAACTCTTAAAAAAAATTTTCATACGTTTTTTTCTTTACACTTTAATAAATAAATGTTCCTGGACAAGTAATACAGTGCCATCTGCTCGCAAACTAAAATAACGGCTTGCACTATTTTTGATACGAAAGAATACATTAATGTTAATTAAAAAAAAGACTTGTAAAGCGCTTAATGTCAATAATCCACCTTAAGAGAATGAGCCAAGATTTCTACAGTGAGTCCACCCTTTATTTTCAGCGTCCATGTGTTTCATTTTGTTTCATCATTATTTCTAAATGCCTAAACAGATTTTCAAACTCAAACTGAAACTCAAATCAAACTTTATTCAAGTAGGTTTCTTAGAATACTTTTGATCGTCAATACAATGTAAAAAATGTTTATTTCTGCCAAAAAGAGCTGGCAAGATTTTATTGTATGAAGAATAGTTAGAATACTTACATTATCTAGAGTGACACTGACTATATATTTTTTTGAAAGAAAAAACAATATGGCGACTGCATGACGATTATTTCTGTAATATTTTATCAGAAAAAAAAACCCGTCTGCGTTGAAATAACAATCAACTGGAAAGAGAAAAGAGAAGACAAGTAATAGGCAATAATTAAAAATAGTTTCAATATTCGAACGTCATATTTGAAAAAAAAAACTCCTACAGTTAAGCAGTCGGGTATAAATTAAGAATAAATTAGTGTTTTTTTAACCATCTTAATATATCTTGTAAAACAAATGCGTAACTGTTTTTATTATTTTAAACGAATAAAAGTAAAAGGTTTAGTGATTGAAGTTATTACTAAACCTTTAATAGTAAAATAGAATTTTAAAATATAACAGCTTCATGTAATAAAGGCCATTTTTTTAATTTAATGTTTGCAGAAAACCATTTAGTGTGATTGTTAACAAAATTGTTTTTAGTAAGATCGATCTTTTGAATGAAGATTAACAAGCAGTGGAATTTTCTTAGATTTAATAATCCGCTTAGCTCTCGGTGCCCGCAGGTGGGCATATGAACTTCTTAATTGCGAAACGAATCCCCGTTGGTTATGGCACTTTAAATTTGTCTTGTTTTGTACTGTAGACTTAGGTGGTGTCCAGGGTATGATGAATTGGCAATAGGAACTATTTAATTAATTAACAAGACAATGTCTTCATGTTTGTACTCATTGGATTTATAGCCCTAGGGGCTATCCAGGATGATGAATCAGGAAGAAACTACGCAAGGGCAACTTCACTTCACTGAGCAAGATAGCATCGTACTATAGCGCTAGTGTGTCCTGGGTCTGATAGCTATTTTCCGATGAAGTATTTTTGCGTTTAGGTTTTCATTCTAGTTATAAACCAGAGTCAAAACAAGTTTACAATTTACAAGTAGTGACAATACTGATATCGGGAATCAAACTCGGCGCCTGGCAGCCCATCGTTCTACCACCATACGTCCTCACTTTGGACGAGGGTGACTTGGGTCACGCGGGCCCAGTGCCGATTGTGGACTTCACTGCACACCGCCTTACCAATTTACGCCCTACTGCACGGCAACAGGCCCTTCCCTGAGGAAGTAGAACTAAGCCATAGTTCACCACTCCATGGCCTGTGCAGGTTGGCAAACATTGTGAAGTTAGTAGCTACTCCACTGTCAGAGTTTTCAAGCTACCTAAAAGGAATCTGACTTGGCTTAACGACTGCTGTCATATAACAAACAACCAGGACCGACGGTTATATGTGTTCTCCGAAAATTCTCACAATCATGACATAGTTTAACTTCGCATATAGTTTCCAAAAAGGAATGTCACTGGGCCACGAGCTCCTCACGGACTTTACTACATTCATCTTGAATCTACGTCATCTATATATCGCAGCCATCTGGTTAAATTATCCAGTTGATTGGGCGCCTAGGCAAATCGTTAAGTATGGAAAAGAAATTATCATATAAATAAAGAGAATATTTTACGGAACTTGACTGGAACGCTCCGCTTGCTTTAAAACTGAACCTAACCTAACATACAAAACTGATACAGTGCGATTTCTGTTCCTTTCTTTTCCATACTTGGCGATCGGCCTAGCCGTCCAATTAACTGGGTAATTTAACCAGATAGCTGCGACATATACATCATACTTTGACGTATGCAGGTTTCCTCCCAATGTTTTTTTCCATCGAAAAACCAATATAATAAGTATTCGTCGAACGTAAGAAAAAAAAGAAAAAGACTTTTTGGTACATGCCAGGCTCGAACCTCCGCCCCACAGTACGCGAGGTTGACACCGACCACGGACTGAAATGGTTATACTTATTATCATTTCTTTAAACCACAGTCATAACAACGAATGAAACTCTTTACTGTAAGAATGATGAGCAAGTGCACTGAGGATTAAATACTAGAAATAGATTAGGATGAAAGGAAAATGGAAATAAAAGCGTATTTCTTGTAGCGAGGTTAAGTGAGTAAAGTGGTCCAAGTGTTTTGTTTGTGGATTATCTTCTTCGAGAAAGAAAATGGTTCATTTATTCCTACGCTGGCGTTATACAAATGAAAAGGCTATGTATCGCTTTCGGCACAAATAAGGGTGTGCATTAAGTTTTGTACATTGAGGTTCCTTGTCATTACTTGTTAATATGTGGGTCCGTTAGTTTTAAGCCTTTTGCTGTGTATAATAAGTTAAAGAAAGCTATGTATCTCATATTGAAACTATGACTTGTGTATTTTTTTTTTAATTTCTTACTCTACTATGGTGTTTACAAAATAACTGTTTAGAAGTTAGGCAGGGCCCATAGTGGACGTGTTTTGAAATATTTTTTTTTATAGGACTATTAATGAATGCGCGATAGTGATGATAAAATAGCGATTGGGCTCATTGATCTATTAATTACGTCTTAATTTGGGTGTCGAGGAAAAATATCTCACTATTTATGAAAATTTGTTAAAATATAAGATTTAACTCACGCCCCCACCTGCTTAAATCTTACTTAAATCGGTTGTTGGATTCGAATTCCTACGTATAAGAAAACCAAGGATTATGATTTTCCCATAAATGGATTTCATGCAAACTTTTTGTTAAAACACGGCTACTTTAAATCTTAAATAAAAAAACATGACAGCGCCTAGTTTTGTATCAGAAACGCCTTTAAGGTTTTTCTCTTAACATACTTTGGGTGGGCTTAGCAAGTGAGTGTAATAGTTACAAACACTTACAGTGGAAGTAGTTTTATACAGTTACATAGCGTAAGATTTTCACATATAAAGGAGAGTAGGCAAGTTGTGTTCAAAATCCAAAGTCTGCCCCCAGAGTTGACACATAGTGCATTTGAAAAAGTAGTTTAGTTACATCATAGTACAAGAGTTATGGCCCTGTTGCTGTAAGCGTTCATCAGCTATGGTGACCGCTAAGCGTCAGAAGGACCGTAAGCTTATTTACCGCCTTAGTGATAACAAAAAAAAAACAGATTTTTGCACAGAATTGTAAAAATATATTCTGCAGAAATTCAGATATTTTTAAGTATATAAGTTAATACTGAACAGTTCACAAATTTATTCAAATAGGTAGTTAATTAGGCGTTTTTCTGAACCATTTAATTATAATAAAACTTCTTTGGATACTTTTATTAAAAATATTCTTTAATGATTTACACGCGATTTTGTCTTTTCTTGATCATACCATCACTAACCCAGAAAGGTGTTCTTGATTATATCATAGATTATGGATAAGGAAATCTATTGTAATAAACATAATCAATCTAAGTATTTCCTTTTTCAATATTTTTACCATAGAGTAAGGTAAATACAGCAGTGTATTTAATTCCCTGTAGGAGAGATTTTCACGGTCCCATTAAAAGAAGGACACTGTAAAACTGCTCTTCTAAATGAACTAAATGTCCACAATATTTTAATGTCTTTAAAGTTCCTAGGTTATAACCTAAGTTAATCAGTCTGTTAGAAATAGCAATTTGTATCCCTGCCTTCCGACTACAAAATATTTCAACACTGTTCTTACGCCTCGAAGCTTATGTGTAAAATAAGAATGAAATTGTTTTACGCTTGAATACGATTTTTGTTCAGCTCATAAAGCGAACCGTAAAAGCCAATAGTTATCGCTCGTTGCGCGGTAATGTGTCGAGGTTGAAGTGGGGCGGCAGTTACGTTATCGCTCACACAATAAAGCTACGTATATTTTCGGGTAATATTGCATTTAAAAATTAAAATAGAAGCATTATGGAAACTTAATAAATAAATTATAGTTTTTTTTGTCGCTAAATAGAAATTGCAAAAGAAAACAAACTTTACATGTACTATGTAGTTAAGGAATTGTAATAATTATATACACTTATAATAAGTGTTTTCTAACCCGGAACGGAATGAATACCGTCAGAAGTATGAGGCAGGAAAAGCGATCGTGCTCTTTAAAAAGCGAAAAGTATTGATAAAACATCGCCTTGTCTTTCTCTTTTTTATAACACTAAGGTGGCATACAAGGTTACGGTTTGTTTGATGGTGAAGCGGTCACCGTAGCCTATATGGACGCTTTCTAGAGAAAGGTAAAATTTTGTCACCCCATTGTTCAGTCAACGGCACAGATTATAGTACCTATATAGTTATGATTGAAACCATATTAAAACATGCTCAAAGATTGACACAAAATCTATGGTCTGACAATATTTCTATGTGTTAATACGAATAGTATAGAAGTCGTAGTAGCAACAAACTGTTAGATATTTCTCCGTGCAATATGATTTTAATAAATGTAACGACATACTAAGAAATATGAAATAGAATTTTCCTAAATGTTTTTATTTTTCAGATTAAGCCGGTATATATTGGATGTGACTTACTTTGAAATTAGGACAAGAGTAAGTTAAGCTTAAAAGGCAGGAAGACAAAGAAAACGGATTTTTTGTTGTGAGGTTAAGTGGTTCAAGTGTTTTATTTACGGATTTGTCTAGAAGGAGAGGAAAATGGGCATTTATTTTTAAATCAAATTATTTTTAGCGTATACTAAAAATGAATCACGTAAAATTATGAATGTTTTATATATTTATGTAAACCAATCCATTTTTCAATTTTACCCGGCTGACCCAGAAGGAGGGTTATGTTTTTGGCACGTATGAATTTATGTATGTGAAACTAATTTTGAATCTTATGAGTGTAGA
The DNA here is from genome assembly GCA_946406115.1 of Apoda limacodes. NCBI lineage: Eukaryota > Metazoa > Arthropoda > Insecta > Lepidoptera > Limacodidae > Apoda > Apoda limacodes. The sequence continues at coordinate 33,996,047 of OX291542.1, read as the reverse complement.
CTTCCACGACTGAATATACCAAATAATGTTACTTTGAAACTAGTATATAACATTAACACGGTTATATGATTCCGTTTAAAACACGGAGGTTAGAAATGTTTATTAACGATCCAACTAAGTCCCTTTATGAGACGCTAAGCGCTCAGAGCATTACAAACACAAAGAGCTTTCTTTGTGACAAAAAGAAAGAATGAAGGTTACTAAAGAAAGGACTTACTTCTATGAAATCTGTAGTTTTTCTTTAGTTGATCTTATTTAGTAGATTCTTGCATTGATATTATATTTTTCCTTAGTGCCTTTAATACGCGAATCTAAAAATCCTTGGCAACATTTCAAGAACTTTTTATGTAATATAAACTGCCAAAATCACGACACAATACACATTCCCTATTGACATTATTGTAGTAGCTGGGAAATAGGCAACTGCAGGTCGATATAAGTTTGAAGGCCAAGCCATAAGCGATGATTTCGATGATACGAGATATAAATATACATGTATATATTATTTATAATTAGTAGTTGCGTTTGTTACCATAAAAGGACAGGAAGTAAAAAAAAATATGATATCAATGGAAGAATCTACGAGTAACATTTAGTGAACGAGCCAAACATTCGAGTAAACCAGGCGCGTAGCGTAGCCTCGTAGCACACTATATTGGAACTTTGTCGCACTGTGGTAGTCCTTGGTATGTGTAGCATAGTAGTCCTTTCGTAGCACAAAAGCACCAGTGTTGCCAGTTTCTTTATAAGCAAAGCGGGATTTTAAAGTATTTTCAGTAAAAGTAGCGGGATTCCCCTAACGACTTTTTTACACTTTTCAGTAATGTTAATATCTACAAAAACCTAATGACTCTGTTTTACTTATCAATATAAGTATTTCAAATAATTAAAAGCACAAATGTATCTAAATATTTTGTTTGAAATTTTTTACGATTATATAAACTGGTTTCTTAACATCCATTTAAAATTGCAGTTTGAAATTAGAACACTTTAATATAAAGGACACAAGTTTAAATATTTTTTTGAAAATTATTAAACTTAACAATGAGACTGTGTCTGTTCCACACGGGACATGTAATTTGTATTTATTTTAATCCTTTATTGTACAAAAAACATTACAAGAAATTATAATTCTAGAAAAATAGTACAAAGGGCGTACGTAAGAATAAATTTACAAAAAAAAGGTGGCAGGGATTGTACAACAAAGTTTTATCAACAGAATACTCATTTAATGACTATATAATTGCATACACACACACATTTAAATACAAATCGAATAACTACATAAATAAATACATAATTATATACAAGACAAAAAATAAATTATTATTAAAATAAGTACGTATAAAATACGTGACATAGCGTTCGATAGCAATAAATTTATTTTTTATATTTTCATGTGTTTAAAAATTTCAGTCGATGAACTATTTCTAAGCGTATGCAGAAGAGAAATCCACAGAATAGCTGCCTGAACTGAAAATCAATAATAAAAATGTCAGTAATATTGCGTGGTATTTTCAATAACTGTGAAGTACTGGTCTCACAGATTGATTTAAAGAAGGCATAAAATAAATTATTTCACGTAAATATAAAGGAGTTGTAGGCTTATAGATAATGTTATATTGTACTATTATAAGTTCAATTTTTTTAATGATTATGCTTGTGATGGATATGCATTCAATATAACCGGCGTGTTTATGTTCCAAATTCAATAACATTCTGGCAATTCGCGTGTGTTTTTTTTAAAGTAATGATATGTCCAAATATATGATATGAAATGATGCCCATGGCTACTTTCTACCATTGCACCGCTCCATCGCATCCATCGGCAGGGAATTCAGTCTCAACGCGCGAGTGATACCCCTGGTGTTACAAGCGTCCATAGGCTACGGTCACCGCTTATCATCAGGCGGTCCGTCTGCTTGTATGCCACCTTAGTTTATGAAATAAAAGAAAACAGTTTGACAAAGTCAATTTACATTACAGTGCAACAAACTTCTGTAATCTTCTGACCTTGGGTGTTTGGTCGCTAATGTCGTTGTAAGTTCAAACCATTTCAATATGGCGACTATAGTTTTGATTTTTGACCACTGCGTCAGAAAAGTTTGTTGATATAACTTACATCCCTTTAAAGTGTCAAATCCATCAAAAGGTCCAAATCCGTAAACATTTTCATGCACACACCCTTGGAAGTACATATTATGTCTAGTTATAGATTATCACGAAAATTATAGCTTACAATATGTTACTATCAGATTTCCATATTGACGAGGGACCTTGCTAACGAAAGCTATTACCGAAGATGTACGCCTGTGTCACACATTGAGCTCAGAGGCTCAGGTGGCACTTGACAGCAAAATTGCCACATCTCAAACTTTTGGATCACATAGAAGGTCTGAGTAAGATCTTCACAAAGTAAATGAATATTCATAAATCAGTTTTTTATTACTGATTTTATATAAAATATCTCAGAATCTCAGTGACACTAAATCTACGTACTGGTAAGTTAAATACGACCTTCGTGTGTGTAAAGAACAGATTTAACAGTCCTTCTAATATGCTAGTTTGAGTTGCTAATTTTTAATATTAATATTCTATCAATAAAATATCCTCTTGATACTTTTTAGGGTTACAGAACCTTGGCTCATTCCACAACCTAAGCGTTCGCGGGGGGAAGGTTTTCTGAAACCGTACTGTACGCGTCCATTTCGGTTCTAAAGTGTGAGAATGTATTCCCTGCCGATGGCGAGCAGTGCGATGGTAGAAAGTAGCCGTGGGCATCATTTCGAACATTTCCTCAGAACACACCCCATTGTACAAGCGGTAGAACACACACAGAGAGGCAAAGTCTCTCCTCAGACTTAAGAGTTCGATACGGCAAGTGAGTTTGGAATCGCGTCGACAATTCTCAAAGCCCGTCGTTGAACCGAGTCAAAAGGGCCAAGCTGGTATCTGGGTGCACCCGCCAAGAGATGGCAGTAGTACCTACTTCATATGGGGCCGAACTTGCGACTTAATTACGTATGTAATGGAATTTTAGTTTCAAATTACTACTACTCATGTTTTAATAATAAACTAACAACAGATAATAGAATTTAATATTAGTGTATAATTGCGAGTGAACTATTTAGGTGGTAGTGAATTAATAATGAAGAGGTATGTTTAAGGAAGCCCCAAACTGCTACTTGTAGTCTGCTTACTGTTAATTAACGGAAACGTTACATGTAATATGTTATTATTTAATATGTAATTTATGTACCCATATTTAAGTTTTTGAAATTTGTATGCGCTAAATATAGGAGGCTGTTAAGAATCGTAGGCTTGGTTAAAGGCATTCACCGAAAAAAAAAACATTACCACAATTATAGGAAAATATGTCCACCAGCATCACTTCACTCGTTGCCTATGATAAAGTCCATTTGCCGGCAATTAAATTATCATAAACACTATTAAAAATAGGTTGCGCGCCTCGATGCGGACCGGCTTGTATGCTGCTTGTCAGTAAGGTTCGCAATCAGTGATGTGCAAATTTTGAGGGTACGTAGCCTGCAAAATGCGTGGATTGAAAACACCTCAACCTCCAACCACCAGGCCCAAACAAAAAAAAATCTATGTTATTTTTACTGTTTGTAGAAAACAGGAAATATATAAACATAGAGTTTTATTTTGGGAGGCGTGCATTTACCTTACCTGCGTTATCAGTCTCATATGTCCTCACTGTTGGAGCACGGCCCCCTATACCGAGGGTGATTTGGGCTCTAGTCCACACGCGGGCCTAGTGCGGAATATGAATGTGGAACTTCAAATATGTATTTTTTTGACACATACAGGTTCCTCACGTTTTTATTCACTGTTTAAGCCAGTGGTGTGAATATTCAATGTAGATGAGAAATTAAGAAAAAGACTCATTGGAACACGCGGGGATCGAACCTCCGCAACTCAGGACGCAAGTTGAAAATCGAAACCTATGGGCCGCTACCGACTACAAAAGTGCATTTAATATTGTTTTATTGAGTTTTACTGTATTCACATTTAGTTTAGATTCTACACGCTTTCCTTATTAAGTTTTTATTTTAATATAAAATGTATTTCCTAGAAGAATGGATGATACGTCTTAGTTTTATTATTTTTTCCTTATTACATTGTTGATAAGAAACCATCTAATATTTTTCTGTAATATTTTTGTTTCATTTCCCATCACTGAAGTACTAACCTACTTGTTATAAAATAGATTAATTCATATATTATAATTTTTATATCTTAAAACAAGCAATCTTCTTTAGAAATACATACCAGAGAGATACAATAGACAAAATCCTTAAAAATATTCATATTTTCGCCAGATTTCTTTCATTCAACTTGAAGAATTTACGCTTAAGTCCACTCAGATTGTGGCCGTAGCTTGTTATAGCCCTTCTCCAATCTCAAACACCTTTTCTTTGTACACAATTGAAAAAGTGGAGTATTTTTTCGTCACGACGACAACACGACGGGTATTGAAACGTCATTGTATAAAAGGAATTGGGCTTTGGCTCGATAATAATGGCTTTTGAAGCTTTTGAGTGTCGCGATAGAAAGCATTTTACTTCACATCAAAAAGCTTTATACGTTTCAGTGACCAAAGTATACATTAATGATCATCGTCAAAATGTAACGAGGCGTTACAAAAACAAAGTAGTCTCAAAGCACAGACCAGAAATTCATTTCATTCAGTTAGTATATAGTATGTCGTCACATATGGCTAGTCGGGTGCTATTTAGCCAGACATACAATTTGTCGCGGCGCCATGACTGTCTCGACGTTTTCGGATTTATCAAAGTTGATGGCTGACTGTATGAAAGAAATGAATGTTTATGTTAAAGTCATACATATTAACACTTCATACATTATAGCCATACTTTTTTTTCTGCACCTTTTTACCTAGAACTAATATTTTACTGTATGAGTAGCTGACCCGGGAAACGTTGTTTCTTTTGTTTTAACAACTGCCGCACCAACCTATTGTGAAAGGGTTGTAATAATTCAGAAACCTTTTCCGGCGTATGCATAACAACTTACCAAAATTTTATTAAAATAGGTTTACCCTTATTGCGCGTGTCTGACTCGCAATTGAACCTGTCCGACTTTTTTTTTCTTTCCCAGAAACCATACCCGGCGTGTGCATAACAATTTACCAAAATTTCATTACAATCGGTTTACCCTTACTGCGCGAGTCCGACTCGCACTTGACCTTTTCGGAAAATCCTTTTTCATCGGATGCCTACGCATACAAAGAACAGACCTCCGAGTTTCTGGTCTCCACGATCAGCGGTTTAGGTTGTGCTTTGATCCGTAAAGATTTATCCGTATCCGTAAAGTTAATATGTACATTTGTAGAATTCCTATTGGGACTTTCATTTGGCTGCATGAATTGATGTTTAATAGATTATTGCAATAAATAAAAATAAAAATTTTAAACAGGAAATACGTAAAAGTTTTTTTCTTTGGTTAATCTTCAACATGTAGGTATAGGAAATTTATGCAAAAGATTTGTTTGTACGTCAGTATCTGGGAAATATTTATATATCAGCCACACAGACAAACCCCAAAACCAAAATGTTCCCAAAAATGTTGGGATTTTATATTCTTATAGACATAGACATAGACAGACATTTATTTAGCATCATTTCACCCATAATGTTACATACACGTTTACATAGAGGTCGGTACACACCAAAATAATGGAGATAAAAATAAGAAAACAAAAACACTTAAAAACGAAAATAAAAAACAAAACAAAAATATACGGATCTAACTAGACATACCTATTTAAATATGGGTGCTGTGATGCCAAACAGGACATCGACTCAGCATATGCTGCAACAAGGTGCTGCAGCGCTGATTTTATCACAAAACCACTCAACATTCTCTTGGAAGTAATAAAACATTAGTTTTTAAAAACAAATGTTGGTATTTGTTGCTCATTTTGTACCTATGCAAATATTTCTCCTTAAGCTTTAAGAATTCAACATAGATTTTTGGCATTCTTACGGAAGAAAACAGGGAAGCGAGGAATGAGGTATTAATATTTAATGTTATTTACGACAAGGCGACCCAAGAAGCTCTGAGCATTTGGTAAACTGAACACGTAGCCATAGTAAACATCTCATTGGCAGGCTTTCTCGAAGGACTCTTATTTTCATATTTATATCCACGATTTTTTTATGTCAAAGAATCGAGGTTGATGCAAATAATAATGTATTTAATGACATGTTGAATAAACTTTTTTATCATTTTAATATTTATAAGAAAATATCGCCTTCAATTTAAGCCGAAGAAGTAAGAAATATATCTTTTCTCAGACATGCTACGATACGAGACCAGCTTCTTTGGGATAAATCTTACTTGCAGTAAAGTATCAGAGAGCAGCCCGCAATGTTTTAGCCGGCCGCTTGAGCTTTAATATGTAATTTGAAAATTCTGGCCCGTCTGGCCCCAAAGTAAGCAAAACTTGTGTTATGGATATCAGACACCGAATGCAAGTGCATATAAATAGGTAGGTATATTACTTTTTTTTGTAAATACACCCAGACTCAAGACAAACACAAATGTTTATTACCTAAATGTTTGTCCAGTGCGGGAATCGAACCCACACTCTCTGCACATAAAGGTAAGTTATAAGTTTCGAAACTCAAGTCGGATCTAAATGTTAAGTTATGTTGTATAAATAAAATGCCAATGGCGTTTGGTGGTAATGCTAAAAAACTAAATAAATAATAATATAAGAGTAATACGGTACGGTCACAGCCGGTTAATATAAACACGAAATGTTGTATTGTAACTTTTATGAGTTATATATTTAGTCATTGAAAATTATTCTAAAATAGACGAGCTGAATCCGTCACAAATTATAGAAATAGGCGAAGTTTTGTTTAGTACTGGGTGTTTTTCTATGCAAACACATGTATGTTTTTACAAAAAAAATATTTAAAGTTGTCTGGTATCCATAGTACAAGCTTTGCTTGGTTTGGGACGGCGCTGTTTGTAACGTTCAAAAATGTCTATATTTATTTATATTTAATATTTATTTATAATAAATTAAAAAAAATGATGAGGTTATAGAAAAAAATCAATAGAGTAAGTGTCTTCAACGTTATAAAACAACTGATGTCATGCTTTTAAAGTTTTACACGATCATAAATTAAATTATTGAAAAACATGTTCCAAAAGTTAATAATAACAAGAAGTGTTGGCCATCGTGGTATACAAAAATCTGATAAGTATTATTAAAGAAAAAGAATACCTTAGAAAAAAATATGGTAACCCAATTGATGAAATGGAATATAATGATGCAAGTCGCATAGTCCACTCCCAAATAAAAATTTTGTTACATACATTATTATAACTTTATTAAAGAACAAATTAGCAATAATAATATTAAAGCCTTTTGGTCTTTTATCGGAGCAAAGCGTAAAAGAGTGGGAACTATTCCTAATGAAATAAAGTTACAAAATTTTACTGATTCTACACAGAAATCTATATGCAATGCTTCTGTTGATCATTTTTCGTCTGTTTACACCCAACTTCTAATAATAGTAAACCCTCCTCATCGCGTCACCCAAACTTGCCTAACTCTTGCTGAAGTTCTAACAGTCTCGGTAGACCTTTTGGTTAATTTTGATTCTGTTGGAAATCTTTAAAACATCTAAATAAGAACCTTGGCTGTGACCCTGATGTTATACTCTCAGTTTTTATTTTAAATTGTTACAATGCTTTCGCTTTTCCACTGTGCATTATTTTTTTAAACCACTCCATAGAAACGGGCATATTTCCTCCAGCCTGGAAATATGAAAAACTATAACCTATTCCTAAAGATGGTGGACGCTAAAGTTGTATCTAAATTATAAGCCGATATCTTTTTTATGCTTGCTTTGTAAAGTTTTCAAATCGATAATTATTCCTTATTTAAACTCTCACCTTAAGTATAGTACAATAGTGTACTATAGTCACAAACTTAGCTTCATATACTACAGATGCTGTTGATTTTCTTAACAAGGGTCTGCAGGTAAGCTATACTTATACAGATATAAGCAAAGCTTTTGACCGAGTCTCTCATAAATCACTTTTAGAAATATGTATAATCTAGACATGTGTAGAAAAGTGCATGAATGGTATTCGTTCTTTTCTTTCAGATAGGTCACAAAAGCCGTTTTTTGCGGTAATGAGTCAGGTGTTTTTGTGGGGACCTTAGATGAACCCAAAGGTTCTCAATTAGGACCCTTATTATTTTTATTATTTATCAATGATTTAGCTAATGTAATTCGTCACTTAAAATTTCTATTCCTAGGTGACGATATAAACATTTTAAAATAATTAATAACCAACAAGACGCATTTCTTTTGCAAGACGAGATAAACAGGATTGCACGTTGGCCCGAGACAAACAGAATTTCTTTAAACATTAACAAATGCAAATAAATTAAAATTACTAATAAATGGGTCCTATTTCCGTCTACATACCAAATAAATAATGTTTTCTGGAAGAAGTAAATGAAATTAGAGATCTAGGAATTATTCTTGACACACATTTATCATTCTCAGCTCATTTCGATCACATAATAAACAAATCGTTGAAATTACTTGGTTTTGTTTGGAGAATGGTAAACCTTAAATAAAAAACCGGCCAGGTGCGTGTCTGGCTCGCGCACCGAGGGTTCCGTCCAAACTTATTATACGTTGTTGTATTTTATTAAAAATATTTTGATTGTATGATGTGACTTGACAGACGGACAGACGGACGGACATCAAAGTGATCCTATAAGGGTTTCGTTATTTCTTTCCGAGGTACGGAACCCTTAAAATAATAAAATAGATAATATTTAATACTAATTAATAACATTAAATATTGTAGCAAAATATAATATCTTCTTTATAATGATAGATTTAATTTGTAGTTGATAAAAAAATAAACAGTTAGCTGAAAATCAAAAGTCACCAACTTACTACTAGAAGTGATAATCATCTTTAATAGCTGTAGAGATAAAAGAAGGTCATTATCATATCATATCATAATCAAAAATATTAGATCAAAGAATGAGATTTTAATTGCATTATAAATGAAATAGGGGTTTTTATAGACAATCCCAATCCAATCAATGATATTCCACCAATAAATTTAAGTTAGTTATAATATAATATTTACAAGTTTAATTTGATATATTTAATGGTAATATTATGGACAGAAACTAAATAAAAGAAGAATTTAATACTAAACTACTTGAAAACTAAACGAATTAAGTAAATATTGATATATAACACTAGTTGCAAAACCTGCCAAGAGTCGGACTCGCACAACGAGGGTTCTGTACCTACTACCATTTTACGTGTAGGGGACTCTTAATATTTCTTTGATTTTATTTTACCACTTTGTCAGCCAAATAAATATGTATACCCATGCCAAATTACAGCTTTCTAGTACTAATTGTCTCTAAACTAAGTCGCGGACAAAAAGACGGACAGACATGGCGAAACTATAAGGGCTCCTTGTTGACTACGGAACCCTAAAAATTGGTATATATGCGGTGCAGCGAAAAATCCAAACCGCCACGCTGTCATGGTTGCAAATCTTATAGTCTCTTACATAATAACAACATACACGAAGTAATCCCTTTCTTGAAGGTGAAAAGGGTATATTTGCAGATAAGGACAAAGTTACATTATCTTCGTTTTTGAGACCCAAAGTAAATTTAAGGCTATCGTTGTTTTTGTTGGAACGGTCATTAGCAGTGACCCTTATTATTCAAAGTTTAACCGAATAAGTTTATAAAGTTATATCGAATATGCCTGTATTCATTAATATTCCAGTTTATTATCAAAAAATAAATCATCATTTTTCTAAATTCTGGAGAGTTTCCAACTCAATTAAGCATGAAACCTCAGAAGTTTGTTAGAAGTTGTTAGACAGCTATATTATTTTTTCTAAGAAATAAAATTCTTTTCAACACATTTGCTCATAAAGTGGCTCTTATTGCACCGTTTTTAGGTTCATTTTCTGAGAATGTATTTTGGCATACTATATCCCTTAATTAGGAGCATCAAAAAAATCAGACCGTTAGTTACAGGAGCAAACTATAAAAACTATAGAATAAAAAAAATTAGCAAATAAATAAAATGAAAATACCAAAAAAAAATCTTGTCGAGACTAATTTGCAAGCCCTGTGGGAAGTTAGGAAGCTAGAAAAAGCGCTTGCGCACTCCACATATTCTAACACATATCGTTAGGGTTCCATACCCAAAGGGTAATTAGTATTTCAACACTGCTTGAAGTTACTTATATATATATTATATATAGCGCAAGAGTAAATTTTGAATCATAATTTTAAACGACGTTTCTCGTCTTCATTATTAAACTTAGAAGAGCAGCCAACAGCTACTGAAAGTTAGTTCTGTGTTTGCCACCCAAAGAAACTTCTGTACTCCGAAAATGTTACAAGAGAAGTAGCTGCATTAGTTCACATTTAACTTTGTTTTGTTGCCAGGAAAACTCCTGTGCAGCAAAGTTTGCGAGCCACGTACACGCGTGACATGAATTCTAACCAACTGCTAATTTGTATTTAAGTGACGTACGAAGAACGTCACGTATGTAACTTTATTTTGTTTAAATTTTCAAGAAGAAAAATTAAAGGAATAACGTTATATATGTTTTAGAGTTCCGTATAAAAAACGTACCTATCTGTCTGTCTATCCCTCACAAAGCTATGCCTTTTAAGCTGTAATGTATGTGATTAGGCGGAGCACTCCTAAATATTACTTGCCTGAAAATATGAGTGGATATCAAGAAACCTCGTCTCTAAAATAAAACATGTTTGTGAAAGTTTGTTTCCATCACACTTACTCGTAAACAGTGCTATTACGTGCAGGTAAAGCGGGTGCTAAGTTCTTAATTAGTCCTAAAAGCTTTTTTTTGTACATTTTACTTTTCTTAAAGCAAAGTGCGCGTTCATAGAACCCACGGGTAACAATGACGCCCTAATATTCTACCTAATATGTATAAAAGCTGTACTATGGTATATTCTAAATAAGTTTTGTTTGTTTTGACTTCAGGCAAAACTTTTTGATTCATAAAATCTCTTGATATATTATTACTATTCCCGCCATTTCGATTGTATTTTGGTAAGTTCATTCATTTATTCATCTTATATTTTTATTTATTTACTCGGTAATGTGATGAACACCATTGTTTATAATTTGACGTTAGCATTCGAAAAAGCCTCTCGTTAGTAATTTTCTCCTTACCACCCTTAATGCACAATGTATATTTGTGTGATTGTTATTGCTTAGCATCCGAACTGAGCAGTTTTTAGACCCGCGCCGCGCTGCGGCAAGTACGAAGTTTAAAAATCGCTATGAGACTAACACGACCTTTGTCACTTTGTTATAGATTAAAATTAAAATGACCTGAAACGAAAATACTTTTTAACTTACAATTCTTTAACTACGTCCCTTTAGTGTTCTATTTTCAAACGTAATTCGAACATTTCCAAACATCTTTGAGTAAAATATACTTTATAATATCTATACCCAGAAAAGCTTCTAAAAGTAGACAATTTATTCCCATTAAGTATAAACGAAAATATATGAGCATTAAGTATAGTATTAAGTATTTGAGCAGATGTTTTAGTTCCAACATGGTCTTTGGCACATAGAGAACATTGTTTCGTGGCCAACAAAAATCTGAAATTACACGTGGTTTAAATTTTATTTTCTCAAACTAAATTAAAATTAGCAAAAGTAATTTAGGCAACATCTGAATTTTTTTAGGGTTCCGTAGTCAACAAAGAACCTTTACAGTTTCGCCATGTCCGTCCGTCCGTTCGTTCGTCTGTCTAAAGGATAATACGAGAAAGCTGCAATTTGGCAGGGATATACACTTTGATCAAGCCGACAAAGTTGTAGAATAAAATCTTTAAAAAATAATTTAATGTACCTCCCCTGCACGTTAAGTGGGGGCGTAATTTTTTTTTTCTCGTCTACCCCATCGTGTGGGGTATCATTGAATAGGAATTCCAAAAACATTGCCGGTATGCAAAGATCTTTTTTTATGAGTTAGGGGTCCATTTGCGAAACTTTTGGCTTTAAAGTACTAATTTTTGTTAGATTCAAGTGTCCCCTCCCCCATCTACCAGCGACAGTATAAGTATTTGGAAATGTAAAAAAAAAATACGGTGTTAGTGCAAATATTGAATTTAAAAGGAAAACTATGACGGGTAAGTAAACTTTATAGGCTAACGAGTAATAGTCAACCAAGTTATAAAATGTACTTGGAAAAGGGAAATTTTCGTACAAATTCCATTAAAACTTAGTTATAAAATATAAATAAATGAACGATGTATATGTATGATAGAAAAATAAAATAATAACATTCTAAAGACTATTATTCTTAAATTGATAACAATAGTTACGTTTAAATGACGCATAAGACTAGCCGGCGCGCTTGGCGCAACATCGAATCGAGCGTGTGACAGGCAGCTGCGCTCATAAGCGCGCATGTTGTTTGCGAAGATGAAGATTTATACTACGTACCTAAACATTGTGTCCCCCCCCCTCTCATCGAAACCGTTCTATTTGGCAATATTTAAACAACCTCTAAAATGTTGGTTTATGATAAGGCTACTACGGAACCCTATATTGCGCATGGCCCGACACGCACTTGGGCGGCTTTTTTTCTATTACAATCGATTTACTTGTTTCTTTACTATCTTTGATAAACGATAGTCTTAACCAAAGCTTCCTGTAAGCATGTAAATTTTGGAATTAAAAACTATATTATTTTTCCTTAAATTACGTTTAGCGATTGAATATAGGTTGGTAATGTTGTATAGTGAAGGCACTTACGTTTTAGTAAATAGGACAATATTTTTCCATCAGCCCTCGAAGTTTCTTATCAAAGAAGATTCTCGTTATCGCACGCCATTATCGGAAGATGTTCAACCCGTGTCACACATTCACTGAACTGATCGTCTCAGGTGCCTCTTAAAGGTTAAATAGTACTATCTCCTCAACTTTCTGAATCAGATAATGGTAAAGTACTTACGAGTCAATTTATATTTATCTATCATTACTTAATTTTGTAATTATTAATGGTGTACAGGTTTCCGTTTCTTTTGTGGTCATACTAGTTTGTCATATGACTATGAGGATATGCATGTCCTCATACTCATAGTGTAACATAATATTTTACGAAAGAGATTTTTTATTCCTCCTGTAGATATAAATACTTTTCTGCATGTTGATTGACTAATTTTGCATAATAGTCATAGAAGTAATAAGTTGAGGCTCTTGACAGCTTGACAGTAACTAAAGAAGTTGACAGCAAATAATAAATAGGGGAAACATATTGGTTTTGAATGGCTGCCAGTGTTACAAACGACGTAATTACAAAAATGGAAGTATAATTAGGAACTGCAGTCGAGTTAGGAAGGATTTCCACCACCAACCAGTATGTAATCGTTAACTGGTTTGCAATGGGACACGGTTACGCGGACATGAGCAATTGGTTTCTCAAAAAAACGCTTTTAAGTGTACTAAGTTTCTGTTGGAAACTGCTATTAAAATCATTTTAAACAAAAGAAACCATAAAATCGATCTATCAATCGATAGATCAATGGTAGTATCTAATAAACCTACGTTTTTAAAATGGTTCTTAAAATAAATAAGACCGAAATCCACTGCAGCGAAAGATGCGTACGCAGAGGTTACACAATTTACCTCCGTGTGTGTGCGTGTGTGTGTGTGTGTGTGTGTGTGTGTGTGTGTGTGTGTGTGTGTGTGTGTGTGTGTGTGTGTGTGTGTTTTTAGCTGCTATATATTGCTATATATATATATTGATCCTGTGGTGTGTGTGTGTGCTATATATAGGACTATTTTCATTTAAGTCAAGATTATTTAATAGTAGTTCTCTAATAAAAAAAAGTTATACAAATATAATGCATTCTTTTAAAAAAACCAAAACCACGATTGTGTCTTTTCTATTAATTTTAAGCAAACAAAAGTTTTTAAGAGTTTTAAGTGTAATGGTCCTTTTTATATTTATCGTCGTCCTGTCAAAGCAGTTGGAGCGAAATGATAAAATATGCTGATAAAATAAGTCTTTTTATTTGAAAATAAACCAAACGTATAACTCGTATTGACTAATAACAGTGACACCTATATTTTACAGCTGTAAAACATACTGTACATAAAGTTATTGTTGCTACATACTCATACCTATTCCTCTATATTTTTGCAGGTTATTTGTTATTTAATACATAAAATAATTCTATTTTACCACGACAGCGCATGCGTTTTATATACAATTATTTAAAAGTTGTTTTTCAATTAAGAACCGGTGAAAGGCGAGTCGGACTGGCACACGGAGGGTTCCGTAAAAGGTAAACTCTCGGCTCCGCTGGCTCATCGTAGGAATTTTACAGTAAACTGACTGACCTTGACTTAAGAGAAAATAATAAATAAATAATTCGTCAACGTGGAATCAAGTTACCAAAAGTTATTGCTGCGGGATTTTTTCTAATTTTTCGGGATAGGAAGTAGATAACGACCTTCTCAGTCCTTTCAACAGTCTCTGTTTCAAATTTCAGATTGGTGGGTTGTATCGTAGCAAAACAAAACAATAACAATCAAACAAAGAAATAAACAAACAAACGAGTTTTACTTATATATATTTATTAGAATTATGATACTAAAAGTCAACACGGAATCAATAATCAAGCAAAGTGCAGTGATGTTCATATGTCTATAAAACTCAAATTTTAGCCTTCTGTGCTCCTAGTGTTGTGTCAGTGCTGGATTAGCAGAAGTAGCAGTTTTACAGGCCCTGCGTATACGGATCCTACTTATAAGTAGGCCCAGTTTGGAAGAATTTGCAAATAATAAAAAACGGAACCCTTATAGATTCGTCATGTTTGTCTGTCTGTCTGTCCGTCATGTCACAGCCACTTTTTTCCGAAACTATAAGAACTATACTGTTGAAATTTGGTAAGTAGATGTATTCTGTGAACCGCATTAAGATTTTCACACAAAAATAGAAAAAAAAACAATAAATTTTGGGGGTTCCCCATAGTTAGAACTGAAACTCAAAAATCAAACCCATACGTGTGGGGTATAGATACAGATAGGTCTTCAAAAATGATAACTTATAAAATAAGAGAATGATAAAACTAAAAAAATATATCATGTACATTACCATGCAAACTTCCACTGAAAATTGGTTTGAATGAGATCTAGTAAGTAGTTTTGTTTTAATACGTCATAAATCGTAAACCGCAATTTACTTTCATTCAATCAACTCAAATATAAACATATTATTTGTTTGTGTTTGTAAAGTACGTAAATGTTGGTAGGTACGGAACCCTTGGTGCGTGAGTCCAACTCGCATTTGGCCGGTTTTATTTTTATTAAGAAAAGCACAATTATCCAATCTTCAATTTATTTGTAAAAAAGCACACCTTTTTTTAAAAAGTAGGTAATAAAAAAAGTTTTACTGATATGTAGGCAAAATCTTATGCTGCACTGGAAAAATATCTTTCCAAGAGTTTAAATTTTAAAAGGTGGTAGATGAGAATTTGGTGGGTGAGAAAAGTTTTTCAATGAAGCTTTTATTTTATTTGTAAAAAAACAGAAAGCTATGAATGCTTGGGTTGGGTTACCGTTTGCCGTAGATAATAAACATATTTAAGAATCTGACAAGAAAAAAAATCTAAACACATTTGGTACAGCAGAAATTAATGTATTTATAAAAAAATAATAAAGGCGATACGTTTCTAACCTTAAAATTCATTTTTTTATTAACTCTACGGCAAATGGCAGCAAAACCTGAACACGTTATAGCACAATATATTTTTTATAGAAAAGGTGGTGCAAACTTTATACTGGTCAACATCTCCTCATAATATATATCATTTTATCTTTAGATATTTATCAGAAAACTGATAATTACAAAATTGGGGGAAAGAGTTAGGTATTGCAGCTACATATATATAATCTACATTATAATCAAATAATTTGTTATGTTGAGTGTTGTCTATGACGCATCGTGCGCCGGGTAGGATGAAGCATTTTAATTTCTGATGGTTAGATTAAAAAAAAATGATCGTAGACTTGTAGTATTTTTACAGAAGCAATATATCGCATTTCTTTTTGAAAGAAAGCACCACCTGGAATAAAGCTAAAGTGGCAAAGGGCAGGTCACATCCCTCGTCGTACCAATAACCAATGGGGAAGAAAGGTTTTCGGGTGGCAACCCTTTTTTTACTTGATATTTTTAAAGAACTCGACAAAAGGAAATTGTTGCCGTTACAAATAAAAAATCGTGTTCAAAAATGATAATGAGATATATATAATACGCTTAAAGCAAATATTCCTCGTTACGTTCACGCATTCACGTAAAACACACGGCCGTGTCCACACCCTGATTTAATATCTTAATTACGCATTAGTGGCGAGATGGGTTCAAATAATAAATATTTTGTCATTGGTAAACCAGGTAAAGTCTATTTTTATTGGTGTTGTTTTGTTTTGTATACCATATCAAGGGCCCCTTGTCTTCACATTTTGCAGGCCCCGGACTAGCATACTCCGTCGCTGCTCCGTGTTTTGCATGAAAGCGCGTACCTCTTTGACTGCGTCACTGAGCTGGACTGCAAATGATTCTCGCTTAACTTTCCTCGTAATTAATAGATTTTTTTATTATTGAACTTTTTACTTTTAAGAGGCAATAGTACGTTACAGAAAACTTGAGTAAAAACAAGGATGATGCGATACATAACTAAGCGTGCGTGCATGAGTAGTGCAGCTATATCTCTACTCACTGAGATTTCAATACAAGAAATAAATTAATAGTTTATCATACATATCACATTGTTATCAAAAAACACTTATTGTAAGCTTTTAAAGCACCATCACGCAAGCAAAGTTGTAAACTGCTATCACTTAGAACTTTGAAGATTTCTTTGCGAAAACATTTAAAAAAAGGGTCAGTTCAAGATTTTTTTCTGGAACGTAAGTTTATTAATCGTGGTTTCACGTTTGTATGGATTTGAACTGTATCACGAAGAACATAGTCATAACATTTTATACAGATCTACTCAGCAGATCCGAAGAAATCTTAGCCAGAAAAATTGTAATTTAGATTACGCGTGGTAAAACACTTTGATTATGCCTTTATGCAAAAACTATTCCCTTATTATATTTTTCACAATAAATGTCACACCAATTATTCAAAATCCAATAAGTTAGGCAATCAAGTAACTTTAAATATTTCTGAGACGTTAATAATGGCTGTAAGTTGAAGATAAGTATGAGCATGCGTATAAAAAACCTACATAGATACCCTTTCGAACATGTACAATTTATGCAAGATATGTAGCTTAATCTGTCACGAGGATGAAATAGGTTTCGTTTGAACTCTTTGAGAACCGATGACCGGTGTTTCCGCTCCAGTTATCAGTCACAGGCACAGCTAGTTGTCAATCGAATCGAAACGTTGGGTTTCCACAGTCAAGTATATAATATAAGCGTTGGTGCTACCAAGAGCGTGTATTTATTATGTTTATAGTTATCAGTTATTAACTTTGTGACAAATTTTATTAATCTATAGAGAATACAAAACACATAATATTTTTTTACAGTTGTAAATATCAATTAAAAAAAATTAAACAAATTATAGTTTATTCTACACATAAGAAATAATTAACCTACGATTTGCAAATTCTTTTAATATTATTTAATAAAAAAATAGGCATTTGTTAATAATTTTAATTTTTTTGAAATTCTGCTTCCATTGATCGCTATTACCTATTTCCTCTCCAAGGTGATGGAGCGTGTGATCAACACACAGCTTCCAAGATACCTAGAAGTACACGACCTGGTCAGTGACCGTCAATATGGCTTTCGCCACGGTTGCTAGACTGGTGACCTTCTAGTGAATCTCACACACCGATGGACAATAGCCATTGAGAGTCAGGGGGAGGCATTGGCATGTAGCCTGGACATAGCGAAGGCATTCGATCGGGTCTGGCATCGGGGTCTTCTATCGAAGTTACCATCTTACGGAGTGCCCGAGGGTTTGTGCAAATGGGTGGCTAGCTTTTTGTCCGGCAGACGCATACGAACCGTAGTTGACGGTAGTTGCTCTGATAGCATAGACATTAATGCCGGTGTCCTGCAAGGCTCTGTGCTGTCTCCTACGCTGTTTCTACTGCATATCAATGACATGTTGGACATACGGACGAGACGCTTATTCCACGGGTCCTGCAAACATCTCTTGTTCCGTTGTGGAGGAAAACCGCGGAAAACTTGTGTCTTAAATCGAGACCACACTGTCCAAGGTCTCTGACTGGGACGGGTAAACTTGGCCCGACTCAACCCTACAAAGACACAAGTGTGTGCGTTCACCGCTAAGAAAACCCCATTCACAGAAGTCCCACAATTCCAGAACACTCCCCTCTCCATCTCCAAGAGCATTGGGATCCTTGGTGTTGACATCTCCAGCGATTATCAGTTCCGAGATCATTTACAAGATAAGGTGAAGCTTGCGTCCAAAATACTTGGTGTACTCAACAGAGCGAAGCAGTACTTCACATCGGGGCAAAGGTTGTTACTTTACAAGTCGCAAGTTCGGCCCCATATGGAGTCAAAAGGGCCTAGCTGGTATCCGGGTGTACCCGCCCAAAGATGGCAGCAGTACTCCATATGAGGCCGAACTTGCAACTTGTAGTACTGGTTGAGTACATCGAGTTTTTTGGACGCCAGTTTCACCAAGTCTTGCAATTGAACTTGGAACTGAACATCGCTGGAGTTGTCAACACCAAGGATCCCAATTCTCTTGGAGGTGGATAGAGGAGTGTTTTAGAATTGTGGGATAACAGTGTATGGGGTTTTCTTAGTGGTAAACGCGCAGACTTGTGTATTTGTACAGTTGAATCAGGCAAAGTGTTCCCGTCCCCAGTCAGAGACCTTAGTCAGAGTGGTCTTGGTTTGAGACACAAGCTCTTCAGGTTTTTGTCCACAACGGAACAAGGGATGCTTGCACAATGCGTGTAATAAGCTTTTCCAGTACTGTCATCTGGACAGCAATGTATGTTGTTGATGTCCAACACGTCATTGATATGCAGTAGAAAGAGCGTAGCTACCCATTTGCATTGCTCAAACCCTCGGGCACTCTGTAAGATGGCAACTTCGATAGAAGACCCCGGTGCCAGACATTATCGAACGCCTTGTCTATGTCCTGGCTACATGCCGATGCCTCCCCCTGACTCCCAATGGCTAGTACCCATCGGTGTGTGAGATACACTAGAAGGTCACCAGCCGAGCGACCGCGGTGAAAGCCATATTGACGGTCACTAACCAGGTCGTGCTTTCAAGGTATCTTAGAAACTATGTATTGATCACACGCTGAATCACCTTGGAGGGGAGGGAGGTAATAGCGATGGACCTATAATTCGTTGGATCTGATCTATCGCCCTTTTTGGGCACCGGGTGTACATTCGCAGTTCACCATAAAGACGGCAATTGTCTTGTGTGGTAGGATTGCATGAGTGACCGCTTAGCAGCACACTTTTTGTTTTTATTTGAACTCGTAAATTACGTAATTATACTTTAAAATTCACACTATTTTTACTGCAAAAGGTTTGAAGTTTGTACGTATTACTGTTTCTACGTTATAAAAAAAATGTGTTTCTTGTCCAAATTATCACTTTTTTAACTTTTTATTATTTTTTGAATAATTGTCCATTTTAACACATATTAAGTGAAAATTTCAGGCTTTTACCTATTTCGGTCTAAAAGAGACAGACAGCGTAGGCTAAGTATTACGGCTCCGATGGAACCCTTAGGGTACGGAACCCTAAAAACGAGTTGTGGAAATCTAAAAAAAAGAGTGTAAAAGAAAGAGATTCTTTTATTGTATTTGTATAGAATAAAAATCAAAAATTCATGCTCAAGGAATATATTAAAACTTTACCCAACATTAGTCTACTCTAGTTTCAGTTTAGTAGTCAACTGAACTCTCAAACCAGCTAGTTTGCACAAGTGGCGCGGTTTCTAAACAACTAAGACTTCGACAAACTAGAAACACAACAAGAGTATAAAGTTATTGAACATGTAGAGCGAGCCAGTTCTTTGTGATTATTTAATGAAATGTCTGAAAAGGAAATATACTTGTTGTACGTACAGAAAAAAAATGACAAAACAATGCAAATCATTAATAATTGGAAAACAGAGCAAGATGTTACTGAAAATAAGATATTTTGTAATCAAAAAGTTTTTAATATTATGTAGTTTATACCATAGAGTAGAATATATATACTGAAAGTTTATACCCCTTGTTATTGTCACCTTGAGTTTGATCAACTAGTTTTTAAAGGCTTATGTTTAACTTATCACCAGATATTGTAAAGTATAACGTCAAAAAATATATTTTTAATGCTAAAAATAGTAAATGATCACCTAAAATTAAACCCCATTTTAATGTGAAATTATATACAACATTTTTACATTTAGCTATTCTTTTAAAGCAAATATTACCAAACTAATCATTGATTGATTAGTTGACCTAAAAATAGTAAATTACCACCAAAATATTTACAATAATTTAATTTAAAATGTCATACATATATTTAAGATTTCGCTATCCTATTTAAGTAAATTGCTCTAGATAAATCATTGTTTACCCAAATATAGTAAACGGACCCCTAGAGTTTGACCCTATTACTATTGTAAAATGTTCACTAAAATACGAATTAATAAAAAGTCTAAATTAATTAACCACTACCAAAAAACATTATTTCTCTTGAAAGTTTATTCACTCAATTGTTTATCATATCAGCTCATGTTGGTCCACTGCTGGACAGAAGCCTCCTCTATGGCGCGCCATTTCATCCCGTCCTCTGCCCTCCGCCACAAGCCACCTTTTTAAAGTCGTCGGTTCACCGATCTGGAGGGCGTCCCCCGCTTTGCCTTCCCATAGGCGGTCTGCCTCTAGAACACGTCTGATCCATCACATTGCCACTTCAGTTTGCTAGTTTTGCGACCTATGTCGGTAACTTTAGTTCTCTTCCGGATACCTAATTTCGGATTCGATTCTTTAGAGACACTCCGAGTAAAGCTTGCTCCATTGCGCACTGCGCGACATTCAACTTGTGGACCAGGCCTGCTGTAAGTGTTCGCGTTGCACAAATTGCTCAAAAATTAAACTCATACAATTTCAATAATCCTTTTATTATAATTTTGTAAGAAATTTTTGTACTCAACAGGTTTTGACTTTTTGCTACAACTTATAGTCAATGCACTAGATAACAATCAATTTTAATTATTTAATCGACTTTCATTACAATCAAGTGCAAAAAATGCTTTAAGAATTTGCACAAGTGTTGAATCAATGGTCACTTCCAGTTTTTTTTTGCATTAAATACAATAAATGAAAATCGCTTAGCATAAAAACGACGTATTTACGCCTTTCTGCCCTATACCGTAGCCAGTCAAACAAAGGATGGTCGGTAGTGGCCCAGGGGTATCGATTTCACCTTGTGTCCCGAGTGGCAGAGGTTCGAAAAAGTATTTTTCTTAATTTCTCTAGTACATTAATTATTTACACCACTAGCTTTCGGTGAAGGAAAACATCGTGAAGAAACCTGCATACGTCAAAAAAAGACGCATGTTAAGTCCACGATCCGCACTGGGCCCGCGTGTAGACAATGGCCTAAATCACTCTAGGTGAGGGTAGGTAATAATAGACGTATGAGGCTGATTAGGATGAAGTATATATAGTCGCGTAAAGCACTATAATTAAATAGTATACATGCCGCAGCGAACGTGTACCTTAAAATCGTACAACACACATGCATATGTTGGTTTACCCTAATTTACCTGCAGATTTGAAGTTTCGTAACTTGTAATGACAGTGTGTGTCACACCAGCCTTTCGAAATAAATTATTATTTGACTGAGCAGAAGAAGCTGCATGGGTCCTTTATACAAAAAATATAAAACATGTCTTGATAAAGTAAAAGCGAGCCTGTCAAATAACACATTATAAGCTGTGTATAAAGGCTTTTATCATCAAAGTTTGACAACCGATAAAGGAGTTTTCATGTCAAATAAAAAATGATTAATAAACCCCAGTCCCTGAACGCTGTCCAGTCACTCAACGCTGATATGTTTCAAGTACTTACTTAAGTATTTATTTTTATTCGGCCTTTTTATCGTACATCACATCAATCATTATAAAATCCGTAAAAAGAAATAAAGTATTTTACGCGAAGTCAATATTTATTGATATATAAAATTATATTCTGAAATCATAGGTATAATGAATATCAATAGTTTCGATTTGGATATGTCAAAGATGCTACTTAGTGTAAGCTTGTGTTTGTGTTTACCAACAGTGACAAAATAATTTTTTAACTAAATTAAACCATATTTAAACAATAAAAATGTGTGGTTATATAATAAAATGGTAGGAAAGTGAAAACTGTACATTGAATATTTTTTTAAAAGAATACTAGGGGTGTGATCTACAATCGATACCGAAGGCAAAAATATAGTTTTTAGAATTTTTGTCTGTTTGTCTGTATGTATGTTCGGGATAAACTCAAAAAGTACTGCATGGATCAAAAAGTACTGCATGGATTTACTTCAAATTTGGCACGAATATTATTAAAAAGTCGGGTCAACATATAGGCTACATATTATCACGCTATCACCTACGGGGAACGAGCAGTGAACCTTTATTTCTGCAACGCATTCTGTAACAACGTGTATTCTAACGACGCATATTTGACTTGCTTCTTAATAATTAATTATTATACTCATACATAGCCATTTATTTTATGTTAAAAAATCGTTTAAAGTCATAACTTAGATGTGTTATAATTTTTTACCATATGAAAATGTTTCCTATTTGCTAACTAGATGGCGTTGGTGTCGAATTTATAGTATAGCGTTCACGCAGACGACGTCGCGGGCAGCAGCTAATTTAAACAATAAAAATGAGTGGTTATGTGTGAGCTGGACTCGCGCAAAGAGAGTTCCGTACCACCATTAGCCATAAATACGTATATATACATACATTACGTTTAATTTATATGTATGTTCTTATCTATGTTCGAATTTATGTATGAATTTATTTTCAGTAAATCAACTTGAGGTATCCCAGACCGAATACCGAAACCCGGAAATTAAGACACGTCAATAAAACTTCAAGTTTTCCTATATTTGTGAGTTACATCATTTCAGTTACAGAATCTAGAAACAAGATAGTGATGTGATGATGATGATGAGGTAATGTAACTATCAAATATAGGAAAAAATTTAAACCAACTGATAATTGAGGTATTAACATGAGGTTCCTATCGTGAGTTACATCACAAATATAGGAAAAAATCTAAAAACAGCTGATAGTTGAGGCATAAAGGATTTTATCTTCTATACTCATCACCTAGCTTTTTGCCAAATTTCATGATTCTAGGTCAACGGGAGGTTTTGATTCATTTGTGTCACAACGCCAACGACAAAAATGACCGTATCTTGGACATATTTTTTATTGCATTGACTTAGAAGCTTGATTGTTTTACAACTTTAAGTTTCCGTATAACTTAATCTCAGTGTGTATCTTATAAGTGAAACTTGAACTCTTAACCTTTAATCGCTTAAACGTCGAAACACGATTTTTGACATGTCACTCAGTACTAAAGATGAATTTGCTCGATATTTCAAAAAGTTCCCGTCACGCTAGGCAGTAATTATATAGCGCTCTCGCTTTGCTTACGTCTCTGCATAGGCGCCCCCTCAGTGGCTGTAGACTTTAGTATTTGATACTAATGTCAACTTGACACCTCAACGTGTTCTTGAGTAAAAGGGTCTTTATGGACAGACAGACAAATTGTTTTTTTAATGTCTTATAACTACAAATTAACGGATTTCGGATTTATTCCTATATTTTTGATGTAACCTTGCTTTGTGTCTAATTTCATGATTCTAACAGACATATTCTAGAACAACGGGAAGTACCCTATAGGTTTTTGATTTATTTATAAATGCCAAAATGTGCGTAAAAAATGTTCGTATTTTTTTTATTGCGTTAACTTAGAAACTTAATTTTTCTTCAGCTACAAGGGACCATAGACTATTTGATATTAATTACAACTTCAAATTTATTCCTTTACGATTTACTGAGAAAAAGGATCTTGACAGACTAACAGAAAGACAGACAACAAAGTGGTCCTAAGGGTCCCTTTTTCCTTTTGAGGTTCGGAACCATAAAAATTGAAGGTCATTTTCAATATTTTATTATTGTCGAAAAAAAATATTGTCTCCATTTCTTGCAATATAATAGTAAAGTAGAAGTCTTATATTTCTTAATGTTTTAAATTGGTACAGTTCTGTAAATATTAGCACGTATGGAGATCAGGAAATATTTTTTTTAGCAGAATTGCAAGGATTGACTGAAACCTTCACTATTGCATCACAAACAAATATAATAATATGCATGTAGCTAGAGGAGAGCACGCACTATTATCTTTGTATTTAAGCTACAATTATTTATCTGTAAGTTTCTCATAAGTACTAATTGTAACTTTATTAAAAGATGTACAACAATATTAACTTGTCAGTTTTTTTTATACTACTAACGTGCCAAAGAAGCACACGGTCCGCCTGATGGTAAGCGGTCACCGTGACCTATGGACGCTTGCAACACCAGAAGTATCACTCGCACGTTGCCGACCCTTCAAAAATCCAATAACTTCTTTCTTGAAGAACCCCATAGTGTAGTCCTTAGAGAAAACCTTGGCAGGGAGCTCATTCCACAACCCAAGCGTTCGCGGGAGGAAGTTTTATTATTTATGTCAACCTGCTGCTAAAAAAGTAATGACCATTGACGTTACAGTTTCTATTATGTTTTACCGAAGTTATCATTTTTTTAACCCCATGATTCTTTTTATGTAACGGATACATAATAAAAAGCCAAAAAAGCTTTGTTTAAAAAAATAAATCGTAAATATGAGTAAAATCATGCTTTTTGCACTATTTTTATTGCAAACTGTAGCTGACGAAAAAATTTAAAGGTTGCATTGTTATAAGATATGAAAAATTGTACTAGAATTCATGCCTAAGCCACCGGAAAATAATTAAACGCGTTTGTCGATGTAATGGTGATTGGTCTATCAGAGTTTTAAGCCGCTCCATAACCAGGAAAGAGACGGTTTATTGTTTCAACTGAAGTACAAAGGAACTCTAAAAAATCTGCCATCTAGGTCGTTATCTGGTACGAAGTTGCTTAAATACTTTAAAGAATTCTATAAAATGCGGAACCTTCGGTGCGCAAGTCCCGCTCGCATTTGACGGGTTTTATTTTCTTTTATTCGTTAACATATTGTGTTGACTATTGAAAAGCGTTCTTGGAAACCTACTTCAATAAATATTGTTTTTGATTTGACTTGATAACTATGAAAGAAAAAGAACATATGAAGCTAAATAAAAATATATATTTCAGTTGTGAAGATTTCTCTTTGAATACTGAATACGTGATTCCTTCCTAATATAATAAATAATTCATGTTTGAAACGGTGTTTCGTTCGGATGTAAAAATATTGAATTTTATAGAAGGTTCATTGGCAATTTTACTTGTATCGAATCATCGAAAAGTACGGAGCATGACTTATGTGTGTGAAGTTAGCAGATCGAATATGAAGTAAAGTTCTATTTGCATCCAACATAGTTCTACAGTTCGTGATAGATGAAAATAATAGTTCTCGTTATTTACTGCAAAAAATAAACAGAAATTCTAAAATTATCTGCAAACTTAGCACAGCAGAGCATTCTTTTAAATTTTTGTTATTTTCAAAATTGTGTATTGCGGTAACTTCTTCAGTGCTATGAATAGTTCTGACCGAGAAATAATTTGATTAACGAAATTTTTTTTTTTTTTCTTTGTTTAATATCCAGTGAGAATATAGGCTATTGCTTAAATAAAAGTTCTGGTCTTTACGATTTTTCTGGGGACACGTCTGAGATCCTTGAATAATTCTTTAAAGAGTTCTTATAGTTTATCTCTATTAAATATTTAGAAAAAAAGCAACAAATTTGAAAATAAGTCATGTTATGCTACCGTTAGCACAAGAATTTTTCATTTCATTCCGTTAACAACTCTACAAAGAATTGTTATTTTTATCTGTTGGTAAATAATATGTAAAAATTATAAACAAAGATTTTGCTTAACTGGCATCAACGATTTTTGGAGACACAATTTGAATTGCTGAACGATTTTTCGAAGGGTTCTGATAATTAATATACTGTTAAATAATTAAAAAAAAAGATTAACAACCGATGTGATAATAATTCATGAACTGCTACTATATAATATACTATTAGAATTCTTTGAAGAATTGTTCAGGGATCTTAGACCTGTCCCCAGAAAAATCGTCGATGCCAAAACTCTTATTTAAGCAATATTCTCAATATTCTCATTGGGTATTAAAAAGAATTTTTTTAATAAAAAAAAAATGTTTCTCGGTCAGAACTATTAACAAAACAGTAGAATTCACAGCAATACTCAATTTTAAAAAGAAAAAAATAAAAAGAATTATCTGCTGTGTAAAGTTTATTGCATTAAAAAACGAGAGCTATTATTTTTATTTATCACGTTTTAATGAGAACTCTCGTTTCGAATTAAAAAAATCTATGTTTCTTTCCGTCCCGCCAACTATGTTTTTGCCAAGAATAAATAAAACAATCCTGCGAAGAAACAACAAACAAACATACTTTCCTTTTTATATATCAGTTATAGTAAAGAATAATATGAGTTACATAACTAACATAAAATAATCGATGTAAATTTGTGTCCTGTTTTTTCTTACTTATTTTATTTTGTAACAAGTAAAAAGATAAATTTACTTTTACTCAACAACAATTTTATCAAAAATTTGGTTTTTATCGTTGCGTTTTTGAGTTAAACTCTATAAAAGTCGCATTCGTATTATTGACGGCCTTACCTTTGGTACGATCCTTAAACTCTACTCATTCTGCAAAGCCTTGCTTTCACGGCCTCGACAATAATGTACTATTTCACACCTAGCTAGAAAGTCATGTAACAATATTTCAAGTCACACCAGAGGCTGAGCGTCAAATTTACAGTCCATCAAGCTTATACATATCGGCCTCCCTCTCATGGGTGTCGCCCACTATCATAACACGTACATTAATCCCTTTGTTGGAGGTGACGAGGGTGTGCGCCGGAGATAAGGGGATATTATTGTGTCTCTCCGCTGTGGGAAAGCAATGCAAATCTCTGGAGGGCTAATTTACATGGGCTCTGTTATGTTGTTTGGATTTAGTGTTATTAATGAGGTTTACCGACTTCAATATTGATACATTTCAGTTTCAGTTATTAGGTAATTTTAATGAAGATTTAAATAATATGTCATTTTGTTTTTATTTTGACAGTGATGTCTGTCATTTAAGATTATGGATACAAGTAGTGTTTCAAAATAATTGTTTAATTATGGAGGCAAACAAGTGCGGCAAAAATGTTCAGCGGTCACCGTAGCCTATGGGCGCTTGCAACACTATACATATAAACATTTGAGTTTGTCTTCAGTCTAGGTGTATTTTTGTATGTATATCCGTCGTCTGGTATCCATAACACAAGCTTTGCTTAGTTTGGGGCCAGAATAAACATTTATATATTATTATTTGTATAATCGGCCGTGCCCCAACAAGTAGGGACAAATGGGTCTGATGAGAAATATATGTACGTATAAGTTTTTCTTATATTCATTTTCAATATAAGTAAGTTTTATAAAGTGAAGTATGATACTTAAATTATTAAAATAATTAGGTTCAAAAATCAACATAACGAACGATGAATAAGATATAGGCATTAAAAGGTAAAATACTAACTTCATTACTATTTATTTTCTTCAATGATTTGTGAATTTTATGTAAAATAACTTTCTTAAAACGTGTCTTTATAGCAATATATTGCAGTCAATATCTAAAATAGTTGAAGCAATAAAAAAACTTTAGTAACTACTCCGATCTGTTTACCTGAAACAAATCAATGTCACGCTTGCTTGTGTTGAGAAAGTTTTTAATTCCTACAATATTGTAGAATCTAGCTCCTTAATTGAAGTGCTGAGTCTTAGACTAGGATACCTAATTAAATTAATGCTCAACCAGCTGGAATGTTCACAAAGTAACTGAATTGCTACATTAACTGCTACAAAAATACAAAAAATATCTACTAGCTTACAAAAACAATTTAGATAAAAACTGGATTAAAAACTGTGTCAGATAAAGTCTGAGCATTTTCTGGGTCTGAAATGAAATTGTTTTGGTTATACGTTTATTCTTCTTTTTAATATAAATAACATTCCAACTTCGTTTTGTTCTTTTGTGTTTATATTATTAACGCTGTGCTATTAGCTTGCTACAGGGAGCTTATTGAAAAAGTCTCGAGTAGGTACGCTATTTTTCAATAAGAAAATTTATTTACTTTTAACATATTTTGCACATAATTTTAAAGGAGTTTGTGGTAGAAATTAAGTGTTCCTTCAGAGAATTTCACCAAACATACATAGTTGTTGATATAGTAATTAACCTTTTTAATATTTAATTTAGAATCAACCCTCAAATTCGATTTGTTTTCTACTGAGGTATAAACCAACTGGTGGCAATCGACTCCCACAAGTATACATCTAATAAAAAAACTGGGAGCTTATTAGGAATAGTCTCGAGTACGCCAGACTCTCGAATTCGTGAGAAAAATTTATAGAAGTACTTTTACGGGTCTCAAGAGGTAATACCTACTGCAGCAGTAGAAATAGGTTAATAACTATATCAACAACTGACACGACTGACTGAAACTCTCTTAAGAAACACTTAATTCCAACTACAAACGCTTTGAAGAAGAAAAAAAATATATTTAAAGTAAAAAAAATTTCTTATTTGAAAAATTGCGTGTTAGAAATACAAAAACATAAATTCCGTTTATTGCCCACTTTGTTACGTACGTAAGGAATTATGATCTAAGTTGGTGTAAATTACATAAAGAAGAGTGCCTCCTTACCGGAAATTTATTAGCGAAAACAAAAACGAGACGGCAAAACTTTTTCTGTTTGCTGCTTTGTTGTTCCTTTGAAATCAAGCGCTTAGTTGAAAATATTCTCAGAGTTCTGTCACAGTATAAATATTGTAGACAGTAGCACAAATACTTAACGGATTTTATTCTATAAAAAAGTAAGCTTTTGTTTGTGGTACAGATTATATAGATATTGAAGTAGGCTTCTAATTTTTGCAGCAGAAACTCTTGGTTGGTGTGAAAGTAACCTTTATATTGATGGAAAATATTACTAATTTTTTTAAATAAGTAGTACTACATTCAAATATTTTGAGCCGGGAATTGAACAAGCTAAAAACGATATTATAAAGTCTTTAATGAGATTAGTAAAAAATTAATGTGTCCATTTGAAGTTCTTTTCCGTTTCGCTTAGAAACTACAAACCTCTAAGAAACAGACGGATGATCAAACAGTGTTTCCACAACATTTCAGACCTCCGCTTGGACTAAGACTCCTTGAGTAAATACATAACATGACGCGTGATTCTCAAAATGGTAGAAAGATACTAAAGACGACCTCTAGCTAATACGGATCAACACAATCAACATTTACATTAAGAGTACTTGATTTCTCCTTTTCTGAAATCGGACTTCATTTGATCAAAATACATTCACTGAGTTCTAGCTTGAGTATGAAGCACTATCGTGGTTACCATGTACAACCTTTTTTTTAACTATACTGTTCTTTGATCTGCTGTGGTATTGTGCTGACAGGAGTGAAATACTGAACAGTGAACACGCTCCGATTGTAGTGGCTCGTGCAATTTGTTAATGGTCGCCGGGATTTTTGCTTTTTGCTTTTGCTTTTACCTTGCTTCAAATTCCCCACTAAATCACTTTACTTTTGGATTCGGAGTAATAATACTTTTACTTTTTGTAATACACCAACAATAATTTAACCTGATTTTTAGGTTTTCGTACCGAAATGTTAAAAAGTAAGAATCCTTTTGGTGAGACTTTGATGTCTGTACTTCACAAAAAGAAAGGTAGACGAGACAAGCGCATGATTTAATGAAAATATGTTTGAAATGTTTCCAGAATTTGATATCAAAGTTTCAAAGTTAAGGTTCAATAGCTTAGAGTACCTTAGGAATAAATTCCTTATATTCAGAACAATAAAATTTTAATTAATTTTAAAAGCTTTGTAACAATTTTCGGAATTATATTATCTTTCGCCCTGAGTTATCTCTGAAGCTTGTGGAATTAAAAATAAAAAATCATTAGAATCAACAGATCATCTATAATTAATCTTAAAAATACGAAAGTGTATTTAATGGTTGTCTTTTTTTAGCTCAGTAGCAGAACAGTGTCAACGTGATTATTGTACAGAGATATATAGGCCTGACATAGACATGAGACCTTTTAAACAAAGCTGAAAGGATAAGGAATACCTATCATTCTGATCTTAGGGGAACAGGTTTTTCTGCAGGTTATACTGGTCTGTCATTTTCTCGTTAACGTGGAGCAATGGGGTGAACTGATCCTTGGCATAGCTGGAAGAACGAAGAAAAACATAGAGTACTTTCATTTCTATCAAAAGTTGCAACAGTCAATTTTTTATTCGGGATCTTCGGGACACTGTTCCAAAGCTATAAGTGGTGCAACAACGGGGTTATTTAAAGTATTTTTTATTTATATTTTTTTTATTTTTCTACGGCACATATCCAGGGGTCAGCTCGCACATGTATTTTTCAATTATACTTATCATTATTTCTAAGAACAACTAAGTTTCTTTCAAGTTCACTGCCAATAAAACCCTAATAACTGAGGTCCCACAATTCCAGAATACGTCTCTTACCATCTCCGAAAGCACAGGAATCCTTGGGGTTGACTTTCTAGCAACGTTCAATTCCATATCATTTGGAAGACTCAACAGCTCAGAAGTAGGTACTTCAACTCGGCATAAATGTTGCTGCTTTACAAGTCGCAAGTCTGGCCCTGTATGGAGTCCTACTACCATATCTGGGCAGGTGCATCCAGATATCAACTTGGTACCAAGTAACTGGGTTTAACGACAAGCTGAGAGACTTGTCAGATTGCCGCCCTAAGCTGTATGTGTTCTAGCGCTGAATTCTTCGAAATGTGGTTACAGAGGAATTTGTTTCAGCTAATTAGCTACCCACCAGGGTTCTCTCTAATGACTTATTGGGTTTTTTAAGAAAGAATTAATAAGATATTTAAAGGGTCAAGAACGCGCAAGTTATGCCCTGGTTGGAAGCGTCTCTACCGTGATCGCTTAACACCAGGCGGACCGTCAGCTTGTTTGCTACCTTAGTGATATAAAAAAATATCATCCGTAGATGACAAAAATGGTACGCATTTAGCCTGTCTTATCTCCATACTTACAGTCAAAGTTATAAGCCGGCAAAATCCCCTCTGTATGTAAATCTCCATGATCCACCTTCCACAAAGATGCAGCCTGATAGTATTTGATGTCGGATTTGAACAACAATGTGCGGAACTTGGTTCTCGTCATGCGATTCTGAGATTTAGAGAGATTTAAAGGCTTTGTATGTGGAGTTATCGTCTTGATGTGACACAATAGATTGATGTACGCTAAAATTGCAATTCGAACACATCCGAATCAAATTGTTTATGGCTGGCTGATCAAAGATCAAAATTACTCCGCTTTTTCTTTCCGCAGTAATCTAAGGTCTGTGGATTTTGTGGATTTAAGAATAATTAGACGTAGTCCTGTACTTGTAATCTGGTTTTAAGATATTAAATAATATTTTTTACCGACTTCCACGTGTTGACGGTCCTATGACGGTCCGCCTGGTGTTAAGCGGTCACCTTATATGAGATATATACTGGAAAAACTTATAAAATATTTTTTGTTAAAAACATTTATAGAGCCCTATTTTCAGATCTTTAGAATTAAACACGCGGTTTAAAAGTAAGTAGGGCTGGCGCAGTATGTTGTCGCAGCCTTAATAATAATTTTATTCAGTCGGCCATCGAAGTCGTCTGGACAAAAAAATCGTGAAGTACGGTGCACGGTGAGATGGATGAGACGGAGGGCGAGCGCATCCGACTACTATAATGTCGTCACTTATGGCTAGTTGAGTGTTGTCCAGATTTTCATTGTCATAGATTTTTGTTTACAGTAAGGTTAAATCACTAAGGTTTTATATATGTCTGCGCGTTAACCGCCAAGAAATCCCCATTCACTGGTCCCACATTTCCAGAAAACACCCCTCACCAGCTCCAAGAGCATTGGCATCCTTGTTGTTGAAATTACCAGCAATGTTCAGTTCCAAGATCATTTGCAAGACAAGGATAACTTAGCGTCGAAAAAGCTTTACTCCAACCTCAACAGCTCCGGCTTTACAAGTCACAAGGTCAGCCCTATGGAGTACTGCTGCCATCTCTGGGCACCTGGTTCAACGACGGGCTGTAAGAATCGTCGACGATCCCAAACTCACAAGCCATATCAAACGCTTAAGTCTGAGGAGAGAGTTTGTCTCCCTGTGTGTGTTCGACCGCTTGTATGGAATGGTTCGAAGAATTGTATTTAATAACTAAGACAATTTTGATAAAAAAAAATGACTTTGACTTTGATGCCTACAGCTAGTTTATATAATCGCACCGCTCGTCATCGACAGGAAATTTATCCCCACACCTTAGAACCTAAATGGTCACGTACAGTGCGGTGTCAGAAAAACTTTCTTTTGCAAACGCTTATGTTGTTCCATAAGCTTTCTGCCAAAAAGTTCGCTAAGGACTACAATATAGGGGTCTTCAACTTTACTTCAGTTCAGGATGTCAGGTTGAGAACTCCTTAAATTTAAAATATTTCGTCAAAGTCAAAGTCAAAATGGTTTATTCAAATTAGGATTTTACAATCACTTTGGAATCGTCAAAATTATGGAATACTATTTTTTGAATCCGGTTCACAATGTTGTTGATTTCTACCGAGAAGAATCCGGCAAGAAACTCGATAGTTACTCTTTTAAAAAACATCATAAAAACTAAAAATACAATCAATGTCTTAAATAAAAAATTGAAGCTGTACAATTTTATATTATTTCCATTTTAATTTGGTTTACCTATGCATCCTGTCATTGAGCATCTTTAGTCTCATGGATTTTCGTCATTTACATAGCCTAAAATATTGTAGTCTGCTTTTTTACAAAGTACTTGTTTGATAAAAGATTTAAATTTACTTGTTGATAGCCTTTTTTTTTAAAATGTAAATGTAAAAATGTATTTATTGCCCCATAAAAGAGTTACTTATTTTGTGTAGACGTATATCATGCACCAACTGACATATGAACAACAAATCAGAGAACAAACAGATCAACAAATTATATATTATATTAAATTATAAATAAAAAAAAACATAAGTTTTTAAAATATTTCGATCCATTATATCCTCTTCAGTTAAAACAATAAACACATAGTAAATAAATAATTAAAGTATGATTGACAGCTGTCATTTATATATAACAATAAATTTAAAATAGACATTTTAATTTATCTTTTACCTGTAGACTTGCATGTTTCAATTATATGCTAAAGTAATATGGGAATATACTATTTTTAGGAATACATATACTACACATAGGAATATAATATTTTTTGTTGTTTCAGGTAAATTTATGATACTGTACTCGACATAACGCTAGGAACAAGTACGCTGATAAAGGTAAGTTTCAATTTATTTTATTATGATTCAGTAACTTGCAAGCTCTATTATTAGAACAAGAGTAAATACTTTCAAATGAAAAACCGGCTAAATATCGTGTACGCACTGACTTAGGGTTCCGTAGAATGGGAATTGTTTCGTAAATTTGAAAAACTAATAAGCACGAATATATCGATTTTGTTTAGTAAACTTTTTGTTGGAAGTATTTATAAGGCCCTATTATCGACTTAATTTTTATTACACATATTTAAACTCATATTATACAATACTTTTTTTTATATATTAAAACTTTGGTATAAGCGGTTTAAAAGTTAGAGAAGGCGACACAAGTTTTTCAAATTTCGAAGCCTCAAAATATTCGTCTCAGAGAAAAAACTTTTGTTATATCTTTATTGCTACAAATTCATTACTCAATAGGTACATAAAGATCTAAATAGTTTTTCTTAATTTCATTACTAAACTGTATGGTCTTTTTTACATAAGACTGCTTTTGGTTAAATTTTATAAGAATAGGGGTCCCGTTTTTGCCACTTGGCTACGGAACCCTAACCCTTAGCTTTGTGCTGTGTTCTATATGTATATAAGATTGCAAGGTGGCCTCCATGCATCAAGTTTTACATTATTTTGATTGTCTGTTCAAAATGTCAGATTTATATTTATTATATTATGAGAGTAAAATAAAATTTCATTTTAGTTAAGATTGTGCTTCGGGAACTTTTTATGTTTTTTGAAATACCACTACGTTAAGCAAGTTTTGACCTTTTGACCTGAAAAAACAACAAAACTTTTTTAAAAATTACCATAGCTTGAAAGGACTTTTTATAGAAAATTATTTAAGATTTAAAACTCAAAAATGTACGTACATAAAGTCATGTATATTTAAAGTAAAAAAAAATTAAACTGTTTGCGGGCATGACATGGTCCCCACCAAGCAAGCAAGACGGGGTAGTAGACTTTTTTGACCTTCTTGAGGATAGACCACACAAGGCGAAACTGTACTGCACTGGAGCGGCGGCACGGCTCTTTTTAATAAACCACACTTGGACTGCAGCGTCATAACATTTTTTCCCTACCACTCGTTTGGAACAAGATAAACGAAACTGACATTTTAAAAACCGAGGAATAAAAATTTGAATCAATTAATATGTGTAAATAATATGAATCAAAGTATTAAATCTATAGTGGTGTATATTATAATAGTTGCGCCCTCCGCTCCAAAGCTCGCATATGGGTTTGCGGAACTGTTAACACTGCCCATACGCGTGCAATAAACAAAGGGGAAATGAAGATATTTTTCGCAGCGATAAAATTTTACAACCACCTTTTATTATACATGCCAGTAGATAACTTACCATAAACACACACATATATTATATGTTAGATGTTTGTACACTGTGTATTAAGGATGGTAAGGAGAATATTACTAACGATAGACTATATAGAAGGCTAAGGCCGAAGGCCGGGTTTTAATGCTCGAGTGTGCAATTTTTGTACCACTCGTGGTACACACATATAAGATGAATAAATAAATAAACTCACCAAAACACAAATGGCGGAAATAGAAGTAGAGAAAACAACGCCACCGCCTAGATATCTAGAGAAATTATAAATTTAAAAGTTTTGGCTAAAGTTAAAATTTGTAATTGCGGGCGCTTGCAGTGTGGGTAGTTCGTATTTTGAACGTACAGCTTTTATACATACTTGATAGAAAAACGTCATTGCCACCCGTGAGTTCTATGAACCCGCGCTTTGCTTTAAAGAAGGAAAATTTACAATGAAAAAGGTCGTGAGATTAATTTTCTTAAGGTCTTTAGCACCCGCTTTGTCTGCACCTAATGACACTGTTTACAAGTAAGAGTGATTTGCAATACACATATTATATTATTATACGTAACTAAAAAGTGCACTTTTCCTTTACACAGATTTTGAGTTAGTGAAAATAGCAACCTTGTCACTGATTTTTAGTAAGATATACATAATTGAAAGATATACTTAATTGGATAGTTTTGCTAATTTTATCAAGCAACTTTGTGCAAAAAACTGTTAAATTTATTATCTCCCATTTCAGAAACAGTTCATATATAGGCACACAACCTCCGCTTCAAGAAATTTACTATTTTAGTTTGATACTGCAACAGCGAATACTATGTAAGTTATATATTGGCCCAAAGGAAAAAGTTATTTTTCATCACGAGAACTGTACGATCATTGAAAGCATTTTATGATATGTGTTGTCAAATAAAAATGATTAATTCCCGGGCGTACGGCCTCTGTTGATAGATGCTCTGAATCCCGGGAGATGTGTATATATTTTGTCTGTTTTTTATCTTTTATCGTACATTCCATCAATCATGGTCGACTATGTATGTGCCTACTGGCGGGGTGTTAATCTTTTCCCCTAACTCATTCATGGTTATAGTAAATAAGCTTAGTAATGTCAGTTATAAAACACAGTGTGAAGTAGATAATAATAAAAATTTTAGTTCTTCAGAAACAATCAAAAATATATTACATAGACATATTATAAATTTTAAAGGGTCGTAAGATTTAAATGCCATAACCAAAATAATTTAATTGATCTACACGTTATGAGAATGACAAAAAATGTAATATTGTTAACAATTCAGTTTATTATATGTTTTGTGAGTTCAAATGTTCTTAGACATTTCATAACGTAAATAATTCAAGTTGATTTTTGTGAGTTTGAATGAAACAAGAAATATCATGACGTAAACAATTCAAGTTGACAGTTGTAAGTTTGAATGTTTTGAGAAATGTGCTAAAATAAATAATTCAAGTTGATTGTTGTGTGTATGAATCGTATAAGAAACATCATAACGTAAATAATTCAGGTAAATATGTCATGTCGTCGGTTTAAATGTTACAAAAACGTGATGACTTTGTCTACTACTATGTAAATATTTTATTAAATTCTATTTAAACCCTAAAATATTATTATTCTTTTATTTTTTTTACCTTACTAAAATTAGATATATATTGCCTTTTGCTGTAGCTATTACTGCAGCATTTATCAAATTGGTACCATGCCCGCAAACAGTTTTATTGTTGAGTAAATTTCTTTTTCGCATGTTCAAAAGAATTTCGCCAAAGAGTAAGTGCTCTTACATTTAAAAGCTCGTCTACTTAACAAATTTAAGTGCCTGACAAATACTTTTACTTCATTAGTGTCTAAAACTTGTTGGCCTGTTACTTACATAAGCGCTGGTGGGCATTGACTAAACTTTGACGACCATTTCAGTACTTATTCTAATTTAATTTAACAAATTGTAATTTTGGGCATTGCTTTCGCGTTGCCCTAAGTTTATTAGCTTTAAATTATAACCGGGTATCTGGTGGCGAAGTTTATAGTCATGTATCAATGGCAGCTTTGCGTATGTTCCGGTGTTAACTATCCGGGACCTACATGCCTTAATTTCGCTGCCGCAACCGGAACGTGTAAGGACACTGTAAGACAGTTTTTGTATGAGTCAATTTCCGATTTATTTTTATTACGAACGTTAAAAAAACACGTATACGAACCGAATTCGTGTCAAAAAACTTTGTTAAAAGGTATTTACTGTGCACAGAAACCAATGCTTTTATTATTTTTCTAGTGTACCTTTTTATATCCTAATGTACTAATTATTTTTGGTTATATATAGTAGTCTCGATTTAGAATGTTTACTGACTTATAAACCTTATAAATTATGGAATAGTTCTTTTCGTAAAAGTGTTTATGGCATAATAATTTTTTAACAATGTGATAAGGTAAAAAAAGGATATACGTATATATTTTTTTGACAGCTTAAGTAGAATGAAAATAAAAGTAGATCAATAAATTTTATGACTTTGAATAAAACGTCTTACTTACTAAAACTTACCTCCTCGCCGTAAATTACGAAATCACCTTTCTCGCCTTCAGCTGTGGTCCTGGAATTTGTCCAGCTAATGTGTCACGATTTTTCTTTCTCGTGCGGCACGACACCGCACGCGACGTTGTTTGCAAAACTTATTTACGATTTATGACGTAAGTAAGTACATACATTAAAATAGTTACAAAGTCACAGATATAACAATTATATCTAAAGTTGGTTCTGCTGTCTCCTGCCTTGAATGAAGTGTGACTTCAAATTTTTAAGACGTCTAGAAAATCTAGGTATTAAAATGTTCGTCCTAATCGACAATTGTTGTAACTTATTATAAAATAAATAAAGTATAGTATTTTAGTACCTACGTTTTCCTGTCGAAAAATTATTAAGGACACGTAGAAAATCTAGGTTAAGAGTGTTCGCCCTAGCTTGATACCAACTTCCAACCTTCACCCTTGCCTAAAACATTAAAGTTTGTACCCCATCAGAATCCTTCGCCTAACAGCACCTACATCTCATTATTTCCTAAGCTAAGATAGTAACTTGTTAGGTTGACAGGCGAACATTCCGATGATCACCTCTCTTTCCAATCTTCATATGATATATCACACAGGACACAAACATAAAACATATACATTCATCTTCTCCTATGCTAAGGATTAACACACATCGTATTTGATTATCAAGAATGCTATACCACAAAAGTAATACAGGATTAGGTATATGAACAATAGATAATATTAGGTCCTTACATATAAAATTGATGTTTTATAGAACTCTCGCTTATGAGTGTAGGCCGTGCCCCTACAGTGGGGACGTATGAAGGCTGGCAACAAACACGCGTCGACTGCTGCGTCACGTTACTCAACCGTCACAATAACGAGGGGATTTTGAATCGTATCATTACTCGTGATGAAAAATGGATCCTATACGATAATCGGAAATGCTCATGCACAGTGGTTAAATCCAGGAAAACCGGCTAAATCCTGCCCCAAGCGAAAGTTGACTCAAAAAAGGTACTGGTTGAACAGCATTGGTGTCATCCACTACAGCTTCCTAAGATCTGGTCAGACGATTACGGCAGATCTGTTTTGCCAACAATTGGAAACCATGATGGAAAAGCTAGCCGTTAAACAGCCGAGATTGGTCAACCGCTCTATCCCACTGCTGCTTTAGGACAACGTGGTCCAGCACCTTCAAAGATTTTGTAGATCGACGCCATGTTTTCAGCAAGGGAATTTGGATTTGGAAGTTCATTGAAACTTCCTATAAAATGGCGAAAGTACATAGATTACCTACTTTGTAAAAAAAAATTAGCTTTTTCAATATAAAACATTAATTTCATATGTAAGGACCTAATATGTGCATCTAGAAACAGTTGTCTTAATATATCTAGACCCCCTCGTTTAAAAAGTTAACTGTAAATAAACAACACGTCCAAACATACCAAGAACTATTTCCAGAGTGTGTAGCCTGATACTTGATTTGTGTTTGTCTAGAGTTCTCTCGAACTCTTGGTTTAGTCTTACACTCAGTTCAACCTCAACATTCTTGAATATAGTTGATAAAGAGTATTTCTTTAACAAAAAAAATAGAGTTTTATTGTTTTGTCGACAACTCGCTGGTTAAGGTAAATAGAATAATATCTTCAATATTAAAATGTCAAAAAGCATAACTAATTATTATACTTCTTTGAATTTCTCTAAAATTTGACATTCTGTACATTGAGAAATGTTAGTGAATAATAGTCTTGACTTACAGTTTCATACATACCAACTTTCAGTCTTTAGGTATTTGCTAAGAACAAAGATGATAAGTTCTCTAGACTATTTTATAAGAATCGAAGTTTCTCGTTCCATACCTATATAAAAAGGAAATTCCTACGTGAGACTTTTATAAAATGATCTCACGTCTCATTTCTTCTAATCAAAATCCCTCCCGATTCTCAATACTAAACCTCTAAAACAATTCATTGTTGGACACCCCCTTGCCCCTTTTCGTCGTATAGAACAGTCCAGAGTTCTAAACGAATAAATTCCTTGTGTTAATCAATGAAAAACTCATGGTAACTTGCAATAGAAGTTCAAAACAATATGGACATATGTTTTTGTTGCGAAACAAATTTTATCTTTTCATCTCCTTTTCGCGATTATAAGCGATTTTCATACTTATTTATATAACATTAAGACTCAATTTATTCGGTTAACTATGCAAAATTAAAAGGGTGATCAGCAAAATTTGACCATGAGTCTAGTTTTCTCACTGTAAAAACGAGAATGTTTATCTTGAAATTGTTATTTTAAGTTTCAAGCTTCTTGTCGTAAGTGGTGATTATTTATGCTTAGTAAACCAAGTATCTTCTTTTTTTTATTAAAGTTAAATTTCTTTCTTTCGTTACACACAGGCACATTCAAGCGTATATTATGATATTAAATGATGTTAATTAATTTAAGCAAAAGGTTAGTAGTAATTAATCTATAAAATATATATTAATACATACATATGTAATGGAATAAGCTCCGTTACACTGACTATAACTAGAAATGGCCACTTTTAGAAAATATGCTATCTACAAGTTACATATCCATTCTACATTACAAATCGTTCAGAAATGTTGCTTTTTCGTTCAATCAACCAATTTTACCAATACGCTTTCTACGAACAGTAAATAAAAATAACCAATGGTGGCGCAAGTGAACTGCAGGGATATATATACATAAAAACATAAACTCTAAATAACACTTCACACGACGATATGTTAAGAAATGCATCCATTTCGTAGCTAGCGTATTACTCGCGTCAGATTTTATTAGAGATATCATTTTTCATCTCACTTACGTTTACGAATAATTACCATTTCATAAGAAATACCTTCGAATATTTTTTTAGAAATAAAACAACACTTACAATTTTAATTGTTGCGTTTTTTAAAATAAATATATTTTTCCACCTGGAGGATAGGGTTTTTATTTATTTCAATTTTTTTTTAATTTGCAACTCTGGTTTCATATGGCAATTTAGTAGTTGAATAAAATTCACATTACCTTTTACATGCACAATTAAAATTATATTTACAATTGTTGAAAAATCTAAAGAAAATACTAACATAAAAACTGCTGGTGCCTTACAAATTGAATTGTTGCTAAAGCCAGTAGTTACGTCACCAGTATATCTTCACTAAGCTCACCTTCTCCTGAAAGCTGTAAAACTTTGTAATAAATAAGAAACTTTGTAACTTAACGACGGTAAAGGAGAGTTAAATGAGATTTAACACATTAACCACTTCCTACTTACACTCTTTCCAGTAATTTATGATTAATTGAACTGAAATTTATAGTCCTGGAAACTTTAGTGATTCGTATAGTTTTCCCAAAAAATTATGTATATTTTGAATTAGTTTTTTTTTTCGAATGTTGTACAAATTATAGAAGTGTTTAAGAAATATATGAAATCTAAGATAATTTGAGATTTATGCACAAAAATAATGACAATTGTAAAGCTGTTACAGCCGAATTTGCTTTTGCTATTTGGCTAAGGAACCCTTACAGGAATTTTCACAGAAGCTGTATTTCTGTTTCCGCTTTAACAACAAACTAAAAAACAGAATTAAACAAATATTTAAGGGGCCTCCCATACAACAAACGTGATTTTTTTGCTCGATTTTGCTCGATACTTATAACGGCAACAGGTAGACGCTTAAAATATACACAGAATATTTAGTTATATAGTCACTGTAAAAATAAATAATTAAATTAAAATAAAACAAATATTAATGGGGGGCTCCTATGCAATAAACGTGATTTTTTAGCCGTTTTTATAGATAATGGTACGGAACCCTTCATGTGCGAGTCCGACTCGCACTTGGCCGTTTTTAATTTATTTACTTGCTGACGTGGCGAAAGTTGCTTCGCTATAGTCTCTCTCCATTATATACATAACTAGCTGACCGGGCAGACGTTACTCTGCATGATACCGACTGCAGCACCATCTGTCAGGCTGATTTGTGAATCTTAACCACCCAAACATAACAGACAAAGATATATAAGAGTAGCCTATGTCCATCTGGAATAATTTACCCTAGATGAACATAGACCATATGTTATGGTATAGTGGATCCGAAGATTAAAAGGAGAACTATCATAACTGAGTAGGATTTACAAGTTAACAAGTAATAGTTATGGAAAAAAAAACGTGACAAACTAATTACTAAATTAATAACAATACTAACGTTCGAATAATATCCGCAATACTTCTCATTTTATGGTTTCCTAATTCAATGCGTGTATAAAACGTACTTGGGCGGTTTTAAATAAAGTTATATGCATGTACTCTTACATATATCATCTTTGGAAGGGCTTGATACACACTCATTCCATAGTGACCCAGGTTATACAGATATGCCAACTAGTGACACCATTAGATATTTTTAATTTTCACTTTGTTCACAACATGTTTCAAAAAGTTACATCTTTATTTTAAATTAAACAGGTACTCATAAATTTAAAGCTAGTAAAACTTTTACTGTCAAAACACACGCAGAAATGTAATGTAATTAATCATTACGTAATTTGTGAGACGTGTTGCCACAAAACTACGAAATGTGTTTATTGCATGACAGTAATTACTTAGTGAGTTATTTGAGTTGAGGTGTCAGCGGTGTCATGTTACTCGGAGCTTTTGTGTGTGAAGTACCCTCATTACATGACATTGGAGCTTTTTACGTGTTAGATTCATCTTGAGTTGACTTTATATTATTGTGTATATTACGTCAGTAAGTAGCTATCATAATATACGTACAAGACGATTGATTCTTAAGCTTTTTACATTTCTTCTTTTAGCCACTCGACATTCTTCAGTGGCAAAACTAATAATTACCATACAAACCTCTCTTTCATTTTACTTACGAACTTATATCTAACATTCGCCT
This sequence comes from Apoda limacodes, assembly GCA_946406115.1. Taxonomy (NCBI): domain Eukaryota; kingdom Metazoa; phylum Arthropoda; class Insecta; order Lepidoptera; family Limacodidae; genus Apoda; species Apoda limacodes. Next base: position 33,953,457 of record OX291542.1, on the reverse strand, counting down.
CTTTACTTTAATTCTTTGCTAATTTATTGTGAGTTTAACTAACTACCAGCTATTGGTCTCTTTCGATACTTTCACTCTATATCGCATTGTGTCGTGTAGTTTCTGTCTATGTTTTTATCAACTATCATAAACGCTATCATCGTTCGATCATCCATATATCATCTCAATATCCAAACATTTTTCACTAGAAGGTTCCATTCTGAAAATACCTATAGCAGACTCTTTCCACTGTCATTTCTTACGTTGTAACTGAACGTACCAAGACACGTATATCAATCACGACTCATCAGAAATATTACTTGATATAACACCTAGAACACAAACAAAGTACAGTGTAAACTCTTTATAACGAAACTCAAGGGACCAAGCATTTTTTATCGTTATAGAGAGTTATCGTTATATGGAGTAAAGAAAGAAAAACAACCAACCCAGAAAAGCAACAGTAGATTGACTTAGTTCAAAACGTCTTCCAACGTCACTTTTCTTTTCTCATTTTTAATCGCACGTTTCACACAAACTTTTTCGTCAACACATAATGCTTTTCTTTTACTGGCCATGTTAACAGTTTCAAAGTTTGTTTACGACTGATAATACGATAGGTACCTAGTGTGTTTAGTTCGAGATCATCACTTACAAGGAAACCAACCATAATGATGCACGTGTTCAAGGCAATTAACAATAACAAAAGCAAGGTGGCTGTTTACGACCTCAGAAGTTTCGGGGCCTCAAAGGTTTAGTCGGCGTCTTTTGTAACCTGATAAGGTAACATAATACCCATAATGAATATTTTCTGTGTCGGAAATGAATATATTTCTTCGTAATAGAGAATGGCTACTGTGCTATATAGAGTGTATCAATGTGTGGTTTTTAAGGTAAACCAACCAAATAGTGCTCTTTTCTAGGTTATAGAGAGTTTATCGTTATAAAGAATGACGTTATAAAGAGTTTACACTGTATATATGTAAAGCCTGACAAAGATGTGCATACACAAAGTATCCCCTTTGTTCGTAACCGAATTCCGATTCCGATACGCACATTACACATTATATAAATTTTATTTTCCTCTACTACAGATTGTGCATAGAAATCATCTTCCGGTCTGAGCCTTCTGCGTCAACTGGGTTCTTGCAGCTCTAGCCAGGTCTCTTAAACCTATCCACCTGGTAGGAGACTGTCTTAAGCAGTGTTTCGGGCTTGTCACTTAGTTCAAACTAACGTAACTATGTACATAGCTAAATAAAATTCCCGTCTACAATACAGGTATATTTCATATATTATATATATTTAATGTACTAGGACTTTATAAGGAGTGGTATATTTCATAGGTAGATGATTAAAAAAATATAGAACAGCATAAGTACGATACTTAGAATACCTGTTTTCGTTATAGAAATTGGGCCGCCCCGTTGTGAGTTAATACCGTAGTATTTTATGTCGTATGATGTTTCGAAAACACTGATTAACGCTTCAGGGGACATAAAAGCTGAAGGTAATAATCCAGTTATTGCTGCTAATGTGATGGTAATTGGAAACAATGTCTCAAAATAATATGGCTGAAGCTGTATTCCTTTAAAAACTTATTTTAGGCAGCTTTAGGCTTTAGCTTAGGACATTTTCTATTTGATGAGTTATTGTTATTTTAATGGTGTTATTTTTAACTTTACTTATTTTAGTATTTCTGGAATAATTAAATTCTCCACATTATCAATTACACAAAAAAGTTATAGTATTTAAGTTTCAGACGAGCTTTCTCGAGCGAAATGAACCCCCTGAAGAATGTTTACTAACTTTTTTCAGGACGATACAAATATGGCGTTCTTCAAAATGTGACTGATAACATATTTAAGAGATGGTTTTTTCGTTAACCAACTTTATTTTGTAATCAAATTTAATCACATATCTACTTAAGTCAATATTCAACAGCACAACGGGTACCTAAGTTTAACTTAAGTTCTGTAGTTGACAACTACTTGCAAAGCAAATTCCTGGTAACATGTGTTGGAACGTTTGGTAATTCATGTGTTATACATATATGGCTTAGTTCACTTTGACACAATTTCAAAGTTCTGCTTTATTAATAAGTTTTGAAGTTTGCCCAAAACATACCTGCGCCATTGTGTAGTGTTACATAAATTACAGTAAGAGTTTGTACAAGCATGTAAGTAAATTTAACTTTGTTTTAGGCTTGATACTTAATGGGTACAAACGTACCCATGTAGATACATAGATAAAGCTTTCAACCGTACTGTGTGTCTGTCATTTTCGCACAAATTTGATGGCTTCGAAACAGTATCCACCAAACTGATATAAAACTACAAATTTATATTTATTGAGCAGAAACTGTTTCAAAACTAACCTAAAACAAAATTACTTTTTCTCAAACATGCTTCGTACATGCAGTAAAGTATAAGGGAGCAACACGCATTGTTTTAATGTAAAAATAGACACAAAGCGGGCGCGGGCGCGTGTGCTGGTGCGTCTAGTTTTAACATGGACGGTGCATGTAGATTACTGGCGGACAAGAAAAAACATTATTAATTTAGACGCCTCAAAAATGGAAATAAATACAGAGGAATTTATATCACAATCTAAAGTACTTATTATTTTTGTATATTCATAAAATTTGTCAGAATGCAACCTTAAATCAGCATAAATCGTGTTGAATTATTCATATTATATATTCCAGATTTCACATAACTCATTTTCTATTGAAGGTATGAATTTAATATTATTAAAATGTCCTATTTATCCGTTATATAAATTATCCAATGTTTTATAACGTCTGACCCGCCAGTATCTCGAGCGCTGGCGGTGTGGCCGAAACGGCGCCAAGACCCGCGCGCCCGTACTCGTCCCCGCACTCGCACCCGCGCCCGCTTCGTGTATGATTGGGCCTTAGGCACTTATTATTTTTAAAAATTTATTTAAAATTAATTTAAAAATGGAACGAACTTTTTTAAACCCAAACATTGATAACAGATAACTCATCTATTTTTATTTTTATTGCGCACTGGCACAACAAAAGTAATGAGCCATTAAATTAAATTAAGGCAAATTTACCTTAACTACTTTTATGTTTAATACAGTTGACAATATAATTAGTTTTTTACACCCATGTTCGAAAAAAGCATTATACAAGCCTTGGCCACAACTGAGCATAACCGGACTTTGTGATGCGTACATGCATTTGCGGGCTGCGGCAGTAATGTATTTTCAATCGACACTCTATAAAATTCTCATGTAAAATACATTACCTTATACGTTCTACCTATACGATTTTGTTAGAGTATATTTCATAGGAGATATACAGTGCAGCAAACTTTCCTGACCCCCGGTGTTTGCTCGCTAATATCGGTGTAAGTTCACATCGTTTCAATAAAGCGACTGCAGCACGTATTCGACAATGTAAACCAGATATGGTGGTCCCTATTTAAATTTCTATATTAATTAATTTCAAGTGCCTCTTTAACAACACCACTAAATTTCAACAAAACTCGACACGTGTTTTGCCTCAACACGAGGCATCTTCAGGAGACGCAAGTTGTTCGTGCAAATGACGTAAAACATATTTTTTTCTGAACTGACAATGCAGTTGGCTGTTGCAGCTATTACTGCTATTACTGCTTCACCGGGCTTTTGGGACGAGATTCTGAAGGAGGGGGGAGCCTCGGCTTGGATTGTCGCTCTCGACTTGGGTCGACGTTAAACAGCTGTTGTTGCCCTTATATAAACTATCCACCAACCACCAAAACAACCAGACCAGGAAAGCAACAGTAGACTGACTTAGTTTAAAACGTCTTCCAACGTCACTTTTCTCATTTTTAATCGCACTTTTCACACAAACTTTTTCGTCAACACATAATGCTTTTCTTTCACTGGCCATGTTACCTGATTAAAGTGTGTTTACGACTGATAATACGATAGGTATCTAGTGTGCTTAGTTCGAGACAATCATTTACAAGGAAACCAACCATAATGATCCATTTGTTCAAGGCAATCAACAATAACAAAAGCAAGGCGGCTGTTTACGACCTCAGAAGTTTCGAGGCCTCAAAGGTTTAGTCGGCGTCTTTTGTAACCTGATAAGATAACATAGACAATAATACCGATAATTAATATTTTCTGTGTCGAAATATGAACTCATTTCTTCGTAATAGAGAATGGCTGCTGCGCTATAAAGAGTGTATCAATGTGTGGGTTTTATGTTAAACCAACCAAATTGTGCTCTTTTCTACGTTATAGCGAATTTATCGTTATAAAGAATAACGTTATAAAGACTTTGATTATAATTCATACTATGAGTAAGTCTACTGTAATAGTCTATTTTTAGCGTGTGCAGCAAACATGATCAACATAATATGTACAATGCAACAAACTTTTCTGACCTTGGGTGTTTGGTCGCTTGTGTCGTTATATGTTCAAACTGCTTTAATATGCTGACTGTAGTTTTGATTTCCGTCCACCGGGCCCCGAAAATTTTGTTGCACTATAGGTACTTTCAAATGCTTTACTATATGTATTTTTTTAGTGTGCTACAATACAAGTTATTATTTTAGTTTGTCTCGTTAAAAGCTGTTATTTATTAAAGACCAGCAAAAGCATTCTATGACATGTGCCGTCAAATAAAAATGATAAATTGTCGAACTCAACCGCCTCCGTTGATAGATGCTCTAAGTCTAGAGTCTACACTATTTTTTCTGGTATTTCTGTGGCACTTTTCATTAATCATGCTAGAGCCTGCGCTTGAAACACGTAAAAGAATTATTTAAACTTATATATTACCAGGATTTGCCCGCAATTTTGTTTACATTGTTGCTAGCAATGAATAAGAAGGTATTGCAGTTTTTAGTTAAAACTTGGACTGTTGAATAGTAAAAAATTAATATATAATCAAATAAATAAAAAACTTGAGTGCAAAAACATTGAGAACTAAAAACCAATAAAAAAGTACACCTAAAAACTAAATATTTAACTATAAGGAACTCATTTTGAGGTAACTACTATATATTTTGAGCAATCTATACTACTAGTTAAACTTGTATTGAAATGCGTCCCACCTGCTTATTGTTAAATATTAAGTATGTTTTATTGATTTTTAGTTCGTAATATTTTTGCAGTCGGCTTTTTGTATTTATTTAATTACTAGCTTTTGCCAGCGGCTTCGCCCGCCCTAAATTTGGTTATCGGCATAAGATTCTTGCGCAACTCCTCAATTATAAAAAAAACACAGAAGGTAAAATATTTTTAAATAATACGTACCGCCCTTCCCCCTCATGACTGCCCGCCGGCCTCGCACATCATAAATGCGCGCGCAATACTTAATAATAATTTTGCTGCCACGTTATTTTAAAACTACGATAGGTATCTCCTAAGATATTTATTGAAATCGAATGATGAACAGGACAATTTTGTTTTAAATTAAATGCTTGTGATGAATAACGTATTGGATAAAGTTTAATATCATGTTAATAAAAACACCTTCACAAATAATGCATTATTTTAGAACAAATATGGTTAGCATAAAAAAGGTTATAGTGAGCCAACTTTAAAATATATACACATGCTGTCGCGGACTTTTTCTTAGAAGTTTTATAGGGGAACAATTCTGTCATACATGATTTTTGCGAAACTTTAACCGTTTACACAGCGCACGCAGCGGAAGCTCTCAAAAGGATAAAAAAACATCGATTTTGAAACATTTTTCATTAGTGCTCCGCTCTTATTTGTGGTAGCGTGCTGATATATAACCTATAAACTTCCTCGATAAAAGGGCTATCCAACACTGAAAGAATTTTTTAAATCCGACCAGTAGTTCCTGAGATTAGCGCAGTCAAACAAACAAACTCTTCAGCTTTATATATTAGTATAGAAAAAAACCCCGATTTTGAAACATTTTTCATTAGTGCTCTGCTCTTATTTGTGTTAGCGTGATGATATATAGCCTATAGCCTTCCTCGATAAATAGGCTATCCAACACTGAATGAATTTTTCAAATCCGACCCTACTGGTTCCTGAGATTAGCGCGTTCAAACAAACAAACTCTTCAGCTTTATATATTAGTATAGATTATTTTTATTGAAAGTTTTTTAGTTTAAGTTTTTTTATACCTTTGTTTCGACTCCCGCTTGACTATTTTGTGTAACTTATAACACTCGGGAGATAACTATCTTTAATAAGAGACCTTATTCATAGAAATTGGTCCAGCCGTTTAGGCCACAGGAGGTCATAATAGAGCTGACATAGACACATGGTTACATGTACATACCCGCCAAAAACATTACCCTCCTTCTGTGTCAGTCCGTTCCGTTCCAGCATCTTACCAGCCAGCGTTCCACTGCAAGCACTCAAGGATCGAGTCACATAGGAAAAAATAAATGTTCACCACGACCACGTTTTAAATGATTCATATGCGAAGTCCAATTTTGAGTTACTCTTACAAGCATATCGACTGGAGCTGGAATATCGCCGATAACACGTGAAATGTTGTTTTCTAGCGCTTGGATTGATGCTGATTTATCTGTATAAACAAGATATTTTACGCACCCCCACAAACAATAGTCCAAAGGTGTTAAATCGCACGATCAAGGCGGCGAACTAATTGGTTCAAAACGAGACATAAATTTTTCACCAAATATCATTGCGCAACACTGATAGCTACAGCAGAAATATTCTCTTTTGTACGCACCATACGTACACGAGAAGGTGGTTTAATATCCAATAGTGTAAAATTTGTGCAGAATTTGGTCACAACCGCTTGAATAGCCTATAGACAAATTCCATGATTTTTAAACGTTGTTCGTTTGAAAGTCTTCCCACTATGATATGGCAGATAAAAAAAAAATTACACATAGCACAAATCATGCGTTATATCTCAAAAAATTACATCAAAAACGCAACAGCAAAAAAATCACCCAGAAAAGAAAATTTAGCTTTACTTTGCTTTACTATTGATGATAGAACAAAATAATGTAATACAATTTTTGAGAACGCCGGCTCTCGTGATTCGCGATACCACTTGTCCAACTATTATTAATGTTACTGTTACTATAACTACGTTTTTAAGTTGAAAAAAATAATAGAAATCGTGGAAGAAGAAACGACAAAATAAATACTGGGTGCATCCGTTAATAAGTAAGCGAAAAGAAAAAAAAAATTGACATAGAGAGTGTAATGTACTTACCATTTGAAAAGTTTTATATTTTCCAATCTCTTCGCAGACATCATCGCGACGTCGTTCCTAAGCCTTCACATACAAATAAAAGACTACATCGCTATCCGGTTCCCAAATATAGGAGTACCCTTGCAAGAAGTCATTATAATTATAATGCTCCATTCCTATATACACAGTTTAATTCCAAAATTAAAACAAGACACTGCAACAATCATAATATAAAATATATTATACGTAACTGGATTTCTGATCTCAACTACGATTTGACAGAGAATCTTTTTATCGATTTAAGTTAGTGATAGGCATACAGTTTACCAACACAACATTAAACTACACAATATACACACTCTCTACTCACCTCTCACTTAAGCCCATCGCACATCAATACTCAATGCTCAATGCTAACCACGCTAACGACAACTAATACACTGCCCACATATTATGCCTACATTCACTTTATTTAATATGCCTTTCGTTTTTGCTTTGTTTTGTAATTTTTTTTTTCTTTCTTTCCATTACTTTTATTTGCCATGTATTTTTTTTTTAACTTAAATATAATTAATTATTAAATTCGAATACCTACATACTACAAATAATATTGTATTAGACTTAGGCTTAGTACTTTTTTACTAAAATGTATGTGTTGGGGAAAACACTGAAGCCTGTAACACAGTTTTAAGCTAACGCAGGCTGCAGGGCTTCAACAAATCAAAATAAATAAAAAAAAATAAAAAAACAATATAAAAATCTTGAATTACATCCTGAGAAATTTTGGGATTATTTGAGAATGTCCGTCGACCGTTTCACAATAAACTTCAGGAATTGCTATAACTATATATAACATATCAAAATACTACCTTCCGCGACAGTGTTTCAGGTGCTGAAAGGTACCATTTTTTTATTTTATTCTGTGTATATGCTGCCGCTCGGCCGACCGCGATCGCCCGATTGTTGTTCGTCTCGACGCAGATTTTAAATCTTATCTTGGTATTCATCCTTATCCAAATAAGTCACTTTGTATTTAAGGCTGTTTAACTACCTTAAAATCACTTTTTGAATAATACAAATTGGACATTCCATCCAAAACATAATATCATAAATTTAAAAATGTTATGAAACAAAACACTAAAATATTAGTACCACCATAGCGGTGTATGTAACGCAACGGTTCCCTACGCAGCGCGCAGTGGGCATTGAAATATTTCCTTATTCAAGGAAGCTTATTTATGTTCCGTAGCCTGATACAACTAGGGAATGTAATATCTGAAGGTTTTCAATTCCAATATTATTTCCGATATTACATTTTAATAACGGAATTCCGATACTAATAGCGGAATTGAACATATTTTTCATAAAGTTGTATAAGATACTAGATTTTATAAATCAATTTATTTGTTAATCGACATAAAACTAAAACAGTTTCTTTGATGATAAAACTATGAGAAAAACATAAAACTGAAAGCAATTTTGCGAAACATGTATGTTTAAAAGTAAAATATACACAACCTATGAACAAAAACTGATTTGGAAAAAAAAGTTTATGTTTTATTATGTACTTATAGTGTTTACTATGTAAGAACATGTTTCTCATTTTTCTATTTTAATAGGTAAATAAAAATACCTTCTGAAATAACTTCACTAAAATATCTAATCGAAAATTGTAAAAAAATTAACAAAAATTAAAACTACTAATTCTGCACTATTTATTTCTTTTTTAGAAAACCACCTCTTTTCTTCATAATGTGTGTGTAGAAACTCCTTCACAACGCTCTGTACGTATCTTATGTATATAAACTAATTTCACCCACCTTTTTTGTCGCATACAAGTTAATAAGCTATTATAATTCCGAAAAGGGTAAAATTGGTGTCCACAGGCAAGCCCTTCCTATTTGATCAAATTTTGTCAAATTCTTCAAAAGTCATCTCACACCTTGTAGTGTTTGGATAGTTACTTTAAGCGGAAAGTAATGAAGCTATCTCAACTCAGTCTTTGTTTCTGTGACGGCTCCAGTGCATAACAGTTTGTAGGACTTTGGTTCAAGTAAGCAACACGTACAATACGATAGCCGTAATGGCGTTCTGTAACTATTTAGCTGCTCAATAAGAAGGTAGTGAGGTAATATCAAATCAAACGCCAGCTGTCACGTTTACGTCTTATTTGAAAATTTAAATATAACATTTGATTTATTCCTACGATATTGGACTACTGAGTATCGGAATTATACTATCGGAATGAACTTTCCAAGATTCCGAAGTTACTATATTCCGAGACTAGCTTTAGCCAGCATCACACTCTCTCTTGCTCTCTCTCTTTCTCTTGCTCAAAAATAATAAATAATTGACTACTAAAAATTAATGAACTAATGTTTTAACCTCGCGATCTTGGTGCTCCATACAAACTTTGATCCCCGTTTAGGGGGTGAGTTTTGGAAAAACCTTTCTTAGCGCACGCTTTTATCATAACAGCTATATGTGTGCTAAATGTCAGCTCGATCCGGATTGGAGCTGTGCGTTGATAAATCAGTCAGTCAGTAATAGTTACTTTGCGCTAACACTTACTTTCACCCGAGACTTTGTTTACGTAGATGGTGAAAATATATTTTTAAATAATAACACAATTACTAATATAATACGTACCGCCCTTCCCCCTCATGACTGCCCGCCGGCTTTGCACATCATAAATGCGCGCGCAGTACTTGATCATTATTTTGCAGCTCTGTTATTTTAAAACTGCGATATCTCCTAAGATATTTATTGAAATTAAAAATAATTAAATACTTGTGATGAACAACGTATTTATTTGGATAAGGATTAATATCATGTTTTTAACAACACCTTTGCAAATAATGCATTATTTTACAACAAATTTGGTTAGTATAAAAAAGGTTATAGTGAAACATAGACATATACTGTCAATTTAAGATTACTTCTAAATATAACAATAAAAAAAGTCTTCAATTTTCTATTGAGTATAGAACTCTTGTTATAGAAGTTCATCTCGCACTTGCTTAGTTTTAATTGTTTATCTGTTATTTCATTATTTTTATTTTTAAATGATTATTATGAATAACGGGCGTAAGTAAATTTATGTAAATCAAAAAATAAGGAAACTATATTTCTTATTTATAAAATCATATGTAACTGTTGTAGTTTTATGACTGTTTGTTTCTTAGTAAAATAAATAACTTTAGTATGATCGCGGCCAACGGTGAAGAGATCGGCAGATCGGTTTTATCGGGATTCACTTCGATTCTCCATTTCCGAAACCATTCGCCTAGGGCGGTGATTGCGGATTGGAGTCTCTTAGAGATTCGACTCACTTGTACTGTCGGTGGTGTAAATAGCGATATCGTCAGTGAAGAGGGCTAGTCGGGTACCTAACGTTTTAGGGATGTCGTTAATGTCATATTTCAAAAATTTCCAGCCCCTAACATCATAAACCAACGATTTTTATATGCAAACTTTATACCACATTTCAGTCCCACTAATCCGTCCCTGTCGTAAAAATCTTACTAATGTTTTTTTATACAAACCTAACAATAAAAATTTCAGTACTATTTTTATATAAACTTGCAACTTAAACGTTAGAATAGTATTTATTTATATTACTTTGTTAATCTCGTCATCAAAATATAAAGTTTTACTACTTCTTCATTCATACCCTTAATCCGTCCCTGAAGTTAAATTCTTTCTTAGTGGATGTCTGCACCCCATAATAAATCTGATTTAGATCGATTACGTACTAATACGTTTAGTCAAATACACATTGACATAGTAATAGGTCATGTAAAAAGATCCAAAAAATGTAAAAATTTGCCCAGCAGCATAGTGACAAATGCATAGCATAGTGACAGTAACTCTACTAGTTTTATGTTGTCCAAAATTGCAGCATCAATTTGCTGTTTCATACACATTTTTGTTTTACTAGCGAGCATATTAGTAGACCTAAGAGCGAAGACCGCGATGGATGATGTTCATAAGTGAAAGCTAAATATGGTGATAACTTTTCGGTTCCTCATTTTTCCGCTATTGTTGTATGACGTGAGTATATCTACTTGCGTGGACCCATTGAATTGTCCCCATTTATGGGACAACGAGGAATACTCATTTTTCGTGCCCCACTGTAGTTTATTATTACGGATGTAATAATTCATTTTGTATTAGATTTATATAAGAATTGTACCGGGCTCCACCTGTGCTGCTGCGTTAATTTGTGCACTCTGGGTCGATGGTTATTCTTGGCTTAGGTGGTACCGTGAAATTCGTACGGCAGAGATCAATTTATAGTTCTTCAATCGGCATGTCAGTAGCCAAGTTGGCTGTTAGGGTCGATTTTTTGGCGACTGGGTCACCCCGAATCACAACTTCTTAAAGTTGGCGTTACAGATCGGGCTGATTTCACACCCAATCCGTGTGCGAAATTTGGTCGGTCGAAGACACTTTAAGCCTTGCTAGTAAAGCAATTAAGATCGAGAAAAGAGATTATCAGATAATTTTATGTGTGATTATAAACCCGTTTTTTTTTTTTTTGATTATTGTAACGAAATTTATTTTAACTCAATCACAATTCTAATTTCGATCCAATTTCGATTTGGTTCAGGAATACCTATAGAGTTTAATCTTGCTGTGGAACTGGATTAAAACTGACATCAGTTGTAAGCTAACAGGAAGGTATGTGTAGAGGTCGCACAAAATTCTCTTATCTGGTCTTAACAAGAAGCGGGTTCTTATTTCTTTCTTCTGTTCCTTTCCATTCGCTAGAGAAGAAAATGGAGTTGTTATAAAAGGAAGGCATTATTTAAATAACTGGTAAAATTAACGTTACTTAGTCATCGTTATAATAATGGTACTGTACCAAATAACGTAAAAATTTTTACCATTCCGGAATTTCTTTGTCAATTTTTGACCGAGATCTCCTATCTTTATCGTTCCTGCAGCTTCTTTTTCTTTCTTTCCGTGCAAAATTCACGACATGGAAGGTATAGTGCCTCTACAGAAAAATAATCCTACTGATATACTGAAAGTTAGTATGTCTGGATGGATGTTTGTTACTCAGTCTCGCTTTAACCACTGGACGCATCGGAATGAAACTTGGCATACACATAGGTTAGGTCCTGGAACAGCATATAGGTTTTTTATCCCGAAAAATTCAAAGGGAATAACAATAACAGAGTTCAAAGAAAAATAGATGTTACTTCATTAGTATAATTAAGAAGATAATTAAGGAGTTCCACGCCGATAACCGAATTCAGTGCGGGCGGAGTCCTCAGAGTGACTCAGTCTCTCCAGCTACGCTTGTACTAAAAATTAGGTCGCTTTATTGTGACGCGATGAAATAGTAGGTACCTCACAGTTTTATAATCTCTTTCCCCGGCTCCTTTTGAAGGCGCATCTAAACGGCACGACGGAATGACAACAGATTTTAAATTTTTTATTGTAGATAAAGAACAGTTTTTTCTCTCTAGGTAAAATATGTTGATTCTCAAAAAAAATTTTTAGAATTAATACACAAAAGTAGTTTTATTAATTCAGACGGCGCTGAGCTTTCTGATCTTTCTAAGATTTCTTAATAAAACTCTGTCATCTTTCCATTTTTAAATTGTCCAGAAATATTCTCACTTCATCAGCTCGCTTGACAACTTTTCGACAGTTACTTAAGGTTAGAGTGGGTGTTAAATGAAATAAAAAGTTTTCTTTATATATTTTAGTTTTCCAGTTTTATTAAGTTTCTTTTTTACTACCAAAATCGTCTTAAGGTTAAGCTAGGTTAAGTGATTATTAGTGTCTTTTAAACTTTATGCCACAAAATACTCAGCTTTAACGTTTTTATTTTTAAAAATATTTTTTCATAAGTTATTTTAATAAGTAACGGTTACTTTAAAAAAATGAGTTTAATATAATTAGTGCAGTGAAAACTAATTATCTTCTAATAACTTATCAAAAAAAACTCTTGTTGTTTCGAGTTGAGTAAAGCATATTAATGCGTATATGTATTTAAAATTTATTTCAACCGAGCTATCATTTCTCTATATGATTGTTAATATTATTCCATTTAATACATCATATAAAAAATGTAAAAAGACCTGGAATTGATGAGATAAAGTGTATATATTTTGAACATGAAAGAAGTTAAATGCTGTAAATGAAGATAAGTTAAGATAAGAGATAAGTGTTGACAATTATAATTATATTGATTGTTCCCTCCTTTACACCGGATCCATATTGTTAGTTCTATCGAGAATTTCACTAACGGAACTAACAAGATCGATTACCCGGGTATGACTCAGGTGTTATTCGCCTTACCTCTCCCTCAGATCCTATCATAAACTATCCCGAGTTTATGATATTTCTTACACAGGAACAATCAAGATGACTCTAATGTTTTACTTTACGTTCATAGAATAGGTACCTATTCACAACACAAGCAAAATCGACATTCAAAACAAAATAGGTACCGAATGAATTTACGTTATCTATCCTTTCGGGTTACGATGGGCTCTCTCTGAGCCTAAGGAATATGAATGTGTTGCTGAAATAAATACGATTAATACACCTAAACTTTACAAAGAGGTATCTCCTTAGTAATATCTACTTTTATAACAAAAATAAGTTTAAGATTTAGTGAGTTTAAATATATCTTTGCGCAAGATACGAAATCTACGTTATTATTTGAAACTCGATTAGAAACAATCAAGGAATGAGTACATTTTAGACTAGTTTGTTAGAATAGTACAGTTTTGCTGAAATTGATTATGCAGTTATACTTAGCTTTGAACAAAGGTCTCCGTACGTTAACACGTAACACTCTCACAGTTCACTCCCGTTGTTAAATTCCCCTTTCGCGTGTTACTTCTCTTCGCGTAAAATCTCGACTGCCACGCGTGTTATCCTTTCTTTAGTAAAATCTTGACTACCACGATTCCCGCATTCCTTCTGCAATGCGCTAGCGCACCCTTGTGTCGGAGTAAAGCTGTAACTCTCAATATCAAAATTAACAGTGCTCGACCTTATTGCGTTTGCAATAAGGTCGTGTCTCCATTATATATTAATCCTTAAACTTTGCAGAATGAACTAGACGCGTAGTTGTACACGTGCGACCCCTTACCCGATTCTAAGAAATTTCCTAGAAAGTCCGTTTCGCCCCAAAAAGGTTCAAATGCAACAAAAAATATTGTACCTGACTTACTTATTCCAGGCAAAATGTACAACTCTTAAAGATTTTAAAATATTAGTAGTTATAACTAAATTGTTACATAACTGAAATTTATTTATGTATACCCGTGTGGACCTGACAATATTATATACACACAAACGGACTGTGGATCTCTTTTTCTCACACATTATCCCTCGCATACATACAAAATACACACACAAACACACATACACCCTCTCATACTCACACATACAATAAAATCCATATCAGAACTTTCTATCTTATTTTAACTATTCTCCTTCGTCATGTTGATCTTAAAAATAATTATAGAGATATTTTAATGATATTTGTTTTTTTTTAACTAAGCACACATTATTGTCTATGTGAATCTGGCTCTCATAACACAGGACTACCTAGCTTGAGAGCCAGAGGTATGTTAGCCAACTTTATAATAATTAAATAAAATAATTAATAGTTGCTAAGTTGATTTAATATACCTCAATAATTTACTCAATAAATGCTTTTTTTTTTATTTACAAAATGTATTTAAAAATTTTAATACAAGAAATCAAAACTTGTGTGAAACTATGTTAACGACGTCATGCTTTTTGTGTTGAATATAGCATGTCTGCTAAAAACGGCCACTTTTAACGACTTTAATTAACGGTTACTTAAAAAAATCGGAAAAGTGTGAGTCGGACTTGCGTACGAATTGTTCCATACCATTATCTATAAAAACGGCAAAAAAAATCACGTTTGTTGTATGGGAGCCCCCCTTAAATCTTTGTTTTATTTTAATTTTATTATTTATTTTTAAAGTGACTACATAACTAAATATTATGTGAATATTTTAAGCGTCTACCTGTTGCAAAAACGAGCAAATAAATTACGTTTGTCGTATGGAAGTCCCCTTAAATATTTATTTTATTCTATTTTTTAGTATTTATTGTTATAGCGCCAACATAAATACATCTTCTGTGAAAATTTCAACTGTCTTACTATCACGGTTCATGAGATACAGCCTGGTGACAGACGAACGGACCCTTTGGGTACGAAACCCTCGAAAATGATTTACTATAAATCGTGCAGTGAAAATTAATTATCTTCCAAGAACTTACCAAAAAAAAATTTATTGTTTCGAGTTGAGTGAAGCATATTAATGAATGTTTGTATTTAAAATATATTTAAGCCGAGCTATTTGGCACTTACATTTGATATTTTGAATTTCCTCTTCATACAAAGTGTATTTAAAATTTTAATACAAGAAATCAATACTTGAGTGAAACTATTTTTACGACATTATGCTTTTTGTGTAGTATACATCTGCGGCTTATATAAAGCATATCTGCTAAAAACGGCCACTTTTAGCAGAAATGCTATCTTCAACTTACTAATATATTCTAGAAACAATATTCTTCAAAAAATTCAGTGTCTTGATCATCAACATTTTTTAAATACATAGTGCAAAAACAAAATATAAAATATAAAATGGCAACTGTTAACCTAAAGTTTTAATTTAACTAAAGATAAAATATTGTGTCTAGATAAGTAACCAGGTAATAACCTTATTTTAATTGAAAATAATCCGATAATGATCTACCTCGTAAAAGTGTTGCAGATACTGAGAAAGCAGGTGCCTCAAGGGTACATCAATTCATATCCGAGAAACAAAAGCTAAGACAATAATGGTATTCAGTTTTGCTTAAAATACAAAGAAGCTATTTAGTCCTTAGTCTTAATTTAATTTGTTTTATGGCAAGCCCGAAGTATTGGGATTACATAAAAAAAGTTACAGTAGGTAGGGTAGTTGCTATTTAAAGTCATTCATTAACAACAAAACATTTAGTTGGCTTAGAAATTGGTTCGTGCACGACGTTTAAAATTTGACTTTAAATATTTCTAACAAAGTTAAAAGTATAATAAATAAGAAAGATTATAATTATAGAAAACGGACATGAAAACGTCGAGCAGAACAAAATAGCTGCACACGTTAAATTGGCACGACTTGGATCTGAGCTAAAGCTCATAGAAGTCAAACAGAAAGCTCTCAAACAGCTGGCTGACAGAGCATCAAGAAATAATTTTAGAAGAAGAAGCTATCAAAATCAACCTGGACATGGAACTGGCCAAAATCAGTTTGAAATATCCTGACATCTTTGATCTAGATATTAAATCTACTAAACAAAGAAAATCCATCCAACTTGAAGAAGTAAAACATACAGAATATAATTTATGCCCAATATCAGCTACACAATATGCTTACACTGCAAATGGAATCGCAGTTGCTGCGGTAGATTCCGTGGAACTTCCGTTACCTGAAACGCATCAATCAGGAAGCAGTTCCGAAATCAGGTTGAGCCTCAGATCTAATAGTGAAAGTCTTAACACAGATAATGTTCAAAAGAGTTCACGTAAAAAACCGAAATAACAGAAGGTATCCTTTTCATTGAACGAAGAACCTGGGGAAGAGCCTAACAAAGAAGTTAATGCCAGTTCTTGAAGATACGCAGGACAAGACAGACTTAAACCGATGTCTTAAATTAGAAATAAGCTTTGTAAATTACGGAAAGCTGGCAAATGATGCAGTATCAACTTTATTAAACAATATATAGTGTTTCAAATATATAAAGTAACTAAGTGTTGTCGTACGTTATACATGTGATTGATGTACAGTAACTTTATGTTGTCAAGATTATTTTGACATTCTGTATTCGCTAAATGCTAAAATTGTCTCTGATCTTTTGTAAAGAAGAAATTCTCGTGTCAAGTTACATTACTTTGTTTTCCTAACATTACCTAAAATAAATATATGTTTCTTAATTGCTTTAGTGGATTTATTGCTTGTGTACAAAGAGATTATTTCAACTCACAAACAGATAATACAAAACAAAAAAACGTTTTGTTGTCACATATACAATCGATTGACTCAATATGTTACTAAAATAATAAATACTTTTCCTTTGGTTTTATGTCCACTAATCCACACAAATTAAACCACACATATAGGATAAAAAAGGAAATTATAACATCAAATATTTTTAATTTTGTTAAGATTGGTAGGTTTCTATTATTTTAATGTGCTTAAATATTTTGTTTCAATAGTACAACTACACATAAATTTTATTTTACACAAAAACCTATGACCTTTAATTATTTGCAGTATTATATTACACTAGTTTTTGCCTGCGGCTTTGCCCTCACTTTGCTTCGGGCCCGAGTAGGCCACAATTATTAAGTAAGACTTTTAGCAATACAGCTGTGAAAACCGCATTTTTTCGTGTGATGCTCGTACAAACATATAGATAGGCAGAATGACAAATTAATTCTTAAATATCTCCTATGCGCAGACATCGACTGCTTATAATTTAATTAATATGTATCATAGATCATGTTTCATCTTTTTTCGACTCTTTTCTCATATATTGGTGCAAGACCTTTTATGCAATTAAAAATAGTCATTATCAAATCTTGGGTACAATTTATTTATAAAACATAGGGACCCGTGAAATACGTACGGACAGACAGACTAAGAGCCAAGCGACAGCAATAGGGCTCTGTTTTGCCTCTATTGCACGATTTCATAAACATTTTAATATTATGTTTGAATATCCATTTATAATTTTAAAATGGAAATGTTTAAAATAGCTATGTTATTTTGCTACACAATTTCATCTTTGTAAACTCAGTTTTAATTCCTTACTAAAAACATTTAGTGTCTCGCAAATTTATATTTGTATGTACATATATTACCAGCTAAATTAACTTTCATAATTGGAGTCAGTGAACCGCGATCATAGTTAATTGCTCCTGAATACATATTCAAGATTTATTATTAGTATTGAAGTATACTTCATCAGTATTTAGATGAGTTAAGCAAGTAATCAACCTATAAATATATACACATATTTCAATAGTATTTAGTTCAATAAAAATTTGGATTTCTATATTTTATTTATTCTATGTTTGGATTCCATGGATTTGTTATTATAAGGTCAACCTCAAGTAAATGGGGATAGCCGGAAATTTTGTAACCCCAATAGTGTAAATTTTAAGCCTATTACCATTTTCATTGCTGCGCGCGTGTAGGTACTATGCAACATTTAATAACTACGTTCGCTGCAATGGATGAACTTGAAAACGATAAGGTAAATTATATATTAGAATCACCCTTATAACAGTCATCCTAATAACAAACACCCTTAAAACCAGTCGAGCAAAAGAGCAAAAAATGCACGGCCGCAACATCCTTTTCTCGTAGCCATTCGGACCATTTTCGAGACCCCTGTATCTTCGTTGTGGAGAGAACTAGAAGCCTAAATGGTCAGTGCTTAAAAGAGAATTACATAGCTTAAGACATATTATCAAATTACATAAAATTAGAAACAGTATTGTAAGAATTCTTGTAAGGCAAAGTTCATTAATTTTGTCACAGACTGACTCACCGATCATCAAATTTCTAAGGTACTTCTAGCAGACCCACAAGCTCCAAATTTTTGACACAGTTATTGTTCAGCCTACGAAGCACGTTAAAACTCTGACATTTTAAATTTTTAGTTCCGTTTTCTAGATTTCAGTTTGAATAAGTAACTTTGTAATCTGGCAAACGCACTCGTTCATGTTGTGCGACCTACGAGTATGATTGCGGTTTTCGTTTCAAATTGCATTGGTTTATTGGGATAATTTTAGGGTGTATATCATATACACGTTGTATCTAGGTACCGTCTTAAACTTCTTAAACTTATAACAATTAGGTAGGTATACCTACGCTTACCTATTTTATTGTGGTTTTAGTCTATCTATAATTTAGCTTGATATTATTGGCTGGATGATTGAATGTCTTAGTAGTAGGTTATTTACTGATATTATTTGCTAGCGAGCTGGATGTTGTTTGTTCAATTTTAATGTTTTTTAAGTAAGTACAGCTGTGCTAGATCTAACTAGTATTAGGTAAGCCCCGTCACACGGGCGCTGTCTTTTTCGATATTGCAAAAGCCTTCGACAAAGTCCTTCACACCGGTTTAATTTATAAACTGTACAACTATCAGTTGCCAGACCATCTCGTACTCATCATGCGAGACTATTTGTCGAACCACAGCTTCCGCTACAGAATCGAAAGCACCCTCTCTTTCCCTTGTCCTATACAAGCAGAAGTCCCTGTCTTGTACCTTCTGTACACGAATGACATCCCTAAAACGTTAGGTACCCAATAAGCCCTCTTCGCGGACGATACAGCTATTTACACCACAAGCAGGCAAGTGAGTCGAATTATTAAGAGACTCCAATCCGCAATCACCACCGTAGGCGAATGGTTTCGGAAATAGAAAATCGTAGTGAATCACGACTAACGCTCAGCCGTTCCCATCGCCGTTGGAACTCCGCGACCATCCACCCTCTCACTCTTTGGCCGTTCCAATCTTTGGCAAAACAAGGCCAAACATCTCGGTGTGACCCTCGGAGCTCGGTGTGCTTAGAAATAAGCTGACTGGTTACACCACTTGCAACCGCCCCATACTAGGATACGCTAGTGTCGTCTATGCGGTTTCCAAACGCAACGTCCATAGAATCCAGGCCCTCCAAAACCACTTTCTAAGAGCAGCCTCCGGAGCCCCCTGGTTGGTCAGGCATGCGGACCTACACAAGGACTACGAGCTCCCCACGATTCCCCAATATCTTAAAGACCAGGCAGTCCGCTTTTTCGAGCGGACACCCAACCCCACCCGAACTGATTAATTGTGCAATCCACAAGCTACCATCCTCCCGACCGCCCTAGGCACGGTCGAAAAACTATTTAGTTAGGCGGCCTCGACACATACTAACGGCCCCAGTCGTCTCCGGGTTCGTCGGCGAACGCACGGACCCACCTCATACACGAGGTATCAAAGAGTGCCGAGGCGCTTTTCACCCCCCACTCACTCGCAATAAGTATTCACATAAGTCTTGGCCTGGTTAACGGTTGTATCGGTATAGTACAAGGATTAAAGCATGATCATGAAAATACATACATAATTTTAAAAAATATAGTTTAATTTAATTAATAATGAACATGTTTACGAGCTTGGCCCGGTCAGAACTAAATTTGAAATCCATACTATAATATTATACATGCAAAAGTAACTCTGTCAGTCTGTCTATTTGGTTGTTACCCGTTCACTCTTAAACCGTTGTACCGATTAAGATGAAATAAGGCAAGGAGATAGCTTGAGTCCCGGAAAAGGGCAAAAGCTACTTGGAAACGTCAAGTTTGAGTCGGTTTTTTTTCTACAATTGAGGAATTGCTGTTGAAATCCTACGCCGATAACCAAAATCAGAGCGGGTAGAGCCGCGGGCAAATTTGGCATGAAGATAGTTTGTGTCCCGAAGAAGGCTACTTGAAAACAACAAGTGTGTGTCGGTTTTTTTTCTATAATTGAGGATTTGCCGTTAAAATTCTACACCGATAACCGAATGTATGGCAGGTGAAACCACGGGCTAATGCTAGTTATTAATAGAGTTTCATCGTTCATCGTGAACATTTTTCAATATGTGTAGCCTATGCTATAACGATACAAATTCTAAGAGCCGAGGGCTAAGTCTTAATAGTACATGGATGGACATTGGTTCTTCAATATGCACATGCGGACCAACGTATGCAGCACATTCGTGAGAGGCAAGACTTGGCAGATTAAATATAATCAATATCAACTTTGGTTGTAGTAAAGCGCAGGAGTCTGCAATTTCTGAATATTATAGAATTAGATGCATTTACGTTCAAGATTCGTCAAAAATCAATACATCAAAGCCTCTGAGAAAAGCCCACAGACACGGGGACTCGGTTTTGAGAAAGACCGTAGCTGAGGCACAAGATATAATAACCGAAAAAAAAAGGAGAACAAGTATTTGAGCCACTATTTGAGTTGATCGAACGAAAGGTAAATTGCGGCTTACGATTTATGACGTATTAAAAAAAACTACTCACTAGATCTCGTTCAAACCAATTTTCGGTGGAAGTTTGCATGGTTTTATCATGCTCTTATTTTAGAAGTCACAGGGGGTGGGACACATTTTACCACTCTGGAAGTGTCTCTCGCACAAACTATTCAGTTTAGAAAAAAATTATAATAGAAACCTCAATATGATTTTTGAAGGCCTATCCATAGATCACACGTATGGGTTCGATGAAAAAAAATTTTGAGTTTCAGTTCTAAGTATGGGGGGCCCCCAAAATTTATTGTATTTTTTTCTATTTTTGTGTGAAAATCTTAATGCGGTTCACAGAATACATCTACTTACCAAGTTTGAACAGTATAGTTCTTATAGTTTCGGAAAAAAGTGGTTGTGACATAAGGACGGACAGACAGACATGACGAATCCATAAGGGTTCCGTTTTTTGGTATTTGGCTACGGAGCCCAAAAAACGATAGTTCTAGACAGTGAAGTATATAGTTAAAAAAAAAAACGAATTGCACTCCGGGAGTGCCGGCAGAAGTGAAAACCTTTACACACGATTCGCGCTTAACACTCAAATATGACACAAGACATGTCTTTGACATTGTCAAGAAATAATAATGTTTGTTTATTTACTTTTTTGACGTAGTATATTTGACATCGCAATCTGTCATAGAATTAAAATTCCATATCCAACCTCCCTGTACTACTCATAATCGCGAATACTAAAAATAAAAATTATAATAGGCGTGTAAGACAAAGATGCACTTTGTTCAATTTCCATATTTTAAACACTTTATATACACGAATTTTACGAATACACAGCAGTATGGCCACTACTCAGACGGTCGAGCCATCAGCTGTCACCATCCATGGATGCGCGTAGCACGCTGTAACATAAACACACACTACCATTCGCGCAAGCGCCCTGCGCCGCCTAAACGAAACAGCAGGCGCAGGCATACATTTTCGCCGCGCCGTAGAAAGAGAGGGGGATACTTCCTCTCCTACGCCGCGCCAGCTGTCTACTCTCCATCCGTCTTACGAATTTTCACGATCAGGACACGTGACCTGACGCGAGTTTATCATTTTTTACCCATACCAAAAAAAGTGCATAACGTCGCTAAAGAAGTTTTCACTTCAATAACAGTAATTTTTTTGCATAGTACTAATAAAAATATTGAAATTTTATAACTCTTATCAATCAATCAAAATATGACGCGAGTATGCTGATGGGTATGCGCATGCCTCAGTTCCAAAAGGTCGCATCCCATTTCGAACGCGGGTGGGTTATTATAATATGTTATGTGTTGTGTTATATTTACTTTATATACATATATAAACAAGAATAAGGTACTTTTTATGAATCAAGCATGACATATTATAACAAAGACAATATATTTGATAACATAGTCTTATTAAGTCTAATATTAATTAATAATGTAATTTAATTTATTACCGTTCCTTATAAAATAATATGCTTGCCTGCTGAAAACCATTAAGCTATTTTATATGTGTATATACAATAGCTCAACGCTGCAAACTGGAAATGGGTTAATACATATAAGAAACGAAAGCTTTGTATTTAACAAACTAATTAATAAAAAACAAACAATAAAATGCATAGATGTTATTAATGCATATAGTTATTTAATTGAAAAACCAATTTCATATTTACTTTAATACTCGTTTTCCTTTTTAGACTTTTTCAGAATTATAATTGGAAGCCATTTTTATATACAAATATTTTAAAACTATATTTAGCATTTTACTGCAAAATAAACAACAACATCAAAAATTCTTTAAAGAACTGATGCGAAACACTGTGTTTTGTTTAAAATCGAACAATAACAAGGAATTTGGTCGTTTTCATAGATAAAAAAATATTAAAAGGTTTATGTTCTACGCTCGGAATTAAAATTATACCTCAGGAGAGTCGGCCACGTTCTTCCTTACCCTCCTTATGGGTCAGTAGTCAGTCGGGGAAAAACTATATCAATATGAGAATGCTCAAACTTTTTCACGCTCTCTGTATCCTAATTTTAATTCTTTTTGAGAATACCATAACAAAAATGTACAGCCATACCGTGACCTGAATTTGCATAATGCGGTAGAATTTCTATGGCAATTTTTGACCGAGATCTTTTTCGTTCCTGAAGCTTCTTTTTTCTTTCTTTCCGTGCTGAGTTCGCGACATTGAAGGTATAGTGCCCCAGTCTTACCTACAGAAATCTCGTGGAAATCAAATAATATTTTAGTCCTTAGAGTGACTCAGTCTCTCCAGCTATATTTGTACTAAAAATTAGGTCGCTTTACTGTGACGCGATGAAATAGCAGGTACCTCACAGTTTTATAATTTCTTTCCCAGGTTCATTTTAATCCATTATCCCTGTGTCAGATAATAAGGTGCATCTAAACGGCACGACGGAATAACAAACAAACAGATTTTATTTATTTTATATTGTAGATATATAACAGTTTTTTCTCTCTAGGGAAGTATGTTGATTCTCAAAAAATTTTTTTTAGTATAATTACGAAAAAGGCATTTTATTAATTCGGACGGCGCTGAGCTTTCTGATCTATTTAATATTTTTTAATAAAGCTCTGTCATCATACCATTTCTAAATTGTTCAAAAATATTGTCACTTTATGAGTTTGCTTAAAAAATTTTCGACAGTTACTGAAGGTTAGAGTGGGCGTTAAATGAAATAAAAGTTTTCTTTATATATATTTGTTTTACAGTTTTATTTTGTTTCTTTTTTACTATCAAAATAATCTTAAGGTTTCGCTAATTTAAGTGATTATTAGTGTATTATAAATTTATGCCACAAAACACTAAGTTTTTAGGTTTTTATTTTACTAAGTAAATGTTACTTTTAAAAAATTATTTTAATAAAATTAGTGCAGTGAAATTAATTATCTTCTAAGAACTTATCAAAAAAACTTTTGTTGTTTGTATTTAAATATATTTTGACTGAAGCTAACTGGCGCTTACATTTAATATTTTGAATTTCTTCTTCGTACAAAGTGTATTTAAAAATATTTAATACAAGAATTTAAAACTTGTGTGAAGCTATGTTTATGACGTTATGATTTTTGTGTAGAATACATCTACGGGTTGTATATAGCATATCTGCTAAAAACGGCCACTTTCAGCAGCAATGCTATTTACAAGTCACAAATACATTCCAGAAACAACATTCTTCAAAAAATTCCATTTCTTGATTATTAACACTTTTAAATACACACTGCGAAAAGAAAATATAAAACATGAAATGGCAGTTGTTAACCTATTCTAAGTCTAATTATGCCTAGATAAGTAACCAGGTAATAATCTTATTCTAATTGAAAATAATCAGATAATGACCCACATCGTAAAAGTGTTGTAGATCCTGAGAAAACAGGTGGCTTAAGGGTACATTAATTCATATCCGAAAAACAATAGCTATAACAATAATGGATTAAGTTTTGCTTCAAATACAAAGAAGTCTTAATCTAATTTGTCTTATGGCAAGTTCGAAGTATTAGGATTACATCAATAATTTACAGGAGGTAGGGTAGTTGCTATTTAAAGTCATACACCAACAACTATACATTTAGTTGGCTTAGGAATTGGTTCGTGCACGACTGTTAAAATTTGACTTTACATATTTCTAAACAAAGTTATAAGTATAAAAAGTTAGAAAAATTATTATTATGGAGAACGGACATGAAAATGTTGAGCAGAAGACTATAGCTGTAAAAATTAAATTGGCGCGACTTGGAGCTGAGATAAGGCTGATAGAAGTCAAACAGAAAGCTCTCAAACAGCTGGCTGATAGGCAGCGTCAAGAGATAAGTTTAGAAGAAGAAGCTATCAAAATCAAATTAGAGATGGAACTAGTCAAAATCAGTTTGAAAAACCCTGACAACTTTGATCTTGATATTAAATCTACTAAACAAAGTAAATCCATCCAACTTGAAAAAGTAAAAGCTACAGATCATAATTCATGTCAAATATCACCTACACAAGATGCATACACTGCAAATGGAATCACAGTTGCTGCGATAGATTCCGTGGAACTTCCGTTACCTGAAACGCATCAGTCAAGAAGCAGTTCCGAAATCCGGCTGAGCTTCAGTTCTAATAGTGAAATTTCTTACACAGATAATGTTAAAAAAAGTTCACGGAAAAAATCAAAACACCAGAAAGTATCCTTTGCATTGAACGAAGAAGCTGGTGAAGAGCCTAGCAAAGAAGTTAATGCTAATTCTTGGAGATACGCAGGACAAGACAGATTTAAACCGATGTCTTAAATTAGAAATAACCTTTGTAAATTAAGGAAAGCTTACAAATGATACAGTATTAAATTTATTGAACAATATATAGTGTTTCCTTAAACTAAATGAGTGTTGTCATAAGTTATACGTGTGATTGATATACTATATCTTTATATTTCTTTGACAAGATTATTTTGATCGTCTGTTTTTTTCTTATATACAACTAAGGCGGCAAACAAGCACACGGTCCGCCTGACGGTAAGCGGTCACCGTGGCCTATGGACGCTTGCAACACCTGGGGCATCACTTGCGCGTTTCTGACTATTCAAAAATCCAATAACTTCTTTCTTGAAGAACCCCAAACTGTAGTCCTTAGAGAAAACCATGGCAGGGAGCCCATTCCACAACCCAAGCGTTCGCGGGAGGAACTTTCTCTGAAACCGCACTATATGCGACCATTTCTGATCTAAAGTGTGAGAATGAATTCCCTGCCGATGGCGAGCGGTGCGATGGTAGAAAGTAGCCGTGGGCTTCATTTCGAACAATTCCTCAGAACACATCCCATTGTACAAGCGGTAGAACACACACAGAGAGGCAAAGTCTCTCCTCAGACTTAAGGGTTCGATACGGCAAGTGAGTTGGGGATCGTCGACAATTCTCACAGCCCGTCGTTGAACAGAGTCAAAGGTCCAAGCTGGTATCCGGGTGCAGCCGCCCAGAGATGGCAGCAGTACTCCATATGGGGCCGAACTTGCGACTTGTAAAGCAGCAAACTCGGCCCCGACGTGAAGTACTGCCTCGCTCTGTTGAGTACACCTAGTTTTTTGGACGCCAGCTTCACCTTATCTTGTAAATGATCTCGGAACTGAACATCGCTGGGGTAGTCGATACCAAGGATCCCAATGCTCTTGGAGATGGAGAGGGGAGTGTTCTGAAATTGTGGGACTACAGTGAATGGAGTTTTCTTAGCGGTGAACGCGCAGATTTGTGTCTTTGTTTGTTTAATGCTAAAATTGTCTCTGATTTAAAAGTGACTTACTCATTTTTGTCAGTACTTTCTTAACAAGAGCCCATTTTCGTGAATCCACGGCTTTGTTAAAATTGTTTTTTTGTAAAGAAGATAACTAAGATACTCGTGTCAAGTTTCATTACTTTGTTTTCTTAACATAACCTAAAATAAATATATATTTATATATTGCTTCAGTGGATTTATTGCTTGTGTACAAAGAGATTTTTTCAACTCAAAAACAGATAATACAAAACAAACAACGTTTTGTTGTCACATACACAATCGATTGACTCAATATGTCACTAAAATAAGGTTTCTTTGGTTTTATATCCACTAATCCACACAAATTAAAACACACATATAGGATAGAAAAGGAAATTATAACATAAAAATTATTTTTAAATTTTGTTAAGATTGGTTGGTTTCTGTCATTTTAATGTCCTTAAATATTTTCTTTGAATATGAGAATTACACATAAATTTAATTTTACACAAAAATTATGACCTTTAATATTATTTGCAATATTATATTACACTAGTTTTCGCCTGCGGCTATTGTAGGCAACAGATATTAAGTAAGACTTTCAGCAATACAGCTGTGAAAACCGCATCCAATTATGTGCAGATTTTTTTGTGTGATGCTCGTACAAATATATAGACAGGCAGACTGACAAATGAATTCTTAAATATCTCCTATACACAGACTTCGGCTGTTTATTATTTAATTATTATGTACCTATAGATCATGTTTCATCTTTTTTCGACTCCTTTTTCATGTATAGGTGCAAGATCTCTTATGCAAATAAAAAGAGGTCATTTTCAATAAACGATCTTGGGTCGGAGTTATTCATAATAAATTCAATGTTCCGTATTTAACTTATTTCGATAACTACATAGAGACCCGTAGCATAAGCTGTACAGACAGAAAAAGAGCCAAGCGACATCAATAAGGCTCGGTTGTGACTCTCAGGTCTGGAATCTTAAAAACTATTGCACGATGTCATTATACATTTTAGTATAATGTTTGAATATCAATTTTTATTTTGAAATGGAAACGTTTAAAATAGTTATGTTATTTTGCTACACAATTTCATCTTTGTAAACAGTTTTAATTTCTAACAAACAAACATTTAGTGTCTCGCGAATTTATTTTAGTATGTATATATCTTACCAGCTATATTAACGTTCATAATTGGAGTCAGTGAACCGAGTTTATTGCTTATTGCTCCTGATTAATTATTAGTATTGAAGTATACTTTATCAGAATTTTAACATATTTCAAAAGTATGTGGTGAAATGTCAATTTAAATTTCTCTATATTTATTTATTCTATGTTTGGATTCCAAGGATTTGTTATTATAAGGCCAACCTCAAGTTTGGGGATAGCCGAGAATTTTGTAACTCCAATAGTAATCGATTTTAAGCCCATTACCATTTTCATTTTTGTCTACATTCGATTTCACAACTTTTTAAGGCAGATGATTGGGATTGAAAAAAAAATTGCAAATAATTATCGATTGTTATCACATATAATAAATAGGTATGTGTCATTGTGGTTAACTAGTAGATTAGATAGTGTCCTCAGTAACTTATACATAGCCCAGTAAGGTGAACGTTGATAAGGCAGCTGAAATGTGAATGATTAATAATAAATAAATTTAACAAAAAAATACAGTTTAAATTTTTGTTAAAAAATAGTTTATTTTTTTATATTTAAGTTGCACTATCAAACATATTTTATTTTACAGTTTGTCCATAGACCATAAATTAGTTAAGTGGACGAATGATAAGAAAGAAAGATAGAAAACTACAAGTTTGGGATCGGTTTTTGCAACATATCTACGGAATCCTAAAAGAAGTGATTGAAAGTACATGATGAAACTTAAAGCGTACAAATTACTTTTTAAAATTTGTCTACATAGGTATATACGCACCTACCGCTTAGGGACCAACGGACACAGATATGACCAAACAATATAATGGCTTTCTTGTCCTAAAATTGACCAATGGAAATTCGTTGTTGCCATATGACTACGGGACCTTTATATTTGACAAACAGATGGACGCATCGAATTAGTGTTAACTACGGAACCCTAAAACTTAATACGTCAAAATCGGTTTTTTTCTTGCAATATCTAATGCATAAAATGTCATCAAATGGTCATCGAATTTGTTAGGCCTGCCGTGCACTTGGGTAAAATGCAGTGACTCTCCAGCTAATTATAACAATTTGTACATTTCCAAATATAAGTACTATGATAACAACATTGTAGTTATTCCCATGCGTTTTTATCTATAAGATAGTGTTTAATTGTCCATCCAGCTATGTGTGGGCCTCATTGAAGTTTTGATTCTAAATAAAGGCCTTAGAATACAGCGCTATCTACATCTAATTGCTCCCCATTTATAAGTACACTGGTTCTTACTTGACTAACATTTGGCGTTAAGAATTTAATACATTAAGTTTTCTTACTGATTAAAAGCAAATTATTCATATTGAACCAGTGGACAACTTTAGACAGACAGGTGTTTACAATATCTAGAACTGTTTCGTAATGTGTCATCTGCGAACAACACTATCTCGTGATTGTTTTTAACGACCTCCGGCAGATTATTAATGTATATTCGTCAATCGCATGCACATTTACTAGAGTGCGCGTCATATAAGTTTGCAAGTATTAAAATGCGGACCGATAATTATATCGTATATTGTTTTGTTAATCTCATTCACAGTGGTGCCTCCGCCACGCAGAATAACTTACATGGCAAGTCTAAGTGTAAAGACCCGTAGAAGCTCGTCTAAATAATCAAAATGATACAACTTGAAAACATTTTCTGACCTAACTGTGGTTGTCCTAAACCAATCCTTACTAAATTTAAATGGACCAATCTGTGGGTTAATCCTTACCTTAGCTGTTGGTGCATGATACACGTCTACTCAAAATAAGTAACTCTTTTATGGGGCAATGTATACACTTTTACAACAAAGTTCCCAATAAAATTCAAAATCTATCAATAAGTAAATTTAAATCTTTTTTCAAGCAGGTACTTTGTAAAAAGGCATACTACAATATTTCAGACTATGTCAATGATAAAAATCCTTGGGACTGATGATGCTCAATTACAGGATGCATAGGTAAACCATATTAAAATGGAAATAACATAAAATTGTACGGCTAAAATTTTATTATTTAAAACATTAATTGTTTTTTAGTTTATTTGTATTATTGATAGTGTTTTTAAAAGAGTAAATATCGAGTTTCTTGCCGGATTCTTCTCGGTAGAAATCAACAACATTGTGAACCGGCGGGAAGGTGGGAGGGTTCAAAAAATAATAATTTGTAACTTTGACGATTCAAAAGTGATTGTAAAATTCTTATTTGAATAAACCATTTTGACTTTGACTTTACCTATACGTAATTTTTTTCTAAATCGGTTGATAAATGACGAAGTTCCGATGTACCTAACATTAAAAAAAAACCGAATTGAGAACCTCCTTTTTTTTTTGAAGTCGGAACACAATACACTACAAGCATGACTGGCATGTTTTAAGTTATTTTTATTTTTTTTGTCATCTTTAGTTACTCCTTTCACAAATCTTTAGTAACGAAACAGGCAAAATGCCGACCCGGAATCCCGACCTGAATTGGGTATAGACTGAATTGAAATTAGGATGAATCTTTGTCGTATATCAATTAGTATTTTACGTAAAATACATAGAAAGGTGCGCTCCCTGCACCATCTCGAAAACAAAATATTATAAAAGCGTGCTAAAGGAATTCTCAAGGGAAGTTGGGGAAAAAGTCGTCATTACCAAACCTTCTGTGCCCATTTATTTTGTGAACTTAAGCATTTGTAAGTGATAAAGATCTCCTCAGTACCAAACTGATAAATGGATTATTACAGATAAGTCACTGAAAGACATAATTGGCTTTATTACTTGATAAGTATTTCCTTTCTAAATGTAAATGGAACCAGGTACTACTTCTTAATATTTTGAACCTATCTTGTATTGAGTGCATGTGCGTATGAATGCCTACATTTATTCATTCGCTTGTTTTATACAATTCTTTTGATAATCGAATTCATTAAGAACTAATTTTTAGAGAAAAACCACAGTCAGTCTGATTTTTAAAGTCAATCATTTCAATAACAATGAGGACAATGTCCACATCGTATTTTAGAACAAAGAAAGGAAATTAAATTCTTACATTTATCAAGAATTCATTGTTTAAGTTAACACAATTAATTGTTTTCAGAAACAAAATCGTTATTACCATTATTGATTCTTAAAATATTATAATACGATCATAAATGTCGTAAAACTCAAAATATCAAATTATTAAGTCTTAATAAGACGAAATTTCAGTAAAATATTTCTTTTTCTCTTAATGGTAGTAAAAGTAAATAAGTAGCTATACAAATTTAAAATATAAATTGAAAATGGATATGTATACTAAATGAAAATAAATGGATATGTATGTGTCTTTATGGAAATTTAAAATAGCGATGGGTAAACCAAGTTAAAAATACATTCAATCCAATGATCGTATGAAGTAAAAATACGTAAGTTTTAATAAGTTTTTAACCGTAATGTTATCATAAAATATCTTTATGCGCTTAGCAGTTTTTTTATCCTGGCGACAAAGCAACGGTACGTAGTGCTTTAACCTTCGAGAATATGTGGCAATGGTCTCGTTTAAAAAATAGACTCAATCTAAATACAAAAACGTTACTGGAGACGAATCAAACATATATAAATTAGGTGTATATAATCCGGACGCGTTTAGAATGGTCTTAAATCTTGTCGTCAAAGTGAATAAAAAACGATAGTTCTAGACAGTTAAGTACATATATTTTACATATTATATTAAACATATTTTTTTTTGTATAGTACAAATAAAAATAAATTTTATAACTCTTATCAATCAATCAAAATATGACGCGAGTATGCTGATGGGTATTTGCACATGCCTCAGTTCCAAAAGGTCGCATCCCCTTCTGAACGCGGGCGGGTTATTATGTTATGTGTCGTGTTATATTTACTTTATATACATATATAAACAGGAATAAGGTACTTTTCATGAATCAAGTATGACATATTATAACAAAGACAATATATTTGATAACATAGTATTATTAAGTCTAATATTAATTAATAATGTAATATAATTTATTACCATACCTAATAAAATAATATGCTTACCTGCTGAAAGCTATTGAGCTATTTTATATGTGTATATACAATAGCTCAACGCTGAAAACTGGAAATGGGTTAATACATATAAGAAACGAAAGCATTGTATTTGACAAACTAATTAATTAAATACAAACAATTAAATGCAAAGATGTTATTCATGCATATAGTTATTTAATTGGAAAACCAATTTCATCTTTACTTTAATAGTCGTTTTCCTTTTAAGACTTTTTCAGAATTATAATTGGAAGCCATTTTTATATACAAATATTTTAAAACTATATTTAGCATTTTACTGCAAAATAAACAACAACAACAAAAATTCTTTAAAGAACTGATGCGAAACAATGTGTTTTGTTTAAAATCGAACAATTACAAGGAATTTGGTCGTTTTCATAGATAAAAAAATATTAAAAGGTTTATGTTCTACGCTCGGAATTAAAATTATACCTCAGGAGAGTCGGCCACGTTCTTCCTTACCCTCCTTATGGGTCAGTAGTCAGTCGAGAAAAAACTATATCAATATGAGAATGCTCAAACTTTTTCACGCTCTCTGTATCCTAATTTTAATTCTTTTTGAGAATACCATAACAAAAATGTACAGCCATACCGTGACCTGAATTTGCATAATGCGGTAGAATTTCTATGGCAATTTTTGACCGAGATCTTTTTCGTTCCTGCAGCTTCTTTTTTTTTTCTTTCCGTGCTGAGTTCGCGACATTGAAGGTATAGTGCCCCAGTCTTACCTACAGAAATCTCGTGGAAATCAAATAATATTTTAGTCCTTAGAGTGACTCAGTCTCTCCAGCTATATTTGTACTAAAAATTAGGTCGCTTTACTGTGACGCGATGAAATAGCAGGTACCTCACAGTTTTATAATTTCTTTCCCAGGTTCATTTTAATCCATTATCCCTGTGTCAGATAATAAGGTGCATCTAAACGGCACGACGGAATAACAAACAAACAGATTTTATTTATTTTATATTGTAGATATATAACAGTTTTTTCTCTCTAGGGAAGTATGTTGATTCTCAAAAAATTTTTTTTAGTATAATTACGAAAAAGGCATTTTATTAATTCGGACGGCGCTGAGCTTTCTGATCTATTTAATATTTTTTAATAAAGCTCTGTCATCATACCATTTCTAAATTGTTCAAAAATATTGTCACTTTATGAGTTTGCTTAAAAAATTTTCGACAGTTACTGAAGGTTAGAGTGGGCGTTAAATGAAATAAAAGTTTTCTTTATATATATTTGTTTTACAGTTTTATTTTGTTTCTTTTTTACTATCAAAATAATCTTAAGGTTTCGCTAATTTAAGTGATTATTAGTGTATTATAAATTTATGCCACAAAACACTAAGTTTTTAGGTTTTTATTTTACTAAGTAAATGTTACTTTTAAAAAATTATTTTAATAAAATTAGTGCAGTGAAATTAATTATCTTCTAAGAACTTATCAAAAAAACTTTTGTTGTTTGTATTTAAATATATTTTGACTGAAGCTAACTGGCGCTTACATTTAATATTTTGAATTTCTTCTTCGTACAAAGTGTATTTAAAAATATTTAATACAAGAATTTAAAACTTGTGTGAAGCTATGTTTATGACGTTATGATTTTTGTGTAGAATACATCTACGGGTTGTATATAGCATATCTGCTAAAAACGGCCACTTTCAGCAGCAATGCTATTTACAAGTCACAAATACATTCCAGAAACAACATTCTTCAAAAAATTCCATTTCTTGATTATTAACACTTTTAAATACACACTGCGAAAAGAAAATATAAAACATGAAATGGCAGTTGTTAACCTATTCTAAGTCTAATTATGCCTAGATAAGTAACCAGGTAATAATCTTATTCTAATTGAAAATAATCAGATAATGACCCACATCGTAAAAGTGTTGTAGATCCTGAGAAAACAGGTGGCTTAAGGGAACATTAATTCATATCCGAAAAACAATAGCTATAACAATAATGGATTAAGTTTTGCTTCAAATACAAAGAAGTCTTAATCTAATTTGTCTTATGGCAAGTTCGAAGTATTAGGATTACATCAATAATTTACAGGAGGTAGGGTAGTTGCTATTTAAAGTCATACACCAACAACTATACATTTAGTTGGCTTAGGAATTGGTTCGTGCACGACTGTTAAAATTTGACTTTACATATTTCTAAACAAAGTTATAAGTATAAAAAGTTAGAAAAATTATTATTATGGAGAACGGACATGAAAATGTTGAGCAGAAGACTATAGCTGTAAAAATTAAATTGGCGCGACTTGGAGCTGAGATAAGGCTGATAGAAGTCAAACAGAAAGCTCTCAAACAGCTGGCTGATAGGCAGCGTCAAGAGATAAGTTTAGAAGAAGAAGCTATCAAAATCAAATTAGAGATGGAACTAGTCAAAATCAGTTTGAAAAATCCTGACAACTTTGATCTTGATATTGAATCTACTAAACAATGTAAATCCATCCAACTTGAAAAAGTAAAAGCTACAGATCATAATTCATGTCAAATATCACCTACACAAGATGCATACACTGCAAATGGAATCACAGTTGCTGCGATAGATTCCGTGGAACTTCCGTTACCTGAAACGCATCAGTCAAGAAGCAGTTCCGAAATCAGGCTGAGCTTCAGTTCTAATAGTGAAATTCCTTACACAGATAATGTTAAAAAAAGTTCACGTAAAAAATCAAAACACCAGAAAGTATCCTTTGCATTGAACGAAGAAGCTGGTGAAGAGCCTAGCAAAGAAGTTAATGCTAATTCTTGGAGATACGCAGGACAAGACAGATTTAAACCGATGTCTTAAATTAGAAATAACCTTTGTAAATTAAGGAAAGCTTACAAATGATACAGTATTAAATTTATTGAACAATATGTAGTGTTTCCTTAAACTAACTGAGTGTTGTCATAAGTTATATGTGTGATTGATATACTATATCTTTATATTTTTTGACAAGATTATTTTGACCGTCTGTTTTTTTTATACCACTAAGGCGGCAAACAAGCACACGGTCCGCCTGACGGTAAGCGGTCACCGTGGCCTATGGACGCTTGCAACACCAGGGGCATCACTCGCGCGTTGCTGACCATTCAAAAATCCAATAACTTCTTTCTTGAAGAACCCCAAACTGTAGTCCTTAGAGAAAACCATGGCAGGGAGCCCATTCCACAACCCAAGCGTTCGCGGGAGGAACTTTCTCTGAAACCGCACTATACGCGACTATTTCTGATCTAAAGTGTGAGAATGAATTCCCTGCCGATGGCGAGCGGTGCGATGGTAGAAAGTAGCCGTGGGCTTCATTTCGAACAATTCCTCAGACTTAAGGGCTCGATACGGCAAGTAAGTTGGGTATCTTCGACAATTCTCACAGCCCGTCGTTGAACCGAGTCAAAGGTCCAAGCCGGTATCCAGGTGCATCCGCCCAGAGATGTTAGCAGTACTCCATATGGGGCCGTACTTGCGACTTGTAAAGCAGCAACCTCGGCCCCGACGTGAAGCACTGCCTCGCTCTGTTGAGTACACCTAGTTTTTTGGACGCCAGCTTCACCTAGTCTTGTAAATGATCTCGGAACTAAACATCGCTGGAGTTGTCGACACCAAGGATCCCAATGCTCTTGGAGATGGAGAGGGGAGTGTTCTGGAATTGTGGGACTACAGTTAATGGAGTTTTCTTAGCGGTGAACGCGCAGACTTGTGTCTTTGTTTGTTTAATGCTATAATTGTCTCTGGTATAAAAGTGACTTACTCATTTTTGTCAGTAATTTCTTTACAAGAGCCCATTTTCGTGAATCCACGGCTTTGTTAAAATTGTTTTTTTGTAAAGAAGAAATACTCGTGTCATTACTTTGTTTTCTTAACATAACCTAAAATAAATATATATTTATATATTGCTTCAGTGGATTTATTGCTTGTGTACAAAGAGATTTTTTCAACTAAAAAACAGATAATACAAAACAAACAACGTTTTGTTGTCACATACACAATCGATTGACTCAATATGTCACTAAAATAATGTATATTTTTTCTATGGTTTTATATCTACTAATCCACACAAATTAAAACACAAATAGGATAGAAAAGGAAATTATAACATCAAAAATATTTTTAAATTTTGTTAAGATTGGTTGGTTTCTGTCATTTTAATGTCCTTAAATATTTTCTTTGAATATGAGAATTACACATAAATTTAATTTTACACAAAAATTATGACCTTTAATATTATTTGCAATATTATATTACACTAGTTTTCGCCTGCGGCTAGTGTAGGCAACAGATATTGAGTAAGACTTTCAGCAATACAGCTGTGAAAACCGCATCCAATTATGTGCAGATTTTTTTTGTGTGATGCTCGTACAAATATAGACAGGCAGACTGACAAATGAATTCTTAAATATCTCATATACACAGACTCCGGCTGTTTATTATTTAATTATTATGTACCTATAGATCATGTTTCATCTTTTTTGGACTCATTTTTCATGTATAGGTGCAAGATCTCTTATGAAAATAAAAAGAGGTCATTTTCAATAAACGATCTTGGGTCGGAGTTATTCATAATAAATTCAATGTTCCGTATTTAACTTATTTCGATAACTACATAGAGACCCGTAGCATAAGCTGTACAGACAGAAAAAGAGCCAAGCGACATCAATAAGGCTCGGTTGTGACTCTCAGGTCTGGAATCTTAAAAACTATTGCACGATGTCATTATACATTTTAATATAATGTTTGAATATCAATTTTTATTTTGAAATGGAAACGTTTAAAATAGTTATGTTATTTTGCTACACAATTTCATCTTTGTAAACAGTTTTAATTTCTAACAAACAAACATTTAGTGTCTCGCGAATTTATTTTAGTATGTATATATCTTACCAGCTATATTAACGTTCATAATTGGAGTCAGTGAACCGAGTTTATTGCTTATTGCTCCTGATTAATTATTAGTATTGAAGTATACTTTATCAGAATTTTAACATATTTCAAAAGTATGTGGTGAAATGTCAATTTAAATTTCTCTATATTTATTTATTCTATGTTTGGATTCCAAGGATTTGTTATTATAAGGCCAACCTCAAGTAAATGGGGATAGCCGGGAATTTTGTAACTCCAATAGTGATCGATTTTAAGCCCATTACCATTTTCATTTTGGTCTACATCCGATTTCACAACTTTTTAAGGTAGATGTATGGGATTGAAAAAAAATGAAAATATGTATCAATTGTTATCACATATAATGAATGGGTATGTGTCATAGTGGTTAACTAGTAGATTTGAATCAAATATTTAAATAGTGTCCTCAGTAACTTATACATAGCCCAGTAAGGCAAACGTTGATAAGGCAGCTGCAATGTTAATGATTAATAATAAATAAATTTAACAAAAAAATACAGTTTAAATTTTTTTTTTAAATTAGTTTATTTTTTTTATATTTTAGTTGCACTATCAAACATATTTTATTTTACAGTTGGTCCATAGACCATAAATTAGTCAAGTGGACGAATGATAAGAAAGAAAGATAGAAAACTACAAGTTTAGGATCGGTTTTTGCAACATATATACGGAATCCTAAAAGAAGTGATTGAAAGTACATGACGAAGCTTAAAGCGTACAAATTACTTTTTAAAATCTACATAGGTATAAACGCA
Source organism: Apoda limacodes (assembly GCA_946406115.1). Lineage (NCBI taxonomy): Eukaryota > Metazoa > Arthropoda > Insecta > Lepidoptera > Limacodidae > Apoda > Apoda limacodes. Next base: position 33,916,081 of record OX291542.1, on the reverse strand, counting down.
CCTACCGCTTAGGGACCAACGGACACAGATATGACCAAACAATATAATTAATGGCTTTCTTGTCCTAAAATTGACAAATAGAAAAACAGATTGACATGACGAAATTCGTTGTTGCCATATGACTACGGGACCCTTATATTTGACAAACATATGGACGCATCGAATTAGTGTTAACTACGGAACCCTAAAACTGAATACGTCAAAATCGTTTTTTTCTTGCAATATCAAATGCATAAAATGTCATCAAATGGTCATCGAATTTGTTAGGCCTGCCGTGCACTTGGGTAAAATGCAGTGACTCTCCAGCTTATTATAACAATTTGTACATTTCCAAATATAAGTACTATGATAACAACATTTTAGTTATTCCCATGCGTTTTTATTTATAAGATAGTCTTTAATCGAATAGTAAGCTTTTTTGATAAGTTTCTGTTTAACAAAATTTTTAAACTTTTTTAGATTCAGTTTTCATACTTCTGCAGGGATTTTGTTGTAAAAACGGACACATTGTCCTTTAAATGATTTATCAATTTTTTCAAGCCTTGTGTGGATCTGAGCCAGTTTGTGTCTATTTCTTGTATTTAGATTATGAACATCACTATTTTTTTTAAAAGATTAATATTCCTATGAACATACATTAAATTATCAAATATATATTGACCAGGTAAAGTTAGTATATTGATCTCTTTAAATGTATCCCTTAAAGAGTGTCTGTTAGATAAATTGTATATTGCTCGAATAGAACTCTCCTGTAGTACAAATATTGTCTGTTTACCAGCTGCGTGTTCCCATAATAAAATTCCATAGGACATCACGCTATGAAAGTAACTAAAATATACTAGCCGGGCTGTGGCTTCGTCTGTAAGTTAACGAATCTTTTTAACCGCAAAAGCTGCAGAACTAAGTCTATGCGCCCATCCAGCTATGTGTGGGCCCCATTGAAGTTTTGATTCTAGATAAAGGCCTTAGAATACAGCGCTATCTACAACATCTAATTGCTTCCCATTTATAAGTACACTGGTTCTTACTTGACTAACATTTGGCGTTAAGAATTTAATACATTTAGTTTTTTTACTGTTTAAAAGCAAATTATTCATAATGAACCAGTGGACAACTTTAGACAGACAGGTGTTTACATTATCTAGAACTGTTTCGTAGTGTGTCATCTGCGAACAACACTATCTCGTGATTGTTTTTAACGACCTCCGGCAGATTATTAATGTATATTCGTCAATCGCATGCACATTTACTAGAGTGCGCGTCATATAAGTTTGCAAGTATTAAAATGCGGAGCGATAATTATATCGTATATTGTTTTGTTAATCTCATTCACAGTGGTGCCTCCACCACGCAGAATAACTTACATGGCTAGTCTAAGTGTAAAGACCCGTAGAAGCTCGTCTAAATAATCAAAATGATACAACTTGAAAACATTTTCTGACCTAACTGTGGTTATCCTAAACCAATCCTTACTAAATTTAAATGGACCAATCTGTGGGTTAATCCTTACCTTAGCTGTTGGTGCATGATACACCTCTACACAAAATAAGTAACTCTTTTATGGGGCAATGTATACACTTTTACAACAAAGTTCCCAATAAAATTCAAAATTTATCAATAAGTAAATTTAAATCTTTTTTACGCAGGTACTTTGTAAAAAGGCATACTACAATATTTCAGACTATGTGAATGATAAAAATCCTTGGGACTGATGTTGCTCAATTACAGGATGCATAGGTAAACCAAAGTAAAATGGAAATAACATAAAATTGTACGGGTAAAATTTTTATTATTTAAAACATTAATTGTTTTTTTTTTATTTGTATTATTGATAGTGTTTTTAAAAGAGTAACTATCGAGTTTCTTGCCGGATTCTTCTCGGTAGAAATCAACAACATTGTGAACCGACGGGAAGGTGGGAGGGTTCAAAAAATAATATTTTGTAACTTTGACGATTCAAAAGTGATTGTAAAATCCTTATTTGAATAAACCATTTTGACTTTGACTTTACCTATACGTAATTTTTTTCTAAATCGGTTGATAAATGACGAAGTTCCGAGGTACCTAACATTAAAAAAAACCAAATTGAGAACCTCCTTTTTTTTTTGAAGTCGGAACACAATACACAACGAGCATGAATGGCATGTTTTAAGTTATTTTTATTTTTTTGTCATCTTTAGTTACTCCTAAAGTAACGAAACAGGCAAAACGCCGACCCGGAATCCCGACCTGAATTGGGTATAGACTGAATTGGAATAAGGATGAATCTTTGTCGTATATCAATTAGCAATAATCAATTAGTATTTTACGTTAAATACATAGAAAGGTGCGCTCCCTGCACCATCTTGAAAACAAAATATTATAAAAGCGTGCTAAAGGAATTCACAAGGGAAGTTGGGGAAAAATTGAGTACGTCATTACCAAACCTTCTGTGCGCATTTATTTTGTGAACTTAAGCATTTGTAACTGATAAAGATCTCCTCAGTACCAAACTGATAAATGGATTATTATTGATAAGTCACTGAAAGACATAATTGGCTTTATTACTTGATAAGTATTTCCTTTCTAAATGTAAATGGAACCAGGTACTACTTCTTAATATTTTGAACCTATCTTGTATTGAGTACGTGTGCGTATGAATGCATACAATTATTCATCCGCTTGTTTTATACAATTCTTTTGATAAACTAATTTTTAGAGAAAAACCATAGTCAGTCTGATTTTTAAAGTCAATCATTTCAATAACAATGAGGACAATGTCCACATCGTATTTTAGAACAAAGAAAGGAAATTAAATTCTTACATTTATCAAGAATTCATTGTTTAAGTTAACACAATTAATTGTTTTCAGAAACAAAATCGTTATTACCATTATTGATTCTTAAAATATTATAATACGATCATAAATGTCGTAAAACTCAAAATATCAAATTATTAAGTCTTAATAAGACGAAATTTCAGTAAAATATTTCTTTTTCTCTTAATGGTAGTAAAAGTAAATAAGTAGCTATACAAATTTAAAATATAAATTGAAAATGGATATGTATACTAAATGAAAATAAATGGATATGTATGTGTCTTTATGGAAATTTAAAATAGCGATGGGTAAACCAAGTTAAAAATACATTCAATCCAATGATCGTATGAAGTAAAAATACGTAAGTTTTAATAAGTTTTTAACCGTAATGTTATCATAAAATATCTTTATGCGCTTAGCAGTTTTTTTATCCTGGCGACAAAGCAACGGTACGTAGTGCTTTAACCTTCGAGAATATGTGGCAATGGTCTCGTTTAAAAAATAGACTCAATCTAAATACAAAAACGTTACTGGAGACGAATCAAACATATATAAATTAGGTGTATATAATCCGGACGCGTTTAGAATGGTCTTAAATCTTGTCGTCAAAGTGAATAAAAAACGATAGTTCTAGACAGTTAAGTACATATATTTTACATATTATATTAAACATATTTTTTTTTGTATAGTACAAATAAAAATAAATTTTATAACTCTTATCAATCAATCAAAATATGACGCGAGTATGCTGATGGGTATTTGCACATGCCTCAGTTCCAAAAGGTCGCATCCCCTTCTGAACGCGGGCGGGTTATTATGTTATGTGTCGTGTTATATTTACTTTATATACATATATAAACAGGAATAAGGTACTTTTCATGAATCAAGTATGACATATTATAACAAAGACAATATATTTGATAACATAGTATTATTAAGTCTAATATTAATTAATAATGTAATATAATTTATTACCATACCTAATAAAATAATATGCTTACCTGCTGTACGCTATTGAGATATTTTATATGTGTATATACAATAGCTCAACGCTGAAAACTACAAATGGGTTAATACATATAAGAAACGAAAGCATTGTATTTGACAAACTAATAAATTAAATACAAACAATTTAATGCAAAGATGTTATTCATGCATATAGTTATTTCATTGGAAAACCAATTTCATCTTTACTTTAATAGTCGTTTTCTTTTTAAGACTTTTTCGGAATTATAATTGAAAGCCAATTTTTTATACAAATATTTTAAAACTATATTATTATTATTATAATTATTATTATACTTTATTGCATCAACATAAAAAAATTACAAACAAAACATATTTACAAATAGAGAAAAATAAAAGGCGGTCTTATCACTTTAAAGCGATCTCTTCCAGACAACCTTCATCATTTTACTGCAAAATAAACAACAACAACAAAAATTCTTTAAAGAACTGATGCGAAACACTTTGTTTTGTTTAAAATCGAACAATAACAAGGAATTTGGTCATTTTCATAGATAAAAAAATATTAAAAGGTTTATGTTCTACGCTCGGAATTAAAATTATACCTCAGGAGAGTCGGCCACGTTCTTCCTTACCCTCCTTATGGGTCAGTAGTCAGTCGGGGAAAAACTATATCAATATGAGAATGCTCAAACTTTTTCACGCTCTCTGTAGCCTAATTTACATTCTTTTTGAGAATACCATAACAAAAATGTACAGCCATACCGTGACCTGAATTTGCATAATGCGGTAGAATTTCTATGACAATTTTTGACCGAGATCTTTTTCGTTCCTGCAGCTTCTTTTTTCTTTCTTTCCGTGCTGAGTTCGCGACATTGAAGGTATAGTGCCCCAGTCTTACCTACAGAAATCTCGTGGAAATCAAATAATATTTTAGTCCTTAGAGTGACTCAGTCTCTCCAGCTATATTTGTACTAAAAATTAGGTCACTTTACTGTGACGCGATAAAATAGCAGGTACCTCACAGTTTTATAAACTCTTTCCCAGGTTCATTTTAATCCATTATCCCTGTGTCAGATAATAAGGTGCATCTAAACGGCACGTCGGAAAGTATGTTAATTCTCAAAAAATTTTTTTTAGTATGATTACGAAAAAGGCATTTTATTAATTCGGACGGCGCTGAGCTTTCTGATCTTTTTAAGATTTTTTAATATAGCTCGGTCATCTTACCATTTCTAAATTGTCCAAAAATATTGTCACTTTATGAGCTTGCTTGAAAAGTTTTCGACAGTTACTGAAGGTTAGAGTGGGCGTTAAATGAAATAAAAGTTTTCTTTATATATATATTTGTTTTACAGTTTTATTTAGTTTCTTTTTTACTATCAAAATAATCTTAAGGTTACGCTAGTTTAAGTGATAATTAGTGTATTATAAATTTATGCCACAAAACACTGAGTTTTTAGGATTTTTAATCTACTAAGTAAATGTAACTTTTAAAAAATTATTTTAATAAAATTAGTGCAGTGAAATTAATTATCTTCTAAGAACTTATCAAAAAAACTTTTGTTGTTTCGATTTGAGTAAATCATATTAATGCGTATATGAGTAAATCATATTTAAATATATTTTAACTGAAGCTATCTGGCCCTTACATTTAATATTTTGACTTTCCTTTTCGTACAAAGTGTATTTAAAAATATTTAATACAAGAAATCAAAACTTGTGTGAAGCTATGTTTATGACGTTATGATTTTTGTGTAAATACATCTACGGGTTGTAAATAGCATATCTGCTAAAAACGGCCACTTTCAGCAGCAATGCTATTTACAACTCACAAATACATTCCAGAAACAACATTCTTCAATAAATTCCATTTCTTGATTATAAGACTTTTAAATACACAGTGCGAAAAGAAAATACAAAACATGAAATGGCAGCTGTTAATCTATTCTAAGTCTAATTATACCTAGATAAGTAACCAGGTAATAATCTTATTCTAATTGAAAATAATCAGATAATGACCCACATCGTAAAAGTTTTTTAGATCCTGAGAAAACAGGTGGCTTAAGGGTACATCAATTCATATCCGAGAAACAATAGCTATAACAATAATGGATTTAGTTTCGCTTCAAATACAAAGAAATCTTAATCTAATTTGTTTTATGGCAAGTTCAAAGTATTAGGATTACATCAATAATTTACAGTAGGTAGGGTAGTTGCTATTTAAAGTCATACACCAACAACTACACATTTAGTTGGCTTAGGAATTGGTTCGTGCACGACGGTTAAAATTTGACTTTACATATTCCTAAACAAAGTTATAAGTATAAAAAGTTAGAAAAATTATTATTATGGAGAACGGACATGAAAATGTTGAGCAGAAGACTATAGCTGTAAAAATTAAATTGGCGCGACTAGGAGCTGAGCTAAGGCTCATAGAAGTCAAACAGAAAGCTCTCAAACAGGTGGCTGATAGGCAGCATCAAGAGATAAGTTTAGAAGAAGAAGCTATCAAAATCAACCTAGAGATGGAACTGGCCAAAATCAGTTTGAAAAACACTGACATATTTCATCAAGATATTAAATCTACAAAACAAAGCAAATCCATCCAACTTGAAGTAGTAGAAGCTACAGATGATTATTCTTGTAAAATATCAGCTATGCCAGATGCTTACACTGCAAATGGAAACACAGTTTCGGCTCTGCCGGCCGAGCAACAGATCGATCTGCTCTGTGAGCAATCCGGGGACCTCGATCGAGACTATATCAATGCCATGGTTGTGAAATACGAACAAGTCACCAACCCCCTTCAGATGCTCATATTCTTACATGAGCATCGTCCGTTCTTTCACGCCGTCCGTACGGTGTTCCCCAAACCGACTTAACATTTACATCATCGCTCCCATGACGTCCACCTAGTTTCCCAATAACGCCCGCTGTTACCCTGACGTGCTCATCATAGCACTTCACTGAGTGTAAGGCTAAGCTTTCGTTCTATAGAGGTGCTTGACGAACTTGACTCGGAACACCGCCCTGTCCTCCTTTGATTAGGTGCCCCATCTGACCCTCCTCTCGACACTAGAACCGTGACAGACTGGGATAAGTTTGAATTAAACAAACTAATCCATCCAACTTGAAGTACTAAAAGCTACAGATGATAATTCATGTAAAATATCAGCTACGCAAGATGCTTACACTGCAAATGGAAACACAGTTGCTGCGGTAGATTTCGTGGAACTTCCGTTATCTGAAACGCATCAATCATGAAGCAGTTCCGAAATCAGGCTAAGGTTCAATTCTAATAGTGAAAATCTTTACACAGACAATGTTCAAAAGAGTTCACGTAGAAAAACTGAAATACAAAAAATATTTATTACACTATACGAAGAAGCTAGAGAAGAGCCTAACAGAGAAGTTAGTGCTAGTTCTTGGAGATACGCAGGACAAGACATATTTAAACCGATATCTTAAATTAGAAACAAACTTTGTAAATTACGGAAAGCTAGCAAACGATACAGTATTAACTTTATTTAACAATATAATAGTGTTTCTTAAAGTACCTAAGTGTTGTCATAAGTAATACATGTGATTGATATAATGTATCGTTATATTGACAGGATAATTTTGACCTAATGTATTCTCTAAATGCTAAAATTGTCTCTGATTTAAAGGTGACCTACTCAATTTTGTCAGTACTTTAATAAGAGCCCATTTTCGTAAATACACATGGAAAAAAAAGTTTAGCTAACAATAACACAAATTTTATCTACTAGTAACATAATTCGGGGATTGTTAAACTGAATTGCTAATAGTAGATAAAGTGTTGATTTATGTGCAACAAATCATTTGTTTTATAATAACAAAAGTTTGGTTATTACTAAATAAATTTCGAATAACTAAACCAGTTTTATTATCCTTTTTTTTCAGAGCACGGCTTTATTAAAATTGTTTTTTTGTAAAGAAGAAATACTCTTGTCAAGTTACATTACTTTGTTTTCCAAACATTACCCAAAATAAATATATGATTTATTGCTTTAGTGGATTTATTGATTATGTACAAAGAGATTATTTCAACTCAAAAACAGATAACAAACAAAGTTTTGTTGTCACATACACAGTTGATTGACTCAATATGTTACTAGTAAAGAAAATTATTACATCTATTACTATTTTTTATTTTGATAAGAGTGGTAGGTTTCTATTATTTTAATGTCCTTAAATATTTTAGTTCGTTAGTTGGGATGGAATAGTAAAATTACACATAAATTGTATTTGGCTCATTTCGTTAACTACATAGACCCGTAGAATACGCGTTTATTTTTTACTTTTTAGTGGATTTGAATTCGGTTTATATTTTTGTTAAAAAAATAGTTTATTTTTAGTTGCCCTATTAAACAAATTTCATTTTACAGTTGATCCATAGACCATAAATTAGTCAAGTGGACGAATGATAGGAAAGAAAGATAGGAAATTACAAGTTTGGGTTCGGTTGTTACCACATATCTACGGAATACTAAAAACAAGTGATTGAAAATATATGACTAAACTGAAAGCTTACAAATTTCTTTTTAAAATTTGTCTGCGTAGGTAGATACACACCTACCGCTTAGGGACCAACGGAAACAGATATGACGAAACTATATAATGGCTACCGTTTCTTGACCTAAAATTGACAAATGGAAAAACGGATTGACATGACGAAATCCGTTTTTGCCATGTACGGGACCCTTACCTTTGACAACCAGATGGACGCATAAATATAGATTAACTGCATAACATTAGGTTTTAACTACGGAATATTATAAGATCATAAATATCTTAAAACACTAAAAATCAAATTATTTATCCTTAATAACACCAAAATTACCAATTCAGTATTATGAAATTATATTTTTTGTGTCAATGGTAGTAAAAGTAAATAAGTTACTATAAAAATTTGAAATGGATAGATAGGATAATGGAATGGAGCGGTAGAAAAACCAAGTTAAAAATACATTCAATGCTATGATCGTATGGAGTACCAATACTTAAGTTTTTATCCGTAATGTTTTATAGTCCTCATACGCTTAGCAGTGTTTTTTTTTTCTATCCTGGCAACAACGGCACGTAGTGCTAGTACCTACGAGTACATATGACAATGGTCTCGTTTGAAAAATAGACTCAATCTAAAGAAAAAAAAGTTACTGGACACGAAGCAGACAATTTATATAATCTAGGTATATATAATCCGGTCGCGTTTAGAATGGGCTTAAACCTTGTCAAAGTGAATGAAAAACGATAGTTCTAGACAGTGAAGTATAAAATTTAAAAAAATAAAAGGGTTGTACTCTGGGAGTGCCGGCAGTAGTGAAAACATACTAGCTTTTAACTTCCCATCACTTTTTATACATTCATATTTATTATAAATAATAATGTTTTTTTTTTTTGACGTAGTTTATTTGACATCTCAATCTTTCATAGAATTAAAATCTCATATCCAACCTCTATGTACTACTCATAATCGCCATATACTAAAATATGGCGTGGCATTATGGTTTCCGTCTTACGAATTTTCGATCACTATGGCGTGGCATTAAGGTTTCCGTCGATCAGCCTGCGCGAGTTTATAATTTACCCAAACCAGAAAAGTGCACAACGCCGCTAAAGAGGTTTGCACTTCAAAAATTTAACAGTATTTTTTTGTATGGTAAAAATAAAAACATTGATATTTTATAACTCTTATTAATCAATCAAAAATACGACGCGAGTATGCTGACGGGTATTCGCGCGTGCCAAGGCAATGCCAGTTCCAAAAGGTCGCATCCCATTCTCAACGCGGGGGGTTATTATATTATGTTAAGTGTTGTGGTATCTTTACTTTAACAATTAATCAAGCATGATATCCTATTAAATCTATAATTAATTAATAATGTAATAAAATTTATAAGTGTACCTTATAAAATAATATATTTACCTGCTGAAAGCCATTGAGTTATTTTATATGTGTATATACAATAACTAAACGCTGCCAACGAGAAATGGTTTAATACATATAATAAACGAAAGCATTGTATTTAACAAAATAATTAATTAAAAACAAACAATAAATTGCATAGATGTAATTAATGCATATAGTTATTCAATTCGAAAACCAATTTCATTTTGAATGTAATAGTCGTTTTCCTTTTTGGATTTTTTCAGAATTATAATTAGAAGTCATTTTTATAAACAAATATTTAAAAACGATATTTAACATTTTACTGCAAAATAAACAACAACAAAAAGAATTCTTAAAACAACTGATGCGAAACATTGTGTTTTGTTTGAAATCGAATAAATTAATTATAAGGTCTATAGTCGTTTTCTTAAAAGGTTTATTGTTCTACACTCGGAATAAAAATTTTGGTGATTTTCACACAGACCGGTGCGACACATGTTAAACAACGACTTTCAAAAAAAAAATTCACGTTCAAAGAACTACTTATCAAAATAATGAAAAAAATAAATCAATACCCACACAATATGGGTATGAAAACACAAACTCTTCCAAACCTACTAAATGTACTTCATGTTATAACACTTTCTTTCTTATCGTAGAAAAAAAGACATTACCTCTATACAATAATATCAAAGGTCAAGATATCGTGTTACAAAAATGTCAACGATGAAAATTCGAACAAGTAAAAATATTGTCGTGGTTGTAGTTCAGAAAAAAAAACTGTTTTGTGTGACAAAGGAACCTGGTATCGCTCTAGGGTGGAAAGAAACATCCTTTGTGTGAGGTTTCGACATTTTTTACCTTTTGTCCTTTGAAATTTGTTCTGAAAATTATGCTCATCTTTTGTTAGGTACTTTTAAGAATTCGTGATTAATATCGGAAAAAGTATAGAAAAACAAAAAATTATTAGGAAATTTGTTTAAAATTTGGTACTATAAAATTTTTAAAAACACATTTTTAACAGATTTTAAAAACATGATTTCATCAATACGCCGCGTATGTTATATTCTTAGTATTGTACAATACTTATGTTAGTCTATTTGGATTTCATAACTGACGTTCCCTATTAATAAGCGTTTTTATGTATGTCTACATACATACATTTTTTTAAAATAAATCAGGTACCGTTAACTTGGCAACAGCGCAAGTTTCTTCAAAATTAGTTTAGTAGTTATTAAGAATTATAAGTGTCTACCAATAATTCGTTTCGTTTTAGCAGCGAAATTCTAACGCAGTCCTAATTTTGTATATGTACCGATATCTTTAAATGGTGAGATGATTTTATAACACTAAGTGGCAAACAACCAGACGGCCCGGGACGGAGAGTATTACTGGCACATGGGCGACCCTTTAAAGCACTAAGCCCTACTTTCTCGAAAATTCTATACTTTCCAACTAATAAGGATGACTCCCTATTGACATAATGTGTCTCCAAGTACCAATATTATTAATTTAAAAATAAAAAAAAACGGCCAAGTGCGAGTCGGACTCGCGAACGAATGGTTCCGTACCATTATCTATAATAATGGCAAAAAAATCACGTGTGTTTTATGGGAAATAAATATTTGTTTTATTTTAACTTAATTATTTATTTTTAAAGTGACTATATCGCTAAATATTCTGTGCATATTTTAAGCGTCTACCTGTTGCCGTTATCAATATCAAGCAAAATTGAGGAAAAAATACATGTTTGTTGTATGGGAGCCCCCTTAAACACTTATTTTATTCTGTTTTTTATTATTTTTTATTATAGCAGCAACAGAAATACATCTTCTGTGAAAATTTCAACTGTCTAACTATCACGGTTCATGAGATACAGCCTGGTGACAGATGGACGGACGGACGGACGGACAGCGGAGCCTTAGTAATAGGGTTCCGCTCATTACCCTTTGGGTACGGAACCCTAAAAAATAAAAAAAAGTTGCACCACGTTCAAAATTCCATTAAAACATAAAAAATCAAGAAAAACATAAAGTAAATACATTACGCACCTGAAACATTAAACTAATTTTTTCTTGAAGTCGAATGCCAAAAAATTAGTGTCTCGTTTCTTTGTTATATGTTTGGCATTCTTCTTCTTTTTCTTAGAGTTGAATTTTTTTTATTTTAATACCACTAAGGTGGCAAACAAGCTCACGGTCCGCAGTTAAGCGGTCATTGTAGCCCATGGACGCTTGCAACACCAGGGGTATCACTCACGCGTTGCCGATCCTTCAATAATCTAATAACTTCTTTCTTGAAGAACTTGGCAGGGAGCTCATTCCACTACCTCCTGAAACCGCACTGTACGTGACTATTTCGTTTCTAAAGTGTGAGGAGGAGGTAAAGTCTCTCCTCTGACTTAAGGGCTCGATACGGCAAGTGAGGTTGGGATCGTCGACAATTCTCATAGCCCGTCGTTGAACCGAGCCAAAAGAGCCAAGCTTGTATCCGGGTGCACCCGCCCAGAGATGGCAGCAGTACTCCATACGAGGCCGAACTTGCGAATTATTAAGCAGCAACCTTTGCCCCGACGTGAAGCACTGCCTCGCTCTGTTGACCAAGTTTTTTGGACGCCAGCTTCGCCTTGTCTTGCAAATGATCTCGGAACTGAACAACTCTGGAAATGTCAAAAAAGTTTTGAAGGCGGTGTAATTTTCATATATCCTAATCCTAACTTATACCTATAATAATGTGAGAATGCGTTTAGTTGTTTGTTTGTCCTTCTTTCACATCAACGCCATCACCAAGATCATCATTATGCATCAACACATAAATATGTGTTACAGATCTCAGTAATTAATTAACATTTAATTAATTAAAGTTGGGTACCAGACACTAGACTGTGTGGCCGCGTCATTTTGTGGGCGACAACGTTCTTGGTAAGTAGTGCGTCGGTCTGTGCCCATACAAAAGTAGGTAAGAGCCGCGAATTTTAAAGAAATCGTTTCGTATTATTTTGATGAGTAATAAAGCTTTGAAGTTAGTGTTTTAGTTAATGTTCTGTACTAGTCTATTCCTTTATCTGTGGTTTGAGTTAGGGTTAAGGTTGAGTTACGTTAAAGGGACGTCTCCGAAATCAGAGAAAGGATTATTGATTTGTGTACCTTTAGGTATGTTTGTTACTTTTGTGTAAGCAAAAACTACGCAACAAATTTGTATATATTATAATGTGGTAGCTAGACAGTTTATATTACCTGGATTATCTTATTCAGTAGTATTTGTTTTTTTTTAAGTCATCGTACTTACACAATGTTATTATATAGTGCCTTACCTTAAAAAGTAATGTAAAACCGACGGTAGATTCTATACCGATAACAGAAAGTTCTTATCATTTTAATCACCACATTGTGTAATAAATAATTTTAAGTATATTGACATACATGTATTTAGTAGGTATTACATAATTTAGCTTTCTGACTCAGCTCTACCTATTAATAGAAGGTTTTGCAGTATTCATCCACAGCTGCTTCGCTCTAAACGTAGATCCAAACCTGCTGAATCACCGCTGCCGAATATTTTTTTCTTTTAATTTAAGACAGTGGTTTATTTATTTATAATTACTCGATTATCTGGAATGGGCTTTGGTAGTCGCTAAGATTTTCTGATACTTCCTAGTTTTTAAAATGTCTTGAGCGCAAGACATAAGAATTTCCCGTATGACAAGATATTGTTGTCAGTAAATAGAAAATTACTAAAACACAAGACTTTATGTTTGTAATTTAAATGTAAGAATAAAACTTAGTTCCCACTACAACTCAAAAAAGTTTGACAGCAACACAGATTCCTGTTACTACAAGTAACACAAAAGCATTTCATCTTTAGGTGACACAGAGATGGAATTTCCTGACAAGCAGTAGTACTATGGAGAAATTTCAACAAATGATACCTAATTTTCTAATAAACATCCAAACTTCGGAACACATTTCCCAATTTATGACATTAGTTGTATAAGTCAACTCGTAAAAGATGAATAAATTCTCGAACATAAGCAAAAAGCCCGAAGAAAGTGACGTAATAAGACAGCCATTGTTCTAAAAAACGGTCGCAACGTAAGAGAGTTTACGACTTACAAAGTTTTAATAAGTTGGCTTCAGTAATGTTTCGCTGAAAGCTCCTTGTTTGTCTTCTCTACTCGCTTAGGAAATATAAGATTATCTAATTTGTGAGGATAAAACCAGGCTATTATTTAAAACCCACAATATATATACATTTCCCAAAATTTCACGTTAAGCTATGAGCATAAATTTATAATATTTATAAATTTACAATGTAAGAATATGAAACGTAACATTGCTTAATAATGATCTTCCTACGCGCTAAAATGGAAACACAAAATTGTGCTTAACTACCTATATCTGTATCTGACAACTGCCGAACATATATCATTGATATTTTATTGAAGTGTGTGACTGTGTGTGTGTGTGTCATTTAATGCAGGGTGTTATAGTATGTTGCACTTTTTAATTCACGGTTATTAGTAAAATCCTCTATTTTATTTTTCGACACTAAAATAAATTAAAAAAAAACACTGAATAAATAATTAAATAAATATTGAATAAATAAATAAACTCACCAAGATACACTTGGAATGGCGGAAATAAAAGTAGAGAAAACAACCTAGATATCTAGAACATGTATAAATTATAACGTTTTGGCTGAAGTTAAAACTAGTAAATGTTCAGTTTTTGTCTATAATATAAAAGAGTAAACTGACTGATTTATTGATATATCAAGCCGCAACTCAAACTACTGGGTCTAGAGAGTTGAAATTTAGCGAGAGTTAAAATAGGGGTTGGAAGTTTGTATGGAAATCCGTAATTTTTTAAGTAAAATGCATAAAATCTAGCGTTTCACCTTAAGATTCAAAATTAAGAATGGCATATTTAGAGGGAAGTAATTTTTTAAGTAAAATGCATAAAATCCAGCGTTTCACCTTAAGATTCAAAATTAAGAATGGCATATTAAGAGGGTAAAATAGGGGATGAAAATTTGTAAGAATTTCGATAGCTTTTCTCTAGAGACTTAAAATTTTCCAATGAGTATCTAGTTGTAACGAAGGCAAGCGCACTTAGCAAGAATTTACATAATCATCCCTTAAGGGGGTAAAATTGGGGTTGAAAATTTTAATTGAAAATCCGTAATTTTTTGAGCTTAATGTATAAAAATTGGTTATTGACAAAATTTCAAAATTAAGATTGACGTGTTTTTGTTTTTTGGATAATCATCCCCTAGGGGGCGAAATAGGGGCTTAAAATGTGTATGAGAACTCCAATATCTTTGTGCCTAAAGACTTACAAAATTCATTCTTGAGCATAGTTAAATGGGGGTTAGTTTTTTGAAGTTAATTTCATACAATTTGGTATTTGGCCTTTGGTTAAAAGTTTAGATTGATTTGTTTCACCGTTTTTTTTTAAATTAACCCCGAGACGGCAGAATAGGGTATGAAAATTATAATGAGAAGATCGGTATTATGGTAGGTGAAATTGTTAGCACTCAAAACCAGTCCTTCTTTCAAAAGTCCACGCAGACGAAGCCGTGGGCAGAAGCTAGTATATAACAACGTTGTTCATATTTTGAACAGACATTTTCATTTACATAATATTATTCTTAAAATATATATATATTTGCGCGTAATACATAAAACGCAGTTTTCACTTTTTATAAACTTTTTTTTTATTTGGTTTTGGACTGCCAGTTTTAATATACAGCTAGTTACTTGTTCATAAAAATGTTTTTGATCGATCTCTTTTGTGATTGGAACATTTACTAACAATATCGATATTCCAAATTGAAATCTCTTTGCGTCCGAGTCACGAGGTACCAACCAGCTCTTTTTGAATAAATGCGATATAACAATTTTTTATCAATAGTTATTCAGCTAGGAATCCTTGTCATTATTTTGTCTACAGTGTGTCTTCTGTTTGCGAACATAAATGAAATAAAACAACATCAAAGTAATGCCTTAGACAATTCAAATTGAAAATTCGTAAGCATATTCCTTGTAAGAAAGAGTAAGGCTAGAGATTCCAGAGACGCGATAATAATATTATACTATGCATAGAGGTAAAATATTTCGTCTTGTAAGGAATGTCACGACAAGCATAAGGCACAGCATCGTTTGAATTATTCAAACAATTTACTTGGGGAAATGACGTAAATTTCAGCTTTACGTAATATGCGTCACAGTAAACCGGGAAAAATGTCAGTCAGCCAGTGTATTACAACTCGCTCATTTCCCTTCAGCGCTGTAAATTGCTGAAATTTTCAGAGATTGCCTATTCACACGCCCCTGCCTGTTAATTTAGAAGGGTCGTGGGAAGATCAAAGTACGGAGAAGCTATATAAGGCTATACTTATGTACTTACACATGAGCGTGGAGGATTTTGATTATTAGCGGTAATTAAAATTTTAGCTTCAGCCCGGGGAATTAATCAGCAATCTTTGAGACACGCCCAAAAGATTAAGAACTGTTGCCACAAAACGAAAATTTTATCGAAAATAAAAGGGTTTTGTCTTGTCAGTGTTACTTCCCTATCAGCCTCATAAAACACAAACCGCTTAAAACAGTTTCTAATGAACAATAAAATAAATATTAGTTTTGAACTTTAGGTACTAGGATCTAAACTAATCTACCAGATACGCGCCCACTAAGTAAAGATAAACAAGACGTATTCTGCGAAGTAAACAAACATACTCATTAAAACTTTGGAAGTCCTAAGTTATTTTGAGCTTTATTGTTGCCCAAGACAATGGTGCCTTAATAGTACCTCCATTGTTAGACTTCCTTTCAAAGTTTAGTTCTTCGAAATTATATATTTACTACAATCATAAGTTTCATCACTTATTTTATTAAACATTAAAACAGATTTTGGATATTTACTAGATTGTTTGTTTATTTATATAATGATCAATCTTTTTATGCATAAACCTGCTATGTAATTTGCTATGTAAGTTGCTATGGTTATGCTATAGCTATGCATGCATATGCACAGTATGTGTACATATTTTTAGAAAAGTTGATTATTTTGATGAGTGGTATAGAAAAAGTATTACAAAAAACCGGCCATGTGTAGGTTGTACAAGCATTAAATTAGGGTTCCGTAGAATAAGAATGATGCGATAATCAAAAAACTTATGAACCTATTTTGTCTAACTAATTATCGTTGGTATAATAGTTAGTAGCCTTACTATTTTTTTTCAGATTGTTATAATAGGCGGTTTAGGAGTTATAATTATTTAAGTTTCAAAGCCAACACAAAAATATACATATGCGAGAAAAAGTTTTCTAGAAACCCCAAATGCATTTTAGAAGGTTTAACCAACGATATCCCACACGATTTCCATAACAAATCTTGAAAGCCGTTCACAAAATACACCTTTACCTAAAATTTTATCAGAGTCGATACAATGAAGTAGAAGAATTATAAAGCTGTGACATACGAACGGACACGACGAAACTATAAAAGTTACGTTTTTCCATACATAATCCGATTTTATGTTGGTATTTAATTTTATAAAACGTAATGAACAAAACAATGGGCATACATTTATAGTTCATTAGAAACTGGCTCCTACTGACTTAAAAAGTCGTAGTACATAAATCTTAATTGAACTAAAAAATACATTATAAATATCCATACTTATAGAAATAAAATCTTTCCTCGTTATGTTTTTATGTATGTATATTTATTAATTATATGAAGATTTGTAAGATTGTATACTAGGGCTTTATGAATCAGTAGCAGTTGTGACGTTCGTAACGAGCGTATTTCCAGATAAAAATGTATTTGGGATTTACATTCGTCGTAGTTGCGCCTCGATAGCTTGATTGGTAGAGCTTTTACAGGGACTATAAGGATTGTTGAAGGTTCAGGTCCTGGCTCGAGGTAAATTTTTGGACTGCAGATTTCCTTCGAATATATTTATTTACATTGATCATAAGAAACCTAACATTTTTGGCATTTTGTAGAAATTCTAATTGTGTAGCTTACTACTTTTTCTAGCACACTGTGAAATATCTACTCTTTACAATTGAGAATTCCAAAAAATGTTTAATTTTTGATTTGAAGTTAAGTAAAACTTCTTTTTGAATATTATATTTTGAGGTATATAGCTTATATTTATGCTTTTGGATGTAATACTTACTGAGCTTTATTTGTTGTTTTGACATCTACGTAGATAAACTTAAAAAGTAAAACATTATCTACACAAAATAATTCTGAACAAATCGTTAAGACAAAAAAATTAAACTAATAAAATCTGACCATAATGCAGTATTAAACTCACGAAGTAGACACACACGCTCTAGCCACTGGGCTATTGAGAACGTGATCTCAGTTGAAAAAATACTAAATTTTTTTTTATACCACTAAGGTGGCAAACAATCATACGGTCCGCTTGATGGTAAGCGATCACTGTAGCCTATGGACACATGAAGTGCGGGTAAGATAACTGATGCTAAAAATATGATCTATATAACTAAGTCGATTTCTCAGCCCCGTAAACCTGCACAATGTAAATTTCTTCGCAACCATTAAAATCTCTTTCGAAAACGCATTTAAAAATAAGCAAATATATAATATTGCACGTATATAATATATGATGTAGTGATGTGGAGTTTATAAATACATATTTTTTTTAAGTACCTATATATCACAGAAAATTACTATATTTGTGTTTTACTCAAAATTAAGTATCGATAAAAAACTTACCTAGTATGTATACTTTTCAGCATATACATGCATACTCCTACGTGCTTTATTGTTTTTTAAAACGAAAACTACCATACTACCAACATATCCATAAAATTTAACTAAAAAGCTCTAAATTCTCACTTATTGAGATTAGAAACATTAACGTATAACTTACTTTTGTATAATTTTGATTGTATCCAACTTAATGGTAATTTCATCGGTTAATTAACCTCCAATATTATTTGAAATAGACCGGCAGCTACAGCGCCATGGCTTAATGGATCCAATTTTCGAAGCTAATTGAGGTGAAACTGAATTTACATACTAATTACTTTATAGTTAGCTTAAAATGAAGCGTTATTATCAGTTTTTATTTAGTAATTTTACAAGTATAATAAGGTTAAATATTTTCAACTTAGTTGATGTATTTTTATCACAATCTATTAATAAAACACAAAAAATCAAACAATTTGCATATATTTCGGCGAATTAAGCCGTTTTCAGTGCAATTATTACAAATAATATTAAATAAAATGTATATACAACTTATCCTAGTTTCAGAACAATAATCATAAAGTTGACAGTGGTAAGGTCTGTTTTGAAAATTATGTAGAACAGTCAAAAAAAAAAAACTTTTAGTGGCATATGTTGAGACCAGGGTGGTAAAATGCTCCAAGACACCAAATATATGAAAATTCCCAGATTTTAAGTTATATTGAAGTTATAGGGGGATTGAAACACCTAATAATAATAAATAATTATGATATTAAATATCAATAATAATAACATAATAACCACAACACACAACGCCATTTGGTCCCAAACTAAACAAAGCTTGAATTATGAAAACCAGACAACGGATACAAACACATTTATACTTTTTTTGTAAATACATACATATCATACATAAATACACCCAGTCTAAAGGCAAATATAAATGTTTGTCCAGTGCGGAAATCGAACTCACACAGGGAGAGATATGTTACGTGTTATTATCACTAAAATTACGTTATTTGATTTATAAAATGTCCGTAATACTTAACTAATGAACTTTTTATTGAATTAATTAAATGTTTGAAATCGACAAACCTTTATTATATAATTTACGTGTTTTTTGCGTCAATGATAAATAGCAATATACGGTAATAACGCATTTCAAGCAACTAAAATGTTTATAGTTATAGATAGGTGTACCTATAGTGCACCGAAGATGGTATTGAAATAATCAGATTTAGGTTCAACTTAATATCAATATTTTTCAACACACTTACTTGTAAACAGTGTCATTTCGAGCTGCTAAAGCGGATGCTAAGATCTGAATTACTCCCAGGGGCCTTTTCTTTGTTCAATTTACTTTACTCAAATAAAAGCGGGCGTTCACAGAACTTGCGGCTATTAATTATCAAGTATGTATAAAGTAATTAAAAAGTCTTAACTTCTGCCAAAACTTCATATTTTATTAATAAATTTTCTAGATGCCTGTTTAGCGCCATTTGACGGTGGCGTTGTTTGCTCTACACCTATACCCGCCATTTCAATTTAGTTTTGGTGCATTTATTTATTTATTCATTATTGCACTCCAAAATCCACTCGGAAAGTAAAATCACCCTAGATGGTTCTAAAACGCAACTAGGATAATTACTCGACTAAGATTAAGTGGTTACGAACACTGCCTGTTGCCTACAAAAATGTCTTTTAATTGAAATTAAAGAAAAAAACACTTGTAAAAATGTCGATTTTTTACAATCCATTTAATGTGCGTGCAATATTTAACTTCAATCTTATAATTATTGCTAAGTTTAAACAAATAAAACTAATAAGAGTTCCTTTGTGTTGGCAAGTTTATGGGTTATTCTTATCGGGAGAGGATATCATCTAAATAAAACATGTGGAGTTGTATGGTTGTTAGTAATCACATTTTTAATAACTTTTTTTCAATATCAAATTAGTAAGTTTTTATTTTTATAAGTCAAAAGTTGTTTTTTTGACCAAAAACTATTATTGATAATGTTTGTTTTTATTGTTTTACCTTTAATATAGTTAGCAGTAAAAAGCAAAGTAAAATTTAAGCTTAGGAAAACTATTATTTTCTGATATTCAATGGTAAAAATTAAAACGCACAACTCGTAAAAAAATTTCACCTCGCCTGTGAATTACTCGCTCTGATCAGCTTCTCTTCGCTTCTCTCGGGATTGAACTGAATGAAATGTTTAAATTTTTCACTTGCTGTGCAATCAACTGTTTTACGGTTTTTTATTGTAGAAGTACGAATAAGGTAACAGACTTAAGGATGAGAAATGTTAATTTGAATGGATTTCTGTTACAAAATTTAATAAGGTGCATAGAACATTGTAATACCTTGCAACAAACTTGCGAAATACCGCTCACTTTTGGTCTTGTAAAATACCGCTCACTTTTGGTCGCCCACCTTTCTAATATATCTACTTATTTATATAAACCATACACTCTAAATTTTGATTAAATTAACTCACATTTTTTTTTAAATTTACTTCTTAAAAATAAACATTTATAACAAATTAAAACTTATCGGTAGTAGTCGTCGTGCACACTGGGTAACAAATATTTTGAACATTATTACTAAAAAAAAATAAAAATTAGGTAAACAAAATAAAAAAAAAACTTAGTAAGCTAAGTTTTATTATAATAAAGATGATAAATACAATAAATATTGCCACAAGGTGTCTTTAGACGATGAGATAAGAAATATTGGCACACACATTACGATGAGATAAGTTAAATTTATTCCCTATTTATTACGTTTATTCCGCTTTGTGGCCACATTGTGTGATCTATTTATCTGTATTTTTTCAGTAATGCACTAAAATATATGTGGTATTATTACTATTAATATTAAATAAATATATGATATCAGCACCACACTTTCTCACAGATATGCTCCGAGATATTACAAACGTCAAATGCTCGTACCTAATATCTACCTTTCACTGATGGTTCCAAACGTCATAACACAAACCAGGCTCGATACTATTTCAAAAATTCAGAAAATGTAACAATTTCTTACCTCTTACTGGAAATCGAACCCAGGACCTTTGACAAGACTATTCAACCGCTGAGTCACTCGATTGTCGGTTACCATAATAACAAAGAAAATATAAATGTAATTGTAAAATTGGGTTCAATATTATGATATTAGTATTGTCTGTATGTGGCTTTTACTGCCACTCTGCTACTTTAGATATATTTTACATGAAATATATTCAGTTTTGTTTCATAAGAGTATATGAAACCACTTTCGTGGCGCCACGTGTATCCAGAATTATTTAATAACTTTCCTCTTCAGATTTCGGTAAGCTCTGCTATATAGAATTCCTAGATGTTCCTTGAAAATAAACGAAAATTGCATTACGTATATCTTATCCATACGTTGTATGCTAAAATCTAATAAGTGTCAGATAGATCAATTTGGATTAACTTCTTTAAAAAAAATTGTTTTCAACAGATTGTTTTAGGGAAAAAATACAAAGTTTTTATGTATGTACTTCCCTGCAGAACGAAGAACGAGTAATAAAGAAAAAAAACACCTGACAGAGGAGTTCTGCAAATTACTCTAACATGCGAGTTGGAACAACGCAAGCAGTCAAGTTAGTGTGCTTGAAGCTACAGATAGCTCTCCCTCACTCACTGAAAGAAAGCATGTGAAGTTTCCGCTTCACATTTTCGAAGACATATTATTATATAACCTTTCTGTCGCTCGAAAATCGGTATTCTTATGGGCACCAATTACCTCTGCCCAAGACACAACTAAGAGGACGTAGATAGGATAGGTAGTATTGGGCTTCAGAGCCATGTATCAATAATCTTTAGCCAGCAAAAGGATATATGTTATACTGGGTGTGTAATATATACTTGTACAAGAAGGAAAGGTGACGGCTTTAATTTTTGCTGAATTTTAAGTATTGAGTGCTGTGTTTCATCTTTGATAATACTATTCAGTTTCATTAGCTTGTGGTCAGTATCCATTCAACTATAGCAGTTTGACGATTGTAGCATTTCAATTTCAATTCTTTATGTTGCTCTATTGGTGCCAGGGCTAAGTTTTGATGACGTGATTGTGATCTGTCATTTACGTTTTTTGTGGTTAATTATATTTTGTTCAGCAGTCGTAACTTCAGTAGTTAGTTTCAGGCATATAATCTCTTATAGCATAAATGGAGATGTGTGAAGTCTAGTGTATCACTTAAGAAGAGTTCCTATTGCTGTTCTTTTGGCATTGATCGTAGAATATGAGCTTGCCGATACCCAAGTTCTATTTAGAAGACATGTAAATTTACTAATTTAACTGATAGATGAGGATATAATGATTTTATATTCTCCACATTAGAGGGTCCCAAATCATTAAAAGGGTCAGGCAGGTGAAGTTGCCGTCGAATAAAATTGTTGATCTCAACAGGGCAAGGTAGGCAAAGGTTGCTACTTTATAAGTAACAAGTACCTATCCAGAAGTAGCAGCATTACTCCATGTGGGGCTGACACGGAATAATGCTGCATATTCTGGATACTCCTAGATACCAGCTTAACCCTTTTGACTAATTAAAACGAGCTGTGAGAATAATTAAAGATCCAAAATTCACATGCATTATTGAGTTCTTAAGGCTAGGAGATACTTTGTTTCCCAGTGTGTGATCCTCTAAGGGATTGTTTGAAATGATGCCCATCGCGTAGATCACGTTGTTAACCATCAATATGGTCTTGTTTAAATATTTATTTAAAATAAATTTTACTTTATTTACAGGTGCGCTTAATAAATATTTATGTTATTGAATTTGAATATAGGAAAAAACTTTATATTGTAGGATATATTTTTTTTTTTTTTTTTTTTTATACCACTAAGGTGGCAAACAAGCTTACGGCTATATTAGAAAACAATAATAATATTGTAGCTTTAAAATGACTTCATTGCCTTTCACAACAAATAAAGGGCAAGAAGAAAAATCAAATTTGGGTTTAAAATTGTATTTACTCTGTTGCCCGTATAAAATGCCGCATCTAGTAAGTACATGGTATAATTCCATTTCGCAAGAGATATTACAGGGAGCAGAAGGTGCAATTTCGTTTGAATAATTTCAGCAATTTACTTAAGGAGTCGACGTGAATGTAAGCTCCAGGTAATATACGTCACAGTAACAAGAGAAAAATGTACATGTATATTACCTACACTCCGCCATTTTCCACAAGCGCCTTTATGAATACATTATGTTTTGAGAATATGCTTTTAAATTCTTATTGTGAGTTTAAATTTCTTAAAACAAAGTGGAGTGTCTAAGTTAATGTTTTTATATATCAAAGAAATGTTTTTTATTTATTATTTGATAATAGTGTCTTTAAAATTATAAAAATTGCCAATAATACGTAAGTACCAATTTTATATCATAATGCGACTAGAGTGACTACTACGCCAATTTTGTCTACACAATGTCCTGACTGATTGACTAACTGACTGACTGACTGACTCATCATCGCCTGCAGCCAAAACTTCTTAACCTTAATAAAATTTAGTCCGTGTATTAATATTATGGTGTAAACTTTGCAAAAGTTAATTCGATTAATATATATTTTCTAATGAATTTCTGTGTTTTCTTACAATTTGTTTGATATTAAGATAACTGTTACTTATATGAAGGACTATGACTATAATTTATATGAATGCTTATACAAAATATTTAAAAGAACAGCGACTATCAAAAACGCATTAAAATTTCAGTGAATACCAACGAATAATTTCCCTACACCAGACATATTTTAGAAATTGTAACCTGTGGGACACCTTAGCTCAACCTGATCTTCGGGGTACAGAACAGAGAGCTGAAGAGCTGGCCTTTTTGCTGAGAACGACAAACGGAGCAAATATGAGTCTTTTATGAAAGACTACGTGTGCCGTTGAAACTTTAGGGTCCATGGAGTCCGTCGGAGAAGTTTTTAGAAGATATATCTCCTCAATTAGTTGCTGCCGCTGGTGACATAAGGGGTAGGTTCTATTTTCGCACAAACGATTATCATTTCTATCCAGCAAGGGAACACAGCCAGTTTTTTTGCCATCCTGCTACGTGAACATCAGCTAAATTTTTAATTTAATTTAGTTTATAAGTACCTAGTTTCTTAAAATTAGTTTTTTTAAGATACTTATAAATGTAATGTTATTGTCTTGGTTAAAGTATGTTTAAGAAATTATCTAGCAATTTCAATTTGTTGGGTTTATTGAATGAACTGAATTACGGTAACCTGTTTTAAACCTGAAAAATAAAATACACTTAGCTCAATTGAAGTTCACACACGTACCCTAAGTACCTAATTACTAAACGTAGGCCTTTTGAGAGAAATTTAAGGTTTTAATAAGAAAATCTTACATATTTATAGCAGGTATAATTTAAGCCTAATTACTTATTTGATACATGATACGGCGCAAATTGTAAAGACACTATAACAATTTAATTAATACGAAAGTCATGAGTCAGTCATTTGTTAATTGAAGTTCAGTACGAAATTATGCCGCGGTTATAACACCAATTAATCGTGCACTACGGGGAGAGAGATCCAAAATGCAATTTCCGTAGAGGCAATTACTCTGCTAATGCCTGGCTTACTTACAACGTTCGACAACTAAATTATTGCCCTCTAACTGCTACTATTAACGATCAGCGAAGCTAAGCTATACACAGGCTTACGGTAAAGCCTGAAATAATTCTTGTTAAATAGATTGTGAGAATCAGGGAATCAATCTCGTCTTCTGCTTGTTCCTCAGATTGTATATTATAGGTAGGCATTTGGTAAACGATCTGACTATTAGTAAGTATATTGTGCCTTCTTATAGGCTGTATATTTAATATTGATTTATGATGCAGATGGGTGGCTGCAATGGCCGGATCTCATAGAGGGGTAGAGGTTCGATTCGATACCCTTGATAGTCTTCTTAAATACGAAGTTTGTTATATGTAATTATTATATGTAAAAATAATAATATATTAGGTAGAGTACTTAAGATCCCATATACTGCACACTAGCCTTGCCACTAGTTTTTGTATATTTCTTCTTCGTACAAAGCGTAGGTAATTTAAAAAGTGAAAAAATAAAAAAAAAATGTCTCTTTTTTTTGATACCACTAAGGTCGCAAACAAGCCTACGGTAAGCGGTCACCGTGGCCTATGGACGCTTGCAACACCAGGGGTATCATTGGCGCGTTGCTGACCCTTCAAAAATCTAATAACTACTTTCTTGAAGAACCCCATACCGTAGTCCTCAGAGAAAACCTTGGCAGGGAGCTTATTCCACAACCCAAGCGTTCGCGGACTATTTCGGTTCTAAAGTGTGACAATGAATTCTCTGCCGATAAACTATCTTTACAACGTTTTATAGGGTCTGTGGAATACGTTCGAGTTCGACTATTTATTTTACATAATTTCAGTCTGTTATATAATGGAACTTTTACATAGAGTGATCCGAACCCATTGCTCGTTTGAAAATTCTCACTCTAACATTAAATAAAATTAACGGACATGTGTTTAAGTTTCTAAATAAATATGGAGTAGCTCCTCATTTCTATTACATAAAATCTCATCAGTTAGCAGCAAAAAGGTGCTTTACTAATTTGCTATGCATTTTAAGATAAAGGCATAATTTAAAAAAAAAAAACGGTCAAGTTGAGTCCGTGGGTTTCGTTCCACTATTTACGTAATTTAGAAACATAAAAAAATGTGTGCAGCTTAGCGGTCAATCATCCATGACACATTGGATTCCAATTTCCAACAATCAAATATGTTACTGTTTCTTCTAATAATCGCTAGATGGCGCTGATATGGTTATTTAAGATGGTAATGGCTGGCGCCCGTCTCACACTATTTTCAACTATAAGTTTAAATTTTTTTGCTTACTGTTTTTATGAAGAGCAAAAACAACGATAACGTGTTTCTTGTATGGGGTCTCGCCTAATTTTTTTATTTATTTAACTTTCTTCAATTTTTATTTTTGAGATAATCCGCAATTATATATTATTATTATGTATATTTACATATGCTGTGAAGAATTGAGGCTTCTTCCTATACTGGTCTAAAAGATAAGAAGTCTTTAATGGTCGGACCGACAAACAGACAGACAGCGTAGGCTTAGGAATAGCCCTTCGTTCGCACCCTTTGGGTACGGAACCCTAAAAAAGTAATCCTCATATAAAATCTTAGTAATCTGATCAGTCTGTGTATTTTACACGTAAAGGAATTTGCACACACGTAAATATAACCCATACCTATTTATCTACGTTTTTGAACGAAACCGAAAATACGGACTGAAATAAATATTATTTTCAGAGCTGACGTATGTGTTTCTTATTCAGTCAACGTAGTGCATGGAAATCGTTCCCACCGTATTTGGTGTAAGCAAATAAAATTTACACCGATACCAGATATTCATTTTTATTCCTCTTTTCAATTTGCCATTTTCTATTTCGACACGCATTTTTATTGCGGAATTTGGTACAATTGTATTTTTAACTCCATATATTTTCCAAAAGATATCTTTTTCAATATTTTCTTTTTTACTATAATAGTACTATATCCTTTGTCATACATTCTAAATTACTAAGTTTGTTACTCAAACATACAGTAACTTCTTATATTATTCCTCTTAGCAGCTGAAAAACGTTTTTTGTTAAACGTAATCTAACCTATTTATTTCCACAAAGGCAATTCATGAGTTGCTTGCATTAAATGGCTGCGTAGTTCTCTGGAAACTCTTCAGAACTCAAAACCTATCAGTTTTCTGTTGCAACAATCTTCTGAAGTCTCAAATAATAAGTTTGAGTGATGTGGTCTGCACATTTCTACCTCAGCTTTCATACTGTTCCAGCTACGTCTGACTTTCATTTTCGGAATAACTTAGCGTTTTAAAATGAAATAATAAATAGACAAAAAAGATAAATAGACAAAATAACCCAAGAAATTGGCACATAAAGCAATTTTGATGCCAAAAATCTTCGAAGTCCCTTGCATTTAATATGCAAACTTTTGCCTCGTTCATTGTAAAACTAAATAGGGAATACATAACGTCAAGCTCGCACAATACTATGCATACGTGCAGAATTCGTAACTTCAAGCTCGCACAATACTATGCATACGTGCAGAATTCGTAACTTCAAACTTGCATAATACTATGCATACGTGCAC
This sequence comes from Apoda limacodes, assembly GCA_946406115.1. NCBI lineage: Eukaryota > Metazoa > Arthropoda > Insecta > Lepidoptera > Limacodidae > Apoda > Apoda limacodes. Next base: position 33,888,475 of record OX291542.1, on the reverse strand, counting down.
AATCATAACGCCAAGTTCGCATACTATTATGCATACGTGCAAAATCAAAATCAGTTATAAAGTTACCTTTTTATTGAGTCTTGCTATTCGTCTGCTGACCGTCCTTCTTCAACTTCTAGTCCTCGTCTCAGTTTGCAACAGTATTTTTTAAATGATTATATGTTTCGGGATTACTACAATTAGATTTGTTGAGTGCCCGATATTTCGGCTCACTTGCACGCGCCACCGTCACGGGTCACCCTTGAAATTATTGGGATAGCAATAAATCTAATCGTGGTAAGCTCGAGTCATATAAACATTTTGATAACAACCGCGAAAGTTTAAAAAGTTAGTAATTTTTAGAATTATGTCGAATGACATAATTTTGTATATCTAAAGCTGAATTGAAATAAATCGCGTAAATAAATGTGGAAAATAAAAAATAAAATAGTGCTCACTGAGTGCTTTAAATTATTATTATATTTAATGCTAAAAAAAATCTGGAAGTCACGATTGTACCAACACTCGTGCATATTTTAAATGTGTGTTATTTTAATAACATTATGTTGTAATATCAGTTATTTAAATCATTAGAATTCTTAAGGACATTTACTGTAAGTTTAAGCAAAAAAAAATGTAACTACAAAAATAAATCTAATACAGTATATGACATTGAGTTATGATTTTTAGAAAATTAACGCACACATTATTAGTATGAAAGAAATTTCTGATCTATATCATCATTAAAGAAATTAGCTTTCTGACCTATATCACCGTAAAATACACACATTTTTGAAGTGAAAACTTCTTTAGCGGCGTTGTGCACTTTTTTTGGTATGGGTAAAAGATGATAAACTTGCGTCAGGTCACGTGTCCTTATCGTGGAAATTCGTAAGACGGAAACCGTAATGCCACGCCTATTATAATTTTTATTTTTAGTATTCGCGATTATGAGTAGTACAGGGAGGTTGGATATGGAATTTTTCCTCAGAAAGGTTTTCACTTCTGCCGGCACTCCCGGAGTGCAACTCGTTTTTTTTTGATATTCTAGATATGAGCAGCTGAATTACTGTGAACTTGTCACGTTTTTACCCCAAAGTAAAGGATGATACATTGAGATTCTTATACATTTCCTTATCCTCACTATTTCACACTTTACATTTTTAGACTATCCACCATTGGGGAATTTGTTTGCATTGTTTTTTTTTCATTAGGAAAACAATATTTTGAAAAAGAAAGTTTTCTTTCAAAAAACATTAGCTATATATTATATGGCGCGTCCACACGCACAGGAGCAAAGCCTAAATTTTCTTTACAATTCCGTGCAACCAGCTGCTGTTGTTACTTCTAGGTACCAGATGCATATTATTTTCTTCAACTTATTTCTGTACAGAGTTATGAATAGCATTGTCTCCATCTGGTGTCACGTACTTTGAAAGACATACAAGCATACCAGTCAGAAATACTCATTCCATTGTAGCGCGTATATTTTTAAAAATAATAAGTCCATAAATAAATTTTTACAAATGATACTACGAGAAAGTTGTTCAGTATAAGGAACAAAATTGATTCGCTGCATTATTATTTTACACTTATGTTTTACGTAGTATATTAAGGATTAATTGATATCAAATTTAAATTGATTTTCTTCTATTCCAGATCCTTTAACGGCAGAAAGAAGACAGTGACTTTTTAATTTGTTAGAAATCAAAAACAAAAATGTCATCAAAGTGCAAAAGTAATTTTAAACACATCTTCCATTTTATAATGACCTGTGTAAAAGACGACCATACCCTTATAAAGTGACGTAATAGTGAAATGTTCAGTGCTCCGAGGTGATGAATGTGACGGTGATGATTGAGTGATAGTGATGATCATGCTGCCGGCCCTGGCTCGGGTGCTGGCAACTGCTGCGCTGCTCGGTGCCACAATTCTCACGATGGCTGCTAAAAATGGTAAGTTGAATTTTTAGTAATATTTATATATTTTTTATTAAAAACAGGATAAGTGGAAATCTTAACCATACAGATAATGGCTTGGGACCGCATGTCTAATTGAAAACATGTTTACTAAAAAGTGCTTGTTATGTGAACATTGTTTTGAGAAACTTCTCTGAGCAAAATCGACATTCTAAGTAGGTTTAATTTAAATTACTTTTATTGTTTAATTAAAGCTTTATACAAGCCTTACTGCTATAACATTAGTATAGAATCTATACTATAGATGATTATGTTACAGCTTCTATACGGGATAATCTTCGAATTTCCTGAACGGATTATAATGGGGTCTCCGCAAGTAACTCAGGCTTGGTATGGAGCAAAATATAGGCTTACTATACAAAACATACAAAATATTATCATAAAATTGGCTTACTGTAAAGATAGATATCCCTCTAATGTTAAAACTGTAGAAAAGTCACGTCTGTTCATTATTGGTAACTACATTGTGTGGTAAGGGTGGTAAGCAGAAAACTACTAACGAGAGGCTATTTAGAAGCCTAAGGCCGAAGCCTTAATTGCTACCACCCGTGTTATACACAGTGTTTTTCATCACATTTGTGAGTAAATATACAAAAATATAAGGTTATATATTTATAAACTCACCGAAACACAATTGGAATGGCGGGAATATAATAAGGAAAAACAACGCCATCGCCAGCTGGTAATGATATCTAAAGAATTTATGAATTAGTAAGTGATCGCTTAGTGAGCTAGAGATATACTGATATATTTGAAATGCTTGTAAGTGTGTGAACATATGATTGGTACTAGTGAGCTAGTTAATTTTTATCATTAGCTTGCGAGCTACACAACTTTATACCCTATGACACACGTATTGTTAAAACTCATCCATTGGCACCATATTTGCAACGGATGAACTGCTAAAACTGATGCTTCGTATTCGGCTAGTTGATGGATTATAAATATTCTGCCAAATGTAACTTTAACATTAATAAAATAACTTTAAATCGCCTAAATTAACTATGCTAATTACAAAACCAAGACCTTATTTTAAAACACACATTGTCATACCACCATTTAAAATAAAACACTCATTAAAGGACTCAATTGGTAATCATTTCAATACTGCACGAAACGACGAAATAAAAATGGAGTGACGATTCGATTCAAACGCAAAATGCTTGTCGAATGTTTTCAATGTAAATTTCGTTCTACACAGCTGCCATAAAATCTCGACGCTTCGCTGGAAAGCTATTTAATTCAGCTCTGAATCTGAAAACTCCTTGAGAGACGAAGCGTTATGGCGATTGCAAAATGCAAGACTTTGTTTTATGGTTTTCCGATAATGCTGTTTTATAGTGAATATATCTTTACCCGATGTTTTTGCATGTGGTACGATAGGAACATAATTGCGAACAAGTGGTGTTTCCTAATTTTTAACTGTTTTAATATTCATTGCATATTGCATTATTTACAGCTTAGTTTAATGTTTCATGTTAATTATATGGTAAGATGTTACACAAATATTAATAGTAAAGGCAAAAAATATAGTAACCTTTAAAGTCAAAAATCACATTTGTTTAAACACTTATAAGCAATTTTTCTTTTTTGCCAATCTCCTAATTTTTAGAGGTCCTATCACCCTAACCGTAGAGTTTTTTTTTATTCAAATTACTACAAAAATGGATATTTATGGTTTAACGCAAAAAAAGTTGTTATATTAAAAGCCTATTACATATTGGACTGTTTGAAGTAATGGATATCAAAAAAATATAAAGAAATTTTCACTTTTTTTAGTTTTGGATTACTTTTGAATACCTACTTTTATTTTAACATTGATCTTTTTATTGTTTTTACTTTTGCATATTTATTTCTTACCTAAAAATGCTTATGGCGTACGTTAAATTGTAAATAAACGAATCATACTGCCCTCTCACACCCGAGAAATGTATCAGGATTATTAGTATTGGGGTGATCCTAGAGACGTATCGTCAGAAAAATGGTTCTGACCATTCTACTGTTGATGCATTCTACTGCGTTTAAACAAGTGTTTTTAGAGTTTACAGAGACTGGACTTAACCTGAGAAGACTAGTAATGTCAAGCCAATATGCACAATAATAACAAAAACTCGATTCATTATTTCAACAATGTTAATAATTTAATATCAGATTTGCGATCCAGCAATTTCTTATGCAGACCCGAAGACGAAGGGATCCAATTAGTGAGTAAGGAGTCAATTTAAAACCTTACCAGGCAGCAAGTGGCCCAAAACTAGAACGCCATCATAAATATTAAGTTAAACCGGTGGGTGCATCGAATGGGTTTAAAAAGTTGTATAATCATGACGGGAGATGTCGAGTGTACAGACGACCAGAGAAACGGTTTTACAAAACAATTTTTTGAAGAAAAGGATTGACATAAGGGAGGTTCTGTTGGTGGGCCTTGCGTGGGCCGGTATTTCATCTGATGGTCGCAGCGTGCTAGGGCCAATAGAAAATTACAATCTGACCACTGTGAGATACGTATACAATATTCTCAAAGAAAATGCCGATCCGTAATTGGTTGATATTGGCAACAATGCATTGTATATACACGATAATGCCCCACACAGCTTAAGTGTTACACAAGTACCCACAAGATGTGGGAATCCTTCAAATGGAGTGGCTAGCGAGAAGCCTCTACCTTAACCCAATCGAACATGCCTAAAAGCAGACGTGTTACTTGTAGAAGCCGAACTTTTTTGAGGAATAGGAAATATTCTCCAGCATATGCTGATATTTTGTATTCAGCATGACAAATCGTGTCAAAGCCGTATTCAAAGCTCACGGAGTCAATATTGAATGAATGAATTGAGTTTCAATTTCCACTTTAAGAGTTAATTGGTTATGTTCAATTTGATATTATATTATAATATTTTCATTTTTCCTTCGCTTGTGTTTACAAACATAATATAGTTACTTTTTGTTTCCATTCTATTAGATGGATTTATGCGATACTATATTAAATGAATGTTGCTTTTCAAGAAACTATCTTGTGTGGTTTCGGAAATATTACATTTTAGGCTTTTTCATATTGCTCGTCATAATTTCCTAGTAGACATATGTAGTCACGTTGAAAAGTCCAGTCCTACATTAAAAACAAATTACTTTGAAGCGTTGGTTGGTTAATCTTAAGTGCGAGTTCCTTAATCATACCTTTGTATTTCTTATGTGTTGTACAATATTCGGAAATCCCAGCTACAATGTTTCTATTTCAATATGTAAGCAGATTTTGTATAAAAAGGAAATAAACCAATAATCAATTAATTAAACACATAACTTTCCTTTTTATAAAATACTTATTACCCAATGAATTAGAAGTTATGGTTTGCTAAGTAGGTAATTAAAAGGTATTGGCAATTTTCACAAAAATTATGTCCTTAAAGTGCTCAAATATGATTCTGAATCGTCATCATAACTCTTTCACGGTTCCCACTCATCGACGTCGCCGTCGCTTAGGAAATCTGTCGATTCATTTGATCCGCTGTTATTCGTTCGGCTATTGGAACCAACGGCGCGTGCAATTTTTCTTAGAGTGGGCTTTTTGTACTAATAGATTTTCTGTTTTCTCATCTGAAGAGAAAGAAACAATGAATTATTATCACTTGTTTTACTCATCATTGCCTAGATAATTTTGTATTGTGTTTTTCTATAGGGAATAAATTGTTGAATAAACATTATAATGTGTATTTTTGAAATGTATACATATGGAGGGTTTGCAAAACGAAATATGTTCTTGGATTTCGAAATCAAATGAATGCTTGTAGTTTTTGGGGTTCCGTAGTCAAGATTTATAGTTTCGCCTTGCCCGTTCATCTGTCTTTCTATCTGTTTGCGGCATAGCTTACAGACTATTATAAATAAATTAATAAAATGGAATGAGTATAATTTAATAAGGGTGACAAAGTGGTATAATAAAATCCTGAAAAAGATTACCCCTCTCCTACACCTAAAGTGGGGATGATTTGTTTTTCGTCTATGCCATAGTCTGTGGTGTAGTTGGATAATGTGGGAAACCATTTTCTGACTCAAGGATCCTTTTGCAAAATATTAAAAAATAAAATATGAAATATAAATAATTATTATAAATATTATGGACATTACTTACAGGCGCCGTCTGGTCCCAAAGTAAGCAAAGCTTATTTTGTGGATACCAGACAACGGATACAAAAACGATTTATGATACATAAATACACCCAGACTCAAGACATAAATGCTTATAACACATAAGTGCTTATGCTTATCCAGTGCGGGAATCGAACCCGCACCCTCTGCACAGCAGCCGGCCACACAACCAACTATGCTGCGAGGCAGACATTATAAAACATTAAAGTGCTGATATTTGTTAGTAACGTGTCCCCCTCCCCCTGCCAGCTAAATAGTCGTTTTTGGATACGTGAAAAAAATCACAGAAGTAGTATATGTAAAGAAATTATAAGAAAAAAATTTAATACTCAGTAGACTTCACAAGTTAACGAATAATAGTCAACCAACTTATAAAATGTAGGTACTGAGGAAAGTAATAATTTCGTACATTCATAAATTTATGAACCAATCTATAAAAGGATATATCTTTACATCATTCTGAAAAAAATAATTGATTGCAGTAATTAATTCGGACATTAAGAAAGACGGGATGGAAATGATAGTATAATTTTTACTACTGCTGAAATAACAATAGACTACCCAGGCAGCACTGCAGCTGTTAGTAAGTAAAATAAAAAAAAAGTATTTAAAAAACAATCTATTAGGATTTGCTACTCGTAACAATGTTATACTGGAAGTCCTCACTGGAATATAGCAGTTTCATATCAGTAAAAATTTCAAATTTCAGCAAGCTGTCTTTTTATTTGCCGTGAATACACTGACGTAACTTAATCGATAATCATCATTTACTAATTCATTTTTAAATGAAATTCTGAATTATTATTTTTATAATAAAATCCACTAAGCTTTCTGACGGCTCCCGTAGTAAGAAAAATACGAACCAGTGGTAAAGCAACGCTCAGAAAATAATAAATAGTTTTATTGACGTTTTATAAAAGTATAATTCAGAATTTAACTAGTATTGTATATGTTCAAAAATTTGTTCTCCTGAAGGAGGTAACCAGTGGCTGGGATATGGGAGGTAGCCTCTTTTTTTACCAACCATTCCAGTCTTACGTGACAGGTGGTGAACTCGTCGCCACAACACTGATTCTGAAACAGTGTATCTGGTGGACTAAAGTGGCTTTATTTATGTCGCATGAGTTAAGAATTACTTTATGAAGAATTTAAAGTAATAAGTGGTAAGATCAGGGACTACATGATATACCCCTTTTGTCTGTTTTTGATTTCATAATAAAAGTGAGCAAAAATTGGGCAGGGAAAATAATGTTACTCATATAACTTGAATAATAGTATTTTGAATTTGAGTTAAGTCAGAATATTTTAAGAGTTGGCTACAATTTATTTTATACAGTGAAAGCTTTATGCTAAGGAGTTTACCTTAACAGATGGCACCAGATTTGAGTAGACATAAATGGCGAAAACATAGAACTACCGTCAAGGAAGCTTTGAAATTGTTGACTTTGATATCACACAGTAATATCCGGACCGTGGCATTATTGAAGCTTGCCTTGAATGAGGATAATTTTTCAGTCCCCTCGTTTTTCTCCCAGAGCATTATGCCAAGTTACATTACTCAATGTCGGATGTTAATTGAGGTTACCATTCATCATCTGGGTCGGATCCACATTAATTTTGTGCTCATACGGTGATTTTATTTGAAATTGTGTTTTATCTTTGTTAATATTTGAGCTTTAAAGCTTTTTATTATTTTAATGCCATATTTGTGTGCCAATAACCTCTGTCTCAAATTTGGAGTTACCTTACTGCATTTCTTGCCCCAGGTAAATGTATTTGTCAACAACTTCGAGAGTAGCATTCCCAATAACAACCGGTATGGGCGCGACATGAGCATTAATATTACTTTGAAATATTTCAATGAGATCTCCTAGCATTGTGTCAATATCTTCTATGCTGTCGTCAAATCGATGATAAGTGATGACTTTGCCATTAATGTTGATGCAATCAAAATCTTTTTCTTTATATCAGCTTAAACACATCTTTTAACGCTGTGGTAAACATCTTTGATGAAATAACTACTCCCCTTCACACGCCTTTCTGTAGTGTTTTTTTCTGTCACTCAATCTGTGTCTTTTTTACAAACTCTTAAACACATAGATTTATCGATTGTCAATCTGGAACCGCTTTATACTCTGTTATACTCTCCAGGTCTTAATAGAATTAATTGCCTTTTCATAGTCCATGGACGCTTCACAAGGCTGAAAATAACTTTTTCTACTACCTTCAATAAAAAGTTTCATAACATATAAATTTCTTATTTCTTAATAGGTAAGAACAAGAATAAGATTGCTGTACTAGGACTTTATAAATCACTAATAGTTGTTTGTGACGTACGTAATGGACGTATTTTCAGAGCAAAGATGTAGTTGGTATTATCATTAGACAGAGTTGTGCCTCGATAGCTCAATTGGTAGAGCACTTACACAGTCTGTAAGGATTGTTGCAGGTTCTAGTCCTGGCTCGAGGTTTTAATTTTTTGCATTGCATCTTTGCTGATAACATTTTATACCAGCAATCCTTTTTATACTGTGGCTTTGTTTAAAAAACGCCACCAAGAAATAAATTAACACATATCATGCATAACTGTGAGATTATATCAAACAAAGCTTACGTGACTAAAATCATTAACAGTTTACGTATGGCATTGAGTGTGCCTGGAAACAATCTGGTTTTAAAAGTAACGTAATTTGAGCGCCACTTTATGGTAATCGCCTAACACGCAAAAGTGGCACGAACGTGTATAATCACGCATGCAAATTCTGTAGGTACGCTTTTCACTTCCGGGCCTATGTAAAGATTGAAATTTGGCTTTCGAGTAACGATTATTTTTGAGATCACTTTGAATATTATATTTAAATTGTTTTATTTTAAAGAAAACGTAATGAGACAAAAAAACTTGAGTAAAAACAAGAATGACGCGATATGTACCTAAGCGCGCGTGAATATTGCAGCTGTATCACAATTCACAGAGATTTTCATTGAAATACGTGAAATAAATTAAAAGTTATTATACATCATTGTTATCAAAAAATGCTTTTTCTCAGGGTTTTAAGGACTATCGCGGCTATATTTTAGCAGTTGTAAAATAATAGCTTAGAACTTTGAATATTTGTTTTCCAAGCAAATAAACACGGATATGCATATTCTATGTCTTAAATATAGATCTTAAAAATTAATAAAAAATAAATTTAATAAAAATTATGCTTACTTTTTAATTGTCTTATTTTACAGGATAATAAATAATTGATAATAATTATTGACAATGTTATGACTAAATAACTTTCAAGGCGGGATTACTCTGAATCAGACAGTAAATCAGGACTACACGGCTACTTGAATTCTACACAAAGACACAAAATGTCTAGTTTTCCCAAGTGACTGCAACATCAGTTTTCAGCCGTACCCTAATTGTTTTTGGCGTAAGCGATACACGGTGATATAAACTCCGTGATTCCAACCAAAACTGGTAGAGCACTGGAAATTTTAGCTACCTACTTCCATGAAAGAAAATAAAAAGTAAGATCCATTAAAATGACTTATATATACAAATACTTTTTTATTACATAAAATATTACATCAAGATTATTTAATTTAACATTTTGACAACCAAAGAAAAAACTGATTCTGACAATTTATTTATTATGGTTTCGTCGCCAAACCGAATTCCTGTAGGTAATCTATAGCTCCGTTATATTCATAGGTATAGACGTAGTGAAAAAATCCTATGTCTATGGTTATATCCGTGCGACCATCAGTTTTCTAAATATAAGGATTCCGCATTTCACATGTCTTGAACACTTTCACAACTGATCATTAAGTAATTCTGAAATTTAAAATGTTGCTGTACAGGTGTACATTGTTTATTGGAATAAATATAGATAAAAAATATTGTCAAACGTTGTTCTACAATTTATGGTCTATTTTAATATGATGTGTTTTTATCCCAAGTGAGATTCCTTGATTTTTGTTTTGTTGGTATTGGTATTTGGTAAATTGTTAAGACATGTGTCGTCGTTATTGAGCTAACCAAGAGCTTTTTCAGAACATTGCCCTCATAGGTCTCTCGACATTACAATGAAACTTTTGTTCTTTTATTATTTATGTAACTTAAAATCATGCTTGAAATATGAACCAGTGATAGCTGAACACGTGGCATACTTGTAGTTTTGTTACGTGTTGCGTGACTTTAGTAATTTTTGGAGCTTTGACGCTTAAAACCTATGCGTGACCGACAAGAAATTTTCTTTTTATAACTAAATTTCAGTACAAATAGTTGTATTTTTCGTTTCCTTTTCACTAGCGTCAAATTGGTCATTAAGCATGCAAAGTTTTGTAACACGATTCGGAAAAGGTACTTTTTCTGTGCTTACATTTTTATGTAAAATTTTATATTTAACGATTTCAACTGATTTCTTTTGCTTGAAATAATTTTGCTTAAGTTCGTCCTTCTGTAACCTACACTAGTAAAAAAAATATGACATAGGGCACCCTCTCTCAACCAACACTTGTTATAATTCTGTTAAAGGTGATTCTCCTCCAACCTTCACAAGAAATATTTCTGTTAAAGGTCACACTCTTTCAACCAACACTTGTTACAATTCTGTTAAAGGTAATTTTCATCCAAATGGAGATTCCACTTGTTATAATTTTGTTAAAGGTCAAGATTCTCTTCAAAACTCACTAATTCTATTAATAGTCATACTCCTGCAATGTCCACTTATAATAATTATGTGAAATTTCATCCAATCTTTTCATCCGCCGAGCTTCAAACTTAATTACAATTGTAATTTATAACAAAGAAATCTAGATATAACGTCTGCTATGACCACACCCTAAACATTTATTTAATTTAATACAGTCAGTCATCGCCTTTGATACAACGTTGAGACAGACATGGTGCCGCGACAAAATGTATGACTGGCTGGACAGCACCCGACCAGCATATGTAATAAACATAGACTCTATTCGGGTGCGCTCCCCTCCCTCCGTCTCACCGCGCACCTTACTTCATAAATGCTCTGTCTAGATTGACTTGAATGACTGTCGAGGCTGTGCTATGACACCTTAGAAAGTCTATGACATCCGTTTTGGAAGTCATTGCTATGACGAAACTACCATAGTCGTCGTTAATTTCGAAATTTTGTTACCAGGCCGGTTGTAACAGACGTCTCACAGTATAAATTAATGCTTCTTCCAAAGGCTATTTCAACTCTTTGTTCGACTCTACATTAATTTCCTGTGTTTTATATGTCAATAAAAAATCTTGTTGTCAGGTCTCCCTCAACAAATAAACTTCCTCCCGCAAACGCTAGGGTTGTGGAATGTGCTCCATGCCAAGGTTTACTCTAATGACTACAGTATGGGGTTCTGCAAGAAAGAAGCTATTAGATATTTGAAGGGTCGGCGACGCGCGAGTGATCCCCCAGGTGTTGCAAGCGTCCATAGTCTGTGGTGCGTTTACCATCAGGTGGACCGCCAGCTTGTTTGCCACCTTAGTGGTATGGGGGAAAAAAAACAAAGAACTTGAAATTTGTGTATATAAAGGTTCACGGTATTTAAATATAAAATATTAGAAATAATGATTTTATTAATGATATATTTTGTAAGCTGACCAACCAAACAAACTGTTGAGAATCCTATTAAATAGTGAGTACATAATTTTTTATATGATACTTTTACTATTACTTCTACAATAGTACAATGTAATCATCGATAAGCGTAAATAACTCTATTATTTAAATTAAAGATAAAAAGCACAATAAAAAAATCGGCCATGTGCGAGTTGGACTCGCGCACGAAGGGTTCCATTCCGTATCAATAAAATCGGAAAAACATCACGTTTGTTGAATGGGAGCTCCCTTAAATATTTGTTTTATTTAAATTTAATTATTTATTTTACCTTAAATATTTATTTTACTCTGTTTTTTAGTATTTTTTGTTATAGCGGCAACAGAAATACATCATCTGTGAAAATTAACAACTGTCTATCACGGTTCATGAGATACAGCCTGGTGACAGACGGACAGCGAAATCTTAGTTATTACTGTATCCCGGTTTACCCTTTGGGTACGGAACTCTAAAAAGCAATGTATGTACTCACTATTTATTAGCTAAATATCGTGACCTACAGTGAAACAGTGTTAATACAAGGAATAAGGATAAATTGGTAGTTTTAAATCAAATCAAATCAAAACAATATTTATTAAAAAAGGTTACCAAGAACATTTTTGAATCATCAATGTCCAAAATGTCGTCTTTAGAAGGTACATAGGATTTCTCCAAAACTGTTCACAACTGCGTTAGAGGATGTGGAAGACCTAGGCACGATGCTTGGAGGCCTCAGCAGAGTTTTCCAACAGGAAGGTCTTAAAATGAACATGGATAAAACGAAGGTGATGTTCAATGTCCATGTCGCGCCTATACCGGTTGTTGTTGGAAACGATACTTTCGAAGTACGAATACACATACCTAGGGCAAGAAGTCCAATAAGGTAGTTCCAACTTTGAGAAAGAGGTTAACCGAAGAATCCAGCTAAAGAGGCTAAAGTTAGCCTCTTAAATAAGCTCAGAGTCGCTGAGCAAGCTATGGAAAAAGCTATGCTTGGTGTTTCTTTGCGCGATAGAATCCGAAACGAGGAAATTTGCCGAAGAACTAAGGTTACCCACATAGTTCAAACAGTTAGCAAGCTGAAGTGGCAATGGGCAGGCCACATCGCTCGTCGAACCGATAACCGATGGGGAAGAAAGGTTCTCGAGTGGCGACCACGGATCGGAAGAGGCAGCGTGGGTCGGCCTCCTACCAGGTGGAGGCCTACGTTCAGCAGTGGACGTCATTCGGCTCAAACGATCGAACCCACAATTATCCGTATTTAGCTTTAAAAAAAATACGTATTTTGGAAACATAAAATAAAAAAAACATTTCAAAAAGAATTTCTATTAAAGTTTGTGTGAATATAAAAACAGCATGATCGAGTTTTCCTGAAATATTAAAATAACAAAACTGAAATTGAAAACAGTGACAAAAGCTGAAAGCCTTAACCTAAAAATATAAAGCAAAAATACATTGTTATACTGACATAAGAATATATTTTTCTTTACGGAATCAATATGGGGTGAATGAATGAGCTGCGATAAGAATATTTTATTCCTTTGTTCTATATATAAAGAAAAACATTCCTAAAATACATTTGTCCCGAAAAACGATCTTTGATATTTTTTTACAGTAAAAATAATCAACATCCTCTTTGTTGAAATACTTTTAACTAAATCAACTGACTAAAAGTCTCATTTAATATTAAACTTATCTTTATGTTTTAACAACAATAATTGATGATTAAACGAACTTACCTTTAATTGAAGTTCTATCGCAATTATATGAGTACGTTTAATTCGAAAGATATAAGGTGCATTTTGTTGACTGCTTCAATGCGTTTAATGTCATAATCCTGCCAAGTTAAAAAGACATAAACTCTGTATAACACAGTACAAATCTTGGTTAATTCTCTTTGGTAGGATAACCGCATGGTGTACATTATGTCGGTCAACAAAACGCCACTATAATAACACATGTAGTATTTCCATGGTACAGGTAACTTCGCACTTATTTAATTTTTGTGGGTTTGTTAAAAAATCACCAACCCACTCCGGCATTGCTGTTGCAGACAGTCTCATTCTTATGATTACCTATCTACATCAAAATTTTCTGGTGCTAGGGACGTCCCAGTGGACGGGCGGGAAATACAATATATCTTTCGAATGAAACGTACTCAAATAATTGCGACAGAACTTAACTTACAGGTAAGTTCGTTTAATTTGTCAATCATCAATTATATTTCGTACGTTTTATTCTTCAGATATAACTACACATGAAGATGTTTAGTGTAGAAAATTTCGTATGTAAGTATGGATTAAATGACTCATTTCACCATAATTTATTTGTATTATGTCAGTATCATTCAATGATAGTGTATGTATTAAAAGAGGTAGATATCCTACTATCGAAATTAAGACAACTGTTGTTATTTATTCAGTCACATGTCACTTTCTAAATATTGCTATCTCCTTCTGTTGCTCACGTTCCGTATTACGTGTAGATAACAAACTTAGATTTTGAACAATATAAAGGTACTGCACCTTTACTTAAATGTCATTGGTAACATGTTATTACTCGTCGAAAGGTAATCAACTACTACCAAAAGTATAACTGACATTTTGTTATTGATTTACTTAAAAGTAAAATTAAAAGTAATTGTTGACTTATTGATTAGTTATGTTCGTCCGTCCGTCCGTCCGTATGTCACAATCTTATAATTCTTTTGTAGATTCTAATGTAATTTTACAGAAATGTGTCTTTTATAAACCGCCGTACATATACGTTATGAAAATTGAGATATTTTTTTTAGGGATACATACAATACATAAAGGCAGCCGTAGTGGTACAGGTAGTGTGGCCAACTGCTGTGCAGAGGGTGTGGGTTCGATTCCCGCACTGGACAAACATTTCTGTTTGTCTTAAGTCGTGTATTTCCAAAAAAAAAGTAATAAATATGTATTTGCATCCGTTTTCTGGTATCCATAACACAAGCTTTGATTACTTTGGGGCCAGACGGCGCTGTGTGTAATGTACTTATGTCAAAAAAAAAATATATTTATATATTAAACCAAAAGTTGAAAATATTTGAAGGAGCATCCTTGCATAGGGCTTTGAAAATGCGGTAAAGGTTCTGAAGAAACTTTTTCTCTGAGATTTATATTTTTCGAGTTATTGTTTTCGACTATAAGACCGTTCGCAGAAACGTCTATCGGGGCATTAATAGTCGAATCAACATCCCGTATGGCGGTTTCCTAATGTGCCAGGTCTTGGTATTTGCTGGCTTTGTCCTTTTCGGCCTTCACGAGGATCTCGTTATGGGGAATGGTGATGTCGGCGAGCACTGCCTGGCGCTTCGATCGATCTATCAACATGATAGGCTTATTAGCTACAATAGTCATATCCGTGATGACAGATCAATCCCAATAGAGCATGGCACGACCATTTTAGAGAACTGGCGCGGGTGTATACTTATAGTACGGCGCTTCAAAGTCCACAAGACCGTATAAAAGAGCAAGCCGTAGGTGGATAATCTTGGCTACCAGGTTATGCCTATGCAAGTACTCACTGTTAGCAAAATGACCACAACCGGAATTAATATGTCTAAGTGACTCTCCAGGACGACGGCATGCCCGACAAATGTCGACCGTACCATCGATGGATGCTATAGCAAATCGGAATAATTAGTTTTTAATCCAAGCTGTATACTTCTGTCATGTCTGTATTAGTTATTTTTCAGTAATGATTTAATTTCTTGGCAGTATTCTACAACTTAAATAAGAAAATAATTTAATAAGAGAAATAATATAGCTATTTATTATCAAATTTAATGTGTTTTGTTACAGTGCCTATAACACAAGTGGTAGCAGTGGCCGGAGAACCTGTCTACTTGCCGTGTGACATTGCCACTCAAGATGAAGACGACGCAGTTCTTCTAGTTCTCTGGTATAGGGAAGACCTTGGAACTCCAATATATAGGTAAAATTTTTATAGTGATGTTAACAATTTGGTGCATGTACATTCAGTTGCATATATGCATACATAGCTAAAATGCAAAAATCGCGTATAGGCAGTTGAGTGGTTAATATACTCACACATTCACATCACATTATCATAAACTGTCAAGATCAACCTTAAAATATGGTAAATAAGGTTCAGATTTCTTATTTTTAACCGGCTTCAAAAAGAAGTTTATTTATTCGACCCTTAAGTATGTAATTTTGTCAAAGTTTGCATATGTTAGTCTATACCAGCTTCTTAACGTGTGTGCCAAATTTCATAAGTATGTATGTTTGTATGTTTGTTCTCATATATCTCAAAAACGATAAGTTGGATTTCAAAATTCTTATTTAGTTGAACTAGGTATAGACCAACTTAGGGAACAGTGCAAGTTTCATCAAAATCGGTTAAGTAGTTTTTGAGACAGAGAGTTAAGTGCGTATAAGTCACTGAAAAAACGTGTCGTTGGCTTAAGAAAATGTAGAAATAAAAAGTAATTTAAAAAATAATGCCAGAAATCAAAGTTTTATCTTTTAACAAAATCTAGATAAAATATGCCATCTACTTTATTGAGTTCGGTGCCACTCAGGGCCCGCACGCAAAGACGTGTGCCCTTCGGGTATGTTCGGCGCTCATCGCCGCGTTTCGGGCGGAAGATAGGATATGTGACATTGACAACGTTTATTTCTAATATCAACGCTGGAACCGACCTCAATAAAATAATTGGCATATTTAATTTAGATTTTTTAAAGGGATAAAACTTTTATTTCTCCCTTTTCAGTTATTGTTATTAATTAAATATATTACAATTTTGAAGTCGGTTTAATGTTTTTAAAATTCTATTTCATTTTTGTTTTTTTTTTGTAGGAAACAAAACAAATACATTCATATTTAATAATTTTTATTAATGATTTATAATTAATGTTTTGCGGAAAAGATGGTTATAGTGAAATATCAAAACGTTACTTACGTAAAATGTTTATTGTTTCCCAAGCAACTTTCTAAATGACTTATTTTCCTTCATCGCCACTAATCTTATGTTTATTTTAATAAAATACGAACCTACTTTGAAACCGTTACTTCTGATTGAACGAGTAAAGTTCGGTCTTTCAGGTACTTGTCTTATATTTTTGCTGAAAATTAGCTGAGAAGAAAGAACTTAGCTTAATATGTGCGGTTTTCTTAAGGCACTACTTCAAAAAAGCTGGCCAGTACGACTTGGATTCACGTACCTTGCACGTATTTTACAAACAGAATCAAAAACAAAAAGTGACCCCTTTTTAAGATTTATGTGAGATAATCTCTTATTATAACATATTCCGTGAACATTTCAGGCTTCTACCTATTTCGGTCTACAAGACACTTTAATGGTCGGACAGACAGACAGGCATCGTAGGCTTAGTAGTAGGGCTTCGTTGGCACCGTCTGGGTACGCAACCCTTATTGTAATAGGTACTCACATTTAATGAAACACAGGAATGTAAGTACCATTATTTATATTTAGCACAAGAAAAGTATTTTTAATTAATTTACTAACACATCTTAAGTTCGCGAGATTGTTTAAATACCTAATTTTTCTTTACCACTTAGGTGGCACACAAGCTAACGGTCCCCACCTCATGGCAAGCGGTCACCTTTAGACGCTTGCAACTCGCGCGCTGCAGACCTGTTATCTAATTTAAGCACTTCTTTCTTGAAAAAACCCAAAATGAGCCCCTCAGGGGGCCGTTTAAAAACCGACCGAGTCGAGTAGAGTTATGACTCGAACCGTTCAAAAACTAACTGTGTTCCAACTTGATGCCGTTCAAAAACGTGTAGTGTTACCCTAGTGTTGACTCAAGTTAACCATACTCAACGCATGTTCGATGGAGTTGGCGGCCATATTTGATTAAAAAGTCAAAACAATGTTTCCGAATAATTAAAATTTTTATTATTAAATATGATTAATATTTTTTGTTTTAATATACTTTTTAATGACTTGTATTCGGAGTGTTTTAAACTTTAAAAAATTAACAAATTTTTTTTTTGTGTTTTCACTACACTATTAGGTTTTAGTTTTTCCTTAACTTGTTAAGTAAATTATCCTAAATTCCCCAAAATTCAGGACCTAAAAACTGTTTTGCAACAAAAACCCTATTTTTATATTTATTTTTCTGTCATGAAACCAGACAATAGAATTAAGAGCATTAAGAGTGTTTAAAAATAGAGCATTCTATTTAGGAAAACAATGTTATAAATAATGAATGAAATGAATAAAAAAATAACAGAATAATAATTATAAGTTTTATGAAAATATAAAATTGAACCAGCGAGTACCTACCTCGGTCTAAAGTCGGTGGTGGCCGAGGGGTTTAAATTTCACTTCACGTCCCAAGTGGCGGAGGTTCGAACCCGGGGTCGGCGTGTACCAATGAGTCTTTTCTTAATTTCTCAAGTACACTGATTAATTTATTCACACCACTGGCTTTTCGGTAAAGGAAAACATCGTGAGGAAACCTGCATACGTCAAGAAAAAAAAAATGACGTATGTGAAGTCCACAATCCGCACTGGGCCCGCGTGTGGACTATGGCCCAATTATCCTCGCTTAAGAGGGTAGGCCGTGCCCTAGCAGTGGGGACTTATGAAGGCTGGCAAGAGAGTACCTACCTAGTTTGTAAAAAATAATTTAAAAGTCAAAATGGTATTTGATATCTTGTTCATACTCAAATATTGTAAAGAAAAAACCAGAACTTCAGTTGAAGTTTACTTTTCTCTTGGCCCTACATTGATACTTCAAATGAAAATATGGCCCTTAAAATGGGCAACATTCCTAAAAGTAGAAACATTGATTTAACTTGACAGATGCAATTTGGTTAGCCTTTCAAAAACTTTAAAGTAGATAAAGGAACCCGATGACGTCATTTTAACTGAAGTAAATCGTTTTTGAACGCAACCCAGAGAAAACAAGGTTTCATTAAAACTTATGCGTGCGCGGGAGAAAGTTTCTTACGAATCGCGGTGTACGATTACTGCAATGTTTACTTATGTAGCTAAGCTGATAAATGTAACGATAAATTACCGCTTCCCTAATAAATAATATGCTTCAATCTGTATAATTGATGCTTTGGATCGGGGCTAAGCTAATTGCCGTTAAGAAAAAAAACAGATGTCGTATTTGTGTTACGGTTAAGAGGCTATATATACTACCTAATTTTTTTTTCTTCTGGCAACGGTTTTTCAGCATTCGCTGTACTTTGGGATAAAGTTCAAATCCTTAACGTGAAAACTAATTAACTATAACACTAATATATAAATAATAATATCTAATAAATGCTAAACTGACCCCTTTTCATTCATTTTTTTTTTAAGTCTTGGCAAAGAAATCTTCTAGCCTTGATAGTGCTTTAAATCCTAAGAAAAAGCATTTTTAATAAAAATGATGTGTAATTAACTATAAATTTATGTCAATTTATTTCGATGAAAATCTCAATAAGTTGAGATGTAGCCGCACTACTCACTCACGCTCAGTTACATATCGCATCATCCTTGTTTTTACTCAAGTTTTCTGTCACATTGCACTGCCTCTTAATACCTACTGTCTATCAAGATTTAACATCTAATTAGTTTATTGCTTTAACTAGTGTGGATGCACGCGAACGAGATTTTGGAGTAGCGGAGCGGTGGTCAGATGAAAGTGTGTTCGCCTCTAGAGCGTACTTTCTACCAGAGAAAAGGCCTGCGGAACTGGGGGTGGACAGAGTTCGAGCTGCGGATCAGGGGGTGTATCGATGTAGAGTCGACTTTAAACAAGCCCAAACTAGGAATTCAAGAGTTAACTTAACTGTTGTTGGTAAGTTTACATATTACAGCAAATTTAAATTTTTTTTTTGTTTTAAAAATTCTTTTTGTTTCAATAGTTTTATAACTTAATTTTATTTTATATTAACCTATTTTTCATAGTATGTGTAATTATGTTATGTGATGAGTATTTTTATATTTTAAATCAAAAGCGAAGCAATTCAAAAGCTGTTCATCTGTATAGTGGTGACGTTTATACTGCACATGTGTTTATATACTTTGAGCAAATTTTAAATGTATTTTGTCATAATTATTTCAAGTTCATGACCGCTAAATAATTTTATGCATTGTTTAACTCTCATTTAAGTTATGTTCCCTAGATATAAATGTATATTACTTTATTAGATATTTTTGTTGAATTTTATTAAATTGACATTGTGTTTTTTAAACAGTACCACCGAACAAGATGGTGATAACAGATGACAAGGGTGATGTAAAACAAGCCATTGTCGGCCCCTTCGTTGAAGGGGACTCCTTCACTCTCAAGTGCGACGTCTCTGGGGGTGAGTCAATTAGTGATATTTCTTTAAATTAATGAAGAAACGAAGCTACATTTAGGTATTTAATTTTTATATCTGAAAATACAAAATGAAACAAAATACACTTTGCGAAACAGCTCAATTATCTTTTTATCAATTCTACAGTTAAAAAAATAACTTTCACTAAATTTTAATAGGAAAAATATTCTGGCAAATAATAGAAACACAACCGTCCGTTTTCTACGAATCCAACATTTCAATTATAATAGTAATTGATACTTTTTTAATGATTAGTTAAACAGTTTAAAATAATAACTGTAGCAGGGTCAAAGTTATTATAATTCCGGTTTTCGTATTTTTATTTTAATAAGTTGGAAAACAAGCCTACGGGCCACTTAAGTGGAGCGGTTACTGTAATTTAAGGACGATAGTATCACTGGTGTATTTATAACTTTCGTGTTGCCAACACATTAAAAATTGGTTTAGTCTTTGCCAAAGATTTTTCTCTCAAGGTTTGCGAGGAATAGCTCCCCAGAAACCACAATGAGCCTGTCCATTTAAGTTTTAAGGTAAGGTAATGAACTATTTGTTGATGCATGGTAAGCATTTATGAGTTTGAAACAAAAGGTTATTACTGGCCATAAAACAGGTGACGTCACTTTTGCAAATATGACGAAGGCAACAGTACGATATACTTTTTTTCATCTGTAATAAATTTAGACTAGTATTTTACAGTATTAATTTTTAGAATAGTGTAAATATCAAGGTAGTCGAAATTTATTTTTGGATGATAACAATGAAAGCATAATAAATGATCGAGAAGTATTTAGACAAAGGCCTTTTACCTCACTAAATATCCATAAATCAAATTATGTACGACTACCGATTCATTTGTTTTCAACAACGAGAGTTGCTTACGCCAATTAATTTCTGTCAATGGAAAATTATAATTAATACTTTAACGACGATCAAATATATGATGTTGTTTTGATGATATTTCATTGAAAACAGTTTATTTATAGTAAATTTATTTTATTTATCTAAGTACAATTTACAGATAAGAATATATTTCTGATATCTTTTGCGTGGTAAAAAAATATTTTGTAACTGGTTAAAAAATACTTAATATATATTTATAATACCTAATAAAACACATTGTGTAACTCGACCTTAACTACGTATTAGAATAATTTGTAAAATATATTTAGGTACCAAAAATTATAATATATTTTTTTTCAAATTGAAGCTCATAAATTTTTTGATTATATTTAATGTAATATAGTATTTTTTTACGACTATTAAGGTATTTATTTTCTGTTTTTAAAATTTAAATACACATAACACAGGTTTTTTTTACATATTTACAATATTTGATATTGTTAAGAGACAAAATAGAAACATATCAATTTTCTTACTAGGTCGTCCAAGGCCTTGGGTGAAGTGGTTCAGAGATGAAATGGAAACAGATACACCAGCCACGCCTTTGACTGGTAACGGCGTAAGAGGGGTCCTCAGGGTAGGGCCCTTGACCCGCGCCGACGTTCGAGCCGCGCTCACTTGTCGAGCTTCCAACCATCCCAGGGCACATCCAATAGAAACTACACTCACTTTAGATATGAATTGTAAGTATTTTTCGTGTTAGTGATAATATAACTGTCGTCGATCGGGTGATTGAAACATTTCATCTTTTCACTGGTAGTATGTGTTGTTTTAACAGAATAGCTATCCTCGATCCTCAGACATTTTTTCAATATAAACAAACTGTGACTATATTTTTAAAGTGCCTGCTAAGAATAGAACCCACTTTTTGATGCTGAACAGTCAGGTGCAGTAGTGCCTGTATTATTCTTAATTTGTTGTAAAAAATTATAAACACATTATTTTTTCTAAACAAAGTAATTATTTATTTAGTTAAATACAAAAAAATAACACTTTAGTTATGTAGTTTTCATAAATAAACAAAAGCACAACCTTGCTTGATCAGATTTTCCTTTATTTTTTACAGTTCCTCCCTTGACGGTCCATATCTTGGGTTCAAATCAACCATTATCAGCTAGCAGGAGGTATGATTTGCTCTGTCAAAGCTCAGGATCACGGCCTCCTGCTTCTATCACTTGGTGGAAGAACGGAAAAAGAATTAATAACGCTAAAGAGACAGTAAGTTCAAAATGAATTATTTGGTCGTAGTAGTATTTACATTCGCAAAGTTTGAAAATAATTTTAGTATTTAGTGATGAGTTATATGTGGTATAAGCTAGGGGTAAAACTTGTTTAGAATGTCACAATAGCCGTTTCTCTCAGGTAAGACAATGTGATGACAGAAATGATTTTATGGTTTAATCGAAGTAAGAAGACTTATGTGCCAATTGTATTACGTTGCAACAAATTTAGGGCTCCTTTGCTTGAACGTATACACACACACCCTGTGCTGTACAAAGTGTAATAGTTGGAAAAAGCAGATATTAGTAGTCGAAGGTCTATGGATCTGTTACGTAGTAGCTAATTTTTCTTCTGTAACAAATTGTAAGTATTCACTCGGGAATGGAACACAAAAAACATATGAAAGTTATTACTTGGGTATTAAGGCAGTAAGAAATAATGAAAGACATTGAAATAGCATAGTCAGCCAAAGTAAGCGAAAATGTATAAGCCCCGCTCACCATCTATCGGCGCCCTCGCCGAATGACAACCGATGCGGTATTTTTCATTGTGCTTTCGACCAAAACTGTTCTCAAGTCTTTAATTACAAAACCCCTCCTGTACTACTTTATGGCATTTAATCATTTTTGGAAATTTTGTTATTTTCCACGGGAAGTTTGAAAAAAGGGGTCTAGTAAATTTTTTTCTAAATATTAAAAAAATATATATCGTGATTTCTTAAGAGTAAGAGTACAGGTGCGTTTGAAGGCTGACTAACAGAATTTCATTTTGATCTGTCACTTAGTTTTCGAGGTTCACATTGTCTCGGATGGTAGCTGTTATAGATAATAGCTAGTATATCTGAAATCCATCTTTATAGAGCATAACACAAAACAGTTAAAGAAGACATTACGTTAGTGTAGACGTTGTGTATTACTAACTAAATTTTCTACTTTGGTGCAAAGTTTTATGTCTTACCCATTTCGGTCGAGGCTGTGTGTTTTTTGTCAGTAAGTCTGTGTAAGAGTTAAATGACGTAGCTGAATATCAAGAGCACTTATGATATTTTCAGCCAAAATAGACTAAAAATATTTTAATCTTCTTAAATTAACTAACTAAGTAAACTAAAATCAAATTAAAAACTAAAAGGCAATGATAAAATAAATAAACTAAATATTAAGGCTAGTATCATTAATCTACATCTCAGTTACAAAAAAAACAATATCAAACTCGTTTAATTAGTGCCAGAAAAAACTTTTACTCAGTTGAAGCTAGAGCCGCAGCACTTATATTGCATACGAACCTTTTTCGGTTTTCACATACTAGTGCGATGATAATACTGAATACAATAATAATCTCCTCAGCTTATATATAATTATTATTCAAATAAATAATCTATCAAACTTATAAAATATCTCGAACCGCAACCAAACATACATGAATATAACCAATTGTATAACTTTCATTGCTTCCCCGTAAATTGGTTGCTGTGGTTTCAGTCTATGCTACTCTTATGTCTTTGGAAATAACTATTATGCTGAAATTTTTCTTCATGAGTTCATCGTTTACATGTTTAATTTATTATAACAAGAAATGCTTATCTATAATAAAAAATATAGAAACTCTCCCGTTAGGATTTTAAATGATTTTTGTGATATGCTAATTAAATTTAATACAGGAAATATATCTATTTTTATTGTTAAACAGTTATCAACAGACGGGAACACGACCACATCGACGGTATCACTTCAGCTGACAAAATCAGATGCTGGAGCGAGGTTAGCGTGTCGAGCTTCCAATCCCCAGATGTCTGAGATACCTGTACTGGAAGATGGATGGACATTAGATATTCAGTGTAAGTTATTTAATCTACTTAAAAACTTCTTTTTTCGTAAAACCATCATCATTCAGAGTGCAGACTGCTGAACGTAGGCCTCCTATATATTATCTACAACAGTGCTGTTCTAACCTAGTCATCTACCATTATCTCACATGGTCATCTCACGTTGCGTCTTCAAGTCCAACGACGACGATTGGCCGCTTAAGTACAGAAAAATGTCAACTTACCCAAACTCCTTTGCCTTACATTAATGGAAAATAGTAAAATAATAAAAATGTACTTATGATTTTATTTACAGACATTCCAGAAACCACTGTACGGTTGGGAACTAATTTGGATCCAACCAATATCAAAGAAGGGTCGGACGTGTACTTCGATTGCATAATCAAAGCACATCCATATGTCTACAAAGTGGAATGGAGGCATAATGTAAGTAATTTAACAAGTTTTCTACAAGTTATTGGCGTTAGCAGTATGGCAATCTAACTTTCGTAGTGTGATAACTTTGTGTGAGAAATCGAGATACGACAAAATAGTTTTACAGAATACCTAAAGCCACTTCCATGAGTGAATTTGGGCGTTAGTTCGAAATTGACAATGTTATTTGTCTCCAGGGTAAGACGCTTCTTCACAATATTGGACAAGGAGTGATCATAAGCAATCATTCCCTTGTCTTACAAGGTGTTGGAAGAAGAACAGCTGGAAACTACACCTGTGTTGGCTTCAACGCTGAAGGCGACAGCGAAAGTAAACCGCTGCTGCTTGACGTTTTGTGTAAGTATTTTTTTCTTTAAATTTAATGACGATATTAATAAATATACAAATATTTCTGGACATATTACACAACGCCATGTGGTCGCAAACTAAGCACGGCTTGTATGTACTATCGGTACCAGAAAACTGATTCAAATACCTAATTAAATAATTTTTAAATGTGTAATAAATACACACAAATTACACAAAGAAAATATCCAGCCGAGAACCAAGACAAACACAAATGTTCATCACATAAATATAATATACGGTGCGAGAATCAAGCGCAACCCTTTGGTTCAGTATAAAAGATCACCTTTAACTAAACCATTAGGTTTTTTATTTTATTTTCATGTTAATTAATTTATGAAAAGCTTTTAGAAAATGATACATGTCTAGTGTCAGAATTCAGAACAAGGTCAGATACTATAAAGTCTTCTCCTGAAATGCTTGATACTAAAAGTCATCAAAACATTTTATTTTGTCTGTATAATATATAAAAGAGTAAACTGACTGAGTAACTGACTGAAATATTAACTCACAGGCCAAATAACTGAATCTAGAGACTTAAAATGTTGCAGAGAGGTTTCTTTTACAACGTAAATTAGCAAAACTAACTGTGAAAAATGTATCCTCGAAGGGAGTAAAATGGTGGCTGGTAGTTTGTATGTTCGACCATATACCTACATTAAATTCCTTTTTTATTATTTTGTCAACTCTTTTATTATCATCTGGAACGTTTCTTTAGACTTTTTTTTAACAACTTTTCGAGCATATTAAAAACTAGAAATCTATGAATAAAAAGGGGAAAAAAGGTGAAATTATCAGAAACTAAAGAAATTAATAGCATAAAATATGTATCAATTTATATAATTTATTATATTGTTGAATTTAACAGATGCCCCAACATGCAGAAGTTCGCAGCAAAAAGTGCATGGAGTTGCTAAACAAGAAAGAGCTCATATTACTTGTCATGTTGATGCTAACCCAGCTGAAGTAACTGTAAGTATTTTGCGATGCACCGAAATTTCACCTCAGACCATCGTATATCCTCGAGTACATTTTAAAATTAGATCTTACTTACATTACATACACAAATTTGAAATAAAAAGATCGTTTCATGTTTCTGCTATAATTTAAATAAATTACAGTCAAAATTCAAAAATCAAAATTTCATCAAAAAGTGAAAGTTTTTAAAAAGATTGACGAAACAATGAGTGGTTTATGCCGCATTAATTTCTTTGTATCTAATAACAATTTGATCTTACTAAAGTAATTTTTATCTTTGTCATAATATTTAAAAAGAGCTATCTGACAAAACATCTTTTCATTAACTCTCTTTTTTTTTTCATTTGCTTGACTTGTCTCACTGAGGCTTCCTTTCGTTACAACAATATGGCGTTTTTAATGGCTTCTGAGAAATATCAACTTAAAAAAGTATTATCTTTTGAAGAGTCTCCAACTTTTTGTAAATTAAATGTGTATTCGACATTGAACCAATTTCTTTACGATTTTATTTGTTGTGACTAGATACCCTGGTACCTTTATTGGCAAACCACCTTGATGAAAAGTATATTTTATCTATGACTACTTGCTCGCAAATCTGAACGTGGAAACACTAATCAAAGTGCACTTGGGCGAAAGCGTCAAATAAATTTTGAATTGGACAATGTAAAAAAATAATTTCAAATCTAGCAGAGAGAGTCCAAATATTTTTCCTTTACGAAATTTAATTTTCTTTCCCTTGTAGCTCTTCCGGTTGTTCAAGGTCTGCTACAATTGTGATATGATCTACGAACAAATTTGCGTTTTCCAATATGTTTTGATATTAAATGCTTAAACAATGAATAAACTATGTTAACTGTTATTTTAATAAACTTTTATTAAAGCTACGTTTTACGGGCACACTTTCAAGTATTTGTAGATTACACTGCATGAACCCTTAGACTAAGTTACAATTGAAACCAAGATATGTTTGATATATGTTAGTTCCGATGGACTTTTAACAACACTGCAAACAGCAACGAAGTGAGTGATGCATATGTCTCGAGATCTGGTACAAGTTCTACTGTCACCTACACTCCTCATACAGAGATGGATTATGGGACGCTGCTCTGCTGGGCAAACAACCGAATAGGGAAACAAAGGGTACCTTGTGTGTACCATATTATAGCTGCTGGTAAGAATTTGATATCTTCAAATTATTTTATTTTATTTAAATCCTTTATTGTACATAAAAAAAAACATTATAAGAAATTATAATTCTAGAAAAATAGTACAAAGGGCATACGTATCTCTGCCAGAGATTTCTTCCCGCAAACCCAGAGAAAGAATAAATTTACAAAAAAGGTGGCAAGGTTGTACAAAAAAGTTTTATCTACAGTTATATTCAAATATATTCAAATACAAATAAAATAATAACATAAATACATAATTATATACTAGATAAATTACTATTAAACTAAGTAGAAATAAAATAACTCACTCAGCGTTCGATGATAATAAAATTATTTTTTATATTTTAAAATGTTCCTTCTTAATAGTGCTCTTTGAAGCGTAGTGTGAACTCAATTATTATTCTCTTTAATTTTTTATTTTTTTTTTAAATTTTTAAGTATGAGCTGGTAGCTCATACGAGGATTTCTTTAGTGACAAGAGTATTGATTCCTTTGAGAATTGATTTGTTATCTTTGGTAACATGCAAACTAATACCCCTAATAACTTCAGTTCAAATTATCTGTATCGGGCAATCCTTAAGCTTTTCTACCACCTTAGTGATGGCTATGATTATAGAATCGTTATACTCAAAGCCTAAAAAAAACTTTTTACATTCCCATGTTTTTCAACAGGTCGTCCAGATCAAGTACACAATTGTACAGTAGTGAATGCTTCCCTGACTTCCTTTGGAGTGAGATGTTTAGAAGGTTTTAATGGGGGCTTACCACAATCATTTTTATTGGAAGTTAGAGAAATTGTGTCACAGGTATTTATTATTTCAAATCTTTCTTACCGATGATAATTTATTTGAATCAGTCGTAAATATTAAAATTTTTACACAGGTAATAGTGGCTAATGTTTCAAGTGCTGTACCAAGATTTACAGCGGTAGGTCTAGTACCAGGAAGGACATACGCAGCTACTGTTCTTGCTTATAATGCTAAAGGACGAGGTGAACCCTATCCCTTCAGGGCTAATACTCTAAGACCACCCGAGAAACATCATGTTCATGACAAAAGTTTAGGTACGTTGCATATAGTTCATTATTATATATTAGATAACAGAATAATTGAAATTTATTTATATAACATGTATTTAATTTTCTTTTTAGATTTACCACGAACAGCCTTTCAAATGTCAGGGGCCATGTCAGCAGCAGTAGGTGGTGGCGGGATTTTAATGGTGCTTCTGGTACTATTCATGATAGCTATGAGACAGAAATGTGCTAAGCGAAAACCCAGATCAGCTCCTCCACCAAGCTCTTTGCCAGGGTCTCCAGATAAACTGAGAGAGAAAGATGACAGTGAAAGTGATGACCGAAATCCTGATATTATACCATCTGATACGGATCAAATGCAGGTAGGTACAAACAAATGATTTTACCTTCTACCGAATGCTTCTCTTCTTTTTTGAAACGCAAACTAGCAATTTTATTAAGCCGGTTCCAAATTTATTCATTCTGAATACATTTTTCTTTACACTAAATAATCGGTGAATAAATTGTATTTTTTGGTGGTGATGGTACAAAACTTTTCTTAATTTGTTAGGCTCCGCTTTTTATAACCCGTAATTGTATTATTGTTACTGTTTAAAATCTTTGTCGAGTAATAATCGACCAGTATATTTAACATTCCAGTTGAAGTCCTTGATGCTTTTTGGAACAGCCTAGAGTAATTTTCATTTTCTGATGAATAGGTTTTGGAATGCTTATCATATGGGACTGGTGCCATTTTCTGATGAATAGGTTTTGGAATGCTTATCATATGGTACTGGTGCCATTTTTATTATTGCTTGTGTAAAAATGAATGTTTCTTTATGCTGATCGTATTATATAAAATGTGCTTTTTGAGTAGCAATAAAAAAAAATTTTCTTTTTCATGAATAGTTTAGACTTCCACTTTTACATATCTTATAAAGAAGTGCTTGAGGAAAATATTTTGATTTAATTTGTAGATGGAATATTATCGTCATCAGCAAGTTTCTACAATTTCTCCACCTCCTCGGGGAACTCCTCGCGGTAGCGTGGCTGGAGTTCGCGGAGGACTACCTGCGTACTGTCCACTGCGGACTGCACCGCCTTCTTCACATCAGCCTTTACATGAGCCAAATGTAATTTTTACAGACCTTCCTTATAATAAATATTTTTGCGCAATATCGCTTTCTTAGAAAATATACTTAAAGCATAACAATCACTTATTAGAAGTTCATATATGTGAAAACATTGGATTTTTATTATGCTTAAACATTTAGTCGATGGTATTTTATCTATAGAACATCTCAGATACCACTATAATTATAAAGTGGTATTTATTATCTTTGATGGTTTATTAGAATCCTGTTTGTAATTTTGTCTAGCGTTTAAAAAAAAATATCACTAAGCCTTTATTTACAGTTTGACTGGAAATGTCAACTATTGATTAGAACCCTAATTATTATTTTAATATACTTAGATCATGTTGCAGAAATTTCCATTTTGTATTATTTTCACTATAATTTACACTCAGAACTGATTTTTAAACTGTGAATCTTAGTTTTTTGGCTTTTCTTTTTCCGGCTGAAAATATTAGAATAATGTTAAAATAAAATATATTTATTTTTGTTTCAGAATAAAACAACGGGGATACCTCCTCCCGCTAGGTTTGCGACAGGCTCTTGTACTTTGCCGCGGGGCACAACTATCTCGGTACCAAGCGACACGCGGTGTGGCATACCGTTGCAACACTTACGCACCCTGCCGCGTCCGCTGCCCGCCCCCACGCCTTCCGGCCCCCGCGCTACTCCACGTGACACTCCCCTCTGACAAACGACCCAACTTTAGGACATGTGTAAATAAATCAGTGAAAATACTTTTGAAAGTGACATGATATTATGACTGATATGCTCAACTTTTTCTAAGAACAAATGAAGAGCAAAGTTTTTTTACCAAAATAAAATTTGTTAAAAAATATTAATGGGCCAGTTTTTTAATATTTCAGTCAGTACTTATACTTTTTTTTTTCAGTAAGTATGAGGCCTACTCAGCTAAATAGTACTATAACATCGAATTATTATTACGAAACTGGCCTTTGTTATATAACGTTAAACTAGTTAGGACGAATGAAATAAATTTTACTGCAATTTGATTGTTTGTACAATATTTGTAAAAAGGATAGCATTTGGTAAAATGTTCCAATTAAGTACCAATATAATATAGTGAAAAAACATACCAAATAAATACAACACTATTTGTATAGTCATGTTTAGTGATTTGTTTTTTTTAATTAATATAAAACGATGTTAAACGGTTGTGAAAAACTAAAAAGGGACATAAAAAATAAATTCCAAAAATCAATTTTTGTAAACTTAATCTATTCAATGAAAATATCTGAAATGATGATTTGATAGATTTTTCTTTTGGTTTTGGTTATCTTGGAAGACATATGCTACTTAAAAGAACTCCTTGATAATAGTCCATTAGAAAATGTAAATAAATGTATTTATTAAATTATGTAAATCACGCTTTGTACATTACGAACTTAAGAAACATTTGTTTATATTTACGTCTATAGGTAGGTACTTGTAAAAACCAATTTCAAATTTATATCAAGAACTGGCCAAATGGGTGTACACTTTACGTGCATACCGCATCAAGCTAGGGCTTTGTTTTAAAATTATTGCGGATATCTAGACAACCTGTCCCTGATTTTGTTTATAACAATTTTCGTTGGAAATGTGTATAAAACTCTAGTATGAGTATAGGGTGCGGTGACTACTTACCATCAGGCGGTCCGTTAGCTTGTTTGCCACCTTAATGGTATAAAAAATGTGTTTTAAATTTTTGCAACTATTTTACTCACAAAATGCTTAATTTTGGAAACCAATAATTCACAAAGTTTGCAGCTAAGAAAAAATATTGGTAACACTTGAAATACTTTTTTCAACGTGCTATTCAACCACACTCTGTATAACGGCACGGCAAATGCACCAAAAAATAAATTTGTATTCCGTCAGTTCAGTGTATGAAAAATACCTGTAATTATTCCTCAGTTTCATTACACATCGTATGACGGTTCACATGAGACAATTAACGACAAAATTAATTCACAGATAGTGAAATGAAGAACAAAAATAGACGAAACTAAGTGTTTCATTTTTGCCATGTAACCACGGAACCCTCATTTTTTTTAAATTTCGAAACTACTAATTCTAAATTTATTACTAAATGCTTAGCTAAATTTCAAGGAAACGAGACAACCTATTTCTGTATTTTGCAACAAAAAATTGGTACCTACATCTAGTTTAGATTTGTAATTGGTTATATCATGTTTATTTACTTACATTATTTTACTTCATACAAGCCAACGCGACAAAGTGATATAATTATAGTAAGACATGTAACTGTGTTTTTTAGTTTAGCTATTTTATTGTTAATTATAAAGAAAATGATTGAAAAACAAGTAAATATTTAGCTACTAAAAATTTTTTTTTTAATTTGTACTGGAAGTAGATGATTTAAGTAATAAAAAAGTCTCTAAGCAAAAAAAAAAATCTGCACTGAATGCTTTGTGCGATTTGAAACTGCACACAATACTTTACTTTACTTTACATAATTTACTTTAAAGATCTCAAGTTACTTTATACATTTTATAACATTACAAACACAGGCACTGCCTACTGTAATTGTGCTGTTTTTTATGAACACACTAGTGTATATGCATGCTATTCAAACCTAGGCCAGATATATTTTTACAATTTTTTTTGCTATGAAATTACACTCAAAACAATAGTTTTTTATTCAATCCATTCGTCATAATATATTGTTTATGATTTTCAATAATTGAAAATATTAAAAAGCATAAAAAATATTAGTGACATTTAAGATATATAATACGAGCAAAACGGTCAGTTCGATTGTGACGTAAGAGACAGTGATAACAAACACCCACCAGGTGCACTTCTTACAGTGTAATTACACTTAGGTAAAATACAGTACTTTTACGGTGGCTTTCGGTCCTTTAATATAGTAACAATTACAAAATTAAAAGTGTAAATCCTAAACATTGTAATGTATTAGTATGTGGTTTCATAGATTTTCACTTCAAAAAAAGTGTGTTCGAGCCGTCTTGAACAGTTTGATGTTTTAAATATTTGTTATACACTAAATATTTTCCTTGGCTTTTTTTTTATTGGTATAAAAATGTAACATATAATATGTAAATTCCTTGTTTTGGAAAATATAAACGTGAGAGTGAAAAAATAAGGAGTCATAAAAATCATATTTTTTTTACCTAACATCACACTAATTTACTGAAAGAGTAAGCAGAAAAAAAAACTTCTATTTGCTAAAATCTTGACACACTTTCTTTGCTTTATGTTCTCATCATATAAATTCTTACCTATACGTTTGACAGTTTCGATTACCATTTTTAATTTGAAATTATTTTTTTTTCTTTGATAGGTTCAATAGGTCACGTTGGCTTGTAATAAAAGTGAAAATTAAATCTAAGCATGTTACTAAATTGGAATATTTAATTTTGAGGGATATAAATATTCCATTTCGTTACTAGAATAGTCATTAATTTGTTACAATTTATTTATAGAATATGCAATACGTTACAATTTGTTTGTAGTATATGTAAATAATTAAAATAACTTTTTAACTGTCGGAATGTTTCACTAAACTATTCGAAACTCAAAATAAATGGAAATATTCTCAGTTGTTTTCCTGATGTTTTATTATTCACAATAATTCCTTTTAACCTAATAGCAATGACATTAAATGTACATATTATACATACATCAGTACCTGGGGTAGGACTGCCCTCGAATCTGACTGTAGGCCTGCCCTTGATGGTGAATGTTGGCCTGCCCTCGATGATGAATGTAGGCCTGCCCCAGATGATGACTAAAGGCCTCCGCTATATGTTGACTGTCGTACGGCCCTCGATTCTGACTGAAGGCCTGCCCTCGATGATGACTGGTTACCTGCACTCTATGCTGACTGTAGATCTGCCCTCGACGATAACTGTAGGCCTGCCCCAGATGATGACTAAAGGCATCCGCTATATATTGACTGTAGTACTGCCCTCGATTCTGACTGAAGATCTGCCCTCGATGATGACTGTTTACCTGCACTCTATGCTGACAGAAGGCCTGCCCACGATGATGACTGTAGACCTGCCCTCGAAGATAACTGTAGGCCTGCCCTAAGTGATGACTGTATACCTCCCCTATATAATGACTGTCGGCCTGCCCTCGATGCTGGCTGAAGGCCTGCCCAAGATGATGACTGTAGGAATGCCCTCCATGATGACTGAAGGCATCCCCACGATGATGACTGTTTATCTGCACTTGATGCTGCCTGAAGGCCTGCCCACGATCTTTTCGTGTTTTATAAATAAACTTATAGCAAAACGCTATCTGAAATCAATTTTTTATCCAAATTGTTAGAAAGATGGCAGAGATGTTACATATATAATCATTTATATTACAGCCAGTTTACTGTAAAAGAGCCCAAGATTCGTGGTCGCGGTCAATGACGCTCCTCTCCTCATAAGTATTATTACCTAACTTTTTGTCACTCGTGCATTAACATGGAATATTGTGGGTATTTTAGCGATTGCTATCCGTTTTATTGGTATATAATGTATATGCAGTATATATATATATATATATATATATATATATATAAATAATAGTAGATATAGACTTCCTCGCAGCCTAGGTGTAGGTTAGATTCTCTCACTGGAGCAAACATTTATAAAATAAACATTTATGTTTGTCTTGAGTATAGGTGTATTTATGTATGATATGCATGTTTATACAAAAAAAGTTACATGTATGTATCCTTTGTCTGAAATCTGTAACACAAGCTTTGCTTACTCAAGCCCACGGCGCTGCGTGTCATGTCCAAAAATATTTATTAATATGTATTTATTTATTTATGATCCCGGATTTATATGTATATGTGAAACCAAAAGATGAGAACGATTGCTTCAGAGGTGAATTCGATTCCAAGTACATACAAATAAATTGTTATTGTTACCTCTCCTTACGTTTAAGTAACTTTAATATAGTTTTTCTTTTCTTTCTGGCTTTTTATCTTTCTACTTACCACATGCATCGATGTAACGCTCATCCAAGTAAGTATGTATGGTGCTCAGTATGAAGACATTTTTACCTAAAGGGATAGTCAAAATATTACAAACATAAACTGTTCCGATAGTGAAGGGACATGTTCCAGTATATAGCTTACAAGTGCCGCGCGCTGGCTATGAGACGTGGTATTTTTAATGTCCTCTTAGTAGTAAGTTAATCAAAAAAAATCTCAATGTTGCAATATAAGACTTATCATAAGCTCTTCTTTGGAATTTCGTATTGTTTTTAGAATATATCTTTGAGTTGTAGCATTATAATAAACTCTGTAGTAAGTATCTCTGCTATAAGTGACCATTTTAAGCAGAAATGCTTACTATGAGTAGGGTCAGCAATCAAAAATATTGTACAAAGAAATAGGTAGGTAGGTAGGTCATTTATTTCTCATTAAAAATTACATTACGTCATTTAAATAATACATAATCAATTTTCAAGAAGATCGTCAAGACATAGAAAGCTCTATAATAGATTAGACTAGGTTTATAACAGGTTATAAATGATTTTAAATACATAAATAGGCAATGAAAAATATCTAATGCCCAGTAGTGTTGCTCGTAACAATATCTAATGCCCAGTAGTGATGCTCGTAATAATAACTAATGCCCAGTAGTGACTAGGAGATTAGGAGAAAATATTAACATTATTTTGTGTTCAATATGCATTGTAAGCCTTAATTTATACGCTGCGCTGTTAGTTGGCAAACTTCATGTGGATATGAGTCAGCAAGAAAAACGTTTTCGTTATGGCCGCACCCTAATGTAACGTGCAGTTATGTGCTCATATTTAAAATTCATTTCACGCTACTATTGCAGTCTTAAACTAGAAAAATAACATACCTTTTTTTTTAAAAACTAACTTTCCTATCTATTTTGTTTTTTTTTATTTTTAATACATAAATGCTTATTTCCTCGTAGTAAAAATATTATTAGTTACATTGTACATAAAATAACCATGAAGTAAGTATATTACTAAAAAGGTTTTGGATAACTTTTGAGGTATAATTTCAATAAATTAATTTCGGATTAAACGCTAAGCTCAATTTGAATGACTTTTGTGTAGCAGAAAAATAAACTGTATTTAAGATCAACATCGTAGATTACAGCTTGAAGCCAATAAGATAAATTTACACTGGGCCAGAAGGAAAGCGGGTCGTTAGCAAAAATCTAAACAACTTCCAAAATATTCGAGTTTTCTTTATTATTAATTAATAAAAATAAGTGACTATTTTTCACTAGATTTCGAAAAATATGCAATTTTGACACATATTGTATTGCTGTGTACCACGAGACCATTGCTACAGTTGGAAATGCTTTCTACCAGGTTTGTGAACTTTTGCTGAGGAAAATTCTCTCATTCCTCTATCAGTACTTCTTCAGTTCTTGAAGCGTGATTGAAGGGAAATTTTACTGGCGTACATGTCATCTTAGTTCGTCTTAGGCATGCTCGACGGGGTTCAAGTCTGGACTGCGTGCTGGCCACTCCAAGCGTGTGATAGCAACATCTTCACAATAGTCAAACTCTATCTCAGCTACATGGGGTCTTGCGGAATCTTGTATAAAAATAGCATTCTCACCCATGTTCACTAAAAATGGGCCATACTCATTAAGGATTACATTTAAGTATCTTTCTGCCGTTAAAGTGCCATTTTCTATCACAACTAGCTCAGTACGGCTTTTGGAAGAAATTCCAGCCCACATGTTTACGGAGGACACTCTCTCTTCAATGCAAGGCTGTTAATAGCGCTCTCCTGGTCTTATGTAGACTCCTTGCCCCCCATCGTGCGTGTATAGCTTAAACTTCGACTCATCCGAAAACATTACTTTTGATTCCAGTCCACAGACTTTCTGAAGTCCAATTAGATGTTCTCAAGCGTGGGTTACGCTTGAATTTCGATGCTGCCTTTCGAGTTCAGGTTTGCTTCAACAGGCAGCCACCTCACTGTACATGCGCTCGGAATGCTCCCTCTAGCACGGAAGTAATTTTTTACTTCTACAGCCGTTTGAAATCGATTAATCAATATTTATGACACCATACTATAACAGGACAGGTTATATTAGGAGTATCCTGTTACCGAATGCATCGGCTAGGTGCTCAGGAGGTAGAAGCTTAGGTAGAGGGAGTTCTGAGGCAAGTAAAGAAACTACTTTTCAAGGGTAAGGCAGGTTGTAATGTATACTCTTTCACTTTTATCATAACAATATTTAATAGACAGTATTAAACTAATCACATAAGGTGATTCTTAACCCTTAATATATATATAAAGAAACTATCTATTTTAATTCAGTAAGCTATGCCGCACGTGGCTGGCACAATGCAAACTGCACGTGGACGAAATTCGCCCAGGCCGAGGATTTGGAGCACAGAGTACTCCAGGCAGGCCGAGGATTTGGAGTCTAAGGAACTCCAGGCCTCCCTCAGTGCTGACGCGCACCGGCCCTCGCAGTAGACGCGAAGAGAATTGGTTATATCCAGACATAAAAACCGTCGTGCTATATGTAAATAAAATGTGTAGTTAGTACATACCTAATTTACACACGATCACAACACAGTAACAAGAACACGGCAAAATTATAGTACCTATAAGCACTCCGGTTTTTGTTTACTGTTAAGTAGTAGTAGTAGTAGTAGTAATAGTTTTAGTATAGATTATAGTTTAGAAATCTCAGATAGATTTTTTTAAATGAACAACTTTCAGCAAAAAACGCTTAGCAGTGTTATGACAACGAAAATGTCACAACCCATCTCGATATTCGAAATCACGACACCGGTAATGGACCTAATAATGGATAGATGGTTCAGCCTATTTCCGGTCTGTAAATATTAGATCGTCTCTTCAAATCGCTGGAGCACTCTTGGAACAGTTGATAGCGACATACCTAGAAACAACAGTCCTCGATGTATACACTTACTGCACCCGTTTTCAAGGTGTTTCAGAATTCTGGTAAACTCTACAGGGGTTAGCGGCTTGTTTTTGATTGAATTTGATCAAAATTATGAATTTACTTATCATTTTAAATCCAATCATCAAAAGATAAAAAGGTTTTACTTCTGCCTATATTTATAATGAAATAAACTTTAATTTAGATTTAATTTTATAGAAATTGCTCAAATATATTATTAAAAGTTATAAATTTTTTTATAACGCCGCTTTCTTTGCCTTGTCCTTTCCTCATTTTTCTTTTGTTCTTAATGGTTTTTGTTATAATTTTAATTTAAAAATATTAATACGTATACTTACAAATAATATAAAATTAATAAACTTCATTTTGAAACTGTTTAAATAAGTTTTGTCAGTATTTTTTTTCCTAGGAGTAACAAACTAACATCCCCACCTTCACGGGATATTGATACTGTCACTGTTGGCTTCAGACACACAATAAAACCCAACCTCATACATAGAAGTTTCATTAAACGAAATTGGATATTTTCTTTTAAATATACTATGTTTGTATTTAAATATAAAAGTGGATATACAAACTTATAGCTCGGGGAAGGATTTTAATAATATTTGCCTATATTTAAAATTTATGCCACCGATATCCAAATATCCAAGCTTGTTGAAGTAGTACAAGCTTACTTTTACTTCAATTCCAAAACTTTGCAGAATTTAATTATGTTCTGTGCCTTTATTCCGTGTAGTAAAATTTTATAACCGAATTAAATATTTCGAAGCAATTTTGTTTTAATTTGTGCCCAAGAAGTTTATCTTCTCCCTCTTCTAGAACATTTTCTGGTGTTGTTTATAAACCCCCTATACTTTATAGGTAGTTTAAATAGTAGGTTAATATGATATATGTATTTATTAAATATATATATCATTTAGCTGGTGAAAATTCTACTCTACTTACTCATATTTTTTATATCAATAAGGTGTCAAATAAGCTTGCGGTCCGTCTGATGGTAAGCGGTCACCGCGGCCTATATAATTAAACAAAGAATTTAATTATACAGGGTAATATTTAATAACTATAAAATCAAAAAACCTGCAAGCCGAAAATATGTTTTTGTATATTTCAACAGAATATTATATACTTTAGTAATATTGAAACACCACTATATTTATAAATAATGTAAATGAACATAGCAAAAATACATAATATAAGTGTTAATATATTATACGAAGACCTAGAATTATCTACAAAATTGCGTTTTCGCACACTTAAAATGTTCCACTCAATTAACCGTAAGATTTATCCGAAATCCAAATGAAGGCTCTCAGCCGAGCTCGTTAACTTGACTCCGAGATTCAGGCAGTGGTATCTAACAATTGATATTTAGTGACGTAACATAGTTTTGCAAGATCAATTTATGAAACAATCTATATTAAATAACTTCCTTATACAACAGATGGAAATATTTTATTCGATTGTAATAATAAAATAAAATCATACTTATTTAAAACAGCATGTTCCTCGATGAATCATTTGGTTAAAATCGGCCGAATATACGTGACCGAAAATACGCCAGTGTCAAATGTGGGCCAACCCAACCACAACCCTTTTTTGGAATGAGCTCCGTTTACTCGAAAAAAAGAAAGAAGTGATTCGAGTTATTAGATTAGATTCGATCATAAAGTAATGGGTCTAGGTTACTAGTGTCTGACTACGGAGTACAGCGAGCGGCATTTCTCGATGAATCGTCTGTTGAAATAGACCGAATTGTCAAATTTTGCTCTAGGGAATGCTATTTAAAAAGAGTGTTATTCGCGTTTTAAAGAACCCACAACACACGAGTAAACATCCGACAGACCGTAAGCTTGTTTGACACCTTGGTGGTAAAAAATAACGAAAGGTGTCAAGTACTTTATGCAACAGTTTTTGTTAAACAAAGAAGTAGGGCCACAGAATAAACACACAGTACACACAGTAGGGTAGAACGGGGTACGTTTGTGCCAGTCGTCATAATAGCGAAACTATACGGAACACGGGGAAGGGTGCATGGGGACAGGGAAGCGGCATGCAAATCTGTACGCGTTCCCTAGTATTATGTCAGTTAGCGCGCGACGTTAACGTAAGCAGGATAGTCAAAATTTAGTTTTTTTGTTACATTTCTTCTAATATTTACTGTTATTTGTATGCAGATAGATTATCTCGTATTTTTTTTATATAAGTTGAATATTAGTAGTTAATTACGAGTGATTACTTTTTACGTAGATTATTTGGCTTAGTTTTGCGATTTTTTGTATTCTAAAGTGTGCGTTGTGACATATTATTTTTGTTGTTTTTGCTTTCAGATGCCCAGAAAACGCTTGCGGAAAACCGAAGGTGGGCGGTCTAATATTAGTAAATATGAAAATGCATGCGAAGAAGTGGAACGCGGTACTTCTTTATGGAAAGTAGGGCTGGTGAAAAATGGATCCAGTGCCAAGCGACATGTGGACTCTGGTCCCACGAAGAATGCGCAGGTGATGGTCACCATTACATTTGTCACAACTGTGATGATGAATCTGACTACTAGATCTCAGTATGTTCATACATTTATAAATATTTATTTTTTTCTTTACTGTAAACTGTTTAAGTTAAAATTTAGTAACACTTTTTTCAATTACCTCCAGTAAATTTAAGTTTAGTTAACGTTTTGACTGATTCTAAGAAGACTTTTAGAATAATGTTAGATGTTAAATTTTAAGAATATTTGTTAAGGACGTTGTCATAGTTATTTTGACTGATTTTAAAAACGATGGTTATAAATAAATTTTATGTTACAGTTAATTATGAGAATGGAAGTGATTGCAGATTTTAGTTCATTTGCTGTAGGAATGTTAACATTGTTTCGAAGAATATTATGTTGTGTAATGTTACATATTTCTAACAATAAAAATCATTATGACACATTTTGGTGTATATTTCTGCTTGTCACTATCGACCCCAACCCCTGCCACAACCGTCCTTAGGGTGTGGCCGATTGTGACACTTTCCTTTTTTTTTCTAATTTGATCCTATGACTAATAGAGTTAATATTTTAGTATTTTTACTTCGACAAGTGCACACATTAGGATTCACTCACTTTTCTCCCAGCTAACAAGTAAATTAACAAAATTATTAGCGACCAAACCAAAATCGTCACAACCGTACCCAGTCTACCCTACTAGTACTTGCATACCAATGAACTTGTGTCGAAATGTGTATCAATCTTGTGCCAATGAAGTCAAAACCACTTATCTGGATCCACTTGATCATCATTATCATTGGCCTCTTTTATTTTAGACTTTTTTATTAATAGCTTGACGTGCCAGAGCTTATCCTGTTAGAGATAGTTTGAGTCCCGGAGAAGGACATAGGTTACTTGAAAAAGTCAAGTAAATGTCGGTTGTTTTTTTAAAATTGAGAAGTTGCTGTTGACATCCTACACCGATAACCGAAATTAAGGTGGGTGGAACCGCGGGCAAAAGCTAGAAGCATATAAGCACAGCCTAAAAATTCAGTAAAAGACTGTATACCCACGTTTAATCCAAATTAAAATAAGATTATATTTTTTGTGTTTTTGCGAACGTAATTTGAATAAATTACTCGATTTCCAAGAAAATTCAGGCTACGGAGCAGCAAAAACTTTGTATCCCTATATGTTCCGGTAAGCTATTAAGCTTCACCCAACGGTCTTGTATAATTTTATGGACATTTTATACAGGTGCCTTTGATAGCGCTATATTAATTTTAGAGCCAATTTGAATATTAATACTAAAGGGAACAAAATACATGTTTGAACAAGGCAATGTTGATACAAAGTTCTGGGTTGTTTGTGAGGTGAAAATTAAAACAGGTTTTATATCATACTTTAAAGGATTATTGTAAAAGATTTTACATTCGCTCCTTCGTCTGCCTGAATTAAACATTAAGAACTAAAAAGCAATCAACAAGTGAACCTAAAACATATCTACTCCTACACATGTAAAATCACGGTCACAATGTCGTTTAATCACATTTTGTATGAATTTAAATATATTGTGACTTCATGATAATATAGTACTAAACCAAATATTTAACTATAAGCAGGCGGGATAAATTTAAGTGCCAGTTTTATAGTATTACAGATTGCTTACAGTAGTCGATACCTTAAAGCTAGTGCCTGTTGTCGTTAGTACAAGTAACGAGTGTACTACTATTTAAACTTGCACTAAAATGAGTCCCGCCTGCATATAGTTAAATGTTTTGATGAGTACTTAATTTTTTTTTAATTATTCTTTAGGTATCTGCCATTGTAACAAATATTCTGTGTCAAATGTCAGACTACAAGCTATTTCGATCCAAAAGATAGAGCACTTTAATGGTCGGACAGACAGACAGCGTAGGCTTAGTAATAGGGCTTCGTTGACACCCTTTGGGTACGGAACCCTAAAAATAGGAGCTGTAACAAAATATAGTGGTGGTTAGACCATGGCTGCATCATTGTTTCTGATACAATGTATTTAAAGTAAAATTGCTTTGTAAATGGTCCGTAAGTTTTGGCTTGCAACAGCTTTATAGTTATAAGTCATAATATGAAAGAGCAGCCAGAATAATATATGGTCAAGCCACAAGTTTCATAGGATTGATAAAAATGGCAAAGGGAACGGTCACCTGCCTGCATCATGTTTTGTGTGACGAACTTTAGCGGCATAACATGGTGGTTGACGAAAACAGTATGTGCCACCAGACGTCTTGCTAACCGGTGGCAGCTACATCGCCAAACAGTTGACACCCGCAAAGAAATCCTGTTTCTGTTTCAATTTTCCTTTTACAACAGATGGGCGTTACAAAGTGTCTGATAAGGCATTATTAAAAGTCATAGATAATAATTAATAATAAGTGTTATGTAAAAAATAGTTTCATAACAGACTATTATAGTAGCCCTTTGGTTTTCTTTAAAATATATTTTTTATTTAATAACAAACATGATACGGTTGAGCAAAAAAGTATAAACAAAATTGAGTGTTGTGCAAAATAACTACTGCCGCCATATTGTTTTTTTATTAATTTTATGTACCGTAAAACATTTGCGGGATCAATACCTTTCATTTGAGAGCTAATTTATTGATATCGGTCCAGCCATTTGGACTCTAAGAGCACGCTTTTGTTGTTTTTGTTCTATCGTTAAAAACAGTAATACATACAAACTTCAAACTTGTGTGAACAGTTAAAAATAGTGTGAACTCCAAGGTACAAAACAACTCGAGGCATTGCCATTTTAAATTACTGTATCAGCGTCATGTAACGAAAAAAGTCTTGATTGTTCAGAGAAACAGTTATATAATTGTCTATTGGAAACGATATTCAAAGTTAAGCAACGTCGGGCTTGATCAGTCATTGGATTGGTGAACGCTAAGCGGCACACTTTTTGTTTTTGTGTGTGTTCCTTAATTGTATAAATGGCGGAATAGCACTTGACCGATTTTATTTATAGTCTTTGCTGGTTTTTGCGCATCAGCAACTTTTGCGATGTAGGTACAATTTCAGAATTGTATTTTTTTGTGATACTTTTTAATCTGCCACAAGGGATAGATTCAGTGTTGTATACATTTTTTTTTAATCAAATTATAATAAAAAACGTTATAATAAGGTTAGATTATAATTTTTATATTTAAGGGTAGTTCATAATAATATTAAATTTATTAATAACCCAAAAAAAGTTTACGATTAATAACCCTGTATATTTTGATAAATATATTTAGGGTAACTATGTACTAAAAAGAAGTACATCTATTTAATTCCCATGGCTTCCATAAAAAGTTTTACTGAAACTCAATGGCACTATGTTTTCTTTGTTCAAACTTCGGGTGATAGATAGCTTGATAAAAGTTTAGTCGTAAATTTGACTTCTTTCTTCTCAAGTGTCACTGTAATGTTGGAATAGCAACTTTTATTCACATCGGGAATATGAAGTAGTGCGTAAAAATAGACTTTTAACGTTTTATTGAATCTATTTATTTAGTTGAGTTAAAGAATTTATGATTGTACAAAAAACTTCTTGCTCGGTGATAGGCAGACCACTTGGCTCATGAAAATGATACTGAACGTTCTTATCTACGGATAGGAATGATGTCCTACCACGTGGCAAGACCCTATTGAGAGCCATAGAAAACCACATGGACGGACGTCTTTCGGCTAAAGGTAGGATATAAAACCCAAAGTTTTTTCAGTATAGGTTTCAATTTAACTATTTGCGAAAAAATTTAACTAGGTGGCTCGCAAGTTGACATAGAAGCCCTCTTTCTCTCCAAAACAAAATTTTGTTTACTGCAGATCCCCCTCCCCCAGAGCTTTGCTTTTTTCACTTGTTAACTGTAACTTTTAAGAGTATTTTGAAA
The DNA here is from genome assembly GCA_946406115.1 of Apoda limacodes. Classification (NCBI taxonomy): domain Eukaryota; kingdom Metazoa; phylum Arthropoda; class Insecta; order Lepidoptera; family Limacodidae; genus Apoda; species Apoda limacodes. Next base: position 33,845,098 of record OX291542.1, on the reverse strand, counting down.
GAAATAATTGTATGCTTTGATAAACAATTGTATGGAAGGTCACTGGTAAGGAATTGCCTTTAAATTCTCAGTAATATTTCATTATTATTCAATCTCAAATTACATGAATAATCAATTGTTGCTGAATACAGATGTGAGGAAAATAACGAAGCGCAGGTGCCGGAAGATTGACAATAGACTTTCAAAGCGAAAATTGTTTCGGAATATAGTTAATGCTTCACGTGAGCTCAAAATATACTGTAGACCTTTAAGGTGAATAGTACAATAGTTTTTGCCTGGTCTACCATGGTTTCCTCGAGGTACCGATGATGCCATTTTGATCTTGAACTGTTATTCCAATATCAAATATATTTTTTAAGAATCATGATAAAATTTTCTTTAGAGAACTCGTTTCTATTTATTTTCTTTTCAGATTCTCTTCTTGAAAAAATCATTCTGAAACGGTAGTAAATTAAACCAATAAAGGCAATTGCATGCTTTAAAAGCCTTTTAGACTCTGCCTAAATTACAAGTACATTGTACATAGGCATATAGTTTTTTTCCTTCTAATTCTTAGACCGTACAATACCTAAGAGTCATCAGACCGTACAAAACAATGTCATAGGCATACAACGTAGTCTACGTTGACGGTGACTTTAAATCATTGGTAAAATAAACCATCACCAGATGGAACAAAAGCGGGACGATAACTGGCCCCTGATAAACACTTGGTATTAATCAATTTATCATACAGTAAACTATGAAAATAACAAAGGTACTAAATTATTTCCAAAACTTTCTAGTTTTATGTGAACAAATCTGCTAGAAATGTACTTTGGGCATCGATACTAACAAAAATTGGGGCATCAGTTCTTTTTGGTAGGGATAGATGCCCGCATTTAGAAAAATACGGTTAGTAGAATTTTAAAACAACCTAAATGGTGTAAAGTTACTCGCTTTCAAGAAACAGAAGCATTCGTAATTGACGTCGTCCGTGGCAAATTTATTTAACTACACACTCCAAGTTCGATGTATACATACGGCTGACGTCCGCGAACTGAGGGTAGGGTGGCCAACCTTTGAATATAAGTAATAACTGGCATTGTGTTATGTTTGAGATTCTCAATACAAGATTAGGGGCAGCTATCCCACTTTGTTTTTATATTTATTTTGCACCGAGCGTCTTCCAGAAAGTTCGATTTTGGCAGTAGAAAAAGACGATTTCTTTCCACTTGTTATGAAAAATCCTTCATCCCAAAATAATTTGTATGATATAAAGTAATTCTACAAAATAATCGGTTAATGACTTGTAAATAAGACGAGGGTTTACGTGTCATTAATAACAAGCCCGTCTCGAACAGCTCCTTCAGAAAATTATTCGCCGCCTTTACACACATGATGAGTGATTATGGTAAGGGAAATATATTATAATACAATACAATGCCAAGCAAAAAACTGTGCATTGAAGACTTCACTATGCAGAAAGTATTTGAATTCAATGTGCTAAGCAGCTAACTAGCGTGGTCGCCTTTGTACAAAGTGTAGGAGCATCACAAAATGTAATAATAACTCTAATCGGAAGATATTTTAACAACATTTTGAATTGTTTCTCATACATTTTTTATACCAGTAAGGTGGAAGCCAAGCTTGCGGTCCGCCTGATGGTAAGCGATCACCGCAGTGCATTGACGATTGCAAAACATGGGACATCACTCGAGCTTTGCCGGCCCTTCAAAAATCTAATAATATCATTCTTAAAGAACACCATACTTAGAGAAAACCTTGGCAAGCAGCTCATTACACAACCTAAGCGTTCGCAGGAAGAAGTGTCTCTGAATCCTCAATATACGTGAAAAGTAAGGTTTTAAGGTGTGGAGATGAATGTGAATGTCAACTTCAAGTAATGCTAAGTAAAACTTACATATATTCTCCAGAAACAATAGAAAACTTCTTAAGAATACACAACAAGCTCACGACAAGTATTGTTATTTATGTGTAGTACATTTTTAAAATGCGCTTTATACGAAGGGGGAATTAAAACTATTTGATGGTGGCGTTTAGTAAAGTTAGCTGCTATGTACATTTATACAATTTAAGGAGTGTATATTATTTTGGAATAAAAACATTGTATGCTATTTCTTCTTATTTTTAAGAACATGATGTTATTAATTTTTAATGTGAGTTGTAAACAGAGTAACTACTGAGTTTCGTACTCTGTAGTAAAAAAATCTGAACCAAGAGACAGTTCATTTTTTTTTACATGCCATTTACAAGTTAAGTATGTAAGTTAACTTGATTGTAGAAAAATCGATGCATGTAAGGTTTACTCATAAAACGAACACCCTTGTAAAATACTGATGCAGAAGTCGCTTGATGTATGGCGTCCTCGATTAACAAGCGACATTGACTAATGTGACGCGACAGCATGTTGTGGGAAACATGAGAAAATGGACAGAACGAAATATTTATCTTCGTATGCCTCTAAAAAGACAAAACTTTTGACTATGATTTGTCAGTGGATGCAAATTTCATACTGAAATCTGTACTTTTATTATAATGAGGTCAACTTTGATTCTTGTTTGTTTGTTCGTTGGGGTAATCGCTGGCTGGAACTATCGATCCAAGAGATCCTTTTGCTAATAAAAAGGTACACTAGTAGTATTTTACACAGTTATTATTAAAAAATAATCATTTTATAAAATTTTAGTGTAAAATATCGTTATATTCAAATATAGTTGAAGTGTTATTATAACACTAACAATAGATGATTATAGATAAAGTTCGTTTCAACGTAAAAATTAAAAACACTCCACAATGAATATGTATATGGTATAGATTTATCCACTTTTGTTTGTTTTTAAATCTATATTTTATGAATAATTTCTCTGTTGAGTATATCAAGCACTATGAATACCATTGTTTTAAAAATAATTATTAAAGATCAAGAAAAAAAAAGAAATGTACTACGGTTTTTTTGTGACTTTTAACTGTTAAGCATGTAATTACGTACAGGTTTTTAAATAATTTTAGGCATAAATCATTCATCAATAAAAAAACGCATGCATTGAATTAAGCATAAATTTTTATTAATATTCTTTTATTGGTAAATTTTACAGCTTAATTTTAAATTTGAGTAACTACATATCTTCATTATTACCATTATTTGATATATATTTTAGATTTTGTAATTTTGGCATCAAATAAACCACCTCTAGGCAGAGGCGGCTCGTGACAATTTTTAATGGGTGTTCACCAAAAAAAAAAAACCAAAGTACAATTGCTTAAATGCTTACCTTTTAATATTCTATTAATTACTACAATTCATTCGCATATTTAGGTGCGCGCGCGTTTATGCTTTCGTGTCACATTTTTGTCACCCTTTGTCTTTACTTCAAACTGAGTTACTAAAATCTTTTAGTACTGTTTAATCACATCACAATAATCACATTTTACTTTGCTATAGTTACTTATTAGACAATAAACATACTGTTTATGTAGGTATGTACTTATTTTATTTGTTAATATAAACTCCCGTGCACGAACAAAACATTTGTTGTGACAAGAGCGGCAAGAGCGCGTCGGTGCGGCGCCGGCCCTCGGACCGAAGGCAGCTGACAACAAAGCCCAGGAACGGTGCTCCACATTTTGCTAATTTCTCATACAAAATCTTCTGTTTCACGTGTGAGACTGTGTCGAACTTTCTCTATTATACGCGTGGATTTTAGCTCTAGTCTTTGTACTAAAATTCGTTTCATAGGAGCGTAACTGCTAGCGCTCCGCTTAGTGACACAGTCTCCTCAGTGCCTTACCGTACTAAATCTTGAGTTAGCTGTGTGTGTACAGAATGTTTTTAGTGAAATTCTATTTTTACATAAAGAGTAATCAAATCATAATTATTATTTATTCTAAGTAAATCTAAAACATATTGTTTCTTAAGTAGATAATTGTTAATGGGAGTGCGCTACACCAGCGCTCCTTAAGACGAGCCGCTTCTCTAGGTCACAAAAGCAAGTAATATGATTAAAATAACTCATCACCAAATGTAGTTTGTGGTAATGATGACTTTTATACATAATTTAAGGTTGTCATCGTCTTAAGCAGGAGATGTCCACTGTTGGACATAGGCTTCCCCTAAATGTCTCCAGTGTCAGGAGGCGGATTAATTTTGAGAGTTTCATTTCCAGGTCTTATAGTTGGACAAACATGGTGGCTTTAAAAAACATTTCAACACTTCAAAATACCGGTAGTTAATATGGCACTTCTCGAACTTCTGTAATACTGCCCAGGTCTCGATAAAATGGAACCATTTTTTATAATCCACGAACGGTATGCAAAGAGACCAATTATACTTTTCTGATGATTGTGAAATCTGGCGCAGCGTATGACAACTATGATAGTAGAAGTAGTAGTAGATAATATGCCGTCCATAGTCATTTCCGAAATCCGGCTGCAGGTTTGCTCTGCTTCAATATGATTGAAATTCATTGGTATTTAGATCCAGCCCCTACTAGATGTAAACTTTGTAGATGAAACTTTCAAACCATTTTTATTTTCAATTTTATGTAGTTTTTCTAAACGAGTTACGTTTAAAACATTCAAGAATGAAGAAATGAAATGTTGAAGGCATCTGTAAAGTACACAAAAATGTTAGTAACATACGTTTCGCTACATTAAAGCTAAGTCGTTTCGCTTTGACTTACATACAAAAGGGATTTTAACATCAAAGCCCCTTTTTCTTTGCTTCTCTTTGTTCTTTGTAACTTGTCGCTAAAGCTCTTCTATTTGTTACGTATTTGAAGTAATGTGAGTTCAAACATTTTGTCAGCTTAGTTGATTTGTAACCTACTTCAAAAAAAAGCAGGGTCTGAATCGATCTGCCTCTAAAAATCAAGAGTAATGTAATTCCGTGTAAATGATGACGTTTTTACAAATAGAGGCATAGATTTACTATATAAAGCAGCAATGTAGAACAAAATAATTTCGAAATCAAATGGATCCTGGTAACTTAAACGAAAGCCCCATACGATTGTGGTTTTTAGACCACGCATCAAGATATTCGTTCACACAACACTCTACGTGAGAAAACAATTTTGCTGTAAGTAGACAAAACCCCGAAAACTACTTTTTATATCATTTAGAAGCAGAATAAAATAGAACATCTAATGGTCCGGTTCTTTGCGATGAAAAATAAATCACCTACGCAGTTAAAACGCCTGTAGTTTATGTTAACCAAAATCGAGTCATTTTAGATGTTTTGTACTTACAGCATAACAAAGTTCACGTTGTTAAATGTACACATATTTACTTCTTCTGTATTAAAAGTTTAAGAATACTTACAGCGTTTCTGTGGCTTGGAATGTCGATATCCGTTTATTTACATCAATTTTATGGATAGTTTTATTTTATTTTTGAATTTACAGCAAATCATAACATACTTGCTTCGAAAGCGATATTCATTTAATAGATTTTACAATTAGAATACAAATTGACAATTATAATTAAATATTAAAATAATTACAAAAACTAGACTTTAAAATTAAGATGAAGGCCTTTCTAAGTTTTCTCATTTACCTACGAGTGATGTAATTCGACTGAAATCTGTAGTTTTCAAATAATATCCATAATTTTTGAGACTTGAACAGGTATTTATTGTTACTTTTTTTAAATACTAAATGGCTGTATCATAAATCTTTTATTTTAAATATGATTGCATAGGTATGAGCATGCAATAACAAATAACCTCCATAATACCATATTTTTAATAGGGAATGTTTTGTCAATATATTTTTTTTCTATTGAACTGATTGTAAACAAAATATTGGAAACAAAGAAAAAGGAAAAAAGTCAATTATACTTTACTTCAAACTTTTTTCTATTCGGTTTCCGTATGTATAGACTGATCCCGGTACAACTGGTTCCGCGAGGACCAATTGAAACTGCTCTCTGCCATCTGCGCCTCCAAACGAACTTTCCAATTATTTTCCAAGCATCTATTGTTTGAGAATTCAATTCCGAATTCACTTCATAATATTCACTTTATAGATGATTCCCGCAAACCCGATTTTTTCAAAAGACTATACTAGCTTTTGCCCACACCTTGGCTTGCGCAGAATTAAGTCTTTAAGAGGGTGGTCTGTAAGATTCAGATAAATAAACAGAACAAAAGTGTTCTGTGTTACTTTATGTACTTCTACCTACTGCTGTGCCAAAAATCAAGTCTATTCATTGCCAAGTTCAGGTGTCCGGCTGCACACTACTGCACAGTTGCTACAATGTTGAGATTTTATTTACCTCATTACCTCAATAAATATCTATTCCCATGAGATCTCGATTGAATCAGTAAGTATTCTATTTCCGTCGTCGTCTCTCCAGCTACATCTGTGCCAAAAAGTGTTATATCTCTGATAAACAAAAAATTTAATTAAAGGCTCGATAATAATAACAATTCAAAAATAACGCCATATTAGCATGACGTCAGTGGAACAAACTTTTATTTAGCATAGTAGTTTTTTGTGAATATGGTCGAAACAAACTTGCAAATGTGAATATAGAAAAAGCAAAACATACATCGGCGCCGATCTAGTCTAGTCACTCACACACTTACATAATTAATAATACCTACTAATAATTAATAGCGTTTATTTAAATAAAATTTGCTTATAAAGGTGTCATAAAGTAAATTTCTGAACGCACGTCTAAAAGAAAGAAAGTGAAATGGCGCGAAACTAATCAGTTTTTTTCAACCTTAGATTGTTTATTTACGTTTATATTGTATTTTTTTTTTTCGAAAAAATGATTGACTTGAGTTACGAAGATATTTCTTTAACACCAGAAGAGCTAAGACAACAAGTGTCTAATGCTGAACTGAGCTATTACAAGAGAAGTCACGTAAAAAATATCTAAAAGCAAACGAATTGTTCAAGAATGGTCGATTTTCAATAGGTGCTAATGTTAAAACGAATAGTTAGTACCTGCCTATTGTTCATTTTTTGATAGGATTTTTTAATATTGCCTTCACCGTTTTCCTTGCCTAAGACCTATTTTTTGGCACTCGTAGGTGTGAAAAGTAGTATGTATGACACGGGAGACAATTATTTTAGGTCACTTGCGTTTAAATCCCTCGCCGTGCCCAGTAGGCTTTATTCGAATCACTCGCTTTTTAAAGTTTGCACTCCACACAATAAACAACTTTGCCCACTTGTTGAACAAATATTTTTTTTTATTAGTTATTTTCAAATATTTTATTTTTAAATATGTACAAAAAGTATGTGTGTTTGTGTAAATCAGGCCAATTGTAAAAAAAACCGGTCAAGTACGAGTCGGACTCGCGCACCGAAGGTTCCGTAAAAGGTAAACTGTATTAAGAGGCAAACTTAACTCTGCCGTTGGACAACTATTGCCCCAATACATCGACATAGGTTACAGTTAGATTACCAACTGCAAATAAGTTTATACTTGCAAAAAAACTTGTTTTTTGGGATTTAACAACATATTTACGGTTTTCAGATTTTTCCTAAATGTGTGCTTTATGGCATTGCTTCTTGCCAAATTTCATGACTAGTTCAACCGGAAATTCCCTATAGGTTTTGATTTATTTGTGCCATAATATGCGACAAAATATCCGTAAACCATATTTTTTTATTGCATTGACTTAGAAGCTTGATAGTTTACAACTTTTAGTAACCGTACACTATAGAATTAGATATTTATTTCTACTTGATACCTCCACGCGTTCTTAAATAAAAGGGTCTTGTTAGTCAGATAAGCATTTATCAGGTATAAACGGTAAACAAAGTTATCCTATAAGGGTTCCGTTTTTTCTTTGAGGTACGGAATCCTAAAAACACTAAATCCTATTCCGTATATATTAATATTGGAATCCTAATTTTCAAATGGAATATATTACAGGCACTCAAGGCTTATGGGATGGAATTGCCAAGAAAGCTAAATTTTAGGTTGCTTTCTAAAATAATACAGTTATATTACACTAGCTTTGACCCACAGCTTTGCTCGCATATACTTTAAGATTTGTATAGTTTTTTTATTCAACAAACTGCAAAGTGTACCCCTTATTGCCCCCTAAGGATTTGAAATCCAAAAGCTAAAAATTTAAAATTTTTTCCTTACAAAATTTGAGCTGGGCTACGATAGCAGTCAAATTTTTATAACTATGACTACAATACAAAATAAACCCGTGCTCCAAATTCCAAATACCTTGGTATTTTAGCCCAGGAACTTTGCCATCCTGTTTTACCGTTTTGGACATGTTTCATTAATTGTGTTTTAGGTACAGTAAGACATAAATATACATTATATACCAAACAAACTGCCCACTGCCTTTTTCCCTTAAGGGTTGACTTTTAAAAGCCCCCCCCGACAGACATGTTTGATTAATTGGGTCGGATATCTATAAAAAAGGATTCAAAGAAATTTTAACATATAAAATTACTATTTTGTACACTATGTAAGTTTGCCATCCTTTACTTCTTAGGTGTAATAGTTTTAATGTCCATGAAATAAATCACATTTCATTATTCGTGTTAAAGAACATAAACACTAAGCTTTGCGACCCGTAAGCTCCCCCTAGGGGCTTAACGTTTAGAAAACACAGAAAATACACTGTTTTTATAAAAAAATTCAAAAATCATATTTTTCCAAATTTCAAGTAAACTGACGATAAAAATATTTTATCCCAGATTAACTTTTGGACTCCCTTTTCCCCCGCAGAAGTTGCATTTTAAGATACCACACAATACCGTACGCTTGTTTGCCAACTATGGATATAAAAAATATGTTTTACTATTGTGATGAAGAGCAATAATTTAAGATTTACAATTTAAATCAGCCCATTATAATATTTCCATTACAAACTGTGTCATCCCCTTTTACGTTGTGGGTTTAATTTTGAAAAACACCGGAATAGGTACGTGTTTTATTAATAGTATTTATAAGCTGAGCTTAAGTTAAAAATGCAGCCATATCTTACTTACAAATATTGCCACCGTTATTTTGCCTTCAGGGGTTAAATTTAGAAAAACTTGACGATGAAAATTTTAAAAATTGTGTAAGAGAGGGTGTCCAAACAAAGTCAAAAGTAAATCCAACCAATAAACTATTTCCCATACAAGTTTTGCTACCCTCTTTACCCAATTCAATAGTTTAATATAAAAAACCCGCAATTCGTGTTTTATGAATTGTGCTGGCAAGAATTATTACCAAATTAAACATTATTAATATTTCACACATAATATATAAGACTTAACCAAACAAACTTGATGTTCCCATTCTGTCTTTAGGATTAAAATTTTTAAAAAGCCCGAATAACGTTGTACGTTAATGGTAAAAATATTGAGGTTCAAGTAAATCCGTCCATAAAAATGTTTAAATTCGAGCTTTGCAACCGCTTTTTGCCCTTAGGGGCTGAAAATTTAAACACACATGGTGTGAAACACATAAGTATTGAAATAATTGTGTTACTGAGCAATAATACAAAGTTATAAGTAAATTTCAGCATAGATTTATTGTTTCCCCCGAAATTTTGCCCGTAATTTCTACCCGTTTGAGGTTAAGTTTCGAAAATTCTATTTAATAACACCTTAAATTATTAAGTTTACACCTTCTTCAAATTTAAAATTTCTGTCCTCACCGGTTTGGGCCGGGCGATGATGAGTCACCTCACCGGTTTGGGCCGGGCGATGATGAGTCATTTGAGATATTGCTTTTCTATGTGTATGTATGTAGATAGGCAGGCGATAATTACCAAAATCGTGAAACCCGTCATTTTTAATTTTTAACCAAAATAAAACTCCTTTTGTCATGGATATAAACTTAAAAATTATGAATTTTCATACAAATATCCAACCACTATATCAGCTGCTTTTAAAAATCAACTTTAATTTCGAATACCAATTTTTATTTTTTTACTTGCAAAACTAATCGAATTCCCAAACAAAGTTTTATTTCTTGTTTTACCACCTCGCGGATTGTTTCTCAAAACAGTATAGGTTGTCATTCCTCAATTCCATAATTTTGATTAGAACTTCCAACCGCTATTTCACCCCCTTAGGGTTTGCATTTCAAAAAAACATTCCTTAAACGACGCCTCCAATACAAAACCAATCCTTTGTCTAAACTTCAAATTTGTATGCTGAGTGGTTTGGGCTGGACGCTGATGAGTCAGTCGGAACATTCATTTAAAATATACTAGCTGGCCCAGCGAAATTTGTTTCTTTTTAGGGTTCCGTACCCAAAGGGTAAAAAATGGGACCCTATTACTAAGACTCCGCTATCCATCCGTCCGTCTGTCACCAGGATGTATCTCATAAACCGTAATAGTTAGACAGTTTAAATTTTAACTAAAGATGTATTTCTGTTGCCGCTGTAACAGTAAATACTAAAAAAACAGAATCTAATAAATATTTAAGGAGGGTTGTATGGGAGATACAACAAACGTGATTTTTTGCCATTTTTATAGATAACTATAAAAGCCCGCCCGCCCTATATTTGGTTATCGGCATAGGATTCTTACGGCAACGCAATAATAAAAAAAAAACACAGAAGGTAAAATATTTTTAAATAATACATACCGCCCTTCCCCTCATGACTACCCGCCGGCCTCGCACATCATAAATGCGCGCGCAATGCTTGATAATTATTTTGCTGCCACTTATTTTAAAACTGCGATATCTCCGAAGATATTTATTGAAATCGAATGATAGACAATTTTGTTTTAAATTAAATGCTTGTGATGAATAACGTATTTATTTGGATAAAGATTAATATCATGTTTATAAGAACACCAATATTTGAGAACAAATATGGTTAGCATAAAAAAGGTTATAGTGAGCCAACTTTAAAATATAGACATATGCCGTCGCGGACTTTTTTTAGAACTTTTATAGGGGAAGAATTCTGTCATACATGATTTTTGCGAAACTCAAACTGTTTACGCAGCGCACGCAGCGGAAGCTCCCAAAAGGATAAAAAAAACCCGATTTTGAAACATTTTTCATTAGTGCTCCGCTCCTATTTGTGTAAGCGTGATGATATATAGCCTATAACCTTCTTCGATAAATGGGCACACCTCGACACTGAAAGATTTTTTTAAATCCGACCAGTAGTTCCTGAGATTAGTGCATTCAAACAAACAAACTCTTCAGCTTTATATATTAGTATAGAGTATATATGGTACGGAACACTTCATGCGCGAGTCCGACTCGCACTTGGCCCTTTCGGAAAATCCTTTCTTATCGGATGCCGACGTCATACAAAGATCACACCCTCCAAGTTTCAGGTCTACGATCATCGGTTTAGGCTGTGTTATGATTCGTCAGTCAGTCATTCAAGACAAAGCATTTTAAATGCATATAGGTAAAAAAAGAAAACTATAAGTAATATTATACACAAAAAATTTTATATTCTCTTTATAAAGACCTTCAAATGAGGTACTAATATAGAATGGTGACTTTCGAGTCATTCCAATTTTAAAGAGTATTTTCTTATGTTTTTAAGTGAGTTCAACATTTTTTGAATAAAATCGGAATGACTTTTCAAACACATGTCAAAATAAATCAAAAGCACTACGGAGTATCGATGTCAACATCGAAGCAAATCACTGCCAAAATAACTTTATACCCGTTCTTAACCCCGTTAGGGGATGAATTTCAATAAAATACGAAATACGTCTTCCATTAATTCTTTTAAAAAAGGTTTATGCAAAATTTGAAGTAGATTGCAATAAGGAATCACGTAGTCCCATACAAACTTTGCCTCCGTTTTTCATCCCCTTAGGGGTAGAATTTCGCAAAATCCTTTCTTATCGGATTCCTACGTTATACAAAGAACACACCCTCCAAGTTTCAGGTCTCTACAATCAGCGGCTTAGGCTGTGCGTTGATCCGTCAGTCATTCAGGACAAAGCATTTTATATGTATAGATTATATTATATTAATATATAATAGTATAACTAAATTATGTTATGTTATGTTATAGTTATATTATACTTATTATAATATTCTCAGTGTAAAAATTTCAAGATTAGATTTTATGATCTAAGCTTTTCGCTATTTTAAAAGCTTTGAGGCATACAGACAATATTAAAACACATATAATTTTGCGATGAATGATCGTAAAAAGCTAGCTCAACAGTTGCGCAACAGTTGCGCAACAAGTGAAACAGGACGAATTTTCAGTGACAGTTGAGAGTACTGCTGACAAATATTGTTAGACTATAGACTTATCATAAATCAGGAAACTGCAATCCTGAGAAATATGTTTTAACGATAAGCAGTCACAACACCATTTATTTGATATCTACGAAATGGTGGGCTTGAAGACTCAATTGCCAAGAATTGCTTCGAAATCACTACAGATTTGCGAAAGAGTCGTCGATAATTCTGAGAATTATTGTACCCTTACGGTTCGTTACACCTCACTAATGCTTTATTACGGGAAGCAAGACGTGCAAGCTCCGGAAGTGAAAATCATTGAATTGTGGAACAATTTCTAAATCCGAAACATATTAATGTGTGGGTTTATTTATCTTTTATAACCGATATTTTATCTAGAGTAATAGAACAATCCTTAACCCTAGAGTGTAGGTTAGGGTTAAATGAATAGGTATTTTTTGTTAAATTATACCTTTTGGGAAAGAAAAGCAAAAAAAGTAAACCAATACATATAAAATTCATGTTATTTTTTAATCTTTATTAGCTGTCCCGCTTCTTTTTTTCATTTACTAAACAAAAGATTTAGTGTCTTTTAGTCGTTCAAAATGAGGTTTTTGTAAAGCAAACCAATTGGCAAATAATATCAATCACATAAGATAATTTTAACATTCAACTTTGTAGATAGTATTTGAAAAAATGCTATTTATCGTACTTGGTTGCTATTTTGTGAAAAAATTGAAATAAAAAAATAATAATAAAGAAGCTATCCATATATAGAACTAAATAAAGAATTTTCATTTCACCCACTGCAATGTGTCGTTTAATATATATCTATTATATTATTCCATTTTTCTGCCGAGAGTATATTTTGCATGTTATTAGCAATTTTTTATTCCCGTGTCAAATTTTTAACTATATGTTCTATAATCTGATAAAAATAAGAATCATAAAGCATTATCAATATCTTTCAATTTGTTTTGAACCAAAATCTGTTCACACATTTAAAATTATAAAAAATATTCTTATAGTATATTTTAGCAACCTTATAGATGTGTGTACAACGTTACCTGGTTGTTGTCGCAGAATGCTAATAAAGAAAATTAACTATTATTATAAAACAAGAACACTTGTATTGTACAAGCAGCTTATTTCAATTTACTTAGGAAAATATAGAGTCACTTAAAGAAGACAATTGTAGACGATACAAGAGTTCTCTTGAGCGTGTTTCATCTCGTAAATAGAATGCAGCTCACTTCTAACAACACTCAGAGGTATTATAAAATCTCGCTAAAGGAAAATATCCAGTTCTAAAGATTCTACTATAAAGAAAGAATAGAGTTTCTCCTAAAAAGCGACGTCTTTCATCGTTTTTATGACAAAAACCGGTAGCTTATATTTTCCTTTTTTAAAAGAATAAAAAATACGTTGTTTTTGTATGTTTCGTGTAGGAGAGTGAATATCCTACCCCATGACCCAGATGAACAGGATTGAGGTTTTGCTCTAGCCACCTACATGGCGGGCGCACTATCAGTCACTACTCAGGGTTATTAGTTTACAAAGTAGAGGTCTGTTCCGTATGTGTGGATATGGGCTATTGTATGCCCGGTCAAATAAACATGTCGAAATGAGGCAACAAAAGGTTCGGTTTATGTATCCTTGGCGATAGTGGAGCTTCGGACATAACGCCCTTCCCCTGTAACGATACGCAGCAACTTGCTTTGGGCAGCTCGAAGCTTCGGATTTTTGATGGTTGTTAGCAGGTACTTGACCTAATGTGAAGTTGTATATCCGGATCTTGGATTTAAGCGGCAAATTCAATCACAAGACTGGTTTTATACTCACCCTTGCGATATATGTGCCAGCATTTTGACGGTCTATGACACAGCCTAAATATTTGACGTCATTTGGCCATTCAATTTCTTGACCACGGAATACAAGATATGGAGGAAAGTTTCTTTGGTTGCTGGTTCAGATTGCTGCAGTTTTACCTGTATTGACTGATATCCTCCTCTGATCAAGCCATTCGGGGAGGTTGTCCATAATATTCTGATCTGCGGCGATCTTTCACGGGCATATAATAAAAATGTGAGAAATGGGAATTTGAGAATCGTCAGAACTGCACTTTAAAGAGAAACAGTGTGTTTTGACTTACACCATTTTACGTGCGCACTTTCACGTAATATAATTATTAATTTAATATGAGACAAGAAGATGCTAGTGACTCTGCCCCGTTTACGGCCAAACTGTATAAAACTGACTAACGTTTACAAACAGCTTTTTAGTAAATACTTTGCGTCATTTTTAAAAAGGTACTTTACATTCCTTACCTTCATACTTATTATAATTATATTATCTTCTAAGACACTTTTTCTAGCACATTCTACAGTGCAAAGCTCACTAAGGGAATTTCTTCGCAGGAAAAACTGTTTTATACGCAGCAAAAAGGGGAAATATTGAAAATGCCTCGGCCACTTGCATTTTTTGCTATAAAAGTGGAAGTTTAAGTATCAAATAATATATGAGAGATCGGATATTTGCATGCATATTTGTTTAAAGTTCAGGTATTAGACAAAACAAACCCGCTAAAACGAGCACTGCAAAAGCTGTTTTTTAAAAAAAACATCCGGTTAGATAAAAATAGATATATGTTTTTCAAGGATACTAATTAAAATATCTGTATGCCGATATTGTTCAAATATATCTTTTAGTTATTTAATCAATATAAATAAAAACTTTCATAGGAAAGGTGGAGTCAAAAGAATTACCTCGAGCCCAGGACTTGTACCTGCAACCTTGATTCTCTTTGTAGGCGCTCTACCATTGACCTATCGAGGCATAAGTCTGGCTAATAAAAATCCCAACTACATCTTTGCTCTGGAAATACGCTAGATTATTTATTAATTTATATTGATGATATAGCCATAGATATGGCATGTATAATATATTTCTAAGACTTTTCATTACAGGGAGTCATAAACGAAGAAAGATTATTTCTATGTTTTCGTTTTATATTCTATTTCTTTATTCTGAGAAAATTGTGTGTTAGTAAGATTTACGTACTAGGACTTTATAAGTCACTAGGAGATGTATATTAGGTATTTTAATTACTTAGATAGGTAAATATTTTCAAAATACATGGTTGACGATTTTGGAATCTAACTTAATTAATATAAATTAAATTAAAATTAAATAAATCACTTCTAAAAAGAAGATTAAAATTTAAAGTGATACCAAAAACGACCTGTCTATCATAATCATATATTTTTTCAGTTATATATAATTAACCTATATAAAGCACTTTTATTTGATACCAAACAGGAAATAGGATTTTATCAGTGTCTTCTTTCTTTATACTAGAAAAAAAACAAGCACCATCTATTCTTAGGGTGATACGTGTTAAAATGAAAGACCAGAATAATAATTTAAATACTTATTAATGTAAGTCTGTGTCTGTCTCATATTCTGAGGGTTGGAGGTTCGAGCCTGGCGTGTACTAATATTGATGTGTCTTTTCTATTTCTTTATATATTTTTCTAAAACTAAAGTACCTACTGCTCATTTATTTATCATAGACGACGTGATTTGTATCCAGTTACGGGTAGATTTTGTTCTTCATCGAAAACACTTGTTAACGAAGCAACTTTTAATTACTTTCCTTGCTTGAGAAACTCATAATAAAGTGAGTTTGTTAAGTAAAATGTACTGTTACAGTCTTTAGTTTTAAATTTCTTAATAAATTTGATATTAGAATCGTATCTTTATCTCTATGGCATTGATATTGGCATAAATATTTTTTTTTTATTCATTTTAAAAAACTGCATGACATATTTTTATCTTTAAAAACATAATTTTATTAATAATCTCATACGCTATATTTTATTTATGGAACAAATAGATTACAGATAATTGGCATACATAGTTTTTTGATCATATCTATTTAAAAAGAGCTGGTTGGTTTTTTCGTAATTAGTGGATATTGTTGATAAATGTTCCAATCACCCACCCAAGAGATCAATTACGAACATTGTATGAACAAATACCTGGCTGAATGATAAATAAACCGCACGCGGCCAAATAAAAAAAAAACGATTATGAAATAGAAAAAACGCGCGAAATTCATTCCACCGTGGTAATTGTTAACTCAAATTCGGATTTATGCTGATACTTTTATAAAAATGATTGCGTATTCCTCAAGCTGTGATAATGAAAGTGTTATATAAATAAAAAAAATACCACATAATTTTCTTTACTTTTGATGCCCATTTATGAGATAAAATAAAATATAACAAAGTTTTATTGTTAACAAATTCTTGTTTTATAGAAGGGACTTAAAAATAAATGACAAGTTATAAGTAACATTATATATACTTAGAGCTCTGCCTCACTGGGATGCCATGGCGAAGTCGCCGGCGACGCAAGCATGGCTACCTCTGGCATCCAAAGGTCGCCAAACAGAGTAGCCATGGCTACTCTTCAGTCAGTTTGACGACGTCGTAGGAATGGACGTAGAGGAGATCGCACTTATTTATTATGTTCGTCGAATAAAAAGGAAAAAAAAAAAGAAAAAAGAAAGGAAAAAAAAAGGAAACTATGGGAAAATATCGGATCGCAGCCGAAGTGGTGTTTTTTTAAAACTATATAGAGATTTACGAAAATATCCTGATAATGTCGGTATAATCGATGCACTGTCCCATGAGCACGGACGGTTTTGAATTTCCACGATACATCTTACGGTATCGATACTCATTTTTCAACGTTACACAAATGTACTAAAATATAAGCGAGCGTCCAAAATAGCGTTCGGTTGGCGACTGAGTGAGTGTGGTGCAGCTTATGCGCATACATTTTAATGGCGACGTAGCCAGGCTGCCAGAGCATCCAGTCGCCACGTAGGGAGCCGTAAGTCGTGGCTACGCTTCCAAATTAGCGCCAAGTGAGTGAGAGCCGATACATTTCTATATGAATCATTTGGATACGTAGCTAGCGACGTCGCCATGGCATCCCGGTGAGGCAGAGCTCTTAATGTTACGTATAACTTAACATTATACGCACATTTTCCTTGTATTTAATCTTTACCGAGAGTGAATTTAACTTCTTCACAGAAAACTTCAAAGGTGGGAGTAACAAATATTATGTAGAACAGACGTAAATTTCAAACAAGTTTGCTTTCAAATAAAAACAAACAAATTATAATAAAAGATTAGATAATTTAAATTCTGAAAGTTCACGCGTTAGGTTAATAAATATGCGACCTTATTAGTTGCTTAAGAATACTGTTTTCACGTAAGCGACTTCTTAAATCAACAAAACTGTGTTAAAATATTTTTGTAAAAAAGTATTTAGTAAAAATTAAAGTGATACCCAGCATTTAAGTAACATTTCTTAGATAACTATTCTGTGACAATTAGAATACAAGCTGTTACTTTCGTTACTTAGTACGTACTTGATGTAAGTTAGGTATTTTGTTCCGCCCAACTACGTGCGATCGACTTACAAACTCAGCAGTAAAGTTCTTTAACAGCTCGTACAGCCTGGTTCGTATAATATATTGCTGGCGTGCTACTTGGGACTTTGGCAACAGACTTGACTTCAGCGTCGAAGACGAGCTCATTGAAAACTTGGCCATATTTGAAAACTTTGTGCTATAAACTATGACATTACTCTTTTATAGTTAATAGGGACCCAAAAACTACAGGCCATACGTTTAGTGTGTAAGAAAATTGTGCCGGAAAGATTTATATAAAAAAGTTTAAATAAAATTTTGTAAATTTTTAATATGTAGACATAAAGAATAGAAGAAACAAAACCAAGAATAACAGTGACATTATTTTACTTTAGGTGATTCTTTGAATATATGTAACTATAAATCTATTAATCTGATGACAAGAAAGTAATACCTCTTTATAGACAGTGTTAAAACATGTTTTTTCTCAACGATGGATCTTATAAGTTAACTGAAACAACTAATTGTAAAATATAAAGAATTTAACATAAAGGTTTATATAATATTTTTTATTGGCTACGGTAAGGAATTTGACTATAACAGCCATTTGACAATTATTTGGAAAACATTAGTTTGATTAAATATTTAAAAAAACGATAAATAATAAATATAGATATATAATTCACAATGCTGATAAATTAAAAAAGGCAACCATATTGATAAAGATCGTATGAAAGTCAATAAAAGTTAATTTAATGTTTATAATATTGATTTAGTAAATTGGATAATAGTGGACAACCATTACAACGGTCTTCGGGTTAATTGTGACCCATTTTCGAATATAAAATGCAATTTTTGCAGAAAACAGGCATTTGAAGAGTTTCAGATTTTATGACTTTTAATTAATAGCTTTAATATTCTTATTATTGATATAAGTTTGTAAAAACGTTTATACTATTCTATATATGAACTTTTTTACTCTACCGGTCTTCGGGTTAGTTTTGTTCTAAAATAAAATTAATTGTTATGATGTTATAATTGATTCAAAGGATCATATGGCTTGATGAATCAGTCTCTCACATTATAATATGATTAGAAACATCAGATAAATATTGCATGTCTATATTTGAAGGCTTACAGCCATGAACTTGTGCGTATTTAGCATAGCAGAACCGGTGCTAAAAATTTACCGTATGATGAGAAAACTTATTCTGAATTATTAGGCTTAAAAAAATAAGAGTATTTTACTATTCAAAAGTAATAGTGACTCAACAAAATTGGATAAAATAACATTATTTACCTTCTTTATGTCTACATATACTATGGTCGAATTTGACCCAAATACTTTTAACGTCAGTAACATTAAGGACTGTATGTGGGTTAATTTAGAGCAACTAAGACTTAGAAGAAACTATGCTTATATACTTTCGATTTCCTCTTTATTAAGCAAACCAGTTGAATTATATACTTTTCGGCAGAGCATCGAAGTCCCAAAATGATTTTAAGGGTCGACGTTAACGCGTGATAACGCTGACAAATTGTAAGCTTACGGCTCGTCGTCCCCTTTCACTAATGCTTTATTGTGGGAAGCAAGATTTCAGACTCCAGTACTAAAGTTCCTAGATGTGTACAACTATTTCTTGATTTGACTTTCTGTTTTGCAATTTAGTTGTACTAGGATTTAATGTTACTATAGTTTTTAACTCACGTAAACTACATTTGATGGTTTATTAATTATTGCATTTACACTCACTTGTACTCTAGAAGTGTAAAGCTGAAGAGAGAGGAAAACAAAGAGAAATAAAAGCTTATTTTATACCTCTATAGAGTACGCATCAGTTTAAAATGTGGTTTAAATTTGAGCTGTCAAAATTTTTGCCATACAAAATTACTCTTTCACAATTGAACAGCATTCTGGTGTTTTTGCGAAAAAAATATTACCTTTATTAACTGACTTCATAAAAAGGTTTTTGTTTTGATACATTAACTTTCGAGGAACTAACTTAGGTAACATTTGGACTGTTGGAAAACGATAGCTTCAAACCTTTAAGCCTGACTTAGGGTTTTTCACCAAAAAGGCTAAAAGGTCTGTCTGTATGTTAAGGCTGCGTTTGGCAACTAAAATTGCTATTAAAATTTCGTACAGTAGTACTTTAAGTATTTAACTTTAATTTGCTTGTCAACATCAATTTAGGGTAAAAGCGTAACTGAAAATTTAATTTATAGTTATTAAAATAAGAGTCTAAAATTGTCCTAATCTGAAACTAGAATTACCACAGCAAGTGGTGTGTCACATAAATGGGTTCTGCTTATATGGCATACCACTTGCCCTTTTAAAAATATTTTCTTACAATTTCTGTATATATTTTTTAAGTCATGTCCAAAATGTAACAATTATGGCGGTTTCCACCCTACACATCCCAAGTTTGCAAACTTTGTTGCGAAATCTTACTTTCAAAATAATTTATTTCCCAACAAAAAATAAACACGTGAATTTTCTTAAACATGGCACAAACTTTTCCTTACACAAATAGCTTATTTCAATTACGTTAAGAAAATATTGGGTCACTTAAAAGAAGACAATTCCAGACAATGCAAAAGTACCTTTGGGAGTTTTTCATCTCGTAAATAGGATGCAGTAGACTGCCAACAACACTCCGAGGTATTATAAAATCTCGCCAAAGCACAAGCTGTAGCTCTAAAGACACGAGTAAGAGATGTACTTTACAAATAAACTTTTTTGTAAGAATTTCGTCAAAACCATTACTTTTCAACCGATGAGAAACAAAAGGGATTTTCAAGTCGAAGCGTAAATATATTTAATGTTTTTTATTGTTTACGTATGTCATCTTGGTTAACGTATTCTATTTTTATTAAATAGGGTATACCTCAAAGTTGGTCCTGTTTAGTTTTAGAAAAAAACACAATCCCTTGATGGTTGGTTTTACACCTACTAAATTTTTGTACGACTCGAAATCGCACATCGTAAGTTTCGTACCGCCATATAATTTACGAACACGAACAAAACAAAAAATGTGCCACGAATGGTCAGCCATCCAAGAATCACCGCACTTGACGTTGCTTAACTTTAGATTTTGTTTCCAAAAACCAAATATTTAACCGTTTATGATAATAGTTTAAAGATTTTCGCTAGATTGCGCTTATATTATTAATTTAAAATGCTACTGGCGTGGACCCATCTCGCACTTGACCAATTTTCATTATTTATTGTTATGCTTTAGAACTCACATTATAAACCCTGTAAGTTTGAAGCTTGTGTGTATTACAGTTTTTACGATAAAGCAAAAGCAATTAAAATCTTCTTGTATGAGAAGCGCTTTAAGGTCGGACGGACAGGCAGACAGCGTAGGCTTAGTTATAATATCTAAACATCAGAGAAATCAGATCAGAGAAATATCACTAAGATAAATTAAAAAAACTTAAGAGAGATAAATGTAGTACCTACGGTTTAACGCAAGCCGTTAAAGGAGTACCGATACTAGAAGAGAATGATAACCCGCTCGTATAATCTTAAAATTAGTCTTTTTTTATTGCACATGAATTAATGGTTTTAACGATTAGTTTAAGATTATACTAGTGGACGCTCGTAGCTCCACCCCCATAGTAATTGAAAACCGATTAAAAGAACTAGTACAGCGCAACGTATCTTATTACAAGTTTTAATGTTTTTCGATTTCTATGGCAAATATAAGAAAAACCGGCAATAATTAAGGGTGCCTTAAAGTTAGAATAATTGCGAATATAAAAAAAAATGTACTGATATTGTTTAAAATTATTTTCGTTGAAAGTATTGATAAATTTATATTTCATGGAGAGCTAACCATCAAATTTTTTACTTAATTTTTATAACAAATCTGTATAGCTGTAAAATTTCATTAGAATCGAGAATAGGATGGACAGGTTGTGACATTCGGATAGCCGCGGCGGACGGACGGACATAAAGAATTTATAAGGGTTCTGTCCTTGCACTTTGGCTTCAAATTTGCTGTCATAACTATTTACATAAAATGTATTATTTTTATATCCAACGTCATGTTACACTGATGAGGGCAACGAAGAGGATAATGTCACGCCCCTTGATTTAAAACCATACCATGCCATCATAATATAGCTGGCTTCTTAATCGTTTTCTATTAAGGGTTTTTTTTAATAAAAGTGCGTGTTTTAATAAATCGCTAACAACCCAAAAAAACTTGGCTCCTGTAAATAAGAATCACTATCTATACATACCCTATAAAAACTTTAAGCATAGTAAATTGTTTCTAAAAGAATATGTCATTATAGGAACATGTCACAGTTTATAAGTTTTCTAAGTTAGCTAAGTTTCCACTGAAGTCTAGTCTTTTGCTAAAGTTCTAAGTAGCACGCCAGCAATATATTCCTCAAACTGCTAGCTGGACTCTTAAAAACTATCCAGTCGAGTTGTAATTCGATTGCACGTGTTGGGCAGAACTAAGTAACTTACGTCAAGTATCTATTAGGAAAATAAGTAACAGCTAGTATTATGATTGTTATGAAAGTACTAATTTACAAAATCCTTCTAAAATACTACTGATCACGGATTGAGAGGCTGTGAGAATAGAGATAGCTTACTTTTCTACCTATACTATAATGTGCTATACTGAAATTAAATAAGCGTTGTAAAAAGAGTATACTTTTGTCTGTTTGTCACATTTCAAGAATGGCTTAATTACATCCTATTTATAAAACGGTATCAATTGTTATTTCAACGCAGTTTGTCTGCTTTGGGAGTTTAATTTATTTACAACATTTGGTACTTTATTGAAGTTGGTTTATTTAAAAGTATATTTTTTATTATTCATCCGTTTAAAGTGGCAAAAACATTTAAATCTGTATATAAATAGGCATACATTCTCCTATTTATCAAATTATAATAAACCTACAAAATGGCGGAAAAACCTTACCTTAATAATTTTACTTATATTTTTGATCACATTTTAGATCCATTAATTTGTCTAGGTCGTAACATTTTATTACAGTATTTGTTTATATAACCCGTCATATAAAAAACATACTATTTTCATAAAAACTTTCAATCACGGTTCTTCCTATTTAATTCGTTCCTGTCATGAAAATCCCATCAAAGTATTTGCTAGTTCGCATTTCATGTCCCTGAAATCCAAATTCACAAACAGTATTCATTCATTGGTATTTTTTTTTTTTCAATTCGGAACTGAATTTTATGCTTTTAACGTAAAAAACATTGGCATTGCCCTTAAAAAAAGAACATTATAGAGAATGCAAAGGTCCTCTTGAGCGTGTTTCATCTTCTAAATAGGTTCCAATTCCTTACTAACAACACTCTGAGGTAATATAAAATCTCGCTAAAACTTTAGCTCCACTTTCTGTTTCCTCTTTTTTATTATAAATCAATTTTTACATGGTTTCAGATCATACAATAGGATACCCATAGCACATACTCTACTACAAATTTAATTTGTGTGCAATAAACGCACTGCATATCATTTATAAATAATTAATACAGATTAATTTTACTAACAGTTCCATTCTCTTGGTTTGCTTTTGGCTTTATAGAGTTTGTACTAAAACTAAAAATTATTTATACAACATGTACCGTGAAACTCCGTAAGTCTGCCGTGTGTACTGTTTAAAATACCTAGCACCATCACACCGATTTTGGGAGAATTTAGATTATATATGTGACAACACTGGCTATCACACTTTTTACTAACTTCACCCAGTCGATCGGCAACCGTGACCAAAGTTACACCTGTCGAAGGTGGTGCAAATATTTTTATTTATTTATACGGTCTGCATCGGCGTTTTACACTTCACAGGTAAGTTATTGTTGTAGAAAACTAAACTAAGAAGCGTTTTTTATTGGTTTAGGTTGTATAATCGTATAAGTCGTCTTGAAAATTCAAGGTGGGCAATGTTTCAATCACTTTCACAAAATCGGGTTCCCAACATTGCCCACTGTGATTTAGTCTTTAGGGATGTCACTTTTTACAATTTAAAAATATCATTTCTTTCAATAATATTTTCGTAATTGTGTAACATTATAATCGCAACTTAGGACGATATGTTCCATCTCCGACTACTGTACATGTAATTTTGCGAAAATATCGCAAACAAAATAAAAACATAAGGTAAGTCCCGAGAAACTACTATAATAATAACAGCATCAGCAACTGAAATTGACAATAAAGTACATTCCTTATTAACTGCCTATTTTAAAACGAAAATATATATTGTCACGGGCATTTCATTCAGTACCTGGGGATTTAATTTTGAAATTGTGTAGTAACAGTTGTCATTTAAGGTTTGTCCTTTCATTTTAAGCAAAGGTAAACAAAAAAAAACAATTATTTCATATCCATAATATGTTAAAATAAGTAAAAAAAATCGATAAAACATATTGCTATCACGTTTCTACCCAAGTAACACAAACTCTGTATAATAGAGACACCAAAAACCAGTATATGTCTCCAAGCCTAACAAAAGAAACATAACGGCTTCCGGAAAAGATATATTCTGTTTAAAAGAATTTAAAAAACTTAGTAATTCTTAAGGTTGTATACTGCTCTAGATCAATTTATTGCTAAGCGTTGAGTTATAATAAAGAATTAATATTCAACTTTCAACTTTTGTTGCAGCTTTAGGTATTCTGCAATACCTATATTCTTATATACGAATGTGTTACAGCAACAATCCTCTAAAAAGCTTTGCAAAATTCTCTAGTGAAACTCTCCAATATATAAGAACATTTTAAATAGTTATAACTATTTAAAGGTAAAAGTTAATGCTCTTTTGATGCCAGCGGTACGTACACTTTGATGAAATAATTGGTAAAGCCTTTACTCCTTATCCTTCACAAAAGGTCCCTTAGTAAGGCTTTAGCTATATAGTAAAGTACAGAGAAGTACTTTTAAATGCCAATGATTGTAATAAGACTTTATTTTTGGCTAAGAACTATATTACTTAGTAGGGCTACCTACTATTTATTAGTTTCTCAAATTATTTTTGCAAACTGTGCAAATGTATCGTAAATCTTGGAGAAAACTTAAAAGAACTGATGGTTTCAAACTGAAAGTGCAAAAAGAATATAGAAATATCACCAGTAATGTAAATAGTCAAGTTTTACTAGTGAGACCCTAATAATCTGTATAATAGCACGTGTTTTATCGCTCAGAATTTTTTTAGCATTACTACATTCTCTCTAACGCTGCGATGCAACCTATCCTCTTAAGAAAGTAAGTTATACGGCAACAAACTGCCCTCAAGCTGTTTGTTCAAGTTTTATCAGACTGATAGCACTTCAACGTTTAGAATTTCTAAAGCTTGTGAGTAAACTGCCACTATTGGCTTTTATTTCCATAATATTGCAATTTAATGTTTATATTTTCAGAATGTTTAAAATAACACTAAGTCTATTTTACGTGATGCACTCCTTCATTTTTACCTAAATTGTTTACTAAAATAAGAATACCCTTGAGAAAATACAGAAATATGTTTTGATTTTATCGTATTTTAATATATTCATACATTAAATAGCTCTTATATCGTGGGTGTGTGAAATATCAATAAAAATATGTATATACTTTAACAATAAACTTATATCCGCAACCATATTCCACAATTATCTACTGAAAGAGAAGCAAAAATTTCATTCCCAATTATAATTTTTCTTGCACTTCGACAACCTTTACACTTACTTTTAACTTAATACTAAATAACTTTAGTTGGTAATTAAAACAGCGTAAATAATACAAACAACAGTTGCAGATGCTAATAATTTACGCTTACAAATAACTCAGGCTTAGTCTTGTGTAGTACATGAATGATGAATGAAAAGGAATTTTACTTTTGATGTGTTAGGTTTAGACATTTAAAATAGCCAAGATAGGCCTAAACAAAGCAAAATTATGGCAAATTAATTTTGTATGGTTAACTTATTTAACCTTAACAAGCTTTTCAAACAAAAAGCTCCTATACGCACACATATATCGAATCCACATTTTTATACACTTTTACTTTTTACCGAGATTAATATTAAATACTCCTGGGACACACAGACAGACACCGAAGTCATACCAAGGTTCGTTT
Source organism: Apoda limacodes (assembly GCA_946406115.1). Taxonomy (NCBI): domain Eukaryota; kingdom Metazoa; phylum Arthropoda; class Insecta; order Lepidoptera; family Limacodidae; genus Apoda; species Apoda limacodes. Next base: position 33,819,400 of record OX291542.1, on the reverse strand, counting down.
TTATCATTTTGGTTAAAAACCAAAAAATAAGAAGCAAAATACCTACGTACGAAGCTGTCGCGTTCGCTAATCGAGTCTTGTAATAGGATTATACAGACTGATATGAAAATTGACATGTTTTAGCTCATCCGTACTACATAGTGTACTACTGAACTAATAGTACTAGAATACTGTACTAGTACATCTGTAAGAATGTACTAGTACGGAGCGATCAGTTTAGTGACTGAATAAGAACAAGACTACTCAGACTGGGTAAGCGCTATACAAAAAACATGTTTCAGGTCAAAAACAGATTTGTCAGCCTTTGTCAAGCACTAACGATTCCGTTATACAACAGTTGTAATGTTACAAAACAGTCACTCTCAAACCAAAGTCTGTATAATTTGGAGCCCAAATTGCATTTATAAGAGCTGGCTAAGCGCTTATACAGACTTCTTACAGCCTTTTAATACAGGCTTGGGATGAAGCTAATTCTGTTGTACATCTATTTAATAGCTTCAGTGTGTTACTTGGGTAGTCATTTCTTAAAAAATTACGTTTTAAGTAGTCTGAAGGCGTCTTATTTTTTTGCGATTTTTTTTTTTTTATTTTTGACCTAATATTTATTGATGTAGATTACCTGACTAACTAATGAAACTAGATTTTGATATTAATAAAAATATTTATTATTTTTTTTGTTTTTATTTTATCACTTTTATGAATGTGTCAGCCCTAGCTCCAAAAAGCGTTTATATGAAAATATGGAAAATTAGTAACATAGCATTGCCCACCTTATTATTTAAAAAAATTATGGTTTCCTTTTTACGGGATTCTAAAGTATATATTATTACCGATACTTGTATTTCTTGCTTGTACTTCCCGATAAATGATGAGTGGGCAAAGTTGAAAGAAAGTACGCCTTACATACTTCACCTCTTAACTCATATTTTTTTCGCTTCTACTAGATATTTTTTAAATCTGATTTGTCAGCATAATTCATTGAAACGAGCTGCTATCGATAGTTTGATCAGTGATCCTTTATCATTCCGTAATTTTTTTAAAGGTGAGAACCACTATAATGAATTTTAAAGTATTTTTAAAATTCGGTGGTGAAATACGTTCGGTGTCTGCGTCGCGTTCAAAGGGGCTTGAATACAGGAACCAATGAGTCTTTTTATAATATAATAAGAATTTCAATATTAAAACCGTTAAACCGTAAACAGTCAAAAGGTTTCCCTTTTTTAAAAAAGTTCACGCGAACGAAGTCGTGGGCAGAAGCTATTGCAACTAGGGGTTTCAGTGGTAACAAACACGGTAATTTATTTAGATGTATTATTCTAATGAGTTTTTTTTTTTTTTTATACCACTAAGATGGCAAACAAGCTTACGGCCCGCCTGATGGTAAGCGGTCACCGTAGCCTATGGACGCTTGCAACACCAGGGGTATCACTTGCGCGTTGCCGACCCTTCAGAAATCTAATAACTTCTTTCTTGAGGAACTCCATACTGTAGTCCTTGCAGAAAACCTTGGCAGGGAGCTCATTCCACAACTTAAGCGTTCGCGGGAGGAAGTTTCTCTGAAACCGCACTGTACGCGACCATTTCGGTTCCAAAGTGTGAGAATGAATTCCCTGTCGATGGCGAGCGGTGCGATGGTAGAAAGTAGCCGTGGGCATCATTTCGAACAATTCCTCAGAACACAACCCATTGTACAAGCGGTAGAACACACACAGTGAGGCAAAGTCTCTCCTCAGACTTAAGGGCTCGATACCGCAAGTGAGTTTGGAATCGTCGACAATTCTCACAGCCTGTCGTTGAACCGAGTCAAAAGGGCCAAGCTGGTATCTGGGTGCACCTGCCCAGAGATGGCTCCGCGGTTTTCCTCCACAACGGAACGAGGGATGTTTGCACGACCCGTGTAAAAAGCGTCTCCAGTACTGTCATCTGCATAGCAATGTATGTTGTTCATGTCCAACATGTCATTGATATGCAGTAGAAACAGCGTAGGAGACAGCACAGAGCCTTGCGGGACACCAGCATTAATGTCCATGCTATCAGAGCAACTACCGTCAACTACGGTTCGTATGCGTCTGCCGGACAAAAAGCTAGCCAACCATTTGCACAAACCCTCGGGCACTCCGTAAGATGGCAACTTCGATAGAAAACCGCGGTCATAGACCCGATCGAACACCTTCGCTATGTCCAGGCTACTTGCCAATGCCTCCCCCTGACTCTCAATGGCTAGTGCCCATCGGTGTGTGAGATACACTAGAAGGTCACCAGTCGAGCGACCGTGGCGAAAGCCATATTGACGGTCACTGACCAGATCGTGTACTTCTAGGTATCTTAGAAGCTGTGTGTTGATCACACGCTCCATCACCTTAGAGAGGAGAGAGGTAATAACGTAAGGCCTGTAATTCGATGGATCTGATCTATCGCCCTTTTTGAGCACCGGGTGCACATTCGCAGTCTTCCATGAAGACGGAAATTGCCTAGTGTGGTAGGAAAGCGCGACGAGGCGCGTGAGTACAGGACATAACTCAGGAGCACACTGCTTAAGCACCACTGCTGGTATACCGTCTGGCCCACTCGACTTATGAACGTCTAGAGAAAGCAACGCCCGCCTGATCTCCCGCTGCGTTATGGAGATTTCCGGCACGGTCTTACCGCACCACGGTATAGTAGGTGGTACAGCGCCTTCATCGTTCATATTCGAGTTCGAGGCAAAGAGACTGCCCAGTAGATCGGCTTTCTCTTTAGCACTATGGGCCAAGTCACCATCGGTCTTTCGCAGTGGTGGTAACGACGACTGGCAGAAGTTCCCTTCGGCAGTTTTGGCAAGCGAACAGAAAGCACGACTCCCAGAAGGATAGCTCGCAAGTCGCCCACCTATTTTGCCGATGAATTGGAATTTTGCTCTGGCAGTTGCGTTCTTACTGAACCTCGAGGCAGCATTTAATTTGCGTTTTAACTCAGAAATATTCGGATCCTTATTAAAACGAGCCGTGGTCCAAGCCTCATATGCATTTTGCTTAAGAATTTTAGCTTTTCTGCAAGACCTATTAAACCAGGGTCGTTTTTTGGCGCCGGCAGCTACTCGCGGGTTAGGAATATAGCATTCCATACCAGCAAGGATTGTCTCAGTGATTGCGGCTGCGCAGACGTCAGGATCTTCTGAGTTAAATCAGATCTGCCTCCACGGGTACGATGCGTAAAATTCTCGCAATCCATCCCAGTCTGCCGACTTATAGTGCCACACACGACGCCAATTAGTTGGCCCAGAAGGATCAGGTTGTGTGCATGACACATGAGTCCGAACGAGACAGTGGTCTGAGGAGCCAAGAGGCGCATCCGCTGAGACGGAGTATCCGTCCGGACGAGTAGTCAGCAGAAGGTCCAGTAAGGAGCTCGTATGTTCCTCTATATCTGGTATTCTCGTTGGAGAAAGTACCAGCTGAGAGAATCCATAGGTCAGAGCAAATTCATGAGCAGATATCCCAGCATAGTTATTGGTTCGAGAACTGAGCCACTCGCGATGGTGTGCGTTAAAGTCTCCCAAAATAACTAGTTCTGCTGTGGGATATTGCTCTAGAACTTTGTCAGTCATCAAACTCAGGTGCGTGAAGAGTCGAGTTACGTCCGTGTCACCGCTATGAGACCTGTATAGGCACGCATAGATACGAGTGTGGCCGCCGTAATCTACGCGCACCCACAACATCGACAGGTCCCTGTCTTCAAGGTTATGAAGGCGGCGACAACAGATATCCTCCCGGACGAACATACATACACCGGCACGACTCATTAAATTGTGTTTGAGTTTGTAGCCGGGATAGTGTTATAAAGTGAGTTATAAGAAATGAAGTAATCATTTAATAGAACAACATTTAATATTACACTAAGGTAGACACGTTAATTAGTAGTAAAATATGTATAACTATTTAAAACGTTGGTACATTATTCCAGATATACATAGACTATATATTATATATTTCATCGGGTCAGTCAGTAAAATTATTACAAGTAAAAGTATATTCTGAGCTTGAGTAGGTACACCTGTCAACAAGAAACGCTGCGTTCAGCAGACACGACAAGGCGCTAGCCTCTATCCTCTTCGAATTGGAATATAGCCATGATCAATTTGTAATTTTTTTTTAAATAATTTTTTTTAAAAATTGTTTTATTGCAGTTTGTGGAAAAACTTCAGACAGGTCATTATGTAAAGGTATTAAGGTACATAAGTACATTCTTTTGCAATGTATGGTAATATTTTACTGTATCTGAATCCTATGGTATGGTATGAAAGTGCAACTAGAATACTTCATTCTACATGTATTAAGGTAAAGTTATATTACACTTACATATAAGTATAAAATATGTTTTCAACAATATTTGTATTCATACATTGAGTATCAACTCAATGTACTCAACTATATTATTATTATCAAATGGATCTAGACTATGGATCTACTGAGAATGATCGAAATAATCAATAAAAAAAGCTAAAAGGTAGCTGTGGTAACCATAGAAAGAGTATGCCAAAGATATACAACATCCATGCTTGAACATCAAGTTCGATGTGGGTGAAACTCACTGATATAAAAAAAACAATTTTCATATCGATGGTGAAACTTGGGTATACATTTTAAGTATTTCCATAAGAATAAAAATAAATGTATTAATATAGTTGGATATGGATTATGATATTTATGATCCTATAGTTATTTTTGACTTTTTACGCGGGTTTCATGTTCTCGTCGGCAACATGTACGAAAGTACATCTCACCTTCAAGACCTAGTTTTAAGGTCACGAGAGGTAAAATGTACGTCCATAAATTTTGCCGCCAAGAACGCGATACCCGAGTACTCCCGACTCTTTGCAACAACCTCTCTGTTCAGCGCTTACACTATAGCATGAAACTGCTCGTTGCTTCTGCCAATAACTTACGACAACATCGACGATCCTAAGCTCACAATCCATATCGAACCCTTAAATCTGAGGAGAGAGTTTGCCTCCCTGTGTGTGTTCTACCCCTTGTATAATGGGATGTCTTCTGAGGAATTGTTCGTAATGTTGCCCACGGCTACTTTATACAATCACAACGCTCGCCATCGGCAGGGAATTCATTCTTACGCCTTAGAACTTAAATGGTTACGTACAGTGCCGCTTCAAGTTTTTCTTAAAAAAGAAATATTATTTTAGATTTTTTAAGAGTCAGCAACGTGTGATGCCCGCAGGTGTTGGGGCATCCATAAGCTGAGGGGACCGCTTACCCTCAGGCAGGCTTTTTGCTTGAATGCCATCTGACTTGTATAAAAAAACCGACCTAGTGCGAGTCTGGCTCGCGCACCGAGGGTTCCGTACAAACTTATTATATGTAGATAGTTCTTCCATCATGAGATCAAGTCTTACCTACGGGTTTATGCCTTATGTTTTTGGGTTTTTCCTATATTTTAATGTAACATCTTGCTTTTTGCCAAATTTCATGATTCTAGGACAACGGGAAGTACCCCATAGGTTTTGATTTATTTATGACTGTCAAAATATGCGACAAAATTGACTGTATTTCGGCCATATTTTTTTATAACGTTGACTTAGAAGCTTTCAAGCAGAAGGGTCTTGATAGACAGACAGACGGACAACAAAGTTAATTTATAAGGGTTTTTTTTCCTTGAAAGGTACGGAACCCTAAAATGGAAGCGATTGTATCCAAATTGAAAATATTTACTTTTTGGAAGTCTAAAAATTTTGAAGCCACGCTGTCTTAATTACACTTTTCTTAGTACCCTAAGAAGTATTATAATTATATCGTCTGTGACAGTGAAAGAAGAACCTTGTTTTAAAATGGAAAACAATGGTTCTTTGATAGCATTGAAAATCCTAGCTTTACAAAACTTTATAACTTAAATGATTCTTTTGAGTATTTCATACTTACTTATATTATAGACGCAAAAGTAACTCTGTCTGTCTGTCTGTCTATAAACTCTTCACGCTTAAACTGCTGAACCGATTAAGGTGAAATTTGGAATGGAAATAGTTTGAGTCGCGGGGAAGGAAAAATTCCCAGGGGAATAACTATTACCGAGCTATTACGTTAAGCTACTTTCCCGCAACAGTAAGAACCTAAAAATAACTCATTGTTAAGATTACATATTGACCCGAGGCAAGCAGTTAGGTAGTATCCTACAAGTAGGCAACAACCTGCCTCTATACATACTCGGACTAAAGATAAATATACCATTAGGGGTTTGCTTCACCAGTATCTCGTTGAGTTACATTAGTCAACGTCGACTCTTAATTGGGCGCACCATACATCATGTAGGTCCAACATTACGCTGTATTTATACAACGGTTACATTTGCAATTCTTTATCACACATGCTTTGTGTCAGTCATTGCTATATTATACGCAATTTAATAGAAACTTTTTAGGTTTCCATACCAAAAGGGTGCAAACGGAGGCCATGTACTAAGCCTATACGTTGGCTGTCTGTCCGTAAGGGCTGTATCTTTTACACCGAAGTAGGTAGATGCCTGAAATTTTAACAGAATATGTGTTATTATGGCAGATTAGGTAATAATAAAAAACAAAAAGAAAAAATGTCATGGGATCTCTATACAAGAAACATGTTTTATTCGTTTTTGCTTTGTCGTAAAAACGGTAATACATACAATCTCCAAACCTTTAACAATCATAGTGTAAGATTCAATGTAAAACAAGTTATCTATTGTAAATAGTAAATAGTTTTTTTAAAAAAAAATTAACTTATAAAATGAATAAAAACCTTTTGTTCCGGCTGTGCTCATAAAAGATCTTCAAACAAAAACGTACACTGAAACTTTAACAAAATTCAATAACGTTTAAAATATGTATGATCAAACAGCTTCATCCACCATTAACTTTATAGCAGATGCGTCACTTGGCAACTGCATAGCCTCATCAAATTCTATGCAGCGACGCTGGAACAGAGCCAAATAAAATTTTCTACGTTTTGAAACCAACAGAGGTAATACGGTAACCAGTAAAAAATTAACTACCAAACAAATAGGTAAGTTACAAGAGCTTATTGCAAAAGGCTCACGCGAGACTCGTCACTTTAGGATTAAAATGTAAGCAAGTATTCTGACGGTAAGTAAGTTTTTGGATAAATTTTGCTCTTGAAATATCAATTTTGGAGTGCTCGATTCTTTTCGTAGTAAGCGCTTAGGACATAAGTTCGACAAAAGTGTTTTTCGAGATAAAGAAAGTTTTATAAGTTGTAGTACAATGGCTTTATCATGAGCCTAAGTGCGGAAAACATAAGTCCAACTAACTAACATGTTGTAGTGCCATCTGTTGTCGAGAAGCTATTGTCAGTTTACAATTTCGTAACGGAATATTCCATGTGATGGAGTTAGTTATTTTATTTACCTACTAGACTTTGCCAGCGGCTCCGCCCGCCCTAAATTCGGTTATCGGCGTGGGACTCCTTCAATTAATCTCCGTATTAATCCTGTGATTTACTCCTTGATTAGCCCACCATTTAATCCTTAATTATACTAATAAAGTTTGCTATATCAAGCTGTAGCTATAGCTATAGTTTGTTTAAGCTCGGTTATAGTTATTCCCGCCGGAATTTTGGAATAAAATATATGCGATTCCAGGATCTAACATATATGTATGCCAAGTTTAATTCCAATCCGTCCAGTGGTTGAAGCGTGAAAGAGTAACAAACATCCAAACAACTTTCACTTATATTAAAGCTAAAAATAAAATGTCAGTGAAAAGAATTTATTTTTACTAGTAACTCCCAACATTTGTTCATTACCATTCTATTTAATTTTATAAAAAAAATAAAAAAATTGACCGTTAATAAAAGAAGAACAAAATTTTTAAAAACAACATATATCTATTACACATTTATATGAATTTTTAAACAACAAAAACAGGCCAGGTTTAATTATCACGTGATGGATCCCCTTAGCGGAATTGAAATTAGTACTGCATTACTTGCCACAGCCTAAGGCTGGAGTCTCACTGTATTCGATAATAAATATTTTTTGCAATAATATTAGATATTTTTTAACAAATACTTATATTTTGTTTTAACGTCACGAAATACCATGTAGTTAACCGTGTGTAAAATAGTTTTCTTTCATTTGCAATTTCGTAAAAAAAAGTTTTCTAGTAATTAAAATAACGAGAAATTAAATTAAATAAGCCATTTAAATAATAAAAAAATATCTTACAAAGACACTAAGATCACATGTAAATGAAACTTTTAAGGGAAATCTGAACTGAAACATTTTTTTAATAATGTTTTAAAAGTACGGCCACGAAGATGTAAAGTGACAAATATTTTTATCAGACCATTTTAACATAAATAATCAGTCTCTGAATATGCACACATTTAAGAATAAGTAAACTAAGCTAATAATTGTAAATAATTTTTTTTTATTTATTGAACTGTCGCAAGAAAATATTTGATCTGTTTCAAAATTGGGTCTATCGACTTTCCTGGCAGATCAAAAAAAAAATAAGATTAAGTCTTATAAAGAATATAACAATAAATTTAAAAGGAGTTAAGTAGTAGTAACTATATAAAATCATCTTTTATAACGACTAAAATTAAATATCAAATACACCGCGGCTCCAGCCTTAACGTAACGTCACCACTCAATCGATAAAGGACTGCTCATTTCGCCTTGGCGTTGACGTGAACACACCGTAACGGAAGCGACCACAACGTGCTTGGTAATATTAAATTAAGAAAAACCTGTAGTAAACATTTATGAAATAAACAAAAACTTAGTACTTAACCCTATATTTAACTATTAGCAGATGGGACTCATTTTAGTGCAAGTACAAATAATTAATAATTTGAGACCTAATTCATTGAAATCGGTCCAGCCGTTTGGCCTGTAGGAAGAAACAAAGAAAACTACATACATACGCGCGAAAACAATTATTCTCGCTTTCACTGTCGGAAAAAACCATGGATAATAATTAATTTTCTTGACAACCGATGCTGTCTCGAACTGAAGAAAACCCGGTGATGCGTATAGTCAATCAACTGTCGTAAGAATAATGAAGGGCCAATTGGAATTATTTTAAAATAATTATAAAAGACAATCTTTTGCCCGCAGCTCTGCACACGCTAAATTTCGTTATCACGATTCCATACTTACGTACTACTCTTTTTGGACCCACTTACAACACACATTATAATATTTTCCATTCAGTAACGCCTTTTTGTGTACAAGTACTGTTATGATAATAGTCTTTTGTTTCTTACATAAACTTATAATTTCAGTAGCTTAAATACCAGATATTTACTGAACTACATTATATTGTTTCCACAAAAGCAAAGTTATGCAAAGAAGCCTTAAAAAAAAAATGTCTGCTGTCAGATTAGAATTGAAAAAGGTATTCAGTAAAAAATCGAGTACAAATGGTAAAGGAAAGGAACATATATACTTTAACAAACATAGAAAGTTTTTGCGTACTAAATATAAAAACGAGTATATATAAAAAGAACTGTGTATTCAGAATGTCATGTCAACTCATACTTTGACCTATATTTGACTTGTCTGTTCCATAAATTGCTACAATTTATCAGCTCCATTTCCCAGACGAGTCTTGGTTATGGTTGTTTTGTTTTATGTTCAAATGTTTTGTGACAAATTCCTTTCACAATTTTGTTTATATATATATATAACAATTAATTTAAGCTTCTGATGCAGTTTTTGTATTTAGAAAATCTCTCGCATCAAAATAAAAACTAAGTCTATATTATTACAATTACGTCAGTAGGAATCCATACATTAGTATGGTAGATATTATGAATGCGATAGTACGATTATTTTTATATATTGTTAGCCCTGTAGCCCTGTGCTACTCCCATGGTGCTCGAAAAACTACCACAAATGCCAGTAGCATTTGTTTCAGTTTTTTTGAAAAAAAAAATACCTTGACAAAGCGTTTTTCAAGTATCTTTGTACTTTACTTTTGTAAAGAAAACTAAATTTGCCACAATTTAACCGAATTTAAGCACTATCCATCCATTCATTGCGGAGATACAGCTAGTAAGATGGACATTTTATTCAAAATTTGAAAAATTATTGGTATGGTCATTTGCCACGAAATGTACCAGCTGAACTAATGCTCATATGGAAAAGTTATACGAAAGGAATTTGTGGATAATTGAATAAGCTTTAATTAAATTCCAAAGTGGTGCTTCTAGGTCTCATAGTTTCCCTAAAACTAAAAATATTAAAATATCTGATAATTAAATGATAAAAACAGCCTAGGAGAGGGGAAGGAGGAAAAGAGTTTTCTTGAGATGTAGGTGGTTCGTCATACGGTGTTGGGTCCTCAATATCTTTGTCCTCCGCGACCAGAATGATAGGGGTGACATTTTGCAATTTTGCCCTTTGCAAATGAAGCACACGAAAGAAGTTTTGACGCCTTCCTTTCTGCAAGTGCACAACTCTAAGTACCCTTTTTTTAGATAAGCAAGCCACCATTCTTAGCAGGGTATAAGGAGCGGGCTCTGCGCACAATGTGACTGGCATAAGACTTTAATTGCTGGTGGCCTCACAGTAAACCCCCAGTTACACGGCTGTTTGTTAACCCCTAACCATTTTTGCACCTGGTAGGTCTACCTTTGCTACCTTTATATAAGTACACGTTCATGTATCCAAACTAGTTCAGAGCTTAAACAGTCGAGGAGAATTTTTAGATCGACATCCTCCTCAATGATAAATTCTTGATTATCATCAGCGTCTTCTTGAGGTTGATGTATCTCGAAAAACTGCCTTTCAAATTAAATGTGCATGGTGGTGATCAGTCGCCGTTGTAAGATTTATTAAATAGCAGTTTTGCTTTAGGCACTTTGATGGCAGTTGATTCATCAAACAAAATGTCACTGCACGAGAAAAAGCCGAGCGTCATAGGCGTTCAGCTGATTTAGTGCTCCTCATAGCTGCATCTTGTAGGTAAAAAAACCACAGCTACCTTTTTACTTAAGTGGTTGAAAACAGCTGACGTATCTCACCACAATAAATCTGAGCTCACCTAAATCATTTCATATCGCCGAGTGCCAACATCGACCATTGTAAACGCTTTGTTTACTGGGTTGCTGTTTTCAGTGATTGGTGTAATTGCTGAGTATAAGGAAGATTTCGTAGATGACCCACCATGGGGTGCAAAAAATAGTTAAGGGTTGACAAAAAGCCAGGCAACTGGGTTGAGCCACCAGCAATCAAGGTCTTATGCCCATTTAAATAAGCCAACTCCTCATACTACTACTACTTAGGTGCACTTGCAGAAAGGCAGAGCTCAAGTGCTCTATCGTATGCTCCTCCCACGAAGAGCAAAATTGCAACAACGTCACTTCTATCGTCGTGGAGAACATGGACGACCTGCCACAAGCCTTGTCCCTCCGCCTTCCTCTCATTGATTAAGATCCAGCCCTCCCAAAAGGGTGAAAATCTAAACTGTGTTTGTGCTTGATCGTGTTAATAATATTTTAAATTCAACATTTATGTTTACGTTTTTTATTTTATGTTTACGTTTATATGTTTAGTGTATGTTTGTTTGAAGCCAATACAATATTTTTGTCATTTACCCGATTATTAGATATTTTTTAGTTTTGAGAAAAGAATGAGGCTTACCACTTTGGAATTAAATTAAAGCCAATATAACTTCCTAAGAAAAAAATATTTTTTATATATTATTATAATTTTTCACTTTTTCTTTCACTGTATCTCCGCAATGAATGGACCTGGAGGGGCCAAATTGGTCTGAAATTGTAGCAGATTTAATTTGCTTTATAAAAAAGTATAGAACAAAAATACCTGAAAAACGCTTTTTTAAGGATTATTTTCAAAATAACTGAAACAAGTCCCAGAATTTTGTAGCTTTTCGAGCAGCAAGGGAGTACCACAGGGTTTTTCATGGTTGCAAACTTGGGTATTAACTACTCTCATTGGACCTAACAACATTAAAAAAATCGTACTTACTTGCGCGTTTACGAGGTTTGACTTTTTTGTCTCAATATTGACTGGCGCAAATTCGAATTTACCTACAGGACAAAAGTGCTAAACATATTTGTTGCAAAAAGGGTGAGTGTAAAGAAGTAGTTTTGTATACATAGAAAATCTGTAGATCCATATAGGGATAACTGCACATTTCTATGGGTAAAACATCTTTTCTCATTATCAAACCAAACGTTGCAAAGCGTAAAAAACATGCGCTACATAGTAAGTTTATTAATATATTGTGAAGTGTGTTTTACCGCAGAGGAAGTTATGAAAATTTTTAACAATATGGTGCCAACTCGTAGGAAAATTTAATAAAATTAACTCTCCCTTATAACAGTTTACTTACAATAAATTAATAAACCGATATATAAAATATTTTTAACGATGAACAAGGGACACGTACATAATCTGATAATTTTTGAGATTTTTAGACATGAACAATGTTACAGAACCAATTACCATCAAAATATTGGTGTTTGTTCTTTGATAGATCACAGTTATTCTTTTACCGAGAATAACTCGAGTGCAATTATAATAGCTTCGCTATTAATTTGATTGAGTAAAATTAATTAATTTGTTGACTTCTCTTTCCTAAGAAATGAAATTTTCAAAGTTAAACAAAGGACTTTTGAGTTTACAAATTCAATATGCTTTTTTGACAGGAACGTAATTAAAAGTTACATCATTAGCAAATTTGTTTTGTTATGTTTTATTTATTATTATAAATTTTAAGAAAGTAATACAACGGAGTTTAGTAAAAGATGTAGTATACACTACATATAAGACGTCTTAAAAAATTAGAACAAGTGTTTTTAATTAAAGTGTTTTATTTTTTTAGGTTTTAATAACAAAATGGTTAAAAGGGAGTTCGGTGTCTGTCCGTCAGTCTGTACCAGTATGTCACTGGTGCTTTTGTTAGCAACTGCGTTTGTAGTTGACTAATTGAGTTGCTGTCAATATTTGATGAATGATGGTGTATTTGAGATAAATATGGTTCATAATGTTTGCCTTCTTATAGTTGTCGTGCTGAAGACCAACATTAGTATTACGTCGCCAGGAAATACTCGATTAAATCATTTTAATTAATAATTACACTGAACTTGATCACTATTCAACCTTTTATAATAAAAACTAAGGCGTCGATGTACGCAATTTTTTTTAAAACTTTTGTCTAGTGTTGCTGGTCGTAGATGGCTTTTACTACTACACGCGGATTAACTTTTGCGGCGGTGTAGCTTACAATCAGCTGCGAAAAGTTGGGATGGTTTGCATAAAGGCGTTCTGGACGAAAAACGGCGTAGGCAACCATTCTTAACAACTAAATCTAATAAAATTTGCAGCCGTTATGGTAAAACAATGCTGTTCGGAAGAGAAGAAACGGCAAAAAACTCTTCAGCCGACGCCTTTTATGATTATTAAAATCTAACTAGTCAAAGCGCCCAGGCATATTAGTATACTAATATGCCTGGGCGCTTTGACTAGTTATAACTGGTACATCGCGCTTGAGTTGTCTGTCTAAAACTCTATCGCCACTGGCGTCGACGGGGCTTATTCTGTATGTATTTGAGTAAGCTGTGTTTGCGGACTCTGAAGACGTTTAAGCCACGAGCGTTGTGGTGATATTGTCGTCAGAGTCGAAAATTGCGGGCCCAGGATATCTAAAAGGTCCTAAGACTCCTCTATATGGGACGTAATCACATGCCCGCCTAACTAAGGGGTTAGGGTGAAGGGCTGCCTTCTCAAAGTAGCGTTATGACGCGTCTTTGATGAAGACTTCGATGGTCGGTAGCTCGAAGTCGCTATGGAGACCGAGATTTCGCATGTAGAATAGAGTTCCTACTGCGCTTCGCATAAAGCAGTTTTGCTTACATTGCAAGAAAGTAGTTTTTGTATGACCAAATACCACGCTTGCATACGTTTTGTAAAGCGTCAACTTATTTATAAGAAACATTTTACTCTTATTGTTAAGCATCAGCTTAAGACGACCGAGTACGAACGCCACTCGGCCTCGTACACATTTTATATGGACCCTAAAGTTAAGACGGGAGTCTAAGAGGACTCCTAGATATTTGACCTTTGTTACCCAGGGAATAGGTTGGCCAAAAAGGTGGACAGTTGTGAGTTGACTCGTGGGCTTAAGCGATCTAAGGGCAAAGAGTCTTGCTGCATTTTTTTCGTGGTAGACCTCAATTGATGAGTAGAGCAGAGGAGACATCATTAATATTACACAAACACGAAAATATAAGATTAAAAGAGTAAAACTTTCTCAATATTATCAAGGTTATTTGTATCTGAAAAAAAAAAAGGATTTATCGCATAAATCCCACGCAGATTAGCAAATTTAGCGCGGTCGAAAATAACGATTTCAGAAATTGACTAATATAATATTGGTGTACATATAAAAGTTACAAGACTTGTTGGCTGTTATATTATATCTTTAAGGTAAGTGGAGTTCAATGACCTTAAAGTCTTTAGTAGAGCTTGATGAAACATAGCTTACAAGTCCTCTAGATCGTGGTAACTCCTGTTAAGCGACCATTTTAGAATTTTCCACTTAATTTTGAATTTTATTTGATTAATTAATGTTATAACACAAAATTCTGATAGCGTCTCTTTTAAAAAATATAATACAATAATGCTTTTGTCACGGAATCAATTTCAGAGATCAAAGGATGCTCAAAGCTTTTGTTAAAAAGTATGCTTTGAAATATGAAATATGAATCAAACAGAATCCTGGCTTTGAAAAAAAGATATTTAGAAAAAATGGTAATAAAATTGTCTTAAGCCCTTTTAATATTTTGTAAAATATATGGCTGTTAGCTTTTGCCTAGCACGCAAGTAAAGAAAACGTTTTGTGAAGTAACTATAAATTCTTACTTGAGTAAATCTAAAAAAGAGAGAAGCTGGTGATAATTGGATTCTGGCCATGGCGGCGTCAAAGTGTTTTAGTTTAATAAATCTGGAGTATTTATGTGATCTGGCAATTTTTCCTGAACCCTTTTCATAAAATAGTTTGTACCCTACCTTTGTATAAGGTAGTAAGATTTTTTTTATATATTTATTGTCATAATTTTCAGTCTTACCCATGTTTGCTTTACCATCAACATATCGATTACCTCCGAGATCTTTTTCTGGTTCTAGAACAGATAATAGTCATAGACCAGCATGGAGTATTTATTGGCAGGTCGTTCATGATTTTCGATTCGTAGTTTCAGACGGAGCGATGTGCACTGGAGCGTTATCATGATGATGATGCACATCTACATCATCAAGCCTACAACACCCCCCAACCCCCTTTTGGATTTTTGGCTTCTTAAAAAAGCAACCCCTGTGATGTTAACATTTTAGTTCGCATAGTATATCAAAAACATCTACTGATAACTTAACGTATGGTGACCATGATCAGCTGAATAAAAGAAGGTTTAAGGTAGAGCTCTAATATAATAAGTTCATAATGATAGATCAACGTTTGATTTTTAAGAACAGTTATTTTCATGTACATCTTGATTTTTCATACGAAGCCTTGAAAATCCTGACCAGAATATCACGCGCGCTCTTTTTTGTTGCGATGTCTGCATTATGGACACCTATCTTGCGCTCATTTTTGGCATAAGGAATGGGTCATAGATAATGTTGCGTCCAATAAGTACAAACACTCAAGGTCAACTATCAGTAATATTGATTTGATGTTCACTTGACCACCTTCTGATACAATTGTCTCCAATTTTTATACAGACCGACGCGGTCACATTGGAGTTCATTTGACAACGATTTTGAACGATAGATAACGAAGAATCAAACTTCACAAACAGCATTAATTTCAAATATATATTTGTCTTTTACCTTGTCTGTTAAAAAAATTACCTAGTAATAGCCTAATAGATTAGTCGATATCCACTAATATCTGGAAAGTTTTTCGAAGATAATGAAATTTTGGTATGTCATCAAGGAATACTCTGGGGCGTAGAATCTAAGTTTTTGCTTCGTACTCTCTTTAGACACTGCGCGTATACGCGTATATGACATAATTTTCTTTAAACTTTAATCTATTGTAGTTTTGAAACAAAACGTACAAACGTACGTAGTCAAACGACTAAAGAAAAATAATTGAAATTCAATATTCTCCACCTTTTAAAAGACATAGTACACATGAAACTCTTAGTTTAGGAGATATAAACGAAAATCTGAGCCCGAAGTCCGAAAATTTTGAAGTTTTTTGCCCCCCTTAAGTTATGATATGATATGACAAAATTTTATCAACTTCGGAATACTTTTCTTTAAATGAGTACAAAAGGAGGTTGGAACTATACATAAAGAATTCATTAAATGCTCAGCGTCAATTTTTTGTTCCCTATTTTGCATTGAAACACCATACATCACCATTACAACTTGAATTTTTTTGAAAAATATGTACTGAATATTCTATTGCATGATTCAAATCCGTTTCAGTTTACGTAGACAAATTTGGCACTTATAATACATGCAGGAACAATTTGTGTTTCAAAGCGCCGTTATTTTAGCGCTACTTTACGGTAACGGCGCCGACACGCGATGAGGAAATAATACTGAATCATGCAAAGTTTTACAATAGGAAATATTGTGGAATAAAAAACATTTTTAATTAACTAAAATTCTTAAGCTTGTCGTGTTCTGACCATTTATCCAAATAAAAAAAGAAAGTTTATACCTATTGTATTTAAATAGTCTTTTTTAAGGAACAGTGATAAGCACAACCTAAATATAAGAAATGAACATAAACTTGCTATGCCAAAGTTTAGGATTACTTAAGCCAACAAATTATTTATGGGAAAAGGTGTAAAAATTTATAATTAGTTATCTGTTATCTCAACTTAGGTGACAGAGTTTCAATTTTATATTAAACATCCGCTATGTAAGAAAGCATATTATAATGTAGATGAATATTTGAATGATAAAATTGTATGGCCTAGTATCACACAAAATTAATGTTAGATTTTGTTTTTCAAACTAAAATAATTTACGTTTCATTAGTTAAAGGAGCAGTTTTTTTATATTTCATACTCTATACAATTTCAAAAAAAAATACATGTTTTATCTGTGCCAAACTGAAAAACACAGGTTGTCGGCAGCTGTTCTCGTTACATAGTTATAAAAACTAGGTATGTAACCTATATATATTTATATGAATACCTATATAGTTATTTATCTACATGTTACACGTACATTAAAAATGTATGTTTGTATATATATATGTATATGTATGTCTGCTGTGTAGTGATATACGAATATATTTTTCTCGGAAGTTATGTACTTATGATTCTAATTCCTGTCACAGAATAATTTAGGACTTTCAACGTATCGCATGGTGCCCCCTATATGCTATCTTAAACAATTATTGTATTAGGTGTTTCAATACAAAATATATATTTATAAGTTGATTCATATAATAATATGTTTCGTCTTTAATTTTACAAAGTGTACCTTCCCATTGTACGCACGCAATAAAACAGTATTGTAATTACTTTGTAAAGCTAGTTGAAGTAAATTCACTTGACAAATGTATAGTACCAATAGTGGTAGAGCTTGACTGATACAGCAACTGGTAATAGTTAGAAAGCCCGAGGTCGGACGACTTACTGTATTTTATAAAACCCTATAGTTTCTTGAAATGGGAACTCGTTAGTCTGAGCTTGGGTTCTTACAGAGTCACACAGGTGTGAAAAGTGTTAAAATTGTATGTAAATATATGTCATAGTATAAAGGTTGAAAGTTTAATATTTAACAATAATTTATTACTTTAATTGTAAATGTAAATTTGTCGGAATATTTTTATTGTACTCCTAAAGTGACGCACAGAAGCATCATACGTAATAAAAATCTATGAAATATTACCTTTTATTAAATTTGTTATTATAAATACTTATTTTTTTTAAATCCAAGTATGAGTTTCCAATATGAGTTTATTTTATAATTGATCAAAATGTATAGTTTTTGTTATTTTAATATTATGTCAACTGAATTAAAGTATGCATTTTGTACTGAACAAAAAGATGAAAATCACATTTATTTTCTTAAGAGACTATGAATAAAAATGTCGACCTATTTAAGTATATTTTAAGTTTTAAGCTACATGGAAGGAAAAAACCTTAACGTTTCGACTTCTATGATTAATAATTTTTAATTTTTGTTAATTTACTTTGCATTTCTGTAAATATCAAGATTATCCATTTTCTTTTAAAATTTATTTGTAAAAATGCAAATTTTTATTAAATTTTACCATTACCAGTCCAACCGTTGCCAGCTGGCATTTTGATCACTCTGAAACAATTGTGTTAAGTTTATATAAAAGGGAATTTAAGTTTTGCTGAAGAATCAACGCTTTGTGTACCTCTCCAAAGAATCACCAGTGCTTTAAACGCTTAGTGTCGCCTGTGCAATAAATTTTACTACTTGGTTTTCCTACAAGACAATCAAAAAATTTATACCAAAGAAAAAGTCAGTCCTTTAAATGCTTATTTTCGCATCTGCATTAAAATTTTCTACTTGAGATAATCTAAAATTTCAACCAAGCAAAAAGTCAGTACTTCTATCACCTACTGTCACCTCTGGAACATAATTTTCTACTTGGATTTTCTATATAATTTAAATTTTAATTAGCAATTTAATTTATTAGTTTAGATATTCTTATATTTATTCAAAGAAATCTTGCTTAATTTAGTTTAGGTATTTTAAATGTCACTGTGTGACCAAGTATACGTTCATGAAATAAGTCAACCGTTTGTGTCACAGGAGAATCTGGTACGTTGGCTAGAATGTTCCCAGGAACGCTATTTTAAAGAACTAAGAGGATGAAAAATTCATAAAAGTAAATGCCATAAATCTGTTTTATCTGCTTCTGTTTCCAAACAAGGCTTTTTGATCGATTAACTATTAATTTTAATAGATATCTATCAAATTTTAAGTAAGTTTACTCTAGACCTTGCAAAGTTTGCAATCTAATAGTGTTGAAGAGCATAATTACATACCTATACCAAATTTAAATTAAATTGAACAATAAAAATATTATTTCCTGTACACAATTTCTTTCCCCTTTCTCACTTAAGTGGTTGAACTTTAGATAACCCGAAACATATAGTTAATAAAGTGTATTGAGATGTATAAAGTTTAAAGTAAATTAACTTACAAAAATTTCTCTTATGCTATTCCTAAGGAAAAGTTGAATTTTCACAAACACTGGACCGTATTTTTCATAGATGGTGTTGAAGAATATGTATACTAAGTTTTAAGTTGATTTAAAACACAAACTTTCCTTTCTCTTCTCTTCCCTAGGACAAAAGTACTTAGAGCGCGCGTGACCCGCCCGGTAAGTATATTATCATCTTAAGGGGCATATAGCAGCTAACAGCGCTACCATTAGATATCCTCAATTTTCTAAAAGTGGCCGTTTTTAGCGGAAATGCCAACTACAACTCACAGATATTATATAGTTTTAAGAATAGTTTATCACTAGTCTTATATTTGTAACGTTTGGATTTTAGAAATTCGTTTTTAACGAAGAGAAAATCAGGATATCTAATAGCGGCGCTAGTGGGCAGGCCCTTAAATACTGGCGACTTTGGACAACATTTTTAACTCAGAATACTTAATGCTATTGAATATTGTTGTGTTGTCTTTATATTATAAAAACGAAACAAAATAGCTGATGAATCAGACTATATATCGCGTAAACCAGTGACATAATCTATACGTCAGCCATTATAACGATCACCCAGGGTAGTTACAGTATCGGCGGAAGCATCACCCACCACTACAGACAGCTTCACCTAACCTTTGTCGCCGGTTTTTCGCAAAGATAACTTACTTATAGTATTCTAAGGACTTTGTCTAGAGGTCAAACTTTCTGAAAACTCGGTAGATTCCTACAGTTTTTTAACAGTTGCATATAATAATATACCAAGATTCTTCCTTATGGGGTTGAATTTTGAAAATCACTGAAATACGTGTTTTACTTAGTGTGTTTAAGAGCATTATACTGAAAATCAAGTAAATTTAGTAAAAAAAAAAATTATTTATCATGCATACTTGTTTTATGGTGTTGTTGAACAATTACACCAAATTTGAAGTGAATTTTACTGTAAATTTTTTATTTCCCATACAACATTTGCCACCTTTTTCACCCCTATATGGGTTGAATTTGAAAAAATAAACGCCGAATAACCAATTTTGTTCGTTGTGTTGGAAAGTATTAATAAAGAAAAAAGGTTTGTATAAATATGTTTGTAAGAAAAATATTCCCCAAACCCATAAAAACTTACCTATACTATTACCTTACCTTATTACTTAAGGATCAAATTATGAACAAACCTGGTAATACAGTATGTAACACTTGTGTTGATAAGCATAAATACCAAGTTTAATATGAATTGACCATAAAAATATTGTTTTTTATTTACCACCACTTTGACCACTTTCTTCCATTAGGGCCTGAATTTTGAAAAAAGCCGAACTAAGTATGTTATTCATTGTGATAAAGAGCATCATTTTTAAGTTTCAAGTAAAGTTGTCGATAAAAACATTATTTCTTACACACACATTACCAACCCTTTTACCTCCTTAGAAGTTGAATTTTATAAAACGGCAAAATAATTGTTTACGATTTAAGTTGTATAGCTCGTGCAAATTCGACAGAAAATTAAATTTCCCAATCACAGACAAACAATGCCATCCCCTTTTTCCTCTTTTAGCTTCATTTTTAAAATCCCCGGAAATATTTGTTATATATTGTTTCGAAAAGCCAACCTTAATGACCTCTATTCTCCTACTATGGACTAACGGAGAAATGCTTGTTCCGTTAACTGCGTTAAAGATCATTTTATACCCAGTTTAAGTAAATTAACTAATTCATTTCACGCTTTATCACCCACTTACGGGTTAAATTTTGATGCCGAAACATGTCGTTTTTTATTTGCAACTGAAAAAATATATACCGATTTTCATGATTTTATTCACAAAAATTTTCATATGCCCATAAAAGGGTTCATCTCCTATTTCACCTCCTGTGGGATAATTTTTCAAAAACAGTAAAATATATCATTGTTCATTTTTAGTCAAAAGGTCGAATAAGAATCGAAATGATGACGAATTTTCCTACAAACTTCCATCCCCTATTTCACACCCTTAAGATTCGAATTTCGCAAAATCCGTTATTAAACGACGCCTTCAATATATAACAAAGTCCTTTCCTAAATTTAAAATTGGTATCCTTTTATTGCCTTTTATTTGTATAGATTTTTCCTATGATAAAATTTATTTATACGGATGTATATTTAATAGATGGGTTCTTTGTAGTGCATTCTTTGAAGGATGTAACCAGAACTTTGGTGATATTAAAAAAAAAATTGCAAATTGTAGTAAAATTTCCAACTAAGTAAATCGATGTAATATTTGATCAATATTGAAAATTAAAGATAATGAACGGTTTTTACGACATAAAACGTCACAGATCGATTATGTTATCTCTGGGCCTGATCAAATAAGACCATCTTAATTATTATCGGTTAAATATAATAAATAAATCTAAAATAAATTCAACTGTATATCTAATTTCTTAAATTCAAAATTCTAAAATGAGTCAGATACTCAGGTATATAACCTAATACTAATTAAAGAACGAATGCTAGGTAGTCTTTCCGTACGAGTATGAGTTATATGTAGCTGGTACTAGACACGCATGTGCTCGCGCCTGAGGTAACTGTCGATTTTCTGCCGGAATATTAAAACCGAAAAATGTCTGCTGTGTTGATCACACAGGCCTACAAGGATTTTGGTGCCCCCAAAATATGTCTTATTTTGCATGTATTACTACAGGAATGAACACATTTTTTTTTTAATAATAATTATTGAAAATGACCTTATTTTACGATAAACACGAAGAAAAGTTAAGTAAAGTAGAACTCTTATATTTCTTAATGTGTTATATTGGTACAGTTTCTTTTATTTTTACCGAAGTTATTGATTTTTTACCAAAATGTTTTCTTTTCACTTTAGACTTTATACATATACTATATACTTTAACACAAATCACTTTAGACTCCTAGTAGAAGGGATTAGAAAACATGAAATGCTTATAACTTAGCAATACAAAATCGTAGAAGTCTATTTTAAAAATCATTATAAAGCACTACATTTAAACTTTATTTTGAAAGTTATATGATTAACAGAAAAAAGTACTTAGTTGACAAATAAATCGTTAAGATAACTTATATAAGATATATTCTTACTGGTAATAAAGGTATATTATGTGTAACCGAAACCCACCTTTTTGATCTATTTATGGAATAAAAATTGATGGTTCTCACGCGATACACAATTCGTCCCTTCCATAAAATATAGGTGTTAAAACCCTAAAGAGTCATAACTTGATATTTTACGGTACATTCTTGCAAAATTTTATGATACCAATAAAATGGATGATAATATGAACAAAGAATATATTTTAGAATTTAGGAACTTTGACCTACCTTTGAATTAGATTTTTTACCTAACTGTGCGAAATATTTCTGCTTCCATGCAAAATATGTATATAACATGTGTGTGTGTGTGTGCGTGTGTCTAAAAGACAGTCTAAAAGTGTGTTAGCTTTATGCAAACGTAATATTGTTGTTTTTCTAATTAAACTTTGATATTTTATTTAATCCGCATACTTTAAGGATCTCGAAAGCTCAAATTAATAACGGTGTTTTAGGTTTCGGAAAGCTTAAAAGTATAAGCAAAATGTAAAAGGAGGCCTTACAAAGCGAAATAGGACAGAATTCTTTAAAAGGCTATGTTAGCATCTACCTGACACCGAAATTTTTCTTGTTTTTGTTTTTAGCTCTTGGTGTTTTATTTAAGACATTTATTTTTAATTAAAGTAGTCCGTGGCAAAAAAAAAGAACTAAAAGACATTAACAACATTCTCATCTACGCGCAAAACAAAATAAGAGCCCATTTGGCAGTGAACTCTGTTAGATAAATCCATTTGAATGTACAAATGAAACCAATATGCCTTTAGTCCAATAAATTTTGCCGAGCACAGACGAAAATATGTTGCCCTATTCTATTTTTATTTTATTTAAATGTAGTTTGATATGTAGACAAGTAATTGTGGTCAGCTCAATAATAAAGGGATCTTAAGACAACTCAAAAATTAGATTTCATGGACAAGCAGTCAAAATATTAAAGAAAATTAAAAATATGAATTTACAACTTTATATCTAAATTTTAAATTTAACTCAATTTTGACTTTAGTTTTTGACACTCATGGTTATCACATGTAATAATGAAAAAAATATGTAATTTAATAATAATTTAATTAATATTATAATATTACCTATAATTACTCGGTATTGACAAAATGTATACCTACTGTAAATTGAAAGCATATTTTGAATCATGGAATTGAAATGGTTACTTGAGATAATGATGTGTTAACGGATTGAACAGGACGTTGTACAGAAGAAATAAAAAATATTTATATCTGCGAAAATGAATTGGGAGCCACTTAAGCTTTGATCCGAACTCGGAAATCTGATACATACATTATACATAAATATATAACATAAATTAAATCTTCTCTATACAAATAGAAACAAAATGCTGCTGATTTGAAATCGCATAATTTGAGAATGACTTGACTAATATTTAAAATATTTGTAACAGTTCGAATAAGGCCTTAAACGAAAGAAAGTCAAGAAAAGTCCAATAGGAGGCGCTGTCGTCAAGTTATTAACAGATTTTTTATTCAGGAATCAAAATGGCACATATTTATGTATCATCATACTCGTATTTGTTGAGTGGCTAAAGGAAGACATGTTTGTTTATATTTTTTTTATAGATATAAACCGATACCATTAATTATTGCGAACAACTCTTCTGTGCAGGCTCTTCATAAAGGGACAAATCGAACTTATCACGCCACTTACTAGAAAAAGCAGAACAAAGCCGAGCCAGCTAGTAAGTAGTAACTTGACTGGGTATATAAATAAATATATGTATATGCATATATATTTGACGTCTTAAAAAAATATAAAATACTCTACAGGCTTTTTTTAAGATAGTTCGATACGTCACGCTATTATATATGGAACGGGAATAAATATGATGAATAATTTCTGGAAGAAGCCTGCTGAAGGCAGCCTCCTACGTCATTAATTACGTGCTCTCTCGCCCTTGAGTACAAGTCATTACCCGATCCTTCTAAGAATTTAAAATAAGTGCTATATTATATATAAAATGTAATTTTTTTACAGTAGGATAAATAAATGTGGAATAGATTTTATTTAAAGCTATGACATACCCTAGCAAAAGCTTGCCGTTTCGACCAGTGCACAAAGACATACTACACTATTGAAGCATACAAATACGATAGGCGCTAACACGTGACCGCACGTAAAAAATCAAAAATTTCTTAGTTTTTTTGTGGGTATAAAATTCAAATATTTATTTAGAACTATAAAATTAGTTAGTCACTTGGTCATACTAATATATATTTTATTAGTATGATGAGAATATCACTTTTAATAGCCCAAAAATAGAGATGCAGAATTAATATTTGTTTTCTAATTGTTTTAATAGGCAAATTAATATAATATTAGTATATTCACATAATTAAGGTTTGAATTTCACGTCAAAAAGTGTACTCAGGACTGTAACAAAATTAATCTAATTTTTGCAAACTTAACTCTTTTGGGTAAGCCGTCACCTTTAAAACGACTCAGTTTATGTCAAGATTATATTTATTACTAGCTGACATAGCAGAAGTGATTCTACCCTTCCCGTTGCTTTGGCACTGAGGCGCGACCCCCGACCCCAGCGCGTCATCGCATTGCTGGCCTGCGCTATTTATTCGTTTTCGCTTAGCTCGACTCCTAAGTGTGGTAGCTCCTAAGCTCTTCTCAAGAACCTGGCTGTATAATACAAAAAGAATTTTGTAAATACAATTCAAACCGTTTAAATAAAACAAAAACTCTTTAGCTCTATTTTATTATTATGAAGGTATAGATAAAGATTTCATATTTCTGCAAGAATGAATTGGGACAGCAAAAAATGATAAAAAAATATTTTTAGCCTGCAAATTAAAGCGCATAAATTCCGCCAATGTCAGTCTCAAAATCTGTAATCCATCAAGACGTTTAGGCTACAGAGCGTGCCATAGAAATATACAAACATGTATACATACACTCGAAAAACATAACCCTCCTTCTGGCGCAGTCGGGTAATAAGGACATTGTTGCCAAATGTTTATTTACCTATATGTTACGCATCTATAAAAAGACTATAATATTAAACAGAATTACGCAAGATGAATAATTGCTGTAAAAAGCTTGGTAAGTCAGCTTCCTCCATCATTAATATTGGCCTTTTTTTTTTTTTTTTTATACCACTAAGGTGGCAAACAAGCTTACGGCCCGCCTGATGGTAAGCGGTCACCGTAGCCTATGGACGCTTGCAACACCAGGGGTATCACTTGCGCGTTGCCGACCCTTCAGAAATCTAATAACTTCTTTCTTGAAGAACTCCATACTGTTAATGGCCTGTTAAGTAATTAGCTAATCCTTATGAATAGATGATATTAATACATATATTTTTATAATATGGCATACATAACACATTTTACGTTATCAAACTGTTAAGTCTTTGGTAAGTGATTGGTAAGTGGTTTGGTAAGTCTTTGGTACTTGGAGAATTCTGAGCCATGCTCAATATTTCTGTTAGTTTTATTTAACGGATTTTAAAAACAAAAAGCCATTTATCCAATCATATAATATTAATTGTTATGGTAATCATAAATGGCTTTCGGTTTCTTTGTACCTAAAATACCGTTTTGTGTATCAACAAGGCTGTACGTACGTGTAATCTTTACCTGCGTGCATAAAGAACAGAAAATTTGTTGAGTGCAGGTTTTAACCCGGTTATAGGAGTTCTAAGGTTTTTTAGTCTTAAAAATCTTAAATTTAGATGTCGAGGAGAAAGTATAGGGAAAGGGGCAAGTGAAGGGAAGAGGAGAGAGGAAATATGAAAGAAGTTACGGAGAGAGGAAGTAAAGGGCCTGAGAGTCAGTAGGGGGAGAGGTGGAGGGCTAGACAAGCGCAGACGGAGGTTTTAATAGTACTTTTTAATGTATTGAATTATTTTTGTTCTTTTGTGATAATTTCAAAAGAATTATCCACTTTTTAAAATAATAGGTATTTAAAAATCAGCCTTATTAAGGAAATAGATACTAAGTTATTTTCCTTAACAGATAAAAATAAAATGTGCAATACTTTAAACAACATCAAAGCGCTTTTTCAGCTTCACATACATGTTTATTAGATTGCAATTTCTCGAATCTGTTTCACACACATTTATATCTTTTTAAAGCTTCCAGATATCATAAGGAATACGATATCTTATTGCACTGTTTCGTTTAAAACGTTGGTTTATCAGAAAAACCGAATAAAGTAGTTAAACAAAACATTCAAAAATAAAGATTAAAGATTCTATTCCTCTAACGAGAACAACGTTGTAATTGTAACATTACTTAAGTATATCTTTGTCAATTCATCCGTCTGTGATAGGTTCTCCACTCAGAAACCTTTCGATGTAAGAACTTGAAATGATAAGGTATACTTTTGTGTTGTGTTCACCTATAAGTTATGACGACAAGTTACACAAAAATAATATTCATTTAACAGGACAATTAAAATGTAATATAGGTTTCATAACCAGGGCATGTTACGTATCATATTTTTTTTATTTATTTATTATGAAAGAATACGCGTACAGTTATTACCAAAACATGTAATAAGTAACATAAAAATAAATTTAAATTAAATTATTTAAATATATATAAACTAGTGAAAAAAACACATTTTCCGTCATAGCAAACATGTCGGTCTTTGGGTACTATTATATTATTGACGGAATGACAAGTCTGATAGTTGGGCAAATGTTTCGCCTGCTGAGTTAGCGCCGGGTAAGTAACAAACGAAGCTCGGCGTGCCGGTCCGCATTGGCCAAACCTTGGTACCAGCAGTCCACAATATTTATTTTGCACACTGGAGTTATCTACCTGATTGTGAAAGAGCAGGTAGAAATGTTCCAGGAGTGCAATTTTTCGTCTTTACTTTTGTGTGTTTAATCGTACCATTCCCACTTCTAACATAGATGGAAAAAGAAAAGGATAGTACTCATACCTTTTCATACAGATACCTAGCAAATTTACGTTGGACTCTTTCCACCAAAAGGGTATATTTCGCTTCATGTGGGTCCCTGATGATATGCTCCGAACGTATGCGTTATAAAGTGCCACAATAGGTGCACTATCGTCAAAACATGCAGTTTGTCGCAGAACAAAATCCAGAACTTTTG
Organism: Apoda limacodes; assembly: GCA_946406115.1. NCBI lineage: Eukaryota > Metazoa > Arthropoda > Insecta > Lepidoptera > Limacodidae > Apoda > Apoda limacodes. The sequence continues at coordinate 33,792,031 of OX291542.1, read as the reverse complement.
AAACAACATATTGCATTGCATGTGCTCATTAAAATCTAGCCGCTGGTCAACTATTACCTCAAGGTCACAAATTTGTTCAACACGAGTGACGACATTGCCGTGTAGTTGTGATACTGCGGCGAACGCAAGCGGGTTACCATCATGACCTTGCCCTTGGATGTGTCAAGCTCTAAATGGTTCTGGCGACTCCACTCAACTACATCGGTTACTCAGCTGCAACAATTTGTTATCTTGATGCTCAAAAATAGCAGCGAACATAGAGCATTGAGCTGTCCTTACCTCCGGCAGATCATTAATAAATATTAAAAATGTGTAGGTCCAAGTATACTACGCTGATTTATTCCTGACGTGATCGCATACGGTTAAGAGAAATATCCGTTTAGTCTTACAAATTGGTATCGGCTAGAAAAGTAACTGAAAAATAATTTAAGCAAATTAGGTGAGAATCATATATTTGCACATTTCTCTAGGAGGACATCTTTATCTACTCGATCGAAGGTTTTTCTAAGTCAAAATACGCCACGTCGACTTCATTTTCTATGTCTATTTCCGCTATTGCGTAACTGACAAACTCTATACCTGAATCAAAATCTATTTGCAATTCGTGTAAACATAACCTAACTTTACTTTATGTTCACTTTTTCTGGTAATTTAATTATAAATCATTAAAATACTTACATGATTACCTTAATTGTCACATACTTCAACTGGATTTTAAATCACGACACTGATTAAACCAAAAATCTACAAAATTTCAAATTTACGTAACATATATGTTGCATCACAGAGTACATTATTGTGATGCATAGTAGCCTTGGGTAACTCCAGACATAACTATATCTTTGGATATATATCCGAAGCCGGATATGTTACAACTCCTTCGCTTTGCGTGAAATAAACATGTAGTTTTTAGTATCTATTCTGCTTAGTGACGGGCGCGTGTATATCGGTTAGAAAAATATAATATAGATATCAACTGTATCTATCTATAACAAACGAGGGATATATTAAGCGGATATGGATATTCGAAGCGGATACATATCTTTAATCGTAATGATATGTGACATATCTAATCTTTGTCCGGAGTTACTTAGCCCATAGCTATTGCATAGACTACAAAGCGAAAGACGCGGGTCAAGGTCATTTTTGTTTACACGAATTGCAAATAGATTCTGAGTCAGGTTTAAGTGGCTGGTGGTTGTCGAGCAGCCCGCTCTGTGGATTTGTTGCGTGATGTGACAATTTATAATAGATTCAAAAATCTTTCCGAATGCCGATGGGACAGCTATAGGCCTATAATTATTCACTTCAGATTTGAAACCATCCTTGAACACAGGCGTGACTCGAAAGTTTCCAAAATCCTGGATATTTCCCTAACTTTAAACATAAATTCAATATGTAAAGAAGCGGCATCTCAAATGCACTGATGCAGTCCTTAACAATATACGACGGTATACCGTCCGAACCGGAGGAGGAATTCGCCTTAAGTTGTCTTACAGCGCGTTTAATCTCCTGAATATGAATGGCGTCAATGAACACACGAAAAGAGTCTGTACTTATAACGCATTGGCCCTCATATTTATAATGCTAACAAGTTGTCTTGTCATCCGTTGATCTCTTATGTAGGTCCAAAACTCACTGGGGTCCCTACTGATGTGTTTTTCTGTCATTTTTATATATTGTACATTTTTATATATTGTACTACATACTTTTTGTCCCGGTTAACGAGTTGCCACAGAATTCCAATAGCGATAACTAAATGCAGTTCAGACGAAGCTAGGAGAACAAGCTAGTTTTTTATACATGCACAAAAACAGGCATTTTACCCGGTCGAAGGTAAATTTTGTTTTTTTTATAAGAAATAAGCCAAAACGTTCAACTTTATATTATTGGGAAATAAAATACCAACATACTCGTTTTTAGGGTCCGTACCCAAGGATACCAAATACTAAGCCTAAGCTATCTTTCAGTCTATCTGTGTGTATATCAGTCTGTCTGTTTGTCCGACCATAAAAGGGCTCTGTCTTTTAGACCGAATTATAGAGAAGCCTGAATTTTTCACAGAATATGTGTTATAATGGGGCATTATCTAACAAATACTTAAAAGTAAAAAAATAATTTTAATTCTCATACATTAAACACGTTATTGTTGATTTTGCTCTATCGTAAAAACAGTAATACATAGAAACTTCAAACTTGCAGTGAAAAATAGTGTGAACTCTAAAGTATTACAACAAATAATAAAAACCAAGTGTGAGACCGGCTCGAGCATTACCATTTAAATTACTGTATCAGCGCCATCTAGCGATTATGGGAAAACACACTTATTCGTTGGAGACGATAGATAAGTTAAGCAACGTTAAGAAATATTTTATGTAAAAATTAATTCTATTTATTGAACAATAAAAAAAGAATGAAAAAGAGAGAATATGACTAAGTTCAAGTAACTGTCACAAAATATTCAAAAGATAACTTGTTTTAACGTTTAATTTGCTTTCTATTCTCTGTTTCTCACTTTTTTCATATTATTTATGCATATAGGTTCAACGAACTACTTGCCAGTTCATGTACATTAGAAGTCAATACGTTGCTGTCACACAGATGAAGTTCCTTGTTTTCAAAGTCACAATAACACTTAAGAACAGCAAGTGAATTTACGAGTCAACTTTTTCTATCAATATATCAGCGGAGACGATGGGGACGGAGACACAATATATCACGGAAGTTTTAACTCGGCCAAACTTATTCCGTGAATCCTGCCGCCCCTCATACATACTGTTTGTACAATGGTATATACTCTTAACATATTGCGTAACAACAATTTTATAAGTCATAAATCAGAACCATAAAACAGATGAAAAGCTTTTATTGGTGACTATCTGAGTATATTAAGAGTTTGCAAAAAGGGAAGTTTATATCAGATATTATAACTATTTTTTTATATTCATTCGTAAAACATGTTACACATAATAATCAACGTTACATTTTACGCTAACATTATAGTAACAAAAAGTAACTAAAATAGTAATTTCCATACTAATGTTATAAATGCAAAAGTAACTCTGTCCGACTGTTAATTCATCACGCTTAAGTCACTGATCCGATTTAGGTGAAATTTGGCATGGAGATTCCATATTCCAGAGACCATTCGATAAAATTTTATTTGTAATACAGCGAGAGTGGGGAAGAAAAGTTGTAGTAGCTTTATCAATTTATCAAATGCGCTCGCGGTAAATAAGTGTTTCGATTGACGAACTAAACTACCGCTGAACGCTGAAACACACCATACGTAAAGATGGGTAGACAACTAGAATTGAATCTGCGTGACAACTTTGTAGGTAATGAATGAATTAAAACATTTGACTTTATAAAAATATTTAAGTTAAGTGGTATACTAAAACGTATGGGTAACTTCTGTATAATTTATTGACGGGTTAAGCGTAAAATTACGTGATTTATTCAAGTAATCCCCAAACGTATTTTAATGATATGCATAAACATGAAAAATGGTAGGTACTTAGTATTGGAAATTAAAACTTAGTCTATCGGTTTAGGAGCGGGAATACAAATTAAATATGTGATTGCAAACCTATCGGTTTAAAGTAGTAGTAATATTATAAGCTAATCGCAAACCCAACGGTTTACAAGCGGGACAAATATAAAATTATACCTATTTTTATTGAATGTATTTATATTAAAGCCAGCATTTGGCTTACGAACACGGAGAAAAAAATTTAGTAGCCACAAGTAAAAAATACTAATAATCACTAAAATACTACTAAATCCGAGGACAAGTAAATAACACTGACGGTTACCAATTGTTGTAAAAATTATTGGAATGAAATAACATAACACGCTTACAATAAGCGTTAAACCGATAGGTCGTGATGAACATCTGTGATGCGAAGCGTACGGTTGAACAAGGCTGCGGCGGAAGGTGCGTCTTTGTTCGGCTCATGGTCACCAATTGGGAAACGGCGGTAAACGGGAATTCCCCGCTAGGTGAGGAGTTATGCCTGGAAAACGTCTTGGTCTACTTCAGTTTTTTTTTTCTGAACTGACAATGCAGTTGGCTGTTGCAGCCATTACTGCATTACTGGACTTTTTTGGGCGAGTCTCTGAAGGAGCCTCAGCCCGTATAGCGCCCAACGCTCAAGGGCTCCCCGCGGGGGGAGCCTCGGCTTGGGTTGTCGCTCTCGGGGACGCCCCTTCGACCGGCGTGAGTCTCGAACCCGAAGGTGAGTCACCGCCAGGAGGGGAGTTCCCGGTTACGCGGGTGCGGTTGCGATTGAGTGGGGGGTGAGAAGCGCCCCGGCACTCTTTGATACCTCGTCTATCCTTGTGGGCGCCGACGAACCCGGGGACGTCGGCGTCGTGTTTTGAGGGAGGCCCTATTGGGGGACGTCCTTGAGACTAATCTCGCTATCCGGATAGTTAGTACGTGCCGAGGCCGCCTAACTATAGTTTTACGACCATGCCGAGGTCGATCGGGGGGATGATACTTTGTAGATTGCACAATTAGTCGATTCGGATGACTTTGTGTACGCTCGAAAAAGCGGACTGCCAGGTCTTTGAAATATTGGGGAATCGTGGGGAGTTCGAAATCTCTGTGTAGGTCCGCAGGCAAAGCGGTTTTGGAGGGTCTGGAGTTTGTGAAGATTGCGCTTGGATAACGCAAAGACTACGCTAGCGTAAGCTAGTATGGTGGATGCAAGTTGTGTAAAGATTCAGCTTATTTCTAAGCGACATCTTACTGTACTTGCCTATCATGGGATAAAGACGGCCGAGGACAAAAGCGGCTCGGTCTCTAACTATTTTGGTGTGATCACGGAAGTTCAAACGCCTATCCAGGGTCACACCGAGATATTTGGTCTTGTTTTGCTAAGGAATGGCACGACCGAAGAGTGATGGCCGCGGAGGGCGGCCTGAGGTGAAGAGAACGGCAGACCTTTTGTCGGGATTCACTTCGATCCTCCATTTCTGAAATCATTCGGCTAGGGCGGTGATAGCGGGTTGGAGTCTCTCAGTGATTCGACTCACTTGCCTATCGGTGGTATAAATAGCGGTATCGTCCGCAAAGAGGGCTAATTACCTATCGTTTTAGGGATGTCGTTAGTGTACAGAAGGTACAAGATATGGGCGAACACGGACCCTTGCGGGACTCCTGCTTCTATGGGACGGGGGGAAGAGAGAGTACCTTCTACTTTGTAGCGAAAGCTACGATTCGACAAATAGTCTCGTATGATGAGCACGAGACGGTCTAGCAACTGAAAGTTGTACAGTTTATAAATTAAACCGTTGTGCCAGACTTTGTCCAAGGCTTTCGCTACATCGAAGAAGACAGCGCCCGTGTGCCGGGGCTTGCCTAATACGATTATATATTGATGGACGCATGAGTATTTGGCACGGAAGCCGAACTGCTTGTCTATTAAAATGCCTCTGGAGACTATAGCGTTCCCTAGGCGAGCGAGGAGGAGGCGTTCGTAGAGTTTACCAAGGGCCTTTAGTAAACTTATGGGGCGGTAGGAGGACGGCTCGGTACGAGCTTTGCCTGGCTTGTGGATGCCTATTACAATTGCATCTTTCCATTGAGAAGGAAAGGTGCAATTTTCGGTAGCAGCGTTGAAAATCGCTACTAGAAGGCTATGCTAAAGGGAATAGTGAGGTGCTTTAGAATATCGTTAGAGATACCGTCCGCACAGGGGGCTTTACGGGGGCGTAGGTCTTTAATGACCTGTTTGACTTCGTCGACAGTGACTGGGGGCAGGGGGTCTAGTGGAGGTAGAGAAGTTCTGAGCTCCACTTCTCCGTTTACTTCGCGCACGTGGTCGGGATCGAACGGCTGTGTGCTTAAGGCACATTGGGCTTGGAGGATAGATGCTAGGAAATCTGCTTTTTCGTGGTCGTCGAACACGAGAACGTTGTTGGGACGAGTGAAAGGAGGGAGAGAGTTGGCGGTGTCTGATTTTAAAGCTCTGGTTAAGTGCCAAAGCTTGGTGAGAAGCAGAAATGTTCCCCTTCAGATCACCGAAACGTTGGGCGCGAAGCTCAGCTACTTCAGTTGCGATTTGTATATATTTTTTTTTTATTTGTATATATACGAACTATCGAAGAAACTTCAATAGCGCGATGTAGGGCGCGTGACGTCAACCCTTGATTCGTAACGGTACGATATGATGTTTGTTATTAGAAAACTTCACTAAAAAGGTGTTTGTAAACGTTAATTGGCCTTCACTGTAATGGCAAGTAGTGTTTTATCATCCCACTTTAATGAAACTTTTTGTAATCTTTAGTAAGCTTTATATGTTGGTATTAATGCCCTACTCATAAATTCGAGGAAAGTTTTATAGGATTTGTAAAATTCTGTAATCCGAAGTACAAATTATTATTTTCGAAAAGTAATAAAACTATGTTGAAGTTACTAGTTTATGAAATTAATAAAATGTACTTAAAATTATATTGTTTTGTGATTGCCCGAAAAAAAAAATTGAAATTAATAAAATTTAGTATTAACGAATTTTAATACACAGGTTTTTAATTCGAACAAAATTTTTTCTCTCTGAGAAGGACCATTAAGAGATGTATGCGCACATCGTATAAGATCTATAGAAGATCAACAGTAAAATATTCAAATATAAAGGTAAAAGACGTTCACCACTCCACTCCACTCGTTCCCAAGTAAAAAAATTAAGCTAATATGAGAAGAAGTGGAAAACACTCACACGAAATCTTCTTTTTCTTTCTTTGAAGAGGCCTGGCAGCGTCGCAATCCAAGGAGGTACAGTTCTTTATTTTCCACAAAGAATAACACAATCCACTATGTAAAAATGTTAATATATAAGTAAACAATATTAATTTTTATTGTAGGAGCGCACACCGCGTGGTATCTAGTTATTCGGAATTGTAGTAACAAAAAACATAGTTCGAATGTAAAGGTTCGCACGACACACTGCGCGCACCGTGGCGGTAAAATTTGAATTTTCTTGTAGCATCCGCTCTTATGAATTCGTGTTTCCAAATACAAATTAGCATAATATATTTGAATGCACGGGAGAAAGAAATGGCTTAAGAACATAGCATAGCAAAATGTCCGGCCCACTATCATCCGCTATGAGGCTTAGAACGCGAATAGCTTGCGAGAAAAATTAGTAAAACATTAGTTACTCGTAAAAGTTCGAAACACTTAAATAATACCTAACACACGCCACAAAATAGTTATAAAATCATTTTTCATGTTATTTAATTAGACAGTCAAAAATATCATCTTTGCAAGTATGAAAAAAAAATAAGTTTGCCAATGCTAAAATACGCTATTAGTGTAAATAAGAACGAAAAATAATAATAAACGCCAATAAGTTTCTAAGTATCAAAAAGCGTGCTACCGCCTTTGCAACCGCGTGGAACGAAAAAGTAAACAAACACGAAATAATAGGGGCGCTTTGTATATGCTTAAACGCATTGAATGGGCTCGATGCTGTCTATGCGCACATTCGAACGTTATGTTGACAAAAAATGAATGCGCTATAACGTCACCTCTAGACCGCATTCAACGCATTGGCTGCACATGCTCGGGAGGTAGAATAGTCAAATAGTGAAAGGCCATATTGTTTGTGTACATTTAGTGAACAAAACGATTACAATGCCAATGCGATGTAAGCTCTCAATGCCGTGAATAGAACACACCTTATGATATTAATTTCAGGTCAGTGATCCTTTACTATCGGCCGGCTAGGGCAAAACAATACCCGCCTATCCCGCATTTCTCGGCCTTCTTTCCTTTCTTTCCTTTCTTTCCTTCACTCACTAATCAAGTAATCACCCTTGCCAGTGACGTAACTATTGCTCAGGAGTTTTGATGCGTGTCATTGATCTTGTCCTGTAATCGTCTCGCGCACTTATCCATTAGATTGCAGTGCATAAGTGTTCTTGTGAACTAATTGTGATACCTATCTACAATGCCTTGACCACGTAATGTGCAAGCTCGGTTCACCAACCAACAATACCTACAGATGGTTTTACTATACGGTAAATAACAGAATAATTGGGCCACACTTCATTGAGGGAAGGCTAACCGCAACAAAATATCTACAGCTGCTAAGGGAGGTTGTGGAATAGCAACTGAAGGAAGTACCTGTAAGCTATATCGATAGCCTGTAATATTAGCACGACGGTTGTCCAGCGCATTTCCAACGTGTTCCATTATCTATGAACGCGAGAGTGAGTCAAGAGACGTGTTAAAAACAAAATTATCAGTGCCTTTGAAACTGTTAAATCATAACAATGTGGGTTGGTCCGAGTAAAAGATAGTCGTGAGACACAGACGTCGGGCTGAGTTATGTGTTCAGAGGCGGTGAACACTTTGATTGAACATATTTTGAAATACGTGTAGGTAAGTCAAATTCTTGAATTGTAATTGAATTTATATTCTACATAATTATTCACTTAGTTAAAAATTGGACCAAAATTAATAGGTGCGTTCGTGCTACTGACAGCATTGAGTGCTATGAAATCGCATTGGCACTGAAATCGTTCTGTACAATACAATATGGCCGTTTACTATTTGACAGCGCTTCCACTGCTCTACCTCCCAAGCATGTGCAACCAATGCGTTGAAAGCGGTCCGGAAGTGACGTCATAGCACATTTATTTTTGCGCATCAGAACGACCGAATGTGCGCATAGAGAGCATTGAGCGCAGTCAATGCGTATAATGCTTGTCAACAAAACGTAAAATGATTGTAAATACAAATCCTGATTCCTGAACAATTATTCTAAATTCGCTTTTTAAATTTTATAACTAAAATTTTACTTTTTAAATACGCCAGAACTACAGAAAATCAATTTATTCTTTTAATTATTTTTTTTACTTACCTAAACATTCTATTTTTTATGTGTTAGTTGACTTACTTTGACCGTCCTAAGCCGGCAAAGTATGAAGGAAAAGTGGGAATACATTAATCAAATCAATCGTGCAGATCAAGAGTTCAGGCACAGCAGGTACCTACCTAGGTATAGCATCATTCGCTAGATGCGCAACTACTTGATACTTTGTATGATTTACTTTATATACTATACTTGTGTTAATAATAATTTTGATTTGCGTAATTATTGCCATAATGCAAATAGTATCATTAGTGTCTTATTCAAAGGATGCCCATGACTTCAATTTTGCCCTGTAAAAATAAGGCGTTGTAAAGTGACACACAAACAAAGCTGACATCGGATACATTTTACAAGGAGAACACTTGAATATCAAATCGCTTATTTCCTTATCGTTTCTAAATAAGTTTTATATTTGTTATGATAATAACTTTGTGGGAATCCAATACTTTTGTAAAGAGAAAGGATAAGGATATTGAGTTTCACTTAAAGGTTTCTTGTAAAGTAAGGCGCGCTCTTGTTTCTATGAAATAAAAATGAGAACCAATTTTTTTTTCAATTTTTGCTCAGGGTTTTCTTAGTAGTACATACATACATATCATCAGACTTTTTCTTTACAGAGGTAGTCAAGATCTTATCTTAAAATCCTAGACTTCCAAACAACTTGGACGCTGATTTTTTGGGTTTTAATAGGTAGGAGGAGGAGGTAGATAACCTATTAAATTAACAATTCAGTAACGTATATGATAACATAATTGAATGAATATATCAGAAGTAAAGTATATTGAATAACTTGTACCACTAAGTGCGCCGTTTCATGACATTTTGCGTCACTTTAGCTGCACAAAGTTCAAGCTACGTATATTGTTTGGAAGTTAATTATACTGGTTTGCTACAGTTAATTAAAATGTTAAGTATCCGTCTGCAACCGACACCCGCATGTTGCTGTTCCTTGCAAGAATAAGTACCTACTCATACACAAGCTTTAATTAAGTTCTTGCAAAGTAAAGCTCTCGACCGACAATCCATTAAATACAATTTACGATTGGGTATATGAGGTTGTAACATGTTGAATATAAAATTATAACAGTTTTTGATTTGATTTATTTTTAGTTATAATATAGTTACTAACCTGACTTCAACTTTTAAACGAGGTAGGTATGTGTTTCAACAATCTTAGAAAATCACGATAATAGATAATCATAAGAATTCCTTAAACGAAAATGGTTTTGAACCAAATCGATTATTAAGTTTTTGTTATCTAATTCTCATTCTATGGAACCGTAATTTCATAAGAATGCTTAATGAATATGGCTGACTTTTTAACTATACCTATTTTTAACCCACTTCAAAAAAATGAGGAGGTTCTCAATTCGGATGTTTCAATTGTTTTTTATGTATGTTTGGGCTTAACTCCGCCATGTGTAGACGGATTTGCAAAATTATTTATTTATTCAAATGGGTATCGGTAGTTCCGAGGTGGTCCCAAATTAATGTAATGAATTTCAAACTAAAGTTTTTGGTCAAAAAATAAATAATTGGTGTTAATTTGGGACCACCAGTCGCCCAGCGCCTTTTGTGTTGATGATAGTATAAAATTTTGATACCAGTCTGATGTTTTTAGTGTACGAAAAAAGCAATTTGTCACTCAAAAGTGAAAAAAAAAAACTTTTTAACAAAACAAAAACAACCGACTTCAAAAAGATGCACTAAAAAGGTTGAAAATAATTACTTTTTTCCATGGTCTGATCTGAATTACAGTTTTCAAAGTCAAAGTCATTTTTTTTATTTAAATTAGGATTTTACAAACACTTTTGAATCATCAAAGTTATGAAATACTTCACGATGTTTTTGATTTCTACCGAGAAGAAACCGACAAGAAACTCGATAGTTACTCTTTTAAAAAAAATCATAAAAACTACATATTTGGCTTGGAATCATATGTCTACAAAATTTCAAAATGTTTGTCATATACATATCAAAAAAAGTTGCACTTACATAGACACTTAGTCGTACCGTACTTAAGTAAATGTATTGACAACTACATGGTATGTCTAAGGAACACTAACATCTAAACTAGGCAGAGCCCGTATCTTAGATCGTTTGATCAGTAAATGACATAAATAAGTGGTAAATTCGTTGGTATGAAGCACGCGGCAACGCACCTTGAATCCCATTATCTTACAGAGAAATTATATGTATGTATGTATAATTTTAATAAAAAAGAAAAGGAAAAATCTAAGTACCATCTGTCTCCATTAGAGTTTTTTGGGTGGAACAAAAAGATTCACTCTATACTCGCTTTTAATTAAAACTTGAGTGTGCGGACACTCACAAGAAACGAGGCGACATGCGACAAGCGGACCGGTGCCGGCCGGTACAAAATTGAGACTTTACATTTTAATTAACTGCAACTCTATATTATTTCATAGGTTATGGGTCGTTCTTCAGAGGTATGATTTTTCATGATCTCAAATTTAAATGACCATAAATACTTAATTCTGACCTACAAAATTGTACTTAAAATTTCACTCTGAGTCAACACCTTATTCCACTTAAAAAAAAGGTTCTAGAAATAGAAATGTTTTATCAAATGGGAGAAATTTTTTAAACCTTTTACCACCTTGTACCTAAAGATGTCAAATTGGTTTACTTAGTACCTACACTTCGAAAAATATAAACGTAATGAGAGGTGATATTTTAAAAAGTTTTTTGAAAGCTACAGCTGCATTCGATCGAAATGTTTCGACAATTCTTTGTCTAATAGGCTCTAAATTGAAAATATCTTCTTTCATCTTCGTTAGTTTGCCAAAATACCATCCTGTCATGTTTTCCCTTAAGAACTATAACATACTTCGTTAAGAAAGTTAGATTTTTAAAGGGTTGGCAAAACGTAACACCCCGCTTGTTACATGCGTCGATAGAAAACGATAAGGACTGAACATACCCTTGGACATAATCCTTATTTGCCAACTCAGTAGTAAGTAGTAAAGAACAGTTATTTTTAATTTAAATTTTTAATAAAAATCCTGTAATAGCCTGTGTAAGATAATCATTTATCTTTATTACATTTATTAGAAACTAGGCTTTGTCAACGACAAAGGTCAGAAGAGCTAATAACATAAAAACGTCAGGCTTTGAAATATGATCAAGGTAACGACAAAATCTGCGATTTAGTAAAAACTAAATGTTTAATCAAAAAAGCTGGATTTTATCTTAGCTTATTTTTCAGTTTCTGTTATTTGTTACTACAGAATTTCGCCTTTTTGTATACTTAATCTCTGCCCGCACCGAATGCGGTCAACGCTGTCATGTGATGATTTCTTCCCGTTGATGAGCTGGGGTCATACCCGCTAGCTATGTCTGTTGTGTAGGCAAACACAAAGAAAGGACTTTATAAAATTCATCCTCTAAAGGGGTAAAAAGGGTTGGAAGTTTGTATAGCGATCCGTAATTTTTGAAGATAAATACTTAAAAAAAAATTGAGATAAAATTTTACAAACCTTGACGTCAGCAGAAAATAAAAATAACCACGAACTATAAGCCCAGAAGTGAAATGAATGACCATTTATCATCCAAAGAATCAGCGTTTGTGTCACAAATCATCATGTAGGTATGTTACAGATCTGCATACATAACATCGCCTTTTATTGCAAGGGTAGGCAGAGACTCTCAGAGTCTTCAAACCGTTATGATCTTGGCACACACTTGGTCTTTTAGTCATACATCTGCATCGATTCAGGAATAATTTATATTAATTATTTATTTTGGGTACGTTCGTTTAAGGATGACGAATCATTATTTTTGTTACTTTTGTCACCTGTCATTCGTTCGTTCGGCATTGGTATCAAAAATATCAAAATTTTAGTACCATCTGTAACAAACTGTCCAGCGTTCGCATACGATATTTTTATAATTTTTATCATTTTTGCCACCGAAAAATGAAACTTTAGACCCATGTCATTTTGGTGTTAATCTGTCAAACTGCGTATACCATATTCATTGTTTATGTTAGTGTGTGTGTTATTATCGTTCTGTGTGTACGTCAACCGTACGTTTTGCAACCAAAAATTTTGTTAGTAACGTTTCAAAGCTACACCAACGATTGGTATCAGTTGCAAAACTGGCATTATATAGCATACTATTTATCTCAAATTGAACGCGCCCTGTATGTAATTGTTGTTTTGTTCAATAAAGGCCTTAATAAGAATTAGTATTCAAAATTTAAATATTGACTGCTATCGTCGCCCAGCTCAAATTTCTAAGGATAAAAATTTTACACTTTTGGATTTCGAAAACTGTACGAATCTGAAAGTACATGCGAGCAAAGCTGCGGGCGAAAAGCTAGTAGTATCTTTATTTTGTCTAAATACATAAATCTTGTAATAAATTATGACATGCTTTTCATAGAAGCGTCTCTGCTGCATCTGGTACCAAGTATTAAGTCTCTAGAATGAAGTTACCGAAGTCGCAAGCAGCGAGAGTTCGACGGCAATACCAACATTGCACCAAGCTGTTCAATATGTTGCTGTACTTTATTGCCGAGTTCGTGTGGTGGATGCACATAGTTACGCGTCAATATTACCTACATATTGCGTTGGTATTCTGTTTGGATTTAGTTGTGTTTGAATTTAGTTTCGATTCGGACCACATATGTGTGCAATATGCTCAATAGAACTAGAGGATTCGGCATAACCACAGAATGTACGAGCGCGACTCGAACTTGACCAGTTTTTATTATTTGTTATGTTTTATTTGAGATTACAGTATAGTAGTTTTTAGTTGTTTAAAATTTCTTTAAAGATTCATGGTTCATTTTATCACTGTTATCTACTTATGTTAACAAGGTTCTTACCATAATAACGGAATATTCGGCCTCCCGATATTTCAGTCGTAAAATTGGTGTTTAGTTTTTTTTTTTTGATAGGAAATCCGTCATAATGACATTCATTAAGTAAATCAAATCAAATCCAAACTTATTTATTTAAGTAGGTTTCTGAGAACACTTTGGAATCTTCGCGCACCATGAGAAGCGTCAAATATCGTCAATCGTGTAACCGAATTCAGATATTTAAGAGTACTCTGATATTTTATAGTACAAGTGGCATTAGCGCCATCTTAATTACATTCTTGCACAGTCATATGCATACATATACTTAAAACTATCGATACTATCCATGAATATTATATGATCCATACTAATATTATAAATGCAAACGTAACTCTGTCTGGAAGGGATAATTGAAAAGACGAAGAAGGACGTATGCTAGACTTTTTATTCCGTAAAAATAAAGGTTTCCGCAGGAATAACCGAATTCCACGTGCATGAACTATAACCATAAGTAGAGCTTGCTATTGCAACTTTTTCACTATAATCCGGAAGTGGTCATAGAAATCCTACGCTAATCCAGCGCGGGCGGAGCCGTTGGCAACAACTAGTACATATATAAATACATACATAAAGACACACATAAATATACATAAAACACAAACAGTGTATAAAAAATTAATATTTTATTTCTCGAGATGTTGAATACTCGGAATATAGATAGATAGTAATAAAATCTTTTCCGCTCAGCAATGAATACTATATAAACCTACATAGGTACCATTATAACAATATAATAAATATAGTATTAATTACCCGCTATAAACCACTATCAGCCACCCGGCACCGGAGAAGCTCCAAATGCGAGAGGGCGCATCACACAAATATTCCAATTTTTAAATTATTTAGGAGGAAGGTGCAGTAAATAAAAAGAAGCGGAATAGCTAATGCTCTAGGCGAATATTAGAATATGGAACAAGAAATATTTTCCTTTACTTTTCATGTAAAATCCCCTTATTTACGTTACAATTAAAAGAAAACATTATTTCTATTTCTCATACTAGCTTTTGCCCGCGGCTTCGCCCGCGCTAAATTTGGTCTTCGGCTTATAGTTATTTCTGTGCTAAAAATTAGGCCAATTAGATGCTCCGTTGCGACCTGAAGGAGTAAAGGTACCGGAAAAAAATATTCCCGCGGGAAATCTTAGTCAGGATTAAAAGTATCCTATATCATTCTCCGTCTCTTCAACAATGACTGTGCGAAATTTCAGCTGAATCGTATCCGCGTTAAATTCGGACTTTTATCGCTCTAGGGGATGATTTTCCAAAAACGATAAAACACATCAATCTTTATTTTCAACCAAAAGGCTTAATACCGATTTTTACGCATATAGCTTCAAAAATTACAATTTTAAATACAAACTTTCAACCCCCAGTTTACTTTCTTAGGGTTGGAATTTTGAAAAACCCTTACTTAGTGATCTCCTTCTTAATAACAAAAATCTCTGTGCAAAATTTCAAGTCTCCAGGATCAGCAGTAAGTTTCTTCTTTTTTATAATTATTCCCCTGGGAACTTGTAAGTTTTCCGAGATAAAATGTAGCCTTAGTATTATGTCAAGATATAAGCTACCTGCACTTTGAATTTCAGCCAAATCGGTTCTGTTGTTTGAATTTTTTTAATACAAATTTACAACCCCTAGTTAGGGGCTGCTTTTCCGAAAACAGTGAAACATGTCATTCTTAGTTTTTAACCGAAAGGCCATATACCAATTTTCATCCATTTAACTTTAAAAATGACGGATTTTCATACAAATTTTGGACTCCCGTTTCACCACTTATAGGTGAATTTTGAAAAATCCTTTATTAGTGCACCTAATAATGAACCTACGTGACAAATTTGGAATCTCTAGACCCAGCGGTTTGGGCTGTGCGTTGATATGTCAGTCAGAGAGTTTCTTCTTTTATATATTTAGACTTAACATTTCAGCAAGTTTTATTTAAACGTTACGGTTACATTAATTTAAATTTTAATTAGAACTAAAGTATAATTTACAAAAACATTTACTAGCTTTACTTTGGCAAATGAAAATCTGGCATTACTCAGGTATATCCTCCTAAGCCGAGGTTTCACAAATTGGTCTCTCGTATTAGCGCCAGTATTTACGTCAGCGCAGCGGTGAGCTCTTCAGATAACGAATGTGGAGCGGAGCTGGTCCACTCGTGTAGTTAGTTCAATTTACCTGAAAATGTGCATTTCGTTGGATTGTAATTTGCCAACGTAACACAAGAATATCATGACGTAGGTTTTATATACTTTTATAGACTTTGATCTAATACCATAATAATTACATCAAAATCTTTAGTTTAAAAAGATTGTATAGGACTAGGAAAAAAATCCATAAAGTTACAGGAAAGGAGGAGGAGCGCGTGGTTATTACATTTACCATCGGAAATAATACGCTAAGTTAAGTAGTATCGGGTGTGGTCAGTTAGATGGATAGGTGACCGCGCCCTGGGCTCGACTGGTACATTCTTCTGGGTTCCTCCGAACTTTAGAAGGCACGTTACTCTGCCGTTGGTTCAGGCTGTTTCCCTACAATAATAAAAAATAATACAATTATTAATAAAATAAAAATCATCAACTGAGAACTACTCGACCGATTTAGATGATTTCTTTTTTTTGCATTGTATAATATCAGGACATGGTTTGTATGATTGAAAAAAACCCGTCAAGTGTGGGTCAGACTTGCAAGGGTAAATCATTCATCTGATTGCAATGAAATTCTAGTAAGTTGTGCACACATTGGGAAAGGTTTCTGAATTAGTACAACCCTTTGTCACTAGTTGGCGCACTAGTCGTTTTAATAAAGGAAAAACAAAGTTCATCGGATCAGAGAAAGACTATAGCGAAACAAAGGTCGCTGGAAACACTAGTGTAATATAGGTATATAAAAGGCAATGTCCTGATTGACTCATAATCGACCAGTCCAAACCGTAATGGAAGGAAATTTGAAATATGAAAGAGGGGTAGATTCTATATTGAAGGCGTCATTTAAGAATGAGAATGTTTTGAAATTTAACCCGTTAGAAGGTAAAAAGGTTTTATAGTCAAATAAACTTGAAACTCGGTAAAATGCTTTTAAACACTATTCAGTTTTTTTCCAAATTGAGGCTCTAAGGCAGAAGGGGTGTAACAAAGCTTGCTTTCGATAATATATATCTATGATCAGTTTGCTTGAAACTTGGTTTATATGCTTTTTAAAACAATTAATAAACTACGTGATTCGAGGTTTTTGCCAAATTTAAAGGAAAAAGGAATGGTAAAGTTTGTATGTGATTGGTAAATATTACTTTTACTGTCAAAATAACAAGAGACTTGGGATATGTGTTTTTTAATTAAACAACACTTATTTTGGGTTTAAGCGTGGGAAAGTTTGTATGCAAAATAATATTTTGATGGTCAATTTACTTGAAACTTAGTATCGATGCTCTTTAACACAATCAACGACATACATATTTGGACTACTTAACAATTCAGCCCCAAAGGGGAGAACGAGACAATTAACGAGAAATTTGGAATGTATTTATGCTTTATAATACAATGAACACCATGTTTCGGAATTTTTCTATTTTAATTTTTTTTTTTGATTTTTTTTAGTGTTAATGTGTTCTCCAACACAATAAATAATACACGTATTTCGGCGTGGATGTTATGGGCATAGACATTCATAACATTTCCAACTATCCCTTCGGGGATAAGTGTCATGATAGTATTTGTTTTACCTTGGTACATTTTCCTGAACATATAAAACATGAGTTTTGGTGTTTTTCAAAATTTTTACCCCTAAGGGGAGAAAGCGGTTTTCAAATTTAATTGAAACTTTGAATTATCTCTAAGCGATAGATACGAGTACGAGTAAATAAAACCCGAATTTCAGTATTTTTCAAAAGTAAACCGGTAAAAGAGATCTGCGTATTATTTCTTGTACTTATACTTAACTTGACCCTTCAAAAATCTAATAACTTCTTTCTTGAAGAACCCCATACTGTAGTCCTTAGAGAAAACCTTGGCAGGTGGCTAATTCCACAACCCAAGCGTTCACGGGAGGAAGTGTCTCTACAACCGCACTGTACGTGACCATTTCGGTTCTAAAGTGAGAGAATGAATTCCCTGCCGAAGGCGAGCGGTGCGAGGTTAAGGTAGCCATGGGCATCATTTCTAACGATTGTTCAGAACACATTTCATTGAACAAGCGGCAGAACACACACAGGGAGGCAAAGTCTCTCCTCAGACTTTAAGGGCTCGATACGGCAAGAGAGTTTGGGATCGTCAACAATTCTCACAGCTCTTCGTTGGACCGAGTCAAATGGGTCAGTCTGGTATCCGGATGCACCCGCCCAGAGATAGCAGCAGTACTCCATATGGGGCCGAACTTGCGACTTGTAAAGCAGCAACCTTTGCCCCGACGTGAAGTACTGCTTCGCTCTGTTAAGTACACCAAGTTTTGGACGCCAACTTCACCTTGTCTTGCGGATCTGAACATCGCTGGAGATGTCAACACCAAGGATCCCAATGCTCTTGGAGATGGAGAGGGGAGTGTTCTGGAATTGAGGGGACCACAGTTCATGGGATTTTATTAGCGATGAATGCGCAGACTTGTGCCTTTAAAGGGTTGAATCGGACCAAGTTTTCCCGTTCGCCGCCAGAGACCTTGCATAGAGTGGTTTCGATCTGGGACACAAGTTCTCCACCCTTTCCTCCAGAACGGAACAAGGGATGTTTGCACGGCCCGTGTAATAAGCGACTCCAGTACTGTCATCTGCATAGCAATGTATGTTATTGATGTCCAACATGTCATTGATATGCAGCAGATATAGCTTAGGAGACAGCACAGAGCCTTGCATTAATGTCATCATCCAGTCCTAATAGCTACAAATATAAGTTTTAAATTTGCAGAAAGGGTTGATTTTATATTGTAGCCACTGCTAAAGTTTTTTTTTATAAAGCTTCTAAGGGCGTGAATCGCACAAAGCTTTGTAATAATAAAAAATTTTGCTCAAACGTTTAGCAAAAAGGTATGGAAGATGTTTAAGAGAATGATTTATCTGGAGAAGTAATACACTTTTTAAATTCAGCCCCGTGAAACGGGGTGGCAAATTCTGTATAGACTGCCTTATTCATTGCCCAGCTCAAATCGTCAGGATAGATAAAAATTATGAATTCCGCGAAAGGGTTACAGTTATTGTTAGTTTTAAAAGACATTTTTGAAATTGGAACCCTAAAGAGGAGGGGGTAAAAGGGGGTACTTTTCAGTATGTTGATCGAAAAATCTTTGTAAATGTTATAGACTATGAGAGGTCGGCAAGCTATTTAATTATGTATTAGTCATACGAACAAATATAAAAAAACGAAATTCAGTTTATTTGTTGTATCAAATATTAAAAGAACATATAAAAAAAATCAACACAAAATAACGGAAGAATTTTGCAGAAGGGCATTCAAATTTCAGAGCTTTAAGAGATTCTTCTGAAATGTGCAAACGCTTTTAAACTTTGCTCTATGTCTTATCTTACACTAAAATAAATCAACGTCATAAAGCTCAAGCACTAGACTGTAATAATTTTATAAGTATGTAATAAAAACAATTTAGAAGAGACATTTTTCGTCTTGTACAGCGTCGTTGATCGTTATCTATGCAAATTTTATAAAACTAAGGACTTTGTTTCTTTGTTTGAACGCGCTTATCTCTGGAACTAGCAGTCGGATTTGAAAATATCTTTTTGCATTTATAGTCCAACTCTTGAGCAGGGGTATAGGACATTTAACATCACACTACTATGGTTAGGAGCTGATCAGAAAGGAAAAAAGTCAAAAAGAACCCTAAGCGATAACTGGCGATAACGAAGTAATAGTGTGGGCGAACCGATGGGCGATGGCAACAACGGAAAGGACAGAATAGCATTGGTCAGGTCAGCTCAATAGTCAGCTAATTATGTATATAGTTCTTGTAGGTAGTAGAAGTTACATTTAACATAACCCTTATAGGATGACTTTGTTGTCCGTCTGTATTTCTGACGGTCTGTCTGTCTGTGTGTCTGTCGAGAACCTTTTCTCAGGAACGCGTGAATGTATCAAGTTGAAATTATTTATGGTCTACGCCGAAGATTTTTTTACAACTTTATGTGACCGTAGACTCTACAGTCACATAAAGTTGTAAACAAATCAAGATTCTAAGTAAATGCAATAAAAATAAAACCCAAAATTCGGTCATTTTTGTCGCATACTGTGACACAAATAAATCAAAACCTATGGGGTACTTCCCATTGCCCTAGAATCAACAAAATTGGCAAGAAGCCAGATATTAAACTCCAAATATAGCAAAAAAATCCAAAAACTGATAATTGAGGCATAAACCTTTGAGACTTGATATCATAATGGCAATCTACATATGTCTTGTATACCTATTAAGTTTGTACGGAACCCTCGGGGCGAGAGCCAGACTCGTACCTGGCTGGGGTTTTTTTAATCAATCAATCTTTGCTTTTTCGGTAGATAAGTGACTGACATTTGGCTTGCTCATCTGTTGTACCCGACAACTGGTAAGCAAAATAAACCAAAGGTCAGTTTACGCATGTAAGTTGTATAAAAAGTCAAAAGACGTCACTATTGACTATTTTTTACAAGTACTACTATTTTTTAAGTAAAAAAACCAGTTTTAATAAGAAGTGAAATTCCTTAGCAAACAAACTATGTCGTATAATAAACCATAAAGTGCTATATACTGTCTAGACGTATCTATAACTGCCTTAGTTTGAAGTTAATCTGTCTTGCATATCTTACATTATTTATAACTTGCTTTTGCCCGCGGCATCGGCGACTCCATGATTATTCTCGTAGAAAGGAAATTTGCTATAACAAGCATTGGGTAGCAGTTGCTATGGTTCATCCACGTTGAACTTTTGATTTTTCTGAAATAAAATGTAGGCTGTCTTTCTCTGTCTTTTCAACTATCCATCTGTCATTTCAATTTAATTATATGCTTTATTACAACGTGAAGGAAGGATAAACCAAGAAACAAACTCATTTTATATTAGTATGGATTCTTATGGTATTAGCTTTTATGTACATGAACGTGACGTTCTTGATATATATCAAAAACAACTTTTATACCTAAGTAGTTACTCAACTTATTACCTACTGTTTTTCAAAACCTGCATTTTGTTTGGCTCACTTCCAGCTGCACGTCACAAAATTCGATTAGGTCAGGCAGTTGCCAAAGTGACGCATCTGCTATAAACCTAATCGTGTGTAAACTGGTAACATTTTACATATTTTACCGAACACTGTGATATTTTTAGCTTCTATTTTGATTTTCATAGAGCTATGGTGGATTAAAAGTGTAACAGACAAGTACTTTACTGTATAATTGACATTTCTTGTTTTTGTACAGTTATTTTTTACAAAGCAGAAAACTTGAGTAAAATAGAATAATCAAATTCAAGGTTTGATATATAATGTGGAAGGAAATATAGTGCCTAAATCGAAATGGAAAAGAGTATTAAGAATCTTTAACGTGATAATTTTTTTCATACAAAAAAAAGAACAGTGGCACTCGAGGCCTGCCGCGGTAAAGCTATTGCATATACTCACCATATACTCACTCATTTTCTTGTAACACTAGTAGCAATCAAAACACTTTAAGCCAGGCCGCACGTTATGAGAAATTTCCGATAAAAAAATTTTAGTGTGTGCTGAATTGTCATATAAATTAACAGATTATTATATGAAACTTGGCTGGAACGCTCCGCTCGCTTCGCTCGCTTAGCATCTAAATCTAATGTACAAAAATATTCATTTATTTAATATTAGCATGTAGGTACTATCTCTGGGCCAAAGTTCGTGTTTTTCCTGTTCGTCCAACTATTACGTCTGGTTGTACGAACTAGGTTTTTTTTTCCCGTGGACCAACTAAATAGTTGAACATCAGAAAACCGAAATTTACAGGGCCCTTCGTACAACTGCATGGCCAGTTGGCCCGTGGCGCGTACGTGGCGCGCTCGAGAATTTTTCTATCGGACATTTCTCGCAATTTGCGGCTGGCGTAAATATGATTATATTCTCTTTGTTAAATTTCAAATTTAACTTTCCAAACGAAATACTAATTGTCTTCAAAGATTGAATCCGTAAGACAGTAACTAAACAATGTAACCGATCTACGTCTAACAGAAATCTGGCTAAAAATATGTCACTGTTTTTCTTCGACAGATAACACACCTCGCACTTGCGTCTTGACTTGTGATTCATATTTATTAATACCAAAGAGATTAAAACCTAATAAAAACTAATATGTCACGAATAAAAAGGTATTTGAAAGTGTTTGTAAACAAACAACACGACAAATATATATGATATTTTCAAAAATAGATTCTATATTTAGTAGGATAATACTTTTTTTCTTATTAGTAAAACGAATGACGCCGGACTGCCGAAGTCTGCCGAACTGAAACGTTAGACGATTGTTAGGTTTTATTTTCGTTACGGAATTTCTTGCTTCTGTCGCCGCGCTCAGAGCCCGCGATGAAAGCTATGCAATAGCTTAAAAATAATAATTAAAACGTAAATAAAACTATCCCGCTGAGCCACCAAGTCGCGTTAAGTTACCCCGTTAAATCTTGTAGTACTTTAGTAGTAGGTATAAATATCAATGAGTTTTTTATTTAGGTGAATCAGAACCATGAAATTTCATTACTTTTTTTAATTAATATTCTTGATACTTCCTTCCATTTCAATTCAGGCACTATATTTCCTTCCACAGTATTTAGTTTTCCACGGAGACATACCTGGCATATACACCGAATAAAAACACAGTACATATCTATAGCTTTACTAATATAAAGAGGAAAACTTCGTTTTTAGGGTTCCATACCCAAAAGGTGCCAACGGGCTTCGTTCGTTTCGTATTACTAAGCCTACGCTGTCTGTCTGTCTGTCCGACCATTTAAGGGCTCTATCTTTTAGACTGTTAGAAGCCTGAAATTTCCACAAAATATATGTTATAATGGAGGATTATCTAACAAATAATAAAAAGTTAAAAAAGTATTTTTTTTTGCTTTATTGTAAAAACAGTAATACATACAAACTTTAAACTTGCAGTGAGAAATAGTGTGAACTCTGAAGTATAACAACGAATAATAAAATCCCGCCAAGTGCCCGACTTAGAAATGGGTCTGAGCCATTATTGCACGCCTCATAAGCGGAGCGGTGAGGTAGTGCTCTACTCTCGACATGTCAAAAAACCCAGTCTTTCGAAACTTAAATGACGTTTTTTTTTTAATATAACACTTACAGGATAATATGAGTGCACTAATATGAAGTTAAATATAATCTGTCTAGCACATATGGTACATTTTATAAACAATTAATTTGTTTAATATAATAAATAATAACATTAAAACTAATCATTCTTGGACGTCCGTGAGTCTGTGTTTATGTGACCATGTATGTGGCAGAGAAATTGGTCAAAAAATTCATCTTACCGGAATACTTTTGTTTTTAATATATAAAGTATTACACTGTGCTGATTCCAAGTTAATATTAGCGTTCTAAGTACTGTCGTTTAATTATAATTTATAAAAAACTAATATACCACTGTATACTGTAACGAATTTGCTTGTTGGAATCGATATTCAAAATTCATACTTTTTTTGTTTCTGTTTGTGTTTGTTAATTAAGTTGGTAGGTACGGTACCCTGGGTGCGACTCGCACTTGGCCGGTTTCATTTTGTTTGTAATGGGTGGTCTCTGGAACTAACAGTCCGATTTCAAAAAATCTTTTTACGTGGGATAGTGTATTTATCTCTAAGAAAGAAAGAAACAATCATGTGCTCACAACAGTTTCTACTCAATTAATGTTTCACAGAAATGTAATGTTATAATGTTTTGCGATAAAATTGGCAAAGATTTTGGACACTTTCTCAGCCCAAGTCTAGAACAACCAGTTTTAAATAATTGTGTGCCAAAGGCCAACTTTGTTAACAAAATGAGAAGTTTAATAAAATGTGACAAAAATCACTTCATCCTCTATGTACTTGGAGTTTAATAATTATTCCATTAGTAATATTTATCGGTAACAGGGGTAATGTAAATAAAAGTGAATAGAGGCAATATTATAATAGTATAAGCGCACTTTAAGTAAGTAAATTATAATGTTTACATTTCCCTATTGTAAGGGTTTGCCACAGGAGGAAAACAACCTTAGGTGTGAGTTTAATTTAGCTTTGTATACTATTTCTAGCAATAACAATAACTTTCATTTGATAGATACTATCCTTTAACAGTGACGCCAGGGCCGTGGGAGGTCGAGTCCGTGACGGAACTCTAAATTTCGGTAAATTAATTTCAAATTTTTTGCGGGTCTCAGAGATCGTCAGAACCTGTGTAACTATTTCTAAATAAACTTAGTTATTGTTTTTTTTTTACAGTTTTTGGATAAATTAATGAAATATGGAACCAAGTATATCATCCGGGAGAAAACAGAATACAAATAGAAAAAATAACTCTAAAACTAATAGCCCTAAGTTGTGCAACGGTATTTTAATCAATTATTTGTGAGATTTGGTGCATAGCAATTTTTTATTCTTTAATACGCAACTATGTTTGATTATATATAATTTATTGGAGACACTATTGACGTTTCATAATGGAAAAAAGTTTGTTGTTTTTGTTTAGTTTTTTAAGAAATACATACTGATTTCTGATCCACTGTGATTTTTTCGAAAAATGTAACTTGATTTCTTAATTTCTTAATTTTTAACTAATTCATATTTGACGAATTAGTTAAAAATTAAAACATGTTTCAAAAGATATTTGCTTTTTTCTAAATATATTTATTTTAGTGATAAAATAAATATTTTGAACCTAAAAACCTTAATAAATCGATAATGTAAATATTTAAAGTCGTGGGCCGGCCATTTGGCAAAAAAATTAATACTAACATAAACAGTGAAAGACGCAGCGTGGGTCGGCCTCCTACGAGGTAGACAGACGATCTGGTCATAGCCTCAGGAAGCGGATGGGCGCGGGCGGCTCAGGACCGGCCGTTGTGTAGACATATGAGAAAGGCCTACGTTCAGCAGCGGACGTCTTCCGGCTGAAACGAGAGACGAGATAAATAATGATAATTCAAACAAATCTATATCTAATCAAGTTCTATGCAAATATAATCAAAAAACTGAACTTTGTCATGCCAAAAATAATATTTCGTTAGGGTCAGCTCAGACCGAGACGCGACGCAACGTGAAGCTTTACAAGATATCTCGAGCTGCGCCACGCGGCAACTTTTGTGTTCTCACTATAATTTGTATCTTTTTGTCTAGTAGACATAGTCCACAATGTGTTGCTATCTCAAAAATCCCACGTTGCGTCGCGTTTTGGTATGTCTCAGAAAGAACTAGAAATTAAATTATTTATAAACTGCCAAAAGATTGTCATTTTACGTATCACTGAAAACTTTATCTAACAGTTTATGTTAAATTTCACTTATTACCAGCACCATCATACAATTCATGGTGGCTCTAGTAAATAAACAGCTAAAGTATAAGGAACGTAAGGATATTGTGAGCCGCTCAGTTGAGCGAACTGCCGAGCTGTCCTGTATAGTAGTTTAGCATCTCATTGTTGTGTCTGTATACAAACCCCCTTGTGTAATTTATAATCATTTTAAAAATTATATGGAAGAAGTGCTGAACAAAATCAGCAATTCCAATTTAAAAAATTCTGTATATAGTGCCACTTGCATTGACATTATAATTACTGACATATAAACGATTTAAAAATCAATTATAAGCAATCTAAAGTCAGATAATTGTGGGCAGTAAATGGTTATAGAAAAAAATAATAGTATCTATACATATAATAAAATGGTAGGAAAGTCAAAACTGTACATTGAATATTTTTTTAAAAGAATACTTGGGGTGTGACAATCGATACCGAAGCCAAATATATAGTTTTTAGAATTTTTGTCTGTTTGTCTGTATGTATGTCCGGGATAAACTCTAAAAAGTACTGCATGGATTCACTTCAAATTTGGAAGGAATATTTTTAAGAAGTCGGGTCAACATAAAGGCTACATATTATCACGCTATCACCTACGGGGAACGAGCAGTAAACCTTTATTTCTGCAACGCATTCTGTAACAACGTATAATCTAATTTCATGTCGCATATAAACTTAAATGAGATGTGGAACTAGCTAGATTTTTTCCACTCACACATAGCCATTTATTAACCGACTTCAAAAAAAGGAGGAGATTCTTAATTCGTCGAAATCTTTTTTTTTATGTATGTTACCCGATTTAGCCATACCACAGTAAAAATACTAGCACTTTGTGGACTCCTGCTCCTACTTTCTGTGACTGTTGTGACCGATCACTTAGAAGATGCACCGTTGATAGATCCACCAACTTATGTGAGACCAGTCAGTTTGAAATACTAATCATTTTAGGGTTACTTATTTGTAGAACTAATGACGTTGAATACCTGTTAATGGCTGTTCGGATTTCAATACCAATGTTGGTTTTGCGATACTAAGTTGTTCGGAAAATTATGTCATGACACCAATTTTAACATTATAAATTTTTATTAACCTTAATAGGGGCTCCGCTGCTTTAAATCACAAATGCCAAATTAAAATTCACTTGTATAAAATAACAGGCTAAACACTAGGCACCTTTTAATATTCTTAGGTTATATGTAGCCACAGCAAGGTGTCAGAAAACGAAATTGCCGAACGCAGTCCAGAAATTTATTTGCTTGATATTATTTTAATTAACATTAGCATCACCACTCAGATCTCAAATAAGTGGGTTGAATTATACGTGTATTTATTTAATATTATATTCTCTTCCGCTAAGAACAATTCATGAATACCCACTCCTTTAAGTTTTTAACACATCATATTAAGAAAACTTTGTTTTAAAATGCATTAAAGTTAATTTTCACGTAACGCAATTACCATTCATAAATAGCATCCATTTTCATAAAACAAGTTTTTTTTTAATTCAAATAAAATGTTTTTTGTAGTTTTTATAACACTAGTCTGTGTTTCTTATCACCAAGTTTCTGTAGAGTGACAATCGCCTGGTACAGTTATTGACCTTTCAGTTAACGGCCTTATTGCGTTCTGGAACGGGTCTAGTGATTATAACTTTGTGCCGATTGGGTTTTAAAATAGATTTATTGTTATCGTTCTTCATCCGTACAACTCTCATTTCAATTATATTATAACCCTTGTGGTAAAAAATACATGGCCCAAGACGTGATAAAAATATAGTACACAGTGACTTTTTAATATACCTGAACTTTGATGTTATACCAAGTGTTAAGTCTCTACGATTCCGTTGGCAAAGTCGTAAATAGTCCGAGAGATCGACGTCAATATATTGCACAGAGCTGTTCGAGATCTTGGAGAACTTTATTGCTGAGTACGTGAGGCGGTGGTCGTAGTTCCAAGAGCAAATTAACTGATATCAACGACCGACACAGCTTGCACTTTGAACATCGACATAAAGTATGTCACAGATTCCTCAAACTTCAAATAACTCTTATATCTCTAATATAAGTTAAGGAGTTGTAGTGATATAAATAACAAGATGTTATGTTATCTGTATATGTAAAAGAATGAACTGACTGACTGACATGAATTGCTCGTTATTGCAACACAAATATTTGAAGTTACATCAGCAGCGTTACCCCACAATAAGATACCATATACACTATACTATACCATTAAACTATGGAAATAGCTAAAATATACTATTTTTGCAGTGTCGACATCGGTCAATTGTCTTATTTTCTTGATCGCATACACAGCAGCGTTAAGTTTTTTCGCTAGTTTATGAATATGAGGACCCCATTGCTGTTTGGAGTCCAGCTTTATGCCAAGAAAGACTGTTGAATCAACAAGCTTTAATTGCTCGCCAATAATATAAGTACATGTCTGGGCCTGACTAACTTTTGGAAATGTAAATTTAACACAATGTTAACAATTTATTAGTGTAATTTACAATCTAAGAATTAAATTATTTAATTCATCATAACATGTTTGTTGTCTCTTAACTTTAAAAACTAAAGAGGTGTCAGCAAATAAGAAAGGGAACTGAAATTGAGCCCTGAGGGACTGCCATAGTGACTGCTGATCCCGGAGATCTTTCACCGTTGATATCTATTTTCTGTACTCTGTTACTCATGTAGGAGGTCAAAAGGTCGAGATCTTTGCCTCTAATGCCATAGTGATGTAGCTTTTTGATGAAATTTTTACTTTGGACACAATCAAATGCTTTAGATAAATCACAAAACATCCAAGAGCATCATGCGAATCCTCCGAGCCTTTAAATTTGTTTTTTAATAGTGCCACTCCTGTGTCGGTTTTGGAAAGGCCTTTCATAAAGCCAAACTGTTTACGACTAAGTCAATGACATAGAAACGGCTTAACATTTGATAAAGTATGGTTTTTTCGAAAACTTGTAGAAAATTGTTAGGATCTGTTGAACCACCTGATTTAAAAAGAGGTACGACTTTGCTTATTTTCATCTCATCAGGAAACACTCAACTATTTAAAATTATGGCTAAGGCATGTGCTATAATATCAGTAATTGAAATTATAGTTTTTGCAGAAAGGCCCTTAAGGTCTGTCGTATTTTTTAATTCGAATGTTCTAAATGTATTTATGATATCCGTAGGATTAATCTTTTTTAGTACAAGTGGTAAGTTTTTATTAATTTTTGTGCTATAATTGGACTTCAGTTAAGAAGTTCGGTGGTTTTGAATGGAATACTGCTAAAAAAAATCAAAAGCAACAGCCACCTCAAGATTTGTTTTTAACTTTATTTCTGAGGTGAATTGATTTTGCAACAGGAATGGCTTTTTTAAAAGATTTTGAATCTTTTTACATATTTTCTTAATACTGGGGTATTATTATATGTTCTTTCTTTATATAACTCAAACAGTTTACGCCTACTTTTTTAATACCTGGGGTAGCCCAGACACTAAAACTTAAGCGACTGGAAATAAGTTTTTTTTAAAGTAAATATTCTTTTTACTCTGTAGTAATAGTGTCAAGAACAGTATTGTATTTATCATGTGGGTTGCCATTATAAAGTGAATTCAGAATTTAATGCAATAAGTTAGATTAAAATGATTCAATCCGTTTAGTTCTAGTTGGTATGAATTTAATATCCGTTTTAGTAATAAACTAGCTGCTGCCCGCGACGTCGTCTGCGTGAACGCTATACAGCATCAAAAATACCTATGATTATGCTTTTTAAAATAATATTCATTTACCCGTTTCTTCTTCACATTTCATATCTACAGGAAGTGCAGCAACAGAGGGAGACTGTCTTTTGTAAAATTGACCTTCAAAATTGCTGATTTTCAGCGAGCTTTGAGAAAACGACTTTATGGTGATTCTGCTGAATTAAGTCATAAGTTGTGACTGAAGCAGATGAAAAAAAAAATAAAGAATACAGATTAGGGTTAAAATACATACTTATAGGACTTCTCGATAAACAACATTATTGGTTTGGCTCTCCGCAGCCAAAATGTAAAAGTCTCAGTGTGTAAATTATTTTCTGTTATCTTTCAAACTTAAAATAATCAAAATGCCTAAAAAACTTTACATTTTGGCTGCGGAGAGCCAAACCAATAATGTTGTTTATCGAGAAGTCCTATATGCTTGCATGACACCAACTTTAAACTGTAACACAGATTAGATTTTTGGAAATTAGTAATTATTTTTACCTTTTTAGTGCATCTTTTTGAAGCCGGTTGGTTTTTTTTTGTTAAAAAGTTTTTATTTATTTTCTTTTGAGTGACAAATTGCTTTTTATTTCTTGTACACTAACAACATCCATACTCGTAATCGGTCCAGGCGTCTTCGAGAAATCCTTTTTTTATTTAAAGGGTTATACTTTCCAGGCTTATTTAAAAGGTTATACTTTCCAAGTGGTCCTATATTATTATGGTGAAGTTAAAACTAAAACTTTTGTAGAATAAAAATAATTAATGTGAATTTGGAACTGGTGAAACGCTTTTTATGTTGATGATTTTATAAAACTTTGTTACGAGTATGGATGTTGTTAGTGTACAAGAAATAAAAAGCAATTTGTCACTCAAAAGAAAATAAATAAAAACTTTTTAACAAAAAAAAACCAACCGGCTTCAAAAAGATGCACTAAAAAGGTAAAAATAATTACTATTTTCCAAAAATCTAATCTGTGTTACAGTTTAAAGTTGGTGTCTTTGTACCTATGTTACAGTTTATAACACACTTTGCTTGCATGACACCAACTTTAAACTGTAATTCATATCAGATTTTTGGAAATTAGTACTTATTTTTACCTTTTTAGTGCATCTTTTTAAAGCCGGTTGTTTTTTTTTATGTTAAAAAATCGTGTAAAGTCATAACTTAGATGTGTTATAATTTTTCACCATATAAAAAAGGTTTCCTATTTGCTAACTAGATGGCGATTGCGTCGAATTAGATCGCGCTATGGTTTCGTTCACAAAAAGTGATGTTATGAGTACAGGTGTCGCCGCCTCGACCTGTAGAAACTGGGGTTACCTACGTTGATATAAGTTATCGTGTGCTTGGTCGAATTTAACGTGAAAACATTTTCCTGAAAAATAAATAAATATAGACTTAAATAAACTTCAATCGGACTACTGCTTAGCTATAATTATTATGTGTGTAAATTCTCAGTGTGTAAATTATTTTCTGTTATCTTTCAAACTTAAAATAATCAAAATGCCTAAAAAACTTTACATTTTGGCTGCGGAGAGCCAAACCAATAATGTTGTTTATCGAGAAGTCCTATATGCTTGCATGACACCAACTTTAAACTGTAATTCATATCAGATTTTTGGAAATTAGTAATTATTTTTACCTTTTTAGTACATCTTTTTAAAGCCGGTTGTTTTTTTTATGTTAAAAAATCGTGTAAAGTCATAACTTAGATGTGTTATAATTTTTCACCATATAAAAAAGGTTTCCTATTTGCTAACTAGATGGCGATTGCGTCGAATTAGATCGCGCTATGGTTTCGTTCACAAAAAGTGATGTTATGAGTACAGGTGTCGCCGCCTCGACCTGTAGAAACTGGGGTTACCTACGTTGATATAAGTTATCGTGTGCTTGGTCGAATTTAACGTGAAAACATTTTCCTGAAAAATAAATAAATATAGACTTAAATAAACTTCAATCGGACTACTGCTTAGCTATAATTATTATGTGTGTAAATTCTCAGTGTGTAAATTATTTTCTGTTATCTTTCAAACTTAAAATAATCAAAATGCCTAAAAAACTTTACATTTTGGCTGCGGAGAGCCAAACCAATAATGTTGTTTATCGAGAAGTCCTATAAGTATGTATTTTAACCCTAATCTGTATTCTTTATTTATTTTTTTCATCTGCTTCAGTCACAACTTATGACTTAATTCAGCAGAATCACCATAAAGTCGTTTTCTCAAAGCTCGCTGAAAATCAGCAATTTTGAAGGTCAATTTTACAAAAGACAGTCTCCCTCTGTTGCTGCACTTCCTGTAGATATGAAATGTGAAGAAGAAACGGGTAAATGAATATTATTTTAAAAAGCATAATCATAGGTATTTTTGATGCTGTATAGCGTTCACGCAGACGACGTCGCGGGCAGCAGCTAGTGTATTACTAAAACGGATATTAAATTCATACCAACTAGAACTAAGCGGATTGAATCATTTTAATCTAACTTATTGCATTAAATTCTGAATTCACTTTATAATGGCAACCCACATGATAAATACAATACTGTTCTTGACACTATTACTACAGAGTAAAAAGAATATTTACTTTAAAAAAAACTTATTTCCAGTCGCTTAAGTTTTAGTGTCTGGGCTACCCCAGGTATTAAAAAAGTAGGCGTAAACTGTTTGAGTTATATAAAGAAAGAACATATAATAATACCCCAGTATTAAGAAAATATGTAAAAAGATTCAAAATCTTTTAAAAAAGCCATTCCTGTTGCAAAATCAATTCACCTCAGAAATAAAGTTAAAAACAAATCTTGAGGTGGCTGTTGCTTTTGATTTTTTTTAGCAGTATTCCATTCAAAACCACCGAACTTCTTAACTGAAGTCCAATTATAGCACAAAAATTAATAAAAACTTACCACTTGTACTAAAAAAGATTAATCCTACGGATATCATAAATACATTTAGAACATTCGAATTAAAAAATACGACAGACCTTAAGGGCCTTTCTGCAAAAACTATAATTTCAATTACTGATATTATAGCACATGCCTTAGCCATAATTTTAAATAGTTGAGTGTTTCCTGATGAGATGAAAATAAGCAAAGTCGTACCTCTTTTTAAATCAGGTGGTTCAACAGATCCTAACAATTTTCTACAAGTTTTCGAAAAAACCATACTTTATCAAATGTTAAGCCGTTTCTATGTCATTGACTTAGTCGTAAATAGTTTGGCTTTATGAAAGGCCTTTCCAAAACCGACACAGGAGTGGCACTATTAAAAAACAAATTTAAAGGCTCGGAGGATTCGCATGATGCTCTTGGAGTGTTTTGTGATTTATCTAAAGCATTTGATTGTGTCCAAAGTAAAAATTTCATCAAAAAGCTACATCACTATGGCATTAGAGGCAAAGATCTCGACCTTTTGACCTCCTACATGAGTAACACTCTCACAACTCTTTAGTTTTTAAAGTTAAGAGACAACAAACATGTTATGATGAATTAAATAATTTAATTCTTAGATTGTAAATTACACTAATAAATTGTTAACATTGTGTTAAATTTACATTTCCAAAAGTTAGTCAGGCCCAGACATGTACTTATATTATTGGCGAGCAATTAAAGCTTGTTGATTCAACAGTCTTTCTTGGCATAAAGCTGGACTCCAAACAGCAATGGGGTCCTCATATTCATAAACTAGCGAAAAAACTTAACGCTGCTGTGTATGCGATCAAGAAAATAAGACAATTGACCGATGTCGACACTGCAAAAATAGTATATTTTAGCTATTTCCATAGTTTAATGGTATAGTATAGTGTATATGGTATCTTATTGTGGGGTAACGCTGCTGATGTAACTTCAAATATTTTTGTTGCAATAACGAGCAATTCATGTCAGTCAGTCAGTTCATTCTTTTACATATACAGATAACATAACATCTTGTTATTTATATCACTACAACTCCTTAACTTATATTAGAGATATAAGAGTTATTTGAAGTTTGAGGAATCTGTGACATACTTTATGTCGATGTTCAAAGTGCAAGCTGTGTCGGTCGTTGATATCAGTTAATTTGCTCTTGGAACTACGACCAAATTCTCCAAGATCTCGAACAGCTCTGTGCAATATATTGACGTCGATCTCTCGGACTATTTACGACTTTGCCAACGGAATCGTAGAGACTTAACACTTGGTATAACATCAAAGTTCAGGTATATTAAAAAGTCACTGTGTACTATATTTTTATCACGTCTTGGGCCATGTATTTTTTACCACAAGGGTTATAATATAATTGAAATGAGAGTTGTACGGAAAAAGAACGATAACAATAAATCTATTTTAAAACCCAATCGGCACAAAGTTATAATCACTAGACCCGTTCCAGAACGCAATAAGGCCGTTAACTGAAAGGTCAATAACTGTACCAGGCGATTGTCACTCTACAGAAACTTGGTGATAAGAAACACAGACTAGTGTTATAAAAACTACAAAAAACATTTTATTTGAATTAAAAAAAAACTTGTTTTATGAAAATGGATGCTATTTATGAATGGTAATTGCATTACGTGAAAATTAACTTCAATGCATTTTAAAACAAAGTTTTCTTAATATGATGTGTTAAAAACTTAAAGGAGTGGGTATTCATGAATTGTTCTTAGCGGAAGAGAATATAATATTAAATAAATACACGTATAATTCAACCCACTTATTTGAGATCTGAGTGGTGATGCTAATGTTAATTAAAATAATATCAAGCAAATAAATTTCTGGACTGCGTTCGGCAATTTCGTTTTCTGACACCTTGCTGTGGCTACATATAACCTAAGAATATTAAAAGGTGCCTAGTGTTTAGCCTGTTATTTTATACAAGTGAATTTTAATTTGGCATTTGTGATTTAAAGCAGCGGAGCCCCTATTAAGGTTAATAAAAATTTATAATGTTAAAATTGGTGTCATGACATAATTTTCCGAACAACTTAGTATCGCAAAACCAACATTGGTATTGAAATCCGAACAGCCATTAACAGGTATTCAACGTCATTAGTTCTACAAATAAGTAACCCTAAAATGATTAGTATTTCAAACTGACTGGTCTCACATAAGTTGGTGGATCTATCAACGGTGCATCTTCTAAGTGATCGGTCACAACAGTCACAGAAAGTAGGAGCAGGAGTCCACAAAGTGCTAGTATTTTTACTGTGGTATGGCTACAGTTAATTAAAATTAAAGTCACCCTGTTTCTTTTGAGTGTTCGGGCACTCAAGTTTTAATTAAAAGCTTCTTGAGTAAATCTTTTTGTTCCGCCCGGCACACTTCAATGTGAACAAATGAAACGGTGTAGTTTTTATTTTGTACAAATTTTTTAAAATATTTGAGAAAAACAAGCCATTATTAAAATAAAAGATATTATTTCTCTGTTATGGACTTCTGCATGTTCTTTGTTTAGTCAAACCACCTCAAATGAAAAGGATTTGCGGCCAAATGTTTTATTATACATATTAGCTCTTTTATTGGTAGTACCATATTAATCTCAAATATACTTTTTTAGCCAGCATATGACAGATGTTACTACTTACTCTCTGGAAAAAAACATGTGTGACAGACGGATGGACGGACATGTGACATGATCTTATAAGGTTTCCGTTGTTTCTTTTTTACAGAACCTTTGGAAAAAAGCTGTGGTCATCACATATTATGGGAGGTGTCAGTGTTGATATACTTTAACAAGAAAGTGTGCTTTGTACCAAAGAAAGATCTAAATCCGTCTCGGCTAAAATGATAAGTAACTATATAAAATGAATATAAAGTTACATTAGGCGAATTTAAATTACTTTGTGAAGTCAAAAGTAATCTAACACATGTAATAGAATAATATGTAGGGTAATTATAAATAATGTGTTTAGACACTAAATATCAACATAAATTAGCTTATAACATTGAACAGTAAAAAGGATTTTATTGTTAAATAAAAAGGCGCCCTGTTATTCAATACATTTACACAGCTACAGTAAAACTTAACTCAGCTTTAGATTCTAAAGTAATATCATTAGTTCTCTTTGTATTTCGATTTTGTTGATTTTCGTGAATCTAATAACAGTAAGTGCAAACAACGAAAGCTAACTGTAATGAACTCAACGCTTCATAGTAATTTAATTTATAGTTGGTTACTGTAAACTTTAACTTAGAAAATTAGTTTATTTTGAATATATTCAATTAAATTTATTTTTTATTATGGAAACATTTAATAAATTTTTACCAAAGCCTGTTGTGACAAAAAAGAAATGGACGAAATCGAATCAAAAATAGAACAAGCTGTACCTTTTAAAAAATAAAAATTCATCTAGTGCTAAATATTGTTGTCGATTATGCCGTTTCGAGTAGGAAACGTGAAAGTAAGAAAGCAAACAAACTCATTCTTAACACGAATAACTAGGATTTAAAATGGAAATAAATTGAGGAAAACATTAACTTTGTCCAAAACAGTCATATCTTGAATTCAAGATAGGCCCAGGACAGTCTTGATGCAAAATATTTTATGACCGATTCCTGGCCTCCTAAGGAAGCATTTATAAGTGCTAATAGCTCTGAATAGCCAATGGGTTGTATAATGTAAGACATTCCAATGCCACACGATTGAGCACTGCTTCTTTTTAACACTACCCTATGTTTTAAATTGTTATGATATTATTCTCATGTAAATGAATTACTCAAATTCTTATAAGAAATGAAATTCTTGAATCAGAAATATTTATGTTGCAAATATGACCTACCTCTCGCGGAATTGATAGTAATATAGAAACACCAATTGTAGAGAAATAAGATGATGATGGATCAAAAGTGGATAACTTCTGCGCCCGCAGCCATATCAAAAGTTACGTATGAATGTAGTTCAATTGTTAAATAGGTGAAGGAATCCATTGATATTCTGATTATGATATAAAATGAAGTAAAGTGGTTCAGTTCTTGGAACAATAACGATGCAGGGATATCTACTCACGAATTTTAATAGATTCTTTCAACTGAAACCTTATCCAAACTCAAATTCAAACTTTTTTATTCAAATAGACTTTCAAACAGCACTGCGTCACAATCGTCAGTTTAATTATTAATTAAAAAACTTACCACCGGTTCGGAATGATTTAATACCGAGACGAACCGGCAAGAAACTCAGCAGTCTTTTATATTTTTTCAACTTCGTATTTTTTTTAGTTCCAACGAGAATAGAGGACCATACCGGTTCCTTACCTGACCTTCTCCTGACCACAAGTATGGACGTATATAACGTCTCAGTAGATGCGGTTATGGCTCATCTGACAACACTCTCGTCCGGATTAAAGTGCATACTCCAGCGCGAAAGGAAAGTATCTTATGGATTCAGCATAATATATTTTCGGACCCTTTAATCTTTTCATTTTTCTTATGAAGGAATATTACAATTATTACAGGTAGTACTTTGAGGAATATAGTAGGCACTTAGTGACTTAAGAAGATCGGGTACGACTGTCGTAGTAGTCTGAAAAGGTTACGTATCGGAAATTACGTATTTTCATTAGTTTGGACAGGGGGCAGGGACGCTGATTTTTCTTATAAGTTAAAAAAAATGAATAAAAGTCCATACCAAATAATTAAGTTAATGTGGCATAAAATTACCTTTTCGAAAATTGTACATACGGATAGACAGGTGGTTCTAATATATTTAATAAAAATTGAAATATTACTATAAGAATTTTGTATTTATTGTATCGTATATAAACGATTTAAACATACGGATAAAATCCATTTATTCGATATATTAATGGCAACCGTGCTGTTGCACGTTGACGCAAGACTCTTGCAGTTAAATTGAATGATTTTTTTGGTGAGAGTTAAAAAACAAATAATACTACGAAATGTAATAACATGAAAGGACAGGAACATTTAGGTTGTCATTGGAACGATATTTACTGTAGGTATGTTTTTCTATGTATAAGAAGGCAATACCCGATAAACTTCGGTAGGTTCACGGAGGAACGATAGCATAAAGTGTCGCTTATGTAGATTGCTATGGAAACATTTATACTGTCATAATGTCGATATAATAAACGCAAACAGCTGATGAGTATCATGGTCGTTCCTAAATATGTCCAGTACCGGTATTGATATTAGATTAGGTACTGGTGCGGTTATGTGAAGAGTTGAGGAAAAATATAGCAGGAAAATATAGAAAAAGAAAGCAATGAAATGCAGCAGGTTAGTAAGAATACCGTATATGGTGGGAAAAGCAAAGGAAGGAAGGGCAAGTTTTCTACCGGTGAGTCATCCTCGTCCTCACTATATCAATTTTGCAAAAACGCTGCATCAAATTTCGTAAAAATGCTTTGACGTCTTGTAATATCGCTTTTACCTTAGAAATAGAAATCATGTCCACTTTAGTTTTCCAAATTTTCAGGAACCTAGTGAACTGTTCTATATCTCGTTATACATTTAACAGGCTTTCATCAAAGACTACAGTATCAGATGCCAATTCTACGTTCCAAACGCGCTACTCAATTTATTGCTAATCAATCTATAACTAATATTAAAATTTTCGCTATAGATTGATTAGCTATAAAATTTAAAGCAATTAATTCAAAAGTTGGTAATCTAGTATTTGATATATAGTCTTACCACTATAACGTTACAAAGTGAATCTGTACATCTTACCTAGGGTTGTATGAGCTGTGAATGAGTAAAAAGTGCAATGACAAATACGTATATATAGGCTAGCCGAAAGTGAGGACATAGGGTAGTCGTGTGCGCTGGACCTCGACTCGCCGTGCACCTTACCTTACGATGGCCGACTGAATTAAATTATTGTTTAGGCCGTGCCTATAGATAGACAAACGGATCGAACCATGTCATGCTTATTAGTAATTAATATTTTATGGTAGGTTTACTAATATAATATAGCTTCTTCTTATAATATTACGTTACCACTTGGATACAAGTTAATATACTAGTCAACTTTTTATATAAATATATCAGCAGTGGCATTAAGAAGCGGCGACACAACACATTTACGAAGTTTCCTATTCCGTGACTCCTGTCGCCCCTCATACATACCGTTTGCATGATTATATATACTGTAAACATATTGCGTAACAACATTTTTATATAGTCGTAAATCAGATCCATAAAACAGATGAAAAAGTTTTTTGGTGACTATCGAAGCAATACGAGTTTGACAAATGAAACTTGAAATATTTCATTATAAAAAGAGATACATTAGAACATTTTTTCATGTAGGTACGTATTTAGGTCAATACTTGAAATTGGCTATTGTCATTATTATGACAGCAGTCAATAAGCTGAGTCAGAGGCTTTAGGGGCATCCATTAATTACGTGACAGGCCCTTAGGGGGGGGGGGCTTGAAAGGTCTGATAGTCGAGGGCCCGTTATAGCTTGACAACGTCTGTTACTGGGCTGGGCTTGCGTGGTAGACTATGGCCTAAACCTCCTTTCCCAAGGTGAGGCCTATGCCCCACAGTGGGGACAAACAGCGGCTGAGGCAACTTATAAGTACAAAATACATCTAATATGCTGACTTGCTCAGAATAAATTCTGATCGTAAGCTGAAATCTACATAAAAGTTGAATAATACGTGATTTAACAGATATTTAACTAATTACTGCAACACAAAGCTCAAGCTAAAGGACAAACTAAGACCGAGGGGGTAATACTAGGGGGTAACCTTAAACGTTATCAATATTTAACATTATTCTAATCATAATCTTAAGTGTTTTCTTATTGACCAAAAACATAAAAAAGGAGAGAAAATAATTAAGAAACCGGTGCGTTGCAAGTCAAACCCGCAAGGGACAAATATCGTTATTGCACATGCACTATGTACACAGTCGTTTGGATCATTTTTTACTACAAATATTTAACAGACTTTTTGCCTTTGTACGTAGGTACGAGTAGGTATATGCGTAACTTAGGTAAAGTAAAGAAACTTAATATTGACTTTGTTACTAAGTACCTACAGTAAAATATAAATATGGTAACTTACACACACTTTATACTATTCTGTAATACAAGTAAATGATACGGGTTTGCAATATTTAATTAAGAGTGATATTTCGAAAATGTGATTTATATACTTTGAGCGCATAAGCTATCTATATAAACCTTACGTTTGTGCCAAAAATCATTTAGCCGTTTTGGCCCGATTGAGCAACAAACATCTATCCATCCAAATTTTCGTAATTATAATATTAGTATATATTTATGAGAAAATCGAGATAGTTTTTCGAGATTTTATGACGATATTTGATAAAATAATGTTTTTTTATTAAATAAATCAGTTCTCTTTCAAATATTAATTTCAAGCCATGAAATTTTAATGGTTTCGAGTAAAATGGTTGAGAAAAACGTAACAGGGGTCGAAAGGAATTCCTTGTTGGACCATGCAACCCTTAAAACAGGTAAGTTCAGCTAGCTTCATAAAACTTTAGTAATTTTTTCTGCTAGTAGAATAAGGCAGCAATATCTGAGGATACGAATCCTAGCAAGTGAAATCACATAGTATAATATATTCTATTTTAACATATTACCATATGAATAACTATTGGCCCCGAAATATTTACGCATATGTATTATACTCGTAGATAGGTTCGAGCGAGCGGTATCATAAAATTTTGAAAGAATGTATCGTAAAAGTAAAGTTTATGATACTTCAGGGTTTTAACACCTTTATTTTATAGAAGGGACGAATCAAGTATCGAGGGAGCCATCAATTCTTTTTATGTTACAAATAAGTTGAAAGGTTGGTTTTATACCAAAAATATTAAACATTTAATATTTTGACTTTGAAGTAG
Source organism: Apoda limacodes (assembly GCA_946406115.1). Classification (NCBI taxonomy): domain Eukaryota; kingdom Metazoa; phylum Arthropoda; class Insecta; order Lepidoptera; family Limacodidae; genus Apoda; species Apoda limacodes. The sequence continues at coordinate 33,752,207 of OX291542.1, read as the reverse complement.
ATAATAAATTCTTTAGACTATTGATTTTACTGCGCATGATAAGATGTTAAATATTTGGTACAGTAGAATATTTGACAAGGTACTCAGCAATTGATAAATTCAGTAGTGATATGTAATTTACACCATAGCAAAATGATTATCAAAAGAATTTTCTCGATACTTCGAGGTTTATTGTTTTATAAATAATTAAAGCAAGTAAAATTCTAAAGATGAGTTGATTAATTTTTTTTTATTGAAGTTGTTATAAAATTTAAATTCCAAATATTGTTTTTACGCCATAATTTAGGCACGTAAACAAAAGCTGCTAACCAATACCAAGTGACACTTTTTAAAATGAATAAATTAATACTTCTAGTCAGTATTTTCGTTTAAAAATTTAATAACATATAGAAAAACATACACATAATGGCTTTTACTGCTAAAACACAATAGCCTTAATGGGGTTTCATAGAAACATCACAAAACCTCTACATTTTTTTGTTTTTAATCGCCATCTATAGAGAATATTTGACAAGGTACTCAGCAATAAAATAATCTAGTACTCGTGCACGTAAGCTGAGCGATACGAGGGACCACAACGCCATTCAGAATAAATCAACGTGAGCGCCAAATCAGTTTTAAGTTTTTTTAGGGTCATTAAGAAAAAATAAACCTTTAGGTATTGAGATAATTATTTTAATATTTTTCGATAACGTAAATTACATATCGTGTTTTATTATATATATTATATTATTATGTACGTATATTATCGTTTTACTTAATGACCTAAAAAACTTAAATCTTATTCGACGTTTATTTATTCTGAAAGGCGTTGCGTAGTCCCTTGTCTCGCTCAGCTTACGTGCACGAGCATAATAGCTGTGTATCATAGTTGAATTAGTTATATTCTTCCAGCACGAGGATATTTTGTTACTGAACCGTATTCATCAAGTACAACAGCCATCGAGCTCGAAAACATTTTTAACGCCAGCTAAAAGAGTGCTTTGCCCTAGTGTGTGCGAAGGTCAATTAACTATCAAGTTGTAGCCGCTTCGCAGTCTGCATTACTTATTGGCTATGCTCTGCGGTTTCACCGATGGAAAAATCTATTTTCAGGAAAACTTTCTATTGGAATAAAAATTTATTATATTTTTTTAATAGATATCTGCTCTGTTGCAACGTGGCAAAGGAAAAACTAACAATACTAATATAATAAATATGTTAAAATAAATGTATATTAACGATATCGTTAATTTTTTACTTTAAATTTTAGCAATAACATATTACAAGATATACCTTTTGTGTAGAGAATCTACGCTTTTGTGACAGTAAGCTATAGTTAAATAGAGGAATTTGTTGCGTGATCCTACTTCGTTTCAATTTACGTGCACAAATTTGGCACTTCGAGCTCATGTAGGATAAGGATGTGTTCAAACTGATGTTACTTTGGCTTTATTTTATGGTTAAAGTTGTACGCACAAGTGACGAAAATACGAACGCTTACTCGATCACGCGAAATTGTTTGTTTATAGGAAGATTTTCAGATAAAAATGTTGTTTCGACAAAAAAAAAATGAAGCTTAAGCTAATAATGTGTAAGTTTTCTTTCGATCCGAGCTTTGCAGGAACAATAACTTAATCTTTGATTCATGCTTCGAAGTGACAGTACAAAATTTCAAGAACAAAGGTTATTTAGTGAATTTCTGGGTGGTGTAAAAGTACCATTGCCATTATTCGTTAAGGCCCGGTACCCTGACTTGAAAATTACAAATTGATCCACGAAACGCATGTAATAATTTTAATGCATTTATTGTACCCTAATAGTAAATTAAATGTTGCGTAACTATCATCACATACCTGAACTTGAAGATTGTTCTTTAAAAATGGTGCCAACAAAACAACAACCGACAAATCCACAACTATTTACGAAAGATTATTATAATGTTAAACAGTTTAAGTTGTAAGATGAGTCGAACGTGTCAAATCATGGCTTGGTAGGTAATCTATTAGAAAAATAAGTTGGTAAATTAAAAACTCTTTTCATACTTCTCATCTTACGCCAGTATTCTAGTTACCTTAACTTGACCCAGTGTGCATTGGCATAATATAAGACTTAGGCCGCATTCTTATACGGTTAAACTTTTGACTGTGATGCCACGATGACATAACGCACTGCCATCAAGAATTAATTCCAAATTGACTGGGTGTTCAAGAGTAGGCAAAATGACGTAAAATTACATATATCAAATTCTTAGAAGGATCGGGTAATGACTTGTACACAAGGGCGAGACAGCACATAATTAATGACGTAGGAGGCTGCCTTCAGCAGGCTTCTTCCAGCAATTATTCATCATATTTACTTCCGTTCCATACATACGTATAATAACATCGTCCTACTAGTATGGTGTACCCGCAACGTGCCGTCTAAAAATAGACTTAATGCCATCTTGCAAACTCGCACTTGAATATGCGGCGTAGTCACCTAAATTTAAGTTCATATTATTTGTATAATACCAACATTTAGTTGTTGGGAACAATAAATATAACTGTTATTTCCTTAATCACCTTAGTTTCATTTAGAACGATTCTATACCAGCTCTAAGCTTAGCTAGTCAAAAAAAGGTAAAGCAGCATAACGCCCCCATAAACCCGCAGCTGTACCCATAGACCTAAGATTTTATGTTATGGCAGTACCTAGGTATACTACATTTTACCTGCATAAAAACTGAAAAATCTTAAATGCATCTACATTGCGTGCTGTACTGCTAATGAATTCCCTACATTCTAATGTAACAGTTTTGGATATCTACACACAAATAAGATAGTCTACACAGAAATAAGAGTATAGCGGTCCTATGTTTATCGATAATGTCCGATATCGGTTTACATTAATAAAGAAAAATTAAATAAACGTTCTGGAAGTTATGTCTGTTAGTTTATCAATAATCTTTATGTAAATAAATAAATAAGTAAACACCAACCATGCAGACGTACGTGTATGTGTGTCTATGGGCTTGTGTTTTTAAACTTCATTTTATCAATGTAAATAAGTTCTTTCGAAATACGCTTGTTACGAACGTCACATACAACTCCTATTGACTTATAAAGTCCTAGAACAAAATCTTCATAGAATTAAGAAACATAATATAAATATACATACATGGAAATAATCTTTCTTAGTATATGACTCGCTGAAGTTTAGAGTCTTAGAAGATAATATATGTATTATACTTTATGAATGTATAATTTATACATGCCATATCCATGGCTTTTAATTTATACATATGCTAAGGTCGGGCTAGGATTAAACTGAATATACTACTCATATTCTTCAAATACAATAAACCTAGGCCAAAAAACATATATTTATTTTGGTTTCTATTACAAATAGGGTGGCCCTGTAAATCGTGGATCAAACGTGACTGGGTGATAGAGGTGGTCATTTCCAACAATTGCCCCCTCTATGGTATAATTAAAAACTTTTTTTTGTTTTTCATAAATAAATGCCGTTTTTAGTCATAAATTGGCATAATAATCAAAGCAGGTTGTTAAAACTAGTTTTTTTTGTATTTTCTAGTTGCTAGAAAGGTGATCTTCCCGGAAAAGTAATTTGTCAACTGTACGTCCTCTAATTAGTTAGTAAAGGTAGCTTTTGTAAGAAAAGTTCAATTCACACGAATTTTATTTGCCAACTTTAAGACCGCGTTGTGAAAAAATAATGTACTACTGAAAAGTGGCCCTTTACTGATAAAGAATGCCTGTTTAATTAGGATTCTAATGAGGTATAACATATAGCTAATTGTAGCTCATTTCACAAAATTCATTTTTAGGTGCCAAGTCGGGTCTAGCAACGATCAACAACGAATCTGTTATTGTTTCGGTTACTTTTGCATTAGCGGTATAAGATGAATATTTCTAGACTTCTTTTGTTCTTTTTATACTCGGACCCTTTTCTTTGTTCTGTATCTCGCTCAGATACCTAACCTTGAATGTCATTTTTTTGCTTAGATAAGTGTGTTTCGCCATTGCAAGTGCCCTAAAGGTAGTAAAAAAAGACCCTAAGATAAAATGCATTTCTGCATATTTCTGCTGTACTGTAATCTTGCTACAGCAGACATTTTATTTAAACTTCAGTGACACACAATATCAAGGTCTGATAACAGGCGTAAGCCACAGTTAGGCAAGAAATGTAAGTCCGTTTGGCAAGCGTCGGTTCACACATAGGCAAGAAATCACAGAGTCCTTTTAGCAGGCGAAGGTCACAATAAGGCAAAGACTCAGAGTCCGTACAGCAGGCTTAGGTTACGATTAACACAAGGAGAAAAACGGCAAAGCACGTGCGTAGTAACGGTCTGGTGACAAGGCACTGAATGACCTACCAGGTGAGGTAGCTAAGTGAGATACAGAACAATGGATATTGGCCGAGTTTTAAAAAGGCAAAAGAAGTAAATAAACATCATTTTCATGATTTTAATGCAAGAAAAACGGAGACAATAATAAAGTTTTTCGATGATCGTTGCTTAACGCTAGACCCGACTTCGCACCTAAAAATGAATTTTGTGAAATGAGCTACAATTATCTATATGTTATACCTCATTAGAATCCTAATTCATCAGGCATTCTTTGTCAGTAAAGAGCCACTTTTCAGTAGTACACTGTTTTTTCACAACGCGGTCTTAAAGTTGGCAAATAAAATTCTTGTGACCTGAACTTTTCTTACAAAAGCTACCTTTACTAACTAATTAGAGGACGTTCAGTTGACAAATTACTTTTATGGGAAGGATCACCTTTCGAGCAACTAGAACATACAAAAAAAAACTAGTTTTATGTACCCTGTTTGATTATTATGCCAATTTACGTCTAAAAACGGCATTTTTTATGAAAAACAAAAAAGGTCATTAATTTTGTGCCATCGATCTCCGAGCATACCATACAGGGTGCAATTTTTGGGAATGACCCCCTCTATCACCCAGTTACGTTTGATCCACGATTTACAGGGCCAGCCGTATACGTATCTATATTAAAGGGGGGAAAGCTTCTTCTCTCTAGAGTCTAGACCAACCAGACACCTACGCATTTCAGCGTTTCAGTACCTAATTTATAATTAGAAAGGTATTTACGAATGATATGGCGCTAAATATATTTCCCAGCAGATCACATTTAAGTTTAAATTAGTTTCTTATTTGCTGAACATGATAAAGGAAAAGTTTATTTAGTCTGACATTTTATACATTAAATGCTTTCATTTTGTTTCAAATGGTAAATGAGTAAGATTGTTAATGCTATAAGTTTATTCGTTTTGACATGTTATTTTGTTTCGTACTGACATTTTTAACAAGCCTTCAAAAAAAGTATTAGGTTTTTAATTTGTTGGCATGTTATTTCTATGCAAATTCCCTCATAACTTTGTTGAGTGTGAACCGATTTTTACATATGAAGAAAAGGCTACCTCCGGAATAGTCCCATTCAAATATGGTAAGGATCGGACTAGGAAAACCAGAGTAAGGCCAGAGAATGTAACTATTCCATCATTGTAGCTACCTAGACGATAACTACTAAAATACGTATGTTTAGAATTGCATAAAAAAACTGGTTTATAAAGTGCCGTTTTTAGGGTTCCGTAACCAAACCCCTATTGAATCGTCATGTTAGTCTGTCCGTCTGTTTGACGTTTTGTAGGGTGAAAACCAAACCATAATTAAAAAAAGTTTGATGGTTTTTATGGCTCCCTTATAATTTCTTCATAGCTGTATTAAGAATATATCTCTCGTTTCATGATTTTAGGGTTTTGTTGCCAAACACCTAAACGAAACCCTTTATTGTTTAGTTTCATTATGTTCGTCTGTTCATTTATCGATTTTTGGGACAGCTAAAAATTAAATTAAATTTTAACAAAAAAATAAATCAACTTCAAAAAAACCGGTCATGTGCGAGTCTGGCTCGCGCACCGAGGATTCCGTACAAACTTATTATAAATAGAGTAGATCTTCTATTATGAAATCAAATCTCACAAGTTTATGCCTTAATAATAATTATATAATATCAGTTTTTGGATTTTTTCCTATATTTGTGATGTAACATCTTGCTTCTTGCCAATTTTCATGATTCTAGAGCAGCGGGAAGTACCCCACAGATTTTGATTTATTTTTGTTGCATCTCATGTACTAAAATCGTTGTTTGATTTCCGCAAATACAAACAGTTTGGTCGTTTATGTCTCGCAAAGTAGTTGACTTTAGTTAGACATGTTTTTTTTCAAAGTATTTACTCAAAGACGCTATTTATGAGTTCATATAACAGTCGAAAAAAGAACACAGGAAGGACGTCGATTCTAAATTGCTCATAATAAATAAAAAAAAACGCTTTTCTGGACAGGAAAGGCGACCGTAAACTCCTTAGTATTTTCTTTACATGGCCAGTTATAAAGGAAAACATGAGTGACGGCCAACCACGCCGCCACGGACACCACGGCGAGACGCTGGATTAAAAATACTATTGCTATGCTATTCAAATTTTTATTTTCAATTTGATTAAATATCTGTTTCTCGATTTGCGATTTTGAATAAAACAAGTCTCAGCCGTGAAGCCATTGCTAGATTCGTATTACTGATGGACTTGCACTTCACGGGTCGCCCTTTAAGCTCAACGCAGCCAGCAAAGGCTTACTTCCCTGGCCTCGACAAATGTACTATTTCAGTTTATGTGCTTGTTTTCTAGATTTTTCTAGAAGTTTCTGACGGTGCGATCTGGGTGATATTTTAACCGACGTAAACCTCACCAAAAATGATGATTAAGACCAATATTATATTGAACATACTCCCGGCTTGCAAATCGCGGTGAAGTTCAGTTAATAGCTAAACTAGTTTCGTCTGTCGTGTCTTTTGATCTATTTATTTGCCTGCCGCAGCCTTGTGAACCCGCATGTTATATTTTTTTTTAAATAATAAAACTTTGTTTTACATATTTAGCTTATAACCATTTTACTGAACAACATATGTTTATAGCTATGATAGTAGGGTTATGATTTCTGATACAAAACATAAAAATACTCACTAGGTACGGCTGCTAGTTTCACCTCCACTTCCACTTTCAAAAACCATTTTAGATATAAAGACTTCCTTTCATCCATATCAAGAAGAAGATGTACACAACAAGCTTTGAACTTTGTAAATGTCAATTGGAAATGAAAAGCTTTATATATATAAATATATCAGTCTCTTTGAACGAGCTTGTCTTTTATTCCGTGTGACTAAACCAGCCGCTGGGAAATATAAAAGATAAATTATTCCAATTCTCGCGCCACCCGCCACGCCGCAGAACACGATTCAAAGGATTATTAAACGTTGCATTTATTGAAACACCATCTGTTTTATGTACAATGTTTCTTTAAAAGGTAGATACGAGATATCGTTTCTGTTAACTTTAAAACGTAGGTACTAGATGCAGTTTCTATTAACTTTAAGAGATAGGTATCTGTTACTAATAAAATCCAAACACGTTTAACGGTCCGTTAGGAACCAAAAGTAGTTGAATTAAGAAAATAAAAACTTTTTTTTTTAGTGCACCAGTAGACACAAGGCATTATGCTTTCTAAGGTATATTGTAAATGCCTAATGCCTACGTCTTGTTCACTTTTCATCGTAGTAGATAAATATTAACTTATCTTTGACGAGTATGTTGAAAAATAACTGTTAATATGAAATACTACTACACGATTGACAATATTTGACGCTTCACAAGATGCGCTCCCTATGCTAAATAAAAACAAAAAGCAATGATTGACATTTGTATCACAGCTTTGTTACTAGTAGCTTACATTACAAGGCTGGATTGCACCTAAACGATTGTTAAAATAATTGTCAAAAATAACTTTTACTTTAACCGTTCAAAAATGGCGCTATATGTAACTAAGCGTGCTTGAGTGATGCAGTTATATTGTAACTATGTTGATGTTTTTTTGGTAAACAAGAAATATATATTGATACTTTCTGTTTAAGTGCTATCAAAAGCTTATTAAATTACTATTACGACTAGGCTATACCGAATTTATAAGGAATGATAGCAAGTAGAACTTGCAATAACACTATAATCTACAATTATATTTTACAAATTTTGTGAGATAGGTTCCTACATAGATAAAATACTATTTAAATGAATATATTTCATTAGCAATGCTACCTACATAATATTCAAAACACCAGGTAATTCAAATTTGTTGTAAGTTACATAAAAAACCTGATTTTATGATCATTAAGCGGCTAGTCAATTGTAACTTTAACTATAACCAGTCATTTTCGGCTGGTTATTGTCAACGTTAAAGTTATGACGTAATTTGACAATTGTCAGATGGTGCACTCCAGTTTTTGCTTAACCTAGTATTTGACAAGCCGTCAACCTTTTGTTATTGTTATAGTTAGTTGGTGCAAACCAGCCTAAGTGTTTCAATACAGATTGTATACTTCTGAGTTGATTAACAAAGCGTCGTATTATAACTTTAAAAATAGAACTTCTTGACAGCTCCTTTTGGCAGAATATAACAATGTTAAGATTGTATTAAAGATTGAAAAGTGTTTTCAGAAACAGAAACCCAGGTACTTAAATATTGTTTGATTTAAAAAAATACAGACATGCCAACATAGATGGATGAGATGAGAATACTCGCTCGAATAAGCCAACTGAACAATAAGAGCAGGGCATAGCGAGTACTCGCCCGAATGTGCAGACCGAACTGGGACAGAGTGCCGAGCTTCGGGAGTTCTAGTACCGCCTTCTTCTGTTCTTCTTTTGTTCTCTAAGCTGTCTGTGCAGGGAATTCTCGTGTTTAGTCTAAAACCTTCTTTTGAAATTAATGGCAATTAGTTAAAAAAATAAAAGAGGTATTTCAGCGGCCACTCCATCCATATCTTATGTAGCCTTCTGCAATATCAGGGATATTCACGCCAACCTTAACGCAGTTCACCATTACCTAGAAACTGCACAGGCGACCATTTTTTAACAGAGACGTAGATATCCTGCCCAGCCAGCGAGCACTATTTTGTGAGTCGTGCCGGTGTTTGTATGTTCGTCCAGGAGTAAAATCTGCTACCGCCGCCTTTATCGCCTTGAAGACAGGGAACTGTCGATATTAAGGGTGCGCATAGGTCACAGCGGCTACATTCATATCTATGCGTGCCTATACAGATCTTATAGTGGTTACACGGACATAGCTCAACCCTTCACGCACTTGAGTTTGAGTAATATCCCACAGCAGAGTAGTTATTTCGGGAGATTATAACGCCGACCATCCTGAGTGGCTCAGATTTCGAACCAATAACTACGCAGGTCGCAGTCACTGGGACAATCCTCACTGGTATATAATGTTTTATTCTTAACCAGCGAGTACCTGCCGCCGTCAAATAACGGCCGTGGTTTTATAGGTCTTGCAGATAAGCTAAAATTGTGAAACGAACAGCATATGAGGCTTGGACCACGGCTCGTTAAAATAAGCATCCGAATATTTCTGAGTTAAAACACCAATTAAATGCTGCCTCGAGGTTTAGTAAGAAAGCAACTGCAGAAGCTTAATTCCAATTCATCGGCATAATCGGTAGGCAACTTGCGAGCTATCTCTCTTGGAGTCGTGCTTTCTGGTAACTCGCTAAAGTTGTCGAAGGGAACTTTTGCCAGTCGTCGTTACCACCACTGCGAAGACCGATGGTGACTGGGCAGTCTCTTTGCCTCTAACTCGAATATGAACGACATAGGCGCGGTACCACCTACTATACCGTGTGGTACGATAAGACCATGCCGAAAATCTCCATATCACAGCGGGAGATCCGGCGGGCATTGCTTTGTCTAGACGTTCATCAGTTAAGTGGGCCAGACGGAATACCAGTAGTGATGCCTAAACAGTGTGCTCCTGAGTTATGTCCTGTAATCACGCGCCTCTTCGCGCTTTCCTACCACACAAGGCAATTTCCGTCTTCATGAAAGACTGAGAATGTACACTCGGTGCCCAAAAATGGCGACAGATCAGATCCATCGAATTACAGGCCTTTTGCTATTACATTTATTCTCTCCAGGATAATGGAGCGTGTCATCAACACATAGCTTCTAAGATATTTAGAAAAACACGAACTGATCAGCGACCGTCAATATGAACATAGCAAAGGCGTTCAATAGGGTCTAGCACCGGGCTCTTCTATCAAAGTTGCCATCTTATGGAGTGACCGAGGGTTTTTGCAAATTTGAAGCTAGCTTTTTGTCCGGTAGACGCATACCAACCCGTCATTGACTGTAGTTGCTCTGATAGCATGAACATTAATGCCGGTGTCCCTATGTTCCCGGCTATGTGCTGTCTCCTTAGCTGTTTTTACTGCATATCACTGACATGTTGGACATCAACAATATATATTGTTATGCAGATAGCAGTACTGGAGACGCTTATTACATGGATCGTGCTTACATCCCTCTTTCCGTTTTGGAGGAAAAAGGTGAAGAGTTTTAGTCTCAAATTGAGACCTCTGTACAAAATCTATGACTGGGGATGGGAAAACTTGGACTGTTTCAACCATGCAAAGACACAAGTCTGCGCGTTCACCGCTAAGAAAACCCCACCATTCCCACATTTTCAGAATACACCTCTCACCATCTCCAAGAGCCTTGGGATACTTGGTGTTAACATCTTCAGCGACGTTCAGTTCCGAGATCATTTGCAAGGCAAGGTGAAGCTCAACCGAGTGAAGCAGTACTTCACTTCGGGGCAATAGTTGCTGCTTTATAATTCGCAGTACTGCCCCGATAACAGCTTGGCGCGTTTGACTCGGTTCAACGACGGGCTGTGAGAATCGTCTCTGATTCCAAACCTGCAAGCCGTATCGAACCCTTTCCTAATGAACGCCAACAGACCCGGTCCTCCGCCTTTCCTATCAAATGACTTCCGTCTGTCGTTTTTGATGTCGTATGACCTCCTGACTGAGGGAGGTGACCCACGCTACGCTTAATAATCCGTGGGCTCCACTCCAAGACTCGTCAGCCCAAACATTAAAAATTACATTCATCTATGTTCGTCTTAAGACCCACTCGTCTGGGAGAACAGTTGAGGCTGTACAGCATTTCTTCTAATTTCTGCAGCGTTTCAACTATTACTTAGTACGATGTCATTTACGAATTTAACTTGGAAAATGAACTCGCTATTTACAGAGATGCCACAATTTTCTCAGTTCTGCGTCTGAAAGTATAACATCGCCCTGTAGTACTCCTCTACTTTGACTATTGGCCCTGTACTTGTACGGTCATTGTAACAACGTCATAAAAACATTTTAGCACCTCAAAAATATCGCCTAATCTCGCCTATGTTAACGTCCTGAATGTCCTTGGTGTAGTGGCGGGTGCGCGAATATCGCCTATTTGTTGTGCGTCGAGTTTAGAGTACTAATTATTATAAAACTTTTTGACCTCTCAAGATGTTTCGCAATGCTTTCGATCCCTTATTTGCCCTCAAGAGCTTATATTGGAGTGGCAGATATCGAAGCGTATTTGCTTTTTGACTTACTTTTTTAAAGCATGCTATTCCAGCGATGCCTAGGGCATGTCCCGTCTCTTCCTCATAAGTATCCTGAGTCTCACTCGAGACTTTGGAATCTGTACTTTTTCGCGCTTTCTGACAGAAACCGCGGCTCACTTCACAGGCGACAGTCGTGAAATTGTTGTATTATTGATCAATGGTCTCGGTGGTTCCCAACAACGCGAACCGGTTGCGTAGTTCAAACTAGATTTTTTCGGAACTCAGGGTTCAGAGGGTTGGGTCAGAGTATTGATCAATAGCACCTGACAAACCTAGAAGTTGACAAGTATTTGCGCTCTGTGACCTCTACGACAGAACCTAAGTGGTTTTGCACAATTCGTCATGTTTTCAAACCCCACTTTAAAATTGAAGTTTTCCATAACAACAACGTAACTGGTCTTGGTGGTATTATTGATGAGCCTATAAATACCATCATATATAGTTTTAACTTCATCTCCAGAATGTGCGTCTGTAGGCGCATAGATCTGTACAACCTTTGGAAAATATTTCTGGTTCGTTTCAGTACTACGTTTGTTCGTACTTACCGATATACCTACATTCGTATATTATTATTAAGGCCGAATAACTTATTCAGATCTTGAATGTAAATCTCGAAATATATAAATATAAATTCCTTAACTTTTCTACTCTTAATATACCTACCTAAGTATTTTTATTTCCGGCCAAAAGCCAACAAAATTACCTTAATTACATTCCAAGTTAGCAGAACAGGAGAGAATGGTCGAATATCGTTAGCATATCTTTAGGAGAAACGCAAATAATATTTACGACTTTTGCGGGCCCAAAAAAGTTTACTCGGAAACCTTTATTTGTCTAACTTGGAAAAGTGGTGAATAAATTTACACAGTATTTCAACCGTCTGTACTATTATTTTTTACAAAATTTTACTATTCACACTCAAAGTATATAGTAACATTTAATCGTATACAAGTATGTACTTAATAAAAGAAACGTAAAAATATTGATGTAGGAAAGGAAAAGCATATTGTATACCTATCAACATTTATAAGTTTTTTTTAATTTAAATATACTTTTAAACAGCACTTTTAAATCGTATGTTTAAATTAAAAAAAATAACACCGGTTCGGAATGATTTACTACTAAGAAGAAACGGCAAGAAACTCGGCAGCAAAACTGCGAAACCTTCAGATCGAACCTCTGTGACAACGAAATGAGGCCGGTTAAAACTACTCCTCGCCGTGTACGTACATACATTACATATGTCCGTTGTGTATCTGAACTTCTTTATTTTATTTGAGACAAAACCATAGAAAACAGACTAACGAAAAACGAAAGACTACAATGTGGATTCTTGTTATACTATTCGAAATTTATTGATAAAATATATTATTCAACACATTTGCTCATAAACAGACTTTACTGCATCGTTTTTGACACCTACCGCATAAGTGCCTTTTACTTTACAGTTTTTTTTTGTATTTTTATCACACTTGCTTCACCGTTTTCAGTTTTATAATAGTGTCCACTACGCCTTTTATTTAATAGATCTTTTTTTAATTCTTAGCAAGAAGAAATTATGAATATAAATCAATTTGGGAAAATAAATCCAATATGTTTGTTAAAAAAATATCAAAACTTTTAGATTTAATCCTTTGGCTCAGGCTGCTACCCAGAACCTCATCGATACAGAGCAGCCTAACTCACTTTTATCATAATTCTTCGCGTGAATCCGAAATAAGAAAATTTGCTGTTGTGTCAAAGCCTCAGTTAGCAAATTGAAATGGCAATGTATACAGAACATTTGGAACATCTCCAATGATGACCTCAGACTGGACAACTGAGGGCCACAAGAAGCCATTGAATGCAAGAGGCTCAAGATCGTGTGGAAACGTATGTGGAACGTAGGCTAGTTTCAGCACCGGACGTAATCAGGCTGAGACATCATACAACAAGGTCATACAAATAGACCTACACTAAATTATACACTTAAATAAATGATTAAACTAAACAAGGAGTTAAAAATATTTGGTTTACTTAAATATCAAAAATATAATTTTTTTTTAAGAATTTATATGCAAAGTAGGCATAAAACTTCTATATATTGCAAAAAAGAATTTTCATCACAAAGATAATAAATCTCAGAAAATACACAAGAATAACGTTACACAAAACATGAAACCCGAAAGAGACTTGTCTGTAAAATATTGCTGTTACATTATTGTAATTCTTAGAATAGACAAGTCAATGTACGTATACATACATACGTACGTAACAGCATGACATTACGAATATAATTGTACATTTCTACCAAAGTACATCTTTTAGTTAGTAAGTTAGATAGGTTTATTTTACTGGTTTATCCAAAATGGGTTTGTGCGTTTAACAAGCGATATTTTTAAAGAAAATACTATAAGCTGTCAATAACTTTTTTTTTAAACTCCACGCGCACGAAGTTTCGGCAAAAGCTAAAATTTTATAAAATTTCGCATGGAAACCTTGATATATGATCCAACTCTTCATCTTTTTTTTTCTTTAGCATATAAAGTATGGCAAAACTGGGAGATTAAAAAGCACAAATAAACAATTATGGCTACAGCACTCACTTAACTGTCACTCATAGTATACAAATAGGTAACTTAAAAAACTTACAGTTCCAAAACGAACGTTGATAAGTGAGCATTAACACTATAAGATCTAGACAATGTTTCTAAAATGGAGTCCAATAAATGTTAAATGTCTAATAATTATTTCAATTCGATTTTATCTAATTGACGCATAATTAAAATTCTGACATTTTAAGCTTATGTTCATTTTAAACAAGATATTTATGCCAGAATCAACAAACTACTTTTTTTTTAGTTGCAAATATATGTGAGGTTATGATCATATTTCGTGTTCCCACGGTTTTACAAACAATCTTAATCAAATGGAAGATTTTAAAAAAAAGTTTTTTAAGCTTTCTAAACGCTAAAACATCTTACAAACAACATACTTTTTATGTTAACAAAACTAATACTTACATCACATAATACGATAGTTAATTGTTGCAAGTGAGCGAATGTAATTTAAAATTATGAGATTTATCACTCATATTGTCCGTTGAGTTTATAAATGTAACAATTTTGCGTGAGTCCATGCAAACGTGTAAATGGATGCATTTTTTGTGTACCGAGTAATATCATAAGTCGACGACGTTACCTGTTTGCATCGTCACTATTCACCCTGTGACGCAACCAAGTTACTTAAATTTACGCACACTAATTTAAATTCTCAACTAAATACACATTATACTGTACCTACCCTCATTAATTATAGATGTTTATAATAGTCAGTACCTATTTTTGTTTTCTTTTATGTTCATGTTATTTTTGTACGGCCGCGAAACAAATTTCTTAATTTTAATTTAAAAGAATAAAACATCGCTTAGTTAATGCTAGTAAACTTTATGTATATAAAGACTCACACACAAACAAGTTTGTTATAAAAAATCATGTTCCAACGAGGTTTATTTAAATTATTTTTATTTTTTCTTTTTCTACTGTCTTTTAAACTTCCAATAAACGCCCTGTAACACAGACACGTCCTAGCACGTCCTGTAACACAGGCACGTCCTAGCACGCCCTGTAACACAGGCACGTCCTAGCACGCCCTGTAACACAAGCACGCCAAAGTACGCCTAGCACGGCTGCTAATGCTTCCATTTTTGCAGTTTTTTTTTTGTATATTATTGTAATACTCATTATTATTATAGTACACTCAGATTAAGTTTGATATTGTAAATTTTTGTTCATTAAATTACTATTATTTCACCCTTTATTTATTTCTAATCTTAAGTTAGGTTTTTTATATATAATAAATATAGAAGTAAAATACAAAAAAATATTAAATTTAAAAACATTATAAGAAAACATAACCTAGGGTACCGGGCAGCGGGGCGGCGCCTAAGCTACCGGTGCTTAGGATGACAGAGAGAGAAACCTCCTTACTATCCACGCAGTGTCCTGTAGTACCGCCTTCTGTATCTGACCCTTGACCGAGCCATCTAGCGAGAGTTTCTTAAGGTGTTGTCAGAAACGACTGTGATGACAATAATAGTCAATTATTATTATATCCATACTATACAATATTACTGTAAAGAGGTAAAATTTGTTAGTATTAATGTTGGGTATAGTTAATCTCTGCAACTATTATAAAAAGTCTTTTACTTGCAGAAAGTCACACTAGGGAAAGTAACATAAGCTTTGAAATCTGGTGATTAAAATAAGTTTGATTTTGAAAGAGTATTGTTTGTAAATCAATTCGTAAGAAAATAGGTACTATTCCTTTACATTGCAACAAAGCCATTAATTTTTGGTGCAAATATAGTTGACGGGATTTCAAAAGACATATAATAATATAAATACCGATAAATAGTTCTCACGGGATTTTTTTTTTTGGACTTATTTGTCGCACCCAAAATAGGTTTATAGATAGAGAAAGACAAAATAATACTTTTGTTCCCTCGGGAATTGGTTTTTTCACGGGTGAAACCGCAGGCTGAGACTGCTCTAAAATACATGCAGTCCACTTGCCGTAGCTTGAAGCTACCTTTAATTTTACAATTCATTTTAGCTTAACAAAATTATGTTAAGTTCGTAAGTATTTAAGTTAAATTAATATTTCATAAATTAGCATTGCTTGCTTTGGAAACTTTAAATTAAATTTAGCTTTCCTTGTCCTATTTGCATTCTATCAAAACTCTGCAAGCCATGCATTTGAAATAATCAAATTGTGGTAATAATTTAGATTTTCTATTTAGTTTCTGATCTAAGCATATATAACTTTTTTGTATACAAGCTATTAATCTAATACGGGCAGGTACACCTACGTTCGTTTCAAAATTGAAACAAAAGGATGGAAATTAATACGTACATGCATAAATTTAGTATTAAAAACATCAGTGATAAATGTTAAGACTCTCGAAAGTATTTGGTTACCATTTTTTATGAAAACGCTTTTGACTGAAAATATTTATAAAGCTCTAATATATTAACTTCTCAGATTATAAAACACATGGAGGGTAATATTTCGACAAAAAAATTCATGTGAGGCTCAAAAACCCCCCTAATTTTTAATATTACATTTAATAGTTTAATTATAGTAGTGAGCAGAGCTCACGAGTGTCATACGATTATTTTTAACATACTTGAAGGACAGTAAATGTTGTAAAAAGTTGATATTTAATGAAATTTAATAATTTTAATATGCATTTAACAAACACATTGGATTTATTTTTCCAAAAAAGAACTTAGTGCATAGGCATAATTTATTGTTGCTAAAAATTAAAAAAAAATCTCTAAAGTAAAATCATCACACAAGCGCGCAATGAAAACTATTAAGTTGCTGCAAACGGCGCAGTAAGGTTGCTTTATGAGCAAGTGTATCGAAAAAAGTTGCATGTTTAATGACGTCGAGTATTATTATAATGTAAATTTCAAGACCAAACACGTAAACAGATGTTTCAGGTTTGGTTAGTTTGTGCATGGTTTAATCCAGCTTATTGCCGTTCCTTGTGCCGCAAGAGTGATTACCGTACATGTACTGTAATAAGTTGATTGTTTCGTGTGCAAATGGCCACTTATTATATAAGCATAGCAGGGACATAATTTTATACCTGATGAAGTCATCTCTGGCTAAAACTTCGTTTGACGCAACCAGCTATCGTTCAGACTGCGCATTTTTGCATTAAAAAAATCCGACACCTTTCTGTGGAGCGTCCCCGTAACTCGGTACCTACTCGTACCAAAGACGGTACAAAACAACAAGTTTTTACGACTACTTCTACAGTTGGCTATCGAAGCTTTCAAGGTTGAAGGGAGTTTGCCGTCAATATGAAACAACATGAAGCATGTTTTTGTTTATAAGTTAAGCGCCAGACCATTTGTCATGAAACATTTCGTTAATTCTTTAACTACTGAAGTAAGCTTACTCTGAAGTTCGGTTAATGAACTTGTACTTACTATTCTGCAGCATCATCAGCGTCGTTTATTCCCTACCGTCCAGAGTGAAAAAACGCTCGAAATTCCCCACGGCGAAGTAGTTGGTCCGTGGGGAATTGTTAAAACCAATAGAAATATATTCTCTACGGCGCAACTATTTATTATTTTTTTATAAGCTACTGATATATTTGAAAATTAAATTAGTAAATCTATTTTAATTTGGCCTAAAAGTGCGCACCTTTACATATTTTAGATATAGTTTTTACCTGATTGTGGCAAAGCCAAAAAGAGGGTTATGTGTTACACCTTTAAGTATGAATTCAAAAGTCCTTTGAATTTGGCTTGAAATTTTTGTATTTTGTTTTCCCTTTTTTCTTCAATAAATTCCTACTTTATATTTTTTAATATTTTATGAAATGATTAAATATTTTTAATTTCTTAAAATATTATCTGTCGGTCTATCAATTTGTAAAATTTATAATATTCGACTTCATAATATTAGTATGGAAGTATGGGTACAGACAAATCGCAAACCCCCTCCTTTTTAAGTCGGTTAGTTTTTATTTTTGAATAATTGCTATCTTTTCTATGGGTACCAATCGCGAACCTACACCTTTTTTGAAGTTATTTTTTTATATTAATATTATCTCTCATATAATTAGTAGTTGCACCGTGGGGCAATAAAAACGCTTTCGATTCCCGACGTCTCAACTAGTTGTGCCGTGGGAAAAAAAACGTTTGAAATTCCAGTTGAGCCGTTCAGTTGGCCGGTGGGAAATAAACGATCAGCGTACATGTATAAGTATAAAAGGGTGTTCTTTGTTCAATTTTATCACAATATTGTAAACGGGTTAACGTAAGAATCCTAACAGTTCAATAAAATTAAAATCTATGAAAAAATTGTATTGTATTTCAGCCATAAGTCTAGTAGCCAATACGTGTATCGATTGGCTCGTGATTTATACCCAGCGCTGTTGGCTACCCCGCGCCCCGCACTCGCTTGCACGCTGAAATCCTTGACTTATAGCTTATTGCTTCGCTGCATTTCCTATCGTTTTATTTATATCCTGGTTAATATTATAAACTATAACTAAGTTTGTTTCCAAGTGCTATCTCATAGGTGAAAACGAGACTCTAAGATAATGATTACGTTTTTCTTAAAGAACTTTATTATTCGGAACAGCTTAAGGTATAACATTAGAGCCACAAATAATGAGGAAAAGCCAAAATAAGAGAGCGATAAAAGCTAGGGCGTCCCCCTCAAGCGACGGCACGAGCGAAGATGCAAACAATACTAGGGCGTCCCCCCCAAGCGACGGCAAGAAGAAACATCGGATCATGGCACCAATATTTAATACGCTAGTAAACACCAAGCTGTCATTAGTTAGTAAGTTCTGATACCTGTGACCAATCATTTCTGATGACGGCACCATAGACACGAACGTCACGCATAGAGTGACGACGGCCTGGAGCAAATGGTGCTCACTCACAGGAGTTTATCGTGATACCAAATACCTGTAAGAACAAAAAGGAAAGTATACAAAGCCGCAATAAGACCAGCGATGCTGTATGACAGCGAAACTTGGGCTGACAAAAGAATTCACACACAAAAACTTCATACTGCTGAAATGCGAATGCTCCGTTGGTCTGGAGGTGTAACAATGATAGGATAAGTCCGGAACGAGTACATTCGAGGAATTCTAAATGTGGCACCCATTGCTGACAAAATAGTAAAATCGAGATTGAGATGGTACGGACATGTGATGCGCTGACCTGAAGACTTTGTCGTGAAACCGTGCCTATCCATCGCAACAGGAAAAAGAATAAGAGAAAGACCGCCAGCAATATGGCTAACAACTGTCCAAAAGGTCATGTAATCAATGTCCCTCATAAAGTACAACACCGACAACCGTAACAAGTGGTGCCTCAGAATTATGAAAGCCGACCCCGTATAACGGCCGGTGGCGAGGACAAAGAAGAACAGCTTAAAGTATCAGGTACCAGTTTACTAAGCACCTTAAAATCCTAAAAAAAATTAGGTCTTCTAATCAGTCTTATAAAGTACAATAATATAATAGTGCATTATTGTAGAGGCTGCAATATAGACACTAGTAGGTTGAGCATAAGTTTTAATGCTAAGCCATAAATGAGGACTTTTATGATATGTGACAGGCAATATACGGAGCAAAGATACTTGTAATTTTCTCAAAAACAAATCAAGAAAATATATATAGATACAAATTAAGCATTATTTTAACAGTATGAAAAGCGAGTACATTTTCGAACACCGTAGCATATAGTATTCTATATCGTTGCTTCGTAGAAATCTGTATTGTAGCTTTTAAGCACAATGTATCGTAGCTTCGTAGAAATCTGTATCGTTTCCTGTACTAATCGGGGCACTGAAGCTTAAACCTATAAAATACACACTTCCAGTTTACCTTGAATATTAATATAAGGCACATAGGAAGCAAAAATAAAAGAAAAATATAGCCCATGTTACTCATTGATAGTGCAACTTTAAACTTTGAAAGAGTATTTATAATTGGATCAGTAGTTTCAGAGACTATCCCTACATACACATAGACAAACATACTAACAATCAAATTTACCCTCTTATAATATTAGTACATATATAATATATCATTTGGTATCGTGATAATTACGTTTTTTCTTAAGAATGAAACTTTTTATCTGTATGTATAATTTAACGATTCCAAAGCTTTGTATATAAAGTACGCTGTTGTGAAAATTTCATCTTAATATTAAAATGCTGAAAAGGCTTAGTTCTATTCCTGGTATTGCCAAAAAATCTAAAAGTAACTTGTTGAAGATTCGGAAAGTGGTGGAAAGCTTGATGGCCGCTCAAGTGAACAAAGCCAATACTAACTAACCGTGAAAGTGAGTAGAATTTATCGCTCGATTGGCGAATAATCTATGCCGACTTTTTTTTTTTTAATATCACTAAGGTAGCAAACAAGCTTACGGTCCGCCTGATGGTAAGCGGTCACCGTAGCCTATGGACGCTTGCAACACTAGGGGTATCACTTGCGCGTTGCCGATCCATCAGAAATCTAATAACTTCTTTCTTGAAGAGCTCCATACTGTAGTCCTTGCAGAAAACCTTGGCAGGGCGCTTATTCCACAACTTAAGCGTTCGCGGGAGGAAGTTTCTCTGAAACCGCACTGTACGCGACCATTTTGGTTCCAAATTGTGAGAATGAATTCCCTGTCGATGGCGAGCGGTGCGATGGTAGAAAGTAGCATCATTTCGAACAATTCCTCAGAACACAATCCATTGTACAAGCGGTAGAACACACGCAGTGAGACAAAGTCTCTCCTCAGACTTAAGGGCTCGAGTGACCGCAAGTGAGTTTGAAATCGTCGACAATTCTCACAGCCCGTCGTTGAACCGAGTCAAAAGGGCCAAGCTGGTATCTGGGTGCACCTGCCCAGAGATGGCAGCAGTACTCCTTATAGGGCCGAACTTGCGACTTGTAAAGTAACAACCTTTGCCCCGACGTGAAGTACTGCTTCGCTCTGTTGTGTACACCAAGTTTTTTGGACGCCAGCTTCACCTTATCTTGTAAATGATCTCGGAACTGAACATCGCTGGAGATGTCGACACCAAGGATCCCAATGCTCTTGGAGATGGAGAGGGGAGTGTTCTGGAATTGTGGGACTACAGTGAATGGTATTTGCACTACTGCAGGCTACTAAATAAAATTGACAATAAAATGACAAGAATAGTAGAAAGGAATATTTTGTCAAATAACTTTCAGTTTTCAGTTCAGTGTTTTAAGTAAAAGTGTTATTTACATAGCGTTGCCTAGAAGCTACAATATTAATTCAAATACGAGGCTCAAAATAGAAGTCCAGTACCTACAACTCGGGCGAGTTAATATGACACCTGGCCGCGTGAAGTCTATTTAATGTAGAGTGTGCAAAAATATGGTCAGAGTAACTTTTTAGTCTGTTCAGAGTAACACAGGAAAAAACAAAAAAAAATTTAATATTACTTTTTTTTTTTTTCGTTTGTTTTGTTTATAGTCAGTTACGTTTGTACACCACAAATGGGGGCGGTGAAAAACATATTCTATAAAACCCTGGCTTAGAAAGTTTTTAGAAACTCTGGAAACTAAGGAAGTTCAAATTTTTTTTTAAAAGTTGTCCCAACATCCGACGATTTTAATAAAATAAATCGCTAGAGTGCATTCTCGCCAGCAACAGGGAATATGAAGCACTTTTCTGGACCGCTGGGAAGGTTCAAATTTTTTTTCAAAAGGGGGTATGTCCCTATGGCGGACCATTTTTTTTACTGATATCGATAAAACACATTGCGAGAAGCAACGTTTGTATGAACCATTTCGTTCTGTGTTCATTCTCTTAATTGCAATAAATAGAAAACTGAATGAAAAGCTCAAATTTCAGGGTTCCGTAACAGCGCAACTAGGGACCCCAAAAAAGTGTCTGCTACAAATATTGCTCATATAAACGCCTTCTATCGATCAGAAAAAAAAAGAGTGTAACCATCAATTGTCACAAAAAAATCTTAGTCCTAGAACGAAATCACTAAAAAATGCGAAGCAGAAGTCTTTGTTCCTTGGCGCCCTCTGTTGTACGCCCTGTACAAATTTTCAAACAAGGTTATAGGAACTAGTTCTTCACATTCTAGGTAAATTGAATAGAATTTATTACTAACGCGGCCATGTATCATGTAAATTCGCCCGAGTTCTAGTGTTTTCTTACCGTAAAGGCGAGGGTGATTTCGCCCATGGTCGATCACGTGGGCCCATTGCGGATTGTAGATTTCACATACACGTCTTTTTGACGGATGTATGTTTCCTCACAATTGAATAAAAAATGTACTTGAGAAATAAAGAAAAAGTCTCATTGGTACACTTTGGGCTTGAACCTCCGAGCTAAGAACGCTAGGCAGACACCGAAACCACTCGGCCACCACCGGCTTTTAACAATAATTACCAAATGATTGAAGTAACAAAATACCTTATCAGAACTTACCTACTATTCTGTTTTGAAATATACATTAACAATGTCGAAAATAAAAAAAATAGTAAATGCCTCAAATTTTTCCACTTTATTCGACAATTTTAAAATAAAGTTCAGTCAGCTCCAACCGAACAGTCCTCGCCAGAACAATAAATTTCATCTGCTTCAACTGCGCTTTTATTTACTTCCGACATTTTTCTTTGATAAAATCGAGGACCAATAAATTATGTAATTTCTGAGAACTTTCTATAACTAGAAAGTTCGGGCAAAGCGAATACCCTGGGCAAAGCAAAGTGAGGCTATAATTAAGAAACAAAACAATATTCCAAAATATCTTTCTATTGCAAATATCACTAATCACTTTTGTTTTTAAAAATACGCCGAAAGCTGTCTGTTTTTATTCGTTTTTAAAAATTTAAAATTTATAAAAAGTAAACTTAAGTTGTTCGCTGCGGAGTTTCCACCACCCTCTAAACTTATTACGTATCTTTCAGAAGTTGCCATGGCAGAACCGTCAATATGGTAGGGCTATAAGACAACTTCTTAGCTATAAGGAACTATAAATAATAATAATAATAATAATAATAACTTTTTTTGGACATTACACACAGCGCCATCTGGCCCTAAAGTAAGCAGAGCTTGTATTATATATAACGGATACAAATAATAAGTAATACTTTTTTTTTGTAAATAAATACTTGTCATACATAAATACACCCAGACTCAAGACAAACACAAAAGTTCATCACATAAATAAACATTTTATATTCTCTTTTTCTTTTTGACTACAGCGCGGGAGTCGAACCCACACCCTCTGCACAGCAATCGGCCACAATACCAACTAGGCTGCAATGAAAAACAAATAGCTATTTTAAATAAAAATCTACTCAAAAGTACTAACAACTCGAATAAAGTTTTGTGCTACATCAGCTCGCTACTCACGCTGAATAACAATTTCACTCTTCAACTAAAATGTCTCATTAAAATTTGAATAGCGCAATTATGTGGCTGAATACGAAATACATTCCACTAAAACAAGTTAGTAATATAATGTTTCGCTTGTATCAAATGCTTTTGGTCTAAATTTAATTTCATAAGGTCTGCTTTAGCTGAATTTTGAATTCTTTAATTTTTTTATTAAGTATATAGTATATTCATAAATTATTAAATTAACACCCTGGATATTAAAAACGCTACAAATAAAGAAGTATTTACACAAATAGATAAAAAAAACAAAATCTGATTTATTTATAAACCGGCCGAGAGTGGGTGTACTCAACTCATGCACCGAGACCCACTCATAGCTAGGTTTTATTATTTGTTGTTTTTGCTACAGAAGTGTTTATACGTTTGAACAAAAATAAGCAAACATTTGTATCGGAAGCTTCTTAGATTTTTACTCTTTGTTTGTTATTATTAATTCCAAGTAAATCCGTTATCATGACACATTCTGTAAAAAAATTAGACATCTACCTACTACGGTCAGAAAGATAAAGCCCTTTAAAGGTTGGACAGACCGACTGACAGAAAGTCCGTTGGAACCCTATGGATGCGGAATCCTAAACAGGAAAAGCTAGAGTCGTGGCGAAGCGTATGTGACTAAATGGTCGATGTAGCCTTGAAATGGGGAAAAATTTCCGATAAAAAATACTTTTAGTCGTTTATAGGTAGTATAATACAATAACTTAAATACTGAACTTACTATTGTGTCACTTACAAAAATTGTATAAGTTTAGCGAAAAATGTAATCCTACTAATATTATAAACGTGAAAGTGTCTGTATGTTTGTTACTCAATCACGCTTCAACCACTGGACGGATCGGGCTAAAACTTGGCATACATGTAGTTTAGGTCCTGTAATAGCATATCGGCTACTTTTTATCCCTAAGAAATCAAAATTTCCTGCGGGAATAACTATAACAGAGTTAAACGAACTATTGCTGCACCTATAGCATGCTATAGCAATTCATTAGTATTATTAATTAATTAATTAAATAATTAATTAATTTGATAAGTTAGTCAATTAATTGCAGTAAATTAAGGAGTTCCACGCCAATAACCGAATTTAGGGCGGGCGGACCCGCCGGCAATAGCTTATAAATAAATAAACGTCACGCTTTAACCACTAAACTCGGCTCACATATAGGTTTAGTCTCAGATTAGGTCATAGGCTACTCTTCATCTCGTAAAATTCAAAAGTTTCCTTAGGAGTAACTAATTGAACAAACTAAAGCTGCAGATATAGCTTGCCATAGCAAACTTCTTTAGTATAAGAAGTTGCCTGAAGAATCTTATGCCGAAAACCAAATTTAGGGCGGGCGGAGCTGCTGGCAAAGTGTTGAATAAAGGAGAAAATATAACTTATTTATGTTACGTAAATGTTATTTTTAATTCATTAGCTGCGCTGTGTCAAGGTTACGTCTACTATCAATGTTATTGATATGTGATATAAATACTAGGTAATTGTACAATTTACGTTAGTACTTTTTCCTAGCATATATATATACAATATACACCAAATACTCAAATCGAAATGTAATACTCTTATTTACTTAATTCGTGACAATTATAAACTACAAAAAATGACGTATACGCGCAAATGTGTGCGTGTTCAATATGATCGGTAACAGGATTATAAAGGAGGTAAGGTTATCACTACAGATTAGCGGACAGTGGCCATATTGGAAAATAATGTATTACTTATGGCGCTGTCCGGTCCAACACCATCACTTGTAAATATGTTCGGTTTGTTTATATGACAGATTTGATATTTGTTGTTTTTTAACAATTATTTTACTCCAGACCAAAAAATACCTATTTTCTTATAATTATAATGAATCATTCAACTAAATTGCATGTAACTACGTCATTTGCAGAAAGTGTATATATCATATATTCACTATAATATAGTCATTATTTTATTACCATCATACAATTTACACAAAAATATGTCCTTATAGTTATCCCAAAAATTAATGTAGGTGGCTGACGGAGAGTTGTCTTATGTTATCTTATGTGGCAATATTAAGAATACTTATTTTACTTTTTCATACATTTTTAAGCCGCCTGAGAGTAGTAAAGATAATGTAAAGAGAGCCAGACAGACAAACCTTAAAAAAAATTGACATGTTTGAGTATACTTACAGACCAGTAATTTGTTTTCATCTTTTTTTCACTCTGTTTATGAACCATCAACTTTAGATACGAAGAGTTGGAAATTAGGTGTCTCTTTAGCTGACAACTCGGTTCTGATTTCTGACTTAGAAATAGACATCAATACAATTATTAATGAACTTAAGAAATTAGATATATCTAAGGACCCAGGCCCCGATGGCCCGTAATATTTTTAAAATCGACTGCTAACACCATCTCAATCCCACTCTATATTCTATATAATAAATGTCTAAAAGAAGGCGTGTTTCCAGATGTCTGGAAGCATGCATTTATTACTCCGGTACACAAAAGCGGAGACAAATGAAATGTCGAAAATTACCGACCAATATCCATACTCTCTGTATTAGCAAAGTTATTTGAAAGGTTAGTGCATGACATAATTATCCAAGTCTGCATAATATAATAATACCTGAACAACATGGCTTTGTTAAGCGTCGGTCTACTACCACAAATTTTCTGATTTTCAGTAATTATTTATTTGAAAATATGGACCGTCGTACGCAGATAGACAGATTTCCAAAAATGTTTTGACAAAGTTGTTATTATATAAAATCGCCTTCAATGGAATTCGCGGCAACTTGCTAAGGTGGTTTTTGTCTTATATATCTAACAGATCTCAAACAGTTGTAATCAACGACTTCAAATCGAACACTGTTAATGTATCTTCTGGCGTCCCACAGGGATCAATACTGGGTCCCTTGTTGTTTGTTTTATTTATCAATGACATCCAAGACTGTTTTATTAATTTACATTTTCTTATGTACGCTGATGACTTAAAAATTTTTAGATCTATAAAAGAAATAAACGATGTCATACTACTCCAACAAGACTTAAATAGATTTTTAAATTATTGCCTTGAAAATAAGCATAAACTTAATACATATAAATGTTTTTCTATAACTTTTACCGAAAATAAAAGCATTATTAATAATAAATATAACAAAGGAAACAGTGATTTGAAGTCTGTTGACATTATTAGGGATCTGGGAGTATTATTAGATTCAAAATTGCATTTAGACCAACATGTAAGCTCTATTAAAGATAAAGCACTTAGAATGTACGGTTCTGTTATAAGGTCTTCCCGAGAGTTCAAGCGTCACTCTACATTATTATTCCTTTATAAGTCTTCAATAAGATGTTAATTAGAATATGCTATACTAATTTGGAATCCTATATATCAAAAATACATAGATGCACTGGAAATTATACAAAAGAAATATTAACTATAAATATTATGGTAAGCGCCAATCATATGCACAGCTGCTGGATAAGTACAAGCTGCTTAGTTTAGAAAGTAGGCGCATCCTTCTTAGCGCCATGGTATTACATGGTATCTGTAATAACAATTTTGACTGCACCGGGCTGACTAATAATTTGTGCTACGTAGTACCGCGTACCGTGCAGCGGCGAGAGGTGCGCGTGCGTCGGTTGTTCCACACCGCGCCATGTCGCACCAACGCCGCCCCTTCGTCGCCTTGCAAACATATTTAATGAAGTCTTCCCTGACTTAGATATCTTAACTGCTTCACTTAACAAATTCAAAAGACTAGTTGCTGATGTTATAAATACCTATCATTCTTGATTTGTGATATATATACAATATAAAAAAATGTATTTCCTTCTTGTACATACTTAATCTAAATTAGTATAATTGATAATTGTATCGAGTAACACATTGAAACAAATCTGTGGATGACGTTGTGGGTTTCATAATAATTAATCTGTTAAATTTTTTATATTAGTTATTAAGAATGATTGTGAATACTGTTTGTTGTCTCTAATAAAGAAAATAACTAAATTCTATAAGGTCAACTATATAGTCACTGACCCCGTAAGATTCTTCTGATATTTATAATTTGATTTAAACCATGAGAACTACCTATGACAAAAAAATATTCGCAGTTTTAGCGGTTACGTACAGATTAAACCATTTTTTTATAATTGCGCTATATTAAAATTAGCCCAAGAGTTAAAATCAACCAAAAAAAAAACCAAACATAACAGTTAATGTAACTTCGGAAAAACAGGTGGATTACAACATTAAATTCTATTTGCCACAAATGCAACTGTCTGTCAGTTGATGTCATCGAGCGACTCCCCTGACACTGCTGAGTCAGTGAAGGCTGGAATTAATATGGTTTAATTTAATTAGTAGTCTGTTAATTCTATAATCGGAATGTTTAATCGATTTAACAACTGCAGTATCTATGGGTAGTTAATACCTAGTTAGTACATGGGTAACTTGAATAAATATATATTCTTTTATCATAAACAGCATATAGTGGTTTTGTTTGGCAGCTCTTCCTTTGTTCCACTATCAGTAGGCAAAAACCCCTAGCAATTGGAGAAGAGCCTTTGTTGAGGGTCACCCTAGTGGATGAGTAGCAATAAAGAAATTACTCAAAGAGTTTCTAGTACAACCAAATATATATATATAATGTGAAAATAAAGTAGCTTTTCGTTTAATAATTGGCTTTCTTTTCAATTATCCTATATTACGTACCTGAACTAGGTACATTTACCTATTAAACTCAACTATTCAGCCAGTTCTCGAAAGAAACGATGTTAGGCTTATCAAAGACTTACAAAAGGGTTAACCTATATATTATAGAAAGTACATGGTTGGATAGATATTTATATATTATTATTTCATTACTACAAAGAGTCTCTGACTATCAGTTAATTCCTGCTTTAAACATGTTTTATTGGCTAAGAGTGTTCCTATTATATTATAAAATCAGAGCAGGACTGAGGGTTTGACAATCGACTTCTCTTCTTACAATAAATAAAAGGTACCTTAAAAGAAATGATCATTATAAAAACTGATTGGCCAATCAAGACGGACGTACGTTTTCAGCTTACAACTGATGGCGTCGTCACACACACATATATATAAATTACATAAATGAATCCCCATGGGTCACAAGCATTGGGCCTAGCACAATGCCTCAAACAAGAAGATAATCGATCTGTCTCACCTCAGAGTCATATTCAGATATGATACTGCCTAAATCTCTGGTTTACAGGACAATCTTAGTCAATACCTATATTCTATGTGAAGTGATCACCTATTACAATTATCTGAGTTGATAAATCACAAAACGATTACAGTTAATATTCATTGTAAAAGTAACTGTAAATATGACGCAACTTGCAATAATAGAACTTTAATCGCTATCCAAGTTGGTTTTGACAATCTTTGGCAAAAATACCTATGAGAACTGACTGCGATACTGAAAATATATAGACTCAGGATTAAATACCCACTCATTTCTAAAAATAAACGATCACGAAAATTATTTAGGTCTTCAGGACTGAACTCCTAGTACGAGCGACGAACTTCGACAAGATTTTCATCTATTAATTGAATTACAAATTAATCTAATACTCGTAATGTTTAAGTAAACAATTTAGTTAGTCATCCAACTAGGAACTAATACCTTCTAGGTACGTCTAGGGTCCACCACAATAGGTGCCTATTCACTTATACTTACTAGTTACCGTACCGCTGTATACTCATTATTTCGTATTTATTTAATTAATAGGCAAATCAGGTGCAATATATCTAGTTAATATAAAATGCCATATTGTAAATCATATCTCTTCCCATTACCTTTATTAGAAATATTATTTAGCAAATCAATATGAAGCAAACAAAAGAACAGATTGTTATGAAGAGGGCTTCGGCATAACGAAGTAGTAATATTTTCTGTGTGTAAGTATTCTTGACTTGACTCGATACTTTTTTCAGACAACTTCTTCAGTGATATTATAGTTTGCGAGGTTTTATTATACTTTTCTGTTATGTTAATTTTTGGCTGACTTTATCACATGATCAGGATAGATGAAAATATTTCACTTTTTAAGGTTCCGTACCGTGTTGATGAGAAGGAACTCTTTTAGTAAGACTTCAGTGTCTGTTTCTCATGTTACAGCTGCTAATCCTTAGAATTAAAAATGCCATCGACTTGTAATTTAGTAAAGTTTAATAAAAAGCAATTATTCAAAATATTTTGAAAGTAGAATTACTACTGCAAGAAACGTGATAATATTTAACACAAATATTTTTTAAATAATTCAATACGTACGACTAAATTATATAAATATTTATGCATGTTTATTAAAACAAACTTTTTTTATAGTTATCTATATACACAAAGGAAAAAACCGTACAAGGCTACAAAAGTTACCGTATACAAAACAGTCTTGGTCTACTTTTTCATATATATAATAGGCTTGTTATTTCAGAAAATTTATGCTGTGTAGTAATAATTTTTAAAACCAGTTTCAGTATTTTTAAAACAAAATTATAAAAAATAGTAGTTAAGGTAGCATGTGTAGGGGCACACCGCCATCATTCTAAGGACTTGTCTGCGAGTCCTGGCGTCTGGCCAAAAAGCTGTAGTACGAACGCAGGCGTATCTCGTCTACCGTGACATGAGCACTAACTAAACCGCACTGTGTTTAGTTTTTGTTGTTATTTAGAAATAATTGGACTCCTTAATAACTCTGAATTTTCATTTAAAACTGCCTAGTGTCCTGATTTGAAGTGGATTGAAGTGGCTCAATTGTAACACTGCTGCCTGTTGTGAAACTTCCGGGTTTTATTCCCTATCAAGCAATTAATATGTAAATTATAACATTTTTATCGAATTTGAAAATTCTTACTACGAATCTGTTATGTGCCATTCTAGTAGGCTAGATTAATCATATATATCATACTGGTAAAGTTTTTTACCTTTTAACCTATATTTACATACTTGATTTAGAAGCCTTTGATACATTAAGTCATAAATTAGATTTATTTTAGGATATTTGGCTCAGATACGAAGATTGCCATAGTCAATAGCTGTAAAATGCAAGTGAATAATTAAATTTCATCTAAACGCAGTCAAAGTGAACGTTTGGAATTAAATTTAGTTTTAGAAACTTTTTAAGACTCTCCCTTGACAGTTTTTTTTAAATAAATTCGGTTTACCTAGTAGGGCAAGCCTGACATACGTCTCAGCTGGAAGACGTCCACCCTTCCCCCCCTTCTTTTATTACATACACTATCATTGATTCCCTACTTCGGCATTCAAGTGGCCACTACCTTAACAAATGTTCAAAAATTATCTCTGGGCCAGCTTAGTAAATTATGGCCCAGTCCTCCTTCTCCATGCCGAGTACTGTGGGGATCCTAGAGTGGGGCGTACAATAGCCAAGGCAGGGCAGGGTTATCTTGAGTCAGGTTTGTTTATGTTTGTGGAAGGGAATATCACTGTTGGATCCTGGATGTTACGTTACGAATAATTTTAATGTTCTATTGCAGCAGTCGACGTTCGTAATATATTGGACCACCCCGTATGGTCATAAGATTATATTATTATTACAACAGATGATATAATATTTCTAAACAAAGTCAGAGTTGAGCACCAGCAGTTTTCACAGCGTTAGACAAACATTCTACAATAATTAGTTATTATTTCAAAGTTATATTACCAAAAAAATCCCATGCATATTAAAGAAGTTAATAATAGTGATACCCCTGATGTTTCAAGCGTCTATAGGCTACGGTGACCACTTACCATCAGGCGGTTTCTGAGCTTTTTTGCCACCTTAGTGGTATAAAAAAAGTCCCATTGCCCAAGTCTCCCCTACATTTTTGCTTGTAGATTTTTAGAATAACTAGTATTTGTGCTATGTTCGTACTAAACTGTCGTGTTTAAAATTATAGCAAAGGTTTTAAGTAACTTTTTATATCGAGTGTATATTTTGCAAGTTATTGACTTTCAAAGTTATTGAATTTGTGTGTTTAGGCCGTTTAGCTTAAACATCTCTTAGTTTTTTAAGTTAATGTAAAAATCGATTTAAAAAACCCTTAAAGACTATTATTGTGCTACGAAATCCTAAATCGTTGTATTTCCTAATCATATTTCATAAAACTTATAAGTACAACACCATAAATAAAGATCAAAAGTCACATATTTTAGCTAAATGGAGCAAATAGTGAAACGTGTAAGCGTGTTGACGCTTTTGTTTGTTTTTAGCGTACTAAGAAAAACGCTCCCTAAAATATATATTTTTGAATTCACATTTTTAGTATTTCTAAGACACAAAAGCTTACGGCCGGCGATGCTACAAGCGACAAAGTTAATTTCCTAAGCAAATACATGATTTGCAAGCGTAGGCTTTGTGAACAAAGGAAATTCATTTAGCCTATTCTTTTTCTTTTTCTCCAAAATATTTTTTTTTCGGTAACAGTGACGAGTTACTTTAGGAAATCGTACATTATTTGGAACATTGTGATACCTTTATTATTTGATATGTTTATTTGACACAGTATTTATATTGTTAAAGTTTAGCATAATAAAATAAAGCCACAAAATACATATTAATATTTAAAACCTTTTTTTATGAAAAATGTTTACTACCTGTATAACCTTTTCGTCAACGTATTAAAAACGTACAAAATTTTTTAAAATTTACTTTTGAATTACACTGAATCCGGGACTCAAATATTTTTCTGAATCGCTTTTAATTTTCCTGATGATTTCTGTTTTGTAATATTTTTCTTCACTTGTTACCTGGAAATACTTAATATACTACATGTTTCGTATCGATTACAAAATTTCTTTTTCCCACCCTAGGAAATAAGCTATTTTCTTCATATGCTTCATTCTGAGGGTAAGCAAAGCCATTTTGTACACGGTACTAATGAAATTTTTTGTACTAACTTCCGAGCTTAATTCATCATAAGAATATTTTTTAAAAATTAACGCCACGTTTTCAATGTTTTCCAATCGTAAGTCTTCTATAATGACCTTGCGGCGCGAAGTAGTATAGTACCATATCTTGCCCAAGCTTCTTTGGGATAAATCGTACTTGCAGTACAGTATCAGAAAGCGACCCGCAATGTTCCCTGTTGACCGCTCCAGAGGTCAAATATGAAATTTGAAAATGAAACGAACTATTTTAAACTCGAAAATAAATAATTAAAGATTTATTAAGTTATATTAAGTATTATTTAAATTTCGGTCTGGCACAACACAAACCATTAATTTTTTTTAAAAAGTGCATAGGGCTATTGGCGGCAAAATTACCTGAACTATTTTTATTATTGTCAATACGATTAGTTATTTTACACGTATGTTTGAGAAAAGCACTATACAAGCCTTAGCCACAATTGAGCAATCGTGGCGATCTTGGCGATCGTGAGTATGCGAGCCGAGCCATCGCCGAGGCACGAGTCACAGAGATGCATTTGCGGGCTGCGGCAGTAATGAGTTATTATATAAACTACTATATCATACTGACCTGTAAGTCATTCCGCACTGGGTTCAAGAACAATTATGATTTTCAACAATGACAATAAAAACTAAACTAAACAATAAGTTTTCATAGAATGAATTACAGTAGCAAGTATTTTTAACAGAAAATAACTAATAATAATAGTTAGTATTAATAATATTAAGTATTTGTAGAATTCAGAATATAGAGACAGTGTGATGATAATTTTAAGCTGCCTGGCCACTTTTAAATTGCCAGTTTCAAGCGCTTTTATTAAAATCTTGATGTGGTTGTATTTCTATCTGCCCTGTATATTCCGGGTTTAATTTCCATTAAAACCACTGACAAAAATAAGCTTAAATAAATAGAAAATTGTAAACATTTAACGTTTGACCTAAAATTTGGCATATTGACTGCTGAGGTCTATAAAAGTTTATAGTTTGATTTTATGTGTAACCTAAATGCAGTATGAGTTAAACTTCGAGAGTAAATTTAGTTTGCAAAAGTTTTACAAAAGCACGACTTAAGCCGACCCTTCTCAAGAACCTCCCTGGACAGTTGTCAACTTAATAGATTGTTCATTCAATTACAGTGTCCTGTTATCATAATTTTGTTAATATTGGTTTACAGCTGAATGGACAAGTTCAGAAGAAGAATAGGAGTAAACCTGATTCGGAATCTCAGATAACTAAATACGATAATATTTTTTTTACTACCTGCTATAAAAGGGTTCAAAGTTCTATACATACTCAGTTTCAAAAATCGAACTTTTTAAGACACCAGTACAAAATAACTCCCGGAGCAGTTTAAAAAAACCATATGAAGTTGCATTTCGTACTCAATGCGGCCAGTTATAGTTTTAGCAGGCCTTAAAAGAAAAATATGAGTCTCATCTGCTGCAACTTGATAAATCTGTTGAAGCAATAAACCTAGACCTAGCTCGTATAGCTGATTGGAGCGATTTTTATGGTCGTAAACTAAGTCCTTGCAAAACGCAAACAACAGTTATGGGTAGCTCAAGACTAATTGCTAAAATTAATTTGGGTGACTTACCAAAAATCCACCTAAACGGAGTATTTTTATCTTTTAGTAAAAGCGTTAAAAACGTAGGTGTTATATTCGACCAGTCTATGACCTGAAGATCTTACATTATAGAAATCTGCAAAAAAATTTTTGCTACATCAAAATCCTTACAAAGGTTGCGTAACTTTTTACCAATCTCCACAAAAATTGCTCTTGCCAAATCTTACTCTTTCCAATACTTGACTATGCTTATACTAGCTATCCTGATCTTAGTGAGGAGCAACTTACTAAACTTGAGCAACTTCAAAATGTATTCATCAGATTTTTATTTAGCTTACGCAAATTAGATCACATTTCCAAATTCCGATCAAATCTCAAGTGGCTCCCAATTTATTTTCGCTGAAATACACATATTTTATTTCTTCTGTACAATGTCCTGTTCAATCCTTCAACACCTCATTATCTCAAACAACAAATTCAATTTCATGGTTCTGCAATAACTCGAGATTATTAAAAACGCCAACACACCACTCACACTCATATAGCAACTCTTTTGTTGTGACAGCAATCAGACTGTGGAACTCTTTACCATTGCAAATACGACAAGCTCAATCATTGAGTATTTTCAAAACACTTACATTTTCACATTTTTTTAAATCTTAAGCTGTTCGCTTATTTATGTATTTGTATATATTTTATTTATTTTTATATAGGAATGTATGTATATATATCTATATTTTTTAAATACTTATTATTTCTAAAGTATTATATATTTATATATGCTATGTATGTATTTATAATTCTCGTCCTTGAGATATGCACACCTTACTCAATTTTCCTGTTTTATAATTTCCCAACCCAAAGGTTGCTTGGAAGGAATAGCTAACTAAGCGATGAGACCGCCTTATTGTACTTTTATCTTATTTCATAGGTTTTAATGTATGTCTTACTTGCTTGAAGAATATTATTATTATTATTATTAATAACATATGAAAATTAATAACAATATTCAAAATCAAATAAAATAATTACATAAATATATAAATAAATACATAATTATATACTTGATAAAAAATAATTATTATTAAAATAAGTAGGTATAAAATAACTGACATAGCGTTCGATGGTAATAAAATTATTTTTGATATTGAATTGTTCCTGAAAGGGTGCTCTTTTAAGCGTTTTTTTAAAATTTCAGTCGATGAACTTTCTCTAAAGGTATGCGGAAGAGAATTCCACTGAATAACTGCCTGAACACAATATGAATTATTAAAAAAGTCAGTAACGTTGCGTGGTATTTTTAATTATTATAATATTATTAAGTTACTGGTCTCACAGGTTGATTTAAAAAAAGTCATGAAATTTCAGGTAGTAAAAAAGTAACATTTGTACCGAGTACAAAATGACGTTTCTTACCCTCGGAATAAAAGAAAAAGCGTAAATTCTGCAATATCAGTCAGTTTTAAAATTATATTCTTTTTAATTATTAGTTTTATTCAATGTTTTATACATTATTTCAAAAAGTGTTATTTTATAAAGAAATAAAACTGATATGACTTTTTCTAACCAAGATAACTATTTCTTTTATTTTGAATAGAATGTAATATAATAGAAAAATGAAGACTTTGTAATTAACAACATTCAGAAACTGTAACTGTGCAATATTTTTTCATAGAAATTAGTAACATTATCTTTCCACAAATATAAATATCTGACTAGTGGACCCGACAAACGGTGTCTAGAAGCAGAATGTAGCTTGTTAGCTGTGAATAATCTGAAAAAAAAATTATAAAAAAAAAATATTCACCTACTTGTTTCAAGTATGAATATAAGCCATTTAAAGGACCCATTCAAAGACTTAATTCATCAAAATTGGTCAACCCGTTAAGGATTTAGTAACTTACACTCAAACGTACAGAAGAATTACATATACAATGATAGTGAAAACAAAATTTTGATTTGTTTATCATGGCTTTGAACCACTTCCTTCAGGCCCAGTGCGAATTGGCGGTCACTGGTCGAGCTGGTTACCACTCAACTTTCTTTCATTTGAAAAGCCACAAGCCATTATTTAGGCCTTGGAGTTGGCCTAACGAGACTGGTGTCATATGATAAGTAAATCTGTAGAGCAGTAAGAATGCAAGTCCAAACCTCTTTAATACTAGCAATCTGTAGTATCTTAAATCTATGTTTCACTTGTTTGCTTATATTGTTTCTTCACCCGCAGGCTTGTTCTTTGTGAAATTTACTTTTCTCTAAGCAAAGCGCAAGTTTATAGAACCCACGGGCGATAATGACGCGCCCCACTTCTATCAAATATGTATAAAAACCGTCCTGTTGTTCAAAATATCCAAAACTGTTTTATTCAAATATTATTACTACTCCGACCATTTCGATTGTATTTTGGTGAGTTCATTTATTTATTCATCTTTTATTTTTATTTATTTACCCGCAAACGTAATTCGGCCTTAGGTTTCTAAATAGCCTCTTGTTAGTATTTCTTTTTTTACCACCCTTATAACACAATGTTCTATTACAATTCTGCTATCATTAAATAAAATAAATAACACATTTTACGTTCAGATTGTAGCAAGGGTGGTTCTTGAAACACAGGTTTTTCCTGTCTTGGGGGGTCAGGACAGAACACATTATTTTATTTACTTTACTTACCCTTAATTTCATACTATTAAATATATATTATTTTCAAATAAATAAATATATATTTAAGTAATATTTTAATTTTACTATCCGAAGTTTTACTTGTACGAAAATTTTTGAATAATACATTTTATTATTACGTAATGTTAATTTTAGTAAAACACATAAAATTTATTATTTGCACAGAATAGCATTAATTTTCACAAATCACAAGCTCGAGTGTCTAGTGTAGTCTGTAATTACACTTACCTCCCACCAGTACATATACAATTCTCTCGGGGTGCAGCAAACTGCAAAAGCAATTAAATATGTTTCTGACGGTAATTTGCAAATTGTGTTTCTATGGGTGAACTACAGTTGTACGATAAAACTACATAATATTCAGTAATAATTTTGTCATGACAATTTGACTGTGTTATAAGTATTGGTACTTATATGTGAAACCCAAAAATCTAATAGTATATAACTTAGTACAGGAATTTTTATAATTGAGTTTA
The DNA here is from genome assembly GCA_946406115.1 of Apoda limacodes. Lineage (NCBI taxonomy): Eukaryota > Metazoa > Arthropoda > Insecta > Lepidoptera > Limacodidae > Apoda > Apoda limacodes. The sequence goes on along the minus strand of OX291542.1, from coordinate 33,715,095 downwards.
GTATTGTTTAGTTATGAGTATTTTAATATATTTTTTTTGTTGCAATTACTTTATATTAATTATTTATATATATTATAAACTAGATTTTGCCAGCGGCTCTGCCCAACCTAACTTTGATTAAATTTGAAACTTTTTTATTCTAAATGAAGTTTTCTATAGCAAGCAATAGCTGGAACTATAGTTCGTTTTAGCTTGGTCATAGTTATTCCCGCGGGAACTTTTAAAATTTACTTGTGTCGGCAGTAATGATGGCACCCAAAGAGAATAAAATCACTACGTAAAAGCAGCAAACTAGCTATATCATAAATACATACATAACATCACGCTTGTTTCCCAGAGGGGTAGGCAGAGACCAAAGACTGCCACTTGCTACGATCCTGGCATACCTCTCTTGCCTCATCTATACGCATCAATGCTTTTGATTCCGATAATAGCTGTATCACATTATTATATTGCATTTGATTTATGTGTGTTTGTCAACTGATTTAATTCTGTTGCAAATTTAGGCTAAATCACCCACCGGGAAGTGAGTCAAATTTAATTTGCAAGATTTGATTACACACCCACAGGCAGGCTCCGGGCCAGATGAAACTTAATAAAACCCAATAATATGTATGAAAAAATACAATTACTTTGAATGTTTCACTTTATGTTTGTCAAAAACTAACATATAAATAGATACTTAATATAATCAGAACGTAAAGAAAACGCTAATTTAGTAATTTCGTTTTTCGGACCTATTATAATAACTTCCCTCAAGAGAAGTTAATAATTGTTCATATAATTGATTGACAATATGTGAATGTATGTGTAGCTATGCATGTGTTTGTGTGGTGTGTGTGTGTGTGTTATTTATAAAATGTATGGGGTACTCTCAATATATGTATGTCCCTATCACTTTTTGTAATGGAAATGGTCGGACTTCACACTCAACAGCTAAGGCAATAGTTGCAGTTACTAATGTCTCTACTACTGATCTCTATATCAATAATCATTTAAGATTATTTGTTCCATCTCATTACACCCGTCGAAGAAATGGACACGCGCCGGCCGCCGCAGCAGCGGCCGACACGCAGCACGTCCACCACGCACCTCTCCTAATAGCGGTTCAGCGGACAATCAACATGCTCGCTCACCAGTCCAACGCCGATATTATGTAACAAAGTGTATAATTTTAAAATATCCTTAAATTTAAACGCTACACGTGCGTTTGGGTTAACCTGTTATTTTATGTTTTGGTACTGAAAAATACATAAATTTTATTCGAATAAAGGCCTTTGAAATCAATCAGCAGAGTCCGGCGTTCCCGGAAGGACAGTGATTGACTGTCAATCGACGAGCGGCCGCTCGACACATGTCCCCGGACAGAAACAATATTAATGAAACTGTTCTCTAGGTACATGTTTTTATTAAATGAATGCGTTTTTAATACGAATTTAATATATTTCTATGCTTATGATTAAAATTTACCCAACAAATCTTTTAAAGGATTTGAGTATTGGTCTAATAATATTAAAAATCCTTTACTTCTAAGGTTAGAGTAAAGACGAATATGCACAAAACTACACAAAGCACTACAAATTGTCTCGCAATATCATACAAATTACGATAATGTCATTTGGTTTATATCTTCCAGGTAATAAGGTATTTAATGTGAAATTTTTTTTTTGCCCTGTATTAAATAATTAACCCCAATATATTTATATTATCTAGATCTCTTACTCTGTTATTTTTATCCGTCATATATCCATCTAGATTGATATTTTACTTTATCCATTAAATTGTATCTAATTTATAATGCTGTATGTGTATATTTATTATATGTATATCTTTACGGTTTTAATCCCCAGAAGGAGGAAACCATTCACTGGATATAGACTCGCATCATAATGTGGTGGTCAGGCTTTTTTTAACATCTGCTTTATTCCTGCGGACAGAGTGTCAGCCCGTCGCTGTGACACTGCATTTGATGCACGCATGCATCTGAACTGAAGGTGGCTTTATATATGTCCCATATGTCGTAAATAACCAGATTTTAAGTAATAAGCACAAAAATAAAAATCAGAGACAGACTAATATACCCCTATAATTATATATGTACCTCTACCCTCCCCCCTTTAATATATTGCCATTTTCTGACGAATTATATGAATTTAGTCAGAATTATGCAGGGGGAATATAAGGGACTTAAATTTAGGAGATAATTATTTAATCTTTGAACACAATAAATATATATTGTATAATATATGATATTATTAATAATTTATAGAAAATGCATTTCATTTTGTTTCAATAATTCCTAGCCGATTTAAAAAAGCAACTAAATTTATTTATTTTTCCCTTGAGTTAGTTTGTCAAAATAATTGCTGCAGATCTAAAGGGTTACTGATAATGTCCACCAATTGTACCTTTTCGGTTCGTTACCTTAAAGTAATGGTCTATTGTGAGAGGAAAGATATTTTGTGCTACGTAAAAAAGATGGTTTATTTCTATTTTGGAGCTTTTTTGTATAATTTATAGGTTACATTTTCAAAATTTTGAACTAAATTAAAACTTTATCAAATGTATTTTTACAGATATACCTCTTATACGTTTTTAACCTCGGTTTCTATTTTTGGGTAGAGTGCAACAAATGTTTCTGATTTGTTGTTTATAAATCAAAACTATAGTCGTCATATTAAATGGTTTAAACCTGCATGACAATAAGTTGTGCCGTTCAAACCAAAAGCTATAACTGATTTTGTGGTTAAATGACGTGTTTTTAGCATTTATAACAAATCTTGCCTACTTTTTTGGTACTTTGTCTCGGGGGACATTCTCAAAACCTCATATCTACAAACTTAGAGATTTCTTTATTTGAACTGGGCTTCCAAATGACAAGTAGAAATGAAAGCTTTTTGTTACACAAGAAATCTTATAGCGACCATACATTGGGTTAAAACAGTTTGCTGCAGTTTTTATATACCTATTGTTACATTTATCTTTTATTTATTTTCTTATAGAGAATTAAAAAATGTTTTTATACTTACCTCGACTATAGGAAGTTGATTCATTGGTTTTTATTGTAGGATATTCTTTTTATAAACATCGTAGATTTAGGAGCATATAATTACCTTCTGAATCCACCTGAATGTCCAAAAAGCAACAACTAATTTTATTTTGTCTCGTTGTTTTTAAAAATCCAAACAATTATTCCCCAATAGTCATTTCGCATTTTCAAAAGTAAGAATGGCCAAAACAGAACTTTAATTTTGTCATCCTTCCGAGTGTCACGGCTTCCAAGATTCTGCATCGATTTTGATCAAATATGTATTCTAAGTAGGCATCTCATGTAAAATAGTGTCAAAGAAATTAAATGCAAATCTTCGCCATGTATATATATATATAAGTCTATGATGGTGGAATATATATTTCACATGAAATAATCTCATTTGGCAGGTTATTGTAAAAAAATATCTATAAAGTACATATTATTTAAAAAAATAAGTGAACTGCAACCAACAGAACTGAAGTGACGTACGAATAAGATTCGATATGTTTACGACTACATAATTATTCACTTGATTTACACTGTGGATTTGGTTTTCAGAACTATAATAATTTGCTGATTTAAATCATGACAGGATGTACCCTTAATGTCTTACAAATACGAAAATTATTATGTGTCTTCATAATCTTTGATTAAAGAGAATATTTTACTTAAGAGAGGTAGATACTGACAGACTCATGTTAATGGTTCAGTTGAATAAACTGTCTTCATTAATCACTACGAAAATTGCACAAATATTATTTGATTTATTAAATTGTTTGAGTAAAATTTCAATAAAAAAAAAATGCATTGGAAAAATAATTAAAAGTTCATTTGCAGACTATTTATTTACATTATAGTGTCGACGATTTCAGAAACATCTTTGATAAAAAAATAAATAAATAATATTGTACATAGGTCTACCAATTAACTATTGACTCAAAATCGCAGTGGGGTCCACAAATAACAATTCTAGCAAGTAAACTTAGTTCTGCTACTTTTGCGATGAGAAAAATCAGGCAATAGACTGACATAACCACAGCAAGACTTGTTTACTTAAAAGGGGCTCTTCGAAGCATTTTTAAGCTAGGTAGTCGAGATTCTATCAGAGATATTTTTAAAGAAATAAATATTCTAACGGTACCGCGTCATGAAAATATTATGTTTTTTCATACAGATATATCCCAATTTCCGAGGAAAAGTGATGAGCACAACATACACATACTAGAAATAAACATAAACTAGCTATCCCAAAATTTAGGCTTACTAAAGCCAACAAATCATTTATGGGAAAATTCTCAACTTAAGTGACAAACAGTTTCAATTTTATATTAAACATCTGTTATGTAAGAAAGCATTTTAAAATGTAGATAAATATTTGAATGACTTAATTGTATGGCCTAGTATCACACAAAATTAATGTTAGATTTTTTATTCAAACTAAAATAATTTACTTTTAAGTAAATATTAATTAAATTTATTTAAATATCAATTAATTATTAAGTTTAAAGAACACTCTATAGACCAAGATATGTAATGTTATGACTTTGCTGTCGGCGAGCTACCACGTGATGCACCATGTGCAATCCGCCTCTGGTAGCCTGGTTACGGTGGGGTTTTAGATGTGTAGGGTCGTGGGGCACAAGTACGTACTTGTATATGTGTATATACATATTTAGATAGATGTGTACTTGATAGCTTGGTTCCTGCATGGCTGATTGGTAACAGGTGTACATCCGGGAGTTTCTTGTCACTTCTTCTCCCCTTAGGCTAGTTTCAGAAGTGATGGTAGTTTAAATGTGTGTGTGCATTAATGTATATGTCCATGTTTGTGTGATGGACCCGCTCGCGTTCGGGCCCTGCCGCTACCGGGCGGCCAAACGAGGTTTGCATTAGATAGGACCTATTTAAGTTAATTTACGTTTAGTTTTATTTTATATATCTTTTATTAATATATTTCTGTTATATATTAATATGTGCATGTATGTTTATTTTATTATATCTTTAATATGTATATGAATACTTATTTATTTATTTACATGTTTTTAAAATGTTAATATGTATGTCTGTATATATGTATTTGTACGTCTGCTGTGAGTGTATTTATATATGATATAAGATTTTTGTTTCGGGAGTTACTTTAAATCCCGTCACAGAATAATTGAAGACTTTTAAAGTATCACATGTTGCACCCCCTATGCAATAAATTAAAAAATAGAGTGTAGAGCTTGTCGTAGTTAATAGTTAGTAAAAGTGTTCTTAAAAACCCATTTGAATAAAAAGATTTTGAATTTGAAATATTTTGACAACTTTTATAAAACGACACCTATCTTACTCGTGTTTCGTATGTTTTATGACATGTTTATAATAAAAGCCATACTAATAAATATTGGTCAACGAAAACTTAACGGGTGTGGAAATTATTATATAGTTAAATTTATTTTAAATAAAAAAATAATATGCTAGCGTTAATGGAATAACATGCATATAAATCACAAAAAGATTTGAATTTCATTCAATATAAATAGAGAAAAAAATGTTTCGGGTAGAGTAAAAATTCGAGTGTAAATAATATCTACATTTTTACAAAACGCAATAAATTTTATCAAAGTACTTAAAGCGCGGCCAGGTTTTATTGTGAATTGTCCTCAGTATAGAACCCAGTGCAGTGGTGCGTGTCGGAATAACCATGCATCGATACTTTTACACTTCGTACATTTTATGTTTTTGTGATGTACTTGAAATTTAAAAATGATTTCGGAAGGGTGGAAGGCTCCATGTTAGAAAAAAACAAGTCCATCCATCAAATTAATTAATTAATAAAAATAAGATAGGTATATGTATTGCTCTTTTGTATTTCTTTTTAATTGAAATATCTTATTTTTTCTATCTTTACTCAGTTTTTAGGATTCCGTACCTTAAAAGGAAAACAGGAACCCTTATAGGATCACCTTATTGTCCGTCTGTCTGTCTCTCTGTCAAGAAAGCTTTAAGGTATCACAATGAAATGAATAACAGATACTAAGGTCTACGATCCTTAAAGCTGTAAAAAAATTAAGCTTCTTAGACAACTCATTAAAAAATAAGGCAGAAGACCTGCCATTATTGTAACATATTTTGGCTAACTCCGAAATTTGTTAATTTGTGGTTGTTATAACCATTAAAAAATAAAAATTTTGTTTGTCTGTCAAGAGTAGTGGGGATTCGTTGGTTCTCCAACCCCAACCCCTCTCCTAAACAAAGCTCACCAATTTTTCCGCCCCGTACGACTCGCGCTTGACCACTCTCAAAACCACTCCCTGTGTCTGGTGGTGTGGCGACTCGCGCTTGACCACTCTCAAAACCACCCGCTGTGTCTGGGGTGTGGCGACTCGCGCTTGACCACTCTCAAAACCACCCCCTGTGTCTGGGGTGTGGCGACTCGCGCTTGACCACTCTCAAAACCACCCCCTGCGTCTAGGGGTATGTCGACTCACGCTTGACTAAAACTACCGCGTGACGTCACAGTGGCGTTAAGTTATTCCTATTTAATTACAATGATGTTGGTGGTGACATTCCAAAAACTAGTCCCCCGAGGGTGTATCTCAAGATTTTAGGGGTGTATCTACTCACGCTTTACAAAAACTTAACCTGGAGACGTGTCGGTTCACGCTTGATATGACTTGACATGTTATACCTACAGAAAATCTTCAATTCAAGTCGGTCGAAGTTTAAAGAGAAAAGCTGATAATAGTGTTAAAGATTTACAACTAGCATCGACGTCAACATCTTCCAATACAACTCGTACACAGGACATGATGTGTCAAATATGTGATTTACAGGTTAACCAAAGATTCTATGCTCAGCACTTACGATCTAAGAAACACAAATAGAAATGTCTTTATAATTTACTTTATGTGTCTGTTATATCACTTATAAAAAAACTTGTTATAGACTTATAGTTCTCCAAATAAATCTCTTTTTTTGTCACACTTTTCTTGAAAACTTTAGATTCGGCAATTACTTCAAGCAATTATAAGTCATAACAAGTTTTATTAATTTTTTTGTAGTCTGTAGGACTCTCGAAATACTTCACCATTGTTTTTTATCTTTATAATATCCAAGTTTCGTTTTATTAAAGTTTAATTATAAAGTAACCATAAATATTATTTGTGTATTTTAATCTATATATATTTCAACTTATATAAAATCTTTTTCAGTCACTTTTAGCTGTAGTTCTTACTTGTGTATTTAAATCTATATATATTTCAACTAAGGACTATGCTTAAACTGTAAAACTCTATGAAACCTGATTAACTTCATAGTAAGTTGTAAACATTGTTTGAGATTTCTATAGTTAATTATATTTTAGTGTTATTATAAAAATTTGATACTAATTTCTTATCTTTACTGTAACCGTTTACAATGTTTTTCAGGGCATAAAGGTAAATCTGAATTAAGATCATGTAAATGTTCAGGGTACTTAAGCTTACAGGTTAATTTTAAAAGAGAGCTCATTTTCCGTGTCAAAAATGTTTATATCTTCCAGGTAATAAGGTATTTAATGTGAAATTTTTTTTTTGCCCTGTATTAAATAATTAACCCCAATATATTTATATTATCTAGATCTCTTACTCTGTTATTTTTATCCGTCATATATCCATCTAGATTATATCTTATATCTTCCAGGTAATAAGGTATTTAATGTGAAATTTTTTTTTTGCCCTGTATTAAATAATTAACCCCAATATATTTATATTATCTAGATCTCTTACTCTGTTATTTTTATCCGTCATATATCCATCTAGATTGATATTTTACTTTATCCATTAAATTGTATCTAATTTATAATGCTGTATGTGTATATTTATTATATGTATATCTTTACGGTTTTAATCCCCAGAAGGAGGAAACCATTCACTGGATATAGACTCGCATCATAATGTGGTGGTCAGGCTTTTTTTAACATCTGCTTTATTCCTGCGGACAGAGTGTCAGCCCGTCGCTGTGACACTGCATTTGATGCACGCATGCATCTGAACTGAAGGTGGCTTTATATATGTCCCATATGTCGTAAATAACCAGATTTTAAGTAATAAGCACAAAAATAAAAATCAGAGACAGACTAATATACCCCTATAATTATATATGTACCTCTACCCTCCCCCCTTTAATATATTGCCATTTTCTGACGAATTATATGAATTTAGTCAGAATTATGCAGGGGGAATATAAGGGACTTAAATTTAGGAGATAATTATTTAATCTTTGAACACAATAAATATATATTGTATAATATATGATATTATTAATAATTTATAGAAAATGCATTTCATTTTGTTTCAATAATTCCTAGCCGATTTAAAAAAGCAACTAAATTTATTTATTTTTCCCTTGAGTTAGTTTGTCAAAATAATTGCTGCAGATCTAAAGGGTTACTGATAATGTCCACCAATTGTACCTTTTCGGTTCGTTACCTTAAAGTAATGGTCTATTGTGAGAGGAAAGATATTTTGTGCTACGTAAAAAAGATGGTTTATTTCTATTTTGGAGCTTTTTTGTATAATTTATAGGTTACATTTTCAAAATTTTGAACTAAATTAAAACTTTATCAAATGTATTTTTACAGATATACCTCTTATACGTTTTTAACCTCGGTTTCTATTTTTGGGTAGAGTGCAACAAATGTTTCTGATTTGTTGTTTATAAATCAAAACTATAGTCGTCATATTAAATGGTTTAAACCTGCATGACAATAAGTTGTGCCGTTCAAACCAAAAGCTATAACTGATTTTGTGGTTAAATGACGTGTTTTTAGCATTTATAACAAATCTTGCCTACTTTTTTGGTACTTTGTCTCGGGGGACATTCTCAAAACCTCATATCTACAAACTTAGAGATTTCTTTATTTGAACTGGGCTTCCAAATGACAAGTAGAAATGAAAGCTTTTTGTTACACAAGAAATCTTATAGCGACCATACATTGGGTTAAAACAGTTTGCTGCAGTTTTTATATACCTATTGTTACATTTATCTTTTATTTATTTTCTTATAGAGAATTAAAAAATGTTTTTATACTTACCTCGACTATAGGAAGTTGATTCATTGGTTTTTATTGTAGGATATTCTTTTTATAAACATCGTAGATTTAGGAGCATATAATTACCTTCTGAATCCACCTGAATGTCCAAAAAGCAACAACTAATTTTATTTTGTCTCGTTGTTTTTAAAAATCCAAACAATTATTCCCCAATAGTCATTTCGCATTTTCAAAAGTAAGAATGGCCAAAACAGAACTTTAATTTTGTCATCCTTCCGAGTGTCACGGCTTCCAAGATTCTGCATCGATTTTGATCAAATATGTATTCTAAGTAGGCATCTCATGTAAAATAGTGTCAAAGAAATTAAATGCAAATCTTCGCCATGTATATATATATATAAGTCTATGATGGTGGAATATATATTTCACATGAAATAATCTCATTTGGCAGGTTATTGTAAAAAAATATCTATAAAGTACATATTATTTAAAAAAATAAGTGAACTGCAACCAACAGAACTGAAGTGACGTACGAATAAGATTCGATATGTTTACGACTACATAATTATTCACTTGATTTACACTGTGGATTTGGTTTTCAGAACTATAATAATTTGCTGATTTAAATCATGACAGGATGTACCCTTAATGTCTTACAAATACGAAAATTATTATGTGTCTTCATAATCTTTGATTAAAGAGAATATTTTACTTAAGAGAGGTAGATACTGACAGACTCATGTTAATGGTTCAGTTGAATAAACTGTCTTCATTAATCACTACGAAAATTGCACAAATATTATTTGATTTATTAAATTGTTTGAGTAAAATTTCAATAAAAAAAAAATGCATTGGAAAAATAATTAAAAGTTCATTTGCAGACTATTTATTTACATTATAGTGTCGACGATTTCAGAAACATCTTTGATAAAAAAATAAATAAATAATATTGTACATAGGTCTACCAATTAACTATTGACTCAAAATCGCAGTGGGGTCCACAAATAACAATTCTAGCAAGTAAACTTAGTTCTGCTACTTTTGCGATGAGAAAAATCAGGCAATAGACTGACATAACCACAGCAAGACTTGTTTACTTAAAAGGGGCTCTTCGAAGCATTTTTAAGCTAGGTAGTCGAGATTCTATCAGAGATATTTTTAAAGAAATAAATATTCTAACGGTACCGCGTCATGAAAATATTATGTTTTTTCATACAGATATATCCCAATTTCCGAGGAAAAGTGATGAGCACAACATACACATACTAGAAATAAACATAAACTAGCTATCCCAAAATTTAGGCTTACTAAAGCCAACAAATCATTTATGGGAAAATTCTCAACTTAAGTGACAAACAGTTTCAATTTTATATTAAACATCTGTTATGTAAGAAAGCATTTTAAAATGTAGATAAATATTTGAATGACTTAATTGTATGGCCTAGTATCACACAAAATTAATGTTAGATTTTTTATTCAAACTAAAATAATTTACTTTTAAGTAAATATTAATTAAATTTATTTAAATATCAATTAATTATTAAGTTTAAAGAACACTCTATAGACCAAGATATGTAATGTTATGACTTTGCTGTCGGCGAGCTACCACGTGATGCACCATGTGCAATCCGCCTCTGGTAGCCTGGTTACGGTGGGGTTTTAGATGTGTAGGGTCGTGGGGCACAAGTACGTACTTGTATATGTGTATATACATATTTAGATAGATGTGTACTTGATAGCTTGGTTCCTGCATGGCTGATTGGTAACAGGTGTACATCCGGGAGTTTCTTGTCACTTCTTCTCCCCTTAGGCTAGTTTCAGAAGTGATGGTAGTTTAAATGTGTGTGTGCATTAATGTATATGTCCATGTTTGTGTGATGGACCCGCTCGCGTTCGGGCCCTGCCGCTACCGGGCGGCCAAACGAGGTTTGCATTAGATAGGACCTATTTAAGTTAATTTACGTTTAGTTTTATTTTATATATCTTTTATTAATATATTTCTGTTATATATTAATATGTGCATGTATGTTTATTTTATTATATCTTTAATATGTATATGAATACTTATTTATTTATTTACATGTTTTTAAAATGTTAATATGTATGTCTGTATATATGTATTTGTACGTCTGCTGTGAGTGTATTTATATATGATATAAGATTTTTGTTTCGGGAGTTACTTTAAATCCCGTCACAGAATAATTGAAGACTTTTAAAGTATCACATGTTGCACCCCCTATGCAATAAATTAAAAAATAGAGTGTAGAGCTTGTCGTAGTTAATAGTTAGTAAAAGTGTTCTTAAAAACCCATTTGAATAAAAAGATTTTGAATTTGAAATATTTTGACAACTTTTATAAAACGACACCTATCTTACTCGTGTTTCGTATGTTTTATGACATGTTTATAATAAAAGCCATACTAATAAATATTGGTCAACGAAAACTTAACGGGTGTGGAAATTATTATATAGTTAAATTTATTTTAAATAAAAAAATAATATGCTAGCGTTAATGGAATAACATGCATATAAATCACAAAAAGATTTGAATTTCATTCAATATAAATAGAGAAAAAAATGTTTCGGGTAGAGTAAAAATTCGAGTGTAAATAATATCTACATTTTTACAAAACGCAATAAATTTTATCAAAGTACTTAAAGCGCGGCCAGGTTTTATTGTGAATTGTCCTCAGTATAGAACCCAGTGCAGTGGTGCGTGTCGGAATAACCATGCATCGATACTTTTACACTTCGTACATTTTATGTTTTTGTGATGTACTTGAAATTTAAAAATGATTTCGGAAGGGTGGAAGGCTCCATGTTAGAAAAAAACAAGTCCATCCATCAAATTAATTAATTAATAAAAATAAGATAGGTATATGTATTGCTCTTTTGTATTTCTTTTTAATTGAAATATCTTATTTTTTCTATCTTTACTCAGTTTTTAGGATTCCGTACCTTAAAAGGAAAACAGGAACCCTTATAGGATCACCTTATTGTCCGTCTGTCTGTCTCTCTGTCAAGAAAGCTTTAAGGTATCACAATGAAATGAATAACAGATACTAAGGTCTACGATCCTTAAAGCTGTAAAAAAATTAAGCTTCTTAGACAACTCATTAAAAAATAAGGCAGAAGACCTGCCATTATTGTAACATATTTTGGCTAACTCCGAAATTTGTTAATTTGTGGTTGTTATAACCATTAAAAAATAAAAATTTTGTTTGTCTGTCAAGAGTAGTGGGGATTCGTTGGTTCTCCAACCCCAACCCCTCTCCTAAACAAAGCTCACCAATTTTTCCGCCCCGTACGACTCGCGCTTGACCACTCTCAAAACCACTCCCTGTGTCTGGTGGTGTGGCGACTCGCGCTTGACCACTCTCAAAACCACCCGCTGTGTCTGGGGTGTGGCGACTCGCGCTTGACCACTCTCAAAACCACCCCCTGTGTCTGGGGTGTGGCGACTCGCGCTTGACCACTCTCAAAACCACCCCCTGCGTCTAGGGGTATGTCGACTCACGCTTGACTAAAACTACCGCGTGACGTCACAGTGGCGTTAAGTTATTCCTATTTAATTACAATGATGTTGGTGGTGACATTCCAAAAACTAGTCCCCCGAGGGTGTATCTCAAGATTTTAGGGGTGTATCTACTCACGCTTTACAAAAACTTAACCTGGAGACGTGTCGGTTCACGCTTGATATGACTTGACATGTTATACCTACAGAAAATCTTCAATTCAAGTCGGTCGAAGTTTAAAGAGAAAAGCTGATAATAGTGTTAAAGATTTACAACTAGCATCGACGTCAACATCTTCCAATACAACTCGTACACAGGACATGATGTGTCAAATATGTGATTTACAGGTTAACCAAAGATTCTATGCTCAGCACTTACGATCTAAGAAACACAAATAGAAATGTCTTTATAATTTACTTTATGTGTCTGTTATATCACTTATAAAAAAACTTGTTATAGACTTATAGTTCTCCAAATAAATCTCTTTTTTTGTCACACTTTTCTTGAAAACTTTAGATTCGGCAATTACTTCAAGCAATTATAAGTCATAACAAGTTTTATTAATTTTTTTGTAGTCTGTAGGACTCTCGAAATACTTCACCATTGTTTTTTATCTTTATAATATCCAAGTTTCGTTTTATTAAAGTTTAATTATAAAGTAACCATAAATATTATTTGTGTATTTTAATCTATATATATTTCAACTTATATAAAATCTTTTTCAGTCACTTTTAGCTGTAGTTCTTACTTGTGTATTTAAATCTATATATATTTCAACTAAGGACTATGCTTAAACTGTAAAACTCTATGAAACCTGATTAACTTCATAGTAAGTTGTAAACATTGTTTGAGATTTCTATAGTTAATTATATTTTAGTGTTATTATAAAAATTTGATACTAATTTCTTATCTTTACTGTAACCGTTTACAATGTTTTTCAGGGCATAAAGGTAAATCTGAATTAAGATCATGTAAATGTTCAGGGTACTTAAGCTTACAGGTTAATTTTAAAAGAGAGCTCATTTTCCGTGTCAAAAATATATTATAGATAGGTGTACAGCTTAGTGTAAAAAGATGAAAATAAATAATTACAATTATATCACATTAGATATAAAAAATTCTAAAGTTATCAGAAATATCAGTGAGTAGCATTACATAAGTTCTTAAATATAGATTGGAATATTCCAACATATTTTTACATTTAAATTGGGCTGACATCGTTTTGAGCATGTTTATAATTATAATTTGATACACTGGTATTAAAGAGTTAAACAAAGCGTCTTGATTTGGAAGAGATGTAATTTTTAAGGACTCATAAGAATTAACAAATTCATGAAGAAAAACACCTTTCCTAATAAGTTTATTAAAATCATTTTCGTTTGTAATTGATTTCTTAATTTTGCAAATTGGTCTTTATATAATATTCTATATATCTTAACTCTAGTAGATCATAAATTAAAAATAATCTAAAAACCGCAAATGAACTATACGTCATATTAGGTTTATATGAGAATGAAATATATTTTTACTTATTTTGCGGAATTATTTTTATTTCTCAATCTTTAAAATTTAAAGCATGAACAATAAAATGAGCATCATAATTGTTTAGATTGTGAAATAGAATAGGAATGAAAAATGGAACACGATACTTTGTGCTACTAAATAATTCGTGACTAACACCTCTAAAATTACTAGTATTCCAGTCATAGTCTACTATGATTTCATCACCTAATAAAACATAATTGCGATTGTCCTATAGATTCCTTCTCTTCATTAGTTAATGAAAGTGGACATTTTTTAAAACAATTTATCCTATGTATATTGCTAATATCTTTGTTAATGCTTTCCATAAACATTTTTGTACAATTAGGCTCTGCGTATGTTCTGTATATAGACAGTTTATCATCATATGAACATTTTATATTGTATCCATAAGAACAAACTACATGTTCATGTATTGTTTACGTATATGACTTTGATGGATCAGGGACACAATAGGTGACGGGTTTTAAATGAGCTACAAAGTCTGCATATATTATAAAATGTAATTTTTATATTCTTTGAAATTTATCAAAATAGATTTCATCATTATTTGTTTCCCTATATATATAATGACCATTTCAACCATTGTTTAAAAATAATAAGTTAATTTGTTATTAATTAGAACATTTTGCAAAGTTTTTTTTCTTCGTTAAACTCTAATTCAAACATATTAATTAATGCACCGTGTGTCATTACACATTTTATTTTTAATGTCATCACTTAAAGGTTCTGAATAATTTTCTAATTCACCAATTTTTATCCAATTCCTAATAGTCAAATTTAAAAAGTCAAAAGAATTTTTTAAATCTTTTGTTTCCAGATCAAAATCTGCATGAATAATAAAATAGTATTGATTCTTCAATTGATGCTATAAATACTTCACGAGTGATATAACAGACACATAAAGTAAATTATAAAGACATTTCTATTTGTGTTTCTTAGATCGTAAGTGCTGAGCATAGAATCTTTGGTTAACCTGTAAATCACATATTTGACACATCATGTCCTGTGTACGAGTTATATTGGAAGATGTTGACGTCGATGCTAGTTGTAAATCTTTAACACTATTATCAGCTTTTCTCTATAAACTTCGACTGACTTGAATTGAAGATTTTCTGTAGGTATAACATGTCAAGTCATATCAAGCGTGAACCGACACGTCTCCAGGTTAAGTTTTTGTAAAGCGTGAGTGGACACACCCCTATAATCTTGAGATACACCCACGGGGGACTAGTTTTTGGAGTGTCACCACCAACATCATTGTAATTAAATAGGAATAACTTAACGCCACTGTGACGTCATGCGGTAGTTTTGGTCAAGCGTGAGTCGACATACCCCCAGACACAAGGGGTGGTTTTGAGAGTGGTCAAGCGCGAGTCGCCACACCCCTAGACACAGGGGGTGGTTTTTAGAGTGGTCAAGCGTGAGTCGCCACACTCCAGACACAGGGGGTGGTGTCAAAAAATTGGTGAGCTTTTTTGTAGCAGAGGGGTTGGAGTTGGAGGGTAGTGAGCCAGAACCAACGAATCCCCACTACTGTCTAGACCTTTTTACTTAAGAACGCGTGGAAGTATCAAGTTGGAAATAAATCAAGCTTCTAAGTCAATTGTGAAAAAAAGGATGCCCAATATACGGTCATTTTTATCGCATATTGTGACACAAATAAATCAAAACCTTTGAGGTACTTCCCGTTAATTTATTTTTGAAATTTTAATTTGTAAGAAAAAGGAATACTACTCTTATAAATCAGTTGCATAAAAAAAATCAAAATAATGATGTAAAATAATATGACGTAGGTGTAGGTAGGATTTTGTAAATACCTTTGCAGTATTTGTGACTTTTTGCCACACGTTGTGAAAAAACCAGCAAATAAAGTCACAACGGTACAAAACAGGCTCCAATGATATATGATTTCCTAAATTAACATCTGACATTGAGAAATGTGACCTGTATGTTGCTCGAAGTAAAACGAGAAACAGGATAGACTTAATTAATTTTCTTTATTTCACAAAAATACAGCTTGTATTTCATGTATTAGCGTTAAATATATTTTTTGTAAAGGTATTCTATTCTTTTGGTTATATGGCTGT
Source organism: Apoda limacodes (assembly GCA_946406115.1). Taxonomy (NCBI): domain Eukaryota; kingdom Metazoa; phylum Arthropoda; class Insecta; order Lepidoptera; family Limacodidae; genus Apoda; species Apoda limacodes. The sequence continues at coordinate 33,698,901 of OX291542.1, read as the reverse complement.
AAGTGAACAAGTTACGCAAAATTAAATATTTGTAAAAAGATAGGAAGTCAAATGTCACTTTTATATTATTGTTTTAAAGTTAAAAATTATGACTGACAACGTTTTCTTTTAACCCTAATCTAATATTACCTTGATCGGTTATATTTCGCAAAAAACATTTCACACATAAAAACACTATTTTTTGACTACGGAACACTTAAAATAACACCGCTAGCTAAGAAACAAATATGCGATTTGGTATAGGTATGTAACTCCTAGAATGCATTCTAAAAAATCATTAGAATAATGTTTCTTTTTTTCCTTTTTCCAAATTATTACATTTACTTGAAATAGTACTTTATCTTCAAAAGCACTGAAGATTTATTTCTGAGCAAACTAAAAATACCACATTGTTCACTTTAAGCTGCAGCTCAAATCTTTGAGCTAAGAAAGCTTTTATTTGTATCAATGCTTACCACTACAGAAAAGCTTCAACAATAAGCTCCTTGTTAAGAAATGTGTCAAGTGCTACTTTATTGAAAATATACTAATACTTGTGTGTTCCCGCGGCTCTGTTTATCGCCATGGAATTCCTTCTTGAACTCCCTGATTAATGGGAATAAATACTATTTTAAGTTATCTATTCTCTATTCCTCAAGTTACCCAACCACGAAAGTTCAAGTAACATCATCGCACCGTTGCTACGAGAAGGAATATTGTTTTACGATTTCATAAGTGGTTTACTACCCTGCATTACATAAAAGGTACAAAGGTCTTGAAACACTTGTTAGCTTCTTTTTGTTTTAAGAATCTACGTAACCATTTTCAGGCACCAAACATTTATAAAAGAATAACAATACAACATAGTTTTCGAGATATCTTATACTTTTTTTATTCAAAATATAGACTACATTTAAATGTAAGTGGCTATAATCATTTATCAGAAGCCTCTAGGGTTTGTTTGTAGATGACTTCGTTACAAAGTTATAAATATTATAAAAAGAAAACATATTACTAGTTAATTTTAAAGAATAATTTTGCTCATGCTTTAATTTCTAAACATGTTAAAATAAATTTATTCTTGGTGCTGTATGCCTTAAGTACATTCTCTGGGAGTTCGTTGAGGATACATATACTTAATACTAATTTCCTCTTGCCGTACATATTACTACATTTGGGTAAACTAAATCTATTTGTGTACAATTTTCTCAAGTTTTTCGGTCGAATTTGTTTTTTAACAAATTTACATTAAAATATCCGTCTTTTAAGATCGCTAGCTATATTTTATGTTGAAATGGAAGTATTTTGCAATATTTATGGAGCTCAATGTAATTTTTGTCAACACGTTTTTCTTTTATGTTTTCAGGTACAATATTTTATAGTTGTAGATTATATATATTATTTAAATATGTTTTGTAACTTCTGCCATAAGTGCTCAGGCCATAATTTATTATAGAATCAGCTAAAGATAGGTAATAAAATAATAAAGATAGGTAGGTAATTCTTAGTATACTAAAAGGGATTTTGTATTTCAGTATGCATATTTTTATTAAGTATTGCACGCGATTTGTCACACACAAACATAGTTTATGTGCGGACCCCAATTTAGCTTGTTATCAATTTTTAATCCTTTTTCCCCTCTCTCATAAAAGCTTTGTTTTTGTATTGGGTTGTTCGTTCGTTATTGGTTATTTTATTAGACTCATATATTCTTATAAATTGTCTTTATTTGTACAATATTTATATAAAATAAATAAGTGATTTTATGCATGTTTTCACCAGTCCAGTCCGAATGTAAAAAGTAACGATGCATGGTTAAACGCAATTCGCACCACTAGGCTCAACTGACAATGAACTTTATTGCTAAGTGTATAAATGGAAATTTTATTTACCCTCTAATAATTTTCTCACATAATGAACACTCGAAAATTTAAAATAGCTTTTACGTTTAATATTTATTGTTGAGTTTGTAAGAAAAAATAAGATAAAAGAATACTGAATTTTAATATCCAGTAAAGAAACGATTGCGAAAAAAACGGTATATCGCAAGTATGTACATTATAAAATTAGTTTTTTTTTTATTATTTTACTGTTCCTTTAAAATGTTGGGTACAAAAAAACACTTCCGACGATTTTGATTAACTATAATTGGCATTTAATGAAGTCCATAATATTGTATACCCATAGACATAAACAACTGGGCAGTGCGTTTTCTAGCTAGCTCTGAAAGAAAACTGGTCGCAAAAGTGACAGAGACAAAGCGAACCTGCGGTCTACTATCTCTTTTTAACTTTTTTTTAATACATATAAACAAACAAAAAAGCGGACGATAATAGAAAGAGAAAAAAACCACAAGTTTACTTTGTTGCTTTATAAAGAATCATCAATTTTGTGAGGCTAGTGCGCAGTCCGAAAGACAGACAGAGACAGAGAACTCGAAGCCTAAGGATATACCTCACCGACAAACCTGGAAATAATGGAAAGACGCTCACCGGCCCGACCTAGACCTTAAAACAGTGGCCGGTGGGGGTAGGATGCGAAAAAAGGCGTGCCATGAAGAAGGCCCATGTCCAGCAGTGGACCAATATAAGCTGATATGATGATAAACATTTCGATAATATATTCTCATTAAGTAATATATCGAAACCTCTTAAAAGATAAAATCACTCGAGGCATTTTCTTGAGTGTCTATGGACTCGACATAAGTATACTTGCACGAAAAATATTTCCACTTCGTTATAATGAAGCCCTCTTAAATAACTCAGGTGTTTTATTTTCTCGACTACTAAAATAGAGGATAATGCTTTTAACAATAATAATTGATTTTGTAGTTAAAACATAGCAAAATTGTGACGTGAATTCAGCTAATCGCCATATCTAATGCGTGATATCCCTTACGAACGTACTTATTGCCTCGAATTTTCCCTCACACGACTGCGGCGCAGTGTTTTCTCCAATTGTGTTCTGTCAAAACGTCAAGCCAAACTTGCACATTTAACATCACAAAGCGTATAGCCATCTACAAGACGCCCGAAGGCAGCATTTCTCTTGAGTAACAGGACAACACAAACGGATATTTTCTCTTGTGTAGTAGGAGTCTTTGATATAAATACATACTCTAAAATTTAAGCAAAATTTTGGTTAGTATTTAACATTTAGTTTACCGTCCAGTCTTCTGACGGGATTATTTATTATATTTTGAAGTTGGTCAGTTTTCATGAAATTTTACGTGTCGTATTCGAACAAGTAAGCTTTTGTAAATCGTTTTTGAAGTGAAAACTTCTTTGGCGGCGTTGTGCACTTTTTTTGGTATGGGTAAAAAATGATTAATAGCGTCAGGTCACGTGTCCTAATCGTGGAAATTCGTAAGACGGAAACTGTAATGCCACGCCTATTATATTTTTTTTTTTTTCTACTATATGTGTTTTTTTCGTAGGGGTGCCTTACCGCTTACATATTTCGATGGCTTAACGTCAAACGCCCCCCCCTTTTTTTTTTTCCCCCCTATGATTCTTTCGTGGTTCAGTAAGTTTGTAAGTGATCTACTTTTCTTTATGTATATGTGTATTTAATGGTCTGTCCGTCCATTCGTCCGTAAAGAAAATTGAAAACAAACATGTGTGTACATTTAATACTCGTATTTATCTATTTACACGTTTAGCTCCCGCCAGGGGCTTTGTCCGCGTAAACTTTTTTACAAATAAAAAACGTTATAATACGTAGATAGCTCTTCCATAATGAGATCGAGTCTCCTATGTGAAAGGTTTTGATTTATTTGTGTCACAATATGCGATGAAAATGACCGTATTTTGTGTATATTTTTAGTATTCGCGATTATGAGTAGTACATAGGGAGGTTGGATATGGAATTTTAATTCTATGACAGATTGCGATGTCAAATATACTACGTCAAAAAAGTAAATAAACAAACATTATTATTTCTTGACAATGTCAAAGACATGTCTTGTGACATATTTGAGTGTTAAGCGCGATTCGTGTGTAAAGGTTTTTCACTTCTGCCGGCACTCCCGGAGTGCAACTCGTTTTTTTAGGGGTTGTGTACCCTTAGGGTCAGCTCAGACCGTGACGCGTCGCAGCACAATATACGAGCAACGAGACGTGACGCGGTCACGAGCTGCAGGAACGCGGCTTCTCTACGCCAATTATAAATGTAAAGTTAAAAATAAAAGGTCACATAATTTTTAGCAGAAATAAACTATGCCTAGAACTAAGTTTTGGTGAAAATATTAATTACCATTATATCAATTTTAATTTGACTAATTCTTTTAATAATTTAAAACTTACTTACGAAATAAGTTAAATTTACCGTCCTCCAAATGTGTTAAAAACAGTGGTATGACACTCGTGAGCTCTGCTCACTACAAACTCGGCTGGATTATGCCCTCGTCTTACAACCTGCAGCCTCATCTGTACTGAGCACCCTAGCTCACTTGTAATGTAAATAATGTGTTATTTGGTTATGAAAACTAAGTACACAAAAACCCTACTCGCTGCTCTCTACATATGAAAATATATTTTCAGGATATGCATTAGATACCACACATCATAAAAATATAGTACAAATAAATATTTACTACGAAATTCAACCCTGGCAAGTGGATAAACCGTGGCGGAGTGCGACGTGGAGATGCGTTGGGAAGCTCGAGTATCGTGTTAAGCTTGTTGCATCTTCATGTTGCGTCTCGGTGTAACCATTACAGGAACTTCCTTGTCCGTCTGTCTGTCTGTATTTCTGTCTATCTTTCTGCCTGTCTGACTATCTGTCTGTCTTTCAGTCTGCCAAGACTACTTTTCTAGAGTTATCATGTTAAAATAAATGTAAAATCAACACAATAAAAATTACGGCCGTTTATGCCGCATAATATTATATCAACACTTGCAAATAAATCAAAATCTATAGAGTAGTTTCCGTTGACTTTGAATTGCCAGAATCAAGGTTTCATAGTAGAAGTAGAGGGAAATATCGAAAACTTAATAATTTAAATGAAATGACACATGAAAATCGTTCTGTCTGTCTGTGTCTTAGGACAGAATCAAGGTTTCATAGTAGAAGTAGAGGGAAATATCGAAAACTTAATATTTTTTAATGAAATGACACATGAAAATCGATCTTTCTGTCTGTGTCTTAGGACCTCTTTCCTTAGGAATTTGTAATGGGATTCAGTAGAATTTGAAATTAAATTGTTAGAGCCGCAGTCCCTTACAGCTGTTAAAATGACAATCTTCCAAGACAACGAAATCAAAAACACAACCGCCAGCATATTTTGACACCAGCTTTTGCCAGCGGCTTCGCCCGCCCTAACGTTGGTTATCAGCGTAAGATACTAACGTCAACTTCTCAATTATAGAAAAAAAACTTAGAAGGTGAAAATATTTTTAAATAATAGGTACCGCCCTTCCCCCTCATGAGTGCCCGCCGGCCTTGTAGGGGAGACCTAGGGGAGTTGAAACATTTTTGACAGTTTGCTTAATAGACAAAGTACTATTTACACAAATCGCATGTGATAAGTGTCAATCGATAGTTAATTTCTTGGACTTAAAGATGAGTATCACAAAGAAAGTATAAATCTGAATTCTATGGCAAAAAATCAACTTGAAAATCACAAGTCATTCTGTTTTAACTCCCCTCATGTCGAGGTAAGTTAAAACAGAGGGCGAGGTGAGTTGAAACAGACGATTTTTTGGTAGAATTAGGGGTTGTAAAGTAGAAATGACGCTTTAATTTAAAGGGTTATTATTAAAATACAAATTGAGAAGATGGAACTTAAACATTTGAATAATATTTTTTGATAAATTGAGAATTTAATAGTTAACTATTAAAATGTACTATCAATCTGAACAAAAATAATCTCTTCTTATTAAATTCTAATCATGAACTGAAGTTGTATGATATTTGATTATAATCAACAAATATAATGCTTAAACACAATAAAAAAATAAAATATATAAACCATCACCATATAAGCCAATCAGCCAAACAAAACTTAAACGAGGTGAATTGAAACACTCAGTTTCAAATCTCCCGAGAAAAATACTCCCGATTTCTATTTTATTAAAAAACAAGAAACAAAACACATAGAATTGAGCTATGCCAATGTAATTGTAATTGTAATTTAATATTTAGTTAAGAAGCTTTCGACACATATATTACCGGAACCAAAATACAGACGTGAAACTAAGTACAACGCAATTGCGCGCCTTGAGACACGGAATTGTACTGAAGGGCCTGCGGGCGATGGAAAAGGGTTGAATTGCAACGTTTCCAGCTCTCTAACGGTTTTGAGTTTCGCGATATCAGTGCTGTTTCCAATCAACTCTGTTTCAAAACACCTCGGTCTCCACTACATCATAAATGCGCGCGCAGTACTTCATTATTTTGCTGACATGTTATTTTAAATCTGCGATATCTCTTAAGATATTCATTGAAATCGAATGATGGAAGGTAAATTTTGTTTTAAATTAAAGACTTGCGATGAATAACGTATTTATTTGGATAATAATTAATATCATGTTTATAGAAACACCTTCGCAATATAATATAATGCATTATTTTAGAACCAATTTGGTTGGCATAAAAAAGGAGCCAACTTTAAAAGAAAGACATATTCTGTCGCGGAATTTCTTAATGAACTTTAAAGAGGAACAATTCTGTGATACATGATTTTTGCGAAACTTTAACCGTTTACGGAGCCGCACGGAGCGGAAACTCATAAAAGGAAAAAAAACTCCCGAGTTTCAAACATTCTTCATTGGTGCTCCGCTTCTATTGGTCTTAGCGAAATGATATATAGCCTATAGCCTTCCTTTATAAATGGGCTATCTAACACTGAAAGAATTTTTCAAATGGAACCAATAGTTTCTAAGATTAGCGCGTTGAAATAAAAAAAACTTTTCAGCTTTATAATTAAAAAAGTATAGATATAGATTTGCAAATAAATCAAAACCTACCGGGTACTTGCTATTGACTTAGAAACATGAAAAGAGCAAAGTCTCACAAAGTAGAAAAAAAACGAAAAATTGATAGTTTATATTTAAATCACACAGAAAAAGTGTTTGTCTCATTAGACACTTTTTACTAAAACCCGTGAAGGTATCTAGCTAAACTTAAAAATCGAAATATTGATAATTTTTATTTATATCGCACTTTAGAAAAAATCTATGTGTTTCTTAAGACCCTTTTCCATATGAACGCGTAAAGATACTGAGGTGAGTTTACCCAATAGCAAAAATAAGATACTGAGGTGAGTTTACCTAATAGCAAAAATAAGATACTGAGGTGAGTTTACCTAATAGCAAAAATAAGATACTGAGGTGAGTTTACCTGATAGCAAAAATAAGATACTGAGGTGAGTTTACCTGATAGCAAAAATAAGATACTGAGGTTAGTTTACCTAATAGCAAAAATACTAAGATCTTCGGTCCCTTAGCGCTGTAAAAAAGACGAGCTTCACAACGCAATCAAAAAATAACGGCTATTTGCATATTTTAACATTATCAGCCTCGTACTTGACGTCCTAACTGTTGGAGCAAGGGACATTTGGGCCAGTCCACATGCGAGCCCAGTGGGGATTGTGGATTGTGGACTTTACATGTGTGTATTTTTAATATATGCACGTTTCTTCACAATGTTTTTCTTCACCGCTTAACCAGTGGTGTGAATATAATCAATGTACTTGAGAAATTAAAAAAAGACTCATTGATATACGCGGGGCTCGAATCACCGCCACTCTGGACGCAAGGTGAAATGAAACCCCTAGGCCACTAACGACTAATATACGCATTTTTTAACATTCCCTAATTAATAAAAACCTACAAGTTATTTGCTCAAGAAGCTACTCTTATAACAAAAGTTGAGGAGGAATCGAAAAATTGATGATTTGTAGTTGAATTACATAAAAAAGTAACTAAATTCATAAGGATTACTTTTAGTAAAAATGTGTACGCACACATTTGAGCAAATACATAGTTACGTCATTTATTTTTGTAGTGTTAAATTATTCCGTGTGTTCTGTACGGCTCGACTTAACTGAATCAGGATTGTTGTTATGACTCCCTCGCAGCCTAGTTGGTAGTGTGACTGGCTGCTGTGCAGAGGGTGTGGGTTCGATTCCCGCACTGGACAAATATTTGTGTTATAAACATTTGTGTTAGTCTTGAGTCTGGGTGTATTTATTTATGATATGTATGTATTTACAAAAAAAAAGTATTATATATGTAATTGTATCCGTTGTCTGCTATCCATAAATCAAGCTTTGCTTACTTTAGGGCCAGACGGCGCTGTGTGTTGATTTCAAAAATATTTATATTTATTTATATTGTGCCTTTTGTTTATTACAGGCCATGCAAAGAAAATAGTTTTGGAATTTACTGTTGCCTTTTCTATCCAGAAATGTGTTATTTTTTATTTATTAGCAATTCAGAATCGATGCCCTTTCTATGTTTTTTTTTTCTTATGTGATTTGAACTTTCATATCGTATAAGTTAATTTGTATAAGTTAATTTGCTTTGAGCACACATACGAAAACATTTATTCCTACAAAACACCAATGTTTAAATTTTGCTTATAATAGATGCGATAATATCTGACCACTATAAACACTTGAAAGTTAATTACGATATAACCTTTTGGAAAACACAGGCTGGTGTTGATAACTTAGTATTAAGTTGCTAAACGATTTCCGGTGTTTTGTATTTTGACGTTATTTTTTTTGTCAACAATACCTACTGTGAAATAAATAATTTTGAACAATACATACAGCTCTGTCTGGCTCCTAAGCACGCAAAGCTTGTGTTATGGATACCAGACAACGGATACAGATAATATATTACTTTTTTTGTAAATAAATACCATATTATACATAAATACACCCAGACTCAAGACAAACACAAATGTTTTTTTTGCGCAGCAGTCGGCCATACTACCAACTAGGCTGCGAGGGAGTTTGTGTCACCGATCAGAAATATCCTGCACAAGAATTATTTCTTCGAACGGCTTTTAATTCCGAACAGGTCAGTGTAAGATGAGAACGTCAACAAACCTACAAACTTCTTTTTTATTTGGTCAAGTAATCCGAATGAAAATCACTCAATACTCACAATTTTTATTAGTCAAAATATTTTCTATTAGTTAATTCGATTCGATTACCAAAAAAACATCTTACAATAGTCATATTGGTCATAGCAATTTAGTTTTCAAATTAGCGTCAGAAACAGATGCTGTCTTTGCCATTACCGAGAGAAATATGTAATTACAGACTACACGCAGCCGAGCTTGTGATTTGATGCAATTTCAAACGATACTTAAAATTAATGTGTTTCCCACAATCCAATAAATTTGGTATGTTTTGATAAAATGAACAATTACGCAATGAATTTATCATTGCAGCAAAAGTTTACTGTCATAAATAATTTACTTTAGAAAATTTGTATATTTTATTTAAGTTGATCCAACATATGACACATTTTTGAGAGACTTTCAGAATTAACTAGCAATCATTTATGTCTGCTTGTGCTTAGACATCAAAAATTTATGACTAAGAAAGATTAGATTAGTATTTAAAATAGAATAAAGAGTTAGCTAGCTACCCACATGCCTGCTGCAGGCATAAACGATCAAGGGCGCGTAGCAATACATACCCTATCGTCCATTGTTCTTACACTAAACTATAATGTATTGTGAAACACACGTTTACTTAAGGATAATAACCCGTATTAACAAAACACCAAAGAATTGATATATCGAATTCGAAAACAAATAGTCTTCGCCGTTATTGTTGTACTATTATAAAAAAAGAAAGAGGAAATAAAAAGAGTACTTGTTGAATAAATTGTAACAGAAACAAAAATAATTATACAACATAAACGATATACAGAAATCTGAAGGCGATGGTATTAAAGACTTGAAAAAAAAACTATGTTCTTGCAGCAAATCTGCGAAATAATTGCTCCAATTAAATTAAATGCTAGTAGGTGTCGAACCTCTGCGAATTTGCTTAGAAGACGATTTAGGCAATTACCCTTGCCGACTCATATCTTAATCAAGGAGGCAAGTCAGGGTAATCCCCACCTCTACATCCTAGGTTGTCCCTGCGGCGAAAGTGTGAGTAGCCGGCTTAAGAAACACAAAATATTTGATTCTGGGTGCCGTACCTAAAAACGGGACCCTATTACTAAGACTTCGATGTCTGTCCGCCTGTCACCAGGCTGTATCTCATGTCATATGGATGTGATAGTAAGACAGTTACTAAAATACAGAAAAAAATGAATATTTAAGGGGGCTCCTATACAAGAACGTGATTTTTTTGCTGTTTTTTATAGATAATAGTACGGAACCCTTCGTGCGCGAGGCCAACTCGCACTTGGCCAGTTTTTGTATATTCGTATTATACCTCCAGCATTTCGAAACGGTTTGGATGTTTTTTATAAGGAAGGATTTACCTTCAGGGTAGTCCCAAGTGAACCTACCCAACTTTGATAAGGATCTGACGGTAGAACGAGAGTTTTATTTGAAAATATATTCTGAAATTAGGTTTAGAGAATTTGGCTAATGTACTGAAATCTGTTTTGAATATACTTGATTTAGCAATAACTATATAGTAATGTATACCTACTTTTGTGCTGTATATTTAATTACATACTTTTCCGTTTGTAAACAGTGGAAGATAATGTAAGACAAAGTGGCTGTAAAGCCATCGTAGCAAGCGAGAGAAAAGTAAGGGCAACACCCCCGTCACGTCAGGGTGCCGTGTTGCTCTGTAATCATAACAGATCAAAAATAATATTAGAAATGTGATTTCGTTTTTAGTGAGCACGTCCATACCAGAATTTTTAATTTTATTTATATCAAAGGGTATGATGATGATGATGAGGAAGGGAATATTACAGAGAGGTGTATGTATACAAGTATGTATACAAGTATGTATACAAGTATACCGCCATACACTTTCGTGACAACATTGAGATTTTTTTCTACAAATAGCTCTCTTTACACTGAACCAAGCGCGAGGTATGGATTTTTTTATCAGGCATTCCATTAGGGACCGTGACTTGTTAAAAAATCATATCAACATTTTAAATTTTTTGACATTCTCGACTGCACCTCGGTTCACACCAATCCACTTGTCAATCTAAAGTAGTCTTAAATAATCCGCGTCAAGTGGTTATTAGCCTTTTATGCGTCAAGCTGTTTAGTAAAAAAAATTCTTTACTTTGTCTGTGTTATAGCAGAAGCTTAAAACTTTAATTTTATATTAATTTATTGTAAGAAATGTTAGTTTTCGCATATTTGTAGCCATTTAGTATTTTTCGTTTACTTTGCACAAAGTCTTTTAAATATCATCTTTCATAGAATATTAATAAAGGATTTAATTTATAAATTAGATATTGCCTGTCACGTAACTTTGAACAGAAAAATCTAAACTACAGTTTCACGCGTAAAATAAAGATATTTTTTTTTATTTTTAGTTTTGAGTTCAAAAAAATATCTAATACCTTTAAACAAGCAATTCTTGTATATGTATATATATATATATAGATATATAATCTGAATCTCGAAAACGGCTTCAACGATTTTCATGAAATTTAGTATGCAGCGGCTTTCGGGGACGATAAATTGAGCTAGCTAGGTTTCATTTTTAGAAAACGTCGTTTTATCCGTATTTTCGGGCAATGATAAACTGAAAAGTATGACTCTTCCTGACATCTATTGGCGAGTTGTTATGAGCAACACTAAAGCTTTTTGAAAATAGGTGGCGTTATTAAGCAATGCTTAAGCTACTTGACAATAGATGGCGCTGTTTAAAAAACCCCGATCAAAGCTCAGTCTTCCAGGTACTGATTCATAAGTGAGCAAGGTTTCTGAGTAATTAGTAAATAAGACACCATACAACATAGGTAATTTAAAATGAGATTCTTGAATATCTCATTTAAAAAATCGTATTTTTTTTGTTTCCACAAACAAAAATATACTGCACAATATTTGGCTGTGCGTATACACAGATGAACGCGCTTCTCTGCAAAGAAAGCGCGCCATTACCAATTAATAAGATATATGAAATAAATGATTTATATATATATATTTCTTTTACTTGCTCACAGAATGCATTAAAAAACGTTGTATGATACGTAAGCGTAAAAAATAAAATAGCCTTTAAAAAGTATTACAAGCATGTACTCCGAAAAAAAAAAGAGAGAAAGATTAAATGGTAGGAATAAGGTGATTAAATAATTCTCTTATTTCCTATTTACGTAACTAACTTAACGCGTTGCGGTTTTGTTGGTGTTCGTTCATGTCACGGTAGACGAGATACGCCTGCGTCCGCACTACAGCTTTTTGGCAAAATGCCAAGACTCGCAGACAAGTCCCCAGAGTTATGGCGGCAGGTCTTTTTGTTGTAATGTCGTTACAAATCCTCTACAATTAAAAATACTAAACTGTTGAAGTTAACGTTTAAAGGTTAAGGAGAGATAAGTTAATTAAGAGGGAGTGTCCCACTAAAATGTTTGAAGACCAAAACTCTAGTCTCTAACTTGTGGGATTGATAACATAATTGTGCACGGTGGGAAAACTGACCAAAGGCAATTTGAACTCAAAACTTAAGACTAAAAATATTGATTTCAAATAAAAGAAATGACTAACAGAAATGTGACCCTAATAAAATCAATAGTTCAGAATTTTTTAGTAATAATTATTAATAATAAAATAACTTTTAGGAAAAGTCTTATGTATTTCTATTTTTATAGTATCAACTCTGATAATATAACGAACCAAGTCTTTAAAATGAAAATATAAAAAATACACAAATAATATGGTACAAGGACGTATTTGACCTTAAAGATCAATTTTGTTTGTAGGTGTGAGCCTTTCGTACATCCGAAATCTGCAGCAAATAGTAATAAAATTTGTTTTGTTACAAAGAACGGGTCGAAAAAATCGTTACGCATGCTAAATATTGTGCCGCCAATTGATATTTTCATTTTCCTCTTTGTGCAAAGCAAATTTCAAAAATGTGCGTCTACAGAAATATGTTACCAGGTATATGTAAGTTATTTTTAGAATGTATTTTTATGTTTCTAGGATAAAACTGTGGGTTGTAGATAGCATAGCTAGTGGACGTCAAGAACCCTCAATTTTTTTCCATACTTTGGGTTTGGATACTTTTTATCCAAATAAATCTCCGAACACGACACATAGGTTACCCATAAGATAATTAATCTTACCCGCTAAACAAAATTTTCCTTGAATTCGAATTTCATCTATCGACTACTTTTACAATGTTTGAAGAATTCTTTGATACATGAGTCATGATATTTTTAATACTTCTTTTATTCCACTAAGGTTGCAAACAAGCTAACGTTACACCCTTTAAAAATGTAATAACTTCTTTCTTAAAGTACCCCATTTTATAGCGCTTAAAGAAAACCTTAGCAGGGAGCTCATTCCACAACCTAAGCGTTTGCTGAATAAAGTTGCTCTGAAACCGCACGATAAGTAACCATACTTAAACGGATATCAAGGTAAAGATAAAACTAATTTGATTGATGTAAGTTTTAAATACAAATAAACTGAAATTTAATTGTATCTTTGGTTTAAATCATTTAAGTCACGGGTAAGACACAATATAAGAGAGTCTCTCGTAAAGCTCGGTTTTGTGATTTTGTTTTTTATTTCAAATTCAGGTTTACAAATATAGGCACGGTTTGTCATCAACAAATCTTAATTTGAAACTGTTTAAAAGTATACTTTGAATAAAAATGAAATAACTCGCAAGTATAAAAAAGAAATAATGTCGTAATATCATTAAATCTCGTACCATAAACGAGAGATTAAGCGAGAAGAATTGCCTCTTGAAGTCGAATTCAGCCAGGCATGAAATATTTGAAGAACACTTACTTAGAAGATGATTTTAGCGCACGAACAACTTGCGTCTCCTGAAGATGCCTCGTGTTGAGGCAAAAGACGTGTCGAGTTTTGTTAGCAATTTAGTGGTGTAGTGTTATAGTGAAGTTGGAATTGTCCACATAAGGAGGGAGGGAAGGAGGTGCTCTCCTACACACGTGGATGGTTTACTTCTGTACGTGAGTGCTACTTAATTGTTTTTAGCGGATTTGCAAGATAAAATTTTTGCATTTTACCCGTTAAGGCAGCTCTGCTTCAGCTCATTAGTTCCTAACATTTGCGCAACAGTATTGAATGTTTTATTTCTAACCTAGTTTCCAGTGTCAAAAAATGACTTCGACTGGTAACCTTGTAGTGTATCTTACACACCAAGTCAAGGTTATTTAGTCTGGACATAGCGAAAGCATTCGATGGGATCTAGTACCAAGGTCTTCTATCAAAGTTGCCATCTTATGGACTACCCGAGGGTCTGTTTACATGGGTGGCTAGCATTTTGTCTGGACGCATACGAGCTATAGTTGATGGTATAGTTGCTCTGATAGCATGGACATTATTGCTGGTCTTCTACGCTGTTGACATGTTGTCCGTCGAAAACATACATTTCTATGCAGATGACAGCACTGAAGATGATTATTATACAGGCCGTGCAAACATCCCACGTCACTATTAACTGAGATCCCACAATTCCAGAACACACCCTTACCATCTCCAATAGCATTAGGATCCTCGCTGTTGACATTTCCAGCAATGACAAATAGTTCCAAGATGACCTAGAAGCTGGCATCCAAAAAACTTGGAGTACTCAGTAAAGAAAAACAGTATTTTACCTCGGGGCAAATTCAAGTCGCAATTCTGACCCCATTTGGAGTACTGCTTCTATCTCTGGGTGGGTGCACCCGAATACCAGCTTAGCCCTTTTCGACTCAGTTCAATGACAAACCCTATATCCCAAACTTACAAACTATATCAAACTCTGATGACTGAGGAGAGTTTGCCTCTCTGAGTGTGTTCTACCACTTTTATAATGGGATTTGTTCTAAAGAATTGTTCAAAATAATGCTTACAGTTACTTTCTACTATCGCACCGCTTACATTTAGCGAGGAATTTATCCTTACACCTTAGAACCTAAACGGTAGTACAGTGCAGTTTCAGAGGAACTTTCTCCCACGAACGCTCAGGTTGTGGAATGAGGTCCCTGCCAAGGTTTTCTCTAAAGACTACAATATCGGGTTTTTCAAGAAAATAAGTTTTAAAGGGTCGGCAACACGCGATTCATACCCTTGGTCGTTGCAAGCGTCCATAGGGTGTGGTGACCATTAACCATCAGGCGTACCGTTAGCTTGTCGCTTGTTGCAACCACTAACGTTAATGTATAAATGTATCTATATTGTCTTATTATACTTGAGGCGCAGTGGTATCGTGGACACGACTACATCATAGGTATATGCCACAAGCAGAACGCCAGGGTCTTTTTATTGTTTTTCTTTTTTTATTTTGCCATCCAGTTTTCTGAATCAGAACACTATGGGGATTTTTTTTTGTTTGACATCTAAGATTGTAGTTTATAGAATCCATTATATGTACCATTTCTGCAATTATATTATGATTTCATACAAAATACCTATATTTTTTCACATATCTTTAAAAATACATTGTAAATTGTAATCTGTGTTGTTTTTTTTAAAATGAAAATAAATTACCTACTTAATTATTATTTTTACTAATATTTTATTTTCTACGTTAGAGATAATTTAGTATGCAACTGTCCGTAATTAGTAATTTTAACACTTGACTTGTGTATTCAGTGGAACTGAAAAACTGTAAACTGGAAATGAAAGTGGAGTTGGTCGTAACCAAAAGACGATTGGTTCGACTTTACAGAAAGGCCGAGAATAATTATACTCCACAAACTGCTATTACGGAGGCTGGCACACGGGTGCTATTTTTTGATACGAAGCAAAGTCGTTATTATGAAACAGTTTTATTAATAGCTATTCATTCATAGAAAGCAGTGGTACCTCCAGATATAAAGAAATATGATCACAAAACATACCTATAGCGAAAAATCATTTTTAACCAACTGCAAAAAAGGAGGAGGTTCTCAATTCGGTATTTTTTTGTACGTTTGGGCAGAACTCCGTCATATAAATACGGATTTTCAAATTCTTTTTATTTAAAAAGGTATACTTCCGAGGTGGTCCCATATTAATATATAGTGAATTTAAAACTTTAACTTTTGGTAAAAAAATAATTATTGGTGTTAATTTGAAACACCTTGTATGTTGATGATTTTATAAAATTTTGTTAGGAGTATCGATGTTTTAAGTGTACAAGAAAAAAAATGTCACTCAAAAGTAAAGAATAAAAACTTTTAACAAAAAAAAAATAACCGGCTTCAAAATGCACATTTCCAAAAATCTGATCTGAATTATAGTGTCTATGTTCCTAAAGTTCACACTTCACTTTCATGACCCTAACACTAACTGTAGGTAATTAACAGATCAGATTTTTGGAAAATAGGTAATTATTTTTACTTTTTAGTGCATATTTTTTGTAGCAAATTATTTTAAGCTTCTATTTTTCGTAAGGTAATCTTTAGTATCTTACTAATATTATAAATGTAAAAGTTTGTTTGGATGTTTGTTACTCTTTCACGCTTCAACCACTGGACGGATTGGAATTAAACTTGACATACATATATGTAAGGTCATGGAATAGTATATAGGCTACTTTTTATGAAAAAGCTATAGCTACAGCTTGCTATAGGAAACGTCATAAGTATAATAGTTAATAAGTTAATTAAGGATTTCCACGCCGATTACCGATTTCTGGCGTGCGGAGCCACTGGCATAATCTGGTATTGTTATGTACACTTGCTATATCTGTCCTCGGTTCAAAAATAATAATCAGCCTATTCTTAAATTTTCATTATTAGAGCTTCAATCAATTAATTATCTTTTAATTAAATAATTAGTTCCAAAGTTTATTTCTAAGGTTTACTTTTGATATTTCTAGTAGATCTACCGTCCTACTCAGGCAAATTAAAAGACATCTATTTTTGTATAAGCACGCCTCTGTAAACTTATTATTTTATTGTGGTAATAAAAATGACGATTTTTTGTAGTTATACTCGACCATTTCATTATTTAAGTTAGAATTAACAAAATTAATTGCAAATTCCAGTCCCTACGTTACTAAAATCAACTAACCGATATTTTCAACAGTATTTATGTTTAACGGGTCAATCTTTAATCCAAGTATCATTCATGCCTTAGGTACATTTTAAACTCGGCCAAGTGCGAGTCGGACTCGCGCACGAAGGGTTCCGTATCATCATTTCTAAAAACAGCAAAAAAATCACGTTTGTTGTATGGGAGCCCCTCTTAAATATTTGTTTTAATTGTATTTAGTTATTTATTTTAAAAGTGAATATGTGACTATATTTTCTGTGAATATTTTAAGCGTCTACCTATTGACGTTATCAATATCAAGCAAAAAATCACGTTTGTTGCATGGAAGCAAGAGTATATACGTTTAAGGGGATATTTATTTTATTTTATTTTTTAGTATTTCTTGTTATAGCGGCAATAGAAATACATCATCTGTGAAAATTTTAACTGTCTAACTATCACAGTTCATGCGATACAAACTGGTGACAGACGGACGGACAGCCAGCGGAGTCTTAGTAATAGGGACCCGAGTTTTGGGTACAGAGCCCTAAAAAAGATAATCTAATTTAATAACTTTACTTAATACCTAAGCAACCATCATACATTTAAAACCATTAATTATTAACTGACTACTGACGAACATGGGGATTAAGTAACGACATTACCGCAGATGTTACCCAAAACTGACTCCCCAACATTCATCATCACTGACAGACAGGACTCGAGGACTGTTTCGACATCTGACAAATCTAATGTGGTTTGAAACAATCGTTTTCATTGAATACGTGTTTTTGTAAGTTTTTGCTGCAAGTACTTATATACACTCATCCTATTATACTAGGTAGAAATAATTTAGTCATCCATCCGTGTATATATTGACGTATGGCTTTGTAACATAGTTAACTAGTTTTGACTCTCGATTTTTGAATCCAATATACCACAAAACCACGTTATGATTTTAAAAACATATGTTCCAACTACAATAAACTTTTTTTTACACTAGGTATAAAATATTTTTAAATTCATCTATCTGCTCCATCGGCCATTGGTCCACCGATAGCAATAACCAGCCCACTGCCACAGAGACTAAATGATTAGGAATACTGGCTGTATTCATGAAACTACAAAAACACGTTTTATTCAAACTAGCTTATTTCCGTGTCTTCGTACGCGTAGTAAAACACATTAATCTTTAGAGGAAATGTCACAACCAAACGAATGCAGAAAAAGGTATTTAAAAAATCTTGCTGTTGCTCTAGGACCCGGTCTAAGATACGGATATGTAATTGGGACAACTGCGCCTCAAAATTGGGGTATCGTATTCCCCACTTTCCTCTTCCATATCTCAACCAAATTTAATAAAAATAACTTCACCTGAAAGGTATCCATATCCATAGATGTCATTAAAAAGAGGTATTATTTGGATTTTTGCAGGGCACCAGATTTTCATTGGAATGGCATAATAAAAAAAGCAAAACATACACACATAGTGATAGTGTATATCTATCATACATAAAAAAATTACAGATCTACTTCCAAAAGGGAGGATACAGGGATATACGTTTGTATGGGGAAAAACAGCGAGATGTGTCCTCATACTTTTCAACCTAAAAGGAAAAATACCTACCAATTTAGCTTCTGAAATGGAGACTTTCACACACAAACATCCAACCACCAGTTACCCCCTCTGAGGGATGATTTCCTAAAACCGGTAAAACACGCTTTCCTTCGCCACCTTCTAAAAACGGGGAACTCCCCTCCTGGCGGTTACTCACCTTCGGCTTCGAGACTCACGCCGTTCGAAGGTACGCCCCCGAGAGCGACAACCCAAGCCGAGGCTTCCCCCGCGGGGAGCCCTTGAGCGCTGGGCGCTATATGGGCTGAGGCTCCTTCAGAGTCTCGCCCCAAAAGCCCTGTGAAGCAGTAATGGCTGCAACAGCCAACTGCATAGTCAGCTCAGAAAAAAAAAAAAAAAACCAGTCAAGTTTCATAAGACGGGTAAGATCGAATAAACTATTTTTCAACAAAAACATTAATCCAATTTGAAATCCACTAAAAAGTTAAAAATTAAACACTTAAGCAGATTTTTTGACTAAACATTCTGCGACATCCGTTGGTATCCGACATTACGGTAAAGAAACTCTTGATGTTCTGTCAGTATGTCTGCATTTTAGGGGCATTAGCAATAGACTTGAAGCCAAATAAAAGCTCACTTTGTACGAACCTGTTTTTTTATTTATATGATGGTGATGGTTGACGATATAGTATTTTAAAATATCCGATCTTTATTGCTTTATAAATTATTTCTAAACATAATTACTTGGTAACTTATTTGCTTCTTATATTGTTATTCAATTAGCTTACAATGCTGTTGTTCATTTGTTTAAATCAGTTTAGTAGTTTTGGCTGTTCAAAGGTATAAAATTATAACAAATACAAAATTAAAAATCTAAATCTATATTTAGCAAAATAAACTAATATTTTATTAATTTAAATTAAGTAAATAAAGAATTCTAAGTTATTAATTGGCTGTCTAATGTTTTGCAGTATGAGCTAGGCCTTAGTAAATATATCATCATTGCAAAATATGTCTCACCTAACATTTTAGATATATATGTCTTATCTTACATTTTAGATATGTCTTACCTAACATTTTAATAAAATTGTAATTTACTATCTTGTTTAATTTATCCAAATACTAACCATTTAACTTACAACGTGTAACTAATTCTATGTTTAAATTATAGTGAAATGAAGAATGAAGAAAGCATTTTGAAGAATGCGCGAAAACCTGCGCATTTTTTGTTCCCATGTTGTAGTAATTGTTGATGTCAAGAATTGAAAAAAATAGGTATGTTATATAACTTTTTGTTAAGTTTGTTTTCCTTATTAAATGTTATTCATTAATTGTATATTCATTTCCCCGACCGACCTCGGCATGGTCGTAAAACTATTGTTAGGCGGCCTCGGCACGTACTAACGGCCCCAGATGACGATCTCGCTGTCCGGATAACGTCCCCGAGTTCGTCGGCGCCCGCAAGAATACACGAGATATCATAGAGTGCCGAGGCGCTTCTCGCCCCCACTCAATCGCAACCGCACCCGCGTAACGGGGTACTCCCCTCCTGGCGGTGACTCACCTTCGGGTCCGAGACTCACGCCGGTCGAAGGGACGCCCCCGAGAACGACAACCCACAAACCGAGGCCGCGGGGAGCCCTTCAGCGGTGGGCGCTATATGGGCTGAGGCTCCTTCAGAGTTTCGCCCCAAAAAGCCCGGTGAAGCAGTAATGGCTGCAACAGCCAACTGCATAGTCAGTTAGGGAAAAAAAAAGAAACAAATTTGACTTCCAGATTATCATTTTTTGAGCCCTATATACATTGAATAAATATTGTTTAATAAGGAAAACAACTTAACAAAAAAGTTTTATAACAGACCTATTTTTTTCGATTCTTGACATCAACAATTGCTATAACATTTGCACAAAAAATGAAAATTTTAAAGCGTAGGTATATTGCCCTTGGTTTTTTGTAGTCAGAAAAATCATTAGAATCTGTTACCTAGTAATTAAAGAATATTTTTTGGCAACAAGTCAATAAAAATATTAGAATGTGCCCACAGAACTGTAAAAGCACTAAATTCCATACAAAAAATTAAAAGTGACGCCATTATGGCATAAATTACTTAAATAAGTAGGTATGTAGCAATTCATCTCATTATAGTTTAAAATGAAATTTAACGTGTAGATGCAAATTATTTTTCAGGCCAGTATAGCATATGCTTATTGCTATCACCGATATTAATGTCATATTTTAAATATTTCTCTGTAAGGGAATTTTATTCTGTAATCCTTTTTGAGGAATAAAGAACCTTTTACCGAAATATACATACATGCACGCAAATATACATACATGCACGCAAATATACATACATGCACGCAAATATACATACATGCACGCAAATATACATACATGCACGCAAATATACATACATGCACGCAAATATACATACATGCACGCAAATATACATACATGCACGCAAATATACATACATGCACGCAAATATACATACATGCACGCAAATATACATACATGCACGCAAATATACATACATGCACGCAAATATACATACATGCACGCAAATATACATACATGCACGCAAATATACATACATGCACGCAAATATACATACATGCACGCAAATATACATACATGCACGCAAATATACATACATGCACGCAAATATACATACATGCACGCAAATATACATACATGCACGCAAACCCAGCCAGATTCTTATTTTTTTGTCTTCTTGTAACCGGTGAGATCAAATCGATTCGATAGCTAATAACAATAAAAAAAAATTGTTGTGGAATTTGTTTGTTCTTTTATTAGCAATTAACATATAAAAATAAAGTGTTTGGATGATGAAGATTCCTTCCTTGATAAAAATATAATTAAATTTTTCTAACCTCAGTATCTATGAGCAAACAAGATGTGTTAAATTAAGTTAATATCATTTGCATTAAATGATAAAAGCCGTGTTGTTTAGACAGGCGGACTGATATTGGAATATTTACCATAAAGGTATACCTTCTTATAATTTGGTCTTCGTTCAAAAATCCACAGAACAAAAAATAGGCTTACTGGGAGGCTGTTTTTTATTAAATACTTTTTGTAGACGTTCAAAAAGTGTAATATTTTTTCTCAAAGAATGTTAAATAAAATCTTAGAAGATATTTCTCTTCGCGTCGTCCGCGTCGTCGGCGGTGTCTAATTAAATTTCTCTACAGTTGTTTGTTCACCTGCAGACGTAGAAAAATATTATGTTCGTTTAAATTGTGAAGGTACTATTAATTCTTTTCTTTTCTAATATATCACATTATTTTTCATATAATAATTCTTATTACAATAGTTATAATATATTGCATTGTATTGTTTTTGTACATGATTATTTTAAAAGCCAGTACATTTAAAGAAAAGATGTACATATGTTAACTTATCTCTATTCAGAGATTTCTTCTTGCAGACCTTTATAGGGGATAAGAGACTAGTCTATTCAGGGGCACAGCGACGTAAACAATATACATATATTTAATTTTAGTTAATATACAGATAAAAGAAAATCTATATAATGTACATTAAGAATATAAGAATAATATTAGGTCCTTACATATGAAATTGATGTTTTATATGGAAAAAGCAAAACAATTTTTTTTTTGTACATTTTTCTATAAGTCAATCAAAGTACGTACCGTTGTGATCTATGTACTTATGCAATTTTATAGGAAGTTCATTGATACGTTTGCTGAAAAAAATTGCGGGAGCGAGAATCAACAAAATCTTTGAAGGTGATTTGGACTACCTCATCTGAATTGAATTTTTCTCCAATTAAGAAATTATGCAAATGCCGAAAAAATTGGTAATCGGTTGGAGCAAGGTCCGGGGAGTATAGTGGGTGACAGAAGCATTCCAATCCTAGCTGTTAACCGCCTGTTGTGCAGTGTGTAGTCTAGCGTTGTCCTGAAGCAGCAGTGGGTTAGAGCGGTTGACCAATCTCGGCTGTTTAACGGCTAGCTTTTCCATCATGGTTTCCAATTGTAGGCAAAACAGATCTGCTGTAATCGTCTGACCAGATCTTAGGAAGCTGTAGTGGATGACACCAACGCTGGGCCACGATTCAAAATCTCCTCGTTATTGTCATATTGCAGCAGTCGACGCCGGTTTGTTGGTTTGGTTCACTTAGTTCATACGGTACCCATTTTTTTTCACTTTTCCAATTTGTGTCAAATGATTCAAAATGGTTTTATCACTCACACCGAAGCCTGCAACTAACTCTGACGTGGTTAGAGATGGATCCGATTCTTCGATCACTTTCAATTCCTCATTGACAACTAGGGTCTCCGGCCGTCCACAAGGTTTGTGCGTTGGAACCAAAAACGTGCTGTGTTTTCTTTTCCAGTGGCTTCTCCGTACTCATAATTAATCCTTCGAGCTGTTTCTGCAGCGCTAGTGCCACAATGGAATTTGTATTGGTATATAATGTGATATTTTATGTTTTCTATATTGAGCACAGAACGATGTGGAAGCAAAATTGAATGACGCGAAGACAAATAAATTATTATTTTCGAAACATAAATAGACAAGCTTGAAATTGAAATAAATTTGAATTTGGAGTTCTTAACCAAACTCCAGCTTTTTGAGATCAAAGTGGCTTGTTTTATAAAACATCAATTTCATATGTAAGGACCTAATTTTATATGTAAATATTATAGCAACTTTCTAAATATTCAAAAAAAGGTTTTGCTTACACAGTTTAATAAGTGTGTCGGCTAGGTTTATCCATTGATGTAGCCTTATTTGAAATTTTCACCAGCTCCTGATTGATTTTTTGAACAGCTAGTTCAACATCTTGATGCAGGTGAAAGCTATAATAATCTTGCAGATCGTTTGCATAAAAATAGTAGCGAGCATAAATTATTTTGGTGACTGAATTATTAAAAACTGAAATAAGAGAGATTTTATGTTTATTCGTCAAACTCAACTGAAACTCTAACTTTACTTATTCAAGTAGACTTTTAAACAGCACTTTTGAATGGTCAATTTAATTGCCAAATTTTATAACAATCGGTTCCGAATGATATAAGTTTTCAGTTTAAATGACTCATGCAACTTACATAACCCACTAAAAGGATTTTTGTTTTATAAGGTTCTATGGGTTCTTATGGGTAGCATATCTTGGAATAAAAACCGTGATGACGTGGCTCGTACACGCTCAATTTAGGGCTCCGTAGTAGGATAATACAAGCCAGAACTAAAGAAAAATCTGAATGTTCTAAAACATGTACCCAAAGTCGCAAGAAATCAATCAGCTGGTAAAAATAATTTAAAATAATGACTTGAAGGGTTGGTTTGATTTATTTTCATTTGCTTACATCGCTCTAAGGGTTCCAGATAAACACGTTCGTAAGTCTTTGACGTCAAAAGTAAAGAGAATAATAGCTCATACCTTTACTTTCCGACAGAAAGTGTATTTAAGAAATATTCAGTGTATCGCACTCTAGAAACGAAAGCTTATGACGGTGAATTGAGGGGAGCAGTCCGTTTTCTACTCTCCGACTCCTCTATTGCACCCACTAATGACGAGACATTAACAGCGTTAAACGAGAAGCATCCTTCACCCGCGAGATACCTAGATTTTCTTTCTGAGCCTGACCTTCCTTGTCCATTTTTAACAGTTACAGTATCTGAGGTCGCATACGCCTTAAGTTCTTTTTATTATGGATCGGCTTCGGGCTTAGATTGTTAACGATCGCAACACTTAAAGGAACTAATTTCAATTTCAACTCGTAACAATGGACCTAGACTTTTAGATTTGCTTACCAAGTTATGCCCTGAAGTTATTAACCCTGAAGTCTGCCCATTTTTGTAAGGAGCATCACTACATGCATTATCTAAAAATGATGAAGGAGTAAGGCCTATTGCTGTAGGAAATACACTACGAAGTCTTGTTTCAAATTGCATGTCATTTGGTAAGAGAGATAATGGCTGACCATCTTCAACCACACCAAGTTGATTTTGGTTCAACTTTGGCATGTGAGGCAGCTATACATGCGGTACGGGCTAATACCATCTTCTTGTAATGCAGACAATGTTATCCTAAAGCTAGATATTAAAAATGCTTTCAATTCTGGTACCTTGATGATGGAACATTAGGAAGGAGCCCTATTAACGTCCTTAATGACGTAAAGACGCGTTTACCAGTCCGCTATTGGTTTAGAGATAAATACTAATAAATGTGAGTTATTCTTCTATGACTCTGTTGACCACCACCAATCTTACCGATTGATACCCTATTTTTCCTAGTAAAAAAAATTAAAAGATCTTTTTTTTTCACTACTTGGTGCCTCGATATTTTTGTCATGTTAAGAACAGTGACTACATCGATGTTCAAGAAAGAAATACTAGAGTATGATGAGGTGTTCCCAAATGGACCATTCTAAATGTCAATTTCAATTCATCTCAATGGCTTATAGCTGCTCTCCTCGTACGACACGGAGGGCTAGGGGTTCGTTGCATACAAGATATTGGACTAGTCGCTTTTCTTGCTTCTTCAGAACTTGCCACTCGTATTTTATTCTCTTATAGTAGCAATGTTCAAATATCCTTTGGAAGAAGTGTTGTCAGAGTGGTCAGTTCATTGTCTATTTAATAAATTCCTAGATAATTGTAGATTTGTAATTTCAGAGATCATAGGATGATATTTTGTGTCGACAGACATATGAAGTTTTGCTACAGGGAACATCAGGGATGGAATTTGCTTGACTAAAGTCTGTTGTCGAACCGGAATCACAGGCCTGGTTACATGCATTACCATCACCACATTTAGGGACGTTATTAAGCAATCACTACCTTAGAGTTGGTGCTGCACTCAGGTTGGGCTATGGTTGAAACAAACGGTCATCATGGACCTCGTTGTAGAAGATGAGCTGGTAGGTCTCCGCGACATCGAGCGTCGAGCTATCATTTGGCGTTTCTTAAAATTCGACTCCTAGCTGGATGAAAGGAGGTGGCAAAGTTTCTTTAGAATTTTAAAACTTGATATAAACATTCCTAACATATTTATAAAATAACTATTTGAGGTTTTTTAAAATGCAGCACTTAAGGGAGAAAGGCGGATACAATAAATTGATTTTACGATCAATATCCTCTGCAGCGAAGTGAAAGAAGTACATAGAAACAAATAATAGTTGTTCCAGGAACATTTGAATATTCCGGGATAAAATGTAGCCTTTATCCTTTTCCGTCTCTTTAACAATCCCTGTGCCAAATATTAGCTCGACAGACAAACAAACCATGGCTTTCAAAAAAAGTGTTTCCCCAGGGAACTTATGATCGGGATAAAGATTAGATATATGTTATGTCCTTTTCCGTCTATTCAACACTCCCTGTCCTAAAATTCAGAAAAAATGGATTGCCCGTTGCGACCTTAAGCAGTAAGACTCACGGAAAACTCTTGATCAGGAGTAAAAGTATCCTTTATCCTTCTCGGTCACTTCAACTATCTCTGTTCCCGATGGCAGGGAATTCATCCTCACACCTTAGAACCACGTAGTGTGATTTCAAAGGACCCTCCTCCCTCGAACACTTAGCCTGTGGAATGAAAGTATGTCACGGTTTTCTCTATAGAGTATCATATGCAGTAAAAGAAGTTATTAGATTTCCAAAGTGTCGGCAACGCACAGGTTGTGCTCCTGGCGTTGCAAACCTCCATAAGCTGCAGTGACCACGTATCATATGGCGGACCAGTAGCTTGTTTGCCACCTTAGTGGTATGCAAGGTTTTCTTTCAAAGTTTTGCCAATCTTATCTTAATTTTCATGTATCTAACCATGGATTGCCCTTAAAATTTAATTCACTTACTGGCTAAATTTAAGTCAGTCCGATGATTGCCGCTCTAGACCCGGTGAAAATATTACTAAAAAGTACTAAAGTAAGTAGTACCGCGGTTCATGCACTTCAAGTGAATCGACCCTGATACCTATCCCCTGCTGGCAGTCAAGTTAATTAAAATTTTAAGTCACGGATTGTCTCTGTGTCTCTCTCTCATAAGAGTTCGCATACCCGGATTTTAATTAAGAAGTTGAAAATAAAACTCTTTGTCCTCGTATAACTTTCAACAGCTCAAATTTCGCTAGGTATTTTTAGGAGGCAAATGAGCTTTGATACATTATATGGGTAAGTATATGCCTATACAGGTTATAAAACTGTTACCAAAAGAAAGGGCCATGATATTAACAGTGTATGTATGTACTGCTCATATGTAGGTATGGATAATAATGATATTTAGAGTACTGTGCCGATTTTTACGTTTGATTGGGAATAATTTCTTTTGAATAATCCAATAGTCAAACCCAAAAGTCATAAAATCATGAAAAAATCTATAAGGTTTGAAAATTTTGCTATAGCAGGAAACAAGTTTAAGAAATGATTACAATAATAACATTTCAAATTATCATGGTAACACAAAAATATCGTCTACTAAAAGACTAAACCCATAAAACTCGTAAGATAGTATCAGTTATTACAAACTGTACCAGTTTTTACTAACTGGTTTCTGTACAAACCATAAATTAATTATTCGTGAATTCTTTAAGACTTCTGCACAAATGAAATCAAAAAACCTGTGGGTAGATACTTCAAAATACCGATCAAGTTAATAAAAATGCAAATTGATAAGGTTTCGATCAATTTAATCAAAACAGAACTTGCGAAGCGAACAGAAGCCTCTTTGCTATTGAAATAAAACTTAGAAAATGGTAAATGATTTTGCTACGGAGAAGGCAATAAAAAATATGTAAAAGAACAGTTCTTGTTAGTGTCCAACCGAAATTTCGGTTTCGGTTTCGGTTTCAGCCAGTTTCGGCCCGAGTTTCGGTTTCGGCCGAAAACGGCCGAACCCTTTGGCCGCGCCGAAACTTACAGAACCTCTGTAACTGTGCTGAAATTTCATTGTGATAAATCTTATAATTATAGGTTGATAAATTATAGGTCGGCAAGATATTAATTTTAGAAAAAAACGGGCTTACTAACATTTTTTCGACTTTTTAAGGACTTTTTTTTTTATTAAAGGTTCGGTTTCGGTTTCGGCAAAAAAACATGTTTCGGTCGGTCACTAGTTCTTGTATATAGTTATAAGATGTTTAAACTGATGAAAAAATTGATTAATTTATGTAGTATTAGGTTTTGCCCGCGGCTCCACCCACGTTAATTGCGATTATCATAGTGAGATGCTCCATGATTATAGTAAGAAGATTTGCTATAACAAGCTAAAGCTGTAGGTTTAGTTCATCACCATAAAATACAGTTATAGCTAATCCTGCAAAAACTTCTCCGGGATGAAAAGTAACCTATGTCGTTATCCGTCTCTTTAACTATCTCTGTGCCAAATATCAGCTCAATTGGATGGTCTGCTTCGTTTCGACGCGAAGTTATAAAAAACAAATAGACTTTTACAAGAATATACATGAGTAAGGATTTACTTCAAACTATGTACCCTGAAATAATGTATTAGCTAGAGCAGAGAATTAATTTTTACACCCGCAAGTAAAAAGCGCGAAAAGTTCTAAAATAGTTTTTTTATGAAACTGTTGCATGATAAGGGGTTTTAAACACGAGTGTGTAATTAAAAGCCGAGCCGTAAGGCGAAGTTTTTTAAAGTATTACACGAGTATTTTAATACCTACTTATGTGCAGTTTTATTAACTACTTTATCTACTCTCATATATTGGGATTTAAATAAACGATGTAGTCTTTTTATACATTTTCCGTGTCATAAAGTCGTGATAGCATTTATCATATATTTTTTTCGACTTTCCTGGTTCCTGGACATCTAAAATATCGAGCGGAGTCAAAATTTCTACACATTCACTGCTATAGACACTTTTTAGTAAAAATTAGAAAAACCCACGATATTCAGTACAATAAAACGTATGCATTGCGCCAAAACCCTGCACATCACCGCCGTGCGCTTTAACGGGCGCCGTGCCATAAAAGAAAATGATGGAAACTGATCGGTTGGATGTTTGTCTTGTATCGTATTGATTGTATTCTCACATAATTTTGTTAGAGAAATAGTGTAATAATATGATTCTATTTTTAAATTTTGTTATTGTGTTTGTAAAGTCTGTCAATATAAACTTATTTTGATGTTTTTAATTCGAGTATATAAAATTATTATAGTAAACTAATAGTGGATAGATTTTATTTATTGTCTTCTGATGTTCATCATACTTTTATTTACGGTAGTTAAGAAAACACTTTTTAAATTCCAATTTTGTAAGGACAGACTTTTCAACCAACATATTCCAAAGTAGGAAACAATCACAGAGGTTCATCACATACACACACACACACATACATTCACTGCAAGGAACTGCAAAGTTATGTCGGTCTGCTGCCGAAATGGTACAGTTAATTAAAATTGTAAGTCTAAGGGTTTTTTTCATTTTGACTCATAAGAGTCCGCGTGCATGGATTTTAATTAGAAGTTTTATTCAACGTAGGACATTTTAATCTCCTGACGTACCTACAAAGGCAGACTTTGTGGTTAAGTGGGTAATGCCCTGCCTGCTGAGCGGGAGGCGTGTGTTTAATTACCGCACAGGACAATTAATATTTATATTTTTGTTTGTCTTGAGTCTGGTTGGTTTTTAATGTTTATGTATTTGTAACCATTGTCTCTGATAGGACACAATCACTTCGTTAATAATGAGCACAAGCGGTAGAACACACACAGGGAGGCAAAGTCTAAGATGATATGTGTTGAAAAGTTTTGTGAAATGTAGTGTCATAGTAATATTTGTTCACCTTCCCAACAAACTAATACAACTTTTTTTTCACGAGCTGACAAGGAATCGATAATCCTTATACTCCATACATCTTTTTTTGTCCATTGTCTGTTTGAACCTCCTCTTAATTCTTTTAACCTTATAACACGTAATCCTAGCCACCAGGCTACTTAACAACAGACCAAAACTATTATGAATTTATTTTATATAGAATTTATTAATTTAAAATGAAATATTATATTTATGTATTCAAACCCTTTTCTGTATGTTAAGTTTATGTTAATGGATATTAGCCGTTCCTATTTAAACAACTACCTTAAGCTTTCTGCATGAACCTAAGTTCGACTGGCAGATAATGCCTAAGGCATTAAGTCCACCTATTGTATTTTATTGCAATAAAGTGTTTAAATAAAAATAAATAAATTATGAACGTGGATAAAAGGACTAAAACAGGTAACATTTTCGATGTCATTAGGTGAGTATAGTATACTAATACTCTGAGTTACAAACTTACAATATTAGACGACTGAAGCTATTATTTAGATATAGATAGTAGTTTAGCTACTTACCATGGATGCTACTTAGATGGCGTATTACTTCATTCGTTATTTCATTGTGATACAGTTCAGATTAAGTTCATAATTTCATGAACTATTGACATAAAAAATGGGAATTATTTAAATTGAAATAAATCAGTTACTTATAAAGAAATAATAGACAGATATGGTAAATTTTCTTTTTTTTTGTTATGGTTTTACATGTTTTGTTAGCATAATGGCATTATTGCGAACATTGTGTAAGTAAAACATTAGGACTAGTTAAGTTCTTGTTGGTCACCGTGTGTCTGTTACATTACATCGATGCGCTACTTAACATAGACTTAAAATTATATATAATCTTTTTATATCGACGGTCCCTTTAATTTACTGCATATTAGGAACTTTAAAGCTATAAATTTATGACGTATGGGGCATATATAAAACTACCTTAATGTATCTGACATTGCATCATAAGCAGTGTTACAATGATAGTCTCACCTTCAGTCACGCACGGTCTAGTTGGTGAAAAGAGACTGTTGTACAGCTGACCACCATATTATGATGTGGAAGTATGTGCAGCCGCTGAAAATCTACTCCTGCGGATAAAGACCGTAAAAATATTCATACATATGTATGTAAAATTACAAATTTTAAGTAGTAATTATTTAATTAGTACATACGTCATATTGTACACTTTTGATATGGCAACACAAAATAACACATACAGCGAAGTTATATTTTTTACAATAGTTGTAGGAACCAATAAAAGATGGCCGGAAGTAAATTTTCTGTGTATTGTTCGTTGTTCAGGACTGACACGGAATAAAGGCTATCGACGCCATGCGCCACCCACAACGCGTTCACAATGCACAGTGCAACGATGCTAATACTATTCAATTTTCTTAAAATACTTTATTTATGGTCTTCAGGAATAAAAATAAAAAAAAAACCGACTTCAAAAATTTTAAGAACTAAAAAGAAATTAAAACACACCAAATATTTAATTATTAATAAATACTATTATATAATTATTAATAAATACTATTATATTTAATTATTAAAAAATACTATTATATAATTATTAATAAATACTATTATATTTAATTATTAATAAACACTATTATATTTAATTATTAATAAATACTATTATATTATTATTAATAAATACTATTATATTTAATTATTAATAAATACTATTATATAATAAATACTATTATATAATTATTAATAAATACTATTATATAATTATTAATAAATACTATTATATTTAATTATTAATAAATACTATTATATAATAAATACTATTATATAATTATTAATAAATACTATTATATTTAATTATTAATAAATACTATTATATAATAAATACTATTATATAATAAATACTATTATATAATCTGTACACAATTTGAACTTGCATTAAAATGAGTTCCGCCTGCTTATAGTTAAATATTCAGTTTGTTTTAATGTCTGATTAGTTCCTAATGTTTTGGGCAGTCGGGTTTTTTAATTATTTAGTTTCATTCACAGGTCTTTTATGTCATTTTTTTTACCCGCATTTGATAATTTTATTATTTAAGTGTTATATATTTCTACGCCCTTCAAGCAAAAAAAAAAAACATCT
Source organism: Apoda limacodes (assembly GCA_946406115.1). Classification (NCBI taxonomy): domain Eukaryota; kingdom Metazoa; phylum Arthropoda; class Insecta; order Lepidoptera; family Limacodidae; genus Apoda; species Apoda limacodes. The sequence goes on along the minus strand of OX291542.1, from coordinate 33,667,324 downwards.
ATTGATAAATTGAATTTTTTACAATTTTATGTTCAGGAATTATTGACTTATGTTTTCGACAATTTTAAGAATTTAAGATTTGTCTTAGTAACTAACTTACTAAGTAAATTGCTTTCTGAATACAATTATACTTGGATATCTAATTGGCAGGACTGACCATTGAACTTGGTACCCATTTAGATCTCACTTCTTTTGTCGTTGAGTCAACATCCAAGGCATATATCATAATATTGAACTTGGCTCTCATTTCACATTTATGTTTTTAATGGGATTTCATTACTTTTTGTACATAAATTATCAGTAAGTACTTATTTATAACAAAATTAATACCAAATGGTTTTTTTTAAACTACTGTATTTTCCTACGTTTACGACATACATACTCTACTATAGTCTCACGCAACCTATTTGTTTATTGTATATTACTATACTCAAACAAAGAATATGCAATCGAATGGAATAGGCAGCTTCCATCGGGAGGCATTGGAATAATTCGGTGTAAGGTAAGTGTGTTACCCACCCGTAATTCTGTTGTACGACTCATTGTACAAAATACGTTATAAAAAGATAATTATTTAAGACGATAACAGAACAAATTAACTGTTATCTACTGAATTCTCAAGACAAACAGTTACCAATAAGTTCTCATTCTCAAACTCATTCAGAGTTAAGAATACATACCTACTTATAACTCTTATAACCACACGAAAATTATTATTAATTTTTAATTTAAACTATTGCCTATACGCTACGTACTTACTAAAAGAATAGTAATAATAATATAACAACAAATATATAAGTATTTATAAGAAAACCTTTGAATGTCGTAGCATAAATCGCAACCTAAATAGGTCAGATATCGAGAGACAACCGGACAGCAAAACAGCGCTTACGAGCGCGGCTGCCACTCGCTCGGGCACGTTCGCGTTCGAATCGACCACGGTAACGCTATTTTCGGTTATAAATTCGTAAATTATCATCACTCATGTTTGCCAATATTAGTAGCCTCTCATAGGTTTATTGTGAACTTAAAACTTCTTCCTATCTGTGCGCATTGCTTAATCTAAATTATATCTTTCGTTGTGCACGCTGCGTAGGTATTGCAAAGTAAACGCGCGCCTGACGTCTTTGAAGATTCGCTTCGTAAAAGTGCTCTAATATAAATTTTTGTAGGTTTTCTCGCAAATATTTGTTTTATTCTATTTGAAGGGAATGTGTTTAAGTACATTTTTATTCAAATAATTTAATAATTTGTCTTTTTATATCTTTAAAACCTTGACGGTCATTAAGGTGTCTGCCGTTACAAATGACCGCGCACCCGCTTAAAGGTTAAGTGAAAAATTATAATAAAATGATAAAAATTTACGAGTTTCTGATTTATTCCTGTGTATTACCTAATTACCTATCTGCATGCCAAATTTGAACTTTCTAGGTCATCTGGAACTGGGTTAGAGTTTTGATCTATAGGTCAGTCAGTGATAAAAATGACGATTTTTGAACGTTGATATTTAAATAACCGTTTGAGATGTGCTTATGAAATTTAAAGCACATATGTAACTTGCAAGTCTCAATATATGAGCCAAATTTTTTTTTTGGCAACATTGAAAATGTCAACATATCAGCTGTTGATTTAATTTAAATTTTGTAGTTTTTAGTTAAGTTTATAGTGCAAAATGTATTAATAATGTAAATAAATAATACATAAATATTGTGTACAATTGTTTATGAGCTGAAATCGTGTGTCAAAGAAGTCAAAAAGACAAAAGTCAAACAAACCAAACATACGTTTGAATCTCAATGGCAGCGTGTGTCGACTTTTCCCGGGGAGTATTTTTTGTTTCAATATAAAGTAACACGTTCTACGAAATTAAGCACTTTTATATATTTAGCATTATTAGCATTTTCTTTTTTTTTTTAACGCCCACTCAGTGACTCATTAGTAGAGTTATTTATAAAGTCTGTTTGTTATTTATAAAAGCAAATTTGATGTCAGGATTTGTGTGCATACAATTTATAAACACACAAAACAACTGTCCCTGTGGTGTCCTTTTGCTTAGTTAACATTAAGTAATAGTAAAAGTGAAATTGATGACAGGATTTTACTTAAAAGTGTAACAGAGGCCTTCTACAACTTGGTTATCAAATTAAAATCTAGGTAGGCTCACCTAGTACAGTACTTGCACAGTTACTCTTCTTGTCCATTGCTATTTCAGTTGCTGTGAAATGATGACCCGAAGCAAACTCAATGCACGGGACTTAGAAAATAGACTTCAAATAGCATTAAAAGAGTTATAAGAATCAAAAGAACTATGTAACAAACTCATTCAAGAAAGAGAAGATAGCGAAATCGAAATTCAAAATGTTATCAGCAAAAATACCACATTGAAAATTGCACTTGCTGAGCTTGAGACACAATGTGAGCATCTACGGGATCATCGAGATCAATTGCAATTAATTGTCAATTCATTTGATCAATGTCAACATGAATATGAAAGTGCCTTAAACAAGATTCAGGAGCTTGAAAAACAGTTCGCTGAGGCATGTCACCACATTCAGTCATTGGGAGAAATTTAGCTGGATAGTGAAAAAAATAGAACTCTTAATTTATATGACGAGCTGATATGTGCCAAATCAGTAATTAAGCCAATGGTCACTATTGACCTAACATCCTTAAGTGACAGTGACAGTTTGTTGTCTCCATGTAATATAAAAGGAGCAAATAAAATAAAAAAAAATATAAAAACTAAACGGATTATACGTAGAACAAAACTCATGATAAAAAAACGAAGCGTTTTTCAAATCTTTACCGCTTAGAAAAGAAGTATTGCGAAGCAAATTGAAATATGAAACAGAGAACAATTTACTTCAAGTAAAAATCAAGCAGCTACAAAAATCTTTAGAAACAGTTAGTAAAAGTTATAATTCTGCTAAATTAGAAATAAATGAGCATATTTCGGCCATGAATAAATTAATTGAAGTGAGTAATTATAACTATGAACGATTTGAATTCTTAACATGTGAATCAACTTGGAACATAGAACTACAGAAACCCAGTTCGACAGTAGGCAATCAATCATGTGCATTGCAACCCTTGCAAGTAAAGAGCAGAGTAAAGCTAGTATTGTGCGTACTAGTATAACTCCTGTACATCCCTCTCAACTTCAGGGAAGTGTTTTTGTGGATCAGGACTCACCTCAGTGTTACAATGTAGATGAAAAAACTATAATGTTCTCCGATAGAGTAGGTATAGGGTTAGGTCATATTTTGAATAATAAATTGAACCATAACTGTTCTTAACATATGTACCGCCGATACTACATACAGGCGAATTGTGAACTCAATAGCTGGCAGAAAATATGATAAAGACTGTACTATTATATTATTTGTAGGCAATAGTTTTGAAGTCACAAAGCGGGACTTAATTAAATCTTATGATCTACTCTCAAATTTAGGAGTCAAAAAAAAAGTTATTTGCACTTTTCCTTTTTCAAAAAAACTGTCACATAAACAAAACCAACATATCCATAAATTAAATAATGTCTTGTACAATCTGACATGTAAAAATGATAATTTTTATTTGTTTGACATAAATTAGTTTATTTCTAATTTTATATTGACTAAAGGTACATTGTATCTATCTAAGTATTGTAAGCAACGACTGGCTACTTTGTTAGCATATAATATTTTTAACTCTTCTGTAGATATCTACTTAGACAACACTGATACTGTTAGTAGTGTTACTAATAGTGAGGTGGCTCTTAATGCTTTAAACTGACTTTAGTGTCAAAGAGGAAGCATAATGTACTTAAATTATTTCATCAAAATATTCAAGGCTTCCTTGGCAAAGATTTACAAATTGAATTATTTATTGAAAAATTCAATATAGACATCTGATGTATAACAGAACACTGGTTAAAATCACATGAGATGGTGTTAAATATTAAAAATGTTCAATTTTTTAGTTGTTACAACAGACAAAACCATATTCGAGGAGGTTCATTAATTCTAGTAAATAGTAAATTTAAAATAAAAGAACGTAGAGATGTTGTTGCACTTTCAGTTAAAAAATTAATTGAATTATCTAGTTTAGAACTTGAAAAATATATAATTGTCTGTGTCTATAGGCCACAAAAAGTAATGGAGAATGTTCTAAAGCTAGTCACTAGAAGCAAAAAAAGTTTATATTATGTGGTGATTTTAACGTAGATTTACTTATAAACTCCTCATTAAGTACTCGCTTAATTAGTCTCTTTAAGTCATTTAACTTGGAAAATCTCTTTCCAGAGCCTACAAAAATAACTGAAACAACTGCAACAAGTTTAGATAACATATTCTGTAACTGTGAATATTTAGATAAAAACATTATAAGGTGTCTGAAATCGGATCATTGTGGTCAAAGTGATAGCTTTACCATAACTTGTTCGGAATTAAACAAGGAGATTATATGTAGGCCAATCACTGTTCCTCGGATAAATAGTTTATAGAAAAATTGAAAACTATCTTGCCCGCTCTTGACCCTAAAAAAGATGTTAACAATTTCTATAAAAACTTTTTCCAGTCAGTGAATAAAACTTTCAACAAATTTTTTAAAACTAAAACAATAAGATGCAATTACAGGCCTCAATTTAACGATTGGGCTACAAAAGGAATTAAAATACTGAAAATTTGTGGGGGATGTCTGTTAAGTTAATTAGCTTAATTATTTCAGTTGTTGCTCCCTATCTTGCTGATATATTTAAAGTATGCATTGATAATGGTGTGTTTCCAGACCTTATGAAATTCAGTAAATTGTTACCTCTTTTTAAATCTGATGAAAAAAAAGATCCCTCAAATTTTAGACCAATATCTGTTCTACCTGTTTTTAAAAAAATATTTGAAAAAATCTTGCTAAATCAATTGCTTTCACATTTTTGTATACAGGGACATTTACATGATCGACAATTCGGTTTTACCAGGGGACGCTCAACTAGTGATGCTGGAGCCTTGCTTATAAATACTTACCTACCTAACTTACCTAATTTAATCAAAATTAATAGAAATCTAGTAAATTAGAATTAGGTGATAAGACTGTCTTCTTAGATATAACTATTGACTCAAAATTGCAGTGGGGCCCACAAATTACAGTACTAGCAGATAAACTTAGTTCTGCTGCTTTTGCGGTGAGGAAAATCAGGCAATTGACTGACATAACAGCATGACTTGTTTACTTTGCTTATTTCCACAGTTTCATGTCATATGGTATTTTGCTATGGGGTTCTGCTGTTGATATTCAAACCATATTTATATTACAAAAAAGGGCAGTACGAAGCATTTATGAGCTAGGAAGCCGAGACTCTCTCAGGGATGTTTTTAAAGAAATAAATATTCTAATGATACCGTATCAATATATCTATGAAAATATTATATTTGTCCGTAAAAATATATCCCAATTTCCGAGGAACAGTGATAAGCACAACTTAAATAAGAGAAATAAAAATAAACTTGCTATGCCAAAGTTTAGGTTTACTAAAGCCAACAAATCATTTATGGAAAGCGGTGTAAAATTGTATAATAAGTTAACTGTAGAAATTCTTAACTTAGGTGACAAACAGTTTAAATTTCATATGTATTTGTGAACCAACTAGAATTGCTGTATCCAGTGCCACTTGCATCGACAATATATTTCCTTACATCAAACCAATTCAAAAATCAATTATAAGCAATCTAGAGTCAGATCATTGTGGACAGTTAGTGGTTTTAGAAAGAATAGTATTACTAAAAAGGAAATTAAATTTATACCAATAACAACTAAACGGGTTGAATCATTTAAATCTAACTTAATGCATAAACTTCCAGATTTGCTTTATAATGGCGACCCAAATGATATGTACAATACTGTTCTTGACACTATTACTACAGAGTATAATAAAATATTTACTGCAAAAAAGAAACTTATTTCCAGTCGCTTTAGTTTTAGTGAATGGGCTACCCCAGGTATTCATAATAGTAGGCGTAAACTGTATGAATTATATAAAGAAAAAACATATAATAATAGCCAAATATTTAGGGAATATTTAAAAAAATACTCAAAAACCTTTAAAAAGGTCTGTCTTGTTGCAAAACCAACTCACCTCAGACATAAAGTAAAAAATTCAACAAATAAAATAAAAACTACATGGAACATAATAAATAATGAAACTGGTAAAGCTAGGAATTCTTGTCAGGACTTTGAGTTGATTGTAGATAATGCTAGTTTTGAAACAAATTCTGAGGTAGCAGTTGCCTTTGAACAGTTTTTTAAGAATATTCCATTCAAAACAACTGAACATCTAAACTCAAGTCCAATCTTAGCAGAAAAATTATTAAAAACTAGTGTTCCTGAATGTAACGTTCCCTTTGTATTTAAAAACATTAGTCCTACGGATATCATTAATACATTGAAAACATTAGAAATTAAAAACACCACAGACCTTTGGGGACTTTCTGTAAAAACTATAAATTCAATTATTCATGTTATAGCACAAACCTTAGCCATTATTTTTAATAGTTGTGTTGATAGTGGTGTGTTTCCTGATGAGATGAAACTTAGCAAAGTTATACCTCTTTTTAAATCAGGTAGTTCAACAGATCCTAATAATTTTCGGCCTATTTCAATACTACCTATGCTCAGTAAAGTTTTTAAAAAAATCATACTTTGTCAAATGTTAAGCCATTTCTGTATTAATGAGCTACTTAGTAGTAAACAGTTTGGCTTTATGCAAGGCCGTTGCACAACCGATGCAGGAGTGGCACTATTAAAAAATACCAAATGTTAGTCAGAGACAGACATGTATTAATATTAATGGCGAGCAATTAGAACTTGTTAATTCAACAGTCTTTCTTGGCATAACGCTGGACTCCAAACTTCAATGGGGTCCTCATATTCATAACCTAGCCAAAAAACTTAGCTCTGCTGTGTATGCGATCAAGAAAATAAGACAATTGACCGGTGTCGACACTGCAAAAATAGTATATTTTAGCTATTTCCATAGTTTAATGACATATGGTATCCTATTGTGGGGTAGCGCTGCTGATGTAAATACAATATTTTTGTTACAAAAAAGGGCAATTCGTGCTATTTATAAATTAGGATCTAGGATATCTCTGAGGGATAGGTTTAGGGAAGTAAAAATTTTAACTTTAGTGTCGCAGTACATATATGAAAATCTTTTATATGTACATAAAAATATCAATAGTTTTAGCAAGAAAAGTGACGTTCACAAAGTAAATACTAGAAGTAAAAATAAGCTGTTGGTGCATGATACACGTCTACACAAAATAAGTAACTCTTTTATGGGGCAATGTATACACTTTTACAACAAAGTTCCCAATAAAATTCAAAATCTATCTATAAGTAAATTTAAATCTTTTATCAAGCAGGTACTTTGTAAAAAGGCATACTACAATATTTCAGACTATGTAAATGATAAAAATCCTTGGGACTGATGATTCTCAATTACAGGATGCATAGGTAAACCAAATTAAAATGGAAATAACATAAAATTGTACGACTAAAAATTTTTTATTTAAAACATTAATTGTATTTTAGTTTATTTGTATTATTTATAGTGTTTTTAAAAGAGTAACTATCGAGTTTCTTGCCGGATTCTTTTCGGTAGAAATCATGGGAGGGTTCAAAAAATAATATTTTATAACTTTGACGATTCAAAAGTGATTGTAAAATCCTTATTTGAATAAACCATTTTGACTTTGACTTTGACTTATATTAAACATCTGCTATGTAAGAAAGCATATTATAATATAGATGAATATTTGAATGACAAAATTGTATGGCCTAGTATCACACAAAATTAATGTTAGGTTTTCTATTAAAACTTAAATAATTTAGGTTTGATAAGTTAAAGGAGCACTCTTAAGACCAAGCTAAGTAACGATGTTATGTCTCTGATGTTTTCTTTATAGTGGTTGGTGGCGAGCTACCAGGGGATGCACCATGTGCAATCCGCCTTTGGTTGCCTGGTTTTGGTGGGGCTTTGGATGTGTGAGGATGTGGCGCACGAGTACGAACGTGTATGTGTTTATATACATGTTTGGATAGTTATTGTGTACTTGATGGCTTGGTTCCTGCATAACTGATTGGTAACAGGTGTACATCTGGGAGTTTCTTGTCACTTCTTCTCCCTTTAGGCTAGTTTCCGAAGTGATTGTAGTTTAAATGATGTGCATTTGTTGCCGAGCTGTTGTGTAGTGGCTGGGCCACTTTCAGGTGTGCAACGTCTGTTTGAATATGTGTGTGCATTTATGTATATGTGCGTGTTTGTGTGTAGCACCCGCTCGTGTTCGGAGCCCTGCCGCTATCGGAGTGCCGAACGAGGATTGAATCAGATAGGACCTATAAGTTCTTTTACGTATAGTTTTATTTTCTATCTTTTATATATATTTGTATATTTATATATATGTATTAATATTTGTCTGTATGTGTATATATGAATATGTGCATGTATGTGTATCTTATATAATCCTTAATATGTTTATGAATACCTATTTATTTATTTATTTACAGTTTTGTAAAATGTAAATATGTATGTATGTGTATATATATATGTATATGTACGTCTGCTGTGTAATATTATATGTTTTATTGGAGTTGCTTGAGTGTGTCATGCTCTCTCAAAGTCTCTGAGGTGGTGGCGTGTGTGTCGGGTCGTTACGTTCCCTAAAACATGGTTGAGCTAAGCGATGGCTGATTCATGTCTCATACTTGTGAACGGGTGCCGCCTGTGGAGCTCTTGCAAACTTCTTTGTATTCTTATTATATATATATGTACGTCTGCTATGTAATATTATATGTTATATGAATATATTTTTCTCGGGAGTTACTTTAAATCCCATCACAGAATAATTGAAATTTTTTTACGTATCACATGGTGCCCCCCCCCCCCCTATGCAATCTGAAAAACAATAGGCAATTGAAATATTACATAAATATTGATTGTTTTTTTTAAATCAAACTATTAACATTGTAAATCTTGTTTATTAAATGTTTCAATACAAAACATGTATTTATTAGTTGATACACTATAATTTTATGTTTCATTTGTGATTTTACAAAGATTACCTATTGGACGCACGCAATAAAACAGTTTTGTAATTAGTTTGTAAAGCTAGTTGTAGTTGATTTACTTGACGATTCGAAAGTGTTCTTAGTAACCCATTTGAATAAAAAGATTTTGATTTTGATTTTGAATTTGACACCTTAATGTGAAATAGTTTTTGAGTTATGAGGGGGTCAAAAGTAGCTCCAAATGGTTCGTGTAATATTACACACGGTGCTGCTCGCCAGTTCTGTTACATAACTTAGAGTTAGTCAAAATTTTATTGATTTCTTCTTCTTTATTGAAGATTTTTATATTGCTCTGGCACGTGACAAATATCAGTTAGATTCAATAATGGGGTTGCTCAAAATTGACCTTTTGAGAGATTTGACGCGTATAATGAACATGTTTTACGTTGTGACGTGTAAATATCTGAAAAGTGACCTTTCAAATTAAATTTTGTTTTCTTTATGAAATCGCATATACGCATGAAATCTTTTTTATTTAAGATTTATTAGCGTACGATTTATTTAGAGTTAAAAAGAAGGATAAGAGTTTGTCCTAGAAAATTTTAAATACAACACAAGATCCTTATTAACAACACATTATTAGCAATAATGTATGTATTAACATTGAGCTCACGTAAATTATAGCCTACTTATATTATAGTCGCACACTTCGAGCGAGGTGTGGTAGTAAACACGCTATATCTCATTCAGATTTATTACTACTTTTTCTATGCTAACTACATTATTTTTCACTAGCTGTCATCCTGACCAGGATGAACTTCTGAAAATAAACAACTGAATCAATTTCTGTCATTAGTTACCGGATTGGCTTGATTCACAATTTGACAATCAGCTGTCTAACTACTACTTTTTAGCACGTAACTGAATAAATAAAAAATAAGACATTTTTTTTTATTCGAAAAATAGAATTCTTAGCATATTATGTTTTTAGATAATAAAAAAAACCACAAGCTACCATACTATATTAAGTAACTACAGTTTCGGAATCAAAATGGCGTTCTGGCGAGAAAGAACGTTAAAAGAAACTAACTCTCCAGTAGTCGCTCTTTTAAGTTTTTATTATAATTATCAAGTAATTAATGTTAACAAGAATTTGTGTAGCAAAAACTCAAATTTGGGTAAATTCATAAAGATTATATGGCATGACATAATTGCTTATAAAACACCTTCAAATATTTCAAATACTTTTTAATAAATACGTACATAAATACTTAAACGACTATAAAAAAAAATGGAAAACTAATCAGCATATTTCATGGAGTGTTTTAATCCAATTAAGGCGAATCCTTTTAAATCAAGGAAGCTGTATTTGCTCAACATGAACGTCAGACTTGTCACATTCGTTGAAGAAATATATCGTGCCTTCCGATTTTTTAGGAGTAAATAAAGTAATAACCAAAAAATCCACTAGCGAATTTCAAAATACAGGTTATTTGGTATTGTTACTACCAACCAAGGTAAATCCATTTTTTTTTGTTGGATACAAAAGTAGTTGTATTTATTTGTACGTGTCAGTGTGTATGCTTCTTTTCGATTTATTATTTTTTATAACGCATACATAAATTTATTATGGTCCCAAATTGTAAGGTACGTTCGGAATAAGTTTTCCATCAATATTGAAAAGTATAAATAATATATTTAATAAAGTTTGAAGTACAGCAACATTAAATTCGAAGCATTTTCAACATGAGAGTATTAATTAAAAACGTTTCTGTTTAATAAAAAAAATTACATAATTCTGCAGACATTTTAATATTAAAAAACCGGCCAAGTGCGAGTCGGACTCACGTACGAAGGGTTCCGTACATTATCTAAAAAACGGCAAAAAATCACGTTTACTGTTTGGGACCCCTAAATATCTGTTTTATTTTAATTTTTTTTTTTTGTAGTGAATGTATAACTAAATATTCTGTGAAAACGAGCAAAAAAAATCACGTGTTCATTGTATGGGAGCACCCTTAAATATTTATTTTATTCTATTTTAGTATTTATTGTTATAGCCGCAACAGAAAAACATCATCTGTGAAAATTTCAAGTTTCTAACTTTCACGGTTTTTGAGATACAACCTGGTGACAGACGGACGGACAGCGAAGCCTTAGTAATAATAGGGTCCCGATTTGTACCTTTTGGGTACGGAAACCTAAAAATGGACACATTTTCCTTTAATGATTTATATATTTCTTAAGCCTGTTGTAGGTTTGTAGATTGTAGTCTGTATCTTTTTCGACTACTAATTTTTTTTATAATTATCGCTAATCGTTTTAAAACCATCAATATTCCTATTAACACAATTTAGATATCTGAAATATACTTAAAAAGGTAATGTTTACCTTAAATTTCATGACATAAATTACCCTTAATGGTGAATTTTATACAAATATGATGTATTTATATAAAATTCTGTAGAAAAGGCAGTTATAGTTTTCCATTTTTTCAATGTTTATGACCATAAAAAAAAATTATAAGTAATCCAAGTTCTATTCATTGACGCTCTTACCAATGAGCAGCATTTATCTATAAACCTAGACATATTGTTCATTATCGGCTTCACATTGCAGTAAAATCTATTTCGTATTCAGCAACACGATTGCGCTATTCAAATTTTAATGAAACAATTTAGTACAAATGTGAAATTGTGTTTCAGTGTGTGAAGTGTGCTAATGAAGCATATAACTTTACTTGAGCGAAGTTGAAATTTAATTTTCAAACCTAATCTTATCAATTATTATTAAATACTAGATTTTGCCAGCGGCTCCGTCCGCCCTAATTTTGGTTATCGGCGATATATTTGCTATAGCTGTAGCTATAGTTCGTTTAAGCTTGGTTATAGTTATTCCCGCGAGTGCCAAGTTTCATCCCGATCCGTCCAGTGATTGGAGCGTGATTAAGTGATAAATATCCATCCATCCATCAAGACATAATTTCACATTTATAATATAAATAGTATGTACCTATGTTTGTTTGTTACTAAGATTTCATTTAATGTTATATGCCAGCTTCTGGTGTAGCATTATTATCTATATATTTTTATCTATTTGATGATCATTTTATTACGCAAATTGCAAATCTTCAAATATGTTACTTTTTACTTTACACACGACGCTGGACTCACCTATATTGATTTATTCGAAATATTACAGTTACTAAAGCTGAAAACTGCCTGCGATTTGGCTGATAAATTTCCCATATAAATAACGTTGAAGTAGGAAATGTACCAAAGCAATAAGCTATAAGTCAGGGATTCAACGTGGATGCGGGCGCGGGGCAGCCAACAGCCAACAGCCACCAGCGTTTAGTATAAATCACCAGACGATCAATATGTATTGGCCACTTAACTTTTAGCGGGGTCGCAAGGATTTGATAAGTTTTATAGAGGTTCGGTCACATAAATAAACTTATTTCAGCACAATTTTTATGAGCATATTTTGAAATTCTTTTTTACCTTTTTGGTTGCGTCAACTATATCCAGTATAAAGCTTATATAGGCTGCTCTATTAGTCTTGCAAAAGAAACCAATTATAAGTTTTATAAAAATAATGTATTCATAGCATCACAGTGCTTGGTATACACAAATTATTTTGCCTTAAATAAACATGATTTAAAATAAATAGGACCGACATCACATTTGAGTACCTTTTTGACACTTCCAACACGACAATCTTCGACCCAGCTTAATTTGAAACTGTTTCTCACAGTCGGGGCTCACACTGTAAGGTCAAGCACCATCCCTCTCGTAAAAGGAGAGGACAAACAGGTCGTAGTCAGTCAGTCAAACAGTTGTTTTGCAAATGTGTAGGTTTTGGTATCAGATATATGGCACAAACTCAAAAGCAACCAAGTTGGTGCCAACTGAGTAACTTACTTATGTTTTCGAGGTTTTTATCCAAAAAATTGCAATATTTCAAAAAGGATGCATACCTTCAAATAAAATTTAACTAAAAGTTGTTAAGTATCATATTTTTTATTAAAAACACTTATATTTTCTTTTGATTTGTTTTTGTAAAAGTGTGGAAACGAAACATATATACATAAAAAATTGAATATTCAAATTCTGCCGTTATACAATTTAGCTTATTTTACACTACAATATTATAAAGATCTTGAGTTCCTTGAGGCATATTATAAAGTTATAACAACCATACAACACATTGTAAGACAAACAAACAATCACATATCCTCCAAACCTCATTCGTTTTATTAAACGCACAAACTCATAACAAGAAATAGGGTACTAGGAATGCATACATTTTCAAGAGATAAATTACTGCACCCTCGTTGCTTGAGGGCAACAAGAGTCTAAAGTTTTAGTTTGCCACTCAAAGAACAAGGAGTCGATTTTACGACTAAACTTGTTTCTTGCTATCTTTATGCAGTTTGAACAAAGACAACTACGCTTTCCAATCCAGTTTGAAATTTATTACGAAGTCTTTGAATTTCGTTAAGACGGATACACAAAAAACTAAAAAAAAACAAATAAATGTTGAAGTTTTTATTTTATTCACTAAGTTGAACCTTTTAAAAAAAAACATAGATGTTAAATGTTTTTTCAGTCATTTTTATCTTTCTTTTTACATTTACATTGCATTATTTTTTGAATGTGTTTTGAATTCCATCTGACCAAGTACCATAGATTCCGGAAAACCAATTCGAATTTTTGCTATCTTGAATAAGGATTGCTAAATTTAAAGTTACTTCATCTTTGATACGTAACCAACAAGGAACTTCTAAGTAACTGGCAGGGTCCATCATTCCGTCTATAACTTTAAATAAATATTTTTTTAATGGGTTAGAAAATGCTATTAATGACATTTGGATTTGGTTTTGGTAAAAACCTCATTTATTGAATGCCAGGTTAATCTATTTTATCCGCCGTCTATAACTTAACTGTTGGATTTACGCTGTACCTACTTTAAATACAAATCAACTTTGATTCGAAGATATTTAATACCAATCCCTTCTTTTAATTATCTTAATTTTTTATTTCCTTTGTTTATAGGTTCTCTGTTTTCCATTCATTGACTCCATTAAATAGTAAATCCTAGTGTAAGTCTAAAGATAGAAAGGTGTCTCGCTCAATATTTAACTACGAATAACAGAAGATTTCGTGTATTTGCAAAACACTGTTGTTACGTCATATTTTCCTACGCTGTTGACATTCTGCAATATTATTCTGAATTTACATTGGTACCATTTCCGATAACAGGAATATACCAGCATTGTGTGCAACAACGTTTGCGGTCAACAGCGTTATAGGTTTAATAATTGTTTGTGTATTTCGATAAGCACAAAATTTATGAGGAGTCAAATATTTTGTTAAAGTTATATGGGCAGGTGGATTCAAGTTTCCCAATATTGTTATTTTTGCTAAAATGCTTCCAAAAGCTTTAACTAATTAAGTTGTATTATTTGCAGTACCGTTGTGTCTATTATCTTCATAAGGATATAAGCCCCCATATGGGAGAACATGAGTCGTTATAATTACTGCGATTTAATACCCCATAGTGCCTTACGTTCTAAAAGATAGTTCAAATCCAGTGTGTACCTACTATTCCTACTAATGAGTCTTTCTCCTTAATCCTCAAGTACATTGTTCCATCACATTCTAGTTTATCGGTGACGGAAAACATCGTCAGGAAATCTGTGCATGTCAAAAGAAGCGTGTAAAATCTAGGATCTACTCTGTGCCCATGTGATGGGCTATGGCCCAAATCTCGCTCACCCCAGGTGTGGGTAATCTAGTGCCCCAACAGCAGGGACGTATAAAGACTGGTAAAAGTGCTTTTTAAATTACTTATTTTTAAATGCACATCAAAAAACTTATAACCCGTGAATTTATTTACATCAATAAAATATTTTTTACATTAAAATGATGTAATTCAAACAATCCAAATCTTTAACAAACTAGTACTAAAAAGAATCCGAATATATGAATCAATTTTATATATTTTTTTCTAATGCGTGAAAAGAAAGTGGTCCAATGTAAAAACATATTATTTTTATATCAAATATACCGATTGCACATCAAATTAACTAGAGCGTACAAACGTACTAATATAACAAAATAACTATTTTTGCAAAATGTTTTCTGTGACGCATCTCAAAACCAGTTCAACATATATGTTTTAAAATTTCAGAAAACACGATCAGCAAATTGAATAATCACTACAGCTAAGTATTGTCAAATAGCAATACCTATAAATACATATATCTACATATTCTTATAAACATATAGTATGATTTTTTAAAGGTTGATCTTATTTACTGAAAACTAATATCGCACGCTTTTTATCACTTTGCCTACCTCAGAAATCGATGGATTTTTCAAAAAACATTAGAACGCTTGAAGATTATGATTATGGTGTTGGCAACATTTATTATGTTGAAAAACACTATCTTCTATACGGTGTAAACTGCTGTATAGAAGAACTCCATTAAAACGACACGATAGCATCGATGATGTAAATTATCGATGCGATCCGATGCTCGTAGGAGCTGTTATATAAACGTATGACAGCTCCCTGAATGATTCTGCCAGTAGTATGCTTGTTTCAAGGATTAAGAGGAAGGACAAAACTACTTAAAAAAGCGTAATTTCGTATCTGCTGAATAATAAATTTAAAGCAGTTTTTACCGACTTAAAAAAGAAGATTGGGTCTTAATGTTTCTACCTATTGGGCTTTTGTAAAAACCGGTAAATCGGCAAGTGTGGGTCGAATTAGCGCACAGAGGGTTTTATACTGAATGGTAATATCAATAGTTTTTTAATCAAATAAAAATGGTTTTTTTGTACTTAATTAAAAACCGTCAAGTAAAGGTCTAATAAGTGTACTAAGAGTTTTTTGCTGAGCTAATACATAATGAAAGTTTTAAATTTACGCGTTCCATTTCTAATTTAAAATAGTAAAACGAGATTAAACGCGTTGTTATTTGGCACAATACCTTTTTCCCTACGTTTAGACTGGGTGAGGATGTATACAAACTGTCGCCTGCATGGAATCCAGTCATAGGAAAATACAGCTCTCGAGTTTCACCAACGAACGCACCCATGGACACCGTTAGTGTTGTGTGTAGTGATTATGACAAATATAAAGACAAATTAAGGGTAGTTCAACAGAACGTCTCCACTTGAAGCCGAAGACACCGCGTACCACCAGTCTACCCGTGACCAAGGCTGTTGTAACCCAGCCGAAACGTCGGGAAAAAGGTATTTTGCCAAATAACAACGCGTTTGATCCCGTTTTACTATTTTAAACTACTACATAATATATAGTTAAAAGAACTTCGTTTCAACCAGACGTCCGAAGCCATCTCTCGTTTATTTATGAATGATTGTTAATTTTCAACCAAGATAATAAATAATCACAATTTTCACAAAAAGTAAAATGAAAAAACATTGGTTTTTTTTTTAAAATGCAGTTTTGTTATATTTTTTTTAAATTGAAAAATCCTTGCACATTTTATATTGCTTTAAATACAAAACGCCACGAGGCAATGGCCTAAAAAAGGGATGTAAAAAATATCTTTTTACATGTAAAAAGTATATATATATATATACTTAACTAACTGTAGTAACACACACACACACACTTTAGTTAGCATTATAATAACTAACTAGCTTTTGCCAGCGGCTTCGCCTGCCCTTAATTTGGCTATCAGCGTAGGATTCTTACGTCAACTCCTCAATCTAACGCACTATTCACACTTGACGTAACGTGAAGTTCTTTTTCTCTCTCTGAAAAATAATAAATATTATAACCTCGATTAACTACTGGATTAACCTCGCGATCTTTGTGCTCCATACAAATTTTGAACACCCGTTTCACCTCTTTAGGCCTTCTTCTCTTCTCTTAGGAGTTTTAGAAAATCCTTCCTTAGCGCTCGCCTACATTATAATAGCTATATGTGTGCCAAATTAAAGCTCAGTCCCTCCAGTGGTTGAAGCTGTGCGGTGATAGATTAGTCAGTCAGTCAGTAACGGTTCACGGAGAAAAAACTGTAAATGCCACAAGTAAATAATACTAGTAATCACTAAAATATTAGTAATTCCGAGGACAAGTAAATTACACTGACGGTTACCAATGAGTTTTACTAATTGTATTTACTAACAGGAATAAAACTAGTCTTGTTGGATAACAGTGGTGTTTTAAAATTGGAAAAAAATATTGGAATGATATGTTGTTTACTAAAAACAAGTAAAAATTATTGTAATGATATAACGTACCACGCTTATAATAAGCGTTTACACCGATAGGTGTTGATGATCCTTTGTGATGCGAAGCGAAAAGTAGGTTCGTGTACCTAGTAGATGAAGGGCTGTGGCTCAAGGTGTGTCAAATTTGTTCAGCTCATAAGGTCACCAAATGAGAAGCGGCGGTAAACGGGAATTCCCCGCCGGGTGAGGAGTTATGCCTGGAGAACGCCTTGGTTTGTATATATGCGAACTATCGAAGAAACTTCAATAGCGCGATGTAGGGCGCGTGACGTCAACCTTGATTCATAGCGGTAGGATATGATGTTTGTTATTAGTAAACTTCACTAATTCGTAGAAAGGTGTTTGTAAACGTTAATGGCCTTCACTGTAATGACAAGTAGTGTTTTATCTTCCCACTTTAATTCAACTGTTTGTAATCTTTAGTAAGCTTTATATGTTGATATTAATTACTGCACTCATAAATTCGAGAAAAGTTTTATAGGATTTATAAAATTTTGTAATCCGAATTTAATTTAATTAAATGATATAATTAGTTCAATTTAAGCTATCTTATACGAAGAACTAAATTTATACCTAAGGAATTAACGAAGAACTAAGGAATTTCATACGAAGCTTTCAAACCAAGTATGCCTGATTTATGTAAATTTAACTTGATTCGAACAAGTATGCTCAAACTCAACATCAAACTTGTAGTTTGCCCAAAGCTTTGAATATTATGTGAAATTGCAGTTTATTTGTATTGATCTTCAGTCGTACTAGTTTGGTTACCTAGCATATTAACTGAAACTTTTTTCTAAAACCACTAAGGTCACAATATGGCCGTGTAATGTTTAGCGGTCATTGTAGCCTATGACTGTTGGTAACACAAGGGAAATTACTCCCGCTGTCAACCCTCTAAATAATTTAATTGAATTAAACCTCCATTGCAAAACCTTCTACTGTGGGCGTACTGAAGTCTCTACAGAGAACCCTGAGAGGAAGCTAATTTCACTGTGTGGGACTATTTAGGTTCTAACGTATGAAGATGATTTCCTTACCAGTTGCAAGCCGTGAAATTGTAGGAAGGAGAGGTGGGGGGTCATCATTTTAAACATTTACTCAGAGACAAGCCGCAGAATATACACAGAAAGACATAGCCTCTCCGTAAACTTAAAAGTTCGATACGGCTTATGGGTTTCGTATTTGGTATCGTGTGCAATTCCCTCAACTCCGAGTCAAAGGGTCATTAAATTAAGAAGTAACTAAAAAATACTTAAGTTTTGAATATGATCGAACGTTTGGTTTAATGATGATTACTTAAACTGTAAAACATTCACAAAAAAAATCACAGCAGTTTTTACTAGGGATTTATTATTGACAGTGATTATACTTCGTTGCTGCATCCTAGGAGATTTAATAAACCATGTAGCCCATTTTTCACGGTACTACTGCATCTTCACATGATTTCTAGCATATATTTTTACATCTTAAATATATATATTCAATATTTTATATGTAAAATTTTGTGAAGTAACATTACGGGCCTAAGTGGAGACGTGGCACACAAATGTCATCGGAAAAATTCTTCGATAAGTTGATATTAGTTGCTTACCCACTTTCCTAATCTGGAAGAAATGTTCGATAATTCAGCAGGTACTTACTCACCTTCCTAATGTGATGGTACGTGATGCCACCCAGAAAGTAACATGACGTGCCTTGGTGGAGATGTGGCACACAAATATCATAGGAAAAATTGTTCGATAAGTTGGTACTAGTCGCTAACTCACTTTCCTTATCCGGAAAAAAATTTGAATAAGTCCGCAGGTACAGACTTACTTTCCTGATGTGGCAACACGTATCGTTATCCGGAAATAAATTACGTACCTGCTTCCTTAATGTGGTGACACGTGCTGTCATCCAGAAAGTTAAAATGTAGGTTATCAGTATAAGCTTTGTTCAAACAGAATCTGAAGATGAACCATATTTGGAGTATTCTCAAAATGCTATTGACATGTATTGAGATTTTTTTGCCGGCGATAGTACCAAGGAGCATTACTCGCCCAAAAAGTTAGAAGAGGACTACCATTCATGCACTGACACTGAGACACAGCATCCACCTGAGCCCCAGGAACAAGCCACAGCCTTTCATAACAAAGAAGAGACAATAATAATAAATATTAAAAACAATAATAAATAACTATGAAAGAAAATTCCACTCGACGTCTCTGAACCTTGGAAAATCCTGATGGACGGCCTGGCAAAGATGATAAAAGGTTCCTTGATATTCAAAATACGCATCCTATAAATCTTTTAGCCTGCTAAAGCTCCTAAACTAAATGCAGAGGTTGCATCTATTTTCAATGATAATTTGCAGCTAATAATAGAGATAAACCTTTGGAAAGTATGCAAAATCAGCTAGGTGTAGGGATAGCGGGACTTGCCAATTTAATATAAGAAACTAATAAGCAAGGACTTAAGTAAATTGGATATAATTAAAAATATATAAGAAATAAATCAACTTTTACTAAATCTTCATCATAAAGAAACTATGAACCTGAGAAGACTTCTAATTAGAATGTTGGATAAAAGTGATAACATCAAAACTACCAGATCAATAGGCTAGTCTTGAGATTAAAAAATCACAAGCACCATTTATACGAAGACCGGCGACTCACCGGGAAACTTCCAAGCGCCTCTTTGTCATGCAAATGAAGCCCGGGAAGCCCGTGCGCCTCCTGCCCCTCCGCGGTACGGACCCACCGCTTTCCGCGAAATCTACACATCACACGCCCATGGCGAGGAGGTCACTGCCGCCGGCCGCTGCCCCCTCCGCGCCGGCACCCAGCGACGGTGCTGAGTCACTCACATAGACAGGACCGTCGAAGCCGCCGCTAGAGGTACAATTTGGCTATAAGTATTATTTTTTTCAATAATTTATTGCAAATTACTATTCACAACATTCCACCTCAGAAATGCTGAATTCAATCAGTCGTGTCATGTGAAATCCTCACATTGTGTGATGGTCAATTTATCCCACCTATTTTCCTCATAGCATAAAATAATGGGACATTTAGGTTTATTCTTAATTTAAAAGCAAAATGGAAGATGTTTGCACCGCGACTAATTTATTGTCAAAAGATTTTTACATGGCAACAACCGATCTGAAAAAATCTTATTTTTTGGTGCCAATTCATGAATAATACAGAAAATATCTACGTTTCCGCTTCATTTATAATTTTTTTGAATTTACCTATCTACCATTTCTCATCTGTTCAGCACCATTGGTCTTTACTAAATTATTGAACCCTGTACTTACCTTATTACGTGACAAAGGCCACCAATTAGTCGGATACTTGGATAACATTTGGTGTACAGCAAACAGTTTCAATGCACGTTCCAATACAATAAAAATTGTAACAAATACTAAGGTGATCTAAGGATCATTTAGGATTTGTAATCTATAACAAAAAAAAGAATTTTACCCCTAGCAGACCTTGGAATTACCGACAGAAAAACGTTACGAAATTCTTTAAAGGATTTGTTATATGTCTACCAATAATGTGATAAGTATTTGTGAATTCTCTCAGTTCTTAGATACACTCACAGCTGCTTGCCTGACCATCAAGTATGGTTGGCTGTATACAAAACGTTTTGAAAGGTAGCAATGAATAGCATTGTTAAAACACCAAGAAAACTATGATGCAAAAATGAAAATAAGCTCATCACAATCTGATGATCTTTTATGGTGTAAAAGAAAATTTAATTTTGTAAACAACCCAATTCGCACTGGTCGTTTTAAATTATAGATCTGTTGAGATTTTAGCCTTACAGACTAGGGATGTTTCTGTGATGGTAAAACTGTTGTCGAAGTCGTCATAGACAATGGTCGCAGAAAGAAAGGGAAAAACATATAAACTACTTAAAGTTGTTAGCTGCCTTCATGGCATTAAAGTGTTTTTGTAAATATATTAATCATTGAAAAGTTTATTTAACACCTTTCCTCACTTTTTGATAATATTAAAAGGTATTAGAAAAATCAAAAATGATGAGGCGACTGCTATATTCGTAGTTCCTTACTGGCCAAGCTAACCGTGGTTTTCGCTGTTTATTTCTTTGACTACTTCAAAAGTATTATATTTTGGACCAGATGAAAATATGTATGTTATTTTCTCCTTAAGAACATCAAACCCCTTATGACCCAGTCTTACCCTGGCGTAAGGAACATTATCCGGAAAGCTTTCAGCATACAGACTAGATGTCGGTACGTCGATCTTATGATAAAATCCTTGTCTGAAAGTACAATACACATATATACAATACAATACATTACGGCATACAAAAATGGTTTGCCATTTTTTTGTAAGCTTTTGTAAAATTGAATCCCTTTAATGTAACCATTCCGGAACTTCCAAAGTTCCTTACAAGTCAATTTGAAAATGGCGCACTAAATTCATTTAGATCTGCACTGTCACTTGTATGAAAGGTAAAGAAACCTGTATTCATAAAAATGGCAGCAGATTCTTAAAGGGTTTTTTTAACACGTTGATGCGAATAACGTATTGGTACGTCACATATTGGTATATGTGCTGCGGCATAACGCATAATCACGTCCTGCGAAATGTATACTATTAATAATATTGTATATATAAATATTAATAATATTGTGATAAATTAAACGTCTGTTTATATATTTATACATGATATAATTAATCATCAACGCCTATTAGGACTAATCCAAGACTAATAATTCAATTTTTTTTTTATGTAAAAACTTGTATTTACCCAGCCTAGAAAAGACACGTCACTTACGAAATTCACTGATTCCAAGCCGTTTATTTTTAACTTTTAAAAACCATTACGAAGTGCCAGCGTTTAGACGCAAATTCATAAAGATCCTAGGATGCAGCAACGAAGTATAATTTTTTTTTATACGATCAGAATTATACGAGTTGCTGCAGTCGTAGAGATTTAAGTTCCTGGCTCTCCCTAAAGCGTACTAAACTGACCCAGTTTTTAGCAGCGTTGTGACCTTTTTTTTGTGATGGGTTAAAAATGTAAAACTCGCGTTAGGACCACGTGACCCTGATCGATAGTTCGTAAGATGGTACTCGCGTCAGGAGTATTAGGAAAATTATTGGACATGGGATTTTAATTTTATGACAGCATGAGATGTCAAATATACTACGTCAAAAAGTAAATAAACAAACATTATTATTTAATAAAAAAAAACATAGTTATTATTCAAATTTATACCTTTTTTTTACCTCAACTCTGTCTGACAGATGGTGTCTCTGTTGCAAAAAAAACGGGAGTGCTGGCAGAAGTGTGAATTTAAATAATAACTATTTTTACATATATTTTTAAGATGAAAAAAAATTCTATATATATATGAAAGGCTTTTTCCTGAATGACTGATGGATCAACGCACAGCCTAAACCGCTGATCGTAGAGACCTGAAGCTTGGAGGGTGTGTTCTTTGTATGACGTAGGCATCCGATAAGAAAGAATTTTTCAAAATTCTACTCCTAAAGGGATGAAAAAGGGGAGATAAGTTTGTATGGGACAACGTGATTCCCTGGTAACTTTCAATTTTGCATAAACCTTTTTTAACAGAATTGATGGAAGACGTGTTTCGTATTTTATTGAAATTCATGCCCTAACGGGGTTAAAAAGGGGTAGAAAGTTATTTTGGCGGTGATTTGCTTCGAAATTGAAATCAATACTTCTTAGTGTTTTTGATTTAAATTACATTTTATTTTGACACATGTTTGAAAACTCAATCCGATTCTATTCAAAAAAGGTTGAACTCACTTAACACTAAACATAACCAAATACTCTTTAAAATTGGAGTGTCTCCAAAGGCACTGTACTATATTAGTTCAGTACAGTAGTGTTAGATAGCCATTTTATTGAGGAAGGCTGTAAGCTATATATCATCACGCCAAGACTAATAGGAGCGGAGCACCAATGAAAAATGTTTCAAAATCGGGGGATGTTTTTTACTTTTGAGAGTTTCCGCTGCGAACGCTGCGTTAACGGTTAAAGTTTTGCAAAAATCATGTATGATAAAAAAAGCCCGCGACAGCATATGTCTAACTTTTAAGGTTGGCTCACTATAACCTTTTTTATGCTTACCAAATTTGTTCTAAAATAATGCATTAGCGAAGATGTTTTTATAAACATGATATTAAACCTTATCCAAATGAATACGTTATTTATCACTAGTATTTAATTTAAAACGAAATTGGCCTTTACATCATTAGATTTCAATGAATATCTTAGGAGATATCGCAGTATTAAAATAACATCGCAGCAAAATAATGATCAAGTACTGCGCGCGCATTTATGATGTGCAAGTCCGGCAGGAAGGCATGAGGGACAAGGGTAGTCGGTATTATTTAAAAATATTTTCACCTTCTACGTGAACAAAGTCGCGGGTTAAAGTTAACGTTAGCCCAAAGTAACTATTACTGACTGACTGATCTATCAACACACAGCTCCAACCACTGGACGGATCGAGCTGAAATTACCACACATATAGCTATTATAATGTAGGCGTGCGCTAAGAAAGGATTTTCCAAAACTCACCCCCTAAACGGGGGTTCAAAGTTTGTGTGAAGCACCTAGATCGCGAGGTTAATCCATTATTAAATTAATGTTTAGTAGTTATTTATTAATTATTTTTGAAAAAGAGAAAGAGAGAGAAAGAGAACGAGAGATTGAAAGAGATAGGGAGAGAGAGAGAAAGAGAGAACGTCAAGTATGAGTAAGTTTTTGTTCTTTAATTGAGGAATTGCCGTCCTACGCCGATAACCAAATTTAGGGCTCTTGAAGCCGCTGGCAAAAGCTAGTATATAATAAAAACCGCGTAAAGATGTAGTACCGAGGAAAATGGACTAGATGGTTTGTTAAATCTCCTAGGATGCAGCAACGATGTATAATTCTGGTTGAAGTTCACTTAATGTAAGTTCCTTTAACCATAAATCAGTCACGTAAATTCGATATATTGAAACACTAACCGCAGGAGAAAGTAACTTAGATTCCTGCCGTAACTCCTAGCTAAGATAGAGAAGAAGCTAATAAGATATTTGGTAGATATTATTATTTCAATAAATAAAAAAGGAGATTAGATTTCCACCTCAGAAAACAGAACCTTTTTCATATGGTTTTTAACATTTTTATTTAGATTCTGTATTAAAATATTTATTTTTGTTTGTCCTTTTATTATCAAATTTAATAATTCCAACTTTGTTTTATATTTCGTAGCAATATATTCCTCTTCACTTTAAATTGGAGCAATAACACATATATACCAACTTTGCTCCACATTCGTTATCTGAAGAGTACTCGTCGCCAACGTAAATACCGGCGCTAATACGAGAGACCAATTTGTGAAGCTTCGGGCTCACGGAGCTGGACCTAGAGTAGATGTTGCACAAGTATACTCCACGTGTCTGGCTTCTTCAGTTCAGACGGATTTAATAGAATTTCAACGCCCAGTAAACTTTTTACACTATATAATTATTTAACAGAAAAGCCAAGGGTATAAAAATAAAGTTATACTTACATTTTGTTTTTTTTAATGACCTCTATAAACAGTAGTGCTATAACTATCATATTTATCGATTTAAGAGTGTGAAAATCACCTATTATGCACATCTATTTATATTTAGCTTTCCGGAAGCTTTTTTTTAGGCCTTTTTTTAAAATAAAAAAAAAATCATACACCCATCTTCAGTGTTATGTTTAATGTGTTGTCTGTTTTTTTTGTTACTGATTTAAAAAAAGGACACTGATGTCAAAATATTGCTACATGAACAGCAACTAAAAAGTAACATGTAAAAATAAGAATAAATTGTTGACCAAATGACAAATGTACCTATTTAGTTTGAAACCTGAGGTCAAGTTGCGAAATTTTCGGATTTTTCAAATTTTCCAAAAACAAGTCAGTTAAAGTTAATTTTCTCCTTATTAAAAAATCTGAATTCATATAGTTCAGAATACAATTTTAAAAAAAGCAATGTATTGTTTCACATTATGTATTGTGCACTGCACTGTATTGTTTCACATTATGTATTGTGCACTGCACTGTATTGTTTCACATTATGTATTGTGCACTGCACTGTATTGTTTCACATTATGTATTGTGCACTGCACTGTATTGTTTCACATTATGTATTGTGCACTGCACTGTATTGTTTCACATTATGTATTGTGCACTGCACTGTATTGTTTCACATTATGTATTGTGCACTGCACTGTATTGTTTCACATTATGTATTGTGCACTGCACTGTTGGTGCTTGAGGGTGACAAGGCATCTTTAAAAGTTTCTGTTTGGCACTCAAAGAGTAAGTCGATTTTACGACTAAACTTATTTCTCGCTATCTGTTTGAACAAAGCCATAAACCAATACAGTGAAATAAAAAATCTTCAAAACTTAAATATTTTCAATTTTTTTAGTCAGTTTTGATTAAAATATAACCATAAGTTATTGTCTTGGTTGAAAGTTATGAATTAATTTTAAGTTATAAAGACCTATGGCGCTAAGAAATGGGTGTTGTTTTCTATTAGCGTATATGCTATTCGATTAAAATGAGAATAGTTTAATTAACTAATCACAGTTGCAGTTAGCAGATAAAAGAGACCACTGATTTCCTGTCGTAATGTTACTGGCTGCTGAGCTACTACCAAACAGGTGAAACTGAAAATACCGATTATTTTATAACCTTTGTCAAATGTCACATTGTACTGAAACAATTAATAATTGTAACAAACCTTAATAATTGTTCAACCTAATTACAATGTTACACTAATATTATAAAGGCGAAATTTTGTGAGTGTTAACAAACTATAACAGTAGTGGGGATTCGTTGGTTCTGGCTCACCACCCTCCAACCCCAACCCCTAGATGCAAAAACTACCACTGAAGCCTAAGGGCGTGACGACTCACACTTAACGCAAAAACTACCCCTGACACCTGAGCGGCGGTGACTCATACTTGACGAAATCTACCCCTGAAGCCTACGGACGTGACGACTTACACTTGACGAAAATACTAAGTCCTGGGCCCTAGAGGGTGTCGATCCATAAAAAGTAGTCCTCCCCGAGGTGTGTTTAATATTAGGGGTGTGTCGACTCACGCTTGACCAAAACTACCGCGTGACGTCACAGTGGCTCCTGTGTATAACTCGTCTCTAGTTTTGTTATGTAATTACAACATTATCGTAATGGGTCTATCATGTTTTTCCCGTTCATAATTAAGTTATTCCTATTTAATTACAATGATGTTGGTGGTGACATTCCAAAAACTAGTCCCCCGAGGGTGTATCTCAAGATTTTAGGGGTGTGTCCACTCACGCTTTACAAAAACTTAACCTGGAGACGTGTCGGTTCACGCTTGATATGACTTGACATGTTATACCTACAGAAAATGTTCAATTCAAGTCGCTCGAAATTTGAAGAGAAAAGCTGATAATAGTGTTAAAAATTTACAACTAGCATCGACGTCAACATCTTCCAATACAACTCGTACACAGGACATGATGTGTCAAATATGTGATTCACAGGTTAACCAAAGATTCTATGCTCAGCACTTACGATCTAAGAAACACAAAGAGAAATGTCTTATTCTTAATCATAATTTACTTAATGTGTTTGTTATATCACTCGTGAATTATTAATAGCATCAATTGAAGAATTAATACTATTTTATTATTCATCCAGATTTTGAACAGGCAACTAAAGATTTAAAAAAATATTTTGATTTTTTAAATTTGACTATTAGAAATTGGATAAAAATTGGTGAGTTAGAAATTGGTGAGTTTAATTCATTAAAACATTTTGTAAATTTTTTTTTTTCTTTGATAAACTCTAATTCAAACATATTAATGCTAATGTCATTTTGTTTTTCTACCTTTGGTATATCAGATAATTTGATTGGGAACTATATATTATTAAACGTTAGTTTATTTTGATGCCTCAAGTATGATGATACCCTATCGGAATATGTATTTGCAGGATATAGTCCACTTAAAACATTGTTGATCGTTCTTTTTTACGAATATACGAATATACGAAGATCCCCGTAAGGGATTGAACTTATTAACATGCATTTCTAAGAACTGTTTTTTTTTAAGGTCTACCATTTTTTTTTTAATCACTGTGTGAAATTACACATTTTATTTTTAATGTCATCACTTAAAGGTTCTGAATAATTTTCTAACTGAATAAATTTCTAATAGTCAAATTTAAAAAACAAAATAATTTTTTTAAATCTTTTGTTTCCACATCAAAATCTGCATGAATAATAAAAAAGTATTGATTCTTCAATTGATGCTATAAATACTTCACGAGTGATATAACAAACACATTAAGTAAATTATGATTAAGAATAAGACATTTCTCTTTGTGTTTCTTACATCGTAAGTGCTGAGCATAGAATCTTTGGTTAACCTGTAAATCACATATTTGACACGTCATGTCCTGTGTATGAGTTGTATTGGAAGATGTTGACGTCGATGCTAGTTGTAAATCTTTAACACTATTATCAGCTTTTCTCTTTAAGCTTCGACCGACTTGAATTGAAGATTTTCTGTAAGTATAACATGTTAAGTCATATCAAGCGTGAACCGACACGTCTCCAGGTTAAGTTTTTGTAAAGCGTGAGTGGACACACCCCTAAAATCTTGAGATACACCCTCGGGGGACTAGTTTTTGGAATGTCACCACCAACATCATTGTAATTAAATAGGAATAACTTAATTATGAACGGGAAAAACATGATGGACCCATTACGATAATGCTGTAATTATATAACAAAACTAGAGACAAGTTTTACACAGGAGCCACTGTGACGTCACGCGGTAGTTTTGGTCAAGCGTGAGTCGACACACCCCTAAAATTAGACACACCTCGGGGAGGACTACTTTTTATGGATCGACACCCTCTAGGGCCCCGGACTTAGTATTTTCGTCAAGTGTGAGTCGTCACGCCCTTAGGCTTCAGGGGTCATTTTCTTGTGAGTCGCAACCGCAGTGGTCAAGCGCGAGTAGCCACACCCCAAACATCAGGGGTAGTTTTGAGAGTGGTCAAGCGCGAGCCGCCACACCTCAGACACTACCTACTTATAACTCCATCGAACTACAGCTACAACTATATAAAAAATTTAATTTGTATAATTAATAGAACTCTACGCCGATAACCGAATTAAGGGAGAGCTGACAAAATATATACCGGGAGTGACTATAAACTTTAAACTCTTTAGTATTATCAAGGAGTGGCCATAAGAATCCTACGCCGATAAAAAAGGCTAGACAAAAAGTTGTTTAATAAAAGCTGACCTGAATCGTGGAAACCTAAAGAAAAAAAATCTATACACAGAGTAAAAAATGCAACTAGAAAAAACTTGCTGTTACCAAATGACAATAAGAAGCAAAACAAAGAGGAGGACGAAGACTTTCAGTGTTTCCAGTTCATGCTTTGAAAACACTGAAATACTTGTAATGGTACAAGTCATATACTCACAATTAGCTTTACGAATTTTGACTTATACTATTTAATTCTGATTCTCAGTAATTAATTTTATTTTAATAATAGCTTTCAGATATTAATTTGTTCCTCATGTGATTTCAGTAAAGTAGTCTTTTTTTTTAAAACTCACCAAGTGCGTCTTTTTTTTTTTAATACCACTTAGGTGGCAAACAAGCTTACGGTCACAGTCGCCTATTAACTATAACACCAGAAGTATCACTCATGTGTTGCCGACCCTTTAATAATCTGATAACTTCTATAATGAAGAACCCCATACTGTAGTCCTTAGATTTCTCTCAGTTTGCTCTAGCAGAAAGCTCATTCCAGAACCCAGGGTAGGAAGTTTGTTTGAAACCGCACTGCACGCGACCATTTCGTTTCTAAAGTGTGAGAATGAATTCCCTGCCGATAGTCAGCGGTGCGATAGTAGATAATAACATTGGGCATCATTTTTAACAATTCCTCAGAACACATCCTATTGTACAAGCGGTAAAACACACATAGGGAGGCAAAGTCTCTCCTCAGACCTAAGGGCTCGATACGGCAAGTGAGTTTGGAATCGACGATTCTCTCGGCCCATCGACGAACCGAGTCAAAAGGCCCAAGCTGGTATTTTTTTTTACAACTAAGTTGGCAAACAAGCTTACGGTCAGGTAAGCGGTCGAAAATGATACGGTTGCTGGCACGGCGGGCGAAAAGGCCCCTGATCTCCCTCTGTTGTTGTAACCGGGTCCACTCCGGTCTCCTTCTCCGGGACGACTACTACTTTAGAGACTTTGCACAGGTTGGCGGTTCAGCCTCCCAGGGCAGAGATTAACTAATGCCTGGATTTGGGGACCCGTCTAACCTGCGGGCGGCCAGTGGTCAGGTCAGGTCTCCTTCACGGCCGCACCAGCACGCCGTCCCTACGTCGAGCAATTACAGCAACAAGCACCGCCGGACCTCCGCTGTCCGCGCAGCGAATTTTCAAAAAGCTCTGGCAACCTTACTCACCACCAGGAACACAACGCTACTCAATGTTAATGTTATTATGGCCGCGGTTTTCTGAAAGGTGGAGGTACTTCCCCAGTTCGGGCTGCGCATCCGAGCAAGTACTCGCTATGCCTCGCTTTAATTGTTCGGACGGCTTGCTCGAGCGAGTACTCGCTGTGCTCTACCTCTCTTAATCTCCAGAGATGGCAGCAGTACTCCATATGGGGCCGAACTTGCGACATTTAAAGTTTTACCTAAAAACTGTTTTATTTTGCAAGTTTGATATTAAGTCCAGTCTAATATTAAGAAATTTGCCAATTTTTTTTGATACCATAGACTTTTATGGTTTTCTTTATCTTTATATAAATAATGTTACTGTACATGTGTATGTGCTGGACCGATTTTTATGATTTTTTTGTATGCGTTTGGGTGGCGCCCTCGATGGTTTAGATTCACAAATCAGCCCGGCAGATGGTGCTGCAGTCAGTATCATGCAGGACAACGTCTCCCTAGTCAACTAGTAATTTACATGTAAAAAACCTGTTTTAGACTAAGTAGTTTTGGAGATATTTAAGGTTAATTTTCATCTTATTTCCTAAAATAAATGTAGAGCTATTAATTTTAAAATTATAAAAAAAAACACATTTAAGACCCTCATAACAAGTCCCTTCATTTGATGTAGCACACGGTACGGTTTACAAAGGTTGATTTTGTAAGGTTGTACCTACTCCAAATGTTACGAGATTTACTATGTTATTTTAAGCCCTTAGACTATAATAATGAATAACTATTTTGGTTTTTTCTTAAAAAATTTACGCTTAGTAGTTTCGTAGGCAAGAATGGGAACGGAAAATTTTCATGTATTTTCTTATAAGTTTATTTCAAAATTATAAAAAATAGCCCTTTATTTTTTAAGTCACACGGTACAGTTTGCAAAACTTCTTTTTTTCAATTTACTGATTTACCCTTTAATTTATTTACGTTATACCTCTATGTTTAGTAGTTTAGTATATTCAGGTCACAGAAATTCATATGTGTACCAAATTTCAACTTAATTGATTTAGTAGATTCGGACCAAATTGACTGTGGACGGACAGACAGACTAACGAGGGACCCCATAAGTGTTCCACCGTTCTTTCATTCTGTCGTACGAAACTCTAAAATTTAAAAATGTCAAAGAGTTGTATTTTATTTATTTGTAGGTAAGTAATATCTTACCATTTATCACTTACACCAAAAGTAACTAACAATGAGACTGGGTGTCTCCGAGAGACGTTTTCAATTTACTTGCCTTTCAACTGACACATCTAGTCCTAGGTGCAAGTCTTCATTCTTCAGGACCAAAATAGTCCTTCTTTTAACAACAAAAATAAATATAAATGCCTTAAAGTTAGGACAGCTGAATTTATTAGTCAGCAAACTGCAGTGCTTCAGTATGACCTGTAAATAGAACTTATTTGTTTTTTCTTTAACATATTTCTATTTGAATATAATTTAAGAAATAATAAAAATCGGCCAAGTGCGAGTCGGACGGCAAAAAATCACGTTTGTTGTATGGGAGCCCCCTTAAATATTTGTTTATTCTATTTTTTAGTATTTGTTGTTATAGCGGCAACAGAAATACATCTTCTGTGAAAATTTCAACTGTCTAACTATCACGGTTCATAAAATACAGCCTGGTGACAGACGGACGGATGGACGAACAGCGGAGTCTTAGTAATAGGGTCCCGTTTTTTACCCTTTGGGTACGGAATCTTAAAAATCAATCGTAACGGTAAGTTGATCATGCCTTATCTTATTTTTAGTATTATGTCACAAAATGACAAAATAGATTAAAATTGTCCTACAATCGGTGACCGACTGTCCGTCGGCAAAAATAAAACATACAGATTGCAATATTGAAACACAGACGTCCTACAAAAAGTCCACACAAACCACAGAAAGTGAATTGGTAATGTAATAGGTGGGTACAAAAAAAAAATTTATACGAATATTTTCTTGCTTTTGGATCTTTTAAGTAGAAAATTTAAAAAATAGCGAATCATTACTAACTATTTTATATACTGTTATGTGAAGCTTGACCGACATACGCTGTTTTTATTGAATACTTAAGTTAGTAGTACTTAGAACTTATTTGTAATTTTTCTTTTAAATGAAACCTCATAGGGGATGAAAACTTAACACATAGTTAAGTTATCAAAACACAATATGAGAAACCGAACTAATTTTAGGAAAGGCTCTACTTAACTAACTTAGTATTTTAATTGATGGGGTTAAACATTCCAAAACGTTAATTTTGATTTACGCGTTTAAACAAACGATAAACTTAAAGCGTCGAAAACCAACCTACAGCGAACCCAACGCCTTCTCTATAATTTAATTACCGACTGGTAGCTCCAGCAAACTTTAGTTTTCGCTTGATTATAAGTGTAAACTTGGGATAAAACAATATTAAATTATCGAAGAAGAAACTAGGTACAATTAAAATTTTTAACTTCATTTTATTTTTGCTTTCAGTCCCAATAAAATGTATATAATGGCTTGTTTAAATATCTAGTATACCTAATGAAATTATTTATTTTTAGTCCAAACTTTTTTTTTACCTTTATAATTTAATTATTTGATTAAATATTTAAGGTAATTTTGTATCAGTTGAGAGTTACGTAGTCATTATATGAAGGTACGTATGGGTAATACTGATATTACGATATAAGATTTCGCTCTGCGTCACTGGAACTGCACTTGATTTATAATTTCTGGAAGTTATGCTATAAATATTCTCTAGTTAGTTTCTAGTCATCCATGTTGAATAATCTGGGTAAATAATACACGTAATACTTTAATTATTTCATACTAATTTGCTATACCTCATGTCAGCGTCATCATAGAATTTTACTAAACCAAAAAAATAAGAAAAACTTTATAAGTTATTTACCGAAAATCTTGGGTCTACCTTAGGTAATTTCTGCCAGATTGGGAAAATTGTTTTAATTGTATAAAACATCCGCTTCATCCCTTCTGCTCAACTAGATCATTTATCAAATGGTTGAAGCATTAAGAGCAACTCGTACCAGCTTTATGTACCTATGAGCAAAACACCATTATTCTCCTATCTATCCCTTGAGCATCAAAGTTTTTACTTGTTTAGTTCAACAAATGTAGTGAGTCGATAATGTTTGGGTTGAGCGTTCTGTTAATTGTTTGTGAGGATAATAGAAACAAGTTTTATTTTTCTGCCATTTCTTTATTTTACTCCAGCGCTCTACTGACACTTTGTTCTCCTATTTTACGGAACCCTAAACATTTTTATCTTTAAATAATGTGAATTGTCACACACACGAATATACAAACAAACAAAACAACTTACACCTACTCTCAATTTGTAATATCAGTAGGAATATGGATTTTCATAGATACATTGCAATGTTGGAAAGTGTTTCTTGTCGTTTCTTCTCTTTAGAACGCCTTTTCTTTTCCTAAACGGCAGTGAATTTTTATCAGATTTAGTTTTTAAGAGCGGTTGCCCAAGCTGAGGTCCGTGTCCAGGACACCCTTGTGCAAACCGCCATAACGTTTCGCAGCAGAGTGCAAGCAGCACCGCAGCAAAAGTTTAGTCTACGTCTAGTTGTAAAGGCCATCTGCGCCCAACAACAGTGGTAAATAGAAAAAAATAATCATTTATTGAAAAAAAATTGAAAATAATGGGCGATAGGTATTTTAATTTTAAAAAATGTAACTTTTAATTTAGGATAAATCCTATCTCAAAAAAATTCTGGGTTTTATGTGAGAAAAAGTGTTTTAAAGCGTTTACTTTAGTGAGTAATAGTACAGTAGAACCAGGAAAATATCTTCGCGCGTCAAGACAACCACACGCCTGATCGCCGTACACGTACACGAATACACACTACCACGTGGCTACTTTGCAAACATTTACGTACGTAACGTACGAGCGGTACGTAAGTGTAACAGGGTAAGACAAATCTAGCGCTATCCCGCTTCATTACTTTTGGACCAGACACCTTGTTGCGTGTTGAGGAATTCACTTACTCGACATATACTCTAAGTAACTTTAGTACAGCTGCAAGCTTTTTCATCCCTATTTCACTTTTTTATACGGAAAATATTTACATCACATTTTGACGCTATGAAAGATACACAAAATATATTCAAAGCAATATTTCCTTTGTATTTGGAAAACAAAGAAGAACATCAATGTTATTTATCCACTTTAGCTTGTTTGACTATTATTCTGTTTCAAGATGTTTTTTATGTAAAGTTAAATGTTAGTGTAGTATGGACAAAGTACTTAGAATACTGTCGCGCCGAAGCACGCGCTACGTACAGGTTTCACATTATTTTATTTTCTTTCTTGATTTGGGCAAAATATAGAAACGTTATAAATTAAAACTATTTTTTTAATTATTCTTAAATAACACTACACTTTGAATAACACTAATTTATAAAAAATCACAAAAATATTTTATTCTTACGGTGGACAATTGACTTTTTTAACATGTTTTTTTTATTTTTATATTAAAATGTTTTTTTTTATTTACCGATGCTGTAAAAAGTTTCAGAAAGTACTCCCTTGAAATACACAAAATCAAATTAAAACAATTAATATAATTTGAAGTCTCATAACTATCAATATCTCTAATATATGTTCTGAGAGCTTTTTAATCTAGAAACTACATTGTTTCGACTATGTGTGTAAATCAATCGTCATCACACCAACCACACCAACATCAAGCAGGGTTCACACTATTCTGACGTCACGAATATCAAAGGTCGAGAGCAGACCAGGGTTGCAAATTGCAATACCACGGTGTAACTAAACTAAATCTACAGTACCTGATCGATAACCGGTATTAGAAGTGTCATTTCGTACAAGCTCAATTCAAGTAAGTGCTCAAGTACAAACAGCTCAAGTTTATTGTTCAAAACTTTTTAAAGTGAAACCTGTTGGCCTTCCTGTTTCTTGTGAAGTCGATTTTAAAGGTGAAAGCACTAAATTTATATCAGATCTTTTTCGCTACAACATTTGTGACTTTGTAATATGAAAGTTGTGAAACACTTAAAGCCTTTGAAGAACAAAGACACCAACCTTTAAGTGCATACAAAGTTTTTAATATATTAAAACAATTCAACCAAGTAGGCAATCGGAATTTTGAATTATTTGTAGGAAAATCGTAATAAGCCAAAACACAAATAACCTTTATTGAATAAAGTTATGGCACTGGTGTTTTAAAATGCATTAAGCCTACACAAGTGGTGCCTGCACTGCACTGCACTGCGGCAATATAAAAATTAAGTGCCTCTTTTGTTCGAAACACACTAGTGCGCACTTTTTCATTCGTTAACCGCTGCATGCACTTTGTGTGTAATAAATATGTTAGTGTCTATGTATTTTACTTTGGACTTTATTAGCTTTAGCCTGCGGCATCACCATCTCTTAATTCAGTCATCAGAGAGGCATATATTGCAACGGCAACTCCTTGGTTAAGGTATGTTTGCTATAACAAATGGTTATAGTAATTCCTAGGGAAGTTTTAAATTTGTCAAAAGAAAATAATTTTTATTTCAGACTATAAACAATACCGGGTATAGTATATAGGATAAAATAGTTTCGTAAATTTTATAAGAAAAAAGTTCCATACAAAATAAATACTAAGGGTATTAAAAATAATAGTTTCATACAAATGAATGGAATTTTTTTTTTATAAAATTTAGGAAACTATTTTTCTGACGTTACCAATGATGAACTGAAGCAGAGGTTTCCGTTTGAGGCAGTCAGTGAAATCCAGGTGGTGGCTCTTACTTGTATGAAAGAAGAATTACGTATGTATCTTAATCACTTACTTTTAGTTGAAACGTATTACTTAGAGCTATTTCCTAAGTGGGTATAGCATACTATTATATGTTCTGTGGTATATCATAGCGCTGCTTGAGTGTACGGCTGTGTTCACACACTTAATTAAATTTAACACACCATTTTTTTAAAACAAGAACGAATAAAGGTTATATTTTTTTTATAGTATAAACATATAGAATTTTTTAGAACGTTTTTTATCCACTTTTATTAAACTTAAAGTAATGTACTATATGTGTATGTTATAATACAAATGACATGGATTTGGCAAAAAGGATGTTAATTTTTGCGTAATCGTTAAGTTGAATACTAATGTCTATACCCAATTACTTTTGGTTACAGTATTGAGTATGGTATAGTGCAACAAACTTTTTTGATCCAGTGGTCAAAAATAAAAACTACAGTCGCCATATCGAAATGGTGTGAATTTACAACGACACTAGCGACCAAACACTCAAGAGGTCAAAAAAGTTTGTTGCAACAGTGCAATATTTATATACCGATATAAAATGGTATTCAGTAAAATCTATCGAACAGTCCAAGTCCTATGCCATGATTTCATCACGTTTGTATCGTCATGATTTTTGTAGCAACACAAATCTTAAACGAGACCTATGTAGCTTGTCATATACATAGCTCTGTTACTGGCCTAAAACTCAAGTCGTGCTGAAGATGCATTTTTCAAAACCCGGGTTGAGCATTCTCGGGGTCAAAATATATAGAAGCAGGTACATTTCACTCTTGGGACCGTGAAGCTTATTACAAAAAGTCACGAATACTTCAAACTAGTTAATTCGGAAGTGTTATGTAAGCAAGTACTTTCACGGGTCTCAAGGTAAAAACTTCTTGCATACATTTTTCTCTAGAAGTTTACTCGAGACTTTTCCCAAAAAGCTCCCTGATCCAGGACCTGACAAAACCGAATTCATCCAAACTCAATGTCGTCAACTCATAATTGTTTGTTATTTTTTATATATCAAGAAACAAGAAGTTCGTAGAAACTTTCGGAATTATTCCTGTATGAAAACTCTGCTCGGCAAAGCAATGTTGGGCTTGGTCAGTCATTGGATAAATGACCGCTTAGCGGCACAGTTTTTGGTTTTGTTTGTGTGCGTAAATTACGTGAATAGTGGTACGGACTCGCACTTGACAGATTTTTATTGTACAGCTTTCCCTTAATAATCGAATTCTCGATTAGAATATTATAACCAACCACAAACGTAAAGCTTGCTAGAGGCGCCGGAGCTTTTACTAAGTTCTCTATACATAATTAAATCACTACGATTAATTGGGTTCGATTTAATAAACTTCAGTAATTTTAAACATCTTCATAATTACAATTTTAAATTAATTTTATTGCTTTGGTTGTTTGTTACTCAATCATGCTTCACCGACTAGAAGGACCGGGAACCGCTTTACCGATTAAGATGAAAATTGGTATGGAGATAGTTTTAGTCCCGGGAAAACACAAAGGCTATTTTTCATCCCGGAAAATTCAAAAGTTCCTGCGGTAATAACTATAACGTTTTTTACTTAATCTTGCTGCAACGGAGCATCCAATAAGCTGGAATTTTGCACAGAGAAAGTTGAAGATACAGAGAAGGACAAATAGCCGGTCAATTATTCCGGAAAATTCCATAGTTCCCGCAGGAGTTACTATAACCAAATTCTATGAACGAACCATAGCTGTAGATAGCTACAGCTTGCTATAACAGACTTCTTTAGTATAATCAAGGAGTTGCCGTAAAAATGGCAAAAGCTAGTATATAATAAAACTACACAAGATTTAACTAGCGGTCCCGGCAAAGGTTGTTTCTCGAGGCCTTACTCTTGATCTATCAGATCGATACGAACTAGAAGACTTAAAATAAAGTTCATTAGTTAAAACATTAATTATAAGTACTTAGTTCTTGAAAGTTAGTAGCTTATCAAGCTAAATTTCGTAGTGCTAAAAAAGGGCAAAAATGGTCAGACTAAAAAAAATAATCAACCATTTTAAATATAAATGCTGAATGCACCGCCATAAAATTCTTACTAAAACTATTTTCTTTTGTCTTTGAATCGGAAAACTGTATAAAAGGTGAACCGAAGTTGACTGTGAAAACTTTTAACTTTATCTTTACACTTTACCAATAAAATAAACTTCATAAATACTAGCTTCATTTACATATGTACTAACAGGAAAATTCACAAAAATGTTTTGCTCGTTATGTACATTAAAAAGTAAATAGGCTTTTTTACAGAATATCTCGAGTAAAAATATTATTTTATAAAATGATGAACTCAAAAATGAGGCAATAATTCCATCAATTTTAATAAAAAAAAAACGGTGTAAATATGAGTCCGCGCTCATCACCTGATTTTATCGACCAATAGGCCTTGTACTGACCCTCGTTTGGAACCTACATACCAAGCGCAAAGAGAGCAAGCTATTCACGGAAAAAAATCGTGATATTGGTTAAAGAATTTGAGAAACAGCAAGTATTTAGTTGTTCAATGCAAAACTTCTATCAGTGCTCTTTTCAACACAATAATAACATATTTGAGTCATTTCCGCTCGTTGATCTGAGGGGCTTTGGATCGATATATACACAAGACAACTATTTGTGTAATGAACATTTATTTTTGTGTTTGTCTTGAGACTAGGTGCTTTCTATGTATAGTATTTATGTATTTACAAAAAAATATATAGGTATACATGTTTATATCTATGCTTGTATGCTTAGGGACAGATGGCGCAGTAGTATGTCTAAAAATGTTCAATATTATTATCTATGGCCGAAGAATCAGCTTATTAGTGAACTATTTTGATAAAATCAGCAGCAACGGACAATTTAATACTTATAAGGTACAAAATACGTAACAAAATACAAATTGAATCTTCATATATCATATCCCAGAATATCTTTCTTCTTTTATAACTTGCGTTTTGTAGCCTGAAAAGAGTATTTGTTTCATTTTCATTTAAGAAACTAACAAAAATTCTTTGAAGATTTTTATTCAGCCCGGAGTGTAAGTAATTAAATTTATTTCCAGTTAATTAATTAATTTATACCTGCGATAGTAAAACTTAAGCTTTTTTGTATAATTTCAATTCTAGGCTTTAGAAATCTATTTTCATAAGAATCTTATTAACTAATAAAAAACCGGCCAAATGAGTGTCGTTTGCGTTTGTTTAAAAAACGTATGAACCTATTTTATCCAAAACAATTTTCATAAGTAGTATTTGTAAAGCCCAATTATCGTTATTTTTTTTTTCATGTTTTTAGATCACGAGATCTTAAAGTTAAATTTTCATTTTGCAATTTTTTAACCTTGGAAGACTTGCAAATTATAAATTGCAAATTATAAAGAGAAAAGATTTCTTTAACTTTCTTTAAATGATAACCTACTTTATCCCTATCATGTAGGCTTTCATTGGGTAGGGCTTCGAAAAAATATTCTTCGGTGTATGGAGAGCATAATTTTTCTTAGTCTTCATAACGTAACGTACCTATGTAGATTTTTGACTCGTGGCCTCATCGCTTTTTCCCACTATTACTCTTGGTCCTACCAATCTCCAAATTCTTCGGCTAAATTTAATCACAGTCTACCTACCGAAAGACAATGGAATTATAAAGCTGTGACATAAAGACGGGCGGACATGCAGGACGACATTATAATAGTTCCGTTTTAGTTTCCGATTAGATAAGAATAATTGTTTCATCCTAATGTAGGGATCCGTGACTTGACTTGACACTTGACTAGGAGTGTGGATGATAACTAAACAGCTAACACTTGCGAATGTGTACGTGTCGTATGTGTCTGTAGTATACATACGCAGACAGTTCAGTAGGCTCTTAATTAACTCGCGAAGCCCATGCATGTGCGTGTTGGATCTCAGACAGTTAAAAAACACGCCCTCGCCCACCGACCTGGTTGATTTGACAAGTAAGTTATTTTGTCTTGAATCTATAACACTAATACGTGAAATAGAAAGTGATACCGGGATTAAGTTTGTCTATTTGTGTTTCGAATGTAATAATTTATTTGTTTTCGCGTCATTCAATTTTGCTTTCACATCGTTCTATGCTCTATATTTAAAACATAAAATATTTGCCTAGCTGCAGAAACAGCTCGAAGGATTAATGATGTGTACAGAGAAGCCACTGTAAAAGAAAGCACAGTACGTTTTTGGTTCCAACACTTTCGTTCTGGAAATTTTGACCTCCAGAGCAAACCTTATGGACGGCCTCTCCGGCCCTAGTTATCAACGAGGAATTGAAAGTAATCGTGGAATTGGATCTATCTCAAACCAAGTCAGAGTTAGCTGCAGGCTTCGGTGTGAGTTATAAAACCATTATGAATCATTTAAAACAAATTAGAAAATTTAAAAAGCTTGAAAAATGGGTACCGCATGAACTAAGTGAAGCAAACCAACAAATACGCGTCGACTGCTGCGTCACGTTACTCAACCGTCACAATAACGAGGGGATTTTGAATCGTATCCCTACTTGTGATGAAAAATGTTTTCTATAATCAAAAACGCACATCACAGTGGTTAAAGCTAGGAGAACCGGCTAAATCCTGCCTAAAGCGAAAGTTGACTGAAAAAAGGCACTGGTTAGTGTCAGCGTTGGTGTCACACACTGCACAACAGACGGTGGCGAAACAGAGGAGCTAGGATTGCAATATCTCCGTCACCCACCATACTCCCCGGACCATGCTCCAACCGATTACCACTTTTTACGGAATTCGAATTATTTCTTTATTGGAAAAAAAATCAATTCAGATGAGGCAGTTCAAAACACCTTCAAAGATTTTATTGATTCTTGCTCTCGCAAAAAAAAAAAAAAGGAATCGCTGAACTCCCTATAAAATATAAAAAGTGCATATATCACAACGGTACCTACTTTGATTGATTAAATAAAAATAATGTAAAAAAAATAGTTTTTCTTTTACCATATAAAACATCAATTTCATATGTAATATTTAAGAGTTATTTTTCTTTGCCATCATTTAATTGGGTCTTGTAAATTTAACGTAGGGCTCCAGCATAGGAGACAATACAAACCGACAAAGACGTTATCCGTGTCCTCACTCAACGGTATCTACGTTAACATCCCCATTATTCTTGATTATTATAATAATCATCAGTATTTTATATAATTAGAAAATTTAGAATTTACAAAACGAAAATGTGAGTATATGGATTGATATTCAAACCGATTGTAGATGTAATTATAGCACGGACGCTAAACAGGAAGAATTTCGTTCAATGACCGGTCACTATTTGTCTCTGTTGCACGCGCATAATTATTTGCCGTCACACTCGCACAGATGCGATGACCTCTGTCATAGAGGATAGCTAGTAGTTTATGAAGCGTTGTGAGCTAGAACGTTTGTGATTTTAACAGTCGTGCTATTTTATTGTAGAACAAGGCACAGCCGATTATTACTCGTGTTAAAAACTCATATTCACAACAATTGCATAAACAACAGCTTTTTCATTACCTATTTATCTTCATTTACTTTTTTTTAATTCTGAAGATCAAATTTTTTATTAATTTTCCTTAGATACAAATAAAGTATGATAAAGTAAGCTATCTGCTGACTGTTGTCATATTGTGACAGCTTGACATGCCCAAATATGAGGTACGTCACCCATTCGGGTACTGACCATGCCCGACGTTGCTTACCTTGGCTTATCGTTGCAGATAGACGAATGCGACTAGGCCTTAAACTCCTTAAAACAAACACTATGTTAAAGACATATTATAGTGTTTCTGATTTCGTTTAAATTTAACATTATCTTCTTAAATTATATAATTATTATATTAAATAGAAAAAAAAACATATCATAAAAGTCATAAACTGTATAAGTACCAAGATTCAAATTAATACCTAACATTTCTTACAATTAGAAAAGAGAAAATATTTAAATTAGAACAGTTTTTTTAATATCACTTGCACAGTGGAGAAATCACTACCTTTGTTTTCACTTCTATCGACATCCAATAAAAGAATCTTCTTTCTGTTAAGAAAACTGGAGTCTTTTACAGAAGGTCGGTCTTTTGTAATATCAACTACGGTTCATAATCATTGAGTGAACGTTGAAATTGAAATCGGAATTGTTCGCTTCAATAAACCTGAGTATTTTAAATGAATGTAGTTTTATTTTTATAGGACAATTGAAGTAACTAATATAGTATTTCGTATCTAGATTAATTTTATTATTAGGAATAAAAATGTTGATTCAATGTCTGTAACACGAATACGGAAGTAATTTATGCAATTCTTGCAAATATGATTACTTTTAAACATAAGTGGTTAAAAGACAAATTTCGTGCAATTGCATGCAATGCTTTTTATACGACCAGAAAAACATCTGATAATAGTTATCTACATTTTTTTGTTTTTTAGGCTCCCTAAAAATTTAGGATAGGATGGCATGTATTAAATAAGGGAATGTAAATATATCTAATTCGCTTTAAATGTGAAATACGAGTAGATACCAATCAAAAATGATTTTAAATAGCAATCTATAGATAGCAATATATAGAAACGCGATCTATTTATTATTTAGAGCCATCTAACGGAAGTAGGTCGCACCTCTTTACTAGTTGCTCGTGCTGTAATGTTGCGAGTACATTAAACAACGGCTAATTAAAAAGAATACAAATAATAAAATAGATAAAAGAATATCCGGGTGCACTCGCCCAGAGATGGCAGCAGTACTCCATATGGGGCCGGAATTGCGACTTTTAAAGCAGCAACCTTAGCCCCCAAGGCGAAGTTCTGCGTGCGCGAAATTGTGGGACCTCAGTGAATGGGGTTTTCTTAGCGGTGAACGCGCAGACTTATGTCTTGGTAGGGTTGAATCGCACCAAGTTCTCCGCGCGTTACCTCTAGGACATTACGGGCGATGTTTTCACAGTCCGTGTAATAAGTGTCTCGAGTACTGTCATCTGCATTGCAATGTATGTTATTGATGGACAACATGTCATAAATATGCAGTAGAAACAGCGTAGAAGACAACACAGATTCTTTCGGGGCACCAACATTGATGTCCATGCTATCAGGGTAACTGTGGTTCGTATGCACAAACACCGTAAGAAGGCAACTTCGACAAAAGAGCCTGGTGACAGACCCAATTGAATGATTTTGCCATCTCCTGGCTACTTATGCCTCCCGTTGACTCTTAATAGCTTGTGTGAGATGCACTCACCAGTCGAGCGACCGTGATGAAAGCCATATTGATGGTTGCAGACGTGTTTTCCTAGGAGTCTTGGAAGCTGTGTGTTGATCACACGCTCCATCACGTTGAAGTGGAGAGAGGCACCGTCTTAGGTGCGTGAAGAATCTAGCTAAGGCCGTGTCGACGATTTATTTTAAATCTTATTTTTTTTGACTTTCGGTTTGACCCTTCTGTCAAAATTGAATTTTGATAAA
Organism: Apoda limacodes; assembly: GCA_946406115.1. Classification (NCBI taxonomy): domain Eukaryota; kingdom Metazoa; phylum Arthropoda; class Insecta; order Lepidoptera; family Limacodidae; genus Apoda; species Apoda limacodes. The sequence goes on along the minus strand of OX291542.1, from coordinate 33,624,227 downwards.
TTTTGAAAAAATGTAAAGGCAATAACTTTAACCAGCCCATATGAGCTTTCTGTGTCTTAAAGGTAAGTCAGACATCATGACCATGCATTTACCGATTATATTGAACGGAACTATAAGGCAAGAAAAATTAACTACTGATTTCATTGTAACATTATTGTTGAAAATAAAACTAGTAAGCTTGAGCGTAATATATTGAATTTCGGAGATGTGCGTCTTATTTCTCTCTTTTTTCAAGGTTGTTTTTTTGAGCAAGAAATGAGTACTAATTTTTAATTAATATAGTTTCACTAAATAAAATTAAAATAATATATTCAAAATTAAATTAAATAACTAAAAAGCTCCAATACATGTAACGCAACCTATCTATTAGTTTACCAAAAAATCAACTGGAAGATATCTGTTTCACAACACAAGCGAGCTAGCTCGTAACACAAGCTATCTCTCAAAGAAGAGCGCTCTGACGCAAATACCCGCGTTAATACGAGAGACCAATTTGTGGAACTTTTTAGCTTAGGCGGAGAGACCTGAGTAATGCTAGAATTAAATTCGCTTAAGTTAAACTTAGCTGTAAAGTCTACTTGAATTTTTAATAAATGTAACCGGAACTTTTATGTAAAACTTGCTAACATTTTAAATATGAAAAAAATATACTTACTAAAGTTTATTTTAGCGTAAACTAAACGTTTACAAAATATTTCTTATCATAAAATTGAACCAACAATACGAACGCCCCAGCTCCGCTCCACATTCGTTACCTAAAGATCTCAACGCTGCTCTCCCATACTTGTATATACTGACGCTAATACGAAAGATCTATTTGTGGAACCTCAGGTTAAGAGGCTAGATCTATTTAATGCCTGATTTACATTTGCCATAGTCAGACCGGTAAAACGTAGTTGTATTCTTGAATTTTTAATTAATGAGCTAGAACTTTTATGTAAAACCTTGCTGAAATTTTAAATATGAAAAAATATACTTAATAAAGATTTCTTTTTATTTTAGCGTTAACTAAGGGTTTACAAAATATTCCTTATCATGAAATTGAACTAACAATACGAACGTCCCAGCTTCGCTCTACATTCGTTATCTGAAGAGCTCACCGCTGCGCTGACGTAAATACTGGCGCTAATACGAGAGACCAATTTGTGGGGCCTTGGCTTAGATAATTGGACATGAGTTATTTCAGAATTATCTACATTTGCTGAAAACATGCTGAATAATGATGTCTGACTGTTCTAGCTCCTTGTAGACGTAAAACTAACTTTCGAAATTTTAACTCAACGTTTTGTCATCTAATTTCTTACTTTTGTGAGTAAAATCATACCTAGTTTAGTTGTTGGTTTTGTGTTGAAAAAAAAACTACTGCTGTGCGGTTTTGATACCTAAAAATAGGTTAACCCCTCGGTTGCGCAAGGTCCCATTACGGGGTTTAGGCGTATGAGTTAACCTCATCAACTAATTAACCGGACGCGCGATGAGTTAACTAACACTAAACTATATTTACTAAATTCTCTTCACTTCATATTGTTTCGTCATTTTCTTCTTTTGCTTTTATAGTTTCACCGCTTGGAACTGGGTAGAAAGTAAAACAAACACAGACTTATAAATATCGCATCGTTTAACAAGCACAAAATCATATACCTTCTTCTCCATCAATTACCTAGAGTACCTAAGTTGCTGTAATGGATTTGAATTATCGAAATAGTGTTTTATTGGAAATTTTAAAATAAGATAAAAGTATCTTATCCAACTTTCCAGCTATCCGCCGAAAAATTAGGCCACCAAGAATAACTCTACGGGATTAAACCCACGAAATAAGTTTTACCATGGGAACAAGTATATACTTAACTTATTGGATTGAAGGGCATTGAGGGCAAAGGGCATTTTATTAAGGGAAAATAATAGTTAATTGCTCACAGAGGGACGAGTGTAAACGAAGCAGGAATCGCATTTTAACCGAATGATGCATAGTGCTTTATATTACCTACGACGAAAATAAAAGATAACAAATTGAAATGTATAAGATATTTAATAAAAAATTATATTAAAATTATTGCAGTTGTTGAAAGTAATTTACCACGCTTTGGACTAGCTGCCTGTGTTGTGCATAGACACCAGACAATGGGTACATATAATTACATTAATACCTACATAGCATGCATAAATACACCTAGACTCAAGACAAACACAAATGTTTATCACATAAATGTTTGTTAACAACAACTTAGCAAAACAAAGAAGAAAACACTTTTTGGTGCTTTAAGGCAAAATAGCAATGCAAGACAAAATAGGCAACTTTCTATTTTACAAATATACCCATAAGTAAATTTAGTAGCTGGCATTACACAGGAAGCGAATTTGAGACGACCTTTCTCAAAAGACTCCCTGGACAGTTGTTAATTTAAGAAATTGCTTGTTGTATTGCGTTACTCTGGATCAAATATATTCTACTCTGTTCTTAGCTTCAAAGAAGCATGTTGGTTATTTTTTCTAGATATTTAAATTTTAAGGTAATTTTCCCTACTACACGGAGAAAAAAAAATATTGTTCGAATTAAAAAACTGTTTATTAAAATGCGTCAATACAAAATTTTATTAATTTCAAAAAAAATTGTGGAAATTACAAAACAATATAATTTTAAGTACATTTTAATGATTTCGTTAACTTATAACTACAACATAGTTTTATTACTTTCCGAAAATAATAATTTGTAGTTCGGATTACAGAATTTTACAAATCCTATAAAACTTTTCTTGAATTTATGAGTGAGGTAATAGTTTTATTAAAGTGGGGAGATAAAACACTGCTTGTTATTACAATGAAGGCTAATAAACATCTTTCTAAGAATTAGTGAAGTTTACTAATAACAAACATCGTACTGCTACGAATTAAGGTTAACGTCACGCGTCTTACATCGCGCTATCGAAGTTTTTTCGACAGTTTCCATATATACCGACATAGCGATATGCAAGTTAGGGCGGTGTAATTAAACGCTGATTGTAAGCGTGTTTATACTTTATTTGCATTCCATTACATTTTACTTGTTTTTAGTAAACAACACTGTTATTCCAACAAGACTAGTTTTATTCCTGTTAATAAAAACAATAAGTAAAACTCATTGGTAACCATCAGTGTAATGTACTTGTCCTCGGAATTACTAATATTTTAGTGGTTATTAGTAGTATTTTTCCTACGTGTAGTAGAAGACTGCCGAAGTTTTAGGTAGAGTTAAGCATGAAAAAAATATTTTCCAATCAACCTCCCACTGCCATTTTCTTTTATGGGTTGACTTTTGAAACCCCGAAAGACATGTTTGAGTTAATAAATGTGTTAGATATTAATACCGGATTGTATGTAAATTTTAACGTAAAAAAGTTACGTAAATAGTAGTTCTTTTACGTACACTAAGTTTGCCCGTTACTCTCCATGGGGGTTAAAGTTTTAATGAAATACTTTACGTTTTATCAATTATGTTACAAAACGTGTACAGCTTTAAGTCGACTTGACCATAAAAATATTATTTTGGACACAAAACTTGTTACCCGTTTTCTCCCCATAGGCGCTGAATGTTTTGAAATCCCAAAACACATCGTTCTTATTTGTGTTAAAAAGCATATTTATCCAAATATCAAGTAAACTGACGAAAGAAATATTTTATCCCGGAGAAACTATATAATCTAAAAAACAACAAAATACCTATGCGTTTCACAAATTTTAATGAAGAGCAATAATATTGAGTTACAATTAAATTTGCTCATAAAAATATTTCTATCACAAACTCTGTCGCCTCTTTCTTTAATAAAGCATTATTATTGTGCTTAAAGTTAATCCAAAAAATATTATCATTTTGCCACCATTTTTTCACCTTAAGTATTGAATTTTAAACCTTGACGTTTAATATTTTATAATTTGTGTAAGAGAGCGTCTGTACAAAGATCCAAGTAAATTTGAGGAATAAAATATTATATCACATTCAAATTTCGCTGCCCTTTTTACCCTATTCAATAGTTTAATATAAATAAACCGAAATACGTATGTCATCAATTGTGTTGGCAAGCATTAATACTAAATTTAATATTTTTGATATTTCGCACATATTATATTTCAGATAACCCATACTCAAAACTTTATGTTCTCTTTCTGTCCTTAAAGGTTAATTTTTTTTAAATTTCGATAGACGTTGTTTATGAATGAATGGTAAAGAAAATCATATATGTATTAAGTTGAAAGTAAATAAGTCGATAAAAATTTTTTGAATTCAAGCTATGCCACCCCCTTTTCCGCTTTCTTATTTAATTTTACCACCTTGCGGGTTGTTTTTCAAAAACAGTATAGGTTGTCATTATTAGTTTTAAAAATATTTAATTTTCATAACAACTTCCAACCACTATTTTACCTTCTTTGGGGTTGAATTTCGAAAAATATTTGTCAAACGACGCCTGCAATATAAAACCAACCCTTTGTCCAAATTTCAAATTTGTGTGCTTAGTGGCTTGGGCTGGGCGGTGATGAGTCAGGCATATATATATATATATATTTACCTGAAATTATGTAAATTAAGAGCTTGATATTGCTTTTTGTTGACATAACTTGCTTTGTTTAGTAAATCATATCAAAACATATTAAAAATTAATAGTAGGATGATGATGATGACAGTTTTTGGTTATGCGCAAAAAAAAAAAATTATAGGCTCAATTGCAAACAATTAAAATTATACAAGGTACTGACATTTTGAATTACACAAGGTACTGACATTTTAAATTACACAAGGTACTGACATTTTAAATTCAGTTTACTAAGTTAACTTGTTTGTTTATATAACAAGCAAAATTTTTTTTTTTTTTTTGTACTATTATTTTCAATATTTTAATAATTAAATAGATATGCCCTTGGACATGCTTCTCAAAGGGAGTCTAGCAACATATACTTTTTACATATTATATTTTTAATAAAATTAAACACAATAGAGGTGCGTATAGCAGCTCACTAACGCCGCCATTTAAAAAAAATTTAATTACTTTTTATACAAATTATATTTCAAATATGTGCTTTAAAAAATGTTTAAGTGCTTCTAAGCAATTTTCAAAACGTTTCTTATTGTGTCTAAGTTACGTCAGTGAGTTTACAATATCTTTCTTGCTCTAAGTGACCGTTACGACAATGTTTTAATAGTGGACTCTGACTATAACATATACAAATCGATTTTTTATACCATTTGATGCATATACATTTTTTAAAACACCTACATTTATATGTTAGGTGCTTAGTTTTTACTAAAGAGAAATACGTGGACAAACATACATGCATACGTACGGGTCGAATTGATAACCTCTTTTCTGAAGTCGGTTCAAAAGATAATAGCCAGATGAAACTAGGATAGAGTTTTATATCACTAAGGTGGCAAACAAGTTTGCGGTCCGCATGATGGTAAGCGATTACCGTAGCCTATGGACGCTGGCAACACCTGGGGAATCACCCGCGCGTTCCCGACCCTTCAAAAATTAATAACTTCTTTCTTGAAGAACTGCATACTGTAGTCCTTAGACAAAACCTTGGTAGGGAGCTTATTCCACAACCTAAGCGTATGCAGGAGGAATTTCCTCTGAAACCGTATACTACGCGACCATTTAAGAGTAAAATACGAATAAAATTAAAGTAAATGGTTAAAAACCTTAAATAACCCGTTTTAAACGGTTAAACTTGAACAAAAGAGGGATTCGTGTTTTACAAAAATATAACAATGCCGTGTAAATATAAAAATAATATCAATATATACAACCGGCCAAGTGTGTGTCGTATACAAATTACCTTAGGGTCTCGTAATATAATAATTATTGCGATTATCTGAAAAAATGGTAAACAGATTTTGCTCAAAATATTATTTTTTTCTAAAGATTTTCATTACGCTTTATTATTGTAATTTTTTTATATTTTTAGTACATCGTTATAAGTAAAATGGGGTCAGCAATATTTTCAATTCATAAGCATCCTCGTATTAGGTGGACAGACGACCTAATTAGAGCCAAAGGAAACTATTGAGAGTAAACTACTTAAAACTGACTGTTGTAAAAACATATAGAAAAGGCCTACATTCAACAATGGACGCCTATAGGCTGGAGATTAAGATGGTGGTACCATTATATCACGCGATTGAAACCTGGAGGCACAAGTAGTTTATGAATGTTACAGGAAAGCTATTTTCTATCGTTTCAGTCCCCTGTAGTGCCTAATTTTATAAGTTCTTGAAAGACGAGAATTACTTTCAACCATACATTTTCTCTCAGCAATGAATATAAATTTTGTTTTCAATTGGCAGCCCTAGAATGGAAACACTGAACCTGTGAGTGATTCTTTGATGGATGACAGAGAAGTCAGAGTCGGGTTACGTCTGCGGCAGTGTAATTACTTAATCCCGAACCTTGTCATTAGTTCATCAATAATTAATGGAGGTTAACATATCTCGTTTTTCGTTTAATGTGCCTACTTATTTTAATTACTAACTCCAGATGTCTGTCTGATTATATTTTGATAATAATAATTGCATTTTCGATAATATATTTTTATGTCTTTAAGAATAATCAAAGTCGAAACAAGATGGCTTTTAAAATAATTAACTTATCCTACGTGACAGTGTGTATGTCTCATACGTTATTCGATATTAGCTTTAAAGAAATAAACAGAAAATAAACGATCTGGTACATAATAAAATACCCCATTGTCAGTTACACAACACAAATACACGGACAAAAAATAAAATGTTATTAATTTATTAGAGCGTGTTTGTAGTTTTAAACTTTTTTAGTTTTGATATTTTTTCAGTCGGTTAATTTGGAACCTTAACTAGATCTAATGTCAAAACTATTTTGTATGTCTGTCTTTCCAAAATTATTTAACTAATTAAATATGAATGTTTTAGACTTTAAACTAAGTAATAACGTTTCTAGATGCTTACCCTATAATGAAACTGTTATGATACTTTTAATCGTGGAAAAATATCGCATACCCACAACAAAATGTCTTAAGCCAAAACTCAAACGAATTTAAAAAAGGTATTTTACTATTTGTATAAGCAAAATCCTTTTATTATGGTTCTGTAGACAGATGGCAAAATTAAAATTCTTTCCGTCCGTCTGTCCGTTTGTCACACACAGCCTCATAATTCAGCCGTCTTTGCATCGATTCCAATAAAATTATGTAAACCGTCAAACAATTTTGCAATAAAATTATGAACAATAGTTATCTCTGACTGAATTAAAGCTCTAAAAAGTATAGTTTTCAAGGGAGGGGGGAAGGGAAGGAACTATTTAACCACGTGCTCTAAAATTCTACAAATAAATCGTAATAATTGGGCTGCATTAATATTTCTAACGGAAATTGTTATGAATAGTGATCAACGAAATGGTTTGATCAAATCTCAATTCAAAATCAATACCAAGTGATCTAAAAATTCTACAGATATCCGCAACAATTACAGAACACTAACGTAATTCGGATACAAGATGCACTCCACCAGCTTTGACGGTTCTTTAGTAAAATGGCAAAAACAGGGATGACAAAATTTTGTTATGTCCGTAGTCTCCTTTCAGCCCTCATACATCCTAGCTGTTGGAGTACAGCCTACCCTGACCGAGAGCGAGGGCGTTTAGGCTATAGTTCATCACGCGAACTCAGTGGGAAATGATGTCTTTACACACGTTTTATTAATGTATGCCGGTTTCCTTACAATGTTTTCCTTCAAAAGCCATTAGTGTGAACAAACAATGTACTTGAGAAATTAAGCAAAATATCGATTATCACATGCCAGGTTCGAACCTCCGACCCTTAGATTGCAGGGCAGAAACCGAAAACACTAGGCATTGGTTTTCCCTTACCCTTTAACTCTATAAATAAGTGATTTAAAAGAAACTATAGATGTAACTTTAGAAAAGACCCGATTATAGTTGTAACATAAAATATTTCGAACTAATTGAATCTGTTGGTTCCGGAGAAGTAAAACGTAAAACGTAGATGGTTTACAAGGATAATTTACAGGTTAATTAGTAAACTTTGAATTCTAACCAGTGTAAATAATGTAAGACCACGCGGACGAAGTCGCAGGCACAGCGAGTATCAATAATATTTACAAATCACATAATCACCATCCAAACACCTTAATAAAACTGAAAATTGCCTAACAGTATTTAATAAATAGGTAATAATTAATATTTTGAGATATTACACACAGCGCCAACTGTATGCTTAGTGTGGTTTTTCAACTATAACTTTACAGTTATTTTAACGCGAAATTAGTATGGACAAAAAAAAGCGAGTAAACGCTATATACTGAAAGTATTTCGTTTAGAATTCACACTCACACACTTACCATTATCTGTCAGTTTGGCGTTTTAAACGCTGAAGCAACAGTTCCGTAAACTACAATTGAATGAAAATATATTCTCTGTGAATACAAATATATGTTCAAAACGTTGTACAACACCCAGTGTCAAGACAAACAGACAAAGAACGTAAGTTATAGCCCTTCTGCTGAATTGAAGGGCGTGGGTTCGATTCCCGCACAAGACAAACATAATAACATAATAACTTAATATAATTTAATATGAACATTAACATTTTAATGTTCATCACATAAATGTTTGTCTTGTGCGGGAATCGAACCCACGCCCTTCAATTCAGCAGTAGAGCCATAACTTACGGAAATACTTTGCCGACAAGAATATTAATTAAAGCATAACATTATGATGCTCTTCTCCGAACGGGTGGGCAAAGATATTATGAAAGTCAAACCCCGCGGCAGATTGCAGTGGCAAATGGCCAACTGCATGTGCCGACTGCTGATTTTAAGTTTTATCTCAGATACAATTATTGTTTTTTTAGCTGCAGCCTGACCCAAACTAATCATATGCAGTTAAATGAGTGAACTGCATCCTTATACTAAAAGCAACAATAAATAACAGTGCAATGTGCAGTTATAGTAAATCAGCGACCCATATATAAGGGGCTAATACGAAGTGACCGGTATAGTTGAGTTATGTGCCCATTCCACTCCTGACTACTGCGCTGCTGCCAACGTGAAAGGCAATAACTGTGAGTTACAGCTTCTTACTTCTTATGTGTAATGTTGTTTTACTCCAGTGAAGTATTATTAAGCGGTAACCTGTGATAAGAATTAACATCTTTGAGTAAGAGAATATTTTACATCATTTTATGTAAATCTCCCGTAAATGTTCCGTATCTAAAAAGGTAAAAAGAAGCCGGGCAGGGGGACTCATAGGTCATTACATCGAATAGTGTTTGACGTAGTTTTTAGAATTCGGCATAGTTATACGATAGCCGAAACAACGTCAAGAAGACACGTCAATTCTATGACCAACTGGTTGGACAATACATAAATTTAACTTACATTTTTTTCTAATTACCTCGTTAATAGACAGCAGTTTGTTAAGTACGGCCCATACCTATCCGACATTTATCACAGGCGATCAAAAATGAGCTAACTTGACCCCTAGCTTATATATTTAGGGCCGTTTCTTTTTATAGTCTTAATCAACAACTTTTAAAATTCCTACCATTAATACCTATTCCCAGAACCAATGGGGTTTGTCAAATCAGCTCAATAGCTCTAAGCTTTCAGTATTTCCATTAGTGTTCTACTATTATGTTTAACTCCGTTATTTTAATTTTACTATATAAATAAATGAAAATTGTCATACAATTATTATAGTATAAGATTATAAACTGCACGGATCAGCTGTGGTATTTTAAAAGTTCTAAAAACTTTTAAATAAACTGTCTTAAGAAACTGCTATCTCACAAAACTAATCTGTAAAGCTCGACTAAATTTCGAAAGTAAAGATGAAAGTCTAACGCCGTCGCGCCGTCATATCCAACTATTGGTTGCTTCTTACAGACTTTTAGCTTCTGCAAAGTCAACATTAATAAAAAAATTTAATATACAAAATGAATGTCAAAATGAATGGATGTGCTCAGAGGGAAAGTAACCTATATATTTAGAATTGCAAATTTTACTAACTAAGTAAAACTGCATTATAGATTTTAAGATAAATAGTCTATTTACGCCGGGAATTGAACCTGTAAAATGAAAAGCCGTGGGTCTTTCTTTTCCGCTCTGTATACGAAAATTCTAATTAATCATTAAGCATTAATAATACCTCTACTGCAATATAAGTAATAATGGTAAGATACTGTACTTCCACTAAACTACTACTTTATGTCTTTGCATCATTTTGTACAACTAGGTTTTATGTGGCAGAATGCAAACAAGCGCAATAAACCATTAGCTAGTAAGAAACTCAAAACAAGAGTTGTTGTTAATGTTGATCTAGACGGAAATAAAAATGTTAGGTTATTCCGTACCTAATAAATTTTTGAGCGGCTAACCGGATTACGATTAAATTTGGTACACAGATGGATATTTACTTTTGACAAAAATCCTAATAAAACGTACAGAAATCTTTTATTTTCTCGTATAAAAGCCGTTACATTAAGTAATGAAAAATATTAATAATACTATGTTTTTAATTTAGTGGCATTAAAAATGTTGTAAGTAGTTTATTCCTACCTTTAGCGCCCAAACTTCGATACGTGGCGTTTAATTAGATTTTGACTTTATTCTTAACTTAAAAATTAAAGTGAAAAACTGCAAGCGAAACTGCGAGGTACAGCTGGTCACTCATATAGGTGGACCGTTGTAATTTTTTTTTTTTTTTGGATCGAGGATTATACTTTCATCTGTATTTGTAGATATGCTTGAAGGTTCTATCCGAGTAGGTGTGGAATAATATTAGATTCTGTCACAGGTGACCAAAATAATGTATTGAGTATGAGTAAATTGTTTATGACAGTTTCTGCGTTTATTTTAAACTTTGTGATGTCAATATCTTACTTTCGCAGCTAGAACAAATTTTTATTTTAATTTACGTAAATCAAATTAAAATTTTCTGTAATATTTTGATAAACAGTAATAAATTTTGGCTATCCAACGCCACGTCAGCAGGCAAGGTTTTTTTTTACCTATTTTATTGTGTTCTTTTTATTAAATAGTGTTCTAAATTCAAAAGTCATTTCGTCACTGTTAATAATTGTGCCGGAATGATCTATTTTGCTCGCACTTATCGCCCTTCGCCCCTTTTTGAATAGTTGGAACGCAAAAACTATTAAATCACTTTACAAGCATATTACATACTATCACTACAATAAAAAAATAACATGAATAGAACACAAAAAAGCTTGTTTATTTGTTTAAATTCAAATAAACAAAAGTAAATACAATTTGTATCCACATATGCGTGAGTCATGTATCTCCCGTTGCTGACCGCTGCTCCCGGGTCGCGGCTACAACATAAATTGTATAAACGTTACAATACGTCACCATACAGGGGATAATGTTAGATAAATCTGTCCTGGAAAATACACGGATTTGTCTGTTAGAAATATATCATACTACTCATATATTTATCACACGTTTAAAGACAAAAGCGAAAACATATATAAATTTTACTAGATTCTAATATTGGTTTTAAAGCGCTGTGTATGAAATAATTTTGTAATTTATATTGTTGTATAATATATGGAATATCCCTCCCATTCGTAGCCTTATATATGAGTCAGATACTAGTGTGGCAGGTATGGCCCAGGGGTTTTTAGTGTCTGCCTCGCGTTCGAAGGCTCGGAGGTTCGAGCCCAGTATGTACCAATGTGTCTTCTTCTTAATTTTTCAAGTACATTGACTGTTCACACCACTGGTTTTTCGATGAAAAACAACCTTGTGAGGAAACCTGCATACGTCAAAATGAATATATGTGAAGTCTACAATACCAAATGGCCCTCGCCTAAGGCTAGGATAGGCTGTACTTCAACGCTGAGGACGTATGAAGACTGGTAAAGAGAAAATAGTGTGAGTGTTGGTGGATCTTCCAAGTCTTCCGAGCTCATCTCATGGAAGTTTAATCGGGCATCGATGATGGATGTTTCTATCAAATCTTTTTCTCCGTCAAATGAATACCAACTGAAAATATTCGTTTACTATATTATATGCGATGAAAGTCTAATATTTTTTCTGTATTAGGCAACTAGGTTACCTAATTTTAGTTGAGTACAGTTATAGCTGGAAATGTAATAAAGGACATATGTAAAACACTATTATTACAATTTATCTATGTATCGTATCGTAGAAAATCAAATGGCCATGAGTGTGTCAAACCCGGGAGTATATAAAAAAATGAATACATACATCCATACAATAGATCCATATTCTATGGTTTCCTTAGCCGTTGCTTAACACCCTAACGGGGCCACAGGCATCCCCTTAAAGAAAGGTGAATTGGGTCATAATCCACTGCGCCAACCTAGTGCAAATTGGCAAACGTCGACCTAGTGGCCACTCGAATTTCAAAATTTTAAAGCCCATAAGCGCTGTGATTTAGCTTAACGGCTACTTTTGTATGACAACAACCACTCGCGACGTTATTTTACTTTGCATATCGTTTGCTTTTCGTCGATAAACAAAAGTAACTGGGCCACGAGTTTTTCCAAAATAAAAGACTTGTCATATACAGTAGTACAATTTAACTGGGAAATTATTTAATTTGGAACGCAACCTAAAGTTGTATTAGGTACACTGGTTCAAAATATTTTAGAATAGAACTTCAGATCAGTTTGTATGTATTTGTATCTGAAGCGAGAAGAAGACATCGAAAGCTTGAAAACACTTTTCTTTAAGTTCCAAGGGCTACGCTACGTACAGAAATTAGGAAATAAATTAAAAATTTAACTGTCTTACGACATTGCGGAGAGGCTTGTTAAACTATTATAGAATTTTTGTAAAAAAAAAACGAACGGAAGCAGTATCTTTTACACAGTGTTCAGGAACCAATAAATCCGCAACTTTAAGTTAAAAAGGAGATTATGGAAAATATGTCTCAAATAACTTAATAAAGATACATTTCAGTATTATTCAGACCCGATTAAGTTTATTTTTTACCCACAAATAACTGGATATCTTGAAGAACCACTACATCTCTTAAATCTTTCTCTTATACTAGTTTCTGCCAGTGGCTTTCGCCCGCGCTAAATTTCGTTATCGGCGTAGGTTCTTACGGTAGCTCCTCAATTATAGAAAAAAAATCAAACTATCAAATATTTCCTCCTTAATGGCATAATACATTCGTGTCTGCGAAACCATCGAAATACCCAACCCAATCTGTCAAGCCGTTTAGAAGTTATGTGAAAAATATAAGTACGGAAAGACAATTCTTACTACCCGTTGTCCTATTATCCATTTTCTCGTAGGAATGAAGCATATTCCCGCGGTAATAATAAGCCTATGTTTATCAGGGCTAATGTTGGCTTCTAATAGTAAAAGAATTTTTCAAATAGGTCCAGTAGTTTCGAAGCCCATTCAATACAAACATACTTACATACAAACCTTCCTTCCTCTTTATAATATTAGTATAGATTAAGAAACTTTGGGATCAAGTCGGTCAATGATGAAATTTTGTATTTCAGTTATAGTAAGTCAGTTTTAAAAAGTTCGAAAATTCGAAAAATTTTTATGTGTAAGTATATTTGACATTTATTTTTACTTTTACTTCATTTCCGTCACCGCATTTCCAACGTAACTGTACCAAAAGGTTTTCTTGGTAGAGATTGATGTTTAGTGATAAGACCTACTTGTACCTTTTTTAAGTTTGCTTATTGTTTGTTGTTAATTAATATTATGTGCGGTAAAGAATATTCATTCGTTTATTCAAAGTCCTATATAATAGTAATTAAAGCTTTAAGATTTTAAGTAGTATTAAGCTCGTAACTCAACTCAATGGTTTGACTTACATATATCCCGACAGGTCAAGAAAGTAAAATTGTTCTTGACACATGTTTAACTTAGCATGAACCTTCAAGTTAGTTGTTTGTGTATTTGAAGGGCTTTAAGTGTTTCGTAACTTTCACGTAACAAGTTACAAGAGCTGGAAAGGGTCAAGTCTAAAATTATGCTTGTAACTTTCGTAAGTGAATTATAACTTCTACAACTATGAAAGCATTCTATAAATTGTTAAAACTTGCTTCAAAATGTTTAATTGGTAACACCGTTATTATTAAATTTTAATAAATTTATAAATATTTAAAAAATGTACATAAGACGTACTTTTTTTTTTCACATTTGTACTTATGGATACTTACTTAATCAAATCATAAAATTCAGAAATACATGACAGGGTGGAAACGCTAAGTGATCTCACTTGATTATTTCTTAACCATACACAATATCGAAGTACTGATAATTGATCCTGAAAGTGGTTCACGACCTCTATCTATCCGAAAAATTTATGTTTTCAGCTCTACACATTTAGCATGGCGACATGGCACTCATCGCATGATATATGCCCCCCCCCCCCCCCCATTCAAAACTAATTAGCCGTCAACTAATGTCACTACTTCTAAGTCCTTTTTATACCTTTTTTCGTGCGACATCCCATCTCTACTACTACCAACTACTCGATGCATGTCGATCGCTAGCGTACGGCATATGCCTATAGAGAGATTCTAAGACTACAAAAAAACTGTTGGCAAACGATATCCGCCATGTTTTCTTGACATTTGTAGTTCAAACTAGTCGATTTATCGACTAAAACAAATACCTCGATTAGCCATGAGTAAATCAATGAAACATATCCCGAATTCGAGATTATCTCTATCAGCATGAGAATAAGGCCCATGTCCCAAAATTAATCTTTTGATTATATCTTTGCAATAAAAAAAAAATGGTTTAGCCGAAGATATGGCTTCAATTATTTGCTTTGAAGGAGAAGAAATAAGTTTATTTCCCTTCAGGGAGCCTCGAACAAAGAAAGATTATTTATATTATTTATATGTTATCTTTGTATATTTATTATTCTATTTTTTAAACGCAAAGATTTATGAAATATATTTTTGCTTTATTTTTTCTAAGTTACAGTCGGTATCTGAAGTATTAGTTTTTAGGGTTCCGTACCCAAAAGCTGCTAACAGAGCCCTATAACTAAGCCTATGCTGTCTATCAGAATGTCCAACCATTAAAGGGCTTTATATTTTAGACCAAAATAAGTAGAAGCCTAAAATGTTCACTGGATATGGGTTATAATGGCAGATTATCTAACAAATAATATAAAAAAAATTAAATTCCAGGGGGTCTCTATGCAAGAAACACGTTTTTGTTTTTTTTTTTGCTCTATCGTAAAAAAAAATACATCTGTGAATTTCTTTGTTTCTTCTATGCCCCCTAGTAGTGACCTCTATTTTCAACATTCATTGAGGTACTTACATTACCTACACGTCCGTGTTTAGGTCACGGAATCCATATGTACCTATGCTTACCAAATTTTTTAACATTGGCTGTGACACACGGACAGTTACACGAGTGATTTCAAAAGAGTTCCTTTTCTCTCAACCGAATAACATGTCTAGCCTAAAAAGTATAGTTTTGCTTATTAACTGAAATACACCGAAAAACCTAAATAAACATGTCAGCTATAAAGTACCTTGGACAATATACAGGGACGGTCCAGCAATAATAATTACCTAATGAATATGCGGCAGCATTTCCGTGCAGTTCAGACCTTTCCATGAATATGCAGGCGCACTGAGTGCGGTAAACGTACGTAAAATGTGGCCGTGTTAGATGGTTTGATGGAAATAGACCTTTAAATATCCAATATCCAAACACATTTTTTATTTTATTATTTAACTTTAGAACTTCTTTACGTACTTTGACAAAAAATTAGCAATGATGTCGACTTTATAGTATCGAATGTATGTATATTTTTTTTTATTTAAACAAACTTTTAAAAATTTAAAACGAATTGTTTGAAACACAAAAATATCGTCCAAAAAGTAAATATATGTTCATTTTGTAGGAGGTTGGATAAAACAGAGCTATTTCAGTAATTTATTCACCATTCGCACTTCGGCCTCTAATTAGTTTAACAAGTAAATTTATCCATAATTACTTTTATTTGAAAGTTTACTTGAATATTTTGCGGAAAATTATATTTAAAGGAAAGCTTTTTTTATATATGCGAGATTTTTTATGCAAATATAAATTTATACTAATATTATAAAGAGGAAAGATTTGTTTGTTTGTATTGAATAGGCTCCGAAACTACTGGACCGATTTGAAAAATTCTTTTACCGTTAGAAGCCGACATTATCCCTGATGAACATAGACTACTTTTTACCACGGGAAAATGCTTCATTCCTACGGGAAAAAGGGTAATAGGACAACGGGTAGTAAGAATTATCTTTCCGCACATTCCTAAATACTTAATTACGTAATTACTTTCTTTTTCACATAACTTCTAAACGGCTGAACCGAGTAGGTTGAAATTTTATATGTGTGTTTCGATGGTTTTCTGGATGATTTCAAAATACAATTGGACTCGGTAGGTGGCGCTGCTGTTGGTATGTCAACTATCAAAATTAATTTTGTATTAAAATTTTGTATGTGTATTTCCATGGATTCACAGACATGAATGTATTATGCCATTAAAGAGGAAAGATTTGATTGTTTGTTTTTTTTATGTGACTGAGGAGTTGCCATAAGAACCTACGTCGATAACGAAATTTAGGGCGGGCGAAGCCGCTGGCAGAAGCTAGTAATAAATGCAATTAGTACTAAAACGTCTACTAATTAGGACTAGGACGCGTGACGTCAGCCTTGTTTGTAGCGGTACTACATGATACGCTACACCATTTTTATTAATTTATATTATTTTTTAAACAATTACAAATTTATATTCATTTTCAGCAACTATTATTATAAACAACTATTGCTTATAGGTTCCTTATCTTATACTATTTTGTTTGACATCTCTCACTTATTATATTTTACCTAACTTATGTAATTCAGATAGGTTGGCCCTTTGCACTCGGCTCACTGACGCGCTACAAGAATTGTCGATGATCCCGAACTTACAAGCTATATCAAACCATTAAGTCTCTGGAGAGATTTTGCCTCCCTTTGTGTGTTCTACCTTTTGTGTGTATAATGAGTTGTGTTCTAAGCGATTGTGTGAAATGATGCCCACAGATACTGGTTGCCATCGCATCGCTCGTAATCGGCAATAAATTCATCCTCACATCTTAGAACCTAAATGGCGTTAAGTGATTTCGAAGGTGCTTCCTTGCGCGAACGCTTCGGTTGTGGATTCCCTCCCAGCTCCCTGTCGTGGACTACAGTATGGGCTACATTAAGAAGAAAGAAAATAGATTTTAAAAGGGTCGGCAACGAGTGCGTAGTGCCTAAGGTGTTGCAAGCGTCTATAGGGTACGGTTACTGTGTAACAGCGTGATCTAAAACAACTTTAGTCATTGTTATAAAAACATAAAATAATTAAGATTTTTGAGCGCAGAGTCAAAACACCTATAACATAATTAGAAAACCTTAACATTTTCTATTATGATAGGGTACCTACCCACATTAAACCGCTGCATCTGACGTGAATATGAATAAAGGCTAATCAAATGAGATAGCTGTATAGAATTTTGTATTAGTTCCTTCGGATGAACTAATTTAAATTCAAAACCATTTGCCCAGAACGAGGGACTCTAGTTTGAATAATTTGATTTGATTTTGTTAAACTTCGTTTGTCTGAATAAATAATTTGATTAAAAAGGATAGCAACTGACAGTCAAAAGGGTCTGGTATCAAATTATTGTAATCACTACATAGTATGAAGTCCGACGTCGGGCTGTGTGCTCGTCTTTCTTACTCTGTTAATATTTCTTTTGTCCCTAAATATTCAATGGATTACATTAAACAAAGTTTTTAAGAGAAGGTTAAGAAATAGAATTTTAATCTCACTCGCTTGGTTAGCTTTTCGTTTTGATCGTTAAAAATTTACGTGGAAATGCCCTCTGTACGCCAAGCGAACAAATTTTTTTTTTTTATTTTGCTCAAAAATTGTTCAGAAATGCGGTTTTTGCTTACAAAGTAGTACATTAGGGATCCGTTGCTGTACTCATTATTCGTATTTTTGATATCAGTAATTTAAAAATTATACACTATTTTAGTTTATGTAGTAAAACTATATAATCGATAATAATGTTGTTAGTAAAATTATAAAAATACAACAAGAAAAATATAATTTAAAATGTAATGCTTATTTTAAGAAAACAGCCATCACGGGTCACCTGGCAGATGTGAAACATTGAAATTATTTTGTACATATATATATATATATATATATATAGCGTGGCGACGCGCAGTCGCTTGCGCATGGTGACTCATCGCCACACCGTACACAATTCTACATATAGACGCATGCCGTGGCCTACGTCCCGCCACGCTAACAATCCTGTTTACCCCGCGCCTATAGATGTTTCACATCAAAATTTTCAATTGGAATGGAAAATGTGCACCATGCTGAACGCACTTAAAAAAAACATTCCGCTCGTGGGTACTACCGTACTCGGTGCTGCTCAGTGTAATCGGGATCGCTATAAGTAGGTGCTTTGGTGAAACTCTATCACACGTGACATAAATTGCAATTGGTATTGCTGCAATAGGCTTCTTTACGCTTAAAGTAACACGTCGACATAGGAAGACTTATTCTAGCTTGCGTATACCTGGTGAAGAGCAGCCGCAAACTGCGGAACGCTTCGCGGTGGCTGAGCACTGACTTTAGCTAACCGATCTACTGGCCATGCAGTCTCCTGCAGCGCGGACGACGCTCTTGCATCGTGCTTCCTAGCATCTTTCGCCCTGCGTCCTTCGAACCACAATAGGTCTCGCCTCCCACCCACCGTGTTGGAGTACGACATAGGGAACGTTGCTGCACTGGTGGCTGATACACCGACTGCGAACCTCCAAAGAACAATCGACAGAAGGGACCCCATAACTAATGCAATAGTGCTGCCCTGTGAAGATCCTTTTGCTCATTTCGAGTCTTAAAACACACACAATGTTTTTTATTGCTTTGCACCTAGTTAATAAAAACTTCTGTCCTTCTAGCTACTAAAGGCAGGTAAAACTCGTATGCTTCTTTCGCATTAGACCTAAGTTGTAAAACTGTGTTGTTGAAACAGTTAGTAGCTAGATACATATCTTAAGACATAGGAACGCCTTATGCGTTGAGCTCGCGTAACCTCTAATTGTCTTATTTTGTTGCTAATACTCTGTGTAATATAACGGACCTTAATTCCCTGACATCTGTCTATTATTACACTCTGCTACCACTTGATAGGTAGAAGAGGAAACCGTCGTGGAACACGGCCTTGGTTTACACGGTGACATTCTATGTAGGCGAACCCAAAGGGATGTTATAGCATGTATTAAAGGTGTTTCTGTGAGAATAAATCGCTTGATTTTTTTTGCCTGTAAGAAATAAATATTACAAAACAGAAAAAAAGTGAAAAATTATTCAGTGAGGGCTAAGCCGCGAACAAAATAATAGTTTTTACAGCGTGGTTTTTGCTAATAAGGAGTAAATGGATTTGAGTTCTTATTATTTTAATATAGAGATTGATATTTTGAACTCAAAATTCAAACACATGGCAAAAAAAAATCCGAGAAAAAAAAAATTAAAGATTTTTTTGCTAATACATTTAACAGAACTTAAAAGTGTATTTTTTCAACAAGGACGTGATATAATTTATTTAAGGAGCTTTTTATCCCGACGGCAAACTCTTATTTAAATTTTATACAGTTTGTTTACCTCCAAATAAATGAAATAAAGTTTTAAACATCACATTAGGAACATGAAAATTTATCTCTACATGCAATTTATTAAAAAAAAATTATTAAAAATAAAATGACAATGTGGCTTTTCTAACACATAAAACTAGTACTTTTTTTTATATACACAATCAATAAAACTTCTAATTAATTCACTAGGTAGATGATTAGATCACAATTCAATAAGCAGTCAACAAAAAACCGCCCAAGTGCGAGTTGGACTCGCGCACCGAGGGTTCTGTTCCTACCACCATTTATGTAATCTACAAACACAATCAAAAATTTATATTTATATTTGAGTTGATTGAATGAAAGGTAAATTGCGGTTTACGATTTATGACGTATTAAAAAAAAACTACTTACTAGATCTCGTTCAAACCAATTTTCGGTAGAAGTTTGCATGGTAATGTACATCATATATTTTGTTTAGTTTTATCATTCTCTTATTTTAGAAGTTACAGGGGGGGGGGGACTCACATTTTACCACTTTGGAAGTGTCTCTCGCGCAAGCTATTTAGTTTAGAAAAAATATATATTAGAAACGTCAATACCATTTTTGAAGACCTATCCATGATACCCCACACGTATGGGTTTAATGAAAAAAAATATTTGAGTTTCAGTTTTAAGTATGGGGAACCCCAAAAATGTATCTATTTTTTTTTCTATTTTTGTGTGAAAATCTTAATGCGGCTTACAGAATACATCTACTTACCAAGTTTCAACGGTATAGTTCTTATAATTTCGGAAAAAAGTGGCAGTGACATACGGACAGACAGACAGACATGACGAATCTATAAGGGTTCCGTTTTTGCCATTTGGCTAAGGAACCCTCAAAATGCTATGTGATATGTGGAACCTAAATACATACTGGGGCTGTTGAATTAACAACATAACAACTGGACAGCTTTACAGTTTAAAGAGTTAAGAACTTATTAATCCTACCCTGACTACACCAAAACTATCCCGCTAAGGGCGTCAGCCTGTTAGAGATCAGTACAAGTTCAGGACTGGATATTATAAAGCTACTCAGCCATACTTATTGACCTGCTTTTTAAAAATAACTGTGACTTGGCCCATAGGGCTAAAGAAAAAGCCGATCAACTGGGCAGTTTCTTTGCCTCAAACCCGAATATGAACGACGAAGGCGCTGTACCACCTACTATACCGTAGTGCGATAAGACCGTGACGAAAATCTCCATAACACAGCGGCAGGTCCGGCGGGCGTTGCTTTCTCTAAACGTTCATAAGTCGAGAGGGCCAGACAGCATACCAGCAGTTGTGCTTTAACAGAGTGCGCCTCTTCGTACTTTCACTAGGCTATTTCTATCTTTATAGAAGACTGCGAATGTGCACCCGGTGCCTAAAAAGGACGATATATTAGATCCATTGAATTACCTCTCTCCTCTCCAAGGTGATGGAGCGTGTAATCAACACAAAGCTTCTAAGATACCTAAAAGAACACGACCTGGTCAGTGACCGTCAATATGGCTGTCGCCACGGTCGCTCGACCTTCTAGTGTATCTCACACACCGATGGGCACTAGCCATTGAGAGTCAGAGGGAGGCATTGGCATGTAGCCTGGACATAGCGAAGGCGTTTAATCGAGTCTGGCACCAGGGTCTTCTATCGAAGTTGCCATCTTACGGAGTGCCCGAGGGTTTGTGCAAATGGGTGGCTAGCTTTTTTTCCGGTAGGTGCATTCGAACCGTAGTTGACAGCAGTTGCTCTGATAGCATGGACATTAATGCTGGTATCCCGCAAGGCTCTGTGCTGTCTCCTACGCTGTTTCAACTGCCTTCTACAGTAGGCCTTATTAGCCGACAGTCCTTATTACTCGCCATTACCTTACTAAATGACAGTTTTGCGCAGTACTTACACACACTTGTATACATTTAGGTGTTTTATAGGTCGTGGCAAGATTTTGTAAACGCACTACACCTATATCGAAATTTTAGAAAGCTTATCAACTCATATTGTGTTAAACAGAAAAAATATAATATATTTTTGCTGGAAAGAAACACCTGGAAGTTATCAAACGAAAAATCCCATATGGTAAGGCAGTTGGAAAAGCTGAGAAATCTCTGATATCAGCATCAAAGGTTTCTAAGATCTCTAAATCTCTAATATTCTTTAAATACAGAAATAACTAATCAGAATTATCAGTTCAATTATCAATTATTTGGTTCCTTGAATTTGGTTTCAACTTTCAATTCAATTTCGCAAAATTGTATTCGAAAGCTAAAATTAATTTATTCTAAAAAGCATTTCCTTTGCGCAATAAACGAAAAATCTGTGTAATCGTTTAGAGCTCCAACAAAAGTTAAAACAGAAATTTAACTTTTACAGCTCGATACTTCCATTTGTTACTGTTTTGTAGATTTTTAGAGATTCTGGAAATATCGTGAGGTAATTCTAATTTAAATATACTAATTTATAATATAATTTGTAAGCTTGAGAAAAGTACTTAGAGCTCGCCCGTCTCGGGTTTATATATCCCCTTTCCCACCGCACCGCCTTAAAACACTTTTGCATTTTCGCTAAGATGAATTTCTTAAAGTATTCTAAGTACTTATTTAGCGAAACAGCCAGGCGAATGTCGAATGGCAATATCTTAAATAAAAGTTATTTATTATTACTATCAAACGTTAAAAGTTATCAGGTAAACAAATTATAATCACGCGTGAAAGGAGCAAAACTTAACCATATATAAATATAATTGATTTTTAGATATAACTATACCACAGTAATAGCATTTTATGCATTTAAGCCACTGTCAGCCGCTTTCTGGTGTCGAACTAACCTTCCCTCTATTACAATCCTTTTGCCGTTCGTATGTTTGTGTGTAGACGCACGTCACGCACGCAAAAAAGCTTGGCCAGTTTACGCGTGACGGTTGAACAATCGAAAAGAAGATTTTAAGGTATAGTGTAACAACCTTTTCTGACCCGGTGGTCAAAATTCAAATCTACAGTCGCCATACTGAAATGGTGTGAACTTACAGCGGTAGTACCGACTAAATATCCAAGGTCAGAAGTTCGTAAAAGTTTGTAAGTAATTTTTTTAGAATATTCAAATTTAGTATTTATGGTATATATATTCAAAAAGTTTAAACAATTTTTGTTGCATAAGGTATGTATATCCTTTAATCCCATACGTCGTATTGCTTTATATTTGTCCAATACGTCGTTAATTACCAGCTATAAAGTAATAAGCGGTAAAGTAAAATAAAAGACCTGGGACAGAATAATATACCCGAATTGCCAATTCTTGACAAACTATAAAAAGTCAGTCTGGATTGGGTAGAGGAAATTTTGCAGCATAAATCAGCTCTGTTGTTGATTCTGAGTCACCCCTGGAAATTTGGGGAATTCAAATTCAAATTCAATATAATTTATTCAGTTTAGGCTACAATAATAGAGCGCTTATGAATGTCACTACGCCATAGGTTCGTAAGTCTACAGGGCGGGAGACCTTGTACTGAGAAGAACCGGCAAGAAACTCAGCAAGGGCATTTCTTTTCTCCCTCTCTCTTACAGCGTTCAATTAAAATATTGGAAAATGCCCTCCCTATCATAAAAGGACACTTTCCATCACAAACATAAAAAAAACATGAAATATACAGCACAAGCACAACATAAAAAAGTATCTAATATAAACAAAAGACAGTTTATGTATTCCTCACTAAGAAATAATCAATGTCTTACAGTATTAATAAACCTAACAAAACAGTAAGACTAAATAGTAAGAATATAAAGAAGTTTGCAAGAGCAGACCAGCCTCCACAGGCGGCACCCGTTCACGAGTATGACACATGAATCAGCCATCGCTTCGCTCAACCATGTCTTAGGGAACGTAACGACCCGACACACACGCCACCACCGCAGAGACGCTTTGAGAGAGCATGACACACTCAAGCAACTCCAATAAAACTTCGATTGTACTAGTTACAATGTGTGTAGTAAAGGAACAAAATATAAGAGGAGAAGATTGGAAGGTTCGTAATGCTTTACTACCGAGAAGCAAATAAACTCACTAGTTAATCTTTTATACATCATATAAAAATACAATATAGCCTTACACTAGGTAATAACATAATTAACAATGTTTTAATTTTAAAAAAATATTTCAAATGCCCCAATACAAATCAATTAAGTTCTAATTTTTCCAAGCATTTTTATTATTTATGTATTCATCAACTTTGTAATAGCTTTTTTTCATTAAACTATCTTTGACATATATTTTAAACTTATTTGAGGGTAAATTAACCACATGTTCTGGAATTTTATTGTAGAAAAATATACTTTGTATTGCGAAAGAGCTATGTACCTTCTGAAGACGACATTTTGGAACTACCAATTTATCCTTATTCCTTGTATTAACACTGTGGAGGTCACTATTTTTAGCAAATAAGTGACAATTTTGGCGAACATACATTATACAAGCAAAGATATATTGGCAAAGAACAGTTAAAATATCAATTTCCCTAAATAGTTCCCTAAGAGAAATTCGAGGTCCTAATTTATAAATTTACCGTACTGCTCTCTTTTGCAAAATAAAGACTGTATCAATATCAGCTGCCTTACCCCAAAGCAAAATGCCATAAGACATGACGAAATGGAAATAGCTAAAGTAGACCAAGCGAGCAGTGTCAACATCTGTAAGCTGCCTAACTTTCCTAACTGCATAGGCAGCTGAACTGAGTTTTCCGGCAAGAACTGAAATGTGAGGGTTCCACTGCAACCTATTGTCTAATGTAATACCTAGAAACACTGTTGAGTCTAATAGTTCTATTTCTTCTCCGTTTAGGGATAATTTTGTACTTATGTTTCTGACATTTGGCATCATAAATTTTAAACACTTAGTCTTTTTCGCATTAAGAAGTAAATTATTTGCCGTAAACCACTGAAGAACCTGAGAAAGCGCACTACTTACGTCGTCAAAATTAGTTTTATTTCAGTTAACTTTAAATAAAAGAGATGTGTCATCAGCAAATAGTACAATCTTGCACACAGAAAGGCAAGTCATTTATGTAAATTAAAAATAGAAAAGGACCTAAAATAGAACCTTGAGGAACTCCTAATTTTACTTCAGAGCCATTGGATTTTACTTCATTGATTTGAACCTTCTGCATTCTACTACTCAAATATGAGCGGATAAGCTCAAGAGCCAAATCTGCAATACCATAATGACTCAGTTTCCGTATAAGAGTTTCATGTTGCACGCAGTCGAATGCCTTTGATAGATCACAGAAGATACCAATAGCATTTTGTGACTGTTCCCAAGCAGCAAATATATGCTGTTTAAGGGCAACACCTGCGTCCGTTGTGGAACGCCCTTTTGTAAAACCAAACTGTTGAGGATGAAGTTATCCATTTAAGTTAAAATGTTTAAGCATCTGATTGAACATATTTTTTTCAAAAATTTTGCTTAAGGCAGGCAGTATAGAGATAGGTCTAAAATTATTAGGATCATCTTTACTTCCACTTTTAAAAAGTGGTATTATTTTACTATATTTCATTAAGTCTGGGAATATCCCTTCGTCAACACACTTATTAAATATTATGGCTAAGATTGGTGCTATAATATTAATAATTCCGCTAAGGACTTTGACTGATATACCCCATAGGTCACAAGTTTTTTTTCTTTCTAAGTAATTTAAATGTCTTTATGATGTCTTCAGAGGTAACATGCTCAAATTTAAATATAGCCTTGCATTTATTTACATTACATTTTAAAAGTAACTCTGATTCTAATGGAGAGGAATTTAATGCATTAGTTGTAATTGTAGGCATTTCAGTAAAATATTTCTCAAAAGAGTTAGCGACATCAAGATCTGAATCTTTTATTTTTAATTTACAGTAAGTGAATAATGATTGTCACACGGTTTTATTTTTCCTGTTTCACTATTTATTACATTCCATGTGGCCTTTATTTTATTATCAGAATTTTTAATTTTATTACTTAAATGTATTGATTTTGCAACCCTGCATACTTTTTTAAATATTTTTGAATACATTTTGACATAGTTGGTGAATGTGGGACTGTGGTTATATTGTTTCATTTCATACAACTCATACAACCTAGTTCGACTGCGGTGTATTCCTACAGTAGCCCAGTCCTTGAATTTCATTTTATTATTTGGCCTAAAAGTTTTTACTTTAAACACTTGCTCGAACTCATTACTTAAGAAATCAAAAAAAATATTATAAAGATTATCAGCATTATCATGCATGAAATGTAAAAATGGAATTTTCTTTTCAATATTAACTTTAAAATTGTTTAATCGAGCAGTGGTCACAGGTCTACAAGTTACTAGTTGAGATTTTTTTTTATAGTTGTGTAGAATTTTTATTATTTGACCACAGTGATCGGACGGCAAATTGTTAATAATAGATTTATCTTCTACTTCAACGTTACAGAAAATATTATCTAAACATGTAGCTGAAGTCGATGTAATTCTAGTTGGTTCCAGAAACAACTAATTTAAGTCAAAACTTGTAAATAAGTTAATAAATCTATCTCTTGTTTGGGAACTCTCTAAAAGATCAATATTAAAGTCACCACAAACAATAACTGACTTTTTAGAATGACAAATTTTTTTTAGAACTTGTTTCATTACAGGCTCAAAAGAATTATAATTTGCAGAAGGGGGCGATACACACAAAGTATAATATAATTCTTAAGTTCTATACAAGACAATTCTATTATGCGTTCAAGTGAGACGCTAACTATATCCTTTCAGTCTTTACACTGTATAATATTATTAACAATTATTAATAAACCCCCTCGAATAGCATTTTTTCGAATAAAGGCACTGGACTAATAATGATTGGGGAAACTAAACATTAATTCATTTTTACTTAGCCAATGCTCAGTTACACACAACATATGTATATTATGACTTTTTAAAAATAATTCTATTTCCAATTCCTTGCCAGAAATGCCTTGTATATTTTGATGAACAATGTTAAAAAAACAGGCATTGTCTGTTGTCATAGAACTCAGTTTAAAGTATGATCTAAAAAAGGAACTGACTGGGTGCAGCTAATAACATCAGCACTATAATATAATATAAAATATGCGGCAGCATTTCCGTGCAGTTCAGACCTTTCCATGAATATGCAGGCGCACTGAGTGCGGTAAACGTACGTAAAATGTGGCCGTGTTAGATGGTTTGATGGAAATAGACCTTTAAATATCCAATATCCAAACACATTTTTTATTTTATTATTTAACTTTAGAACTTCTTTACGTACTTTGACAAAAAATTAGCAATGATGTCGACTTTATAGTATCGAATGTATGTATATTTTTTTTTATTTAAACAAACTTTTAAAAATTTAAAACGAATTGTTTGAAACACAAAAATATCGTCCAAAAAGTAAATATATGTTCATTTTGTAGGAGGTTGGATAAAACAGAGCTATTTCAGTAATTTATTCACCATTCGCACTTCGGCCTCTAATTAGTTTAACAAGTAAATTTATCCATAATTACTTTTATTTGAAAGTTTACTTGAATATTTTGCGGAAAATTATATTTAAAGGAAAGCTTTTTTTATATATGCGAGATTTTTTATGCAAATATAAATTTATACTAATATTATAAAGAGGAAAGATTTGTTTGTTTGTATTGAATAGGCTCCGAAACTACTGGACCGATTTGAAAAATTCTTTTACCGTTAGAAGCCGACATTATCCCTGATGAACATAGACTACTTTTTACCACGGGAAAATGCTTCATTCCTACGGGAAAAAGGGTAATAGGACAACGGGTAGTAAGAATTATCTTTCCGCACATTCCTAAATACTTAATTACGTAATTACTTTCTTTTTCACATAACTTCTAAACGGCTGAACCGAGTAGGTTGAAATTTTATATGTGTGTTTCGATGGTTTTCTGGATGATTTCAAAATACAATTGGACTCGGTAGGTGGCGCTGCTGTTGGTATGTCAACTATCAAAATTAATTTTGTATTAAAATTTTGTATGTGTATTTCCATGGATTCACAGACATGAATGTATTATGCCATTAAAGAGGAAAGATTTGATTGTTTGTTTTTTTTATGTGACTGAGGAGTTGCCATAAGAACCTACGTCGATAACGAAATTTAGGGCGGGCGAAGCCGCTGGCAGAAGCTAGTAATAAATGCAATTAGTACTAAAACGTCTACTAATTAGGACTAGGACGCGTGACGTCAGCCTTGTTTGTAGCGGTACTACATGATACGCTACACCATTTTTATTAATTTATATTATTTTTTAAACAATTACAAATTTATATTCATTTTCAGCAACTATTATTATAAACAACTATTGCTTATAGGTTCCTTATCTTATACTATTTTGTTTGACATCTCTCACTTATTATATTTTACCTAACTTATGTAATTCAGATAGGTTGGCCCTTTGCACTCGGCTCACTGACGCGCTACAAGAATTGTCGATGATCCCGAACTTACAAGCTATATCAAACCATTAAGTCTCTGGAGAGATTTTGCCTCCCTTTGTGTGTTCTACCTTTTGTGTGTATAATGAGTTGTGTTCTAAGCGATTGTGTGAAATGATGCCCACAGATACTGGTTGCCATCGCATCGCTCGTAATCGGCAATAAATTCATCCTCACATCTTAGAACCTAAATGGCGTTAAGTGATTTCGAAGGTGCTTCCTTGCGCGAACGCTTCGGTTGTGGATTCCCTCCCAGCTCCCTGTCGTGGACTACAGTATGGGCTACATTAAGAAGAAAGAAAATAGATTTTAAAAGGGTCGGCAACGAGTGCGTAGTGCCTAAGGTGTTGCAAGCGTCTATAGGGTACGGTTACTGTGTAACAGCGTGATCTAAAACAACTTTAGTCATTGTTATAAAAACATAAAATAATTAAGATTTTTGAGCGCAGAGTCAAAACACCTATAACATAATTAGAAAACCTTAACATTTTCTATTATGATAGGGTACCTACCCACATTAAACCGCTGCATCTGACGTGAATATGAATAAAGGCTAATCAAATGAGATAGCTGTATAGAATTTTGTATTAGTTCCTTCGGATGAACTAATTTAAATTCAAAACCATTTGCCCAGAACGAGGGACTCTAGTTTGAATAATTTGATTTGATTTTGTTAAACTTCGTTTGTCTGAATAAATAATTTGATTAAAAAGGATAGCAACTGACAGTCAAAAGGGTCTGGTATCAAATTATTGTAATCACTACATAGTATGAAGTCCGACGTCGGGCTGTGTGCTCGTCTTTCTTACTCTGTTAATATTTCTTTTGTCCCTAAATATTCAATGGATTACATTAAACAAAGTTTTTAAGAGAAGGTTAAGAAATAGAATTTTAATCTCACTCGCTTGGTTAGCTTTTCGTTTTGATCGTTAAAAATTTACGTGGAAATGCCCTCTGTACGCCAAGCGAACAAATTTTTTTTTTTTATTTTGCTCAAAAATTGTTCAGAAATGCGGTTTTTGCTTACAAAGTAGTACATTAGGGATCCGTTGCTGTACTCATTATTCGTATTTTTGATATCAGTAATTTAAAAATTATACACTATTTTAGTTTATGTAGTAAAACTATATAATCGATAATAATGTTGTTAGTAAAATTATAAAAATACAACAAGAAAAATATAATTTAAAATGTAATGCTTATTTTAAGAAAACAGCCATCACGGGTCACCTGGCAGATGTGAAACATTGAAATTATTTTGTACATATATATATATATATATATATATATAGCGTGGCGACGCGCAGTCGCTTGCGCATGGTGACTCATCGCCACACCGTACACAATTCTACATATAGACGCATGCCGTGGCCTACGTCCCGCCACGCTAACAATCCTGTTTACCCCGCGCCTATAGATGTTTCACATCAAAATTTTCAATTGGAATGGAAAATGTGCACCATGCTGAACGCACTTAAAAAAAACATTCCGCTCGTGGGTACTACCGTACTCGGTGCTGCTCAGTGTAATCGGGATCGCTATAAGTAGGTGCTTTGGTGAAACTCTATCACACGTGACATAAATTGCAATTGGTATTGCTGCAATAGGCTTCTTTACGCTTAAAGTAACACGTCGACATAGGAAGACTTATTCTAGCTTGCGTATACCTGGTGAAGAGCAGCCGCAAACTGCGGAACGCTTCGCGGTGGCTGAGCACTGACTTTAGCTAACCGATCTACTGGCCATGCAGTCTCCTGCAGCGCGGACGACGCTCTTGCATCGTGCTTCCTAGCATCTTTCGCCCTGCGTCCTTCGAACCACAATAGGTCTCGCCTCCCACCCACCGTGTTGGAGTACGACATAGGGAACGTTGCTGCACTGGTGGCTGATACACCGACTGCGAACCTCCAAAGAACAATCGACAGAAGGGACCCCATAACTAATGCAATAGTGCTGCCCTGTGAAGATCCTTTTGCTCATTTCGAGTCTTAAAACACACACAATGTTTTTTATTGCTTTGCACCTAGTTAATAAAAACTTCTGTCCTTCTAGCTACTAAAGGCAGGTAAAACTCGTATGCTTCTTTCGCATTAGACCTAAGTTGTAAAACTGTGTTGTTGAAACAGTTAGTAGCTAGATACATATCTTAAGACATAGGAACGCCTTATGCGTTGAGCTCGCGTAACCTCTAATTGTCTTATTTTGTTGCTAATACTCTGTGTAATATAACGGACCTTAATTCCCTGACATCTGTCTATTATTACACTCTGCTACCACTTGATAGGTAGAAGAGGAAACCGTCGTGGAACACGGCCTTGGTTTACACGGTGACATTCTATGTAGGCGAACCCAAAGGGATGTTATAGCATGTATTAAAGGTGTTTCTGTGAGAATAAATCGCTTGATTTTTTTTGCCTGTAAGAAATAAATATTACAAAACAGAAAAAAAGTGAAAAATTATTCAGTGAGGGCTAAGCCGCGAACAAAATAATAGTTTTTACAGCGTGGTTTTTGCTAATAAGGAGTAAATGGATTTGAGTTCTTATTATTTTAATATAGAGATTGATATTTTGAACTCAAAATTCAAACACATGGCAAAAAAAAATCCGAGAAAAAAAAAATTAAAGATTTTTTTGCTAATACATTTAACAGAACTTAAAAGTGTATTTTTTCAACAAGGACGTGATATAATTTATTTAAGGAGCTTTTTATCCCGACGGCAAACTCTTATTTAAATTTTATACAGTTTGTTTACCTCCAAATAAATGAAATAAAGTTTTAAACATCACATTAGGAACATGAAAATTTATCTCTACATGCAATTTATTAAAAAAAATTTATTAAAAATAAAATGACAATGTGGCTTTTCTAACACATAAAACTAGTACTTTTTTTTATATACACAATCAATAAAACTTCTAATTAATTCACTAGGTAGATGATTAGATCACAATTCAATAAGCAGTCAACAAAAAACCGCCCAAGTGCGAGTTGGACTCGCGCACCGAGGGTTCTGTTCCTACCACCATTTATGTAATCTACAAACACAATCAAAAATTTATATTTATATTTGAGTTGATTGAATGGAAGGTAAATTGCGGTTTACGATTTATGACGTATTAAAAAAAAACTACTTACTAGATCTCGTTCAAACCAATTTTCGGTAGAAGTTTGCATGGTAATGTACATCATATATTTTGTTTAGTTTTATCATTCTCTTATTTTAGAAGTTACAGGGGGGGGGGGACTCACATTTTACCACTTTGGAAGTGTCTCTCGCGCAAGCTATTTAGTTTAGAAAAAATATATATTAGAAACGTCAATACCATTTTTGAAGACCTATCCATGATACCCCACACGTATGGGTTTAATGAAAAAAAATATTTGAGTTTCAGTTTTAAGTATGGGGAACCCCAAAAATGTATCTATTTTTTTTTCTATTTTTGTGTGAAAATCTTAATGCGGCTTACAGAATACATCTACTTACCAAGTTTCAACGGTATAGTTCTTATAATTTCGGAAAAAAGTGGCAGTGACATACGGACAGACAGACAGACATGACGAATCTATAAGGGTTCCGTTTTTGCCATTTGGCTAAGGAACCCTCAAAATGCTATGTGATATGTGGAACCTAAATACATACTGGGGCTGTTGAATTAACAACATAACAACTGGACAGCTTTACAGTTTAAAGAGTTAAGAACTTATTAATCCTACCCTGACTACACCAAAACTATCCCGCTAAGGGCGTCAGCCTGTTAGAGATCAGTACAAGTTCAGGACTGGATATTATAAAGCTACTCAGCCATACTTATTGACCTGCTTTTTAAAAATAACTGTGACTTGGCCCATAGGGCTAAAGAAAAAGCCGATCAACTGGGCAGTTTCTTTGCCTCAAACCCGAATATGAACGACGAAGGCGCTGTACCACCTACTATACCGTAGTGCGATAAGACCGTGACGAAAATCTCCATAACACAGCGGCAGGTCCGGCGGGCGTTGCTTTCTCTAAACGTTCATAAGTCGAGAGGGCCAGACAGCATACCAGCAGTTGTGCTTTAACAGAGTGCGCCTCTTCGTACTTTCACTAGGCTATTTCTATCTTTATAGAAGACTGCGAATGTGCACCCGGTGCCTAAAAAGGACGATATATTAGATCCATTGAATTACCTCTCTCCTCTCCAAGGTGATGGAGCGTGTAATCAACACAAAGCTTCTAAGATACCTAAAAGAACACGACCTGGTCAGTGACCGTCAATATGGCTGTCGCCACGGTCGCTCGACCTTCTAGTGTATCTCACACACCGATGGGCACTAGCCATTGAGAGTCAGAGGGAGGCATTGGCATGTAGCCTGGACATAGCGAAGGCGTTTAATCGAGTCTGGCACCAGGGTCTTCTATCGAAGTTGCCATCTTACGGAGTGCCCGAGGGTTTGTGCAAATGGGTGGCTAGCTTTTTTTCCGGTAGGTGCATACGAACCGTAGTTGACAGCAGTTGCTCTGATAGCATGGACATTAATGCTGGTATCCCGCAAGGCTCTGTGCTGTCTCCTACGCTGTTTCAACTGCCTTCTACAGTAGGCCTTATTAGCCGACAGTCCTTATTACTCGCCATTACCTTACTAAATGACAGTTTTGCGCAGTACTTACACACACTTGTATACATTTAGGTGTTTTATAGGTCGTGGCAAGATTTTGTAAACGCACTACACCTATATCGAAATTTTAGAAAGCTTATCAACTCATATTGTGTTAAACAGAAAAAATATAATATATTTTTGCTGGAAAGAAACACCTGGAAGTTATCAAACGAAAAATCCCATATGGTAAGGCAGTTGGAAAAGCTGAGAAATCTCTGATATCAGCATCAAAGGTTTCTAAGATCTCTAAATCTCTAATATTCTTTAAATACAGAAATAACTAATCAGAATTATCAGTTCAATTATCAATTATTTGGTTCCTTGAATTTGGTTTCAACTTTCAATTCAATTTCGCAAAATTGTATTCGAAAGCTAAAATTAATTTATTCTAAAAAGCATTTCCTTTGCGCAATAAACGAAAAATCTGTGTAATCGTTTAGAGCTCCAACAAAAGTTAAAACAGAAATTTAACTTTTACAGCTCGATACTTCCATTTGTTACTGTTTTGTAGATTTTTAGAGATTCTGGAAATATCGTGAGGTAATTCTAATTTAAATATACTAATTTATAATATAATTTGTAAGCTTGAGAAAAGTACTTAGAGCTCGCCCGTCTCGGGTTTATATATCCCCTTTCCCACCGCACCGCCTTAAAACACTTTTGCATTTTCGCTAAGATGAATTTCTTAAAGTATTCTAAGTACTTATTTAGCGAAACAGCCAGGCGAATGTCGAATGGCAATATCTTAAATAAAAGTTATTTATTATTACTATCAAACGTTAAAAGTTATCAGGTAAACAAATTATAATCACGCGTGAAAGGAGCAAAACTTAACCATATATAAATATAATTGATTTTTAGATATAACTATACCACAGTAATAGCATTTTATGCATTTAAGCCACTGTCAGCCGCTTTCTGGTGTCGAACTAACCTTCCCTCTATTACAATCCTTTTGCCGTTCGTATGTTTGTGTGTAGACGCACGTCACGCACGCAAAAAAGCTTGGCCAGTTTACGCGTGACGGTTGAACAATCGAAAAGAAGATTTTAAGGTATAGTGTAACAACCTTTTCTGACCCGGTGGTCAAAATTCAAATCTACAGTCGCCATACTGAAATGGTGTGAACTTACAGCGGTAGTACCGACTAAATATCCAAGGTCAGAAGTTCGTAAAAGTTTGTAAGTAATTTTTTTAGAATATTCAAATTTAGTATTTATGGTATATATATTCAAAAAGTTTAAACAATTTTTGTTGCATAAGGTATGTATATCCTTTAATCCCATACGTCGTATTGCTTTATATTTGTCCAATACGTCGTTAATTACCAGCTATAAAGTAATAAGCGGTAAAGTAAAATAAAAGACCTGGGACAGAATAATATACCCGAATTGCCAATTCTTGACAAACTATAAAAAGTCAGTCTGGATTGGGTAGAGGAAATTTTGCAGCATAAATCAGCTCTGTTGTTGATTCTGAGTCACCCCTGGAAATTTGGGGAATTCAAATTCAAATTCAATATAATTTATTCAGTTTAGGCTACAATAATAGAGCGCTTATGAATGTCACTACGCCATAGGTTCGTAAGTCTACAGGGCGGGAGACCTTGTACTGAGAAGAACCGGCAAGAAACTCAGCAAGGGCATTTCTTTTCTCCCTCTCTCTTACAGCGTTCAATTAAAATATTGGAAAATGCCCTCCCTATCATAAAAGGACACTTTCCATCACAAACATAAAAAAAACATGAAATATACAGCACAAGCACAACATAAAAAAGTATCTAATATAAACAAAAGACAGTTTATGTATTCCTCACTAAGAAATAATCAATGTCTTACAGTATTAATAAACCTAACAAAACAGTAAGACTAAATAGTAAGAATATAAAGAAGTTTGCAAGAGCAGACCAGCCTCCACAGGCGGCACCCGTTCACGAGTATGACACATGAATCAGCCATCGCTTCGCTCAACCATGTCTTAGGGAACGTAACGACCCGACACACACGCCACCACCGCAGAGACGCTTTGAGAGAGCATGACACACTCAAGCAACTCCAATAAAACTTCGATTGTACTAGTTACAATGTGTGTAGTAAAGGAACAAAATATAAGAGGAGAAGATTGGAAGGTTCGTAATGCTTTACTACCGAGAAGCAAATAAACTCACTAGTTAATCTTTTATACATCATATAAAAATACAATATAGCCTTACACTAGGTAATAACATAATTAACAATGTTTTAATTTTAAAAAAATATTTCAAATGCCCCAATACAAATCAATTAAGTTCTAATTTTTCCAAGCATTTTTATTATTTATGTATTCATCAACTTTGTAATAGCTTTTTTTCATTAAACTATCTTTGACATATATTTTAAACTTATTTGAGGGTAAATTAACCACATGTTCTGGAATTTTATTGTAGAAAAATATACTTTGTATTGCGAAAGAGCTATGTACCTTCTGAAGACGACATTTTGGAACTACCAATTTATCCTTATTCCTTGTATTAACACTGTGGAGGTCACTATTTTTAGCAAATAAGTGACAATTTTGGCGAACATACATTATACAAGCAAAGATATATTGGCAAAGAACAGTTAAAATATCAATTTCCCTAAATAGTTCCCTAAGAGAAATTCGAGGTCCTAATTTATAAATTTACCGTACTGCTCTCTTTTGCAAAATAAAGACTGTATCAATATCAGCTGCCTTACCCCAAAGCAAAATGCCATAAGACATGACGAAATGGAAATAGCTAAAGTAGACCAAGCGAGCAGTGTCAACATCTGTAAGCTGCCTAACTTTCCTAACTGCATAGGCAGCTGAACTGAGTTTTCCGGCAAGAACTGAAATGTGAGGGTTCCACTGCAACCTATTGTCTAATGTAATACCTAGAAACACTGTTGAGTCTAATAGTTCTATTTCTTCTCCGTTTAGGGATAATTTTGTACTTATGTTTCTGACATTTGGCATCATAAATTTTAAACACTTAGTCTTTTTCGCATTAAGAAGTAAATTATTTGCCGTAAACCACTGAAGAACCTGAGAAAGCGCACTACTTACGTCGTCAAAATTAGTTTTATTTCAGTTAACTTTAAATAAAAGAGATGTGTCATCAGCAAATAGTACAATCTTGCACACAGAAAGGCAAGTCATTTATGTAAATTAAAAATAGAAAAGGACCTAAAATAGAACCTTGAGGAACTCCTAATTTTACTTCAGAGCCATTGGATTTTACTTCATTGATTTGAACCTTCTGCATTCTACTACTCAAATATGAGCGGATAAGCTCAAGAGCCAAATCTGCAATACCATAATGACTCAGTTTCCGTATAAGAGTTTCATGTTGCACGCAGTCGAATGCCTTTGATAGATCACAGAAGATACCAATAGCATTTTGTGACTGTTCCCAAGCAGCAAATATATGCTGTTTAAGGGCAACACCTGCGTCCGTTGTGGAACGCCCTTTTGTAAAACCAAACTGTTGAGGATGAAGTTATCCATTTAAGTTAAAATGTTTAAGCATCTGATTGAACATATTTTTTTCAAAAATTTTGCTTAAGGCAGGCAGTATAGAGATAGGTCTAAAATTATTAGGATCATCTTTACTTCCACTTTTAAAAAGTGGTATTATTTTACTATATTTCATTAAGTCTGGGAATATCCCTTCGTCAACACACTTATTAAATATTATGGCTAAGATTGGTGCTATAATATTAATAATTCCGCTAAGGACTTTGACTGATATACCCCATAGGTCACAAGTTTTTTTTCTTTCTAAGTAATTTAAATGTCTTTATGATGTCTTCAGAGGTAACATGCTCAAATTTAAATATAGCCTTGCATTTATTTACATTACATTTTAAAAGTAACTCTGATTCTAATGGAGAGGAATTTAATGCATTAGTTGTAATTGTAGGCATTTCAGTAAAATATTTCTCAAAAGAGTTAGCGACATCAAGATCTGAATCTTTTATTTTTAATTTACAGTAAGTGAATAATGATTGTCACACGGTTTTATTTTTCCTGTTTCACTATTTATTACATTCCATGTGGCCTTTATTTTATTATCAGAATTTTTAATTTTATTACTTAAATGTATTGATTTTGCAACCCTGCATACTTTTTTAAATATTTTTGAATACATTTTGACATAGTTGGTGAATGTGGGACTGTGGTTATATTGTTTCATTTCATACAACTCATACAACCTAGTTCGACTGCGGTGTATTCCTACAGTAGCCCAGTCCTTGAATTTCATTTTATTATTTGGCCTAAAAGTTTTTACTTTAAACACTTGCTCGAACTCATTACTTAAGAAATCAAAAAAAATATTATAAAGATTATCAGCATTATCATGCATGAAATGTAAAAATGGAATTTTCTTTTTAATATTAACTTTAAAATTGTTTAATCGAGCAGTGGTCACAGGTCTACAAGTTACTAGTTGAGATTTTTTTTTATAGTTGTGTAGAATTTTTATTATTTGACCACAGTGATCGGACGGCAAATTGTTAATAATAGATTTATCTTCTACTTCAACGTTACAGAAAATATTATCTAAACATGTAGCTGAAGTCGATGTAATTCTAGTTGGTTCCAGAAACAACTAATTTAAGTCAAAACTTGTAAATAAGTTAATAAATCTATCTCTTGTTTGGGAACTCTCTAAAAGATCAATATTAAAGTCACCACAAACAATAACTGACTTTTTAGAATGACAAATTTTTTTTAGAACTTGTTTCATTACAGGCTCAAAAGAATTATAATTTGCAGAAGGGGGGCGATACACACAAAGTATAATATAATTCTTAAGTTCTATACAAGACAATTCTATTATGCGTTCAAGTGAGACGCTAACTATATCCTTTCAGTCTTTACACTGTATAATATTATTAACAATTATTAATAAACCCCCTCGAATAGCATTTTTTCGAATAAAGGCACTGGACTAATAATGATTGGGGAAACTAAACATTAATTCATTTTTACTTAGCCAATGCTCAGTTACACACAACATATGTATATTATGACTTTTTAAAAATAATTCTATTTCCAATTCCTTGCCAGAAATGCCTTGTATATTTTGATGAACAATGTTAAAAAAACAGGCATTGTCTGTTGTCATAGAACTCAGTTTAAAGTATGATCTAAAAAAGGAACTGACTGGGTGCAGCTAATAACATCAGCACTATAAGACATAGCACTAACGCTAGAGAGGTCAATAGACTCCTTAATACTACTTAAATCTAAATCATGCATATAAATCAATACAGTATAGATAGATATATTCTTTATTGCATACTAAACTACTTACTACTACGGGATTAAAACTTATTTTATACCTATAACTAAAATATACGTCAGCCGCGTGGCTAATAACCCGACTGATAAATCAAGGGTTCGATTCCCACACAAGACCAACATTTATGCAATGAACATTTGTGTTTGTCTTGAGACTGGGACTTTATAATATGTATGTATTTACAAAATAGTATACATATAAATGTATTTGTATCTATTGTCTGGCATCCATACCACAAGCTTTGCTTAGTTTGGGACCAGATGCCGCTGTGCGTAGTGTCCAAAGATATTTATTCTTATTATTTTATTAAACGGCGTACAATGAGACGGCCTTACGCTTAAAATATACACCCTTTTTAAAATATGTCAGATTAATAAATTAGGCTCTTTTAAGATGTAGAATGTTTTCAATAACATTAGATGAAGCTTTGAAATAATAAAACTGAGAAACCTAACTCAGAAACTCAGAAACTGAAAAACATCATCATTCTTAGGCTTTTATAAAATAGGAAAATAAAACGAATTTTTTTTTTTTTTATGTTTTTGGTAATAAACACTCCGTTATAGTACTTTAAATAAAAATATCACTTAAATAAAACGTTTATTTTATACAAAGGTTAAAAGAAATATGAAGCCGTTGGACGAAGTTTATTAGTTTATCAATTCCAATTTGATAACAAAGAAATGCCTTTATATGTTCCCAAATACAATCAATTGTGTACTCCTAGAAAAAAGAGAGCCCTTTAACAAAAGGGTCTGTCTTTTGCGATATTAAATAGGAATCATAATAATTTATCATTTTAACCGAAATCGAAATATTTTGCCAAAATAAACTAAACTACCTACTATTTTAGATAAAAGGAAATATAAATTATACATTTTTATGTATTCTAGCCCATTTAAGTAAAAGTGGTACACTTAGGGATGTCAATATTTCACATTGATATACAATAATTAATAGCTGCTGTAAAGGCACATTATTACATCAAATAACAGAAAACAATTAACAATGGAGTTTTCAGCTGTTCAGAAGAATAAACAAAGTTTGATTTCATTAACATGGAACAATGACAATATAAGAATAATAATGGCTGCTGTACATGGGCATTGTCATATAATGGCTGCTGTACATGGGCATTGTCATATAATAAAACTATAAAATAATCCTAATTAGCCTCATACGTCTACATTGTTGGGGCACGGCCTACCCTTACCGATAGTGATTTGTGCCATTAGTTTAAACGCGGGTTAAGATACGTCTTTTTTTAACGTAGGTATGCAGGTTTCCACACGATGTTTCCGCCACCGACCAGCCAGCCAAAATCATGTATAATAAAAATAAAAAATCCGAAACGATGTATAATGCAATTTATTAAATGAGTTTGTCAATATAGGCACATACACAATAATAATAATAAATCATTTTTAGTTCGACCAACATGAATCATTTTGTTAGTAAATACTTAGACACTATTGTTAATAAAATTAAAATTAAAATTACACATTGAAATACATACATACACCACACATTGTCATATTAACAATTAAAATAAATTATAAATATTGACATAATAATAATAATAAAAACACTTTATTGCACAAAATCAAACATAAAAACAGTATTTACTATACAGGTACAAATAGCGATCTTATCGCTATGGAGCGATCTCTTAAAACTTCTACATTAAAAAAGTTATATAAAATTATTTAATAGAAGATGTTCTATATAACACTTAAACTTAAATGTTATAAAGCACACCCTCATTGCGATGAGTCATACAGCAATGATTTATGTACACACTGTCAAATTTGCTGGCAATCATGTTTAGGATGCTGTTGTTTGGTAGTGGCCCGAACTCTGCGCACAAGAGATGTGCTTCTTTTTCGCATAATAGTGTAGAAGCAATCTACACGTGCCTCTGCAAACATTCTTGACGCACTGATATATATACAATGAATATGTAATGAAAAAATAAAATATTACCTTAGACACTATTTTGTCAAAAATTCGTCTACGCTGTATATTTATACTTTTTCACATATATGTTTTTAGAGAATTTTTAATTTAGTTTCTGTTAAATCTTTTGATTTTTGTTAAATTCATACAAATACCACAAAAGATTTGCTTGTTTATTGACAATTGTATTTTTGGAAGAACTCGTTTTTCTCTTGGCCTTGTGGGAAAATTGTGAATTTCACTAATTTTAACAAATTTACTTAGGTTTTTACATGTATACATAACATAAGCTAATAAATATTGACACGGCACAGTAAGTATGTCAAATTTTTTAAACACTTGTCTTAAGGATGATCTTGAACTCAAACAATACATAGTTGTCTAGTCAACAAGTGCTTTTTTGTTCAACTTTTCTCGCAGCAGTGTCGGAAAAATATGAATGAGGTGTCATTCGATTCGGAATCGCGTCTAAATGCGTTTGAAAAAATTAAGTTCCGCTCGAAAAAATTGCAAAAAGGAGGGTTTGGTTTTTGCAAATATCTCAAAAACTAATGAAGATTTTTACAATTTAAAAAAAGATTCGAAAAGAAGACAAAATTTTCTAAAAAAAAATTTGACTCCCGGAACTGCTTGACCAATATTTATAATTTTCCCAGATGGATGAAAATACTAATGAAAACGGGTACTCTAGCTTACGCTATTTTTTCCGAGACTGCTAAAAAAAGTACTTATTGACTAAACTAATGTACTAATATGCCCTTATGGCAAGTTTTTACAAAATGAGTATATTGCCAAAATTGGCCTAGTTACCCCAAAGTAGTATTTTATTATGAAATTAACACAATGAAAATAAATATAGTAAACCATACGTGCTGTGCCACTGTCAGTAAATTTTTAAATTCTCCTAATAGCATGTGTTGCAGAGCTAAGTGTTAAAGGGACAACAATGTAAAGACCCCGCTAAAGCTGAATATCTACGGTTATTATTGATTACTGCTACAGACCGTTTCCTATGCGTATTAATTTAGTTTTATTTGAATTTAGAACTAGGTTATTAAGCGTATACCATTTCAAAACATTAAGTAGACTATCGTGTATTTGTTTCACATATTAATTTTTCCTATTCACTTATAAGGATTTATCAACAGCAAACATAACGAGTTTATTTATATTATTTATATAAATAGTATACTATAGTACATGAATAAAAAAAATGCCACCCTTTAGATTTTCCAGAAAATATCCCCTTACACCACCCGAACCGAATAAATCCCTTCCGCATCCTGTTTTTACCTCGCTAAGTTATCAATGAAACGGCTTGAAATTAATATATCGGCGGGTTTTGGGGTCGCCGATTACGAAAACCTCGTGCCAGACCTGATCTAAGGCCTTCGCTATGTCTAGGGTACATGCTTATGCCTCCCCTTGACTCTCAATGGCTAGTTCCCTTAGGTGTGTGAGATACACTAGACGTTCACCAGTCGAGTGACCATGGCGAAAGCCAATTTGGCGGTCGCTGACCCGATCGTGTTTTTTGTAAAGCTAAAATTACAAATATGTTTAAAATGAAACTTTGCAAAAGGGACGTAGCCAAGGAGAGAGAAACAATCAAAATATAATGCCATACCCACTTACAATGTATAATGTGCATAAAAATATCCGAAAATCTTGAATATATCGAGTTCAATATATTCAAGATTTCAAGTATTTATATGTATTTCAATCATGAGTAAGGGTAGAATGAATCCCCGTATGAGCGTGCGTAATCCAAAATCTATAAAGTATCATAGAAAGTTCTCATCAGATTCGTAATCAGCGACCCCGAAAAGCCTCAAGAGATCGATTTTGAGATACTTGGTTTACGTATTTTTGAGATCACGAATAAGAATGAAATCAAACCCTGAAAGAAGGCACGTAAACCAAAATCTATAGCTTGCCAAAAAATGAGTGTTTGATGAAAAATTTTAAATGTGTGGAATTTTTATTTGCTAAAAAATGAAGCGGCTGCAAAAAATTTATTCAATTTGGTTCTATCGGACAAAATCTCGACATTCGTGCCTTTATTTCCTCTACTATTTGTACTGTGTTGGCTTAAAAGTAGACCCGTTTCAAATCAAATCAAACAATATTTATTCAAAGAGGTTTCTGAGAACACTTTTAAATCGTCAATACAATGTAAACAATGTTAATTTTTGAAAAAGAGCTGGCAAGAAGTTCTATTAAAAGTAATAATACAATACTTTGATAATTAGGTAACAAGTATACAATATGTATTGAAACACTTAGTATTATAAATATTAATAAGTTAGTAAGCTCCTAAAAGTTCATGTAGCATAAGGGGCGCATCCTGTGAAGTGTCAAATATTGTCAGTCGTGTGAAGGAATCCAAATATTTAAGAGTCTTCCGATATTTAATAAAACCTACTGGTGGCATTGGCGCCATCATAATTATATTCTTGCACAATCATATGTATACCGCCTTGTTGTACTCTGAATTATAAGATTGTATGATTTTTTTAGTTTTAATCTATTTGGTGTACAATAAAAGCATGTTCTGTTCTATTCTATACATATATTTAAAACTATCCATATATATAACAATTAATAATAAATATTATAAATGCGAAAGTAACTATGTCTGTTATCTCTTCACGCTCAAACCGCTGTACCGATCAAGATGAAATTTGACTACAGAAAAACAATTTGGGGAGGACGTAGGCTACTTAAAAACGTCAAGTAGTAGTCGTTTTTTTTGACTTTAATTCCGTAAAAATAGTAGTTTATGCAGGAATGACCAAATTCCACATGCAAGAACTACGAGTACAGCCACAGGTAGAGCTTGCTATTGCAACTTTCTTACTATAATTCGTAGCAAACTTACGACAATCCAGCGCAGGCGGAAATGGTGGCAACAACTAGTACATATATAAAAACATACATAAAACACAAACAGTGTATCATCATAGTACTAGAAAATATACACATATCTGTATATATAAACTGACATGATACCAGTATAATAATATTATTTTTAAATATTATAAATATTTTACATAATTTATTTATTACATCAGCAAATTCTTTTTTTAGGGCTAAAACTGAGCTTCTTCACATTAGTTATCTGACGAACACGCCGCTACCCTGACGTAAATAGAAGAACACGCCGCTGCCCTGACGTAAATAGAAGAACACGCCGCTGCCCTGACGTAAATACTGGTGTTAGTACGAGAGACCAATTTGTGGAGCCCCGGCTTAGAATTACTTCAAATCAACGGTAATTCTCCTTAACACATTAAAATATTAGTCTTTTATAACTGCAAACTCACTTGTTTATTTTTAAGTTACCTTTTCTTTTTTAATGATTTAGTAATTGTCTTCGCAATATTATTTGTCAGCCGGAAACCGTTGACAATGCATCTTCAAACTAGTACACGCACAAACTAGTACACGCATCCTACACACCAAAACAGAACTCCACACGCTATATACGTCATACTTTTACTCCAATCAGACACCAAACACTTACCAAAAGCTAAATACGACACTCACTCGAACAAAACCTCAACGCTATAACGCTTCTGTCGGCTATTTATTTTAATTAGCGAAATATACAACATAATTTTTAAAAACTGCCTTTTTATATGTATCCTCATATACAAAGAATTGGCGACGGTTTTCAAGACCTGCAACCAAATTTTTAACGACAAATAGCTAACGCAAGAAGGCTGTACAAAGGTCACTGCCACGTACAACACATCGCGCAGCAAATTTCATTAGACTACAGCGCCTTTAGTGTGGAACACCCAAAATAAATAGCCGCGACTACGTGAATCGTGCAACAACTTCGACATCTCATCGGAACATCGGGACCAAGCAACGTCCCACGGGAACACCTACGTCGGAGCAGCAGCAGCCAGCAAGCCATGCCAAAACACCGCTCTAGCATTGCTTGCCTGTCTTTCTAACTATGAGCCCGTTCTATTACTTTCCTAGTTCTTTCCACTTCTATTCGTGCATCAAGTAATTTAGTTGCTTAAGGTTCTATCTAGTTTAGCTATTTTGCATATCTATATAAATTACCAAGTTTCGTCAAAACTTTCGTCATTGCTTGTGCCAAAATTCATTCACCTTATTATTGCTATTTGCATAAGATCCGTTTTGTACCTACGTCACGTCTTACAGCTTAAAGAATACAGTTTGACCTAAAATAAATCTTAAATTTCTAACATCACTTCACCTTTCTTTGCAAACATTTCTATGCTTAAATACATAGTGATTATATTCTCTTCGGCTTTAATAATATCATTCACTATTTAATACTTAACTATCGTCGTCTCGTAATACGCAAGCTGACCTATATACCTATAAATTCACTTTTTCCACTCTGCGGCCTATAGCTAATATACGAATATTATTTGTTTGTTTAAATATTGGAAAAAATCTATTCCAGTGCAACAATCACTGCGCGCGCGCGGATCGTGCTGCAACATTAGAGTGTCGTCACATACCAGCCAACTGCGCAGCTGGACAACAAAGCGAGGAGCATATGCTTGGTTATTATAACCTACTGAGCCGATATTTACCTGCTAACTTGTATAACTACATCGCAAGAAAGAAATAAAACATTTATAAACAGTTAATTGCTAAGCATGGTTCGATTAAAGGGCGCATAACAAAATTTAAAAGTAATTTAGATACATTG
Organism: Apoda limacodes; assembly: GCA_946406115.1. Taxonomy (NCBI): domain Eukaryota; kingdom Metazoa; phylum Arthropoda; class Insecta; order Lepidoptera; family Limacodidae; genus Apoda; species Apoda limacodes. The sequence continues at coordinate 33,579,445 of OX291542.1, read as the reverse complement.
AAAATATTTCCGCCATCGAAATAAGTAAACTTGCGATGAAGCCAACAGGATTTGAAGCACTTTTCGTAGAATTTGACAAGCTGCAAAGTCAACTCGAAATATTAAACGCAGAAAAGCTAGCCGCTCGTGTTTTAATAGAACAAGATTTCTACCGCTGTATTGCGACGGCACAAGGTTTGACTAAGGCTAACTCACCGCCGAACCCTTGCGAACAGTCAAAGTCTTTAGCTTTCACTAGTCAGTGCATCTCGATGACGACTACGACTCTTTAGATTTAGACTGCCGATTATAAAAATTCCTAATTTTGACAACACATATTACAAACGGCTTGAGTTTAAGGAAATATTTAGCTCGCTTGTACACGGCAACATTAAAATAAAGAAGGTTCACAATTTTCATTATTTAAATGCGTACTCAGAAGGTGAAGCAGCCCGAGTTATAAGCAATTTAGAAGTAACAGAAAGCAAGTACACCGAAGCTTGGCAAATTTTATGCAAACTTTATAATAAAAGACAATTAATAAATAATCATTTAAAATCCTTATTTAGTGTAGAAACAATGCTAGCCATCGATAAGTCACTAAGATTCATCACGTTGGGGATTTGCTAAATATTTACATAATGTCAGCAAAGTTAAAAAGTAACACGTGCATTAGATGGGAGGAACACAGAAACTCATAACCTGACATACCGACCCTTGATAGCTTTTTTAGTTTTTTGAAAAATCGCGCCGACGTGCTAGAAATTTTTCGTTGTAACAAACAATATGATTCTAATTCTAAAAAATCTATTGAGCCATTTCAGCCCTAAGAACTAAGAAGTAGGTTTCAGCCAAAAGCTGAAACAAAAATTAAGTCACTAGTAGGGAATCATCTTCCACTTCTTCAAATCCTTTTGAATGCCCGGGTTGTAAAGAGAACCATCTTCCTTGTGAGTGTTTGGCGTTTAAGACGAAGATGCAGGAAGAACAGCTTTCTCTTGTAAATTCCATGAAGTTAAGACAAGTTTGATTCATCGTCCTGCAAATACGCCGCGATGACCAGCGCTGGGACCATTACGATTGTTGCATCATCTACGTTTATATACATGTAACAAATTATTTAGATTATTCTGACACTATCTCCCGGTATAAAAATATTGCAACTTGCAACGAAGTAACGGTATTATATCTGTTTATAATATGGGTTTGTATTGGGTATCTATACGTAAATATAGGTACATGTCATCGAAAAATGGGTGTGTGACATTGTGTACAGATGTTTAAGTAAATTTACCTGCATATCTTTAGTACTGCCAAATTAAGCTTTTGCCTATACTTGCACCCTTAAATAAAACTAAAGTTGCTAGGTATAAATTATCACAATTGTTCAGGACAATTTAATAATTTCATTGAAACACTAAACAATTAAATGTATTGGCGTTTCTGCATGTTCAAAAATAATTATATAGAAAAAATAAAGATTACCTAAAAAGTATATTCACTCATAAATTATTTGAAAAAGTAATACTCAAGTGCAAAATTGTATTCAAGGGAACGAACCCGGGTAGCGCGGCTGCGTTTCCTTTTCAGTTAATTTTTAACGAGCGCTTGAGCTGCGTGATAATTGGCTTAATATTTGCTTAGGCACGATTTTGCATTACTTGTTGCTCATTGCTCTCTGAAATTAAACTTAATTTGTATTTCTTTTATTTTTAACATTCAGCAAAATTGGTTTTATTTCATAACTACAGATTTAATGCTGAAAAAACTAAATAGTAGATAGCACAAGTAAAAGAAAGTAGCAAAGAATTCTATGGTCAAGAGTAGAATCCTGAACAGAGGGAAGTCTTGCAAGTCTTATTTTTTTTATATTTTTCCATTATTAGATATCTGCAAATCATCTACAACATCCACTCAAAATGACCAAATGTAATAAAGTTGAGTTTTTTACCAGCTCTCCTCAGCAGATAACAACCAACTTACCGTACGAATACCAACTTACAATTCTAAAATTTTTTAGTTTTACCCTTGCGCCCTTGCTGCAACATATTTTCTATTTAAAAAGACTGTCTGTTTTCAACTTAACCCTATATCCAAACCCATCTGTAAAGTACCTATACTATTTTTATAGATATAATATAATCTAGGAAGAGCGAGTAAAACCACAAAAGTTTTTCTATAAATTTGTCACCGTCAGTGAGAACGAGACACAATACGTCTCGAAACGTTTCAACTAAACTTTACTTATACCGACACCTCTATCTCGCCCTTCATACAAATTCACTCGAACGAATCTTTTAAAGATAGTCAGCAAAAATGTCACCAATATTTTTATATTAGTATTCGTATTAATACTGCTTATTTACATCATGCACAAAATTAATGAGAATTTCAATTCACCATAATTTTTAATTATGTTTACTATCACTATATTTATTTATCCATTCAAAGGTTATTTTAGTAAAGGCATATAGGTAAGTCGAATATAGTATTATTTGATATTGTTGTGGTATAGGCGACTTTCTTGATTTCCTCCTCTTTCGATTCTCACAGAAAACACACGAAACACTGCTGAACTATGTTTAATACATACTAATATTATAAATGCGAAAGTAACTCTGTCCGTTCATTTGTCTGTCTGTTACCTCTGTACGTTTAAACCGCAGAGCCCTTTTAAATGAAATTTCGCATGAAGATAGTTTGAGACTCGGGAAAGGACATAGGCTTTATGAGAAAGTCAAGTATGAGTCGGATTTTCTATAATTGAGGAGTTGCCGTTAAAATCCTGCACCGCAAAACCGAATTAAGTGCGAGTGAAACCGCGGTCAAAAGCTAATACTATACAAAATAAGTCTCTCAGTGAGCTAGGGAGAGGGCTATACTTATTATGTTTTTAAAGGATATGTCAAGATGGGCAGGTCATGTGTGTGTGATGTTTCGTTCGTTTTCGTGCGTGTACCATTAATTCTATAAAATTAAATTTTAACAAAAAAAAATTCAAACGACAACTGAAAAGTAAAAAAGGGCCCTACTTTGAGTTCGTTGATTCGAATACGGGTTATTTGACTGCCTTTTTTATAAAAATAAAATAGTTTAAGTTCATAGTTAAATTGTTTTACCAGAAACAGCTCACTCGCTTGCTCCTCTAAAAACGACATCTACAAATTCAAGTGTACACACTGATTTAGGTGGAAAGCAGGAATCCAAATGCACAGGGCTAGGTAATAAATCCTATGTTCACAGCTGCATGGATCTCATCAGCTTAGCGAAAGTCATTAGATGAATAAAAATATAAAATAACATGTATTAGAGTAATATTTCTCAGCTAATCAATGCCACCCTTTGGTATTCAGAAATAAGGGAAACAACTTGACTGTATTTATTTTGTCATGACAACGTCGTATAATGTCATTTTAATACTAAAACTATATGCTATTGATAAAGTTTACACAATTGCAATAACAACTTAATCAACACAAAAACATTGTCAATTGAACAGGTTCAATTATATCAATTTGACAACCTAACTTCGTAATACGTCAACATAATTTTTTGAATTAAACAAATTTCTTTGTCAATTTGAGAACTCAACATTTTCAATTCGACGAATGAATTTTGAATGTATATAAACGGTAGCTTTAGTATTTAGGTTCCATTGCTTCTGTTACAATAGCCTCGCCTAACTGTGTAAATGTAGTGGCAAATTACCTGCTTTGTTACTGTATTTATGAAAAGGTAACACAGCTTTTTTCGCACCTTGTTAGCACATTTTTTTTCTAGTGTACATCGAGGCTTGCCATAGTATTAAGATAGGAATTATTGACTAGCTCCGTATTTGTTTTTTTACAATTTAGAATGCCATTCAAAATTCTAGAAAATATTTCAAGGGTTCACAGGAGAGTGGTGGTGAACCGATGTAGGCGGACGGAATTCTGATGTAGACAGACTAAAAGCCATATCTCGTTAAATATTGATCGTAGACTAGTAGTTTCTTGACAGTAGTGACAGATCTCATTAAGATCTTTATTTCGGATTACAGCTGTCAAACTAGGAAAAGCCATATCTCGTTAAATATTGATCGTAGACTAGTAGTTTCTTGACAGTAGTGACAGATCTCATTAAGATCTTTATTTCGGATTACAGCTGTCAAACTAGGAAAAGCCATATCTCGTTAAATATTGATCGTAGATTAGTAGTTTCTTGACAGTAGTGATAGATCTCATTAAGATCTTTATCTCGGATGACAGCTGTCAAACTAGAAAGGGTTCTATCTCTGTAAACTAGAAAAGGCTTTATTTATCTCCATAACTATTTATCGTGGACTAGCAGTTTCTGTGAAGACATGTTCGATCTCATCAAAACCTTTATTTCGGATGACCGTTAATCTAAAAAGGGCTATATCTCTGAAACTGTTTAATAGAAAAAACAGACCGAAAAAGTCAGAGAGCGACAGAGAGCGAGAGAGAGAGAACTGCAGTCGTGAGTCGGAGCTGACACACACACTTTTTTTTCGATTCTGTCGATCTGCAAAATTTTTTTTTTTTGTTAATTTTATTTTTAGGGACAACATAATATGCTTGACCAAAATATTTAGTAACGAAAATAGTTTCACGAAAATTCCGAATCATTTCTAGTACCGTCCTAGTAGAAAAACACTGTATATGAGTAAGTAATAAAAAAAACAAGTAAATACATACTAATTAATAACACGAAGGTTTCTATATAAATGATTTATCGAAAAGAAAATTTTGCATTGAATACCGGAGACTTTAGGAAAGAAATTTAAATTACTACGAATGGATCTGCGTTTGCTGAACTGCAATGCTTCCCCGATCAACCGCATTCTTTGGAGTCCAAACTTTAAAACACTATTGAATTTTAACAACTTTGAAATCGTCGCTGAAGCTGTCTATATATTTCAGTATCTTGAGCATAGTGTTAATCTGTGGTAACTTAAATTGCTGTCGTATAATACACTAATAATCGTGTCTTTATTTTTTCCAGTAAATTATGGAACAATTAGCTTTTCAGAGTATTGCATTGATTTACAAGGACAGCCTAACAGACAGTCGGTTCTTACGAAACTATCTGCCTACAATGCCTCCCTATATACCTAAACTTTCTATTATCGAGATTCGTTTTTGTGTAAGAATAATGCTTTAGAAATATTCAAAGTGAAATTACAAAATATGTTGCTGACTAGTAACAGTTGGGTCTCAGGAGAAATTATAGATAAGCATTGCAAGGAAATAAATTCCTTTAGATCGTTGCATTCGCTTTGTATTCTAAAAGCGAAGTCGTATAGTATCCAGTTAAATCACCTTAAGAAAAATAGTCTTCTAGACAGAATCTAATCTTCGTTATTCGTTTGTAGAGTAGTGTTATATGTACCACAAAAGATAAGTATCTAACTAAAACTTAGTGCAAAGTAACAAACGATATGATTTTTGTTTTGAATGAAATTCATTTAAGAAATTTAATTGATATAAATGGATTGAATTTAAAGTTTTAATTGATATTGCAATTATCCATGGATATTACTGTACATCACATTATGTGACGTTAAAAGAGGTAAAGACCTAACAAAAATAGATATCTCAAACAATGTAGTCGGATTCACGTAACGTGGGTTCTGAACCACATTATAATCTACAAACACAAACAACAAAAAAGTGCCTCTAGGCAGTCTAGGCTTTAGTGATATACCCAGCCAATGACTGACCAAGCCCGACGTTGCTTTATTTCGTAGGTATATCACTTCCAATAAACAAATGTTGCTGGGCTACGAGCGTGTTTCTATTAATAATCTAGACTTTTTTTACTAGATGGCGCTTATATGGTAATTTATAATGTTAATAACTTGAGCCCATCTTTCACTTGGCCAGTTTTTATTATTTGTTGTCATACTTTAGAGCTCACACTACGAGTATAAACACGCTGCAAGTTTATTGTACTAGTATTTATTGCAGTTTTATGATATAGCAAAAACAATAAAAACGTGTTACTTATATAATTTATTTAATTATTAATAAGTTAAATAAATAAATATTTTTGGACATTACACACAGCGCCTTCTGGCCCCTAAGTAAGCAGAGCTTGTGTTATGGGTGTCAGACAACGGATACAGATACATATTACTTTTTTTTGTAAATACCTAAAAAATATTATACATCAATACACCCAGACTCAAGACAAACACAAATGTTATTTTTCACATAAATGTTTGTCCAATGCGGGAATCTAACCCACACCCTTTGGCAACACTACCAACTAGGCTGTGAGGGAGTTCATAATATTCTGAGAAAATTTAAGGCTTTTACCTACTACTACTTGGTCTAAAAGATAGAACCCAGCATAGGATTAGTAATAGACCTCCGTTGGCACCTTTTGGGTACGGATCTCTAAAATATAATGCATTTTAAACTTGCATTTTGATTCAAACACGCACTCCTATTAAAACTTATTACTTCAAGGTTATCCGGTTATCCTAAAATATTTAAATTTATAGCAACAAGGAAGGTCTTCGGTAAACCACAAGTTAAGCCAATAAATATGAAAGTAATGTAGGAGAAACTTTTAATTCACGTACGAAACCCTCAAAAAGCGAGTGCTACTCTCACTTTTTCCGATAGTTTTTCTATATTTTCTATACATAGTATAAAGCAAAGTCGCTTCCCGCTGACTGTAGCGATGTACGCCCAGATCTTTTAAACTACGCAACGGATTTTAATGCGGGTTTCATAAATATGTAGAATGATTCAAGAAGAAGGTTTGTACGTACAGTTTAATGTTGTTTTGTTGTAATTTGTTGAATTATGATTATAATTGTTATATTCGGAAAATAATATATAAAATAAAAGTCAGAAAAATCTTGCCGACTCGGAGCATGCGCTGGCTAAACTTTAAGACGTGCATTAAAAAGAATGGGTCCTGGGGTCGCGATGCAAAGAAGTTTGTAGAAGAAATCTCTAAGCGTATGACTAAGGTTACAAGAGACCCGAGAGATAGCGCTTACCTTTGCCAGCGAATAAGTTTGGTTATTCAACGAGGTAACGTCGCCAGTTTTTTGGGTACCTTGCCCGCAGACCTGGATAATTTTTTTTATCTATAATAATTTTAATAACTTTTATGAGTTTATATTTATTTTTAATTAATGTATGTTTGTTATTAGATTTATGAATAAAACTGGTCAAATAAAATTGCAAAATGATATATATGGCGTTTGTAAAGAATGTACTATAAAATCGGCCAAGTGCGAGTCGGACTCGGATCTATAAAATAAGGCAAAAAAAACACGTTTGTTGTATGGGAGCCCCCTTAAATATTTATTTTATTCTGCTTTTTATTATTTGTTGTTATAGCGGCAACAGAAATACATCTTCTGTGAAAATTTCAATGGTCTTACTATCACGGTTCATGAGATACAGCCTGGTGACAGACGGACAGCGGAGCCTTAGTAATAGGGTTCCGCTAATTACCCTTCGGGTACAGAACCCTCAAAATCTCGTTTGCTGTATGGAAGCCTCCTTAAATATTTACTTTATTCTGTTTTTATTATTTGTTGTTATTGCGGCAACAGAAATACATCTTCTGTGAAAATTTCAACTGTCTAACTATAACGGTTCATGAGATACAGCCTGGTGACAGATGGACGGACGGACGGACAGCGAAGGCTTAGTAATAGTGCTCCTTTCAGGTACGGAACCCTAAAAAATTAAGTCTTAATAAGGCCCACTAAAAAGTCAGGGTTGGCATATATTTATTTCCTAAGATTTAATCACAATAACCGTTTTTGTGACCTTTTCAGTGTGACTAAAAGTTTAGGTTAATTGTGAAGCTAATTTGATCATTATAGTATTGATTCTTATCTTTAATATGTTAGTTATCTTAATAATTAAATGAAGAATAAAATTGCCCTCTACTTCATATCTGCATATATATTGAATACTTTAGAAGATATCACAAGTTAAATATTACACATAACTAAAAAAATTATATACTTAACGAGACCTACGACGATTTTATGTAAGTACGGGACTTTACAAAAATCCAAAGGGGGAACGACCGCGACCATGTTTAAATACAATTTAGATTGTTTTTTTTTTATAAATATGTCACTTGGTTTTAAAACTATATCATATAAACAAATCTATTCCCATCTTGCACTCGTGGGAAGGCCGGGCCGGGTCGCTAGTAGCTAATAAATATTAAAATGATTAAAGTTGTGTGAATCTACATAACTGTATGGTTCTGTAAATAATATGCATGTCTTGGTGTTTTGGCACATGTTACAGATTTTCTTTATATTTTATCACTTAGTCAATCAAATAAAGAAATAAACACTAAAGTGATTTTCCGTCAGTTAAAATTATAATTAGGCTTACTTGTACTTAACTTTACCTAGCTAGAAAACTGTTTTTTCTAAATCAGATCTCACTTTAACACAGATTTATTTTATAAACATTTCGCGGTACTGCATTTCAGTGACAGGGATCGAGAAGGATATATTTTAAGTTGAAGACTAAGTTAGTGATGAGAGGAAAACCTCTAAAGTTGACACAAAGTACATTTCAAGTTGTTTAGAGCGCGACTTTTCTACATAAAATTTTGAAAGCTTCACAAATGGAACTTTTAGCCGTAGGCTGTTGTGTTGTGTTATTGCGGTTTTATATATATCTATAAATGTTAGATTTAACCTAAAACTAATGTATATTATTAACTTACTTACTATGAAATTCGACACTATAGAATTTATAAATACATTATTTTGCCCAAGTCAGTTTTCATCCTTCATCGGAGGACTTTTGCTAACGAGTCAACTTTTAATTACTTTCCCTGTTAAGAAACGCATAATAGATTGGTTTTCCTTGAAATATTTTTCCGGTCCTTAGAATTAAATTTCTCGATAAAATTTAGTAGACGGTTTACAAATTGAGTTGATCGAAGTCCTTTACGTAAATTCTCTAAGCTGTATAAATTTTTAGTACTTTTTTAGTTTTTTAAGAATCTAGTTTGACTATTAATTTTTTTTAAGACATTCATTGAAGCTCATGTATGTCGACGCACGACGGCTTGACTCCGCGGTTTTCTACATTATTTCAGTTTCTCGAGCTCTTAGTCTCCTTTTCATTGATTCATAAGTTTGAATTTCAAATATTGATAAAATTATCAGTTTGATTAAGTTATTGATGTGATCTTAATAGTAATTATTATATTAAACTCGATTTCAACACAAAACAAGTAGTTCTTTTCACCCTTTTTAGTGCGAGTTTCCTAATTTTTATTAACTTGGATTATATTGAAGACGAACCAAGCGGAAAAAGTATTAAAATACCTTAATTAGCTGACATAGAAATAAATTTATGTTTGAAATTTGCAGATAAGAAGAAAACTACAGACTCTAAAAATTTAAAAATAAAATATGAAAACGTAGAGTCGACCCGCCCCTGCAACGGCCTTAGAGGCAATAATTTCGGGCTTATGGGAGTTGAGCTCGCAAAATCAAAAAATACAAAACCGATGAAGATAAGATTTATCACGATAAGGTAATATCACAAAAAGTTAAATAAACATTTTACTGTTGAGTACTGTTGTGTATAAGCTAACATATTAATGACCTTTCTTTATACTTATTATCTGCAATAAATAATGATGATAAAAATTTACTGTCTTTTAACTCAGATTTGCAACTAAAACACGAGTACCGACCACCCATTATTTAAAGAAGTTACATTTAAATATTAATAATGACGCTTCAAATAAAGTTAAATTATTTTAAAATTTTAGAGGTGTTTTGTTTTTATTTATTATACCTATATATTTAAATATGTATACTCAAAAATAATTCACAGAAGCGATCCTACCTACTACTACAAATGTTAAAGATTGTTTGTTTGTAACTCAATTGTCACAGTTTGCCGAAACGGATGTAATTACTGAAATTTGGCACAGAGATAGTTAAAGATACCGAGAAGGACATAGGCTAATTTTGATACCAGACAATTCTTAAGTTCTCGTGAGTATAATTATAATCAAGTACCACTTAAACGAACTATAGCTACAGCTATAGCAAACTTCTTTAATATTCTTAAGTAGCCGTAGGAATTCGAAGAAATAGTTAGGATTGTGAATATATCATTTTATTTCTATTGTATGTGCCTAGTGTTGTATCTATATTGATATGTGCGTGTTTCATCAGAAATTTTATATTTTTTATATATATTATTATTTTGGAAAATTCAAAGATTCCGCTGGAAAAGTAACGGATTCCACGTGAATCAACTGTAGACTGTATACACCTACGAGTATATCTTGCTTAAGCAAACATCCTTACTATAATCAATAAGTGGCTGTAGGAATCCTAAGCTGATACGGCCAGTAGTTTTCTAATGTTTTTATACATATGTGTTTAAGTAAACCTTTTGCGATCACATCACATCGTTGAAAACGAAAAGCTGCTTGAAAATTAACTCGGCCCAATTTTATAAGAATGCAAATTGAAAAGATCTCGATAGAATTAATCACATTGAAACTCAAGTTTCCGAGTGGCTTCTTCACAATTTGTAGGAATGCTTACCTACGGTCTTCTCTGACAAGTTCAAAAGTTATTTAGAATTAGAAAACAAATATAATTATTACTAAGAAGCTGTTATTGTTAATTTTTATCTTTCTTTTATTAAATTAAGGCAGGCAAGAATTAAGAGACAATAATACGTGACAGAAATTTGGAGTAAATACAAGGATGACGCGATATGTAACTGAGCATGCATAAGTAGTGCAGCTACATCTCAACTCACTGAGATTTTCATTGAAATACATGAAATAAATTAATACATTATTTTTATTAAAAAATACTTGTTCTCAGGGTTTAAACTATTACGGCTATGCTTTAGCAAAGTTGTTAACTAATAACACTTAAAACTTGGAAGATTTCTTTGCCAAAACTTAAAAAAACAACAGTGAATAGTGGTCCGTTTAGGATTTTTTTATCGTTATCGAATAAAAGTTCATTAATCGTTTTTTCAGGTTTTTTAAAAAATTTAACCATATTTCGAAGGACACAGTCATTAAATTTCAGTCGAATCTGCTCAGTGGGTCTGGAGAAACCTTTGCTTAAATAAAATGAAATTGAGGTAATATAGCCTCTTAACAAAAATAAAGAAGGATATTATAAAAAAATATAGAAGGATATCATACAAAAATATAGAAGGATATTATACAAAAATAAAGAAGGATATTATAAAAAAATATAGAAGGATATTATTACCTGAAATGAAGACTGATCGTATTTCTTCAATGATGTACGATGGTCTGATGACTCAGAATGACAGGTTTTTGAATAATTTGATTATTTTCGTCAGTTCTGTTGGACTGATAGATAGATAAATCATAAAAATAAATACATTTGTAAAAATACGCTTCGGTAGCGATGGATGTACAGTTGGGGTCTCCAACTTCATCAGTCTTAGACGACCGCCAACCTCTGGGTCCAGTGCCAACGGATGAAATCAAGCGATTGGATAGTTCTTGTAAGAAGCAGCGTGGAACGCCCTTTCTAAGGACTTTGTAAAAACAAGCGTGGAACGCCCTTTGTAAGAAGCAGCGTGGAACGCCCTTTTCAGATATAGACAGATAATGGTCAAAACAATAGTAACATTTTAGTACTTTAAACAGATAATAAAACGATCCGTGATTCAGAAGAAGCCTTTAAAAAATCCAAAGAACTTTTCGTATGGTTAATTCGATCGAGACTTAATTTGCATCCTAACAAACTTGTTCCTACTAAGAGAGCAGCTTTTAACTTGCAAAGGAACGGTGAATTTTATTTTCTTAACGGCGAAGTTGTCTTCAGCCACTTAAGTTCAAAAAAATATTTCACCAGAATGGAAATTGTGCTTCATTTATTAAATTCAAAAGTAGGTATTAAGGTTCTTGAACTCAAAGTTTCTATATACCTAACGTATAAACGTTTTACCGATAGAGCATAAAAACAAAAACGTGTTCCTTGTGTGGATACCCCCTTAACTATTTACATTTTGTTCTTCCGTAATTATTTGCAAGAAAATCCGCCATTATTATACATATATTTCTGTCAAAGTTTCAGGCTTCTACCTACGGGTCGGTGGCGTAGGCTGCGTTTTGGGTACGGAACTACACAAATACACCAATTTCTACTTTGAAATGGTAGTAATAACGGGAATAAAATTAGATTATCCTTTCATCTCAACACGAGGTCGATACAGTCTGGCAAATATGTCTTCCCATCTCACACCTTTTTGCAGCTAGGTCGGTTTCGTGCGCTGGTCTTAGTCGGACAGACATTGTGGTTTTTTTTATATGAACGCTTGAACACTTAGATTTACCGATAGCCACTGTGACGTCGCTGGAGAGACTGGAGCATTTTAACTTCAAATAAAAAGAAACCGGTCCAGTGCGCGTCGTACACGCATTAACTTAATGTTTCTTAGAATAAAAATCATTGCAGATATCTAAAAAATTATGAACTGAATTTGTCGTAAACAATTGTAGTTGGTAGTATTTATTAAGCTCTATTGTCGTGATTTTTCTAGATTTTTCTCACGGTTCATAAGTGAGAACATAAAACTTTGAAAGCCTGAACTCGCAAAAAATAAATTAAAAAAATAAGTTTTTGAAGAGTGTCAAACAAATTTCAAAGCCGTATCTAATGTTACCCCGCGTAATGGTGTCTGTAAAAAAAAACAATGTACGGAAAGTTACACCTAAAAAGATTTTTTTTCACTATTTAACATATCTGTATGGGAGTTCATAAAAGATAGGTTTATGTAAAATTTATTAGAATCTATGTAAATAATTTATAAGGTTTATATGACAGTGATTTAAAGAACGGACGTGACGAATTTATAACGGTTCCGTTTTTTTTTATTTTTGGCTATGGAACCCTAAAAATAAGTACTACAAAACATGTCATAATAATTTATGTTAAATTTAGGTTTAATTATTTGTTAACATATAATTATTCTGTTTTAAAGGTATGTAAGTGGTAAAGCAATAAGCTATAAGTCACGGATACCACTTCCGACTAGTTCCGACACGTCACGTCGACGCGAGCGGCTAGCAGCGTAACGTAGTAGCACGAAACCAGAAGCGCTCGGCTTAACCATAAATCAATTCGACCGATCCAAACATATTGGCCGCTTGACTTGTTGCTTTATGCAAAGATATAGAAATTGAAAAATAAATGTCACTCATCTTTTTACCCGACTGCGGCAAAGCTCAAAAGGAGGATTATGTGTTTGACCTGTATGTATGTCCGACTCTATGTTCCCTCGTAACTACTAAACGGCTTAACCGATTTTGATAAATTATACGTGGTTAGATTCGTCTTAAGCACTAGAGTGTCACTGGATAAAATAAAATTATTGGAAATCAAAATGGCGGCTTTTGGCGCCTAATTGTGTGGCATGAAAATCTTTTTTTGTCAAAACCTACCGAGTAGGTACCAAATAAAGAATTTTAAAAGGTGATTTCAAGCAAAAATTGGAAAAAAATAACACTAAAAAGCTGTATATAAAAAAAATTGATAAATAAAAAATTAAAAACCCAACTGCAGAAACATTAAGAATTAAACAGAAATTAAAACAAACTAAATATTTAATTATCAGCAGATGGGACTCATTTCAATGCAAGCTCAAATAGTAAACCTACTTACTGATTGCGCACACTGTATTTGTTACCTTAAAATGAGTCCCGTCTGCCTGTAGTTAAATATCTAGTATGGTTTAATTTCTGTTTCTGCAGTCGGGTTTTTTTAATATTTATTACATTTCTTTTAACAGGGTTCTATTTTAATTTGCTTGTATTTTTAACTGATTTGAAGTCTAAAATAATAACATGCAGAATATTGTGGATATAAAAATAGTTTGTTTAAAAATAAGCACATCTATTATATTGTCTTAGACACTTTTTCACGCTTATTTAATCGATTATACCAAATCCATTCTTTATATTTTAAATGCGACAGTAACTCTGTCTGTCTATTACCTCTTCTCGCTTTTACCGCTGTACTGATTAAAATAAAATTTGGCATGGATATAGTTTGAGTCCCGAGAAAGGACATGGGCTACTTCAACACGTCAAATGTGAGTCGGTATTTTTTTCTATAATTAAGTAGTTGCCGTTGAAATTCTGCACCGATAACGGAATTTAGGGCGGGTTGACCCGCAGGTAAATTTGGCATGGACATAGTTTGAGTCCCGGAAAAGCACATAGGCTACTTGAAAACGTCAAGTGTAAGGCGGTTCTTTTTCTATAATTAAGGATTTGACGTTGCATTTCTACATCGATAACCGAATTTAGGGCAGGCAAATGCTAGTTCAATATATTAAGGACATTAAAATCCGAACTTAAAATGCAATAAAGTTTTCTTTGGCGTTTTATTTTTGTTGACATTACGTACTTTTTAAATCAGCACTAATAGTAATGTAGCAAAGTGTAAGATATAACACACTCATCCTTTGGACAGTGGAAAAAATATTGAGAAATGCTTCATTTCTGAACTGTTCCAAATTCGCAAGGCTGCGGTACTGGTGAAAAAGGGTATGAGTCGAAAATTTGTGATTTTAATGGATACAGACAGTTTTAATTCGAAAAAATAAAAGAATGTAGGTTTTAACACCACCAATCTTCTTTTTTTCTAATTAAACTGTATATGTTATTAAGAGGGCGATATAGGCCAGAAAGCTAATTTCTGTAATTCTAACGTTGTGTATGTAAATGAACTATAAATCATTAGATAATGTCATATCCATTACTATGAGATATATATGTTATATACTTCTTAAGTTATTTATACCGTAATAAAACTTTACATTTTTTGTATGGAATTTAACGTAATTACCGTTTTGTAGTCACATTTTTTGACAAGATAACAAGCTATTCTAATTATTTAACCAACTTTCATTACAAGCAAATGCATAACACGCTTTAAAAATTTGCACAAGTGTTGAAACAACGGTCACTTCCAGATTTTTTATTGCATTAAATACAATAAATGAAAATCATTCAGTAAAGACTACCTTACCTTACTAGACAAAAGCCAGTAGTATAACATATATTTTTTTCAATGCTTTAGATGCCATAGTTTAGCCACAAAATTTGCACAAAAACGGCGTATTTTCGCGGTCTAGCCTATACTCTAGCCTTAACTTAAAATATTCCCTTTTTTACTCGAACTCAAGTAGCTCGAAACATACCGTTAATGTCGCAAAAAATTCTGACAATCACTGGTAACATTCAAACACAGTAAATTGAATCAACGCGGCAGCACTTGTGTTTGAAGTGCCTAAAGCAAGTTCAGCTAATGTATTCAAATTGGATTGTGTTCGGGCTTATAACAAACTAAGTGTCATCAACAACTGCAGTTGGGTAAGTCTTCATATATGTATGTATGTATATCGTCACGGTTCTTAACCCCCTAAGGGGGTAACTAGCGGCTGGATACACACCTACACCGTTATGTGGGGGATGTCCTCTGACTGGTGGTGACCCTATCGCCGCAGCACCGCTTCTAATACAATTTACCTGGACTAAAGGGGCTTTATAATATTTCATGTCCCGTTGTTAATTTAGGAAATAATTACTGGATCTCAGGTAAATTTGAAACTTCTAGCGAAAAATAACATCTTATATTTTTAAGAGCCAGTGGTATTTGGCAACGTTGATTAAAGACAAGGAAGACGTGATATGTATATTGGCGTCAGTGAGTGATGCAGTTGTATCTCAATTTGCTGATTATTAAAATTGAAATAAATTAATAACCGAAACAAGAAATTAATAAATTTTTACTTCAGTGCTAAATAAATGCTTTTTGTAAGGGTTTCAATAACAATCATGACATGCATTACCATAGTTGTTAAATAATGTTAAAGCTCATAAAACTTTGGGATCACATTGACCAAAAAAAATTAAAAAGGAGTAAAAAGGGAACAAAGAAGGTACATAATTATGTTATTTATGCTTTTCAGGGTGTTAATTATATCTTTAAGTACACGGTTATTTAATTTCAGTCAAATAAATAAAGTAGATCTAATTGAATAGTAATAGTATGTATTGTTTATGGTTTATTGTATTACATTTCACTTACATGAGAAAACATTCAAAGATCCATTCTAAGAATATGCTATGTAGTTAAAGCATATAAAAGTTATATACGAGTATATAGATACTGTAGCTAAACGATACAACCCGCATAGGTATCGAAGATGGCGGAATGGCTCGCAGACGTCTTGTATTTCCCATGGGACATGAAAGTTTCTCAAAAGATACAAATATACGATTTAGAGAAATAACTTGTTATTAGGAATAGAGTTCTCAATTACATTTAAAGTGACCGTGATCTGAATCAAATGGCTACTGTATTACGTTAATAATGTCAAAATCTCAATAATTCGTTGAAATGTTCCATAAAAAGGTATCAGGCTAGAACCGTAACGAGTTTAACATGTAGAGGAAGCAAGCAGGAAATATTATAATATACTGTGTTTACGTTTCTTATCTTTAAAATAGTCTTAATTTTTACTATAAACTTTGGTAAATACTCACTACAACATAAAGTAAATTATAAAAAAAATTGGGGCTTGATAGTTAAAAGGATAGTGGACGAATATGGTCCCAGTACCGACAGAAACCAAAAGTGAACTTACTTAGTGAGCAAATACTTAATATTTTTTATTATGGCACCTTCAAAATATATCCGAGAGAAACCGATGTTCGTGTATCTAAAGTTCGTTTTCTGCGCGTTGAATGGCGTGACGCGGCTCAGGAAGCAGGGGAGGTGCCGCAACATGCGCTGATGTCGGTCCGACTCGTCGTCGGCTCGGCGTAGTCCTTCTATTTGTTGTGTAGTGTTCTGTGCACGCGCTTCTGTTACATATATTCGATACCTTTGACTCTTTATTGCTTCGGAACTGGAATACGATAACAGCTTACGATTTGGATTTTTCTATTGTATGTACTGAAATGTTTCGCCCCAGTCGCGGAATTGTATGTTTTGTGTGCAACCGTTCCGTGTTATGAAAAAAAAATATGTTGACTTAAACAAATTGAAGAGTTGCGTAGTTTGGATTATCATTTAGGAGTATACATTTGAAATGTGATGCTCCCCGCCGGCCACTACGCGGTACTCAGATTGTGGGGCAATAGGGAATACTTTTTATATTTAGTTCTGTTTCAATGCAATCTGACGGCATACAGTTCCTTTTGTTCATACCTACTAGTTTTTGCTTATGGTCTGTGTCGTGGAGACAGTGCCAAAATTGAAACCATGCCTCTCGGTTTAGCAAGCAGGAGCATTACTTATTGAGCATCGGAGCTTTTAAAACTGTACATCTAAGTATATTATGATGTATGTTATAAGTAAAAATGAGAGTAAAAACTACATGCTAAGTTTGTCATAGTTAGGAATAATACAATTTACCAAACGACTGCTCGAAAAAGAATGCTAAATATTAAAATAATACTATCTATTTTTTCATTACAGACAATATTTAACAACTCTTAGTATGTGTTCCGGCCTTATTATTAAAAAGCGTCAGAATCTGATCAAAATCTGGTTTCTATTACACGGTCAGCAGTGCAAGATGTACCTGTTTAAGAAGACGTGCAAGTCCAAATAGATGCACCTGTCCAAGGTGATGTGCTATTCCAAGAAGACGCGCTAAACAAAGAAGATGCGGCATTCAAAGAAAATACTCAAGATTTAACTCCGCCTGCTGTTGTTTATACTACTCTACTACACATAATTGGGTTTTCTCGACCACCAAATACGGTAAGAACGTGTATATTTATCATTGCTGTCGACAATTGCGTCATCGTATACTGATGGATGGGCTTGCAATAATCCAGTCTTTAAATCCTTCCATTCTTTATAACCTCGGCCATGAAACAAAGATATCGCCAAGCCCCTGGTTGGCGACATAAACAGTGCCGCAAGTGGACTAAGTAAGTGAAAACAATTTGGATAATCTCGGTGCGTCAAGCGAGGAACTACAACGTGCTTCGGCTCTAGAGTCAAAAATCAAAATTTCCAAAGACTATCCTAACAAAAGTTAAGAATTAACAGAGCTGTTTTATTTATACCGCTAGCGATAAAATAGATCATTATTTCTGCAAAGTTATAGTCTGTAAAGTGCTAGTTCCTGACTTGTCCAGTGCAGCGATCCAAGAAAGAACAAGGTAAGTACTATAACCAGCTGGGGGGGTAACTTCACTTTGCTGCACTTCAGATGTATTTCATTATTATCCGGGATCCTACCAGGATATATGAAGGATACGCAGAGAGGTTCAAATTATTCGATTATTCTTCTTTTGACTTATGCTAGCGGCTATAATAAAGAATTTTATTACTTATATCTAATAATATTTACAAATTCCAACTTAACTTTATTCTTGGTAGGAATTCCTGGTCAGCTCATGGTCATCATCTTTATTGGAATAGCTAGGCTCATTCGTGAGCATACAATCGCATCATACTGCAAATAAGCCTGCCTAATGAACTAATGTGACTAATCGACTAAGTTGCCATATACTGAGCACAACTCCGCGAACTACACTTAATGGAGTTCCTGAAACGCGGCGTCAGCTTCAACGCTCGTCAGCATACGAGTACGGTCAGACGACCAGTACGGTCCCATTCTGTGCCTACGGGACGGCTTCAGGTGCGCGCCTCCGTGGTGAGAGCGGAAAGGTAGTGGTCCTGCATTTCTTTTCTTGGCAAAGCGTTGATGCTTATGTTGATTTTACTCTTGTAGCCCATGCATTTCAATATAAAAACGACCAACCTCGGGTCAAGCATCTGACGGGGGTGCCTAACAAGCGAAGACTCAACAAAAATGCATGTGATGCATGTTTATTTCCTTCTATAGGAATCTAAATTCAAAATATTACATTTTTCTTTCTAAAAAGGTTCATTGTTGTCACTACCAAACCTTATTTACGATCGGTTTGTGTATTCTATACGCAATATGACCTACTTAGAGAAACTAGCAGGCTTAGCCTGCTCCCAGTACCTTATCTTATCTTATCCTAAACCCTGTCCATACTGCAAGCTACAGGAATCGGTTAACCTTAAGCAATTTAATATAACAAAAATTTAATCAAAGCAAAATTTATGTGTAGAATGTAACCGGCCGGAATTGCAGAAAGTTCGTCTAACTATTATATTCTTCATTATGGGGCATAATGGCATGCATCCATTTGTCACTTTCATTGAAAATAATATATAAATATATTCTCATTGATTCATTTATTTTTATTTCATCTATCAATATGTGAATAGACACAAATGCTAGTCTAACCTCAACCGACACCTAACCTAAACTTTTTTCTAGCGTGTTACAACCGTAACAAACCTAACATAACATTGTCACAACTGGTAACCCTGGGACAGATTTTGATGCGCCTTGGCCTACGTTAGCGAAGAGGTAATGTCTTAACTGTGGCGGTAGTGGGATCAGCTCCCATAGATTTACGCCCACTATACTTTCAATGTATTACCGTGGACTAATCCCAAAAATACTGTAAACTTGTAAACCGTTAACTTTATATTTGTAACGGTCCTTTGGTAAATACTAATATCATAAATGCGAAAGTGATGCTGTTTGTGTAATGTCACGGCTAAACTACTAAACCGATTTCGATGATATTTGGCAATATAATAGCTTATAGCGTGGTAAAGAACATAGGCTACCTACTTAAAAATCTTCAAGTGTCAGTTTATTGTTTTACGAAGGAAAAAGCTTGTAGATTATAAATTTTACTCAAATAGCCTTATCACAACTAAATCTATACTACGATTTCATTAATAAATTAGACAATCTTAAGGAAAAATAATTGCAAGACAACGAAGTTAAAACATTCTCTGGTCATCCAGCCTTGGGTTACAAGATTCAAAAACAAGATCATGACGAAATTTCTGACTTTCTGAATATCACTGCTAAGCTGTTTTTTAAGCATCTACAATTGGTATTGACTTCAAATATTATAGTATATAAATATATAGTAACTAAGTTAGTAGTTTACGAGTCAAAAAATAAGCATTCTGGTAGAACTTTAATACTACCAGGGCGTAATCTTTCGCGTCTGCGACATAGTTAGACGACTACCTAGAAGGTATTAGTCTCTAGTTGGATGTTTAGCAAAATTGTTTACCCAATTGTTTTGCGAGTGTTAAGTTAATTTAAGTAGACGAAAATCTCGTCGAGGTTAGTCGCTCGTAGTCGGAGTTCAGCGCTGTAGACTTAAATAATTTGCGTAACTTCTTACCCATTGTCACTAAAACTGGCTAATTCACTTGTGCTTTATGTCATTGATTATGCGGATGCTAGCTATCTTAACCTTACTGAGGAGCGGTTAAATAAGCTTGAGCGTCTCCACAACCTATGTATTAGATACATATTTGGTTTACGTAAATATGATCACATATCCGAATTCCGAATTAAACTCAAGTAGCTCCCAATTCGCCTTCGCTGAAATACTCATTTTCTGTTTCTTCTCTACAACGTACTGTTCAATTCGTCTTTCGGCGGCGCAGCGTCGCGCAGTAGCAGCAGTGTGGCGTCTCGTGTCACTATGAGCAACGAGACGCTTCACGTCGCGTCGCGTCTCGGTATGAGCTGACACTAAGCGTTCTCTGGAAAAAGTTCGTTAGAGTCGGTCGGTCTCCCCCCTGGACCGCGAAAGCGTTTAGACGTGTGAACCTGTGCAAATTTTATTTAAAATTTAATTATTTCATAAAAATATTACTTAAAATAATTTCACTAAAGTACCAGGCACCCATAACGCCATAGTAACTTCATTGCGCGCGCGCAGCGACTCGGCGGCAGAAAGGGACAACAATATTATAGTGATCGCGACGGGTCAGTGAGCTACAGCGGCCGACTGCAATATCAACGTCTCACTTGGCGCTTGCCGTAACTCAAAGGCGGAAGCGATAGCGTTTTGAATTCAAAGGGGCTGGCCCAACTTTAACTTTAATTTGCTGCACCTAATTTAATAGCAATTTTTGTGTGAATAAACTCGGTTCAATATGCCGAACTTGGCACGCTCGCCTCCATTAAGCAAATCCCATAGCATGTCAGATTCTGATGTGGACAAGATAACAGCCTACGTCTCCCCTACAGAAGAGTTAACTCATATTACCCAAAGAGATTCGAAGCGCCGACGAATCACTCTAGACGAATCAGGGTCGGAAGGTGCAATTATTCGAACAGTAATTCGTGAAGAACTACAGGATATGCTGAGTACCCTCCAAGGTCAACAGAACTCACGCCTGGACGTATTGGAGAAATACATCACTGAAATTAAGACTCAAAATGATAGTATACAAAAGAAGAATCTCGATATAGAACAATCTATCGAGTTTGCCACTGCAAAGTTAGACGAAGTTCAATCTACTATCGCAAGTCTGAAGGAAGATCGTCAACAACTGGTGACACAGATCTCAAAAATTGAAGAAAAATGTGAGGCTATGGAGAGGGCTGCACGCAAATACAATATTCAGATCAGGAATGTCCCAAAGCATGAAAATGAATCCAAAGAAAAGATTTTCGATATGATTAAAAAACTCACGACCAGTTTGGGTGTCAAGATGGATACCAGTGAAGTACGCGATGTATATCGAGTGCCTACAAAGCCTGGGCAGACTACCACGTCTGTTATAGTTGAATTCTCGTCAACTTTACTTAAAGGACAAGTTCTGATGGCAGCAAAAAAACTAAACCTCGAATCAAGAAGATACAAAACAGAGCAACTAAATTCGTCGCACTTGGGATTAGATGACCCTAAAACTGAAATATATTTAGCCGATCACTTGACACCACAAGCTTCTCGCTTATACTACCTTGCACGTGAGCTCCGCAAATCCATGGATTATAATTACTGCTGGACCTCAAACGGATTTGTCTACATGCGGAAGAAAGAAGGGGAACCACACATCCTAATAAAAAGCGAAGCCCAACTACAACAGTTGAGAAACAAATGACTAATATTCCTTATAGTAAGCATACTCTTATTTTGTAAATCTAATCTCCACCCATTCACTCATAGCGTTAATAGACATAATTATGACACAAACAATACACAAACGAACTACACACCGACTAACGTACTTACAAAATGTACAATTACACAACTATGCTCCAACACATATATTACACAACAAACAAATTACAACCTAACTACTCAATCAAAATACCTCAAAGCAACCCAATATCTACTAATAGCTACCCCAATTCTCCAACTTACATACTTACATACATCTTACTTGGGATTCATATATTGCCAATTTTATATGATTATCAAAATCAATTATAGTGCTGCAGGGTATTTCAGCCAAAAAATAAGTTCATTCCGCACAACTCCTAACAACATAAATAGCACTCTTCCTCTTTTTAAAACTATTAATGGACAACAGACAATTATTTGAAGAATTTGACAGCTGCTGTACAATTCCATGTAAATTAATTGCAGACCCCAACCATCTTGCGCAACAGTTTGAGCATTCAAATAGACTAAACATAATTTCATTTAACATAAGAAGTATAAATAAAAATCTAGACAGCTTCCTAATATATATTACAAGGTTAAAAACTAATATTGACATCATCGTCCTGACAGAATGTTGGTGTAATGAAAACTCGAATCCCCCTCAAATCGATGGTTTTTCTATGTACTTTAGTAAGCATAGTTTTAACCAG
Source organism: Apoda limacodes (assembly GCA_946406115.1). Classification (NCBI taxonomy): domain Eukaryota; kingdom Metazoa; phylum Arthropoda; class Insecta; order Lepidoptera; family Limacodidae; genus Apoda; species Apoda limacodes. The sequence goes on along the minus strand of OX291542.1, from coordinate 33,556,733 downwards.
AATGACGGAGTGATCATGTATTTGAACGTAAATATTACAGCAACTATACAAGAAATTGACTTAGAGGAGGCCAATTGCCTGTTGGCAAAAATAGGCAACTTGTCAGTAATAGGTATATATCGCCCTTTCTGTTTCAAAAATCCTAGAACATTCCTTGATGCCTTGGATACATTGCTAACTAGTACCAATTCGCGGCATATCATACTAACCGGAGACATAAATATCGACACCTTAGATACCAACAATAACGACGTTAGAGATTATCTGGAAATCATTGGTTCCCATGGTTTACATCAAGGCATTGACATCCCCACGCACGGTCTCACCTGCTTAGACCATTTCATGTGCAAGCTAGAGGGCGACCACCAATGTTTTGTACTTGAAACAGACATCACAGACCACTATCCCCTGTTCTTGACGTATAACAGTACACTCATATCAAAACCAACCTTTCACAAAAATATAACTAGAACAAAAATAAATCATACAGCTCTGACCGAAGCTATAAAATCAATAGACTGGACATCTTTCCTAGAAATTACAGACCCGAACTTGGCCGCGGAAATACTTATTAATACGCTTCAGACGCATATAACACAAAACACACACACAGTTTCTTTTGCTAATCGTCGACGACCTCTGAAACCATGGATTACAACAAGCATTATCAAGTGTTTTAGGACTAGAGACAGACTTCACAGTATCTCAAAATTAAATCCTGACAACGCCGAAATCAAACGGCAGTATATAAATTATCGCAATACTTGTAACTCATTAGCTAAAAGTCTAAAAAACAACTATTACAAGGACAAATTTAACAAAAATTTCAAAAATAATAAAGGGACTTGGGAAACGGTGAAAGAATTGTGTAGTATTAAGAAAAACCGTTTCCGAGCAACTGACCTACTCGATCTTGTACCAGACTCACCTTGCGAATCTCTTAATTTAGTTAATCGATACTTTACCTCGGTTGGGAGAGAACTAGCTTCAGACATCCTACAGAGAAATAGTACTACCGATTCGCGCTTAGCAGAAAAGATTTCTCCGTCAAGCCATGAGAGTTCTATGTATCTAGATCCAACTGATTATATAGAAATTAATAAAATTATCATGGGTCTAAAGTATAATAGTGCTCCAGGTATCGATAACATTCCAAATATTGTACTAAAAAACTCTCGGTCGATTTTGTGCACTATGATTGCGCATCTGTGTAATCTTAGTCTTACTACTGGGATTTTCCCAAAAATTTTCAAAGAAGCGGCTGTCGTGCCCGTGTTTAAGAGTGGTGACGCAGATTCAATTGCTAATTACAGACCTATATCACTACTGAGCGCAATTAGTAAAATCATGGAAAAAGTAGTTAACACTCGTCTAATTAAATTCCTCGAAAGCAAAACCATACTGGCATGTACCCAATACGGTTTCCGCTCGGGTAGAAATACTGAGGATGCGGTAGCTAGGCTCTCGGATATCGTTACAAAGGCAGTAGACAAGGGTGAAAAATGTGTTGCTATATTTTTGGACCTGCAAAAAGCATTCGATACTGTCTCATTACCAATTTTGTTGCGTACTTTAGAGTGCATGGGCATAAGGGGTATGGTCCTGGAGTGGCTCCGAGACTATTTGAACGGTAGAAGTCAGGTGGTTAAAGTAAAAAACTCTTGTAGCTCCAGCTTTCCGGTCACGTATGGAATACCGCAGGGTAGTACCCTCGGTCCGACGTTATTTTTGGCTTACGTGAATAGCCTTTGTAAACTTCAAATAGATAACGTGGAAGTACTGGCTTTTGCAGACGATACTGTATTGATTTGCCGTGGGAAAACATGGTCACAAGTTCAAAAATCTGCCGAAATGGGCCTCAGACGAGTTATGCACTGGCTCGATGAGCATTTACTAACTATTAACGTAACTAAAACAAAATACATCTGTTTTAGAATAACGGAAGCTACAAGTCCAGGGTTAAATTTTTCAATTAAAGCCCATACTTCCCAATGCAAACTTGAAAATTGTGGCTACTGTGACTGCATTGCCATTGCCCAAACCGATACCCATAAATACCTGGGCGTTATCATAGATTGCCATTTAAACTGGAAACCACATATATCTTCACTTAGCAAAAGAGTACGTAAATTACTTCCAATTTTTAAAAACCTTCGCGATGCTGCTGACTGCAATCTATTGACCAACGTATATTATGCCCTTTGCCAATGCGTCCTGTCTTACTGCTGCCCTATCTGGGGTGGAGCTGCTCCAACTCATCTGCTTGAGCTGGAAAGAGCCCAACGTGCAGTCATCAAGGTCATGTTCCATAAGCCCAGGAAATACCCTACCCAGAAACTTTATGAAGAATCACGCTTCCTCACAGTTCGCCAATTATACATCTTCTTAACAGTCTTACGTCATCATAAATCTGTCGACCCATTGAAATTTTCACAGAGCAAAAGAAGAATTCGAACTCCTGTCCCCTCCTTTAACTCAATGTTCGCTCGACGTCAGCTATATTACATGGGGCCATTCATTTATCGGTTAGTTAATGACACGTACCAAATCTATAAAATGCCTAAGTTTCGTTTAAAAGCAACACTTAAAAAATACTTAACGGCCCTTGATTACCCTAGCACAGAAAAAATTCTACGAGTATAAAGCAAAAACCACTAGGAACTTGTATCCTTCAATATCAACATGTACCACCGCATACACTCACCCACACGACACTCAAGTAGCCATAAACGCCTGACACTCACTCATGACTCAGACGCAGCACACACAAACACATAGGCACACAACATACACCAATATACAAACAAGACACATACGAACATATTCATAGCTCACACACACTCTCTCTCACACACCCACACACACATTCACAAACACACACACACACTCACACACACACACACACACACACACTCACACACTCACACACACACACACACACATACACATGCTCACACGTATTTTCACACATCCCGTTTGATTAATAATATTAGATACTGGCCAGGGGTGGAGGGTTGGTAACCTGAGACACAGGATTCTCCTAGTTCAGGTACCAACCCGCCATAATTCTGATCGATCCTAGATTTAATTTTAGAATTACATTCTACTGTATTAAATTTGTGATTTATAATGTAATACTTATGGTGAGAAATAAACGTTATTATTATTATTATTATTATTATAAAATAGATGGCCATTGAGTTTTTCCTGAAGCTATAATAAATAGATGTAAATGATATGGACAATGAGACATGTTTCATATATATTTATAAAGACAGGGAGGTGAAAGATTTTTTTTAAATAAAGGTCTTTTCTGTTCTGTCAAGCGGTCCAGCTCCACTTAATATTCTCACGCATTTCTTTTGTACTCTTGATACTTTGTGCATTTTCCTCACAAAAGGAGACCAAATCTCAAGACATATAATACGTAAAAGCTGTAAAAGTAGCTTCGTTTTCTTCTGGATTTTTATATAATCGATTAAAGGCTGATACAAATTTATTGATATTTTTACATACTACAAATCAATCAACGTGGTTCTTTCAGTCACAATACTTGTCAATCTGCACCTTAAGAATTTGTTGCAATCAAATCGTTCTAACGTATTATCATTGTTATATATTTAAAGAGCTGATTTTTTTTATTATTCTAGCTTTATCGTTATTTATTCGCAAATTGTCAGTTGTTCAGTGTCTCGTTGACACTCTTTGACTACAACAGTAGTGTCATCAGTGAATAAGATGCATCTGTGCTTTGGGTAATTATTAATATACAAGAAGAATAATAGTGGACCCAAAACATCATCAAGCGAAACTCCATAATTAATGAGAGCTTTCTTGGCTGAAAGCTCGAGCTGCAGCTTTAAGCGAACGATGTGCTATTTTAATTTTGCCAAGAAAAAAAAAACTTTTGGCGCTTTTATGACAAAAATATTATTTTTGGAGAATAAATTACTATTTTTTCTTGGGACGTAGCACAATATGATGATTTTAAACACTTCAAAACGATAAAAAAATAAAATTTCTTTTACTAATAGCTATTTAGCAATTATTTTTTTGTTACATACCTATATTTAATAGTCGGTGGTGGTCGAGGGGTTAAAATTTCACTTCACGTCCTAAGTGGTGGAGGTTCGAACCCTGGGTCGGCGTGTACCAATGAGTCTTTTCTTAATTTCTCAAGTACACTGAGTTATTTATTCACACCACTGAAACCTGCATACGTCAAGAAAAAAAAAGGCGTATATGAAGTCCACATCCGCACTGGGCCCGCGTGTGGACTATGGCCCACAAATCACCCTCGCTTATGAGGGTAGGCCGTGCCCCAACGGTGGGGACGTATGAAGGCTGGCGAGACCTATATTTAAATACATATACTCACATACATTTTTGTTTGTATAATATACCTGTATATAAATATAACTTAATTGAGTAATAGACAATTTTATAGTCACGAAACATAGCTATACGTCACTGATACCACTTCCGACACGTAGTCGTACGAAATCAGACGATAGTTTGTTCAAGTGGGATTTAGTCATTGTTATTCCCGCGGGAACTCTTGAATTTTCCGGGATAAAAGCCTATGTCCTTTTGCGTATCTTCTCTATTTATTTGCTGAATTATATCTCAATTGGATTGTTTGTTGCGGCGTGATAAGGTAACAAACACACCTTCATATGTAGAAATCATTTTTATTACAATAATATATTTTGATATGATCCAGACATTTACGTATAGGTATATAATTACCATTTTACACGTTACATTAAAAATAAATATGGAATTAAAAATGTGTGTATTCTATGTTATTTACATTTTATGTTATTTACATTCTATGTTATTTACATAAATTCAATAAACCGATAAGTTCCAACCACAGTAAATTAAATCAACGCCGAAGCGTTTGTGCTTGAACTGTCTGAAGCAAGTTCCGCTAATGTATGCAGATTGTATTGAGCTAGGGGTTATAGCAAACTAACTCACGCGCGCGGCTGCGCTCATGTGAATCTTCTATTAGTCAGATATACCTACATGATGTTTATTGAACCACGCTCTGGATAATCAACATAAGGGGGTCCCCCTAAAACAGCATTGATCGGGTCAACAAAGCCAATTTTGCAAAAAACGATTTTTACGTCTGGTACACAGGTACTTTGGTTATAGCAATAATAATAAAGTCGCAGTTTTTAAACATATTCCCCTTTTTACCTTTTTTTTATTTAAGAAATTTATAGAATAGAAATTTTATTTAAGAAATACGATTTCTGTTTTGAGGAATACGTGGAGAATCATATATATTGTGCAATTCTAACAATCTTACATAAGTACTGTAAACTCTAAATTTTGTAGCACTCGCTTGCCATCGTAATATTTACTTCGCTACTAAGAGGTACTGGGGACGTACTATTAATCTTATTACAGTAAGATTCGATGATATTTGTTACGAGACGAATCAAAAAGTATTCGGAATCTTTTTTTTTATACCACTAAGGTGGCAAACAAGTACACGGTCCACCTGAACATCTGAGCTGGTAAGCGGTCACCGTGGCCTATGGACGCTTGTAACACCAGGGTTGCCGACCCTTCAGAAATCTAATAACTTCTTTCTTGAACTCCATACTGTAGTCCTTGCAAAAAACCTTGGCAGGGAGCTCATTCCACAACTTAAGCGTTCGCGGGAGGAAGTTTCTCTGAAACCGCACTGTACGCGACCATTTAGGTTCTAAAGTTTGAGAATGAATTCTCTGCCGATGGCGAGCGGTGCGATGGTAGAAAGTAGCCGTGGGCATCATTTCGAACAATTCCTCAGAACACAACCCATTATACAAGCGGTAGAACACACACAGGGAGGCAAAGTCTCTCCTCAGACTTAAGGGCTCGATACCGCAAGTGAGTTTGGAATCGTCGACAATTCTCACAGCCCGTCGTTGAACCGAGTCAAAAGGGCTAAGCTGGTATATGGGTGCACCCGCTCAGAGATGGCAGCAGTACTCCATATGGGGCCGAACTAAAATAAGTTACCTTTGCTTAAAAATGTCGCATAGGATAAGAATATTAATTAATGATAGTCGCCTCAGATTATAAAATTATTGCTCAATAAGAAAATACAAAAAATACCGTACATAGAGGTATTTTATAGATTAAGCAGCATTACGCCCCCGCTCGCTACAGTACCTAGACTGACCTACGCTCTTCGTAAAGAACTATAGAGTAAGAAAAGTTATAAGAAGAAGAAGAAAAAGAAGTAATTTAATTATAAGATATTATCATAAAATTGGAAGCTCGTTGTCCAGTAAAATTCATCTTTTAGAATCAACATACGAAGCTCAGCATTGTCAGGAAAAAGCAAGTCAGGGGTTGGGTGGCCGCCTAGCAGCATATTTGTTAAGATCTGCTGCTGTTTGTAGGTCATACGCTAACTGTCTGGCTGTTTTCATATAAGGGCAGTAGTTGAGCTAAATCCTATACCTTATTGCCGGATTAAAATTCATAAATTCGCATTCGACCAGTGCGGTAGACTATGGCCTAAGCCTCCTTAAGAAAAAGCCTGTACTTCCATAGTGGAGACAAACAACGAAGGAGGCATCACATATGTTTACATGAACAGTCGGTTTCCTTTTTTAATAAAATAATGTTGATTAACTATAAACACTAGATACAACCATTTGACTAAAAAAAGAAATCGATAATAATTTAGGAATGTAGTAATTAGCCAATTGGCACTTCTGTTAGTTTATAACGTTCGGTATTCCAAAAAACCTCACATCGTATCGAGGAACAAGCTTTACATCAAACGAATATTAAAGCAGTTCTCGATTTAGATCGCTATCAAATCAGTTGTAGCATTAAGGGTTATTCCAAAAAGAAATATAGTAATATTTTTTCGATAGACAAGATTAAACCATGGGTGAAGGTTCTGAAATCGGAGTCTGAAAGTGAATATGGTAAAATCAAAAACAAATGATTTTAGGTTTGCAAATGATTATGGTAATAGTAAATATAATTAAATAAATTTTGTGTTCATCTTGTATATTGAAACTAAATAGGGTATAATTTGATTTTAAAGCTAGTTTATTGCAAAATACTTTGTTAGTGCCAATCTCTGCCATTTCCCATTCCTAAAATAAACTAAGTGAACAAGCAACATTTCAGATGGAAATGCCTGTCTTGTTGAAGTTGATTGAAATTGAATGCAGCGGTGCCATGTGTAATGTGGGTTGTGTAATGTGGGTTGTGTAATGTGGGTTTAGGCCTCTTGTGTCGGCAAGCGGTGCCTACTTGTAGGTGGCCCAAAGCTCCTTGAGTAAGCAAGCGATACCTAGTTTCAGTTTGATTAAGGAAATGGCTTCTTGTGAAAGCAAGCAGTATCTCTGGAAATGCTGTGCCCTTTGGATGACAAGAGAGCACACATTTCCTGCCTATAGTGTTGGTGCTCCTGGCGCAGAGTATGCAGCTCATGTATTCTTTCTGTAGAAGTGAGGCAAGAGCTCCTTGTGTGAGTTCCTTCTCCTTTCTCTTTTAAGCACTGTGTTAATAAATATAAAGTAAAGTGATGTGGGTGAAGTACTATTAGTTGTGTTAACAATGAGGTAATTTGTCAGGTAGGATGGCCGACACTACTTAATTAATTAATCTTTACATTAGCCTTATTTTTGTCGATTAAATAAAGAAAGCTATGTAATAAGTAGTACCTTTACTACTGGCTAGATACATGTGGTATGTAATTAGATTTTTTTTTTGCCACAATCTAGTTAAAGTGTGATTATAACCAAAGAATACTGTTAATTACTAAATAACAATAAGATTTTGTTAAAAACACATAGTCAATCAATGTCAATGTCTTTCGAGGGCGTTACATGCAGAGGGGCTTTAACGGGTTGTCAAGTTACGACTAGTTTTGATCTGTAGTAATTTTGTCTTCTGGTATCACCGGCTATCATCAGTTGGGTATTTTGTTTTATTCGCCGGTAACACTGTTCTCTATTCCAATTCCATAAATATGGATGTCTCCAGCATTTAGGTCTCTGTTCCATTTCAACTTAAGAATAGTAAACTTACATGTAAACTGATTACTTGATAACTACAGTGCGATAGAGATTATTTCAAGAAGCCATGGGAGAAATCCAGAAATTAAAACTTATTATGTTACCATATCATAATATTATACCTACATAACTATTAATATGTATATATGTATTTCTCAATACAAGAAATACCACTTTGACACTTATCCCCAAAGGAGTGGTCATTACGAACGTCTTCTGTTGCAGCGAATACATTCACTGATGAAATAAATAATACTCAGGCCCAAATAACGTGATAGGAAGTAAGCACGAAGCAGAGTCAAGTTAACTTTTACATTACACAAATTGATATTTACACAGAGAATCGAACCCAGAGCCTTCGACTGGGGCGGCAGTCCTACGTACTATATATCACTGCATCTCTTTATAACCAGATCTTCGAGTATAATTAGGTACATACAAGTATAATATTAGTAAATTGCTATAACAAATCTTTATTCTAGACAATGCACGATTATTCGAAATTACCTACAGTTACGTGAGAAAGCAAACTATTTTGTGTAAAAACAGTAAACAGCGGCCTTTTTTTTGAAGTAAAACTATGTATGTTTTTGTTGCTGTACGTCACGTCACGTTCACGTTTATTATAAACTAACTAGAGCAAACTCGTGCTAAGCCCTCAGTATACTTCTTGCTTGCTGAATCATCAACACGTAGATAGTCACATTATAATACCACTGGGTGCTGTTTGCTGTTTGCTGTATGGAATGCTATTCTTAAGTATAGTCGATGTACGCATGACTTTTAAATTTCTGTTACTACTGATCCATGTATTTCTGTTTACACAATCGTGCATTCTAATAAATTCGTATTTATTACTTCAGTAAACACTCCACAATAATGGTTTGAACCCGGCTGTGATTGACTTTTTATAACAAAAATGGTCGTTTAAGTACTTTTAATACAATAAAGATATAATCAACTCAATGCCTGAGAAAAAAATATTGTAAATATTAGATAACAATTAAAGACAGTCAATCTTTATAAAAAAAAAAATACTATTTAAATATTACCGTTGTAGTTATTCCTGCGAAAAAAATGATTTTTTCGGAATAATAAGTCTATGTTCTATCTTTTTAACTATTCCTGTGCCAAATTTCATCTCAATTAGATACTCCGTTGTGACGCAAAGAAACGACTAACAACAAACTAATTTTCGCATTTACAATATTAGTGCAGATGTTCTATATCATATAGAATCCAATATTTTACCTTCAATTTTAACTAAGAATTATTACTAGATACGTCTTAAAAGAAAATTTAATTAGAGTCGAATATTAGTATTTTCAAAGCTCCGAACAAAAGTGTCATAAATTGAATTCCGAAGTCCACGGGTTCTTGATAATGGAACAAATTAATATTCGGATTCAATACTTCCATGTTCCTGGCGCTCAGTTATTAACGTGCAGGTCGGAAAGGCATCAATATACTTAATTAATAGCCTTATTGTATATGTTACCGTTAATGTTCGTAAATTAGTTAGAATTGCTGATTAATTTGTTAATTTGCAGATTATCTGGCCAAGTGTTTTAAAGTGGAAGAGTATATTTTTAGTTCTTAATTTAACTCGATAATCTGCAGACTTCCCAGTTAATATGCAGACTAACGACCAAGCACACGGTTAAGTTAATAAAACATAATCCTTTAATGAATAAAACATTTGAATTCTTTGTATTTATTAATTATCATTTATCAAACGCATAAATAAAGTAATAAAAATTAAAACTATAATATGTAATTGAAATTTAAATCGTATGTTACTTCACTAAAATAATCGATTTATTAAACCTTCCTTGGTCTTCACGTTGTGTTTTTTGGTTCATATTGTTTTTACTTACAAATTTTGCACTATATTCTTACCTTAAATCCGTTCGGATCACTAAAAATCGCATTAACAAATAAATTACATTACATGCGGCTATTAGCGCCTGGTGTCTTTTCAGAGCAAACAACATATAGGACAAATTAGCTTGCCTGTTGAGTATTCATAAAGACCTTGGCGATGTGTCTGAAAAGACATTGTATCAAAGTCCTCGATGGCTTTACTTTAAATTAACAGAGACTGTAAAGGTGAATTCGTGGATATATTCGTATCTACGTCGTTTAATTTTTCACGATACACTCTTTATAGTCTAAGATCCCGATATACAACGACCTTCACCAAGATGTTTATTTGATGAAACGTATTTTATATTTAATTTAACTTGTCAATAAATATATTGCATATGGGTTGCCTAACAAATTTCAGTCCAGGATATGATTAATTAAAAATTAAAAAACAATTTTTTTTTTATCATTTCGCCGGTTTTATTATTAGACAAATTCTATACCAGTCGAAACTATTAAGCCCATAGAATATGTAAACGTTAGGTTGCCTACTTTTTTCCGGTCAAAATTCTCGGGTAGCCAGGTATAAAAAGGAACATCGATACTAGCATTTTGCACGGGTCTGATTATTGACTTAAAATTAAATGAAAATAAAGATTATTTTATTATGAACACGGTGGTATAGGGTTGCCTGCTAAAAATCAGTCCCGAATTCCAGTTGTCGAATTTTGAAAAGTGAAATATTGCTGCGAGTGAATATGTGCGACTAAGAGGTCCCACCCGGTCATCCCATGCAATAGAAGAGGATACAACATAGTAGCTGTTTGAAATCCGTCCATTTAAAGAAAGAGAGTGCGCATGCTATTTGTTCTTGAAAATAAAAAGGATAGCGATGTGTTTCGATTTCACTTTGTGTCCTGATTCTTTTTCTTAATTTCTCAAGTGCATTGATTATTCACACTACTAGCTTTTCGATGAAGGAAAACATCGTAACCTGCATATGTCTGCACTGGGCCCCCGTGTGGACTATGGCCCAAATCACCTTCGTTGAGGGGAGGCCGTGCCCCAGCAGTGGGGACGTAAGGGGCTGATAAGGAATATTAAAACGTGACTTAATAAATTTTTAATACTAGCTTTTGCCAGCGGCTCCACCCGCCCTAAATTTGGTTGTCGGCGAAGGATTCTTACATCAACTCCTTATTTATACTAATGAAGTTTGCTATCGCGAGCTATAGCTGTAGCTATAGTTTGTTTAAACTCGGTTATAGTTATTCCCGTGGGAATCTTATAAGGATTTCGTTTTTGCCTTTTGAAGTACGGCACCCCAATTATCCTTTTTTGATGTAAAACATCAATAGCCGCGGGTAAACAGGCGCGTCGCCACGACATGCATACAGTCTATACGTAGTAAATTATCGTTTATAAGTTTATTAATGAGCTATTTATTAACTAGATAAGTGTGTTATCTTTTCAATTTTATTAATTTTTGTGACACACAATAACTTCCTTTTATTACGTATTAATGTTTATATATATTATTATATTTATTATAAATATAAATGTTTTACTGTTTTGATGTGAAAAAATAAAAAAATATTTCGATGTTTCACATCTGCCGGGCGTACCGTGATGGCTTTTTTTTAGCTATTTCACAGTCCTATTTTCCGAATTACGTATTGCAATGGAATTAATATTATAAACAAGGAATTTTGTAGAAGAATGACAACTTACAGTGCGTTCAGATCTGATACAAGTTTTATAAAGTCGAAAGTATACAGAAACTACATCATGGGGGATATATTCCACTTTCCGTCAGAGATAGAGCTTAGCTGCAGAATCTATTTCGTTACTACCTATCTAAGGTGCAGCGATTCCACCGGATCCTATTCGTCTCAGCTTTGATGCTGCAATCGCTGTCGGATGCAACGATCGAGGACGATTTAATGCTCTGAACTCCAGTTTAGTAATTCTTTGAATATACGTGCAGATAGATAAAGTGGTTCGATATTAGGTTTATTGATCTATTTGTGTTCAGCTCTCATTTCTGTTTTTACTTGGCCTTACATATTTCTTTTTCCCCTTGCCTGAGGTACCTAATACAAGAAATTGACGATAATACTTATTTTTATACGAAGCGACTCTTATTCGACTTTCGTAATCCTAAAGGGAAACCAGGCATAAACTTAGGTTAGGTTTACGTCAGGGCCCGACAGTCAGAAGTCTCAAGTCTCCCGATGGCTTCTGGCGTGGATTAACACTGATGTCAAATGACAACAGAAAAGACTGACGGTTTGATAAGCTCTCCAAAGCACAGAAAAGCTTAAGAAAATATGCCAATAACGCAACCTATGTACCATTGTACATAGCACACCTAACGCTGTCTAACCTTGTAGTTTTTTTCAGATGGATGCAACTGAGCCAAAAGCACATCTTGTAATCAGCTTACATTAAACATCTATTAAAAGGATTTTTTTTTCGCTGTCGAATGATTTTATAACATATTTGATTATATTAAAGCATCCATACAAGTTCCTACATATAAGGACTCAATTTATATATCTTTTAAAAATACATTGTTTAGATTTTTTTAATTGACTACTGAGAGTCTTTTGGCTCTTATTATAAAAATCATTACGCACCAGTGCCAATGTCTAAAAGTCTCTAAGTTTTAAAAGTTTCTCTGAGTAAACATATTTTGAGTTTGTGTTTGAATATATAGATGACATGTTGGAGTAGTAATCAGCGTGTTCTCCCTAAAATACAAATGCGAAGATCTTGGATTCCAAACCTAGCTTGGACATGAATGTTTTTCTATAGGTATGTGCCGTTGTTGTTTCTGGGCATCAGTGTTATTATTATTATAAGCAGTAGATTAAAGCAGAACTTAGAAACACATATTGTATATTTACTTAAGTTTTTGCAGATAAATCCTTATCGAATTTATTAAAATCTAAATACCTAATTCTAAAACGAACCTTGCGGTTCCGTGCCACAGGCAACATCTTACCAGCCTCATCACTTTTCTTTTTATGAGAATATAGTTAGTATATATAAATACTTGCCAGCGGCTCCGCCCTCTCTAACTTCGGTTATCAGAGTGGTATTCTTACGGCTACTCCTTAATTATACTAACGAAGTCGGCTATAGCCGAGGCTATAGTTCGTTCAAGTGGAATCTGGTTATAGTTACTCCCGTGGGAACTCTTGCGTTATCCGGGATAGCAATAAACTATTTAGATATATATACTTTCTCTCATAGTTTTGATTTTATATAATAAGAATCGCACTAGTTTGACATTTGCGTTGATGACCGACTTTAAAATAAAAGCCTGTCAAGTGCGAGTCGGAATCGCGCTTACTTACAGAAATTTAAAGTTTTTGTGGTCTTATCTTACAAACTAAATCACAAATCTTCATTTACAGTAGATATATATTTTGCTTAAATACAGTAGATATATTTTCACAGAGTTAAATGTAGCTCAAAAACAATGTCATAAAGTTATATATTAAACTGAAGATAGCTGGAAAATAAATAAAATTAATGTACTGAGCTATTTCTGACTTTCCTAAAATAAAGTTGGATATCAATACCAGTGAAATACAAACGGTGAGAGTTCTATTGAAAAATTGGAAGATTAAATGTATTGCATAGGATTGTTTGCACGGATTCATTTTATAAAAGGCTTTTTGTTTAGACAGGAAATATCTATTTTTCTATTACGAAGAATGATTCCAGCGTTTTATTTTTATTTTAGTATGACTATTATTTGTGAAATTAATTATCTACTGAAGAACTGATTTACTATGTCCCACATGTCGCCAATTAATGTATAAATTCTATGTAATGAAAAGAAAAATTATATATAATAAAAAATAATTAAAAAGTGTTTACAAAATTATGAGAGCAGGAATTAGAGAGAGTGCACTGACTCCTGTAACTCAGGAATTTTCTAACGCAAGACTCAGAGACTTCGCCGTGTTTATTTGTTACATACCTACATATTTGTGAATAAAGATATTATTATTATTACTTATCTACGTTAAGAAAAATAGTTATAAATTAAAAATTAATTCATTTATTAAAAGCGGTAAAATACAAGCATACAATACCGGAAAATGCGAGATGTTCCCCTTCTACCCGCGTGCCTGCCGGTACCGCGTACCAACCCGGCGTAGTTCGTTTGGTACATACAATTACGTGGTTACTTCTATTAATGTAAATCAACTTTTGTGATGATGGTGATTGATTAAGTAAAAAACCGCTAAATTCACGTTAATAATAAATATGTATAGGTAAGGGTCGATGAAAAGATTTCAGAAAGAAGAACACAGTCTTTGTTCGACATACTTAGAAATTATTTGTCACAAACCAAAGCAAAAACATTCATTTCATTGATACAGTCGACCATCGCCTCTGATATTCGAGAAATTTCCAACAAAATCTAGACAATCATTGCGCCGCGAACGTACGTACTTGCTGGCTGGACAGCTTCCGAATGGCCATTTGTCTTAACGCCTTCGAAGCCGGACTTAATGAATTAAATGAATATTAAAGCTGTGATTAAACTGTAAAAGAAAAACAACAGACTATATAGAAAAGGTCGTGAGAGATGCCGAAATGTGGAAGCGGAACAGCTGCGCTCGGCAACAGATGATTGTGCAAAAGTTGGGATCCATATTAATAGAACCCTTATAGTTTCAGCGTGTCCGACCGTATGTATGTCATTTTATTCAGATACTTTTTGTAACACAACAATGACATCTGTTAGACCTATAGATAATTAATAACCCCCGCTATAAAATTATTTATTAATATTTAAGGAAACCTATAATTCTTTCAATGACAAGTGTGGATGAAAATGATAATATTTTAGTATCTTATCGTATCGTTAAATAGTTAATCCAAATTGTAGGGTTTCTTAGAAAGTTTTGTCAATATTTATGAGCAAGTTATGAGGCCCTAAGTTAGGTTATCGGCGTGGGATTCTTACGGCAACTCCTTGAGTATACTAAAGAAGTGTGTTAAGTGTGCTAAAGCAAGCTATAGCTGTAACCAAAGACATTACAGTAGCATAGACCGCCAAAGTAAGCGTATATGTAAGAGCCCCCGCTCACCGTCTATCGGCGCTTCGCCAAATGACAACCGATGCGGCATTTCTCATTGTGCGTTCGACCAAGACTGTTCTTAAGTTTCTAATAACAAAATTCCTTCCTGTACTATTTTATGGTACAAAAATTGTTCTATATGTTTTTTTTAAATTAACCTGTTATAATCAAGTTGTTACTATAATTACTTTTCTAGCGAATTATTAATAGATTAGTAAAACTCAAACATACATTGTAAATCTTATGATGAAAAAATATTTATTTGCCGCTTCAATCGTTTTTGGAAATTTTGTTATTTTACACAGGAAGTTTGAAAAAAATTGGTTGAGTAAAAATCAGCATATTATTATATTTTATTTCTAAATATTAAGAAAAATATCGTGATTTATTAAGAGCAAGAATACAGGTACCTACGTATGAAAGTGGAATAACAGAATCTCATTTTGTTTTGTCAGTTAGATTTCGAGATCCATACGAACCTTGTCTCGACGACGACGTACTTTTTTTATAGTTGAATACATACATTAAAGTTTCTTTTATTTGTATTTTAATTTCATATATTTACTTAGCGTTCCCCCGACGCGACGACTTTTGGATCACAATACTGGGTGCTTGTAATAAAGTTAGAGGGCCGACAAACACATATTATTTGTTTACTTTTAAAAGTTTTCTGTGTCAGGTTTTTTAAATTTTTAATTTAACTTTTATTTCCGACGTTTTAGGACAGTTTTTAGGAATATTTAGTAGCGAAATACTTGAAAACCTTTTTATCTCGGCACAAATATTTTTCAGTCGTAAAACACTCCTCGTGGTTGGATGATTGTATAATTTTGTAATAAAATTATTCAACTGGCACATAACGCAGCGGTAGTGCACACTTTGAAAGCATTATATTACGAGAGAATGTATGTACGTGAAACAGTCGATGCGTCACCAACGTAATTCCCTCTTAAATACGTACTTACCTACCATATTCAGGTAAATTACCAAAATATTGACTTTGATTTTTACCTTGACTCTTTTGATCTTCTAGTACTGAACGGCAACAGGCAGACGCTTTAAATATTCTCAGAATAAGTCATATATTCACTTTAAAATAAAACATTAAATTAAAAATAATAAAATTTTCTCCCATAAAATTTTATTCGTTTTTGTAGATAATGGTACGGAACTCTTCGTTCGCGAGTCCCACTCGCACTTGGCCGATTTTTACTTTATTTACGGGTTACCGGTATTGTTTGGAAGTTGTAAGTAGATAATTTAACTATAATTTATCTGTTTAGAGAAAAATATAGGTGGGTAATGAAATATTAGTAACACAGCTAATTACTAAAATATATCATGTTAGCTGTTCTAGCATCTAGCAACACATGCTCTTCAATTACAATACGTTACTCGGTTAACCTTAAGTAAAAATATGAGAACTGTAACGCAATTCACAAAGACATTGATACGATGAACGTAGATGCATGTACATACAGAGATTTTAACATTTTAAATATGCAATAGGAACAACAATCCGTTAACACAAAATAACAACCTTTGCGTTCTGTGCTTGTGGGACAGCCGGGCCAGATATGTGCACTTGGAAAGAGGGGCCAGTTTGCGAAAGTTTAAGAACCAGATGAGAAAATTGTTTTTCAAGTAAGGTTCGTATCTCGTGATACATTTTAACTATCCCTGTAACACACCAAGATGGTTTTATAAAACAATTTGTAACTCCTTATCCATCCGCATTAAAATATCTGGAGTTCCTTTAAGTGCCCTTGGATTGATCACGGTAAGAAAGCGGTAAATATATCTAATATTTTTTATTTTGAAAGTTTGATCACAAAACTGAATTTCATTTAGTAATATAATCAAATCAAATCAATATCATTTATTCAATTTAGGCTACAATAATTGAGCACTAATGAATGTCACTACGCCATCAGTTCGTAAGTCTATAGGGCGGGAGACCTTGTACTGAGAAGAACCGCCAAGAAACTCAGCAAGGGCATTTCTTTTCTCCCTTTCTCTTACAGCGTCCACTTAATCCCCATCATGGAAGGACACTTTCCATTACAAACACAAAAAACATGAAATGCACAAGCTCAACATAAAAAAGTATCTAATTGCAAAATATAAAAAAAAGACAGTTTATGTATTCATCACTAATAACCAATGTCTTACAGTATTGATAAACAAAACAAAAAAGTAAGACTAAATACAAGGATACAAAGAAGTTTGCAAGAGCAGATCAGCCTCCACAGGCGGCACCCGTTCAGCTTTTGCTTACGGTTCTGCCTGCAATAAATTCGGTTATCGGCGTGAGATTTATACGGCAACACTTTAATTAAAGTAAGAAAGTTTTCTTTCGCAAGCTACTGTAGTAATAGCTCGCTGTGAAATTCAGTTTGGTATAGTTCTTACTGCGAGAACTTTAGAATTTTCGGAAATAAAAAGCCTACATCCTTCTTGTCATCTCATCATCTATGTTTGTGCCAATTAAATGGTGGCGACGTGAAGGAATAACAAATAAACTCAATTTTGCGTTTATAATATTAGTATGGATATGGATTCTGATCAACATGGTTTCGTCCAATCGATTTTGGTCACATACTACAGACTGACGGAGAGATATGGCAAAGTTATAAGAATTTTGTTTCTTGCTACAAAAAGTATGCAATAAATTTATTGTATCTATTATCAACTACATAGTATTTCTGAAACTGTCCTCTCACACGACGCCGACTCAATTGCAACCGCACCCGCGTAACGGGGAATTCCCCTCCTGGCGTTGACTCACCTTCGGGTTCGAGGCGCACGCCCCGGTCGAAGGAACGCCCCCGAGAGCGACAACCCAAGCCGAGTTCCCCCCGCGGGGAGCCCTTGAGCGTTGGGCGCTATACAGCCTGAGGCTCCTTCAGAGACTCGCCCAAAAAAGCCCGGTGAAGCAGTAATGGCTGCAACAGCCAACTGCATAGTCAGTCAGAAAAAAAAATTACGTAAATATCACAATGACAACAAAGAGAGCTTTGTAACAAAGTTATATTCAGATCTGTCTCTGACCCTAGGTTGAGAGAGACCCCAAGCCTAAGAGCTTCGGGCATGTTCTGTACCAAGTCGCTTTGTGATATTTTCATCTATAATTGGGGTACTGTTTTTCGCTAATATCGCTCACGCGTGGTGTTATTAATTCTTTTCTGTCATTGTGTTACATGTATAGGTCATAAGTACCGAAAAAAAAAGGTTGATTTTAAAAAAACACTTGTGGAAATACTTTTCTCGATAGAAAAAAACATCAAAACGCAAGAAATATAGACTTTATTTTTCATTCTGGGCTTCAACATCGATATATATCTACAAATCGTTCACAGATATTGTAAAAAATCTAACAGTTATTAGTTATTTTTTTACTTTTTAAATAAGTGGTTACATAATTTTTTGAGGTTTTTTTTTTTTATCTCGCGCTTTCGCCATTTAATTGCAGGAATGTCAGTTTCCCTTCAGCGTACATTTTTGTCCAGAGGCTAGTGCGCGGGGAAGCTCCTTGCTAGATGGACTTGTCGTCGTTTTTTTTATTACCGCGTCGTAATATTTTACGTAAATTACTTTTTTTAAAAATATACATGGAACTAAACCATGTAAAAAATTTACCTATAATATAAAGCTATTTAAATTTGTTTTTTTTACAATAATAATCATTAAGATTGGCCTTTATTTTAAGTACTTTGAAAAATCATTTTATTTTTAATTATAATTGTTTATGTGTTTGCGCGCCATTTACTAAAATATAAATAAACTAGAAAAGAATCTCGGTATTTAGTCGCTTTAAGCCGTGTCTCCTGCTAGTTGTTTTTGTTAAATTCTAACAAAACATCTAACTTAACATGTTAACATTAACACTTTTCTTTAACAAACTGTCTACTCGTCATTTTTTCGTATCGTTTTGTTTTGTTAGTTTCTCAGTGTGCAAGATGAGCTCTGACGAGGAAGATGTGTTACCAGTTGTAGCTATCTTGGTTTAGTAGAGATTATTTATAATCACGTTTTACAAAATGAAATTGATGGCTTTTGTCTAAATAAATTTAGCCACTAAGTGTTAGACAAAAATGTAGAATCTACAAATGTAAAATTTTACAAAATTCAAAGCACAGCAAAGAGAATATACCTAATTAACTTAAATAAAGAAGCACAGCTTTGCATTAGTAGCAAGCTAATGCAAAGATGGCGGGCGAGCGCGCAAAGCGAACCACAGATCAGACAACACGCAACGAATACTTAACACAAAATGAATGAATTACCCCCCCTGCAGGCGAACGCGGGAATGTTTTCCATCCGCCTCGGATAACGTGTTAACATGTTTTTTTAACTTTAATTGTCAAAATCATTAACATTTCTGTTAGATGTTAGGTGTTAGATGTAAAATTTAACAAAAACAACTAGCAGGAGACACGGCTTTACAGTGCAATAAACTTTTCTGACCTTTTGAATTTGAATGTTCGGTCGCTAGTGTCGTTGTTTGTTCACATAATTTCAATATAGTGACTGCAGTTTTGATTTTTGATCGGCAGGTCAGAAAAGTTCGTTGCATTGTACTTACTACATTTTGACATATTGCAGATATGCAGCGCAGAGGTGGCTACTGTTTTTCTGTCTGTATGTACCTTCATTTCAATATTAGTAAGGCAAAACGACAATACATATTTTTCACCTAACGTCAAGAACATGACATTACTTCAAGTATTTATGTACTGATGACCCCTGTGGCAAAAGAATTTTGTATAAAAACTGTAGCCGGCAAATCACCTTATCATTTATTCGCTTGGTGGCACTTTCTCTGTTCCATAATATATGTCGTGGCCCGATATAAGAAATAATCACTTCATGATGTATTTGACCATTTCATTAAATGGTCATATTTTATGATATAGAACAGTACCCGCTAGCCACATCATGATATAGTCTAGCTGAATGTTTAACGATATGAACAGCTAAACGAACGACTATTTCATGATACTGTCAAACATTAGTGATCATATCGTAAAATAGTTACATTATCTACCGGTGGGGATGCTAATGTTGCTTTGTTTTTGTGATGCATCACGCGACAGACAATTATCCTGCAGTAAGAGAATACACTTTGCGGCGCCCGCGCGCGTTTTACATTTTTGCTAAAATATTGCTGTCCCTATCGAACACGACGCGAGCACGAGGCCCCCTTTCCCCGCGCCGCGCGCCTTATTCTGGTATGATTTTGTCGTATAGCTGGAACGTTAGTATTCCGATAAGCGATGTGACTTTCGCCCAAAAATACTATATTTTGAGCATTAACAAAGTATAAATGAATAATCATCATCAATTTTTCAATATAATTAGTATTTAATGTGTTGCCATGTTGTTTATCCGATTGCCTGAATGGTAATTTATTGCTTCCACTTGCGCAAAAGTTATAGGCATGAAAAAATGACATTGGTTGTAATGGAATAGGTAAAATACTCAAAGCGTTGACCAGCATCGGACCTAAGTGACAGTAATACAAAACAATCCTATACTTTTGTCAACGAGTGTTTGCCATCTGTAATCAAACTAATCAATCATTGATGCAATTTGCTCAATTCCTTAGTAGATATTAGACAGTTAAAAGAAGTTAGCAGAAAAATATTTGCTACAGCTAAATCTATTAGCAGATTGCGTAACTTCTTGCCCATTGCCACTAAAATTGCACTGGCTAAATCACTACTGCTACCTGTCCTTGATTATGCGAATGCTAGCTATCTTGACCTTACTGAGGAGCAATTAAATAAGCTTGAGCGACTCCAGAACCTATGTATTAGATACATATTTGGTTTACGTAAATATGATCATATATCCGAATTTCGATTAAAACTCAAGTGGCTCCCAATTCGCCTTCGCCGCAATACTCATTTTCTGTTTCTTCTCTACAACGTACTTTTCAATCCGTCTACTCCGTTATACTTGAAAGAGCGTTCCAATTTTATAGGGTCTACAGCTCATCGCGCCACTACAAACATGATGCTGAAAACCCCAACACATTATTCGCAAGCATATAATGACTCATTCACTGTCACAGCCATAAGGCTATGGAATAGTTTACCCTTTGATGTCAATAAAGCACAAACTTTAAGAATATTCAAAAATCTCGTAATCACACATTACTTAAAAATTTAAGCTGTCTCATCGACACTGTTTATTCATCTACATTATTTAAGATGTATGTAGTTTGTGTATTTATTTTTTTATTTTTTGTTATGCATTTGATATATATATATTTATTTTGTTTAGATGTTTGTACGTATTAGTATTATTTACTATTCATATGTATATAAATTTAGCTATTGCTATAAATGTATATATTATTTTACTGTTGCCTTTTTTTTTTTCTTATATTGTTAAGTTTCAGTTAGCACATTCTACTCAATAATTTTATAAAGTCTCCTCTACCCAAAGGTTGTCTGGAAGAGATCGCTCATTAGCGATAAGACCGCCAATTTGTTATTACTTTTATAGTTTAATTGTTTTGTATTCTATATGCGCAATAAAATATATTATAATTATTATTAGACGTTCCGTTCGGCGCGCTCTCTGAGAAAATAGCTAGGTTAAAAACTTATAAAGGTTGTGCGAGTTTCTTTAAAAAAAAAATATTTATTTATAGGCAGGAATGAATATTGGAATAGGAGGAGGTTTCTGAGCTAACATTCATTTATCTTTTCACGGAGATCAGCAAAGACGAAAATAAAATAGATACGTAACTCGGTACCTCGTAACATTCTTACCTACACATACGGTATCTCCCTTTTTTAAAATTTACTTTAAAATCATAATAATGTTAATAATGGTAAAATGTAAGTACAAATATTTACTTACCTTTCACATTTTTAAATTAATACTTATATATTATAGGTACTTATAGGCTACTTAATTAATAGTTTTCAAAATAATTGTACGTTACGAAATTGTTAATGAAGTTAAGTAGTAAGTTGTAACTTTTAAAAAAAGTGTACACTGCCTACTGATTCACTAAAAAAATGAAAGGTAACATAAATGTAACATTGGCGACATGTATTCTTGTTTTTCTTATTATTTGAAAATTTACCAATAATAAATAAAATGAAATAAATTGATGTTGAATTTCCAACAGTAATCAGTTTTTATTGTGATAAACAGCATTGTGTTTTACAGCAAAAAAATATGAACACACTGTTCTACACAGTTACATGAATAGACTTGTTTAGTATTTTAACATACTGTATTTCATAGAAACAAATGAAGCTGGCCAGTTAGGTTGTTAGAGCAGCGTAATTACGGCCGTGATTTTTATAGTCTATTAAAATAGTATAACGAACATTTTGAGGCGGCCGAACTCTGGTTATTCAATTGACGGGTATTTAAAAGCCCTAACTTAGGATAATAATAAATCCATTTAAATTATAAAATTGTTGTCATCTCCCTTGTCTTGGCCGCAGGCCGACATTAGGGTTTTGTAATAAAATAAGAATCCTAACATCGGCCCAGTTATTTCTATTTAACGAAATAAATTAAGAAGAGAAATATCTTTTACATTGCTTTTTAACTGTCCGGAATTAGTGAGAAAACTTTTGTAAGCTATTGGTGGCCAAAAAAAACATATTTCCAGAGTGGTATCCGTTGACGGTTTTTATTAGTGATGGAATTGCACTGTGCTGCTTTACATAATCTTTATCATAACCTTTCATTTCATCATTCTATTAGAAGGCAGTGAACACGTTTTTTAAAAGTTATAACGTAGCACTTAACTTCATCATCAATTTCGTAACATACAATTATTTTGAAAAATACTCATTATATAGGTGGGTTTTTACAATATAGAGGTATAAATTAAATAATGGTAAATATTTTATAGTAATATATTTAAGTTAACTTACAAGATTTTATAGTTATATATTACTTACCTTTTACCATTATTAAATTTATACTTATTTATTGTAGGTACCTACCTACTTAATGAGTATTTTTCAAAATAATTGTATGTTACGAAATAACGTTACGAAATTGTTGATAAAGTATTGGCCGCAATTGAAAATGAGAATTGTCAACGATTCCAAACTCACTTGCCGTATCGAGCCCTTAAGTCTTAGGAGAGACTTTGACTCCATGTGTGTGTTCTACCGCTTGTGCAATGGGTTGTGTTCTAAGGAATTGTTTGAAATGATGCCCACGGCTACTTTCTACCATCGCACCGCTCGCCATCGGCAGGGAATTCATTCTCATACTTTGGAACCGAAATGGTCGCGTAAAGAAAAACTTCCTCCCGCGAACGCTTAAGTTGTCGTTGGAATTCTACACCGATAACGCGGACAAAAGCTAGTATTATATAAGTGTAACTTACTCATGATCCTGTCTGATCGAGGGTCAATAAATTGCAAATCAAATGGTAACAATTTTAATTACAGTTACCTACTATTATTTTGCACGCTCTAGGCAGTGCTCTTTATAGGTTTTACTAGCTGACCCGACAAACAACTGTTGCACCAACCTATTGAGAGAGGGTTATACTTTAACCTTCCCCGACATGTGCATAACAGTTTACCAAAATTTCATTAAAATCGGTTAAACCTTAAAGTGCGAGTCCGACTGGTACTTGACCATTTTTATTTCATAAAAACCTTGCCCTAACACTATCAAACACAACAAAAAAATTACCCGAATTGGTCCAGTCATCTTCGAGTTTTCTCTAGTGCGCGAGTCCGACTCGCTCTTGACCCTGTCCGACTCGCACTTAACACTTTTTTTCTTTCTCAGAAACCTTCCCCTGCGTGTGCAAAACAACTTACTAAAATTCCATTAAAATCGGTTTACCCTTTTTACGCGAGCCCGACTCGCACTTGACCCTGTCTGACTCGCACTTGACCCTTTTTTTCTTTCTCAGGAACCGCCCCGGCCGGTGCATAATAACTTTCAATTTCATTAAAATCCGTTTACTCTTAGTTTGCGAGTCCGACTCGCACTTGACCTTTTTTTTTCATAAAAACCTTGCCCTAACACTAAATAAAAAACACAACAAAAAAAAAATCCGAATTGGTCCAGCTGCCGTCGATTTATTCTAAATGCGCGAGTCCGACTCGCACTTGACCGTTTTTTCTTTCATAAAAACCTTGCCCTAAAACTAACAAACACAACAAAAAAAAAAATTACTTGAATTAGTCCAGCCGTCTTCGAGTTTTGCGCTTAGCAACAAATTTTGCGATTCATTTTTATTTATATAGATTACGCTAAATACCTAGTAAAAAGTCAAAAAAATCTAATAAACTTACTGCGCAACGAAACATGCAAGTGATATTTTCGTAATTGTTTCCTTACATACTCACCTACTTATGTCAAACGCAATGCAAGTGAAGACTCGCTATACGCCATCACATGTAGGGTCAGGCATTTTCTATCGTTTGGACCTTATTTGGAGTCGATCTGACCATTACTTTCAGAGTTATAATTCGTTTTAAAGCAAAATAAAAAAATCTCCACGGACTGATTTTAGACACATTTTGCCCTGTCCCATTTAAAGTTATTAAATAACACTTGGGTATCTTGTTTTATCAAGTTGGAAGAACTTACTACTTTTTGTAACCGCAGTTTGAAGACGTTTTAACAAATTCACGTCAAAATATTTTATGTATGTATTTAGAATATTTTTAAGTAGAAAATAAAAATAAGACAAAATTTTAAAAATAAAACGACTTCAAAATTTCCCTAGAGAGTAAGAAGTAAATTTTAATAGGAGAATGCCAAAAACGTAAAGAGATTAAACAAATGTGTTTGTCAACCTCGCTTTAAGGGCTTGCTGTTTGGTTTTCCTTAAAGATTTAATTTTAATTTTCTAAATAAAATCTTATTTTATATGACGGGTTCATTTGGATCTAATGTATCTAATCAAATTACCAACTGAATAGACCTTGTCATTTTGACTGTGAGAATTCCTCTTTGAACTTCCATTTTGCGGTGAGAACTCCAGGTAATAAATTAATAATACACTGACTGAAAATACAAGTCGAACTGAAGTCAAAGCCTAAAGGGCCACACATTTTCGGGTCAAAGCTTTTCGATTCTACTATGATTGTAGAAATAGGAAACTAAATTAAAGACGTGCTTAAACTACGATAAAAATCACCCATACATATATGTACATTTAAAGCTATTTAGACCAAAAGAACTTAAAGCTAGAGCAAAAGCGTTTTTTTGTGTTTTCTATAATTTTTATTCCGTTAACATCAAAATGATACTAGCGAACAAAAATAGAACTATAGTCCCTTTAAAACATAAATAGAGCAATGAAAGAATGCTTTTTAGGGTTTCGTACCCAGAGGGTAATTAGCGGAAGAAACTTATTACATCTGCTGTTTCTGATTTCCGTCCAATTTCGATATTACCATTTCTCTCCAAAGTTCTCGAACGGTTGATAAATCAGCAGCTTAACCTTTTCTTGACCAAGAATAATTTGTTGAATTCATTACAATCAGGATTTCGTCCTGGGCATAGTACGGTTACAACACTTGCTAAGGTTACTGATGATATTCGCTTAAGTATGGATACCAAACAAGTTACAGTTCTTTCACATTAGATTTTAGCCATGACTTCAATTCAGTAGACTTTGATATCTTGTTGGGCATTCTACTCTCTCTACACTCTCACATATCTCTAACAGTAATTGACTATTATGATAATTCATTTTCTGACTGGTGCAACATTACTGCCGGCGTACCACAAGGTGGTGTGTTGTCCCCGCTCCTATTTGCACTTTTCATTAATACAATCAATCTAAAGATTTCTTCTCCCTACCACCTTTATGCAGACGACCTTCAAATTTATGCAAGTGGACCTATTGACCTATTTACAATGTTATCAAGTCATTAAATTCTGACCTTGAGAATATTGTGGAAAGGTGCGAGTATTATGGTCTTAGAATAAATCCTTTAAAATCACAAGCCATAACTATTGGTAGTTCAAAACTCACGTCCAGGGTTAACTGGAATTACTTGCCACAAATTGAAATTAATGGAATTCATATTTCATATAGCGACACAGTTAAAAATCTTACTTACTTACTCTCTTAGAGTAGACAATAATTTGAAAAGAATTTAGGCGAAATTTTTTTGCCTCAGTTGGATTCCTACGACATCTACGTAATCTTTTACCGGTTCCCACTAAAATTTTGCTTGCACAATCTTTGCTTCTTCCTGTCCTGGATTATGCTGACGCTTGCTGTACTAATCTTACACAGGAGCAACTTGAGAGGCTTCAAAATCTTTATATTCGGTTTATATTTGGACTCCGCAAATATGAATATATTTCTAAATTTCGCACTGAACTCAAGTGGATCCCAATCCGCTTTCGCCAGAATACTCATGTTTTTAGTCTTTTGTATAACGTGCTATTCAATCCAGCAACCCCAATCTACTTAAAGGAGCGATTCCAGTTTATTAGCTCTTCTACTCTAACTCTCCGCTCCTCTACTAGCCTCATACCAAAAATACCCAGCCATAGTACCAATTTTTATGGTCTATCGTTTAATGTTTGTGCAATAAAATTATGGAACTCTCTACCTTTATCCATCAGGCGCTCACAATCAGCGTATCATCCAATTTAAAAAAATGGTTAAAATCCACTATCTTAACTCCAATTTATAATTTCTGTCTTCCTATTAATTCTTTAGTTCAATTTGTATATCCTTACAATAATGTTATATAAGTATGTATGTATGTATGTATATATATATGACCTGCAATCTGCCTTATTTATGTTTCTATATTTATTTTTTTAGACGATAAAATTTTATTATTATTAACATAATTTAGTTGTTCGTTAATTATTACACATCTATCCCTGTACCGAACTATCTCCATCTGCTCCAAAACGCAAAGTTTTAAACTTTTTTGACATATATGTAAAATATCGAAGGTGTGGTTGTCAGGTAGTGAATGTCCGGTATATAAAAGATGTTTCGCAAAGTTGAACGATCTGGGTGTTGAGTATTGTAGGCTGAAATGTGTTCTTTGTATCTCGTATCATAACTGCGACCCGTCTGTTCTATATAAACGTGATCGCAGTCGCCGCAAGTAAGCTTGTATATACCAGACTTTTTTGAATGTTCTGTGCGTTCTTTGGCATTGCACATTGTCTTTTTTAATGTATTATTTGTATGGTAGGCGATATAAATGTCATAACGACGCAATGTTTTAGCTATTTTGTCAGAAAATTTTCCATAATAAGTTAAACTACCTTTGTATTTTTTAATATTTTTTTCAATTACAGGGCAGAGTGCCACTGTTGCCCTGGAATAAAGTTTCTTTTTGATTAAGCTGTCTATCATCTTTTGGTTGTATCCATTGGAATTAGCTATTTGATAAATTATATTGAGTTCTGTGGAATAATCTTGTTTACTGAGAGGTACTGACAATAATCGATGTATGTATGAATTGAATGCCGCGGTTTCATGTTGCAAAGGACGACAAGATGAAGCTGGAATAACTGTGTTGGTGTGTGTTGGTTTTCTGTATATTTGAAAGGTACGTTTGTTTTAGCTTCTTTTTAAAGTTAAGTCCAAAAAATTGAGACTACCATTTTGTTATTTTTCTAATTTAAATTTAATTTTTGAATTTATATTGTTTAAATTATTTACAAAATTTTCTAGTTCTTGGTTTCTTCCTGTCCAGCACAATATTATGTCATCTACATATCTATAGTAGAACAGAACATCACTGAGAGAAATTATGTTTTGAGTTTCAAAATCAACCATGAATATATCTGCCATGAGGGGACTCAAGAGGAATCCATTGCCAGTCCTTCTTTTTGTAAATAGAATTGATTATTAAATCTGAAATAATTGAGTTGAGTTTTGAGGCGAAACACGTGTCGAGTTTTGTTATCAATTTGGTGCTGTAGTGTTGTGGTGAAGTTGGCATTGTCCACCTAAGGAGGGAGGGAGGGAGGTGTACTCCTACATGTAGATGGTGTACTTCTGCACAAGAGAGCTACTGAATTGTTTTTAGCGGATTTGCAAGGTAATAATATTTTATCAAAATAATGAATTTCCGCAAAGTAACGCCTGATTCTATCAATAATTTACTGTATGTACCGTTTACAGCTTCTTAATAGCGTCCATAACGCACTTGTGCAATAATGACAATTACTACACAAGTTCCTTTTACTTTACAGTTTTTTTTTTCTTAGAAGGAAGAAAAATTTGTCTATTAACTAAGTTCTTAAATTCCAACGTGTTTTTAACTTACCCAAACTAAAAAAATCCATTAAATATCTAATTTTAACAACATTTTAACACTAATATAAGTATTTTCATTCGCAAGTGTATTGAAACCAGTCGTATAACACTCGTGAACATATTGATATCGCATATTTTACATTAGAATTGGAATTATTCTTGGCCTCTACTATAAACATTTACGAGAACTTCTAAGCTATTGCCACAAGCGATTATCTATCTATGTACTGACCGAGTGCGATGTTGTATAAATTCACTGATCGCCTTCGATCGCTAATATCAGGTACGTACTAACACCTATTGAGCATCAAAAGAGGGTCCAGTACAAATAAACAAACAAACAAGTGGACCGACACGGGCTCCAACGTGACATGACCAACATGATTTTAAAAGAATAACGATTTCCTGCAAATTATTTAACTAAAGCTAACCTAGAAAATATGCACCTACATTAAATAAAACATCAATATTTTAGGTATTAATACATATCCACCTTCGTATAAAATTAAATAAAATCTGTATATCCAAAACACTCAAATGTTGTGAAAGTTTTTATCGCGACGCGCAGCTGGTCAAGAAGTTCTCAGGACTCCCTCGAGGGGCGCTACTTTTGTATCAGCTTAGGGTGGAGTACATAAATCTTTGGTAATGAAAGAGAAAAGATAAATTTGTTACTAGTACCAAAGTACATCGTAGTAGGTACGAGTTATATTGTGTCAGAAACGTTGTATTTAATTTGAATACATATTGTAACACTAAATATTGCCCGCAGCTCCGCCCGCCCTAAATTCGGTAATCGGCGTAGAACTCCTTAATTAGCTCCTTAAATTACTAATGAAGACTGCTATAACTGTAGCTGTAGTTAGTTTCAGCTCGGTTATTCCAGGACGTAACCTATATGTGTGCCAAGTTTCATCTCGATCCGTCCAGTAAAATTAGTAGGATAATCGGTAATGGCCTAGTGGTTTCTTTGTCTGCCTCGCGTTTTGCGGAGCAAAGGTTTGAGTCTGATACGTACCAATGAGTCTTTTTATTAATTTCTTAAGTACATTTTTCGTTCACACCAGTGGCTATTTATTGAAGGAAAACGTGAGGATTACATGCATACGTCAAAAAGAAGTATGTGAAGTCCACAATCCGCGCTGGTGTCGAGGTGAAAAAAGGCTGCTCCTAAACAATGAGGACGCATGAGGCTGTCAAAGGAAATATTTAGAACAATTAAACTGAAAATAGTTATTTTAGACATTCATCATTAATTGCACAATCTTCTTAATATTCCTTGTACATCACTAAGGTAGTGGCATACAAGCATACGGCCTTCCTGATGTTCAGCGATCACCTACTGTATCTAATGGACGCTCAACACTAGAGGTATAACTCACGTGTCGCAGACCAGTTTTAGAAATCAGACACTCCATTAAAGAAGTATGGGCATACGTATACTTAATTATGCATATGGAACGGGCATGTATGATGCTTAGTGGGTCTGTACTGTAGGGTCTTAGTAAAAACTTTTAAGCTAGCCTTAGGGATTTACAAAATTTCTCAGAAGTAGTCTTTGAACCGATTGGCCAGGTGTGGTGTATCCAGATCCAATCACCTTGAGTGCTTACCTACTGAACTAGATTTGTGTTTCATAAAGCAAACAACTTCTGCACCGAGGTGAAGACTTCTTTATAAACCGACATAACACGTAAATAAATAGAAAGTAAGTAAAAAAAATATTATAGTAATAACATAGCGTCAAGCAACGCGGATTTTGATTCACAATTTTGATGTGTTAATGGCGAAGATGGTTACAGAATTGACCAAGACTATAAAAACCAGTTATATAAATGAAAGCTGCTACAATAAAACTATTCAGCACCTAACTTTGTTCATTCCTTTTAACTAAATACGTAACAAAATGGAATCTTGTACGTCGGCAAATAACCGCGACGCAAAGGAAAACATCTTCAAAGAATTATTTTACGTTCTTGGGTAAAAAAACATTGCGCTCTTTTAACGGTAAGTAAAAACAAGCAAAAAGTAAAAGTAAAAAAGAAACATTTAACATTGTACTTCACTGAGTACTTACTAAAGTTAATGTCATGGTTTTTAAATTTATTAAAAGTAGTCCTTTTATTTGTTTCGGGTACTTATTTGTCATGGATAAAAATTCTCTTTGTAAATGTAGCATTGAAAGAAATAAGATATTTTACCAAATTTTGTGTATTAAACTCACCCTCGTGACTCAATATAGCAAAAATGATATTTGTTATGCAAGACTCCAAAGTTTTTATTTGGCGCGAGTGCCTTAATAAGATTGAACTCAAGAGCGAAGCGAATGGTTCAAAACAAAAGAATCCTGAGCAAAGCGAGGGAGTCAAAGGAACAAAATCCAAATAACTTTGCACGCTAGACGATAAAGTGGGCTTTTACGGGCAGATTTTGTACGATAAAGAAAGCCTTTTCGGGCGGGTCATGAAAATTAACTTATCTTATATAATACTGAGACAGAAAGTTGGAAACCTTAATTTCCTTAAATTTATTTAAGGACAAAGCTTTTCCATAAGTGCCGGCAAAATAAACAACGAAGTGCTTGGTGCGATGTCGGGGAGATATCCACTGCAAGGATGGGGGTGAACTCTATATGTAGATATATTATAAATTCTATGCTACAGTCACTGGGTCTGATTTGTGCAAAACCAGTGCGATATTCAAGTCCCTGGATCAATTGATTGAAACCGCCGTCTGTTTCAGATTTCGTTGGTCAGCTTTGTAGATAATAAATAATGTATGTAGGCAACGTTTACAAGTTTAGTTAACGAACTACCAGAGCTGGCGGACTTGAAACGACCCACCTCAAAAGCCTCCCTGGACAGTTGTTAATAAATTGCTCGCCGTATTACTACGCTTTAGCTAAATACGTTCTATTTAGTTTTTTACTATCAAAATATTCGGACCTAGAAGTTAATTTTCACATTCGCAAAGTGATTCCCTTGGGTCGTTGCCAAACAGAATAAGCAATTTCAAAACGTTAAAGTGAAACAAGACTCAATAAAAAATTAAAATGCTGTCTGTGTAACTCAGAAACTCGTAAACGGATGACGTGCTTCATTTTCAGCATAAGCACATAAATCTAATTTATATTCTCTTCAATAAACTTAAAACGTGAGTGGATATCCATGTTCGTAAATAATTCACGAAAAAATTCGCTTAAAACTCATATAAAATTCGATAACACATAAAATGTACATAAAAATTAATGTATGTAAAGACAGTAAAGTTATTTATTAAAATGGTTTCAAACCGTGTTTAGGGCTCATGTAGAGAATTTACCACAATATTACAAGACTAGCATTGTACTTCGTATTCCACGTAATTGAGCTATAACGATAGCTATTTCTATTTTAAGAAGCCAAAAAAACAGATATCATTCTACATGGATTTGTATCCACATGTGCGTGATTCATGTATCTCCCGTTGCTGACCGCTGCTCCCGGGTCGCGACTGCAACATAAATTGTATAAACGTTACAAAACGTCACCATACAGGGGATAATGTTAGATAAATCTGTCCTTAAAAGTTTTGTTAGGATTTGTAAGTTAAAAATATGTACCGCCGACCTTATATTTACCTGACACTTAAATACAAATTGAACATTAAGTTTAGTATTCTCACAGTCTTTTATTTAACATTAATCTTTTTGCAGTTTTTAATAACCTTATTTTAAATGTTTTCATAAAATTTCAAATCATCGCAAACTTCCATCTCTGAAGTTTAAAAAACCAGCCAAGTGCAAAACGTTCGTTCATATAGGTACTCGTAGTATGCGTCTGCTGACTGCCGTAATTTTTAAACTCAGTAAGTTTCACAATCGCAATATATACTAGGTGTAGGACACAACTTCGGTAAGGAACCAGAAAGAAGAATTAATTACTCTACACAACTTATATGATAAAAATTTAACTAGAAGTCCTAACAATGTTTAAGTGCTACCAACTATAAGTGTTAGGAAAATAGGTATCATACCCGTTTAATTTAAAAATCTCAAGAAGAGGTCTTTGTCTAGCAATGGACGTTTAGCGATTAATATGATGAAGATGATATATTGATATAGTAGATAGTTGATGTAGATGAATGATGGCAGAAAGCAGTTTGTAAATTAGTTGGATGTATCTCTACTACATATTGTGATCAGAATGCATTTGTGACTGTTTAGGGTTTTATGACCAAGGAGTGCCAACGAAGCTTTATTACTAAGTCTGTCTGGACAATCATTAAAGGGCTCTATCTCTTACACCGAAGTAGGTAGATTTAACTTAACAAATAATTAATTTTAAAATGCAAAATCCTCATACAACAAACACGTTTAAGTGGTTTTTGCTTTATCGTAAAACTCGCAGTGATTATAGTATGAGCTCTAAAGTATAACAACAAATAATAAAAATCGGATAAGCATGTGGAGGACTCAAGCCATTACTTACTATTTTACCGTACTATTACCGTATCAGCGCCCACTGTATCTTGCAAAAATAGTCTAGATTTTTTAGAGAGAAACAGTTACATATTTGTTTATTGGAAACTATATTGAAAGTAAGTCATTAGTCATTGGATGGGTGATCATTTAGCGGCACAGTTTTTGTTTTTGTTTGTATTCGTAAATAACGTGAATGTTGATACAAAACCTACTGTGCGCGAGTCAGACTCGCACTTGACCTTGGTCTGCGTATCCTATCCTACTAATATTATAAATATGAAAGTTTGTATGTTTGGATGGACGTTTGTTTCTTAATCACGCTTCAACCACTGGACGGATCGGGATGAATCTTGGCACTTATCCAGGACTTAACCTGTAAGGAAAAATTCAAAAGTTCCTGCAGGAATAACTATAACAGAGCTTAAACTAACTTTAGCTACTATATCATGATATTGCAAACTTCATTAGTATATTAATGCAGTTCCCCGCCGATAGCCGGATTTAGGGCAGGCGGAGCCGCTGGCAAAATCTGATTACCCAATATACTTAACTTAGAGTACAGGCAGATTTAAAAAATAAATTTTACTTTGATGTTACAGAAGTCCAATGACTTATAATCACAAATGTAGTTGTAAAACTTTCGTACATTTATACTACTTTTCTTAGAAAATAAGTTTCATATAACATAAATAATAAGAAATACAGTGACACAACTGCAAAGGAATTAGTTGCAAAGAAAACTTGCAAGTGTAATTTACTAGAAAACATTACAAGAAACCGATTTTTCTTTGAAATAAAGCTATATAAATAATTTAAAACGTCGATAGGCTGTACGTCATTTACAGATGTGATGTGGGATCGTTTTAGTTTTACGAAGAATGGATTATTTAGCTGTAGGTAATCATAATAAAAAACCGCAAGTACAAGTTTGTTTGATACACTCTTGATTTAGTTGCTATAATTTTTTTCGGCCCAACGCCACAACCCTGAAGCCCTTTAAAAAATGTTTTTAATTGCATACTTTATTAATACACATAATTATTTAATTGAAATAAAAAGTTACTTTTCATTTTACTGGCTCGGAAAGGCTCGCATTGCGTCGTTTAAAATCTTATTAAATCTGCGAGGAAAAGCCTAGTTTGTAAAACAGATGTGTCACGGCAGAAATGGACAAGGTGACCTCTGCACAAAGGCATGTTTTCGACCGTCTGGTCCTTGCTTTATAATGTTGTTATCATGTTATCAATACTTATTTAAACTTATTCAATAAGTACTTGTTCCATTATTAAAACACTAATTATTGCTTTTCTTGTATCTTGTATATATATTTTCCTCGCTGTAGTGAGTGATGAAAAATTGAGTGGTTCGCACGGCTGGATTTTGTTTTAGGTTTCATGCCTTAGAATCCCTCGCTTTGCTCGGTATTCAATATAGGAACTCACGCCAAAAAGCAACTTTCCAGCCTTGCATAACATTAACTATTATAACATTTTTTTTCTTTGAAAGTATGTTATATATTTTTTATTAATAAAATATAGTTCACCGGTCATAGATATAGAATTAAATTTATGATACCGTTATGTAATCTGTGGTGGTACTACTGTTCCGAGTAGCAGCAAATCTGCTGCCAAAAATAAATTACTTTTTTGACGAACTAAACCAATAATATTCCCCGACGCAAAAAGAGTGGTTTTATAACTTTGATCGCTATGTGCGTCTGTGTCTGTCTGTGGCACCATAGCTCTTAAACGGGTGAACCGATTTAGATGTGGTTTTTACTCCCGATGCAAATAGGAGTGTATTTAATTATATAGTTTAAAGTGTATGTCTGTCTGTGATCTCGTAGCTCCCAAACGAATAGACTACTTCTAAATGAGATTTTTTATTTGATAGCTGATGTAATTGCAATGGTTTTTAACTATGATTTATGAAGATCAGCCCAGGAGTTTGGAGCCCATCAGCTCATTTCCTACTTCAGAAAAGGTTTTTACCAACTTTCATACTTGTCCTTTTTGATAGAAATTTTGGTGTACTATTACTTTAGTGGTATTTCTAAGACGGGCAACTTTGACCTGATGATGCGGCATCAAATAGTCTGCAGGATACCCAACTCCTCAGCAACTTACAGCAGATATCAAATTGTACTGTAGCACTGTACATATACATTCTTGCGAAAACGTACGTTTAAAATCATATCATGTGTTACAATTTAACTACGAAATCGTACTTGCAGTACAGTATCAGAGAGTGACCCGCAATGTATTTTTTATCCGTCCGCTCGAGCGGTCAAATACGAAATTTATTTTACATTAATAACTAAAGAGATAACTCATTAAGTTTATTTAAATCTTGGACTGGCAAAACAAAATTAATGCGCCATTAAATTAATTTTAAAAAGTAAAAACGAAATCGACATTTGAATACGGTGACTTTGCGGCAAAATTACCTAAACTATTTTTATTATTGTCAATACAATTGTCAATGTAATAAGTTTATTTACACACATGTTTGAGAAAAGCACTTTGCAAGTCTTGGCCACAACTGAGCATAACCGGACTCTGTGATACGTGACTCGGCTATGCCTCAGCCCGCATACTCACGATCGCCCGGTTTTGCTGCATTTGCGGGCCGCGACAGTAATGTACTATTACCTACTTTTGGAAGATTTCCTTCTTTTAGAGACTTTTAGATAACCCCCATACTTGGTCACTGATCAATGTTCAAACACACCTAGACTATATTGTTTAGTTCAGGATTTTGTATGGCCTCCTTCTATCTTCATTATTAGACCCTAACTACTAACTAGGGTTATAGCACAATTCTAGTAGCTCAAAAACAACGGAACTTATGTAATTGAGAAGTTCCTAAAACCACCTTAGGGCTCCATCAGCTGACCACCTTCATATTATTGGTGGTATGCTAAATGGCAGATGAATATCTCATTCACCTACAAGCAAGAGCCTGCAAAGTGGATTACAAAGCGAGTTAAATAAAAGCTTATGATATGTGCATGCGCTATGAGTGACTTCTACATAAACTATGAACTTTATTTATCAATACACACTAATATCAAATTATCAACATAGGTGTACCTACACCTAATTATCCATGTTAAGTTAATGTGTCCTACAAAGTATAAATAAAAGTAATTATAAATGGCATAGATTATGCTATTACAAACATGTAACCTATGTATGTACATTATATTACGTATATTATATGCGTATACATACATGCATATTGCACGCCTCATAAGCGGAGCGGTGAGGTAGTGCTCTACTCTCGACATGTCAAAAAACCCAGTCTTTCGAAACTTAAATGACGTTTTTTTTTTAATATAACACTTACAGGATAATATGAGTGCACTAATATGAAGTTAAATAATCTGTCTAGCACATATGGTACATTTTATAAACAATTAATTTGTTTAATATAATAAATAATAACATTAAAACTAATCATTCTTGGACGTCCGTGAGTCTGTGTTTATGTGACCATGTATGTGGCAGAGAAATTGGTCGAAAAATTCATCTTACCGGAATACTTTTCTTTTTAATATATAAAGTATTACACTGTGCTGATTCCTAGTTAATATTAGCGTTCTAAGTACTGTCGTTTAATTATAATTTATAAAAAACTAATATACCACTGTATACTGTATATCTATATAATTATTTTTTATTTTTATTTTATAGTATATTTTTTCCTCACCTTATGTGTTATTTTATTTTAAAAAACTTGAGTTTTTGTTTTAGATTTTTTTTTAAATGTGAATGTCCGCTATGAGGCGTGCACTTTTGGATTTTCCAAATTTATTTTTAATATATACTGAAAAAATTTAATTTAATGGACATTATTATTTGACTTTCAACTTCCATTTAACGTCAAAACTCGTGTTTAATAAGCGGTAAAAACAAACATTCGAAGTAAACTACAACGCACCCAGAGCGCTTCGTATTAATTTAATTACGTTATAAATGAAGGCTTCAGCGTTCGAGCTTGATCATAAAAGCAAACTTATGATTTAATTATATTTACGACGAAACTTTGCTAACTGTAGTTAAGTAGGATCTTGGTAATCCGAATATTGTGTTGCTTGACGGTCACCGCATACTAGCGATTCACAGTTTCAGGATTTAGCTGCTGTCCCGGTATCAGCTTATAGCAGTTTACTGACATGACGTGTACATTTTTTAATGAATGCCACCCGACGGTCCTTTAAGTTCTAATGACGTCACAGAAAAGAAGCCAAACTACTCAAGCTAGAAACTAGAAATTTCGATCTTAGGTTTCTTTTATGACGTTGAGCTCCACTAAGAAAGGATCTTGCGCAATTTATTTCCTAAAGGGGTAAAATAGGGGTTAGAAAATTTTAAATGTAATCATTAAAAATTACTATTTCACAGTTTTTTAAGTTGCAAAAAGGTGATAAAACTTTGTATGAGAATCCGGTTATTTTTGTAAATAAAACCATAAAAAATGGTATCTAGACTTCCAGTTAAGAATGGAGTTTTTCAGCATTCAAAAACAAATATATTCTAGGGGGGTAAAATATCAAAAGAAAATAGGTATACGCGCAAGAAACAACGTGGTAAACCAGCT
Organism: Apoda limacodes; assembly: GCA_946406115.1. Classification (NCBI taxonomy): domain Eukaryota; kingdom Metazoa; phylum Arthropoda; class Insecta; order Lepidoptera; family Limacodidae; genus Apoda; species Apoda limacodes. The sequence continues at coordinate 33,519,395 of OX291542.1, read as the reverse complement.
AGTATCTAATAAAACTAAAAATTAATACATTGGTAACGTACGTTGATCTCTGTACTACTAAAAAATTTATCTTTCCTCTTAAGATTTATTTACTTCGCTCTAAAGCTGATACAACAGTCGCTTACCCTCAAGGCCCTACTGAGAACTCGACCAGCTGCGTCTTGAGATAAAAACTTTCACTGCGTTTGATTGTTTTGAAAGTTCAGGATCCATGTCATTGGCTGTAATAGACACATAAAATATAATTTTTTTATCTTATACTCGCGGTAATTGTTTCGCAAAAGCCCACACTTAAATAATTACTATAAATTGGATAGAATCTCTACCGCCTATCTCTCCTTTTCTCTCTTTGTCATCTTTACTAACTTTACCCTATCCTGATGTAAAAGTTATTTTTATATAAAGTTGTTTCGATGCTTATGTGCGTTAACGTTATTTATAGTTTCTCGTCAAAATAATTTGCTATAAACTATAAGATAAAAAGGGACACATACAAAAAAAAATAATAAAAAAACAAAAAAAACTTATTCTGAAATTAAAAAACATCAAAATTAAACTTAATAAATAAACTTAAATTTATTCTTGCATGACTAAGTAGTATCCACTTACTGAGACTCGATGTGGTTGTTACCTCCCTCTAAAGAACTGCAGTCCTCCTTCATCAGGGACCTCGGATACTGTCAGGAATAGACAACTCTCGAGATCCTGAATGACACTGTAGCTCTCACACTATTTTATGTATTTTGTCACTGTCACTTTCAAAGTCCATAGAAGTGAATTATAACACTCGCGGCGCGTTAAAAAAAATAATTAAAGGTACCTGTATAGTTTAGGGAAAGAATTGTTATATTTGACATATATACTTATTTTTAAATTAAGGATATTTAACATAATACGAAGTCAACACGTCGAAACAGGAACCGGCGAACGCCAAAACCATCTTGTGCTCCTCTGATTTTAGACATAAAATAAGATCTAAGCGATTCATATACCAAAGATATATCTAGTTATAACTAGATATAGAAGTTTTTTTACCCTAACCGAACTTGTTTGGTCACACCAGCACTCCATATTACCAAACCCTTTCGGAAGTCAGAAGACAAGACTTCCCCATGAGAACCAGCTAGCAGCACTAAAAAAATCCAGACAATTAAACCATCCCTCCATACTGGAAATAAGTCTAAGCGTCCAAATCTCTCATTTACTTTTCCTTAGGCACATACTAGTCTCAAATCAACTTTCTTACAACTAATCCATCCTGCATGAATCTTAGTTTTAAGATTTATTTTAGGTTATCTATAATTTTTGGTTGTAGATTAAGTGTGTTCTAGAAATTAGGTTGCCTCGATATAATTAGACCTCCTCGTTTAAGTAGTCGACGATAAATAAACTACAGGTCCAAAAATACCAATAACCATTTCCAGAGTGTATCCTCAATGTTTGATATGTGTTTATCTAGACTTAGTCCAGATATAGTATGCCGTGAATCTGTAGCGAAGGACCGTTAGCGAAGATCTGGTCTAGATCTCCCTTCCGACTCAAACTCCATTGAACACACAGATTTTGGCGTGTAAAATTGATGTTGTGAAGTGTAGTTTTAATTTAGTACTTTAGCAATTTTCTAGGACAAATAAAAATCTATCTGTCGACACTGCAAAAATAGTATATTTTAGCTATTTCCATAGTTTAATGACATATGGTATCCTATTGTGGGGTAGCGCTGCTGATGTAAATACAATATTTTTGTTACAAAAAAGGGCAATTCGTGCTATTTATAAATTAGGATCTAGGATATCTCTGAGGGATAGGTTTAGGGAAGTAAAAATTTTAACTTTAGTGTCGCAGTACATATATGAAAATCTTTTATATGTACATAAAAATATCAATAGGTTCAGCAAGAAAAGTGACGTTCACAAAGTAAATACTAGAAGTAAAAATAAGCTGTTGGTGCATGATACACGTCTACACAAAATAAGTAACTCTTTTATGGGGCAATGTATACAATTTTACAACAAAGTTCCCAATAAAATTCAAAATCTATCAATAAGTAAATTTAAATCTTTTATCAAGCAGGTACTTTGTAAAAAGGCATACTACAATATTTCAGATTATGTAAATGATAAAAATCCTTGGGACTGATGATGCTCAATTACAGGATGCATAGGTAAACCAAATTAAAATGGAAATAACATAAAATTGTATGACTAAAAATTTTTTATTTAAAACATTAATTGTATTTTAGTTTATTTGTATTATTGATAGTATTTTTAAAAGAGTAACTATCGAGTTTCTTGCCGGATTCTTCTCGGTAGAAATCAACAACATTGTGAACCGGCGGGAAGGTGGGAGGGTTCAAAAAATAATATTTTATAACTTTGACGATTCAAAAGTGATTGTAAAATCCTTATTTGAATAAACCATTTTGACTTTGACTTTGACTTTGACTTATCCGGATTGGACAAAATGTCATTATCGCAGAGCTCATAAATGGCTTTTATGATACCTTTGTCTTTGATTTAGATTCTTTTGTTTATTTGAAACTGAAAATAAATTGTCACCCCTCCGTAGTATAAAATTGAGTAGTAATTTAGATTTCTCGTAGTTTAGATATGTAGTTGTGGAACTCTTAGATTTTCAGTGACAATTTTAAACTTAACTCAGTTCAAATTCAACTCTTACAAAGATAGTTGATGAAGACAAGGTAGAATTTTAAAGAAAAATATGCTGAGCTGTAGATCAAATTGTTTGTGAGTTCTAGAAATTAGGTTGTCTCGATATAATTACACCTCATCGTTTAAGTAGTCGATACTAAATAAACTACAGGTCCAAAAATACTGAGAACCGTTTCCAGAATGTATCCTCAATGTTTGATATGTGTTTATCTAGACTTAGTCCAGATATAGTATGCCGTGAATCTGTAGCGAAGGACCGTTAGCGAAGATCTGGTCTAGATCTCCCTTCCGACTCAAACTCCATTGAACACACAGACTTTGGCGTGTAAATTAGTGTTGTGAAGTGTAGTTTTAAGAAATTTAATGTAATAAAATAAAAAATAAGTTTAATGTAATTTTCAGTGACAATTATTGATTTAACTCCAATCAAAATTCTACTCTCATAGAGATAGTTGAAGACAAGGTATAATTAAAAAAAATAGGCTGAGCTGTAAATTTAATTGTTTGTGTAACAACTCAGTCAAAATTGCTAAAAGTATTATTTAGCTTATTAAAATCTAGTTCATTTTTTGTAAGCTTTCAGTTACGTTAATTTTGAAAATAAAGTGTAACAATAAATATTTTTTAAAAACACACAAACCTCAAACATTTCACAAAATTCACACACTCTCCTTAACATAAAAGAAAATCGAGAAATATTGCCCTATCACCTTTGTTCTACAAAGTTTTCCCATAAAAATAAAACCCGGCTGAAAAAATAATAGCCAGACTTAGTAAGTCTAGGTTACCTAGTTCTCCTAACAATCTATTAGACAACAAAATTAAAGAAAAACAGCTAAATTCTTTCTTATCTGAAAAATTAGACAAAGAAAGACGAAATCCTTGTGTTTCAGAAAATTACCCGGGAAAACGGGGATTTTAGAGCTCTTATAAAATCTAAATCTAAATAAAAAAAGAAAAAATTTCATACCTCTGAAAAAAAAAATCAAACCTTATTTGAATCTATGTAACTTACACAATTTGTAACGTTTTCACTGTTTTAAAATAAAAAAATTAAGACACTTTTCAAGCCTTGACGGACAGGCTGATTTCTCAAATTCCAACGTGCAAGCTCTCCGATAGCTCGACAATTTTCCGTATTATACTAGACGTCTAAACTCAACGATAGTTTGACAATCTCTCCCCTGAAGTTCTTATCTCAATCTTCCACAAAGCCTTTGGAGCCAATCCCCACTGTAATGCCATGGAAAAATACTGAATATCATACAAGTAAATTCTTTGTTTCCAAGTTCTATATTAAATTCTGGCTGCGATCTTTGCTTATATAAAAGCCCGCCAGAAAATCATGTCACCATGAAAACGTAAGCAAATGTAGTCCTTACAATCACAACATTACAATCCAACTAACTCATAAACCGTGATAGTCGGACAGTTGAAATTTTCACAGAAAATGTATCTGTTACCGCTATAACAACTAATACTAAAAAACAGAATAAAATAGATATTTGAGGGGGCTCCAATACAAGAAACGTGATTTTTTTGCTCGTTTTTGCTCGATATTGATAACGGCAACAGGTAAACGCTTGAAATATTCACAAACTATTTAGTTATATATTCACTTAAAAAATAAATAATTAAATTAAAATAAAACAAATATTTAAGGGGGAGTCCCATACAAGAAACTTTTTTGCCGTTTTTATAGATAATGGTACGGAACCCTTTGTGCGCGAGTCCGACTCACAATTGGCTATTTTTTTAATAACTCGACCGCAACCACGATTTACCTGTTTGGCACTAAACCAACCCAGTATATTGTTAATATGAGTTATTTTGGTCCATGAATAGAAATTCATTAATAACTCAACTTTGTAGTCCACCTACCGGGTCCTATTGTAAATCTGGGTTAGATGAATGAATCCATTCAGCGACCCACTCAAAATTCACAAATTATTTTATCAAAATCGGTTCGCTTCACGTATATGTACAGTAGAACAATATATATATAAAGACTCCTACGCCCGGGAGATTACTCTGTTCTTTCCGGTAGGTGGCGTAATTGTTTTGATTTGACCCTGTTATGAAAGTCTTGACAGAATGTAAAATTTATAAATGTAAATCCACAGCACCACCTATGGGACCACCACTAAAAATCATACATATATTGTAAATAACAGTTATTTATTATTCCGTTAATACAAATGTATTATTCATTCAACAACAGCGGGTCGATTCCGTTAAATGACAGCTAACAATTCTCGTTTGAAATCCATATAAATAAGATATACATTGCGCATTTGAAATGACGTATGAAATTCATCGATTGTCGCGAAACCGCAATGTATATCTTATTTCTTTCAAAAAGGTTAGCAATCTTTTTACGGAATCGACCCGCGGTACTTGTTATCGGTCCAAACTAAGTGATTTTGTTTTCGACAGTAAACCAACATCTGATCTGACATTTTAGTTTATAAATATGTATAGCAATTGTTAAATACTTGACTTCAGCGCCACTTATCGAACGTTTTTTATTTTGTTTTTGTAAAAATAATTATAGGACTGTTAGAAACTTAAAAAAATAGTCAAATTAGTCCATCCGATGGACATTAAACAGCATTTCAATTTTATTTTTAAACATTTTTTCTAGATTACCCTAAAATGTATTGCCAGATCACTGATCATGCGACAGATACATAGACATCACTGGGCATGCGACAGATACATGGACATCACTGGGCATGCGACAGTTACAAAGACATCACTGGGCATACGACAGATACATAGACATCACTGTAGTAGTACCTATTATTAAAAAATATTACCAAATTTTAAACACTGGGCACCAGAGAGATACTAACTACTATTTTACCTTCTTATTGCAATAGAGCGATCTCTTCCAGCGATTTTTAAACACTAGGCACCAGATAGATACTAACTAGTACCTATATTTTCTTATCGCCATGAAGCTATCTCTTCCAGCGATTTTTAAACACTATGCACCAGATAGATACTAACTAGTACCTTTATCTTCTTATCGCCATGAAGCGATGTCTTCCAGCGATTTTTAAACACTAGGCACCAGATAGATACTAAGTAGTACCTTTATCTTCTTATCGCCATGAAGCGATCTCTTCCAGCGATTTTTAAACACTAGGCACCAGATAGATACTAACTAGTACCTATATCTTCTTATCGCCATGAAGCGATATCTTCCAGCGATTTTTAAACACTAGGCACCAGATAGATACTAACTAGTACCTTTATCTTCTTACCGCCATGAAGCGATCTCTTCCAGCGATTTTTAAATACTAGCCAACAGATAGATACTAACTAGTACATTTATCTTCTTATCGCCATGAAGCGATCTCTTCCAGCGATTTTTAAACACTAGGCACCAGATAAATACTTACTAGTACCTTTATCTTCTTTTCGCTGTAAAATATAAAAAAATTTAGAAACTGAAAAAAAACTATGTATGGACGGACAAGTTTCATATCACTGGGCTCTATAACTTTGAAGTTTATCACTCACTTATGCAAATAACGACATATAATTTTACCCGCTTGTACGTTCCCGACCCTCGTAACACGAAAGCTCCAAAACACTCAAAGCCTTACTTACATAAACCACCCAAATTATGCGAAGTTGAATATACTTCAAAAGCAATTTCTACTTTCTAGTATGTCTAATTATTTTTATATGATAAATTGTATTGAATTTAATTCAATCAGCACATAGTTTTGTAAATTTTTATGATTTCCTCTTATAGTGGGCCAATTTGTTTTTTGTTGTCATACTTTATGTACAAAAATGTACTACATAGAAGTCATAACACTAATCATAGAGGTTGTTGAAATAACAATAATGCCTGTGGCTTCTTTATATCCCGGAAATTAAAAATTTCCTACACAATAATTGTAACCGAATTCCTGGTGGGTACACTATAGCTAGCTATTAACTATGTCAGGGGTATTTCTTTCCGAATACACGGGTACGCGACCCCGGCCTCCCGAGCTACTACTAAACTACTAATTCTCCCCATTTCGTTCCAACAGTAGTATCCCCCCCCCACCTTCGACTTAACCCACTCATTATACAATTTTCATTAAAAAATCATCACATCCCAACCCTACTTGTTCCCTTCTACTATCCAATAGGGGATGTCGGGCAGCAGCGACCCCCTATAGCACTACTGCGCTCGCCAAGCCGTGGCGAGTATGGCAAACCCACCAACATAATGAACGGCACAAAAAACAAACGGCCCCTAGTCCCCGGTGTTAAATATTACAATGAAATCATTAATCTTTTATCATCCATAGCTGAATGCAGCATTTCTTTTTATTTGTTTTTTTCTGTAGAAGAATTTACTCTTTTTTTCCTTGAAGAAGTGAATTGTAAACTTTTGTCTTATGTTAAATAAAGAATTAAGAATAAATAGGTTTGTGGAATAAATGTGGTTTAATTATATTATAAAGAAAATATTGCCAAAAGCATGCTGCCACTGCGCCATCAAAGTTAAAGTAATAATTCGTATCAACCAAGGACCAAGCTTCAATGTGAAAGGAAATCAAAATGGCGTGAAACATTGAACCAAAAAAATATGATGAGTTATAAAGATAGATATAATTTAGTGCCCTTTGCGGGCGAAAACTTTAGCACTTGGTCATTTAGATTAAAAAGCATTTTAAAAGAAGCGTTGGTACTAATAGCTATCGAAAATAATGAATTTTCATTAAAACCCGAAATTGCGTCGTCGGAAGCGAAGGCCCAAAGTATATTAATTGCGTCAGTGGCTGATTCACATTTAGAATATGTCAAAAAGAATACTACGTACGAAATGTTCGAAAATTTAGAACAAAATTTTATGCAAAAATCTGTGCGTTTCTAAGACAACAAGCAAGTGAACTAAAATATATTGGTAGACTATTAATAGAACATTTTACGAAGATGCAAGAAATCTTCACCCAACTTAAAGATGCAGGGAGTGAAATAAGTGAAGAAGAACAAGTGAACTATGTATTACTATCAATGCCAAAGTCTTATGAACAAGTTGTGCCTGCAATAAAAACAATAGAAAATTTAAACTTGAACTTTGTCAAAAATAGATTACTAACGGAAGAAGTAAAAATTAAAAAGATGAGTTACTCTGAAGTACCAGTAGCATTTGTTACCGATGTGGAAAACCAGGCCATAAAAAGTTTGAATGTAGATCAGGATATAACCAAAACAAAGGACAAGGTCAACAAATGTATCAAGGTCAAGGACAAGGACGCCCAGGACATAGACAAAACTCAGGACAAGTGTATTTAAGAGGAAAAGGATATGGACACGGAACCAGGGGCCGAGGATTTCAAAACAATCAGGACTATGGAAGACCTAGAGGATTTGGGCAGAGGCGAGGATCAAGCAGAGGCCAGTATTTTGGGCAAGGTCATCAAGCATTCACTACTGCAAGAACAACAGATGACAGTTCAGCGTCTGTATCGGTAGCATGTAGCGGTAAATCCAAGGAAAATGACAAATATAATGACAGCAATGACTATATTGAGTGGTGTGTTGACTCGGGGTGTTCTGACCATTTGATAAACACTAATAAGTGCTTTACAGATTATATACATTTAAATATACCAAGAAAAATTGCAGCTGCTAAGAATGGAATGATGTTAGAAACTGTAGGAATAGGTAACATAAAAGTAAAATGTTTTGTAGGTAAAAATATTAATTATTGTACAATTAAAAATGTTTATTTTGTGCCAGAGTTGCGGAAAAATTTACTGTCAGTTTCTCAAATGGAAAGAAACGCTTTAGAGGTCACTTTTCATCAGGGTAAAGTAAGAGTTTATGAATATAATAAATTATTGATGATTGGTTATTATGATCTTGGAAATTTATTTATAATAAGAGTTAAAGTTATTATATCTAAGTGTAACTTGGTAACTGATTCTGAAAAATCTCAAATCGAGTTATGGCACAAACGCTTTGCCCATTTAAGTTTCGAGAATATTAAGTTGTTAGTTCAAAACAATTCAGTTTCTGGTTTCGAATCTTTACAAACAGAGAAGTTTAATAGTAACCATTTGTGCGAACCATGTTTATTAGGTAAGATATGCAAAAAACCATTTAACAAAGTCGGCTATAGAGCTAGTAGACCTCTTGAGGTAGTTCATAGTGACGTTTGTGGGCCAATTAATCCAACTACATGGGATGGTAATAACTATTTTGTCACATTTATTGATGATTTTACTCATTCTGTTATGGTTTATTTAATAAGGAACATATTAGATGTTTTTGAGAAATTAAGAACTTATTACAATTTAGTTACAAATCATTTGAAAGAAAAATTGCTAAAGCTTAGAACTGATAAATTCATAATTCATATGAATTTAGAAAATTTTGTGATGAAAAGGGGATCATTATGCTATTCACGGTTGCTTATAACCCTGAGATGAATGGCAAAGCCGAGCGAATAAAAAGAACCTTGATGGATAAGTCTAGGAATATTTTAATAGAGTCTGGAATGCAACGCAAAAAGGTGAAGCGGTTTTATACTCTGCATATGTCACAAACCGAAGTGTGTGTTGCCAGTGATGATTTACGGAACTGAGACGTGGCCGTTAACTATGGGCCTTATACGAAAGCTCAAGGTCGCTCAGCGGGCGATGGAAAGAGCTATGCTCGGAGTTCGCCTACGTGATCGTATCAAGAATGAGGAAATCCGTCTAAAGTCGCCGACATAGCTCACCGAATCGCAAAGCTGAAGTGGCAATGGGCAGGGCACATGGCCGGAATAAGGTTCTCGAGTGGCGACCACGAACTGGAAAGTGCAGCGTAGGACGACTCCCCACTAGATGTCCAGATGACCTTGCAAAGGTAGCGGGGAGCCGCTGGTTACAGGCAGCACAGAGTCGCACGCTGTGGAGAAAGTTAGGTGAGGCCTGTGTCCAGCAGAGGACGTCAATGGACTGATATGATGATAATGAAACTATAGCTACAGCTATATCTTATTTGAAATATCTTATTATAAAATCAAAGAGTTGACGTAGAAATCACAATCCCATATACCAAGCGATAAATATATATATATAGTAAAATTTGTATTGAGAAACGCAATGTATTGTTAAATAAGATTACTAATTAATACATCACAATATATTGCATGTAACAAAACGATGATTAACATGACGTCATATCATTAATTATAATAAGAACAATGATAACTTTTTAAGGAGTCAGACCACGCAAGAAAATCACGACGGAAATTTTTTCTAACATTCAATACATCTATGGTAGATTTTAGTTCGATTTTACGTTGTAAAAGTAAAAAACCAATAGCCTGTTGAGTTTTAAAGTGAAAATACATTTAGGTAGGTTAGATCGAGAATTAATCGAATCAGTAGGTGAATCGGATCAAAATAAGAAATTCCTTAATATTTTCAAAACGTGTGAAACGGAATGCTAGCGAGTGGCGTCTTATGACCCCCCCTTTTGCCCCACACCTACCACCATCGGCAGTATTTTGATTCGACTAGTAATCATCAGTCATCGATCGTGCGTGCGGTTAAGCGGTCCTGCGTATCGATATCGGTTGTGACTGTGCGTGACTCATCGCAGTATGATAGTAATACGTGAGATCTTAGCATTTATTCAAAATAAAATGGACGTGATGAATGAGGAGAGCATCGTCAACGTTTGTGCTTCGTCGTTTTCCGTTGACGATATTGAACGTGCGAAAAGTTTGCTTTTTGAATCCGTAACGACAACGCTGCGTAAAATAACACACAAGAAGGAGGGGAAAAAAGACCGAGACCTGTACGATATCATATCAGTACTCAAGCAAACGGTTCCCGATGAAACTCCGATTTTTGTGGACATAGAGCTGGAAAAACTGCCACCTGTAACGTTCGACCATATAGACGCAACAAGGTTACTGAAGGACATCCTAGTGCTTGAAGAGGACGTCAAGCTACTAAAAGATAATCATGCTACAGATGAGCAGTTAAACGAGTAAAAAACGACCTATTCAATCTTAAGCAGGCTTCAATAGTTAACAATTACGAGTGCCATATAAACAAAAAACGTGGAGGCGGCTGTAGTTCAAATAGTTATTATATGGACAGTGGCCCGCTGGGTCTACCCCACATAGCAGAAACCTATAAATTGTGTCATCAAATAAAACCGGTTTTGAGCTGTCACTATCGCCGACACAGTCTGAGTGCACTAATAAGGCTCCGAACGTGGAGGCAAGAGTTGGCACCTCGGTTTCGAACCTCAACGAAACCACGGAGACGTGTAGCGAGGAGACATGGAGAAGCAACACGGTATCGAACAGTTCATCGCTGGCGGCGCGAGCGCAAGGTGCATGTAAGGCGAACCAAGTCAGCGGCGGGGGAACAATAAGTCACCAAGCAACGTCTACACCGGGGCGCGATAAAACATTAGCGCATATTGTAGGTACAGCAGGTAACTGGAAGTCAAATGATAACAAGAATGAGGAATGGATAACGGTACAGCGAAAAAGGTAAAGAAATCGTTTTACTACAGTACAGGGTAAGGCGCAAACTCAAGCGGCGGAAAGGTTTAGAGCAGCTGATATTTCAGATAAGAATACCACACAGGAGGACATAACGGAATACATTTTAAATAAGACCCAGACTAACGTGTCGTTGCAAAAAATAAATTCTAAAGTACAAAAGCAATATAACTCCTATAAATTTTTTTTACCGAAGTCTAAGTTATCACTTTTCTTGTAAGATAGTTTATGGCCAGAAGGGCTATCTTTTAGAAGATTTATTACGTTTATAAATAGACACCATAATGAACCCAGCCAAGAATCAAATAAATAGTACCACGCTCATTAGTTTTAACTGTAGATCACTAATGCGTTCAATAGACTGTGTTAGGTCTCTGTGTCAAACAGCTGACATACCAGCACTGCAGAAGACATGGCTGCTGCCTCATGACATTGCGCCCCTCGGGGGTATTGACCAGGACTTCGCATACACAGGAAAATCAGCGGTGTATACATCAGCCGGGATATTACGAGGTAGGCCTTACGGGGGTGTCGCAATTCTGTGGCGTAAAAGCGTGTTTCAGTCGGTGTCGGTAATCGAATGTGATAGTGTGCGTCTTACAGCGATAAAAGTGGCAATTGAGGATCAGCAGTTTATAGTGTTTTCGGTTTATATGCCGACAGACACGACGGATCACCTAGCAGAATTTACGGATTGCTTAAGTGAGGTTAGTGCAATAGTTGACAGTTTTGATGTGGAATCGGTATTTATATTAGGCGATTTTAACGGACATCCAAGTGCAAACTTTGATAAAGAACTTCTAAGCTTTTGTATGGAACAGAAATGGGTATGTGCGGACATTGAGATTTTAGGATTGAACTCTGGTACATATACATATGTCAGTGACGTTTACGGCACCACATTATGGTTAGACCACGTGGTGACAACCATGGCAGCACAGCAAGTGGACATGCATATCTCGTGGTCTGATCATTTCCCTGTCGTAATTAAATGCAATATGATTAGTTTAAGACCTAAAGTCAGTCCTAGTTTTAGCGTATTTAATGACATTGTGTGGGATACAAGAAACTCATCACAAACAGAAAAATATTCACAGCTATGCTCAATTAAATTAAGTGTAATTAATTTTCCTGATGTACTAAAAGACTGCTGTGGCCGTAAATGCAAATGTAAAATTATAGAGCATAAATTGATTATTGATAAAATGTATAGCAATATAGTCAACATATTAAGTGAGGCAGCCTCTAAAAGCTGTTCCAAAAAGGCTAAAAATTTTAGAAATAAAAACAAAACCATTATTGGCTGGAATAAATATGTGAAAAAGGCTCATGGTGAGGCTCGACTTTGGTTTCAAGAGTGGGTTCCCTATGGTAAACCTCTTAATGGGTATTTTTATGAAAAAATGTGTGCTTCCCGTAAAGAATTTAAATCTAAACTTAGGTGGTGTCAAAATAACCAGGTCCAAATAAAAATGGACATACTGGCAACACATCATAATAACAAAAATTTTAACAAATTTTGGAAGGAAACTGGAAAATTGAATCCAAAACTGAGTACTCCAGTGAGTATTGAGGGTACTTGCGATCCTGCACTAATTGCCGACATGTTTCGGGAGCGATTTAGGATGCAGTCTCCGCTGGGTCTCACTGTTATAGGCGAGTTGGAGAAAGGGGGTGTGTTTGACGATTGTGTGTGTTTCACAGAAAATGATGTAGCACTAACAATTAAACAAATGAAGAGAGGAAAATCCCCAGGTCATGACGGGCTGAGTGTGGAACATCTACGGCATGCAGGCCTACACTTACCTAGGGTCCTAGCCATGCTCCTCGCCATCTGAATTGGACACTCTTACATACCAGATGCGATGATGAAGACGTTGGTGGTTCCTATTATCAAAAATAAAACAGGGGATCCGTCGAGCCCAGAAAACTATAGGCCTATATCCTTAGCGACCGTGATAGCTAAGGTATTGGACAGTATGCTGGCCAAATATCTTGAAAAGTATTTAAAATTTCATGATGCTCAATTTGGCTTTAGGTCAGGGCTATCAACCGAAACAGCGGTACTAACACTAAAGCATACTGTCCAGTACTACGCTAGCCGAAACACGCCAGTGTACGCGTGCTTTCTGGACCTATCGAAAGCCTTCGACCTAGTAGCTTATGACATATTGTGGAAAAAGCTAGCCAGTGAGACCAAACTGCTGTGGGAGCTTATATCGCTTCGGAAATATTGGTATGGTAACCAGCACAATTATGTCAGATGGGCGGAAAAATTGTCGGAGGGTTATAGGTTGGAGTGCGGTGTGAGACAGGGTGGCATTACGTCGCCAAAGCTCTTCAGCCTATACATGAATCGACTGTAAGGTGAGCTCAGCAACGCCGGATCTTCTATTGACGGAGTCTTTGTCAATAATATTAGCTATGCTGATGGCATGGTGTCAGTGCCCTTAGAAAGCTTATCCAAATTTGTGAAAAATATGCGGTGACTCATGGGCTCAGGTACAACACAAAGAACAATGAATTTATGATTTTCAAAGCTGGATCAAAGTGCTATGCTGATGTCCCACCTGTGAGGCTAAATGGTAGCACTTTGAAACGAGTACTGACAGTGAGATGCCTCGGCCACTGGGTCACCTAAACGCTTAAAGATGATGTGGGCATAGAAAGGGAACGAAGGGCGCTGTCGGTCAGAGCAAACATGGTTGGTCGAAGGTTCGCACGGTGCAGTAGGCAAGTCAAAAACACATTGTTTAGAGCATACTGCCAAACTTTCTATACATGCAGCCTTTGGGTAAATTATACGCTAAAGACATACAGCGCCCTCCGTGTGCAATATAACAATGCTTGTAGGATGCTGTTGGGGCTGCCTCGATTCTGTAGCGCTTCGCAAATGTTTGCGGAAGCGAGAATAGACGATTTTCGCTAGAGAACAGAGTCTATAATGAGCAGATTGCGAGGCAGATAAATAGTTTAAGTGTATTTTAATTATAATGTTATTATTATTATTTAAACTTCAATTATTATTTTTTAATGTATAAATAATTAATGTAACTTTAATTTATTGTAAATTAGTAAAATAAGTGTTTTTTTATGGACAGAAATGTCTGAAATAAAAATATATTATTATTATTATTATTATAAATCAGTGTCAGCGTCAGCGCTGCTTGCCAGCAAGTCGGGTATTTGTGTGCGTTACAATTTTGGCGCTCATCTAAGGTACGTACTTACAGTTCTTTTTGTTTCATTCGAAGGATTTGTGTGTAAACTTTGAAATATAACATTTAAATTGATTGGGAAGAACAGTCTTTTTAAGAAAACATTTTAGTTTTTGAGCACAATATTATAGGTTAATGTGTAAAATATTTATTTCAAAAGTCATTAATTTATTTGGTTCACATCATCGGGGGTGAATGGGATCACATTTTCAAAGTGTTTTTTTTTTTATTTCTGAATATTTATACATTTTATTTTATTGTAGATGGTTCGCACGTGCAAAAGAAAGATAAATGCGGAAGAATGGTGTCAAGAAAAAATGAGAAAAGCCGTAAATAAGGTTCCCTCCGAAGAGTTAACCTTACGTGCATACAAAGAATTGTGCCACGATAAATGTACTGATATGGGTGGGGAAAAAAACCCGTATATATGTGATTTATGTGCTACAGATTAAAATTGATGTCATTAGTCATTATTTAAATATTGTTAATGATTGCAAAGTTTACAGTATTAAGATAATTTTAATTTCGTTATATGTTGTGTATGAGCCCCGAGAATTTGGGCGATTCGAATATTTCTGTCTTTCATGTTTTTTGTTAATATTTTGAAGAATTTATAAACAATTTAGGTTTGGAAACGTGTATTGTGTAGCTGGATAGTTAATGATTACCATTTTGTCAATAAAAGTTACATTTATTACACTTTAGTATGATTTTTATGTTCTCAAATAAAAATTGATCCGATTCGCCTCAGTCTACCCTATGTCGCATTATTTCCCGTGTATTTCTGTAAAATGGACCTATTATTAGCTGTACTTCTGATTACACAAAGCGACTTTGTGCAGAACATGCCCGAAGCTCTTGAGCGTGGGGAGAGAGTCAGAGACAGATCTGGATATAACTTTGTTACAAAGCACTCTTTGTTGTCATTCCGATATTAATGTCCTAAAATATTATTATTATGTAGCCTCTGCATTATTTTTAGGTTAACATCCTCAAAAGAGAAAACGGAACCTGTGTGTGGCTCTGCTTTCTGTCTACCTGACTGTTTTCTCTATTTCTATAAAAGCACAATTCTTTGTAAGACTTAAAAACACATAATTGGGGTTGTGCTTATCATTTAAAATTTACTTATAGTGATGAGTGTTTTCTAACTGCACTCCGGATCAGCAAACGACTAAGCAGTAAGTAAGATTAAAATGCTATAGGTACAAAAATTTGCAAAAAAATATTTTTAAACATATATTTCATACTTTTAATTCCGAAATTCCCAAACGCGAGACCTAATAGTCTGTGAGAAATATATAAGTCAAAAACAGTTTCAAAAGTTCTTTGGTCGTTGGAAGCCGTCAAAATCAATGAGTGTCCAGCGTTCCCCGAGGACAGTGATTGACGGTCATCGGCAGACCGCCACTCGACACACGCCGCACTGTCCTACTGCAGTAACAAAACCAATTAATTTAATAACTATTAAGAGTATCGGATTCGCAGCGCGCTCCATACAACAGGATTTTTCTCCTATGATGCATATCAATCTCTCAAACTCAATGTTTTTTCTTTTAACAACACCAGACAACTAATATCTAGGTCTATGGTGTTTCAGTTTTACGTTAAATTGTGTAGTTCTAAAATTATTAGAATGCAAAAACTTGTAATTTATGGTCAAAACAGCTGCAACTTCGTGCTTTTTATACACTATAACAAAAACGTTTCCGAAAATTTTAAAGCACCACAGACCTAGATAATATAATAAATTTACTAAATAAAAAAACTTTTCTGTCATTCTTACTAAATTAAATGAATAAACACAATAATTCGAAACACAAAAATCATTAGTCAAACTTGCAAAAATCAAATTCTATCATGATGCTGGCTCGCTTGACAAACACGGGGGGGCTTGAGACGGGGGAGGCGAGGCGAGGTAGCAGCCAAAATCAGTCGCGGGCCATCCGTGAGCGAAAGTTCATTTGTATTGCGTTTAACGTAAGTAGGTAGGTACCTACGGAAACAATAACGAAAATATCACTGTTGCATGTTTCGTTGCGCAGCAAGTTGATTAGATTTTTTTGACCTTTAACTAGGTAGGTATTTAGCGTAATCTATATAAATAAAAATGAATCGCAAAATTTGTTGCTAAGCGCGAAACTTGAAGACGGCTGGACCAATTCGGGTAATTTTTTTTTGTTGTGTTTATTAGTGTTAGGGCAAGGTTTTTATGAAAGAAAAGAGCGGTCAAGTGCGAGTCGGACTCGCGCACTTAAAGTAAACCGATTTAAATGAAATTTTGGTAAGTTGTTATGTACACGCCGGGAAAGGTTTCCGAGAATGAAAAAAAAGGTCAAGTGCGAGTCTGACAGGGTCAAGTGCGAGTCAGGCTGGCGCAAAAAGGGTAAACCGATTTTAATGGAATTTTGGTAAGTTGTTTTGCACACGCCGGGGAAGGTTTCTGAGAACGAAAAAAGGGTCAAGTGCTAGTCGCCCAGGATCAAGTGCGAGTCGGACTCGCGCACTAAGGAATACTCAAAGTCGGCTGGACCAATTCGGGTAATTTTTTTTTTGTGTTTGATAGTGTTGTGGCAAGGTTTTCATAAAAGAAAAACGGTCAAGTGCGATAAACTGATTTTAATGAAATTTTGGTAAGTTGTTATGCACATGTCGGGGAAGGTTTCTGAATTAGTACAACCCTTTCACAAAAGGTTGGTGCGGCAGTTAAAAATAAGAAACACGGTTCACCGGGTCAGCTAGTAATACCTATAAAGAGCGTGCAAAATAATAGTAGGTAATAAAATTAAAAGTGTTACCATTTGATTGTAATTTATTGACCCTCGATCAGACAGGATCATGAGTATAACTCACTCTTATATAATACCTACTAGCTTTTGCCTCCGTTATCGGTGTAGAATTCCAACGACAACTTCTCAGTTATAGAATAAAAAACCGACTAACACTTGACGTTTTCAAGTAGCTTATGTCCTTCTTCGGGACCCAAACTTGACCAAATTCTTGTCAAATTGACTTGGTCAAATTTGACCGCAGTTCCCCCCGCTCTGAATTTGGTTGTAGATGTAAGATTTCAACGGAAACTTCTTAATTATAAAAAAACCGACTCACACTCAAGAGGTACAAACAGACAGATTTACTTTCGCATTTATAATATTAGTATGGATTTTTATTATGAATACATGCCTATTTAAAAATTTGCCGTATGATACCTATTTTTCTACTGTGAACAATGTGTCACTAAGATTGAAAGTCTACAAAGAGATTTCCAATTATTCCTAAGTAAAAAGAATATTATAAAAAGTAAATATTATATATTGAAAATTGGCAACTAGCCGACGGTCCGCCTGATGGTAAGCGGTCACCATAGCCTATGGACGCTTGTAACATTTCCAGAATACAACCTTCTTTTACTCTAATATCGGCCAGAAAAGAATGTTCTAAATCGTAAACAAAAGAAGGCATTATTAGTCATTGTTATTTAAAATTGAAAGTTGTATTAAAATAGAAATTATATTAGGTTATATAGGTATTTTCTTATGATTTTCTGAATTTGACGAATGATAAATAAAATATAATAAAATTATTAAAATTTCTATATTATTATTAAAAAATAAATTATTAATGTGGCAAACTGCATTGTGTAATTTAGCAAATTATTATGAACACACTGTTCCACACAGTTACATGAATAGACTAATTGAACATCTTATATTTCATTAGAACAGGTAAATGTAGCCGAGCTTAGGTTGTAAGAGTAGCCTTATGTCGGCCGTGATTTTTATAGTCTAATAAAATAGTATAACTAACATTAAAAGGCGGCTGAACTTTGGTCATTCAATTAACGGGTATGAAACGCCTTATAAACTTTAAGAGCCCTAACTTAGGATACTAATAAATTATAAAATTGCTATCTTCCCCCTTGTCTCGGCCGCAGGCCAACATTAGGGTTTTATAATAAAATAAGAATCCTATCATAGGCCCCGTTTTTTCTAAGTAACAAATTAAAGCAAAGAACTAAAATAAAATAAAAATTCTTTTACATTGCTATTTTACTGTCCGGAAGCAGTAAGAAAACTATTGCAAGCTATTTACGGTCAAAAAAACATATTTCCAGTGTGGTATCCGTTGACATTTTCCGCTAAATTAGTGATAAACTTGCACTGCTGCCGCCGGCTTCTATACACTATTCCACTGGAGCGTACGACATAGAGACACCATACTGCATACATACCGCCACTGTTATATTTAAATTATAATTCAATGACGCATTTCATAATCTTTATCATAACCTTAAATGTCTTCAGCCAATCAGTAGGCAGTGAACACCATTTTTAAAATTATAACTTTTTTTTTTTATCTCACTAAGGTGGCAAACAAGCTTATGGTCCGCCTGTTGGTAAGTGGTCACCGTAGCCTATGGACGCTTGCAACACCAGGGGTATCACTCGCGCGTTGCCGACCCTTCAGCAATCTAATAACTTTTTTCTTGAAGAACCCCATACTGTAGTAGTCCTTAGAGCAAACCTTGGCAGGGAGCTCATTCTACACAACTCAAGCGTTCGCGGGAGGAAGTTTCTCTTAAACAGCACTGTACGCGGCCATTTCGGTTCTAAAGTATGAGAATGAATTCCCTGCCGATGGCGAGGGGTGCGATGGTAGAAAGTAGCCGTGGGCATCATTTCGAACAATTCCACAGAACACAACCCATTGTACAAGCGGTAGAACACACACAGGGCGTCGAAGTCTCTCCTAAGACTAAAGGGCTCGATACCGCAAGTGAGTTTGGAATGGTTGACAATTCTCACAGCCCGTCGTTGAACCGAGTCAAGAGGGCCAAGCGGCCAATACTTAACTTTATCAACAATTTCGTAACGTTATTACGTAACGTACAATTATTTTGAAAAATACTCATTAGGTAGGTAGTACTCTTAATATATTTAAGTTAATGTACTAGATTTTATAGCTATAAATTACTTACCTTTTGCCATTATTAAATTTATACTTATATATTGTAAATACCTACCTACTTAATTATATAAGTATTTTTCAAAATAATTGTACGTTACGAAATTGTTGATGAAGTTAAGTACTGCGTTATAGCTTTTAAAAAATGTATTCACTGCCTACTGATAGAATGATTAAATGAAAGGTTATGATAAAGATTATGTAAAGCCGGCGAGGGGCAGCACAGTGCAATTCTGTCACTAATTTGGCAAAAAACGTCAACGGATACCACTCTGGAAATACGTTTTTTTTGTCCACCAATAGTTTCCTTACTAATTCCTGACAGTTACATAGCAATGTTAAATTTTAGTATCCTAAGTTACTAAGTTAGTATTCTAAGTTAGGGCTTTTAAACCATTAATTGAATAACCAAAGTTCGGCCGCCTCAAAATGTTAGTTATACTTTTTTAATAGAATATAAAAATCACGGCAAAATTAGGCTGCTCATTCATTTGTTTCCATGAAATACAGTATGTTAAAATATTAAATAAGTCTATTCATGTAACTGTGTAGAACAGTGTGTTTATATTTTTTTACTGAAAAACACAATGCTGTTTATCACATTAAAACTAGTTACCGTTGGAAATTTCAACAATTTATTTTATTTTATTTATTATTGGTCAATTTCTAAATAATAAGAAAAACAAGAATACATATATAACCTATTACGATTTCTATTTTAAAAGGTATTATAAAAAGTTAAAGTTATGCATGGTTAACTTTCAACACAAATAAATAATTTCTATTGATATATTGGCCTTATTACGATTCGACATTAGGATAGAAGAAGGCCATAGTTAGGTAAAGGATGGCCGATATTAAGGAAATTTGCCGTACAAAACTTTAAATGCTTATTATTCTTTGTCACGTAATTTAAGATGTTTATAATCACTATATATATTCAATAACATAAAGTGTAAATGTCAAAAAGCCCGACAATGCAAATTTAACGGTGGATAACTTCAAGGTTCAGGTATGGTTAGGACTGAAAGTTGCGTTTAACGTTAATTGGCCGACATTAACGTTAAACCCTACTTCATTTCAAAAAATACTTACGACGAATATTGTTTACGAATTACAACCTTTATAGATTATTTTGGTATAATTAATTATCTATTGACCGCCAATGTTACATTTATGTTACCTTTAATTTCTTTAGTCAATCAGTAGACAGTGTACACGTTTTTTAAAAGTTACAACTTACTACTTAACTTCATCAACAATTTCGTAACGTTATTTCGTAACGTACAATTATTTTGAAAGATACTAATTAAGTAGCCTATATGTACCTATAATATATAAGTATTAATTTAAAAATGGTAAAAGGTAAGTAAATACTTGTACTTAAATTTTACCATTATTAACATTATTATGATTTGAAAGTAAATTTTAAAAACGGTAGATATACCGTATGTGTGGGTAAGAATGTTACGAGGTACCGAGTTGCCTACCTATTTAAGTAGGTACCTAGCTATTTTCTCAGAGAGCGCGCCGAAAAGAACGTCTAATACCTACTAAGGAATTAAGCAAATCGCATGAATGATTGATTAGTTTGATTACAGATGGCAAACACTCGTTGACAAAAGTATAGGGTTGTTTTGTATTACCGTTACATAGGTCCGATGCTGGTCAATGCTTTGAGTATTTAACCTATTCCATTACAACCAATGACATTCTTTCATGCCTATAACTTTTGCGCAAGTGGTAGCAATAAATGAACATAGTTTTATCGCAATCGAATAAACAAAATGGCAGCACATTAAATACTTATTAAATTGAAAAATTTATTATGATAATTCATTTATACTTTGTTAATTTTTGGGTGAAAGTCATATCGTTTATCAGATTACTGACGTTCCAGCTATACGACAAAATCATACCAGAATACGGCGCGCGGCGCGGGGTAAGGGGGTCTCGCGCCCGCGTCGTGTTCGATAGGGACAGCAACATTTTAGCAAAAATGTAAAACACGCGCGGGCGCCGCGAAGTGTATTCTCTTAACCCTATATGTCGCACTTAATACATTACCAATGTGAGTTAACTTAATTATGATCCTAAGAGATTATAATCTCTGGTGTTATTATATCTGTATTTTCGGTTTTAACTTTGAAAAGGTTTTCATTGTAGTACTTATCATATATTCAGAATGGTCCGAGTGCATTAAAACATATCATATTATAGAAGAAGAATTTTTTTATTTCGCAACACATAATATAAGAGAAAAAGAAAAATAAATACAAAATAAATAACCATCATAAAACTAGAAGTGCGTGAGATGCTTCACTTTACAAAAAATATATAAAACAATAAGTACCTATAAATATTGCAATGGCATTGTAACTTACCTACCTTATTCTAAATATTACCAAATTATTATTCTCAACACTAAAAAATAAAATAAAATTTACAAATTAAAAATCATTTTAAGAACAAGAAAATGACAATGACAGGAGAGGCTGTATGTTTTGAGAACTTTGTCTCTTTAAAAAAAGGACTATACAAACAAATAATATATAAAAACAATATTATTATCTGTGATGGTGTCTACCAACTTATAATAAACTAAATAGGTATGTGACAATCGACGCATTGCCTAAAATCAACACTTTACGGTGACTGTCTTTTATGTATGAAAGCAATAACAAAACTAATTTCGATATATAAGGTTAAGTAATGGTTATAATTCCTTAAAGGGTAACCAGTGGGTGGATGCACCCTCACATCACAATTTTGGGGACAGCCCCAGGGGTGTTGACGGGGTGGGAGATATCCTGAAAATCCTGGCAACACCCCTGAACAGCTTTGGTTCAAGAACCGCTTTGACAGCTGGTGAGCCCATCGACGCAACACTGCTTCTGGCACAGTGCACGAGTACCTAGTATCACATGTGTACATACTAAGTATAGGTATTTATACGCAATGATGCGTACTACACAACTTTTAGCCAGATAAAGCAAAGTAACAGTGTAGGTTCCAGCAAATATATACACAGTTATATTTGCTGCAATGAAGGATACTTTAAATTATACAATTTTTTAAGTAAAAACTTCTTTAGCGGCGTTGTGCACTTTTTTGGAATGGATAAAAAATGATAAACTCGCGAAGGCTGATCGAAAATTCTTAAGACGGAAACCATATTTTAGTATATTTTAGTATATAAATAGTAGAGGGAGGTTAGATATCGGATTTTAATTCTATGACAGATTGAGATGTCAAATATACTATGTCAAAAAAATAAATAAACAAACATTATTATTTATAATTAATAAATATGTATAAAAAGTGATGGGAAGTAAATAGCTAGTATGTTTTCACTTCTGCCGGTAGCAACCCGTTTTTTTTTTTTTAATATTATTCATTGTACGCATGCAACAAGAATTAAAAGTTATTAATTAAGTAGGCTGCTGTGATGTATGGCTCATAGTTCACAGTATTGGTAAACAAAGCCTTGCAAAACACATTTACGAAAAATAAAAAAAACACTTAATATAGAATAATTTTCTTTTAGAGTATGAAAAGAGAAAATTCGATTTCAGTTTCAGTAAATTGACACAACTAAAGGCATCATGTTTCGAACGATTTAGGCATTTAAGGGAAATCGTGACTCCATTATGTGTGAACAAAAAATAGGGGCTCGAACATCAAAGTGTATCGTTTACGTTTTCCCTTTAACGTTTATAGTGAGGCGATTATCCTTGAGTCGTTATGTTCAGTAAATTGTTTGTGAAGATAACAGGAATAAATATCGGCTTTTGAATGTTGGAGAATGGTAAAAGAACTACCAGATGCCTAAGACTACTCACTTTGTTTCCAAAGTAAAGTCGATACGAAGAAGAAATAGTAGATTGTATCCCAAATTCACAAGGGATCAAAATAATATTTTTACGGCGAGGGCGCTTTTTTGAATCCAGCGTGGATTCTAGAGGCGCGCGGACCAAATAAAAAATAGTTTGTGTAAAAGTAAAAACCGCGTTAAATGCATTCCGCCTATGTAATTGGTTACTCAAATTCGTCGTGCCTTTTCCTTAAAAAGTAATAATGAAATAAACAAATGTCCTATTCTTATTTATAACTTACTTTCTACCTTAATATCCCACGGATCCTCCTTTCCTTCGCTCCACTGTGGATTCAAAATAGCGCCCGCGCTGTAATAATATTATTTCGATCGCTTGTGATACAATCTAATCAAATCAATCAAGTCAAATAAGTAAATCCAAGAAAGTAATTTAAAGTTTATAGAATCTGTCGCGAGCACATCGGTAGTCAAAGTTATAGCTGTGTCGATATTTGCTGATTTGTTCCACGAACTACGTGCGACTGACTCACCTACTACTACTACTAACTTAGCAATAAAGTTCTTCAACAGCTTGAACAGCACTGCTCAATAGGTATATTGCCGTCGAACTCTTCGTACTACTTCCGTATTATGTAGCCATGCCAACCAGTTATAGACGCTTATAGTGCAAACAGTTAAAGAAGCAGACGGATGTGCACTTGTTAATATTACATGTTTTATTTTATGACTTCGTCCACGTGTAATTTAGTTTTATAACGCACTCCTAATTGTCATATTGATTCATTAATCTTAGTGTGTTATTTCACAGTTCGAATTTATATTGAGATGTGGCACATAAATCACAAAGTAACTTCTTGAAGGTCTACAGCGGCTTGGTCGTTTCTTGAAATAAGTACAGCGCGTTCACATAACCAAGAATTTTCTTAGTGTGGTTCACTCGAAACGTGTCCAAATACATAACTTATAAGTTTTTCTTCTGACAAAACGACTGTGCCAAGTGTTTCCGAAAAAGTCACTTGACCGTTGTCTTCAGTAAGGACCCCATCTCCAATTTTCAATAAAACATCGAAAACTTTTTGGACATGTTAATGGCCACCCAGCTATGCTCGCATGTTGATAGTCAAGCCAAGCTTTTATATTTGGGGCAACATTCAGCTTCAGCGAAGCGTTAATCTCAAAGGCTTTAGTTCCTCGAATTTTGACGGGAAGGTTTGCTGAAAATCCCCAGCGAAAAGTAATATGTCGTTCCCTATCAGCGTTCTATTACGGCAAATATCCCGTGTGTTCAAGTTACGGCCGCGACGGCTTTTTTTGCCATTGTGCATTCATCCTAAACGATTAGACAGCAGTACTAAAGTAAGTCCATGAGGATTTTAAACATTATGTGAGCCGTTTTACCGCCAGGGAGAAATGTGATTCCTGACGTAGCTAATGCCAGAGCAATTTTATGGTGTCTTCTGGTTTGTCAGTGTTGCCTGGGGCATCTAGGAAAAACAGTTTTTCTTCATTATTGTGCACAGTTCGGATGACTGTGTGAAATATTTCCCTTTGTTCTCAAGTGCGATTCAAAAAATTGTTATTAACTACAGTGGTCAATTCAGTAGAACTACAGTTCGTTTTAGCAATGTATACGCGAGGTTGATCAGGTAGTATTTGGGGAACAGGAAGGACTGGCCCCTAATTGAAAAGACGATGACTTTAAATGAGTTGAGGGAGCTATTAGTTCTCCTTTTGTCAGTTAAATCAACTTTTTAGTCAGAGTCGCACCTTAAAGAGCGTAAAATGTCTTCAGATAGATATGTCTTATATTTTTCCTATAAAGTCAAAGGATCTGAAAGACATCAGAACACAGACATCACTGAAAATTAATGACGCAAACGCTTGGGGCTATCACTGATACAGGCCTCCTCAGGAGTATCGTCCCAATGCTGATCACCTTCAAGCAGATGAAGTGCCCTGCAAGCAGCATGCTCTACGCCATTAAGTGTTTTTAAAAAGGTAGAATGAGTGAGCCCTCGAACAGTTTGCAGCGACATGCGCAAGTAATAGCATTCGCCATTGTTGGGATGGACCGTGTACAGTTCTTAAAAACTCCCGGAAATCCCTCAACTCGCGGGCCGCTTCGACGACGATTAAAGACACCTCTTTGTTTGGCATGGGTGTAATAAGAGACCCCGTCATCGCATGTTAATGTTTTGGCGAAGTCATTTTCTAGATATAGCTTGAAAATAGCCAAAAACTGTAGTTTGTGGTAGATTTTTTACGCGGTCTCTTACATTTTAGGGTCAAAGAATATTCTTTGGCTGTTTTCCAAATGAACAGCCTGATTCATGACAGTGGAATGACGTTCATTTATAGGGAATCCCAATATACGCCACACAGCTTCGGAGGAACTTATGTAGCATCCGGTTCGGTATCTGGCAACTTCATCCCGGTCTGTTCTCTAAAAAGTAAATGTCGCTTGGTCGCTCCACTTGTTAACATATTTGCAAATATATTGCCTCATATCTAACCGTTTTCTTTTCTGTATCGAACCTAGCTAAATAATGATAAAAAATCACAATGACGTTTCTCCATCTGTTGTTCATTTACATAACTAATGAATATACTTACTTTGTAGCTACAATATTAACAAATTCAAACATTTTCTTAAGCTTTGGGATCGACCCTTTTAGTGACTTTTGTGAATTTTAATTACTTTAAATGACAATACCTTTTACATTGAGATCAGATTTCAATTAAACAAAGCCTAAATGTTGCTCGAAGCTGTGTGAAAATCGCAAAAAATATATGTTTTGTAGTTTTAGAGACTAGCGTGTTCATACAGACAGACAGACAAAAAATTTAAAATAATCTTTTTTGTGTACCTTTACTCTTTTCTTATCACCCAAATAAAATTTTCGATAAATTTATTAAGTGTATAGACACGCGGTTTCTTCTGCTTTATTATATGTATAGATTACTCCTTTCTTATCACCCACACTGAATTGTTGATAAATTTATTAAATTTACAGACACGCGGTTACTACTGCTTTATTATATGTATAGGTTACTCTTTTCTTATCAACTACACTTATTTGTTGATAAATTTATTATATCTAGAGACACGCGGTTTCTACTGCTTTATTATATGTATAGATTACTCTTTTCTTATCACCCACACTCATTTATTGATAAATTTATTATATGAACAGACACGCGGTATTTACTGCTTTATTATTTGTATAGATTACTCGTTTCTTATCACCCACACTGACTTGTTGATAAATTTATTAAATGTACAGACACGCGGTTACTACTGCTTTATTATACGTATAGATTACTCTTTTCTTATCAACTACACTCATTTATTAATAAATTTATTATATGAACAGACACGCGGCATTTACTGCTTTATCATTTATATAGATACCCAAGTTTCTCCGCCGCCATCTGTTAACAATAAATAGACTATTATGTGAAAAATAAAGGTAAAGATTTTGTGTATTATATACGTTACCTCGTAAGGACCGGCAGAGCAATTGTCTACTACTAGACTACACATAAAAACTACTACTATACATACAAACACACTACATACTCATCACATTGGAGTTTTACCATCAAGGGTTGGTGTCGCTTTAGTGGTCCTAGATTAAGACCAACGTAATTTCAGTTATTCGAAAGCTAATTTCTGTAATTCTAACGTTGTGTATGTAAATGCACTATAAATCATTAGATAATGTCATATACATTACTATGAGATATATATGTAATATTTTTCTTTAGTAATTTATACCGTAATGACGCCATGAAAATTTTTAATTTTTTGTATGGAATTTAACGTTATAACCGTTTTGTAGTCACATTTATTGACTTTTTGCTACAACTTAGAGTCCAGGCACTAGATAATAAGCTATTCTAATTATTTAACCAACTTTTATTACAAACAAATGCAAAACACGCTTTAAAAATTTGCACAAGTGTTGAAACAATGGTCACTTCCAGATTTTTTATTGCATTAAATACAATAAATGAAAATCATTCAGTAAGGTAATGCACTAGTCAAAAGCCAGTTGTATAACATATATTTTTTCAATCCTTTAGATGCAATAGTTTAGCCACAAAATTTGCACAAAAACGGCGTATTTTCGCGCTCTAGCATATACCGCAGCCTTAAGCAATACTGGTCAACAAAAAAAAAACTTTTTTTTTTGCCGTAGCTCGCCACTACTTTTTTTTTATACCTTAGCTAATGGGTAGTCAAGATATGTGTGTAAAAAAAATTGCAAACAGCCAATTACGTAGAAATTTTTTTTATTGGAAAACAAAAATTGGGCTTACTTTTAACAATAATCATTTTTAACAATAATCATTTAAAAAAAAAAAATTCAGATGATTTTTTGGGTCGTTTTGCTTGTCTTTTGTAACTGCACGTTGAGACATCTCTTTTTAATGTCAAAAATCTGCGATCATTTTTGGCGACCATTTTCCTTGATATCTCCTTTCCATCGCCATGATATCCTGATGGAATCTTTCCCGTGTTCGTCGCTCACCGCACCTAAGTTTTCTGGGAAAAAGTTAAGATGGGAATGCAAGAAATGCATTTTTAAGGACATATTACATCCTAAGGCTTTATAATCCTTTAGTAATTTTGACACCATTTCCTCATAGTTTGGAGATTTTTTGTTTCCTAAAAAATTTTTTACAATCTCAACAAATGAAAGCCATGCATTTTTTTCCTCTGTGTTTAATTTTAAAAGGAAATTGGAATCATTCATGATCTTCGTTATATCTGGTCCTACAAAAATTCCTTCTTTCAATTTAGCTTCACTCAGTCGAGGAAATATAGATTTTAAATATAGAAAACCTTCTCTATTTCTATCCATGGCTTTAACAAAATTTTTGATGAGACCCAATTTTATATGCAACGGCGGCAAATAATATTGTTCCGTTCTACTAAGGGGTTTTCAGAAACATTTCTTTGTCCAGGGATGAAATTTGTCCTTATTGGCCAATCCTTTTTTATGTAATGTTCGCTTCTAGCTCTACTGTCCCACTCACATAAAAAACAACAGTATTTTGTGTAGCCTCCTTGCAATCCCAGTATTATTCCCACAACTTTTAGATCCGCACATATTTTCTAAGAATGAAGGTTGTACTGAATTTTCTCGAGCAGATTCTTTATATTTTCATATGTTTTTTTAATGTGGACACCATGTGCTAAAGGTACAGATGCAAGATCATTGCCATTATTCAGTAAGACAGCTTTAAAACTTAATTTTGAAGAGTCAATGAATAGTCTCCATTTGTCTGGTGAATAGTCGTATCCTAATTTCTCCATTAGTCCCCGCACATGATTGCAATATGTGAGACCACTTTCTTCTGCGAAAAAGTCCACAAATTCAGCATCGCGTTGCCTATAAACAGATATCTGTGTACTAGAGTGAAGTAAATTCCATTGTTGAAGTCTAGAAACTAAGAGTTCAGCTTGAGCTTTAGACAGACTTAGGTCTCTGACCAAATCATTTAGTTCTCCTTGCCGTATTAAATGTGGTTCCTTTTCATTTACAAGGAAATCTTGTGACGGAATGGTGGTCTGAGTTGAACAATCTGATTGTATGTCGCTTACCTTCTTCTCTTTATCTGTTCCCTGCTTTGGAGGTTGCGGTGGTGGACACTTTTCACTGTGAGGAAGAGGTTTTGTTACGGATTCTCTCACTCTCAATTTTATATCTTGTCTTGTACGAATATCCCTTCAGTTTAGTCAGACAGAAATAACAATCAGTTACGTGATCTTTTTGTTCCCTCCAAATAACAGGTTTAGAAAATGGCATTTCTGGGTGGGTACCTTTAGACCATCCTCTTAAATAGCGTACACACCTTAGACAAAAATAACTTGGTGCCCAAGGTTTGTTAATAGTGTTTGGAATGTTCGAACCAAAATACAAATTATAAAAATTGTTTAGTGACGGTGTAGGCCGTTCTCGATTTGAAATGGAAGTAAATTTTCCACAAATAAAACTTAAAAGGTCTGGTGAATTTGAGCACTTTCGATTTATATTGTAAGCGGTGTATATCTAACACTTGTTTGAATTAAAATATCCGAAATATAACTCCAAAAACTTGTCACAATTAAATAAACTCCGCAGAAAAACTTCTCAAAATAGTACGCCGTTAAAGTTAGTATTAAACGTCAAGAACCAACAATTATGTCGCATCGAAAAGTGAGGGTATATAGTGTACTTACGAGTAGCAGTTTTAGTTTTGGTATTATGATCAATAGTGATGGCTTATTTCGACATACCCTCAAACTTTTGTCATATTTACAAAAAAAATTTTTTTCGGACATCTCGATGTAATAGAAGATTTTTATTATTTTTCGGTTAATACATGAACATTAGGGATAACGAAAATATATATTTAGACAAACGGCAAAATGTCGTGTTGACCAGTGTAATAGACCAAAGACCAGGTAATGCTTTTTATCCGAATTTGCGTATAGTAAAACCATGTAAAACCAAAGCATTTACTGCGCGGCTTCTCGTCGAAGTACTTTAGTAATTCCTAGTTTATACATGACTTCAGATACACACAGCTTAGTATTTGTGTCCTTTATACAGTGCAATGGTCGTAATATATATATGAGTGGAGCGCTAATTAAGGAATGAGCCATTGTGCCGCCTAAATTATTTGCTGCTTACACTTTCACTTACTGGAAAAATTCTATTAATGAAATTTCATATTTTTTTATATATAATTAAAGAGAGAACTATTTTAAACCAAAAGTGTTTACATGTTGTTTTAGTTTTGTATTTTCAGTTTTTAATAGTCAAATATGTAAGACGTTAAAAAAACACTATATACATAATCGTTAATAATAAATAGGTACGCCTGCATTTTTTTTCATTGAATGCAATGCAAATTAAATGCAATAAATTTTTTTTTAAGGCAGATTGGGTATTTCCCAAAGAACTTCTATGTAATTACATCGCTGCCTGGAAAATAAATTGCCTTACACAAACGAATTGAAAATTAATATTAATTGTTCCATTACCATCAAACTTTCTGTTTTCAAGATTTATGGAAGACTTTTGTTTGAAACAATGAAACTAATAATATCTGCATTCAAATTTATCACAGTAGTTAAGTAGATATAAGAAAAGTTTATGGAATAATCAAGAACTCTTTTGCAATCTTTATGAATAAAAGTCAATGTCCCGACTTTTGTTATTTCCTCTATTCAAAGGTTGTCTAGAAGGCATCGGTTTTTAGCGATAAGATCGCCTATACTGTTATTAAATTTGTTCTGTCGCTGTTGTATGCATTTTAGTGTGCAATAAAAAATGTACAAATGAATAAAACCCTTTAGGATTTCTTTGCCCATTTTTGGCTTATATTTATATATTTTTTATTTTTTTAGGACAATGCCTTTGTACAGCAGCTTTATTTCTTTATTTTCAACATGAAAATTCATAATAATTTTTAATTCAGTATGTTATTATTTTTAACAATAATTTTTAAGTCTCACCAATTTTTGTATGTAAATGACTTATATTTAGTTATGTAAAAATTTTGTTATGATTTTTTTAATGTTAAATCTTGTATTATTAATTTTATTGACGTAACTAAGTGTTCAACAAATTGTTTCCACGGTGTAAATATACAAATAATAATAATAAAAGTATGTCACATTCTTATAATTCTATCATCCGTACATCGATTTTAATGAAAATTTATAGAAAGGTGTCTTTCGAAAACTGCCATACAGAAATTTTATGAAAATTGAGAATCCATTTTAAAATTTTGTAATTTGCAAGGCTTTAAAAGCTTTTTAAGCCGCGTGATCTAAACATTTAATAATAACCATACATACATTACACTGCGTTTTAAATACTCCCAATTAAAATTAATTTGGAAAAAAAGGTTCATAAGTTTTTTAGATATCCGAAGTTATTCTCATTCTACGGAATCCTTACTTAATGCATATACGAGACGGACGTGGCCGGTTTTCTAAAAAGTAATTTTATGTTTAATTTTATTATTTATTTTATTCCAATTTACGTCTAACATGTGTAGAGTAACCGGTAACAGAAAAATCTAGATATTATAGAATAAAACATAGAATATTCTACCATTACGTTTTAGTACACATGAACATTCTGGTGTTAGAACTGGTTGGCAAATACGTAAGTAGTAAGAGTTCGACAGCAATATATTGCGCAGAGCTGTTCAAGCTGTTGGTGAACTTTATTGCTGAGTTCGTGAGTCGGTCGCACGTAGTTCGTGGAACAAATTAACTAATATCGACGATCGACACAGCTTGCACTTTGACTACCGACGTGCTCGCGACAGATTCTAGAAACTTTAGATAACTTTCTTTGATAGTACTTGTACGACATTAGTTCTATTGCTTATTTGTGGTAGGTGCTCGTACTAACTTTGTGGGTTAAAGAAACCTAAAGTGATGACAGCTAAAAGTATTTTAGCATTGGCCGTATGAAAAACTAACTTTCGTGAATTTCAATTCAAAAATGTCAAATAAACATACAAAGGACTTGGATGTATGAACATAGTTAAAGGGATCCGCCTCCATAGAGTATCGGAAAACGCTTACTTAACCTTTATTTAATAGTCAAGCGTCTAGACGCGTATTGCCAGTTTAAGAATATTTATTTAGGTCCATGTGTTCAGTTAATTGTTTGTTAAGAGAATTGGAGCGAACGTCATCTATTATTTAAGGTGTAAACATAAAATGAGTACAACCACAGTCTCACCCACTCAGTTTTCGGAATCATCTCCTACCAACCTTTCACACTCTTTATCTATCGCAATAATTCTCATTCAACGGAACCCTAACTTAAGAGAATACACTTCGCGGCGCCCGCGCGCGTTTTACATTGTTGCTAAAATGTTGCTGTCCCTATCGAACACGATGCGGGCGCGAGACCCCCTTTCCTCGCGCCGCACGCCTAATTCTGGTATGATTTTGTCGTATAGCTGGTACGTCAGCATTCTGATAAGCGAAATGACTTTCACCCCAAAAATACTATATTTTGAGCATTAACGAAGTATAAATGAATTACCATCATTAATTTTTTAATTTAATAAGTATTTAATGTGCTGCCATTTTGTTTATCCGATTGCGATAAAACTATGTTAATTTATTGCTACCACTTGCGTAAAAGTTATAGGCATGAAAGAATGTCATTGGTTGTAATGGAAAAGTTCTCTCTGAGAAAATAGGTACCTACTCATACAAACTTATAAAGGTTATGCGAATATTTTTTTTTAAAAATTCTTTATTTATAGGCTGGAATCAATATTGAAATAGGAGGAGGTTTTTGAGCTAATATTCATTTATCTTTTCACGGAGACCAGCAAGGACGATAGTAAAATAGGTAGGTAACTCGGTACCTCGTAACATTTTGACCCACAAATACGGTATCTACCGTTTTTAAAATTTACTTTAAAATCATAATAATTTTAATAATGGTAAAATGTCAGTACAAATATTTACTTACCTTTTACCATTTTGAAATTAATACTTATATATTATAGGTACTTTTAGGTTACTTAATTAGTATTTTTCAAAATAATTGTACGTTACGAAATAACGTTACGAAATTGTTGATGAAGTTAGGTAGTAAGTTGTAACTTTTAAAAAACGTGTACACTGTCTACTGATTGACTAAAGAAATGAAAGGTAACATAAATTTAACATTGGCGGTCAATAGATAATTAATTATACCAAAATAATCTATGAAGGTTGTAATTCGTAAACAAAATTCGTAGTAAGTATTTTTTGAAATGGAGTAGGGTAAAACACCCAAATGTCGGCCCCTTAACATGAAACGCAACTTTCAGTCCTAACCATACCTGAACCTTGAAGTTATCCACCGTTGAATTTGCATTGTCGAGCTATTTGACATTTACACTTTATGTTATTGAGTATATATAGTGATTATAAACATCTTAAATTACGTGAAAAAGAATAATAAGTATTTAAAGTTTTGTACCGCAAATTTCCTTAATATCGGCCATCCTTTACCTAACTACGGCCTTCTTCTATCCTAATGTCGAATCGTAAAAAGGGCAATATATCAATAGAAATTATTTATTTGTGTTGAAACTTTACCAAGTATCTCTTTATAATACCTTTTAAAATAGAAATCGTATTAGGTTATATATGTTTTCTTGTTTTTCTTATTATTTAAAAATTGACCAATAATAAATAAAATAAAAATAGTTGAAATTTCCAACGATAGCTAGTTTTAATGTGATAAACAGCATTGTGTTTTACAGCTAAAAAATATAAACACACTGTTCTACACAGTTACATGAATAGACTTATTTAGTATTTTAACATACTGTATTTCTGTTAGAGCAGCCTAATTTCAGCCGTGATTTTTATAGTCTATTTAAAAGTATAACTAACATTTTGAGGCGGCCGAACTGACACAGCCGACATTAGACTACTCTTACAACCTAAGCTCGGCCACATTTACTTGTTCTGATGAAATAAAGGATGTGCAAAATACTAAATAAGTCTATTCATGTAACTGTGTGGAACAGTGTGTTCATAATTATTTGCTAAAATACACAATGCAGTTTGCCACATTAATAATTTATTTTTTAATAATAATATGGAAATTTTAATAATTTTATTATATTTTATTTATCATTCGTCAAATTCAGAAAATCATAATAAAATACCTATATAACCTAATATAATTTCTATTTTAATACAAATTTCAATTTTAAATAACAATGACTAATAATGCCTTCTTTTGTTTACGATTTAGAACATTCTTTACTGGCCGATATTAGAGTAAAAGAAGGTTGTATTATGGAAATGTTACAAGCGTCCATAGGCTATAGTGACCGCTTACCATCAGGCGGACCGTCGGATTGTTTGTCGATCTTTAATATATAATATTTAATTTTTTTGTAATATTTAAAAAAAATTAAATACCTACTGTTCTATTATTTTTACTTAGGAAAGGAATAATTGGAAATCTCTTTCTAGACTTTCAATCTTAGTGACACATTGTTCACAGTAGATGTAGGTACAATTATTTTGAAAAATAGGTATCATACGGGAAATTTTTGAATAGGTATGTATTCATTATAAAAATCCATACTAATATCATAAATGCGAAAGTAAATCTGTCTGTTTGTACCTCTTCACGCTTAAACATCTGTACTGCTTAAGATGAAATTTAGCATGGAGATAGTTTGACTCCCGAGAAAGGACATAGGCTACTTGAAAACGTCAAGTATGAGTCGGTTTTTTATAATTAAGGAGTTTCCGTTGAAATCTTACATCTATAACCGAATTCAGGGTGGAAGGAACTGCGGTCAAATTTGGCATGGAGATAGTTTGAGTCCCGAAGAAGGACATAAGCTACTTGAAAACGTCAAGTGTTAGTCGGTTTTTTTTTCTATAAGTGAGGAGTTGTCGTGGAAATTCTACACCGATAACGCGGGCAAAAACTAGTATTATATAAGTGTGACTTACTCATGATCCTGTCTGATTGAGGGTCAATAAATTGCAAATCAAATGGTTACATTTTTAATTTTATCACCTACTATTATTTATTAATATTCTCTAGGCAGTGCTCTTTATAGGTATTACTAGCTGACCCGGTGAACCGTGTTCCTTTTTTTAAAAACAACTGCCGCACCAACCTATTGTGAAAGGGTTGTACTAATTCAGAAACCTTCCCCGACATGTGCATAACAACTTACCAGAATTTCATTAAAATCAGTTTATCGCACTTGACCGTTTTTCTTTTATAAAAACCTTGCCATAACACTATCAAACACAACAAAAAAATTACTCTAATTGGTCCAGCCGTCTTCGAGTTTTCCTTAGTGCGCGAGTCCGACTCGAACTTGACTCTGGCCGACTCGTACTTGACCCTTTTTTCTTTCTCAGAAACCTTCCCCGGCGTGTGCAAAACAACTTACCAAAATTCCATTAAAACCGTTTTCCCCTTTTTGCGCGAGACTGACTCGCACTTGACCCTGTCATACTCGCACTTGCTCTTTTTTTTCTTTCTCGGAAACCTTCCCCGGCGTGTGCATAACAACTTACCAAAATTTCATTAAAATCGGTTTACTCTTAGTGCGCGAGTCCGACTCGCACTTGACCGTTTTTTTTTTCATAAAAACCTTGCTCTATTACTCTACTAATAAATACAACCAAAAAAAAAATTACCCGAATTGGTCCAGCCGTCTTCGAGTTTCGCGCTTAGCAACAAATTTTGCGATTCATTTTTATTTTTATAGATTACGCTAAATACCTACCTAGTTAAAGATCAAAAAATCTAATCAACTTGCTGCGCAACGAAACATGCAACAGTGATATTTTCGTTATTGTTTCCGTAGGTACCTACCTACTTACGTCAAACTCAATACAAATGAACTTTCGCTCACGGATGGCCCGCGACTGATTCTGGCTGCTACCTCGTCTCGCCTCCCCCGTCTCAAGCCCCCCGTGTTTGTCAAGCGAGCCAGCATCATAATAGAATTCGATTTTTGTAAATTTGACTAATGATTTTTGTGTTTCGAATTATTGTGTTTATTCATTTAATTTAGTAAGAATGACAGTAAAGTTTTTTTATTTAGTAAATTTATTATATTATCTAGGTCTGTGGTGCTTTAAAATTTTCGGAAACGTTTTTGTTATAGTGTATAATAAGCACGAAGTTGCAGCTGTTTTGACCATAAATTACAAGTTTTTGCACTCTAATAATTTTAGAACTACACAATTTAACGTAAAACTGAAACACCAGAGACCTAGATATTAGTTGTCTGGCGTTGTTAAAACAAAAAACATTGAGTTTGAGGGATTGATATTCATCAGAGGAGAAAAATCGTATTGTATGGAGCGCGCTGCGAATCCGATACTCTTAATGCGTTTTACTAAATCATAATCTACATGACCTGCTCCTAAATAGCTATTTGTAGTTCATATCTGGTGGTTCTATATTCCTTTGCTGTATTTGCGGTTATAAAAAAAATTGCGTCTCCATGTTTGTTGAGAAAGATTGCAATGCAAAGCAATTTATCAGACGCTAACAGCAAAGTAACGCATTGGTTTGTTTTATTGTTAAATGATTTTATGCCTTTCTTTTAACCTTACCTTTTTATGCACAAACACCTATATATTGAAATTGAACAGTTATATTACAATACGGGGAACTCCCCTCCTGACGGTGACTCACCTTCGGGTTCGAGGCTCACGCTGGTCGAAGGGACGCCCCAGAGAGCGACAACCCAAGCTGAGGCTCCCCCCGCGGGGACCCCTTGAGCGTTGGGCGCTATACGGGCTGACGCTCCTTCAGAGACTCGCCCCACAAAGCCCCTGTGAAGCAGTAATTGTCAGTTCAAAAATAAAAAAAAATTATAAACTTTCTTAAAAAAATATCTCAAAGCGAAATACGTGGTTTTTCTTCTATACTTTAAATACGATACTTATATATTTGATGCCATAAAATAATTAATTTAAAATTAATAATAAATAAATGCAATCATGTTTAGGTCACTAAATTCAATAGCTGTAAAATATTGCAAAACAATTCATCATACACTTACATGATTTCAACCAGAATACAGTTCTTTTTTGGAAAAGGAAAATACATTTATGGATTTTTTTGTCGTTTGTTCTTGCAAACCCCCCCAAATAAATCGGTTCCTAGCCTGCTCTCGAGGTCAGTGCTTGTCGGTGTAACGACGGACCGTCACTCGGCACATACCACGCTTCCCAGTATAGAATAAAAATAATAATTCAAAAACTGAATTAAATATCAACGCTAAGCCCAGACTTTAATGAAAACTAAAAAGTATCCTACTAGCAATCATAATATTATCCTATGAGATAATGTGATGGTTAGGAATTCGTATGAAGTTTCATAATTTTTTAAATTTTAATTCATTAAAATTTGCTTTAGTCTCTTAGTTTTGGAAAGTATACACAGGTCATTGGTTTTTTGGTGGATGGAGCAAAAGCGTTAAATCTATATTTATCCTCATAAGTTTTAGGTTTAATGTCCAAATGGTCCACTTAAGCGTGTTGCCGTGTATATTATACGTATTATACGCCATATTTCCACCGGCTCAAAAAATGGGATGTACTCAATAAGAAAGGTAAAATATTTAAGAGTCTTCCCATCTTACCTTCAGCGCGCAGCCTTTGTACTAGGTTGCCTTATGAAAATAGCTGACAAGAAAACAAGAATATATCTTGACTCATTGAAAAACATTTATACAGACTTTACTTATACATGCAGGTGTAGTGTTTGGTCACAAAAATACTAAGCTTG
Source organism: Apoda limacodes (assembly GCA_946406115.1). NCBI lineage: Eukaryota > Metazoa > Arthropoda > Insecta > Lepidoptera > Limacodidae > Apoda > Apoda limacodes. Next base: position 33,481,869 of record OX291542.1, on the reverse strand, counting down.
CAACGCATACAAAACTAATTTATACCAGAGGCAGCAGGATCTCCACTTCCACCTTCATCAAGGCATCAAAGCGCTATATTAAAGTAGGTGCCTTCACCCTAATCTCATAGTAAGGCAGGCTTGCAATACACCTCATAAGGAAGCTTTAAGACTATTTAGATTCCCCACCCGCTATAATTAATTTTGACAACGATATTACCGCTACACTTGTGGCTTCAACGACCTTAACTTTTGCGTCCAGAAAAGGTACACAGTTAAGTAGGTTTATGTAATTATAATCGTTGACAGGATATCGGTCGAAATACTCAAGCGCGATATTTCAGCAAAAAGCGACTACTGGAAAGTAATTTAAAAAGGCTTTCACCAGAGCTTTTTACAGGACCCCCTTATGCAAACCACCGCATTTTTTTTTAGCAATAGTTCATCCGCGTCATAATCTTCACGGCGATCCAAAATAACAAATGCAAAAGTTGCAGCTGTAACTACTTTAAATTTCGCGTGGGCGAAGGAACTGACAATATTTAATACAGTTTATTATTTCGTTAAACGAAAATGAAATTTGAAATGGCGATTTTTTGTTAAAACCATTGGACAAATTAAGAGTGTACGTCAAAATAATTTCAGAACCACATTACTTCCACTGACCTGAACAAAAGAATGTTCTTACGATTACACATCCTGAAACTGTTCCTCTGAGAGTAACAAAGATGAATTGGAAATTCAATTTCCGAAGCAATAAAAGGTTCGAGAAAGTTTTATCTCGAGACGCAGCTGATCAAGACGCTTGGAAAGCTGATACTGCTATATAACTTTTTGGCCGCAGTAAATAAATCTAAGTGAATTTATAAGAAAAGATAAAGCACTACGAAGTTTAGCTTACAAAAGAGAGTCGATTGTATTTATTTTATTCGAGGGCTCATCTTTACATATAATAAAAAATTAAATTTAAGCAAAAAAATTTACCACCTTTAAAAAATTACTAATAAGTAAAAACTAAGGCCCTAAAACTAACATTTTAACAGAACATTACGTCTCTTCTTGGTTTTTCGCCTTGCTGTTGGATACCAATAGACAATTTTTACCTATTTTTACTGCAAATATTTGGCATTCGAACCTATAACAAAAAAAAGCACGTAATTCAATATTCTGTTACAACAGTTTTATAAAAAAGATTAGGCTCTATCTTTTTCTTAAGGGGAATGTGAAGATTATTAATTTTTTACAAAAGGTATAACGTTTCTAAAGGTTTTTGAACATGGTTGTACATATTATGGAAAACTATGTTTTTACCGATAGCAATTTAACATTTCAATTCGAATATTAATTTTGCCAATTTTTTCAAATATATACTTACAATATTTGTTTCAAATCATAACGTAGATACCTCTGGTATTCTAAAACAACTGACGACGTGACGACCCTAAATCGTACTAGGTTTGTAGTTGAAGAAACTTTATGGCCTTTTGTATGAAACAAGTAAGCGACGTAAAATAAGTATCTTTGTAGCAAAAGTAAGATTTAGCTTACAGTTCGTCGAAAACATACAGCAACTTTGCCTTTTACTTTTAGTCCCAAAACTAATGCCCACTTAAATTATCGAATAAATGCTCAACAGCTACTTTGCTTATTGACCAGATGAACTAAACTTTAGTCTTCCACTTTAGCACTCAAAATAGTTCGTCTGGCTGAGCGCCAGATCCGCTGCATAGAATTTGATGGGACTATGCGGTTGCCAAAGTGATGCTCGTACTATAAACATAATGGTGAATGAAGCTGTTTGGTTTTACATGTGTAGTTTTTAAGAGTGCTAAGAAAAAATCCGTTCACTTTTTGTGTTTTTGTTGTTTCTCAATCGTTAATTACTATTTGACCATTAAAATAACAAAAATAAAAAGATTAGTCTTTATTCTAGACGGTAAGTAGAACACATTTTTGGAAATAGTTAAGCAAACATAAAAAATAATTTAGTTTAGTGATTGCTTTCTTGAACTTCTCGTGACGATTTCATCATAAAACAATATCTACATTGATAACTCTAGACAGTAACCAGAAAAATGCAGTCATAAAGGTATATAATAGATCGCGTAAGCCCACAAGGCGAAATAGTTTACGTACGCAGAGTATTAAAATTACTTTGTTTAAAGCATTCTGCCAATCGTTTTACACTTGCAGTCTATGGGTAAACTATACGCAAAAGGCCTATAGTGTTCTGCGAGTTCAATATAATAATGCATCCCGGATACTGATGGGGCTGCCGCGCGACTGTAGCGCATCGCACGAGCGATTTTTATGCCATCGTACGCAACAGAACGGCCTCACTCCTAAGCCGTGTGCGTGGCAGCCCAAACAGGCTCTTGGAAGCAGCTTCCAAAAGGTTTGATTGCCCCATTTTGCGAGAGTGTGTAGGTGTTCATATAAGACGACGTATGTGAACACTTGTCACTCTTGCAAAACAAAATAATATTAAAAAAATTATTTGTTTAGTATTTTGTTATTTTATCTGTACAACTAACATAGTTTTTTTAAGTGTATTTGTTACTAACACACTATGGACCAAGGTCTGAAATAAACATTTATTATTATTATTATCGTTTCTGCCAGCCTATTCTCTGAATAAAAAGGTTAAACATTTAGGAGTAGTCTTGGGCCACCTTTATTTCAGAACCTACATTAAAAGAGTACGAGCGGTCTGCGCGTGTTCGGCCGTCTTAGCCAATGCTTAACGATAAAAGTCAAATGTCTTTTAGAAATAAGGTAACGCTTTATAAAATTTATATATGGCATATACTTATACTAGTATGCGAGCGTAGTTTTAGGTCAAACGAACACTATTTCTTTTATAAAGTATGCGAAGTACAGTAGGAGCACCGATCTTCATGCGAAATCTTTTTCTCTATTGTGAGTTGGAGCTACCGACCATCAAACATTTCATCAAGGACGCCTCAAAACGCTACTTTGAAGGCAGTTCTCTACCCCAAACCCTTTGAGAAGGCAGGCTTACAATTACACTCCTACCAGAGAGACCTTAGGATTCTTTAGATACCTTAGGCACGCAATTATTGATCCTGGCGACGATATTATCACGCTCGGGGCTGAAACGCCTTCCGCGCCCGTGGACACAGCTTACTGAAATATATACAAAACTAGCTTTTTCCCGTGGTTTCACCCGCCCTAAATCAGGTTATTGGTGTAAGATTTCAACGGCAACTCCTCAATTATAAAAAAAACGACTCACACTTGACGTTTTCAAGTTTCTCTGTACTGAAAACTATCTCTATGCCAAATTTCATCTTAATCGGAGCAGCAGTTTAAGCATGAATAGGTAACAGACAGAAAGACAGACAGAGTTACTTTCGCATTTATAACATTAGATATAGTTATAGTATTAGTATGGATAAGTCGCCGCTAACCGCAGAAGTGAGTCCGCGTAAAGCTTTTAAGGCCGGTATTAGTTAAAAAGAAAAAAAAAAGCTTCAGTGCGCGACAATGTTTCAAGAACAGAGATACAGAGGTCACGCCGCACGTCTGGTCCATCTGCCTATATGTGCATAAGGCAAGTTGCGCTACACATACGTCTCTAAGGGCAATTTAGCCAACGCTGGCCGTTTGAGCGGCTTAAATTTGAGCGGCCTAAACATTGTAGCGGCTTAAACGCAGAGTAAGCATAAATATGTCACGCTCAGAAAAGAGGGTAAGATTCCTTAAAATAAGTGATACAAGTTATCGTATCCATTTGGAAATTATGCCGTCATTTCAGACACTAATAACAAAACATAAATTTCGAATTAAACAATTTAGAGAATTACTCATAGGTATTACTTTTAATTTAAACTTTCGAAGGAAGTGAGAAATGATCTGACAAAGTGATAAATGAAGAGACTGTCAACTTCGAAACAAATGAAGTACTATACAGTCCGACAATAAATCATATCGGATTATTAACAAACTTTACTCAGTTAGTACAAAGTTTATTCCTTCAGTACAAAGAAAGAAACTTTGTTTTTAGATCCATGACCATTACTCTTATTTAATAGGTAGACCGGTCCGATGGCAACAGAGTACTAACACACCACTCCTACTCCTAATCCCTCTAATAGAGTCATAAAATGGTAAGTAGCATGATCATTGTAAGTACTGTCAAGCATAGTGATTACTTGAATTAGCTCCATTATAATGGAAACAAAAACCATGGTCTTGGCTTTGATAGCGCTCAAGGTAACCGTGGGGTAGGGGTTCTAAGAAACCCCGGTAAGAATACCACAATCTCCTAACACGACAGGCTCTGTCAACATACATCACACGCACATTAAGTGAAAACGAAGATGTTGAGCTGGTAGAAAAAGGAGACCAGTAACGCTGGGGTATAATAGGGCTGGGCTATCTTTAAAGTTCGAAGACCAGGCAAGATTTGATGTTGCTCAAATCCGGCAACTTCCTCCACTAATATTTTTTTAGGTCTACTAAAGTGGCCAATAACTTTGAAGGTGGTTAACAAGTTTACGGTGCGATCACCGTAGTCCACGGACGCTAGTAACACCAGGGTCATTAGGTACTACCGCGTTGTCTACCGCTTAAAAATGTAATCAATTCTTTCTTGAAAAGCCTCATACTACCGCCTATACAAAACAAAATTGCGGTCATCGAGAGTGTATTCGCATATTTGTCTATGTCACACATCGATGTTCTACTAGGACATCGCACGCCGCATAAAACGCTACGAAATGCATTTCAGTTTATATATCCATCAATGTTCAAAAGAGCTTATATATACCTAGCCAGTTTTGATACTTTAAGTTAATTCACCATTCAATGAATTTTTTACTCTATATTAACATGGTAAAACTCAAAATTGATTGTAGGCACTACTACCGGTGTAAAGTTAGCTAAAAAGTTAACTGCAAATTATATCCCGACCAAATTAATAATACTTAGTTAAATAGGAGTAATAATTAAAAAGATATAGGGTTTTATGGTTCATTGTAGTGCAAAATGTTCTGCATTGATAAGTCTTTTTTTTTGGGATATATTACTTGAAAGATAATTCTAAAAAAAAAGTAGGTGATCGACGCTTGCAGACAAATCGTTGGAACAAAACTGCCATTTTCAGCTACGGGAGATTTTTAAACGAAAAAATCTATCAAAGAAGTTCGCATCAAGTTTGATATATTAGAAGAATTTCGTATTAATTTTTATAAAACGGCATAATTAACTAGAAAAATATTATTCAAAGATGCAGTTTCGGACTCAATAAATTTACAGTTTTATACGTCATGTCAAGTCATGTAAGGTTCTTAAAAAAAATCAAATTTAAAAAATAAATTTGTCAAAATAACAGTTTATTCGAAGCTTGCGGCTAGTGTGTCAGACCTAAACTGCCAAAACCAAACTAGGTAAGATATCAAGGCAACTCCATAATTTATCAAAGAAATCAGGTCGCATAGGTTAGAAGGGTTCCGTATTGATTTTTATAAAACGGCATAATTAACTAGAAATATAAAATTTAAGGATGCATTATCAAAGATTTTCGATCAAAACTTTTATCACATATATGACCCTTTGAGTAATATCTGTGTATTTCACTATAAAAATTCTATGATCCTAGTTTTCATCATTGTCACAGACTAAGTGTCACTGTGGTTTCAGTGGTGAACGAGTCGGTTGTGTGTGCTACTATATAAAAAGAATAAAAAAAAATTAAGAGAAAAAATTTGAAAAGTAAGAATTTGGCTACGACCATGGATTTCCCGACGAGACAATACAGATTTTGTCTGCAATTTTCACCAATGCCGCCATTCGTTTATTTCGATTTTTATTATCTGGGTTGTCGTATAAATAAATATTTTCTTCGTAGACTTTTACAAGTGTTTGTGTAGCAACAAAACTTAAAATAAAACGGGTTGCACTCCGGGAGTGCCGGCAGAAGTCAAAACATACAACCTGGATATAACATTTTAACATGTGTAGTTCGCACTTTCATGAACCCAATTTCCTCTTACTTTTTATTCGTCCTATAGAATTAAAAGTGCACAACGCCGCTAAAGAAGTTTTCACTTCAAATTCAATCTTTTTATTTTGCCAATCATCCTATTATGGCGTGGCTTTATGGTTTCCGTCTTGCGAATTTTTAAGGCGTGGTATTATGGTTTCTGCCTAACGAATTTTCGGACAGCCTAAAGCGAGTTCATCATTTTTTACTCATCACATAAAAGTGCACAACGCCGCTAAAGAAGTTTTTACTTCAAATTCAATCTTTTTATTTTGCCAATCATCCTATTATGGCGTGGCATTATGGTTTCCGTCTTGCGAATTTTTATGGCGTGGTATTATGGTTTCCGCCTTACGAATTTTCGATCAGCCTAAAGCGAGTTTATCATTTTTTACTCATCATAAAAAAAGTGCACAACGCCGCTAAAGAAGTTTTCACTTCAAAAAAAAAAGATACTTTAAAAGTTGTGACAATCTAACTAAAATAGAATTTTACGATTGGTAGTTTGTGCACTCGCTTCACTTCCCGCTATTTCCCCGTGTTTTGCTTTTTTAGGTTTAATTGTTGCTTCTGCGAAGGCAAAGGGGCTTAAAGGCAAAAGCGCATGTCTTAAGTATTGTAGATATTTTTACAGCGATTCTCACGTCCCCCATTAGTGGCGCCAAAATGTTTTTCTTTTATCGCTGAAAACGGACAACACTCTTACAAACAGCCAAATTAATTTTTTTTTTTTTAATGCCCATACCTCTTTCTATGACCTGATCCAAGATCCAATCTAATAACATATGTCAAAGATCTATGATAAAAGATAAAATGAATCATATGTCTATATTACATTATCATACATATTTATTTGACTCGAACAAAGCTCGAGTGGCTCCCAATCCGTGTTCGCCGGAATACTCATGTTCTATTTCTTCTTTATAACGTCCTGTTCAATCCTAAATAACCGGTATATTTAAAAGAATGCTTCAGTTTTATTGGTTCTTGATTACTTCGGGACTCTGTTGTTGAAAACTCCAAGGCACAATTCACAAATGTATGATCACTCATTTACTGTTAAAGCGATCAGGTTGTGGAATACATTGCCTTTGGACATAAAACGAGCGCAATCCTTGAGAACATTAAAAAAACTAATAATTGACCATTTGAGCAATATTTTGTAATATTACATTGTTTAATAATTAATCTACACTAATGTTTGTTTATTAATTTATCTCAAAGCACACACTATCCTGGAACTTTTAACGTTTTTTAAATTCCTTCACCCATAGGTTATCTGGGAGAGATCGCTCCATAGCGATAAGATCGCCATTTGTACCTGTATAATACTGTTTTTATGTTTGATTTTGTGCGATAAAGTGTTTTTATTTTATTATTATTATCTTTGATCCAAGATATTTGATAATGTAATTCCCCTTTATACCCCGCTAAGCGAAGATTTAGAGGTAATGCGTTATCCTTGATGTAAAATAGAAATCATTAAATATAATAATAATTAACTTATTAAAATTATATAATTCAAATAACCATCCACATTATTATATCATTCTTTCTTAAAAAAAACAGTATTAATAACATTTCATACTTCTGAAATACATAAAATGTATAAATACAATAGCATTGTTCATCAAATACCTTTCATAACATGACAATGAATTTAAATATACCGAGTCACTGAGTCAGATGGAAATAATATGTGCCGTGGAATTGAGGTCTCTAGCTAATTTCCTGTGAATTCCATTGAAACCTTTGTTTTATAGCAGACAATAAAGTGAAGTCAGTCATACATATTATTTGGACAAAGTATCAGTTAAACAATACGCTCAATTTTTTCTTGAAAAAAAATATTACGAATAACAAAACAAATAACTACTTTTATGTCTGTTTATCGTTTTGTTTGTCTCAGATTAAGAGGTAACCAATCGTCACTAAAACATCACCTCCTGACTAAATTTGAGAGACTCTATTAAACGGATCAAGGACTATATTACACATTTTTAGCCTACTACACATACTTATTTTATTATCATAATTATTAATTCTTATATTTTCTATTTCGATTTCCAAGTGAGGTACATTTAGTTTTAGAATTTAACTTTTCAGTGGACCAGTTTTTTAAAAAAACGGCAGAGACATAATTAGGGACGGTCAGATATGCAAGTAAGAAGGGCTAAAAAAAGTCTTTAATCAGCAAACCTGCAAGGAAACCTTTTAAAAAAGCAATTTATTCGAAGATTGGTTTGTGCCCTTTTCTCGAAGCACAAATTCAATAGTAATTGAATTTATCGCAGAGAACCGACCAGGGCCGAGCGACAGCGACGGAACTAGCTGCGATTGTTATGACGATAATAAATTCTATTTACCGAATACAAATGTAGCTGTATTATGTGGGGGTCATGATATTGAAAAAGGAAGTGTAAATGGAAGATCCATGTTTAACAAAAATGGAATTTCCTTACAAGTTCTGATAAATTTAAAGATTTTTCCATTTCTTATACATAAATGTATAATTCCTTACACAGTTAGGTACACTCTGATTTGTTTCAAATTTTAATCTATATTAATGCTGGATATCATGATAAAAAATTGTTTTAAGAAAAAATTGTAATGTATGACTATTTTTAAATCAAAACTTGACTTTAATGAAAATTTAACCCTTAAACAAAATTGCTGGTGGCTAAAACTCACCAGTGAGTTCTATATTGGAGTAGCGCGGAAAGGTCGACTTTGCTTATAGAAGGTTATCGAAAAAGGTTATCAGTAAAAATCAAAAAAAAACCTTTATCTGCTAAACGCGTTGTAACAACATTACTCCACCGCGTTTCCAGCACTATAGCATCGATCTCCGATTTTTTATTCGCAGTGCGTGGCCCACGTAAAGTGAAAAAAATAAGCCCCTAGCAGCTCCTAAGCAGACTTGTTAACAGAACATTGTTTGTCATGTTTATTCGCCTTGAAGTCGATTGCCAATGCCCCTGAAATGTCCCTACAGCAGTCATACCCATAACTTTTTACCTGTCCCTATTTTTGGCAATCGACTTCAAGGCGAATAAAACATGCAGCTTAGTGTTTGGTCAGTTTGTATAGTTTAGGGGCTTTTTTTTCCTTTTTAGTGGATTTGAAGACGGATAAATTTTTTTAATAATTTATTTATGTTGTTTTAGTTTCCTTATCCGTTTCAATAAGTAGTTAGTATATAAACTTTCCATAATCTTTATTTAAATAATAAATGTTGAAGATTTATTAGGCAAATCATGTTAGAATATTATAATATTCTAAGAGGAAATGCTTCATGACTTACAAATGAGGGGATGGTAAGTAAGTCATTAATAATAGGATACAAAGTCTGTCTTCAGCGGCTTCTTTGAGAAATTATGTACGCTTTTGTTTATACTAACATATAGCGCATCAAAATATAAATAGATCTGAAAAGGCTTAAAATGTTTTAGCTTTTCAAGGCTGGATAATGAAGAAATATAGCTTTGTTATTCATGTAAGCATTATAAAAGTAAGAACCTGCCAATTATGTATTGAATACGCAGATGTAAAATTTCTAACGTAAAACTTATAAAATGATTTTAATGATTGGTTATAATGTAATAAAGGCATCCATATTTTATATTTTAGATCTTTAAAATTTTTCTTTTATAAGTTTTAATTTAATTCTTTAAAATAAAAAAAAAATTAATTGGCTTTAGACGTCACGTCTGGAGAATTGGATATTTGCTAAACCTTCCAAAACTTTCAGTAAACAATAACGATATTATGACTATTACAAATGTTATGCATGTAAAGCAACTTACATTGTCATGTTAACTATAATCCAAAACAGTGTATTGAATATTCACCCCTTATACGTAAATACGTAACGTAATATATATATATATATATATATATGTGTCTCGAATCATAAGAATATTCAAGAAGAACTTTTGTTAAACACAATTTTTATATTCTCTTTCGACTGAATCAAATTATTGAAAGACCTATATTTATTATATTTCTACAAAATAAAATTGTTTTTCATTTATTTATTATTCGAAACAATAAGTGGCCAAAAAATAAATATTGTACGCAATGTCCATTTGTTTCATTTAGTACATTGAAACGGATTATCTAACAGAGCTCGTCGCTGCCAAGTGGGTTGTTTATGGGTCAGTGTGGATATTTAACGTTACTAAATAAAAGCCTTTTTTTATTATTCCATTCCAATAATGTTATTTTGATTTTTTTTATTCATATATATCTTATATCTTATACCTGTTTTGTTTCATATAATGTAATTTTTTTTTGTCTATTAAACCAATTATATAATATTTGAAATAAGTCTACAATACTCTTTCATCGTATACCAGCTGGTTTACCGCGGTGTAACCCGCGTAACTTAACTTTTCCCGTTCCATGCAAACAATTTTTTCCAAATTTTTGGCGTTCCGTATCCGAAAGATGCCAACGAGATTCTTCTACTGAGCCGTCGCTGTCTATATGCTGTTTGTCTGTATGTCTGACCTAGTTGCATACACAACAATTACTGTAAGTTACAGTATGTATGTAATAAAAAAAAGACATTGAAAAATCCTGTCTTTTGAATGTATCGTTCCTAAATGGTAGTTTTTTTATAATTTGTCGAAAATCCACCTTTATGTTCAGTAATATTCTGTGGCAATTTTAGTAATATACCTTTCAAGCTTAAAAAACCAAGGGGGCTCTACCCTTTTAAGAGCGGGCCGTATTACCATTCTTTGGACGCTGAACCCTAAAAAATGTTCTTACAATTCAAAAACCAGCGAAAAATTACGTCTGGAGAATTGGATATTTGCTAAACCTTCCAAAGCTTTCTGTAAACAATAACAATATTATGACGTATTACAAATGTTATGCATGTAAAGCAACTAACATTGTCATATTAAATGTAACCCAAAACAGTATATTGAATATTCATCCCTTATATTACATTATATTACATTACATTATATTATATTACATTACATTATATTATAGTATATTACGAGTATATACTTATATATAGTATAATTAACTTCTACAGTCCGTGCTCGGATGATTCTTTTGAATCCGAACATTTATTCTGTGTGAGCTCGCCTAGTGCTCCTGGGAAATACTAGATATCTGACAGCAAATCTGACGTCCGTGACTCTCTTGGTATGTAGACGGTGTTTTATTATGTTTAGTAAAGTGTAGAAGACAAGACAGAATTGACCTTATTTTAGAAAAATTCAAACTGCATTGCATCCTATCTTCCCGTAAAAGCGATTTTATCGAGGAAGTGACATTGTAAGTTGAGTTTCTTACGAAACCCGTATAATTTGTTTATGTCGTTTCTTTCGCCCTAATATAATTACAATACAAAATACAAATTTACAAAATAGTGCCTTGTGTAAACTCCGTCATTGAGTTTTGTTTTAAATTGAGAAAAGATATTACGGGTAGCTTGCCACACATTGAAGTGAGGTACGAAATAATCTGAGCCAACCGAAAGCTTCTGACATGGGCAACAGCCAGTATTGACGGTTTAGTATGCCTTTTGAAGAGAAGAAACTTAAGAAAATCTAAATACCATTAGCGGTTACTCATCCGGATACCGACCACGATTGACTTTGCCTAACTACGCAGATCATTTCTGATATAGACGAATGCTTTCTGGAGTACGAGCTCCTCAATCACTTGACTACATTATTTCCTTAAAAGAAAGTAAGTTTATTGGTCTGCTCAGACATTATAAACTGTTGCACTTTAGGCTCTAAATAAAGAAGTCCTTCGTCCGAAAGAAGAGTCCTTTATACTATACTTTGTATAAACTACACGGTATAGTCTAGACTGAAAAGTAAATTCTGTTATTTATTTAAGGGACCGTAACCGATATAGTTCAACGAAACAGACGCGCACTTTTCAGGATCATAATCGATGCGTGTTTATTTAACCTTTGAATGTAGAAACAAGTCAAATGCGTTTCCTACCCACACGAATTATGTTAGGGCAGCAGTAGAATGAGAGCTATTGGTAATATAAAAAAAAAGAAAAGCTATTTAGTTCAAAAAAAATTTGATTGAAAGTTATTTTCACACTTTTACACCACGCCGTTTAAAAGTTAGAGGGAGACACAGATATTTCAAATTTGAAAAACCAATGACTTGAATACTATACATTTTAGAGAGAAAAATACTTAAAAATCTCAAATGCATTTTGGAAGCCCTATCCAACAATATTCTACACGATGGGGTATGTGAAAAAAATGTCATCTCTCAGTTCAATGTATAGCTTGCTAAAGCTTTCTCAATCACTGTCCACAAGACACTTTCTGTGAAATTTCATTTGAATCAATGCAAAATGAATGAAGAAGAAAAAGAATGCGGAATCACAAGGCTGTACTTGACAAAGTGACGGACGTGACGAAATTATAAGAGTTTCTTTTTTGTCTTTTGGCTACGAAACCCTGAATAGAAGTGAATAGAATTTAAACAAAAATCATCTAACATTACCTTCCTCTATTTATAGCACAAATTCTTTATTCTTTGACAACAGGTAGGTTCGTAAAAGTCACGTCGTCTCGTATTAAAAGGCGAGTATAAGAGCCTTATGCCCTCCTTTATCATACCCCAACAATAGGTTGTAAGATGAAATAGGGAATTGTGCAGGTTTACTCATGCCCACTTTCATCTGCTTCGACGTTGAAGAACGAATCCTTTCTAAGGAAATACCTTACGGTATTTTAATTTAATGAAAAAAATAAGATTAGCCTCATATTTGTGCTTCGGCAGCGTCCATTTTCTTTTTATATTGACTATTCTTGAATCAAATGACTGCAAGTAACTAAAATAAAACCGGCCAAGTGCGAGTTGGACTTGCGCACCACGGGTTCCGTACCTACTACCATTTACGTAATTTACAAACACAAACAAAAAAAGTGAGATCATCCATCCAATAACTGACCAAGCCCGACGTTGCTAGACTTTGAATATCGTTTCCTGCAAACAAATCTGTTACTGTTTTGCTTGGTAATAACTAGACGGCGCTGTAAGGGTGATTTAAGATGATAAGTGGCTCGGGCCTGTCTCACACTTGGCCGGTCTTTATTATTTGTTGTTATACTTTAGAGCTCACACACACTACGATCACTGCAAGATTATTTGTGTTACTGTTTTTACGACAGAACAGTTACTTTAGATTATGTTTAAGTTAACAACTTACTGTGTACTTAATGTTATGATTAAGTTTGTACCCTGTACCGCCAAGCGCCGCGCCTGAATTCCAACGTAACTATTCAGAATATTATAATTTAATTTTTCTGTAATTTCACATGGTTCATAAACTTAGAATAAATACCTATTGTACACCAGTAATCTAAGTACCTTTGAATGGAATTTGTACGGAATTTTTACTTATCCAACTAAATTGTGTCACTTTTGCTGGCGTTAGCGTGTTGTCACCACTGCTCTTTGCAATTTTCATTATTCGAATTACATCTCACATATCTTTTCTCTACCATCTCTATGCAGACAATCTTTAAATATACACACAAGCTTCTATCAATGAGTTGTCAAATGCTAACAAATTAAAGAAAAGAATAAGAAAATATTTGTCACTGCAAAGTCTTTAAGTAGATTATGCAATTTTCTTCCCATCCCTACTACAATTGCTCTTGCCCAGTCACTTCTTCTTCCTGTTCTCCGCTATGCAGATTCTAGCTATCTTGATCTCACCGAGGAGCAGCTTGGGAAGCTTCAGCTTCAAAACTTATTTATTAGATTTACATTTGGTCTGCGAAATTATGATCACATATCCGAATTCCGAACAAAGCTCAAGTGACTCCCAATTCGCCTTCGCAGGAATACTCATGTCTTATTTCTGGTTTATACCGTCCTGTTCAATCCAAAATCACAAGTATATTTAAAAGGTTGTTTCACTTTTATGGGTTCTCCTTTTCTTCGTGACTAAACAAGCTTGTTGTTGAAAACTCCTACACACCATTCACAAATGTATGAACAATCATTAACTGTGAAAGCAATCACGTTGTGGAATATATTACTTTTGGTCATAAAACGAGCAATTTCACACTTCAATAAATAAAGATAAAAAAGTTGTAGATTATTATCATCGCTAATATAATTTTTAATGTCCTTATGTACCTATATCTATTATTTTATTTAGATATATTATTTAAACATGTGTATAGTATTTTTTTCATATATTTTGTTTAATATATAATAATTTATTTTAACTTATGTTTGTTTATTAATTTATCTTAACGCACACACTATCTTGAAATTTTTAACTTTAATTTCTTTTCCCAAAGGTTATCTGGGAGAGGTCGCTCCATAGCGATAACATCGCCATTTGTACCTATACTGTAAATACTGTATTCTGTTTTTATTTTGTGCAATAAAGTGTTTTATAATTATTATTTCAAGGTTGGTCGATTATTAATCATTAAGTTGTAAAGCCTACTTAGCTATGATAGTTTTCCTTTTAATTTTGTTATATAGGCTTTTCCCATGATTTTTTCTACACACGTAAGAACAGCTAGCTTAGCTAGCAGTTGGGGGGTGGGACACTGGGTACTAACAAAAATTTACACTTTAAGGCTTAATATTTCACAAATGCATCGCTAAATCGAAAAATGGTTCTGGCACACCCTCATTATTTTTCACGAGCTATCCAACGACACCCCGCACTATGGGGTAGACGAGAAAAAAAATCATTTCCACTTTCCCACCTCCCCAGGTACGCTAAAAAAATGTTTATTTCACCACTTTGTCACACTAATTAATATGTATATCTATGCCAAATTACAGCTTTCTAGTAGTCTCTGAGCTAATCCGTGGACAGACGGACAGACATACGGACAGACGGACGGACATGGCGAAACTATAAGGTTCCTTGTTGACTACTGAAATTATACCAATTTTTATGTATTCAAGTAAATTTTAATCAAGTCAGTTTACAAAAGGTGTAACAGCAAAAACACGTGAAATAAATTAAATAAGGGAGCTTTTGTATTACTACTGCGATGTCTGATAGTGTTTGGTCCGTGTTCTGTTCCGTGTGTTGCGGGAAAACGAATAATTTATCAGTAATATTTCCTAGCAGCTTCTGCAATCTGTCACAGGAAATAAAAGATTTCTTTCATAAAAAAGGTGCTGATTTACCTTTTACCTTTTTAGATTTTAATATTTCTGACCGGTGAACCACTTCGTGTATCTTGCTAATCGGCGAATACATTGGTTTTTAAGTCATATAGGAACTTAAATTACCATAACCATTAGAGAGGGGCAATACCTAAAAAAAAATTAGCGAAAATTTCTCAAAACTGTCAAACGTATTTGCCAGAAAGAAACAATAAAATACATTAGATAATGAAGGGTGTAACAAAGCCCTGATTAACTTTGATATAACTATAGATAATAAATTTAATTTCTTTTCAAAGTTATTTTATCAGAGATAACTTAATTTTTTATTAAATACATATCATTGAATAACTTACTTCAGTTAGAAGTTGGTCGATGGCGTGTTGAAGATATATTTGTAAATTTGAAAGTATTTTTATAAAAGCGTAGACCCGCCCCTGCCAGGTGGAACGACAATCTGGTTAGACCTGCAGGAAGCCGGAAGGCGCGGGTGGCTCAGGGCCGGCCATTGTTAGGAAATAACATGGGAAAGACCTGCGTTTAGCACTGGACATTTTTCGGCGACGAAGATTTTTCTATATTGGCACATTATTTCTTGTGTCTTTATTGTGTACTTACTTCTGCCAGCGGCTTCGCCCGCCCTAAATTTCGTTATCGGCGTAGGTTCTTACGGTAACTCCTCAATTATAAAAAAAAAACACAATCAAATCTTTCATCCTTAATGGCATAACACATTCGTGTCTGTGAAACTATGAAAATACACATACAACATTTCAACCTAATCGGTCAAGCCGTTTAGCAGTTATGTGAAAAAGATAAGTACGGAAGGATAATTCTTACTACCCATTGTCCTATTACCCGTTTTCCTGTAGTATAGAAGCATTTTCCCGTAGCCTATGTTCATCAGGGATAACGTCGGCTTCTAATGGTAAAAGAATTTGTAGAATCGGTCCAGTAGTTTCGGAGCCTATTCAATACAAACAAACAAACAAAGAAACCAACAATCAAATCTTTCCTCTTTATAATATTAGTAAAGACTTATTTCCGTATTAACTCATCTTATTTTGTTCAGTCGTTTGATAAGTCTTGACATGACACGCACTAAATAATATTTTAGTAATTATAGAACAATTCATAATTGTCTTTGACAATAATATCTTTTATTTTAGAACCTGTACATCTGTTCAATTTGTAATAAATTCTAAAGTTAGCAACATGCGAGAATACAGAGCGCTTATTAATCAAAGACTATGTTGCAGCAGGTGCGCTTGTGGATGAAAACTGTGAGATAACTTCTCAGCAGTAATATTTATGTTACCAAAAACAAATGTTGGTGTGTGACTATATTTTTAATTATTAAAGCAGAAATTAGCATAATGATATACTTACTATTTATTTTACTGTCTAATTAACATTACATACGCCTCTATCTTGGATTTTTAAAACAAACAGATCTGATATGAGTCGTTTGCGCTCAGCAACACCTCAAACAATGAATTTCCCTCTTTTTTGATATTTAATGATCAAACATTGAGAAATTTTGTAGACATTACTTATCTAAAGCCATTTTTGTATGTCCGTGGTATTTCACAATCCTAAAAAATGTTATCATTAACTTTTAATCTTTTGAGACCATTGGTATAAAAAACTAAAATCTTTTATAACTTTATCTTTTATAACTATACAATTTATTAAAAAACTGCAGACCTAAATACTTATTCCTAGAACACGTCTTCAAAGTCCCAATGTGTTTGATTAGTGATCTATCAAAAAAAATGACAATAATAAAGTCAAAAATAAACGAGACTTTTAGTGAATTTTATAAAACACGCGTTGAGGCGCCGCGAATCCTCTTAACCGTATTAGGCCGTATTAACCGTATTGACCGATGTCGACACTGCAAAAATAGTATATTTTAGCTATTTCCATAGTTTAATGACATATGGTATCCTATTGTGGGGTAGCGCTGCTGATGTAAATACAATATTTTTGTTACAAAAAAGGGCAATTCGTGCTATTTATAAATTAGGATCTAGGATATCTCTGAGGGATAGGTTTAGGGAAGTAAAAATTTTAACTTTAGTGTCGCAGTACATATATGAAAATCTTTTATATGTGCATAAAAATATCAATAGTTTCAGCAAGAAAAGTGACGTTCACAAAGTAAATACTAGAAGTAAAAATAAGCTGTTGGTGCATGATACACGTCTACACAAAATAAGTAACTCTTTTATGGGGCAATGAATACACTTTTACAACAAAGTTCCCAATAAAATTCAAAATCTATCAATAAGTAAATTTAAATCTTTTATCAAGCAGGTACTTTGTAAAAAGGCATACTACAATATTTCAGACTATGTAAATGATAAAATTCCTTGCGACTGATGATGCTCAATTACAGGATGCATACGTAAACCAAATTAAAATGGAAATAATATAAAATTGTACGACTGAAATTTTTTTATTTAAAACATTAATTGTTTTTTAGTTTATTTGTATTATTGATAGTGTTTTTAAAAGAGTAACTATCGAGTTTCTTGCCGGATTCTTCTCGGTAGAAATCAACAACATTGTGAACCGGCGGGAAGGTGGGAGGGTTCAAAAAATAATATTTTATAACTTTGACGATTCAAAAGTGATTGTAAAATCCTTATTTGAATAAACCATTTTGACTTTGACTTTGACTAGGGAGGCCAGTCCATTCAAGAACGAGGCCGTTTAATTCTGCGTTTTTCTGGCCATGGCTTTTAGTCTAATCGTTAACAGGCACTGTGAACTACGTGGCCTACCTGTTACCACTTCAGCTTACTAGTAAATAATAGTTATGAGTTGTATCAGTTACCTACTACTTATAAGTATTCCGTCGTTTCGCATCGTCTCAAGTAGAAAATTTCAAGGATTACCTCTTTCTTTAGCCCGATTAGTTACTTTCAGTTTATATTGATGCATTGGCATCACAAACTCAGTACAAACTAAGTCTTGTTACGATAAGTTTTCACTGATTAACTAAATAAAAATCGGTCAAGTGCGAGTCGGACTCGCGCACGAAGGGTTCCGTACCATTATCTACAAAAAAAAGCAAAAAAAATTACGAATGTTGTATGGGATCCCCTTAAATTTTTTTTTTTTCTGTTTTTTAGTATTTGTTGTTATAGCGGCAACAGAAATACATCTTCTGTGAAAATTACAACTGTCTAACTACAACGGCTCATGTGATACAGCCTGGTGACAGACGGACGGACGGACGGACGGACAGCGAAGCCTTACTAATAGGGTTCCTAATTACCTTTCAGGTACAGAACCCTAAAAAAGACAACGGAATTTGCTTGTTTCAATTTCATTAACATTTTCAGCAAGAGTTTTTTTTTAAAGTCAATAAATTATTACTGATCCATTTTTAAGAATTATTTTCAAAGGCCAATGTTATGTTCAAAAAATAAAGAAAACACAAGAATGCAAATAACTAACCGTATTCTAGAAATCCGGATTATGGCAAGTCTTAATTAAGGTACCTACCTAAAGCTAACAAGCTAACAATTTACAAGTGAAGGTACTACAAATGTAGAACCTTAATTCTGGACTCTCAGAATCCTTAAAACTTGTTCAAGCTTCAATACGATTAAGTCGATAAAGGCTTTTTGAATTTGCATTCTCCAAACTTCGTCAATTTCAAGAGATGGCTAGATTAAATTTTCAATGGATTTTCTGGAATTATATTGGAAATTTATTAGCAAGCTACTTATTGGATTAAATAATGCAAAAAATCACACCATTAACTATTTTTGATGGTCCAATAATAATAATAAATTTATTCAGTTCTCCCACAGTACAATTTTCTTACAACTATTACAGGTACATCACTATTATTTTAAAATACAATGTTACAGTGGGAGACAGAAGCCCAAACTAGGTAAGACCTGTAATTATGGGTCTCCTGGCTTCCCCTCTTAGACATAAATTAGCTAACCTTTTTAACAATTTTTAATGATACATTCGTTTATTTACATTTAAGTCTTAATAAATAGTGTTTATGTTGACAATTTCGCGTTTTATTTATTTAAGAGAGTAAGTAAAATATGAAAAAATGTGTGTGTGTGTGTATGTGTGTAAATTTTAGACATTGCTCCGTTTATTTATTGAATTATTATAGTAAGTAGCATGTTTATTATTTTAAGTTACAATAAAAAATAACCTCTCTGTTTCATCGTAGCTTAAGCTTTAAAGCCAGTTGGTAACTTCCTTTTTAACACTCAGTCGTGGGTAAATGATATTATATAGGATTAGTTTTATTTACCATGTTGTATAACCTAGGTCCATTAAAGGAAAAGAATTTTTGTGCAAATGCTGTTCTCCTAATTTTCATTGGACATACCAAAAAATTTCGTCTTTTATTTACATTTTCATGATTAACTCTGTATTCGGTAAGTTTGTGTTGTCGTAAGATAGATAATAAAATATTAAGCTGTCTAGCTGTCAGTACTTGTGATTCTTTGTAAAGTTCCACTTTAGGATGTAATCGTGGTTTGAAAAAGGAGACTTTAAGTATAAGCTGCTGTGCTTTTTCTACAAATAGCATTAACCTTTTACTCGTACCACCCCAAGATGATATACCATAAGAAAATAACGATTGGCACAGACTCAAGTAAATAGTTTTCATCAGTTCTTTGTTAGCCACATACCGCAGGTTCTTAAATATATATACAAGTTTCCTAATCTTGTGAAATAAGTTTGTGACATGAGCAGAGAATGAAAGATTCTCATCCAGAGCTATACCAAGATATTTAATAGTATTTACTCTTTTAATTAATGGGCACTTGCAATTTTCTACTGAACCAGTACACGAGTGCACTATCATTTTATTATTGATGTTATCAGATTTTGCGAAGTTTCTCATCGAAAACAGGATATAACTAGTTTTATTAGAATTTAGAATTAGCGAGTTCAGGGCTAGCCATTGGCAAACTTTGTTAAATCCGTTTTGGGCAAATCTAAAGACCCAGGTATTCCCAAAGAAGGTAAGTGAGGTGTCGTCAGCGTATGATATAATGTACATCCTATATACCTACTATGTATCTTTTTACCTAAAGAGGGCAAAGCGTCAATATTTATTTATATCATATTCACGTTGTGTTGCCCCTTAATATACTAGTCTCTCATCCCTTATAAAGGTCTGCTGGAAGAAATCGCTGAATAGAGATAAGCTTACCTATGTACATTTTTCTTTACTATTGTTGTAATATCTTTTGTTATTTTTACGTACAATAAACAATTCATTTATATAGGTATGACCAGTGGCAATCGCAACTAGGTTTTATTACCTTATTTTATCCAAATTCACGTGTTGTTTTTGCTGTTGTAGGTTTTCAAATACTGTAGGTTAGGTAGGTTAGTAAAATTTCATTCATATACGTACCTACCATGAAATTAAATATATGGGATTTTTATTTGACGCAAAAATAGGGTAGACAGGTAATGCATGTAATTAAAAAAAAACAGAGCAAATTTTTATAATCTTTATTGCTTTTATTCAATATTTTCTTATACATTTGAAATTATAGTATTTGGACAGAACCTTACATCAATATGCACAAATAAGAGAAATACCTACTGGCCGGTACAACTGTCAAAGTTGTATTTAATTCATGCTTCTACCAGCAACATAACTTTTGAACTATTATGTGCCAATTTTAACACTAAGGCTGCGGTCCGAATTGCGCTCACATGACTAACGAGCGTGGGCGTAATACACCAGCTGAAATTGTAATAAATTCTGAAGTTAGCTACATGTGAGAACACGGTGTGTTCAGCAATCGGGATAATGTAGCTGCAGCAGCAGGTGTAGCTGCGGCATTAAACTGAAAGATAAACTTTTCTGTAATACTTTATGTGCATGCAATCAATTTTGGTGCGTACTAATACTTACATGCTACAACATTTTTCATAAGTATTGCAACGTTAATGTTGATACAAAAGTATTGTTTGTGTTTAAGATAGTTATTGTAAAACAATCATATCCTGAACTGTGTTTTTGCTTTTGTGTTACAATAGTTATTTGTTATGCAAGGCTGCAAAGTTTTTCTTTGGCACGATTGCCTAAATTGAATACCGAGAAAGCGACGGATTCAAAGTCACAATACCCAAATAATTTTGCAGACGTGAGAAAATCATTTTTTCATCTCTCTACAGCGAGAAAATAAATACAAGAAAAACAAGTCAAATTTAATTAATTAGCGTTTAATTGTTCATATCATTAAAAAAATCGAAAATGTTCTTTTTTTCAGGTTGTTGGGAATCCACAACATGCTAATTTAAAATTATTAGAACAAAAAATTTTCTTCAAATTTATTTTGCCATGTTGTAGGTACATGCAACGTGTTTTATAACTACAAAATAGGTATATTCTATGTGATAAAACTGAACCGGAGTATTATTTCAAATTCATTCTACCCACAAAGTTCAAAGTAATAAAAAAAATCAGAACAGTAAATTGGTTTATGGCCGACTCTCTCATTCATTACCAGGTATATGAAAGTATTGAAATTGAATATTAATTGTTCCATTAACAGCGCACCCGTGGACTGCGTGGACTGCGAGCCTGAAATTTATAGGACACATTTGTTCTGTGCTTTGGACCAGCCAATATCTGACTTTGGTTCAATATTCTGTTGATATGCATGTAATAAATTTTATCTAATTTATCAAACTTTTTAACAAAAAATTAAACCGTCAAAAAAAACTGAAAAAGTACATTACTGCTGCGGCCCGCAAACGCAGCATAACTGGGCATTCATAGAGTCCGGTTATGCTCAGTTGTGATCAAGGCTTGCATAGTGCTTGTCTCAAACATGCGTGTAAAAACCTTATTATATTGACGATTGTGTTGACAATAATAAAAATAGTTTAGGTAATTTTGCCCCCAATTCGCCGCGATCAAATGACGATTTCTTTTTAACATTTTTAAATCAATTTGCATTCTTTTTGTTGTCTTTTTGATGTCCGAAATTTAAATTATTGACAATTTATAAATTGGGTTCGAAAAAGTTCGTTCCCTTTTGAAATTTCCTTCATTTCGGGTCGCTCTCTAATGCAGTTCGATTTATCCCATAGAAGCCTGTGGAAGAATGGTCGCATATCGTAGCATGTTTGAGAAAAAAAAATAATCCCTTAGTTCAATGTATGGAGCGCTACCCCTAAAAAAATCTCAATCTTCATAACATACCTATCTGCATGGCAGTTCACAAACGACACATCTCTGTAAAATTTTATTAGAATATTTTTATTTTTAAAACCTATAAAAATCAGCTGAATAAAACCGACTTGGTAAAAAAAAACAAATAGCACGCATTTTGTACCATTGTAAAACTTTAATACTTCATATATAGCAAACAAAGGATATGTAAATGGAAATAGACAGCAATAGCGATATAAATTCAACTCCAGAAAGTATAAAAACAGCTGCAAATTAAATTTTTAATAACATTTTGCCGGAAAAGTCGCGGGATAAATATTTAAAAGCTTATGAAAATTTTATTAAGTGGAGAACCGAAAGACGTAAAATTACTGTCCGAAAGTGTTGTTTTAACGTATTTCAGTGCGATTTCAAGAAAAACGAAACCATCTTAATTGTGTTTCATCTATTCAATGTTAAAAAGCACAGTGAAGACCAAGCAGAACGTGGATATAAAAGAATACTCTAAATTAACATTGCTTCTAAAGCGGCTATCAGATGGGTATATGAGCAAAAAGTCGAAAGTGCTTAAAGCTCAGGATACAGAAACATTTTTAAATGAAGCATCTGACAGTAAATATTTAGCAACAAAGGAAAGTTTTAAGTTTATAATCTAAACTTTGACACATTATGACCGGTATAAACAGTATTCAGTGCAAGTTTTTAATAGAAGTACATTGCCGGCTAAGTAGCATAACTACTTGCGACATGTTCGAAGATATTCTCATCACCCGGCAATTTATTTTTACTAAATACTTCCCCTAAACAATGTATAAACCGGACATTAATATAATTTTCATTATCTTAAGTTTTTATTTTGAGTAGGTAATTTTATCACCGTAGGTAGATTGGTAGTTGAAAGAAAATTATATTACGCACCTTGCTAAAGTGAGTAATTAATGCACCTTGCGCTCGATGCAACAATCTACTATTGTCATGTCATTGTCAATACTACGCAAGTTCAAAAATTATAAAGTAAATGTAATTTTTTTTTACAACATTTTAACACTAATATAAGTATTAACTGTCCTTCAAGTGTGTTGAAAACAGTATAAAAATTGAAAATTAAAATAACGTTATTAGAATCCCTGTGTGAATAAAACGTCTACCTATGTCTATGTGGCTGTTAAATGAAACGAATCGCTGAAAGAGTTAATTTAAACGGAAGGTCTTAAAAACCAGTTATTAATGTTTCCAACGAGAGACCGCACATTTCCATTTTGATTAAAAACTCCAGCAGACTGTAATTTTTAGCGACGACTAAATCGCAAAATGAAACGTAAATGTATTATTTACATCTGTTAATTAAGAATGATCAACATTTAGCAATCGGTGGTAACATAAATCAAAAAACGGCAGCAACACCGCACGATTAACTTCCCTTTGTCTTGATAACAAAATAAATAGGCAAAAAATGCGCATCCTATTAGATTTTCTGCGTCCTTTTATATAATTAGTATATGGATATACTGAAGGCTAGGTACTCATAATCTAGTCCACGAATATTTTAGTTATATTACAAAATGGTAGCATCTCAGTTCGGAGACTTAAATATCTACCTACTCGATAACAACACAAGAGGGTCGTTCAGATTTCGTATTCCATTTCACAAGCCTATTGTTACGATATGATAAAGTAGGGCGAAGGTCCTTACAATCCCTTACAATGCATTTCCCTACCTGTAGGCAAAGATTACAATAAAAAGAACAGGCAAATGTCTGTTAAAACAAAATTTTCTTAGTAAGGGTTCCGTATCCAAAGTGTGCGTGTGCCAACCGAGCCCTATTACTAAGCATACACTGTCTGTCTGGCTCTTCTGTCTTTTACACCAAAACGAAGCTCTTAATTTTTTACAGAATATGCGAAAGTGCGCCTATGCAGAGACGTAAACAAAGAGACGGTGCTAACTGCTGCCTAGTGCGACGTCGACAGCCAACGCGTAAATCTTGAGATAAATTAATAAAACGTCGTCTATATTTTATTTCTATTTCTTATTTACATTGATAATCTCCCATATCATGTAAAAAACCATGACATTGTCTTATTTTCTGATGACACCACTTTGCTTTTTAAAGTTAAGAGACGACAGACATATTATAATGTATTAAATAATGCCCTTTCTAAAATTGTAAATTGGTTTAACGCTAATAATTTGTTACTTAATGAAAAAAAAACCAAATGTGTTGTATTAATATTAATGGCGAGCAATTAGAACTTGTTAATTCAAGAGTCTTGGGATAACGCTGGACTCCAAACTTCAATGGGGTCCTCATATTCATAACCTAGCCAAAAAACTTAGCTCTGCTGTGTATGCGATCAAGAAAATAAGACAATTGACCGATGTCGACACTGCAAAAATAGTATATTTTAGCTATTTCCATAGTTTAATGACATATGGTATCCTATTGTGGGGTAGCGCTGCTGATGAAAATATAATATTTTTGTTACAAAAAAGGGCAATTCGTGCTATTTATAAATTAGGATCTAGGATATCTCTGAGGGATAGGTTTAGGGAAGTAAAAATTTTAACTTTAGTGTCGCAGTACATTTATGAAAATCTTTTTTATGTACATAAAAATATCAATAGTTTCAGCAAAAAAAGTGACGTTCACAAAGTTAATACTAGAAGTAAAAATAAGCTGTTGGTGTGTGATACACGTCTACACAAAATAAGTCACTCTTTTATGGGGCAATGTATACACTTTTACAACAAAGTTCCCAATAAAATTCAAAATCTATCAATAAGTAAATTTAAATCTTTTATCAAGCAGGTACTTTGTAAAAAGGCATACTACAATATTTCAGACTATGTAAATGATAAAAATCCTTGGGACTGATGATGCTCAATTACAGGATGCATAGGTAAACCAAATTAACATAAAATTGTACGGCTAAATTTTTTTTATTTAAAACATTAATTGTATTTTTAGTTTATTTGTATTATTGATAGTGTTTTTAAAAGAGTAACTATCGAGATTCTTGCCGGATTCTTCTCGGTAGAAATCAACAACATTGTGAACCAGCGGGAAGGAGGGAGGGTTCAAAAAATAATATTTTATAACTTTGACGATTCAAAAGTGATTGTAAAATCCTTATTTGAATAAACCATTTTGACTTTGACTTTGACTTTATAAAAAACCTGCGACAGTTATCAAACAACTTGCTTATCAATCATTTTTAAAACAATCGTTAAATAGCCTTTCTTTTTGAAAGATTAAAAAAAAAAACGGGTTGCACTCCGGGAGTGCCGGCAGAAGTGAAAACATACTCGCTATTTACTTCCCATCACTTCTTATCCATATTTATTTATTAAAAATAATAACTTTTGTTTTTTTACTTTTTTGACGTTGTATATTTGACAGCTCAATCTGTCATAGAATTAAAATCCCATATCCAACCTCCCTGTACTACTCATAATCGCCATATACTAAAAATAAAAACTAACCTAATGTAAATAAAGGTCACGTGTCCTAACGCGAGTGACATCTTACGAATTTTCGATCAGGACACGTAACCTGACGCGAGTTTAACAGTTTTTACCCATCACAAAAAAAGTGCACAGCGCCGCTAAAGAAGTTTTCACTTCAAAAATGTATGCAAAACAAGGTTTTTTCGAAAAATAAAGACGTTCGAGCGATTTAAGATTAAGAGTTCAAGTTACCTGTGTCAAAATATTAAACTCATGAGTAACGTACAAACTGAGACAATACTTTGAAAGACTCGCAAAATATAAATCTTGAATTAAAATCTTATCTGATGATACCGCACATATTTTTTCATCCCTGGGTTCAATGTATGAAGCGCTACCCGTAAAAAAATGTTATGACGATTATAAATTCTATTTACCGAATACAAATATAGCTCAATTACAAAAAGTATAAATACAAATAAGTAAGAAGTACCTATATATGTATGTGATTCTGAAAAAAGTTACTGGGCTTCGATGTTTTTTTTCGTTGGTCCCAATTTAAGCCGTTTTGATTATTTAAAGCCCGGTTTAATAAGCTTTTTTAAACGAAGAGAAATTTAAATTATTTTAAATTTCTTTTCGTTTAAAGAAGCTCTGATACTCAAATTGGCAAAATCTGATATGTTGAGAATCGCTCTTGACCATTTAAGAGTCTGTCTTTGTATGCCTGTGTGTATCTGTGGCTTTTTCTCTCCATCTATCTTTATAGTATACCTGTTTTTCTCTTTCTGCTTCCTATTTCTTTTCTTCAGTAACTGCTCTCTATCAAACTGTGTCCAATATTTTAAAAATAAACATTTTAAAAGCAATTTTATATTTTCCCCGCAATACAAAGCAGTCTGGAGTATTTATTATTTTATGTCTATCTCGGTTCCAACACAGACTCCAGATTGCGTTCATGAGTCTGCATTTTCCAGGAGCTTAGCATTAAAACTTAGCCGTAGCAGTCATAATAACATAACGATTTCAGTGTTTTGTTGCTAATTCGTTTTTTCCTAGATCTACCAACTACCAAGTACGAAAATTTATAATTATTATTATAATTCAAGCAGGAAACGGATCTTTTATAAATTTATATAAAACAGTACAGTCATTTTGTATTAAAATTTATTACCTTCCGGTGTTGTAGTAATAATGTTTAAAATCCTATGAATATTGACTCTAACCAAAATAAGCATTTGAAGTTACATATTATTTTGCAAACAAAACCATGTACCGAAAAATGGCTTTCACACAACCGCAATAACATTTGAATGACCTATTTAACGACAAGGAAAAATCGACCAAGTGCGAGCCAGACTCGCGCACGAAGGGTTCCGTATCATTATCTATAAAAAAATTACGTTTGTTGTATTGGAGCCCCCGCTCAAATATTTGTTTTATTTTAATTTAATTATTTATTGTTAAAGTAACTATATAACTAAATATTCTGTGAATATTTTAAGCGTCTACCTGTTGCCGTTATCAATATCGAGAAAATTCGAGCAAAAAAATCACGTTAGTAGCCCCCTTAGATATATATTGTATTTTAGTAGGTATTTGTTGTTATAGTGGCAACAGAAATACATCTTCTGTGAAAATTTTAAATGTCCAACTATCACGGTTCATGAGATACAGCCTGGTGACAGACGGACGAACGGACGGACGGACAGCGAAGTCTTAGTAATAGGGTTCCGCTAATTACCCTTTGGGTACGGAACCCTAAAAACGAGTCCGACTTACGCACTGAGAGTTCCGTACCACCACCGAATGCCCGAGTCCAACTGAACTGAACCTGATTTTAAAATTTTTAATTTTACTTTATAGCTTACACTATAATGAATTTTAGTTTGAAGCTTGTGTGTTTTACAGTTTTTGCGTTCAATTTTAATTTCTAGTTTTGATATTTTTTATATATTATAAGTTAAAATAATAAAGTAATAAGTAGGAAAGAATAAATTACATATCGATACTTTCCCGGATTAAATGCTTATTATCAACTTATTTCTAGGATCAACTGGACAGATAATGCTGATAATAAATTTTACATCATAGTTTCTTATAGATCAGCCATTACTGCAAGGTTTTCAGCTTCTTACAATGCCTTTTACTTCACGGTTTTTTTTTATTTTTAGCATTAAGAAATAATACCTTTTTTTTATATACCACTAAGGTACACCAGGGGTATCACTCGCGCGTTGCCAACCCTTCAAAAATCCAATAACTTCTTTCTTGAAGAACCCCATACTGTAGTCCTTAGAAAAAACCTTGGCAGGACGCTCATTCCACAACCCAAGCATTCTTTCAAGCCTTCGGAAACTTTGGCAAGCGCCCAGAAAGCACGACTCCCAGAAGCATAGCTCGCAAGTCGCCCACCTATTCTGCCGATGAATTGGAATTTCGCTCTGGCAGTTGCTTTCTTACTGCACCTTGAGGCAGCGATCTCGCAATCCATCCCAGTCTGCTGACTTATAATACCTTACACGACGCCAATTAGTTGGCCCAGATTGATCGGGTTGTGTGCATGACACTTGAGTCCGAACGATACATTGTTCTGAGGAGCCTAAAGGCACATCCACTCAGATGGAATATCCGTCCAGACGTGTAGTCAGCAGAAGGTCCAGTATGACTTTCTATATCTGGTATTCTCGTTGGAGAAAGTACCAGCTGAGAGAATCCATAGGTCAGATCAAATTCATGAGCAGCTATCCCTGCATATTTATTGGTCAGAGAACTGAGCCACTCACGATGGTGGCCGTTAAAGTCTCCCAAAATAACTAGTTTTGCTGTGGAATATTGCTCTAGAACTTTGTCAGTCGTCAAACTGAGGTGCGTGAAGGGTCGAGATAGATAGATACGAGTGTGGCCACCGTGATCTTCGCGCACCCACAATATCGACAGGTCCCTGTCTTCAAGGCTATGAAGGCGGCGACAGCAGATATCCTCCCTGACGAACATACATACGGCACGACTCTCAAAATTGTGCTCGAGTTAGTAACTGGGATAATGAACTATGTTCTTATTTTTGGAAATAGAAACCCAACGTGTTAGTAAAAAACGTATCAAAACTTTGAGATTTATTTGAATATCATCTTTAAACAAAATTTTAACACTAATGTAAGTATGTCCTGTCCTTTAAGTGTGTCGAAAACAGTATAAAACTTACATATGAAAATATCGTTATTAAAATCCCTGTGTGAATAAAACGTCTACCTATCGCTGTTAAATTAAACGAGTCTCTGAGACGGGTAATTTAAACGGAAGGTCTTAAAAACCAGTTATTAATGTTTCCAACGAGAGACCGCACATTTCCATTTTGATTAAAAACTCCGGCAGACTGTAATTTTTAGCGACGACTAAATCGCAAAACGAAAGGTAAATGAATAATTTACTCGTACATCTGTTTATTAAGAACGGTCAACATTTAGCAATCGGTTAGATACTAAAACGATAAAAAGAATTGTTGCTGCACATCCATCAATAATTGCGGCAGCAACTACCGCACGTGCAACTTCTCTTTGTATGCCTTGATGTCAAAGAATATAGATGAAGAAGATAAAAGATTTTAATTCAAACTTACAGAACTTAGCTTTATCGAAATAATATTTTACAATTTTATCCTGTTTTTAGCAACAAAATTACAAAATGCTATGCACCATGTTATATCTCACACACAGATCTCTCTAATTGAGTAATATATACATTAACTGTTAAACTTTTACATATTGCAAGTCGATATCATTCGTATATGCTAAGTAATTTAATTTAATTTCGTCTAGAAATTTTGTTTTTGGATCTGGTAATACAAGGCACTGACGACCAGAGAATGTCTTTTAGCTTTGTTTCTTTTTATGTCTTGCAATATTTTTTCCTTTTACGAAATGTCTGATTTAATAATAAAAGTTGTATAATATATGAATTTATTTGTGATTAGACAAAGTGAACTTTATGAACTTCAATTAAGTTATTGAATAGAGATATTCAACTGAGATATTAATCTGTTATCCGGTATCTGGCTGGATAATAAAATTAGGCCGGATACCGGATAGTTGCCGGATATCAGTTTCGTCTCTTATAGCAACTTCTTAAAGAAACGTTAATAACTAAGCATTTCATTGTAACACAAAACGCTAATCATTAAGAATCGGATTTTTTTAACTAAATCCTGATCCAGAAAAAATCTTTTTGATATTACTTCACCTCTTAAAAAAACGGTTATACTGGGAACACTTAGAGCAATGATTTCCCGGTAGGGGACAGTCGGAAGTAGTGGAGCAATTATTTTTTTTAAATTGCCCATATTGCCCAGTATGGTTTCCTGGAGTTTAGCAAAAATCACTAAAATGTTAGCATTGCACTAAATTCATAATTGACAAACATTGCCCAGAGTGAAGAAATTGGAGTTTTGAATTTAGGGCGGAGCAGGCAAAATCCAGTTCATTATATTCGTAAAAGCTTCAAATTACCGCTTGCAAGACTGGCACAATACTGTCGACATTTAGCATTGTGGCTCAAACTATTTGAGTCTATCTAATGTTAGGTACTCTTAACAATATTATCAATTCTGATAAAATTAATTAAATGAACATTCAGTTTTGTAAAATTGAAATAAGGGGGGTTGAAATACTAGACCATAAACTTATCCTTTACTCGCGTAGTACAAAAAGAAAACCGATACTCAAAAGGGTCAAATACAAAAAGACCAATACTCAAAAGGACCAAACGCAAAAATACCATAACAAAATACTCATACATGGGTAATTTAAGGCCCATTCACAGCTGTCTATATACAAAATAAGGATGCTGGTGTAATGTTATAATTGAATACTATTTGGGTACACTCGTATTAAGTTTTTTCTTAATACCACTAAGGAAGCAAACAAGCATACGGTCCGCCTGATGGTAAGCGGTCACCGTAGTCTATAGACACTAAGTAACACCAGGTCTATCACTCGCGCGTTGCCGACCCTTCAGAAATCCAATAACTTCTTTCTTGAAGAACCCCATACTGTAGTCCTTAGAGAAAACCTTTGCAGCTCATTCCACAACCCAAGCGTTCGTGGGTGGAAGTTTAAGTAGTGCTCTTTCTTCAATCAGCTACTAATTATACCCACCATTTAGTATTTGAAATTTATTACAGTGAAAATTTGGTACTCTGTAGGGACACTGTAATAATTATTTTAGAAAAGAAATAAACTGGAGCCGCAAACAGAAACGCAAAAAAGGCTTTTCAGTTTTGTTATCCTTTGTAAAAGCAAATTTTACCCAAGCCTCAAAAATAATAAATGTAATAAGCCTAAGTGTGTTTTAATTACACGTCTGTAATTCTGGAGCCGCAAACGAGCCGTAAAAATAAATTACCCGAAAACAATAGGTGGCCAAAACCAAATGGGTTCGTTTAACAGACAACAGTTTACTTAAAGGCACGAGTTTAGACAAAAAAAAGATTTGATAAAATTAACTATGTGCACGTTGTATAATATACTTAATACAATACTTATACTTAATTTACTAGAATCATTCATTACATCGCATAATACAAGTCTATATACATGTTATCTTTTTTTTAGTTATCACTGTTTCAGCTGATGGGTGGAAGGTAATGTTTGTAAAACTCCCGACTAAATAGAAGGAAGTAAACACAATTCTAATCCGTCGGCGCTGCTTGACATTTCAATTTCAATCAAAATGTAGCAATATAGAAAAGCTCTGACGTGTCTCGTTGATATGCAGCAGTTTATTGAAGACAACATTTCTTTACATACCAAGTGGGTGCCCAACGTAATTTTAATTACTCACTTTAAAATGCTGCAAAATTTTAGTTCTTTCTTGGCAATGAGTGGCAGCCCCGACAGATTTTTTCAGTGATGGTATTACTTTTGCTTACTTTCTTTTAGTCGGGGATTTAACTACAAATTTTCTGTAATTTCACTTTAGGATGTAACAGTTACAATGAAACAGTTTTGAAGATCTTTGAATAAATTTGCACTATAGCAGCTATTTAAAAACTATTACTTATTACACAACTTCGATACAAAACGGTGATGTAGAAATCAACAATAGCACATTATTGTTGCATAGTTGAGTTTTTGCCACTATTTAAACACTTGTACTGTTATACTCATTTGAAAGCTACAATAACATACATTAGTTGTAAAAAACAGTATCTTATCCTAGGCACGCTATATGGGGTAAATGTAAACGTTTACAATACTTATTATTGTTATCAAAATGCTGTTTAATATTATACAGCTAAAATCTTATATGGGGAACTAATATAGAACACACGGTCGTAAGAGACACGTTTATAACGCTTTATTACCACTCTTTAGTGCATTGCATTTCTTAAAGGACTACTTTGCTAGTTGGGATTGTAGTCCCTTGCCCCAAGTTTATATCACCATCAAAAACAGGAACGCATATTACCGGACAAACACAACTATAGTGATAATAATCGTAAGGTTTCGACTTATTAAAAATTTCCAAATTTACAGACTACTGTTTCAGCCACAGCACTTACAGCTCCGAAGCACGTATTTTCTTAAAACGCTCACCGAGTGACGGCAATTACGAGCATTGCCTAATTTCTAAAATCGTTTTAGATGAGTGAACAAAACTAAGCTACGTGCTTCAAATGTATTAAACCTTTTTCTTTTATTCCTTAAAACTATTCTAACTTAAAAGACAACCTAGTAAGTGTCCGCTTATGGAATCGCAAATGACCTATTTGATTTTTACGACTTTTACTTATGTTAATAAAAGTAACTGCGCGCCTTGTTGAAAGAAACTTTCCAATTAATTCAAACGATTTAAATAATTTCATAACTCCTCTTACTTAAGGAGTCAATAAGTACAAAACTTAACTATAGGTATAGGAGAGACATTATCCTCTATACATATTATAAAACTCAACGTCTTTTTGTTGGTCCGTTTATGTTCGGTTCATTTCCCACCTTTGATTCGCGGGCGACTTCGTAATAATGGTTGAGTAGCTGCAGGAATTACATATATGAAATGCTAAGCACTCTCAACTTTTTCTTCAGTCGAGTGGGTCTCAAGATAAACGTGCACAAGATATCTCAAGATATGTCTAATGCACACGTTGACTCAAGGATAGTGGCTGTCGGTAATGTCGCAATTGAAGCTGTTGCAGAGAGTGTCTCCTAGGTCAGACAATTACACTAGGTAGAAACAACTTCAACAAAGAAGCAGAGAGAAGAATTCAGTTGGGCTGGACAGCATTTAAAAGTTGCATTAGATCTTTACGTCGTCTATACCTCAATGCGTAAAGACGAAAGTCTTTAACCAACGGGTCTTGCCGGTCATGACCTATGCTGCGGAAACGTGGATACTAACAGGTGTCCTGATCCACAAGTTTAAATACGCTCACTGTGCTATGACACGAGCTATGCTTGGAATATAAGAAATGAAAAGAAGTGAAGAAGGAAAAGTCTCTATCAAAGTCTGACCAAAGACGCTACGGATTGGTAATCGCAGCGTGGGTTTTCCTCCCGCCAGGTGGTCCGAACACCTGAAAAAGATAGCCGGAAGTGG
This sequence comes from Apoda limacodes, assembly GCA_946406115.1. Taxonomy (NCBI): domain Eukaryota; kingdom Metazoa; phylum Arthropoda; class Insecta; order Lepidoptera; family Limacodidae; genus Apoda; species Apoda limacodes. The sequence goes on along the minus strand of OX291542.1, from coordinate 33,448,507 downwards.
CTGGATGAGAAAAGTGGAGGACTATCGCAGTACGGGGATTGATTGCTATAGGTAATACCTATACTCTAAGTACCTATTACATTACCTTTACATATAAGTATACAAAAGTCATATAAACGAATAAATATATTTTTTTTAATATAAAGTAACTTAAACATAACTTCCCATTTTTGGTCAGCAATAATACCAAGAAAAATAACACTTTCACTACGTACATAAAATGATATTTGAAATAAAACACACACAGTTAAATGGACTCCGCTTTACTTACAATTAACAAAGAAATCGGTGGACATACATAAAAAAAATATACCCGTCGAACCTAGAACCTCCGCCTTTTAAGAAGTCGGTTAAATATAGTCAAACGCGTGAGAAAATAAAATATAGTTAAATATTTGGTATGATTTAATTTTTTTGCAGTCAGGCTTCTTTATTTATTTAATTATTAATTTTTATTACTGCACATGTTTGGCAATCGACTTAATTGCAATTAAAACATATACTAGTTTAAGACGGACTCCCTCGCAGCCTAGTTGGTAGTGTGGCTGCTGTGCAGAGGGTGTGGGTTCGATTCCCGCACTGGACAAACATTTATGTCATAATATAAACATTTGTGTTTGTCTTGAATCTGGGTGTATTTATGTATGATATGTATTTATTTACAAAAAAAAAGTAATATTTATATATTTGTATCCGTTGTCTGGTACCCATAACACAAGCTTTGCTTACTTTGGGGCTAGACGGCGCTGTGTGTAATGTTCAAAAATATTTATTTATTTAATGTTCTGTCAGTATGTCTGTTTAAGGGGCTTACTTTTTACTTTATTGTGGGTGGAAGTCGGTTTATTATTTTTGTTTAAAAAATAGTTTAATAAAAATTTGTTCGGTAGCAAGTACTGCACGAGCAACCTACTCTTGAGAGTATTTGTTTTATATTAGAGAATTTATACATGAAGATTAAATTAATCTTTTGATGTTGTTGCGTCTTTAAAAACATCAGATTTTTAGCGATAAAAAACAAACCGCTGAAGCAATTTTGCGCATACTCTTTTGAGTAGTTCTGAAATGTCATGACGTGGCGTATCGATTTATATGGTCATAAGACATATTGGTCCATTGGTTTTTGAGATAATCATCAGACGTATATATTTGCCACACAGGGCAAAGTAGCTCCCAAACGGATCCAACAATGTTGCTTTGGTTTCTTTTGTATTTAAAGGTGAGTCGATCAAGAAAAAATAAATAAATATTTTTGGACATTACAAACAGCGCCATCTCGCCCCAAAGTAAGCAAAGCTTGTGTTATGGATACCAGACAACGGATAAAAATACATTCAATTACCTACTTTTTTTTTGTAAATACATAACATATCATACATAAATACACTCAGACTCAGGACAAACACAAATGTTTGTAACATCAATGATTGTCTAGTACGGGAATTGAACCCACACCCTCTGCACAGCAGCCGGCCACACTACCAACTGACGGCAGATCGAATTATCATGAGTAGGCGGATTGGATTTTTCAATAAATTCAGATGGTGTAGATGGTGATCAGGGTCTGATGATGGAGCAAGAAAGAGAGTTGTGGGATTCTAAGATAGTATTAGTCGATCAATTGATATCAGGTTTTTTTTTTATTTAAGGTAATTTCACTTGTCTGTAATTAGATATTTAGTAATCATTCCAATTATGCTACTTAAACCAGGCGCTCTGAAAGTAGGTACAATTTAATTGTGTAGACAGTCCACTCAAACTTAGTGGCAGTTTCCGCGTTTTCACGACACATGTTGCGGCGTTAAATGTCCTAACTTTCTGGCAGCATATTATGAAAGTTTAAATTAGTTCTTTGTATGATCATGTCGGCAACAACAAATTATGTTATGACATCAAACGCAGTGTATCCAGTTAATTAAAAAATGCTAAGATTCAGTTATTGAATTAAATACGTAGTACGAGACTAAAAAACAAGTATATTTTGAGACTTTCATTTGAAAATTAAATCATAAAGGCAGCCAGATTGATGACAATTCCAGTTCAATCATTCCAACAAAATCACCTAAATTTTAGCTCAGTCATTTAACAATGGTCTCTGAATTGAATGACTGACATTCGGACAGCCGAGTGAAATTAGAGTTCTTTGTCTCAACACGGAACTCCGAAAACAACTGTATTGAAATTGGATAAAAGAAGGTGAACGGTGTTGCAAATGTATAATTGATCAATCTTCAGTGTGCTTAATATTAGAGTGCGTCCATTTGGATGCGTTCCAATATGCATAGTCAGTAGCTTTTTACCTTTACACTCTTAACTCTTTAACTCCTTTAAAACTATACAGCGCTTTAAAATTTTGTCGATTCCTCAGCTGCGGTAGGTGTCACTGCAGGGGCATAAAACTCTCCTTTGAGAAAAGAAGCTTAAGCCACAGTTTATCACATGGCCAAAAAAATGATTTAAAAATTAAACATGCTAAGATATATATATCTTGCAAAATCTTCTTTGGAATACTTATACTTAAAATAGTACTTACAGTATCGGAGAGCGGCCCGCAATGTTTTAGCCGCTCGAGCGGTCGAACTTTTTTAAATCCGAACATTGATAACTAAAGGAAACTCATCAAGTTTTATTAAAATTTCGGACTGGCACAACAAAAATAATGCGCCATTAAATTGATTTAAAAAAAGTTCAAACAGAAATTGACATTTGAACGCAGGAAATTGGCGGCAAAATTATTTTTGTCAAGTCATTTTATTATTGTCAATACAGTTGTCAATGTAATTAGTTTTTTAATTTGTTTAATATAACATAAAATTATTATGTTGTTATTTTAATTTCACGCATGTTTGAGAAAAGCACTATACAAGCCTTGGCCACAACTGGCATAACTAGACTCTTTGATACGTGCCTCGGCTACGCTTCAGCCCGCATACTCATGATAGCCCGGTTATGCTGCAATTGCGGGCCGCGGCAGTAATGTACTATAACATTTTCTCTCTCTCTCTCTCTTTTGTCAGGGAGGTCTATCTTACTGTTAGAGTCTTAAATAAGCTCTCAGTTATGGAGAGAACTTTGCGCGATAAATCCGAAAGAGGAAATCCGCCGAAGAACCAAAGTCACCGACATAGCCCAAACAGTAAGCAAGCTCAAGTGGCAATGGGCAGACCACTTCGCTCATCGAACCGATAACCGATAGGGAATAAAGATTCTCAAGTGACGACCACGAATCATAAGGCGCAGCGTGGAATGGCCTCCCATCAAGTGGATAGACAACCTGGTTAGGGTCGCAGGAAGCCGTTTAGCACAAGCGGCTCAGGAACGGCTATTGTGTACTCTTACAGAGGACGTCATGAAGGCTACAACGATGATAAATTAGAAATTAAGGTAATCCCGGTTATATTAAAAAGGTCTTTTTAACTAAATTACATGTTTTCAAAGAGACCGCACATTTTCATTTTAATTAAAATCTCCGGCAGTCGTTCTCTGTGACCAGAATACCGCAAAATGAATACACGTGTCATTTACTAGACTTAATTAAAGGCCACCTAGGAACTTGTGCGACCTTCCAATAATTTAACATTTTCATTAAAACTTTGAAAAACCGACTTCGACATATTAATTCAAATAAAAATAACTTAATAAATTAAGACAAGTAAGCAAAATACTTTTTTCTCTTATCTTTCTGGATGGCTGATAAAAAACCGGCCAAGTGCGAGTCGGGCACGCGCACCGAGGGTTCCGTACAAACCTGTAGGTATATAAGTGGGTAGTTGCGAGTTTGAAAATAGTTGACATAGAAGTTTAATTTTGTTACAGCTTAAAGGTATTATAGACGTGAGTATTTGATATGAATTTAAATTTAATGCCTCTACGCGTTCATGAGGAAAGGGGTAGTAACTGTAAAATTATTTAAAATATTTTTATTATATGGTGTAACTAAAAATTTACGGTTTTCGTAATTTTTCCTTTATCTGCGCTATAAGACGTTGCTTCGCACCAAATTTCAAGATTCTGAGTTCACAGGAAATACCCTGTAGGTTTTGGGTCCCTTGCGAGTTGCGAAAATTTGCGGAAAATTGCGGCATAAACGGCTGTATCTTTTGATTGCGTTGGCTTAGAAGTTTGATTTTTTCACAGCTCCAAGAGACAGTAGACCTGAGTGTTTGATAAAAAGCTTGATTCCTTCACGCGTTCCTGAGAAAAACGGATTTCACAGACGGAGAGACGGACGGACGGACGGACAACAAAGTGATCCTATAAGGGTTTCTATTTTTTCTTTTCAAGGTACGGAACCCTAAAAACACTTTTCAGGACAAATAAGGCGAAAGTAATTTCATATACAATTTTCTTTGCATGACCTGTTATAAAGTACGCACTCACGCACTAATAGATTTTTTTTTTTCATTATAACTCACGGGTGGTAATGACAAATGAGACCTGTCCCGTGCACCGTGCGCGCTCTACGTACTTTGTCTATTTTGTCAAATATGTTGAAAAGCGCCATCTGTGGTTCAAGATATGAACTATGCGCCATGTGAGAAATTACAAATTTTAACGTCAGCTACAACTTTTTAATTCATGAATTCTCTAGATACCGCTCGTGGCGTTGTTTTTTATACCATTTCAATTGTGTTTTGGTGAGTTTATTTATTTTGTCAACCTATATTTTAATTTGTTTTTACTCGCAAATGTAATCAAAAACATTGTATGTAACACGGGCGGTCAAAAATTAAAAACTCGAGTCATTTAAGCCTTAGGCCTTGGGCTTCTACATAAACTTTCGTTGGTAATTTTTTCCTTACCAACCTTAATGCACAATGTACTATTACATATAGTAATAAAAAAAGTAACTTAGAATATAAGACATTCTATGTAACTTGACGGAGATAATAAAATTTAAATGGCAGCCATAGCAACGTTATTAATGGTAATGAGCATGAAACACTCATATATTTTATAATAGATTTTCTCACTTCGAACAGACCAAAGATTAATGACATTTTAACATCTACATTGAAACACTATGAACAAACGTCGTATCACAGATAAAATACTAGTCACTACGTCGAGTGCCATACTTATTTCATCCAGTATCTATATGAACTGCGGCGCATCCACCGAAGTTACTTGTTACAGCGGCAGTGAGTGCGGTGTATCCTCTAGTATCGCTAGTGCTCTACTATATTATACTGAACTTGCATGTATATGGCTAGTACATAATTGTATCAATTATGACAATCCTATGAAAGACTAAGTATCACACTAATATTATAAAGGCGAAATTTTGTGAATATGTGTGTTACTTCTTCACGCTGGCCCAATTTTGATAAAAATTGGTATGGAGGTAGCTGACACCCTGTATGAAATAAATAAATAAATATTTTTGAACATTACCCACAGCGCCGTCTGGCCCCAAAGTAAGCAAAGCTTGTGTTATGGATACTAGAAAACAGATACATATATATTGCTTTTATTTTGTAAAAACATACATATCTAATATAAATACACCCAGACTTAAGACAAATACAAATGTTTGTCCAGTGCGGGAATCGAACTCTTTGCACAGCAGCCGGCCACACTACAACAACTACTACTTTTTAAAATAAAAGTTCCCGCGGAAATAACTATAACCGAGCTTAAACAAACTATAGCTTGCTATAGCAAACTTCATTAGTATAATAATGGAGTTAATCAAGGAGTTTCACGCAGATAACGAAATCTAGGGCGGGTCGAGGCGCTGGCAAAATTCATTAATTACCTATCCCATTAATATTATAAATGCGAAAGTTGGGATGTTTGGTTGTTTGTTATTCAATCACGCTTGAACCACTAGATGGATCGGGAACCACTAAACCGATTTAAATGCAATTTGGTGTGAGACATAGAGTCCCGGGGAAGGACATAAGCTTTTTTTCATCCGGGAAAATTCAAAATATCCTCCGGGAATAACTATAACGTTTGTAACTCAATCCTGCCGCAACGGATCATGCATTTAAACTAAAATTTGCACAGAGAAAGTTGAAGATATGGAGAAGAATAAAGGCTATTTTTTATTAAAATACTCTGCAGTTAAGTACTTATAATAATATTTTTTTTATTTTTTTTTTTTATACCACTAAGGTGGCAAACAAGCTTACGGCCCGCCTGATGGTAAGCGGTCACCGTAGCCTATGGACGCTTGCAACACCAGGGGTATCACTTGCGCGTTGCCGACCCTTCAGAAATCTAATAACTTCTTTCTTGAAGAACTCCATACTGTAGTCCTTGCAGAAAACCTTGGCAGGGAGCTCATTCCACAACTTAAGCGTTCGCGGGAGGAAGTTTCTCTGAAACCGCACTGTACGCGACCATTTAGGTTCTAAAGTGTGAGAATGAATTCCCTGCCGATGGCGAGCGGTGCGATGGTAGAAAGTAGCCGTGGGCATCATTTCGAACAATTCCTCAGAACACAACCCATTGTACAAGCGGTAGAACACACACAGTGAGGCAAAGTCTCTCCTCAGACTTAAGGGCTCGATACCGCAAGTGAGTTTGGGATCGTCGACAATTCTCACAGCCCGTCGTTGAACCGAGTCAAAAGGGTCAAGCTGGTATCCGGGTGCACCTGCCCAGAGATGGCACCAGTACTCCATATGGGGCCGAACTTGCGACTTGTAAAGTAACAACCTTTGCCCCGACGTGAAGTACTGCTTCGCTCTGTTGAGTACACCAAGTTTTTTGGACGCCAGCTTTACCTTATCTTGTAAATGATCTCGGAACTGAACATCGCTGGAGATGTCGACACCAAGTTTACCCGTCCCCAGTCAGAGACCTGGGACAGTGACACAAGTTCTCCGCGGTTTTCCTCCACAACGGAACGAGGGATGTTTGCACGACCCGTGTAAAAAGTGTCTCCAGTACTGTCATCTGCATAGCAATGTATGTTGTTGATGTCCAACATGTCATTGATATGCAGTAGAAACAGCGTAGGAGACAGCACAGAGCCTTGCGGGACACCAGCATTAATGTCCATGCTATCAGAGCAACTACCGTCAACTACAGTTCGTATGCGTCTGCCGGACAAAAAGCTAGCCACCCATTTGCACAAACCCCTCGGGCACTCCGTAAGATGGCAACTTCGATAGAAGACCGCGGTGCCAGACCCGATCGATATGAACGTCTAGAGAAAGCAACGCCCGCCTGACCTCCCGCTGCGTTATGGAGATTTCCGGCATGGACTTACCGCACCACGGTATAGTAGGTGGTACAGCGCCTTCATCGTTCATATTCGAGTTCGAGGCAAAGAGACTGCCCAGTAGATCGGCTTTCTCTTTAGCACTATGGGCCAAGTCACCATCGGTCTTTCGCAGTGGTGGTAACGACGACTGGCAGAAGTTCCCTTCGGCAGCTTTGGCAAGCGACCAGAAAGCACGACTCCCAGAAGGATAGCTCGCAAGTCGCCCACCTATTTTGCCGATGAATTGGAATTGCTTTCTTACTGAACCTCGAGGCAGCATTTAATTTGCGTTTTAACTCAGAAATATTCGGATCCTTATTATAACGAGCCGTGGTCCAAGCCTCATATGCATTTTGCTTAAGAATTTTAGCTTTTCTGCAAGACCTATTAAACCACGGTCGTTTTTTGACGCCGGCAGCTACTCGCGGGTAAGGAATATAGCATTCCATACCAGCAAGGATTGTCTCAGTGACTGCGGCTGCGCAGACGTCAGGATCTTCTGAGTTAAAGCAGATCTGCCTCCACGGGTACGATGCGTAAAATTCACGCAATCCATCCCAGTCTGCCGACTTATAGTGCCACACACGACGCCAGTTAGTTGGCCCAGAAGGATCAGGTTGTGTGCATGACACTTGAGTCTGAACGAGACAGTGGTCCGAGGAGCCAAGAGGCGCATCCACTGAGACGGAGTACCCGTCCGGACGAGTAGTCAGCAGAAGGTCCAGTAAGGAGCTCGTATGTTCCTCTATATCTGGTATTCTCGTTGGAGAAAGTACCAGCTGAGAGAATCCATAGGTCAGAGCAAATTCATGAGCAGATATCCCAGCATAGTTATTGGTTCGAGAACTGAGCCACTCGCGATGGTGGGCGTTAAAGTCTCCCAAAATAACTAGTTCTGCTGTGGGATATTGCTCTAGAACTTTGTCAGTCGTCAAACTCAGGTGCGTGAAGAGTCGAGTTACGTCCGTGTCACCGCTATGAGACCTGTATAGGCACGCATAGATACGAGTGTGGCCGCCGTAATCTACGCGCACCCACAATATCGACAGGTCCCTGTCTTCAAGGCTATGAAGGCGGCGACAGCAGATATCCTCCCGGACGAACATACATACACCGGCACGACTCATAAAATTGTGTTCGAGTTTGTAGCCGGGATAATGAAGGTATGATGTGTCGGCCGGGCAGGATATCTGCGTCTCCGTTAGAAAAAGAATGGTCGGCTGCGCAGTTTCGAGATGGTGGTGGACTGCGTTAAGATTTGCGTGAATACCCCTGATGTTGCAAAAATCCACATTATATGTGGATGGAGTAGCCGCTGTGCAAACTCTTTTCTTTTTCTGTCTTCTGGCCATAATATATATAAAAAAAAGTTACTAAGACTAAGGATGAGGATTCACTGCACAGACAGCATAGAGGGCAAAGGGTGCGGTTCTAAGACTGCCGAAGCTCGCCACAGATGATACGGTTGCTGGCACGGCGGGCGGAAGGGCCCCTGATCCCCCTCTGTTGTAGTAGCCGGTTCCACTCCGGTCTCCTTCTCCGGCACGACTACCACTTCAGATACTTTTCACAGGCTGGCGAATCAGCCTCCCAGGGCGGAGATTAAGTGATCCCTGGGTTCGGGATCCCGTTCAACCTGCGGGCGGCCAGCGGTCAGCCGTTTCATCAGGTCTCCCTGACCGCCGAACCAGCACGCCGCGTCTATGCCGAGTATGACAGCAACAAGCACCGCCGGTCCTCCGCTGTCCGTGCAGCCGAAAATCGGAGATTGTATGGATATTTGTGTCGTCAGCTATTTTTAAAGTTAACCAGCTAGTGGTTTACTTGACTTTGTCAGGCCGGTTTAGCTTAAGAATAGCTGACTAAGAAAATTTTCATACAATATCCCATATTTGACGGCTGGTTAACGTCGAAGTTAGTTGGTGCAACCCAGCCTTAGTATGTAAACGATATTGACATTTGTAATTTGACAGTACCTAATTGAGTTGAATGTTTAGACATTTGTTTTGATAATAAGTGCTTAATTGATATGTGTATTCTTTGTGTGACATTAATTTTCATCATAATTTCTATGTGAAAATTTACATGCCAAGTTTTTTGGCGGAATATGCTTGGATAATGTATATAAGATCTTTAATTGTACCATATTTCTGGCAAATAAAGAAATTCTAATTCTATACCGGAAAATTCAAAAAATCCCGCGGGAGTAACTATAACCGAATTCCACGAACGAACCATAGCTGCAACTATAGCTTGCTAAACATTTTTTGGTATAATCAAAGAGTTGCCGTAAGAATCCCACGGCGATAACCGAATGTAGAGCGGGTGGAACCTTTTTTCATATTTTTATTAGGTAACCAAACTATTATTATATTATCTAAACAAATCTATATTATTAACCTGTATAAAGAGAGAGAGGGTGGATTTTATAAGTTTGTTTACTATATGGAGGATAATCCCCGGAACCAGTGCACCTACCTCAAACAATCTTTTATTTTTTGAAAAGTACATTATTCTATATGAACAAAGGCTGTCTATACTACTACCTAAATTTATATGTGGAGGGTAATTTTTGAAACCAGTGCACTTACCTCAAAAATTATTTAATTATTTGAAAGTGAACTATTTTAAATAGACATAGGCTATCTACACTTATAAATAAATTTATTACAGTATAGAAATATTTCACTTCACTTCTTAACATTCATAGAACGAAAATATATTACTTTAACTGTCTTACAAAGTCAGGTGTAACAAGTCCTGAACGTAGGAAACGCATTTTTCAAAGTCGCTTTTATTAAAGGTCTAAATGCGCTTTGTCATGAAAACAATAAAGTCCATGTCTGTGCGGAGCCTTTTATACTTTAAGACAGGTTGTTTGGATAGTAACTATCTATATAGTATATAGACAACTGTTGTCTTCTGTTTTATTACTAGTTTATGCGTTGCGATCGATGTTCGCATGCACGAACTAGTAATAAAACAAATAATTTTGCAATTCTCTATTAGGACATGGATTTACTTGAAGTATGTTCGTTAGCTGGTACGTACAACTTCATACAAACATAATGCGTGCAAATTTGCAATGATTGTTGAATCATGTTTTATAAGGACGACGCCGTACGTTCGCCATATGTTCGTACAACCAATATTATATCAGCTGCTAGACATAGGCCTCCTTGTCAGATTTCCATTACATATTTGTAACCGCCTGTTAATTGTGTTGGTTATGCCACTTGCGTCCAGCTAGCGACTTCTCGGAACCCTAATTAGGTCGGCAGTCCACATAGTGCATAGCTGTCCTGCACCACAGATTATATAATACTATACTAGTACCTGCACTAAGGTTTTGAATCGTGGTCTACACTCTAAAACCTTCCTTCCACATCGTGTATTGGTTTTTACTTAATAATACCACAGTTTTGTCTAGATTCCTTCGATGGCTGACTTTATGAATGTTTCGACTATGCTGATTCCTTGAGCATTGTCGGTCAGACTATTCTGTTACGTATTTCCTCATTCCTGCTATATCTGGGGTAGTAAAACAACACTTACTCGTACGACGTTTAATCATGGACTGACGGTACTGATGACAATGTATGCTTATATCTACATTACAATTCCGTTTCATGTCGCGCACATACACTCGAAGCATAGCTTTGTTAGTGGCCACTAGGAGACTTTAAGCTGATGTATGCCGATCCGACAAATCGGATGGTTAACGATCTGGAAAGTACGCCATATCTTCATATCCAAAATACCCCAGAGCTTATAGGCTGTGTTTGGCAAAATTTAATTGCATTTGGCAATCAATTAATTGTAGGTACATTAATATTTTTTTCGACTTTCAGTGTTTACACTATATGTTTATAGTTATTTCTGTAATATTGATGTCAAATATTATTTGTCAGTATTTGTTAAAACTTCTGCCTTATTGGTAAATTGGTAGAGTTAATAATTTGGAACAATAAGAACATTCCTGCAATATCAATGATTAAAAATATATTTTAACATCCTAAACCTTTCAACCAACTTCTATGTTACGGATGAAAATTGAATTGCAAATAAGCTTTTTGATTTAAACAACTTTTACTTAATTGCGTCTCGGTCAAAGAAACTCTCCAAGATTTCAAATTTGTTGAAGTGATTTAAATAATTTTATAACTCCTTTTAAATTTGAGTTGTTTTATCAATTTTATAACAATCCGAATATTTAATACTTCTAGTTGATCAGTTTTTTTAAAGGGAAATTTTGAAATTAAAAAAAAAACCGTTGAAATGCAAGATTACTTCGCATAATGTTTCATACCATTAATCTATTGGTATGCGTCATGGTAATTTCAAACGTACAATAAAAAATCGATCAACCTATCTGACTGACCAAGCCCGACGTTGCTTAACTTAAAATATCATTTGCAGTAAACAAAATTTGTAACTGTTTCTCTGAATAATTTAGACTATTTTTGCTATATGGTGCTGATACGGTCATTTAAGATGGTAATGGCTCCAGCCCATCTCACACTTAGCCGGTTTTTATTATTTGTTGTTATGCTTAAGAGCTCACAATATAATCATTGAAAGCTCAAACCTTTTATGTATTCCTGTTTTTGCGATAGAGTAAAAACAAAGAAAATATATTCCTTATATGGGGACACCATTAAATTTTTTATTATTTGTTAGATAATCCTCCATTATAACATATTCTGTGAAAATTTAGGTTTTTATCCACTTTGGTGTAAAATATAGGGCCCTTAAATAGTCGTATGGAAAGACAGACATACAGTGTAGGCTTAGCAAGATAGCCTTTTGGTCCGGAACCCTTAATATTAATAGATTTAGGACTAATATTTATTTTTATTGTTGTTAAATACCTACATGTGAAAATCAGATTCCTCGCAATTCTATTACATCGAATAGGCTTTCTAGTTGCTAACATTCAATATAGTTTCAAAAATTTGATCTAGTTGTCTATCTTAGGTCTAAATTAACGCAACTTTCTTGTTTAGAGATACAATTAGAACATAATAGAGTTATCTGTTAATTTATTTATTTCTTTTCAAATTCCATATTGTACAAAAAATAAAAAGTGCAATTAGTACATAATAGATTTATCTGTTAATTTATTTATTTCATTTTAATTCCATATTGTACTAAAAAAAAAAACAGTACAAGAAATTATATTTGTAGAGAAAATAGTATTCGCCGTACGTATTCCTTCCCGCAAACCAATATAAAAAATAAATTTACAAACAGGTGGCAAGAGCTTATACAACAAAGTTTTATATACATAATTCTACATTAATTGCATATGAAATTTAATAACAATATAATAATGTTACATACATAATACATTTTTATAATTACATACATTCAAATACAAATAAAGTAATTACATAAATACATAAATATATACATAATTATATCATTCGTTTCAGCCGGAGAACATCCAATGCTGAACGTAGGCCTCCCCTATATGTCTCCACACGGGTCGGTCCTGAGCCGCCCGCGTCCATCGGATTACTGCGGCTCTAACCAATTCGTCTGTTCACCTGGTAGGAGGCCTTCCCACGCTGCGCTTCCGATCCGTGGTCAGCACTCGAGAATATTTTCTTTCCCAGAGTTTATCGGTTCGACGAGCAATGTGGCCTGCCCATTGCTACTTCAGCTTGCTAACTGTTTGAACTATGTCAAACTTTAGTTTTTCAGCTATAAAAAAAACACCAAGCACAGCTCTTTGAATAACTCGCTGAGCGACTAGATGCTTATTTAAGCAACAGTAAGAGACCACTTTCCTGTACCATAAGTCATCACTGGCAACACACATTGATTATAGACTTTGTCAATTCATCATTAGGCACTGAGTTATTTTGGACGAAAATTTGTTGCGTAGTTCCCGAACGCAGTCCAACCTGGCTGGATTCTTCGGTTAACCACTTTCTCAAAGTTGGACGTACCTAACTAGACTACTTGCCCTAGGTTTGTGGCCTAGGCGCGTCATGGACATTGAACATTACATTCGTTTTATTCATATTTATTTTAAGGCCAACCTGTTGGGAAACTCGGCTGAGGTCGCTGAGCATCGTGCGTACGTCTTCCAGCGATTCTGCCATGACCACTTTATCTTGATGAGGAAGACACTGGTTTATGGGTTGAGAGGAATTCCGACAACTCCTTCCTTTGGTTGCGGAGACCATTAGCATTAAAGTAGCCGATGAAGAAGAGGCTGACTTTTTTCGAGCGCGATTGTGCAATCATTATATTTATAATTCATACATTATATTTATAACAATTTTTGTATATGGAAAATAGAAGTTTATACCAAAAAAAAAAGATTAGAAGCACATAATAATCTTATTTTTTTAAAAAAATACCTTACAAAAAATATTAATATTTAAAATGAAATAAACCGGTCAAAAATACAGTAAGTATTTACTTGCAACAATTACACAGAAAACCCGTAAAACGTTAGTGTGGTTGAATTATACTAAATTTTCGTCCCTTGAAAGAAAACAAAAGGAAAGTTGATAAGAAAAAGCACATGTCTTCATGTAGGATATCCAATTTCAATGTCAGTGAACCCAACTACTACCTAATTTTGCAATTAAAAAAATGTGAAACCTATTTTATTTCAGTAGGAGTATCTCGTACTTTACTCGTATTTTACTACAAACAGTTTTGAATCTCTATAAATGCTTAAATTATATGCTTTAGTTTTCAAAAATAGGGTATCATACAAGTTATTTTAAGTCAATAAACTACAACTTACTACCTACCTATACCTAATATTAGTTACTATTGAAAAAAAGTAGCATTTTACTTTACAAAAACAGTTAGAATTTGAATAACAGTCCCCAACTAAAACTTTGAAAATCGAAAATTAAATATTTTAGACTTAATATTTACATCATCCAAGTTTTTAGGTACGCAAATTGAAAACGTCTCGATCGACTTAATTACGCTGAAACTTCCAAGTTTTTCAAAGGCTTCGACGGAATGAGAATTCTCAATAGGGGGTGGTCCAAATATTTTTGATGGTAGATTTTATTCAACTGACAATTTTTATAGAAGACCATCTTTAATATTAATATTACATCATACTTACTTTACGCCAATGTTAAAGAACTAATCGGAAAAACATACAAAAGAACATATGTATACCTACGTATGTCACTTTTTGTGTCATTTAAAAATGTGATATTTAAAAAGTGAGAGAAAGAGAGAGAGTGATGTTGAAACCAAACTACTACTACTTCATATTTCTATAATATGCTATAGCTTTATATCTAAGAAAATATAATGCTTCATCTTACTAATATTATAAATGCGAAAGTATATCTGGATGGATGTTTCTTACTCAGTCAAGCTTCAACTTGTCACACATGTAGGTTAGGTCCTGGAATAAGATATAAGCTACTTTTTATTCCCGAAAGAATAACTATAACCGAGCTTAAACGAACTATAGCTACAGCTATAGCTTGCTACAGCAAACTTCATTAGTATAATTAAGGAGTTCCACGCCGATAACCAAATTAAGTTCGGGTGGAGCCGCTGGAAAAGTCTAGTAGGTATCTAAAAATAGTGGGGCGGCTAGCGGACATCATGATTTTATCATAATGCAAGTTATATTCCTAGCTAAGGGCAAGTACAGTTTATACGAGTACCTATGTATAATGTTATTACATATATTTACATTTATTTAGTTAAGAAGCATTATCGTATTATAAACCTTTCATTTTTATTTATTTTTAAATTTCCCAACCGTGAATCTTTGCGACCAGAAAACCACAAAAGGGAAGGGACATGTGTTATTTAATAGACTTAATTAAAACCCATCTAGGAACTTTATCCTGCTCTTATAAAGCTATCTCGTAAATCTAGAAATATTTCAACAGAAAGCTAATTACAAAGGAGTTGATGTTGTATTCATGTTTACAGAAGATTTCGAATTCAAATTCAAATGCCTTATTTATCAAAAATAGGAAATCATATCACATTTCTGAAGTCAATCTATACTAATATTATAAAGAGGAAAGATTTGATTGTTTGTTTGTTTGTTTGTATTGAATAGGCTCCGAAACTACTGGACCGAAATTACGAGAAAACGGGTAATAGGACAACGGGTGTAAGAATTATCCTTCCGTACATTCCTAATTACTTAATTACGTAATTACTTCCTTTTTCATATAACTTCTAAACGGCTGAACTGATTTGGTTGAAATTTTATATGGGTGTTTCGATGGTTTTCTGGATGATTTAAAAATACAATTGGACTCGGTAGGTGGCGCTGCTGTTGGTATGTCAACTATTAAACGGCTTGACCGATTGGGTTGAAATTTTGTATGCGTATTTCCATGGTTTCACAGACACGAATGTATCATGCCATTAAAGATTTGATTGTTTTTTTTTTCTATAATTGAGAAGTTGCCGTAAGAACCTACGCCGATAACGAAATTTAGGGCGGGTGAAGCCGCTGGCAGAAGCTAGTAACTATAAGTTACTAGTTACTACCGTTTCGAAGTCAAAATGGCGTTCTGATGAAAAGAAACAGTGAAGGAAACTCTTCAGCAGTCGCTCTTTTAATTTTGATTAATCAATATAAATTATCAAGTAAATTATATTAACAAAAAAATATTGAATCCCATGCAGTTTTATCATGAAGGTAGTTTTAAATTGTGTAATAAGCTATTTTGACAAGTTTCTGTTTTGACCTTTTTTAAGTTTAATTGACATAATTCTGCCTTGGATTTTATTGTAGAAACGCATACATTGTCCTTTTAATGATTTATCTATTTTCTTAAGCCTTGCGTAGATCAGAGCAAATTTGTGTCTATTTCTAGTATTACGAATATGAATATCGCTATTCTTTTAAAAACAATTAATATTTTTATGAATTTAATTATATTATCTTATATTTACTGAGACGGTAAAGTTAAGCCCTTGATTTCATTACTTTATCTCTTGAAGAGTGTCTATGGGATAGATTGTAAATTGCTCGAACACAGTGAAAACAGTCCTCTTCTGCAGCACAAAGATTGTTTAAATTTCAGCTGTGTGTCCCCATAGTAAAATACCGTAGTATATCGTCCGTAAGTTGACAAATCTTTTTAACCGCGAATGCTGTAGAACTAAGCCAATTCGCCAATCTAGCTATACGTGGGCCGCACTGAATCTTTTTGTCTAAAAACCTAAGAATACTTTATTATCTACAATATCTAACTGCTCCCCGTTTATAATTACATTGGTTATTATCTGACTGTCATTTCGTGTTAAAAATTTATACATTTGGTTTTCTTGCTATTAAGGAGTAAATTATTCATGTTGAACCAGTGGATAACTTTAGTCAGACAGTTGTTAACAATATTTTAAAAAGTTCCATGTCTTTTAAGTTTAAATAAAAGTGATGTGTTGTCTGCAAACAACACTATCTCATGACTATGTTTTACAACCATAGGCAGATCATTAATATAAATAAGAAATAGGAATGGCCCAAGAATGGAACACCGTGGAACACCAATTTTAATGTTTGATCCAGGGGAAGCTTCCCATTTATGTCAACTGTCTGATTTCTATTGTCCCGATATGAACTAATTAGTTTAAGTCCAGTACTTTTAATACCATAGTGTTGTAATTTCCTGATCAGAGTCACATGTTGGATGCAATCGAATGCCTTTCCATTATTTTTAATTATTATCAAACATAAGTTGTTATGTAAGTTTTATTGTAAAAATATCTCAACTTTATTTCTATGTAAAATCGGTTCTGATCATTTTATTTTATTTTCCTATATATTAGTTTACCTATATACTAAACAAAACCTACTTGAATTTTCCAGCAATGACTTACGGACTATATCTACAAAACCGCTCAGTAAGCTATAGAGAAAGTTGTGGTATAAAATAATAACAAAAACCTTCTAAGTAGAGTATTAACGAAAAATATTTTGATGTACGATCGAGGATGTAAATGATAATTCACTTGACAAGATCTTCTGACTAATTCGTTTTTAGCTTATTGCACGCCTCATAAGCGGAGCGGTGAGGTAGTGCTCTACCCTCGACATGTCAAAAAACCCAGTCTTTCGAAACTTAAATGACGTTTTTTTTTTAATATAACACTTACAGGATAATATGAGTGCACTAATATGAAGTTTACTGTCTAGCACATATGGTACATTTTATAAACAATTAATTTGTTTAATATAATAAATAATAACATTAAAACTAATCATTCTTGGACGTCCGTAAGTCTGTGTTTATGTGACCATGTATGTGGCAGAGAAATTGGTCGAAAAATTCATCTTACCGGAATACTTTTGTTTTTAATATATAAAGTATTACACTGCACGGTAAAAAAGAATTAGTTGAGCCAAGAGAATATCGTTTCATATATGCACCAACGAATATTTACTTCATCTAAGATATTATTTCTCTTAAATATTTAAAATAATATGAAGTTATCACAAGATCAAATTTCATTGAACCAGTAAATAAAACTCTATCAATTTGAAACAATATTTAATTCATTGAAGAAAAATATGCTTCTTTATTTGAAACACTTAGTTTTCTTGGGCGTAGAACTTCGTGCTTTATTGCACGGAAGAAATTTCTAGTTCACACAAGAGAATAGTGCTCTTAACTAGACTACATCAGCTCTTAAATTAATAACATTATATTTTAGTTTAAAACAAAAAATGTTTCGGTCCAAAATGACATAGTTAACCGTCAAGATTAAATAAAGTTTTTTTAAAAAGCCCTACGCCTCTTTTCTGGAGGCTTGGGCAATATAGAGTCATTCTACCGCACTGACTTAGTGTGTCTTAGCGGACGTTGTCGAGCTAGTAGTGCCCTACTGCAGAGGCACAGGCCTCCCGCACTGCTTTATATGGACTTTGTCGAGCTAAGGTAGCTCTATTCTCGCCTTTAGCTGATTATACAGCGTTATGTTTAATTATAATTGTTATGACTATTTAACGATCCTTCTTAAACATGGAAGAAAAGCGGTCACCCATCCAAATACTGACCACGGTCGACGTTGCTTAACTTCGCTTATCGTTTCTGATAGACGAATGCGACTGTTTGCTGGATGCTTGTGGTGCGGCGGCAAAGAGGAGATCTCCTGCCAGGCGAGGTGTTATGCCTGGGGACCGCCGTGGTCCACTTATCATTCTGTTCGGTTTTCTATATATACTCATGGACAGAAGAAACTTTGATAGCGCGATGTAGGACGCGTGACGTCAGCCTTGCTTGTAGCGGTATGATATGATCCGCTACAAGCTTTACAATTCTCAGAAAATAATTAACTGTAGGTTTCTCGCATAAACTGATACTAATTTGACGCACAAAACCCTACAATAAACAATTATTTTAAATTAAAAGCCAACACGAAATCCTATGAAGGACAGTGATGAGATTCATTCAATTTTGAAAATGCAAGTATTAACTTAAACGAAAAGAAAATTCGTTCAAAGGGATACTAGTTGATTAATTTCAACGAAAATGTTTAATATTTTAAAGCAGGTATTTTATTTGTTTCGACTAAAACAATAGTTTTAGCATAAAATATCAGATTTTGAGTCAAGAATCTAACAAATTCTGTTAAAATTATTATTTTCTCTAATTCAAAACAATATTATCTTAACTGAACATTTCACTGGCTTTGATTTAAGATACAATTATTTTCATCGAAAAATATAGTTTTTAATAAGTGACGTCGCAGATTTAAGAAAACCATGATTTTGGCGCAAAATAAATTATATTAAAGTAAAATATTTTTTTTTTTCAAACGAAGAAAAATAAAATGTTGCATATAAAAATGTATTTATTTTATACAAGAACATTAACTGTCTTAGGGTAATTAATTTAAGTTTGGTTGATCTAAAACGAACATTTATTTGGTTAAAAAAAAATTTGTTCATACGAAAAGAAGTTTATCAATTTCGATTGATAAAATGATTTTTTTTCTGGGAAATAATATTGCCTTCTGTGAACAAAATATGTCCAAAATAGTTGGATTTCTTGACTGAATGCAAATTACTTTGGTGGAATAGAACTTGGAAACTCTTTTTTTTCCGTGTGTGCTGATTCCTAGGTAATATTAGCATTCTAAGTACTGTCGTTTAATTATAATTTATAAAAAACTAATATACCACTGTATACTGTATATCTATATATATATTTTTTGTTTTTATTTTATAGTATATTTTTTCCTCGCCTTATTTGTTATTTTATTTTAAAAAACTTGAGTTTTTGTTTTAGATTTTTTTTTAAATGTGAATGACTGCTATGAGGCGTGCACCTTTGGATTTTCCAATTTTTTTTAAAATTTATAATGCTATCCAAAGTTTTAAAAAATTACATTAACAATGTTGGCAATCGGAAAAAATAGTAACTGAGCTATCCTCCTATTACATCATAAGAACTGAAAGCATGGCGAATAGCAAATACTTATTTTGTGTCTTGGAACGTTTTATCACTCTGACCTAATTGTTTTGTGTGTTTTTTTAGTATCAAACCCATATATAGAAACAAAACTGTTAATAAATTACAAGTAAGTGGAATGAATGTATTATATATTATTTTTATGTATTACAATAACTAAATACCTAACCGAGCAAAACCTCAGCGTCAATCAAGTTGTCCAGTTTTACTCTCAATAATTTATTGATGCTCTGAGAGTTAGCGATTGCGTTTCGGAAGGTATTTATTAATATTTAATTACTCCTCTTTCGGAAAAGAAAGGAAAAACAGAAATACTTTCTAATTGCCGATATTCTTGTTATATTCATCAATTTGGTTAAAATCTTCC
The DNA here is from genome assembly GCA_946406115.1 of Apoda limacodes. Lineage (NCBI taxonomy): Eukaryota > Metazoa > Arthropoda > Insecta > Lepidoptera > Limacodidae > Apoda > Apoda limacodes. The sequence goes on along the minus strand of OX291542.1, from coordinate 33,428,487 downwards.
TGGCCTAACTGTAGGTTAGGTAACTTTGCAAACAGAATAGCTAACGTATATTTAACGAGCCAATGAAACGATAGAAACGACAATAGTTCAAATTAGGTTTTTTATGTATGTTTGTTTGTGTTATGTATGTTACTTGGGCGATAACTTGAGTGTCATTTATTGTTTACCAATATTTAAATGTAAACATGAGCAGAATCTGTTAGAGGTTACTGAGATATTGGGGTCTAAAAAGGGGTCGAAAACCTTGAATATTTAAAAAAAATACCATTTATTTACTTGCAAAAATCTATCATGATTCGTATTTTTATATAAGTGGATATTTTTGTATATTTCACATAGTCATAAGTTTAATTAAGGGGTTACTCCCGCACTTTATCACTTATGCAAGAGCGGCTGCCTCGTGCAGAGTTAGAAAGCAATTATATAACACTTCGGTTTCACCAACTTACTTCAAAATTAAGTTAAAATAAATCTAAGAAAATGAGAATATTTATCAGTGTATACTGATTTTAAAATCCTACTAATATTATAAATGTGAAAGTTTGTTTGGATGGATGTTTGTTACTCTTACACGCTTCAACCACTGGACGAATCGGGTTGAAACTTGGCATACATATAGGCTATATTTTTATCCCGAAATTCCCGCGGGAATAACTATAACCGAGCTTAAACGAACTATAGCTATAGCTACACCTTGATATAGCAAACTTCATTAGTGTAATTAAGGAGTAAATCACAGTCGCCGATTACCGAATTTAAGGCGGGCTAATTAAGGAGTAAATCACAGTATTAATACTGAGATTAAATAAAGGAGTCCCATGCCGATAACCGAATTTAGGCCGGGCGGAGCTGCTGGCAAAGTCTAGTAGGGCAATTATATCTTGACGCAGTGCAATTTGAATTTGAATTACTGCATAACGTAAGAGAAAATCAATTACATCAATAATAATGCATAGCGGCTGCCTCGTGCACGCTCAAAAAGCAATTACCTTTCGTCTTCAATGATTTTCTTTAAACTTATTTTAATTATTGCAAGAAAATGTAAATTTTTACTATCAGCAATTTAGCGACTTTTATTTTATTTACAAAAATATTCATAAAATATTATATTGAATTCTAGACTTTTTTTCTAGATTTCTGATTCTAGACCTAGAATAAAAGTCAAAAAATTAAAATAATTGGTTCGTGATGTATTTCGGATGATTGTAAGTAACTAAAACAAAGCTCCCGTCTTATAAAAGAAGAAAGATAAAAAAAAAAAAAAAAAAAATTGTGCTATTTTTTGAAAAATGAAATAATTTTATGGAAAAATAGTCATACAGAAGCCTAGATATATTATCAGATAATAAATTCGAAATGATGTTTGAAATATTAATTCCAATCTGAAATAGATCACCTATAATGTCATTATATTCGTACGTTTGTATAGAAAACTGAACGTTGAGCTCCGGTTGAATTGTGTATCTGTGATAGTTTTGTTATTCGTCATTCGTCATCAACACTTGGACTTGCAAGATTTTTTTCCAATATCGAAATAGTAAAGTATATTAAAACAAATAGAAAACATTTTAATAAAAAAATATATAAATAATAATATATTTATTCACTCTGAAGAATTGTTTAATCTCTACATAGTATAAAACAAAGTTACTTTCCTCGTCTGTCTGTATATCCGCTAAATCCTAAACCAAGCAATGGTTGATCAGTTAGATCAATTTTTACGGAAGATTTTTGTATACATATAGTGAATCCTTATTAAATTTTTATGTAAGTAGAAAAAAATAATATTTTGCAACCAAGTCGCTTTAAAATAAATTTACATGGTCCGGTCAAATTAGACCAAAAAATTAAAGTAAAGATACAAAAATTCCCAAAAAGCTAAAATATAGTAAATTTGTTGAAAACATAATTATAAATAAAAATTTAAAAAAGTCGTCATCGATCCGGTACTTTGGAAAAAAATTTACTTGAGATACCCTAGAAAATTAGCTCAGACAAAAATTGTAGATCATAAAATTATCATTATATTATATTGATAGTATTCTTGGGCATTTAATGTAGATATAGTTGTTTTTACATTATGTCATTTTAATAAATACTTCAGAAGATATAAAACGTTAAAGCAACCGAAGAAACAAGGTCAGACATTCAACGTAGCGGGTTTAGAGCATTTAGTGCTTTATATGGACAGCTATTCGTAGCCTTTTCGTTCGTTACTTCTAAACAAACTTAAAAGTCAGTAGCAAACATTGTTTATGAAAAAAGCCATAATCAACTTAACTTAACATATTTCACCTTTTAATTTTTTCTAAAGTATACCCGTGCGAAGCCGGGGCGGATAGCTAGTACCTCATATTATTCATATAATCTTTAATTTATAAGAATACAAAGCAACAAACAAATGTAATCCATTCCATTTGTTACATTTATTTTTTTAATTTTGCCTCAAGCAATATTTAACTGAAGGTCTTGTTGTGTTAACACCAGTTTTATTTGTTTATGAAGTCCTAAAACAACTGTTCGATAAGACACGTTTTCATTTTTTTCCTACCTGTTTTTTAAGACGAACTTTGAACGGGCCAACTTTACATTATATCACACTCATACCAGTAAGGTTTGTCATAGTACAAATTTTACAACTCCTTAAAGGTGTTATAAAATTTGTATAAAAATAATATATAAAGTTTTTGTAGGTTAAATTACTCGTGAATGGTAATAATTTATTAAAAACCTATTTCATTACCAAATGAAGTGTATCTATTTTTATTTAGTATTTGTATAGAATATTTTTTTAAATTTGAGTGTCGTACATTTGCAAATGCAAATCGGGAATTTGTATAACGTGCGCGTGTGGCGTGCGGCGTGTGGCGTGCGGCGTGTGGCGTGTGGCGTGCGGCCCGGCAACCGATAAAACTCAAAATATATATTCCCTAATATTCCACTCTCTAAGTTTACACCGTCTCACATACTACATTCAGTACGTACTACACATCTCGTACAATGGACAAAGTTGTGTGCTTCATTAGCGCACTTCACACGCTGAATAACAATTCCACATTTACACTAAATTTTCATTAATATTTGAATAGTGTGCAATAGCCGCTAAAAATAAAATAAAATGTTCTGTAGTAATTTAAAAAAAAAATGTGCATGTGCAACATTTCATCATCATCATATCAGCCCATTGACGTCCACTGCTGGACAAAGGCCTCACCTAACTTTTTCCACAGCGTGCGACTCTGTGCCGCCTGTAACCAACGGCTCCCCGCTACCTTTACGAGGTCATCTGTCCATCTAGCGGGGGGCCGTCTCACGCTGCGCTTTCCGGTTCGTGGCCTCCACTCGAGAACCTTCTTCCCCCATCGGCCATCGGTTCGTCAAGCTATGTGCCCTGCCAATTGCAACTTCAGCTTTGCGATTCGGTGAGCTATGTCGGCGACTTTAGTTCTCCTACGGATTTCCTCATTCCTGATTCGATCACGTAGGGAAACTCCGAGCATAGCTCTTTCCATCGCCCGCTGAGCGAACTTGAGCTTTCGTATAAGGCCCATAGTTAGCGGCCACGTCTCAGTGCCGTAAGTCATCACTGGCAACACAAACTGGTTGAAGACTTTTGTCTTCAAGCACTGGGGTATTTGGGACGAGAAAATAGTACGCAGTTTTCCGAACGCTGCCCAACTGAGTTGGATTCGGCGATTAACCTCTTTTTCGAAATTGGACCTACCTAATCGAACAGTTTGTCCCAGGTATACGTATTCGTCAACAATTTCGAGTGTAGAGTTCCCAACAGTTATTGGAGTGGGTGCTACATGACCATTCGATATGATTTTCGTCTTGTCCATGTTCATCTTGAGACCCACTCGTTGGGAAGCTCTACTGAGGCTTTCGAGCATTGAGCTAAGGTCCTCCATTTGCAACATTTGTCTATCATATAATCGATATCATTAGGTCCTCGCGTTTTCTGCGATATAGAAACATGATGGATAGATGGACTGCACCACAAATTGCCCTTGCCGAAAGTTAGTTGAGGCGGAACTCAACTCGTTCTCGTAAAAACTCGTAAACTCGTAAAAATATTATTGAAAAAAAATATGTGTGCACACAAAAAAATTATAATTTACTGTGTTTATTTTAGAATAAAAAAAAAAGAAACGCGAAGACGGGAAAAGGAGGCTGGTCACTCGTCCTTTTCTTTCTGGCACAAAGGTTCGCATCTGTAAGAGTGTGCCACCATCATCACATCTGGTACTTCGCCTGGAACCTGGGACCTTGTCCAGTACTTGGAATCCTGGATTTGGAATCTGGTTTTGGAACCTCTATCTGGAACCCGATTTTCAAATCTGTTTCCGGATTCGTCCGGTGTCCGTTTCCCAAGCAAAGCAGAGCGTGAAAGTCGGAAGCGTTGGAAAACAAATTTTGAAAAACAAAAGCTAAGCAAAATGATGTGCTGAAAAGTGAAATTATTAATACAAAGAAAAGGAGACAGAGCTATTTGCAAACGATTCAGATATTTTGACTTACCCAATTTTGTCTCAGGGTTGGGAAGTTACCCGTTGAAATTATTAAAACCAAAATTTTATAAAAAGAACAAGCGGCGTGGGTCCTACTCAAACAGCTGAGTTGCAATGACGCGCGCAATCGAAAACGGTTTTATAACACCGCGCAAGTAGAAAGGTGACGTGTGTGTGCGTTTGTGTGTGTTTTCGTTCCTGTATGTGAAACAATGCGAGGCTCAGATCGCAATCATTACCATATATGGCAATGAAGAGGTGTTTTACTGGTTCTAATACCAAAGTAATGCTCCAGTTACGAAAGGAAACGACTATTCGTTATCGAAAAAGAAGTTTTCGAGGCCCAAAAGTTTTCACTTCAAAATCAATCTTTTTATTTAGCCAATCATCCTACTATGGCGTGGCATTATAGTTACCGTCTTGCGAATTTTTATGGCGTGGCTATATAGTTTCCGTCTTACGAATTTTCGATCAGCCTGCGCGAGTTTATAATTTCCTACCCATCACAAAAAAGTGCACAATGCCGCTAAAGAAGTTTTCACTTCAAAAACTGTATTTCAATGGATCGTAAAAAAACTTTAGAATAGATTTGGTTTTAATTTTTACCGCTTGATGCTAACAACAATTTATTATAACGCTTTTATTAGTTTCAGCTGTTTGTTCGTTTGTTTGTTTGTTTGGCTAGAACGATAATCAACTACGAACATCAATATTTACCGCAATTTTTAAACTTTTCATTATGTATCGATAATTAGACTTAAGTACAGTTACAGTACAAAATAAAACAATAATATTGTAATAAACATTTAAAAAACCACGCTTATGAAAAATTTTATGTTTCTTTTGGTAATAGTTTATACTTTCTAATTATTGTACTATGTATTCAAACAATCGATCTTTGAGTAACTTAAGCTTTTAACTTCTTCTTCTATAAAAAAAGTCATATTCAGATATATTGATATAAACGAAATTGCAAGTAAAATCTAATTTAAAAATATTCTTTTAATTATTTTTTTAAAATACAATAGATATTATTCTTTTTTAAGTAGTTCAAAATATTTTCCGCTTGATTACCTTATTCGACTGGGGACTCTAGAGGCTTTATGAGATGATGAATGTCTTGAAACAAACATCGTCAGAGCAACGAGTTGAGAACGAACCTTGCTACTGTTTCTGGCGGTATACCTGCGAGCAGACACTTGAATTTTAAAACCGTACTTTATTTTCAACTAACGACCCACCCTACGAGAAAGTCGATAAAGTCAATGTCCTTTTTTCGACTACAACGACTTCATTAAATACATAATCAGTATGTAGTTTATAGTTTCTATATACCATTATATTATACCAGTTTTATATCAGTCGAATAAATAAATGGGTTACAAAATTGATTTTTTGATATAGTAGGTAAGTACTTTTTACTTCCCTAATATTTTGTAGAGTCAACACTATTAGTATTTCATAATGCTAATAAACGTTTTCGTTTTTAAACTTTTGTTTAATGCAAGTAAATAAAAAAATGGTCAAATGGAAGTCGAACACGCGCACCGTGGGTTCTTAATTTACGAACACAAACAAAATCATAAAGTGTTCCGCTAAACTAAGACAAATGAGTGACCGAGACAATATCGTTTCCCATAAAGAAATGTGTAACTGTTTCCCTTAATAATCTAAACTATTTTCGTTAGATGGTGCTGATACAGTAATTAATAGTGGTCATGATTCAAGCCAGTCTCCCACTTGGTCTGTTTTTTATTATTTCTTGTTGTTTAGAGTTCACACTGTATTACTGTTGTAGAAAAACAGAGATAATGTTTCTTGTACGGGGACCTGTCTCCCTTACATTTTTACTATTTGATTTTTTTATTATTTTGTGTTTCTTGTGTTTCCACCCTTTTATATTTACTTTTTTTTTTCTATTTATTAAGTAGGTAATCCGCCACTATAACAATACTATGAAAATTTCAGACCTACTTCGATTTGATGAGCCCCTTAGAGATTGGACAGACTGACAGCATAGTAGGCTTTGAAATAGGGCTTCGTGAGCAATTAGCACCCTTTAGACACGGAACCCTAAAAATAATTAGGTAAGTACTACTCTATTACCTAATCGTGTAAACTAAATCACTATTATTCTGTACATAAAATTTTTATCTTAGGACAAACTCGTATTTATTACATAGCAGCAACCTTTCTTGAATCTTTTTGGAACAAACAAAAATATAACTGCGAGACTGGAGTGGATCCACGAGTACGGCTCACATACTACACGTCTCGTACGTTCGACAAAGTTGTGTGCTTCATTAGCGCGCTACACACGCTGAATAACGATTTCACATTTTGCACTAAAATGTTTCATTAATATTTGAATAGTGCAATCTAGTCGCTGAATATAAAATAGATTGTACTGTGCTAATGTTATTTCGTTGCGAAATTATCAAATAACGGGTAACAAATGTACCTACGTCTATGTGCACAGTAATGCAGAAAATAATATTTCTGTTTTATAATATTCTCATCTCTAGACACAAAAATACCAAAATTCTGTTATGCACACAAGGGGAAGGTTTCTGAATTAGTACAACCCTTACACAATAGATTGGTGCCGCAGTTGTTTTAAAAAGAAACAACGTTCGCCGGGTCAGCTAGCTAGTATATAAGCTAACATATTTTATATGACTGGACTCAGTAAACATTAATAGAACAACATACGAACACTCTCCAAATCAATACACGATGTAAGTACACAGCTTATAACCATCGCATCGCAATCATCTATATAATTAAAAATGAATCGCAAAATTTGTTGCTAAGCAGAAAACTCGAAGACGGCTGGACCAATTCGGGTAATTTTTTTCTTGTTGTGTTTTTTGTCCGAGTCGGACTCGCGCACTTAGGGTAAACCGATTTTAATGGAATTTGGTAAGTTGTTATGCACATGCCGGGGAAGGTTTCTTAATTAGTCAAACCCCTTCACAATAGGTTGGTGCGGCAGTGGTTTTAAAAAAGAAACAACGTTCTCCGGGTCAGCTAGTCTGGTATTCATATTAAAAACCTTACTTTTTGGACCAGGTGACGCTGTGAGATTTGTGCAAAAATTTTATTATTGATGTTATTATATATAGATATATATAGAAGAATAAAGCACTTGCCACTACACCAGATACTCCGCCTTATCTATTCCACTTCCAGCTACCTTTGTCAGGTCATCTTCATCGGCCCACCTACGTAACGCTTGCTATCCGTGATCTCCACTTTAATACTCATCTGATTTATGCTTGGCAACATCAATTTACCAATATCTTTATACCTACTAACCTACAAATAAAAGATTAACTAGTGAGTTTATTGCCGTTGCTTCTCGGTAGTAAAGCATTACGAACCTTCCAATCTTCACCTCTTATATTTTGTTCCTTTACTACACACATTGTAACTAGTACAATCGAAGTTTAATTGGAGTTGCTTGAGTGTGTCATGCTCTCTCAAATGTCTCTGCGGTGGTGGCGTGTGTGTCGGGTCGTTACGTTCCCTAAAACATGGTTGAGCGAAGCAATGGCTGATTCATGTGTCATACTCGTGAACGGGTGCCGCCTGTGGAGGCTGGTCTGCTCTTGCAAACTTCTTTGTATTCTTAGTATTTAGTCTTACTTTTTTGTTTTGTTTATTAATACTGTAAGACATTGATTATTTCTTAGTGATGAATACATAAACTGTCTTTTGTTTATATTAGATACTTTTTTATGTTGTGCTTGTGCTTTATATTTCATGTTTTTTTATGTTTGTAATGGAAAGTGTCCTTTTCTGATAGGGAGGGCATTTTCCAATATTTTAATTGGACGCTGTAAGAGAAAGGGAGAAAAGAAATGCCCTTGCTGAGTTTCTTGCTTGTTCTTCTCAGTACAAGGTCTCCCGCCCTGTAGACTTACGAACCGATGGCGTAGTGACATTCATAAGTGCTCAATTATTGTAGCCTAAACTGAATAAATTATATTGCATTTTAATTTGAATTACTATTTTATAAATAAATAACATACACATTAAATATTTTACAATTATTTAATCTAAATTGTTTTATGTTTTAACTTTATATACGTCATAGAAGTGAAGCCAAACAAACGGATACATATCCCGGCAAAAAGTTTAGTTACTTTACTTTTTTATGTAGTACGCAGACCAAAGAGAGGCTCAAGCAAGTTGTTTTTATTTGATTTTATAAAACATACATTTCAAATATCTGCACTATTTTAGGATTGTAAGCGAATTCCTCCCTGCGTTTGCTCGTTTCTGGATACAACCTAGATACAATCGGTAGATTTAGCTCGTCCAAGAGCGCCGGAAGCGGACATGCTGCGTTAGTTGTGTCGGCAGCTGATTGCACAGGACGGAGAACGTTACGTACGGTACAATTGATAGTGTATTTTTCTATTAATTCAATGTAAAGTGTTTTCAATAAAACGATACATGTTTGCCCGTTAATTCTTTTGCCGCTATTTTAGAAAAAAAAATCGTTTGTTTTGCCGTTTTTTTACTGAACGGTAGGTGAATACTTAAATAAACGTACTGAAATAAATAAATTTTAATATTAGAGTAACTGTTTAATTATAAGAGCGTGTCCTGCGTGGACTACGTGTACAAGCCTACGTGAAATATTAGCAAACTTAAAATCACAGAATCTGTATTGAATCAACTCTTGGAAGTCGAATATCACACACAACTCGAAGCTAATTATCGAATCCATTTCCTAATCAGCCTCATAAGTACCCACTGCTGGCACGGCCTGGAGTGATTTGTATTTTTTGCGTATGTAGCTTTCCTCATGTTGTTTTCCTTCACCAAAAAGCCAGTGGTGTTAATAATCATCATCAAATCAATCAATGTACTTGAGAAATTAGGAAAAACACTTATTGGTACACGCCGGGTCTCAAACCTCCGCCACTCGGGACGCAAAGTGAAACACTCGAAACTCTCTGCTACCACGGACCGCGCATCAATTTAATACTTTGCAAATATATTATGTAAAACCGATGACAATACAATAATTTTGTCCAAAGAGCTGATCCGCTGATGGAACCAGAAGCTAGAACTATTTGAGTAAACAATTCTTAAGGGTTCTCTTACACCCCACTAGCGCCGCCATTAGATATCCTCAATTTTCAACGAAGAGAAAATTTCTAAATAAGTAGTTTCTAAAAAATATCTGTGAGTTGTAGTTGGCATTTTTGCTAAAAGTGGCAGTTTTTAGCAGAAATGCCAACTACAACTCACAGATATTTTTTAGAAACTATATAAAACCTTTTAAAAATTGCTTATGACTAGCTTTATATTTGCGACATTTGGATTTTAGAAATTCGTTTTCTACGAAGAGAAAATTGAGGATATCTGGTGGCGGCGCTAGTTAGCTGCTACATGCGCCTTAAAAGTCGAATAATTAATTTGTAATCGTAGTATCGATTCGAAACTTTGCAAATGTACGAGTTTGTATGTATAATATACTGATGACAATACAATAATTAGGTACCATCGAGCTGATGTAACGATGGAACCAGAAGGTGAGTAATGGCAGCCACTTTAAGTATACCACCGGTGTGAAGTTAGCGGCCTAAGTTAGCGGCCTTTTATAATCCGACCAAATTAAAGAGTAAAGGATTTTAATGAAATAATTTACTGAATTGAACGGATATAACATTAAATAGACCAAAATAATGAGAAACCGGTCAAAAATTAAACAAATATATATATAATTTAAATAATAAAAAATTAAAGTAAAAGAAAATTTCACAATGTGATACTTATCGACCTAAAAGTTCATCATAAAAATACGGTAACACTTAGTGACGCATATCAAATTGAGCCTCTTTAAACCAGAAACCATATCAAGTTTTCAAATCACACCTATCTCGGGGTTAACTGTGAGAAAAATGGTTAGCGGCCTAAAAAATATTTTCTTTCAAAATTTCAAACACACCGTAAATCTGTTGGTTAAGGAAAAAGTTACAATCAAATGCTGTTGAAACAAGCATTTTGTATTGTTCTTATTCATAAATATTGCTACATGTGTAATACCTCTTCTATTTAAATAATAAAAAAATAAAAGTTGATGAAAATTTCACAATGTGATATTTATTGGCATAAAAAGTCATCATGAAAATGCGGTAACACTTAGTGACGCATATCAAATTGAGCCTCTTTAAACCAGAAACCATATCAAGTTTTCAAATCACACCTATCTCGGGGTGAACTGTGAGAAAAATGGTTAGCGGCCTAAAAAATATTTTCTTTCATAATTTCAAACACACCGTAAATCTGTTGGTTAAGGAAAAAGTTACAATCAAATGCTGTTGAAACAAGCATTTTGTATTGTTCTTATTAATAAATATTGCCACTTGTGTAATACCTCTTCTATTTAAATGATAAAAAAATAAAAGTTGAAGAAAATTTCACAATTTGATATTTATTGGCATAAAAAGTCATCATGAAAATGCGGTAACACTTAGTGACGCATATCAAATTGAGCCTCTTTAAACCAGAAACCATATCAAGTTTTCAAATCACACCTATCTCGGGGTTAACTGTGAGAAAAATGGTTAGCGGCGTAAAAAATATTTTCTTTTAAAATTTCAAACACACCGTAAATCTGTTGGTTAATGAAAAAGTAACAATCAAAGGCTGTTAAAACAAGCATTTTGTATTGTTCTTATTAATAAATATTGCTACATGTGTAATACCTCTCCTATTTAAATAATAAAAAAATAAAAAAAATATTTATTGGCATAAAAAGTCATCATGAAAATGCGGTAACACTTAGTGACGCATATCAAATTGAGCCTCTTTAAACCAGACACCATATCAAGTTTTCAAATCACACCTATCTTGGGGTTAACTGTGAGAAAAATGGTTAGCGGCGTAAAAATTATTTTCTTTCAAAATTTCAAACACACCGTAAATCTGTTGGTTAAGGAAAAAGTTACAATCAAATGCTGTTGAAACAAGCATTTTGTATTGTTCTTATTAATAAATATTGCCACTTGTGTAATACCTCTTCTATTTAAATAATAAAAAAATAAAAGTTGAAGAAAATTTCACAATTTGATATTTATTGGCATAAAAAGTCATCATGAAAATGCGGTAACACTTAGTGACGCATATCAAATTGAGCCTCTTTAAACCAGAAACCATATCAAGTTTTCAAATCACACCTATCTCGGGGTTAACTGTGAGAAAAGTGGTTAGCGGCGTAAAAAATATTTTCTTTCAAAATTTCAAACACACCGTAAATCTGTTGGTTAATGAAAAAGTAACAATCAAAGGCTGTTGAAACAAGCATTTTGTATTGTTCTTATTCATAAATATTGCTACATGTGTAATACCTCTTCTATTTAAATAATAAAAAAATAAAAGTTGATGAAAATTTCACAATGTGATATTTATTGGCATAAAAAGTCATCATGAAAATGCGGTAACACTTAGTGACGCATATCAAATTGAGCCTCTTTAAACCAGAAACCATATCAAGTTTTCAAATCACACCTATCTCGGGGTGAACTGTGAGAAAAATGGTTAGCGGCCTAAAAAATATTTTCTTTCATAATTTCAAACACACCGTAAATCTGTTGGTTAAGGAAAAAGTTACAATCAAATGCTGTTGAAACAAGCATTTTGTATTGTTCTTATTAATAAATATTGCCACTTGTGTAATACCTCTTCTATTTAAATAATAAAAAAATAAAAGTTGAAGAAAATTTCACAATTTGATATTTATTGGCATAAAAAGTCATCATGAAAATGCGGTAACACTTAGTGACGCATATCAAATTGAGCCTCTTTAAACCAGAAACCATATCAAGTTTTCAAATCACACCTATCTCGGGGTTAACTGTGAGAAAAATGGTTAGCGGCGTAAAAAATATTTTCTTTCAAAATTTCAAACACACCGTAAATCTGTTGGTTAAGGAAAAAGTTACAATCAAATGCTGTTGAAACAAGCATTTTGTATTGTTCTTATTAATAAATATTGCCACTTGTGTAATACCTCTTCTATTTAAATAATAAAAAAATAAAAGTTGAAGAAAATTTCACAATTTGATATTTATTGGCATAAAAAGTCATCATGAAAATGCGGTAACACTTAGTGACGCATATCAAATTGAGCCTCTTTAAACCAGACACCATATCAAGTTTTCAAATCACACCTATCTTGGGGTTAACTGTGAGAAAAATGGTTAGCGGCGTAAAAATTATTTTCTTTCAAAATTTCAAACACACCGTAAATCTGTTGGTTAAGGAAAAAGTTACAATCAAATGCTGTTGAAACAAGCATTTTGTATTGTTCTTATTAATAAATATTGCCACTTGTGTAATACCTCTTCTATTTAAATAATAAAAAAATAAAAGTTGAAGAAAATTTCACAATTTGATATTTATTGGCATAAAAAGTCATCATGAAAATGCGGTAACACTTAGTGACGCATATCAAATTGAGCCTCTTTAAACCAGAAACCATATCAAGTTTTCAAATCACACCTATCTCGGGGTTAACTGTGAGAAAAGTGGTTAGCGGCGTAAAAAATATTTTCTTTCAAAATTTCAAACACACCGTAAATCTGTTGGTTAATGAAAAAGTAACAATCAAAGGCTGTTGAAACAAGCATTTTGTATTGTTCTTATTCATAAATATTGCTACATGTGTAATACCTCTTCTATTTAAATAATAAAAAAATAAAAGTTGATGAAAATTTCACAATGTGATATTTATTGGCATAAAAAGTCATCATGAAAATGCGGTAACACTTAGTGACGCATATCAAATTGAGCCTCTTTAAACCAGAAACCATATCAAGTTTTCAAATCACACCTATCTCGGGGTGAACTGTGAGAAAAATGGTTAGCGGCCTAAAAAATATTTTCTTTCATAATTTCAAACACACCGTAAATCTGTTGGTTAAGGAAAAAGTTACAATCAAATGCTGTTGAAACAAGCATTTTGTATTGTTCTTATTAATAAATATTGCCACTTGTGTAATACCTCTTCTATTTAAATAATAAAAAAATAAAAGTTGAAGAAAATTTCACAATTTGATATTTATTGGCATAAAAAGTCATCATGAAAATGCGGTAACACTTAGTGACGCATATCAAATTGAGCCTCTTTAAACCAGAAACCATATCAAGTTTTCAAATCACACCTATCTCGGGGTTAACTGTGAGAAAAATAGTTAGCGGCGTAAAAAATATTTTCTTTCAAAATTTCAAACACACCGTAAATCTGTTGGTTAAGGAAAAAGTTACAATCAAATGCTGTTGAAACAAGCATTTTGTATTGTTCTTATTAATAAATATTGCCACTTGTGTAATACCTCTTCTATTTAAATAATAAAAAAATAAAAGTTGAAGAAAATTTCACAATTTGATATTTATTGGCATAAAAAGTCATCATGAAAATGCGGTAACACTTAGTGACGCATATCAAATTGAGCCTCTTTAAACCAGAAACCATATCAAGTTTTCAAATCACACCTATCTCGGGGTTAACTGTGAGAAAAGTGGTTAGCGGCGTAAAAAATATTTTCTTTCAAAATTTCAAACACACCGTAAATCTGTTGGTTAATGAAAAAGTAACAATCAAAGGCTGTTGAAACAAGCATTTTGTATTGTTCTTATTCATAAATATTGCCACTTGTGTAATACCTCTTCTATTTAAATAATAAAAAAATAAAAGTTGATGAAAATTTCACAATGTGATATTTATTGGCATAAAAAGTCATCATGAAAATGCGGTAACACTTAGTGACGCATATCAAATTGAGCCTCTTTAAACCAGAAACCATATCAAGTTTTCAAATCACACCTATCTCGGGGTGAACTGTGAGAAAAATGGTTAGCGGCCTAAAAAATATTTTCTTTCATAATTTCAAACACACCGTAAATCTGTTGGTTAAGGAAAAAGTTACAATCAAATGCTGTTGAAACAAGCATTTTGTATTGTTCTTATTAATAAATATTGCCACTTGTGTAATACCTCTTCTATTTAAATAATAAAAAAATAAAAGTTGAAGAAAATTTCACAATTTGATATTTATTGGCATAAAAAGTCATCATGAAAATGCGGTAACACTTAGTGACGCATATCAAATTGAGCCTCTTTAAACCAGAAACCATATCAAGTTTTCAAATCACACCTATCTCGGGGTTAACTGTGAGAAAAATGGTTAGCGGCGTAAAAAATATTTTCTTTCAAAATTTCAAACACACCGTAAATCTGTTGGTTAATGAAAAAGTAACAATCAAAGGCTGTTGAAACAAGCATTTTGTATTCTTCTTATTAATAAATATTGCTACATGTGTAATACCTCTCCTATTTAAATAATAAAAAAATAAAAGTTGAAGAAATTTTCACATTGCGATATTTATTACCATAAAAAGTCATCATGAAAATGCGGTAACACTTAGTGACGCATATCAAATTGAGCCTCTTTAAACCAGAAACCATATCAAGTTTTCAAATCACACCTATCTCGGGGTTAACTGTGAGAAAAGTGGTTAGCGGCGTAAAAAATATTTTCTTTCAAAATTTCAAACACACCGTAAATCTGTTGGTTAATGAAAAAGTAACAATCAAAGGCTGTTGAAACAAGCATTTTGTATTGTTCTTATTAATAAATATTGCTACATGTGTAATACCTCTCCTATTTAAATAATAAAAAAATAAAAGTTTAAGAAATTTTCACAATGCGATATTTATTACCATAAAAAGTCATCATGAAAATGCGGCAACACTTAGTGACGCATATCAAATTGAGCCTCTTTAAACCAGAAACCATATCAAGTTTTCATATCACACCTATCTCGGGGTTAACTGCAAGAAAAATGGTTAGCGGCGTAAAAAATATTTTCTTTCATAATTTCAAACACACCGTAAATCTGTTAGTTGAGGAAAAAGTTACAATCAAATGCTGTTGAAACAAGCATTTTGTATTGTTCTTATTAATTAATATTGCCACTTGTGTAATACCTCTTCTATTTAAATAATAAAAAAATAAAAGTTGAAGAAAATTTCACAATGTGATATTTATTGGCATAAAAAGTCATCATGAAAATGCGGTAACACTTAGTGACGCATATCAAATTGAGCCTCTTTAAACCAGAAACCATATCAAGTTTTCAAATCACACCTATCTCGGGGTTAACTGTGAGAAAAATGGTTAGCGGCCTAAAAATTATTTTCTTTCAAAATTTCAAACACACCGTAAATCTGTTGGTTAAGGAAAAAGTTACAATCAAATGCTGTTGAAACAAGCATTTTGTATTGTTCTTATTAATAAATATTGCTGCATGTGTAATACCTCTTCTATTTAAATAATAAAAAATAAAAGTTGTAGAAAATTTCACAATGTGATATTTATTGGCATAAAAAGTCATCATGAAAATGCGGTAACACTTAGTGACGCATATCAAATTGAGCCTTTTTAAACCAGAAACCATATCAAGTTCTCAAATCACACCTATCTCGGGGTTAACTGTGAGAAAAATGGTTAGCGGCGTAAAAATTATTTTCTTTCAAAATTTCAAACACACCGTAAATCTGTTAGTTGAGGAAATAAATGTCAAAGAAAATTTGACCATGTGATACATATCGGCCTAAAAGTTTTTGATAAAAATGCGGTTTCACTTAGTGACGCATATTAAATGCAGCCTTTTTAAACACACACCTATCTCGATTTTATGACAAAAATGGTTAGTGGCCTAAATAATTTATTTGTTTAAATTTCTGCACAACACACAACACAAATAAACAAATATTTCGATTGGTATAAAACCATTCAAAAACTCATTAAGACAAAAAAAAAATATTTTTTTTTTTATTTTTGTGTTGCAAGCGTCTGCGGTGACCGCTCACCATGGGGCGAACCGTAAGCTTGTTTGCCACCTTAGTGATGTAAAGAAACAAACGTTATACGTATCGGCCTACAAGTAATTTTCATCAAAATTAAGTCTTATTTTTTGATTTTTTTTCATTAGGGTCTTAAAGCAAGCTTTCTAATTTTGGTTAAAAAAAAATTTTGATTGAAATATTCCTTTATTTTCTTCGTTTTTTTTTTTCATTTCTTGTAATTTTTATCAATTTTACCACTGCTGTTATCGGAACATTAACTACCCATAAAGTAATGATTTCATTTATACACTTTGCATTGTTTGCCTTAATTTTTTGGCTTAAAACAAATATTTTGATTGAAATATGCTAACAATAATTTTTTTTTTTATAAAATATCTTTTCATTGAGTTTTATTGAGTTTTTTTTTTTGTTTTTTTTTTTTGTGTTTGAATGATACCGGTATATAAATATATTCTTTTGTTACTATTGTCGATATTCAAAGGCCTAGCTACTGTCCCCGTGGCATCGAAATGAAGTAAAGGAAGCTTAATCCGTTTTAAAACTTGTATTTGTTCTTTGCTGTAGATTTTTATACATAAAGGGAAAGATAATTCTTTGATATAATGGTAATGATCTTTTTGAAATAAATATAGATCAAGTACATCGTTTTGTGACCTGTCATTCAAAGCTAATGACTCCGATCTAATTTTCCTAAGAGTTTCATCTGATTTTATACTCATGAGATTTTTGGTTTTTTCTAAATATTTTAAATCTATTTTTATTAATTCTCGATTTTTATGTATTATCGGTTTAGTAGCTAAAGATTATTTCTGAAAATTGATCTTTCTATTCCACGAACTTGATTTGTTAGTAAGTTTGTATGAGAATTTTTTTTATCTTGGCTGTAAACCGTTATTTTTTTTACGGTTCAAATAAATTGTGAATTTTTTGCATGAACTGTGTTTGCAGTTGGCTTTTATGGCGATTCTATTGTCCTTTAGGTATTTTTTGTATTTCAGTATTAGTATGCAAGTATTAATTATATTTTTCTGCACAGTTTTCTTTATAATATACGAATACGTATTTAGATTTAATTTCCCTTTGAAAAACATTGCTTCCCAAAGCTTATTATCAATTATGCATGAGCCTTCAAAATGCACACATTTTTCTTTTTTATTAATACTATTTACGTTTTCTGTTCCTTTTGGTAAAACTGACACTATGTGTCTAGACATTGACAAAGCCATTATTTCTTGAGGTATTGTAGTAGTTTCTGGCGATACATCATTTTCGCAAATGAAACTGGATTCTTTTTGTGTGAACGTATCATCCACTAGCGGTGAATCTTCATCATTGGTGATTTCTGCCTTAACGTGTTCCTCCCAGTAAAATTTTTTAGTTTCCTTATAGCTCGAAGTATTCCTTGTATCAAGTAGTATATCCATAGATTTTGTAGTAGAAAAGTGATTATGATAACTCCTAGCTTCATTTTCAAAATTATTATTAAATGTTTCAGGACCAATATTTATTTTTAATTTTTTAATCCTAAGTTTATGGTGTGCTGCTTTCCAAACCTAATGCAGCCTTAAGCGATTTTTTATATTTTTTTTTATTTTAAAAGCAGAACATAGAACATTGTAAATTATAGAATCATTTTTTCGAGGCGACTCCGGTGTTGTTAAAAGAGAAATCTTGTTCGATTGTAGTATATTTGTGACTGAGGTCTCTGATATTACATTGCAAACGGTAACTTCTTCTTTAAAGTGTAGGTTTCGGAATTGCAGATTTTTGTTGATTATATGGTAAAGATACTGATAGTTCTTGTACTTCTTGCAGTTGATAGATTTAGATATAATTTTACAATCATCTATAGTAACTACATCCTCCTTTTTTAAAAGCGGGTTTATCTTTGCAACTTGTTGTGAAATTTCGTAAAAAGCTTTTTCTTTGGATGCATACATTTTTGTAGAAATATAAGGATAATATTATCCTTAATACTTGATTATATTTAACAAAAATACAAATTAACAATAGAAAATCAATATTAATTTTTAAATCGATTACTTGAAAGCCGTATTTTTATTTATTTGTTGTAAAAAACACTAAAACAAGAAAATAATTTGTTATGATTTCACAACATTACCCTACTCTAACTAAATCACTTTAACACTTGCTAATCAAAAAGATATATTTACTAGAATAAAGAAGTCATTAAATTTTATAACAAAAAAAGCATAAATCGCTTAAAACCAAGAATGTGTTATAATATTTAGGTGTTTTAATTATACTTAACAATAATACTAATTTAAAATAGAAAAAGAAATTTAAATAATCACAGCCAATCACAGCGAAGCGATGAAATGGCTGGTTAATTGTCTAGTATTAGGTTAAACAAATAGTACGGATTAACACCATAATAATTGATCTGGCACCTTCAGACACTACGAATGGTGCGTGCGCACGTCACGTCACGCCACGCATCTGATCTGCACCGGCCTTTATTTCAAAGAAAATCTTCGCTCGCATTGATGACCAGACCTATTACATTTTAGTATATAAAATATATATAAATAAAAATTAAGGTATATTTTGTGTACAGGTAACAGGTGCGTTTGAGTATATAATTGTTTAGTTAGGTTCGTGTATTTCGTTATTGTAATTACAATAGTCTTAATAGGTTTATATCACAACTGAATTTGTAGGTAATAAATAATTGTTTTTAATTATTTTTTGATGTTAGTGAAATCCTTCTTTCATACAAAAAATACGGCTGTGATTATTTAATTTTCTTTTTCTATTTTAAATTAGTATTATTGTTAAGTATAATTAAAACACCTAAATATTATAACACATTCTTGGTTTTAAGCGATTTATGCTTTTTTTGTTATAAAATTTAATGACTTCTTTATTCTAGTAAATATATCTTTTTGATTAGCAAGTGTTAAAGTGATTTAGTTAGAGTAGGGTAATGTTGTGAAATCATAACAAATTATTTTCTTGTTTTAGTGTTTTTTACAACAAATAAATAAAAATACGGCTTTCAAGTAATCGATTTAAAAATTAATATTGATTTTCTATTGTTAATTTGTATTTTTGTTAAATATAATCAAGTATTAAGGATAATATTATCCTTATATTTCTACAAAAATGTATGCATCCAAAGAAAAAGCTTTTTACGAAATTTCACAACAAGTTGCAAAGATAAACCCGCTTTTAAAAAAGGAGGATGTAGTTACTATAGATGATTGTAAAATTATATCTAAATCTATCAACTGCAAGAAGTACAAGAATTATCAGTATCTTTACCATATAATCAACAAAAATCTGCAATTCCGAAACCTACACTTTAAAGAAGAAGTTACCGTTTGCAATGTAATATCAGAGACCTCAGTCACAAATATACTACAATCGAACAAGATTTCTCTTTTAACAACACCGGAGTCGCCTCGAAAAATTGATTCTATAATTTACAATGTTCTATGTTCTGCTTTTAAAATAAAAAAATATATAAAAAATCGCTTAAGGCTGCATTAGGTTTGGAAAGCAGCACACCATAAACTTAGGATTAAAAAATTAAAAATAAATATTGGTCCTGAAACATTTAATAATAATTTTGAAAATGAAGCTAGGAGTTATCATAATCACTTTTCTACTACAAAATCTATGGATATACTACTTGATACAAGGAATACTTCGAGCTATAAGGAAACTAAAAAATTTTACTGGGAGGAACACGTTAAGGCAGAAATCACCAATGATGAAGATTCACCGCTAGTGGATGATACGTTCACACAAAAAGAATCCAGTTTCATTTGCGAAAATGATGTATCGCCAGAAACTACTACAATACCTCAAGAAATAATGGCTTTGTCAATGTCTAGACACATAGTGTCAGTTTTACCAAAAGGAACAGAAAACGTAAATAGTATTAATAAAAAAGAAAAATGTGTGCATTTTGAAGGCTCATGCATAATTGATAATAAGCTTTGGGAAGCAATGTTTTTCAAAGGGAAATTAAATCTAAATACGTATTCGTATATTATAAAGAAAACTGTGCAGAAAAATATAATTAATACTTGCATACTAATACTGAAATACAAAAAATACCTAAAGGACAATAGAATCGCCATAAAAGCCAACTGCAAACACAGTTCATGCAAAAAATTCACAATTTATTTGAACCGTAAAAAAAATAACGGTTTACAGCCAAGATAAAAAAAATTCTCATACAAACTTACTAACAAATCAAGTTCGTGGAATAGAAAGATCAATTTTCAGAAATAATCTTTAGCTACTAAACCGATAATACATAAAAATCGAGAATTAATAAAAATAGATTTAAAATATTTAGAAAAAACCAAAAATCTCATGAGTATAAAATCAGATGAAACTCTTAGGAAAATTAGATCGGAGTCATTAGCTTTGAATGACAGGTCACAAAACGATGTACTTGATCTATATTTATTTCAAAAAGATCATTACCATTATATCAAAGAATTATCTTTCCCTTTATGTATAAAAATCTACAGCAAAGAACAAATACAAGTTTTAAAACGGATTAAGCTTCCTTTACTTCATTTCGATGCCACGGGGACAGTAGCTAGGCCTTTGAATATCGACAATAGTAACAAAAGAATATATTTATATACCGGTATCATTCAAACACAAAAAAAAAAAACAAAAAAAAAAACTCAATAAAACTCAATGAAAAGATATTTTATAAAAAAAAAAATTATTGTTAGCATATTTCAATCAAAATATTTGTTTTAAGCCAAAAAATTAAGGCAAACAATGCAAAGTGTATAAATGAAATCATTACTTTATGGGTAGTTAATGTTCCGATAACAGCAGTGGTAAAATTGATAAAAATTACAAGAAATGAAAAAAAAAAAACGCAGAAAATAAAGGAATATTTCAATCAAAATTTTTTTTTAACCAAAATGAGAAAGCTTGCTTTAAGACCCTAATGAAAAAAAATCAAAAAATAAGACTTAATTTTGATGAAAATTACTTGTAGGCCGATACGTATAACGTTTGTTTCTTTACATCACTAAGGTGGCAAACAAGCTTACGGTTCGCCCCATGGTGAGCGGTCACCGCAGACGCTTGCAACACAGAAATAAAAAAAAAATGATTTTTTTTTGTCTTAATGAGTTTTTGAATGGTTTTATACCAATCGAAATATTTGTTTATTTGTGTTGTGTGTTGTGCAGAAATTTAAACAAATAAATTATTTAGGCCACTAACCATTTTTGTCATAAAATCGAGATAGGTGTGTGTTTAAAAAGGCTGCATTTAATATGCGTCACTAAGTGAAACCGCATTTTTATCAAAAACTTTTAGGCTGATATGTATCACATGGTCAAATTTTCTTTGACATTTATTTCCTCAACTAACAGATTTACGGTGTGTTTGAAATTTTGAAAGAAAATAATTTTTACGCCGCTAACCATTTTTCTCACAGTTAACCCCGAGATAGATGTCATTTGAAAACTTGATATGGTTTCTGGTTTAAAGAGGCTCAATTTGAAATGCGTCTCTAAGTGTAACCGCATTTTCATGATGACTTTTTATGCCAATAAATATCACATTGTGAAATTTTCTTCAACTTTTATTTTTTATTATTTAAATAGAAGAGGTATTACACATGCAGCAATATTTATTAATAAGAAAATACAAAATGTTTGTTTCAACAGCATTTGATTGTAACTTTTTCCTTAACCAACAGATTTACGGTGTGTTTGAAATTTTGAATGAAAATATTTTTTACGCCGCTAACCACTTTTCTCACAGTTAACCCCGAGATAGGTGTGATTTGAGAACTTGATATGGTTTCTGGTTTAAAAAGGCTCAATTTGATATGCGTCACTAAGTGTTACCGCATTTTCATGATGACTTTTTATGCCAATAAATATCACATTGTGAAATTTTCTTCAACTTTTATTTTTTATTATTTAAATAGAAGAGGTATTACACATGCAGCAATATTTATTAATAAGAACAATACAAAATGCTTGTTTCAACAGCATTTGATTGTAACTTTTTCCTTAACCAACAGATTTACGGTGTGTTTGAAATATTGAAAGAAAATATTTTTTACGCCGCTAACCATTTTTCTCACTGTTAACCCCGAGATAGGTGTGATTTGAAAACTTGATATGGTTTCTGGTTTAAAGTGGCTCAATTTGATATGCGTCACTAAGTGTTACCGCATTTTCATGATGACTTTTTATGCCAATAAATATCACATTGTGAAATTTTCTTCAACTTTTATTTTTTTTATTTAAATAGAAGAGGTATAACACATGTAGCAATATTTATTAATAAGAACAATACAAAATGCTTGTTTCAACAG
This sequence comes from Apoda limacodes, assembly GCA_946406115.1. Classification (NCBI taxonomy): domain Eukaryota; kingdom Metazoa; phylum Arthropoda; class Insecta; order Lepidoptera; family Limacodidae; genus Apoda; species Apoda limacodes. The sequence continues at coordinate 33,405,752 of OX291542.1, read as the reverse complement.
CATTTGATTGTAACTTTTTCCTCAACTTACAGATTTACGGTGTGTTTGAAATTTTGAAAGAAAATATTTTTTACGCCGCTAACCATTTTTCTCACAGTTAACCCCGAGATAGGTGTGATTTGAAAACTTGATATGGTTTCTGGTTTAAAGAGGCTCAATTGGATATGCGTCACTAAGTGTTACCGCATTTTCATGATGACTTTTTATGCCAATAAATATCACATTGTGAAATTTTCTTTAACTTTTAATTTTTTATTTTTAAAAAGAAGAAGTATTACACATGTAGCAATATTTATTAATGAGAACAATACAAAATGCTTGTTTCAACAGCCTTTGATTGTTACTTTTTCCTTAACCAACAGATTTACGGTGTGTTTGAAATTTTGAAAGAAAATAATTTTTAGGCCGCTAACCATTTTTCTCACAGTTAACCCCGAGATAGGTGTGATTTGAAAACTTGATATGGTTTCTGGTTTAAAGAGGCTCAATTTGATATGCGTCACTAAGTGTTACCGCATTTTCATGATGACTTTTTATGCCAATAAATATCACATTGTGAAATTTTCTTCAACTTTTATTTTTTTATTATTTAAATAGAAGAGGTATTACACATGCAGCAATATTTATTAATAAGAACAATACAAAATGCTTGTTTCAACAGCATTTGATTGTAACTTTTTCCTTAACCAACAGATTTACGGTGTGTTTGAAATTTTGAATGAAAATATTTTTTAGGCCGCTAACCATTTTTCTCACAGTTAACCCCGAGATAGGTGTGATTTGAAAACTTGATATGGTTTCTGGTTTAAAGAGGCTCAATTTGATATGCGTCACTAAGTGTTACCGCATTTTCATGATGACTTTTTATGCCAATAAATATCACATTGTGAAATTTTCTTAAATTTTTTTTTTTTATTATTTAAATAGAAGAGGTATTACACATATAGCAATATTTATGAATAAGAACAATACAAAATGCTTGTTTCAACAGCATTTGATTGTAACTTTTTCCTTAACCAACAGATTTACGGTGTGTTTGAAATTTTGAAAGAAAATATTTTTTAGGCCGCTAACCATTTTTCTCACAGTTAACCCCGAGATAGGTGTGATTTGAAAACTTGATATGGTTTCTGGTTTAAAGTGGCTCAATTTGATATGCGTCACTAAGTGTTACCGCATTTTCATGATGACTTTTTATGCCAATAAATATCACATTGTGAAATTTTCTTTAACTTTTAATTTTTTATTTTTAAAAAGAAGAAGTATTACACATGTAGCAATATTTATTAATGAGAACAATACAAAATGCTTGTTTCAACAGCCTTTGATTGTTACTTTTTCCTTAACCAACAGATTTACGGTGTGTTTGAAATTTTGAAAGAAAATAATTTTTAGGCCGCTAACCATTTTTCTCACAGTTAACCCCGAGATAGGTGTGATTTGAAAACTTGATATGGTTTCTGGTTTAAAGAGGCTCAATTTGATATGCGTCACTAAGTGTTACCGCATTTTCATGATGACTTTTTATGCCAATAAATATCACATTGTGAAATTTTCTTCAACTTTTATTTTTTTATTATTTAAATAGAAGAGGTATTACACATGCAGCAATATTTATTAATAAGAACAATACAAAATGCTTGTTTCAACAGCATTTGATTGTAACTTTTTCCTTAACCAACAGATTTACGGTGTGTTTGAAATTTTGAATGAAAATATTTTTTAGGCCGCTAACCATTTTTCTCACAGTTAACCCCGAGATAGGTGTGATTTGAAAACTTGATATGGTTTCTGGTTTAAAGAGGCTCAATTTGATATGCGTCACTAAGTGTTACCGCATTTTCATGATGACTTTTTATGCCAATAAATATCACATTGTGAAATTTTCTTCAACTTTTATTTTTTTATCATTTAAATAGAAGAGGTATTACACATGCAGCAATATTTATTAATAAGAACAATACAAAATGCTTGTTTCAACAGCATTTGATTGTAACTTTTTCCTTAACCAACAGATTTACGGTGTGTTTGAAATTTTGAAAGAAAATAATTTTTAGGCCGCTAACCATTTTTCTCTTAGTTAACCCCGAGATAGGTGTGATTTGAGAACTTGATATGGTTTCTGGTTTAAAGAGGCTCAATTTGATATGCGTCACTAAGTGTTACCGCATTTTCATGATGACTTTTTATGCCAATAAATATCACATTGTGAAATTTTCTTCAACTTTTATTTTTTTATTATTTAAATAGAAGAGGTATTACACATGCAGCAATATTTATTAATAAGAACAATACAAAATGCTTGTTTCAACAGCATTTGATTGTAACTTTTTCCTTAACCAACAGATTTACGGTGTGTTTGAAATTTTGAATGAAAATATTTTTTAGGCCGCTAACCATTTTTCTCACAGTTAACCCCGAGATAGGTGTGATTTGAAAACTTGATATGGTTTCTGGTTTAAAGAGGCTCAATTTGATATGCGTCACTAAGTGTTACCGCATTTTCATGATGACTTTTTATGCCAATAAATATCACATTGTGAAATTTTCTTCAACTTTTATTTTTTTATCATTTAAATAGAAGAGGTATTACACATGCAGCAATATTTATTAACAAGAACAATACAAAATTCTTGTTTCAACAGCATTTGATTGTAACTTTTTCCTTAACCAACAGATTTACGGTGTGTTTGAAATTTTGAAAGAAAATAATTTTTAGGCCGCTAACCATTTTTCTCTTAGTTAACCCCGAGATAGGTGTGATTTGAAAACTTGATATGGTTTCTGGTTTAAAGAGGCTCAATTTGATATGCGTCACTAAGTGTTACCGCATTTTCATGATGACTTTTTATGCCAATAAATATCACATTGTGAAATTTTCTTCAACTTTTATTTTTTTATTATTTAAATAGAAGAGGTATTACATATGCAGCAATATTTATTAATAAGAACAATACAAAATGCTTGTTTCAACAGCATTTGATTGTAACTTTTTCCTTAACCAACAGATTTACGGTGTGTTTGAAATTTTGAAAGAAAATAATTTTTAGGCCGCTAACCATTTTTCTCTTAGTTAACCCCGAGATAGGTGTGATTTGAAAACTTGATATGGTTTCTGGTTTAAAGAGGCTCAATTTGATATGCGTCACTAAGTGTTACCGCATTTTCATGATGACTTTTTATGCCAATAAATATCACATTGTGAAATTTTCTTCAACTTTTATTTTTTTATCATTTAAATAGAAGAGGTATTACACATGCAGCAATATTTATTAATAAGAACAATACAAAATGCTTGTTTCAACAGCATTTGATTGTAACTTTTTCCTTAACCAACAGATTTACGGTGTGTTTGAAATTTTGAATGAAAATATTTTTTAGGCCGCTAACCATTTTTCTCACAGTTAACCCCGAGATAGGTGTGATTTGAAAACTTGATATGGTTTCTGGTTTAAAGAGGCTCAATTTGATATGCGTCACTAAGTGTTACCGCATTTTCATGATGACTTTTTATGCCAATAAATATCACATTGTGAAATTTTCTTCAACTTTTATTTTTTTATCATTTAAATAGAAGAGGTATTACACATGCAGCAATATTTATTAATAAGAACAATACAAAATGCTTGTTTCAACAGCATTTGATTGTAACTTTTTCCTTAACCAACAGATTTACGGTGTGTTTGAAATTTTGAATGAAAATATTTTTTAGGCCGCTAACCATTTTTCTCACAGTTAACCCCGAGATAGGTGTGATTTGAAAACTTGATATGGTTTCTGGTTTAAAGAGGCTCAATTTGATATGCGTCACTAAGTGTTACCGCATTTTCATGATGACTTTTTATGCCAATAAGTATCACATTGTGAAATTTTCTTCAACTTTTATTTTTTTATTATTTAAATAGAAGAGGTATTACACATGTAGCAATATTTATTAATAAGAACAATACAAAATGCTTGTTTCAACAGCATTTGATTGTAACTTTTTCCTTAACCAACAGATTTACGGTGTGTTTGAAATTTTGAAAGAAAATATTTTTTAGGCCGCTAACCATTTTTCTCACAGTTAACCCCGAGATAGGTGTGATTTGAAAACTTGATATGGTTTCTGGTTTAAAGAGGCTCAATTTGATATGCGTCACTAAGTGTTACCGCATTTTCATGATGACTTTTTATGCCAATAAATATCACATTGTGAAATTTTCTTCAACTTTTATTTTTTTATCATTTAAATAGAAGAGGTATTACACATGCAGCAATATTTATTAATAAGAACAATACAAAATGCTTGTTTCAACAGCATTTGATTGTAACTTTTTCCTTAACCAACAGATTTACGGTGTGTTTGAAATTTTGAAAGAAAATAATTTTTAGGCCGCTAACCATTTTTCTCTTAGTTAACCCCGAGATAGGTGTGATTTGAAAACTTGATATGGTTTCTGGTTTAAAGAGGCTCAATTTGATATGCGTCACTAAGTGTTACCGCATTTTCATGATGACTTTTTATGCCAATAAATATCACATTGTGAAATTTTCTTTAACTTTTAATTTTTTATTTTTAAAAAGAAGAAGTATTACACATGTAGCAATATTTATTAATGAGAACAATACAAAATGCTTGTTTCAACAGCCTTTGATTGTTACTTTTTCCTTAACCAACAGATTTACGGTGTGTTTGAAATTTTGAAAGAAAATAATTTTTAGGCCGCTAACCATTTTTCTCACAGTTAACCCCGAGATAGGTGTGATTTGAAAACTTGATATGGTTTTTGGTTTAAAGAGGCTCAATTTGATATGCGTCACTAAGTGTTACCGCATTTTCATGATGACTTTTTATGACAATAAATATCACATTGTGAAATTTTCTTCAACTTTTATTTTTTTATTTAAATAGAAGAGGTATAACACATGTAGCAATATTTATTAATAAGGACAATACAAAATGCTTGTTTCAACAGCATTTGATTGTAACTTTTTCCTTAACCAACAGATTTACGGTGTGTTTGAAATTTTGAAAGAAAATAATTTTTAGGCCGCTAACCATTTTTCTCACACTTAACCCCTAGATAGGTGTGATTTGGAAACTTGATATGGTTTCTGGTTTAAAGAGGCTCAATTTGATATGCGTCACTAAGTGTTACCGCATTTTTATAATGACCTTTTAGGCCGATAAGTATCACATTGTGAAGTTTTCGTTTACTTTAATTTTTTATTATTTAAATTATATATATATTTGTTTAATTTTTTACCGGTTTCAAATTATTTTGGTCTATTTATTGTTATATCCGTTTATTCAGTAAATTATTTCATTAAAATCCTTACTTTTTAATTTGGTCGGATTATAAAAGGCCGCTAACTTAGGCCGCTAACTTCACACCGGTAAGTATACCTTCGAGTTAGGGTTAATTTGGTTTGATAAAGATGTCTTCAAGAACTCTTCAATGGTTACTAGCAAATCTCTCAAGTTTGGGCTCATTTGTTTTAAGTCACTTAAAATAAAGTTTTTGTTATAATTCCTATCCTTAATCTAACCCAATCGTCTTGTTTATTCATTATCGCTGTATGTGCTTAATTGGAGTGTGGAAGTCTGAATATTTTTTATTTCTTTCCCATGGCAATATTGGCAACCCTTAACCTGGATATGAAACATCCTTTGTGGCAATCAAAATGGATTCCAATACCAGCAAAACAATTTAGACCTATAGTAAAAATGCGTTTTCTTGTATTACCTATTTAACGACAAAAAATGTAATTCTAAACAATTTATTTACTAATGCAATGCCTATATGCTTACGTCATGACAAGCGCACTGAAGGGTGAAATCAATGCGCCGCGTCGAATACAATCCGTGTAGCCGTACAACATCGAAATTCAGAATTCTGATGACATTCTGACGTGCGATGTGCACACTCCAAGAACGTGTTGCCGTTTACGTTTGCAAATTGTTGCCTAAAATTGAAAATCTAAACAATTCCAAACTTTTCTACAGTTAATATGTTTATAAGTTCTAAAGCATTGGAAAATGTCTAGCTGCCACAAAAAACAACAGTCCAATAATATATATTTGCCGTACCCACAAAAAAAATCGTATTCGCTTATTTACACCAGCTGCTGGTGTTTTTAACATTTCATCGCTTTGCCCGTTGGCTCAACTTGTTAATCATGAGTATGAAATCCGTAACAGTAGGTACCCTAAATTAACATTAAATATACAAATCGATATAGAATTAAGAAATACATTATAAATATACATATATAGAAATATTCTTTCTTCGTTTAAGACTCCCTGAAGGTTAGTCTTCTAAGAAAATAAATCATAAATGCCATATCTTTGGCTATATCATCAATGTAAATAAATATTCTCATAGCAAAAGTGTAGTCAAAATATTAATCTCAAGCCAGGGAGCCAATTCTCACGCAATAGAATTGATCACGAATTCGCAATAAAGTACGAATTTAAACTTTTCTCGAACGAAAATGTAGTTAAGCAATTCTGGTAATGTCGGATCCGACATTTCTCGAACGCAAGCCGCTCGATCTGCTTCGAGTGGTCGGGACCATTCGAAACTACATCTTGCATTCGAATCTCTCTTTAGTTCAAAATGATTGGGTTCTAAACATGAATTCTACGCTAAGCGTAAACCATTTGCTTTAAAATCCATAATAAATGCCTAAAATGTAGGTCAGAGGAATTAAAAGGTCGGAAAAAAAAGACTTATTTTACCAAATATGATATTTTTATTACTTTTATTCCTTTCTAATACATTATTTGTCTTTTCTCAATTGATTGATTGGCCGATTATCGCAATTATCAAAGACGCCCATGACAATAATATTCTTCTATTTCTATTGGTTTCCATCACAACAAACGCTAGGTTTCATCACATACACTGATAAAAATGTTTGAGGTCCGGCGCCGCCATCTTTAGTGCTGCGTAGTATTTTGATAATACTAGGTGGTAATTTCATTTAAAAAAAATTAAATAAACACAATTACACCTTTGAAAAATAAAAATAACTTAAAATTCTCAACGAAATAAACAAATAAAACACTCAACAAAAACAGAGTTTTTTTTTATTTATGTCCAAATACGTTCCGTTATAAGATTATAGCAATTTCTTGAAATAGGGATTTAGTTTACAAACTTAGTTATACTTATTTTATTTCCTTATTAAAACACAAGTAAAATGTGGCTTCAAACATTTTGTAGTCACTGAAACCTTTTTAAATATATCAAAAGAGGCATATTGGAGTAGGCGTTTTTAAAAACGCTCTAAAACTGTGCATCGGAACGTACCTCGTAGCGTAACTGGTTCACAATGGCAACATTTCACCGCTTCGAACGACATTTTGTTCGAAGGTTGTTTCGATTGATAGTGAGAATACAGCAAACGAGAAAATTATGTCGACGATCGAAATTTTACAGTCGAGATGGTCAGATAATGTCTAATACGAGATTATTTCGGATGAAGTGAGAATTAGGTCCCAGGACTTGCACCTGCAACAATCATTACATTCCATGAAAATACGAACTACATTAAATTCACATTAATGTTTTTTTTAACGGCCTTCATATTCTATCACGCAGGCCCAGATCATTTCTATTAAACCTCTTATCAGGTTTTCTCATCATGTTTTCCTTCATCTAAAAACTAATGGTGTAAATGAACAATGCACTTAAAAATAAATAAAAAGAAAGAATCGTTTCCCCACCCCTCAGACCTAGAATAGTTGTGAGTTAGGCCACTACCGGCTCTACACCAATAATATTCCAAATTTATGTCAACAACAGTATCTCCACACAATTGGGAATATCGTGTCCGATGTCGCCACGCGCCGCACACAACGCGAGCTGTGGTTATGGATGACAGACTAATTGGTCAACTGTAAATTCGCGTTTTGCATTTTAATAAGTGATTAGTAATTTTGCACTTACAGGCTTTTGCCACGACTTTGCCGGTCGCATGCCAATTCCAAAAGTGATGATTATTATTATTAATGGGGTTAACATATTAACACAATATCTATAAATGTTCTTTCACTTTGTAATTCTGATTAATTAATACAAGTATTTTTCACCCTAAATCTCACAGTGAATCCCATTGGGCTCCCGGGTGCGTCCATTGAATTGCAAATAGGCTTTTTTATTTTTACGACCGTTTCTTAATTGTATAATTTAAAAATATTTTCACTTACTTCAAATCTGTTACGAAGATTTTAAAAAAATATATAGGTAATAAAAAAAACAACTACATACGTATAGTATATGTAGGACCTCACTGCCTTTGAATCATAAAAATTTATCTAATATTGTGTTATTAATGTAATATTATGTCTTGACTCGTAATGATCTGGGATAATTAAGCTTAAAAAGATTTAATAAAATAAACTAAGCCTTCAGTACATAATTTTCCTTTTTAATTATTATATTTATTATAAGAAATACAAACTTATTTATTAAGAAAATACAATAGATTTATTTCTATGGGCCTACAAATAATGAAAAACTACGAGAAGTTAACGTTATACAAAAGATTGATTCTTAGGAGCTTTTAAATAACGATTTCAAGAAGCCTTAAATTAAAAAGCTAATCTAAGCCTTATAATTATGAAAATCTAATAAACTAGAATGATTTAAGAAGCTTCAAATAATGAAAAATTTGTAGACGTAACTTATACAATAGATAGATTCCTAGGAGCCTTCTAATAATGAAAAACTTATAAACGTAGCTTATAATATAGTTTGATTTCTGGGAGCTTTTAAATAATGAAAAACTAATAAACGTACCTTATACAATATATTGATTTCTAGTGGCCTAGATATAATAAAAAAAACTAATAAACGTAGCTTATACAATTTAATGATTTATAGGGGCCTTCAAATAATGAAAAAACTGATAAATCTAGGTTATACAATATATTTATTAATAAGAAACTAAAAAACGTAGCTTATACAATATATTTTTTCTAGGGACCATTAAATAAAAAAAACTTACAAACGTAGCTTTTACAATAAAATTATTTGAGGCCTTCAAATAAAGAAAAACTAATAAACGTAAGTTATACAATATATTGATTTCTAGGAGTGTTCAAATAATGAAAAACTAATAAACGTAGCTCATACAATGGTTTGATTTCTAGGGGCCTTCAATTAAAAAAACAAACAACTTTAGCTTTTACATAGATTGATTTCTGGTGTCTTCAAATAAAAAAAACTAATAAACGTAGCTTATGCAAAATATTTGATTTTAAGAAGCCTTTAAATTACGAAAAACGTATGAGCATATATATACAATAGATTGATTTTCGCAGGACTTTCTACTAACTAGTTAATCTCTGAGCACCCCTACACTCAAAGTATAGGGTCGGTTATTTTTGTTTACATCTATGATTTTAAATTGTGTTGGAAACAACATTTAAGAATATGAGTTTACTCTCAGTCTCCGCAATATTGAACAATTTCACAATTCAATAAGCCCCGCCGAAGCAATCCCAACCAGAACAATATATTTCATATTGCCTCAACTGCGCTCTGTGTTTGTTTAACTATCATATAATGTTCATTTTTCTTGAATCAAATCACTCTAGATTTATTAATTTCCACAAATGCGTGGAGACTGTACAGGTCATTTCGAAAATGTGATAATAAACTAACCATATGCGCTAAAGTCTCAGAAAACATTAAAACAATCTAGAAAATGTATAAAAAATATAAAAATGCAACCACTCCTTAAGTTGGTTTCTTACAAACATGTGTACGTACGTACGTACCTATCTACCTATTACATCAGCTGTTATACACAGTGAACACACAAACATCACACAAACTGAGATTCAATTGTGAATAAAATTTCCTAATTATATGCATTACTAGCTTTTGCCCGCGGTTTCACCCGCCCTTAATTCGGTTATCAGTGTAGGATTTCAACAGCAACACCTCAATTATAGAAAAAAAACGACTCTCCATCTCCAAGCCAAATATCATCTTAATCGGTGCAGCGATTCAAGTGTGAAGAGGTAACAGACAGACTGACAGAGTTATTTTTGCATTTTAAAATAGCCCGGAAAAGCACCGCCACATTATATGATATTTAAAATTTAACATTTACCTATATTTAATTATGCGATTCTTAGATTAGTTCTAACGAATCTACGGTTGAGTCATCATGTTTGGATAGCTCACTGTTTACTATGGTATCTATGTCTAAATTATTTAATTCTTGATTTTCTTCCAAATTTTCTATGGTGGATGTATTAGCGGGAAGCCGTTCTTTGAATTCTTTTGATCTTAATCTAGCCCTTAAGGTGCGTTTTTTACGTTCTATGTTATGTGCCGTATCCAAGCCACTTTCACAAAGATAGAAATTGTGGAATATAATAATAATGGAGTCGCATTCAATGCAGTGAATGTTGAAATCCCTGTCGTATATTCAATCTTTGCCGTTTAGGAGAAGATCAGTGACACACCGACTGAAGCGCCACTTACGTGGCATGGTTTGAATTCACTAAAGAACCCTGTTTTGTGAATTCAAACCTTGCAGGAATCCACTCAAACGTACACAAAAAATATCATTCAAATCTTCCTTGCCGTTTAGGAGAAGATCAGTGGCACGCCGACTGAGCGCCACCTACCGGGTCTATTTGTAAATTCAAACCTTGCAGGGACCCACTCGAATATACACAAAAAATATCTATAAAATCGTCCCTGCATGCTGTTAAGGAGAAGAGCAGTGACACACTGACTACAGCGCCACCTACTGGGTCCATTTGTGAACTCAAACTTTGCAGGGACGTACTTGAACGTACACAAAAAATATCATATAATCAAGGAGATCAGGGACACAACGACTGCAGCGCCACCTACCGGGTCTATTTGTGAACTTAAACTAGAACGTACACAAAAAATATCATATAATCTTCCCTACTGTTTACCTTTGTCTACGTGCCTCAACTCACAATACCTTTTATCCCAAAATCTGACGCGGGCGAATCCGTGGGAAAATGCTAGATTTAGAACTTTTTATGTATTCATATATATTTTGGATATTGTTAGGAATTAACAGGAATTGATAGGTTTGTTGAGCAATTCCAATCAGCTACTCAGCTTGAAATGCCTTAAACTGGATATCAAAGATTTAACAATTTTATTTAATAAATTAATTAATTTAATTTAACAATAACCCTCGTCGACTATTATCCTTATTTTAAACATCAACTATTAATTAAAAGGTAGACGATGTCTTTAATTAAACTCATCATGTATTTGTGGTATGTATGTAAGTATATGTAGGTAGGTACATAAATAGCTTTAACATTGATTCGGCTTAGAAACATTATTTAATCGTCTATTAATATCGAAATCAATGTAATCATATGGCTAGGTAACTGGTTAATTAATAACGTGACTTTGTCGGACTGACTTCAAAGTTACAATTATAGGAAGGTAAGTATTATATTTTTATCTCAAGACACTATTGATCTAGTGATCTTGCTTAAAATTTCTTCGAAGTTCTACTTTCTGGGAGACTCAAACGATGAAAGATTATTTCTGTGTTTATACACATTAAGCTTAGTTCTATGAAGAATTGGTGTTTTGTAAGATTTATGTATAAAAGGCACAAAGGTCTCTATCAGTTGTGTATTTAACAATAATATTATATTCCATAAAATATAATTTAACCAGATTTATTGTGACTGTGTGAAATTTCTTGAATGTGCCAGATTCTGGATGCAAACTAGATATAATCTGTGTTGATTTAGCTCGTTCGAAGCGCCGGAAGCGGAAATGCTGCGCCATTCGTGTCGTTACCTAAGCTGATTGCTCTGTACGGGGTGGAAAATGTTACAGAACTATTGATATTCGTAATTTTAAATCTTAAAACAAAATTTAAACTAAAAATATTGTAAATAAAATGTAATTATATGGTTTAGTCTTATTTAATAGTTGAAAGTGCCGAAAAATTGTTTTGCCTTCAAGCCGACGTGTTTATTTCGTTTTCCAAAGAGCAGGACAAAAAATACATACAATACATATTCGATAATAACATACCTTGACCTGGAAAAGTGGTAAGTCATGATCCGATCTCACGCAGGTGTTGAAGGTTCCTCTATCAATTTTTTTAAGATCATTACAGTACTTTTATAATCGTAAAAAGGGTAGCAAACAGACAAAAGTACTTCATCATTAGTGAAAATTTAAGTTTTTTTTGCACAAAACGTTTAACTGTAGGTACACGGTAAATTTAAATTTGTTCTTTATATATTTTTCCTACGCCACGGGGAAGCATAAGGAAAGTTATGATTTTAAACGGTATGTCTGTATGTTTATCTTTTTTTTTATAATCTCATAATTATAAAACAGTCAACTAACATTATATATTAGTCATATTGGTGAATATCCATTCGAAGTTTTAAATATTCTAAAAAGTGAACCGAAAAACACACCCACAGTACAATACACAACGAGGGGATCATGTATATGTCCCATAAACAGTAATTTACCTACCACCAATTTTACAGTCATAAGTGGTAAAATTAAAGACCAGGTAAAGGATTATGTTTGTCAGACTTTGACGAACTATATGAAGTTAGTTAAGATTCGACAAGGGCAATAGTTACGTAACTGCCTGTGCCAAATTAGTTTTGATGCTTACATGGTGCGACGTGAAATGAAAAATAAACAGCTACTTATTTTTCTATTGTTATGTATGTCCGTGTGTCAACAAAAGAACGAGACAGGGCATGGAAGTTTCACAAGAGGGCATAAATATTAAAATCAACATAAATCAAGTACAAGGATAAAAAAAACCAGCCTAGTGCGAGTCTGGCTCGTGCACTGAGGGTTCTGTGCAAACTAATTATATGTAGATAGTTCTTCCATCAAGTCTCACAGATTTATGATCAGTTTATGGATGTTTTTTTCTATATTTGTGATATCTTGCTTCTTATTCAATTTCATGATTTTAGGTCAACAGAAAGTAAAGCTAGGAGCTTTTGATTTACTTTTAATTTTTTTTACTTTTATTGTCACAATATGCAACAAAAATTACTGTATTTTAGACATATATTTTTATTGCATTGACTTAAAAGCTTAATTTCTTTACAAATTAAGTGACCATTGACTTTAGTATTTGATATTAATTTCAACTTGATACCTTACGCGTTCTTGTCGGACGGGACGAGACAGACAACAAAGAGATCCTATAAGGGTTCCTTTGTTGCTTTTAAGGTACCTACTCTACCGAACAGAGTACCTTACAGAACCCTAAAAAACAATAAATTTCGTTCAGCCATCGAAAAACAAATAGACAAACGTACCAAATGGCCTTTTCTTTCTATAATATAAGATGATAAATTCAATAAATGTTCCTTCGCTAAGAAAAAGAACTATGATACTTATGATCAGAAAGTATAAAATTGAAATCTATCATCGCACTGAAGCAAAAAAAAAACAAATTTTAATCAACTCAACCTTTGTTTTCTATAACCAAAATATCTCTTACTTCGATATCTATTCATATAGATCCCAAGAGAAGTAGTATTGGTATCGTGCAATACCGCTTTGTGCGTCGTAAGCTTTAGTTCCCTTTCGTTGCTGAACACTGAACAATGGATAGAAAATTGGTTTCTGAATGCCAGTTATCATTTTTCCATTACGTGACTGTTGTGTGAATAAAATACAAAGAGATCGAAGCATAGCAAAAAAACTGCGTTGAATTATTCAAAAGTGCAATAGGTAGGTATTATATTTATGGTACGTTACATGAAAAAAAATATTTAAAATCAAACTTTAAAAATGTTTCCGCTCTACAACTTTTGTTTCAACTTTTCAGTATAGTTTTAAGTAGTTACTTAAATTAGAAATTGAAAACGAAAGAATGTGAACAATATTGCATTACCCATGTACTCACACGGACAAATGTCTTACAGATTTTAATACCATATAACATCAATATATACGTTTATAAAATTAACAGAATTCTGCTTAGGAGTAACAAGCAATATTTTATTTTATGCGTCTACTGTGTGGCTTGTCGGGCCATGCTAAGTGGAAAGTGGCTTTCTACTAGACGATCTACTAGACTTAAATTGTAACTAGTAGGTCGTGTTATTTTCAAAGGTAATTAGTTAATCTGCTAGATTTTCTGATTCTGATTTTTACGACAGTGCGTTTAAGTTGTAGTTTTGGACAACCAGCTTACCAGGATTTGATTGATTGAGGTCCCGTTTCTTAAAACCAAAAATAAAAACCAATTATAAAAACAACCGCGAAATTTAAAAAGTTTTCAATGCGTTTAGGACTTAAATCAAATCAAAATCAAAATGAATGAAACGATACGAAACATAAATGGCCACTTTGCAGCAAACTATTTTTGAAACAGGGTAGAATGTTAAAAAATTGTCTGTGATACCTCACAATTACTGTAGATCCTCCATTGGGTGATACCCCACTATATAAGATATTTTTTATTTAAATATTGAATTACCTATATTTTAATAGCGAAAATGATTATCTATATTAGTACCAAATTTTATCTATGCAATCTTGATAGTTACTAACAGACGGACACGGCGAATCTATAACAATTCCTTGATTACTTTATTGCATCAAAATACATAGTAACATATTAAACATATGAAAGAGAGATGCCGACCAACCTATAACTTAAACACGGAACACAAAGTTACTCACAAAAAGTGGTGTCACCACAATTAAACTATCTCTTTTAAACATCGTTCTAGTAGAGTGCAGTCGGCTGTGGCGGAAAATGACGGTAAATGTTTTGATTTAATAAAACCTACTAATATTATAAATGTGAAAGTTTGTATGTCTAGATGGATGTTTTAACTCAATCACACTTTAACTACTGACGCATCGGGATGAAACTTGGCACACACATAGGTTAGGTCCTGGAATAGTATATAGGCTACTTTTTATCTCGAAAAATTCAAAAGTTACCGCGTGAATAACTATAACAAACTTCATTAGTATAATTAAGGACTTCCACGTAGATAACCAAATTCAGGGCGGGTGGAGCCGCTGGCAAAGTCTAGTACATCATATTTATTAGTGTGTTTGTTATTTATTAACTATATTATACCCTAAATCAACACTAATAATCTGAATTCATATATTATTTCGTGTCAACAACCGCACACAACGCGAATTGTGGTTATGGATGACAGACTAATTGGATTTGTATCATATTTGAATAAGTAATTTGTAATTTAAAGCTAAACATGTTTTAGCTGCCGCTTCGCCTGCTATGTGTCAGGTTAGTGGTTGTGGTATAATCAGTAGAAGTAGTCAAAACCTCCGCTTCCAGAACGCGGGACTGGCGCTGTAACCACTAGTTCTGGGGATGTGTACTAATAAGATAGTTGTCACAATTAACTTTTCAGTAAACTGTTCATCACGATGTTTTCCGTGAGGAAAAGTGTCGTACCTGAAGTCCACAATCCGTACTGAGCACACGTGAGGAACCATGGCCGTGACCCAACAGTATAGGGACGTATGAGGTTTGGTAAGTCCACTATCCGCACTGAGCCCTCGTGAGGAACCATGGCCGTGACCCAACAGTATAGGGACGTATGAGGTTTGGTAAGTCCACTATCCGCACTGAGCCCACGTGAGGAACCATGGAAGCGACCCAACAGTATAGGGAGGTATGAGGTCTGGTAAGGAAAGAAATGTCAGCAATTATCTTCTAAATCTAAGCTTACGAAAAAAAAAAACTATATTATCTACATACAAAGTCGCTGCTATTATATTTTTTCGTATTATCAAGCGATTATACATAGGGGAACATGAAAATGTTAATTAATGATTAGGTTGTAGAAATCCTTTTGCCTGTCTCCAGCATCGCGTTGAGTAAGTTTGCTGAGTATGGCTTCTATCGTTTCATCCGGGCTAGATAAGAATCGGGAAGCGAGAAACGTCCGGATATCCACACTACCCCGGACGCGCTATTTATCCGGCTACCGTGCGCAATTTGTTCATTGTACCTACAACTTGTTGAAAACATTTTTACATTGCCATAAGCGTATGCATTTGTATTTTAAAAGTTTTGTGCTCATGCTTGTTTAATAAGCTCAATAGTTATTAACTCAATATGTAGGAAAATAACTTTGTTGAAAAAATGGAAAACTGAAAATTAAAGATTAAAATAGTTTTGTTTTACAATAAAAACAATTTATTGATTAAAGCATCTCAAATTTTTCAAGCAATTTAAATAAAATGCAACTATAGACCTTTGTTTGCTTAATTACTTTTTAAGGAAACAAAGGACTATTGTTGCATTTTTATTTAAATTGCTTAAAATGTTGTAATGCACTTTTATCTGATCTTTGATGTTTTACTAAGCCCTTCGTTTTAATTCTAACTACTATCGTACTATCTACGTCTATCTCGTATGTCTCTACAACGACAACTGCTGGCTAGCTTCTTGCTCAGACCATATTGTCTGTCGACGTGGTGCGAGTAGAAGGCCGGCCCAATTTGTATGTGAATTGTGTTTTCCAATCTGTGGTCACCACCTCGGTCACCACTCAAAAAACCTTCTTCACCATTGGTTATCGGTTTGAATTTTATTTCATAATCATTGTCAAAGAGATCGCCATGCTCAGTTGTGAAATATCATCAGAATAAATTGAAAGTGGAAAAGAAAAGTTGAAGATGAAGACATACGGACAGACGGAGGGGCACAAATAAACCCTAAAACCAGTGTGACTTAAATTACCTATCTTATCACTATTGTGTAGAATAAACAATTCCCTGAGTGGGAACACATTACATTTCCAAAAAATAATTGCGTGTTATTAGTAACATTTAGTAACAAAATATATATACCTTAGTCTATGCTTGTTCACATTGAACTGTCAATAAAAAAACAAAAAAACACATCCTGTACCTATAAGTATTGAGACACGGGTCAAATGTTTCTATTTTTTTATTAACAAAAATCAGTGACACAATATGCAAATATTACCTACTAACCGCTTCTTGTTGCCATGTTTGAAGAAAAACTCTATTGTAAATCATGCTTATAAATGATAACAAAGCAAATTAATTTTAAACATCTAAGAGAGATAATGCAACCAAGAACATTAGGCATAATGTAGCATAATTAGGAAAATTTATTACAAACAGAAATTATGCTAATAATTTCGTCCTTAATGTTTTTGTAATGAAGATCGCTGTAAAGAGCTTGTAATGTATTTTGAAAGAGGGGCGTTTATCTGGTGAAGCTGAATAAAAACATTACTTACTTCAAAATATGTGTACAACAATGTGAAGAAAATAAATAAAACAGGTCAAGAGCATGTCGGACGATGCTTAATGTCCTAAGATTCCGTAGATATTACCAGTTTGATGAGACTTTAGTTGATTTAGTCAAAAATTAGCCTTACTTTCTTTTCTAATGTTTTACTCCGAATTTAGCGCAAATGTGGCCGCGGTGAAAAGCTAGTATAAAATTTGCAGTTTTTACTAATTACTAGCAATGTACAAAAAATGATCAAACTTGACCAATAACTTATCTACAAAGTTCACTATCCAAAAAAAAACTGAAATAATCCATACTGACAGATTCAAACTACATAGTAATATTAAAACTCTTAATACGAAACCCTCGTTGTGCAAGTACTACTCGCACTTGCCAGTTTTTTTACGCCGTATCATGTCATCGTATTAAGCTCGTCATTGATTTTTTTCGATGCAATGACCCTAAGATGCAGAAACAGCACAGAATCATAAATCAGGACAACAAAGACAAATAATCCCAACACAAGCAAATGGAAAAGTTTTTCGGACATTTGTAAATGTTATTGTTACCTAAAACAAATATTCTTTTCAATCAAATACCAAATTAATTCTAATGTAAACTAAACTTGAAAACTTTAAATGTGTTGCCAGAAGAAGGGCACACATTTCAATTTTAATTAAAATCTCTACATCCTGTATCTTCACGGACGAAAACCGCAAAACGAAAGCCTGCGTAATTTAATTACAGAACCTTTTACAGGTTCATCAGAGAAAAAATTAAATCTTAATAGTACATTGTGTATTAAGGATGGTAAAGAGTTTTTTTTTACACACAATGTTTTTCATCACATTTGCGAGTTAGTTAATAAAAATATAAAGTGAAAAAATGTATTAACTCACCAAAACCCATTTGAAATGGCGGGAACAGAATTTATGATGTTATGATGTTCCGTAACCCGTATATCCAAAGCATAGGTGTACCTAGTCGGGATTTCCATTGTAGCTTAATTTGGCATGGCCCTTACATGGACTGTGTGGGTTGCAGGTTTAAGTCCTGGTTTAAGGTTATTCTTTTGACCGCATCTTTGTCTTCTACTTTGTCACAACTAACGTTTTACTGAACTAACAACATGCATTTTTTTTTATATAGTCAATTACAAAATGTTTCGGTTATCTTATCAAAATCTAAAATAATAATTTATTATACTATATAAATTTCTCCACAAGTATAATGTCTCTTAAAGTAATCCTACTAATATTATAAATTTGAAAGTATGTCTGGATGGTTAACGATGCAACCACTATACGGATCGAGATGGCACCGCATATAAGTTAGGTCCTGGAATAAGCTACTTTTTATCCCGAAAAATTCAAAAGTTTCCGCATGAATAACTATAAGCGAGCTTAAAGAACTATAGCTTACTATATATATATTAGAGATGCAACGGATATCCAGTTGCTATCCGGTATCCGGCCTATCCGGCCATTATTTTACTATTCGGCCGAATACCGGATAGTTGCGCACTATCCGGCCGGATACCGAATAGTGATTCTGTTTGGTGTTTAACTTTGAAAAATGGTTAGTATACAAGAGAACAACAACAAATTATCAATATTCGTTTATTAGTATTACCTTTAACGTACAATTTAAATTTATCAAAAAGCCTCATTTAAAGTAGTTAAGAAATCCTATGATCAGCATTAGTATCCATTCAACCAATCGTAGCGTATCGCATGTAAATTCTTAATCAAATAAAATAAGTGTTACCAAATAAATAAAAAGAGAGTTTAATATTCACAATTAACTAACGGCAAATTCCTCCTATTTTCATAAACAAGTCCTGCCTCCGAAAAAAGTGTCCTGCCTCCTCGTGAATCTACAATACGTAACAGGTTGAAACCTGCACGTCGTTTAGCCGGCCGAATATTCAGCGGCCGGATACCGGATATTCGGCCGGTGATCAGGCCGAATATCCGGTATCCGGTATCCGACCAAACAACTATCCGTTGCATCTCTAATATATATAACTACGGCTATAGCAAAGTTCATCAGTATAGTAAGGGAGTTTATTAAGGTTAAAGACTCCACTCGTAGGGACGTCCACTCATCAATAGATGGCGTTACAGTGCTAAATATTGAAAAACAGTGAATTGCCGCTTTCTAGTTCTAAATTTGTTCATCAAACCTAAAATGGCGGGCCCGTGTCATTATTTAGTACCTTATTTTAAATAAAAGTTTCGTTTACAGCCATTATTCAAGTTATGTCAAAATCTCATGCTTTTCAACTGAGTCTCACAAACTTAACTGATATTGTAAAAAAAAAACAAGTAATAGTAGACATTAGATCGTTGTTTTACCGTTCAAAATAGGTTAGGCAAGGTTGCTCAAATTTGTTGCAAATATCATCAAACTTTAACAAAACCCCGTGATGTTTTACCAACATCAAATTCGTACATGCAATGACCTTCTTCTTCTTCTAAGAAGGCCATTGCGTATATGTATAAGTCGGTTTATTTTTATTTCGATTCGGCTAGCAACGTGTTTCGCGCGTTTTAGCTTACATTGTAGCACCATTTGATTGACGTCGTGGTATCTACCTATGCTGCGTACAACATGTACCAATTTATAGTATAACAAGAACAATTCACACATTACTTCTTACTAGTACCCATTACATCTATTTTGCAAGTATCTACTATCATTTACATTTCATTTTATTCAGAAACAGGTAGATAGGTAGTTACCTACATACTAACCTCTTATAAAGGTACCTATATCTACCTACTTATTTTGTGCCTAGGCATTGGCCTAGTTAGGTACTAAACGTTGCTGTCGAGCAGTACATATAGGTATTAGGTATAGCTAATGATTTAAAAATATATAATATAAGTATCTCAACTCTTCCTCTAAAACTCAGATACAATCTATTTAGTTTTGAGTTGCGATAATGACGAGTCATTTAATAAATGTATTATAATTTCGATTACTTAGAACAGAAGCATCGTAGCCAAATGGTGTGTGTACACCGACGATGATTGATTCGTGTACACCATTTTACGTGTTACGTGTGCCGATATTTCAATATTTTGCTTTGAGTTCGATCCTTGGCTTTTTAGAATAGATTTATATATATACTTACAGAATATATTATAATTTTATCTTTTCTATTGCGGTATTGATGAATACTTATGCAGCGAAGCTTAGGTGTCGTGACTTGGCGAAGGCAATTAAATGAAAAGGTTCACTTGAGACAATTGGATTTATTTTGCTACAGGCAAAACAGAAAGTGAGGTTAAAAAATCAGCTTAAAGTTAGGAAACTAGTACCCAGTACGGATGCGCGGCGGTGACTGGCGTCACGGGCTAGCGGTCTTGTGCTATGTCAGCACAATTGCTTGTATAGCGATGTCGCTATATAATATATTCCTCAAGATATTTTGTTGATTTTATTTTTAATTAATTGTTAAGTACTGTGACATAATATGTACTGCGAAATGATTGTGATATCTAGCAGGAGCGGCTCGTTACAATTTTTAATGGGTGTTCACTAAAATAAAGAGAAATTGCTAACCGTTTAATTATTCTTTTTATAACTTGAATTCATTCGCCTATTTAGATTTACCAACGCGCGTCCCGCGTGTATGTTTTCGTGCAGCAATTTTGTGGACCCTTTGCTTTTAATGTAAGCTGAATTACTAACATCTTTTCGACAGCTTGATCACATCACAATAATCACATTTTATTTTGCTGTAGGTACTTATTAGACAATATCAAACTGTTTATGTAGGTATGTACTTATTTAATATTTTAATCAAAAACTCGCGCGCACGAACTAAAACATTTGTTGTGATAAGACCGGCAACAGCGCGCCGGCCGGACCGAAGGCGGAGGTCAAGCTTGCAACAGTATTTTTTTTATATACCAGGGGCAGGACTCCACATTTTGCTAATTTTTCATACAAAATCTTCTGTTTCACGTGCGAGGCTGTGTCGAACTTTCTCTTGCACACTCGTTGAATTTAGCTCTAAGTCTCTGTATTGAAATTCGTTTCATAGGAGCGCAACTGCTACCGCACCACTTAGTGACAGTCTCAATGCAATTTCATGCCAAATCTTAAGTTAAGTGTGTGTGTATGGTTTTTTTTTTGTAAATTATCGTATTTAAAAAAAAAGTTATCTTATTTACTTACAAGGTGCTCATGCATAGGTACATAGTATACACGTATCTTCCTTCAATATAGTTTCGCATAATTTTAATACTTTTTAGGATTCCGTACTCATTAGGCAGAAACTACACCTTTATAAAATCGTGCACTAGCGTCACACACAGTAGGCATAGATATATACTAATAAGTAACTTATATTTATATAACGGTTATTTAAAAAAACAGATAAATAATGCAATTTTCTACATAATTAAAAATCAACAAAAAGAAAATCTAATCTAAATCAACAAAAATGCAGGATTTAGGTGGGTTTGAACTTAGAACATCAGCGGTAGTCGGAGCATAAAAGCTACACCTGAAACCATTGTGTTAACAACTGTAAATATAAATGATCGAATTTTCGAATAAGAATAAAATTAAATTATGCAATCTAAACACAAAAGCAATCACAATATTATTTAGAAAAATGGTCTTGGATATAATACATCTGTCTTTTATTGACCTCATAAGGACCTTCCTTTAGCGGATTACGTTTGTGAGATTTTTAGTAGTGTGTGTGATTATAGCGTGTTCATATGTGTCTTTGTGTGCTACAACTACAAATGTACTTCGGAGCAAAATTATTTAACTTTGTAGATTCATTAAAAAATAATGGCTGAATGAAGTTTCATGAAACCAAAAACGGCGAGCTATTGATTTTTTGTTATTTTTTTTTGAAACGTAAAAATCAAAGGTAAAGTTGTACGATCTTTAGAGATTTTCTTACAAAAGAGTTTTGTAAGTAAAAAAAAAAGCAAAATCTAGTTATTATATAAATGAATTATTTAAAACTATAATTATTTAAATCAAGTAACGTAAGCTTAAATCAAAATGACAAGGCCTATTTTTTGAGATAATCTGGCTCGAAAAAAGCTAAATTAATTTTTTTTCACACTGAATACATAAAATCTACATGACGCAGATAAAAATGTTCATGGTACGTACAATAATTAAATACAAAGCCCTTGTCTGGGTGTGTTCTAAGTATAATGTGCATGTATTTATGAAAAAAAGTCTATATATGTATTTATATCCGTTGTCTGATACATTATATTATTATTATTATTATGTATTATGTATGTTATTATATTACAAACCTTGGTTTTTGATTCGTCTAAAATTATTATTATTATTATGAGATTTAATTTCTTATCACGCAGGACTGAAGTGACTGGCGAAACGAGGTTATAAGCACCACATTATGGTGTGGGTGTGTGCCAACCACTCGACACCCCCTTCTGAAAAAAACCATAAAGTACATACACTCATAAATATATTTTTAAGTCGAAACTGAAGAAAATACAAAATAAACTTATTTCTCGCTTTTGTAGAAAAAATAATTTTGAAAATTCTTTGAATTCCAAACGGAAAACTTTTCCTGAAAATTCTTTTTATTGTTTCATGTAGGTTAAACAAGTACTGTGGAAGCACGTCGGGCGGGATATCCGGGATGAGCGGATGCGCCACTTACGTGAGTTGTTTCCATATTGGACAAATTGTAGGAAACATTTTAATATTACGAGGTTGTTTAATTTGATAGTTATTTTGACGAGATATAGATATATAGGATATACATACCTGTCAAAAACTTTTAAACAAACAAAAACAAGCTTTAAAATGATGCACTACCTTTTTAGTGCATCTCTTTGAAGCCGGTTATTTTTTTAGAGTGACGAATTGCTACAGGCGTGATGTTATGTTGTGTGATTGCGTAAACAATGCATATTTATGCAATATTAGCAGCAATCGCGGTTGATTTGTTGTATTTTTTTGAAGAATTCCATTGTCAGTCTCCTAAACCCATCATCAAATCTATATGAAATTTAAATAAGACCATTCGAAATAAACCCCTGTCGAACAAAAAAGAATTTTGCAAATCCGTCTAAATATGACGGAGTTATGCCCGATCAGAAAAAAAAGAAAATAAACATCCGAATTGAGAACCTCCTCCTTTTTTGAATTCGATTAAAAAAAAAGGTGATGCCTTCGTTTTTGTATTTCTGTGTGTTTGGAATTATTTTTGGGAACTTTTAAACACAAACTTTCAAAATCTCTAATGATGTTGGTTATTTTTGTCGTATATTTATAGACGTATTCACTGTAACTCTTTATTTATGTGTAATGCTGTTTCCTAAAGTTTTTGAAAATTCTACGACACATTTTTTGACGATAAAGTACACCTACAGCTGTCTTCTGTCGTTATGTTATGCTCGTAAAACAAATCAGCAATATTAAAATAAACACTTTTGGAACTATGTCATTATTTATCTTTTCTAATTTTAGCAGATGTTTCCTTATAAAAAAGTATAATATCATAAATTTGTACATATAATTTGGGTTTATTGTGGAATATTCAATAGAAAATGTGAAAAAACAACAAAAATGAACCTATAGAATATGAACCTTTGCCACAAAGTTTAAGTGCCATAGCTATTGTCGTTGAGAGTATATTCTAGCTAACATACTTATCTATAAAATTATGGTTTGCGTGCATAGTATTATTCTCAGCTCAATGCCTCCAAGAACGAATTTCGGTATCGTATACGTTTTTAGACTTTGAACCTTTTTTTGTTGACACAAAAGGAAACTTGGCTCAGTCATGCCTTGAGTCAAAATAAGCCGATTAAGCTCAGACGACGACATTTCCTCTGAAACCCAAAGAGAGTTTTGACACAACGCTCGGCACAGCTCCATTATAAAAATTATAATCGTTTACGTTTAGATAACAGCCTCCTTATTCAACTCGTTAATCGTTATAACTATCTCGGTAACAAACGAATACTATATGGATTTTGCAAATGGTATTCAAGAAGACAAGAATTCTAGATCATTTTATACAACATGTTTGTAGGATCCGACAATAAAATGATATTAATCTGATGACGATATTTAAATAGCGAATAAGGTTTTGAACTGCCCCCATGATCAATTATGAATTCTGAGTAGATCAATAAGGTAGAATTTATTTTTGGTATAAAATGTACAAATGGTATAAATTTCAGTTCCAAGCAGTTTCTTAGTAATAACGCAATATATAAAAGTTCCAACTACATTTTTTTGTTTTAAGTCGCCGTAAATATGAAACTGGGTTAAAAAGGAACACTTATAAGATAACTGTGTTGTCCGTCCGTCTGTCTGACTCAGGAACGCTTGATACCCATCAAGTTGATTTTTTTTATTTATTTATTTGTACAATTGTTAACTAAGAGGAGACCCAAAACGTTTAAAATCTAGTTTACAAACTTAGGTTTACACAATATAAAAAAAACAATAACAAACAGAGGACTCAGTAGTCAGCATGATTGTAGTGGATTGCCATTAGCAAGGTGGAACAGTGTTCCAGATAAAAAAAATCCTATGCTATCTGCGAATAAATCCACATCCATTGGGGATATTATCGAGTTCAGGAGCGTGAGAGTATTCCGTTGGTATAGTCGCGGTCAGAAAATGTTTACCACCTTAAGGATCAAAATTGCATGCACACATTTAAGTCACAAGTTCTAAATGTCTATTTCATAATAATTTTATTGACCATAGATTATCGTTTTTCTAATATGACAATCAATCGCTCTAGGACAGGGATGGCGAACCTTTATTAATGAATGTGCCATTTTCTATGAAAAAAACAAAATACTGCCTTCAATATGACGTGCCGTCAAAAAATCTGGGTTACTTAATAATAATGGAGAAAAATTAAACGAATTGCTGTTAACTTAAAGCTATTTAGATACTTGCAGCTCGAAATGTTTACAACAATCGAAATGTTTAATATTTATATTCAAATAAAAAAAAAATAGTGTGATTTCTGCTGTTGCAAATTAGGTGCTAAAAATCTCACATAAGGGCAGGCTCGTACTTTGTTACTAAGCAGTATGGAAGCTAGAGTTCATTTCTAAAAATGACTTGCAAGCATACGTAGGTGAAAATAGAAAATTCTGCTCTAGGAGATGGACTGACTACTATCAAAATTTAATATATAGAAAACCTTCTTTGAAAAAACCAATATTTTAGTTTTTTAAATAATAATATAAAGAAATAATAAAATAGACACTTCGAAAATCTTTATTTAATATCTAGTATAACCTCCCTCTGCAGCTATGACGGCACGTCTATCTCGCATAGATGCAACGAGACGCGTGCATAGATCAGTACCTCTGATATCATCCCATGCTTGAGCACAGTGTGATCTAAGAGCTTGAGGGTTTCTTTCATTTTGACAGTCCCAGCGTTGAACCATAAGCCCCCATAAATTTTCAATAGGGTCAGCAGACCGAGCAGGCCATTGAATGGGACAAATGTCACGGTGCAGGTTGAACCACGCCATAGTAGCACGGGCTGTGTGTATCCGTCCATTATCTTGAACGTAAGTAATGTGTGGGAATTCCGTTATAGGATACACTACGCGCACAGTAGGTAGCATCACTTCTTCCAAAAGCGACACATAATTAATGGCCGTAGCCCTATTCTCTAACGACGCCAGTTCTCCGACGTCGTCAAGGCTCATCCACCATCATAGGTTTACTGTAATGCGACCTGACTCGTTTTGAGGCACAATATGACCTTCATCATACCGAGTTCGATTGTACCGCCATAAAGTTAATCTTCCGATTTGGCTTGATTTAAAAGTTTTTTCATCGGTAAATATAGTATTCGACCAATCAAAATCGAGATGTCGTCGCGCAAAGTTAAGCCGGGCTGTTTTGTGGTGAGGTTTCAGCTCCACTTTAATAGCATGGTGTCTGTAGTGTAGTCCAACATTGTGCAAAGCTTGTCGGATCGTCCGAGCACTCACACCATATAAAGCAGCAAAATAACTAGTTGGTGTGAAACCATTCTCTTCGTAACGACGAATGATTTCTGTTATTTGCGCGGCGGTTAGTATCGGTCGTCGTCCTGAATTATTTCTATGATCTGTTATTTGCCCTTCTTCGCCGTGACGCCTAATCCAAAACCTCACAGTGAATCGCGATATACTGAGTTCTCGTGATATAGCACTAATACTATGTCCATCTTCGAAGATAAATATTATTTCAGCCCTTTGCTCCAGGGTTAAACTTGCCATTTTATTTTGTTATGAAAAAATCTTTTGTAAAATTTTACTCTTGTCAAAACGACATTCAAACAATATTTTTTGATAAATGTCATTTCAACAAATAAAGATATAAGTTCCATTATCAAAGAGTGATCAATAATTCTTGTTTTTCTCGATGCGTCATTTTGCATAATAGCTTTTGAAAGGTAATAAGTAACTTGATATGGCATTTTAGACTTAGTGAAAAAGTGTGATTCTATAATCTAATTTCAAAACTGGTAAACATTTTGTGACCGCGACCGTACATTCCGTGCGGCACAAGTGCGCGTGCCAGCCACAGCTATGTCAAATACTAAGGTCTACGGCCTTATATTATAGGCGAGGGCTAAAGAGTTTCTTGCCGTTTCTTCTCTTCAGAACGCCTTTGCTTTTCCAAACGGCGGTAAATTTAGTTCTATTTAGACAGATTTAGTTTTTAAGAGCGGTTGCCCAAGCCGAGGTTCGTGTCCAGGACACCCTTGTACAAACCACCCCAACTTTTCGCAGCAGAGTGCAAGCAGCACCGCAGTAAAAACGAGTCCGCGTGTAGTTGTCAAGGTCACCTGCGGCCAAAATTTTTATCGCATATTTTTGGTATTCACAAAAAACCTATGGAGTACTTCCGTTGACCTAGAATCATGAAATTTGACACGAAGCAAGGTCTGACATCACGAATATAGGGAGTTATTCGTTAATTTGTTGATATAACACATTAAAAAAAGTTTGTCTGTCTGTCAAGACCCTTTTACTCAAGAACGCGTGGTAGTATCAAGTTGAAATTAATATCAAATACTTAAATCTATGGTCACTTGTCATTTTTGTCTCATATTGTGACACAGATAAATCAAAACCTATGGGGAACCTCCTGTTGACCAAGAATCATGAAATTCAGCAAGAAGCAACAATGATTTCGGTCTTGAGAAGAAATGTTCATTTAGTTTCTATTTTCAGTTAGTTATCAAAAGTAATAAAACACGGAGTTCGTTCTCTATTGTATCAATGGTAATTATCGCCACTACAATATTAGTGGAAACATTTACCACTACAAAATTGAAAGATTTCAATATTCTACAAAGAAGATTCCTTGTACTAATAAGTAGGTAGGAATATACACGCGCCATCCAGGTGTTAGGCATAGGCCGCGGTGACTGCTTACCATCAGGCGGACCGTAAGCTTGTTTGCCACCTTAGTGTTATAAAAAAACATCAATATGGCAAATAAATTGTAGAAATGTATAAATTGTAAACCGACCTAAATTAAAAAAATACAATGAATGTGTAGTCAGCGATCCCATCGCGCAATAGATCTCCTCCCGTATCTGTAATTTAAATGAAGTGGTGTTGCTAGCGTAAAATCACACATTTCCATTTTAATTAAAATCTCTATACGGACACTGGATCTTTGCGACCCGAATACCGCAAAGCGTAACGCTGCGTGTTTGTAATTACTGAACCTCACAGGATTAAAGTTACTTAGTAAAAAATTAATTTTAATAGATTTTAAAGAGGACTAAATACTTAACTTTATGATAATAAACACACAACTACTAAGAAATCACAGAGTCCTAGCACACAAATCTTCGTATGATTAAAAATACATAATAAATATACATAGATAGAAATAATCTTCCCTCGTTTAAAGCTCCCTAAAGGTTGGAGTCCTCGAAGAAAACATATCAAAAGGCATAGCATCATTGGCCAGGTATAGCCATCATCAATATAAATAAATGCATAGTAAAACTGCATCTTTGCTATGAAAATATTCTTATATTGATGAACTTTCATGTTAAAAGGTATTAAGTGTTAAATATGGGCATATAACAAAATTAGTTCAAAAGTGCACTGTAACAAGAGAAATGTTGAAGAAAGACAAATCTATATCTTCTTATCAACATTAAAGTCTTAAAAAATAATTTAACATAGAATCATTGAGTAAATAAATATAAAAATGTTTGAGCTACTTGCTTTTTGTTATTTTGTGATTAACATTTACTGCAATTATAGTATAGTACCTGGGGACCGAGCTTTGCTCGTTTTTTAGGGTTCCGTACCCAAAGGGTATCCTATTCCTAAGACTCCGCTGTCCGTCCATTCGTCCGTCCGTCCGTCTGTCACCAGGTTGTATCTCATGAACCGTGATAGTTAGACAGTTGAAATTTTCACAGAACATGTATTTCTGTTGCCGCTTTAACAAAAAATCTAAAAAAACAGAATAAATAAATATTTAAGTGGGCTTCCATGCAACAAACGTACGTTTTGCTCGATTTTGTTCGATAATGATATGGGCAACAGGTAGGCGCTTAAAATAATCACATAATATTTAGTTATATAGTCACTTTAAAAAAAATTATAAAATTAAAATAAAACAAATATTTACGGGGGACTCCCATACAACAAACGTGATTTTTTTGCCGTTTTTATAGATAATGGTACGGAACCCTTCGTGCGCGAATCCGACTCGTACTTAGCCGATTTTTTTAACAACGCCATCTATTGTCAAGTAGCTTTAGTGTAGCTTAACAACGCCATCTATTGTCGAGTAGCTTTAGTGTTGCTGTGTCGTTAAAAATAATAGTATTACAACTTGCCAATAGATGTCAAGAAGAGTCATATGCGACGTTTTTTAAAAATATATACAAGAATTACTCGTTTAAAGGTATTAGATAATAATATACAAGTAATAAATAAAAATAAAATGAATCAAAAATGCGGATATATGTGTCTCACAATGAAGAAATAGTATGTTAGTGACCGTCTTATACTCAACCGACAGCTAGGCATTGCTGTTTTTTTTACCTTTGTGTCCCTACCCCTTCAATCTCGATCATTTTGACCCAAAAAATCTTCGAACACAAAATCGCCTATATCATAAATAGTTTTGAGTCAAAGTATCTCTAAAGAAGCCAGATATAATTGAATAAAAACTCGGAAAATCTATTTTAATAAAGTTCAGGACAAACAGACTAACACGAGTATAACAATTGCAGATTCTTTCTGCCATTTGCGGAGGGCGATCTTAAGGAGGTGGTATTATAATACTATTATCAGAGTACATGGGGTAAGTTCTCTTGCGAACGTCATGTCCGGTCAGGGCTAATAGCGCTAGATTCGTCTTACTCTCTCTCACTTACGCACCGCTGTGATTACTTTATCATCAAAGCATCTGGGCAGATGCAAAGACATGATGTTTGAAAGAGAACTTTCTCCATTTACTCTGGTATGGGGGTAACAAAACTCATGTTTTGTATTATGTGAAAAGTTGTCTCGATTTTTATTATTTTTGCTCTATGTAGTTACAACTAAAAATTATCAACGGAACCAAGTAAATTTACTGTTTTCATTCCTAATTAAGCTATCATAAGAAGGAAAAAATAAAATGCAATAAATTCGCTGTCAGCAGAATGTCACACCCACCAGCCAAAGAGTTTGTCTGCTTACAACGTATTGTCAGAGGACTTACTTAACAAAGGATAATACAGCGTACACACAAAGCACAATAGAAAATCTTCTGTGCGACGTTGCTCAGACTTACAGTCTTTGTTTTTAAAAAGCAGTCTTCATTTTTAGTAATATTAAATAAGCTATAGCTTACAATTTAAAAACTAACATATATATTCAATAAAATTGCCAGTTCCTAACAGATGGGAACCCCTTTTTGCCAATTTAAAATGCAAATCTTTAAATAATGTGAAAATCATTATTAAAATCATACATTGTCATCTTGCAACAACGCAAGATTTTAATCCGATTCAGGTGATGGAAACCATCATATCAAATCTTCTGTCTAATTTGCATGATAAATTAGCGACAAGGCTTAATTTATTCCTAAAATATTGGTGGTAAATAAAATACTACAATATCCATGATCACTCCGTTGTCTGTTCGTCCGTGCGTCATCACTGACAGAAAAACTAGGTTAGTGTGACCATCGAATTTTGGTGCAATTTCTTTTATACGCTGCGACACATACAAGTAAGTCTAGCGGTGAGCGAAACGAGGAGTTTGCACCTGAGTACTGTCGCACACACAATAGTTATTGATATATGATAGCAGATATTTTTGTTATAATCTTTTATGTATCAATTGTGAAAACATATTAAACATTAGGCTAGATTGCGTAAATACGCAGTTTTTGTGCAAATTTTAAAATACAATTAAAAAAGCATCTGAAGGATTATAGAAAATATATAAGTGGTAAAATTATATTGTTAATTTTTTCTAGTGCATAACTTTATTAAGTTTTATTTATTGTATTTAGTGTGAAAAAATCTGGAAGTGATTATTGTTTCAACACATGTACTAATTTTGAACGCTATAATAAAGTATATAATTGCATTGAGTTCTCATAAAAGTTAGTCAAATCTTTAGAATTTGTTATACCTCAAATTGCAAGCATTAATAAATTGAAAATGACTTCAAAACAGTAAAACGTAAATTTCCATACAAGAAACAAAAAGTTTCAAGACGTAATTATAATTTAAATAAGAAGAAGTATGACGATAATTAAATACATCTGATCGTGATGTATTTGAAATTATAATTATAATTAAATAATATAATTATATAATATAATAATTTAGAACTCTCGATAAAAAAGGAGTAAAAGGAAGGCGGCACACAAAATTTAACTTTTAAAGATAATAATTTGTACAGTGTGCACGTGAGAGAAAAGTTATATGAAAACCTTAAATGATTTTTAAAACCTAGTTGCCGGTACCCCTCACAATAGGGTAAAACCAATTATATCACAGCTCGATAAGTATAGAAAGCTACTATAAATGTTTTGTTAAATTTAATAAGAAACCTGTTTGTAAAATTTTATATTGTGACAAATCAAAAACAAAAAAAATGATTCAAAATAATTGTAAAGTGTAAACCCGGTTCACCCAATTTTTCAATTTTGATAAAACCAGTATTTTGACCCCTAGTGGTGATGATTTGAAAAATAGTTCACACCTCGCATCCCACACCCCTACATCAAACATATCGAAAAAATGAATTCTGCACGTTCAAGGTCATCGCTAACTTATGTGCCGGCATGTATATGTATTTCCATAAACTGTACCTATTGAAAAGTTAAATTGTATACAAACTTTTCCATACTGTCTACAACCTTTCTAAAATTCGCACTAGGTTCAGAGAGGGAGAAACGTTATCGCATTTTGTATGAAATCGTACAGCTTCTAAAAAACTGACTGTCTAGGGATTTTTTTTAAGTAAAGGAGGCGTTCAAATATATAATATAATACAAATGCACGAGTAACTACAGTTAGTTTATTGTGTATCACACTCACATAGTGTGACGCGGCCTCCATACATCAGGATACCGCGTTACTCTAGGGTATGTATGTATCTAACCTAAAGAAAAAAGTCATAATAATGAGGTATAGGTTGAATGGCATTCACTATTCAATATCATGTAATATTATATATGAATTTGTTAACGTATGTATTTATAAAGGTGTGATTGTGTTGTATCTCTATAAATATTGTATAAGTCTATCTATCTTTAAGCATATATTGTATTCATATAATGCATTTATTCATCGTTCCTATTTGAACATTACACTTTAACCTTTCTGCATGAACCAAAGGTCGGCTAAAAGATAATGCCTATAATATATATATTTCCATTAAAATGTTTATAAATAAAATAAATAATTAAAAAAGTATTTCTTTTTCAAAAGCCGGCTGTTGTAAAAAGTTTTTAATAAATTTTGGTACCACATTTATCAACTAACAACTCAACAGTCCTTTTCCTAAAAACTAGAAGAAAATCATAAGGATTGTATGAAAATTATGCACTAATGCAATATAGTTAAAGTGGTAAAAGAATATGTTCATATAGAGGATGAAAACACTAAGTTATCTCACTCGATTATTTCTAAACTATACACGATATCGAAATACTTATGATTGATTCTGAAAGTGCTTCACGAGCTCTATCCAATGGTATCAATACTGGTTTATAAAATAAACTGGATCTATCCGAAAATTTTATGATTCCAGCTTCCATACATTTAGTATGGCAACATGAATTGAGATATTTCATCATTTATGTACGTACTTAAACAATATTATGCACTTATTTATATTTGTATCAAAAATTGTGATAGGTGTGTATTTACACACGTGTCTCCACTCCGCATGTTTACAGTCTACTTTTTGTGTAACTTTCGGAACAAAAATTCACCTATTTGAATACTCAATTCTGTAAGCCCTTGTTGCTAGTCTACTATTACAATAAAATTACAAAAAAATAAAAATGGGAAGTTACGCATGCCAGTTACATGTAGTGTCATAAATACTTAGGCTATCTAAGGCGATCATGTCTGGCAGGCTGAATGACAGACCCTGTGATATTTTTATTGGCAATCCCAGGCTGTCCTCATTTCATAACTTTGCGAAACTCCTAGACTATGTATCCAGTCTCTCTGAGTAAATTTGAATTTGTATATACGATCAGCTGTAATTATGCAACACTGTTTCCACACGGTATCACTTGCCACACGCACCTGTGTAACTACTTAGTAAAGTTAATACCCAACTACCAGGGACTTATGAAGTCCTAGTACATCAATTTTACAAATAGATAAATATTCATAGAATTAAGAAATATCATTATAAATATACATAAATAAATAATCTTTCTTCGTTTGAGACCTTAAGGTTGGAGACTTCAGAGTAAACATATCATAACGGCCAATCTATGGATACATCATACTTAGTTAAAGTCTATTCTATTAAAGTTAGACATAAATTTTCTTTATCTTTGAAAATTCAGCTTAATGCCAAAACTATTCTTATCAGACGTCATGGCGTTCGAAAGTCCTGCGACCATGTCAACGATATAACAAAACTATTTTGACTACAGTTTATGGATTTAGCCGTTATTCTTTTTTTAATCCTGGAAGCCGTTTTGAGATATTTTTCAGTAAATCTGAACTGAAATTGTATTGGAAACGCGAGCGCTAGTCGCTTTGTGTGTGGATAGCTTTTGTTCTACATCGAAACTGAACACTGAACAAAAGGCAAAAAATTACCTTCTGGCTGCCAGTTATCAGTTTACATTATAACTACATGTACAAAAACACCTTTAAGTGACTGTTTCAAAAGATCAAATAAAATTCACTCTAGCACTAGCTTTTATTAGCTTTCATCTACCTCTCTCTCTCTTTCTCCCTGAGTCATTCGCTCTTGCTTTCTCTCTTTCCGTTCAGATGCGGACACACAAAGTCACACACACACATACTCACATCCTGTTCTTTCTCAAATTAAGAAGGTATCACACACACACACACACACAATGAGATAGAGGGAGAGAGACGCTACTGAAATCGTAAATTAAACTTTATATATAAATAGAAAGAGATGAAATAAATACCAAGCATACCATTATTTAGGCTGAAAACATAAAAAAGGCGAAATGCTCAATCAGAGGAACTGCTCGTATTAAACAGAGAGACTGAACTATATTTTACGTAGAGGCCGCAATCATAGTTTTCTTAAATTTTAGTTTACAAAATAAGACGTTTGAGAAAAAACCGGCTATTGCGAGTTTGGCTCGCGCACCAAGGGTTCCGCACAAACTAATTTAATGTTGATAGTTCTTCCATCATGAGATCAAGCCTCACAGGTTTATGCCTTAATTATGATTTTTGGATTTTTCCTATATTTGTGATGTATTGCTTGCTTCTTGGCAATTTCATAATTCTAGGTCAACCGGAAGTACTTCATAGGTTTTGATTTACTTGTGTCACAATATGCGACAAAAAATACCGTATATTGCATTGAGTTACCTTTTTTTTTTTTTAAACAACAGAAAGGGATCGTAGAATTTAAAATTTAATATTAATTTCAACTTTATAACTCCACACCTTCTTGAGTAAAAGGGTCTTGACAGACAGACAGACAAACAAAATAGCCGTATTTCGGCCGTATTTTTTATTGCGTTGACTTAGAAGCTTAATATTTTTACAGCTTCAAGAGTTTGAACACCTTAGTATTTGATATTAATTTTAACTTGGTACCTTCACACGTGCCTGAGAAAAAGGGTCTTGACGGACTGACAGACAGATTGACAACAAAGAGATCCTATAAGGGTTTCTTTTTCCTGCTGAGGTGCGGAACCCTTAAAACAGAGTGTATTTAAATAAACTCTTACTATCGCGTCGTCGTACTTTTAAACAGTGATTGTTTCACTAAAACTCATGCATGAAACAAAACAATACTCATGAAATGTTTACAGAGTAATATCCCTGTACGTAAAATGTCACGCCCGCGCGCCCGCCAGCAAAAAGAGTCGCTTACAACGTATTGTCAGAGGACTTACTTCACAAAGGAGAATATTATAGCTTACAAACAAAAAGCACAATGGAAATTCCTCTGTGCGTTGCTGTATTTTTGAGTCTTTGTTCTTAAAAAGCAACTTTTACATCTTTGCGTAAAAAAAGAAACGCTTTGGTTCTAATAATTTAGGCTAGCATTGCCAATGATTGTAAAAAAGGAGGGTTTTAGACTTTTTCACTCGTGGCTTCGGTTTCGCTTACATTGAAGGAGGCACAATGATGACTTGATATAATATGTTTACATACTTTATTTCATACAGGCTCAGAGATCACGACCAAAATTCTTAGAATAGGTCGTACCGAGACAGACTAGGTGCAGTAAGTCTCTGTCATAAAATGTCAAAGCATCATGGAGGAGTCATTTTTGCTAAACTTTTTTTTGTTTCAGAGTTATAGGTGACATTAAAAATGTCTGGAAATGGCATTTTAGTAATACTGTCATCCATAAAATTTATAAAAAACAAATGAACCCGATCGCTTTAAATTGTACAAACTGTTTATTGGTATTTGAAGCGAAAAAAACACGTATTAACACCTAGCTTAATGTTCTATCAGTATTTTTGTTTTAGGGAGTTATTTTTTACTTTTTCAACAAATTCAATTCTATAAACACTGACTTAAATCGTGAGAAAACTAACTTTATTACAGTCAGTCACTAGGCCAAAATATTTTTTTCTATTAATAAAAAAAAATCTTCAAAATAAACACTCAAATATTATATTAAATGCGACCATGTTCACATCACGTATTTCCAAATTGAGTGTACACGTAACGCGATTGAGTTTGGAAGCAATCGACACACTTAAGCTGAATCGTGACTCCATTATCGACGCATGGAAAGGGTGCTATTGTGTTCAATCTGAAATAAAGAAACTTTTTTGTGTTTCTATTACACTCTATTTTATTTGTTATAAATTTGTTTTGTAAAACAGATATCGCAAGTACTCACTCTATGGAGTAATTTGGCAAATTTTTATAGCAAACTCTACTACTTTTTCTCTTGTCACCGTTCTAATATATACATAGTAACTAGCTGACCCGGTGAACATTGTTTCTTTTTTTAAAACAACTACCGCATCAACCTATTCTAAAAGGGTGTACTAATTTAGAAATCTTTCCCGGCGTGTGCATAACAACTTACCAAAAAGTTCATAACAATCGGTTTACCCTTATTGCGCGAGTCCGACTCGCACTTGACCCTTTCGGAAAATTGTTTCTTATCGGATGCCTACGTCATACAAAGAACACACCAATTTTCAGGTCTATTCATTCAGCGGTTTGGGCTGTGCGTTGATCCGTCAGTCATTCAGGGCAAAGCATTTTATATCTGTGGAAGATTGCTATTGCTGTAGTTATAGTCCAATTAAGGTCGGTTATAGTTATTCCCGCGGGAAATTTTGAATTCTTCGAGATAAATAAGTACATACGTAGCCTATGTGCTATTCCAAGTTTCATTTCGATCCATCCAGTGTTTGAAGCGTGATTGAATAACAAAAATTCAAACTTTCACAATTATAATATTAGCATCATGTATCTCACATAACACGGCGCGTAGCATTTTGTGTTTTTGTTTCTGAAAATAGAATTTAATTGTATAATATTATCATATAATTTATATCTTCAAATGTACTTACTCATTACCTTCATTGCGGTCACCAAGGGCTGCAATTTAGTAAAAACTATGGTATCACTCGCTACACTGAAATTGAGTATAATTGATTCACGATTCAAGATACATCATGCAGAGCTGCAGCTTATCTCTCACAAAGAATATTATAACCACAGTCTAGCTAGACACAATGAATGTTTAGGCTGTGGTACGAGTAGCTTGGCGATTCAGAGACATAATGCTGCCATTGTCAGTGTAATGGGGACAATGCCGCAAGGTAACGTTTTAGATTCTGTTTTTTTTTTTACACAGACTTCGAGTTCTGTAATCTATCCTATAAACTGCGCAATAGCCTCACAACTTTAGAATGTTGCAAAGGTAACCTGTGGTATCTTTTCTCATAGACAAGACATCACACATTTGCTTTGTCTCTGTCATACTTTTTCAACCATTTGAAGAAATGCGCTGTCCGGTTCTCTATTTCAATGTCGTTTCATAACTTTATATAAGGGATATTTTTTCGTAATTTTAAGTTTAAGTATTCATTTCATTCAATATTCATTACTAACTCTTTTTATAATTTCATTTTGAGCTTGCCACTATTATGTATGAACATAATAAGAGTATAATCCACACTAATATTATAAATTGAAATTTACACGGCTAAACGGCTAAACTTATTTTGACAAAACTTGGTATGGGGATAGATTAAGCCTTGGAAACGGAACTAAGCAACTTAAAAAATTATCAAGTGCGAATTTGATAAGACTACTAAGGTCTAGAGCCACTAAAGTTTTCTAATTGTCATTTTTTTTCAGTTAGTTTGTATGTATCGATACTTCAATACCTATGTACCTAATATGATATTATAAGAATTCTTCTAACTTTGTGCTGCAACTCAAATACTACAAACTGATTTCTGGTTGTTTTACATTTATTTAACTTCAAAATTAAATAAAATTCATGTAATTGTATAAAAAAAGTTTAAAATCGTAACTATAAAAAGGATGGAAAATCAGAAAAAATAAGTTTTTCGATTAAGAACCTGTTCATTACGTAATGTACTATTTAATAATTTTATTTAATAATATAAAAGTGTTAACGACTCTACTAGCCGACGATGACGTAATGTTTAGGTATAAGCTAGCGTAACTTTATAAGTATAATAATAGGTATAAGGTATTATTTGGTCGTACAATTTTAAATAGAGAACTCGTGCGGACTGACCTACCTATTGTAAACTGATATTACTAGGCTAAGTTTAGGTACCTAAGTTTCATATGTGTTTGTTTATTATCTATGTATGTAGTATAGTTAATGTTTCCTTTGTTTAACTTGTCTGTGTCTTGGCGCGTAAGCGCACATGTTGTTGCAAGGCAGTGGCATATGTATATATTATGAACTTGCATATCTATGAGTGGCACCGTATTATTTTGCCCGCACAAGGCTTATCGATAGCTGGACATGTGCAAGCGGGGAAAACATGAGGTGAGGGGCTGTGTTGCTTGCATAGCTACAACACTTGACCGACTCGACAGTTACACATTATTCGTAAAGCGAGCAATACATACTCTCTGTATTGGTTGTGCTATTTTATCGACTTATTAAATGTGATATAAGGAATTCAGCTGTTATCTTTTTAACTTCGTTTTTAGACCAATCAACCCTGCGCCAAAAATTACTATTTTTAAAAAATATAGCTTTGTTGACTTATGTTAGAAACTCTGTCTTACATTATCCTATTGTTTTATTTAAGGAGGAAAAGAACCATGGCAAAGGAGCGCCCGGATATCCGAGATTCCGCGGACAAATATGTACCTATATTGAGAACTCCTCTAAATTATTACTTTTCTACACTCTCACGTAGGCACTTCAATATTATTTTCTACTGGTTCTGATTTCTGGGGCCTTTCTTTTTTGTCTCTAATAAGTAGAAATCCGTTTATTTTACAAAAGAAAGTCATGACACCGGTGACAAAGGTAGATAGATTTTTGCAATGCGAAATTGACTGTTTATATTTCGTCTTTACTCGTTTACTGTAATTTTTTTTTTTAAAGTGTAATTTTTTACTTAAAAATCTTCACTTAAAGATATGTTCAAGATTAAATGACTAATTTTTGACACCACCACATAAAATAAAGAGTGTGAAACCGAAATTTTTCTAATATTTCGTTGATCAACACTAGAAATCGGAAACAAAAGTAGTGATACCCGAACTCACTATGTTTGAGGCACTTTTCAAAAGTAATAACAGATAGTATTTTCCTAATATGAAAATAGAATTTAAAAAAAAATCACGCGCCCTTTTCTTAACTTTTTATATTAATGCTAAAAAACGCAATAAGAAAGTACGTTTTAATTTTCAGTAACCAATCAGTAATGCAATCATTTTAATTGCACTCTTTATGATTTTTTCAATTAACTAGGCAGTCACGTGATTGACTTTAGGTTTAGATTTGAATGGTAGGTTTTACATATTTTGTGTAGTGTTAACAAAATGTTATCAGTTAATATTATAATCAGTGTTGTGTCCATAGTGTTTACAGCAGCTGCTGTGCCTTCTGACAATTGCAGGGTAAGTTGAGGGCGTTTCGTACAAGTCGGGCATAATATTTTAAAGCCACGTAAAAATATCAGCCAAAATTTTTGTCATTTTTGTCAACTGTCTGGACATTTACCACAAAGGCGCAAAGTTATTTTGTATCATAGAGTATCTATCTAGTTATTCTGTTGATGATCTTTTGAACTACCTAGTTGTATTTATCAATTAAAACATCACATGCTACCCGGGTGTATCCCCATAAAATTCAGAACAATATATATCTGTTACCATAACCGTTGCCCAAAGTTACTTTAGAAGAAAATGTCATCCGGGCGTTCCACCAATTAATCTTTTTTCAAAATTCTTAATTACATAGTTCATTGACACTGCTTGCTTTTCGGCGAAGGAAAACACCTTCTGAGGAAATTTACATACGTCTAAAAGACCTTTTATAGTCCACAATCGGTACTGGGTTCGCGTGGTGGGCTATGACCAAAAAAAATTAAGTTATTAAAAGATGTTTTCCTTTTTTTTAGCAGGGTCGTAGTAACCATCTAAGACAAGATGGTGGACTTTGTTTTGAAATACCACCCTGGGAACACAAGCCTGTGGAACTAGAACAGCACCTGTCCAGACTCAGGGAAGCTTGGGGAAACAAGACCATCACTAGGCGACAAGGGGTTCCTTTAGTACTTGTGAACAGGTAAGGTCCAAGATATAGACTCAGGTCAGCGAAGAGCTAAGAGAATTGTTGACGAACCCACACGCCGTATCGAACGCCTGAGGAGAGCGTTTACCTCCCTGGGTATGTTCTACCACTTCAGCTGTGTTCTGAGGAATTGTTTGAAACAATGCCCACGGCTCCTTTCTGTCATCGCACTGGCAGGGAATTTGTCTTCACACCTAGCCCAAATCTACGATTTTTTTGAGTTGGAGCTAAAATTAAAATTAGTACCCCTCTCCTTTGGCATTGAGCTTTATAATTTTAAAAATGTCGAGCTATCGGGTTCTAAACTTCTGACTTATTGGAACTTTTTTAATCTATTTAGAAACTGTTACAACTTAATTTTATGTTTCCTATAGAATTTAGTACATGATTGTCAATTAGGCGAAACTATTTAAGACTAGCTTTTTTCCACGGCTTCACCTATCTATGATCTCCAACTAAGTATCTATGTTTGTCAGCTCTGTGGCGCAGTGGGGGAAAAGTCCATACTAATATCAGACAATATAATACATAGAAAACACCTAGTCTTAAGATAAATACAAATAATCATCACATAAATAAATGTAATAAAAGATCGGCCAAGTGCGAGTCTGGCTCGCGCATCGAGGGTTCCTTGCAAACTAATTATGTGTTGTTGTATATTATTAAAAATATTTTTATTATATGTTGTAACTAAAACTTTACGGTTTTCGCAATTTTTCATTTATCTATGCTATAAGACGTTGCTTCATACCAAATTTGAAGATTCTGAGTTCACGGGAAGTACCCTGTAGGTTTTGATTCCCTTGCAAGTTTCGAAAATTTCCGTTAATTTGCGGCATAAACGGCTGTATCATTTGATTGCGTTGGCTTAGAAGTTTGATTTTTTCATAGTTTTAAGGGACAGTAAACCTGAGCCTTTGATATAAATTTTAGCTTGATACCTCCACGCGTTCCTGTGAAAAAGGGTCTTGACAGACGGACAGACGGACGGACAACAAAGTGATCCTATAAGGGTTCCGTTTTTTCCTTTTGCGGTACGGAACCATATAAATTAAATAAATATTTTCGGAAACTACACACACAATGTTTGTCTTGTGCGGGAATCAATCCCACGCCCCTTGATTTAGCTGTTGGGACATTGCTGACCACCCAATGAGCTACGGAGCCGAATGCTGTCTTCACGATGGACGCCGTTTGTTGACTATCAAAAAAAACACGAACAAAAGCGCATTTCAAAGTTGTGTTTGGACATGATTGTGATCTGACTAATCCTGGGGACTTTTTGTGTCGATGTGTAACGTTATTATACGCCAGAGTAAAAACAATATTCCAAACTTCGGTGATTTGCACCAAACAAGGCTGAGACTGTTTTGTCAGCTGGGAATTATTGGTGATAGATTTCTAGGATGGCGAAAAAATTGATAACGATCGACTAAATTATTTGGAAAAGGAGAAGATTTATTACTGACCATTTTTACGCAAAATTAAGGAGGAGTATAAAAGCCGTATTCACCGGACTTAGCCTCGTGTGACCTTTGCGTTTTCCAAAACTTAAAAAGTTGGCTTAGTCGTCAAAAAATATCAGACAAATATAGACTGCAAACTATAGGCTATTTTGCAGGTTTTTAGAAATAGTATTTTTTTTTATATACCACTAAAGTGGCAAACAAGCCTACGGTCCGCCTGATGGTAAGCGGTCACCGTAGTCTATGGACGCTTGCAACACCAAGGGCATCACTCGCGCGTTGCCGACCCTTCAGAAATCTAATAACTTCTTTTTTGAAGAACCCCATACTGTAGTCCTTAGAGAAAACCTTGGCAGGGAGCTCATTCCACAACCTAAGCGTTCGCGGCAGGAAGTTTCTCTGAAACCGCACTGTACGCGACCATTTCGGTTCTAAAGTGTGAGAATGAATTCCCTGCCGATGGCGAGCGGAGCGATGGTAGAAAGTAGCCGTGGGCATCATTTCGAACAATTCCTCAGAACACAACTCATTGTACAAGCGGTAGAACACACACAGGGAGGCAAAGTCTCTCCTCAGACCTAGGGGCTCGATACCGCACGTGAGTTTGAGATCGTCGACAATTCTCACAGCCCGTCGTTGAACCGAGTCAAGAGGCCAAGCTGGTATCCGTGTGCACCCGCCCAGAGATGGCAGCAGTACTCCATATGGGGCCGGACTTGCGACTTGTAAAGCAGCAACCTTTACCCCGACGTGAAGTACTGCTTCGCTCTGTTGAGTACACCAAGTTTTTTGGACGCCAGCTTTACCTTGTCTAGCAACTCTCGGAACTGAACATCGCTGGAGATGTAAACACCAAGGATCCCAATG
Source organism: Apoda limacodes (assembly GCA_946406115.1). Classification (NCBI taxonomy): domain Eukaryota; kingdom Metazoa; phylum Arthropoda; class Insecta; order Lepidoptera; family Limacodidae; genus Apoda; species Apoda limacodes. The sequence goes on along the minus strand of OX291542.1, from coordinate 33,363,671 downwards.
CTCTTGGTGATGGAGAGGGGAGTGTTATGGAATTGTGGGACTACAGTGAATGGGGTTTTCTTAGCGGTGAACGCGCAGACTTGTGTCTTTGAAGGGTTGAATCGGACCAAGTTTTCCCGTCCCCAGTCAGAGACCTTGGACAGACCGATCTCGATTTGAGACACAAGTTCTTCACGTTCTTCCTCCACAACAGAACGAGGGATGCTTGCACGGCCCATGTAATAAGCGTCTCCAGTACTGTCATCTGCATAGCAATGTATGTCGTTGATCTCTAACATATCATTGATGTGCGGTAGAAACAGCGTAGGAGACAGCACAGAGCCTTGCCACCAGCATTAATGTCCATGCTATCAGAGCAACTACCGTCAACTACGGCTCGTATGCGTCTGCCGGACAAAAAGCTAGCCACTCATGCACAAACCCTCGGCCACTCCGTAAGATGGCAACTTCGATAGAAGACCCCGGTGCCAGACCTGATCGAACACCTTCGCTATGTCTAGGCTACATGCCAATGCCTCCCCCTGACTCTCAATGGCTAGTGCTCATCGGTGTGTGAGATACACTATAAGGTCACCAGTGGCGCGACCGTGGCGAAAGCCATATTGACGGTCGCTGATCAGGTCATGTTTTTCTAGGTATCTCAAAAGCTGTGTGTTGATCACACGCTCCATCACCTTGCGGGCGACAGATCAGATCAGATCCAAGGTGATGGACAGGAGAGAGGTAATAGCGATAGGCCTGTAATTCGATGGATCTGATCTGTCGCCCTTTTTAAGCACCGGGTGCACCTCGCAGTCTTCCATGAAGACGGAAATTGCCTAGTATGGTAGGAAAGCGCGAAGAGGCGTGTAAGTACAGGACATAACTCAGGAGCACACTGCTTAAGCACCACTGCTGGTATACCGTCTGGCCCACTCGACTTATGAACGTCTAGGGAAAACAACGCCTGCCGAACCTCCCGCTGTGTTATAGAGATTTCCGGCATGGTCTTACCGCACTACGGTAAAGTAGGTGGTACAGCGCCTTCGTCGTTCATATTCGAGTTGGAGGCAAAGAGATTGCCCAATAGATCGGCTTTCTCTTTTGCACTATGGGCCAAGTCACCATCGGTCTTTCGCAGTGGTGGTAACGACGACTGGCAGAAGTTCCCCTCGGCAGCTTTAGCAAGCGACCAGAAAGTACGACTCCCAGAAGGATAGCTCGCAAGTCGCCCACCTATTTTGCCGATGAATTGGAATTTTGCTCAAGCAGTTGCTTTCTTACTGTACCTCGAGGCAGCATTTAATTTGCGTTTTAACTCAGAAATATTTGGATCCTTATTATTACGAGCCGTGGTCCAAGCCTCATACGCAAAAAATTTTAGCTTCTCTGCCTATTAAACCACGGTCGTTTCTAGACGCCGGCAGCTACTCGCAGGATAGGAATAAAACATTCCATACCAGCGAGGATTATCTCAGTGACTGCGGCTGCGCAGACGTCAGGATCATCTGAGCTAAAGCAGAGCTGCCTCCACGGGTACGATGCATAAAATTCTCGCAATCCGTCCCAGTCTGCCGACTTTTAGTGCCACACACGACGCCAATTAGTTGGCCCAGAAGGATCGGGTTGTGTGCATGACATTTGAGTGCGAACGAGACAGTGGTCCGAGGAGCCAAGAGGCGCATCCACTGATACGGAGTATCCGTCCGGACGTGTAGTCAGCAGAAGGTCCAGTAAGGAGCTCGTATGGTCCCCTATATCTGGTATTCTCGTTAGAGAAAGTACCAGCTGAGAGAATCCATAGGTCAGAGCAAATTCATGAGCAGATATCCCGGCATAGTTATTGGTTCGAGAACTGAGCCACTCACGATGGTGGGTGTTAAAGTCTCCCAAAATAACTAGTTCTGCTGTGGGATATTGCTCTAGAACTTTGTCAGTCGAGTTACGTCCGTGTCACCGCTATGAGACCTGTGTAGGCACGCATAGATACGAGTGTGGCCGCCGTGACCCACAATATCGACAGGTCCCTGTCTTCAAGGCTATGAAGTCGGCGATAGCAGATATTCTCCCGGACGAACATACATACACCGGCACGACTCAAAAAATTGTGCTCGAGTTTGTAGCCGGGATAATGAACGTATGATGTGTCGGCCGGGCGGGGTATCTGCGTCTCCGTTACAAAGAGGATGGTCGGCTGCGCAGTCTCGAGGTGATGGTGGACTGCATTAAGATTTGCGTGAATACCCCTAATATTGCAAAAATCCATATTGTATGTGGATGGAGTAGCCGCTGTAAAAACTCTTTTGCTTTTTCTATTTCTGGCCATTGCATATAAAGTTACTTAGACTAAGGATGAGGATTCACTGCACAGACAGCTTAGAAGACAAAAGGTGCGGTTCTAAGACTGCCGAAGCTCAACACAGATGATACGGTTGCTGGCACGGCGGGCGGAAGGGCCCCTGATCCCCTTCTGTTGTAGTAGCCGGGTCCACTCCGGTCTCCTTCTCCGGCACGACTACCACTTCAGAGACTTTACACAGGCTGGCGGATCATCTTCCCAGGGCGGAGATTAAGTGATCCCTGGGTTCGGGAACCCGTTCAACCTGCGGTCGGCCAGCGGTCAGCCGTTTCATCAGGTCTCCCTGACCGCCGAACCAGCACGCCGCGTCTACGCCGAGCAATGACAGCGATAAACACCGCCGGTCCTCCGCTGTCCGCGCAACGAATCCTAAAAGAGAGCTCTGGCAACCGTACTCACCGCCAGGAACACAGCACTACTCAATGTTAGTGTTATTGTGGCCGCGGTTTTCTGTAAGGTGGAGTACTTCCCCAATTCGGGCCGCTCATTCGAGCAAGTACTCGCTATGCCCCGCTTTATTTGTTGGGGCAGCTTATTCGAGCGAGTACTTGCAGTGCCCTACCTCTCTAAAATTTTTGGAGGGAATGAAAAATTGAAAATTCGCTATTCGAAATTAGCGGGTATGTCGGAAAAGGAGACAATGTCGATAAAAAATGTGATTTATTTTAAAGAAATCATAAAATCGCCCTCGTATTGGATGGGTCAATTTATGTTTCATACAAAAAGTTTCCTTTATTCCTGTATCCTTACCAGTATTCATAAGTCCCCACTGTCGAGACGAGGTCTACCATCACTTTGGACAAGGGCGATTTGGACCATAGTGAACCTGGAAATGGTCACGTACATTTCTGTTCTAGAGGAACTTCCTTAGGGGCCAAGGTTTCTTCTAGACACTACAATATGGGGTTCTTCAAAAAATAAGTCATTAGATTTTTAAAGGGTCAGGAATTTGCGAGTGCTGCCCCTGTGTTGCAAGCGTCAATAGGCTGCGATGACCATTTTACATCAAGCAGACCGTAAGCTTGTTTGCTACCTTGGTGGTATAAACCATGACCATTTTACATCAGGCACGGTCGAAAAACCATTGTTAGGCGGCCTTGGCACGTACTAACGGCCCCTAACGACGATCTCGCTATTCGGATAGCTCCTTCAGAGTCTCGCACCAAAAGCCCGGTGGAGCAGTAATGGCTGCATACGCCTACTGCCGTAGTAAGTCAAAAAAAAAATCTAGGCTAGTCATCACCAGTTACCTACAGTTATAACAGAGTCACCGGTAGTTACTACACACTACAAATTACCCTCGTGTTCAGTATCTTGGATGTAAATCCTTTCTTCTAATGCAATCAACCTATTAGTTAGAAATCATGATTCAAGTATTCTAATACCAAAAAAATATTACAGATTCTTAAAAACGAAAAATGTTGACAAATTACAAGCGCAAGCAAATAGTGTTGCCAGCTACCCATATTACTTTCAAATCACTAAATGCATAGATATAAGTCAAAGTCGAAGTCAGTTTTTTTTTTTCCAATTAGGTTTTTGCAAACACTTTTGAATCGTCAAAGGTATAGATAAATAGATGACTACACCTTCCATTTAATATAGCTTCCCTTTAGTAACATGTTAAAGCGCCTAAAAATGCTAACATTAAAATCCTGCAGCGAGGGAGTTTAGCTGCAAGTGAGTGTCATTAACATTAACTTACCTTACTACTGCAGTGAAGTATCACGGTACATGGACACGGTGCTGGCACCATTCTTGGACACTTACCACAGGAATATACAAAACGCATACCAGCAGTTGACAGCAAAAGTTCTTAAAAGGATCAAGGAAGAAATTAACACTGCTGTACAAAGGAAAAATGAAATATACAAAGACCTGACAACCCTAGCTGATGATCTTAAAGTGCCAGGTGAATTAAGTTACCGATATTTTATTTTTGTATATTTAGTTAATAATTGACAAGTACGTTTACATTATTTCTAATATTATATCTTTGCTGTGTGAGTGCACAAAACTGTATTTTTAGTATTATATCTTTGCTGTGTGAGTGCACAAAACTGTATTTTTAGTATTATATCTTTGCTGTGTGAGTGCACAAAACTGTATTTTAATGTCTGTAATAGTCACAAAATATTGGTTATTATTAAGAAAATGTACTTTATGTATAAGTAACAAAATTGATGATATGGCGATTCAAAGGCTCGGCACGTATTTTATATTTTTGATTTTGATGGGTCTTTATAAGCACATCCTTAATAAGCCACGTAAAACGTAAAAATAGTTTTATTGTACATGCTCGTTTTATTGTACATGCTCGTTTTATTGTACATGCTCGTTTTATTGTATATGCTCGTTTTACAGTTTAGGATATACATTTCTGCGACAGACGGTGTACGCTTTGTAGTAACGGTACTGTTTTGGGTACGAAGTTTGTGTAAGTATTAAGTTTGATTATTTGTAAGAGTTTATTTTCAAATACATACAGCAATGTGTGACGAAGAGCGTCGTGCAGCCAGAACGCTGGCCAGCAAGCATGTGGCGCTCATGTACGCTTGTACTGAGACAGCTCGAGCGGCTATTGCTAAGATGAGCAACTATGCTGAAGAGATGATCAAGATTACCCGGAACCATATGCAGTCTACGCTGGATGACGCTACCAAAAACATGGATCCGAATGATCGTCCCAGCGAGAAGCTCAAGTAATTAATTTAATTGATATTGTTTCATATGCTTAATGCCTCTTTTTTTTGTATATTTGTAAATAAAACAAATATTTAAGGGGGGCTGCCATACCACAAACGTGATTTTTTGCAGTTTTTATAGATAATGGTACGGAACCCTTCGTGCGCGAGTCCGAGTCGCACTTGGTCGATTTTTTTTGTTTTTGCTTCAAAGGAGGAAAATTCATAGTCGATTTAGATTAAGGTAAATTCCAATATTAGAAAGTTGATGTAGTAATCGTGCGTCTAGATAAATCGATCACCATAATAATCCATAAGCTAATCAGCAAACTTAACAAGTGTATATTGTGGAAAACATTGAAGGTCTACGTTCAGATAACAAACAAACTGCCTACCTATTTCCCGCGGTGTTACCGACGCGCTCTGGTTTTTTCTTCGCCACATAAAGGAACTTTTTTCCCGTATTTAAAGAAGAATTTTTCAAAAAAACTAAGAGTTGACGCGTTAGTAGGAAAGTTTATTTATTTCATACTCGTATACATTCACTATGTGTCATTGTCTTTCGGATTAGTCTGATAAGAAAAAAGGAATACGTGCGCAAGCGATATTGTTTTAAATATTATTAAGATCTAACCACTTAATACGTATAATCTTTCCAGGCTTGACGTGGCCGCCTGTTTAAAAGAACTATCTCGCGCAGCAGTTTCTCTTGGCTACGAGCTGGATCTCAGTTTGACGAACGCCAGGCGCCACAACGAACAGTCTTGCACGAAACTTGTGTCGTGCGCTACCAAATCTAAACAGCAAACCGATACAGACATTTCTGAATTGAAAGATAGACTTAACGAATGCGTTTACGCTTAACAATAATATATTAATAGCATTGCTTTTATCTTAAAAGGAGTCTTATCAGACTTATGATTTCTATCGCAATTTAATTTAATTTATGCTTCATCTAATTAAAATTAAATTAAATCAGCCAATAATATTCTGTTCATGTTCCTCTAACGGTAATTAGTTGGGCGTAAATTTTAGAGGATATATGAAACAAGCAACACGCAAAATACAGTAATTGTAAGTCGATCCTTAGCAAAGATTTCGTTTAAATTTCTCTTATTTGATACCAAGAATCTATCTTTTGCTATAAGTAGATATACCAACAATAACTGTATTATATATTTATCTTTTTGTTTTGTATAGCATGTTATTTCAACATCTATTTAGGTATTCTTTTTTCGAATAATATACCTTTGTCTTTTTTGAGTACTATTAGAATATGGATACCTACTTTTTCCCTGGGACTTATCAAAATGTTTTTAAAAGGTTTAACAGATATATTTCTTAAACTAAACTCACTTCTAGAAGACGTGTTTTCATTTTTAAAAATATGTCATTTTATGTTCCTACTTGTTCAGTTCGGTGAGCCTAATAAATAAAATTACAAAATGAACCCAATAATTAAAACCCCACTAAAATTTAGAAATAAAAATAAACCTTAATGTAACATTCAGCTGTAGTCTTCTCTTCTCTTCTTCTTCAAGTCGAATACCAAAAATTTGCAACAAAAGTACGAGACAATTAATATTAAACCACACTTTTGTTCATACATTTTTAGTTGGTACGTACGTACTTGAAAATACAGTACAGAATCGGGAATTTCTAAGGAAATTAAAAATATGGGGTTCTTCAAAAAGTGAGTGATACCAATTTTAAAAGAGTTGCCAATGCGCAAGTAATGTCCCTTGATGGCGTTGCAAACGTCCATAGGCTACGGTGGTCGCTTAACATCAGGCAAGCCGTTTGCTTGTTTGCCACCTTAGTGTCAAAGACCGGCTAGTAATCGGCGAAGATATCAGATAACATACACAGAAGATTTCTTAGAATCGCGCCGCTAAACCAGTGCATTAAACCAACGACGTGCAGTTTCTAGCACTTTTGAAAACGCCTGAACTGATTTTGATGTAACTTGTACTGTTCTATAAGTTGAACGGTACGTTATTCAATCTAAAAAAGAACAGCATACATATTAACGCTTAGATTAGAAAATATGAATATTGTTGAATCCAAAAAATTAATCTTTTGGATTCAACAATATTGATATTCATTGGTCAAATTGATAAATCTCCATTTTTGTAGCCAGTTAAAAAAACAGTCAGTCTCGAATCTCTCGAGATAAGCAATAAGTTTTAAAAACCAGCCAAGGGCGTGTTGAGCTACGCACAATATAGGGTTCTGTAGTAGAGGTTGTTTAAGTATTGCCAAATACAACGGTTGCGCTGAGGGGGGGGGGGGGGGGATACAATGTTTCGCTCCTTTCGATATAAGACCCACGCTTGGAACTAATTGTAGTAAGCGAATCGTTAGGGAATTGAGTTAGGTACCCATGTAGGTACGTTACGAGTACGTACGTTCAAAATGTTTAGTTTTATAAATTGGACTTTAAAATTGTAAAATAAAAGTTCAACCTTTTAAAGAATAATAAACTAATATTTATTAATAAGGGCCAAGTTGTAGTAGTATGGAAATTAAAGTTTTTCAAATGAAAATCAAATCAAATTATTAAAAACTGAACTTTCAAAGCGAAAATTGCAAACTTATCTAGTCGTACTTCATCTTCGAGACATCCAAACAACATGCGCGCTTATGAGCGCAGCTACCTGTCACACGTTCGATTCGATGTTGCGCAAAGCACGCCGGCTAGTCTTATGCGTCATTTGAACGTAACTATTGTTAAGAATAATAGTCTTTAATCTAAATCTTTAAATGTTATTATTTCATTTTTCTATAATTATACATCGTTCATTTACCTATATTTTATACCTGTCTTACAGATGTACCTACTTCATATAAGTTAAAAACTTTTGATGGAATTCGTACGATAATTTCACTTTTCTAAGTAGATTTCATAACTTGGTCGACTATTACTCGTTAGCCTGTAAAGTGTATTTACCCGTGATAGTTTTCCTGTTAAATTAATTGAAACTACCACCGTATTTTTTTACATTTCCAAATACTATACTTTCGCTGATAGAGGGGTGGGCGGGCACTTGACTTATAAAAATTAGTACTTTAAAGCTAAATGTTTCGCAAACAGAGCCCTAAATCAAAAAATTATCTTTGCATACCGCCAATGTTTTTGAAATTCCTATCCAACGATACCCCACACGATGGGTTAGACAAGAAGAAACAATTACGTCCCCACTTCACGTGTAGGGGAGGCACACTAAAAAATATTTTTTTTCAAATATTTTATTCTACCACTTTGTCGACTTGATCAATTTGTATGTCCCTGCCAAATTGAAGCTTTTTCGTATTAGTAGTTTTTGAACTAAGCCACGGACAGACAGTCGGACGGACGGACATGGCGAAACTATTTTCTTTTACGTGTCAGGAAGCGAACCTATTGTGGCAACACTGCTTTTAAAGCAGTCTATCTGGACTAAAGTGGCTTTATATATGTCACAAAATTAGTGAATTACCAATCATAGAACGACTCTGTATTAGAGTCAACGTCAGACACTCCTGTGTTAAATATCTGATACAGCTTGGAAACTTTAAACTAGCTTTATATTATCAAAAAATTGTAATACAAGAACAACCCGATGATAGTCCAAAGGTGGATGTCCATGGAAACCGAAGAAATATAAGAGATATGTTTTCTTTGTTTAGTAAAAATCGCATATAATAGGATCTGTACACGCTAATCTATTCATATAATAAAAGAACATAGAAATATAAAAGATCTCTCTAATTTACCTAGTTTCAATTAGCAGTACACATCCCGATACCTAAGGTTAAAATATATAGAACACAGCATTGCGGCCCGGCCCGCTGCTTAACGATACCGCACATGAAAATGCGCAAAAGGCCTCTACCCTCTTCCTAGACTGTCACAATCATAAATTTTTCAGGGTTTTGCTGTATGCAACCCTGGATCTGCACCTTTTTCCCCGTTACTTGTAACCTTGGTGTTACAAGGTTTTGAAAACGAACAATTAATTTAACCAATTAGAATCAAATTTATACCAGATCATTATTTAAGCCTAAGCGCAAACTAAAGGTGGTACCTACCTAATTGCTACCTAAATAAATAAACCCTATATATAAAGAAGTTTGTATTAAGCATGACAGGAGTAACTATATGTCCTTTGTAACACGCGGCTTATGTGTGAATTAACCTTTGTAACACTGAACGCGGCTTATGTGTGAATTAGCCTTTGTAACACTAAACGCTGCTTATGTGTGAATTAACCTTTGTAACACTAAACGCGGCTTATGTGTGAATTAACCTTTGTAACACTAAACGCGGCTTATGTGTGAATTAACCTTTGTAACACTAAACGCGGCTTATGTGTGAATTAATCTTTGTAACACTAAACGCGGCTTATGTGTGAATTAACCTTTGCAACACCAAAACACGGCTTACTCGTATGTGTGAATTAACTTTTTTTGACACTTTATTATAACGCGCTGTCATATGTCGGTTGGAGTCAAAATTTGCAATCGTTTTGAGCTTTTAGGTAGGTATCCTTTCGCCACTTATTAAAAAATCAAGAAATAAAATACATTACATCAGCTGTTTCCCGGAGAGGTGGGCAAAGACTGAAGACTGCCACGTGCTTCTTCTTCTTCGACCTGCTTTTTTTTTACTTGCTTCGATCCTGGCACACTTTATTTGCTTCATCTACATGCATCAATGCTTTCATAGACATTCGGCGACTTAAAGTATTCTTGAACTCGCTTTTTTAGAGATTGGACATTAAAAACGACTGAGTGTGTCGTAACCATAGACATAGGATTTTTTCACTGTCGTAACATTTTTTATTTTTATTTTATTCATTACCTCGACAAATAATTTAAACAAAACGTATGTTTAACTTTTTATTGTAGAATCTAAAAACTTCAACCTGACTGATAGACTGAATCTGTGATGACTAAACTTACTCAAACTTAATTTTCATTTCAATATTTAGAAATTTAAAAGTTTACAAAGCTTTTAGTCACGAAAAAAATCTTATAAAAACGCAAAGTAACAAGTTTATTTCAATATCGGGTTAGACCTTTTCCAATATACCGCACAAACTTTACCTTAAAGTTGTAGAGTTGTTTATTGATTCAATTTACAACTCATCCAAAAAATATTTTAATTTATTTATTTATTTACTGTCTCAAATCATAATGAATACAAGAAATGCCGTTTGTATCGTAAAGTTGTAGGTCAAATTAGGTTAGTTTTCAGTATGTAGTCAGCGAATGTTTGATTTTAAATTGCCAATGTACAACACTATATTTTACTAAGAAACAAGCCACGTGGCAAATCGTATTTAATTATTTAAGAGCTAAAGTCTTGAAATTTTGGTTATTGTGAAGTACAGAAGGGGAAACTATGAGTACATGGGTTTCTTGTTTGACTACAACACTATGTAAACTAATTAGACACGTAAAATCAAATTCTAATTTTTATACAAAATTTACAAGTCTATTTTATTTTTATATTTACACTAGCTTTTCCCTGCGGCTCCTACTACCCTTAATATGATTATCGTCTTAGGGTTCAATACGGCAACTCCTAATTAAGTAATATCTCCTCTAGGAGGATAAAGCATCAAAGAAGATTGTTATAGCTGTATCTATTAGGAATTCGGTTGTAGATCCTACGGGAACTTTTTAATTTTCCGGAATAAAATGTAACCTTTTTTTTAATTTAGGGTAAAAAATATCTTTATTCCAAATTTTAGCCAAATCAGTTCTATTGTAGTGTGAAGAAATAACAAAAACAACAAATTTGGTATTTATTATATTAGTTGTTTTTTTAATTTTAATTTAAATTTAAAATCCTGGTTTCATCAGATGTATTCGTATCTACTAGCAAGATTCAGAATGTTACAGAAACTGCTGCCAAACTCGTAAACACAATCTTCACTGCGATAAAAATCAAATTTTAAGCACTCTATATTTCCGCATTGCATTGTTTAAAATACGATATTGTTTTTGGCGAAACTTTCTGTTGTCAACGGAACTAAATATTTGTCTTGACATTTAGACTGTGCACAACTTTTCTTAAATCTAAACAATAAGCTGGTACAAATACTTTATCAAATTTCCAAAATGTGGTAAAATAATAGTTTTTTTTTTTTTAATATCAATAAGGTGGCAAACAAGCTTACGGTCCACCTGATGTTAAGCGGTCACCGTAGCCTATGGACGCTTGCAACACCAGGGGTATTACTTGCGCGTTGCCGACCCTTCAGAAATCTAATAACTTCTTTCTTGAAGAATTCCATACTGTAGTCCTTGCAGACTACTCGTTCCACAACTAGAACGTTCGCGGGAGGAAGTTTCTCTGAAACCGCACTGCACGCGATCATTTAGGTTCTAAAGTGTGAGAATGAATTCCCTGCCGATGGCGAGCGGTGCGATGGAAGAAAGTAGCCGTGGGCATCATTTCGAACAATTCCTCAGAACACAACCCATTGTACAAGCGGTAGAACACACACAGGGAGGCAAGGTCTCTCCTCAGACTTAAGGGCTCGATACCGCAAGTGAGTTTGGAATCGCCGACAATTCTCACAGCCCGTCGTTGAACCGAGTCAAAAGGGCCAAGCTGGTATCCGGGTGCACCCGCCAAGAGATGGCAGCAGTACTCCATATGGGGCCGGACTTGCGACTTGTAAAGTAACAACCTTTGTCCCGACGTGAAGTACTGCTTCGCTCTGTTGAGTACACCAAGTTTTTTGGACGCCAGCTGCACCTTATCTTGTAAATGATCGTAAACATCGCTGGAGATGTCAACACTAACGATCCCAATGCTCTTGGAGATGGAGAGTTTTCTGGAATTGTGGGACTACAGTGAATGGAGTTTTCTTAGCGGTAAAAGTGCACACTTCTGTCTTTGTAGGGTTGAACCGGACCAAGTTTACCCGTCCCCAGTCAGAGACCTTGGACAGTGTGGTCTCGATTTGAGACACAAGTTCTCCGCGGTTTTCCTCCACAACGGAACGAGGGATGTTTGCACGACCCGTGAAAAAAGCGTCTCCAGTACTGTCATCTACAAAGCAATGTATGTTGTTGATGTCCAAAATGTCATAGATATGCAGTAGAAACCCCTTAGGAGACAGCACAGAGCCTTGCAGGACACCAGCATTAATGTTTGCACAAACCCTCGAGCACTCCGTAAGATGGCAACTTCGATAGAAGACCCCGGTGCCAGACCCGATCGAACGCCTTCGCTATGTCCAGGCTACATGCCAATGCCTCCCCCTGACTCTCAATGGGTAGTGCCCATCGGTGTGTGAGATACACTAGAAGGTCACCAGTCGAGCGACCGTGGCGAAAGCCATATTGACGGTCGCTGACCAGATCGTGTACTTCTAGGTATCTTAGAAGCTGTGTGTTGATCACACGCTCCATCACCTTGGAGACGAGAGAGGTAATAGCGATGGGCCTGTAATTCGATGGATCTGATCTATCGCCCTTTTTGGGCACCGAGTGCACAATCGCAGTCTACCATGAAGACGGAAATTGCCTAGTGTGGTAGGAAAGCGCGAAGAGGCGCGTGAGTACAGGACATAACTCAGGAGCACACTGCTTAAGCACCACTACTGGTATTCCATCTGACCCACTCGACTTATGAACGTCTAGAGAAAGCAACGCCCTCCGGACCTCCCGCTGCGTTATGGAGATTTCCGGCATGGTCTTACCGCACCACGGTATAGTAGGTGGTACAGCGCCTTTTTCGTTCATGTTCGAGTTCGAGGCAAAGAGACTGCCCTGTAGATCGGCTTTCTCTTTAGCACTATGGGCCAAGTCACCATCGGTCTTTCGCAGTGGTGGTAACGACGACTGGCAAAAGTTCCCTTCGGCAGCTTTAGCAAGCGACCAGAAAGCACGACTCCCAGAAGGATAGCTCGCAAGTCGCCCACCTATTTTGCCGCTGAATTAGAATTTTGCTTTGGCAGTTGCTTTCTTACTGAACCTCGAGGCAGCATTCAATTTGCGTTTTAACTCAGAAATATTTGGGTCCTTATTATTACGAGCCGTGGCCCAAGCCTCATATGCAGTTTGCTTAAGAATTTTAGCTTTTCTGCAAGACCTATTAAACCACGGTCGTTTTTTGACGCCGGCAACTCTCGGATTAGGAATATAGCATTCTATACCAGCAAGGATTGTCTCAGTGACTGCGGCTGTTTTGTTTAGATCAGTACTGGAGGTACATTGTATTCTTCATCATCTTACTGCTATAAGTCTACGTTATGTCTTCTGCTAAGTCTAAGGCTATAATAGGATAATAGTTATTCTCATATTACTGCTAGCATATTAAGACGCACCTGTAGACGGCAAAAGATCTCCTTGTTAATTAATTAATAGTTCTTCTAAAAATAAAGTGGACTGTATGCGAATTAAATAAATGAAAATAAAATAAAAGGGAATTTGGAAATTAAAGGAGAGTGCACTAACCTTTAGTTAATCCTTCAGGGCGTAGATACACTTTCTTATGCGAGCGATCAGCTGTTCTGAGATATTTAATTAGGTAAACACGCGTGGCGAGTACCGATCATATGGTTGCTGTCATTGCACTGATGACGATGGCAAATTTCTATTCTTGCGGTCTTCAAGACGCCTAATGCCCTCTGTCGCGATTTAGGTGCACCACAAGGATAGGTCAGGTGGGTACTTAGAATCGCAGTCCACTTCTAATCAATTGTACATGTGTACGTAATGTTAATATTAAGTTAGAGAACGTAGAAAGAAGACGCGGACGGGACTGATTTTACGTGGCCTAACAGCGTGTGGTGAGTAGTGAATACGGCCGCACGTGGCTAGCACAGTGCAATACCGCACGTGAACGTAGCTCGCCAGTAGCTTCGGCGTAGAGCAGGTCGCCCCGTAACCTTCGTGTGTAGTGGTGTTCAAGATAGCACCCCTACTGCACAGGCCGAAGGTTTGGAGTCAAGGAGACTCCGGGCAGGCCGAGGATTTGGAGTTTAGTAGACTCCGGCCTTCCCCAGTAAAAGAACAGCAAAGCAGCTGCCGTGCGCCGTCGTTAGACAACAAATGTGCACCCGCATACATAGACGTCTTCTCACGGACCTCAGTTTAGGCGTAGAGCCTAAGTAAAGCAATATATATACGTAGTATATATATGCTAAGAACCGTACGAGGACGGTTTTCTTTTATAGCATAGAAGTAGATATGCAGCAATTTGTAATTTAATAATAGAATCCGTGAAAATAATTATCAACAGAATTTTTTCACGACTACGTCAAGTATCTACGTAAAGTGAACTGTTTTGACTTGGCGATGTCAAACATCTAGAGATTCTTTGATCTCTAAATTTAGATTACCACAGTAGTAATGGACCTAAGAGCGAATGCCCAGAAACTTCTATCGTTTCCTACATCATCCGGTCCTTTACCGGAGACGGATCACCGGAAACGGTCGTTCCGTTATCTTTATATCTTTATTGTCTTTTAGGAACATAATTAATCGTAGAGACATGAACAATACACCATACAATAACACAACAATTCTGCGCAAAACAAATTCTCTGACACAATAAATTAATATATTTACGGGTAGCGGCACACAGCTCGGCAAAAGAGCGGCGCTATCAGATAATTGGTTCTGGAATCGAATTCGCCGTGCCTTGCTTACAGCAATATTTTACAGACATAACACAAAAGGTGAAGCGCTTTTCTATACGAAAATCAGAAATAACAAAACACAAATGTTAACCTAATAATCGATCAGCTTTGTATAGTTTTAGAGATGTGTTTTGTGTACCTACATTTTTGTAGCGTGTCGATGGTTCGAATTCTGGTGGAAGCAACAAAATGTTTTAATTAAATCGCTGTAACTATTGTCAAAAGGCAAAATATTTTTAAGGCATAATTGTTTAAGGATGCTATATGCGTATTATATTAAAACCTATACAAGATCCCAGAGCGATCTGACATAACTTATTTTCACATAGATGAAACCTTAGGTTCTCAGTAGCGTCTAATATTCTTGTGGAGCTACCCTAGTGACACCTGGGCAGGTACCAGGTAAGAAAGGTAACTCAAATTAAGGGTTACTCAACTTAAATTTAAATGGCTGATTTTATATATGTTTTGTAGAATATTATTCTAAAATAGTATTATAAGTGTCAGACACTTTCTATTGGCCAAAACTTTTATCAGACGCTTTAAAGCTCCACAAAAAATAGAAAGAACAATGAAAGAACATGTGACGCTACTGAGAACCTGAGGTTTCATCTATGTGAAAATAAGTTATGTCAGATCGCTCTGGGATCTTCGACTATATGCAATATGATTTCATATCTAGTAGGGAGTACATCCTTACCCCTTTAAAATCCTAAATAAACACGTACTCACAGGAACTCTTCCTGCAAACTCTTAGATCGTGAAGATAATTCCTTGTTGAGGTTTTTTCTTAGAGACTATATATAGTATGGTTTTTTTTAAATAAGAGTGATATGATTTTTAAATAGTCAGCAACACGCCGACAAGCGTTAATAGGCACGTTAACTGCTTAACATCAGTCGACTGCATCAAAAAGGCTTTACCGCTCCGAAAATGAGCTAAACTGGCTTCCAGTCGTGTTAAATTACCTACATTATAATATGTCTCCAATACTCGTATAAGCAAGTCCTGCGGATATTAAGTAGGGAAATCCAAAAATGACTTTTTTGCATTCTTACTTTGTAATTAATATTATAAACGTGAGAGTGAGTTGGTTCGTTCTTGCTTCACGAAACAACGGAGCTTCCAACTGAGCTGAAATTTAGAACAGGGATAGTTATAAGGACGTAGAAGGACTGTTAATCCTGGAAGATTCAAAAGTTCCCTTAGGAATAACTATAACTACATTCCATATAGACAAAGTATAGCTAATTCAACAATAGCCTGCTATAGCAAACTTTTTTCAATGAGTTTCCGTAGGAATCTCACGCCTGAATTCAAGCTTAGCACGGGCAGAGGCCTGGGCAAACTTGTAGTAGATAAGTAAGACGAAAAAAATAGTCTCTACTTAAATCAGGGAAGTTCACTACAAACGGCACGTTTGAAACAGAAAAGAAATAGATGCGCCTCAAATTATTTATTAAAGTCCAGTACCTATCACTTTTATAATTCCTTTTACATATAAAATTCAATTTCTAGCAGATTTTCCGAGTTAAATATTCAGAGAGTCGGGTAATGCTTGCCAAATCCGTGAACGCAATCTCGGAACAATAAGAGTCAAACAATAAATATTATGAACGTTTCCGAGTTTTGTGAAATAAGGATATTGCCTTTGGCGAGATTTCTCTTTTATTCACGTTTATCTACAAAGATACCAGTTTCGAATAGTATTGGATTTAATTTTATAAAACACCACTATTATGAGGTAAACAAAATCTGGTATAAAGTCAGTTAAGACTAACATCGGTCATCTAAGGCCTTTAGGCAGTTCTCATTTGTAGTATTTACCTTCAATGCCACGCACATACTTTTATAACTGGATATAAATTTATACACGTGACGGCACACGGCGTTGCGTGCGGACGTTTCTGAGCGGCACTGACCTCAAAGAAAATCGGCCACGTGCAAGTCTGGCTCGCACACCGAGGGTTCCGTACAAACTTATTATATGTAGATAGTTCTCCCATCAAGTCACACAAGCTTATGCCTTAAATATCAGTTTTTAGATTTTTCCTATATTTGTGATGTAACAACTTGCTTCTTGCCAAATTTCATGATTCTAGATTCTAGAACGGGAAGTACTCTATCGGTTTTGTTTTATTTGTGCACACAATATGCGACAAGAATGACCGTATTTCGATTTTTTTTGGAATTGACATAGAAGCTTGATTTTTTTACAACTTTAAGAGTCTGTAGACTTTTCTATTTGATATTAATTTCAATTATAGGCGTTCTTTACAGACAGACCTATATTTCCATATATATTCAATATATATTTGACCTTTCTTCGTGTCAAATTTCATGATTCTAGGACAACGGGAAATACTCCATAGATTTTGATTTATTTGAGAATGCCAAAATCTGCGACAAAAATGGTCGTATTTCAGCCGTATTTTTTTTATTGCGTTGACTTAGAAGCATGATTTTTTTTAAGACTGTAGACCTGACTGTATTTGATGTTAATTACAACTTCATACCTTCACGCGTTTCTGAGAAAAAGGGTCTTGACAGACAGACAAGCGGACAACAAAGTGATCCTATAAGAATTCCTTTTCTCCTTTTGAGGTACGAAACCCTAAAATAGAACACATGTTAAGAAGCTGGTACAGACTAACATGTACAAAAATTGTGAAATTCTGACAATATTACATACGTACGGGTCGAATTGTTAACCTATGTTTTTGAAGTCATTTAAAAATTAATTAACATATCATCGCGCAACTTTTGATGTGAATTCGATGACTCGAAAAAATTGTATGTGAAAAATTATGTGTTCGTATGGCTGAACTATAGAGTAGTTAATTCTGCAGCAGGCCATATTTTTATTTTTAAATGTTTTCAGAAAAACCAAGCAAATTAGAACAAAATAATAGACAAATACTTTAATCTCTTCCAATCACAATAAGCTACACATAATAAAATTTAGGACAAGTAAAAACAATTTAAAAAAAATCTTTGGCTCAGGTACCACGTACCTACTAACAAGAAAGCAACTGACCAAACTACTTGTCAGTTAACGACAAAGAAAACTGTATAATAATTATAAAAAAAATAATAGTACGTTAAGCTATCGATCCTGGGTATTATCTTATGGCTGCAGTCGTTAAGCCCAGTCATAGGCTTATTAAAGCGGCATATCTAACGAAAATAGTCAAGACTATTAACGAAATCTGTTACATGTTCTTCCTTAGGGTCAATTCACACCCAAACGCGATGCGACGCAACACGGGGTGTTAATGCTGGAAGAAACGGTCATACGAGAGACCTTGCGCTGCGCAAAGCGGTGCCGCGAATTGCAACGTAATGCCGTGAGGCATATCTTTGCGGCTCCGCGCGACATGAAGTATTAGGAGCAGGTACATTAAGTCAGGCAAAGTAATCATTTCATCAGCGCTATCAACACAAAATTAGCCGTTTTGGATCAAAAAGATCAATTCCCATTTATGACAAATGATTGGACAAGATTAAAGTCTTTAAGTGGCACATATCACATAAAATCGGACGCCATATTGGTTCCGCCATAAAGAATATGAATCTCGCACCCTCAAAAGCAAACAAAATATAGTGTCATAGAAATCCAAGCGTCATGTTTCGATGTTAGTTGACCCTTACAATTTTATGAAGTTTAGTTTTATTAGATAACTAGATGGTGCTAGTAAATAAATGTTTACTTTGCTCTTAGCCAAGCAACATTTATTTATCGGAAATAATTTGTGAAGTAAAGAAACGTTGGGCGTGGTCAGTCATTGGATGGGTAGTGGCTAGTGCCACATTTTTTGAGCTCATCCGTGCTTTGTAGGGAACGTTAAATCGTTTGGTCTTGACATCGTTAAGGCACGTCAGAGGCTTAGTAGCATGTGAATTCTAACAATCGAGTGGTTACTAGCTCGACATCGTCTGCAAATTCGCTCTGGAACAACTGTGAACTATGCTTACTCCTTTCTATAAGCACTGTAGGTAACAATTATTACAGGTATTTCTAAAGGTAACAAACAACGACTAAGTTTGTTCGTTTGTACTATTTTTTCGTAAATTACCGTACGTAACTCTTTGTGCACGAGTCGGACTTGCTCTTGATCTTATTTACTATTTACTAACTCATCTGTTTTTAGTGTTATTCATACCGTTTGTAAAAAGAAATAAAAGAAAATAAACCGTCTCATACAAATTATACAAAAATTGAATAATAAAGAAAGTAAACAACAAGAATATATGTATTTTTTTTCATAAACAAGCTTTCATCGGACCCTGGTTATCGTTTAAAACCAAAGCACTTGTCAAGATAAATCAGACAAGCCCAAACTCGGTGTGGTAGCGTCGTTTCATTACAGAGGTTCTTCTATCCGGCTCCATCATCCGACCAGGAAGCCTACAACTGATATCAGTTTCAATCCCAATCCAGTTTCAATCCAATTTCGTGGCAAGCTTAAACTCGATCTCCATGGGTACTCCTAAACCAAATTACGATTGGATTGAAATTGGGATTGCACACATTTCGAAATCACAAATCAGAAAATATAAAAACAATACTGAAACTAATAAAATTTGAAGTGAAAGTTAAATCTTCGTAGCGATAGTTTTGTTTTGTTTATTTAAAATCATCAATCAGATCATCATACCTAATTTCACTCTCGATCCGATGGCTCAAAGAGTACCGACTACCGAATATTTGTATAGGATTTTAGTTCCGAAATTGGCCACCAAATTCAGTTGAGCGCTACAACAACAACAACGTTCAAGAGTACCAATTTAGTAGGTTCGATCGCCGTAGGATTTTACGATTGAAACTGATATCAGTTGTAGGCCTCCTGCTCTGTGACATCATTATGAGTGCGTTTTGTTGACTGCTTCAATGCGTTCAATGTCATAATCCTGCCAAGTTCAAACGTCATAAATTCTGTATAACACAGTACAAATCTTGGTTCATTCTCTTTGGTAGGATTACCGCATTATGTACATTATGTCGGTCAACAAAACGCCACTCAAATTGCATTGTCATCCGATTTGCATTCGGTTTGCAAAATTTCAACTTATTCGAACACCGGAAAGTTGGTTAAATTTAACTTACAATATTTGATTACAGACAAGGTACAGGTGATACAGGAAATAAAAACTACCCAATAAAAAAATCATAAAACTCGATGACAACAACATGAGAATTGACGTCATCATGTATGAAGGTATGGTTTCTTTAGTATGCAGTTAGTTAAAGTAGATACCTATAGACGATCAAGAAGTTTACAAAACCATTCATAAATAATGATACGAAGAGCTGATACAATACAGTATTCGTATTCAAAATGCAAGAACCTCATACGTAATTACTAAATTCCAAATAAATTATCTTCCGGTATTGGCTTAGTTTGTCATATTTCAAACACACTCGTGAACACAGACAATTGTCAATCAATGTTACGCAGGAAGTTATGATTATTTGAATTTCTCTAAAGGCAAATTACTTATCGGAAGTTGGTTCAGAGATCTCATAGTAAAATGTTTCCCGAATTTAATCTTAGATATATTCATAAATAAATACTCAATAAAGGATGATTAAGGAAGTTTTTTTTTCGTTTATTTTTTACGGCATCGATGTTTCTTTTTGTTTATTTAAGATCCTATTATCCTTATCTTAATTTCTTTGCGAGTGTCAGTATTATTTTTCATTTTATAGAATATTTGCTTGTTCCCTTCTAGGTCAATACAATTTAATGTGTCACGAATCTCAATATAAATCTGTCTATTTGCTTTTATTTTTCTCACCATTCTTTTGACGTGAATACGTCTCCAAATTTGCTTTCACAGTGAGAGGAAAATCAGAAAATTGATGATAAAAAATCGGCCAAGTGCAAGACGGACTCGCGCAAGAAGGGTTCCGTACCATTATCTATAAAAACGGCAAAAAATCACGTTTGTTAAAAATTTGTTATATATTAATTTAATTATATATTTTTAAAGTGTATACATAACTAAATATTCTGTGAATATTTCAAGCGTCTACCTGTTGCCGTTATCAATATCGAGCATTGTATTGTTGTTTGGGAGCTCCCTTAAATATTTATTTTTTTCTATTTTTTGGTATTCGTTGTTATAGCGGCAACGGAAATACATCTTCTATGATAATTTCAACTGTGGTTCACGAGATACAGCCTGCTGGCCGACGGATGGACGGACGGACAGCGGAATCTTAGTAACCCTTTGTGTACGGAACCCTAAAAACAGGGGGAAATAGTTTGATGTTGCAGCTTTATATCTATCATCTGAATCTAAAATTTAATTACACCACTTCTATAGAGTTAAAGTATCAAAAACTTTGTTACGTTGAGTGAGGACTGTTACGCATCGCATGCGGCGGAGGGAAATGGACCGCAATTTTGAGGTTTAGAATAAATTTTGGCTTGGAGAAGATTTATCGATTACGTACATAATTCATTTGTGTGAAGTATTTATAGTTAATAAAAAGCCAAATCATAATATAGAGATCATATACGGTTAGAAGTAGCTTCTTGAGGTAATCCAGTGACACCCATAAAATATCATTTGACAAGGACAAACGGTGGCAGGAACGTAAAAGAAGCTGCAGCTGGGGCGCAAAAATAATACCGGTCACGCACTCGAATGCACGTAAAATATATGGCCGTTTCCACGTCACAGACCAACCCAATTTTTAATTCATAATATCTACTTCCTATTTTATTGTTTTACATCAGCGGTTTTAGTATTTGGTGTTTAAATACAGAATAAGGTTAATTTATATAGAATTAGAATTATTTCATTTAGTTTAGATTTTCAAACTTTCAAACCTGTACTAAAAAATGGTCTAAAACAGAAAACCCTCCTCCATTCCTTTATTTTTTATTTAATACTTTTTAATCTTGATAGGTATAACTTTGTTTAAGCCTGAACTTACTAGTAGCGACATCTATTCACTTGTACTCATAACTTCACCTAGCGACAACACGACACAATTTTTCCTTCAGTCCATTTACATTGTACACGACTCATTATCACGTTACTTAACACATCACATAAGTGGCAATGTAAGAATTACGATTTTGTGAACTTCAATTCTATACAAAGTGTAAAGCTTTAAAATAGCGGTAAATATCGATGTTATGGTGTTTCTTGCAATTGATTATTGTATTGTCACCAAGTTCTAAACTTCCCTGAAAATTTTTACGTTCCAGCTATTCGGGAAGTGATCGAAATTACGACTGCAAGATTCAAGACACAAATAAACAGACAGGTGAAACTACTTGTAAAATAAACATTGCAAATAGATAAAAATTCTTTTTTAAAATGCTTTTTTTTATTTTATTGTTCTATGACTTTTATTGTTCTGTTAACATGTGGATGGGCATGGACAAACAGCAGAGTGACAGTGCGGCTCGTTTTACTTTTTAGATACGGAACCTTAAAAACCAACTCATTGAAGTTCACATCACTACTTAGACTGCGACAACAACGAAGCTTATTATTTTCATACCATACAAGTATTTTTTGTAATACTACGCGGTTATTTAAGTAAAATAAGTTTGTGTAAAGAATTTTATACGTAGAAAATGAACACAACATTTTCATTGGTTCCCCGAGCTATTCACCGCAATCCTCAATCTGCTCTCGAGCACCGCTTCAGCACCGCAATAACACACTCGCGTGCTCACAATAACGCATCAACGTCATTTCTTTGCCAACGTACCATACAACTCTTTCATATAACTTCCATTTTATTTTAACATACCAAGAGAGATTCTACTATGTTGTGTTACATCTATAGCATTGTTATGACTACGTTTTGACAAGACATTTGACAATATTTTATTGTTAAATGGAAAATAAATTAATTTTAATTAATGCATTAATATTAACTAATGTTAAGTGAGGTAGTATTACCATACGTATAATAATCTAATAAAATAAAGCTACTATTGAGTCAACTAGGTCGTTTGACAAAGCAACGATGAGGTGCGGTATGAAATAATTTTATTACATTTTCAATTGCAAATGCACTTTCCACTGACTCATCGTTGTTTCCCTGTATATCCTAAAAGTTGACCAAAACAAGGAGCAATGGGCACTCTTATACATTAACTCTCTTCTCACGCGCACCATGCTATGTGAAAGGTATTGGTTATAGTATGGTAAGTACAAGTAGTACTGCGAAAATTATTGAGACTTTAAACCTGAAAATATACAATTCAAGAAAAAATATCTGCAAACACTTGTCATCGCTGAAAATCTATTGGAGTTACCAAACTCACTTGTAAAAGTTCACCGCATGCCAATTGAATTGAATGCAGGCAAAGTTTATACAACCCTACTATTGCCAAGTTATGCCAAGTTAAACTACGATTACCTACGTTAGTCTGCATTTACCTATATACGTTTATATTTAAAAAGTTGGAGCCCAAAGTTGAAGCTTTGAGGATATTAATTTTTATGACAGATTAACTAAAGGTTGTGTTCCACTCTTAAAACAATTTAACCTAAATTCTTTTATATGTTATTAACCTTTGCCCGCAGCTCGGCCCGCGCTTAATTTAGCTATCGGCCACGGCAACTTTTTAATAATTTAATTAAGAAGTTGGGTAATTTTATTTTTAGATACATTATAGTAAGCAAGTTTTCTATAGCAAGCAAGCCAGTCATTGGATTTCGGTTATTATTCCTGGGAGAGCCTATGTGTTAATTCAGCTTTCTTCATTCCTAATATCAGACAAATCGGTTTAATTGTTCTGTTGGGAAGTAACACACATACAAACTAACAAACTTTGTCTTTTATAATATTAGTAGAATTATCAAATATTGCTTTTAACCTTAGTCGCAATAAAGAATACTCATCCATAAAATGCCTGTAAATTAATAAGTAAACTAAGTTTTGTTACATAAATTAAGTGTATAAATGAAAATTTAAGTCATTAAAAAATTACTAGCAATATTTTTTTTTATAAATGTAAGCATGCTAACGGGACAAGATGGACTAACAGACGGTCATGAAATTTCCGTTTCCACTATTTGACCACGGAACCCTGAAATCCAAACTTAATGTGCATATTAATTCACTGTAATAACATAGCCTTAATACAGTCGCCCATCGCTGGCTTCTCGAGTTGCGGTGCGCAGTGAAATGGGATTCAAGCGCATCCCACTAACTAGCCTATGTCGTCACATACTGCCCAGCCAGTCTTACATTTTGTCACGGGCACCATAACTGTCTCGACGTTGACAGATTTATCAAAAGCGATGACTGATCGTATGAATGATGTAAATGTGTAAGCTGTGTTAATTTGTATTTTCGTATCTCTAGTTTACAATAAAAGTATTGTACCCTAATTTTATTATAATCTAGCCAGAAAGGCTAATGAGTAATTTGTCCTTAACTTAGTTTTATAAAATAGTATTTAACATCTAAGAATGTGTCCAATGACACTTTTATTACAGACTCTGGTTAAGGGGAGGCACTTTGTTCTTGTGTTCTATACGCAGTACGTTCACTACATAACACTACTGATATCACTACAATAACTCAAAGGGTTTAGTTCTTTTAAGCCTAGTGTAAGTTTCTGCAAGTTTGTAACTATACTATCGCGTGCGCGTTTTCAATAAAAGTCCTATTAAACAGTCTCAAAACGCGTCCGCTAGAGGCGCTCTTTAATTTGCATAAATTTATTTCGTTGACGAGAACGCGATAGTAAAGTAAGTAACTCACACTAGGCACACAACCGTTTTTAAGGTAAATGTTCTTCGGTTTATCACGGTAAGAGTTCCGTTAGTGAAATGTCTAATAGTAATATTGTCATATATACGTTAAAAAAAAGCATAACAAATTAAACATACAGACACATTGCTGCACGACTACCTACTTTAAAAAAAAACATTCAGCTTCATAACTCGTCTTCAGAAACTTATTCAAATTCAAATGAAATTTAATAGGTATGCCTATGTTTTAATCAACTACCTTTGAAAGACCTATTTCAAACAATAGCAGGAAATTGAGACTATTGCTAAAGACAGTTATAATTACTTCCTTACTCATTGGAAATAAGGACTTTACAAAACTCTTTTCGGAACATATTTTCATAGATCTGTACTTATTATTTTATCGCTATTTGAAATAATATAACGAAACCTAACTTTAAGTAGGACTTTAACTCATATAAGAAAGTTTTTATAATGTCTATACTATACCTAGAAATAAATTTTCCACACAACAACAAACTCCCAGGGCTGTATCAGAAAACTCATACAGGTTAACACTGCTACCTGCACAGATAGCAGGAGAGAAAATAGATTTTTCTGTAGGATAGAAAGAAACAAAACGAAACTTTGCACTGTTCGGGGTGCGTTCTCGAATACAGTCCTGTAACAATAAATTAATACATGGTTGCGGCACACACACACACATACACAGCTCTGCAAATAGCGGTGGTATCAGATAATCGGTTCCGGAATCGAATGCGCCGTTGCTTATTGCAATATTTTACAGGGAAAGCACAAAGGCGTAATACTTTTGCTTCGCTAATACTGTTAATAGAGAGACGCGGTGGCTGAAAGTAAATCATTTTAAAGTAAAGTCATTTCCAGCAATAAAATGTTGTACAAATCTTATATAACATTATTTCCACAATACAGCACCACCACCACAGCAAATATAGATAATTAAACTCTATAAGTTATTTCGTTCGTTCGTTTTAGCCGGAAGTCGTCCACTGTTGAAGCTAGGCCTCTCCCATCTGTCTCCACAACAGCCGATCCTAAGCCACCAGCGCCCATCGGGTTCCTATGGCGGCTGTCCACCTGGTAGGATGCTGCCCCACGCTGCATCTTCCGATCCGTGGTTGCCACTGGAGAACCTTTCTTCCCCATCGGTTATCGGTTCGTCGAACTATGTGGCCTGCCCATTGCTGCTCCAGCTTGCTAATTGTTTGAGCCATTTCGGTAACTTTGGTTCTTCAGCGAAATCCCTCGTTTCGGATTTTATAGCGGAAAGAAACATCAAGCATAGCTAATTTCTATAGCTCGCTGAGTGACTCTAAGCTTATTTATGAGAACAGTTATAGACCATGTTTCTGTACCATAGGTCATCACTGGCAACACGCACTTAAGGTACTTAGGAATCTGAAATTTCTGTGTATTATGTACCAGTACCTGGGCGACCTTTTCAACTAGCATTTATTACCATTAAATTATTAATTTTATAGAATTTAGACGGTTCAGAAAATCAGTTCATATCTTTTTCAACATCATATTAAAAATAATACTGGTGACGCCAAGTGACATCTGTCGTGAATGATTCGATTAATGATAACTTGCGCCGCTCCGGGTCATGACACGACTCGTTGAAAACTTAACTTTGACTTTCGTGTTTTATTACAAAACCATGTAAAGCATCCACAGAAGATTCTACATTCTAAAGAAAATTATAAACATAATATACATTGTTTTGATTGAATGATAATTTCATTGTTTGAATTAAATACATACATAGTTCTATATATTTAATTATTTAATAATTAAATTATATTAAATATTTTATGTATGTATATATAAAATTAATAGATATTATTAGACATTACACGGTTTTGATTGCGGTTTTTATCTTGCTAACCAGTGCTGGACCCACATTATAATGTAGTGGGCAGTCTTTATTTTATTTACCAACCACTTTAGTCCTGCATGACAGGAGGTGACCCTATCGCTGCAGCAACATTGCTTCTGAAGCGGTGTATCTGGACTCAAGAGGCTTTAAATCTGTCCCACACGTCGTTAATTAAACCGTTAAAAATAATAATCAACCTTGTGATACCTTGTGTGTGCTGTGGGGTTTTTGTATTAATCTATCAAACTGCCTATACGTATTCATTGTTTATGGTAGTGTGTGTGTCATTATCGTAGTGTGTGTGTACGTCAACCGTTCGTTTTGCAACTAAACATTTTGTTAGTAACGTTTCAAAGCTACACAAACGATAGGTGTCGGTGATAAAACTCGCGTTACCAAAAGTGTAAAAGTATCAATCATGGGAACTCTTAATCCCAAAACGAACGCGCCTCCAGTGTAGGTCAGTATATGTAGCAAATAAAAGCAAGTTTTTGCGTTCATATGAACATTGAACCACATTGGGAAGGAACAGCAAAAATATAGATTGATGGTACTGCTTTCTATTGCGAAATAAAGTCTGTATCAATATCAGCACCTGTAGGAAAAAAAGTTACTTAGAAATTAAATTGCACGCGTAGCTTTAGGCAGCGGAGCGGTTTCGGCTAAGACTGGCGGTCGGCTTACTCGGGCGTGCGAGGTGAAGTGCGGCCGTCCTGGCGGGGTGCGGGGCTAGGCATCTTGTGTCAATGCCGAGCATTGTTGTGCGGTAAGAGTCTCGTATACTACTCGGTACAAGGGATCGGAATGTAAGGGTTTATGAGACGGGAAAGGCGGTAGGAATTCACGAATCAGCAGCCATATGCCAAATCAAAATGCTATAAGACATGACGGAAATAGCTAAAGAGAGCAGTGGCAACATCTGTTTCTTTTCTAACTGCATAAGCAGCTGAATAATAATAAGATTCCCTGATACAACTGAGATTTGCGGGTTCTATTGCAGGCTAGAAACACTGCCGAGTCCAATATTTCTATATATTCGCCGTTTAAGGATAACTTTGTATTATATTTCTGAAATATTTGTCATCATAAATTTTAAACTCTTTAGTCACTTTGGCGCAGAATCAAAGCAAAGCGACTCGTCAAGTTTTTAAACTTTAGGCACGTCTTCGCGCGAATTTTATATTTGCGTAACACAAATTTGTAAGGTACTAAATATACATAGGTTTGAATATACTTCGCTTTGACCCTGCGCCAGTATGTCTTGAGCCTTAGCCTTTTTTGTATTAAGCAGTAAGTTACATACCGAAAGTGCACTACATACGTCGTCAAAATTACTTGTATTTCCGACAACATTAAACAAAAGAATAGTGTCATCTGCTAAAAATACATTCCTACACAGCTTCTTGACATAAAAAGTCAAGTCACATATGTAATTAAAACTTTTAAACAAAAAAAATACGGGTTTAAAAAGATTTCTTAACTGATCTGAATTACTGTATATAGTATTTAGTAATATGGAACCACCTGGGAATTATACCTTTTTAAATACAAAAACAATGTCTCGAATCGGCTAGGAGGCGCACGTAGCGCACGCCAACGGTCACCGCAACTTTTATAAAAATAAATTAAATTCATGTCTTTAAAGAATTTCATTTAACTGCACTTCTTCGGGACAACCAAAAAATGCGACAAAAATGACTATTTTGAGCATATTTTTTTATTGCATTGAACTGAATTGAACCTTGTAGGTTGACTTTTTTACAGCTTCAAGGGACCGTAGACCTTAGTATTTTATATTAATGCCAAATTGATACCTTCTTGCGTTCCTGAGAAAAAGGAACTTGACAGACAGGCAGGCAGACAGAAGGAGAACAAGTATTCCTATAAGGATCCTTTTTTCCTTTTGTGGTACGGTACCCTAAAAACATATAGTCGGTGCTACACTACCAGACCTACGAACCTATCTGCTTGGTTATCGCCTAACATTTACTTGTCTGAACAAAAAGTTATGACATTCCATAAAAAAAAAAAATGTAAAACAACAGGTTAACTTCTCATACATTTTGATGTATCATCCAACATCATTTAACATCTTTAAAAAACTATGGAACCTGAGGATTAGAAACCTATGCTAAGGTTCTTGCCTATATCAACTTGTTGATATTAGCAATGGTGCATCAAATGCAACGAAAAACACTGAGCTAATTGACGAACTCACTGATTCAAATTGGCAAGTTTTATTTAAGTATGGTAGTTATATACGCTTGGACTTTAGAAAACTTGCTTATTTGAATCAGTGAATTTGTCAGTTAATTTGGTATATATTTCGTTAGTGCACCAACCAACCAATGCTAATGATACGTATAGATTGTGTTAATTTGTTGAGATAGGCAAAAAAATCGTCATAGACTTTTCATTCTCAGATTTCATACATTTTTTAGGATGAGAAATCAAAATTTAAGACGAGAAGTTGGCCTATTGTTTTTAATTTATGTTTTTGATTTAGGTACTTCTTGAAAAACCGCAGGCTATAGTTCTATGGCTGCAATTTCAGTTAAATTAGTGACACATATTTGTATATGTTAACCACGTTAATGAGTGACTGTCCATGCCCAACGTGTACGTGGAGTACCTACATGTGTGGACGGACATGCAGCTGGAATATTTATGAGCTTACGTAAGCTACTAACACCTCTGGAGGAAATTGTGTTATGGAGCACAGGTATTCGACAAACTTGCGATTTTTATGGGATTAATATTCAATTACAAATGATGTAGGTTAACGCATGAAACACCAGAGTACCTATATACTCCTCACTCCACACAGGCTACTGATAGACTTACTGCTTTACATATGATTCCCTGGGCTCTGTCACAACGACCCTATCAAAGAGTAGTGAACCTATCAGATTACTTGGTATCCCAATAACATACAAAGTGTCCTATCACTTGGCTGCCAATTTCCGACAAATGTATTTTGATTGTTACATGAAAGATGAAAGTTTGATGCAAAACATTTTTTTTTACAATTTTATTATAGTAAATTGAATTAAGACCCAATTATGTAGATTAGTCTAGAAGGAAATTGGCCTAGAAAGATCTAGATGGGTAGTAAGACCCACCATAGAAAATGTTCCTAATATTCTACCACTAATATATTATATTTAAAGAACAAACGCCAAGCAGTATAACAACGCGTTAAAGAATATACATATTTAGCGTCTAGAATAATGTTTCTTGAGATTTGTTTATTTCTATATCTTAATCTTTTGAGTATATACAATTTATTTAAGATGATGATTAGAGATGAATCATTTTGTAAAAGATGAATACTAAAAGTTAAATCATTATTGATTCAGTTTGAGGCTATGATATGTCGCCAGTCTGTGGTGCCAACGAAATTTCGTTCCCTTAATATAACTACAATACAGGTACCTATGTTGAAACTTGAAACTATGTGTCTACTTAGTTGACACACAGATAAATCTGTAAAAAAGGGTTACAATATTACGAAAAGGCACATACATTTTAAAACAAGATTTTTATTACTGATTTTAATTTTAGCTAACTTCCATAGAACAGTCTACATGTAAAATAGTTAAAAACATATAAGTACATTTTAATAACATTAAGTACCTTCGACTTTTTACACAACGAAATCCTTTACTGTTTCTTGTTATTTTAAGCCAACGTTACCACTTTATTCGCATTATGTATGATGAAAAAAGTAGAAAGTGGCAGGGTTTTCCATACTCATCATGGGATATAAAGCTAACCATACACCTAAGGGTTTACTTGACATAGTTTTCTGTACAGTTAAACTGGAAGGTAAACCGCAAAATTCAAATTCAAATACCATAATCGTTCCAGATTACGTGCACGGACTGTGGTATGCATGGAAGTTTGCCATAGAATCCTAGTATCCTTTTAAGATTCGATGTAGTTTAGAATTGGAATGTTGAAAATATTTTAAGAGTCCGCGAGCAAACCTAGCATATCCCTGTATATACTCGTGTATCTTTGAGAGAATTACTCTGCCTGACTATATTAGTTTAGAAAAACAGGGAATTTAATTGTAACTTTATTTTTTAAGGATAATAAATTAAAAAAAATGTCTGTTATAGCACATTACTGCCAGGGCCCGCAAACGCAGCATAACCGGGCGATCGTGAGTATGCGGGACGAAGCATTCATTACAGATTCCGGTTATGCGTAGTTGTGGCTTGTATAGTGATTTTCTCAAACATGCAGGTAAAAAACGAATTATATTAACTGTTACTGTAGAACTGTATTGGCAATAATAAAAATAATTTAGGTAACTTTGCTGCCAATTCATCGCGTTCAAATGTCGATTTTTTTTTTTTCTTTTTTAAATAAATTTATTGGCACATTCTTTTTGTTATGCCAGTCCTAAATTTAAATAAAACTCGATGAGCTTGATCTCTTTAGTTATAAATGTTCGGGTTTAAAAAGTTCATTTCATTTTCAAATTTCATATTTGACCGATTTAGCGCTCGAGCGGTCAAATATAAAACATTGCGGGTCGCACTCTGATACTGTACTGCAAGTAGGGGAAGCCCGAGCAAGACGCATAATTATGTTAAGGGAAAGTATAAATAAAATAACAGTCTGATAATTAATAGAACTCTTTGTACTTTTTATTTGTACTTTGGTTAATCATCTTTGGAAAATAATATTAAAATTAAGAAACTTAAACATTTTTTAATAAATAAAAGCCAATTTAAAAAGTTGTCAATTATTCGTTTTGCCCAGAGGGATGGGGCAAAACGAATAAACCTAAAGGGCAAAAAGGATAACCTAATAAAATAAACATTAATCTTGGTATTTATCGCATAAATAGCTACCAGTTCCACATAGGAGGTACAGTCCTCATGAGCCCAACTTTTGCACTGATTTCCCTATGATTTATCCTAAAGAAGCTTGTACAAGATATGGTCGCATATCGTGGCATGTTTGAGAAAAGATTATTCTTAGATGATTTGAGATGTTGCCGACACCCAACAGATGCGATGTCTTATCTTGTCTTGTCTTGTGTGTGCTTGTCTGTCAAAAAATAGGATAAAACTACCAATTAATTTGTAGCCACGGTCACCATCATTCTCAAAGTCAGCCTTTATTTAAGTTTAAACCATTATATCATGTGTCCTGCTAATATCGTAAGATGTTCGGACCATTACTTGCGTATATGTGCGTGTGAATTATTTCAACTGGAATTTGCGCTATCATGTAGGTACTCTAGAACCGGGTATACCCGGGTAATTTACAAAACCAGCCAAATGCGAGTCGGACTCGCGCACGAAGGATTCCGTACCATTATCTATAAAAACGGCAACAAAAATCACGTTTACTGTATGGGAGCCCCCCTTAAATATTTGTTTTATTATAATTTAATTACTTATTTTAAATTAAATATATAAGTAAATATTCTGTGAATAATTCAAGCGTCTACCTGTTGACGTAATCAATATCGAGCATAAGCCCCCTGAAATATTTATCTTATTCTGTTTTTTAGTATTTGTTGTTATAGCGGCAACAGAAATACATCTTCTGTGAAAATTTCTACTGTTTAACTATCACGGTTCATAAGATACAGCCTGGTGACAGACGGACGGACAGCGAAGTCTTAGTAATAGGGTCAGGTTTTATACCGTTGGGTACGGAACCCTATAAATCAACATGACCAGAGTACACACCGGGGGCCGCATTAAAAGAGCCAAGCCAATTTTGTTTAGTGTTATTAAAGAGGGGACCCCCCCTCTCCTATCGCTTATATAGGACTTGTATAATAGCGAAGGAAAATCCGCTGGGTCAGCATGCAATAATTACATAACGTTCCAAAAAAACGCACGCGGGAACTGTGGCATCTTATCGGATAGCTGAACAATTCCATTAACCAATAAATTAATATATTTGCGGAGACCAGCACACCGGTTGGCACAAGCGCTATCAGATAATTGGTTCGAGAATGAAATTTGCTGGCCTTACTCATTGCAATATTTTACAAATGATATAAAAACGTTATACAATTTATTTAACACTTACTACGCCCCGCGCTTTTGACCGCATAAAAACCTATTTCCATAATTTTACCCCTGTGCCTGTGTGTAAAAATCAAATGACCCCATGTCGCAGTGCTGCAATGTGAAGAATAGTGCCCTGATTCACCGGCAGTTTAATGTTTTCCCATGAGAAGTTATGATGGGGATAAAACTATTTTATGTTCTCTATCTCTTAGTTACCCCGGCCCGTATATCATTCCAATAATGATCCCTGGGCCAAAAAACCTTCGTTACGAAGGTAAGAAAAAATTGGTCAATTGCGTGTCGTACACAAATTAAGTTAGGGTTCCGTAGAATGAAAATTATTGCGAGTATCTAAAAAACTAATTAACAGATTTTGTCTTAAACAATTTTCGTTGGTAGCATTTTTAATTATCATATTTTTTTTCTGATGTTTAGAAAACGCGGTTTAAAAGTTAGATAAAACATATTTTTCAACTGTGGAAGACAATCAAACAATATTTATTCAAATAGGTTTCTGAGAACACTTTTGAATCGTCGATACAATGTAAACAATGTTAATTTTTGCCAAAAAGAGCTGGCAAGAAAATCTATTTAAAGTAATAATACAATATAATCAGCTAACAAGTATACCTACAATATGTGCTGAA
Source organism: Apoda limacodes (assembly GCA_946406115.1). Taxonomy (NCBI): domain Eukaryota; kingdom Metazoa; phylum Arthropoda; class Insecta; order Lepidoptera; family Limacodidae; genus Apoda; species Apoda limacodes. The sequence continues at coordinate 33,330,679 of OX291542.1, read as the reverse complement.
ACACTTAGTAGGTAATATAAATAAGTTAGTAAGCTACTAAAAACAAAGTCAAACATGTTATTTTTTTTTTTTGTTGTTGTAATGTAGCATAGGGGTCGCACCATGTGAAGCGTCAAATATTGTCAATCGTGTGAAAAAATTCAGTGGCATTAGCGCCATCATAATTATATTCTTGCATATGCACATACATATACTTAAAACTATCCATACTTTCCATGAATATAATATAATAATAAATATTATAAATGCGAAGTTAACTGTTACCTGTTACCTCTTCACGCTCAAACCGCTATACCGATCAAGATGAAATTTGCAATCGAGATAGTTTGAGTCCCGGACAATGACGTAAGCTACTTGAAAACGTCAAGTATTATCCGGTTTTTTTTTCATAATTGAAGAGTTGCCTATGAAATCCTACACCGATGACTGAATTTAGGACGGGTGGAACGGCGGGCAATAACTTGCAAAATATAAATAAATTGAAGCATTAGGGATTATTTAGGTGACATTGGATAGGGCACATCCAATGACACCCAAATAACGGGATGCGCGAAAAAAAATCAGCCCTCAGTGTTATGTTTGGAGAGCTACTTTTTTTGCCAATCGATAGCGGTAGCTTATCTTTGGAAATATCTGTTCAGGACGTCTCTCGGGTAGATTATTTTGTCAAGTAGAAAGAACTAAGATGTCCAACCTTATCCAGTTGTTAATCTTTTAGGTTTTAAACTCAAAGGCGCTAAAAGAATATAATCTGCGTGACGTTACTTGTAAAAATTCATATATATAAGGATGAAGGAAATATAATTTTTAACTTTATATGATGTTTATAATTTAAATCACCCCAAGTTCTAACAATTTTGATTAAATAGCAGTTCATATCCAACAAAAAAAAAATTTAGGGCTTAGACAATTAAATTCTCAGAGTTTAAGGGCTACGTAGAAAGAATTATTAAATTGAAATTATTTCTTGGCGGTTTACATAATACAGCTTTCCCTAAAATGTCATCAGAAACGTTGCAAACACAGCAGAATCATTAAGATGTGTTTGACATACCTACGGATGGACAAGAGATGGGCGGACGGACATAAAGAAACTATAAACGTTCAGTCTCATAGCGGTGACACGGACGTAGTTTGCCTCTTTACGCACCTGAGTTTGACGACTGACAAAGTTCTTTTTTCAATGTTTTGGGAGACGTCAACGCCCACCATCCTGAGTAGCTCAGTTCTCGAACCAATAACTACGCAGGGATATCTGCTCATGAATTTGCTCTGACCGATGGATTCTCTCAGCTGGTTTTTTCTCCAACGAGAATACCAGACATAGAGGACCATACGAGCTCCTTACTGGACCTTCTGCTGACTACACGTCAAGACGGATATTCCGTCTCAGTGGATTACCCTTTAGGCTCCTCGGACCACCGTCTCGTTCGGACTCAAGTGTCATGCACACAACCCGATCCGTCTAGGCCAACTAATTGGCGTCGTATGTGGCATTATAAGTCGGCAAACTGGGAAACAGATGGACGGAAACCATAATGCCATGCCTATTATAATTTTGCAGTGAAAACGTCTTTAGCGGCGTTGTGCACTTTTTTTGTAATGGGTAAAAAATTTTAAACTCTATAGGACGAATAAAAAGTATGAGGAAATTGGGTTGATGACAAGATGAAAGTGCGGATTACACAAGCTAAAATGTTATATCTAAGTTGTATGTTTTTGAAGTGAAAACTTCAAAAAGGACAATTCATAGAAAATTCGTAAGACGGAACTCGCGTCAGATTTATTTACATTAGGTTAGTTTTTTTATTTTTAGTATATGGCGATTATGAGTAGTACAGGGAGGTTGGATATGGGATTTTAATTCTATGACAGATTGAGATGTCAAATATACTACGTCAAAAAAGTAAATAAACAAACATTATTATTTCTAATAATGAAAGTGCGGATTACACATGTTCAAATGTAATACAATACGATACGAGGTGAGATAAAAGTAATTGTAGAGCATAGCTTACTTTACACTGGATAGAAGGTATATCTATGTGTTGACGTGTCAATAAATACGTGAAAATAAATAAACAATCTTTATTTATTATGTTAGGTTGTTATTTAAGAAAATAGTCGAAAGTTAGAGGAGTTAGAGACGTGTAATAGGTTAGAGAGCCAGTTCCATAGTAGTAGTAGCATAGTAATTTGATAAATATATGACTTTTAATAATATAGTTAAGATACGCTATTAATATATAAATCAATGGGTAGGATATAGTAGGCTAGTATAAATCGCAATTTCGACATACATTATGGAAAAAGGTTAGTTTTTTAGGATAAATAAGAAGGTTTAAACACTTATTTCTTTTTAACAATTTCGTGGAAAATAAATAAATAAAATCACGTGACTCTGATGTCCAGAATGATACCTATTAGATCAAAGTACACGTGTGTGTGTGCGGAGTGCATGTACGGACGGACGTGCACCTGGAATATTTATGAGCTTACGTACTAACGCCTCCCGAGGAAATTGTATTACGAAGTGCAGGAACACGACAAACTTGCGATTTATATTCGACTACAAAATTACACCTTTCTAACTGACTTCAACATTAATATTGCCAACTAAACAATTCATATGTAGAATTTAGAAAATACTGATTTTTTTTTGTTTCCCACAGGAACGTTTAAAAGGGATGACAAATATATCACATTCCTAAAGATTAATCCCATAGAAGTAATAAAGTAAACTAAAGTAAAATAATATGCACTAAAAAGGCGAAATAATACTCTTACCTAGAAAGACGGCAAGGGGTCAAATGACCCTTCATCTTAAGAGCATTTTATTTAATATTGGCAATGAGCAGTTGATTAAAAAAATTGATTGTATTGAATAGAAAAGTCAGGATAAACTATTCGACATTCATTTTATCTGTAATAACACTTTCCAGGTACAAAGCTTTTCTCAAATTTGCCATCGTGCACAGGCAGTCGGGCCAGACTGCTAGGTCGAAATATTGTGCCGTAGCCGTGCTCATTGACCTATCAGTTCAGGATCGCTTCAAAATACTTATTTTTTTCAAAACGCTTCTCCTGATGATACCACACTGTTTTCACACACACTATCCGCAGTATTATATAAATACTAGCTTTCGCCCGCGGTTCCACCCGCCCAAAATTCGGTTTACCGATTTAGGATTTCAACGGCAACTTCTCAATTATAGAAAACAAGCCGACTCACTCTTGTTAAGTAGCCTATGTCCTATGACTTTCTCACTGACTCAAACTATATCCATGCCAAATTTTACCGCGAATCCATCCGCCCTAAATTCGGTTATCGGTGTAGGTTTTCAGCTCCTCAATTATAGAAAAAAATAGATAAATAGATGTCGAGAACCATGGGCGGGTTCTTCTTGTCCAGATCAAAAACACAAAAAAATAAATTCCAAGATCGTTCACAATACAGGGGCCTTTTCACGACATAGTAAAGAAATACGAAGCGCTTCGTTTAACAAAAGCGATGTCTAACAGATTTTTTGGATGATCCACATGAATACACTGGGCACAGTTTCAGAAGGTCCTCGGCTACATTGCTCGCCGACTTAGGTGCGAACTTATTGACACTATAACGCCACAGAGGGTGGCGTTCGAACAGTGTAGCCGAGGGCTACATAGATGGCTCGATGAAAAATAAAGAAGAAATTAGCTCTCACATTACAAGGAATAAAATTCGGAGCCAAGTGTTAACTCTCGACCATCTCCGAGCACAAACGCGTACATTCCACCATCGTCGCCGCCGCCGCAGCCGCCTCCGTCACTGCCACAGACTGCAGATCTCTGTGGTCTCGTTTGTCCTACTTTCACACAAGAGAGTAAGAGAGATACTGGTGAAATAATAATAACTAATGGCTAAATGGCAACGTAATAATCAATTTTACAAATTGTTCAAATTTTTCTAATCTAATACCTTTAAACGAGCAATTCTTGTATATATGTGTGTATATATATATATATATAATCTGAATCTCGGAAACGGCTCCAACGATTTTGATGAAATTTAGTACGCAGGGGTTTTCGGGGACAACAAATCGATCTAGCAAGGTTTCATTTTTAGAAAACGTCGTTTTATCCGTATTTTCAGGCAATGATAAACTGCGATATATGACTCTTCCTGACATCTATTGGCGAGTAGTAAATTTAAAGCTACTTAAAAATAGATGGCCAAAGCTACTTGACGATAGATGGCGCTGTTAAGCAACACTAAAGCTACTTGACAATAGATGGCGTTGTTAAAAAAACGAGCAGAGCTCGGTCTTTTAGGTACTTGCTTTAACAAGTGATTAAAGATTTATTCGTTTAAGAAAGTCCGAGTTTTATTTATTTCCTCGCAAATATGTTATAAAACGTCTTATGACATTCGTGCGCTTTGATAATTACAGCCTCTGCTTTCTTGTAGCCCTTGCCTACGGCTTGGGCTAGCAATATCGTTATTTTCAGCTTACCGCACTTATATCATAATGTACTTTTATTACTTAGCCCAAAAAAGTTAACTCTCAATATTTTTGTAACCCCTCAATCTCAATCAAAAACTCTCGTGGGCCTGACTTGCTTATTCAGCTATAGTGTGAGTGGGCTACTCCTCATAAGGAGTCAGTTGAGCCTTTGCCGAGCTTAGCCATTCTAACGATGAAGATTGACCCTCCACTTTGGCCGGATTCATTGTTGACTCACTTAAGAAGTCGGTGGGGGTGATTGGCTCGATTTACCGATTTGTCAACAACGTCAGACGACCTCCGAATTGGGATTTTAAACCGGTCTTATCGCCTTTAGAATGAGAACAAGAGCTGCATGTTACAGCTACCACTTTGGATAACTAAACCGCTCACAAACGTGACCCTTGGTGGTAAGGTTATCGTACAATAGGACGGAAGGAACTGCGTTTCGATTTAACTACTGCGTATCTTTAAAACACATTTTAATCAATGTACTCTAGTAACTGCAACATAATAATATGTAAGTATACCGTATACATAGACATAGAGACTGGACAGCGCATTTCCTAGACAGGTGTGAAGTAGAAACGGCCGCACAACTGTAATAGAGATGAAGCTAATCTCCGGTCTCTTGTCTTTTTATTTTAAAGGAATTTATTTTACAGGAAAGAGTCAGGTAATTAAATAAATAAATATATTTTTTTTGCAAATAATAAAAATATATAAACACATGAGCTATGTCTCTTTCTAAAGTGTGGCTAATTTTGTTAGCCTGTACCGGAGTCCATAGGACAGATTACAATACTCGAAGTTTATGACCCTATACAAAAAATCTTAGCAGTTTTTCTTTACGATACCATTTCGTAAACGTACGTGTATTATATTTTTCACAAAACCAATAACCGTTGGGGCAGACGAGTCTTAGAGAGAAGACTATTAATTGGTAAGCGCAGCGTTGGTCGCCCTCCAGGCAGTATAGATATAATAATGTAGGTAGGTATTTTGAGGATCAGATGTATAAATAAAAATCTGAAGTAAGTTTTAAAAATGAATGTAAAATGTTTATAAACTACTACCATTTCAAAATCAAAATGGACTCTTTATCGCTTTTTTAAATGTTTTATTAGAATAACAAAATCTTCACAACTTTTACGAGATATAAAGTATCTGCTTATTGCATCTAAGTTTCGAGTAAAAACATAAATAAACCTTTCAGTATTTCTAAGATTCGCAAACTATTCACAAACTGCAAGAAGACTAATCTTAATCCCTGGTCCAGCGAAATGCCACAAAGAGCTAAAACTCTCAGCTATTACTTACGTAATGCTCATTTAACATCTATATTATAAAAAAATATACATAATTAACAACAGACAATAAAATATAATCTTCTACTTAACTAAAATGTTTTTCAAACTGAATTCCCATTGGGTTTCGGCAGCGTGACGGCTACAAATATTATAATATTTAAATATTTTAACCTTAGGTAATGCGACTAGTGCGGCGGACGGAACAAGAATGCCCGTTGGATTTTTATTTTTTTCTGACTGATTATGCAGTTGGCTGATGCAGTCATTACTGCTCCACCGGGCTTTTGGGGCCAGACTCTGAAGGAGTCTCAGCCAATATAGCGCCCAACGCTCGGCTTCGTGTTAGGGGGGAGGGCCTATTAGGGGAGGTGCCGGATAGCGAGATCGCCGTCTGAGGCCGTTAGTATGGGCCGAGGACGCCTAACAATAGTTTTTCGACCGTGCCGAGGTCGGTCGGTTGTGGATCGCACAATTAATCGATTCGGGTGATTTTGTGTATATGCCAAATCTTCAAGATATTGGGGAATCGTGGAGAGCTCAAAGTCCCTATTAGTCTGGTCAACATGTACCTTTTTGGGTGAAATTTTTGTATAGTCCCCGAAAATTACGATCAAGGTGTCATTCGATTCGGAATATTATGTAGAAAGTTTAAGAAAAAGTTCCAAAAGGGGCCGATGAAAATTGCAAAAGTTATAAACAATTTAAAAAAAAAAAGTAGGGGTTTGGTTTTTTTTGAATATCTCGAAAACTATCAAAGATATTCGAAATTTGAAAAAAGATCTGAAAAGAGGAGGAAATTTCCTAAAAAAAAGTCCTACTTCCCGGAACTGTATCTTTAATATTTATAATTTTTACGGAGCCCTGAAAATAGCGCTAAAAGCGGGTAGTCTGGCTTCCGCTCGCGATTTGTCATTCGGCACGGTAACAATAAAAATCATTTTAACATATTAAATATGAATATTAAGGAATAAAAAAATTTTAGTAGTATTGGGATATATAAATGAACAATAATCCGTAGGCGAAAAATTTTTATCCCCATTTTTCCATTAGTTATGCATTAGTTAATTAACTACTTTTTCTGAATAGAATGTTAACAGAAAAAACCTAATTATTATTAAACTACAACCCTAGGATTTTTTTCACTTCGTGGAGTTATTCTTAAAAGGCATTAAAATAGATCCCTGTTGGAAAAATTTAAAAATGTTAATTTTCCACTTTTTTATTAACAATCGAAAACATTAAAAAATTAAAAACTGCATAAAAGTTATTAAAAAAATTTTGTTTTTCAAATATTTCAAATTTTATGATTTCTAACGGTTAAAAGTTACATGAAACTAATTTTTTTTTAATTTTTTACCGCGATTATTTAAATAATTGTTATAAACAAATGCATTGTTTATAAGATAATCAACAAATTTTTTTTCCTAATCTACTTGTCGATATAAATTATGATTTTTAAGAAAAAAATTATTCCTTAAAAAAAATTATTTATTGCTATAAAATGCATTTCTTAATTAAGAATCGTTTTTTACCACTAAATATAAATATTAAGGAACCATTTGTTCTTAAATATTCTGGAAAAAAAAAATTTTTTTTTTAATTTTTTATTTGTTTATTTAATAAACAATTTGTTATAAACAAATGGATTTTCTTACTTTTTTTTTTTTATTATTCGTAATTTAATTATAAAAACAGCTATGTATTATTTTTTATGAAAAAAAACTTTTTCGGTTTATTTTTAATAAACAATTGTCAATAATTAACATAAATAATAGAGCTAGAGCTGAAGTTAAAAGCTTAAATTGTTCATTAATTTATAGTGAAAAAAAACGACTTTGAGTATAATTGTCGTATATAAATTTTATGAAATAAAATTTTTATCTATTTTTTATATAACTTTAATATTTTTATGTCCTAAAATTTGCCTTTTTATCTCGCTCTTTTTGTTTTATAATTGGTATAACTTTTAAACTATTATATATACGACAATTATACTTCAAGTCGTTTCAATTAATAAACAATTTATGTTTATTGTTGAAACGACTTGAAGTATAATTGTCGTATATATAATAGTTTAAAAGTTATACCAATTATAAAACAAAAAGAGCGAGATAAAAAGCATAGCTTTTAACTTGTGCTCTAGCTCTATTATTTATGTTAATTATTGACTTTTAGAGAAAAAAATATTTTTAGAGAAAAAATGGTTCCTTAATATTTTGGTTAGTGGTAAAAAACGATTGTTAATTAAGAAATGCATTTTATAGCAATAAATAATTTTTTTTAAGGAATATTTTTTTTCTTAAAAATCATAATTTATATCGACAAGTAGATTAGGAAAAAAAATTTGTTGATTATCTTATAAACAATGCATTTGTTTATAACAATTATTTAAACAATCGCGGTAAAAAATTAAAAAAAAATTAGTTTCATGTAACTTTTAACCGTTAGAAATCATAAAATTTGAAATATTTGAAAAACAAAATTTTTTTAATAACTTTTATGCAGTTTTTAATTTTTTAATGTTTTCGATTGTTAATAAAAAAGTGGAAAATTAACATTTTTAAATTTTTCCAACGGGGATCTATTTTAATGCCTTTTAAGAATAACTCCACGAAGTGAAAAAAATCCTAGGGTTGTAGTTTAATAATAATTAGGTTTTTTCTGTTAACATTCTATTCAGAAAAAGTAGTTAATTAACTAATGCATAACTAATGGAAAAATGGGGATAAAAATTTTTCGCCTACGGATTATTGTTCATTTATATATCCCAATAGTACTAAATTTTTTTTATTCCTTAATATTCATATTTAATATGTTAAAAATGATTTTTATTGTTACCGTGTCCGAATGACAAATCGCGAGCGGAAGCCAGACTACCCGCTTTTAGCGCTATTTTCAGGGCTCCGTAAAAATTATAAATATTAAAGATACAGTTCCGGGAAGTAGGACTTTTTTTTAGGAAATTTCCTCCTCTTTTCAGATCTTTTTTCAAATTTTGAATAACTTTGATAGTTTTCGAGATATTCAAAAAAAACCAAACCCCTACTTTTTTTTTTTTAAATTGTTTATAACTTTTGCAATTTTCATCGGCCCCTTTTTGAACTTTTTCTTAAACTTTCTACATAATATTCCGAATCGAATGACACCTTGATCGTAATTTTCGAAAACTATACAAAAATTTCACCCAAAAAGGTACATGTTGACCAGACTATATTAAGGTCCGCATTCCGGACGTACCAGGAGGCTCCGGAGGCCGCTCTGAGAAAGCGGTTTTCGGGGGTCTCGAGTTTGTGGAGGTTGCGTTTATACAACGCATAGACGACGCTAGCATATGCTAGTATGGGGTAGATGACTTGCATGGCGTAAACAGTTAGTTTATTTCTAAGCGACATCTTACTGTACCCGTTGGAGGGGCAAACAGTGCCTTTTAATGGTAGCTTGTCTGTCCATCCCACCCATCACCAGCAATACAGGTACATATTGCAGGCGCTGTTAACGTTTTTTACTTGACAAAAACACTACGTGCCAACGCAGGTGCGTGTTTGCGGGTGCTGTTCACAAAAACAGCACGTGCCAAACACTATTTGATATCAGTGAATATAATATCTCTTTACTATTTATTTACTTATAACCTTATTAACATAAATTTAACAGTTGATAACTATATCTAATCTAACACGTTTATTTCAAAAAGCCCATGTTCAGCAGTGGATTGTTATAGGCTTAATATATATAAACATTCCCTACAATAATATACTAGTCAGTGTGTTTGTAATTAGTCGCGTGTCTGTGGTATACCTTCAAAATTTCCCTCAGTACAGTATAGTACCTGTCTAGTTACACTGACACAAAGCCGACCAAAGTGAGAAAAAGGTTTGTGATACCTGCCTGCAGGGAATAGCTTTGTTCAGTAGTGGTACAAAGAAAATATAGACCCAAAAAGGTTTATGTACCAAACGAGACCAAACGTTTCCAAGTATTTTTAGGTGAAAAATAGAATTTTAAACAGAATGAAGTAAAATATTTTCATCACATTAAATATGTTCATATTTAAAGACATAAATAGTTTTAGGTTTCCGTGAAAAGGTACCCTGTAGTTCCGTTTTGGTCGTCATTCTGTATGTCAGCCACACAGCCACAGCGGGTGGCCGTGGATGATAACAGGGCAGGCGGAAAAGTATGGCATTACCACAGTTAGGATATTGTTTTTGAAAGTTTAAGTATTTTGAGGTTAGAGAATTTCTACATCTTACCAGCAAATAAGACTCTAATACCTACCAATTATGGAGTTCGAGCCCCGGCGTGTCGCAAAGAGGCTGTTAAAAGTACATTGTTTCGTTTACACCCACTAGCTTAATTCAATAACCCAGTCCTCAACCTGCATTGGCCCACCATAATGGACTTTGGCCCTAATCGCCGTCGCCTAAGGATAAGTAGGCCCGTGCCGGTGGTATAAAGGCTGGTAACTACGACTATAAGACTCAAAGGTGTCAATTGTTTCTTTTATATTTCGACTAGAATAACTACGTTTAGAATTTAGGTTATCTTAGGGCCTTAAAAATACGAATCTTAGTACCGTACCACAGCAGTGTAGGCACAGATTAAGGATTAATACTAGGTATACAAGTTGGAACTGTACAAGGAACAAAAGAAAAATAGTTTTTCAGCGGCCACTCCATTCACATTTTATATGGATTTTTACAACATTCGGGGTATTCACGCAAATGTTAACGCAGTCCACCACCACCTAGAGACTGCGTAGCTGACCATTCTTTTTCTAACGGAGACGCAGATATCCTGCCCAGCCGATACATGACACCTTCATTATCCCGGCTACAAACTAGAGCACAATTTTGTGAGTCGTGCCGGTGTATGTATGTTCGTTCGGGAGGATATCTGCTGTCGCCGCCTTCATAGCCTTGAAGACAGGGACCTGTCGATATTGTGGCTGCACGTAGATCACAGCGGCCACACTCGTATCTATACGGGCTTGTACAGGTCTCATAGCGGTGACACGGACGTAACTCGATTCTTCACGCACCTGAGTTTGACGACTGACAAAGTTCTAGAGCAATATCCCACAGCAGAAATGGGTGTTTTGGGAGACTTTAACGCCCACCATCTCGAACCCATTACTATGCAGGGATATCTGCTTATGAATTTGCTCTGACCTATGGATTCTCTCAGCTGGTACTTTCTCCAACGAGAATACCATATATAGAGGACCATACGAGCTCCTTACTGGACCTTCTGCTGACTACACGTCCGGACGGATATTCCGTCTCAGTGGATGCGCCTCTTGACTCCGCGGACCACTGTCTCGTTTGGACTTAAATATCATGCACACAACCCGATCCATCTGGGCCAACTAATTGGCATCGTGTGTGGCATTATAAGTCGGCAGACTGGGATGGATTGCGAAAATTTTATGCAACGTACCTGTGGAGGAGCTCTGCTTTAGCTCAGAAGATCCTGACTTCTGCGCAGCTGCAGTCACTGAGAGAATCCTCGCTGGTGATGTTTTATTCATCAAAAAACGACCGTGGTTTAATAGGTCTTCCAGAGAAGCTAAATTTTTTAAGCAACCTGCGTATGAGGCTTGGACCACGGCTTGTAATAATAAGGATCCGAATATTTCTGAGTTAAAACGCAAATTAAATGCTGTCTCAAGCTTCAATAAAAAAGCAACTTGCGAGCTATCCCTCTGAGAGTCGTGCTTTCTGGTCGCTTGCTAAAGCTGCCGCGGGCAACTTCTCACCGTTACCACCACTATAAAGGCCGATGGTGACTTTGCCCATAGTGCGAAAGAGAAAGCCGATCTATTGAGCAGTCTCTTTGCCAACTCGAATATGAACGACGAAGGCGCTGTACCACCTACAATACCGTGGTGCGGTAAGATCATGCCGGAAATCTCCATAACACAGCGGGAGGTCCGGCGGGCGTTGCTTTCTCTAGACGTTTATAAATCGAGTGGGCCAGACGGTATACCAGCAGTGGTGCTTAAACAGTGTGCTTCTGAGTTATGTCCTGTGTTCACGCGCCTCTTTGCGCTTTCCTACCATATTAGGCAATTTCCGTCTTCATGGAAGACTGCGAATGTGCATCCGGTGCCCGAAAAGAGCGATAGATCAGATCCATTGAATTACCTATCGCTGTCCTATCGCTATTACCTCTCTCCTCTCCAAGGTGATGGAGCGTGTGATCAACACACAGCTTCTAAGATACCTAAAAAAGTACGACCTGATCAGCGACCGTCAATATGGATTTCGCCACGGTTGCTCCACCGGTGACCTTCTAGTGTATCTTAAACGCCGATGGGCACTAGCCATTGAGAGTCAGGGGGAGGCATTGGCATGTAGCCTGGACATAGCGAAGGCATTCGATCGGGTCAGGCACCGGGGTCACTTATCGAAGTTGCGCTCTTACGGAGTGCCCGAGGGTTTGTGCAAATGGGTCGCTAACTTTTTGTCCGGCAGACGCATACGAACCGTAGTTGGCGGTAGTTGTTCTGATAGCATGGACATTAATGCTGGTGTCCAGCAAGGCTCTGTACTGTCTCCTACGCTGTTTCTACTGCATATCAATGATATGATATCAAAAAGATACATTGCTATGCAGATGACAGTACTGGAGACGCTTATAACACGAGTCGAGAAAGCATCCCTCGTTCCGTTGTGCAGAAAAACGTGAAGAACTTGTCTCTCAAAAAGAGATTACTCTGTGAAGGTCTCTGACTGGGGACGGGAAAACTTGGTACGATTCAACCCTACAAAGACACAAGTTCACCGCTAAGAAAACCCCATTCACTGTGGTCTCACAATTCCAGAACACTCCCCTCTCCATCTCCAAGAGCGTTGGGATCCTCGGTGTTGACATGTCCAGCGATGGTCAGTTCCAAGATCATCTGCAGGACAACGTGAAGCTGGCGTCCAAAAAACTTGGTGTACTCAACAGAGCGGAGCAGTACTACGTCGGAGCAAAGGTTGCTGCTTTACAAGTCGCAAGTCCGGCCCCATATGGAGTGCTGCTGCCATCTCTGGGCGGGTGCACCCGGATACCAGCTTGGCCCTTTTAAGTCGGTTCAACGAAGGGCTGTGAGAATTGTCGACGATTCCAAATTCACTTGCGGTATCGAGCCCTTAAGTCTGAGGAAAGTCTTTGCCTCCCTGTGTGTGTTCTACCGCTTGTACAATGGGTTGTGTTCTGAGGAATTGTTCAAAATGATACCCACGGCTACTTCCTACCATCGCACCGCTCGCCATCGGCAGGGAACCGAAATGGTCGCGGACAGTGCTGTTTCAGAGAAACTTCCTCCCGCGAACGCTTGGGTTGTGGAATGAGCTCCCTGCCAAGGATTTGTCCAGGGACTACAGTATGGTGTTCTTCAAGAAAGAAGTTATAAGATTTCTGAAGGGTCGGCAACGCATGAGGGATACTCCTGGCACGGGGTCTTATCCCAAACAAAACAGAAATGATTTAAATTCATATCAATAGATGGCGTTGTGTGTATCGATTTGTTATTTAGGTTGTTATTTTATTGAAAAAGAACCGACCCTTAAAAAATATTGTTTTAATATCAAAATGTCCCTTAAGCTAACAAAAATGAAGTATTGGGCGCCTTTATTAAATTTTTGAAATTTTACATAAATTGAATGAGGTCGTTGTACTTTAATTGAACTACGTGCCGTGCCGGTTTAGTTAATCAATTTCCACTATTGTTTGATAGATGACGCTGTTCGCATGTTCTGAGTTTGACAGCGACACACAACAGTGTCACTTAATAATATGAATAGGTGTAGGTACTTACCAACCAAATTAAAAAAAAAATATTTGGTATCTACCTACCTTAATACTTAGATATATTATAAAACAAACGCACGCAAGCGTGAACTTCGACCTCAGTACAATTTGTTTCTTTTAGTTTTATTCTGGGTCGAATGCGTCTAAGTTCTCAAACAATTATTTTGTGAAAAGGATAGCTCACTTTTGTAGAACAGCATGCCATCGCACAAGTGCACCTACTTTAGAATTGAAAACACTTCAGATAATAGCGCTTACATTTTTAACCAATTTAAAAAAAGGGAGGTTCTCAGTTTGACCCGTATGTTTGTATGTATGTTTGTCCGTGATTATCTCGCGTTTGGCTGAACCGATTTTGATACGGTTTTCAGAAAAGTATTTGTTACATTCTGGAGAAGGTTTTGGTAAAAAAAAAGGGATACCCCGTGGCATTGTCGTTTGCATCGATCCGTTAATAATTAAGGGATGCATTAGTTTAACTTGACCGATTTTTGACAAAATTTTAGTACACTTACGAGCAAAAACTAGTTAGTCGCTTACATAAACAACGATATTTCATAAACTAGTAAAACAGAAAGTAGGTATATTAAAAGAAGTTTTATTTTACTCATAAATAATTAAATACGCTTTAATCTTTCTTTGACTTCACAGATATCATGAGCTGTTTAAGATATATTGTCGCCTATTTAAGTGACTAGTCATTAATCGACTTCAAAAAAGACGGAAGCTCGTTATTCCTCGAAATCTTTTTTTATGTATGTTTTCCGATTACTCGAAGTCGCCTTGACCGATTCGGAAAATTCTTGTTTGTTTGAATGAGTATACTTCCTAGATGGTCCCATGGTCATCAGGTCAGGATATAATGATGGAATCCTGGAGAAATCGAGGGAACTCAAATTTTTATAGGCACACTTGAAGCGATTAGTGTACGAGATAATAAGCCAATAGGTCACTTAAAAGTAGAGATGTTCCGACTAGTCGGTAGAGCTGACCATCCGGCCACTTTCGTTGTCGGCGACAAGTCGGCGACTATTCGGCAAAGAGCGCCGACTAGGACTGCGACTGGGAGAAATTGTCTGTGATCGATCGAACATTTAATCATAGAACCTAGCTGAGGTATCAGGGTTGGTTGACATTATTGGTTGTTCATACTCGTAGTATTTTCTGTTTCTCCCTGCCTACCATGAGAAATTTTATCATTTGGCACCGCTTACATGTGATTTAAAGGAAATAGTAAGCAACATTTAAATAAATATTGCTTACTAGACCCCCTGACCACATGACTAAATAACCCACCAGATTGATAGGTTAGAACAACGTTTCCAGAATCATTCCTAAGCTGGTAATGTTTTCAACTGACACATTTAGTAAATTAAATCAATAGATAGCTGATATCGATTTCGTACATCAGTTTAACATATGGAGCTACCCCTAAATATTTTTTCTTAATTTCATTACAAATCTGTTTGGTGGTTCACATAAGACTTTTCTGTAAAATTTCATCACAATCTACATATGTAAAGATAGCGGAATTATAACGCTGTGATCGATGGATATGATGGATTTATAAGGGACCTTTTTGCCATTTGGCTATGGAACCCTAACAAAGTTTTCTGATTTAATTTGTATTCAATAGGGAGGTACCAATAATATATATAATTATGCATATAGGTACATTTATATATGCATGTTTATATGTAAAATTATTACCGTAGGTACTTACCTACGTAACTACGTTTTTTAAGATTCACCTTCCTAATGTAATTATTGAGCCAACTTAGAATAAAAAAATATAGGTATTTACCCGTCAAGATCTTTTAGGCGTTAGATAGAAGATATTTTTAATCTTAAACCTCAGTACCAAATTTCCTGTAAATTGCCTGCCGCAAACAAAGGAATTCGGTAGCAACTTTTAAACACCTTTGACCCCCTAATCCGTACCGGTTGTAAAAAAAAATAACTAAAAATTTTACTGCTCCTAACTGTAGCGTTTTAGCTTTCGATTATAATTTTATTATGTACCTACCTACTTTTACATAAATATTAGGTACCAACCTAGTAATTTTCTGAACTTGCATAGATATCTGCATTTCGGATCGTTGCCGATTGGTTGTAAAAAATACTGTAAAATAATAGGTAGGTGTATATTTTCATGACATATCTTCTTTATCATTATTATTTTAAATTTGAATAACTAGTTGAAAAAATCTTATTTACTACTAACTACTAACATAACCTAGATAATATTTAATTGACTGAAATCTCAGAGCTTATTGCGGGGGGCAAATTTATGGAATTGCAACTCTCCTCTGAAGACCTTTTTTTTAAAATCTTGAGAGGTAAGATGTACTTCCATTTACATTCCCCAGAAAAAGGAAAGATCCGAGTACTCGAGACTTTTTCGCAATAAACTTCCTCGTCTTCCTACTTTATGATAAAAATATGTAGGACCGCGATACGCGATGTTTTGTCGTATGGCTCGATATGTAGCTAGGGTATTAGACCGCTATCTATTGACTTCAACTGGTTCAGTTACAAGTATAACAGTAAGTATTCAACGAGAAACGCTAGATGTCGTTAGCTAATATTTTCGACCCGCTGCTACTTACGGCATCTAGCGGCTAAACAAAATAGCCCGGGTTACGGCGGTCCTATTTCATTGTATGGGATGAGGCATCTGTACTAGTATAGTATTATATAATCTGTGCTCCTGGTGTTGCAAGCGTCCATAGGCTACGGTGACCGCTTATCATCAGGCGGACCGTAAGCTTATTTGTCACCTTAGTGGTTTAAAACAAAAAAGGTACTTCATGCCATTCACTCTTGCTTTCATTTTTTCCGTAAAGCCCCAAATCACACAACAGTTTCTTATATCGTTATTAAAAAATCACTCAATTACATAAGTTTATTGGAAAATCCATTATTATAAATGAAAAGAAAATGCTATTGCGTTTTTGAGACGCTGCACTAGAGGAAGGTGGGGCTTAGGCTTATGCAGAATATTTCATCTCACGACTGCGATGAAAATATGTTTATTTTCCATTTTTCAATTTCCGTATTCAAATCTCGTAAAACGAACTGACTTACTTGAATGATGTTTGAAGACAATGTGACGAAATGGGATTGTTGCTCACTGCAGGGCACTCTCTAAGTACTTTGCTGCAACTGCGAGTGTTATTTTTAGGGTTGTTTACCTCAAATGAACAAAACCAAACCAAAACTACTAAAGTAAATTGGTCCAATCCACATATTTTACAATACTAAGTGTTCAAATATTTAAAAATTATTCATTTGAGGGCCCAAAATATACAGGCGTTTTTTCATGAGTTTTATAGTTCACTTGAAAAGGCTGAGTAATAGGGTACTAAAATCATTCTTTTTTTTGTAGGTTTTCTTTTGTAAGAGACCAATGAAATTGTGAAAGAACATGCCTGGAACCTTCTCCAAGGGCACTGGAATCCTTGGTGATGACATCTCCAGTGACGTTCAGTCCTAAGATCATTTAGAAGACAAGGCTAAGCTTGCTTAAACTTACTGACTATTTACTTTATCTCGGAACAAAAGTTGTTGCTTTATGCTTATAAGCAAGTCCGATCCCACATGGAGTACTGCTACTATGTCTGGGCAGACTCACCCAGATACCATATTGGCCTTTTTGACTCGGTTCAACGACGAGCTGAGGGAATTGTTGATATTCACAACTCCCAAACTCATAAGCAGTATCAAACTCTTTAGTCCGAGTTGTAAGGAATTGTTTGAAGTGATGCCCACAACTTCTTTCTGTCATCGCACCGCTTGCCATCAACAGGGAATTCATCCTCACTCCTTGGACCCTAAATAGTCACGTACAGTGCTGTTTGAGAGGAACTTCATCTCGCAAACGCTTGTAGATTAAGTTGTAAATTAAGCTCTCTTTCAAGGTTTTCTTTTCTCTAGGGACTACAATTTGCTTATTCAAGAAAGAATTGATTAGATTTTTAAAAGATCAACTACCGCCCCGAAGAAGAATTAAAAAAAAAAAGATTCGAAACAAGCCATTTCTACATTTTAACCTTTGAACGGAATAAAAATTCCTTTTTTTATTAAACTCTTTTTTCTTTTCTATTACAAGGGTAAAGGTGTTTGGGGTAGAGGAAAGAAAAAGAGAGAGTTCGAGAGACGAAGGTTATCATAAATAAGAAGTTTAATAAAAGCTTGTAATAAAAACTTCCCTGCAAGAAACATCGCAGTCTATATTACAACCTCATGTTCATTCTATGGTAGTAACGTAAAAAAATGTTTATACTTAGAAGAGAAAATCATGAAATATGCTGACGTTCGACATTTTTAGTGAAGTATAACACGTAGTGATTATATTCTCTTTGAGTGCAACCAAAAGTAAATATTGCGAATATGGTTATTATAGTCGACTGTTGATTTTACCAGTAACTAATAACTAAGTATATTCCATACTGTTCTTATAAAAAATGAGTCAAAGTTTTTATTGATATGTGATAAAAAAAATACTATATGAGTTTGGTTCGTTAATCATATTCTGACTATCCTGTAGATTTATATAATACTAAACTAGCTGTCCCGGCGAACGTTGTTCCGCTGCCGTCCCACTGTACCCGGCGAAAGTTGGTTTTTACCTATAGTGCCCGAGTCCGGCTCGCACTTGACATATCGAGATAAAAACTATCCTATCTTTTAAGTTGGATCAAATAACAGATATTTACGAAGTTTGATCAAAATCGGTTCAGTAGTTTAGGAGTCCATTGAGGACAAACATTGTGACACGAGATTTATATATATTAAGATATTTGTATTTCTATATCTATCTCTTATGCCTATCATTCAACTGCCCCGGGTTCATTTTTACTTTAAAGTGAAGATTTGAATGATAGGTAGTGTTCAAGAAGTAATAGTACAAGAGGCTACCTAGGGGCCTAACTAGCGCCGCCACTTGATATTTTTTTATTACTCTTCATAAAAAGCATAATTCAAAAATGTGCTTCATAGGAATTGTTACACTAGTCATAAGCTATTTTTAAAACGTATCCTATTGTAGCTACAATACGTCAGTGGGCTTACAATATTTTCTTTGTTAAAATCGGCCACTTTGGTAGTTTTTTACTTCTTTGCACCTTCTCATTTTTGCGTAAAAACGAGAAATATGTTACGATTTTACTATCCAAATGAATCATCATCACCTATGTGGAAAAAAAAACCAAATGAATCCCCTAGGGTATACGAGTGGATGGAGGATTTTTTTCTGCGTGAATAAAGTTTACTTAAATATATAGATTGAACTTTTTGTTACATATAGTCTGTAGAGTAGTGATTAAAGTCTACGAATATTAAAGTTAATGCACCTAGGTGAATAAGGTAAGCTACACCGTTTAATCAATCAAGAAGCATCTCCTTGTACCCAAATGGAATGCAGCTATCGGCGGCTTCTTTTGTATGGTTTTTTTTTAAAAAAAAAAGAAAAATATATTTACTGGTATGTATAAACATACCCCCTGTGCGGATAAATATAAACTCTAACCTAAGTAGTATTTCAATGTAGACTTTTCTATTTTAAATATATTTTTTTTCAAAAAAAATTTCCGCCAAGTTTTTAATTTCATTTGTGTATTCTAACGATTATGATTTTTTCACGCAAAAATGACAGGGTGCAAGAGAATAAAATATTGACTGCCTCTTTTAGCATAAATGATATTGTAAACTCAGTGTAAAAATTTCTATTAAGTATTTTTGAAATATGCTTTTATGAAGAGTAATAAAAAAATAAAAAGAAGCGTACTGGATTTAAACTGGCCTACAAAAGAAGGTATAACACTTATAAACGTGACGATAACTTCTGTACTATTTAAATTAGAAACTTGAAATAAAAAGCGCTATAAAAAGCAAATTTGGCGGAAAAAATAAACAAAAAAGAAAAATGCTTCCTTTTTAAATGCTGTATTTTTTTTACTTTTAGCTTTCTGCTTTTGTTTTCGCATTTGTTTTATGATCATTTACATTTACTTCATCAGCCAAAGTAACTTCAGCACGTAAACATTAATTATCATGCGTCTTTCACTTAAAGAATGTGCAAGAATTATGGCACATCTGGAACTAGGCATCAGTATGTGTCGTACTACAGGAATGGTGGGTGTGACATAAAGAGCGGTCTTTAAGGTGAAACAAAGGTACGAAGAAACCGGAAACCGCCGGAACCGGGCCATCCCAGATGCACTACAGCTAGAGAAGACCGATATATGGCAGCACTATTTTGAGAAATCGTCACCTCAATGCAGTTCAGGTCCAACAGCAGCTTCTCCTGATTACATTAGCGAAGACACGGTCTGAGGTAAACCTAAAGCCCTACAGGCCAGCAAATGGTCCCAAACTTGAGGCAGGGCATCGGGTTAACAGCTTGAGGTATGCTCGTGACCACGTACAATGGGGTGAAGAAGAATGGGCAAAAGGCTTATTCACGGATGAGTCACGTCTCTCATTATTCAATCATGACGAAAGGCGAAAAGTCTACAGGTGGCCTGGTAAGCGATACTCTCAAGCATGCTTTGCAGAAAGAGTCCAATACGGCGGGGGCTCTGAGCTGACCTGAGCCCGATCAAACACGCTTGGGATGAGCTCGTAAGGGTGGTCAGACGACGCAGACGACCTCCTGTCACCCTCAATGATCTTAAACAGGCTCTGATGGAAGAATGGGATAATATCCCCTTAACATCGTCTCCGAAACCTCGTCTTCAGTATGCCTAACAGACTCGAAGCTGTGATCAGAGCCAGAGGAGGCAACACCAGTTATTAAAAAGGTGATTTAAGACTACAAACACCTCTTCCAGGGTTTTTTAAGTTTATGCCAACAGTGAAAATGACTACTATTTGTTTTTATGTTTCATTTATGTTAAAAACATTAAGTTTAGTAAAATAAACTTATGTTCAAAAAATCCTTTTTAACTGTTCTAAATGTGGTTTTTATTTCAAGTCTCTTAGTTAAATAGTTTAGGAGAAAATTCAATTTAAAAACTGTTATACCTTTTTTTGCAGGCCATTGTATATTTGATTCAAAGAATTTGGATGGTATTCAGCGCGAAAATTCTTTTGAACCAAATGTGTTACGGGGTGGACTTTTCGATTAGTTTATTTTAGTTCTTAATAAAATTTTTTTGGATTGTTTTATTAAGGTAGATTACTTATTTAAGTTTTTTTTCATTAGGTTATTTTAGATTTAATTTTATTTGTATACCTATTAATAGGCAAGGTAAGTTTGCTGTTGGGCACATTGAAACGTTTACCATTTCCGGTTATTATACCTTTATCATGGGCTAGCCTAACTGTACCTGTATTTTAAGTTTTTAAAAAATCCAGCAGCTTTTTATTTATTTCCTAAACTTATTGGAAGCATTGCATCAGTGTGTTAATAACGTAGTATTGCATGACTAGTTCATTGATTGATTTATCTTAAGAATGTAAGTGTCAATTTTGTTTGTTTGTATACACCTTTTTGTAAAAAATTAAAGTAGTTAATTCATCTAAATAAACTAAACTACAACATTTATACAAAGGCGGCTTTTTCGTCTTTCTATTATTATAAGGGTAATAAATAGGTGTTTTGTTAATAAATTGTACATGTTTGGAGTGCAAGGTGAAACTGGTGCCCAAAAGACTTGTGTAATTAAACAGAGTACTTTACCTCAAAGCAAAGGTTACTGCTTTATAAGTCGCAAGTCCGGCCCCAGATAGAGTACTGCTGCAATCTCTGGCCACAGAGTACATTATATATACTGACTCTGACCGGGTGCACCAGTAATCCGGATATCAACTTAGCCATTTTGACTCGGTTCAACGACGAGCTGAGTGAATTGTCGATAATCCCAACTGACGAGAGATTTTGCCTTCCTGTAGAGTCACCGTTCATATAAACGAATTTATCATTTGTTTTTGACATTTTATTAATCAAACACTATAAAATTTTGTATATCTGATCACAAGATGGCGAATATCTATGTCTGTGGTTTTCCAAAATGCTAAAAAAATATTTTATTAAGTTTTATCTTATTTGAGACCATTTCTATAAAAAACTGAAATTCTGTTACTATACAGTTTAAAATAACATTGGCTCACTGTAGACCTTCGTCTTCAAAATTTTATGGTCTTTCATTAAGTATAGTAAGTGTCAAAAATGAGTGGAAAATTCGTTTTCATCTCTCATACTCCGAAAGAAGACCATATATTATCTAAAAAGCGGGTGGGAAGGAGCAAATGTCGGCCCTAGGGCCGAAAAGTAAACAAAGAAAAATTCAGTCACATTGGGCAAAGTCAGTCACCTATACAGCCACACTTATAAAGTTCTTGTAGATTTTTTGTTTCTGAATTAATTTATGATACCTGGTTTAAATTAATTTAGGTAGATCATAACAAAGTAAAAATAATTTATAGTAGTAAATTCTTTTCATCAACTATCTCAAGTGCCTTTCATCCCTTAGTTAACTATCTACTGTTGTGTGAAGAACGCTGTGAGGAGTCGCGATTCGTACACGATGCATATTTTCTAAAGTTGATTTTTTGCTAATTGAAGTTTTGAACAGTTTTCTTTTATACAGCCGCTATATTTTTTTCTTTGATGTCGTCATCTATGAATTTGTACTCAACAGAGCGAAGCAGTACTTCACGTCGGGGCAAAGGCTGCTGCTTTACAAGTCACAAGTCCGGCCCTATATGGAGTACTGCTGCCATCTCTGGGCGGGTGCAACCGGATACCAGCTTGGCCCTTTTGACTCGGTTCGACGACTGGCTGTGAGAATTGACGACGGCCTCGATAGGCCTTAAGTCTAAGGAGAGACTTTGCCTTCCTGTGTGTGTTCTACCGCTTGTACAATGGGATGTGTTCTGAGGAATTGTTCGAAATGATGCCCACGACTACTTTCTACCATTCCACCGCTCGCCATCGGCAGGGAATTCATTCTCACACTTTAGAACCGAAATGATCGCGTACAGTGCGGTTTCAGAGAAACTTCCTCCAGCGAGAACTTTAGCGTGATACACCCCTACTATTTCAAAGCAGGCGCTTCGGCGACATTAGTTTCACTAGGTACAGGTTTACACGACGAATGTAGTTTCATGACATCAATTTCATTTAAAAAATTCGCGCAACGCACGAAAGTATTTTGGCGTCGTGAAATAAATGCATGCATTTTGAAAGTAGTGTTTACATAAGAAAGTGTTAATGAAAGTAATGTGCGTGAAACTACTTTCGTGACGCTAATACCTTCGTAAGATAAATTTGGCTTTAAGCGGCGTTTACAGGATTAGCACAGGGGAGTGGTGGGCTATCTATGTTATAGAGTGACGGACCCTAGCCATACTGCATATAGTGCTGTTATTTATACCGCCCTTTGCTCAACATGTTGTTTAACACAAAAAGAAATGAGCCATTTCTAATAGACTTACATTTCAGGCATTTAGAATACGTTGGTGGTGGTACTTACTGTTGGCCATAGTTACTTTCCTTATTCTTTTGGTTCTCAATGTCATAATCAAAAAAATGAATGGTAATATACTATTTTTATTTTTATATAGTTTAGGTGCAAACCAATATCACAAACAATTTAATCCTAGCCAACATATATGTATTTTCGACACAACTTAACAGATGGTGAATGAAGTAAAATGTGCCATTTGATTTTTATCCATGTCTTGGTTATAACTTTTACATTTTAGCTTTTTGATTGATATTTTTATACCTAATTATAAAAAACCGGCCAAATGCGAATCGTACAATTCCGTCGAAAAAAAATCCCATCACCTTACGGGCAATCCAAAAGCTTAGTTACTAACTAACTGGTCTAACTGGCCTGTTATAAATGTCAAAACATAATTTAAGAACAGAAAAAGAACTTGAGCATTTCCTGAATTAACAACCTTCAGAACTACAAAAATTTAGTTCTTCGTGTAAATCCCTCATTAAGGTTTTTATTTTTTTATAAATAAAGATTGATTACGTGTTTGAAAA
Source organism: Apoda limacodes (assembly GCA_946406115.1). NCBI lineage: Eukaryota > Metazoa > Arthropoda > Insecta > Lepidoptera > Limacodidae > Apoda > Apoda limacodes. Next base: position 33,307,082 of record OX291542.1, on the reverse strand, counting down.
AAGTTTTATGTCATAATGATACATTTTTGACACTGTTTCTGTGTATTTCAGAAAATAACCTCGATGCACGACTGCAGGCTCTTTTCATAAAAGCTCCTAGAGCTCGGACTACTCAAGTCGAAGAAATATATATAAAAGAGAAAGAAACGAAGGAACTTGATAGTATTGCACTTAATGATAAGCCATCAAGATATTATGAAGGTTATGGTAAAAAATGTAATTGTAGCGTGAGTAATATATCTGTGGATACTACACCAGAAGAAGGTTAGTCGACATCACTGTGTAAACGTAGAAATTCTCATCCTCCTATAATATCAACTTAACAGCGACATTCTGTTTGTTTGCTATATTATATATCCAGTGGACAGCATTTTTGGCATAGGGCGGTTCAATAACCTTCTGCTTAGAATAATTATTAGAAGAATTAGCTTAGAATAGTAATCTAGGATAATTAAAATCCCCCAGGAAATCATTATTGGTAAAGACATCTATGTTGGCAAAAAATCCGAAATGAATCCCCCGGGGATTTTACAAGGTAATCTTAAGGTGGATGGAGGAATAATTTTTATTTAGATCTAGGATTTGTATTGATTTTATTATATATCTGGTTATGTTGCATCGTAGTCACGTAGTAACCTGACTTTTGTCACAGGAATAGCTGAAAGGACACGAAACGACACAGATATACTTTTATGATTGAGAGTTAGTAAAACCGCGGAGTACTATTACTACTACTACTACTAAGGGCCTCATGTCGCAGGGACGACTTTATTTTTGGCTAGCCGGAGAGACGGAGTATAACATGGAATTATTTTCTGGGTTAATCAGGGGGAGGTTGTAGGAATCCTATGGTAGAGGTAAATCCACTCGTTGCAAATGAAAAAGAAATAAGTTCAACTTACATATATTTTACAACTAATGTCTAGTGTGTAGAAGCCGCTAATCATGAAACCAATTTAACTACAGAAAGATGTAATGTTGTAAGATGCCCTTATGCTTGGTATGCCAAGGATATAACATTAACATAAATGCCAATGAAATCAATCGCCCTTGATTTGCTAACAACAGCTCATTACAAAATAGCTAAAACAATTTGACACGATTCTCGGAAAACTCGAAAGTTTTCAACAGTTACCTAAAATCAATATGAATAAAAGTAAGGTATTTTGCAATGGTTATTAAGACGAAAATCTTCAACCAGTGTGTGTTGCCAGTGATGACTTACGGCACTGAGAAGTGGCCGCTAACTATGTGCCTTATACGAAAGCTCAAGATCGCTCAGCGGGCGATGGAAAGAGCTATGCTCGGAGTTTTCCTACGTTACGCGTATTGCGCTATCGTACACAAACATGACAACATCGTTCATTTTCAGATGACGACAATTGAAACCTAAAACGAAGTTGTTTCAAGATGATTATGACTATATATTGCCGCTTCACATTGTTTTTCTATAAAGCTGCGGTAAAGTGTTAAGTTACAAGATAATATCTTGGAACCAGATTAAGCGACTGTGTTATAAAGTTTATTTTACGCCAGACCAGTTAATTTTATGCTTCTTGTCAATAATTAAATGTATTTTTTTTATTTGTATTTATTTACTGTCGTTTTAGTCTCAGATTATGAAAATACCAATACTTAAATATGTCTGTTGTCTAAATTAGCAGACTAAATTATGTGACTCATGTGGCTTAGTATACGCAGACTCGTCTGACTTTCAAAGAATCTGATGTCGATTCTTAGGCGTGTTCTTCGTGTTATAACTCCCAAGATAACTGGTGTTAGAACTGTATGAAATACAAGTAAACGTCACTTTGATAGTTGTGACGTCAGACCAGTATGAATCCTGTTCGAGATCGGTGTCGTCACTGCCGCATAGAGAAGAATAAATTATACTGAAACTTTTTTTTTCTGAGCTGACTATGCAGTTGGCTGTTGCAGCCATTACTGCTTCACCGGGCTTTTGGGACGAGACTCTGAAGGAGTCTCAGCCCATATAGCGCCCAACGCTCAAGGGCTTGGGTTGTTGCTCTGGGGGGCTGGGGGTTGTCTTTTCGACCAGCGTGAGCTTCGAACCCGAAGGTGAGTCAGCGCCAGGAGGGGAGTTCCCCGTTAAGCGGCACTCTTTGATACCTCGTGCATCCTTGCGGTTACCTACTAACCCGGGGACGTTGGTGTCGTGTTAGGGGGGAGGCCCTATTAGGCGAGGTCGTTAAATCTAATCTCGCTACCAATAGCGCGATCGTCATCTGGGGCCGTTAGTACATGCTGAGGCCGTCCAACGATAGTTTTACGACCGTGCCGAGGTCGGTTGGGGAAATGATAAGTTGCTTCCGACGCATTAGGACCAAAACGCAAAAGTACAAATATACGCATATGGACTAATTCGCTTTTGGACACATTCGCATTTGGACCACTTCGCATTTGGACCAACTCGCATTTTGACCGTTTCGCAAAAGGACCAGTAGGTTTGAGAACTCACTCTGGTTGGACAGAGTGGTGCAGGGGTCAACTAGGCCCTCAACCCACTAAGACCTCTAGCTAAAACTGTGTGCAATATTACAATAAAGTGTCTTTACTCTCACGGCTTTTTCTTTGTTGTGGATTGCACAAATAATGTATTCGGATGATTTTGTGTAGGTCCGCATTACGGATGCACCAGGAGGCTCTGGAGGGACTGAAACTTAGTCGCCACATACATACCGAGCGTCAAAGTATGCGTCGCGCGCGTAGGATGAGTGAACGCCGACCGAACGCATTGACGCAGCGTAAGCGATCAATCGGTGATATTAATTAGTGGTTTTTAGCAGACTATGTGAAAAAAATTAGTAAAACCGACATGACAATGCTACTCAAGAAATGTTCTAAGTCGAATTTTAAAACGTAGCACTTCCGATAAAACTACTAGTTGTGCCACGGTTAAAATCCTTCTTATCTCTGCAAATGTGAGCGCTACCAGCGCACAGTCGCAAAAGACCCTTGTGGATGTGTTTTGCGAAATTGCTCGTAGATTTTTTTATATATAAATATAAATAGTTCATTTAATATTTTGTTATACACCATCACGGGTAAAGACAGCCCTTTGCTATCGTTTAAAACTTGTTTGATTAGCGTAGCTATGGTTATTTCCTAAGGGGCAACACAAAGTTAACTTAATTTCTACTAATTGAAGAAATTAGTAAAAATAAAATTGACCAATCTTCCTAGGATTTCCATCGCGTGATAACTAAGTTCAATTTTTACCCATCACCCTTACGGTGGATTACTTTTTATTTGTCAATTCAATTAGTAAAATTCTTTTTAATTAGTCCTCCTTAGGATGTCAATATGACGTCAATGGAAGGTGATCTGACCCATACACATAGAAAAATAAGCCGTTTTAGCAGAATCTCGATGGACTGATGTTAGACACTTCTTGCAAGGTTTCGCCTCTTACAGGATCTCAAAGTATGTCTCTCCAGTATCTCGTTATGGCAAGTTAGAAGAACTCAGTTAGTTACCTTGCTGCATCTAAGGCGTAAAAATACATAATCCGCCGCAACTTTTTGTAAGATACTCTTCATCCGAGCTTAAGGACGTTTTATCAAATTCACTCCAAAAACTTTGTTCAAATGTCAAAAACGAAAAGTAAGTTAAGCAGACAATACCCAAAAATTATTAAAAAAAAAATTTTGGAGATCGGTCGATGACGTGACGTGGAGATGTTAATTTATGAATAACTTTGCTATGTAGTAAGTTTTAATATGTAGTAATTTATCAAGTGCAAATTTACGCACGCATGCCTAAAATTCGATTCTGTTAAAGGATTTAGTGATCTATGATATATCTTGACAAAAGGCATCGCGCTTTTTTTATCTTTACACCATTCTTCCACAAGGCTCTGTTTTAAGCCTGCTACTGTATATATATATATATATATATATATTTCTATGACCTAGAGCAGTCTGCCCAATCATTTCGCAAAGTTTTACAACATGCAGATGATATAGTGATATAATCTTCCTCTCCCAACATAGGTAATGTATCTCGTAATTTAAATTCTGCTCTTTTATAGCTTGGATAACGGTTTGATACTCATGATCTTTTCCTTTCTGTTGCTAAAAGCAATGTTGTTATATTTAATAGAAAAAGGTCCTTCCCAAACATTGTAATCAATATTGGAGATCAGTTGGTCCCAATAGAAAATAAAGAAAAGTTCTTAAGTGTATTACCGATCCCAAATTAACAGGCTTCCAACTATAACTCAATAACAGAAAAATGATAGAAAGGAGCAAATATTTTTAGAGCTTTCTCAGGTATAAAGTGGGGTTCTCATCCATATCGTACTGTCATCCGAATTGTTTTACAATTACAATTGTTTGCAGCCATCTTGATTATGCGTCCTTTCTCTTGGAACTATGTAGCAAGGCAGCTCTTGACAAGGTGGACAAAATTCAAGCTAAATGTCTTCGAATAATCTGTGGGGCCATGAAATCTACCCCTTTAAATGCTTTAAATGGAGTTTACCGATCTCTCTCTAGGTTTGCGAAGACAATATCTGTGTGATAGATTTCTCTTTAAAACTGTCCAGTTGTCCCTGCATCCTCTCCTAGACCGATTAGAGGCCTTGAATAATATTATTCTAACTTCTTCTTATTGGATTCATAAAGAAGCCCCAAGACTTATTTCCCTATTCAAACTCAAACACAAACTTTTTTATTCCAGTAGACTTTTAAATTTAAAAACTTTCCCACCGGTTCGAAATTATTTACTACCGAGAAGAACCGGCAAGAAACTTAGCAGTTAATCTTTTATATTTTTTCAACTTCATATTAAAGTACAATATAGCCTTACACAAGGTAATAACATAATATACAATGTCTTAATTTGAATATATTACAAATTCATCAATACCAACACAAATTATTTAGTTCTAATAGTCCAATCCTACCTTATTCCCCTTCAAGAGACAGATTTTGATTCCCTGATTTTCCAACCAAGAGTAATCTTAGATTTAGGTACCTATTTCTAAAGGTGATTTGAAGGCTAATAATATCCTGAACGCATGTATAGAGTATAATGTTTTAAGAATTGGCTAACCGTTTTCACAGATGCCTCAAAACTCTCTAGTGACAGCTGTGTTGGGTCAGCTGTTTGGATTCCCAAAAGAGTTTTAAGTGCCCTGGATCGTAAAAACTGGGCCAACATGGGCCTTAACTAGTTAGGTCACAAGTTAAATTTACAAGAACTTACCCCTTTTGGCTTTAGATGTTTTTTTTAATAACGTTTTTGAGTAAGATTGTATGTAGTGTGTATGTGAATGTCTGTATTGTGTTTCTCTGTTCACTATATCTATAAAATATTAAATTATATAGAGAACAACGGCCGCGACCTTTCAAACAAAGATTATATGAGTGACTGACGCGCGCGCACGCGCACAGAGTCTGCAGAGAACCGACCGCATAATTTTTACCGAACAAACCCCCACCCCAGCCAGACCGTGTCTGGATGAGGATAAACCGAGCCAGAGCCATTTATCTACTGGCAATCGAGAAAGCGTCGCGACGGCACGCTTCAGCACTGAATCCCCTACCATGACCTCTGCGACCCGCAAGATACCGTCCGAACCGGGGAAAAATTGCACGATGCGACCTAAACGCCATTGCATTGCGGTAAATTTGAGTCCTTTAAGAGGACGAGGTCTCCGACGCGTGGGGGGTTGGTTTTATCCGTCCACCGAACCCGTTGCTGTAACAAATGTAAATATTCCGAAGACCACCCACGGTGGAACAATTGCGTAATTTGTTGAAGCAACTGAAAACGCGATAACCTATTAACTGACGCATCGATGAAGAGGTATTCAGGCAACGAGGTTAAAGGACTACTGATCAAGTAATGGCCTGGAGTTACCAGCTGGACGCTTCCAGGTCATTAGGATCCGACGAGATTGGACAAAGCGGTCGTGAGTTCAATACCGCTTCGACGTTGTAAAATCCTTTGTAATTCCTCAAACGTGAGGACCGTTTCTCCAATCACGGCGGATGTGAGTTTTGGCAACCTGGACAGCTGCTTCGAAAATACCGCCCCACGAAGGATAGCCGGGAGGATCAATAATCCAAGTCACGCCCCGTTTGGACAACTTCGAACCAATATACGTGTGATTGTCCGACAAAAACTTAAGGATCTCCTTCAGATAGCGATCTGCACCCTTGAAGTTTGTGCCACAGTCCGAGCGAATTAAATGAAGGAGACCACGCCGACTGACAAACCGCGACAGACATGCGACAAAGGCCTCCGTAGACAAGGCTGAAACGAGCTCCAGATGCACAGCCTTGGAAAACAAACAGCCGAAGACGCATAAATAGGCCTTAACCTGTCTAGCATTGCGAATACTTGACGTCTGCACCAAAAACGGACCCGGGAAATCCAACCCAACCTTAGCGAAAGGTCGAGTGGGCCGGACACGATCGGATGGCAAGTCACCCATTTGTGGCTGAGTCAAGGTTCCCTTTAACCTATAACAAGGTATACATTTAAAGATGACGCTCCGAGCTGCTCGTCTGGCGGACAAAATCCAAAAGTGTCGCTGCAGACAAGCCAGCAATGCGTTGAGACCGGCATCACAGTCCCTAACATGGCGGTACCTGATCAGCAACTCAACAAAATGACCGCTCTTGGGCAACAAGAGAGGATGCCGAGCCCCATAGGGCAATTCTGAGTTGCGAAGCCTACCCACACGCTAAAACTCCACCAGAAACAAATTAAGACGAGCAAGACTTCCCCGCAATTTCCCGTTCTCTGAACGGAGAAGACAAATTTCCTTCCCAAACGACTGGCCCTGTACCAGTCGAACACAGGCAAGAAGCGCATCCTGACGCTCTTCAGGAGACAAGACTAAAGACGTCCTTGGCTGTGACCTGTTCCGTAAGCTGTGGAGAAACCTCTTAATCCAACCGGTGACACCAACAAGCTTGTTGAAAGAACTGAACCGATTAAGTAAACGTTTGGCGTAGTGTCCACAGTCTGCTCAACAGCAAAGACCTTTAACCCCGGCAGAGGGTTAACAAACTCCACAACTGTATGAGGCCAAGTGTCTTCAGGAGAGGTCAGCCAGTCAGGACCCCACCAGAGGGGGTGATTAATGACTTGCGAGGCAATCAGCCCCGTGAAGCGCAATCTGAGGGCTTCAGGGACCCTGGAACGTGATGCCAATCCAGAGACACCGCAGACGACTGGGACTGGGAGACACGATTGGTCTCTAGGGCATAAACAAGACAAAACGGTTTGGCTTTCTGTCCATGCCGTGAAAGAGTGAAATTAGACCCATTGACCTAAGGTGGAGGAGACATGGTTGAGGAGACGAGTCAGCAATGTAGCGCCGGACAACTCCAGCTTGGGGATTGTCAATTTGGTCCACAAAGGTGCAACCTTACTCTTTGCGACCACCAGACTGACGCGGACATGACCGTTACTGTCAACGGTGCGGAGATAAACGACAGCCTCATAACCGGATTCCAATGCATCAGAGAAGCCGTGAAGACTGGCCCGGTAACGACCTGGGTAAGATCGACCGAGGCACGGAGACATGTTGAAGGTCCGAAAGTGTCTCATAAAAACGTAGCCAGCAAGACAACAAGTCACCAGTCAACGGGGTATCACAATCGAGACCAGAAATCCAAAGCTCCTGTAGGAAAAATTTGGCCCAAAAGACTACAGGAGCCACCCAACCATTAGGGTCAAAGACCCGCGCTACTGTGGACAGAACCAGCCTCTTAGTCCACCTCTTCTTAGTGTCTGACGGTTGAACCGAGTAGGTGAAGATATCCTGAACTGGCCGATACTGAACTCCGACTTTGTCGCGGGCAAACGCCCTGTGGGTTGCGCAAGAATAATGCCCGTGGCCCCTGCATATGACGTGGTTAGCCGGTAAAAATCTGGCATTACCTTCGCGCCAGCTTAGAGGAACTAAATATTCAGAAGCATATCTCCGTGATACCCATCATATATGACTAATAGGTGTCTTCCTCCTTGGCGGGATTAATGTGGCGGGAATAAGGAACCATACGTATAATCTATATATATAAAAATTACGTGTCACGTTGTTTGTCCGCGATGGACTCCTAAACTACTGAACCGATTTGAAATTTGATTTGTACACCGTGTGCAATTTGATCCAACTTAAAAGATAGGATAGCTTACATCTCAATTTGTAGTCACAATATTATTTTATTACAAATTATTTGTCTATTATCTGTTACCTCCAAACGATCCAATTCGGTGTAATTGGATAATTTAAGTTGTGTTTATAATTGTTAGGGCTAGGTTTATATAAAATAAAAAGGGTCAAGTGGGAGTCGGACCCGCGCACAACTGGTAAACCTATTGTAATGAAATTTTGGTAAATGGTTGTGCACACCGCCGGGGAAGGTTTTGAGAAATAAAAATTGGTCAAGCATACGCTGGGGTTTCTGAATTAGTACAACCCTTTCAAAATAGGTGGCGCGCCAGTTGTTTTAAAAAAGAGAAACAACGTTCTCCGGGTCAGCTCTCTGTTATTTGATCCAACTTAAAAGAGAGGATAGTTTTTACCTCGATCTGTCAAGTGCGAGCCGGACTCGGGCACTTTAGGTAAAAACCAACGTTCGCCGGGTTACAGAAGAACGTTAGCCGGAACCGCTAGTAATAACAATAAAATGAAAATATGTCGATATTTTATGTACTTTCGTGAGGTAGGTATTCATATAACTCCTTCAACATTTCTGATTTAAGTAGGTGCCATTGTTTTTGCACTTCCTTAACACACAACTAGGCATTTTGGAATTTCCTTAAGTAACATTGACATCGGCATTAATTTGCTCGCTGCTGATATTTTGACTGAATCAAATTACGACAATTGTCTTAATTTCGCTGCCTCAGTTTTACATACACTAGCATTGATTAATAGGTACCTCTTGTATTCATATACTGTATTTTTTTATTTCTATTCTTTAGTCATGCATTGGCACGCTGTAAAAAACCAATTTCTTACTTTTCGTCGTTATAGTGTCCGTGAGTGGCCATGAATAACTCGCACAATTGTTGAGAACAACACGATTACAAAGTAAACATTGCAGAGGCTTGTTTTGCAGGTAAGGGTGGGTGGAAACATAGTAATGGATAACTTTAAAAGAAAGACTTGGCAATTATCTGACGAGTGTTGTGTTTGTTTATTTTGCAAAATATCTAGCAGTATTTGACAATTAATTATAAGCGTTATCGAAATCCTGTAATAAAATTTATTATACCTACATCAACAAAGACATAGGTGGGCATTTTTTAAAAAAGTTAACTTAGCGAAAATAACGTTGTCCCACAACATTCTCAAAGAATATCAAGTGTATGTGCTACGACATCTGACTAAAGTTAACAATATACTAATTTAATGCTAAGTATGTTAAATGAACCTAAAATATTAACAACTTACGGAAACATTGCAAACATAAGTTCTAACCATTGTGCTTTTTCTATTGTCCCACGTGGGTTCTGCCAGAAAGCCGGGTGTTTATAAAATAATTTGGCAACACTTTTTCCTTAGGAAAACGTTGAGGCACATCAGGGACTGTCAATAAATTCATATTTTGCACTCTTTTACAACGGCATAAAACATGAAATAAATTAATAAACATTTATTTACTGTCCTACGAAAAGTTACTACATGGAAATTTTCTATATAGTCACGGTGTTTTATAATAGAAGGAGCAAAAAAAATCCAAAGAACGTTTTCTTAATTAAATCTGGTCACCTTCATTTTGTCTGTGGTAGCCGCCATTTTACATTGTCAATTTTATTGTCAACAAAACTTGTGACGAAAGTAGTTGTGCCTTCTCCATCATAGTCACTGGATTTATAAAGGTAAGCAATTATTTCTATGTAAGTTTAATATCTTATTCTTTTTCTCATAACTAAAATTCATCACAAACAAGTATTTGATTCCTAATTAGTTTCTAAATCAAAGTACAAATTTTATTTTTAAATTTTAATTCTTAGAAACGTCACGTCCGTATCGTCACGTTACGTATATATGTAAAGATTTTGTGACGAAATGGAATTATAAAGCTTAGTACATACAGCAACCTTACCGACTACGAAAAGATAAAAAAGGTTATGTGTTGATCTGAGACACAATGATATAATATTAGACTAAATAATAATATTACTATAAAAAAATCTTATAACACGGGAGAGAAAGTAAATTTTTTGGTAAATTCAAACACTAATTTGAACCTAACTAATTAGATCAATCTGAAACTTTTATTATATATAGTGGGTCTCAAGTAAGACACTGTGACGGTATATTGTAGAAGCTTATTCTATCCATCAATACGAACCACTATAAGAATCTCACGTAAATCTTAAAAAATAGTTGTTTGCGAAAAACTTTTATATGCAACCTAATTTTAAGAGCACTTCTACATCTACACGACAATGCACAAATATCTCGTGTGACACTCCACATTGCGGAGTTATGACTAATGAATTGGTCGCGCGGTATGTATTTCAACGTTTAGTGAATTGTTACCCTGCAAAACTTTTTAGTCTAAGGCTGTTTTTTTAGAGCCCTTGTATATCTACACGACAACGCACAAAAATCTCGTCTTACCCTCTCCGTTGTGTATTTCAAGATATTTTTTTATTCATTTGTAAAACTGTCATATCTTAAATGCTTTTTTCTATGTAATAAGTTTTTATGTTGCTGAATAATAAAAAACGAAAGTTCCCAATTATAGACTGATACCTAATATCTACAATAGTGTGAACTATGCCTTGCTAGTTCCATTTAGTCACACTGAATTCCACTGCGTCATTGTCCCGTTATTTTTGGATTTTTTTTTTTATTTTGTTAGATAATTTAAGCAAAAGCTTTGTTGTTAAGTAAAAGCATTAATCTAAAGGAAGATGAGTAACTAAAACTAATAATTGATGCGTCTACTTCTAAAATTTATACCATAAAAATGAGTATATATCAATACTTTCTAACCTCGAAGTGAAGATTATGACACAGATTTCCTAAAATAAACATATAACTATTAGAATCATCTCTTTTGTAAAACTTTTTTATGTGTGTTTTTATTTATGTATCGCTTTATAAAAACTGTTGGACTAAACTATTAGAAGTTTTAATTTTAATATAGGATTTACATCGTGACGAAATGGAACATTTTCTTTAATGTGCCTTTACTGAAACCAAAATATCTGAAATTAGGTTTTCTTAATAAATTTGTTAATAGTAGCTTTATAAAAAGATTTTTTTTATTGTTTATTTGAAGTTATTTCAAGCAACTTTAAAAAATCTTTTCTATTTCGTCACATGTACACTTTTTTTGAAAATGCCCAGGTACGGACGATGTAAAACGAACGCGAAATAAGCAAGTACCTAACAAACGAACGTGCAACATTGTGAGGTTAAAATACAAATGGTACCAAAAACAAAAACCCCGTCCCGCCATTTCCGACATTTATATGGCTAGGCTATATGGGATTTATAACTTACAGCCTTTCAAGTCTGCAGTACCCGAAAGTTATAATGACAAAAAAGTGTAAATAAATATTTACGTTTGCCGCCGACGTCGTTTGTTTTGAGATTTGTTGCTAAAGTAAAATAGACTGGTCCATGTATTAGAAGGACAATAATATTGAAGGGCTAGTGGAGAATTAGATTTTTGAAACAAGAAAATCTTATTGAAACCCTTTGCTTCCAGTTTGTATTCTATAAGAATGACTTCAATTATAAAACTGCACTGTCTCTCTGGAGCCAGCGACGAGTCTCCGCCGTGCTACATCTTACAAATAGACGAATTTAAGTTTTTACTTGACTGTGGTTGGGATGAAAAATTCGATATGGACTTTATTAAAGAATTGAAAAGGTTAGCTTTTGAGGTTATGTTCCAATACCTAAAGGTAAAATTGTACTTTGACTATGATGCATCTTTGCTTGAAATTCATTTTACATGGCATCCCAATATGTGAAATTGAAAACAAAATTCGGTGGCTAACCATAAATTCTTGTAAAAGAAATAAAACAAAACATATAAATAATACTGAGAAACATAGGTTCAAATCAACCCTGGCCGTAGGTAGGTAGCGAGAAGCTACAAGCTGTTAGGTTGTATTTTATGAGTAGTGCATAAGTTCAGCAAAGCCTACAGCAGCGGCCAACGAGTTTCAGGAACAACTTGTATTTGTTACTTGGTACTCTACAAAAAAGCTATGCACACTCTCAAGACTAAACATGATTTAGACACAATTAGTTTAAAAAAAACTGTGCAACATAATCAAAGTTCAACTTTACCACTACAAATATTACTTTATGTTAGTAGGGTTAAATTCTTACAATAATTCATCTTAGCCCCTCAAGCAAAAACCATGTCTAGCATATCGCATATTTTCAGTCAACTTTTGATTTAAAATATTCTTAGTTATTATAAACACCAATCAAATTCTAAACATAGTATATTTGCATACTTTATTAAATTATCTATCACCAAAAAAATTGCCAACTGACTTATGTTTAAGTTACAGAAAAATTTACACCAAACTCACTTACAATCAGTATTAACTTTCAAGTTTTATTCTTGTAATCTAATAAGTTTTGTGATTTGAAAATGTTGCAAGGAAGTGTTTGTTTATTTATTCTAGTTGTTGTTTAGCTGTTCAGACATTGAGGGAGTAGTATTTTTATATATCTATGGGAGATCATACATGTTTCTCAATGATGAGTTTTTCATATTGACCTAAATATAAAATTGTATAATCCATTCACCTCAGCTGTTTTTCATTGAAGCGATAGTAGATATATTCATAAACAAAATACCATTTGAAGAATAAAACTAGTGGCTATAATTTTTTTTGTGACTTTTTGCGATAGGAGTGCATATCAAAAGATTCATGAAAAATGCTCTGTATTTGAGAGTAGAGGGGAAAATGGGTGACAAAGGCCCCCTTATTATATTAAAGTTTTGTGGCTCATGATAAACAAAGAGCAATAAGGAATCTTCATTCATCTATTTATAAGTAAATGGAGTTACATATTGAATAATAGAAAACATGGATAATTTTAAACTCTTCTTTTCAGACATGTCAACAGTATAGATGCAGTTCTACTCTCACATTCAGATCCACTTCATCTTGGAGCATTACCTTATGCAGTTGGTAAACTGGGCTTGAACTGTCCCACATATGCCACATTGCCTGTTTATAAAATGGGACAGATGTTTATGTATGATCTGTATCAGGCCCACAAAAATGTGTCTGAATTTGATCTATTTACATTAGATGATGTGGACACAGCATTTGACCGGATGACCCAATTGAAATATAACCAAAGTGTTGATATGAAAGGTTAGATGATAACTGTTGATATGCTAATAAGAGACTAAATTCATACTAATATTGTAAATGAGAAATTAACTGTCTGTCTGTTACCTCTTTACTCTTAAACCGCTATACTGACTAAGATGAAATTTGGCATGGAGATGGTTTTAGTCCCAAGAAAGGATATAAGCTACTTGAAAACATCAAGTGTGAGTCGGTTATTTTCTATAGTTGAGGTGTTGCCCTTGAAATCCTTAACCGATAACCAAAATTCAGGGTGGGTAAAACCATAGGTATAAGCTAGTAAATTGTATTTGTATTATCCCATTAGTTAAAATAGCAAAATCCACATCAAAAGATTTGTATATTTATGCTTTCTTTTTGTCATTTCCTTTGTAACACACCCACAAGTATATTCCCACAAAGAAATTGATGTGACTTTTGCAAATACCCACAAAAGCAAATAGAATCTCATTATGACTAGATAAGTAGGAACTACTTAATATAGATTAAAATAACACTTGGCTTGCATCATAGAGACACCAATCTTATAGTTTTGGATTAAACATTATGTTGAGTTGCAATACAAATAATGGGACATGAACTCGGAACCATTAACATGCATGGTCACTAATTATATTAATAAGATTATGTTGCTATTGGTGTTTTACTACTAAGTTAAAATAATGTGCAGGTAAAGGCCTAGGACTCCGTATCACACCACTGCCTGCTGGACATTCACTTGGTGGTACAGTGTGGCGCATCTCAGCCCCAGGAGAAGAAGATATTGTCTATGCTCCTGATTTTAATCATAAAAAGGAACGGCATCTTAATGGATGTGAGATTGAGAAGCTGATGAGGCCTTCTTTACTGTTATTGGGAGCCATGAATGCTGATTATGTACAGCAGAGGAGAAGGCTAAGAGATGAGAAGTTGATGAGTAAGTTCAATGTATTTAATGAACATACATGCAGTATCATTTTAAATTGGCTACAATTACAATACTGATTCGATTACGTATGTTTATTATTATTAAGTTCAGAACAGATAAGATAAAAATAAGGGAAACTACTTAAATTTATCGATAAAAAAACATCAAATTAATCGAAATTTTTTTTTTGGTATTTCTAGGATGCTACTGCAACATCAATGTAAATAAAATTATGTAACTTTTTAAACTACATGAATTATGTGTTTTTCATCAATAAAATTAAGTATATTTTCCCTTATTTTCATTTGTGCACTTTATGAAGACCCACACTATATGTGCTAATGTATATAATTATTTCTCCAGCAACAATCCTGAGTACAGTGCGTGGCGGAGGTTGTGTGTTAGTTTGCACAGACACAGCGGGCCGAGTGCTAGAGTTGGCCCATATGTTAGATCAACTATGGAGAAATAAAGACTCAGGACTAGTGGCATACTCTTTGCTACTTTTATCCAATGTTAGCTACAATGTAGTCGAATTTGCTAAGTCACAGGTAAGCAGTCATTGAAAAGCCTGTTTAAAAAATCATTCTAGTCTGTTATATTTTTACACCCTCCGATCAGGGTCCCTGACTAGTTATTCCTGCGGGAACCTTTGAATTCTCTGGAATGAAAAATAGCCTATGTCTTTTTCCAGGTCCTAACCTATATGTTAGTTAGTTAGTTAGACTTATGTTTTCTGCACTTAGCCTCATAATAGGGCCATTGTACGTAGGTAACCAATACCTGTCATTGGTTACCCATACCATCCCAGCTCCGTCCGAAAGTTAAGGAGGCATCTGATGTTATTCAGCGCCTCTCTCATGGTTTGTGGATTCTTAAGGAGCTTTGTCTGTTCCGTCCGTACCTCAACTTGGCAGCAAGCTATAGCTATAGTTCGTTTAAGCTCCGTTACAGGTATTCCTGTAAAAACTTTTGAATTATTCGGGATAAAATCTATCCTTTGTCCTTCCCTGGGACTCAAACTATCACCATTCCAAATTTCATCTAAATCGGCCCAGCTATTTAAGTGTGAAGTGGTAACAGACAGACAGAGTTACATACATATTAGTATGGATTTCATCACGGTCATCACTCTTTTTGATATTCATATGCTAATTTTTTTTTGGCCCCTATGGCCTTCTTAATTTATTTAATTTTTCTTATTTATTGGAAAGTCTATTCCTATGTTTATTTGCATCCATCTCATTATATTCTTACAGATTGAATGGATGAGTGACAAGCTAACCCGTTCATTTGAAGGGGCCCGCAGCAACCCCTTTGCTCTACGACATCTTCAGCTATGTCATTCGGTTATTGAAGTCACTAGGACACCAGGGCCCAAAGTCGTGCTAGCTTCCTTCCCAGATCTAGAAGCAGGGTTCGCGAGAGACTTGTTTCTACTTTGGGCACCACACCAACAGAATTCCATTGTGTTAACTGCCAGGTACAAACATTTTGGATATTGGTAACTTTATTTTAAAGTTATTAAGTATGTGACCAATAAATTATTTGGTATCATAGAAGACTGATTGCGTCCAGAAAAAAGAATTGCTTTTATTTTTTATTATAATAAATTATTATTGCAGATCTTCTCCTGGGACTCTGGCTAGGGATCTGATAGAGCATGGTGGAGAGCGTACTATGGAACTGATGGTACGAAAACGTATGCGACTTGAGGGGCCTGAGTTAGAAGAGTGGAAACAACAGCAGAGGATGAAAATTACCAGCACTATTAAGTGAGGATTTTATTATTTACCTAAAATAGTAAATTGCACAACAAAAGTAAAACACAAAATTTTATACAAAAATTACACCATCTATAAAAACCTATTAAAAGTAAAAAATAAACCTTACGCACATGGAACATTGAGCTTTATTCTCCTTGAAGTCGCAATGCCAAAAATTAACAGCAAAGATTCGAAATAACAATTCTTTTTTGACATTCGACTTCAAATGTACAAGATGTTTTTTTTTTATCAGTTGTGCATTCTAATTTACTACTACTACAAGAAAATAATAGTTATAATTACTTATATTTTTCTTCGCTATTAACTGCTAGCAATGCTTATTTCTAGTTAAAACATAAAAAAAACTATTTTTTCTATAATATATAACAAAAAATATTAAGTTACAAAAAGAACAATTTTTCCTGATGAAAGATAAGTAGTTAATATGGTAAAAGTTATTCAAAATGTAATATTAGTAACTAAACCAGGCCTTACTTGTATTTTGAAATAAAAGATTCCTACTTGTAGAAAATTTGTATGGTGCGTTAAAAGATATTGCAAGTATAAAGCCTTATATATTGCATATACGTATGTGGTGCCATAACAGAAGTCTTTTGTAATTCAACTTCTAATATAAAAACCAAACAAAAATATATCATACTTTTTTTGTATTGTTCAATGTTGAAAATATTGACAAGATTCTCTATCACGCTAATTATTTCACTAGTCATTTTTATTCAGTATGTGTATACTACGAATCGTGTTTCGTCAAAACTTGACAAATCTGTCTGCATGTATGTATGCAAGATACAAATCATATTCTTTATAATAGGGAAGAAACAGCGGGATTATCATCTGATTCAGACTCGGACGGGGAACTAGAGATGTGGGTGGTGACGGGGCGACACGATATCCCCGTACGTCATGACGCACGCCCCGCCGGCTGGTTCAAGTCCAACAAACGACATCATGCTATGTACCCCTTCCACGAAGAGCGAACCAGAGCTGACGACTATGGGGAACTAATAAAGGTAACAATGCCTTAATGTAACATCATATTTTAAAGGGAACTATAGGTTTGGGTATGACATGATATGATTCTTCAGTCTGGGTTTAGTCAGTCAAATATGAATGCCTGGCTCAATTTAAGCCATTTAGCTGTTTGAAGAATCAACATTAAAAACCTTGACTCCCGCAGCTTTATTCGATTTCCTAATTTTCCAATAATTGAGCCATAGTCCACACGCGGGACCAGTGCGAATTGTGGACTTCACATATATCTTTTTTTTTAGACATATGCAGGTTTCCTCACAATTTTTTCCTTCCTCACTAAGTCAGTGGTGGATATTCCACGGAGGAAATACAGAGAGGAGTTGGCATATGCAACTGGGCACTGTGATTCTCAACTTGGGCCTGACGTCATCACTGTGGGCGTGGCTTTATTCAGTCGGCTGTCGTTGCATATCTTTGTTTGCGTGTTATATATTTATTGTTTAATTTAAAGTAATCTAAAGACAAGGATGAAGCTTTGTATTTCATCATGTAAAAACTACTCGGATAAACGTTCTGATGCCATGAATGGAATTTTCTTGTCACTCGTAAGTAATTTTATTTATCTCTTATTTTCATGTCCGCAAACACTAGTTTTACTCGACAAGAGATGGCGTCACACTTTACCTTGTATTTCATTATAGTTAAGCAAAGATATTTACATAATAATATGTATTAAAAATTTTTATAATTATTGCTGTAAATTTTGGACGATAAATGTATAGTCTTAACATATTTTATAATTATTTTCAAAGTACGATCGCCATCTGTCGTGCAATAGCAAACAATTGTCATGACAGGGCCGTAATTAGAATTCAATTGCTTACATTACCTATACTTTGATAGAACAAAGTATGGGTTATACCTATATTCTATCGATATAAATATAAATTTCAATCAAGATTTTTAATTACGCTCCAGATTTCCATCGGAAGATAATTTAAAACGGCAATGGATTAAAAAAATTAACAAACTGGATTGGACTACAACAAAAAATACAAGGATTTATCTTGCCATTTTAAAGATGAAGACTACGTTGTGACTAAAACAGGGTCAGAGTAACTAAAAGGGGGCGCAAGAGAAAAAATTACCGGATTTAGGAAATTTTCACGAATATTTGTTTTAAAATAAAACACTGGATTTTTCTGAAAATAATATAGCATCCGAATTTAACATATTGTTTTATTATTTAATTTCTAATTACGTCCCTGTTTACGCCGTACTCTTGTGGCATGTAGGGTGTGGGTGTGCCTACAATTCCCAAACCAGACATCAGTGTTAACTTGTTAAATTGAAATGAATTAACAAAGTAGTCCTTTATTGATTAGACAGACTAAGACAACGGTTTTCTCTCTCCCTTACCCTAGCGCAGTGTCACGCATTTATTAATCCAACAACTCGATTACAGCCACTCCTTTTTCTATTTGCTTCATGCGTGTAGGTTATAATTTTAAAACAAAATATGTTTTATAATCAAATTTGTAAGTACGTCCCTGTTGGGGTCCTACACTAGAGCACTCTAGTGACGAGTATAAACACTAGTAGCATTACTATTGTAGATGAAGTCAGTTGTTATTGCTATTGACCGGTAGATGGATATAGGGGCGCCAATGTACTCCTCACACCCGCATTCTGTCACGCATTCATTGTAGGCAAAAGTTCATTACGGCATCTCCTCTCTGTATTTGCTCCGTGTGGATCTTCAATGTTCTTGAGAAATTGAGAAAA
Source organism: Apoda limacodes (assembly GCA_946406115.1). Lineage (NCBI taxonomy): Eukaryota > Metazoa > Arthropoda > Insecta > Lepidoptera > Limacodidae > Apoda > Apoda limacodes. Next base: position 33,288,281 of record OX291542.1, on the reverse strand, counting down.
AGACTCTTTGGTATACGTGGGGCTCGAACCTTCGCCACTCAGGACGCAAAATAAAATCGAAACCTCGGGCACCAAAACCAACACCAAAAAATACGTTTCCGGAAAGCCGTTTCATACGCGCCCCACATGCTATGGCAACCCTTTTAGATTTTAGATTTAATTTAATGGCTCATTCTTTTTGTTGTGCCAGTCCGAAATTTAAATAAAACTTAATGAGTTCATCTATTTAGTTATCAATGTTCGGGTTTAAAAAAGTTCGTTCGGTTTTCAAATTTCATATTTGACCGCTCGAGTCATTGCGGGTCGCTCTCTGATACTGTACTGCAGTCAGTCAGTGTAAGAGTTTTATGAACTAGCTGTTTATCAACAGTATGTACAGCCAAAAAAGAACTAACATATATTAATCTAAAGAAATAAAAACTAAAATCAAATTAAAATAAATAAATAAAATAATTAGGTTAGTATTAATAATCTACATAGGAGTTACGAAAAAAAAAAACAGTACCAAACTTGTTTAATAAGTGCCAAAATAGTTCTTATTCAGTTGAAGCTACAGCTACAGCCGCAGCACAGATAGTTCTTATTCAGTTGAAGCTACAGCTACAGCCGCAGCACAGATAGTTCTTATTCAGTTGAAGCTACAGCTACAGCCGCAGCACAGATAGTTCTTATTCAGTTGAAGCTACAGCTACAGCCGCAGCACAGATAGTTCTTATTCAGTTGAAGCTACAGCCGCAGCACAGATATTGTATACAGAATTTTTCGTTTTTCACAAACTAGTGCGACAATAAAACTGAATACTTACATTAATAATCTTCTAAATTTATATGTGACTAAATTTTGCCAGCGGCTCCGGACGTCCTAAATTCGGTTATCGGCGTAGAATTTCTACGTCAACTTCTAAATAATTATAATATGAAGTTCGTTATAGCTAGCTATAGGTGTAGCTATAGTTCGTTTAGGCTCGGTTATAGTAATCCAGCGGGAACTTTTGAATTTTTCGACGTAAAAACCATCCTATATCCGGGACTCAAACTCCATATCAAATTTCATGTAAATCGGTTCAGCGTAAAGAGGTAACAGACATCCATTTAGAACACTCTCGTATTTAAAATATTAGTATGAATTATTATTTAAATAAATAATTTATCAAACCTTAAAAAAGATATGGAATCGCAATCAAAAATACTTGAAGATAACTAGCAAGAAAAAGTCGGGCTCGCGCACGAAGGGTTCCATACCATTAACTATTAAAATTAAATGTTTTTTTATTTTTATATTTGAGTTGATTGAATGAAAGATAAATTGCGGTTTACCATTTATGACGTATTAAAAAAAACTGCTTACTAGATCTCGTTCAAAATTTGCATGGTTATGAACATCATTATATTAGTCATATTAGTTTTATCATTCTCTTATTTTAGAAGTTACAGGGGGGGGGGGGATACATTTTACCACTTTGGAAGTGTCTCTCGCGCAAAGTATTCAGTTTAGAAAAAAATTATATTAGAAACCTCAATATAATTTCTGAAGACCTAACCAAAGAAACACGTATGGGTTTGATGAAAAAAAAATTTTGAGTTTCAGTTCAAATATGGGAAACCCCAAAAATTTATTATTGTTGTTTCTATTTTTGTGTGAAAGCGGTTCACTGAATACATCTACTTACCAAGTTTCAACAGTATAGTTATTATAGTTTCGATTATATTGCGATTGAACCTTTAGGTTTTAATTTTTGACAATTTATACCTACTCTATGGTCCACATTTACAAAATATTTTATTTAACAAATGCCATGCGAATTAACAAAGCTGAATGCATTAAGCCCTGCGTCTACCAAGATACTTATTCCCAAATAAAAAAATAATATAATATAAATGACAAAAAATATTAAATTGCGTTGATTAATTATCCAGAAAGATTGAATTATATATACTCTGTAGTGTATGTATTATATGAAAATTTTATAATACGGACAAATATATAGGACAAAAAGCTGTAAGCCGCAGCGGTATATATATCTACATAATTGGACGCAATGCAATACGTAGCCTAGTAAATGTGTCGATACTTATCATATTTGATCTTTTACATCACTAGTTAATCGCCATAAGCTATTTTTTATTGCTGCATTGAACTGCAGCAGCTCTCTGATTGGTCGCCAATCAGCGACACTCCGCTATTGGTAAAAGTCACCAATGTCTTTCAGTGCTAATCCCGCCCGGTTACCCGTAAACTGGTTGAGTGGTTTTCATTCATTTTCCGAATCATTAGCAGTCTACGTTAATCTTTGTCTGGTTGACGCATACATTATCGACAGCCCTAACAACAGTAGCCAGTAGGTACACAAGATGTCTGAGTAGGTACTGTACTATTACTCTAAAAGTAGGTCAGTGGTAGTATACCAGACTTAACACTATATAAAAACTTTCAAAGCTGTAAATGCAGAGTAGATCGATTTATGTGTTCGAGATTATAATTTGTATTTATACAAGTTACAACTCAATTTTGATTTTGAAAAAAAGCACTTGTGTTTCGGGTACATTATTCTCGAGCCTTCCGGATCTAGCTAATACTGGCCGTCCTCTTAAGCGATCTTATCGAGCGGGAGGGCGTCACACACTTCGCTTTCTGATACGCTTTTTTTTTCGGGTACAATTCTCTATTTTCTATTTTTACAATTTATCAACATCTTATCTGTTTGCAGCCAGAAGATTACCGACTAGCAGAGATAGTAGATGCGGAAGGTGAAATCCGTGATGTGCCTCCGACACCAGTGGCTAAACCAGAACCTGAAGGTAAAGTTAAGTTTTATATTTTGTATGTGTTAGTATTTTTCGGTCGGCTCCGTAGCTCAGTGCGTAATGACCCGATTACTGAATTAAGGGGCGTAGGTTCGATTCCCGCACAAGAAAATCATTTAGATGATAAATGAAATAAATTCATGTAAAGATATTGTTTACAAGTGAGTGTGATGAAAAATAAATATGATTTTTCAGTATATTTTGTAGAGCCACTTCCTTTTTCAGCAAAAAATGGAAAATCTAAAACTACGGATATTGAAGTTTTCTAACACTTTATTTTTTCATTAAAATTGTGTCATCATAAGCTAGTTGTGTGAACTAAACAATATAGAAATTTAGAAAAAGGCTAATTGGTATACAGCGAATGTGGCCACTTGCCCGACAATGTCTGCCAATTAGCACTGGGCCAGCGTGATAGGACTAACGACGACTAACGACTTGTATTAAATAATTGACTAATTTGTTTATAACTACTGTTCATGTTTCACTGCCTCACTAATTTATCTGCCGTCAAATAATTATATCACTGGCGGTTTTTATTTTTAACTGACCGGAATAATTGCTCTGATGTTTAACAGTTCTGAAAATGTATAACTATTTTATGTTACCGCTTATTACTTGAAAGCTGTTAATTTACGACGTATGGGACATATATTAAGCCACATTAGACCAGGTACACTGCGTCAGAGCAGTGTTGCGGCATAAGATTGAATAATAAGGGGTCGATGGGACAGTCCGGTTTTCTTCCTATAAATTCCTCATTTTTGAGACACTTTCGTATACAGAGTTAACTCATTGCGTGTAAACTAACGCCACTTATAATGGCACTGATAAGTTTGTCACATTACGAGCGGCAAGTCATAGAGTGGTTATACTATTTAAACCATTTTTTTATCTTTATCATCGAGCCAAACGGTATTATAGCGGTTACCTTATTAACATAAGGGACAAATTGGCTTGTATTAAATGACGTCTATGATTTTACATACATATGCTACATATATCTAGATATTTACGCGTTTTGTACGAGAGCTTACGGAAATTAGACTTCTGTATGTTAGTACTATTACTTATTTTGTGCTTATATCAAATCAATTCTTAACCTGTACATATTTCAATCTTCTTTATGTTACTTTTATTATTTTTACAGAGGAAATAACAGAAATCCCAAGCAAATGTGTGACGTCAACACGTCAAGTGCAGATCAAAGCTAACATTCAGTACATAGAGTTGGAAGGGAGATGTGACGGCGAGTCGTTACTGCGAGTCGTGTCGCAATCTAAACCGAGGACTATAATAGGACTTAGAGCCAACCCGAGTGCGCTAAACACGCTCAGGTAAAAAGTATACTTCATTCCTTAAAAAGTCGATTTTCCGTAGTCCGCGTGTTCAAATCGAATAAAAAATACGATTTTTGGTAATTAATGAATCGTGGCTAACCACCTCTTTGGTTGCTTTACACTTGGTAAAGGTTACTATGTTGTGTTATATTTAGAAAGTTAAAGTTAAATAAAAGGGCACTAAACCTTCTGACTCTGAACTTGGAAAAAACCAAATTTGTCACCTTTGCCCCAAGACTTATGTCTTAACCTGACCCATCTTTTACTCTTCTGGCCCACCGATGTAATTATAGCCCGAGCTTTGTATGCAACTGCAACACTATCTTACGTTCAAATTATATTAAATATCTCAGAGTGATTGTGGACTGCACTATGTCCTTGAATAAGCACTATAATTCGGTTATATTGCTAACCAGAACATAAATTTACGTATTTAAAAACTGAGGACAAGTGTTGACTTAATAAGCTTAAAAACTATTTATTTCGCAGTAGCGCATTACATTATGAGCTACTACATAACTGTATGGGACTCCTCAGGTAAAACCAAATGCTAAGACTGGAAAGAGCTCAGAGAGCAGTGTTAAAAGTTATGGCATTTAAACCAATAAGATATCCCAGAAATGACCTCTATGCTTATTGGAAAGTAAATACCGTGAGAGAGCTTTACGTACTAATGCCTGTAACACGCAAACATAAGTCGTTGTTATACATACACTTAAGCTGCAGCTGTGATTCGTTCATGTAATTAGGATATAGTTACTCCCGCGAGAACTTTTGAATTTTCCGGGTCGAAAAGTAGCTTTTGTCCTTCTCCGTGTCTTCAACTATCTCTGTGCATAAAGCTTAATTGGATGCGTTGCAGTGGGATTGAGTAACAAACGTAATTGTTCGCGCGGGAACTTTGCCTTTGGGATAAAAAGAAACCTATGTGCTATTCCAGACCAGAACTCTGTGCCAAATCCGTTTAGCCCTTCTGGTGGTTGAGTACCAAACTTCCATTCATCCAAACTTTCGCATTTATAATATTGATATAGATTTATTGTTCATTTTTTTTTACTGTTTTCAGAAAACACTGCGAAAGCGAAGGTATCGAGAAAATATTTACACCAAACAAAGGCGCAACAGTGGACGCTACTTCAGAATCTCATATTTACCAGGTTAGTTAGTAAGTTGGACTTATGTTTTCCGCACTTAGCCTCGTGATAAGGCTATAGAATTGTACGCAGGTAACCAATACATGTCATTGGTTACTCATACCATATTTATCAGGAATAATGGTCGTAAACCTTGAACGAGATCTTAAGGCCACCTATGCGCATATACATAAATTTGTTTTATGACCATTAAATTGAAATCGACACTTTCTTTTTTTGCGATCAAATTGAAGGACAGGTTAGCGTAAGATTAGAAATTAATTTATTATAATTACACCACAGAGCTTTTGCTCGCAGCTCCGCCCTTGCTAAATTCATTTATCGGGGTAGGATTTTCACGTTAAGTCCTTGATCATAGTAAAAAGTTTGCTATAATTGTGGCTATAATTCGTCTGCGAGAGTTCGGTTACAGTTATTCCAGTGGGATTTTTTGTTTTTCTGGGATCATATAATTCCTGCTCTATCCCTTCAACCTGTCTCATTTAATCTCTGTGAAAAAATTAGCTCAATTGTTTGCTTCCTAATGAAGCTAAGCAATAACAAATCAATTTCACAAAACTAACAAAAATACAGTGATTTCCTAGTCAGTATTTTTTTTTCAAATAAGGTTTTTTAAAAACACAATTAAAATTGATTTATACTATTTTTGTTTTTTGTCGCTTCGGATGTATTTTATTTTTTCAAACAATGTTGCTTGTGTTAATTTGCATTTATTTGCTTGTAGGTGAAACTGACAGATGCGCTGATGTGCGGAATAGCGTGGCGTAACGCGGGAGACGCAGAGTTGGCGTGGTTGTCCGCTGTGGTGGCGCCGAGGCAGCACCAAAGAGAAAACGATGCTACAAGCGGTATGTAACATTTATCTATACTAATATTACAAAAAGAAAAACTTCGTTTTTTGTTTGTAAGGTAATCTCTGGTTAGATGGTTAACAACCTTTAGATAGTGTGTCCAAGAGGACCTATGACGTTACAGTACAATTTACTAGAATAACTAAGGGAGATACTTTTTTAGCCTTCCATGGTATAACTACATACAGCCTTAACATTCATTTAATTCATACAGTTTACCATGGCACCGCGACAAAACGTACTAGCTGGCTGGACAGCTCCTGTATGGCCATGGCCTGTGGTGAAACAGTGCTATTGCGAGACAAATCGTGTTGGGCGATCTTGCGACTCAGGCGCATGTCCTTCAATGCATTTAAATTTTTTTAGAACAACTATTTTTATTTAATTAAAGATGAATCCCCTGAGGACGTGATGATGGCGCTAGAGCCTGCGCAAGGAACGGCTCACGCAGCCACCTTCATAAACTCGGTGCGGCTGTCCGAGCTCCGCGCCGCGCTCGCTAAGTGCGGCCTCAGCGCCGAGTTCTCGGGCGGCGCGCTGGAGTGCTGCAACGGAACGATCGCAATACGACGAGTTAGTATATTTTACCTTCCGACAAAAATCTTAACAGAAATCCTATATAAAAATATCAAATAATGTAAGCTACGTGAAGGAATGGCCACGACTTACCCTACAATGCCGCCTAAGATTGACTAGCCCGCATAAAATTAGTGTAGGATTCCTAGAACTCCATAATTTTATAGTCAGAAAGTATACTATAGCTTGTTTGCTGTAGCTATAGTTCGTCATCATGGAAATCGGTAATTTTTGCGGAAACTTATTATTAATTATAAATTTTCGGTATAAAAAGTCCTTATCCGTCTCTTCAACAATCTCTGTGCCAAAACTCAGCTCAATTAGTTAAGTCAAAAAATAGAAGATTCTAATTCAATATAACTTTATTTTAGAATTGTAATGGAGCCAAAATCATAAAAATACATAATACAAAAACATAAAAACTCCCAAGTTCACAAAACACGAAATTCATGTTTTACGCTAGGATGCTTGGATATCTACCAAAGTATTTTTTAAGTTATTAAAGCTAATAAGAATCTGCTTTTTTGTTTACATTGATGTAGCGATTTCTATTTATATGCACATATTCAGAGATGACCTTTACGTCTAGATACCGTGTCCGAAACAACATCAAACGGGAGTATTGCGAGCCATTTTCCTTACCTACCAACGTGTGTGTAAAACAGTTAATACAACTGTCATATTTACATCTGTTTCGGTTATCAATTTAGGTGTTACCAACCTTAAATGATTACCCAAAACTGGGTAGTTCTTACATTTATTTGGTACTACAATTCAGTTTTACTAACGATGACCCCTATGGTGACACATTATATTGAAATATAACGTGAGCCTTTGCTACGAAGGTAGCAATCCGTTGACCATGGCTATGTTATGTTAAAGCCTTAATGTAGGTTCCAAATAAATGCTCTAGTCCTATAATATAGATGGATGTACAAAATAAAATCTGTCCTTCTCGACTATGGCAACCGTGCGTGCCGTCCATAGGTCCCGCCATGTGACAATAGCCGTGTTTTCTTGACAAGATTTTTTTTAAGAAAGATATCTATGGCATCTCAACCATTGAAATCATTTTGTTCGCAAATGTCAAGAAACAAAATAGCTGTTTACTATTTTAAAAGAACATCCACCTCCTGGGTTAGTGCAGTCAATGCGTTAAATGCGGACTGTAAGTCACCATATAAATCAAATACGTGCATAGAGAGCATAGGGAACATTCAATGCGTAAATATTAGAATAATTACTAAATTTCTTTTGGGAAAGCGAATCGGATCACAATGCTATTGTTTAAATGTGTACAATTTTCTCAATTAACATTTATTATGAATTACATACTTGTGAGTCTTTTGTAAGTATCAGTGTCATTTAATTATCACCGGAACTACGGCACCTATTCTAAAATGCTCTCTTAAATTTTTAGTTTTTGTTTTTATATTTTATTATAAGTTAGAAAACCCGCCTATATAACACATATTATGAGAAAATTTCAGGCTTTTGCCTACTTTGAGCTCTACAAAGGTCAGGGTAGGCTTAGGCAATAGGGCTCCGTTAGGACCTTTCGGGTAAAGAAACGATTAGGGATTTTACTTAATAAACTATCTATTTTAATCTCAATTTACACAGGAAATGCAAAGATAATATATTATATGTTATTTAAAAATTAATCAATAATAATCATCAATCAAAATCAGATTAAAATCATTAGACAGAAAAATTATTGTTGTTTGTTTTGAAAATTAGTTTTTAACCCAAATATTTTAAGAGAGGTAGGGCACTGCAAGTACTCGCTCGAATAAGCCACCCGAACAACTAAAGCAGGGCATAGCGAGTACTTGCTCGAATGAGCGGCCCGAACTGGGGAAGTACCTCCACCTTACAGAAAACCGCGGCCACAATAACACTAACATTGAGTAGTGTTGTGTTCCTGGCGGTGAGTAAGGTTGCCAGAGCTCTTTGAGGATTCGCTGCGCGGACAGCGGAGGACCGGCGGTACTTGTTGCTGTCATGCTCGGCGTAGACGCGGCGTGCTGGTTCGGCGGTCAGGGAGACCTGATGAAGCGGCTGACCGCTGGCCGCCCGCAGGTTGAACGGGATCCCGAACCCAGGGATCACTTAATCTCCGCCCTGGGAGGCTGATTCGCCAGCCTGTGTAAAGTATCTGAAGTGGTAGTCGTGCCGGAGAAGGAGACCGGAGTGGACCCGGCTACTACAACAGAGGGGGATCAGGGGCCCTTCCGCCCGCCGTGCCAGCAACCGTATCATCTGTGGCGAGCTTTGGCAGTTCTAGTACCGCACCTTTTGTCCTCTAAGCTGTCAGTGCAGTGAATCCTCATCTTTAATCTAAATAACACTTTCAAAAAATAAAAAATATGGCAAGAAATAAAAGAAAAAGAGTTTATTCAGCGGCCGCTCCATCCACATTTAATGTGGACTTTTGCAACATTAGGGGTATTCACGCAAATCTTAACGCAGTCCACCTCCATCTGGAGACTGCGCAGCCGACCATTCTTTTTCTAACGGAGACGCAGATATCCTGCCCGGCCGATACATCATACCTTCATTATCCCGGTTACAAACTTGAGCACAATTTCGTGAGTCGTGCCGGTGTATGTATGTTCGTCCGGGAGGATATCTGCTGTCGCCGCCTTCATAGCCTTGAAGACAGGGACCTGTCGATATTGTGGGTGCGCGTAGATTACGGCGGCCACACTCGTATCTATGCGTGCCTATACAGGTCTCATAGCGGTGAAACGGACGTAACTCGACTCTTCACGCACCTGAGTTTGACGACTGACAAAGTTCTAGAGCAATATCCCACAGCAGAACTAGTTATTTTGGGAGACTTTAACGCCCACCATCGCGAGTGGCTCAGTTCTCGAACCAATAACTATGCTGGGATATCTGCTCACGAATTTGCTCTGACCTATGGATTCTCTCAGCTGGTACTTTCTCCAACGAGAATACCAGATATAGAGGAACATACGAGCTCCTTACTGGACCTTCTGCTGACTACTCGTCCGGACGGATACTCCGTCTCAGTAGATGCGCCTCTTGGCTCCTCGGACCACTGTCTCGTTCGGACTCAAGTGTCATGCACACATCCTGATCCTTCTGGGCCAACTAATTGGCGTCGTGTGTGGCACTATAAGTCGGCAGACTGGGATGGATTGCGAGAATTTTACGCATCGTACCCGTGGAGGCAGATCTGCTTTAACTCAGAAGATCCTGACGTCTGCGCAGCCGCAGTCACTGAGACAATCCTTGCTGGTATGGAATGCTATATTCCTAACCCGCGAGTAGCTGCCGGCGTCAAAAAACGACCGTGGTTTAATAGGTCTTGCAGAAAAGCTAAAATTCTTAAGCAAAATGCATATGAGGCTTGGACCACGGCTCGTTTTAATAAGGATCCGAATATTTCTGAGTTAAAACGCAAATTAAATGCTGCCTCGAGGTTCAGTAAGAAAGCAACTGCCAGAGCAAAATTCCAATTCATCGGCAAAATAGGTGGGCGACTTGCGAGCTATCCTTCTGGGAGTCGTGCTTTCTGGTCGCTTGCCAAAGCTGCCGAAGGGAACTTCTGCCAGTCGTCGTTACCACCACTGAGAAAGACCGATGGTGACTTGGCCCATAGTGCTAAAGAGAAAGCCGATCTACTGGGCAGTCTCTTTGCCTCGAACTCGAATATGAACGATGAAGGCGCTGTACCACCTACTATACCGTGGTGCGGTAAGACCATGCCGGAAATCTCCATAACGCAGCGGGAGGTCAGGCGGGCGTTGCTCTCTCTAGACGTTCATAAGTCGAGTGGGCCAGACGGTATACCAGCAGTGGTGCTTAAGCAGTGTGCTCCTGAGTTATGTCCTGTACTCACGCGCCTCTTCGCGCTTTCCTACCACACTAGGCAATTTCCGTCTTCATGGAAGACTGCGAATGTGCACTCGGTGCCCAAAAAGGGCGATAGATCAGATCCATCGAATTACAGGCCTATCGCTATTACCTCTCTCCTCTCTAAGGTGATGGAGCGTGTGATCAACACACAGCTTTTGAGATACCTAGAAAAACATGACCTGCTCAGCGACCGCCAATATGGCTTTCGCCACGGTCGCTCGACTGGTGACCTTCTAGTGTATCTCACACACCGATGGGCACTAGCCATTGAGAGTCAGGGGGAGGCATTGGCATGTAGCCTGGACATAGCGAAGGCGTTCGATCGGGTCTGGCACCGCGGTCTTCTATCGAAGTTGCCATCTTACGGAGTGCCCGAGGGTTTGTGCAAATGGGTGGCTAGCTTTTTGTCCGGCAGACGCATACGAGCCGTAGTTGACGGTAGTTGCTCTGATAGCATGGACATTAATGCTGGTGTCCCGCAAGGCTCTGTGCTGTCTCCTACGCTGTTTCTACTGCATATCAATGACATGTTGGACATGAACAACATACATTGCTATGCAGATGACAGTACTGGAGACGCTTTTTACACGGGTCGTGCAAACATCCCTCGTTCCGTTGTGGAGGAAAACCGCGGAGAACTTGTGTCTCAAATCGAGACCACACTGTCCCAGGTCTCTGACTGGGGACGGGTAAACTTGGTCCGATTCAACCCTACAAAGACACAAGTGTGCGCGTTCACCGCTAAGAAAACTCCATTCACTGTAGTCCCACAATTCCAGAACACTCCCCTCTCCATCTCCAAGAGCATTGGGATCCTTGGTGTCGACATCTCCAGCGATGTTCAGTTCCGAGATCATTTATCAGATAAGGTGAAGCTGGCGTCCAAAAAACTTGGTGTACTCAACAGAGCGAAGCAGTACTTCACGTCGGGGCAAAGGTTGTTACTTTACAAGTCGCAAGTTCGGCCCCATATGGAGTACTGCTGCCATCTCTGGGCAGGTGCACCCGGATACCAGCTTGGCCCTTTTGACTCGGTTCAACGACGGGCTGTGAGAATTGTCGACGATTCCAAACTCACTTGCGGTATCGAGCCCTTAAGTCTAAGGAGAGACTTTGCCTCACTGTGTGTGTTCTACCGCTTGTACAATGGGTTGTGTTCTGAGGAATTGTTCGAAATGATGCCCACGGCTACTTTCTACCATCGCACCGCTCGCCATCGGCAGGGAATCCATTCTCACACTTTAGAACCTAAATGGTCGCGTACAGTGCGGTTTCAGAGAAACTTCCTCCCGCGAACGCTTAAGTTGTGGAATGAGCTCCCTGGCAAGGTATTCTGCAAGGACTACAGTATGGAGTTCTTCAAGAAAGAAGTTATTAGATTTCTGAAGGGTCGGCAACGCGCAAGTGATACCCCTGGTGTTGCAAGCGTCCATAGGCTACGGTGACCGCTTACCATCAGGCGGGCCGTAAGCTTGTTTGCCACCTTAGTGGTATAAAAAAAAAAAAAAAAAAAAAAAAAAAAAAAAAAAAAAAAAAAAAAAAAAATATAACAAGCTGATTAGTGTAATAACTTGTAAAAAGTATTTTTTTTTTTCATAAACCCATTATTTTATAGATTCTACACGATTTTATTGCACAAATCGTTATTTTTATTATTTTACGTGGGAGAACAGTTCGCGTTGACTCAAATATTACGTATGATGTAGTGTTGATGGCAAGTACCTGAAAAGTCAGACGTATAAGTCATCTTTGCACATTATATTATACTTCAAATAAATACTTTAGTCTCACCATACAACTTAATTCCAGTTGCTACGTTCTGCTTTCATTGATGTACGATTTATTTATCTAATGAGGGTCCATGATTATGTATGAACTGAAAATATTAATAAGATAATAGACTTAAATGAGGTTACGTTGCAAGTGATTAATTACTATAATTCCTCATTCGTCATATTAAAACCAAGGAGTATTAGAACTGATAAAATATTGAAATATTTGATTCTTGACTCGTGGTCCCACCAATGTTGTCCCACCGGACTCGTGGTCACACTCGCTTAGGTGTTTTGGTCCCACTACTTAGTCGGCCCCACTGACAACAAAATTTCGGTTGCTGACTCGTGGTCCCACCGTCTTTGTCCTACTATTTTATATTCATAGTCAACCATTCATTCTTAAATACAATACCTACTTTTTTTATTTAACAAAATAACCTGATACAACATAGCATCACTACATCACATAGCCGCACTACTGGTAGCGTATAACATCTGTATTAATAACAAAAATGCAACAGTGTCTGTTTTTACTGCTAAACAAATCTCAATAATATTTGGCAAGGTAATAGCTTGCATCTTAAAGGATATAAGCTACTTAAACAACGTCAGGTGTGAGCCGGATTAGCGCAGAGATGGTAAATTAGAATTCGGTTGAACCAACTTAAATGAAACTACCAACTTTGGGGAAACCAAAATAACAGAATTATAGACCTTGGAAAACACATATAAACTTGAAAGAGTCAAGTGTGAGTCGGATTTGCGCACTGAGGCAAACCGTACTGCATGGAAATCTCTTATGATTTTTTAACCGAATTTAAAAAATCGCGGTCGTAGTCTCAAAAATTTTAATTACCTTTATTCACTGTGAAGTGTGAGCAAAGATAAATATTCTATTTAAAATGCCAATAGTCACAACACACCAAACCAATTTTGTTATACAATGTAACCCGAGGAATAATCAGAAACAAAAGCATAAAAAGCATTGAATCTAAATTTCCTGTGGTACACCTGCGTATTTTTTGTTAGTAACACTTTTTCTGTATTTCACCAATCTGCATAATACCACCTTTGTGGTTTTTTTTTTTTTTTTTTCATACCACTAAGGTGGCAAACAAGCTTACGGTCCGCCTGATGGTAAGCGGTTACCGTAACCTATGGACGCTTGCAACACCAGGGGTATCACTTGCGCGTTGCCGATCTATCATTTCTGTGATGACACTACTAAGCGATCACTAGTTACGGATATATAGACATATCTAATTTGACAGCTGTCATCTGAAATAAAAATCTTAATGAGATCTATCATTTCTGTGAAGGAACTGCTAGCCTACGATCAATAGTTAGGAGATATAGCCTTTCATAGTTTGACAGCTGTTATCCGAAATGAATTTGATGAGATCTATCATTTCTGTCGAGACACTACTAGTCTACGATAAAAAGTTACGGAAGTAGCCCTTTACAGTTTGATAGCTGTCATCCGAAATAAAGATTTTGAGGAAATCTATCAAAACTACTAGTCTGAAGAACTTATCAAAAAAATTAAAAAATATAAAAAAAAATAGTGTTAAAAAAACAGGAAGATGCCAAACATGCAGTAGATCAGGCGTAACCAGGCACAATTTGTATATCAGATATAAAATAAAATAAAAAAATTTACTATTACATTCCTAGCAATATACACACCTGTGTACAGAGGGTAGCTAAGGTGACCACGAGAAATAGGTCTCCCTCGTGGTCCCACTAATGGAACAAAGAATGGGTCCACGAGAAAACACCGATTAAATCCCATTCATACAACCAGTCTTATATATATATATATAAGTTGGACCAATGGGAAATGCCCCATTTTTGGCCCATCCTATTGAAGGATACATAGGATTTATCACAATCCCCCATCTTACATAATTGATTTTACCTAGATTTTCCACTAACTCATTAATGCCCAAAATGAAACAAATTATATATTTATTACTTTTGCTTGAATTCTATTAATTCTTTAATTGAATTTTATTGAATTAGAAAATAGAAAAAAAAACGTTATTGTCCTTACACCGCCCAAACAGTATATCATTATTTTTGATTAAGCGGTAGTCATAGACAGCACCTAAAGCTGTTTTCTTTTTCATTGATTTTACTGAATCAAGTAGGCAGTTTTTCTTCTATTTTCTCTAACTTTCCCCAAAGCTGTGTAGCCATCCGTTTAAAGGCAATCAACAAGAAATAGCTTATAAAAAAGTTGTCGAAATAGACAATGTGCTCCTTTGGATTTGTGGGCATTTTAATAAATGAAGATTTCATTATACAGTATTTTTACACATAAAACTAATCTTGTAATAAATAATGAAATGGTGCTGCGGGTCATATGATCTTTTTTTCATTATTGGCAAGTAACAGTTACTTCTTTATTAAATATTGTAGTTAGTTTTAAATTAATAGTGGTTCAGGAGATTTTACTTGTTGGCTTAGCAAAATGTCAGATGGTTGAAAACCAGTCCTTTAATGTCATTATAAAAAAAACCACGCCCGTCCCGGCAGATGTGAAACATCAAAGTTGAACATCAAACCAATCTTGGAATGACGCCGAAAACCGCGAGGCAATATTCCGTCATGTCACAACGGACTTGATTTTCGGTACAGGGATACCTGAAGGGATAGATAATAAAATATTTTTTATTTGAGGGTTGAAACTGGTCCGTTAAACTAGTAAAAACCTGCACCTGTCAGTAAAAGTTAGCTATTTGTCAAAATTACCAGTTTTGTCAGATTTTATAGTTTTTACAGGTAATATTTTCTACCTTATCTTAATAAATCAGCAAAACCTTGTTATTTGGCTATCCGTAGATCTTGGTCTTGTATTGTTCAAATGTACTAATATGTCAATGTAATTTCAATTATGCAAAATATAAAAGGTCACTTTCAAAGCGCAAGGAAACAGACACACAAATCAGCTTCAGGATTATTTTTTATTATGTAATTTGGCAAAAAGCAATGCCATGTAGCACAAATAAAGAAAAAAATCTGAAAACCGTAAATTTGTTGTTATATTACACTACATTCTTTTGCGATCATAAACTTTTTTGCATTTAGTAAACTAACCGCGACCTAGTTCGGTGTATTGGGACAACAGTTGTCCAACGGCAAAGTTAAATTTGTTCCTCAATACAGTTTACCTTTTACGGACCCTCGATGCGCAAGTCCGACTCGTACTTGACTGTTTTTTTTTTGTCAAATGTTTATCAATCCAGAAAAAAAATTGTAGGCTGCACAAGTGAAAATAAAGCAAATCTCATGCGACGACCTAAATTTACCTAAATAACAAACTTGTTTTAAAAGGCGATGTCTTCAATTCTATAATTGAAATTGAAAAACACTCACTCTCTGTTAATTAATAACAACTCGGTACAGTTGACTTTCCAGTTAACGTTCCCGCTACGTGCTGGAGCGGCCTAGGGTTATTTTAACTTTCTGTCCGATGGATTTTAAAATGCAACCCATTCATAAATTTCTGTTGGTTCTAAATTTAATTAATCGGTGACAATTCGCGTGCGTTTTCGGTCTAAGCAGAATGCTACGCAATCCCCGCCCGCTCCCCAACACGCACACATAGCCATAAGTGATTTTTACAAGCACATGTGTGACAGTGTCCCTTTTATTCGTTAGATGTATACTCCTTGCCCCTGTATAAAATAGGTTTTATTACACGCAAATCGGTGAAGAAAATGTACTCTTACGAGTGGCAGTTTCGACACTTCTGGCTTGAACCATGACATGTAGTATAGAATAATGTATCTTGGTAGTATTGTAGTTAGTAGTAGTATTGTTAGACAACTTTTCAAAACAACTAATTACCTTAACTTTTACTTTCAGTTGGAGAATGGCAAGGTGGCTTTAGAAGGTGTCCTTTCAGAAGAATATTACAAAGTTAGAGAGCTATTGTATGAACAATTTGCAATAGTTTAGTTTTTTACGAAGACGACTGACTTATATTAAGGTTAATTTGGTTTGTACATACTTAGTATTATATCATTTAAGAAATAAAACACTAAATACCTCTTTTGTTTCCAATTTATTTGGTTTTAAATCTATCAATAAAAAAAATGTAACTATCCGGACGTCTCCCTTCCATAAATATATAAGCATAATCCTAATATTTTTTTTTTTTTTCAAATAATATATACCAACCAATGCCAGACACGATAGTACGTCTTCAAACATTTATTTCAATGCATTTAAAATTCTTTTAAAACCAATCAGCGTTGTCTAGACTCGGCTCTATTTTTCTTTTAGTAATTCATGACATGTAACAAGACGATGACAATGATCGTAAACCGAAATTCCCGTCAGCTCCCTACCTACAAGATGGCACCAAGATTTAAGGATAATATTGTAGATATTGCAGGCTCTCACAACATAAAAATGAAACAAAAAAATTTTATATTTTTAATTTCATGATTTATTTTTACATTATCCTCAGGACACATAATAATAACATTGTGTAAAATAAACGAGTTTCATTTACAAATAAGACACAGGTGTGGTTGCATTTGTCTAACAGTTTTTTGTTTATTTTGTCATGTTTGGTCTGTCATTACGGCGATGGTGAAAATATAACTGAAACCATGGTTTTCTGATCCTGTTAATTCTTAATTTTATGTAAAAACAGACCAAAAACAACCTGATATAATATCGTGTATAATTTAACGCCTACAATCTGGCACGTCTAACTTTTTGTACAAGTATTTAAACATTACCCTGGGGACTACTACCTCACATCGCTACAAGAACATTGCTATTAAATAACGTAAAATCTTAAAACAAGAATAGTTATAATCTACAACAGTTTTTTTTTATAAATAACTCATTACTGGAATAAGAAATAAATTTTAGATTGCGTCACAGATAAATTCGCCATTTGTTAACAAAATTGTTTTTTAAAACAGTAAATATAACAAATTAAAAAAAATGCTTGTTATAATTTTAGCGAATTTACGGTGCGTAATCGACTAATCTTAGACAAAAACCATAGATCTAAAATTTTAAAACATGTTATACTTTTAATGAAACAACCAAATGTTTTTTTTTTACATTATTTTAAATAATTATTGCCAAAGTATCTGTGATTAACTTTTTCGTAAAATAAATTAAATTTTTAATATTTCAGTCAAAAACTAAAAAAAAAGAGTAATAATTATATGGAAACTATATAAAAAAAATTGAAGTGATAATTTAATATTATGCTTTCTTATATTTATCTATTTTATAGGAGGACATATATTCTGGTTGTTGGTAACAGTTCACTGAGGTATTCTATTTCTCTGTTCCACTAATACAACATATACATATAGGTTCGTTCTATGTACAAAATAGGTACACCAACTATAATATTAAAATTTATCTTTCCATTTGCAACTTGGAATAAAATAACATGATATTAATGAAAACATAAGTATGTATTTCGTGATATATTTATTCGTTAGTGGAACATTTATTTGTACATAATTTACGTTAAGTTAAATAAACAAGTTCGAGACTAATAACATTTTAGAACGTTTCCAGCTAAAGTAAAATCTGCTTTAAATATTTTATGTTGTCGTCGGTTTTATTCCTTGTACTTTAACATTGCGACAGTACAAACATTGTATACAAGATTCAAATAATTTCATAATTTACTTTCGATGTTCTTTTTGTAAAAAATATCATACATTTAGTATTCGTAATAATCACTGAAACGCTCTAAAAATAAAAAAATATTGCTCAGTGATCAAAAGCAATTTATAGAGCCCGTCTAAAGTTTAGGATGTAATAAGATGATTTGAACCAGCAACTGTCATTGCCTCTTTTTATTTGATTACCTTGTCCAAAAAATAAAAATTGTATTATAAAAAGTATTTGTAAAAACCGGTCAAGTGCGAGTCTGACTTGTGCTGTTTGTACTAAATAGGAATCCTAAAAGTTTGTGGCAAACTAAATGAATCGAAGTTTTCCATATTTGTTGATTTAATACAATATATGGATTAATTTAACCAAAATTAAATTTTTCAACTAGTTTACTTTTTGAGTGTCTATAACCCATAACAAAAATGGTTTAAAATTGACAACTTTAACTCCCGCATTTTGTCTTTTATAATAATAAAAAATATATTTGCACTTCCAAGTCAGCTAAAAGACAGATTAAAAGATTTGAAGAAGTAAGTTGGTTATTTTTCAACCCAACTATACCCGTAAAAAGCAATTTACTCTTCGACTCTATTTTTATATCAATAAATAAGATCTGTTAACGCATGGACAAGGCGATTAGACGCGCTCTTCAGCTTCTGTTACAGCCAGAACAACTACGAAAAGAAAACACTATTTAAGATAAATGCGCCGAATACGGCCCTCGCATTTAACAAGAAATATTCTGTACAGCCAGGGAAAGAACTTTTAAGTATTAAGCGAAATAGTTTAATTTAACTTACGGTAACTTTAATTAAGTTATCTACTGGCAAAATATCTGTTATAAAACTATTTTTTTAAATGACCACTCAAGCATTTCAATAACTATTACACTAACTTATTTTATAAAAGGTTACGGCAAATAAGTAATGTAGTGAAAACTAACAAAGCAAAGATAACATAAATTTTCCCCAACTGTACCAATATTTCGATCTCTTTACCATTCCGTAATGCTAAATATATATTTAATATAATACAAAAATAGAAACAAGTTTTGTACTAAATCCGTCCATTTGTTTTGTACATCGATGGCGCGGGACCGCGAAAACTGACATGTTTTCGCCGAAAATTAACCTTAAAATTGACAATTCCTAACAAAACTACTTTCGAGTACCTTCCATAAGATTGCCATTTCACAGCCATCATTCCACAGACTAATAACCAAAGTCTGCTAAATTAAAGTAACTTATGTTTAATATATAATCGATAACAACATTTTTCACTATTTTCTAAATTCAAAATTTAAATGCAGACTAAAATAAATATGGCAACGAAAAATAAAACAAAGAGTCTAAAATTGTGATATGTTGATCAGTTTTTTAATATTTTTTGTGATGTTTAGCAACATTCTTTTAAACATAAATAATCGCGACCCCGCGCCTTTTATAAAATACACTTTTATAAAAAAAAGTCCAACACACCCTTAACACTCACTGTCGACTGAGAAGTCCACGCAAAATAATCAGCAACAACCGAAGGTACACAATAGCTTTAAAAAGAAGCTTCTATTATTACAAAGTCACATCTTACACCGCAATAACAATTAAATTGCAGATCTCCAGACTTTACCGCCAAAACGTCCTCAGACCACTTTTCTTCTTTTTTTTTTCTTTCAATTCCTGCAGGCGACGGCTACGTCGTTTAGCAGCCAATCTGTCTATCGGAGGCACGCTTCGAGCATTTCTACGAAAAGTTTGTTCATCGGAGCGCGCCTATCTCTATGGACGCCAGCCCAGAAGCGACGCACGGCGACATCCGCGTGTCTTAGCGCTGGCAACACAAGCAGCAACTGCTGTAATGCAGCGTTTGCATTGTAGGGTCTGTAACAAATTTGAAGACTGGATAAAAAATATGCATTATAATGCTTTCTATTTTTACATCAAATTTAAGTAATTTGTAAATCCGAGTAACTGCCCTACAGCTGTTAAAACTACACCCTTTTTAAAATGTATGCCTAAACCTTTTTTAAAAAACATGTTTCCTCCACATTTTGACCACTGGTGGTTACCTCTCTATCGGAAGTATAGGTACATACATATAGATTGATTTCTCCAAAAAAAAAACCATCGGTCCGGCAGCAACCACCACATCGCCAACTTCTCTTCGTATAAAAAAAAATTCAGTACCTCAAAACCAATAAAACTAGTTTTACAGATATAGAAGGGGTTTCCGCAGAAAACTGCACGCCATATTGGATTGGGCGTCCCGAATTTCATAAAACGGATTTAAAAAAATTGGATCAACAACCCTGAACATCTTAGTACGTACTTAAGTAAAATTTAACACAAAGCTACGTTAACAAGTAATAACATTGCGTAAGTTATCTTCCATTAAGTTAACACTTGGCATGTAAACAAAAACAACTACGCCCTGACTCACCACTCATGTCAAGGACAGCACGAAAACATAAACATCAAAATTATAAATCCACTTGACGTCAAATATTGAACATGCAACATTAAGACAACATCAAATGAATGTCGATACATGTCCGTGATTAATTATAGAATTTACATTACGCTCGCTGACCACCTCGCCCTAGAGCTGCACAACATTAACCTGGCAACACAGTCACTGAAATATTTGGCTTCTATACGGTAAAAAACATGACAACACTAAAGGAGCGGTTATACAAGCAATTATTTTTTTAATAATGATTGCTCGGCAATTCCCCCCCCCCCGTAAGGCCATGTAGGAATTTTCAAAACCCCCTCCCCCTCAGGACCCTTACGTAATGATAAACGGCCCCCTAGCAGATAGACAAATAGAAACAAAGATCTGGCATCAGTACCTGAGCGCGGAGACAGCGTCGTTGAGCGCACCGAGGATGGAGTCGCGGAAACGTCGCAGAGTGGCATGCTCGTCGATGCGCGCCTCAGAGTTAGCGAGTGCGAGTGCCTTCAGTAGGTAGCACTCCTCGCGCATGGCCGCCGCGCGCTCCAGCCGACGAGACACGGCGGAAATCTAATACGAGGAAAACGTACATACATAACTATATGCATAATATTCTTAGATAATTGAACATAATATGTCAGAGATTGGTAATTTCTTTTTGATCTTTTTTTTCGGAAGATCTCAATACCACTTTGAAGTTTGCAGTCCGTAAGATTTTGACTACTTTTACCGTAGCTTATACACGCTTGAAACCGGGAGTTGCCGATACTTTGAGAATCTAAAAATAAAGAATCCCATACTATTGACCAGGGAAAACCTCGACAGGGAGCTCATTCCACAACCTAAGCGTTCGCGAGAGGTAGCTCCTCTGAAAGGCCCAGTGCGTGACCAACTGGACCTATAATACAAGCGGTAGAACAAACATAGGGAGGCATCTTCGAAATTTAGAGTCCGTTTGACGTCTTTTTGACAGTCTCACCTGTACATAGAGATCGTGTGCGCCGATCTCGCGCGCCTGTTGCTCGTCGAGCGTCAGATCTGTCGCGAACCGCAGCCGCAGCGGCTCCCCGTTAGACATGGAACGATAAGCCAGCATCAAGCTTAGCATCTCCGCCCACGTACTTTGTAGCAGCCGCATCTGTTCATAAACAAAACTCATTAACGTCACAGAATATATTACTGTACCAACATACAAAACTGCCATTGGCCGCACCGTTAGGGAACACCGTGACCCGCAGATCATCATAATCTTTGGCGGGTCTCTTACACAGGTTCTCACTTGGAACTGTGTAGTCTGTGCTACGAGATCCACGATCGACCCGCTTTGTTTCCTATGTAAAGGGTGCCAACACAACCCTATTACATAGCCTTTAGTAATAGAGTGTCGTTGGCACTTTTGAACTGTTGTCTGTATCACTGTCTGTCAGATCTGTAACAGTCTCTCTTTTTAATAGGTAGAAAACTAAAAATCGCACATGATGTTTTTTTTACGGCGAATTTCTAAACAAATTAATTAAAATTTTAATAAATTAATAAATCCTAATTAGTTAAAAAAAAATAAGAGAAGTTGCCATACAGGAAAACCCTTTTTTTTTTCAATTATTTTTTGGTTTTGCTGTACCGTACGGTATATACACAAGTTTCACACTTATAGAAAGTGTAGAGCATACTACAATGTAAAACATAACTAAATGCTAAACCGCGACTCAGACTCACAGTATTCGTCTTGAGAGAAAACTATGACAGATTGTTGCAAGCAAGATTGTGTCTTTCGCTTTTATCATATTTAATGTGTAAATCACTTTTTTTTCTGTTTTTCGGATTAAAATTTTGTTTATAAAATAAGACTTATGAAAAATAGGGATTAGATATCAAGATTATGTTGTTGACTTAGTTTGTGTTCGGAGACTGACAAATAAAAGTATGAACCTGATCATTGAGTTGCAAATCTGTGAAGCCAGGTATCTGCTTGGCCCAGCCGATGACTCCAACTAGTTCCTGATCATACAAGTCGGCCAATTGGGCGAGTGTCTTAGCCCCAGCATCAGTGACCCCTGCAGGCGCCGCTGAGCACGTCAGCATTTCTGGTTCATAAGACGACAACGCTTCCAGAACCTGAAAAACGAGGTAATTAATTATAATAGTCCTATATTTCTGTGTTAATAGCCATTCCAAATTTTGCTTTCCTCGCTATCGAGCGAATGTTTTGATATTCAACATTGCGGCATTTTTTAAATTTCTCTCAAAAATTATAACAAAATTCATAAATATGCGTTTTTTTTAGGAATAAACTACTTGAGGAAATCAAAACTGAATAAAATCGTAAGGCATGTGTATATTATTGTAAACTTCCCAAATTATAACTACTAAGACCATTATGTAGTATTTAAAACATGAATTATTAAATAAATGTTTTTTACGTCTCTTTCCCAATACGATAGGAACTAACTGCCCTGAAGGATATAGTACTAGTTTTATTGAAATTACCTTAATATCATCAAGCTGGGGCCTTGCTTGGTGCATGGCGGGTGCGTCGGCCGCCCGGCGGTACTTCTGTCTGCCCCCCCTCACACGGTCCAGTCTCACCCCCTCCCGCAGCATGCCCGTGCGGAGGCACTTGCGGAAGCGGCACGCCTGGCACGCCTTCCGACGACGCTTGTTTATCTCGCACTCGTTTGATGCGGGACACGTGTAATCAATGTTGCCCTGCTAACAAAAATACAATCGTAATTCATTTGTGTCATTCATACACAATAATGAGTAATGATGACACTTATTAAAACCACAAACAACAATGTTATATCAATAGATACATCGTTACCAGCCTTCATACGTTACTACTGTTGTTGGGTCGCCACCTAGGGCGAGAGAAATTCGGGCAATCTAGTTCATCACGCGGGCCCAGTAGAGGTTTCCTCACGATGTTTTCCTTCACCGTATTAAGCCGGATTAATTAACTCAGTTGCATATTTATCTAAGTATCTTAATACAGGAAATTCCATAATAAAACGATATTTCCGCGTAAGAGAACACTTTCCTGTTATGTGAGTCTGACGCCAATATTGAACGATTACGCAATGAATAAGGATAATCAAAGAGTTTACCTCGTTCCACGTTTTGCCTCATCGTTTTAAATAACCAGTAAAAACACTAAAATAAAATCACACTTAACAATTAAAAAAATTATCGGCCAAAGCGCGGAATTAGACTTAGGGAATGGAATCTCGATCTTGCGAGATCTTGAAATTAATCTCGCAAGATAAACGAGATTGAGTAGGCGCACATTAAAATTTCATGTCTACAAGCCTGTTGATTTCTATCTGAATGATGTTGTTTCCAATATTATGAAAATTAATTAGTAAGATGTTTTCTAAGAGAACAGATTATATTTCCAGTGGCCGATAAAGACTAGAGTCCAGAAGTAACTGTAAAATTGTATTTTATGCTATGAATGTCTCATATTGTAATTTTTAAATAGATGTTTATATAATTGTGTGCCATATTAAGTAATTGTTCTTGACGGAAAATGTGAGAGTGACATTGGAAGAGTGAGTGCGGGAAATCAGGTGCATCATTGGAATCGATGTTTGTAATAAGTGCACAGAAGTATCTGAAACATGTATCATCTGTACGTGTATTTTGAGAGTAAAGTTATCGTTATTATACAAATTGGGCTAATCTCTAAGGTACAGTACCGTCTATGAGAAGGGGGTTCAGAAAAGTATGTCATTCTTATTTATAATGATTAAGTGACATGTATCTTGTATGTATGTATTACGTCACGGTTTTCATTTCCAAAAATAAGATAAACAGTGGCTGGTTCAACACTCTAGATTCAGCCGCTTTTCATCAACCAATTTAGTCTCGCGCGACAGGTGGTGACGCCTTAACCGTAGCGTTATATACGTAACAATTTTCGAAGTCAAAGTCAATTTTTTTATTCAAATTAGGATTTTACAAACACTTTTGAATCGTCAAAGTTATGAAATACTATTTTTTTAATTCCGGTTTACAATGTTTTGATTTCTACCGAGAAGAATCTGGCAAGAAACTCGATAGCTTCTCTTTTTTAAAAAAATCATAAAAACTACAAATATAATTAATGTTTTAAATAAACAATTTAAGCCGTACAATTTAATATTATTTCCTTTTAAATTTGGTTTACCTGTACATCCTATAATTGAGCAAATTAAGTCCCATGGACTTATATCATTTACATAGTCTGAAATATTGTAGTATGCTTTTTTACAAAGTAGTTGTTTGATAAAAGATTTAAATTTACTTAATGATAGCTTTTGAATATTATTGGGAACTTCGTTGTAAAAGTGTATACATTGCCCCATAAAAGAGTTCATTAATAAAAGACAAAATGATAGCATAATTTACCCTTTTTAGGGTTCCGTACCCGAAAGGGTAATTAGCGGAACACTATTACTAAGGCTCCGCTGTCCGTCCGTCCGTCTGTCACCGGGCTGTATTTCATGAACCGTGATAGTTAGACAATTAAAATTTTCACTGAAGATGTATTTCTGTTGCCGCTATAACAACAAATAATAAAAAAACAGAATAAAATAAATATTTAAAGGGGCTCCCATACAAACGCGATTTTTTTTGCTCGATTTTGCTCGATATTGATAACGGCAACAGGCAGACACCTAAAATATGCACAGAATATTAAGTTATATAGTCGCTTTAATAAAAAATAATTAAATTAAAATAAAACAAATATTTAAGGGGGGCTCCTATAAAAGAAACGTGATTTTTTATAGATAATGGTACGGAACCTTTCGTGTGCGAGTCCGACTCGCACTTGGCCGATTTTTTCGAATTCTTAAATTTAAAATTGAATTCGAACTATAGAAACTAAGTCAGCATTGAATTAGTAACTGACACTATTTTTTTTTATTTCCTAGTGCACCCGCCTACTTGCTCCATTGTATTTTTCGTCTACTCAAAACTTTTAAATCATAAGATGCTTTTGTTTGGACATATTTGTAACTACGCGTTGTCACACTACAAGCATATATACTTACCTGCGTCTACACTAGCTAAAAGTTGTAGTTTGCGACGAGTTACCCATAAGGATATCAAATTAATTGCAATACCAAAAATATCAAAAAACAACCTTGCAGAACACTTGCACAAGAAAAAACCCTAAATCTTCAATCGTCGTTTATTTTCCTGTCAGCCATACGTAAATGGGTAGTTGTTTTTTTATATACCACCATATAATAAACAAATATTTATCTCCAAGCGTAAACATGCGAATTAAGAAAAACAGGGCAATTTTATAACTTCTTGGAACTTAATAATTATTAATTGCTTCTGAAATTTTCGCTCTATACATATTAAAATATATAATTCGTTTTATTTCTCAAAAGCGTCATCAGTTACAATAACAACAAAGTATAATTATAAATATGTAATCCGTCAATAACTTCTAAAATATAAGTAGACCCAAATCTCGGAGTTTTTCTTTTCTTTACGGCTAATACAGTGTGGCTGTAGCCATTACTGCTCCACCGGACTTTTGGGCGAGACTTTGAAGGAGCATATTATTCTGTCTAAGGGAGTATATTCATTTTTACTACTTATTACTTTTAATATTATACCCAATACACTACTCGTGGAACATACATAAAGCCATTTTAGTCCAGATACAGTTCATCAGAAGCAGAGTTGAGGTGATATATTGAGTGATATGTTGAGGCAATATAGGCCTATCACGCAGGAATAAAATGTTTGGTTAAGAGGCTGTCCCCCACATTATGATATAGGTGTGTAGCCCGCTACTAGTAACCCCGTTCTAAGAAATAAATAAATTGTAAATTCTTATCACGTCTTAGATCCTAGTAGGTATTCTGTTTAGCCAAAATTGTGTTTATACAATAATTTTTTTTGTTACAAACTACAAATATTTGTAGTTGTTTTAAAAACTTTGCAACTAGGAAAGTCCGAAACCTACAAGACATATCAACACAACCTTAGCGCGTCTTCGTAACTACCTGTTAATATTTTCGGACAACACTATGACCATTTCACAATATTTTAAACCGTTTATTACAAACCTGTATGGTTCTCTTAAAGAACGCCTTGCAAGCTTCACAACTAGCGACGCCGTAGTGGAAACCAGAAGCAACGTCCCCGCAGACTAGACACAGCCTCCTCGGCGTGTCATCGTCCCTGGTGTTGCTCGCCGAGGCGGCGGTTGTCGACGAGCAATGCTGTTGCTCAGGACTCGTGTTGCCCAAAATGCTACTCTCGCCCGGCGACACGCAATACTTCACTTCTTCTTTTAATTCTAAATCCATCTGCTGACAGAAAAAAAAACATTTATTAACCAACTAAATAAAACAAAACAGTATTGTGATTGGTCGTAATAGTTCCGACAGCAGGTTTTTTGATATAATGTTTAATAGGTATATTTTTCCGTTACTAACGATCGTACCCAGCTCGGCAAGTGTACCGTTGTGTTTATTGTCTTATGAATTTTTGATAACTACAATTCAATTTGAGGTAATAATAATGTACCTAGTAATAGTTGGCCAGCATAGGACACAAAAGCGCACAAACCAAAGATTTTTCATCTGACTACGTTAACATAAATTTATAATAAAATAATATAATATTATAATACTATAAGATATAATTCTTTTAATTATCCTGATGTCTATATCTTGGACTCAGAAAATCAACAAACAGTACGTTCTATCGTCCGAAAAGTCAACCAGAAACACTTTTGCGTTTGCAAACTATCAAACAAGGTAACCTTGCATATCTAAGTCACGTGCACACATGAGATACGAGCTCTTGCAACTGATAATGATGGTAAAAGTTATGGAATATTTATGAAAAAAGGAGACCGGATAATAGAAAAAAGTTGTGGTCGCGGAACATTAAAAATTGGTCGGGAATAGTTAGACCCCAAACCCTTTCGCCTTGCTAAGGCCAAAAGTTCACTCACTTCACTAGTTGGAGAGGCACCCTAACAAGAAAAATAAATTTTAGTCTTGTTACCTAAAGAAAGAAATAAACACGTGCGTGAAGGATTTAAGGGGATTTTCGATAGAAAGAAAATAAAGTTTATGACCAAGGGTTCTCTACAATGTTATACTTATTTAACTTTGTAGTTAATTAACGTATTTCTAGTACGTAATGTATAAGAATTAATCATACTAGGTAATATTCAGAATCTAAAATTGAATGTATTAATAATTTTCCTTGCTTTGTTAACGTTATCTATTTTATTAGTAGTTACCAGCCATAAATTGTAGCTTGAACGAGTACAGAAGAAATATTCTTGAAGATATTTAAGTGACTGTATCAAGAGAGCGGTACTTACGAGACGTCCACAAACGTATATACCAACAAAAAAGTTTATCAACTGCATATAATTCATTTGTAAATAAATTTTAATTTTATTTTAACGCATTAAAGTTGAAAATTGTACAAATTGATACAAATTAAATCTGAAAGCATAATATTTGAAGAGTATTATTGCAGCGGGGTTTTAAACATTACCTATCTCAATTTTTATCGTTGTAGGTACTTGTTCAAGTTTATTATCAATCGCAGTGGATATTAGGTAGATATACACATGTTTAATGAAATACCCAATTGCAAATGTGGGACATAATGATTAGCTATCTTATATTAAAAAATTGCAATGAATTATATAATATTTTTAAATGGCAGTGGGAGCCTAGTGGTCTTGGCGTCTACCACGTGTTCTGAGAGGCGTACATTCAAAACCGGCGCGTGTACATTGGTTGTAAAATCTAATGTCTTTTTCTACATTATCTGGTGCATTATCCGTTCACAGCACTGGCCTTTCGGTAAAGGAAAATAGTGAGGAAACCTGCATACGTCTGAGAAAATATTCAAAAGCCGTGTGTAAAGTCCATAATCCCCAAATCATCTTGACCCAAAGTTAGAGGGAAGCCGGTACCCCAACGGTGAGGGAAATAAGAACTAGCAGATGATGTAATAATTTAATAAAGAAGTGACGGGAAATATAAAATTATTTGTAAATTCATTCTATATAATTAATTGTGAAAAACATACCCAAAAAAAAATCTATCATAAAAAATGAATATAATGCAGAAAAACACTCGTTTCCACTAGTACATCACCAGTAAGAAATGCAATGCACTAATACTTATTGTGGCATAACCACGTGTCACACATACCGCCGAATGCATCTAGCCCGAGACTTGGTCAAACAATAAATATATGTACACAAGCGTGACCATGGCTCGATTACACGTTGCGCTTTCACTTTCATTCAGTACCGCATTCTCTATAAATTCTCATAATGTGACAACTGTAAAGACACTTGTCTACAACATTTCAATTGATCTTTGACTCGTTATGACATATTAAGACCTACGAGTATGTATATCTATGACAAGCTAGAAACTATGCACAACTATGACTCAAGACGTCTGATAATACTTGTGGTGCAATTCAAATTTAGATTTATGTAAAAATAATAATATGAAACTTACCGCACACGACAACTTTTTACAGATGTTCTTTTTTATGTGACCTTCTTCGGACGCATTGAAATTTAATTTTAAAACAACAAGAATTTTAGAAATTACGAGTAGTGTTTTTTTTTTGCTTTTTACTCAGCAGGATAAAGGGATTTACTTACGTCTGGCGACATCATTTGCAGGACGCGCTGGTGCATCGGCGGCACGTGCTCTGGCGAGGAATACTGCGGGGGGGGCTCGGCCTCCTGCTTCACGCGACGCATCAAGCTCTCGGCGCCAATGCTAGTCATCAGGGGCGCCTGCAACTATTTTAAAGTATTTTTATATTTTTAACAATGTTAGTAATCACACATTTGACAACATTTAATATTTTAAAGGAAATCGAACGGTTTCGCAGCAGTATAATTGAATATCCACTACCACCTCAGCCATTATACGCCTCATTGCAAGGGCATAAGCCTGTCCTTGGAGAAGGAGGCTTAGGCCAGACCACCGCACTGGGCCAATGTGAATTGGCGGACGTTTGTTTAGCTAGCCTCTTACTGTCAGGGTTTTCAAACCGCCTATTAAACCGCTCACTTGGTTCAATTAACTGCTACCATATGATGGCAACAGACAAAACCGACAGTTTATCGTGCCCTCCGAAGCATGCCACTAGGCGGTACCCATCAGGTCACTGACCACGCCCCACGTTACTAACTTAAATGCGAAAGGGCCACAATCTAAATATATTTTGAAAATAGATTGAGTTCTAAGAGTTACACGGGCTGTGAATATGATCTCAATCCATAACATATTTGAAGTGAAACTTGGTTGAATTTGATGCAACGTATTTGTGGAAATTTTCTGATGCAAAAAAGGAGGAAAATAGGTATAATGGAGAAAAAAACCGACAGAGATGGATAAACGAAAAATGAAAAGGTTTTCCCGCATTGCAACAACGATATGCGGTGGTGGAGTAAACAATAAAACAAATGTTCAAAAAAGACAAGGACCGTCTGTATTTTATGGCATTAATGACATATATAACCATATTGACCTTTATGTGGGTGTACCCCCGGGCGTTTGCAAATCGTACCTTTTTTTATTTTAAACAGATCGTAAAATTTGTTTCGTAGAGTTAGTGGTATATCACTCACTTTCAGAATCTCGGACGTGACCCCGTTCCTGTACCTACCCAGGTATACTTAGAAACAAAGGATATATGTATAATAATTATATATAGGCTAGTAGGCTTTAGCAAATTATTTTAACGCATAACCTCAAACTCGTCATCTGGAAATATGTCTAAATCAGTGCATATATGTAGAAGGCATGTAAGTTTATAAAAAGATATGGTTTGCGTGTTATCATGGAATTTAGTATACATTTTTCGCTTTTTATTAGAACTTCACATGACTTTACATGTTATTGTCAGATTCATGTAATCTAAACAAATCATGAACCGATTCATAAAAATAAAATAAACATGACACGTTTCATTTAACTAAAATAACAGCGCTATCAAAACATTTCTTTAACTTGATTCTGAAGATTTTAGAATAAAATTTTACCCACTCAGAGCTTGAGGCTTTAAACAGTCCATTCACTTTTTCACTGGATTTCCTTAAGTATCACAACCAAACATATAGCCTAAGTTTTTAACACAGCATTTTCCGCAAGAAATCTTATTATTTTCAAATACATTGTTTTATTATGCATATACATTGTTGTATTAATATGTAAGTCAATAGTGACCCAAACAAAAAAACGAATTCAAAATGCTATTTAGAATTCAATTTATCGGAATTGCAAGTGTCGCACCATGCTAACTCCGCTAATTATGTTTTGCATATGACAAAATACAAAGTCTTTAGGAATTTTACACCAACCATAAGAACTAAATGGTTTATAGGTAATAATTGCTACCTGCCTCAAGTCACGATACAACCTTGAAAATATGACGAGCTACCATTTTACATACAACAATCAGCTCTAAATTCAGCTGTTATAAAGTTCTAAAATACATTGTGATCAGTTAGTTAGCTAACACCGTAGTAATTGTGTTATTTGTAACTAACACTTTGATAAACTCAAATATTGTATGGTCTATAAACTTAACTACGGAAAAGGGTCATCAATGGCGAACGTTATAGGACTGAAGTTTATTACTAGGTAAATTTTTAAACGGAGTCAAAACGTATATTTAGGATTCCCCATGACTGGTCCAACTGTGCGACTCGGCGGACAACAAGAGCTAGCTCGAAATGTTCCTACGTGACAGTTTACAAAATAAAATAAAAAAGCAGAAGAGTGACCTACACAGCACATAGGATTAACAAAATAAAGTGCAATAGGGATACACAGCTCATAAAACGAAAGAACGTTGCAGAAGGAAAGTTTCTTGAGCAGAAACCGCAGTCCAGAAGTAGCACTGCGAGACACATCTAATAGGTAAACCGACGAGCTGGTTAGAACCGCAAAAAGTAGCTTGTTGCAAGCTGTTCAAACCCGTCTCTTTTAAAAATTTAAAGTCAAGACCTATGTCCAGCAGTCTTCGACAAACAAGGTTGTTGTTTAAACAACTTACCCATGAACATGATTTAAAGTGCATTATTAATGTAATAGGGAACAAATAATACTTATATAAAATCAAAATCAAATAGAAAATGCGCCATTAAAGAAATATAAAATATTTTTTTTATGGTGAATACCCGAATGGGTGGTCAGAAACGTAACGAATGTATACGTTTCACCGATGAATCGGCTTACCACAAACCTATGGCGGCGCCGGGTACAAATCAGGATCAAGAGAACTTACATTTACAATATTGGCTGACCCTAACCGGGACTCGAACCCGGATCCATGGCACAACCCTAAACAATTCCCAACAAAATTGGGAAAAAAAAATTAGGTAAATTGATAAAATTAATAGATATTGATTGATAAAATTGTACACTAGTGCATTTGCCCTACATTTTTTTTATAAGAACTACCCTAAACTACTAAATTTCAAATGGACGAAATACTCTAAAATAGCTCTAAGATGAAGTCTAAGCTCTAAGTTAACACAAAAAAAAAACAAACAGAGATTTAATACACATTAAATTCCGGGACAATTAAGGCGTTAACATCATCAACGAACAAGTTTTACCGTCATTACTAAATACACGACTCGTTGTACAGTGAAAACCTCGTGATTGTATTAGGTCGTGTGCTTCACAAGGTTTTCACTGCATACTGACGACAAGGAAAATCAAACAGAAATTAAATTTATTTTTTGCAACATCTAGACTATGATGTTACTCAGTGCTGCCGTTCACATAGACTGAGGAAATTGTATAAATTAGAGAACACAAAAAAATATTATAAATAATAATACAGAATTGTATTTATACTAACATTGACGCATCTTATACAAGTGTTTTTTCAATAATATAGTAATTTATCATAAAAGTAACCTAGTTATTTATTTAGGTAACTGCGTTCGAAAACATGTAAACAGTATTATAAAGAAGCGTATGTAGATAGTTAATGTATATTATATATATGCTTTATTAAAGCACATACCTACATTATTATTATTATATAGATACAAAATTATATTATGAATTATACTAAAGTATACAACGGTCTGCTGTTAACCGGTACTTTGACATATCAAAATACTATTTTGACGTGGTTTTCACCTTTTGAAAGAGTGAGTGAGAAAAGAAATACCTACTTATCATCATGGTAAAAGAGGGCATGCACTTAAAAAAACCACTCTAACCATTTCTTAAATCTAAAGTCCTCACGAACAACGCCATGGACAATACCTAGTTAAATAATAAAAATAAAACGGAGCTCTATCGCGATAAACATTCAAGTTTATGAAAAAAACAAACTTTATCTAGTTTGACACTACGAAGCGATTTCAAGGATATGTAAACGAGTTCAACGGCCTTTTGACATTGCAACGTTATCACAAAAAAAATTGAAGAGCATGACGTAACCTACGTAAGTCCTGCAGAACATAATACACCTGCGCCATTGCAAACAATTGGTGTCTGTTTCATAACGTGAAATTATGTTCGAATTACAACAGGATTTATATAATTATGTATATTTGTAAAGTATGTTTCTTATAATATTATGCAGGTTTTAGAAGAATAACAAAGTGTGTTTTTTTGTTTTGTATATGGTATGACTAAACTAAAGCTAAAAATATAATAACAAACGCTTATTATTTTATATCTATATAACACACCCAAAACACATTTATTACAAAACTTTTTATCTTTTTCTAACATATCATGCACAAACCAGTAAATAATACATCCGGCTTGAAGGACCAAAAATTATTTCCACAATAATAACGATAAGAATACGTGCTCTAGGTAAAAAGTCAGTTAAACCCGTGTCTCTTCACATAATATTTTTTATATTCCATAAATATTTACTTGACTATACGTAAATGTGTATGTTATTACTACCTACACCCAAAATAAATAAGAAAAAACTTCCAAATTCTTATTTTCTCAAGGTTCGCTCTTATTTCATAACTGCCTTAAATCATAGACATAAAGTAATTACTTTAAGTAACAATAGTATTCGACCATGTTCAACAGAAGATGTATTTTAGTAGAGAAAAAAACTAAAATAATTCACAACAAAATAATACCAGAGTATTCTTCAATCACGCCAACAAAATCAATAACAAGTATCCGGACTACGAATAGTCGCGTAGAAAATGGGGCGAGACACAAGGTTGGTGTAGGTCACGGTGGCAACGGGTCGGCAACCGCGCGTCCGTGGTATCACCTTCGTAGATAAACGGCAAATTCGACTAGCGCGTACTCACTCACACGTGAGCAAACGTCACTATTACTCTGTGGCAATACACGCAAAACCAACCGCAACTATGTTGAGGTAGGTTGATAAGATATGGTACATTTTTTAAATATTTATTTGAACCCATTAGATTTTTAACAGCCACAACTCAGTGTTCATTTTCCGTTTTTTTTTTTAGTATCTTGCTAAAAACAATTACTGGCATCAATTCCAGAGTAGGTTTACCTATATTAAATAGAAAATACTATAACTAGTAATTAATATAATGATTTAAATAAAAGTAAAACACTACATTTAGTTTTTTCGTTAAAGCATGACACAACAATTGCTCAACAAATAAAAATACTAAATAAATAATACGCTACTAATCGCGACATGTCTTTAAATTGTGTGACTCGACTCAAAACGACAAATATCAGCGTCGTTTTTTATAACGCTCCCGACCTACCTCAACGTGCGTTGTATTTTTCCATTCGTTATCATATCTTATTTTTATTCATACATACCTACTTATTGTAAATCCAACGGAGATATCAAAGGCGACTAAAGCAGAAGTTTAAACAGTTGGAAAATGTGGCTTCAACCCAGCCTAAGCTAATATATAATAAAATTTTGCTTACATATTTTTTCATTGCGTTAACTACAAAGTTTTAAAACATTAAAACATTGCAACAAGCTTCAAACGCATTTAAAATTATCATGCGCCTGTCCTAACGACCCACGCAATAATTTACATAATGCATCCGGACATATGTGTAAGAAATTACGTTGTTCACCAACCGACCCGAGTCCTTCCAAAAATTACGACATAAAACGCTGTTTGAGTATATGTATTTTACTTTAATCGAAACGAGACGGCTGACCAAGGTCAGGCATCAGCTATTTAACATCAAGCTGCCGAATGGCGTCATAGCTACCTTTTTAAATCCAATCAAACAAAGAACAAGGCCAACTTGCTATAGGTTAGTTTTTCACTCGTTTGTATACTGCTGTATAAATCTATAAAGTTGTCATGCTCGTATATCATGCGGAATTTAAATGGATACACGTGTCTTGTGGCAGTGTAGCTAAGGTGTCGGAACACTGTAAACATATATTACATCTGTGTCTTATTTTTATTTTCTTTATGTTTGTCATTGTAGACGCAATTTATACTAGAAGATAAAGGAAAGTATGGCAATTTTTTTTCCCAATTATTTGTATAATGCAATTTAGTACACAATTGTACACAGGCAATTAAATCACGATATTTACATACAGTAACCTACATAAGACAATAATAATATTAGATGAAGTACCTACTTGACAAAACAAAATGAAATATTAAATCATTTATGATGAAATACTTTCTATATATTCTGTTTATAATGGATAAACTGACTGATTGGCGCGCACAATTTACGTCACAGGTTGCATGTCGAACATTAAAATTTTGAATAGACGTCTTAATAACTTGCTATAAGTAACGTAATAAAAATTAAACATAGAATCTCATAGGAAAATGACATAGAAGCTGGCGACCGTGGTGTCTGCATTAAACCCCTAATTAAATAATTAATGTTCATTAGCAAATTAAGAATCTTGACAAGTTTTGCAAGATTATAATTCCTAAACAATATTCATCCAATTCGACCCATCCAACATGTATAAAATATTAAATTGTTCTCAGAATTACCAATTTTTTTAAAATATCTGAATCACTTAAAGTGAGTTCCTAATAAAAATCTTTAAAACCGGTACGGTAGGTCAAGTTTCTACGACTACGAGAGCCATTTTGGAAGGCGGCTGAGGAGGTAAAAATAGGCAGTTAGGATTAGGCAGGCGTAAGAAACGTGGGTGCGTGTTGTACAGAGGGTGTAGGGGGAAGGGAGGGGGTTAGTCTAGACGCCGGCCTTGACCGCCGCGCGGTTTCGGCGCAGGCGAGGTCGCCGTGACCCACAGACCGACTGATGGAGCCTCAGCTAGGCTAACTCCACGGTATAAGTTCCGTATACTATTTAAATAATGAATCGCATACTAAATTAGATGTAAACATTGACGAGATTTGTAAATTGCAGTCTTTGCTGAAAATTATGGATATCTCAAAATCTAATGTTTAAAATTAAAAAATATTTATAAAGTGTATTATTATTATTATTAGTACAGTATTATTCAAATTTATATGGGTTCGGATTCTGTCGTTCGGCTACGGAACCATTAAATGGATGGTCCTAAGTAGAATATCAATAGGAAATTGGGCATTCGTATCGTACCATATAAAGTCACGGTTCTTATTCCGCGAGTGAGTCAGGATTGGACAAGATTCACCTAAATAAATACCACCCTCAGCATAAGCGTGTTTGCGCAAGCGCGTTGTTTCAGTGTGAGCTGTTGTGATTATTACTTAGTATATAAACGGTATTTGAATATCAAATTTCATGCAAAATAAACTATTAGTAGAATGAAGTATCTAGACACGTGCCTATAAAAATTTAGTGTACAACATCGGTCGAGTGAGGAACGCTGCGTCGCGACTCGGTCTGTGAACTTGTAGCGGTCCGACATTGCGCCGACATTGAGCCGAGCTAAATAATACAGATAGCGATAGGTCAATGACCGACATCGCCCAATATCACCACGCGGACGACGCAAGCACCTGCCGCGGCGCGTGACGTCGATGACGTTATATAACACAACACCAGTGCCGACCTTCCACAACTGTACGCACCTTAGGTAATAACCTAATTTTTGCAACGCAATGCAATCGCAACGAGCTTTGTTACTTTGGTTATTATACGTCCCCGCCTAGACCACTGCGTGGAGAACAAAACTTAACACGGATGGCCCAGTGTGGTTTGGCGGACGTTGTCGAGCTATCGGTCCTAAACTACTCTCAGAGTTTTGAAAACAACAACAATACGATGAGCAATCACGGAATTAGCATTACGATAACAGAAAAGACAAACGAATCTTAATCAGCAAACTACAGATTTTCAGTGGTACTGACTACTATGGGACATTATTACAGTTTCCTTGATGCACTATTTCAAAAAACAAACAGAAGACTAAATAAAAAACGTTAGCGAACAACAGACAATTACAAAACATAATTAACTAAATAAAACTAAACAACAACAAGGTAAATAACGTAATAAATATTACCAACACAAAATATTAGGTTTGCAAAGAAGCCATGTAAAGTAAAATTAAAGTAAACAATAAATAAGCTTTTGATAAAATAGCACATTACTTAAAAAAAAATTATGATAGCAAAATGCTATTAACGAACATAAAAATCTGTAGGATGTACTTACAATATATAAATTTAAGACTTTGACTGCATAAAAACAAGAGTTAAGTTTAAATAAATATCATAAACATACAAAAGTAAGTCTTTTTACTTTACTATTAATATGTATGCTCAAAGTATTCAATAAAGTTTATTTAAATAAAACTTAAATATATCATTCTATATATAAAAAAGAGCATTCAATTAACATATAGAACGAAAAGAGATTTATACATAACTCGCAATATTGGTGAGAGGACTTCACGAAATCCAGTTACCTAAGAATTATTAAATAATAATTAAAATCATAATACAAATATGTAAATCAAAAAGTGCATCATGGGCAATAAAAATAAATACAGCAACAATTGAAGTTACTCAAACGTATCAATATAATACAATTGTCTAGTCTGTCGCAATTCCGCCTATAAAAAAATATTAAAAAGAAAACATGTTGCACTTGAAATACTTTTTTTACATTTTTATTGCTTACACGAGGACATAAAAACCTTAATGCAATTATAGTACTTTAGGTTACAAAAAACAGGGAGCCATAAGGAAACTTAATTGAGAAGTGCAATTTACTTGTTGTACATTACGAAGAAATTAGCAACACAATGCAAAACCAATACTAAAACCCAGGTATTACTGAAATCCATTAGCGCATAACGAGTCAGTCTTTAAGACGCACAAAAACCTCCCCGAAAATGACGCCGAGGAATTGCTTCACAGGCAGAAATTCGGAAATGATATGGGCTTGAAGCAGACGTGACAGGTGTGGGGTTGGGGACGAAGGGGGGCCGAATCTCCGCAAGAGGTGACTTTGGTCGGGCGTCGACCGCGCGCCCGACCTACGCCACGCGGCGCGCGCCCGCTGTGTGCTGGCTGCGAAAAACACGGCGTCATCATCCCGCGCTTCTACCAGACTTCCAATCCTTTGTTTAATATACATTTGCTATGATGAAAAACATATCAAACCATAAAAAACCCTGTTTGCCACATTTATATGGTTTTAAAGATCCAACAATATAATACTATAAACAATAATGTGCTTTATCCATATTCGCGATAACTGTTAGTACCAGCATAGATTCAAAAAAAAAAGGAAAAGTATATACATACCCATAAACTTATTGGGTAGCTTCTACTTTTAATGCCATTAAGTAAAAAGAAATCAAAAAAAATCTCCACAAAACCCGTTAGAAACGTAAGAGTAATACCTAATACCTAAAAAATACATTGCAGGTACTTACTTTTATTGAAACTAGAGACAACTGCCTGGTAAAACCAATAAGGTACAGAAATCTAAAAAAAAAAACAGTAATACTATTGGAACATAATGCGTTGAAATACTAAATAGCACAGGGATAATAAACTAAGCAACTCCGAAAATTAACAATGAAAACAAAATTTATTTGATGACAGAAAACGATGCAGTACAAATAAAATGGAAAGTAATGCTAGTGGGCACATCGTTATTTACTTATAGTAATTTTCTATCGCTTCTGTTTTACAAATATTAATGTGCCTGTTGTTGGCCTACTGAAGGCAGTAATAGTAAATAGTAGTTAATAGTAAGGATGCAGTAACTGAATATGTGTGACACAACAGGAAGGAAAAAAATAAGTCATCATACAACTTGGCATTTCCGTGAATTGTTAGAAAGGTTATAATACTATTTTGGCTATCAAATTAATGAAGTACATTTATTTTTTACCTTCCTCTACATCTTTTTAAAATCAAAACACATCGAATTGTACCTACCTAAATTTTAAATAAGGACCAAGGGTTCTTAACAATATCTGGTAATTTTTAATAAACCTGACGCGCCTCTGTCATCTTTTCTTTACATACATACCTACATCCTACATAACATTACCGTAGGAGTAGGCAGGGACCAAATGCTACGTACTACCACATGACTTAATGGTACTACGATCGTCGTGACATACCTACTTCTCTTGCTTAATCCAATCGCTTTAACGTTGTCATATACATTTTCCCGGTTTTAGGTACTCTTGATTTCGCCTCATTTGAACTGACTCAAATTGATTGAGAAACGTTCTACCTCTACCGACACTTCCAATAACCTACTTGACCCTCATACATTTCTTTTGTATTACATCTTATTTCATTTTTTGGTATTTTTTTAATTAATTATGAAATGACGATTCAAAAGTGCTGTTTAAAAGTCTATTTAAATAAAAAAAAATGAGTTTGAGTTTATTAATCCCCTCAACCACCGTAATATACCCTATTCCATCCTTGTCACTACATCTTCTTTCACTCCACAACGCTCCTTTATCATAGTGTAGTATAGGAACGTTCTTATTGTGTCATTTAGGGCCACATCACATATTTATACTTTAGCTCTTCCACATCGTTAATTTTTTTTTATATTTCGTTTGTCATACCTAATAAGCCGCCAAACGTGGCTTCCACTAAAATTTGCGTTTGTCTACCACCCTAATTCAGCAGACAGTATGCTCCTTAAGCCATTTTTTTAAAACTCATATATAACATGACAAATGCTTAAATATTTTGACTGAAATTATTTACTTCATCCTCAGCAGTTTGGTTATACAAAAGGTCGTTCTACAACTGAGATACCCTTATAAGACATATATTTGATTCTTCAGAACAGTCACAAAAGGTCATTGATATCTTCTGTGACATCAAAGGCATTTAACTGCGTCCCACATGAACTCCTACCTTAAAACTTAGTCAATATGGTGTTGTATGTAGTTTTTGCTCCTGAGCTTATCCGCTCATATATTGAAGAAGTACGACACAAAAGGTTGAAATCAATTAGTAAAATCCACAGACTCATGGGTTTTTAATATTAGTTGCTGTTATGTGTTATAAATGTTATAACAGCACTGCTGGTTCTTAGATTAAATATTGTTTTAATAATCCTCGACAACACCTAAACATAATGCGTTATAATGATATAACTTAACATTTTATTACATTAAGTATAAACTTCATTACTATGTAAGTTACTGCGTAAATCATTATGACAGGTCAGGGAGCAGTAAATAAAGATAGCATTAAAACGAAACAATTTAAACAAGATATTTTAAGACATCTTTACTTTGCCATTTCATACATACTTGTACAATCCTGAACGTCAGTTAATGCAGTCGCCTATATTATCTATAGATAGTATAAAACAAAGTCGCTTCTTGCCGTCTGTAGCGATGTACGCTTAGACCTTTTAAAATACGCAATGGATTTTAACGCGGTTTTCATCAATAGATAGAATGATTCAATAGGATGGTTTATACTTTAAGTATAATATTGTTTTGAGTTAAGTTGTTAAAATATGATAACAGTTCAAGATATGGCATGCGCTGGCTAAGAGTTCCATACATTTCTAACAGATGGCAGTGTAAGTTAGTGCATCGTAATAAACATGTCCCGTCGTCATATCACCATAAACTTAAACAGATCTGCGCGGGTGTAGCTGTGGGTAATGTGGGCCAACTAAAAACTAAAGACCCAAACAAATAAAATAGAAACACGCTAAATCTTTATATGTATTAGTTGTAGGCACGTACTGTTAAAAACAATAAATAGTGACCATGTCTGTTAGAAAAATAATTATTTGATTCAAAATTATTTAAAATAGGCACGTTTAGGTAGCCTATTGTAAATTTTTACTACCTATCTCGTTCGCCGACTCGCTAACAGGTCTCAAATCCGCATCCTCTAGGGCCCTGCTTCATTTCCATTAGCAATGATGGTAAAAGCAAGCCTATTACTTCTGGCTATACATTGTATCAGAAACAGTGTTGGGGCGATGGGCTCACTACCTCTCATGTAGGACTGAACTGGTTGGTAAAAGATGATCTCCCCACAATTTGTGCCTGTATCCACCAGCCACTTCTTATCCTACATACATATACAAAATCCTACACCTGGCGCTAGGACTTTTATGATTTTGACTTAAATAAAATAAATTTAAGACCACAGCTCGTTTGACTATATTGACAATATGATAGTACCTATGTATAATAATATATGCATTAACATCGAATACCTACTGCGTCCTTGGTGCG
The DNA here is from genome assembly GCA_946406115.1 of Apoda limacodes. Classification (NCBI taxonomy): domain Eukaryota; kingdom Metazoa; phylum Arthropoda; class Insecta; order Lepidoptera; family Limacodidae; genus Apoda; species Apoda limacodes. Next base: position 33,247,144 of record OX291542.1, on the reverse strand, counting down.
AGTACAAAGGCAAATTGCTAAACAAGTTTTTCAGATGGTAAATACTAAATGGAAAAATATCCTAAACAAAGTTCATTGGCACTTCTTAAACTGTAATGACTAAAAAACACTATGATTTAGAGGACAAATTTTGTTTCAATTATATGATAAGGTTAAAATCCCACACACTCTTAAATTCAAAAATTGCTTCACAATCAGAATTGTGATGTCTTATAATACTCTGATCACAGATGGCATTAAGGCAGGTTATACCTACTTACGCGCTGATTATAAATCTATATTTATTATTTGTAAAGGGGTTTGAAAATTTTTGTATGGAGAGTAGGCAGGCATAGACCCGATCCATTTAGGTATCTCCTTAACTTGAAAATTTAGGGCATAACTTTTTTTTGTTCGTCTGCATATTCCCAAATCCCAATCCAAATATATCAGATCTTTTTTTTACAAAAAGCAAAATGGCGCATGGCGATTCGATGCCAATAGTTTGCAAACCCTTTTATTTCAAACTCCTATACCAAAATTTAAGTATGTTATGGCACTATATGACCTGTAATATAGTACTTCCAACATGGCCTTTTACGTCATTCACTAAGTAGAACTGTGGTAAAGACATTAAAGTCATAGGTATCTGATACCTAAGAGTTGTGGCAAACTCGCGTAGGATACCAAATAAATGTAAGAACCATTTTTAAGGCGGTTAAAAAGTACCTAGATAATATTTTATCGCAAGTTAAATAACATGGTGCTGGTCTTAACTTAATTGACGTTTTTACCATAAATTACAAATATAGACATTATTTTATTGTATTACAGACTTAATGAATCTGTGTCACTAACTAAACTCTAACTTTACCAATATTAGGTATTTTCAAACAGATAAAAATCAGTTTTTAATCGGTTTATCATAATGTATAATGTGAGCATACCTGCTTGTAAAGTTTTAAAGTATTTAAAGGTAAAGCAAAAACAGTACAATTTTGACCCATATATAAATGCAGAAATCTGGTTGCTTTTTTTGAAAGCGTTTAATTTACCTGATTATCGGCAGAGGGATAGTTGAACGGGCAAAGAACATAATTAACTTATCCCGGTCGATAGTTTCCACTTGAATAGGTACATATTTGCTTTTAATACAGCTATTCGAGTAAATCCGCAGGACACTACTCCTTCACGTCTCAACAGACTATAAGGGTGACCTTGTTAAAGGCCCAGGGATAGCCAGAAGGATAGAGAAGGACATATGTGGGACACCTCTTTTTTCCCAATGAAAGGTTCCTACGTAGAAACATTATGATAATCGCACACTACACACACCTACCTACTCAGCAATTTGACAGATTTACATAAAAACCTTACATCCAGACGTGGACCTTGATATGATATTATTTTTCGGTAAAAAAGTTCCTAAAATAAACGTAAACGGTTGATAGGTACGTACTCAAACTTCGATAATAATGAATGTAGACAGTTTTTTTACTAGTTATTATAAAATATACACAATGGGTAGAATAGATTGGTGATGACAAAATTTTGCTCCGATACCTACTTCTTGAGATACCTATTAACATTTAAAAGAGTGTCGCTTATGACTCTTTAAATCATGAAGAACGCTCCGCTGGCAAAGTGCTAGTTTATATTGTTTCGTGTTTTTAATAGTGGTAATAGTTAAGATTATTGTACCTAATCATATACTAAACATTGCATTTACTTTGGACTGCTATAATTAAAGTTGTAATTAAATTGAAGAGAAATATACCTACCTGATGAATTATTTTAAAAAATAATAAATTTAAACTTAAGAAATTTGTCAACTTTAGATACTAATCTAAAGTTGTAAAATAACCAAAACGAAAGGTATCAAGGTTATTTTTTTTTTTGCCAATCATGTTTTAAATAATGTAAAATAAATAGCTAAATTGCAATAATCCCAATCAAAAAGTGCTAAACGAAAGAATGACAGGTGACGAAATAAACAAAAATAATGAATATTTATCCCAAAACGAACTCATTCTTTATGTAAGACCTAATGTGTGTGTAATATAAAATATAGATAGTGGTTTCAAGGGTTAGGAACTAGTTATCGATTTTTATGCTATGACAGCATCAACGTTTCTTTATGTTTCAAACAATTCAAATTAGGTAAATCTTATAAGTCCGGATGACTTGCTCGCGGAACTATTTAAGTTTATAGAATACTGGAACTTAAGATTGATAGAAAAACTATTTAATACTTAATGTTAATGTCTCTCTTACAATGCTGGGAAAAATTCAAACAGTCTAGCTGATATCAACTTTTGTTACTTTACCAAGGTGGCTTCAGCAAAAAAGTGCTGTGATTATAAAACGATCTCACTAATAAACCACATCTTAAAGATTTTTCTGAGAGTAATTCATAAAAGAATATACAACAAGTGTGAAAGTGTTACCTCCAACTCGCAGTTTGGCTTTCGTATTAAACTAGGCACAAAAGATGCTGGGACACGAATCAGGCTGTTTCATTGATTATGAAAAGGCTTTGTATGTGTTTTTAACTGATAGACAACGAAGAAATTCTTACACGGAGTACGACAGGGTTGTGTCCTTTTATATGCAAAAATAATACTTATTTAAAGAAGCGCGAAGATGATATTAATGTAGGCATTTCAGTGAATTCATGGTCAAACCATAAACAGCATCGCAGACGAAAACCGTTTTGATATCAAGCACGCTGGATGATCTTCCAACAATCTTGGACAAAGTACATTTGGTTATTCAACGCATTACCATTTCAAGACATTAACATTAAGCAGACAAAGTACATGACAATTGTTAAAACACCTCCAGAGAACTCGCAATTATTTTGTCATGGTATATAAGGCAATGGAACGCATACACAAATACAAACACTTGGGTTGTTGTTTTAACGATAAAGGCGACTGTTAACTACAATGTCGTAATAAACAACTTTTAAGCTATAATAAGCTGAACATCAAGCTATATACGGGCGCGCCTAGTAAGACTGTTACATTATCTCCACTCTTTTGTATGTCGTCAAAGCTTGGACTTTAACAGAACAAATGCACAAAAAGATTCAAGCCAGATCCAGGCAGATTGAAATATATAGAAGAATTTTAAGGATATCCTGGAGACACTATACAGAAATGAAACAGAGTTAAGGCGTGAAAAGAAAGTAAGAAGTTCTTCCTGCAATGAAGAAAAGAAAGTTAGATTACCTTAGGCATATCATGCGTAACCCCAAGTATGAGTTGATGACTACACTTAATAATACAGGGCAAGTTAATAGGAAAAGGTAGCGCAGGCTGGCAGGCTTTAAAAACCTACGTAGTAAAAAAACACCCGATCAATATTTGGAGCAGCTTTGACAAAGAACATAGAAGATATTTCACGTGGTGTGACCGCTATGTCATTAAAATACAGTTGTTTAGGAACGGTTTAATATAAAGTTTTCCGTAGTAGGGTTTGCTGTCTTGTGAACATTTCTACTTTCTGAACGCGTATTTTCTATTGATAAGTAGTTACATTTTAGCAAAGTGATTTAATTGTCTAACTTTTCAAGACAGTACCTTTAATGCACAATCCAATTAAATTCCATAAAAAAACTAGCTCCAATTTCAGTACCGCCCGATACCGGTACCGATATGTAATCAACAACTTAAGGTGAATCCAAATCATTTTCCCATACTCTTAACTAGTAACATTTCACTGTTTTAAATGCATTATTGTAAAAGTGTTATTTATTACTGTAGTAAAATACATATTCATTCATGAAATGTCAATAAATTACTTAATAACCAGAGTTTTTATCGATTTTATACATTTAATTAATTGAATAAAAACTTATTTAATTATTTTTTTGCACTTTGTGGATAAATATACGTTTTCCGACTATAATAGCTCTTAACTAGTAACATTTCACTGTTTTAAATGCATTATTGTAAAAGTGTTATTTATTACTGTAGTAAAATACATATTCATTCATGAAATGTCAATAAATTACTTAATAACCAGAGTTTTTATCGATTTTATACATTTAATTAATTGAATAAAAACTTATTTAATTATTTTTTTGCACTTTGTGGATAAATATACGTTTTCCGACTATAATAGGTACCTTTATGATATTAACACGTTTTAAGTAGCGAAATGTTTATGGCTAAAGATATTTAGGATTCCTAATGCAGTTTGTATGAAAAAAAAAATTGGATTCACCTTCACACAGAAAACACACAAAATGATAAACTTCAAAAAGTTAATGCACTTTGAATTAGCATATCGGAACTTCAAATTAACTAACTTACTTTAGGCAACAATCTAATCATTTCCTCCACGTCCATAAAACGCAGTAACCAATATTTTACACACATCTTCATTACGTAACTCGACGGAAAATCACAGCACAATATAGAAACTTATATCGACTATTTTAATATTTCATATTTAAGAAAAGCATTTTAACTTAAATAACTAAACTGTTGAATTTTTCGTTTAAAATATTTATTGTTTTTAAGTAATTTTGTGCCAAGAAGTTGGTGAGCACTAGATGCGGACCAAGTGACAGTCACGCACTGTCCACACGCATTGCGTACGCACAGACCACGCCTCTGCGCCCCTCCAGCGAACAAACGCGTGCGCCGCCCCACGACCAAGCAAGTGAGCGACGCCTTACAGATTGGTCCCTTTATTTACAAAACACAGCGAATGAAGGCAAACCACATAATTTTCCTGTGGCAGTGCCAAGGGCCGTTGGCAGTAATTGGTTGTTCGCTCGAAATCGTTTGTGTATACGTTTTCGGAAAAGGTTATTGGTTGCTTGAATTTGTTAGCTTTAATCAACCCAAAGTTCGTTGACTCTTTTATATTTAATAAAATCAAGGGGAAAAAAGCGTGTCAAACTTGTCTGCCTAGCTAAAGCCAAACCTACAGTTATAACGAAATTATAAATGTTTCATTTTTTCACTTGGCTACCGAACCCTAAAAAGGGATATTTGCGTTTGAGAATGGAATTATGTGTGTGTGTAAGGGTATAACAAAACCGATTTGATATATTTCCTTTAGGTAAATACTTGTGCTGTGTGTGAGACTTTGCTATTTGTCAAATTTCATAATTATAGGTTAACGGAAGGAACCTTCCTACTAGGTTTTGATTTATTTGCAGGGGTCTCAAAAACGCGGCTTAAACGGCAGTGTTTTTTACCCCACTGCCGACGCAAGAAGGGTTATATTTTCGATTTGAATGTATGTATGTCCATTTCTTTGGCACGCCCTACAGCCTGTACGGCTAGACGGATTTTGACATGCGAGGTGTCATTTGATTCGTTGTGATGTGTGAGTGAAACTTAGTATGTTAAATTAGCGGAACTCGTTTAATTTATTAATTATAATATATAATAAATTTAAATTCAAGAACAAATAGTAGATAGTACAGATTGCTCACAATATAGTAGTTACCTTAAAATGAGTCCCGCCTGCTTATAGTTAAATATTGGGTATGGGGTGGGTTTTAGCGGCACTTGTTTACTTCTTTTTAGTTCTTGCAGTCGAGTTTTTTCATTTATTTAATTATTTATTTTTAATAATTGCGTTTACTAAGGGGCTTCATTTTACAGCTTCAAGATATTGTTAAATAGTACCTAAGTAGGTACCTATTTGATAGTAATTTTAAACTTGATACCTTCACGCATTAAAAGACAGGAATTCTATAAGGGTTCCACTGTTTCCGCTATGAAGCAAGTTAAATAATGCTTTATTTTTATGTAACTAAGATTCTGTTATATTCTTGCCTGAACGTTAATTTTATTCATGCAGTTCGCCATCGCCTTTGATGTTAAAGAAAATTCCGACAACATCTAGACCTAGACATACATGTAACCGCGTGCAAACGTACTGGCTGGCTGTCACGATTGCTTAGTCTTAACGCCTTCGATGGCCGATTGTGTAAATAAAGCGAATGTTAATGCTGTCGACACTTACTTTAAGTTCTTGCCATTAACGGAACCCTACAAAATACTGTTTATAAAGCTTCCAATTAAAATTTGAAGTCCTAAAAGTGAAATATTCCATAGCAGATAAGAGGTATAGCGTAGGCAGTTCTTACGTTACATACAATAAGTGACATAATCACGTGAAAACTACTTGTAGCGAGGTCTGTACGTATTCAAAGAGGGGCTGAGGTTAAGCATGTAGGTAGGACGGGGAAATGAAAATAAAATCAGATAAGAATTCTGTGCCATTTTGTTATGTCTACGAAGCTACCGCTCTGTTTTGTGCAAAATTCAAACAAAAACAGCTATTTAAAATAAGGTCTGTCTGTGTAACTGGATATTTCTGTGGATAACTCAGACACATAACAAATTAGTGTAGACATATTTTATATGAGCAAATCTCTCAAGTAGCACATAAGCGTGAATTTTATCCAAAAAAAAAACTATATTACAGTCTTATGCTGTAATTTAGCTGGAAAAGAGGATAAAACTAGTCTGATTACTGTATTAGTAGGATTTCGTACACTGTTAGACGGCATAGCTGACTTATGACTGCATAATGATGAAAAATTCAACATAACGCATTAGTGTAGAATTTGAAATCACTGTTGTCCAGACTTTTGCAACATATAATAAATAATAATAAATACTAGCTGTTTTAGAAGACTAAAGCATATAAATGGCTGCTGAACGCGAAAAAGACAAATCTCTTATAATGTCGCAAGCTGTATCAAAGAATCAAACATTACCATTGGATTTTATTCGGTGTACACTAATTCTGTTCTAATGCTATTAAATAAGCTTGATAGTAGCTGATTAATACATAATATAGAATGTCTAAAACTGCTGTACGATGTATAAAAACATCAAATGACTCATTGAGCTGTAAACTTGTGTAGGTAAACTGCACTCTAATTTTTAAGCATAAAGTGAAAAGATTACCTATTGTACAGCCTCTGGATTTATAAGAGGGTAATTATAGGGGGGTGGTCTTAAGATGTGATTTTTTCTTAAATTTCGCAATGTGATTGGGTAACGAATGATAGTATTAGTAGCGCTTTTAAAAAACCTCCGCTTGTTGGCAAGTAGGATCACAAAATTAAGTAAAGTTATATATACGAAATGATATTTTATCAAGATTTTCTCATCCCTAAAATACTCTTTGTTACTCTTGCTTTTTTCCCTTAAACACCATTAAAACAATTTCATTTCGTTTTACATTGTCAAATAGTTTATTATCGCCGTGCGAAATGTCAAAGGAATCGAGAATCCTATCGATCGAGATTTATACCATTTTACAGCTAGCGTAATGCTTTTAGCTGTTAAATAAAGTTTAATATTGCCATGATAGAGAAAAGAGAATGTCAAAGGAATCGAGATTTCCTTCTCTATCCCTAAAAAACATACTTAGACAGCCATCAAAATAACTTAATTCCATTGTACAGCAGTAATGCGTTCAGCTGTTACGAGTAAATACAGTTTAATATCGCCATTATACAGAAAAGATAAAGTCAAATAAGTTTAGCAAGAATTAGTGCCGGGTTGTAAATTAACGCCATTTTGAGCTGAACAGAACTGATTTATTATTGATGATTTATTACAAAAAAAAAAATTGTTGATATTAATTTAATAAAACAATTTGAATAATTTGTTATTGATAATTTATGAGTTTAAATGAAATAATTTTGTGTCAATATCCATAAATATTCATGCACACCATATTTATTTGTTAAATATATTTAATAAAACAGTATTATTTTGAGGGCGCGTGAAAAATTTGATAATGTCAACTATGTCACTAGCTACACGGTCCTTTTATAGGTAGCTTGTACAGCCTCAAAATTATAATTACTTTGTAGTCCGGCGACTCTACAGCTATGTATGCTACTTGGGCTAGTAGGTACATTTAAAAAATGTTTCAACATGTTAAACCTAAAGCAATAAAGATCATAAGGAGGTAAGAGTAGGCCGTAGTCCACCGCGCTACCCCAGTGCTAACTGGCGGATGTTTGTCGACCTAATAAGACCTCTGACTTGGCTTAACGACTGCTATCATATTATGGCAACAGCCAGGACCGACAGTTTAAAGTGCCCTCCGTAGCACGGAGTTCAGAAAAATGTGCTATAGGCGGATTCGGGTACTGATCACGCCGTAATTTTCAACTGGTCCACGAACTATTCCCGATAAGCGAATGTGACTGGGCCACGAACTATTCCCGATAAGCGAATGCGACTGGGCCACGAACTATTCCCAATAAGCGAATGCGACTGGGCCACGAGGTTCTCAAAATAAAAACAAAAAGAAATACTTAACACTGAATTTCTTTATTTACATATGTTGGAGACAATATTCTATAAAGTTATCAGTAGTACCCAGAAATGGTAGCCAAGAGTGGTGGTTCCTTACCTAAATTAAGTTTTTAACAGAGGAGCAACTTAAAAAACTTAAGAAGCTTCAAAATCTTTGTATTCGGTATGTTTCGACTCCGCAAATAGGTATGACATTTCTAAATTTTTTTATATAACGTGCTATTCAATTCATAAACCCCAATCTACCTAAAGCAGCGATTCTAGTTTATTAGCTATTCTACTCTAACTCTCCGCTGCTCTACTAGCCTCATTAAAAATAGCCAGTCATATAGTACCAATTTTTATACTTTATCGTTAACTGTTTATGCAATAAGGTTATGGAACTCTCTACCTTTATATATATCTTGCTTCTATTCCTATTACTTGTACCCTAAGGTTGCCTGTAAGATAACACTTCAAAGCGATAAGGCCGCCTAGTTGTACTCTAAATACATAAGATTGTATGATTGCTTAGTTTTAAATTATTTGGTGTACATTCTTTTCTATCTTGACAAAATTCTAAATTTCAAAAACTCATTAACTCTATTGGCGCAAGAACATTATTCTTCGGACGATTTATAAAAAAAAGTTACCTTCGTCCAGGAAAGGAGAACTGATGGAAAAGTACCCGGCATACCGAAAGGATGGTCGTAACCACAAATCGGAAAGCGTGGGTTGTCCCTAACTACTTAGTTTCGCAGACGACCAAAAAGGAATAACATCAACAAAGCTATGTAGTTATATACCGTCCTAATACAAGTCTAGATATTAATTCCTATTTGTAGGTAACTTCATTAACGATTTTATTTAATACCTCATTTGTGTTTAATTTCTTTCTAGAATGTTACATAAGTACCTAAATCATGAAATTTGTGTCAATAATCCCAAAAAAAAACGAAGCAAAGATTTGTATGGCTGTATCATAGAGATTATGTGTATGTACCTTACCTACTTGAATGGATTATGACTTGAAACACTAACACTATTAACTGAATAGAACTCACTTATCTAAACTAACAAAGGCATCGATAAAAATATTTGTAGTGCTTTACTAAGTAATATTACTTGGAGTACATACGAAATAAACACCCCATGCTTTGAGACTTTTGATTTCTAACAATCGATGGTTTTAACTATTTTCAGTTATTCTTAGAGCGACGAGCAAAGGGTTGCCCACCGTTTTTGAACAGCAAAACCACCCTTTTGGTGCTGGAGAGGTGAAAACATATAAAAGTAATCGCAGACTTGGGAGTCGTTAGTGCCGAATATTAGTGTCGATAAACATCCGTCGCCACTCGACGCTCGCCAGGCCCTAGGCTGTCTATGTGTAGGTTGAGTTAGGGCAGGCACACAACGGCAAGGACGGCGCGCCGCTTACACACACACTAACAGCTTTTTTGGCAGTAGGGTTGCCAAAAAACTAACTCTTATCCTGTTATTTGGAATCAACAAAAAACACGATTTTATAAACTTAAATACCTGATCAATACTAAGCATGTGTACCAGACAACTTATCAATGTTGTAGTATGAAGTTATGTTGTAGTATGCGGTGTTTTATTATAAGGACCCGCACCTGATATTCAAACAATCATTGTGCTACAGTAGAGGGCTGTTTGAGCAATTTACGGTATATCCCAGAGACGGTCTTTTAGAGATAAATTTAAGAAAATCAAGGTTTTAAACTTGCCGTCTCAGTATATATTAGATCCCATCAAAACTTAAATGTAAAGAAACAGGTAATTCACGTCGATACACTTTGATTTATAATCTTAAAAAATTTATGACATTAGGAACCTATGCCAAGCTTCTTGCCTATCTCAAAAGGTTAACAACCTAGACGAACCTAGATGACACGAAATATACACTAAGCTAACTGACTAACTCCCAGATTCTACTTAGCAAGTTTTCAAAGACTACCATTATGAAAACTTGCCAATCTGAAACTGTGAATTCGTCTGTTAGCTCGGAGTATATTTTGTAAGATGTTAGGCGATAGTCAAAGCGGAAGCGCAGGGAGCAACCCCAACTACCCTTAGTATTATTGGGACAGTATTTTGCAACAAAAGCGTTTCATTTTAATACGTAACATTGTCATTTTCACCTTAATTCGCCCTTGAAAATTTAAACTAATCCCACCCAACAATGTTTACTTATAAACAGTAGTAAAAAAACCGGGAATATAAATCATCTACCTGTCTGCTTGATTAAATAGATTTACGTACATATGTATAAGAAGAAAAATTTAAATACGGAAGCATTACAGTACATTTATCACATATAATATACTTATAATATGTGATAAAAAAATCAGTAGAACAAAAATGCTTCAAAAGGAGTTTCCCACTCAGCATTATTGCAGCACTTACTTGCCTGCTGCCATACGCAGCGTTGATTACAGGAAGGTGGTAGGTAGGTACTCTATTTGAGCTCTGTGACATACAATCACTCAACTTACCTACATACCATGGACCTGTTTCAGTACCTATATAACATATGACCGTTCATCATTGTTGACATTCATATAGAATGAATACTTTGATATGGATATTTTGCTATACTAAAGCTACAGTAGATATTATAATTTGTTGTCAGGATACTAGAGAAAGAGATTACCTTCGCAAACTACTTCAGATATTTTTGCTGCAACGATTGGTTTCGTTGAATCTCGCTTTGTTAATAACACCTATCATATAGTGAATGAGATTAAATTATTTCCACAGCCCTAATAATATTTTACAAAACAATCGATGTATGGCCTCCTCCGCCATTCGTGGAATAACTTCTGTTCTGTATATGTGAGTATTCCAAAATACGTACACACCATTCTAGTGTGCGCGCCGCCAGTTCATTGTCAAGGCCAGCAGCCAAATCTCCCGCACTAGCCTCCCCCCTCCATCTCTCCCTACCTCCCACCGTGCCCACTCAATTATTCAACACAAACGAAAACACGGCTTGTTTCATGTATATTGCTCGGATAGCGAAGATTTTATTTTATTTGACGTGACTCGAGCAGCAATATGTTGAAACGTGATATTATAAGTCATAAATTTTGTGTAGCTCAGTTCGTTGGTAGAAGTGCTAAGGTTGCCGCCGCCGACGCGATAATTGCGTATTTTTAACGTTACATATTGCATACCTCCTGTTCTTTTTATCTGCCGCTGCGCTTTAGCTAGTTTCGACGTGCATATTGAATAGATAAGCAACATAATATGTCTAGACTAGACAGTTAGAATAGAAAACATCTAAGTAATAATGACAGGCATTTTCTGGGAGGCGAACTACAAAGCTTAGGGTAGGTAGTCCTGACAACCTGCGTAGCTGCGATCGATACCTCCCAAATACGCAGGAGACAGGGTTTCGGAAATAAGTAGTTACCTAGATGTACCTACGTAGGTACAGATTTGTGGCGTAAAATTGTAATGCCATCCCACTTGCTCCTTTACAATTTCTTTTTGATGTCTCATGTTGTGATTGTGTGACATTTATTCAAATTCATATTAGTTTGATAAAAATTATATTAATTTATCAACAAGGCTTTAACTGTAGATGAAGACCTAATCTAACGTAAAGAAAATTATGTCATAGGAAGATTAAAACTGTAAATTAATAAAATACCTATTACGTAGACATTAATAACAGTAAAATAAAATGTAGCTACATCATTTCAGACTTCTGCAGTCCAGTAGTCAAGCAAGTTTTTTTAAGATAAATATTTCAAGATGTGTATCAACAAATCGATACCGGTTTTTTGAATTAAACTCAGTATTAAAGACCTAACAGTCATTTCTTTCTAGTCCATCCTTCGTTAAAGAATTGAAAAGGGTAAATAAATACGCGATTAATACGGTCAAAATTAGTAGTCTGATGTTTTATTAGACGCTTTTCGATTCTGCGCTTGACTTCTGCCCGATTTTTGATAACTCACCCTGACCAGTAAAGTTTCGTTCTATCTCTTTCCGCCCTGCCAAAGAGTGTATGTTGCTACCGTGATTTCAGTTCTCCCTGTGTTAACCCGCGTTGAGTTTCCGGACACGGTTCAGGCATCATAAACAGATTTAAAATGATGTGTTAAAATGTAAAATTAATGTTGAAAAAGGTTAAAGGCACCGATTATTAAGACTTAGAATAGAAGACTTTAATACTTTAAAAAAAAATTACAGATCCAATAAAAACGTGACCAAGAAAAATTTTTATTAAAAAAATTTATTAAACATGATTTTTTGGTTTTTTTTTAATGATAAGAAAAGATAATGAAACATATCTGAATCGAGTACCAAATAAGTACCTACCGACATTATATCTGAATCGAGTACCAAATGGTCATTAAAACATCGCGGAAATTAAAGCGTATAAACAAACTGTGTCCAATAGCATGCAGGCGTTATCGCACGGGCCTGCCCGTGACCGCGGGCTGCCTTAACCTTTAGATAAACTGTAAAATCCTATACCTAATATTAATAAAAGTTGTAACCAACGTCTCGAGACATCTCTTCGACATTTTTTTATAGAATAAGCGTATGTTTTTTTATAAGAATAGGTATAGGTTACCTGAAGCTATATATAAATACATGTACATACATATGTAGAAAAAAATAGATACATAGATAAAGAATATTTTTTGCACTAAGCTGTACAAAGACGAACTTAATATATTTATTATAAGCATTTTCTTCCAGTTAAACCTAGTTCATTGTGAGATGATTGGAGTGCAAGTTTGCACACACACACCATTTGCAATAGTTGCATAAATATACGGCTACTTGTGTGAATGTTCTTCTTTATTAATTATAGGTATCTCTTAAGTATTTAGTTATCATAATTGGACTACTTACAATCTAAATTATATATTTAACTAAATCTAATAACCGATGGCAGTACAGTAACCTACGTATCATATTCTATAAAAAAACAACATAAAACTGAAAATTAGGCTAGGCTTACTACTTCCCACTCCACATCCTAGACTGCAAAGTTCGACACTACCTAGTCTTACTGGTGTCTTGGGCAGAGGTACTTCATTGATACTTTAGTACACATGGCAAACCAAGAGACAGACGAGTCATACACTGTCACTCAAAATGCGAATTGAAAACACCACACCTTCTTCCGGTGAGTGAGAGCACTTCGTACTTCAAATACCTACTTGAAAGCTGGGGGTGCGGTGTTCTAGCCTGCAAGTTAGAGAGGGTACTTAGCAGAACTTCTGCAAATGTATGAATAAAGGTATCTGGGTCTAGTCACTGAGTCTAGAAGGTGCCCAAGAAGTAAAGTACAAAAAGCCCAAAATAACGTAAAATATCAACTTTTAAAATCTACCTCCAGTTAAGAAACTACATACTGTAACAATATTTTTTTTTACAATTTGTAAATTTAAATAAGTGGTTTTATATGTATTAATAAAATATACCTAAACTTCTATGTGGCTACGTTTTTACAAAGCATTAGGTACATAATCAAAATTATAACGTAGTTATGTAATTTGTATATATAATAATTTCCAATTGTGGTGCTTCTATCTAAATGAATGCCAAAAAAGTGTATTATATTATATTACTATAAATATAGTAATTGTATTTTTTTCTTATTATCCCTAAACAAATACGACGATGAAGGTACTTCAAATGGTCTTTTCCACAATCTGTCAAAGTTGCGACCCTGACCCTGACCCTGCAGTTGATTTTAGAGTGCAGTGATTACTCTGATTAGTCATCAACTACATTTTGTACGCCACAGCAAAGCTTAGGTTGCCTCGATATTTCTTTTTGTAAGCATTACATTTTTATAAATTTAGGTACCTAAGTAGATATAGTTTTAAATAAACCTAAAGCCTACTGCTAGGTCTATTTTTTGTTTGGTAGTTTCGGAATATTTTTTTTAATTTATTTATTTACTTCTTAACACAAAATACATATAAATATTCTGCCAACTGCTGAGCAGTTTGTCGCTAGTAGCTCTCGCTTTTGCGTCAACGTGCAGAGTACACTTACATAAGTATATCCATTATAATACATTTCTTATTTTAAAGAAGAACACTACACACATAATTATCAAATATTAAGTGGATATTATTTACATATGGCGCGTAGGTATTTGCTATTCTTTGACTACAAGGTTTTTCCTTATAACTCTATCCTCGAATATAGGTATCACTTCCGAACTACCTACCTAAAGTAATTGGGTGGCAGTTTTGACAACTGTAAGTAACAACTCAGAGCAGTCATACATATAAACAATTTTGATGTAGTTATATGCGGTGACGTCATAGAGTGGTGCACTTGAAGAATATTGCATTTATTTCCTAGAACCTTTTTATTTTATTCAGTCTTTTCTGCACTAACATTCTTATCATTGCGAGCTTAATGTCACCAGAAATACATATTGCGCTTCGTGCTTATGTATGTGATGTCATAAGAGTCATAGCATTAAAAAAAAACTTTGGTAGGTACGCATAATCTTGTAAACCGAGGCGAGAGTGGTCAGCGCATTTTCTAGTCAGTCAGTGAAGTAAAAACGGTCTTATAAGTGTAACAGAGACGAAACTTACGTGCAGCGCGTAGTTGTCACTTTCTATATTTGTTTTTTTTACAGAAAAATGACCGAAGATTATTTTTATAATCCTATTATACTACGTTACGTTTGTAAGTCTAGCCGGCTAGAACTAAGTTGGGTTACGTCAGCGCCCAGACTAGCTGGCTTAACTGTTTGGTGCACATTTTGGATTGTACCTATGGTTGCTTGTTAATTCTGAAACATTTAAATATATTTTAACCTATTATAACACAATGATGCACGCATCGCATCGCCAGAGAGCCGCAGATAAGAGCAGTCAAGGTCGCAACATTATCAAGTGCATCACGGTGCACATGTCAGATTAGATATAAAGAAAAGGTACACAGACCACGAAAAATTGCATTAAATATACTTTCTTCTTTTTATCAAATTTCATGTTAACAAAGTGTCTGAAATTTATATTATTTATGAGACAGATTACAAAGTCTTGGAGCAAATTTATGGAGCAATTTTTATATTTAAAATGGTATTACAAATTCGGCTTAATTAATGGCAATTTAAAAATAAATATTGATAAGATTGTCATGCTAAATAAATGTTAAATACTCGTACCTACATTAACTGAAGTGGCAGGGGGCTGGCCAAATACCTCGCAGGACCGATGAAAGATAGAGAAGGAAGGTTCTAGAGTGGAGACACCACAGTGTGGGACAAACAACTACTAGAAAGACTGACGACTTAGGACTGCGGGAAGTCGCTAGTATAAAACTGATTTCAAAAGATACCTTGCTACTAAAAGTAAATTTTAGAAATATATAAATAAGGCCTATGTCTAGCAATGTCTGTCTAGCGGCTGATATGATTATGATGTTACGGTAACGTTTAGGATACAATTTTCTGTACGACCTAAAGTAAGAGTATAAGCTATACAGAATATTTTGCAACATAGTAGGTACTCGTAAAATGACTATATACCTAATTATTGTTTTAACACGATGTTATTATTGAACCACGAGCCACGAGCCATCGGTGTAGATAGGGAGGAAAATTCAAGTCAAGTGTGAGTCGGAATCGTACGCCGAGGATTCTGTACCACCACACACATTACGATCAGACGACAGCCAGGAAGCCAAGTAATTAGAGCCCGGCGAAAGTGACGTTCTTTGTAGACACTATTTTAGTGTAGATCCGTTTAGTTTAAGAAATACAAATGCATTTTGAAAATTAAAAAACCGGTTGTCAAATGAACTAACTTACTACTAGTTTTTACTACATGGCGCTAGCTGATTTTATTGTAGTTCTAATTTTATTTTCCATTTTGCGATCTTAGCACGGGCCCGACTCAAACTTTGCTGTTTTTTTTTATTTTTTATTTAACGTTAAAGTCTGCTCTGTAATACATACAAGTTATACGATGAAGCAAAAAAAACCTTGAAAACAACATATTTCTGAAATAGGGGACCCTCCTAATATTTTACTTTTTATTTTTTTTATTATACACTAGGCTATCTATAGCTGCCGCTGATATTCTTCTGTGCAAATTTCAGTAATCTACCTATTTTGGTTCAAGAGATAGAGCTGATAAAGGTCGGACAGTTATAATACAGATAGCGTATACCTACGCTGAGTAATAAGGTCCGTTAGCAACCTTTGGGTACAGAACCCTGAAAAAAATTTCATAATTTTCATAATATATTTAAATAGATTAAAGCAAGCACAACGGAAAGTAGACCAGGGAAAATTAAAAACCTACCTATTTTGTTTTGACCCAGAGCATTCAGAGCTTAAGATGATACTGAATAAAATGCGACAGGCAAATTCTAACAAAAAAATCTTTTAGGTAAAGTGCTTACAATCATTTGGCCGCTATCTCGAAATTAAATAAAACAACTCTACTGCAACATTATCTGTTGAATTTATAAAACTTATAGATAAAAGGCAAAAGCAGAACTAACAAAAATAATATCCGAGTCGACAAGTATCGGGCAAGAGTCTCTGAGATGGGAGTATTCAAAAACAGCAAAAAAATATCGGGGCCTGTAATTTGGCCGTCCACGATTCGGAATAACGGCGAAATTTTAAACCTGTTACATGGAAACTATTTTAAGAATCAAGAAGTATGAGGAAAATATTTGCTGGTACATTCATATATAAATATAAGTATGTCATTATTAAAATAAATCTCTAAGAATAAAAAAAAACATATGGCAAACTGTTGGTTGTGAATCCAAATAAAAATGGCTGATGAAGCACCAGGGAAGCATAGACTGATAGAGCACAACGCGATAATAATTTGCCAAGTACAAGATTTAAAGTCCTATCTCAATATTACACGCCGTGATTCAGTGTAGCGAGAAAATAGAAGTGATAAAAAACCGTTAGAGCACTATTAGCGGCGCGGCCTGATCTTACTGCGTTGTAGGCGCTCCATCGATCGCGCGTTGAGGTAGGTCGCCTATGTAGGTACTAGACGCATTTACATCTACGGCGTCCATTTTGTTTTTTTTTTTTGTTTAGAACACTCTAGGACCCTACCCATGCAGCTTAAATAAACGAAATACAAATATTAATCCCACATACTTTAAATTTAATTACAACAATACAATATGCTTTTCGGACACGATATAATATTTAATTATGCAAAAATGATTTAATATATTACATACTTGTAAGTATTGAATTTATGCATACACTGGCAAGAGTGAACAATCAAGTTACAAAATATATATAGGAAAATCACTATCAAGATGTTATATAACAGGTGTGTTCGGAGGATGCATTACCGAAGAGTAAACATTGTCTGATAAGGTAATTTTGTTCACATCACTCGCTGCTTGAATATATAGAAATTACAAAACTCGAAGGTTTTGTTGTTTGGTAAATATGGGTTCAATTTCACAATTTTAATTATTTGACTGGCGGCATTAGTTTAATAGCCAAAACGAATCTAGGCCCTACATATTATAAGAAATATTTATAGCTAAATTATTTCAGACAATAATGATATTGCGAATAGGAACGTAATGAAAATAACAATATTTTACAAATATAAATTAGTCTTCTTAATTTATTATTACAAATAAGTCAAATTAAATTCAACTTCTGCCAGTTAGACAATATTTTTAATGTGCTCTTCCAACACAGACCTGTTGCAGATAGGTAATAGTTTGCACCTTAATGGATTCATAAGGAAAACAAAACCACCTTTGACAACAAATTCAGCATTGTCCAGTTGATAAAATGTTAGGATAGGTCAAGGCGAGTTTGACTGATAAAAAGTTATGTCACCGTCTATACAGCAGAGTAAAATTTTAGGAAAAAATAAAGATAAAATACGCACCACCACCTCGTCCATCCACTCCATGTCTTGTTGTTATGTAGTTAGGTTAGCTAGGACTTTAGGTCTAGGCACGCAAGTGTAGTGCGCGTCGCGACGTTCTATACGCGAGTGCAGCGTCGTTTCGTATGTTGCACCGAAATTTCGTTCCCGCACCCGTGTCCCGCGCCCCTTGCCCCTCCCCCTCTCGCAAAATTTTCAAACTTGGAATTGAGTAACGCCATCTATGGGCGATGAGACGACCCTCTCCCCGCGCGCGTAACCTTGAACTTGACTACACGTCTCGACCCATATTCGCGGCGCGACACACCCCTCCCCCCACCGCGATGTCGGCGGCGCGCGCCGTTGAATAGAACGTAATACTGCATGTTTAAGGCACGTTTTCGCTGTATTTTGAAGCTGGCGTTCCGCGAAACACTCTCGTTTTCATAACGTGTTACGTCAAAATGAGCATATAATAGATGAGTACACTCAGCAACAAAACTTTGCAGTGGACAAGGTTTACCGTGTTTTAGTCTGAGTTTCGTTTTTGTTTAGCCGTTTTATCTTTGTTTTTGATTGAGTCATATACAAGCTACATTATTGTAACTCAATTCATCAAATCGAATTGGTAGGTTATTGAGTTGTGTAAGTTGTAATTAGGTTTCCTTTTAATTGTTTAATGTAGAAGGTACTAGGTACCTACTTAAAAGTTGTCTGCGAATAGTAAACAAATATTTATTGTTTAGTTACAAAAATGCATAAAGTAAACTGTCAAAAATGAACTTTGAAGGGGGATCTCCATTTTTTGCTCCTATAAATTTAACTAAATAACATTTTTGATTAGAGACATAAGTACCTATATATTGACGTAGCTCGTAGCGATTGTCTACTTCGATATGACTTGAATACTTAAGGCATAAATAATGACTAAGGAAATGTGAAAACGTTACCTATGGTTTTTTTTAATGAGCTGATAATTACCTTATCAGTTGGATATGGGTTTGATTTATACTTAAGAAACAGAGAAATGCGTTGATTCACACAATGTTAAAAATAACAGATGATTCTGCCCTGCCTGTGCGAAGTAAACAAGGTGCACCACAAGGAAACGTCTTAGGTCCATTCTCTTCTATTTTATTTATATTAATGGAATAATATAAACATTATTTACCAGACGTACGAAATAGTGTATCGAGGCGACCGAGAAGGACACTTAGCTCTACGTGAGTAATTATTTTCTTTTAATCCGTGTAAGTAGCATATCCGTGGACTTTTGAATGCTCCGTTAGTACTTAAATAACAGTAGGTACACGTAATAACTGCTAAATAATTATATTTATTTGAGAATTAAATTTATTTCTTTCCTCATTTTGTAATGACGCTTTCAACAGATTGATTTTTAATGTAGACACCTAATTAGGTACACTTTAGAATAAATAAAATTAAATTAACAGTAATAAATTGTCATTGTTATTAATAAAAAGTAATTTTAAATTTTTTTCATTGCAATTCAGTAGCCTATGTGATTACCATTATTAGTTATAACCAATTTACATAGACGAGGCATAGATGCTATCAAATTCCGACATCTACTTCTACTATATATATTCTACTATCTACTTAAATACTGTTTCAGGCTTCCTGAAACTTAACATAAAGCTGTTGAATCGTTCCGGAGCGTTGTGTAGCTACTTTCTTCTTCACTTCAAACAACATGGGCTCTATCGGGTTGAGGTCAGAGCTGTCAGGAGGCCAGTTAAGTACTGATACCGACTCCTTTGTTAGAATTGTTTTAATGGACTGTGCATGTATGCTCGTGGTCGTTATCATGTTGAAACGTCCAAACAACGGGTAGATTCTCTTCAGCGTAAGGCAGCATGGTTTCGTTAACAGTTTGTTGGTATTGACGTTTATCTAGCTAGAGTATTAAGAGAGGTAGGGCACAGTAAGTACTCGCTCTACTGAATCGCCTGAACAATAAAGATAAGCACAGCGAGTACCCGCTCGAATGAGCAGCCTGAACTGAGCAAGTACCTCTACCTTACAGATGCCCGCGGCCAGATTACACTAACTTTGAGTAGTGTTGTGTTCCTGGCGGTGAGTTAGGTAGCCAGAGCTCATGAGGATTCGATGCGCGGACAGGGGAGGACCGGTGGTGCTCGTTACTGTTATTGTTCGGCGTAGACGCGGCGTGCTGGTGCTGCGGTCAGGGAGACCCGGTGAAGCGGCTGACCTTAGAAACTTCTTAAACAAACGGCAAAAGGCAAAAAAAGAAAAGAGTATTTTCAGTGGCTACTACATCCACATTCACAGTGGACTTTTGCAACATTCAGGGTATTTACGCTTACCTTAACGCAGTCCACCAGAACCAAGAGACTGCGCAGCCGACCATCTTCTTTTTAACGGTGAATACATCATACCTACACTATTCTGGCTACAAACTCGAGTACAATTTATTTTGTTAGATTTTAACGCCCACCATCGTGAGTGGCTGAGTTCTTCAACCAATAACTGCGGTCATGAATTTGCTCTGACCTTTGGATTCTCTCAGCTGGTACTTTCTCCAATGAGAATACCAGATATAGAGGACCATACGAGCCCCTTACTGGACCTTCTGCTGACTTCACGTCCGGACGGATATTCCGTCTCAGTGGAGGCGCCTTAAGACTCCTCGGACCACTGTCTCGTTTGAACTCAAGTGTCATGCACACAACCCGATTCATCTGGGCCAACTTATTGGCGTCGTGTGTAGCATTATAAGTCGGCAGACTAGGATGGATTGAGTGGAGGGAGTGAATTTTACGCATCGTACCCGTGGAAGCAGCTCTGCTTTAGCTTAGAAGATTCTGAAGTCTGCGGAGCCGCAGTCACTGAGACAATCATCGCTGGTATGGAATGTTTTATTCCTTACCTGCGAGTAGTTGCCGGTGTTAAAAAACGACCATGGTTTAATCGGTCTTGCAGAGAAGCTAAAATTCTTAAGCAATCTGCCTATGAGGCTTGGACCACGGGTCGAAATAATAAATATTCGGATATTTCTGAGTTAAAACGCAGATTAAACGCTGCCTCGAGGTACAGTAAGAAAGCAACTGCCAGAGCTAAATTCCAATTCATCGGTAAAATAGGTGGGTAACTAGCGAGCTATCCCTCTGGGAGTCGTGCTTTCTCGTCGCTTGCTAAAGCTGCCGAAGGAAACTTTTGTAAGTCGTCGCTACCACACCGCTGTGTAAGACCGGTGGTGACTTGGCCCATAATGCTAAAGAGAAGGCCTATCTACTTGGTTGTCTCTTTGTCACAAACTAGAAAATGAACGATGAAGGCGCTGTACCACCTACTATACCACCATACCGGAAGTCTCCGTAACACAGCAGGAGGACCGACAGTCGTTGCTTTCTCTAGACGTTCATAAGTCGAGTGGGCCAGACGGTATACCAGCAGTGGTGCTTAAACAGTGTGCCCCTGAGTTGTGTCCTGTACTCACGTGCCTTTTCGCGCTCTCCTAACACACTAGGCGCTTTCCGTCTTCATGGATGACTGGAAATGCGCACCCGGTGCCAAAAAGTGCGAATCGAATTACAGGCTAATCGCTTTTACCTCTCTCCTCTCCAAAGTGATAGAGTCAATATGGCTATCGCCACGGTCGCTCGACTCGGTCACCACCTTCTAGTGTATCTCACACACCGATGGGCACTAGCCATTGAGAGTCAGGGGGGGGAATTGGCATGTAGCCTGGACATAGCGAAGGCGTTCGATCGGGTCTAACACCGAGGTCTTCTATCGCTGTCGCCGTCTTACGGAGTGCCCGAGGGTTTGTGTAAATGGGTGGCTAGCTTTTTTCCGACAGCACAGTGTGTAATTTGACCTTAGTTGCGGCCATCCTCGTTTTATGTGCGATTTTGACACATTCACTGCACCAGAATTGTCCTCATTGTCATCAGAATTCAAGCTCTTCAAAGATTATACTACGGATATGATAAAGATTTTACGCACTCAACTTGATTTTGCTTGCTCAGACAAAATCTCAAACCTAATAAATCAACTCAATATTGGTACTTTTACAGCTAGTTTCATAACCAAATGTCATAGACTTGGCAAACCTAATCCTGATCGACCCCGACCTATTATGGTAAGACTTAGGGATAACAATACACGTGAGAACATATCGGACTTAGTTATCGTATCGGACTTAACTATCGTAAGACTCGGCTTAAGGGTTCATCATCATAAATAACAGAGTTTCTTACAAAATCCAAACAGATACGTTGAAACTAAACTAAAAAATAGACATGCGTCGCTGCTGAACCCAAGACAGTCGCATCGTTATGTCACTGCCTAATAACTCGCGCCGGAAAATTAATTCTATGACGGACCGCGTTAAAATATTAAAAGATTGCCCTGAATTACATCGCATAGAAGACAAGGGGAACATAAGCCCGAAAACTCGGAAGCAAAAGGACAACAAGAACTTTTATTCTTAAAAAGGGCAGTAAATGCAGAGCTGTTGCATTTGCAATCTTGCAGGCGATAATATTCTATTTTAATGAATTTAACAAAAATAGCTAATATCATGTTTATGACGTGGATAGATTGTATGACAATAAATCTGTGAAACCAGCGTTCATTATTGTATGTCATCAGTAAATACTTAGTATCTTCAAGCCTTAATAACTTTTTACTCTAACACTTTACAGATTTACTATGGTCGGATGTCTGAGGAGATTTTGCCTCCCTGTGTGTGTTCTACCGCTTGTACAATGGGATTTGTTCTGAAGAATTGTTCGAAATGATGCCCACGGCTACTTTCTACCATCGCACCACTCGCCATCATTAGGGAATTCATCCTCACACCTTAGTACCTAAATGGTCGCGTACAGTGCGGTTTCAGAGTAACTTCCTCCGGCGAACGCTAGGGTTCTGGAATGAGTTCCCTGCCAAGGTTTTATCTAAGGACTACAGTATGGGGTTCTTCAAGAAAGAAGTTATTCGATATTTGAAGGGTAGGCGACGCGCCCCAGGTGTTGCAAGCGTCCATAGGCTACGGTGACCGCTTACCTTCAGGCGGACCGCAAGCTTGTTTGCCATAGTAGTGGTATTTAAAAAAAAAAATTATAAATGAACTCTTTGAGCAACTCTTCCAAACAGCTGTGCCTCAACTAAACGTCGACGAATTGTCCTTGCTGATATGACTATATACTTGAATCTGCGCCAAAAAATTCAATTTCTATAAGGACGGACCTTTGAATTATTTTTTCTTGGCTAACACGAGTATCCTACGATCTTCGTAGGATGTTGTTTTTACTGGTCTTTTCTTTCTAGAAAGATTTTCTGCCGTGTTATGCGTTTAATGGTATTGGACTGTATCGTTGCCTTTGAACAATGAAGAGGATCCGCTACATTCCGATATGACCATTGGCGTTCATGAAAATTCACTATGATTTTTCTGGCTGTCGCGTCATGCTTTTGTTTTTGCCCATTTTTCTTTCTTAAAATACTAAGATTTTGACAAATTGTATTGGACCAGTATTTTGGTGCAAAGTGCTTTATTTCCATTGCATTCACCTAAATAGACATTTTATAAAGAATCATATCACCAAAAAACAATACTTAGTAGTGACCAACAACACATAATTAGTTTTTTAATTATTGCTTATATTAAGTGTGTAAGTCACTAAACTCCGAATATACGGCAGCACCGACTTTGATGAAATGATTAGTGTTTGGTTTGAGTGGGTTGCTGTAGCGCGGTTGTCAAGTTATTAATATCTTTTTTTTATTTATGGAGCAAAATAACTCATATTCACAATAGCTATATTGGTATAATACCGTAGAAGTGTATCGCAAAATTTGGATCCAATAGGTACTAACTGCTAAGCCTTATATCTTTCGTGGAACCACATTTTCTCCCTTAAATTGATTTATCAAACGACGACAAGCACGAAAAGGTTCGCATGTCGACGCGTTTATTTTTTTTTATTTTTTTTTTGTTGATTATTGAGTATGACCATACATAAGTTTTTACACAGTAGCCTTTTTTGTTACATAACACAAATAACACTTCGTTTGGACAAGAACTACTGCTCATTCACTGTGAGGTTGATCATTACTGCTCATACATCTGTATTTGGTTAAATGGCTCGACAATGGGGAC
Organism: Apoda limacodes; assembly: GCA_946406115.1. Lineage (NCBI taxonomy): Eukaryota > Metazoa > Arthropoda > Insecta > Lepidoptera > Limacodidae > Apoda > Apoda limacodes. The sequence continues at coordinate 33,222,836 of OX291542.1, read as the reverse complement.
GAAAGTTGTAAGAATAAACTTCGCTTTGATCGACTAGTCATCTTTGACAAAGATGCATCACGCCCACAGTTGCAAACATAATCTAAAAAAATTACCCGGGTGTTCGAGAATGCCCTTAATTATAGTCTGGGGGCCCAGTGGTTGATACTTGCCGCAAGGTCGAAAAACTTTGTCATCACACTTAGTGTGACGACATAAGCTAGACGGGTGCGTTGGTCCCTTTTCTCGCCGCGCACCTCACCTCACCATTGCTTCTTGGCCTCACCTTCGATGGCCGAATGAATGAAGATTGTTTAGGCTGTGCTAACGTAATAAGATCATGCACAGACCTCAAGCGCTCTCCAGCCATATCGTCTTTCGAGCGACACGGTTCATTGTAATGTGGTCTTCGCGACGCGTCGATTTGTGTTATATAACTAAGTAAATATAACTTATTGCGTTAACAACAGAGAAGTCAAACTTGATGTTTGTTTTTATGTATAACTCTGTACCCAAGCCGCCTTTGTCACGGGACCCTGAATCATTATACGATATTACTATTATTACTATTGAACACGCGCATGCAATGAATTACTACAAATTAATGAGTCAATGCACGTTTACTTGACTGATAGCTAAGGTGCAGCCCCATTGTAAAAGTCCTTTTCTAAGACTACAAAAGCAAGACTTTCATCGATTATCAACAAGTCAAGTTCTTACGTTCCCTACGACATTTTCATAGAAAACAAAGCGCTCCAACAGACAAAACTAGACCCTTCATCATCGGCAAATTAGTTTAGCTCTGAGTGTTCTGGGAATGACAGAGCATGCTGTATTACTGGTAAACAAAAATATCACTATTTCCGGAGAGCAACTGCATAGCTAAGGCATAGAAATAGCGACGAAGCGTCGTAAAAACGCGGAGTATCACGACAAACCTGGAGTACATATTTCAAAATCATAGGCGTTACATTTTATACCCGACGAGCGCTTAACACCCTTCGTGTTCAATATAATAACACATTCAGGGGCCTTTGGCGGCTGACTTGCTTCTGCAGCGCGTTGAGCATGTTCGTTGAGACGCGCTGGACTGCTTGTGTACCATCATGCGTAGGAGGGCGGGCGGGCGACAACAGTCTCTTAGGTGTAGTAGCACAGACCGCATGGATGGTCCGTTTTTAGGATACTGAATGTCTTTGCATGCACCAGGGCCCAATTATTATTATACTTGCGGTCGGAAATGAATTATTACCTTGTATATCATGTACTAACATAGCCTTAAGCAATTTCACTAAATTTCAATAAATGTCTGAATAAAAGAATTAAGTTCAAGGGCTCAATTGTATGTCCGCTATACCCGCTATTATGTGATTCAATTTGGTTCTTGATTTGCATTTTTGAGAAAAACTCAATACAAGTCTCGGCCGTGAGCCCATTGCTAGATTCTTATTACTGACAGACTCACCTTACGGTTCGTCCTTCGAACTACTCATTCAGCAAAGCTGTATTTCTGATTGTGCGCATTTTAATGGTGTTACTTTTCCGAACCTCAATAAGCAGCCGACTAGCTGGCCAGGTGGATATTCTAATGTAAAACACGAAATAATAAATACCAGCTAAATGCATTTGGGTATGCGGGACTTTTGGTATGCAAGCCCGACTCGCGTAAAAACACTTTATAATATTTTACACATCTTTATATCAAACATACTTAATCTTATAAATTCATACTTAATTATTGTTAAAATAAGTAATTCTAAGTAATTTCCGCTGGTTCCCATGCACCGGTTACAAACAAAAAGGCAGATTCTACAATTTCTTTTAAAACAAAGGCTTTATAGGTATAACGAATTATTATAAAATTTATAGTAATATAGTAAGGAAAATGAGTGCCTACTAGAGTATTATTAAAAATAAGCACACAAACGTAACTTGAAATTAGAAGATGAACATAGGGTGGCGTCATGGACAATGATAAAACTCCAAGGCAATTGAGCAAAGAGAGCAAAAAATGCAGAAGTAAAAGAGCAAAGCTGCAATAATCAACAACTAATGCCATCTGTTGTGAACAATGTAAATTTGTGATCAAGCACTGGCTTGTAACATAATATTGCTTAACTTGTAAAACATTACACAAATACAGTTTTTCTCATCTTTTCCCAACTGATTATATATCTTTGTCTTTGAAGGAAAGTATGAAGTTTATACGGGTAACATGCCTAAAGTATGTCATACAAATTCTTAATGGTCTGTTATGGAATGAATTGTGTGCATTGCAGACAAACCAAGACTGCTCTCACAACCCTGATTGAAGACCTATCGCGCGAACTATTGCGACTAAGAAGGAAAAAACCAATGTTACATATTTGGCATAATAATAGATCACTGCCGACTTCACAAACACAACATCGGTAACACCGACAGTCCCCTTTGTAGAGGCTGCATGGAAGTCACGTAGACACCTGTTTACGTAAACTTATAGGTACTCTAAAAGCGTGAGTAATAAATGGGCAAAGCTCCATAACAGTCCGAAAACCATAAGAGGTACTGAATCTGAAACTGGCATCAGGCACCTGCTGAATTTCTTGTCAGAGTTGAAGTGTTATATAAGAAACGAATAAGGGGCCGTCCATATATTACGTCATTCTAAATTAAGGGGGGGGGGGTTTGGTCTGCGGATGACGGTAAATGATAGATGGGGGGGGGGGGTGTTGGTGTACAAAAAGATTTTTTCTAAAAAGAAATTTCTTCCAGCACACCTAGTAAAATACTAGCTGCCCGCCCCGGCTTCGCCCGTGGTACTTACATGTATTGTACATATAAATCTTCTTTAAGAATCAGTCTATCTATTTAAAAAAACCGCATCAAAATCCGTTGCGTAGTTTTAAAGATCTAAGCATACATAGGGACAGACAGCGAAAGCGACTTTGTTTTATACTATGTATTGATAATAAACACAATACTTAAATAATAACTACAACATTACATAATTAATAAAAGTACATATTAATACTATACTTATACTTAAATACATGTCTCATACTAAGGAAAGATAATGTTCTTGTGATATTTTGCAAGTATTTAATGGTATTAATTATTGAACTCATTATTTATTTATTTATTACAAGGTCAAGGCATGTCTACATTATTTTTTAAAACTTTAAATAACATCGTACCTATGAAAAAAGTAATGACGTCAATTTTGGGAGAAGGGGGGGGAGGGTCATTAAGAAATGACGATAGGATGATTATAGGGGGGGGGGGGGTCTAAAATCTGAAAAAATCGATGACGTAATTTATGGACGGCCCCTAACAAGGAAATTTATTACCTACGTAAATAGGTCCAACTATGAGTTAAGTGCAGAAAACATACATACCACCAATTAACTACAATTGTTTACCCTACCTTTTTGTTTGAAATGCAAAGGCTCAATTACAAGATTTTTATAGCCTTTTTTTTTTTTTATACCACTAAGGTGGCAAACAAGCTTACGGCCCGCCTGATGGTAAGCGGTCACCGTAGCCTATGGACGCTTGCAACACCAGGGGTATCACTTGCGCGTTGCCGACCCTAAAAGCCTATGTTCAAACAGTCGTTCAGGCATCAAACAACTCTAAAATATTGCAAATTGCATTTAAAAAAACCTTAACTTAACTTTCCCTTTTTATAGATACACTAATAGATTACGTCTATAAATACCTGATAATATTATGGAGTTATTTTGAATGACTGTCCACCATATACTTCTGCACATATTCGCAGACCATGCAGAATGCTTCTAAAAGTCATTCTGCTCCTGGAAATAACATAAAGCTGCTGTATTATAAGATTGGTTGAAATGGATTAGACATTCTAAAATCATCATCATCACCAATCTCTCAAATACTATTCATTCATCATTACTTTTACCCTACTAAAATTAGAATTTTGCCATAATGTCGTATTTTAAAGCCACTTCCTATCAACACTAGTATGTTTGACATCTCAAAATGCCACTGCCACTGTTTAATGAATCTAACTATAAAAAACCTAAAGTTGCTAAAGTAATTTAATATGGTAATGGCTCGAGCCTGTCTCACACATGGCCGATTTTTATTATTTGTTGTTATACTTCAGAGCTCACACTATAATAATAAATCAGTTTAAAACTTGTATTTATTACTTTTTTTACATTAGAGCAAGAACAACGAAAACGTATTTCTCATAAAATTAATACCTTTGGCAATAACCCATTCCTACCAGACGTTTAAAGAAACTATGCTACATTTTTGTAATAATAACTGCCTTGATGACTTGGGTTCGATCCCCACATCAGACAAACGTTTGTATTTATCTTGAGTCTGGGTTTTTCTAGGTATATTTATGTATTTTTACAAATGAAAGTTATAACAGCATTTGTATCAGTTTTCTGGTACCCATACAAACCTTGCGGAACTATGCTATACCTATGTCTGGGAATATTTATTCATTTACTCAAGTCAATCGAGGATACTTACTTACTATTTTTAATGCTGAATAAAGCCACAAAGTCTTGACAGAATTATTGCGTCAATCATCAGTGTTTAGTATCCTTCGAAGTTTCATTTGTAATTTGGACACTCAGTACAGTGTGGCGTTATCTGGAAGCATGGTTACAAAGGATGACTGAGATAATGAAGATTCTGCATAGCTATGTATAAAAACCGCGAAGAACTTGTGTACTAATGCTATCTCTGGGCGGGTGCAACCGGATACTAGCTTGGCCTTTGTGGTTCACCTTAACAACAGGCTGAGAGAGCTGAGAGAGTGTAACTCACAAGTTGTATAAAACCCTTACGTCTTGGGGGAGAGTTTGCTTCTTGGTGTGTGTTCAACTGCTTGTATATTGGAATATGTTCTAAGGAATTTTTCGAAATTATGCCTACGGCTACTTTCTACCCTCGCAGCGCTCGCCATCGGCAGATTCATCCTTATACCTTAGAACCTAAATGGTCACGTACAGTGCGGTTTCAGAGTAACTTATTCCCGCGAACGCTTATGTTGTGAAATAAGCTTCCTGCTAAGATTTATTGTAAGGACAACAATATTGAAAAACCCTTCAAAGATGGAGTTATTGGATTTTTGAAGGGTCAGTTCATGCTCCTGGTGTTGCAAGCATCTATATATAGGCTACGATGACAGCTTACTCTCAGGCGGACCGTTAGCTTGTTTGCCACCTTAGTGGTATTAAGAAAAAAAAAAGATAGCATTATACATTGTTCAAATCGATCAATCGCCTTGTGGATTCAAACTATAAAAAGTTAAAAAAAAACAATATGGTTAGCGGTCCGCTACCATGACCAGAAGAAACCACAGCTTTAATTGGATTAAGTTTGTTTTTACCGTATTAAATCAAGTGGACCGGTAGTCAAAATTTAACATTGACAGCGGACGTACAAACTACGAAAAAAGCAAAATACCTTGCTATGACCTGTGGTTGTTTGTGGTGAGTTGGTTTAAGTTGGATTATTTTAGATTGAAGTTTATGAACCGTGGTTGAGACGTCATTTGGTCACCTGTGGTCGAATATAACCGATGTTTATCGTACCGGGACCGCACTACATATTTTACGTTGCAAAAGTGTATACCGCAGAGCAGTGATACTTTAAAATGGCAGAGCGTTATACAGTGAAGCATAATTATTCATTTTGACTGTCGTTTACGGATATGAAGGACTAGGCCGTTTAACCTGCCGCCTGCTGTAGACACAGGCAGACCAAGGTATATAGAAACATGTTGTACAAGTAATACTTAGTTTAATACAGATATTTGTGCTATTTGTTGCGTTAGGTGAAACTAAGATAATCAGCTGACAGTGATGTGATTTTGGTTTATTATAAAAGAGTGAAAAGTATTATGTCACAGTATAAAAACTATACACAGTAAAAATTTTGCAACCTATGTATTTAATTAATTATTTAGGCTATGTTCCAAATCACGCCGAGTAATTATCGCCCGGTGAAGTTGAAAAATCAACCCGTTCTTTGCTTCAACGAGCGTTTGACAGTTAATTTTCACACTGACAGGAGTGATTTTCTACCTTTTCTATGGCAGTGTAAAGAATTCAACTTGACAGTTGGAAAATTACTCTACCCCGGGCGTCCCTAAACCACTTTTTTAACTTCCTCGTTGCGATTTGAAATGCACCCTTAATGAATAATAGTTTTTTGAGTCAGGGCAACAAAATATCATTATTTTCTTAATCTATATTCTTGATACTTTCTCCCTTTTCATTTAAGGCGCATAATATCCTACTATCATAGCACCGTATATACAAAGTTTTTATATGAATCTTTATACGAAAAGGAAATTAAAATCATCTAGTGGCGGCGCTAGTTGGCTGCTTTAGTTAGTTCTTCAAGAATGTAAAATTATAAGTAAACTATACACATTTTGTATTTTTAGCCGCCAAAAGCATAAGCATTAGTTACTTATGTATATGGGCTTTTATTTATTTATTTTATGTGAAAGTTGGTTAATTATTTATTGCATGCAAAAGTAAATAGTTGTTATTGCCAGCGGTTGTATGTTATTAAAAATTAAAGCCATTCACCTGGTAAGTTTTGTTGATTTTATTTTGCGAATGGCTCGAGTACTTTAATAAGGGGTTATTTTGTGCGCTGATCACGATTTTTGCTCCCCGAGGTGAGGAAAAAAAGATAGGACCCTTTATAAGCGAAATTTGAATTGAGTTAGAAATTCCAGTTTTCTTGATTTTTTTTTCTGACTATGCAGTTGGCTGTTGCAGCCATTACTGCTTCATCGGGCTTTTTGGGGCGAGACAACGCTCAAGGGCTCCTCGCGGGGGGAGCCTCGGCTTGAGTTGTCGTTCTCGGGGGCGTCCCTTCGACCGGCGTGAGTCTCGAACCCGACGGTGAGTCAACGCTAGGAGGGGAGTTCCCCGTTACGCGGGTGCGGTTGCGATTGAGTGGGGGCGAGAAGCGCCCTGGCACACTTTGATACCTCGTGTATCCTTGCGGGCGCCGACAAACCCGGGGACGTCGGCGTCGTGTTAGGGGGGAGGCCCTATTAGGGGAGGTCGTAGTAACCTCGCTATCCGGACAGCGAGATCGTCATCTGGGGCCGTCAGTACGTGCCGAGACCGCCTAACTATAGTTTTACGACCGTGCCAAGGTCGGTCGGGGGGATGATACGTTGTGGATTGCACAATAAATTGATTCGGGTGATTTTGTGTACGCTCGAAAAAGTGGACTGCCAGGTCTTTGAAATATTGAGGAATCGTGTAGAGCTCGAAGTCCCTGTGTAGGTCCGCATTGTGGTCTTACCAGTAGGCTCCGGAGGCCGCTCTGAGAAAGCGGTTTTGGAGGGTCTGAAGTTTATGGAGATTTTCTTGAGACTAGCTTTGAACAGAGGTGTCAGATCAAACAAGTTTTCATACAAAAGTTGTAGCTAGAATGCATACGTACCAATTGCCACCAACGAAAGGTTATGGGGCCAAGATATGGCCTATTATGCCCATTTCTACCGTTTTTTTGAATATTTTTTTCGAATAGGAGGCTGACTCTAAAAATATGTATGCCGGAAAAGATGAAGGTTTTTATGTTGTTTTACATAATTTTTTTTTTTTTTATTGCTACTTCCGGCGCAAAAATCAACCATTTTCAAAAAATCCTAAAATTGAGTTTTTAGGCCGAAAATGCGTTATTGCAGAAAATCAAAATAGGTCTTGTAGATTTAGGTCAATATAACCTTAAAATACCATCCATTATAGTTTTGGTCAATTCCCCGACTTCTGAGCAAACTTTGAAAAATTTCAAACCTCGAAAAGTGGGTTTGAGGTTAGATTTTTTCAAATGTAATTGTAAATAGATAAATGAAAGCATCGCATGTACAGTGTAGCAGGGGGTAAGCCCATCGCCACAAATCTGCTTCTTATGCAGTGCATCTGGACAAAGATTGTTTATATAGGTCATTCCATAAAAAGGGTGTAACCATTTGTACGCTTTAAAGCATAAATATCTCACTATGGTACTGTGGAAACCAATATGTGTCAACAGCACATCAGCTGCAGTGATTTGTATTTCATTATTACATCATCATTCATGCGTAAATACATAAAACCAGGCCTGTTATCCGCACGAGTAGGCAGAAACCAAATACTACATTTACTTTGATAATCTCACACTTTTTAGCTTTATCTACTTGAATCACTGCTTCGATGCATGTAGTTGATATCATCGCCTTGCTGAGAACGGGTTCTCTATTTCGGAGTTTCACAGATTATGACAAATTTTTATTAAAAAGAATTTATTGAAACATATATAATACCAAACCAGTACCAGGAATAGAAAAGAAATTCTTAAATTGCCACAGAGTTTTACAAAAAGCAGCAATAAAACCAATAAACAAAAGTTGAAAAGGAAGATCAAACTAAAGAACATGTGCCACCCATTCTCATATCAGAAACAGCTATCACAACACAGAAAGATGGAAAATCGCCTGGACCTGACCAAATAGCCCATGAAATTACTAAAGCAACCACTGGCGCATCAGCCATAAAGTACTAACGGAAATGTTTAACGATTTGCTTTAAACCGTCATACCATTAGACTGGACTTCGTCCATACTAACAACCAACAACAAACTATAGACCAATAAGCTTAATGTCGAATATTTATAAGATCTTCCTAAACAGAATAAAAAATACATTGGAAGTAAACCAATCGGAGGAACAGACAGGGTTTCAACTCTAGACCATGTATATGTAGTAAAGCAAATTATAGAAAAATATCAAAAGTACAATAAAATATATTACATTGGTTTAATCAACTACAGCAAAGCTTTCGACAGTGTTGAACACCAGGCAATATGGTTAGCTCTGGAAACGCAAGGAGTTCACGAAAAGTTTATTAGGTTACTGAAAAAGTGTACTCAAAAAGCGCAGCACAAATAAAGTTTGAAACCACTGGAACTAAGGTTCCTTTAGCACGAAGGGGTTAGTCAAGGAGATGCCATCTCTCCCAACCTTTTCTCTGCAGTTCTTGATATGATATTTAGAAACCTTGATTAGAAAAGGAATTAATATAAATGGAGAACTACTTCCCATCTACGCTTCACACATTGTGATATTCCCAGAGAGTACTCATCAACTGTAGAGTATGTAACAAAAGCTGGCCATAGAGAGTGCTAAAGTAGGACTTATGCGTTATTAAGCAGTCTTGTTTTTAATGTATTCATTAAAAACAAGACTGATGACAAACTCAACCAAAACACCAATTCATAATCATGTCTAATACACAGAGATAATTGAATGCATGAGCAAAGAGTTGGACAGAAGGATAACCAACACCTGGAGAAGGTAGGTACCAATAGGTAGGTAACTGTCCCAAGTAAAAAAAAAGCATATACTTTAAAATGATTCACAAAAGAATAGTAGAAGTGCCTTACTCAATATTGGGTCATGATTGTGCCCATCAGGTTAAAAGCATGAAGTTTTTACCATGGATAGAATGTTGTGCGTTCCTCATATTTCGATGTAGAGGGAAGTCGAATTCGTCCCCTGTGCAGATATGTATAGTAAAAACTAAAAACATCTGACCTGCATATGCTTAAAATGTTGTAGCTGTACCAGGATTAAACATTTGTACCACAGCTGCCCCATATCTTATTTTACCGTACAGGATACTTACCGACCTGACAGCTTCAAGGCAATGAGAGAGAAGAGAGGACGAGGTACAAGAAAAAGAGTGGCACCTACACATGTAAAGCCCAAGAATGACCCCCAAAGCAGCAACTTCATGTGTGGTGTTAATTCGGTGCAGTTGTAAAAACAGATGTACTAAACAGTGCAAATACAGCAAAGCCGCACTTAAATGTGTAGCACTTTGCTTCTGTGCCAGCGATTGTTTATAATTTTGTTTATACCGAGGTACAAACCTAGCTTATTAAAAAAAATATATACCTGACAACATTCTTTTTTTTTATTTTTTGTGAAGTAATTGAAATTATAAAGTTACACTTTGTCTATCTCTACCACTGAACGACACAAAAAATCCGCAATGAACGATTTACGCTGCTTTAGCTCAATGCAAACAAAAATTTTTCTCTTAGAGTTGCTCTAAGACAAGTATCCTAGAAATATATATTCTTATAAACAAGACTAAAACATCTAAATAATAGTACTTTTTAATCTGTATTAATCAAAATGAAAAAATATGATGTTGTTTTTTAAAAAAAATATTTAATGGTTTTTTCTTTTTTGTTAAAAACTTAATTTTTTGTATGGAATCATACCTATTATTCAGTAAAAATGAATTGTACGTGTCTGTTTTACACAAAAACGATACTAAACAAGCCCTAGTAGCATAAACTGATCAATTAAAAAATAACAATGGAGATGCATACCCCTTCAAATTCAACCTTCAACCTGCCACACACAGGGGATGAATTTCAGTTCCCTCCACATTGAAATATGATCTATGCACAACATTTGATCCATGGTGAAAATTTCATGCTTTTAAACTGAAGTGCACAATCATTAAGCTAAGCACTCCTACTAGAAAAGTCTTCTATGCCTGCATATTACCATGCTTAACATATGCCTGCCCAACATGGTCACTGAAAACTGGATTGCCGATTCTTAAGCAACTGTTCAAGTTCAAGTTTTTCTCTTTAGCGGCTTCTATTGTGGATTAAGCCACATAACTTTGCCAATGACTGTGGAGAGGGAGGCATGTGCGGTTTTACATAAGATTTTTAAATAATTTTGAAAATCTTCTCAGTGAGAAGTTCTGGGATAGGGACCACTGCCTGAAACACACAACATAGGTACACATAGTTTAAGGTTATAAATATAATTAATTAAATAAATATAAATATTATAGTCTTATGTTAAAAGTTTTAATGTATTTTGTTAAGCATTTAATAAATTGGGTATTGGGTTAGAAGGAATTGCATATTTACAGGGCGAGGAATTTCCAAAGGAAGAACATCATATAAGGATAGGGCAAACTTTGGGCAGCTGAAAAATATATGGTCTACAGTTACTTATTCAATGCCACATCCACAAAGATAGTTGTCTCTGACTCTAATTTTAGCAAATACATGACCCAAGTGCCTAGATGATCGAAGTGGCAGATTTATCATAATTACAGAATATAAAAAACCAAAGTTTTTGGGGATAAAAGATTAAATTTGTCCATAATGACAACCTTTCATAGTTCTTGACTAAGTCCATATCTTATCCCGCTCAGTCTCCAACTGTTTTTTAGCTAAGCTTTGTAGATCTAATGAGAAAACTTTAAAATAATCAAGTAAACCAATCTGTACTGCCTCTTTAGCCCACTGGTCTGCACATTTGCTAACTATTATACCACTGTGCCCCCGAATACAAGAGAGAAGTATGATTAAACCCTGGAAAAGGTACTGTAGTAAAATTGTCTTGGTTTTCAAAATTATGGGTGAAATGGTTTTTTGTATAAATTAATTTGCTAAAATTGCTTAAAGGCAACTTTTAGAATCTGTGAGTATAATAGATTGTTCAGGTGATGTGTTACAACATATTTGAGGGCCCCAAAAAGAGCTATTGCTTCACCAGTAAAAACAGAAGATTGGGACGGGCACCTAAAACTTAAAACAGTATTTGTTTTCTACCTGTAGGGCATTTGTAGAAGAGTATTTCATAGCTCCAATAATAATTCAGAAGCATTTACTATGTATTTTCTTTAGCTTTATTATTATATTATAGCAATACCAATGGCAAGGAAACCATTAACCAACAAAATAATAAAAAACGACATTTCCGTTGTAAAGAAATGTTTAACTTCCAAATTAAAGTGACATTAGAAAGATAGCACTAATAATGTGCTCTGTTTTTGTGTGGCCAACACAAAAACTGTACACTTAAGTATAATTTAGTTACAACTACTAAACTTTCCATGTCAAACACCACCACAAATTAAAAAAAACAAACATAATTATCACATAATCCTGTTCATAATATCCAAAGTAGTTAAGTAATTTTAAATAATAAAAATGCCAAATATCAATGTGCAAAAATGAAAAGCACAGCTGAAAAATTCTCTAATGCAATAAGCTTGCAGCATCAACTTCTAAATCTTTCATTTAAACTCTTGACTGAGAGAATAGAAAGGTATTATGTAAACACATGCAATGTCTTTGTTACCTTATAAGTTGAACCCCTACATATACATACAGCAATAATCATGAAGAATAAACTCCGCTATTATTATATTTAACTACAAAATAGTCCTGCAAACTTTTAGAAGACGAATTTAGTTCATAAATAATGTCTATTGTACAACATTCAAGTTCAATAAAATACTTTAAATAGAAACGTTGAACATCCACAGTCTAACACAAGTTTTTTAAACAAATTTAATACAATATTTACATGCAAAAAATTACGAATAAGATGAAAAATAAACAAATATTTCTGAAATTCTGATGTTTCGAAACTTTAAGGTTAATAAATTTATTTATTTAATCTAGGTAGCGGTCCGTTACCACAACCACAAGAAACCACGGCTTAAGTTTTTACCGTATTAAATCTAGTGGAAAGGTAGTCAAAATTTGACAGTGGCAGCTGACATACAGCTACGTAAAAAAACAAAATATATTGCTTATGACCGGGCCTTTAGCTAAATAAGAAAAATCGGCAAAGTGCGAGTCGGACTCGCGCACAAAGTGTTCCTTACTATTATATATATTAACGGCAAAAAAAATCACGTTTGTTGTATGGGAGCCCCCCCTTAAATATTTGTTTTATTTTAATTTAATCATTTATTTTTAAAGTGAATATATAATTCAATATTCAGTGAATATTTCAAGAGTCAAAAAAATTACGTTTGTTGTATGGGAGCCCCCTTAAATATTTATTTTATTCTATTTTTTAGTATTTGTTGTTATAGCGGCAACAGAAATACATCTTCTTCATACAGAGATACAGCCTGGGGACAGACGGACGGACTGTGGTGTCTTAGTAATATGGTTCCGCTAATTACCCTTTGGGTACGGAACCCTAGAAACAAGGAACACGATAATAGAAACGTTAGTATCCGAAACGGTAGTTCACTTTACTTGGCGAAGTTAAACATTAAAGATAACTTCTTTACTCGGTCGGGTAATAGCGTTTCACACATATCTAAAGCCCCTGGGTTGCCTTCAAAAACAAGTTACTTGAGTTTAAAATTACGTCATCGGGTTCCTAACACTAACCTACAGTTTTTGGTTGTATCTGTCAAGATAAATCAATATTTCCACTTTTTTTTTTATACCACTAAGATGGCAAACAAGCACACGGTCCGCCTGATGGTAAGCGATCACCGTCGCCTATGGACGCTTGTAACACCAGGGGTATCACTGGCGCGTTGCCGACTCTTCAAAAATCTAATAACTTCTTTCTTGAAGAACCCCATACTGTAGTCCTTAGAGAAAACCTTGGCAGCGAGCTCATTCCACAACCCAAGCGTTCGCGGGAGGAAATTTCTCTGAAACCGCACTGTACGCGACCATTTCGGTTCTAGAGTGTGAGAATGAATTCCCTGCTGATGGCGAGCGGTGCGATGGTAGAAAGTAGCCGTGGGTATCATTTCGAACAATTCCTCAGAACACATCCCATTGTACAAGCGGTTCTACCCACAGTGAGGCAAAGTCTCTCCTCAGACTTAAGGGTTCGATACGGCAAGTGAGTTTGGGATCGTCGACAATTATCACAGCCCGTCGTTGAACCAAGTCAAAAGGGCTAAGCTAGTATCCGGGTACACCCGCCCAGAGATGGCAGCAGTACTCCATATGGGGCCGAACTTGCGACTTGTAAAGCAGCAACCTCTGCCCCGACATAAAGTACTGCCACGCTCTGTTGAGTACACCTAGTTTTTTGAACGCCAGCTTCACCTTGTCTTGCAAATGATTTCGGAACTGAACATCGCTGGAGATGTCAACTCCAAGAATCTCAATGCTCTTGGAGATGGAGAGAATTTTTAAGAATTTTGCCAGAGCTGACAAAAGAAACAGAGGTAGACAATAAAAAAGATGGGAAGACGAGCTTATGCTCACAGCAGGTCCTAACTGGGTAAGAGTTTCCAGAGATAGGAAACTATGGAAGACGCTAGAGGAGGCCTTTGCAAAGAGGCACATTAAACTCAGGGACATCATTTAACACACTACTGTTCAGATCGTCGACGATTCTTACAGCCCGTCGTTGAACTAAGTCAAAATTACCAGGCTAATAGTAATTTTTAACTTGCTAGATATAAATGTAAGAAAAAAGTTTTTGAGAATCTTAAATGCATTTTCATAGCCCTATTCAATGATACCCTAGATGATGATGATTGGGTGCGCTAAGATGTCGTTAATAGGCATCCATTAAATTTTCTGTACATTTTGGATTTCTATTAGATTTAAGTTCTTTTGTCAAGTTATTGAGTATTTATGACTATCTACAATAGAGAGAGTCTGAAAGATGACCACGATGATGATTAGCAAGTTTGCCTTTAAACTCCATGAGCCACTCCAGGCGGTTTTTAATTAAGTGCTCAAAAATTTTACAAAGCGTAAAGGATAATGCCATTGGTCTATATGAGGCAGCTTTGGAAGAATCCATGCCAGGCTTAAAAATGGGCATGATAATTTGTAATTTCCAATCTTTAGGGCGGATGGCATAAGTATAAGAGCTATGGAACGCACTTCCTGGAGAAATTTCTAGAGCACAGTGAAAGAATATATTCAAAGCAAAACTAAAAGCATTCTACCTGAGTCAGATTGAAGAAGCAAACTGAGTTGTCATTATTTACTGTTCTAGATTGATGTTCTAGGACTTTATAAGTCACTAGGAGTTGTATATGGACTGCCGGTTGATTGTCAATTGTAGAAACTCGCGTTATTCGGAAATCGGAATTTTTAATAATTAATATTCATCAGAATCTCTAATTTTGCTTTCATTGTGTAAAGTTTATGTAATATAGTTAGTGTGTACAAGTATATATAGTTTTCAGTAAGATTTCGATGCTATTGATACGCAATTACCCTTAGGACAAGTGTCATCCAAATTTACTATTTCTCAAAATCCAGGTGATGTTCCTCCTTTGGAGGTGTCCCCTATGGAAACTCAGCTTCCCTTAGGACAATCACATAACTCAAATCCTTGTCAAAGTTTATAAGTCTCTGAAACTCCACCTTCACTCCATCTTCACTGTCTCCTACTCCTGCCTCTCCTCTGACGCAAATGTCGCTGCAAACCTCCCAACAAAGAATGACTTATAATTCTAATGATAAAGGACCTTTTATTGTTCATGTTCAACGTATAGAAGATGTTCCTAATTCTGGCTTAGTGTTACACCCCGTTACTTTTGGGAAATTTCTAAGACAAGCAAATATCGTAAATATAGTAAATGGTAGTGTAGAAAGCATTGGCAGGAATAGAATTTCTATTGCATTCTAGTCTGGAAATGATGCCAATTGTTTCTTAAATAATCCAACTTTACAGAGTTCTTATAAAGCTTTTATACCCTCTTATTCTGTCACTAAAATGGGAATAATTATTATTAAAGGGATGCCTTCAGATTTGTTAACGGAAGAGGTTATAGAGTTGATAACGGTTCTAGAAGGATATGGTGCAGTAATTAAAGCCCGACGATTTAACTATAAAGTCATTGTGGATAGTGTTCCTGAATGGTAACCGTCACAATCTGCAGCTTTAGCCTTTGATGGCCAGGCCTTACGCCCCAGAGTATTCTGTTGTTATAATTCATTTCAAGTGGATACTTACATTTACCCCACAATTCATTGCTACTTGTGTTGCAGGTTTGGTCACACGAAGGAAAAGTGTAGGTCCAAACCTCGTTATAAATGTGGTGACAATCATACATGTGATGCATGTGATGTATCTGTAGATAAAGTTATTTGCATTAATTGTTCTGGAAATCACTTTGCTTCTGCAAAATCATGCCCAGAAATTACTTGCCTAAAAAATATTAAAAAAACAATGGCTGACAAGTCTGTTCCGTATGTTGCTGCTGAAAAATTCCATGCACCATTTAGAAAATCGTTTGCTGAGGTACTGAGTTCCCCCACAACAAAATCTTATAGAAAAACAATAAATTTAAAACCTCATTCTCCACCGGGCCCCCATTTCGGCTACGATCAAGCAGCTCATGCAGCAATCATTAGAGGAATGCCTTCTCCTAGCCCTAATGGTTGTGCCTTAAACACCTCTAAAACAATAAGCCCTGCATCCTCCCACGAAACTAAGCTAATAAAATTGTTGTCTAGTTTTCTCCAAATCTTGTTATCTTCATCCCTTATTTCACCGTCCAACGTTGGCTCTATTATGCCCTTACTATCATCTATCCTTAATGGAAGTGCCCCTAAAAATTCTACAGTGGACATGCCAAAGCATAAATAACCAAAAGATCCGATCTAATCTACCTGTGAAATAAACACAAATCCTCTATTATTTAACTTTCTGAAACCTGGTTAAAACACACACTTTCCTACTGCCAGGTTTTTCTTGTGTCAGAGAAGACCGGGCAGATGGATATGGTGGTGTTGCCTATTTTATCAAAAATGGTATATCTTTTTCAAAAATAAACCTCACTACTACAAATAGTGATAGTATTGAAATAATTGCTACTAAAGTAGGAAAAATAACATATTTTTCTGTGTATGTCCCATATCCTGGCTCCATCCTTCTCAATGAGTTGAAGAATATATTACAAACCTTTTTGAATCCCATAATTATCTTAGGCGATTTTAACTGTCATCACCATGTTTGGGGTTGTTCTTTCTCAAATAATCTTGGTAATAAATTGCTTGATATTTGTATCTTTAACAATTGCTCACCTACGACCAATCCAACCCCAATGAGCGTCGTAGTGCAATCGACTTATCATTTTGTTCTCCTTCTCTTGTTTCTCAAGTATTCTGGAAGGTTCTACCAAACACATTTGGTAGTAAACAGTTCCCAATTCTTATAACTTCGGAATCCATCAAACAAAGTTGCAACCAGAGGATTGAGGAGGATAAAATAAATAAACTACCTAGAATATCTTTTAATCATATTTCAGACTGTTCAAATGCTTTTGTTAATGCAATTATTCAGTCAGCTGATGAAGTTTTTCACAGTAAAAAGTCCTCAGAAAAGTTACCATCTCCTCCTTGGTGGGATAGTGATTGTACTGCAGCTGTTAAAAAGAGGAAAAATGCTGAAAGAATCTACTGTTGTAATATGTCTAATAAACATTTAGACCAACTGTTGGCTGTTACTAAGGAGACTAAAAAATTACTCATACAGAAAAAGACTGAAGGTTGGAAAAACTTTTGCCTTTCCATTTCTCCACAGATTTCACCATCAACTGTTTGGCAAAACATTCGAAAATTTCATAATTCTAAATCACCATCTCAATTCTTCTCAGTTCCTTGTATGTATTGGGCGGACTCATTTATTGATAAACTTGCTCCGCCTTTTGTTCCAATGTCTGAGGAAATACCCTGTTACTCTATTAATTCTGACAACAGTTATATTGTTTCCCCTTTTTCAATGAAGAATTAAAATAAATTCTAAATTCAGTTAAAAGGGACTCAGCCCCTGGTTTAGATGGAATATCATACTCATTTTTGGTTAATGCAGGAGAAATTGCTTTAGGATATTACCCTGACCTTGTTAATTTAATAATGACTACTGGTATAATTCCAATCCTTAAACCAAATAAAGATCCTAGTGATATTTGCTCTTACCGTCCTATTGCTTTGTCCTCAGTACTAGCTAAAATTGCTGAACACTTGGTTAAAAATAGACTGGAATGGTTTCTCGAGAATAATTCTATTTTTAGCCCTAGTAGACATGTGGCGGAAATTAAGATAGTTTCATGCCTATTATAGAGAAGTTTAGCTTGCTTTCTTAGTTTCACCATGGATGTGTATTCAGAATCCCAGCATGGAGGTGATGCTAGAGATCAGAGATTTTAAATAGATATGGGAGTCAGTCGCGGAAAGCAGATTCAATAAATTTTGAGTAGCAATTGGAATTTGACTCTGTGCCATCAAGGTTAGCTTGTCTATCTTTAATCTGCTACTGAGGAAGAGAAATTTGTTCAATCTGTATATTGGACTTCGTATTTGAGGAGTGCGATAGGGGCAGGAACAGGACAAACAGTTTGGGGTTTGGTAATCACAATAGTAAAGTGGTCACTGCCATATGACTAAGGAAGGAAGGATCATGAAAGGATTGGAGTCAATCAAGGGCTGGAAACTGAAATATCAAATACTGATTTAAATTATCATTTTGAGTTGGGGAAACCCTGGGAGTTTTAAACCCTATTATTAATGACACAAAATTACAATTTTCAAAAGGGTCTACTAGATGGGATAAAAATGCAAACACATTTAATTCATCGGAATGGGGGGAAGGGGATTTTATGAAAAAGTGTATTTTCTATTTCTTAGGAGGCAAGAGTATCCTTGGTGTCTTGTCTATGAGAAAAGATACCACAGGTTAACTTTGTCTCTTTCTAAAGTTTGGCCAATTTTGTGAGGCTATTGCACAGTCCATGGAACAGGTTACAGAACTAGAAGTCTATGCTAATCCCTAACATTATTTAGAATCGGCATTGGTGCGGTCCAACATCCATACATATTTCACAACTTCGGTAAACACTGAACAATTATTTTTTATCCACATAAGAAAATCGCCCATAATGAATTCTTACAAATACCAGCAATTTTGAATGTAAGATCTGCATATCATAACAGCGTTCATTATTTTGTAGTTTCGCAAGTTTTATGTGTAGGTCACAAAAGAACTAGCTTTCCGTACCCACGTAACCTCAATTCGGACCGGACGGAATTAAAAATTATAAGGGCACGTTCATTTTGGGATAAAGAATAATTATTTTCCGTTCGCTTAGCAGTGGTGACAAAAATTTTAGTATCATCTGTAACAATCTGTGAAGCGTTCGTTTACGATATTTTTGTTACATTTGTCACTTTTGCCACAGAAAAATGAAACTTTAGAACCATGTCTGAAAGTGGGGTTTTGGTGTTAATCTGTCAAACAGCCTGTACATTTTCGGGAGGCAGGATTACTCATCCAAGAGAATGTACAGCCAGATATTACACAGCCAATATTGTACGCCCCCGGAATACGTGTACAAGGATTTCAAGCACTGGCTGTTTGTGTTCTGATTTTTATCTTTAAAACAGAAGCATATAAAATATGTGATGGACAAAAGAAAACTACCTAAAAATAAACAATACAATTTTATTTAATTAACTTATTTAAATAATATACAACACTTACCAAAAAGGCTACAATGAACTATTTCTGCTTTATTATTGGCTCAAAAATTGACTTTTTTGATTAGCCACTAGTTTGACAATGAGCCAGTATAGTGGACTATGGCCTTAGCCTCATAGGCCTGTGACCCAGCAGCGCAGTGTATAATGGTTGCAGCAAGCAAATATTTACTACTAAACATCCAAACTTTGTATTGTTTGCATTATGATTCACACAATAATCGACTAAACATTTATATATTCTTATGAATAGGTACATAATCATCACCCTCAGCCATGGGGACATGATAGTTATAAGATACTAAGCACTAATAGTCCCATATTTTAACAAGGACTTCAGCTCTGGATTGTGCTGAAGCCATTAGCTACAAAACTAAAAGTCCGCTAAGTCCAGTAAGTAAAGATGTTACAAAAATTAAAAAATTGCCATATGCTGCCTCACGAAAAGTGTACAATTATTATGAGCTTTGTAGTTCAAGTGTAGACTTTTTTGACTTCACTACAACCATGGCCGTGAATTCCTGACTATGGCCATGGCTACAAATTATACTCAGTGCACTGGATAACAACTAATTCTAATTATTTAATTGACTTTAATTACAACCGAATGCAACACACACTAAAAATTCGCGGAAGTGTTAAAACAATGGTCACTTCCTCATTTTTCTAGCATTAAATACAATAAGTAAAAAATCCCAAAAGACTAATAACATCAACACAAATGGTAACGCCACCTATCCATACTTTGAAACATAATATATTCTAAAAAGACTTCACTACTATAGTTAATTAACCAAAACCTTTCTTTTTCTACGAGCGTCCAACCTCCCCACCTCCACTCTCGCCTACCACACAGTTGTTGCAAGATAACCGCAAGAGAAGCACTGTTTTGGTCAAGTGTGAGCGTTGACCACCGCATCCACCGCGATCTATTCCAAAACCGCATTATAACAAAGGACTAATAAAGACGTGATAAATTCCAGTTTTTATTGACTATATTGTGCCCATGTACACGTGGTGAAATCCGTGCTTGGGAAGCACGCCATCTTCCACGTCATCGTAAGGAGTGCACTTTCGTGAACCACGTAAGAAGTCAACACCAGGTAGGCGAGCTCATTCTATCCCGTATTTCTAAGTCCCGTATCTAAAGGCTCGTATATTGTTCTATTTGATTTAAATCATACCAGCTATCCTTATACAGTCCACTTATTCATAATCGCAGTAACAACACCAACTTGCCATTCGATTGGGATGCACACTTTTTTGTGATCAGTTCATCAGGTTTCCATAGCATATATTGATCTTTTGAAATATAGGTAGTAGCACTTAGTAAATCTGTGAAAAAATATATTCCATCTTGGTAGGTAATACTGTGGGATATACTCTATATGATATGCCATCGGATTCAAGTGTTCATACACTTTGCCAATGGGTTTTTCAAGCAGACAGTCGAGATTTCAAGTAAGGGATGGGGTGTACAAAAAAGGGCGCTGAGTCTTTTTTCCCTTGTTCCCTTTTATTTACTCTGACCCAAGTAAGGCTGGAGCGAGGTTTATCTTCGATAGATAGGTACGAACTAGGTAGGACACCTTATCATTCTCATCTGAGTAAAGAAAAATGGCAGAGCAGATTTTTCTGACTTTATTTTTATGTAACGCGAGATAGGTCTCTAGCAAGTAGTCTTCTAATTTTCTAACGCGATTTAAAAACCATAATAAAGAAGCCATAATAATTATTTATAACATACATCGCCCATATGTTATTATTATGTACCTATCTGCAATTTAAATAAACAAAAAAATGATTTCAAGGCGCATTCAAAACCCTGCTTGAAACAATGAAAACTAGTTACTTTTAAATAAGATGGCAGATATATTTTAAAGTAAGAGTAAGAGAGATAACTTAATACTGTAATCCGATCAGCAGAGTTATTTCTTGAACACAATACTATGGCATTAAATGCATCAGAGATGAATGAAACGCGCCTAGAAGCATAGACAAAACCAAGATAATTTGCTAAATTTAAAAAAAAATATGCTTGTACACGTAATCCTTGGCCGTACAATACTGCTTTGAACAAATTTTGATCAGTCAATATTGTACAACCAAATAATGTACAGCCAAGGATTACGTGTACATGTACATGAAATACTGTCTGTACAATTCTTGGATCCCAATTATTGGTCGTACAATCTCGGTACGTGTCGATATTGTACAGCCAGGATTACGCGACCACGGAATACCCGGCCAAACAATAGGAATCCGGTTTTTTTGTACACGTAATCCGTGGCTGTACATTCCACGGTTGGGTAATATAGGGACTCTACATTTTCGTTAGTAGCGTTTCAAAGCTACACGAACGATAGGTGTCGCTGGCAAAGCTGACGTTATCATGTATATTTATATTGTGAAAAGTATCAAATGTCGGTAGATAGGTATCAAACTTTTTGGAATTGAAAGATTACGGAACTAAAGAATTGAAGTTTATGGATCTCACGTTTGATACTTTCACACTTTTTATAACGCCAGTTTTTCCACCGAAAACTATCGTTCATGTAGCTTTGAAACGTTGAGTAGGTACTAACAAAATTTTTGGTTGCTAAACGAACGGTTGACGTACACAATACTACCATAAACAATGAATATGTATAGGCAGTTTGACAGATTTAGACCAAAACACCACCTCCAGACATGGATCTGAAGTTTTATTTTTCGGTGGCAAAAGTGACAAAAATATCGTAAAGGGACGCTTGACGGTTTTTAGTATCAACTGTAGATACTAAAATTTTGATATTTTTGATACCAATGCTAAACGAAAGGATAACAGGTTACAAAATAAACGAAAATATTCATCTTTATTCCAACGAACGCGTCCTATGAAGTGAACATAAAATTAAGTGTGAGGGATGGTTTTCTGGCGCGCATCTTAAGAAGGAGTGGTGTTTTTACTGTTTAACTTTTCTAAATTCATTTAGTGTGTTTCGATGTATATATTTTAGCAGTGTTTTCCGAAAACATGTTAAGAATTTATACAGTGAAGGCTCATATAAAGCGAATTATAAAGAAATAAGCAGGAAATGACGCGCAATTTCTGAAGGATGCACACCAAATCTCCCGCCCTAGCTTGGGACACGAATATCAGGACTATATTTTCACATGACTCTGGAGAAATGATATGCAATGATGCAAAATCTGACATCGAAGAAGGACGGAAGTGTGAGGGATACCAGACTTCTATGTTATATATAAACAAACGAACTTCTTATACCTACCAATGCTAAACGAAAGGATAACAGGTGACAAAATTAACGAAAAATAATAATTCTTTATCTCAATCGAACGCCTATGAAGTGAACATAAAATTAAGTGTAAGGGGTGCCAGACTTCTCGAGTGAAGTTCGATCAATATAATATGAGTAGTTTCAATTGATTTTATATCGAAAATGAAATCACGAAATATTATTGTATTCGTTAATTATTATTTAAAAATTTGTGCACATAAATCTAGATGAACTAACTTAAAATTGGTGGTTTTATTAATAAGTTTTTCAACCGAGTTCAAAAAAAGAGGAGGTTCTCAATACGACTTTTTTTTATGTTTGTTACCTCAGAACTTTCGACTGGGTGAACCGATTTTGATGATTATTTTTTATTTGAAAGCTGGTGCTTCCCGTGTGGTTACATTCGAATTTGGTCCAGTTCTGACATTGGCATCCAAGAGAAAACCATATAGGTCTTAATTTTTATGTGAATGATTGTATAATATTTTGTTACTAGTATGGATGTTTTTTTGTGTTCGAAAACTGCCATTCGTCACTAAAAAGTAAAAAATAAAAAAAATTAACAAAAAAAACAAGCGGCTTCAAAAAGATGCACTAAAAAGTTAAAATTAATTACTTATTTCCACAAATCTGATTCATGCAAGTGAAATGTGTTATGAGCTGTTAGGTACATAGAAACCAACTGAAACTAAAACTTCAAACTGTAATTTAGATCAGATTTTTAGAAATAAGTAATTATTTTTACCTTGCAATAAGCATCTTTTTGAAGCCAGTTGTTTCTTTTTTGTTAAAGAATTTTTTATTGTTTTATGTCATCGCAATCTATAACAAAGGGGTTCAATAGTATGCCTGTAGTTAAAGCCGGTGAATGTTGTTGTCTTTTGGTATATAAACTAGTGTAATCATGTATAGAGAGTATTCTTTGCGAACAATTTCGATATAAACAAACAGCGCCATTTCTCTTGCCAAGAGTGTGTTCAAAAGAGAGGTTTTGGGATCCCCGGGGTATAGTAATTTTCCAACTGTCAAGTTGAATTCTTCACACTGCCATAGAAAAGTTGAAATTCACTTCTATCAGTGTGAAAATTAACTGTCAAACTTCCGTTCCAGAACGGGTTTATTTTTCAACTTTACCGGGCGATAATTACTTGGCGGATTATGGAACATAGCTCTTGGCAACACTTTACGAGTCGCACGTCATCTTTCTGTTTGACGTTTCTATTTTCGGGCCAACTCATCGGTCTTTTGATTATGTTTGTTTTCAATATTGTAAGCTTCGATTTTCAATTAATTTAGTTTAAAATAGTGAATGTTTAAATAAGATGGAGGTGTATTTTCTCGTACTAATTTTGAGTATATTCTGGCATGCAAGCGATGCAATTATGTGGTCCTTAGCTCCTAACACTCAAAAATGTTTAAAGGAAGAGTTGCATGCCAATGTGCTCGTGGCAGGAGAGTATGAGGTATCAGAAGCAGCTGGGCAAAGAGTTGATTGCATAGTAAGTATGGATACCACGAACAAATATTTTAATGAATCAAATTTGCATTAGGTACCTTTCATTTCTGAACTCCTAGGTATTATGTAAATAATATACTAGAAATAAAGGTAATTCTTTACTTTCCAATAACGTGAGATTTTTACGTAACGATGGTTTTAACTGATAGAACACCACATTTAAATACACAGGTAAAATTCAAAAACTCTCGGAGGACACTAGATTTCATACAAAACCCGCCATTACACACCAACATTTAAAAATACAAAACTTTTTTTTTCACGAAAATACTTGCCAGTCTAAAGAAAAAAATAAACACAGGATTCAATTGATTTTACTTTTCTCTAATTTTAATTGATAGAAAAGCATATATATATACTACTAGTTCGCCAGTTTATTTATTTCAACCAACTTGTACTTATTTAGTATAGTCACGGTGACCCACTTTAGAACATAAGAACTTGTGCGCAAAATCAAGAGGAGCACATGAAAGTTAGCGCGCAAAGCCAAGCGGAGCGTGCCGCGGCAGTGGCCGGCGAGCGCCAGAACCAATTTGTACTTATTTAGAATTGTTTGGCAGGAATAGCCCCCTATTATTATAGCAGGGTAGACACCGGTTTATTGATCTTAGGGACATAGGTACAATTTGTTTCTGGCTCTCGCCCGCCACTACCGCGGCACGCTCACCTTGGCTTCGCGCGCAAATTTTCATGTGCTCTGCTTGGCCTCGCGTGCAAGTTTTCATATTCCAAAGTGGGTCGCCGTGACTATACTAAATAAGTAGAAATTGGTTCTGGCCTCCGCTCGGCTTTGCGCGCTAATTTTCATGTGCTCCGCTTGGCTTTGCGCGCAAGTTTTCATGTTCCAAAAGGGGGCGCCGTGACTATACTAAATAAGTAGTTCTTTAGTAGCATATTTTACTTAGATTTTTTTTTATCGATTATTTCTTTACAGAGTAAATACTCAATTGTTGAATACTGGAAACATGTTATGTTTTTGTTATTTTCTCCTCTCATGCGTTTTTTTTTGTAGGTAGATATTTATTGTTGTGTAATGGCTGATTTTGTATGAAATTAATATATTTATTTTCCGAAAAACCTAGTGTCCTCTGAGAGTTTCTGAATTTCATCTTTGTATATAAATGTGGTATTCTATCAATAGAAATTTTTATTACGTAAAAATCTCATGTTCTTGGAAAGTAAAGAATTACCGAAAATAGGTATTTCTTAATACTGAATACATTATTTCAGGTTCGAGATTCAAAAGGCCACATACTTTCACAGAAAGATTCTGCTAATAAGGGAAAGTTTACATTTGTGACTGAAAATTATGACACCTTTGAAGTGTGCTTTATATCTAAGGTGCCTCCAGGTAATTCTATGTTGTCATAATCTCTCCTGTACTTTTTATTGTCAGACTTCCATCAGAGTAAAGGGCGCAAGGGAAAACCTAAGCTGTTCAAGGTAGCTAAACCAAAAATGATTTAATGTAAACCTAGATTGTACAGATGATAATATGGTATTAAAACTGACCACAAATTCTATTAATTCTATGAAACTAAAATAACTTAAAAAATCCCCTTAACAACAAATTACCATAATTTAATCTAAGTAGTTATTCTATGTACTTTTTTGTTTCCTTTTACATCCTCTCTTCTGCAAGTATGCTTAATTTGAGTTGAATGGATGTGGAACAATCAGATGATTTAGTAGTCAATAGAACTAGTCTAATTCAATATACTTTATTTGTTTTCCAATTTTTTGTATATAAGTAAGGGATTAAATATATTGACCACCAAAAAATAGTTTGACACCCTAAGCTCTCTTACCAAAAAACCAAAACATGTACCAAAAAAGAAAGTCTTAAATAACAATGGTTCTAGCTTTTTAAGTCATGATTGCACTTTAAATTGTATTCAAGGACCAAATGTAGTAAAATGTCACTTATGTCCAAATCTTAGTGAGCAAATTAAAGTGCTATGACTACCTAAATAATACAACATGATTGCCATAAAATATAGGCATGTTACCAAATAAAGTATAATGACGCCAAGTTAAGTCTAACAGGCCTTTACTGCTTGACTCCTGGAAACCGCAGCTGCCCCATCCGGGACCTTACTGGAAACAGTCTCGAGCTATTCAGACTCTGGAATTCGATACTAAAATGTATGGAAGTCTGACTTACCTCTCGAAACTCGTTAAAGTCACACAGCGTGCTATGAAGCGAGCTACGCTCGGAGTGTCTCTGAGGGATCGAATCCGAAATGAAAGCATCCGGTAGAGAACTATTATTTTTGCCGACATACCTCACATAATGAGCAAGCTGAAGTGGCAGTAAGCTGCCCATGTATGTCAGAGGACACAGTCCAGAGTGGAGACCATGTATAGGAAGCCTAGCGTGGGATGCCCTCTAACCCGGTGAAACGGCGACCTTAAAAGGGTGGCTGGTGGTGGCTAAATGCGGTAGGCAGATAACCGGGAGAAATGGCGCGCCATAGAGGAAGCTTATGTCCAGCAGTCGACCAACATTTATGATGATGAACAATTAATTGAATAAATCTCAAGAATTACCGCGTAGATGTCCTCACTGCACACTCTGCAGGATAACTAATGAAGAACTCATCTGCTCATAGTTCTGCGACTAATTGCTGATAATACCCACAGAAAAAAAAAAAAAACGCTCAAGAGAAATAATGTTTTTTGGTTGTAGTTAATTAATTTAGACTTTAAAGGTCTGATTTAAGTGAACATTTTACAATAGTAATAGGGTCAAACTTTTGAAGTTAATTTACTATGTTTTGGTAAAATTTATCTAGAGTAATTTACTTTTATATGATAGCGAGATGTTTAATATTTGAATGACATTTTAAATTAAAATATGGTAAAAAATTTGAGGGTCATTTACTATTTTTAGGTTAACAATGATTAATTTGGTAATATTTGCTTTAAAAGAATAGCTAGATGTAAATTTTTTGTATATAATTTCACATTAAAATGGGGTTTCATTTTTGGTGATCATTTACTATTTTTGACAGTAAAAAGTTTTTTTTTGACGTAATATTTTACTATATCTGGTGATAAGCCTATAAGTAATATGCTTGTGGCACACATAACCACAATGATTTTCTTTCTCAGAAATAACTCTAAACACACTTTTGTTGTAATGAATTAGATCTGGATATTGGTAGGTTTTGATGCTGTATTTTGGTTTAAGAGATATCTTCATAAATGGTGTATCAGAATAGAAAGATAGTCTTGCTTCAGATAAATTAAAATAATTATTTGAGTGAACCATTGTTTTATTTTTTGGGTTTAATAAAGAGCACTCCAAATTTTTTTTTACATTTATCTTTTATAACAATAACTGATATATTATACAAGCTTGAATTTCTTGATTATTGATGATTTTTAAATATGCTTTGTACAACAAGAAAATTTAAAATATCAAATAGCAGTGCTTGTAAGCTCCTATTTTTATAGGCCTATTTTTTACCTCTAATAGTTGTTAAAGTGGTGGTAGTAATTTTTTTTTTCTATATATTTAGATTATATTATTATATGAAATCTATTATATTAAAAAATCTTTATTTCAGAACGACGTGGTGTCAGTCAAGAAGTGACATTAAATATTAAAGTTGGAATAGAAGCAAAAAATTATGAGGGTGTAAGTATGTTTATAGTTAAATTTTGTTATCATAATAAAAACAGTTTTATGACGCTCAATGCTGGGCATAGGCCTCCTTACATTTTTGAAAGAACCGGGTCTGAGTCTTTCTTTCAGGTAGGGTAAGGCTGACCAGGTTGTCAGTCAACCTTTTGGGAAGCTGTTCTATACTTCATATTTTAGAGTCCAGCATCCTCAACAACAACTCTTCGTCCCAATCATTCATTACATCTATAAGCTAGGTGGCTTGTTTATGGTCACTCCAGCTTACTAATTATTCAATCACTGCCAATCTATTTGTCTAATAAACAGTGGTATATATTAAATTTTACAAAAGCGATAAAGAATAAAAGAAATAGTCAGCTTATGGTGGCTAGTACGTTATTTATAACAAAAAACTAGTCAAAAACAAGTGAAATAAATATGTAATAATACATGTAATAATAAACCCAAATATTATAAGAATTGATTCAAATGTAAGGAAATGAGAATATATTTAACATTTGATTTCATATTTTTTATGCCATGTTCTTAATAAACTTTCTCTTCTTTACGAGTTTTAACCACTGAACAATATTTTATTTTGTCTACATGACTGAGGTATCTTCTTTTGAGCATCTGCATCCTTCCAGGACTTCAGGGTAATAAGAGTGTGGTTTTTTCAAAATAACTAACATTCAATACTTACTGTTTTCAGTGTTAACTAACAATAATAAATCAGTGTGCCCCAGTTATATGTAGTAATCATGAATGCATTTAGATACTCATTAAATTTATAAGATCAAACCATTCATCACTAAAATATAAAAAAAAGGACAAACACAAATTTTAACTTACTTTAATTACAATAAATTCAAACAAAAATAACTTTTTCCTGACCTTCCTGTAAAATTTTGTGAGAATTATATAATCCTACTAATATTATAAATGTAAAAGTTTGTAAGTATGGATAGAAATTTGTTACTCAATAACACTTCAGCCACTGGACGGATCGAGAGGAAACTTGGCACACCTATAGATTAGGTCCTGGAATAGCACATAGGCTACCCGAAAAATTCAAAAGTTCCCGTGGGAATAACTATAACCGAGCTTAAATGAACTATAGCTATAGCTTGATATAGCAAACTTCATTAGTGTAATTAAGGAGTCAATTACAGTATAAAGAAGTCCCATGCCGATAACCGTATTTAGGGCGGGCAGAGCCGCTGGCAAAGTCTAGTATTAAAGATAATATTAAGGTTTCTCTTATATTTTTTCAATCTAAATGAACATTTAGGATCTATAACGATTTAAAGTTGGTTAGCAACCATTCTCGCTTGAATCTTCATACTTATTATGAATAAATCATTTAAACCACCTCAAGCTACTTAATAATCTCCACAATGTTAACTCTTTCAATAAATTGACCAGATTTTGATATTTATCGTCGTATAATTCTGACTAAAAAGTGTCAAATAAAAATAAACAAATTGAATAATCTTAAAATTCAACTGCGTAAAAAAATTATTAATAATAAAAACTGAAAAGAGAAAAATAAGTCCTAAATGATAAATTCTAATGCAGAAAATAGCTACTTTAATAGTCGGGACCCATTCAAAATCTAGACCAGCTCAAATTTTCCCAAATTTACCTATTGAATGTTACCCCACTTGACAAAGTTTGTCTGCTTTCATTTTTTTCGGTTTTACAATATGGCGTTTGAATATCGCCATATTGACTTTTGATTTCTATTTTATCTTTAGTGACACTCGCAAGATTAGGACGCATCGATTAATGTAAGAATCATCAAAATTGGTCCATGCGTCTGATAAACACATTACCCTTTCTTTATATCGCGCAGTCTAGTAAAAAAAATGGTGTGATTTTATGTAAATCATATTGCGTGCAGTGGCGTTATTCAATAAATGAATATTTCTTTGAAGAACATCATACAACATGATTAGTTATGGTTTTAATGTTAGCAACAGAACTTAACAGCAAAGTAATAGTATAGTTTTATTTAATTGTTAAACATAGGTGACAAGAATACAGGTCTCAAAAATTTAAGAATGCTGAGAAAATACCATAAGATACGCTACACATTACATTGCATTACAAAAGTAAAGCATACAAGTGACACTGTCATGACATCAATTAAGTTCCCAGATTTTTTTTTTGACTTGTCACCCAGTATGTCGTTTACGTCATTGGTTATTTGCCTTGTGTGCCTACAATTAACTGTAATCCAGTGTGAAATTTTCATGTAAGTTGTATTTGCAAAGCTTTATTAATCTCCATAATTCACTTCAGATCGCTGAGGCAGCAAAGTTGAAGCCAATGGAGTTGGAATTGAAGAGGTTAGAAGATCTCTCAGAGGCCATTGTTCAAGACTTCACATTTATGAGAAAGCGGGAAGAAGAGATGAGAGATACAAACGGTAACTGCCTCCTATATCGTCTGCAACCAGTGATAACCTCATCAATCGTTTTTTGCTTAAAATTTCTATTTCACAGTTTTGGCAAAACTCTAATAGTAGGAGCATTTTTACCGGTATTTCATTTAAATGCATATTTTATCCATCGCATTTATTACAAACCTCTGCGACAATACCGCTGGTCTATCCATTTCTATAAAATGTCTATATCTATTCATAAAATTTAGCTCAAAACATTTACGAGGTTTTCATTGGTCGCCCATTATATACAACTCCTATGTTGTGATTTAAATTTTCGCGTCTAAAAGCCAATATTCAGTAGCATATCCTTTCTATCTAGGAAGAAGAGACGTGAAAAATTCGATCAAAAAAAAATAATTATATATTGCTGTAGAAGTTTACAAAAATATTTTGATAGTATTGAACTGACATATTTATATTTATATGTTAATTAAGAGTTGCTTAAGAATTATCATGTCGGCAATCCAGTTTCTTTAACAGCTTGTCCTTGAACATAGGCCTCCTCTAAGGATTTCCATTGTGGGCCATGTTGCACTAGCAGTTTTCCTGATATTGTCTTCCCAGTGAATTGTCTGTCTTCCTCTGCTCCTTGTTTCTTGTTTCTTGATAGAAGTGGTTACGTTTCTGAATTTGGTGTGGTCTTTTATTTTCTGCAATCTGATTCTGTCCTTGAGCCTTACCCCAGATGCACTTCTGTCGATGCTATTCTGGCATACTTTTAGTTTGGTAGCTGTTTTTTGGTAAGTGACCATGTTGGGCAGGCATATGTAAAGAATGGTAATATGAAGGCATTGAAGACCTTTCTTTTGTAAAATATTTTAAAGTCTGTGCTCTTCATTACTTCAGACAGTGACCAGTACCTTCTTTAGGTGTTGGTTATCCTTCTGTCCAACTCGTTGCTCTTGCATTCTGAGTTTGTTATTAAGTGCCCCAGATAGACATTCAATTTGATAGTAACACACTCTCCAGTTGATTGGCACTCTCTGAGATGATTAAAATGTCGTCTGCGAAGCGTAGATGGGTCAGTTGTTCTCTGTTTATATTAATTCCTTTTCCGATCAAGGTTTCTATAATTAATTTTAAGAATCGCAGAGAAAAGGTTGGGAGAGAAAGGATCCCCTTGTCTAACCTCTTGAGCTAGGGGAAATTCAGATCCAGTGGTTTCCAACTTTATCTGTACTTTTTGAGTACACTTTTTTCAGTAACCTGATATTCTTTTCGTGAACTCCTTGCGTTTTGGATCTGATCCATATTGCCTGGTGTTCTAGCCTGTCAAAAGCTTTGCTGTAGTCGATAAATCGAATGTTATATATTTTATTGTACTATTGATATTTTTCTACAATTTGCTTTACTACATGTATATGGTTAAAAGTTAAAAAACTGCTTATAAACCGTGCCTGTTTCTTTGGTTAGTTTTCTTCTAATGTGTTTTTTATTCTGTTTAGGATTATTTTTGAGAAGATCTTATAAATATTCGACATTAAGCATATTGGTCTATAGTTTCGAAATCTTCTTTGTCACCTTTTTTGTATATTAGTGTTATTATAAACTTCGTCCAGTCTGATGGTATGACTTCGGTATAAAGTATACCGTTAAATATTTCCGTTAGTACTTGGGCTGATTCACCAATGATTGCTTTAAGCATTTCATTGGATATTTAGTCAGTCTTTCTGTGTTGTGATGGCTCTTTCTGTTTCTGATATGAGAATGGGTGGCCCATGTTCCTTACTTTGATCTTCTTTATCAGCTGTTTTTCATTGGTTTTATTGGTACTACTCCTGTATAGGTTTTTGTAAAACTCTGTTGCTAATATTAAGAATTTATTTTCTATTCCTGGTCCGTGATCCGTGTTTGCTTTTTATTTCTGGCATCATTTTATTTTTGTATGAGAGGTCTATAATAACGCCTACCTCATTCCTCTTGTCCTTTCAATATGTCCTTTAATCACAGAGTTTCTTCTCTCTTTGGTTTCGTTTCTTATAGATTCATTGATTTGCTTACTTATCTCTGTAATTTGTTTGTGGTTGTCCTTTCTGTTTGGCAAAGGTTTTATCTTTCTTCTATTAGATGTTGTGTTTTTTGGGTGGCTTTTTAGGATATTTATTTGATTTTTTTATTTCGTTTTTGAGCATTGATGTAAATTTGTATTATTTCTCTGTATGTCTTTTCCTTCTAGTTTGTGGCGTTCTATTGTCGTTTTAAAGTTGTTTGTTAAAGAGTCTTTTTATATAATGCTTTTTACAAAATTTACTTCTATTTTTTTTTTAACGCGAACAGCATCTACTGTTGCTCTGACCATACTATGGTCAGTGTTAAAGTTAAAATTGTTTAAAGCGTTATTACTATCTATCTTTTCTTTTCTATTTGTCAATATGAAATCTATTTCATTGGTATATCTACAGCCTAAAGCGATCGATGTTCACTTTGCTTTATTTTTTGGAAACAGCTGTTTAGAATGCATAGTTTGTTTTCCATCGCGAAGTTTACTAATCTATATCCGTTATTTTCGCTTAATTTTCCGTATCAAAATTTACCAATGATATTCTCTTCTCCAGCTTTGGACGTACTTATTTTTCGTATAAAGTCTCCCATGACTATTATGTTTGGTGTGCTTGTATGATGGTGGTCTGTAGTTCGTCATAAAATTCTTCTGCTGCGGCGAGATTCTCGTCTGTGTTTGTTTCAGTGGATATACTTGGATTATTGACCATGATTTTTTTTCTGGCGCTTTGGTAGTTTTATGTTTACAACTGCTATTCTTTCCGACACTCCCATAGAGTCCTGCCGTTTTGCCTATGTAATATAGTATGTAGTATTTTATTTTATGAAATGTGGAATGCACAAAACTGTTCAGTATTTAATTTTATTGGTTATTTTTTCAGAGTCAACCAACAACCGTGTCCTATTCTTCAGTATATTCTCAATGGTATGCCTGCTTGGACTCGCGACGTGGCAAGTACTTTACCTACGTCGGTACTTTAAGGCCAAAAAACTCATTGAATAGTATTTTATGTAATTTATCGCGGGTAAAGTCACACGTTAAATTTAAACACTAATTTTTAATAATTTTGTAATGATGAAATTTGTTGCTTAGATAATCATGGAAATGTGTCCGCCTTCCAAAACGTGATCGCAAAAGTATGTTTGTATAGTCAAGAAATAATCCTCTTTTGTGTGGCACAAACTTATAATACCCTGTATTAATGTAGGTAAAGCCGTTTTTAACTCTTAATCCATTTTCAACTATTACATGTTTTCTAGTTAAAAACTCAAAAAAGTATTATAAAATGTTAGTTAAAATTTTATCTGCATTTTTGTTTAAGGCAATTTAAATATAAAAAATTAATGATTGATAAAAAAAAATGCTTCTTTACATACTAATCGTGTATGAAAATCAGCTATCGTCTATTATAAGATCCGTAGGCTAACTATTTTTTTCTACATGAAAAAAAGGGTTAAGAAAGGAAGTGGAAAACTATATTTTTTTAATTAACCCAGATAATATGCAAGCGCTTTTCTAACATAGTGTTAAGTAAAATTGATGATTTTTAGTAACCGTAAACCAAGTGAAGTCATAATTAGATCAAATAACTATAAATATATGTACAGTGCAACAATTTTTTCTGACCTTGGGTGTTTAGTCGCTAGTGTCGTTGTAAGTTCACACCATTTCAATATGGCGTCCGTAGTTTTGTTGTCAGAAAAGGTTGTTGCACTATAAAGGACTTTTCGTGTTCATGACAAAATGTGATGCGTGCAACTTTACCCGCGCATCAAGATCTCGTGACTTACTGTCGCGTTATAAATATAAAATTTGAATACAGACTTAAAATAGAATTCTTATTAAATATTTTTTGTTGTGAAATATTAATTTCATGTCTATTGATTAAGAATATTAAAGATAAATATTTAAATAGTTTTGGGTTTTATTTATGTCACTGTACTAGATATAAGCGCCGTCGCAGTAAGTTTGTTAGGGCGTTCTTTCTAAGCCGCTTAGTTATAACTTTATAACTGAAAATTAGTTATAACTATTTCTCTTAAAGGTTTCACTTTCACATGTGCCAGCTGTCAAAAAGTAGCGCAAATACCCATGTCCCGACATGGGTTTTTGATATCTACATTTCGTAGCAACACCGCTCAGACGAAACGCTAAAAGTTAACATTAGATTTTGCTACCAAAAGCTTGAAACGCAAACTGCTAACAACTTGCTAGCAAGTTAAAACTTGCTCTTTATGGCATTGGATGAGCGCAGGAAAAGGTTACAGTTACAGTTGGTTACAGTTGGTTTAAGGTTACAGTTGTCGATAAACAAAACCACTGTTTACAATGAATTGACATGAAAGAAAGTATAGAATTTTAGGTACAAAAAAAATACTAAAGTCATTTATGATAACCACCGAAATTTATTTTCTTCTATGGCTACGATAAATGGCTTTCTGTTTTTGATAATCTGGTAAATATGACTAATAGCAGTAGGTAGTAAGTATTGTATAGAATACAACATAGGCAGATTGTCGAGTACCTATGGGAAAGAAAGGAACAGAAATCGCACTGTATAAGTCATTTATGTTGGGTTAGGTTCAGTTTCTCTTGTGTTAACGTAGATGCGGAGCGGGCGAAGCGAGCGGAGCGCTCCAGTCAAGTTTAATATAATAATCTGTTCAGTTATATAATTTCTTTTCCATACCTACCAATCTGCCTAGACTCCCAATTAACTGGCTAATTTAACCAGATGGCTGCGACAAATATAGGTACCAAGTTTCAAGTCAATTGAGCATAGAAATATTTTATACCTACTATACAAACTTTTTCACCACCTTTCTCACCTTAGGGATTGAAATTTGTAAAATACCGACTCAACATTGACCTGGCTTTATGAATAGTGCCCATGACCTATTGGGCAGTATAATAAAAATATGTGTTTTATTAACCCTTAAGGTCGCAACTGATTTTTTTTGTTAGATTTTGAAAATTCAGTTTAATGTTATTATGATACATGTAATAAAATTTAGGAATAATAATAAAAGAAATCTAAGTGTTTTAGTTTCTGAGATATTGGATGTATATTATAATATACATTGCTACCGACACAAGCAAAATTCTAGCATTAGGAATGTGTATTAAGTATATTATACAAAGTTACATTTGCAAGTTACGTTTTGTGTAACATATTAATAAGATTTAGTAATTAAAAATAAGATTTTAGAAATAAATATAATGTTATTGGTAGGTAGTTTTATGATTGGTGCGGAAAGACAGAATAAAAAAAAATATAATAAGGAAAAAACAAAATGTATTGATAAAACGTACTGAAAAAATTACTTCTTATGATATGCGACAAAACAACTTCTTTTTGAAACATAACAAATTATTTTGCATTTGGTGGCTAGGCTGGTAGTGGCTAGCCTGCCCTTTTTTACATTACTTACACCTCTGATATTCGGTGTGTTCCGGCCAACAGTCAACACAATCATACATACCTGACCGTATCAACTGGTCTTTCAGCTGCTGGTTTTTTTTTACAGTTTTTGCCGATTATTTTTTTTGTCAAACCTGCATAAACCTCTACCTACACTGCTTGTGATGGTCTTCTTTTTTTTAATATGAAGATTTGTAATGCCAACGACGAAGAAGCCAGCTGTTGTTGATACAGATATCTATGATTTGAAAAAATATGTTTAGATACCACCAATGAGTTTTCATGCTAGTTCGATATAGAGCAATGAACATATCGGCGAGAGCTACGCCACCCATATACTTGTTATAGTGTTTAACTATTTGTGGGCAGGGTATATCGACATGTGTCTTAGACTCTTTACTGAATCATTTTACTTTATCGATTGGAAAAGAATCAACATACGAACTGACCAAGATAACAGGCTTATTATCGTACCATTTGACAACTGCTACTTTGTTCTTGTTGCAGGTTACCTGGCAATGTGCTCCACGCCCTTTTTTTTAGGTGTTTTATCTGAAAGCAATAAATGAAATCCTGTTTGAGTAGGTATTTCAGCTGTGCATTGTAATTTTATTTTTTCCCATTGAAAAGACAATAAGAGCCTTTGTGCTTTTCGTATTTTTGTTTTTTTGGCAATAACAGTTGGAGCCCTACGTTTTAAATGGATACATGTTGATATAGATAGTGGCGTAGACGGTGACAGTTGAATAGATTGCAAGGAGGGTAGAGATGATACAGTAGGTAAAGCATTATAATCGCATTGGGAATTAAATGGAAAAACTGTTTCTAGTATAGGAGTGAGTGGAGTTTGAACTTCAGAATCTGGTGCATTGGGTTTAGAGCTTGGAGTTCCCAAGTGTTCTAAATCTGGATGAAGCAACGATAAAGAATCTTCAGACGAGTCTTTGCAGGAATCATCAGATGGAACTAGGCTATCTAATAAATTGAGTCGTTCTAGCGATGAATCTATAGATGGAGGTAGGGACGATTGATGGCGGCTGTTTATTTCACTTTCATCGCTTGAGCCATTACTGACTTCGGAATCAGCACTAATCTCTGGTACAAGTGCTAATATTCGCCTACATCGATCTCGTTCTCCAGAAGCTCACACAAAGCAAAAACAAGGGAGTATAAAACTAAAATTGTGCAAAACAATACATCGCAACTAAAAATAGTTTGCATTATGGGTTCATTATAGGTTTACAGGTTATAACGTAATTTATTATAGTAAGCACTTTACTCAGAGTAAAAACGTTTTCAAGTTCTAAAGAAAACTGACTTCTATAGCAATAGGCGTGTTAGCAATGTATAGAATACCATACACCCAAAACCAGACATTGTTGCCAGTAATCATTCGCAATGTATAGTATGCTATACATCCGAAATGGAGTAGGTAAAACACATGAAATCAATGTTAGTAGAGCTATATTTTTGCATTAGTATAAGCTTAGCACATTTATATTTTGAATTTTCAAAACGCATTCGTGATTTTCATTATAAATAAGAAATTATAAATTATCTTACCTTAACAACCGCAACATTTCGATGCATTGTTATGATCATGTCACACAACTGTCTAAATTTCCACGGATAATGACAGTTTATTATTTTTTTCTTAAAGAGGAACATTCGGAAACCACTTTCAATGAAAAACAAAATGTCAAAGGTTTTAATTTACCTCATAGAATTAAATATTTAGTGTGTATATTGTACCTACTGTACAAAAATACCTTAAGGGATTATTTTAATATGTAACATATATTTTTTGCCAATATTGTTAGTATGGTGTGTACGAGCAGGACTTCAAGGTATTAAATTTAAATTATGAAACAAATATTAGTTTGAAGGATATTCCGGATTATAATTTCCGGTTATTCACGCACGAGTAGGTATTATACATTTGTACCTAC
The DNA here is from genome assembly GCA_946406115.1 of Apoda limacodes. Classification (NCBI taxonomy): domain Eukaryota; kingdom Metazoa; phylum Arthropoda; class Insecta; order Lepidoptera; family Limacodidae; genus Apoda; species Apoda limacodes. Next base: position 33,185,320 of record OX291542.1, on the reverse strand, counting down.
CCATATACTTATGCGCGTCATTAAGTTCCATCATACCACATTTTGAGATTTTCATCAGTTTCACTGATCTACCTTTCTATCAATATCTACAAAACTATTGTAATGTTCAATCTAAACACTGTTTTTTCTTGTCTTTTTTTTTGTTAACTTAAAATCAAGAAGACTATGATTTTGGCTCAAAATATGCAAAGGCGAAATGCACAATTAGAAAAAACCAAAGAGAACTTAAATATGGTGGTTTTTTTATTTTAGGTGATACATAGTTTTCTTGGTTTTAAGTTGGTTTAAAGTTTACAAAATAAGGCAAGAAAAACAGTAATAAGTATACCTACCTACACTTAGTACTTACCTACTGCTTTACGAGTACGATTATATTCCCTTTTGATAGATACACCCTCGCAAAGGATCATAGATATATGACATAGGTATTTCCCTTTATAGAAAGATAGTAGAACCTATATATAATACTAGCAATTTCCCGCGACTTCAACCGCTTTTAAAATAAGGAAGCTTTTCAGTTAATGGATTTGCCAACAAAAATATCGGAGTTTTCATACAAATGTTCATCGCCTATTCTGCCTCCTAGAGTGTGTTCTGTCTTTTATATAATCCACAGATACCTAACTGTTGCAATAACTCATGATGAAAACAATAGGTATATAGTAACAGATTAATGGTTATTATAGTTTAATGTTGGTATCAATTATTACTTTAACTAGGTGCATTGAAACAAACTCACGTAGTTATTAACATCATGAAACATGGCGAAACATGGACAACAGACATGTCTTATGGACTGATAGTCAGATAGATTCGATAGACTTTACTTTGCTTGTACCCTTTGCACTAAAAGTATGTCCTTGGTAAGTTACTTGTTTGAGCCTGAATTGACATATTTCCCAATTGTAGTGTCTAGCTACTTCACTTCACGGGACCTCTGCAGTACTTAAGCGTTTTAGTTGATCGTGTTCCTCCATACTTTTCCCAAATGATGTCTTCATCTACAAAAGAATCGACTCCATCTAGGTTTTCTTTCTGGTACTTGACGGACCTTAGGATGTAAAAACTCAGCTGCTACTTTGATTCCATAAGTAAGGGAACTGAATGACGAGCGGTGTAATGGTGGAAAGTAGCCGTGGGCATTATTTCAAACAATACCTCAGAACACATCCCATTATACAAGCGGTGGAACCACAGACCTAGGATTTTTCGCTACGCTAGGTGGATCACACACTAAGAGACAAACTCTCCTCAGCCCTAAGGGTACGGCTTCCGAGTTTCGGATTATCTACAATCCTCATACCTCGTTCGAGTCAAAAGAACCCGGATGGGTGCACCTGCTCAGAGATCGCAGCAGTATTCCATATGGAGCCGGATTTGCGACTAGTAAAGCAGGAACCTTTGCCCCTACGTGAAGTACCTATTTACTGCTTCGCAATGTTGAAGGCTTTAAGTTTTCTGGGTGCCGGCTTTACCTTATCTACCAAATATCTTAATATAAAATTAAATAAAACACATTTCAACATCTGTACTTTCAACACATTGTGTTTTATTTCGTAACACTGTTTTATTTATTTTAATTGTGACCTTTCAGAGAGATAAATTAAAATAAATGTTAATTGAATTTTAGTTTTCTATTAATTATTTATTTATACAACGTCACACTCTTGACAAACAAACGTGTGTAACATTAAAGGCTAACATTCCAAATCACTATAGGCAGGGGTTAGTACTATAGGCACTACCGCTCGTGGATAATTTTTCAACTGTCAAGTTGGATTCTTTACCTGCCAGTTTCAATAGTTGCTGTCAAAGTACCCTTCAACAACCGTCTAAAAATCAATTTTGCCTAATATTATTACACAACCGAGAATAACTTTGTTTTGGAATGCAGCCTAAACTGTAAGATGGGTAACTTGATTGACATGAAAACCACAAGAGATAAAGTTAGGTACGTATCTTCACTTAGAATAAGTTAAAAGTAAAAAAAATTTTGAGCTGAGAAGTTCGCTAATTACTTGGGTATTCAATACAAGCAATCGTTCGAATGTAATAACTAAAATATATGAACAATAATATAAATATTTTACATTAGGCTTATCTCAAAACATTCAAAAGTTAATCAATTTGTTTAGTTCTTTGTATTACATTTAAAAGAAAGAAAAAATGGAATGTAAAAAATAACTAAATTAAATGCTTTTGTTGATAAATTGATAAAATACGAAATGTTATGTTTAAATTACAACTGTGAAAATATATCATAAGTTGTAACAACACTTACAGCAAAAAAATAGAAATAAAAAGTGAATTTTCATCAAAATATCAAAATGATATAACACATTTTGCTAACTTAGAATTTACCAGCTTGCAATAGCCAATAAAATATAAAAATTGAAATTATAATTTAAAAATACACTAATTACACTTTTCCTTGTTTTTATTTGCAGAACCCTAAATATCAAAACATGATTGCAATTAAATTAACTTAGGTATAACAACAAATAATTCAACATTCCAATAATTATATAATCAAAGTTTGACTTGTGTTTTGGGTTTCTTATTACATAACACAGTTAAATAAATAAATAAATTTTGAAAAATGCGTCAATTTACTAAAACCAATAAGTAGGTAGGTATTATTTAAATGTATTTATTTCAAATATGTACTTAAAAACATTTAAAAACCGTATAGCTTACAAAGACACTGTTCTGGTTACCTACACAAAAACCCTGTAAAGTACAATTTCTTGAAATTGAATAAAGGAAGCACACGAATGTGAATTGAGATTTTAAGTATTGTCCTAAAACATGAAACGCAATTTTGTATAAAATATATTTTAACTTTATGATACATCCAAGCACAGCGGCAACAAACAATAATTTATCAAATTCATAATTGCACCTTTCCACACAAAACGGAATTCAGCCAATTTTATTTTTCTTAATATATACAATAAAAAAAGTAGGAATCCACTACGTGGATAACTGTTCATTTGTGATTATGCACGCTTACTATCAAAGCGGTGAATAGTCCAATTGGACAGTTAAATGCTTTACACCGGCTTCACGGAAAATCCTTGCAGCCTGGTCGGTCACATATCTAGGATCTACTTGTTTTGACACTTCTAACTTTATAGCACCAACGTGAACGTCACTGCATAGAGTCCAAAAGTGCGGTTCCTGAACCGCATGGACTCCAGCAAGGCCGACTACCCTGGTGTACAAATTGGGTAGAGCCCGCTCGATGGCCGACGGAGTCCTTTGCATAAGCACTCCCGCAGAGTCCCGCACTAAAGGTATCACACTAGCGGCTATCAGTAAAGCTATAGCCATTGAGCATATCGGATCTGCACGCATCCAGCCAAACGTTCGCATGAGTATGGCCGAGATGATGACTCCTACAGATCCGAGGGTGTCGGCTAGGACGTGTAGGAACACACCGCGCATGATGGCCGACCCGGCGCCTGTGTTAGCCTCGATCTCTATCTCATGCGAATGTCCGTGATGGTTGTGCGCATGGTCGTGGCCTCCGTGCGAATGACCGTGGCCTCCATGGCCGTGACCGTGGCCGTGGTGGAAGGCGTATATACCGACCATGTTCACGAGGAATCCCATAATTGACACGAGGAGCAATCGCTCGTGTTTGACCTAGAATATTAAAATATATGTTATAGGTTTTGTCGAATGCATAGCTGTCGATTGCACGAAAACTGCATGAGTAAAATGAACGTTGAATGTTTGTATAGAGAGAATATCTACAAAAGTAGGTACATATAATCGAATTAGATAGAAACAATTTGAAAAAATGACTGCTCAGTCGTAAAGACGATTGACCAACCATTTAATTTATTTACTGAGTACACGATACGAAATTCAAATGCTTACACTTTTGGCATCTTCGACAACTTTAACTTATTACTTATGCCTTACAAATTCAATGGTGTATGCGATAAAGAATAATGATGCATTCAAGACTATCACGTCTACGTCACGTGCACATTTCAAAAATACCTACAAAAAGTTATTATAAAAGTTAATAACAGTGCGACCTACTTAGCAAGTGTTGAATTTACTCAACATAAGTTATTATTAAGCGAACAAAGTACACAATGGCGAGACGAAAGAGGACACGAAATTACGTGCTGCGCGATTAAAGTGGCCAATGCTACGTGGCTGGTTCGTCTCTCTTTAACAATATTTCAACACTGTTCTAATGGCTACAATCGTCACTTTAGCTACACAATCATAAAACTAGAGGTAAAAAAACCAGGCAAGTGCGAGTCTGGCTCGCGCACCGAGGGTTCCGTAAAAACTTACTATATGTAGATGGTTCTTCCATCATGAGATCAAGTTACACAGGTTTATGATCAGTTTTTGTTTTTTTTTTGCAATAATTGCTTTACTTTACTTTATTTGCTTTTTTCTTGCCAAACTTCAGATTCTAGCTCAACAGGAAGTACCCAATAGGTTTTGATTTATTTGTGTCACAATATGCGACAAAAATTTACTTTTTGGGCATATTTTTTTATTGCATTGACTTAGAAGCTTAATATTTTTTACCATTTAAAATGACCGTAGACTTTAGTATTTGTTATTAATTTCAACTTGATACCTCCATGCGTGCGTTCTTGAGTAAAAGAGTCTTGACAGACAACCAAACTTATTTTTAATGTGTCATAACTATAAATTAACGAATTTCAGATTTTTTCCTATATTTGTGATGTTAAACCTTGCTTCGTATCAAATTTCATGATTCTAGGACAACAGGAAGTACCCCATAGGTTTAGATTTATTTGTGAATGCCAAAATATGCGTCAAAAATGGCCATATTTTAATTGCGTTGAGTTAGAACTTGATTTTTTTACATCTTCAAGGGACCGTAGACCTTAGTGTTTGATATTATTTCCAACTTAACACCTTCACGCGTTCCTGAGAAAAAGGGTCTTAACAGAAAGACGTCGGACGACAAAGTGATCCTAAGAGTATTAAGTGTGATCAAAAAAAGTTCCTTAGAGCTTTTTATAAAAAGAAATTTTATCCAAATCCAATTATCCATTTTTATTTCCAACTCGTTTTCTACAGGGACACCTAGGCTTTGATTCTCTATAAATAAGGAGTTCACTGTCTTTGTTGAAATTCGTCCTACATTTTATAAGGAATAAAATTGATAGTGTTGATCTATTAGGTAAGATATTAAAGTTATTTGCGCCTGATTTCTATCTTAGATCTCGCTCACGTCCTCTGTTTAGGGAAGTCGTATACCGCACAAGCCGTACGCACGCTCGCCGGTCCCACGCGCGCACGCTCTGTTCCGCTCCATGCTCTTAACAGCACCACAGTGTGACCTGTTCGTGTCTGACATAGCAAATTTGTTGACTGAATGCAAGAGTATGCTAGAAAGACGAATGTGAGATTTAAGAAATATATGTTTTTTGTTTTTGAAATGTATGTGTTTCATATGTATTGCAGTGATATAGTTTATAAACTGTTATACTGCAATTAATATTAAATAAATATAAGGGTTCTTTTTTTTCTGTAAAGGTACGGAACCCTTAAAATGCGCCAATACATTTATATTATACAAGTTATTTTAAAAAAGGGCTCAACACGATATGGTGTTTAGGTGGTCCTACTCCAAATTAAAATAGATTTTTTTGCTGTCTATATGCTTTTCTTTTTTCGAGAAGGTATCATGCAAAAACCTAGTACCTAAACAGGTTTTGATGTGGTCTGCACCGTCGGCAGATAACGTGGGATCAATTCAACAAAAATGTAAGCCACATTTAGCTTCTGCAGAGGCTTGAGCAAACAATTTAGTTTCGATGTTGCTCTTTATAATGAGACTAGCTTCGCCCGCCCTAAATCGGCTATCAACGTGGGATTTCTACGCAACTCTTTGATTATAATAAAACAACTGACTCACACTTAACGTTTTTAAGTAGCTTATGTCCTTCCCCGTGGTGCTGTGTACCTTGCCTAATTTAATCGAAATCGGTTGCACGGTTTAGCCGTTAAAAGCGTAACAAACAGACAGACTGACAGAGACACTTCCGCGTTTATAATATTAGTGTGGTATTAGTTAATTAATAAAAACGCTAACCAAACTAGAACATAATAGGTATATTATAATTGTGTTTAAAGTGTTTTTGCTGACTTGAATAACACTGTTTCAGATACTAGAATTGCAACAATAATAGAAATTATAGTAAACTATCCGCGGCTTCGTCCCTGTACCTTAATATACCTGTAAATCACAGCCTGTATTTTTTTGTAAAAAATATGCAAAATATAAACAATGATAGAAATTGCAAAATCGGTCTAATTGTTCCGGATATTATTAAACTTACGCTTCCACATTATAATATTATCTTAGACAGCTAGATACCTTATATTTTTATAAATGGGTTGGTTATGTACCTATCCTGCTTATGAAATGATAATTTCATAGATTTCTTCTTACTGTCAAGTACCCTATCGTAACTGAACATCATCTCGCTTTGCGTTATGACGCTACAACCGCAACGATATACGAATATATGTGTCATCCACGAGTAAATAAACTGAGATCCTTTACTTTTTGAACCCGACGCTACGTCCGACCTCTCTATTTTAAAGTGTGACTGCGGTATGAATAGTCTCTCAACAGGGAAACTGACCGTAACGTTGAGTGGAGTCATCCCTTCGTGGACTGCATTAGTATGAAGTGATTTCAGCATTATGAACTTTTATATATAGGCACAAAAAGTTTTGTTTCTGTTCGTGTGTTCACTTACAAATACACCTGATTTAAAAGAACTCATTAAAATTAAAACTGGGTTTTCTAAGTTATCGCCATTTGGTATTCACTTTTTAGGGTCCCGTAGTCAACAAGGAACCCTTTTTTAAAGGAATTTAAAAGGAAAACTATCACGGGTCAGTACACATTACAGGCTAACGATTAATAGTCAACTAAGTTATAAAATGTACATGGTCAAGTGCAATTTTCGTACAAATTCCATCAAAAGTTACTAATAAGAAGTAGGTACATCTGTAAAACAGGTATAAAATATAAGTAAATGAACGGTGTATAATTATAGAAAAATAAAATAATAACATTCTAAAGACTATTCTTCTTAAATTGATAACAATAGTTACAGTTGGTTTTAAACTTTCGGGTTTTTCACTCATTATTAGTATACGTACTTACGTGCATCGCGTTAAGACCCGAGTTCTATAATAATAAACAATAGTTACGTTCAAATGACGCATTGGACTAGCCGGCGCGCTTTGCGCAACATCGGATCGAGTGTGGGACAGGCAGCTGCGCTCATAAGCACGCATGAAGAACGCCTAGATAAGTTTGCAATTTTCGCTTTGAAAGGTCAGTTTTGATGGTTTGATTTGATTATCATTTAAAAAACTTTAATTTCAATACTACTACAACTTGGCCCTTATTAATAAATGTCAGTTAATTATTCTTTAAAAGGTTGAACTTTCATTTTGCAATTTTAAAGTCGACTTTATTTAATTAAACATTTTAAACGAACGTACTCGTAACGTACCTACATCACGATACTACTACATACCTAACTCAACTCCCTGCCGATTCGCTTACTACAAGTAGGTTCAAAGCGTGGGTCTTATATCAGCAGCGGAGCAATCAAGTCTGTTTATATTACGTGCCTAAACATTGTGTTCCCCCCTCCCCCCCTCAGCGAAACCGTTGTATTTGGCAATATTTAAACAACCTCTAAAATTTTAGTTTATGAGGCTACTACAAAACCCTATATTGCGCGTGGCCCGACACGCACATGGCCGGTTTTTTTTATATCATCTCAGGCACCCCAACTAACGTCAAGAAACGTTTATTACCCGACCAAATAGACAGAGTGCTGGGTATTTAAGTTAAGTAAGGGCACATAAAAAATATATTTATTATTTAATTAGGTACCAATGTTTAGGTTTAGGTATATTGCAGCAGTTCACTTAGTCTATATTTCAATCCTGACTTTTGCGTACAACAGCTTTCCACAACCAATTATCACTCAATATTGTATTGACAGTCCTACATTTTCAGCTATTAGGTACTGCATAATTATTATTGGTTAAGTAGTATACATACCTAGTACTGATAAATTATGTAGATATTTAATCTCGTAGCTTACGCAACAGTATAGTTCTATTGAGTTACTTATCAAGTGTAGAGATTATCTAAGCTAGAGATAATTTAAGTTACGTCTGGAAACCTTATCTAATTTTTATTATAAAACTCATATATTGATAAAGAAGTACACTAATATAAAAAATATCTAGTTTTAGGTATCGATAGCCGAATATCAATCAATCAGCCTATAACAGTCCACTGCTGGACATAGGCCTTTCCTAATGAACACCACAACACACGGTCCTCCGCCTTTCTCACCCAGCCACTTCCGGCTACTTCTTTCAGGTCATCGGTTCATCTGGCTGAAGGGCCAGCTATCCCGGCTACAAACTCGAGCACAATTTTTTGAGTCGTGCCGGTGTATGTATGTCGTCCGGGAGGATATCTGCTGTCGCCGACTTCATTGCCTTGAAGACAGGGACCTGTCGATATTGTGGGTGCGCGTAGATCATGGCGGCCACACTCGTATCTATGCGTGCCTATACAGGTCTCATAGCGGTGACACGGACGTAACTAGACTCTTCACGCACCTGAGTTTGACGACTGACAAAGTTCTAGAGCAATATCCTACAGCAGAATTAGTTATTTTGGGAGACTTTAACGCTCATCATCGTGAGTGGCTTAGTTCTCGAACCAATAACTATGCAGGGATATCTGCTCATGAATTTGCTCTGACCTATGGATTCTCTCAGCTGGTACTTTCTCCAACGAGAATACCAGATATAGAGGACCATACGAGCTCCTTACTGGACCTTCTGCTGACTACACGTCCGGATGGATACTCTGTCTTAGTGGATGCGCCTCTTGGCTCCTCGGACCACTGTCTCGTCCGGACTCAAATGTCATGCACACAACCTGATCCTTCTGGGCCTACTAATTGGCGTCGTGTGTGGCATTATAAGTCGGCAGACTGGGATGGATTGCGAGAATTTTATGCATCGTACCCGTGGAGGCAGCTCTGCTTTAGCTCAGATGATCCTGACGTCTGCGCAGCCGCAGTCACTGAGATAATCCTCGCTGGTATGGAATGTTTCATTCCTAACCTATGAGTAGCTGCCGGCGTTAAAAAACGACCGTGGTTTAATAGGTCTTGCAGAGAAGCTAAAATCCTTAAGCAAACTGCGTATTAGGCTTGGACCACGGCTCGTAATAATAAGGCTCCGAATATTTCTGAGTTGAAACGCAAATTAAATGCTGCCTCGAGGTTCAGTAAGAAAACAACTGCCAGAGAAAAATTCCAATTCATCGGCAAAATAGGTGGGCGACTTGCGAGCTATCCTTCTAAGAGTCGTGCTTTCTGGTCGCTTGCTAAAGCTGCCGAGGGGAACTTCTGCCAGTCGTCGTTACCACCACTGCGAAAGACCGATGGTGACTTGGCCCACAGTGCAAAAGAGAAAGCCGATCTATTGGGCAGTCTCTTTGCCTCTAACTCGAATGTAAACGACGAAGGCGCTGTACCACCTACTTTACCGTGGTGCGGTAAGACCATGCCGGAAATCTCTATAACACAGCGCGAGGTCCGGCGGGCGTTGCTTTCCCTGAAGTTCATAAGTCGAGTGGGCCAGACGGCATACCAGCAGTGGTGCTTAAGCAGTGTGCTCCTGAGTTATGTCCTGTACTCACGCGCCTCTTCACGCTTTCCTACCACACTAGGCAATTTCCGTCTTCATGGAAGACTGCGAATGTGCACCCGGTGCCCAAAAAGGGCGATAGATCAGATCCATCGAATTACAGGCCTATCGCTAAAGCCTCTCTCCTCTCCAAGGTGATGGAGCGTGTGATCAACACACAGCTTTTGAGATACCTAGAAAAACACGACCTGGTCAGTGACCGTCAATATGGCTTTCGCCACGGTCACTCAACTGGTGACCTTCTAGTGTATCTTACACACCGATGGGCACTAGCCATTGAGAGTCAGGGGGTGGCATTGGCATGTAGCCTAGACATAGCGAAGGCGTTCGATCGGGTCTGGCACCGGGGTCTTCTATCGAAGTTGCCATCTTACGGAGTGCCCGAGGGTTTGTGCAAATGGGTGGCTAGCTTTTTGTCCGGCAGAAGCATACGAGCCGTAGTTGACGGTAGTTGCTCTGATAGCATGGACATTAATGCTGGTGTCCCGCAAGGCTCTGTGCTGTCTCCTACGCTGTTTCTACTGCACATCAATGATATGTTGGACATCAACAACATACATTGCTATGCAGATGACAGTACTGGAGACGCTTATTACACGGGCCGTGCAAGCATCTCACGTTCCGTTGTGGAGGAAAAGCGTGAAGAACTTGTGTCTCAAATTGAGATCGGTCTGTCCAAGGTCTCTGACTGGGGGCGGGAAAACTTGGTCCGATTCAACCCTTCAAAGACACAAGTCTGCGCGTTCACCGCTAAGAAAACCCCATTCACTGTAGTCCCACAATCCCAGAACACTCCCCTCTCCATCTCCAAGAGCATTGAGATCCTTGGCGTCGACATCTCCAGCGATGTTCAGTTCCGAGATCATTTGCTAGACAAGGTAAAGCTGGCGTCCAAAAAACTTGATGTACTCAACAAAGCGAAGCAGTACTTCACGTCGGGGCAAAGGTTGCTACTTTACAAGTCGCAAGTCCGGCCCCATATGGAGTATTGCTGCCATCTCTGGGCGGGTGCACCCGGATACCAGCTTGGCCCTTTTGACTCGGTTCAACGACGGGCTGTGAGAATTGTCGACGATCTCAAACTCACTTGCGGTAACGAGCCCTTAAGTCTGAGGAGAGACTTTGCCTCCCTGTGTGTGTTCTACCGCTTGTACAATGGATTGTGTTCTGAGGAATTGTTCGAAATGATGCCCACGGCTACTTTCTACCATCGCACCGCTCGCCATCGAAAGGGAATTCATTCTCACACTTTGGAACCGAAATGGTCGCGTACAGTGCGGTTTCAGAGAAACTTCCTCCCGCGAACGCTTGGGTTGTGGAATGAGCTCCCTGCCAAGGTTTTCTCTAAGGACTACAGTATGGGGTTTCTGAAGGGTCGGCAACGCACGAGTGATGCCCCTGGTGTTGCAAGCGTCCATAGGCTACGGTGACCGCTTACCATCAGGCGGACCGTAGGCTTGTTTGCCACCTTAGTGGTATAAGAAAAAAAAAAAAAAAAGGGTGACCTAAGCTGGGCTTACCAATCCGTGGCCTCCACTTTATGATTCTATGTCCCCATGGACAGCCACAAATATGACTTGCTCATTGCCACTTCAGCTTGCTTATTTGTGGACTTCAGTTTTATTGGATCTCTTCATTTCTGCTCTTCAAAGAAACTCCAAGCATGGCCCTTTCATTAATCCGCTGACCGTCCACGTTTTCGCGCCATAGTCCATGACCAGAAAGACGGGTTCGTTACAGACCTTAGTCTTTAAACATTGATAAATGGGCCATGTGAAGACCGGAACCTGAACTGATTTATTCTGCCTGTTTTTTTATCGACATTACCAAACCCGATTACTAGTCTCAAGTCAACTTGTATTTGACATGACCTTCATCTTGTTAACGTTTATCATGAGACCCACTCGTTTGGAAATACCGTTAAGGCAGTTCAGCAATTCTTTTTATTACTGCAGCATTTAAGCCTTATTACGATGTCATCCGTGAATCGAAGGTGACAAATGAACTCGCCGTTTACAGAGATGCTGCGCTTTTCCCAGTTAAAGGCATGCTCTAGTGCGCTGGTATACGGGGGGATATTACATCTCCCTGTCGTACTTCTCTGCGCAACTGGATGGACTTTCTCTGCTTGTCCTGCACTTGTAGTCAATGTAGCAACTCTCAGCACCTTGACATATGTATCACCAATCGACTTGGCATCGCTGCAAGGATTTCAAAACGGATTTCGACGGAATCCAAAACTTTTTTGCTATCCACGAAGGCAAGACAAGTAAAATATAGGATAGGTACTTAAAAGATCGGTCAGTCCATTTGTCGGTCTTAGTCATAGTCAACAGTGTCACGTTCTAATGTACGGCTTCCTCTAGCCGCGAACCGTCACACTCTAGACCAAGTGGGTGGTTTAGTTAGCGACACCACTATATGGTACCACATTAGTCCGAAATAACTGTATTGCACATAGTGAGCAGGCAAAATGATAAATGTAGTCCTGTAGTGCGTCGACTCCTGCGAGACACGTGGGAGCTAGCTGTGTGTTATTAAGCTGTGCCCAAGGTGAGGGTAGGCCGGCGCACGGCGCCCTAACAGTTGAGAAGTATGACGCTGGTAAATGAAGCCTCACAGATTTTCAATGATAATGTTAATCTTTACAAAAAAAAAAAACGCAAAATTACCTCTGGGGGCTCTATAGCTCTTTCCACAGCTTCGCTCATAATGAAAAATGCTATGAACAGTAGAAAAAGTCCATTGACAAAGCCAGCCAGCACTTCCGCTCTTGCATAGCCATACGAGAAGCGTTCGTTTGCCCTCCACTTGGCCACAAGTGAAGCAGCGAGACCCGCCACCAGTCCCGTGCAATCGAAGAACATGTGAAATGCATCAGAAATAAGCCCTGGAAGAGAAAATAATATAATATAAGTGTAAGTGTATTTTCTTAAACCCCTGAGAAAACGAATAACAAGGCATGTTTATACCAATAGCTACTTACTGTCAACTAGGTCAATACCATTCTACTCATACCAAGTTCAACAATCATTTACTCTTAAGCAAACATATAAAATACATATTCTATAAACTGAATGGTACACATTAACAGGTATTTTTATGCATCATGAAGTTTTTTTCTTCTTACGTTTTAGAAGTTAAAAATGCAATGAAAAGATATCATATTTATATCCAGGTATACAAGAGTATCGTATGCCTACCTGGATATAGATATGGTATTGAAGAGTATGCTTGGGCTGACTGTCTCCACGCTTTTGCCCATGACAGGTTTTTAGGTCTTTTAGGTGAAATTGCTGTCAAACAAGTCAGTGCCGTAAAAAGTTTCGTTAGTGCCGTTAAACTAATGAAAGTATTTTTTTATATGCTAAAAAGTCATCTGGGTAAATAAGAGTATTGTCAAATTCAGATATTTTTTAAAGTACGCCTGACAAATTTAAGACAAACACGAATTGTGCGGGAATCAAACCCGCGCCCCTCGATTCAGCAGTCGGAGGTCGTTACCCACTGAGCCACGGAGCCGACTATTTATATTATGATGAGATCTGACCACTGGGCTTGGTGGTATACTTTGAAGGTTAGTACTGGATGTCCCAGACGCAGTGCCAGCAGCTCGTCCAGGGATTTGAAAGCTCTCTTAGCTTGTCTGCAGCCCCTTTCAACAAGTCCACTGTTTTTTGTGTAGTTTTCTGGTTCTGTCGCGTAACCACATTTTAATTTGGGTAAAGGGTATAGGGTATATTGGCACAATCAGTTCAGGTCTTATTATTTTAGTGTCTGATCATCTCTTTGCCAGTTCATCTGCTGCACCATTGCCCAATGAGTCACTATGGCCACGTATCCACTGAAAAGTGACCTGATTCTTTAGGGCAATTTTTTTGAAAATAAAAGTATTTAATTCTTATTTTTTCATACACTAGGGGTATACACTAATTCGCACAGGTGCAAGGGGATTATGCACAACCACGCTAATGTCAGGCCATGCTTAGTGTAGGGTTCCATAGCTGTTACAACTATCTGTTTGAGATCACAAAAACCTTAATTTTGGTAGACCTTATTTACATAAACTATAAAGAAAATTCATCCTCACTTTGCAATTTTCTTTGCTTTGTAGCATTTATTACTTTATAATAAAATGGCTGTGATATACCTACCTACCCTGTTTGACTACGAAATTGACTATGATTTTAGATCATAGTAAACAGAAATGTTTTCTATTATTGAGATTAAAAAAAACTGGCACTAAAGAAATTTTAAATGAAACATACCTGTTAGCAGCAATTCTACTCACTACATCAAAAAAAAATCATAAAACTCATCATGGATAACAGAGTGAAGATAGCCGGCCCACGCAAGGTTAAGGTGGTACTATGGCCCGCTTGCAGTAGTGAATTAGGGTATGCATTAAAGTAAATAATATGTAAATTTGACAATACTCTTACTTACCTAGGTGACTTCTGAATAAAAACCATCATCATTTTTATTTATCAGTAATAACAAAACATTTAGTGGCACCTACCTGTTTGTCAGCATTTCTACCCAGCAAAAATTACTCATGCCCGATTGCAGCACTAACGAAAATATTTCAGTGAGGTGTGGCACTAACAATGCTCTATCCTCTCTTAAAAAAAAAATTATATCTGAATTTGACAATAAATCTTAGTTGCTAATGATGTTCATTATGTAGATAATTGTGTGTTCTCATACAAATGTTGATGCAGGTTTATTTTTTGTTTGTAGTTGGCACTAATAAAAAATAACTTGACACTCATAGACAGCAATAAAAAGAAATACAAGTTTTCTTGGCACTTACGGGCACCACTGCAAAGAAATACAAGTAGCTACTATTTTTCATTCCACACACACACATTTTTCATTCACATGTTGAGTAAAACAGAGACTGTAAGTTCTTGTAGAACTGATAAAAATATGGACAAAGAAGGTTAATTCTTTATTAGGCTAGGTTCCTATTCACTGCCAAGTGATTATTACCCAATATAGTTGACTTTCCACCTGTTTCAAAACGGGAATTTAGCATTTATGATGGGCATGTAAATAATTCAACTTGACAGTTGTAAAATATTTATTATTAATTAAATAAATGTTATTATACAAACAAGTTCCAATGCCAATATGGACCAATGGTATACAGCTGTGGGGCTGTACCTAAAAGAGTAACATTTTAATCATCCTAAGATTTCAAAAGAAGGTACTCAGGGGAAAAGTTAATGGATCCTGGTACACAAAAAACGATGTTCTCCACTGGGACCTTAACATAGATTTGTCAACATAATTATCAAAAAGTATGCAGAAGCTCACAAGCAAAGACTTCATCATCATATGAACGTCGAGGCAATCCAGCTCAACAACACAAACATAGTGAGAAGTCTCAAAAGAACTGAACCTTTTGAGTTAGTGTAGTGTTATCAAGCGTAATGAAGTGAAAACTAGTACTTCCAATATAAAACACAAGAACAAAGTTGAAGAGACTTAACTAGAGACTGTTCTTTAAAACTAGATCAGAAATAAATTACTTATTAGCCTTCTAGGCTAGACTGTAATAATATTAGGGTACAATGTTTAAATATTGTCAACTAAGAATAACAAAAATCTAAGATTATGTATATCAAGATTTACTAAGATTCACACCAAGTTTAATAATTATCAACCATAAAAAATATTAATATAAAAGAGTCAACAAATTGGAAAGTACCTAAATACTTATAAACTGGCACTTATATGTACTTATTAAGTAGTTTCTTACAATGAAAATAATTTCATAGTGCTCAATATTCACAATTATTTTATACTACAAGGGGATGTTTATAAGTTTGTGAAATGGGGGGTTAGAAGTTAGATCAAAAGCTAACAGAGGATCTGTAATGGTAAAACCTAGTATAAATTGTGGCACATAAGTTTAACCATGCACAGTAACACATGGTTGGTTCATACTATTCTCTGTTACTGTAACTGGGAAATCAACGCTATTTTTGGTTAAATTTGGCAAGCTATATTAACTTAGAACTAATAATAATGAAAGTGGTTGGTTCATCACAGTTTTTTTTCTCAGCTCCCATTTGTACTTCCTAACAGAACTGGTCTTACTATTAAATACAAATAATTTGAAACATCAAACTATTAAGATATGTGGTAAGTTTTAATAATTAAGCTGGGAACATATGGCAAGTGTCCATCAGCAGCAGGTGATGATCAGCTATCAGTATACACAATTGTCTGAGGATGTCTGCAGCTGACAAAAAGATCAAGTGCTCCAGAATTCTCTCCGACATACAAATGCTGGATGCTACCTGGTTAACTAGTTGTTACCAATTGATTTATTATTTTACTGGACCTTTTGGTCAGAGTAACTAAAAGGGGGCGCAAGGGAAGAATGTACACCCTAACCGACCTTTCAACATATAAAAATAAATTTATGTTCATGTAAAAATTCTAAAAATCTAAATTCTTACCTAAACTATTTGTCCAAACACCGTAGAAGAGTTCAACAAATGCGAATGATAGGTTAAGTATCAGGAACATAAATAAATTCCTAGAATTTTTATCTGAGTATATTAATCTCAGCCAGTTTTGAATCTTTTCACGGATGCCACTTAAAGTACCACGAGAGAAGCGTGTGTCTTTCTGCGTGAGCGGCAACATCATGCCACACTTCTAAAGGCCCACGTCACGTCATTTCAACTCAAAATTTACGAAATTTTAGCACTAAAATCACTGATTATAACTGCATACGTGTAATAAGAGCGACTGCTTATAACCTCAATATAATTTATATTTAAGGAACAGATAGCAATAGTGTGATAGTAAGTCAAAGATTATTAATATATTTAACCGCCATTTATAATGTATTAATTCAAAATTTATAGAAAAAATCTTTTAGACGGTGATGGTTCTGTGATGTGTAAAAAAAATGTTGACACGACATCCAGTGTTGCCATAAACAATTTGTACAAACAAAAAAAGATAGGTAAATCCAAAAGGCCCGTTTTATAAAGGTACAAATATACCAAAATTTTAAAATTGAAGACAAAAATATTACAATATATTTTTTTTACATTTGGATGCTCCCGTAGAGTTCGAGTTCTGAAATTCGCCCTATGGACTACTCAATAGCCTCATAAAATTGAACACATTTTAGAAAGAGACAAAGTGAACTGTGGTTCTGTACTCTTTTTATCAACGTCCACCATGTTGTTTGTTGATGTTTGTAAAAACAAGTTATAAAAAAAAAGGAAACATTGTGAGTTAAATAAAAGCAAGTAAAAATACAAGAGATCCCCCATCCCATAGAAGCAGGAGTCCCGCAA
This sequence comes from Apoda limacodes, assembly GCA_946406115.1. Lineage (NCBI taxonomy): Eukaryota > Metazoa > Arthropoda > Insecta > Lepidoptera > Limacodidae > Apoda > Apoda limacodes. Next base: position 33,168,221 of record OX291542.1, on the reverse strand, counting down.
GGGGCCGTGCTCGCCCCCATCTTGTACCTTCTGTACACTAACGACATCCCTAAAACGATAGGTACCCATCTAGCCCTCTTTGCGGACGATACCGCTCTCTATACCACCGATAGGCAAGTGAGTCGAATCACTAAGAGACTCCAACCCGCTATCACCGCCCTAGGCGAATGGTTTCGGAAATGGACAATCGAGGTGAATCCCGACAAAAGCTCTGCCGTCCTCTTTACCGTAGGCTGCCCTCCGCGGCCACCTCCCCTTTCTCTCTTCGGTCGTGCAAAATAAGACCAAATATCTCGGTTTAACCATGGATAGTCGTTTGAACTTCCACGCTCACACCAAAATAGTCAGAGACCGAGCCGCTTTTGTCCTCGGTCGTCTTTATCCCATGATAGGCAAGTACAGTTAGATGTCGCTTAGAAATAAGCTAAATCTTTACACAACTTGCATCCACCCCATAATAGCTTATGCTAGCGTAGTGTTTGCGTTATCCAAGCGCAATCTCCACAAACTCCAGACCCTCCAAAACCGCTTTCTCAGAGCGGCCTCTGGGGCCTCTTGGTACGTCCGCAACGCGGACCTACACAGAGACTTCGAACCCCCCACGATTCCCCAATATTTCAAAGACTTGGCAGTCCGCTTTTTCGAGCGTACGCAAAATCACCCGAATCGATTAATTGTGCAATCCACGACGTATCATCCCCCCGATCGACCCGGGCACGGTCGTAAAACTATAGTTAGGCGGCCTCGGCACGTACTACCCAGATGACGATCTCGCTGTCCGGATAGCGAGATTAGTCTCTACGACCTCCCCGAATAGGACCTTCCTCCAAACACGACCCCGACGTCCCCGGGTTCGTCGGCGCTCACAAGGATACACGAGGTATCAAAGAGTGCCGGGGCGCTTCTCGCCCCCACTCAATCGCAACCGTACCCGCGTAACGGGGAACTCCCCTCCTGGCGGTGACTCACCTTGGGGTTCGAGACTCACGCCGGTCGAAGGGACGCCCCCGAGAGCGACAACCCAAGCCGAGGCTTCCTCCGCGGGGAGCCCTTGAGCGTTGGGCGCTATATGGGCTGAGGCTCCTTCAGAGTCTCGCCCCAAAAGCCCGGTGAAACAGTAATGTCTGCAACAGCCAACTGCATAGTCAGCTCACAAAAAAAAAAAAATACAAGAGACACCACAGTTTACACTTGACACTTTGTCACACCTTTGCAACTATTTTTTTTCACATCTGCTCCGGTACGGCGCCAAAGAATAAAATATTCTCTCGAGCATAGTCGAGGGATAAAAGCCTATGTCACTCTCGGGCCCATAAACTAAGGAATTTACAATATTAGATAGACTATGCACGACATACAATAACAGCGACAAAATATTATGTATCTGAAATGTTTTGACCATGTTTAGCTTCATATATGAACATCATCCATTGCAGTTTTCGTTCATAGGTCCGCCAATACGCTCGCTAGCCAAACTGAATTGTAGGTATTGTCCCAAATTGAAGCTGTATAGTGTTATTTTAGAAAACATTGAATTAGTGAAGTAGCTTTATCTATGATAATGAGCTAATATTTTTTTGTATCATTTATTTTCTAGTATGTGATCGATTTAAATACATGTTACTGGATACCAATTCGCTCTAAGAATGAATGTATTTAGCGAAATATCTAATCCTATCAAAAACATAAATGTGAAATGAGAGCCAAGTTCAATATTATGATATATGCCTTGGATGTTGACTTCAATGACAAAAGAAGTGAGATCTAAATGGGTGCCAAGTTCAATGGTCAGTCCTGAAATTTATTTATAACTATTATGTTCGAAGGCTAGTTTCCACCAGCAAGCCAAATTTTCGGAATAATAAAATAAGAACCTACAAATAACAGGTTTAGAACTTGGGAAGGCTATAATATAATTAGTATATGAGAAACTAGCCAAGTCAGACCTTAGGCTACAATATATTATCCTAAGTTATAAGAAGACATGATATTTTGTGTTGCTATAAATAAATTTCAGGACTGACCATTGAACTTGGCACCCATTTAGATCTCACTTCTTTTGTCGTTTAAGTCAACATCCAAGGCATATATCATAATTTTGAACTTAGCTCTCATTTCACATTTATGTTTTTGATGGGATTTCATAACTTTTTGTACATAAATTATTAGTAGGTAATTATATATAATAAAATTTATACCAAATGGTTTTTTTAAACTACTGTATTTTCCTACGTTTACGACATACATATTCTACTATAGTATCACGCAACCTATTTGTTTGTTGTATATTACTATACTCAAACAAAGAATATGCAATCGAATGGAATAGGCAGCTTCCATCGGGAGGCATTGCAATAATTCGGGGTAAGGTTACCAACCCGTAATTCTGTTGTACGACTTATTGTATGTACAAAATTCGAATTAAGAGATAATTATTTAAGACGATTACGTAACAAATTACCTGTTATCTATTGAATTCTCAAAAAAACTATTTTTTACCAATAAGTTCTCATTCTCAAACTCATTCAGAATTAAGTATACATACCTAGTTATAACTCTTATAACTATACTAAAATTATTATTAATTTTTGATTTAAACTGTTGCCTATGCCATAAGTACTTACTAAAAGATTTGTAATAATAATATAACCACAAATATATAAGTATTTTATTGAAACCTATGAATTTCGTAGCATAAATCGCAACCTTATAGGTCAGATATCGAGAGACAACCGGATAGCAAAACAGCGCTAGCGCTTATGAGCGCGGCTGCCACTCGCTTTGACACGTTCGCGTCAAGATTTGCGCTCCCACCCTGCTGCTCCTACGTCGCACCGTGTGCCGTGTACGAAATGTCTATTATTTAATTATTTATAAGTAATGATCTAACACTATTGATGTGCGCTTAATATTGAAACAATAATTAATACTAAATCCAGAGTTGCCACCCGAACCCGTTATGCAAAACAAAATGTTGTCCCAAATATGGAATCTGGACGGATATCACTAAATATGTGGGGGTGGATGACTGCGGCTGGCCCTGGTGAATTAATCTCGATAGCAGGGCGCGCTCGAGCTTCACATTATGTGGAAGTGTTAGACGAGATCATGTTGCCACGACGCGGTGTCCATCCATCCATTAGCTGATATGCCACAAATACAGTTTATGCATGATAACTGTCCTGTGCATCGAGCGCATATAGTGCAGGATTGGTTTACTCAACACCCGGACATTAATGTTATTCCTTGGCCTGCAAAATCACCAGATTTAAATCCCATAGAAAACCTATGGGGTTTGTTGGTGCAAAGATGGGACATGCGAACATACAATACTACATACTACAGAGTCATTAGAGGCTCACTGTTAAGAAATTTGGAATAATATTAGAGGTATTCTAGGTAGAATATTAATAATATTAAATATCTGTTCTAATATAGCCGGATCTATGCGGCGGCGCTTGCTTGCTGTGATTGAAAATAATGGAGGTTATATTAAATAATTAAAAACTCGGCCAAGTGCGAGTCGGACTCGCGCTCGAAGGGTGCCGAAAAACGGCAAAAAAATCACGTTTGTTGTATCGGAGCCCCCCTTAAATTTTTGTTTTATTTAATTATTTATTTTTAAAGTAACTATATAACTAAATATTTTGTAATAATTTTAGGCGTCTATCTGTTGCCGTTATCAATATCAAAATCGAGCAAAAAAATCACGTTTGTTATATGGGAGTCTCCTTAAATATTTATTTTATTCTGTTTTTTAGTATTTGTTGTTATAGCGGCAACAGAAATATATCTTCTGTTAGAATTTCAACTGTCTAACTATCACGTTTCATGAGATACAGCCGGAGCCTTAGTAATAGGGTTCTGCTAATTACCCTTTGGGTACGGAACCCTAAATATAAAGTACTATTTTTCTTACAGATATAATTTAAATTTCAATATATTTAAGATATAACATATTTTTTTTTACTTTGTTGTTTTTCAAAATATAGCAGCGTTACCGAATGTTTGGTGACTTGTATTTTTTTTATTCTTATGGTTAAGTTTCAATTTTCTTTTCATTACGAAAACAAATACTTAAGCTATAACCATAGGAAATATATATATAGAAAAAGAGTCATTGATCAAAAAAAATATTCATAAATTTTTTATTAGATTGCATGTGTTTTAATTTTTGCAAACAAAACAAAAAGTTCTCATACCAATTGGTCCTTTTCAGAGAGAACTAGATGTCAAAACATAAAAAAAACGACCACCACAAAAATTATTTTATTTCATTGAACGTATAAAACCAAATGCTAAAACGTAAAGTAAATCGTTATAAATGACAATAACGATTAATGTAAGATGTTATTTATTTGAACTTTTGATCGCAACTCTGTAACAAATTTGACAGAATTACGGCCGGTATTGGTTCGGTTGCAGGTTCTGAATTCTGAACACTCCCATTCGGACGGTATATGTTTTCGCAAATGTATTATTTGCATTTTTTTTAAACACTGTTTCTTGTTCCATAGGTTGTAATACCGTATTTTTACGCTAATATCCAAAAACACCAATAGCGAATGCCGAATGCATTATGTGCGTTGTTAAATAAACCAATCAACATAATATTTTATAATTGGTGAAACCAATGAAATAGTACTTATGGATGAGTCATAGACTTTAGTCTGACACTCGTTTCCGGGAAAGTTTTATATTTGTCTATGCTGAGTAGTCTACGTTGCTTATGCTGTTGCTAATTTTTAATTTCAATCAAAGTATTTATTTAGATGGCTATTGGTATTATGATCCAAATACTTGCATTTGGTTTGTTATTGCTTTTTTATTTTCATTAAAAATATATATTACTGCTAGTTTTTCTTAAAAACAATTTCGCGCCAAATTTCAAATATGTTCAACCGGAAATTCGTCTATAGATGCGTTTGTTTCCGAAAGTGAACGTTTCACGAGTCAACAGCAACGTCTTTCCAGAATTTTTAAGCGCTATTTGCGACATTTTCTTTTCTATTACTCGTCGTCTAATGCTGTGTGTGATGAAATAACACGTTAATTATCAAGTTTATTCTATATTAGTGTTTATAGTCGTAATTAAGTCTCGCTAGATTACGATTTATTCTAATATGGGCGACGAAAGCCACCCGAAAACTCTCTACGTCGGTAATCTAGACGCGAGTGTCACAGAAGATTTCTTGTGTGCATTATTCGGACAAATAGGCGAAGTAAAAGGCTGTAAGATAATTCGCGAACCAGGCAATGATCCTTATGCTTTCCTTGAATTTACAAATCACACGGCGGCGGCTACGGCCCTGGCCGCCATGAATAAGAGATCTTTCTTAGGAAAGGAAATGAAGGTTAACTGGGCTACGAGTCCTGGTAATCAGCCGAAAACAGATACTAGTAACCACCATCATATATTTGTTGGTGATTTATCACCAGAAATAGAAACTCATATATTACGTGAAGCATTTGCACCTTTTGGAGAAATTTCAAATTGTAGGATAGTCCGAGACCCACAAACACTAGTATCTAAGGGCTACGCTTTCGTTTCATTTGTGAAGAAAGCAGATGCTGAGGCTGCAATTCAAGCTATGAATGGACAGTGGTTGGGTTCAAGATCTATACGTACAAACTGGTCCACTCGCAAGCCTGCATCCACTAGACCAATTGAAGGAGCACCTAGTAGCAAAAGAGCTAAACAACCTACATTTGACGAGGTGTACAATCAGAGCTCACCGACCAACACAACTGTCTACTGTGGCGGTTTCACAAGTAATGTAATTAGCGAGGATTTAATGCAAAATACATTCTCACAATTTGGACAGATTCAAGACGTAAGAGTTTTCAGGGATAAAGGATATGCATTCATTAGGTTTGTCACGAAAGAAGCAGCGGCACATGCCATTGAAGCAGTACACAATACTGAAATAAGTGGACATACAGTAAAATGTTTTTGGGGCAAAGAAAATGGAGGAGGTGAAAGTCAGGTTTGTATTAGCATGTTTACTTTTAGCCTGTTCACCAAAATCCCTCAGGAGAGAGTAAAAAGTACCTAGTAAGGTCATAAAGTAAGGTTTTTAATTGGAAGTGTCAGTAGAATTATTTAGGCTATATTGCATTTAATTTTTTAATGGTACCTTTTATACCCACTTCCTCATAGGACTCTGTGTTATAGAACATTCTAAAAACAATCAATTCCAAACAAAAATTTGTACGTTTTATTGCCTACATTTTGAAACACCCCTAAAAATTTGGTTAGTCATTGAAATGTAATGTAGATGTATTGTTTTGTAAAATAGGTAAAATAAAAATGTTCAATCAAATGCTGTATGACTATATGATAATGTATTGATAATAATTCTGTTGGGTTGCAATGGGTTTAATAGTAACAGCAACAGGTTAATATAAACGCCGAAAATATTCACAGAATATTAAGGTATATAGTCACTTTAAAAATAAATAGTTAAAATAAATGAAACAAAAATTTAGGGGCCCCCCTCCCATACAACAAACTTGATTTTTTTACCATTTTTATTTATAATCCCTACCCTACTACTACACTATTGTTACAGGGTTCATGTTTGTGAGTTTCTTTTTTTTTCTATTTAACTTCTGGACAACTTTACTAAATCAGAAGCATATAAGGGTGTTGTTATTCTTATAATAATACCCTGGGTAATGTTTTTGTCCCAAAATCAGGCACATCAGTTACTGCTACTAGTTGCCTATTATCTAATAAATAAATCTCATGGGGTTCTGTGAAGGTTATTTGTGTGTAGTGCCAACAAATATAAAATTAGTTTCCTAGAAATCAAGACTCAGGTAGACACATATGAGCCATAGTTGACGGTAGTTGCTCTGATAGCAGATATCAATGGTGGTGTCAAGGCTCTATGCTGTCTCCTACACTGTTTCTACTGCATGTCAACAATATGTTAGACATCAACAACATACATTTCTTCTCCAAGCATGGAGAACTTGTGTCACAAATTGAGACCACTCTGCCCAAGGTCTCTGACTGGGGATGGTAAAACTTAATCTGATTTAACCCTACAAAGAGACACAAGTCTGCGTGTTCACCATTAAGAAAAGCCCATTTACTGTGGTCAAAATTCCAGAACACTCCCCTTTCATCTCCAAGTGCATTGGGATCCTTAGTGTTGACATCTCCAGCGATGTTTAGTTCCAAGAACATTTGCAAGAAAAGGTGAAGCTGGCGTCAAAAAAAAATTGGTGTACTCAACAGAGCAGAGCAGTAGTTTACCCTAAGGTTGCTGCTTTACGAGTCGCAAGTTCAGCCCCATATGGAGTTTAAATTGTTGACAATCCCAAACTCACTTGCTGTAGGGCGCTCTTGAGTTTGAGGAAAGACTTTGCCTCCCTGTCTGTGTTCTACCGCTTGTACAATGGGATGTGTTCTGATTAATTGTTCGAAATGATGCCAATGGCTACTTTCTACCATCACACCATTTTTTTTCTTCAATTCATTCTCACACTTTAGAACTGAAATGTCCGCGTACAGTTTGGTTTCAAAGAAACTTCCTCCTGCGAATGCTTGGGTTGTGGTGCAATAAAATTGTTAATAATTGAACTAATGATGGTATGTGTCCATTTTAACCGACTGACAGAAGACAAAGTTTTACAGTATACACAAAATAGTCAAGCACATGTTCAAAAAAAAAAGTAAAAAGAAACTACAACTAAAAAGCTGTAAATATAGATGCAGATAAAGATAGAATAATAAACAGAAAAAAACCAACCCCCCCCTCTCGGTGGCCCTGACAATACCTTGTTCCTTCAATAATGGTTTGGACATTGCTAAATTTGGAAAATTGTGGCATATACACTTTTACCTGTTACCACAAATTTTTCTCCACATTTGTTCATTTTTCATTTTGCCACACCCTGGTTCTGTGCAGTCTCCTGTGACTACATCCACCATCCACCTTTGAAAACCACCATGTTGCTGTCTTCTGGTGTCTGTGGTCCATTTAATACAGATTTTGTTCTGTATGTCATTTGGCATATACATGGCCTTGGTGTTACAATCAAGTGTGCTTAGGATACAGTGACCACTTAGCATTAAGTATGCTTGTCTGCCACCTTAGTAAAATGAAAAGGCAATGTAGGAGCGGGGATTTGAGGGGATACTAGTGGTCCTAAGAACAACTTGTGCTAAAATAAAAAACTAGGTTATTTTGAGGTTGATGTCTATTTGTCCTATATATATATACACACTGTTAAATTTTAATCTCTTTAATGCCATGGACAGGTGATCAGGTGCATGGAACACGATTGATTTGTAGAGATAAAAATAAAAAACATTTTTTATAAAACTAATCAATTCTTGCTTGAGTGACAAAATGATGCGAACCATTAGTAGGTACGTCAATTTGCAAAGAGACCGACCCTTCTTCTTCTTCTTGTTGATGAATAGTACTTTGTAAAGTGAACCATTAACGGTGTATATATATATATAATAAAGGATCTCAGATTTATCTTTAATGTAGTGTCCTTAGATTTACAGATTTACTATCAGGAATTTAGGAATATCTGTATATGAAATTAATTAAGTAATTTACTTTCTAGCCAAGCACAAGTAATACACCAGCACCACCGGCAAACATGGGAGGAGGACAGTCGCAGTATCCATATGGATACCAGCAGGGGATGGGCTATTGGTATGCTCAGGTAACTATGGCTTTCATATTTTAATTTTGTTATTGGGATTTACTCCAAATATAAATAACCACTAGATTATAGAATTTTACAGCCGCCCATACTGTCAAAAAAATGTCAGTCATTTTTGTTTAAATTCAATTAAGGTTTTTACACTTTTGAATCGTCAAATTATTAAATACTTTTTTTATTTTGACAAGCACTTCCTTACGCTAGTTGAGATACCAGAGCAGCCACAGCTGCGTTCATTGCACCACTACTCTTGTTCGAAAAAGTACATTTACTTCGCCAGTTAGCATTGAAAAAAACCTTTTTTTTTTAACAAGGGTTCTAATAATAAAATCGGAAGATAAAGCTGCATTCCACAGCTCTTTCAGCAGAAAGCAACAATCACCTTAGGCCATTCCATAACGCTATAAGAATGCTAACTGAAAAGTCTACTGTACCCGGCTAATATTACTCGACAGAAAGAAAGTGATTAGGACCACTGTATAGTTAACTACAAAAATCCCCTTATTCAAATTAAAAAAAAAACTTGTTTTTAAAATGGGGGGTGTGTCATATAGTCGATTTAATTTAGTTCAAACAATTTTATTGTCATTTTTGTTTCTATTATTTTACATATAAATATTGTTCACAGTTCATAGTGAAGTAAAATATAAAAAGTCTAAATATTATTTTCTTATACTCAATAGTAAAAATTAAATTGCACTAATCGTAAAGAAAAAAATCAACTCAAACCTTTGAACCACTTGCTTCGCTTAAGGTTTTGACTCGCTACAAGGTTTGGTCTCGACTGGCTACGGTCAAGATTCAACTATAGAATCCTTCACTACCCTCGGGACTATACTTGGTCCTCGCAGGAATTTCTCCTTTTTTTACACTTATTGTGCAATCTACTATTATCATGTTTTGCTTGTAAATTAAAATTATACAGAATAGAGAAAATAAAGTCAGTTATTCGGCCTTCGGGTCAAGATATTAAAATTTCGGCTGCTTTTAATTAATCTTCATGGAAACTAAACCAGTTTTTTTGTCACAACATATCAACGAGATATGTAAATATTATTTTTATCACAGCTCTTTAAATCGATGTAAGTATATTAAGCCACAATTTATATATGGTTACAGTCTATTTAATTTAAGTGCAGGCATGCTGCATGTGAGTGTGGATATATGACCTAAGCCGAGTCTCTTATCAACTTTTAATTTAGACATCCTAATAGCAATAAAGATTTACTAATGTTGGTGAATGAGATGTTAAGAGTGTACACTGCAATTATACTTATAGTACCGTAAAATAATGAAGGTTTACCATAATTTTTAAGGTTAACTAATTAATTTACGAGCTTTTGTAGGTGATTTTGCCCATGCAATATTTAGGAACCCTTCGTTAAACCTGGGAAAAAAGCCACATTGTACAACGCAAATTAGCTTCCTGCAACCAAATGTATTCTGATGGGATGTAATATTTCGCTTATGTTACAGTCTTTCCATTTTCCGCAACATTAGACGAAATAGCATATAGTTTTACCTCACGCATGTCCTCCCCGCTAATAAATGCGACTTGTAAATCAGCGCAAACTTCAGACTGGCAGGCTCGACACTACTATAGCAAAAAGGCTTCGGCTTTTTATTCCTATCTTTGGTTTTTAAGTAAGTAATTTCAAGATGTCCGTTCCCGTAATTGCGTCACTATTTAACAAAAATGCTCATAATCAAATTACATGGATTAACCAACATAAAATTATTGTTATGTTAGTAGGTACAACACTGAGAAGTATTTTAGTTTTTTGACCTCATTTTCTAACAAAGTATTCTAAATGTAGTAAAGAGTGTGAGTAATTAACGTAACAGTTATTAAAACAGGTGTTGGATACTGCTGGTATCTGAAAATAGGTACAATGATTTGATAAAGTGTGATGATTAATGATGGTTTGGGAGTTGGTACCTATTTTGTGTTTGTATTCTAATTTCTATAGTCTTCAAAATCGTTTTCCTAAGAAATTATATAAATCTGATTAATTTGGTTAGTTCATCACAATTCAATCTAACCTGAATTTGACACTTAGGTAAGTCGTTGATTTTAACATAGTTTTGACCTGATCCGTCATTCTTACCAAAAGGATGCATGACAATATTTTCATATTTTTTTATTCCATTAAAGTGTCAAACAAGCTTACGGTCCTGATGGTAAGTGGTCACCGTAGCCTATGGACGCTCTGCGTCTCCGTTAAAAAGAGAATGGTCAACTGCGTGGGTATAAGGAGATAATGAGGCGCATTAAGGTTGGCGTGAATACCCCTGATATTGCAGAAGTCTACATTGAATGTGGATGGAGTGGCCGCTGATAAAAATCTTTTTCTATTATTTCTTGCCATATTTAAAAAAAAAGTTATTAAGACTAAAGATGAGGTCGAATTTTCAAAGAGCTCTGGCAACCTTACTCACCGCCAGGAACACAAAAATTGCGGAGGTACTTCCCCAATTTGGGCTGCGCATTCGGGCGAGAATTCGCACCCTACCTCTCTTATTATCTGACCTTTTTATTTGGATTAATTTTTGTAGAGCGAATGCTTAATTCGTAGTTTTTGCAGGTCAAGTTTTACCTTGTGAAACAATTATTGGCAGCGTACCTATAAATACTGAATCACAGTGCGTGCGTGCATTTTCTAGTAATCGTGGATATCGTACTTTTACTTGTCGCATATGGTTGACTAGCTTTTGCCCGCGGTTTCAGCTGCCCTCAATTAGGTTATCAGTGTATGATTTTAATTTCAATAGAAAAAAATCAAAATAATATTATAGAAAAAATACCGACTCACGCTTGACATTTTCAATTAGCCTATATCCTTTCTTGGACTCAACTTACATACAATTTCCACCGGTCAATATTTTATTTTAACTGTCGTAATTAATTATAAGTAAGTGTATCAATTATGTAAAAGCTGGACTACATTTATATATGTAATGTTTAGTAATGATTTGCACGGTGGTACCAAATTACAACTAAATTTGCCTTTTGTTGTTGTTGACTGACATTTGATGATGAATGTTGATATAAAATGCGGTGCGTTCAATTAAAATGACACTTAATTTTTAAGAACACAGCAATTTTATTATAATCAGCAGAAAATCTGTTTAAAATATCATCAACATTGTACGAGGTAATGTTTTGTTATCTGCGACGTGACTGTCGTAAATGTGTATACATGAAGCTAAGCCTCAACTATTGCTAACAAAAACATTGAATGACAATGTTACTTTAGTTAGGTATTGTCACGTGGGGGTTGAAATAAAACTATCCACATCTGAATTTCTTTGACAATAAACTTCTACACTATTCGTCGAGGGGGGGCTAAGTTTGGCTTCAAAATAGTTTACAGTATAATCCAACTTTTCAATTATTGTAATAGCTATGATTTCTTTTTCAATTTTATTATTGTACTACTATTACTAAAAATAATTGATCTATTATTGCTCAGCGGGCATAGCCTGAGCAAAACAAACTAATATTTGTCACACTGCGCGCAAACCACTAAAAATTCAAATAAATATTAAGTTTTAGATATATAAACCGAAATGTTTTATCTTTAGGTAGATGGGTCAACATGAGATGGAAATGTGGAATGCATACACAATTAAAATATAGGTTCAATGGAAATGTAAAAAAAAAGAATTGATGTAGATATGTGTAGATTTGATAGTTCACAAAACATTCAGCCAGCACATTCAAGTAATTTATTCTACGGCGTGGTTCATCTGTTACCTTGTGAACCTATGTAAAAAAAATATGTTAATAATTATCATGGTATTAAATTATTTTGGTATAAAGATATTTTTATGTTAAAATGGAAAATATGAAAGTATAATTTAATGTTTCAGGGCTATCCAGCAGTCCAAGGGTACATGGCGCCGGGATACTATCAGCAATACGCCGCTTATAGCAACCCACAAGCCGCTGCAGCAGGTAAGTTCTAAAGTTAAGGTTAAGTATGTTCAAGGACGTCCTTAGTAATATAAAAAGCTGATTAATACTCAACTCCAGAAAATATGAACGGATCGTTGAGTTCAAAGAGTGAAGTAATCAGATCATTTGCAAGCATTGAATGCGTTCTATGGCTCATACACGCGCATTGGATCATTTTACCTCCCAAAAATAAATGCGCTCAATACGACAATACGTTTTTGAGTTGTAGAGCAAGCAGTGAATGCAAAATAGTGATTTGGCCAGTCATGTTTACAATTGGTATTCAGTGTATTATAGAATATTTTAATACAATGTTATGCATAGATCTATTAATTTTCTTAGTCATTATTAAAGATAGTAGGTATCCCTCAAACATATACATTACAGCAGTATATTTTAATGCTATTATAATTTCAACTTCTCACAGAATATTACAAATCCTAAAAAAAATGCTGTAATGTTAAATTTGATTGACTTAAAACACAATGTTTCCAGCTTTAAACCAATAACGTGATGTAGTTAAGTATTTTTCAATAACAAACAATACGATTGTTTTTTTATGCCAAGGCCATCAGCTGAACAAAGTTTATCCAAACCTTAGTGCAAAGTGGGCATTTTATTACAGTTTGTCTGAGTCTGCTCACATACGGTTGAAGGGGATTTACTTATATTGCCGCAGTGTTGCCCTAATTATGTTCTGAAGTGGCCATAGCTCTTTTTTTATAATATCTATCCCCTGTTTACGCAACTTTAACGTTAACTACTATGGTCTTTACTCGGAACTTTAGTGAAAAATGCGGATGTCCATATTTGGTTGGACCAAATCAGTTTTAATTAACGTAAGATTTTCTTTTCATCCAATATTGCTTGCTAGAGATAACAGATTTAAATTTGCCAATAAAATATAGAAACAAGTTTTTCTTTTGTGTTCAGACAAACCAACGTACCTTTTCATAAAACTCGCATAGACGCACTTGCTGCAGAGTTTCTTTAGCAGTTTCTTTTTACCAGAACGCCATTTTGATTCGAAACGGTAGTAGCTAGTAACTTATAGTTTATTGACTTCAAAATTTTTATTTTATCTAAGAATTAGGTACTAAAAACGTTGTGGATGTTTTAATTACTATTCCAACTGAAGTTTTTGAAATACATAATTTAAATTGCAATTAAGAAATCGATCAGTCTTATTAATTTATTTCAAGCTATTTTTAGTCATAAAATATTGTATCAGTTTTTCAAACTTCTTCAAACAGTGGTTTCAAACTCTTGTTTTTTCCTAGTGTTTTAAACATTGTTTAAGATTAGTTGTTGTTTCTGCACCCTTAATAATTACTACGTTCAGCTCTATGTCACTTAATGTAAGTATGTGTGACGTTTACGATGTGTGCGTGTACCGAAAACGTAAACATTTGATTAACATGAGTGTGTGTTTGTTCCAGCGGGCTACCGCATGAGCATGCCGGGCAGCGGCGGTGCGGGCGGCGGAGGGTGGGGTTCGCAGCCCCTCATGTACACCCCCGCCATGCCGTCCGCGCAATACCCATCGCAGTAGCCGCACCCTCGCGCCCCCCTCACTACACCCCGAGCGAGTCTGTGTCGCACGAGTTGTACTGCCTACCGCCCACCCCGCATCGCGATTCGACCTGCGCATCTCTGTAAGAATTACCTCTTTTAACATAAACCCAAATAAAAAATATTTATTTGGGTATTACATTTATAAAGTAATTACAAATAATAGAACATTTGTGGCTATATTTTGTCTAAATTCGTAATTACGTATATGTGCCTTACTATCCGTGTATTCATAATAGTAATAATAGGCTTTACATAGTTGGAAGGATTTTTCTTGTTTTACTATTATAAGTTCAACAGTTTTTGATTATTATACTGCTGTTCTAGTATTGGTTAAACATCAGTTTGCAGTAAGGACATTGTGACTAAAAATAATGAACTAGATGAAATTGTAACATCTTAAATGATGCCAAGTAAACAGCCATTCCATTACTTACGACTTAATTTAAACAAAAATATTTCTTGTTATAATTATTATGATTTCTTGACATTATATTAAATATATGTTATATTGTATGTTTATATTCGGCTCTTAGAGCAACAAATATGTTAACAACCTTACCTTCGTCAGATAAGTAGGTATACTGAAACACGATTATATTATGATACAAGAGACTAATTTTAGCATCATGAAAAAATTTTTTTTTTTTTTTTATTATTCATGTACCTTCTGTACTAGATATATTTTTAAGGTATTTCTGATATAAAAAGTTGTGACTATATTAAAAAGGAATAATTCTTACAGAGATGTACAATATTAGAGTGGGAATAAAGGTGTACTACTAATATTGGTTTGTACATCTTAAGACTATAAGTTCATCAATTATAAATTGTATTTATCAGATATGGTATATTTTAAATTTCAGGACATTCTCTAGAAGTAACTAAAGACTTACTTAGAAATACTTTAAGTAATCACAATATATTTCTTTTATTTTTTATATTATGATCAATTTCGATAGTAGCACTACAATTTAAATATTGACGGACTTGATTGGCAAACTATATAAATAGTATGATTTCTATTAAATATAAAAAAACATGACGTTGTTTAAAAAATTTATAATTGTCGAACTAATGGTCTTTTAGAATATGATTTATGCAGTTACAATATTATTTACAGATAACTCTTAACGTGTATTCAAAGCACAATACTTGCAGAACAACTCGTGATGCACATGTAATTGACTAGTCTGTGGCAGACTTTCATATTGTTACTTGTGCCAACGACTGACAAATAACCTCTAACTGTAATATTTGATATTTTACCTATGTCTCAAACTATCGTGAACTCGCACTTTAATGTTAGCTGTGAAATAAACTGTATGTCAAGTCTGCCACTGTTTGTCAAAGCCGTTGGTTAAAATTTACACATATTGTTACGATCAATGCAGTTTCAAGTATGGATGTATTTTTAACTGCATGTTCATGGTTACAGATATTGTATAAGTTACCACGGCATACAGGCAGGTTATGCACATTTTGGTCTTTGATAGTGCAAGAACAATTGCAGACGAGGTGTGCATAACAGCCAAATGGTGATGATAGTCAACCAACAATAGATAGGACATAACGAAATAAATTATAAATTTTTAAAAAAAAGGTTATAAATATATAGTGTTAGAAGTGTCGCGAGTGGCTGCGTGTAAATAAGTTTATATTTATTAGCGCTACGTGGCGCTGGCAGACTGAGTTGACCCTCAAGGCTCCACACTCGACGCAACCAGGCCTTTTGACATATTTAGAAATATTAAGTTCGGCATATGTTGTTTTGTTTGACCTGAATTGTTATGATTTATTGTATCAAAACACTGGTAAGTCAATAAAGGAGTGGGTCTGGGACACCACGTGTTTGATTTACTATCAAAATGTACACCAAATTTGGTGTATTTTGGTGATTGAATGTCAGAAATGTTGCTTGTGTGACCTACGTGTCAACATTGGACATGGGTCACACACTGTAACTATAAGTCATGGTTTTTACCACCAACATACACCTACCCATTCCTTAATCGATGATTTTTGGGTCCAAAATGTAAACGGAACTGCTCATTTGGTCATGTGATGGATATCTGCATTCAAATTTAAATGTGGCGGTAAAAATTTTTTATTGTAAATTCATAATATTGAAAATGGTCATTTTGTAAAAGGAGAAATAAATAGTTTAAGTTTATTGTTACGTTTTGATTGTTGTGTTATTCAAGAATACTAAATGGAAATATCCTAAAATGCATTACTTTAGTCTCAATACGTGATACAGATTGAATTTTACAGAAACCATTTACCTACACATACTTTGACAACTTTTATTAATATGAATTACTATTTTAACACTTTGTTAGTCACAAGTAAAACCTTGTTTTGTTGGTACAAGCACAGAAGATGATAATATGAAAGCTGGTATTAAGTGTTTCTACACTTGGTAATTTTTTGTTTTAAGTTGGTTTGCTTTTCGTTTAACTGTGGAAAAGTGCTACGTTTATCAAAATCGGTTTAGTAGTTGATATCGACTTAAGAATGTTATGGAACTTGTGTGTATATCGGTATCGTGTAGATACCTTCGCCGATTATCATAAAAGTGACCCTCTACTGAAATATGCTTTAAAATCTAAGTACCAAATAAAAAAATTAAAAATTACCATTACTTTCAAAACCCCATAATACTGTAAAAAAAATTAACTACGAGAACCTTCTTGTTTATGGAAGTCGGAATAAACAGTACGCATACGGAAAATAAAGCTGTTTCTCCTTGAAGTCAGATTCCAATAAATAATTTTCTTATATCTTTACTGCAAAAATTTGGCATTTGACTTCAAATCTGCGTAAGGGTAAGTTTGATTTACTTTTTAGTAGGGTAAAAGCGGTGTAATTTTTTTTAATTTAATATCTGATTGCTTCAACCTTATATTGGGCCTGCAGGGCGTTGTAGAATAGTATGGAGTATTAGTTAGCAGGAGTTCAGGTAGTCATAGAAATTTTATTATGGCGATACTTTAGGCGCAGTGACTACTTGACTGAGCTAAAAGTGGCCGCTTTCAGAAGAAACGCTATCTACAACTCACAGGTATATTCTAGATACAATACATAACTTTCAAAAAATAGCTTTTTACTAGTTCTAAATAAAATTGTGTACAAAAAGGAAATAAAGAATATCTTTTGGCGGCGCTAGTTAGGTAGTTACTACGCCTAAAAGCAGCATTTTGTGATGAAAGCAAGCCGCTTTGCGCAGTGATAGCAGGCGACCAAAATGAACAATTCCACGGGCAGCAGTACGACTTTCAGCCGTTAGGAACACAAACGGTGCCACAATATCAAGAAATAGTAAATAAATTAGCAAGCTTTATATGTGCCCCGATTTTGATGATAAATGTGACAATCAAAAGAAAACTTTCTGGGAAGTCAGGGAAGCTTCAAGTGGTCATCGTATGGTCAGGGCAAAATCATAGGTAAAACAAGAACTGCTACCTACCATCCCTTTTATTGATAACGAGGAATATTTTCATGCTCTAGCTTACCCTAATGCAGTCTAAAAGCTTTTTACTTTCAGGCTATTGAAGGAATATAATTTAAGTTTCTTTGTGACATAATTAGATTTCTCCATTTTAGTAAACAACTAAGTAGAAGTTTTTGAATAAAATCGTTTCCGTTTATTACAGAGAACTAGTGTTAATGTGATTACAAATGTTAAAATTAGTGCAAAAAAGTGTAATTTTTGTGTTATCTATATACTATAATTACGTACGAAGAGAAACAAATATTCTTTTAACTGAATCCAAATTCAATCACAGCGGTATGCCGGAGGGCGTTGTTTTCTTTATACGTTCATAAGTCGAGTGGGCCAGACGGTATACCAGCAGTGGTTCTTAAACAGTGTGCTCCTGAGGATATTCTGTAGTTTTAAGGGCCTCTTCGCGCTTTCCTGCCACGATAAGAAATTTCCGTCTTTATGAAAGACTGCAAATATGTACCCGGTGCCCAAACAGAGCGATAGATCAGATCCATCGAAAGACAGGTCAATCGCTATTACATCTCTCCTCTCTAAGGTGATGGAGAATGTGATTAACACACAGCTTCTAAGATAGTGATCTAGGAAAATTAGCACGACCTGGTCAGCGACCGTTAATATGGCTTTCGCCTCGGTCGCTCCGCTGATTACCTTCTAGTGTATAACACACCGATGGACACTAGCCGGGGAGGTATTAGCGTGTACCCTGGACGTAGCGAAGGCGTTCAATAGGGTCTGGCACCTATCGGATCCATCGAAGTTGCCATCTTACGGAACGCCAGAGGGTTTGTGCACATGGGTGATTTGCCTTTTGCCCGCTGTGATAGGAAAGCGCGTAAGTGCAGGACACAACTCAGAAGCACACTCAAACTCAAAACTTTTTTATTCAAATAGACTTGTAAAAAGCACTTTTGAATCGTCAGTTTAATTATTAAATAAAAAAATTACCACCGGTTCCGAATGAACCGGCAAGAAACTCAGCAGTTTATATTTTTTCAACTTCATATTAAAATACAAACACTGTTTAAGCACTACAGATGGTATACGTTGTGGTCCACTCGACTTATGGATGTTTAGAGAAAGCAAAGCCCGCCGGGCCTCCCGCTGTCTAATGGAGATTTTCGGTCTATACCGCACCACGGCATATTAGCAGGTACAGCGCCTTTGTCGTTCATATTCGAGTTTGAGGCAAAGAGATTGCCTAGCAGATCGGTTTTCTCTTTAGCACTATGGGCTAAGTCACTATTGGTCTTTTGCTGTGGTGGTAACGACGACTGGCAAAAGTTCCCTTCGGCAGCTTCAGCAAGCAACCAGAAAGCGCAACTCCCAGAAGGATAGCTCGCAAGTCGCCCCTATTTTGCCGATGAATTGGAATTTTGCTCTGGCAGTTGCTTTCTTACTGAACCTCGAGGCAGCATTTAATTTGCGTTTTACCTCAGAAATATTCGGATCCTTATTATTACGAGCCGTAGTCCAAGCCTTATATGCAGTTTGCTTAAGAATTTTAGCTTGTCTGCAAGACCTATTAAACCACCGTCGTTTTTTGACGCCGGCAGCTACTCGCGGGTTAGGAATATAACATTCCATACTAGCGAGGATTGTCTCAGTGACTACGGCTGTGCAAGTAATGACACCAACAAGCACCGCCGGTCCTCCGCTGTCCGCGCAGCAAATCCTCAGGAGCTTGTTTTGGCTTGTTGCTCACATCACAAGTTTGGTCATCTAAAAACTTTTTATCATTTATTTTAAAGCCGTGTCTGCAGTCACAAGTCTAAGGACACTAAGAACACAGGCCTCTTAGGCCGAATCTGAATGTCACCGATTTTTATTTCAAATATTCTGAACTTAATATAACTACACACCCTAAGTACTTCTGGATCTGGACAACTCTGGCAACCAACTACCACATTCCGTGATCTACAGGGGTAACATTGCCAACGAGGGACAAATGATATGTGATCTATTCAACGAGCATTTAGTTATTGAACCGACTTGCTCTGATCTATTAAAGAACTTCCAGCTTGACGAGCAATCTGTATTTGTCTTACACACCATCCAAATCGCAAATGAAACTTGTTTTCAAACATTTAAATTCAATGCTAAAAAGGGTGCTGGACATGATAATATCTCACCCCATTCTCAGTAACTGTGCCAGAGTTCTCTCGCCACCATTAAAACTTATATTTGAAAAGTCTTTAAGAGGAAATATCCCAACCTAGCCAATGCAGATATAGGTATTTGAAAAACACTTGCTGTCGCACTAGGACCTGGTCCGATATGCGGATATCCGGATGTGCGATAGGGACAACTGCGCCTCGGGCTGTTTTGCGTAGTCGTAATCATCAAAATCGGGGTATCGTATTCCCCACTTTCCTTTTCCAAATCTTAACCAAATTTAATTAAGTGTGGGGGAAAACGGGGTATTTCCTTTTAACAGACGGTGTATTTCCTACAATCTGGAAACAATCGTTAGTGACACCTATCCCCAAAGGTTCTATTTATCCCAAAACATTGAAAAATACCGTCCTAAATCCAAGCTGTCAGTTCGGTAAAATTTTAGAAAAAATCATTATTAATCAGGTATTCACTGATGTACGCCAGCATATTTCTCTAAGTCAGCATGGTTTTTACAGTGGCAGACGTTTAGACACAAATCTAATTTACTTCACTGAAATTTTACTTTTTGTATTAGATGAGGATTGTCAAGTGGATGCAATATATACTGACTTCGCTAAAGCTTTTGACAAAATTTGTCATAATACCCTACTTCAGAAGCTGTTGCGTGTGTACCACACGGAAATCTTCTGCGTTGGATCAGTCAGGCAGTAGTTCATAGTCGTTTCATGTCTAAATTCAAACACGTAAGTTTCGGAGTTCCCTGAGGTTCGCACTTCGGCCCGTTACTTTTTATATTATAGGCAAATGATATACCTAAATCTATCACACAATCTTATAAACCTACTTACGTTCGCAGACGATACAAAAATTATTAGGATTACTAATATAGTGATTTAACGAGCTTTGAAGAATTCTGTCAAGAAAATAACCTCTTTATAATCCTGATAAATGTAATGTTATTACTTATTCCCGTAAAAAAAACATAGATTTCAGTTATACACTGTGCGGAAAGCCTCTAAACAGAGTCCATCAGATACGTGATCTTGGCGTTCTTATAGATTCCAAACTTACATTTGTATCACATATAAATCAAGTAATTAATAAATCTTTCAAACAATTGGGTCTTATACTGCGCTTGGGAAAACCATTTAAAAATGCATCCACACATAAGTGTGTGTGTGTGTGGCAGTTTTGTTAAATAGTTACGCAAGAAGCAACGCAAAATTGTGCACTGGAAATTGCGATGAGCTCAAAATGGGGAAATTTGGAGTAGGGCAACGAAACCGCAGGGGCCAGCGTTTGGTTGACTTTATGGAGAAAGAAGGACTCTTTATGATGAATTCTTTCTTCAAAAAGCCACCCCACAGAAAATGGACCTGGATGAGCCCTGACGGTTTGACCAAAAACGAGATTGACTTTATCCTGACTTCAGCAGCAAACTGGCAGCGATATAGCATGGTAAGAGGCACGCTGAATATTAACCTCGAATTTGAAGGAAGTCGTTTGATAAGGTCACGCTCTGTCCAACGATTGCTTTCATACTGAACCCCAAACATTTTCAGCTCGAACCTCAAAATCGCTTACAGTGCCTAGCAGATTGCGGAAATGTGGATGATCTAAAGATAGGCTGGTGGAAACTGTCCAAGCGATTGGAGCTAAGTTCTTCAAAGCTCGCCGCAAAAATAGAACACTAAAATTGAAGGTGCGGTGCGAAAAGAAATTGCAGTCTTCATACACGAATAGGTCCGAATACACGCGGCGCAATAGACAAATCACGAAAGCCATACGATGCGATATGCGCTATTTCAACACATTACGTGTAGAATAGGCTATAGAGCGAAATAAAGCCTCAAAAGTGTTTTCTAGAGACACGTCTATTGGGCAACGACAGTTGACAAAGTTGAAGACCGAAACTGGCAAAATCGTTTTGTCTAAACCTGACATATTGAGAGAGATCAAGAACTTCTATAGACAGTTTTGAGGGCAGTTTGAAGTGCATCTGAAGCTCGCTTTGGGTCTTTGTCGCTTGCAAGTACTGCTGTGTCATCAGCAAAGGTCGCCGAAGTGACAACCGGTGAGATAGGTAGGTTAGCTGTGTACAGTTTGTATAGAACTGGTCCGAGGACTGATCCTTGGGGGAACCCTGCCATAGACCCTGCCTGATGTCATAGTAACCAGAAGTTGCCCCAGCTTCTTTAACATAAAATAGCTTATCTGAGATATAGGATTCTAAGATTTAAAAAAAAAGCATGGAAGACTCTGTTTGATTTTACATAGCAAGCCTTTGTTAAAGGCTTGTTGGATGTCTTAAAACGCCGACGAGCAATATTCATTGTTCTCCAAGGCTTTTCTTATAGTGACACAAACTCTATGAGTTTGTTCTGTCGTTGCGTGCTGTCTCCGAAATCAGAACTTGTGGTTTGGGATTATTTTTTTTCTTGTAATATTGGTGCTATTCTATTTAGTAGTACCTATCTTTTCGAATATTTTTTACATCACGGGTAACCGGCTGATTGGTCTGTAGGATGATTTTTCATGCAAAGGTTTGCCATACTTACAAATCATTGTAATCTGGGAGACCTTCCAGAGGTTTGGGAGTACTGGAGTCTCAACATGGCATTGTTCAATATCGTCATCAGTGCAATAGCTTTTCTTGGTAGAAGTATCTCCTTTGTTATGAGATCAAACCCTGGAGCCTTTTTGCTATTGAGATTTCTTATTATCTTTTGGACTTTCTAAGTTGTTGTAAGTTCGGTATTTAGAACGGATTCTACATTGCTTCGGAATAACTATCTTGTGTCTTATTTGGTGTAAACACTGCCGAAAGATGTTACACGAATAATTCTGCTTTTTCTTTATTCGTTCCCGCCCACTCATTTGTATCAGTTTTGATAGTAGGCTTAGCGTCTTGTGGTCTATCATATGCTTTTGCAGATTTCTACAACGAGTAGTTGGTATAATTTGTTGCTGTTAATGATTCCAGTTTGGTTTGCAGAGTATTGTTATTTGCATCACTGATCATTGCCTTCAGTTCTATTATTGCTATGTTCAGTGCAGTTTTGTCACCAGGGTGTCGAGTTCGATGCCATATCCGTCGCGGCCTGCGTTTTTCATGAATTTTCTTTTTGATTATCAATGGGTAATTTAGAATAGACTTACTTTTTGATATCACAGGAGTATTTTTCAGCAAGCTGTTTGTACCAATTTTCGGAAGCTCTGTAATCAAATATCAACGTCGTTAGCAAATTTTAAATTTAATTTTACTTTACTTTCGTCATCGATATATTTACGAAAGCCATTCTAATCTGTTTTTGGATTAGCGAGGGTGGCTGTCTTTTCACATTCAATTCTTTTTTTTTTTTTTTTTTTTTTTTTTTTTTTTTTTTTTTTTTTATACCACTAAGGTGGCAAACAAGCTTACGGCCCGCCTGATGGTAAGCGGTCACCGTAGCCTATGGACGCTTGCAACACCAGGGGTATCACTTGCGCGTTGCCGACCCTTCAGAAATCTAATAACTTCTTTCTTGAAGAACTCCATACTGTAGTCCTTGCAGAATACCTTGGCAGGGAGCTCATTCCACAACTTAAGCGTTCGCGGGAGGAAGTTTCTCTGAAACCGCACTGTACGCGACCATTTAGGTTCTAAAGTGTGAGAATGGATTCCCTGCCGATGGCGAGCGGTGCGATGGTAGAAAGTAGCCGTGGGCATCATTTCGAACAATTCCTCAGAACACAACCCATTGTACAAGCGGTAGAACACACACAGTGAGGCAAAGTCTCTCCTTAGACTTAAGGGCTCGATACCGCAAGTGAGTTTGGAATCGTCGACAATTCTCACAGCCCGTCGTTGAACCGAGTCAAAAGGGCCAAGCTGGTATCCGGGTGCACCTGCCCAGAGATGGCAGCAGTACTCCATATGGGGCCGAACTTGCGACTTGTAAAGTAACAACCTTTGCCCCGACGTGAAGCACTGCTTCGCTCTGTTGAGTACACCAAGTTTTTTGGACGCCAGCTTCACCTTATCTGATAAATGATCTCGGAACTGAACATCGCTGGAGATGTCGACACCAAGGATCCCAATGCTCTTGGAGATGGAGAGGGGAGTGTTCTGGAATTGTGGGACTACAGTGAATGGAGTTTTCTTAGCGGTGAACGCGCACACTTGTGTCTTTGTAGGGTTGAATCGGACCAAGTTTACCCGTCCCCAGTCAGAGACCTGGGACAGTGTGGTCTCGATTTGAGACACAAGTTCTCCGCGGTTTTCCTCCACAACGGAACGAGGGATGTTTGCACGACCCGTGTAAAAAGCGTCTCCAGTACTGTCATCTGCATAGCAATGTATGTTGTTCATGTCCAACATGTCATTGATATGCAGTAGAAACAGCGTAGGAGACAGCACAGAGCCTTGCGGGACACCAGCATTAATGTCCATGCTATCAGAGCAACTACCGTCAACTACGGCTCGTATGCGTCTGCCGGACAAAAAGCTAGCCACCCATTTGCACAAACCCTCGGGCACTCCGTAAGATGGCAACTTCGATAGAAGACCGCGGTGCCAGACCCGATCGAACGCCTTCGCTATGTCCAGGCTACATGCCAATGCCTCCCCCTGACTCTCAATGGCTAGTGCCCATCGGTGTGTGAGATACACTAGAAGGTCACCAGTCGAGCGACCGTGGCGAAAGCCATATTGGCGGTCGCTGAGCAGGTCATGTTTTTCTAGGTATCTCAAAAGCTGTGTGTTGATCACACGCTCCATCACCTTAGAGAGGAGAGAGGTAATAGCGATAGGCCTGTAATTCGATGGATCTGATCTATCGCCCTTTTTGGGCACCGGGTGCACATTCGCAGTCTTCCATGAAGACGGAAATTGCCTAGTGTGGTAGGAAAGCGCGAAGAGGCGCGTGAGTACAGGACATAACTCAGGAGCACACTGCTTAAGCACCACTGCTGGTATACCGTCTGGCCCACTCGACTTATGAACGTCTAGAGAGAGCAACGCCCGCCTGACCTCCCGCTGCGTTATGGAGATTTCCGGCATGGTCTTACCGCACCACGGTATAGTAGGTGGTACAGCGCCTTCATCGTTCATATTCGAGTTCGAGGCAAAGAGACTGCCCAGTAGATCGGCTTTCTCTTTAGCACTATGGGCCAAGTCACCATCGGTCTTTCGCAGTGGTGGTAACGACGACTGGCAGAAGTTCCCTTCGGCAGCTTTGGCAAGCGACCAGAAAGCACGACTCCCAGAAGGATAGCTCGCAAGTCGCCCACCTATTTTGCCGATGAATTGGAATTTTGCTCTGGCAGTTGCTTTCTTACTGAACCTCGAGGCAGCATTTAATTTGCGTTTTAACTCAGAAATATTCGGATCCTTATTAAAACGAGCCGTGGTCCAAGCCTCGTATGCATTTTGCTTAAGAATTTTAGCTTTTCTGCAAGACCTATTAAACCACGGTCGTTTTTTGACGCCGGCAGCTACTCGCGGGTTAGGAATATAGCATTCCATACCAGCAAGGATTGTCTCAGTGACTGCGGCTGCGCAGACGTCAGGATCTTCTGAGTTAAAGCAGATCTGCCTCCACGGGTACGATGCGTAAAATTCTCGCAATCCATCCCAGTCTGCCGACTTATAGTGCCACACACGACGCCAATTAGTTGGCCCAGAAGGATCAGGTTGTGTGCATGACACTTGAGTCCGAACGAGACAGTGGTCCGAGGAGCCAAGAGGCGCATCCACTGAGACGGAGTATCCGTCCGGACGAGTAGTCAGCAGAAGGTCCAGTAAGGAGCTCGTATGTTCCTCTATATCTGGTATTCTCGTTGGAGAAAGTACCAGCTGAGAGAATCCATAGGTCAGAGCAAATTCGTGAGCAGATATCCCAGCATAGTTATTGGTTCGAGAACTGAGCCACTCGCGATGGTGGGCGTTAAAGTCTCCCAAAATAACTAGTTCTGCTGTGGGATATTGCTCTAGAACTTTGTCAGTCGTCAAACTCAGGTGCGTGAAGAGTCGAGTTACGTCCGTGTCACCGCTATGAGACCTGTATAGGCACGCATAGATACGAGTGTGGCCGCCGTAATCTACGCGCACCCACAATATCGACAGGTCCCTGTCTTCAAGGCTATGAAGGCGGCGACAGCAGATATCCTCCCGGACGAACATACATACACCGGCACGACTCACGAAATTGTGCTCAAGTTTGTAACCGGGATAATGAAGGTATGATGTATCGGCCGGGCAGGATATCTGCGTCTCCGTTAGAAAAAGAATGGTCGGCTGCGCAGTCTCCAAATGGAGGTGGACTGCGTTAAGATTTGCGTGAATACCCCTAATGTTGCAAAAGTCCACATTAAATGTGGATGGAGCGGCCGCTGAATAAACTCTTTTTCTTTTATTTCTTGCCATATTTTTTATTTTTTGAAAGTGTTATTTAGATTAAAGATGAGGATTCACTGCACTGACAGCTTAGAGGACAAAAGGTGCGGTACTAAAACTGCCAAAGCTCGCCACAGATGATACGGTTGCTGGCACGGCGGGCGGAAGGGCCCCTGATCCCCCTCTGTTGTAGTAGCCGGTCGCTGATTAGTGTTAATATTACTGGTCTGTGATCAGATGATTTGTGTAGGCATAAGTCCGCCTTGAAATAGTTTTTGAATAGACCTTTTATGACAAAGAAGTCCAGCAAATCAGGCTTCTTGTTACTATCCGTTGGCCTATATGTGGGTTCTGAACTAGAAATAGCTTTGAGGTTGTTTTGATCCCGGCTTTGTTTGAGTCGTCTCCCTTGTGAAGTTGTCAATCTAGAGCCCCAATGCACATGCTTTGCATTCCAGCCTCCTCCAACTATGAATCTATTTCTCAGGGAAGTGAAGAAGTGAGCAAACGTACTGGTGTCTATGTTGTGCTTTGGTGGGCAGTAAATAGCAGTGACATAAAGATGTCCATGCTTATCTTCAACGATAAGTAGTTGCTTGTATGCAGTCAGTTTTGTACTCAGGTAGCAAATAGTGTTTTACTGTGTTTCTACTACTATGGCTATTCCTGTCCATGGCCTTTGCCGTCTGGGTGCTTAGTCAGGTAGATGCAGCATCCTCGGAGTTAGATGTTGCTTTTGTTGGTGCAGTGTACCTTATAGATTAGCACATGTCCAGATTATGTTCAAGCATTAACATTTGCAGTTCATCTTTGTTGGGAGCAAGTCCATTTATGTGCCAAGTAGCTAGCCTATTTTTTTAGCAGAGACTAGCGTTGTTAGGAGGCAAAATTTTTCTGGCTGTTTGATGAGCATTTCTTTTATTGGATCAGTATCTTGTTGAGAGATTCTATGTGTTTTAAGGTTTAAGGGTATCAGAGTATGTTTTATTTCCAGGATTTTACCAATGGATTTGTATCAATGGGCCATTGTTTTGCTTGGTCAACTTTTTCAGACTGGTAGTTTGTGTCTCTGTTTCTTTTGAATTCTAAATAGTGGCTTCTATTGATTTTTCTCGCCCAGATTTCTTTATATACCTCACAGCCTTTGTAATTTGCAGGGTGCGAATCGTGGGCACATGTAGCTGGTGTGTGCGATCCTTTTTGGGGCAGTCTGCTATTTTGTGTGATTGTGCACATTTGACACATCTGTATGGTCTCATTCAGTAATTTTTTGAGTTACCATATTGTCCGAGAGCGACAACCCAAGCCGAGGCCTCCCCCCGCGGGGAGTTTTAAGCGTTGGGCGCTATACGGGCTGAGGCTCCTTCAGAGTCTCGCCCAAAAAAGCCCGGTGAAGCAGTAATGGCTGCAACAGCCAACCGCATAGTCAGTCAGAAAAAAAATTTAAAAAAAGTACCATATTGTTGACACATTTGACACTTTATTATGGTTTTTCTTTTTTTAGGATCTTCTATGGTGGCCTGATGGTATATTAATTTTAGTTCCTTGACTGGTCACTTTTTAGCAAATTAACAAAGTACGTTGGGTTTTTGTCAGGTCCATATTTAGTCTTTATGATTTCGCTAAACACAGTATTTCCAGTTTTTTCTATGTCCGTTCTAATAGCGTCATGTGGTGTAGATGTTTTATAGCTATTCTATAGTGTCTGCCCTCTTTTCGGTTCAAAGTTTGTCCTATGAGTCCGTTTTGTCGAACTACAACAAGCTTTTTATAGGATTCATTCGAGATATAAAATTATATTTAAAAAACATCTTATAAATAAATAAGGTTAGGTAGTGAGTATTATTGTAGTTTTAGTTATGCACACCAAATGCTGATGTATAAGTTTAGCTTAGTTTTAACCTATATTTCGAGACAAAAAAGAGCAATAATCTGTCAATTAGTAATACTGGTGATGATAAATGATAAATAAATAAATGAAAAAACCTCGCCTCTCCAAGGTTCTTCTTCTTATGCAAATGTGTGGCTAACTTTGTGTTCGACATACGAATACGAGCCGTAGTTGACTGTAGTTGCTCTGATAACATGGACATTAATAAAATAAATAAATAAATAAAATATTCTTTTACTCAGACACAAGATACATAGTGAGGCTGACTATTAATGCTGGTGTCCCGCAAGGCTCTGTGCTGTCTCCTACGCTGTTTCTACTGCATATCAATGACGTGTAGGACATCAACAACATGCTATATATGCAGATGACAGTAGGGGACCCTTGGGAGGGTTGATGACCTACTTTGATTTTGGATTTTTTTTTAGTTCGAGACGCCTATTACACGGGTCGTGCAAACATAAATTCAAATCGAGACCACCCTGTCCAAATTCTCTGACTAAGGATAGGAAAACATAACGTGGTCCGATTAAACCCTACGAACACACAAGTCTGCGTGATCACCGCTAAGAAAACCCCATTCACTGAGGTCCCACAATTCCAAAACACTCCATCTCCAAAAGCATTAAGATCCTTGGTGTTGACATCTCCAGCGATGTTCAGTTCCGATTTCGACATCATTTGCAACACAAGTTGAAGCTTATGCTTCTAAACTTTTGTGCTTATAAAAAAGTATAATAATAAATAGTTGCAAGCTATTTTGGAAAATTTTGTATTGTTTCTAGGATAAATCTCTGAGTTGTAGGTAGCCCATCTGCTAAAAGTGACCTTTTTCATCATTAAGGGTATACACAACCGCAACTTAACATAGGCGATGTCAACTTGACGCATTCCAGCCAAACATTTATAATTAAAAAACTACTGTACATTTTCATTGACAGATTTATTTAATATCAAGCCAATAAAATTACCTAAACAGGGTAATTTAACCAATGGATGTTTAATAGTGTAGGTACTCTAGCGTGTGGCCAACTGTACTTACATTCCCTTCTTTACGGTCTTTCTTTTCCAGTCTGTATATTATTAATTTCAACTGCGCTCCCAAAAATACATAAAATTTATTTATTACGCTACTAAGTACTGCAATGATAATCTAAGTTTATCTTTTTGTCTTGCTAAGGAAGCTAACGAACGCAACTACTTATGGATCACAACTTTTTCGAATCTACTGGGTAAAACAGGTCTAGACGGAAATGCGTAAAGCTCCGCGCAATAAAATTGTGATTACACACAATGAGCAAAACAAACGCAAATAGTAACTAACACCCACCTCTCACCTCAACCAACCACCGCGTGGGTACTTGCATGACTTTCCTTACTATTCCTACTCAGCAATCACAATGTGCTGTGACTAAAGCTACCCCAAGGGCTGCAAAATTACCTTGATGATTCACAAAGCGTAAATAGCGCATATCGCATCTGTCGTATTAAGTATTCGATGCTATTTTAAGCAGTCAAGATCTTCTGCATTCCATAAGATTGATTATCCTTAACCTAAAATTGTATTTAGGTCCTTGTCGCATCATAATAACCTGAAGCATTTTATAAATTCTGAGTAAACTTGCGCGGGAGCGGCTCGAAAATCGCAATGACTGCGATCTAAAAATACGTTTTAATGGCGTCGCGGCGCTTGTAGCGCGCGCGGTAGTCAGTCGAGGAGCAACCGTCGCGAGTAACAGTCGAACGAGCCGATATATCGTCAGCAACCATGGTGTACGAGAGTGACTTCTACACGACCCGCCGCCCTTACAGGCCTTCCAGCTACAGCGTGACGGTGAGTGCCGACCCTAACCCGAGCGTGCCCCTCGTCACCCTCCCCGGGAGCCGGACGCCCCTCGCACCGCCTCGACCTTCGCTCGCGTCCCTCTCGCGCGTTAATCATCTTCCGCGACCTTGCAAATTGCGATTCGATCGGTGGAAACTGATCGGACTAACAATTACTTAAAGTGCTATTCCAGTTTAGAGCTGTGAAACTCGTTGCTTTGAATAAGTACTCAGGTATCCTCATTCTAAATCCGATCTGGAATCATGCGAAGTCCCCGTACCGTTCCGCAATTAGGTCAGTTAGTTCGCATCGCGATATGTGTAGTCGGAAAGCGGGGCCGTCGAGCGCGCCAAATATAGCCGCGGCTGGAGCGGCGCGCTCTCTAACGGCGACTTCTCGCTTGCAGCGGCCGACGGCCGGCGACTGGGAGAAGGTGCCGTTCGTGCCGCGGCCGAGCCTGGTCCCAGACCCGGTGACGGCGTTCGGCCGGCGCGACCGGCGGGGCCAGCGGCCCAACCTGCTCGAGCCGGTCACCAAGCAGAACATCCAGCCGTTGCCGGAGTCGAAGCTGGCCCCACTGGCGCCGTACGTGTCGCCGCGCGAGCATACGCGCGCGCGCGTTTTGGCGGCCGTGGGGCAGCACGAGCGCGCCTTCGCAGCCGACCCGCTGGGCACGCCCCGCGACCATATGGACGTGCTGCTGGCGCAGGCGCATGGCCGACCAGCGCACGTGCCGCACCGACGGGTCTTCTACAGCAACTTCGCCAGCATCTGACGGACAGATAGCCGTGTTTCGTGTGTCGCTTTCGCAGCATAGTTAGCTAGTATCGGGTCGGGTCGGTGCGAGGGGGCGGCGAGTGTGGAGGTGCGCAGGGGACGGCAGCGGTACAAGCTGGTGGGTTTTTGCAGACGCCGAGGCACTACGTGGTGGTGGATCGCGAGCCGTTGCCACGCCGCGCCGAGCAGCAGTACTCTTACTCTTACTCGAGTACGTCGGAGCGGAATGCCCGCGACGGTGCTACACCCCGCACGTCTTCCTACTCGAACACGGTGGAGCGGCGCACGGGCTCCGGTCCCGGCGGGTACAGCTACACCAGCGAGCGGTCCAGCAGCCTCGGCGGCCCCGGCGGGTACTCCTACTCTTCAACTACAAGCGGCCGGCTGCCGTACGGGACAAACTACCGGCACTACTCTTACCGCGTCTAACGCTCCGGCTCCCGTCCCCCCCTCGCTCCCTAACTCGTCTCCGGCCCCTCCGCTTCCCAACTTACGGACCTAACACTAATCAGTATTCTAACTTATGTGATCGCTCTACTTTAACTTGTTTAGTTAAGTAGACGTGCTTCGTTGTTACTATTAGAGCTTTTTGATGTTTTTTAAAGTTAAATTTTTATTTATTTATTTATACGATGTGATTCTAGACTGAGTTTTTAATAAAGCTTGCATTGCTAATAAATCTTTTACCGTTTTTTTTTGTGTTTAAACAACACCTGTAGGTAAGCTAAAGTCGATGATGAACTCGATTTTACTAATACACTGTTTATTTTATTTTCTTCTGAATAAAATTTTTCGTTAAATGCTGTCCAATTTTAATGAATAATTTGATATCTTTATAAGCACACCGGTATATTGTAGCGGAACATAAAAAATAACTTACCTAACTTACTTTATTTTAGAAAACGAATAAGTATAATTAAGAATGATCGCTAACCTAAAATGAAGAATGATATTGCATTTTTTACAAATGTATACAAAAATAATAATGAATTAAAATCTTTTTTTTCTACGAACAGTTTAATAAAACTTTTTTTTACAAAAAACATAAGTACGCTGCTGCTGCTTAAAGTTCACAAAGTTTCGAAAATGTTCTAAGTAAATACATCGTCCTTCTTTGAATATCGACAGATGTTTTCCTCCCTGTTCCATGGTCAAGAACGCTATATATTACGTAGCTATCTACCTAGTTTAATCTAGTTATATAGGTACCTACCTATACTGAGTATTAGTACCGCGCAAGCACAACTCTTGATTCTGAATTGGTTCAGTCATGTATCCTACTAGTAATTCAATAATAATAAACTGCTATCCTCTTTATCGATTTGCGGTTTTCAATCATAGTTGACGTTGTACACCGACCACTGTACCAATTCTTCCTTCCCACCTTCTCACGAGATATTTAATCTCTAGAGGTAGACACTAAAATTAATTGGCTCTGACTGTTTATTATTCTGTAGGTTGGATGATTTGAAAATAGATCCTTTAGAAAAAAAACAAAAGAAATTATAGTAATCTCCGAAACTGCAATGTACATCCTATTTCAAAAATTCTTTTACCAATCTTTAGAATGTTCTTTCCGGATTGACATAATAATATAATATATTTTGTTTTGAATATGAATCTTTATGTCTATTTATAAGTCTCATTTGTAAATTAATTTGTTTAAGACTGTTTGTACCCTAAATTAAATAAATAAAAAAAAGAGTACGAAATATCCATATTTCTAAGTCAAGTCGGAAAAAAATACTTTCAGAAAAGAATATAGAATATTTTTCATCAAGGTTAGGAGGCTTCAATTTTTCTGCAAGCCACTAGTCTTAACGTTGGCGTCGTAACGGTGCTGTCAATTATCGAGATTTTTTGCAGAGATAACTGTAGGGACCAAGTAAAACAAAGATTACTGTTATCCTGATCGAGAGTTCCCACAGGAACAGGTTTATTCGAGGGCAAAACGGCAAGGATCGTTTAGTGCGTAACAAAATCAAAATAAGTAAACTGCTACCGAATTGTATTCAAAAGTGTCTTCGACTGACACGCTTCTAATTCTGTGTATATTTTTTTATGCTACCTATACTTTTGGCTAGTATTTTGCAATTAAAAAGCAACAAGCCAGTTTTTATGTTCCGCTAAAAATGCCGTTAATATTTTCATTTACACTAATGTCTTCTGCTTTCTGGTCGCTTGCCAAAGCTGCCGAAGGGAACTTCTGCCAGTCGTCGTTACCACCACTGCGAAAGACCGATGGTGACTTGGCCCATAGTGCTAAAGAGAAAGCCGATCTACTGGGCAGTCTCTTTGCCTCGAACTCGAATATGAACGATGAAGGCGCTGTACCACCTACTATACCGTGGTGCGGTAAGTCCATGCCGGAAATCTCCATAACGCAGCGGGAGGTCAGGCGGGCGTTGCTTTCTCTAGACGTTCATAAGTCGAGTGGGCCAGACGGTATACCAGCAGTGGTGCTTAAGCAGTGTGCTCCTGAGTTATGTCCTGTACTCACGCGCCTCTTCGCGCTTTCCTACCACACTAGGCAATTTCCGTCTACATGGAAGACTGCGAATGTGCACCCGGTGCCCAAAAAGGGCGATTGATCAGATCCATCGAATTACAGGCCTATCGCTATTACCTCTCTCCTCTCTAAGGTGATGGAGCGTGTGATCAACACACAGCTTCTAAGATACCTAGAAGTACACGATCTGGTCAGTGACCGTCAATATGGCTTTCGCCACGGTCGCTCGACTGGTGACCTTCTAGTGTATCTCACACACCGATGGGCACTAGCCATTGAGAGTCAGGGGGAGGCATTGGCATGTAGCCTGGACATAGCGAAGGCGTTCGATCGGGTCTGGCACCGCGGTCTTCTATCGAAATTGCCATCTTACGGAGTGCCCGAGGGTTTGTGCAAATGGGTGGCTAGCTTTTTGTCCGGCAGACGCATACGAACTGTAGTTGACGGTAGTTGCTCTGATAGCATGGACATTAATGCTGGTGTCCCGCAAGGCTCTGTGCTGTCTCCTACGCTGTTTCTACTGCATATCAATGACATGTTGGACATCAACAACATACATTGCTATGCAGATGACAGTACTGGAGACACTTTTTACACGGGTCGTGCAAACATCCCTCGTTCCCTTGTGGAGGAAAACCGCGGAGAACTTGTGTCTCAAATCGAGACCACACTGTCCCAGGTCTCTGACTGGGGACGGGTAAACTTGGTCCGATTCAACCCTACAAAGACACAAGTGTGCGCGTTCACCGCTAAGAAAACTCCATTCACTGTGGTCCCACAATTCCAGAACACTCCCCTCTCCATCTCCAAGAGCATTGGGATCCTTGGTGTCGACATCTCCAGCGATGTTCAGTTCCGAGATCATTTACAAGATAAGGTAAAGCTGGCGTCCAAAAAACTTGGTGTACTCAACAGAGCGAAGCAGTACTTCACGTCGGGGCAAAGGTTGTTACTTTACAAGTCGCAAGTTCGGCCCCATATGGAGTACTGCTGCCATCTCTGGGCAGGTGCACCCGGATACCAGCTTGACCCTTTTGACTCGGTTCAACGACGGGCTGTGAGAATTGTCGACGATCCCAAACTCACTTGCGGTATCGAGCCCTTAAGTCTGAGGAGAGACTTTGCCTCACTGTGTGTGTTCTACCGCTTGTACAATGGGTTGTGTTCTGAGGAATTGTTCGAAATGATGCCCACGGCTACTTTCTACCATCGCACCGCTCGCCATCGGCAGGGAATTCATTCTCACACTTTAGAACCTAAATGGTCGCGTACAGTGCGGTTTCAGAGAAACTTCCTCCCGCGAACGCTTAAGTTGTGGAATGAGCTCCCTGCCAAGGTTTTCTGCAAGGACTACAGTATGGAGTTCTTCAAGAAAGAAGTTATTAGATTTCTGAAGGGTCGGCAACGCGCAAGTGATACCCCTGGTGTTGCAAGCGTCCATAGGCTACGGTGACCGCTTACCATCAGGCGGGCCGTAAGCTTGTTTGCCACCTTAGTGGTATAAAAAAAAAAAAAAAAAATGTTAAAAAATACTACCTAATAAAATAATAAATTTTCTCAACGTAGGACAGGCTACACCAAATAGTAACATACATAAATAAAACTCCTTAGTGAACTATAGATAGCCATAAATGCTCTATTCATTCGAATAAAAAATCAACATTCTGAAACGGCAAAGATAAATGTTATGTACTTAATTAAATGAGAGAACTGTTTCCATGGTGACCCGCTGGTGCCCGAGTAGCCGCTGACATCTTCTTACTACCTCTCCACATTACCGTACTTCTACTACCCGTACACCACGATCTACCCGTTCTCTTCGTTCTACCCATACAGCTCGTATATTTCGTATATACCCAAGCTGTCACAGGTGAGTTGGTTTTAACAACTGGTAGTGTTATCTTAATTTAAACGTCGCACGTGTATTATAATCATCTCAAAGTGAACTTCATACGTGTATTATATAGTCTCATCTTCACGTATATAAAGTATAGATTCATATTCCATGTGAAGTCTTAAAATTGCTTAGTGGAATGCTGCACCGCCGCTAAGTCGTTTGGTCAATCTTCATTGTTTTTATACAGTTGCAGTATTAGGCTTGTGTACCTATGCCTCATTTTAATGTGAACGTCGCACGTATTTTATGGTCTCATCTTGGCGTACCTACGTACATGAAGCATAGATTCATCTTTAATGTGAAGTCTGCAAATTGCTTGGTAGAATGCTGCACCGCCGCTAAGTCGTTTGGTCAATCTTCATTGTTTTTATACAGTTGCAGTATTAGGCTTGTGTACCTATGCCTCATTTTAATGTGAACGTCGCACGTATTTTATGGTCTCATCTTGGCGTACCTACGTACATGAAGCATAGATTCATCTTTAATGTGAAGTCTGCAAATTGCTTGGTAGAATGCTGCACCGCCGCTAAGTCTTTTGGTCAATCTTCATTGTTTTTATACAGTTGCAGTATTAGGCTTGTGTACCTATGCCTCATTTTAATGTGAACGTCGCACGTATTTTATGGTCTCATCTTGGCGTACCTACGTACATGAAGCATAGATTCATCTTTAATGTGAAGTCTGCAAATTGCTTGGTAGAATGCTGCACCGCCGCTAAGTCGTTGTGTCAATCTTCACAGTTTTTACACAGCTAGTTGAAGCATCAGGCTTATATCTCATTTTAACGTGAACGTAATACGTGTATTATATTACAGTCTTATCTTAACATAAATGAAGTATAGTTTCATCTCCAATGAGAAGTTTGCAAATTGCTTGTTCGAATTCTGCATTGCCGCTTAGTTTTTTTTAATCTAGGTACAGTTTTTGCAAAGTTGTCGCACCCGACTCATGTTATTCTTATTATTAAGATCTGAATTGCCAAATTTAACTACAGAAATGTTTATACATGCTGTTACCTAACACTTTAAATACAACTGTCAGATTACAGCTTAATTTAAAAACAAAATCATGAGGTTGTTTGATTGGTAATCAGCTAAATTTCTTGTACATATACTGAATTATTCAATCCTAGCTTCAACAAAGAGCCACTGCAAAAACTACTGTTTTTAGTTTTTTTGTGTCTAGGATATCGGTGCTGTAAAAAAGTAGTCTCCATTTCTCACTTGCCAGTTGATGTCTTAAGTAACTGCTGTCTCAACGTGTACCTACGTGTTACGTGTTCTATAGTCTCACCTCAACGTGAACTTGTCACAAGTGTACAGAATAGGTACTCTATTTTTATTGTGAAGTCCACTAACGCTTAGTTTAATGACGCGCCACTGAATTATTTTTAAGTCTCATTTTCATATTGTAGCATTATAAAGCTTCTACTAAAACGCATATCAATAGGTAACTTTTTAATCATATAAAACCTACTAGCTTAGAATAAAATGTCATGGATGTCAGAAAGTTCATAGCATTTTTTCTCTATACGGTTTTGTCAAAGAAGTTTATTGGAGGACGTAATTAGATATTTAAATTGTTTTTAACTTAATATAAACCGATTAGATGTAGTTACTTACTAAAGTTGTAGAAAGGAAGGCACGTCAACAATGTTTATCAGTTTAATATAACACTTATAATATTCTTAAAGAAGAAATTGCGCGCATCAAATGAGCCAAATAGACAAATACACAACTACTGCAACTCATTGGCCGTTTTGAAAAGCGCGCGCCTACGGATGTCGTGTTTGTTTTTAGGCTTCGCTATTTTACGCGTTTTATCATAAATTAGGATAACGCAACCGTTCTACTGTTTTTAAAAGTTTTTCAGATGAATAATAACGCATGAATAAGAATAATGCATAGCGGATCCTCAGAATAATTATCATGAAATCCCGTTGCAAGTGCCTGCTCGTCCGACAAGTGTGAGATCGTATTCTTAACTAATATCAAAATATTTGAATAGGTACGACGCTATTCGGCTCCATGTGTGGAAGGTCATATTGTCTTGTATTGCTTATTGGCGTTTTTGTCAAATATTTGCCGAAAATAGTGAATAGCCAAGTGAAGTGTCAGCATCAGGTTTAGAGTTTCCCTCCACCTGGCCAACTGCAGGGTTCTATTACTGTCCTCAACCCAATAGTAGAGGCCCTAAGCCTGCACATCGTTAGTTAGTTGGGCTTATGTTTTCCGCACTTAGCCTTATAATAGGGCCATTGTACGTAGGTAACCGATTCGTGACATTGGTTACTCATACCATCCCAGCTCCGTCCAGAGGCATCTGATGTTATTCAGCCCCTCTCTCATGATTTGTGGGTACTTAAGGAGCTTTGTCCGTTGGTCGCTCACGCTTTTGCAGTGTTGGACCACGTGTGGTGTCTCCTCGGCTTCCATGCAACCCTTGCACAGGGGACTATCGGTAACGCCGATATTGAAAAAGTGTTTGTTTAGCGAGCAGTGACCTGTTATTTTGCCAACTATGTAGCGTAGGTTTTTCCTACTAAGCTGTAACAGCTTGTGCGACAGATTAGCGTCCAAGGATGTGAGAACATTCTTGTTTTGTCTGCAATCTGTTTGTTCTGCCCACTGTTTGTTGTGTAGTTGTAAGGTTCTGTTTCGTAACCACGTTTTGAGTTGGGCGAATGGTATCGGTACAGTTGGTTCGGGTCCCATTATTTTAGTGCCCTATCCTCTATTTGCCAACATTCGCCGCACATCGTGATAAGAACGAATTGGAATGAGAAGAAAGGAGGGAAAGGAGCTATTGATTGTGATATTTCTTACTAGATATTTTACCAAATGCACAGCCCATTGCTCAAATAAATAGTTAAATATCGGTTTTGTTATGGCAATAGTTCTGCTTGCTTGGTTCATCTTCATACAATAGTTACAATGAAGTAAGACATCGTGTGGAGTATCTCTGTAGATTTAGGAGAACTGCCTTTCCTAACGGCTATTCCTTCCTTACCCTCTTTTGATACATTCTTCCTTAATTGATTACAGGACAGGGACTGTAGCCAGGAATTTACTTCGGGGAGTAGGGTTACGTAAACTCAGAAATATATTTCGGGGCAGGGGACCTCTGTGTCAAACAATTTCATTTCGTTAAATTAAGATAATTCGGGTTCATCAACCTCTAAAACAACCCCCTGGACTAAGGCCATGTTTCCATGTACTAGGAACGGCAACGATAATACCATGCAACGTCCTTCGATGTATATAAAAGGGCATATATATATGGTTGGAGGGAAAGTATCATAAATATTAATGATAGCAAATGTTATCAAAAGGCAACATTACTCTTTTTTTTTTAAAGAAGAAAAATGGATTTAAAGATTTTTAAATTACGTGCTGAGTCAGTACCTAATCGAAAATGCAAAGTATAAAAAAAACCTGTGTTGTGTCACCAGTCCTAGGGGTAAAGAATATACATAGTATCTCAAAAAAAAAATTGAAAAAAGTCTAACATGTAACTTAAAACATGCTTAATTATGGTACTGTCATAAATAAGCTAAGTAGTAACTAAACACCATGCAGTATAATAAAAGGTAATAAATATTCAATTACATCTTGGTCTTTGTTATGCAAGATACTACTTGTATGTCATTTAGAAGAAATGATTCCGTATAATCAACCCTATTTACCGATGTGAATAAAATAGAGAATGTTTTCTTTTCATATTTCACAGGTTCGATTCTCGGCTTGAACAGGTAATTTAACCAAAAATCTTTAAATACAGTTTTACTCATTTTAGAAAATAAATGAATAATTCCTTTTAATTTTTTTTCCTTTCACTACGGCCTTTCTTTTTCCAGCATGAAGTCTTCCAAAGAAATTCCTTGTATAACGAAGTCCGAATACGAAAGCACTAAAATGATTTTTGAAAATTCACCCCCTAAAAGATTTTATTACTTAGGTTATAAAAGTTTTATGAAATTTCGTCCTTATATTAAATAAGAAATTGCTATAGGTATATAGGAAATTGGCGTTTAGGCAGGCTTCTGTTTAAAAATAAGTCAGTCGTAACAGCGTTTTTGAAAATTCATACGGGGTAAAATAAAGGACAGAGTTTGTATAAAAGTGCGTCCTTTTTATTAAAGTTACATACGTAGAAATTAGTACGCTTTTGAAGTACCTAAAGGGTAAAAAAAGAAAATAGGCAGAACAAGTTACCTAGAAGCCTAACTAGAATGATTCCGAGAAGCTGCGGATGAGAAATCCCCTTGAGCATACACAGCTATAATATAAGTATATTTCAATCATAAAAAAACTCACTGACCTTCCCTGTAGCTACAAACTATTTCAAATCACAAGATCAGATTGGTTCACCTCGCCCTAATTAACGAACACTAATTTCGTTGAATATCTAGCCTATTAAATATTTATCATACTAATATATTTAAATTATTAATGTATGCTATTCCTTTTTGACCTTTTTTGTTTCATTGTTTTAAACTATAGTTTTAACTATAGCCCCAAAAGGAAAATTACTCAACTTTTTAACAACTTACAGACATATCGATTGATGCTCCAAACTTTAGACTCAAAATCCATTAGGACCCAGAGAAACAATCTTGGTTGATTTGACATTACACTAAGGGCGTAAAACCTTTCCACATGTGTGTATGATAAAGTGAAATCTACTTACTTATACATATATGTTTTTAAATGCATATAAATATAATTTATATTTTTGGACATAACACACAGCGCCGTCTGGCCCCAAGCAAAGAATAATTAACACAAGTCATTTGCTTACTTTGGGACTATTAATTATTCTTTGCTTGGGGCCAGACGGCGCTGTGTGTAATGTCCAAAAATATTAATTATATTTACCAGAAGCAAAGCTTGTGTTATGGGTATTAGACAACGGATACCAATACATACATATCATACAGAAATACACCCAGACTTTAGACAAACACAAATGTTTATCACATAAATGTTTTTTCAGTGCGGGAATCGAACCCACACCCTCTGCAAAGCAGCCGGCTACACTACCAACTAGGCTACCAGGAAGACTTTTGACATTTTATGAGCTGGTTTATTCTCCTATTTAGCAAAAACTGTTAAATACGTGAATCTTAATTTTCAACCTAAAGGCTAGACCAATTTTATGCATTTGACCTTCAAAATTGACGGATTTTTATACAAACTTTTAACCGCCATTTTTTTACTTCCGGTTTCGATTTCACCTGTGTCCTGAGTGGCAGAGGTTCGAGCCCAGTTTGTACCAATAAATCTTTCTCTTAATTTTTAAGTACATTGATTATTCACAGAACTGGCTTTTCGGTGACGGAAAACATCGTAAGGAAATTGTCAAATAAGACGTAGGTGGAGCCCACAATCCGAACTGGGCTCGCGTGTGACTTACGCCCAAATCAGCCTGAATGAGGGTAAGTCGCATCCCACGATTTCCACCGTGAAGACGTATGAGGCTGATAAGGAAGGCAGGATGAAATTTGCAAGATCCTTTCTAAGGGATGCCTTACATCAAGTATGACCTACATGCCTAATTTCCAGTTTCTAGACACATCGGTTTGGGTCGTGTTGTTATTAAATAAATCAGTATGTCAGTGAGTGCCTTCTTTTATACATACAGATAAACAAAACTGCCTCTTTGTTCGTTTACTAAAATAATCTTGTTAGAGTTACGCAATACCATTGTCCACCCATTGGCCTATAGATTAGTACGAAATGTTTCATACGGTCACGGCGATACATAAAAGTCAATATGTATGACCAACGGGACGTGTTACAACCACTGGGTAACTAAGTCAGTTCGAAAAGTATAAACATTCTATACAAAATCTTGGCAAACGCTCCAAGGTCACGTAGAAGATAAATATTTTAGTTTTTTAGTAAAATTGGAAACCTGTTATTGTTGTAGGATGTACTTACGGAATATTATACTAATACTGTTCTATCTACTTAGTATACTTTGAGTAAAGACATAACGAGTCTAACATTGAGAGCAGTTAATATAATAGAAAGAAAGAATACCTTGCCAGTACTGTGAAAATTCTCTCGAACAAGTTTCTTTAAAACTAATAGGAAGGAGCCAGCCCAGCACTATATTCATCATTTCTCTTGTAGGTACTCATGCAGCGTTGTGTTTTGTGTCTATACCTTAAGCTACTGCCCACAAGGGACAAGCACACGACTGCCGTACGATTCATGTGTACTATACTATTACTAAAAATTTAATTAAATTAATTCCTTTAAATATTTGTTAGTACATTCGTATAACCTAATGTGTATGTCACATAACATTGACACGTTGACATGTAATAGGTAGGTATTAATGGCAAGAAGAAAAAACAAAAACCAAGAAATATTAAGTTATACTGTAAAAAATGACTTATTGTTGCTTGTGCTATACAATCTATCTATAATTCAAATAGAAATTTTTATTTTTATTTAATTTTTTACTGATTTTTGGTTTAACGTAGTAATGCTTTTAAAATATTTCACGTTCATTAGATACCTAATTTTTAGTAACATTTGTTTAGACTAAGGACCTGCCGCATGATGGCAGGATACATAGTGGGTATGTGTATTTACTTTGTGGAAGATTTCCTAAATCCAATCTAATGATCTTATGCCGAATTTGCAAAGAATGGGTACATGGCGCTTTAAGCTGATGTTGCTAACGAAGACAATTTCATTGTTTGTGCCAATTACGATTGATTCATTCTTTTCTGTTGTTTCTATATTTGATACATTTAAATATTTGCAAAACTTTTCAATAATAAAACTCTTAAAATTAATTATTCGTATTTGTTTAATACTACGTTTTCTACATTCAACTTACATACCAGGGTATAGAGGACCACGCGTGGACCTTTGTGCACCACTAATTGGGGCATAGAGGTCCAAATACCGTATTCGAAATTCATAATTTTAAATTTAAAACCAATGAAATAATCGTTAAATCAAATTTATTTTCCACTCCTTGTATCCTATTTTTAAATCAAATAGGGAATGTAGCTAACTCTTTCCAGACCAAGTGCTAATGCAAAACCCATTCGAAAAAAAATAAACAAACTAAAGATAGTTTTGTAGCAAATTGCTAAAAGCTAGAAAGAAACCCAACTCTCCAGCTAATGCGCGGCAAATCATTCTAATTTTAATCCTCTCGACGCGCGATGATTCAGCCACATTCAGCCGCCATTGATGTTCTACGCCGAAGGATGACGTATGACGAGGTAGGAACTATGGATGAGGCCCGACTAAAAAAAAAATATAAACTTAAGTATCGTAAATTATAATTAGGCAACCTCTGGCTTTAAACGTTTTTAACTATTTCAGCTAGGTATATATTTCACTGTTATAAATTCATATCGACATTAATATACGTATAGTATCTACCTACTGATGAAATTTTATTGTGTTTAGTTTGGGCTGCGTTCCAAAACAGTTTTATCAGGTAGCGGTCGTCCAGTCTTTATAGATGTTGTAGTAACAAATGATTGTTTTCTAACAACAGACAAGCTTTTGCCCGCGACTCCATTTCATCGAGGTCGCTTAAGCTGTTTAGCTGTGAAAAGAACATAAGCGGACAGACAGAATCTACTGGGATACGTAAAAAAACACCGTTGTAATTTTCTTTACAGGTACATACATACCTTATATCTGCTATAGGTAATATCTGTGTAAGTAGGTGATACTTTCTACTTGACTGAAACATTTGGCTCTTTCTCTCGGAACGAAGACTGCATGGTGTTTAATACACAAGGTCGTACTGTTGATCTTTTCTTAAAGTATCTCCTATAGACTTTGACATGCTCAAAACGAAAAAATACCTGCAACCCTCAAAAATAGTGTAAATATCATATGCAGTCCACATGGACACACTAACCCCACGAGAAGTTTCGTGTGAAGAAAAACCACAGTTCCAGCATCGGTATCTATGTTGAAAAAGAGTTAAAACTTTCATCCTAGCCTAAGCCATAGGAATAAACAATAATACTAAGCCCAGCCTAGACGGATTTAGTAATTTTTAATCAGTTCAAAATAGGATTACTTATTACAAATTTTGCAATGGAAACTACAAGCTAACTTAAACATTTTTGTTAATGGTTATTGCGTAACTATTGAAAATAAATACAGACCTATATCTGTTGCTTATTCATACTTATAAAAGCTTTGTATAAAAAAGGGTTAAAGCTTGTTAAACTGTGCTTTATGTAAATGAAAATATCAATCAGGTAAGTAAACCACTATCTGGCTTTTGTAACTTATAATAATTAAAATAACATATTTTACTTATCATATAACATAATAAGGCTCTTTTATAATAAAACGACTATTACTAACATAACTAACCAGTTACTTATTTTAATATGTAAGGTAGGTTAAATACATAGCTAATAAATTAACGAGTAAATAATAAATACCATATTTACAAGCTTATTTTAATGTTTTGATAAAATGCAGAGCGGCCACGCGCACACTAGCGAATTACAAATTACCTAAATCACAGACAACAGAATAAGGTTTAGCCGAAGCGACGGCCTGGATAAATAACAATTAGGTTTTCAGGTACCTAGGTATGTCTCCTAAAACTTGCGTGAACTGACGTAAAGCAAACAATTCTGTATGAAAACAATCAACAGCGCCATATGTGGTGTGTGGGCCGTGGGCGTTGGTAGAAGTATCTTTTTCAAACAAAAATCTTGCTTTTCGCTGGCTGACATCAACTACCTATTTGAATTCGATAGTATAGTCGTGCTAAGCGCTCTGATATATTTAGCAAGAGTTTTTGCGACTATTACTAATTTAGAAAATTTGTAAGTCGCTAATTTGCGGTGGATGTAGGTAATGCTCACAGATAAAACTGTTTTTTTTCATACAAAAATAATACTAAAGTATAATAAATACCATCAATTAGTATGACTAACTAACATCACATTTTTCAACAACTATGCTAGGAAACAACAAAGGTAGGTATGAAAATCTAAAATATTCTTACACTTTACCATTTATATTCTAAGCAAGGTAAGTATCAGCATTTTTTATCCTAGGAGCACTGGTTAGTTTCACATTCGGTTTTCGTTACTCAGACTTCGGAAATAATGACAATGATCCAGGAAACCTAAACAAAAGATGAAACCAGGTATATTAAAAATCGTTCAGGTGTGAGTTGGACTCGCGCAAAGCAGGTTCTGTACCAGCATAATTTACAAACACAAACAACTACAAAAAGTGTTCGCCCATCCAATAACTGACCACGTTGCTAAACTTCGGATATCGTTTCGTTTCGTTATAGACTGTTTTTAGCGAAAAAATATGGTAAATAAATAAAATGGTAATGGCGTGCACCCGTCTCACACCCTTATCGGTTTTTATTATGTGTATGTGGTATTCTTGAGAGCCAACAATTCATATTAAAATGAAG
This sequence comes from Apoda limacodes, assembly GCA_946406115.1. Lineage (NCBI taxonomy): Eukaryota > Metazoa > Arthropoda > Insecta > Lepidoptera > Limacodidae > Apoda > Apoda limacodes. The sequence goes on along the minus strand of OX291542.1, from coordinate 33,123,661 downwards.
TTCATATAGTATAGTAGTTTTAAATAAATATGTGGTAGTTTTATCACTTCTAAGTAGAATGTCATTGAGTTTAACATTAAAAGTCCTTATACCTATATGTATGTACTTTTCCTAAAACTGGACTGAACCCCCCTAAAAATAATCCTTGCATAAATCCCTCCCTTAAAAAAAAATCCTGGATACGCCTATATCTTATATGAATATAGAATAGAGGCTGGCTGGCCAAAAGTCCGAAACGGTCAATATGTTAAATGTCACCCTACAATAGTGCTCCTACTTCCAATATCCAGTAAGTTCAGAGAAAGCTTAAACACACAGCATTGCGTCACGCTCATGTCGCACTTCCAGTGTAATGTTCATATAATCAGAGCCTTAACATTCATTTCATCAATCGGTTATCGCGTTTGATATATATTGAAGAAACATCCGACAATGTCTAGAATGGTCACATATTATGTGCGTTTTCAGAGGAACTTTCAGTTCAGTCTCGCCACGCACCGCACCTCAAGAATCGCTCTGTATAGACGCTTTCAATGGTGGACTATATGAATGAAATGAATGAAGGCTGCGCTTTGATAACATTATCCCTATCACTGTGTGTTTCAAGTTGATTAGTCTACGGTTCACAGGTTTACAGGCATGCACTGTGTACATTTCAGGCGGAACTGATATATCGGCCGTCGCGCACGGTGACCCGACTCGTGACGTACCCAGAGGTGCCCCACCACACGGTGCGGGTACGTGTGCGCCCCTCAGTCATCCTGCGGGAGCTAGACCGCATAGCGTACCGTCGCCGGCCCGCTCTCGCTGTCTCCGCGGTCGACGACTTCTTCCGATCTGAATCCACGAAGGTATTTTCACTTCTTGGACACTTGCTAAATTGTCTTAGAACGACAAACCTTAATGTCCTTTCTCCTCACAACTTCCTGATGTTAATTAAGCAAACAGACACAAATCACTTGATGAATTCACACCCGCAACATTATGTTGACTAAAGCCGAATTTATTAAATGTAAGCTTTCTGATATGTAAGCCTTCCTTCTACTCCAAACGGTCAGCCCAAGTCAGTAAATACCACTAAGGTGGCAAACAAGCTTGCGGTCCGCCTGATGGTAAGTGGTGATAATCACTCGCGCGTTGCCGAACTTTCAAAAATCTTATATCTAATACCTTCTTTCTTGATGAACCCCATACATACTGTAGTCCTCAGAGAGAACCTTGGCAGGGAGCTAATTCCACAGCCTAAGCGTCCACGGAAGAATGTTTTTTTTTGTGTATTATCAATCAGTGTTAACTTACGCTATTGAGATCGTCCATAACTGTTGGCCTCATACATAAGCTCAGTCACTCGGCAGTGGAAGCTAGCTAGTTTCTTAACGCGACAAGGTTCGAAACGACGAAATACGTTAAGTAGATAGTGACTGACATAGCTCATCTCAAAAACGCATTGTGGGACGGCCTCGTGATCTGACGAAAGGGCTAAATTTTCTAGATGCAGGCAAAGAGGAGGCCTTTGCCCAGCAGTGGATATCTAGTGGCTGATAAGATGCAGTTCAAGGGACTCCTAAAATGAACTGATGTCATACGATGCTGGAACCATGATTGATTATAACTAAAATTTCCAGGCATTTGAGGATGAAACTCGTCGCATCCGCGCGGACTCTGCCGCACTGCTGCAGCGCGCGCGCTCCGTAGTGCCGCGAGCCAAGTCTCTAGCTCCTCTTGAAACGATATACTCGTAAGTTTTTCTATAGAAGTGTATTTATATAAGCATATTTTTGTATGTAGAACACAAAAACTTAGAGTACCATTCGTACTAAAAGCACAAAATATTTAATACTAGCTATTGCCCGCGGTTTCACCCGCCCTAAATTCGGTGATCGGTGTAGGATTTCAACGTCAACTCCTCAATTATAGAAAAAAACCCACTTATACTTAACGTTTTCCAGCAGCCTATGTCCTTTCCCGGGACTCAAAATATCTCCATACCAAATTTCATTTAAATCGGCGGCCGCGTTCAGCAGTTTAAGCGTGAAGCCATTTAAGATTTAAATTTGAAGAATTGAAGGATCGCCATCCATTTAAGAAGAGGGAAGGGTCATGCAAAGTGTGACAAAGGCAAATTTTTTAAACTAAAATTCGGAAAATTATTAAGTGATAAGGGGGGGGGGGGATTGTTTAAGATAATGGAACATGCAACAATGGAATCGTACAATTTGTTTATGAAAATCATATGAAAGTAGTATTTTTGGATTTATTATTAACAATTTCATTCTAAGATTCAGAATATAGAATATGCTTACAAGCAAAAGCACGACATTTTTAGCCTAGTTAGTTTCCTGAATGTTTTTACTTTCATTATAAAAATGTAAGATTGTCACCCAATTCTTGTTGTTGTTTATAAGTCGATGTGATGTCGAAGTGTTTTGACTATACAACGATTATTAGCAATTTTTTAAAATATACGCGATTGTTAATCGATTCATACAATTAATAGTTCTTTAATTTCAAAGGCCATGAAGTGAGAAATTGCTGGAATTCTGACCAAGGACTGTCTTCTATTTTACTCAAGTAAAGCGCGGAAATTAAAACAGTGTTTGAATAATTTAATAGTAATAAAAAGTGCATACTTCATGTATATCGGTAGGTACTAGTTTTCTGATTTACGGAAAGTAAATTTTTTACAATCCTTTAACTACTTACGCACTTTTAGAGTTCTATTTTTGGACATGATTCAGAGCAGTTTTGAGTAAATTTATTTGCATTAACTCTCAAATCCCAACGATTGGCCGTTATATTCGTTGTAAGTGACTTATTACCCTGAAAATACAAAATTTCCTGAAGAGGCGAAACAAATAATATCAACAATATATCAGTCGCCAAACAATACATTTAGTTTATTAAGAAAAGACTTTTCCCTGACAACATAATTATTAATAGATGTCCTACGTAATATTTTACATGACCCATTTGTCTGCTCGAAGTTTCGTCGGTATCTAACGTATCCATATTATATAGCCAAAGAGCCGATGAAAAAAATGTAACACCTGTCCGATCGCTAGGTCAAGTTTCTAAACCTGATGTAACAGCCTAAAATAGATGGTTCATTGATGTGACTACGTTCCTGGCACTGACATTGATGCTGAGGTTACCTCTCATGTCATTCTCGAGCCATGTGCCAAAGACTGACGTCTTTCGCTACTGCTCATTACTTACCGAGCAACCAAATAAACAGATCTCTTGAAAAACTGAATTAAGAATGAATCCAAAAAATATTAAGAAGGGTATTTCTATCGTGGATGTAGATTTCAACGCCAAATATTGTACTCGCAGCTTTAGCCAGTGACGTAAACCCTCGCATGTAGCGTTAACCAAGTTAATTATAAACTGGTTAAATGCCAACTATACGTTTGCTACTTCAAATGTTTTATGGTTTATTTTCATTTGGATTGTAAGCCTTGGTCCAAAATATTCAAAGTTTATGTTAAATCATCAAAGTTTATTCGTTTAATGTATTTTTGCTTATTGATTTATTTGTTAAATAGTTGTAATGTTGGCCTTCATCAAAAAATATCCATAAATTCTCAGATATTCCTATGGAGAGCCGCTTCCATACCGATTCACCAATGACGCTTACGTCGCGAAATACCTCTTGCCATTACGAAGTGTCAGCGACCACATCCACAATATATCCTTCTACAGCGAGCCCGCCAAGAAGTTCACAGGTACAAAAACCTAAAAACAGATACGCACTAGGTATGTAATTACAAACATTACTGTTCGGCAACAATCATACTAGTACAATTCGTAATTATTTTGGAGGTCTCCAATGATTAAGGTTAATAAGAGAAGTAAAGCTCCTACTTATAAATCACAAATAGGGTGACTGGCTAACTATATTCATATAAGTATGTATAACAAGTTTTAGATATTATAGACAGACAATAAACACAAAACCACAAATTAAAAACTAAAAAACTCTGTCAATCCTTTTTCAAGCCCCGTTTGAGTACCCACTAACAGTACAGAGTGTTATTCCAGTGTGACCCCGTGTTAACCTGAAATGTTTCGCAGGCCGCGGTCACCTTGCCGCCATTCACTACTCTGGTAAGAAGGGCTTCTCCAACCGCAACTCTCTTTACAAGGAGCTTAGCATCAGGGATGACGTAAACCTCCTCTCCTTCTACGCAAAGAACAGGCTCGCAGCATCAGGCCTGGCCATCGAGAAAGGCACAGGTACATCGTCGCGTCGCAACGCTAACTCTCGCATACCGACCTTCGCTTAATTTTTTTAAATGGATAAATCAAAGCCTAAAAGCCAGTCTCGAGCCCTGACGAAGCCGTCAGAGCTTATAAAAAGATGTACGTATAAAATCCGTGTCTAACACTGTGTGGTGTCTCTTGCAGCGGGCGAAGCGCAGGAACAGCCAACGGCGGCGCAGTGCGCGTAGCTCCCCGCCCAGTCCCCTCGCCCCGCAGCGACGCGACGCGGGCGTGCAGCGGTCACGTCACGCCCGCGTCGCGTCGCCCTTCGCTCTCTGATCTCGGTATAACACGCTCCGACTAACCTAGATCATCTATTTTTTATTCATTTACGACACAAATATATTTTTATAAGTAACTTTTTTTACGATTATTCATTATTTTGTTGTTAAGTTACGGGTCGCTCTGTTATGGACTGTTGTCTGAAGCGACACTTAACAGAACTGATTATAAGCATTAATAAAGGTTTTTTACCGAAATCTTAGTTGTTTTAATAAAACTGCACGATACTCCACCTTACGCTTAATAAAAAATCCAAGCTTTCAATAATGCTTCGCTTTCTTAACTAAAATAAATTAACAACACTACTTACATACCTTTTACATGCTTCTATTACCAACATGTAAAATATTATTACAAACGGATCAATACCAATCTATATTGATAGATAAGCTAAGCCTAAACATTTAAGTCCTGAAGAAATGCAGTAGGAAAATCTATAGACCAACACGAAGTATTTGAAGTTAATCTCACATTACTAGGGAAAATTGACGTTACCCAAACACTTCCATCATAACTAGTGGCAGAACCCGCAGCTTTCGTACCTACAGTTCGCAGCATGATAAAAATGAGCACGATAAAGGCATTCACAGCAAATCGAATCAGGCTTTACCATCGAGCTTTAGGTGCTGGGGTCTAACAGCTTTGACGATGAGTTCTCATCGTGGGCGGTGTGATGCTGCGTCGTTAACGATAGTTCACTATTCGGTGGCCATTGGTACCCAACATTAAAGAAATGATTGGCTATATAGAAAATTATTCCTTAAAACTGAAATAAGTAACAAGTAGCTGATCATTTCACCCAATGGTCATTGTAAAATCTGTGGACATCCATAAAATTGGCCGCGGTGCAGTGAGACTGCTCCCGTGGAGGCCGAGCCGGAAGTTCCAGCCACTGAGGGCGATGGAGGATCCCACCGAAGAGCTGAGAACAGCGAGAGCGGAGCGTGAGGCTAGATTCCGCGCTTCTACCGCGGAGCCAGTGCTGGCGCCGTCCTCAGACTTGGCAGAAATCAAGAGGAAAAGGCAGGAGGAAAACCGAGCTGCTGAAGAGCGGTAAGTAACGAATCCAATAGACGTATCCAACTTTATGATGATTTTTGATGTAATGTAATGAAAGCTGTATATTGCAGAGCACTTAAAGCAGAAGCAAAACGTGACGCAGAACGCAGAGCTCAGGTGATGTAACATTTGCGATTATGCCATTGTTCTGACACAATTAAGAAAAATAATAATAAATATACGCTTTATTGAACTAGATGCCGCAATAGTAATTCTTCTTTAAAAATATACAGTTGATTAAACTTAAAGCTTAATAAAAGAATTGGAATCTCGAGCCATATAGTGGTACTTGGCAACTTACTAAAATCTTAACAATTTCTCATTCACTCAGTTCAATAACCTTTTATCCCAATAGGCTGAACGTGAAGCAGCGGAAAGAAGAAGGGCAGAGGAAGAAGAAGCACGTAAAGCTGAAGAGGCTAGAAAAGCTGAAGAAGAAGCTCGCTTGGCTGAAGAAGCTAGACTAGAGGAAGAAAGGATAGCAGAGGAGGAAAGACTAGCTGAGGAAGAACGACTTGCAGAAGAAGCCCGTAGGGCAGAAGAAGAGAGACTGGCTGAAGAAGCCAGAATAGCAGAAGAAGAACGACTCGCAGAAGAAGCCCGATTGGCAGAAGAAGCGAGATTAGCTGAAGAGACCAGATTAGCTGAAGAAGCGAGATTAGCCGAAGAGGCACGATTGGCCGAGCTAGCTAGGTTGGCCGAAGAAGCTAAATTAGCTGAAGATGCCCGGCTAGAAGAAGAAAGGTTGGCCGAACAAATAAGGCAAGAAGAATTAGCACGACTAGAGGAGTTGGAAAAGCAGGCACAAGAAGACCGAGAAGCTGAACTAGCACGACAGGTAAAGAAAAATAAAAATCTATTTATTATTTTATAGTCTTGTAATACGCAAGAAATGTGAAGTTGACATTAGTAACATTTAAAGCTTTTAATATGATTTAATGGACTATTTGTTCGATCAAGAATCTTATTTATTTTCATTTTTTAAATGATCAATAAAAGATGACTTAATTACCTTTCAGGCAGCCGAGTTAGCAGAACTTGCAAGACAAGAGTCAGAACTTGCAGCGGCTCGCCTGGAGGAACTATCAAGAAGTGGCTCCGCCGCTGACAATCTAGCTGATGCTGAAGCTAGGTAACTTTTTATAAAATGATATAACCAATTGTTGTAAAATAAAAAAAAAACTTAATTGGCATCAAAACGCAGGGCAGTCCGCAGGTTTCAAATACATGTCTGCACTAGTCCATGCCTATACAATTCACAAATTTGTTCATTTAGAACCTTTTTTGTAACAATTTTAGATACTATGTTATAATTCCAAGGTCGTACATAATGCAACAAAATTTTCTCCTTAGAAAAAAACACAAAGTCACCTCTAGTTTTTGCCAATGTTTTAGGGTTTTCGTACCTAAAGGGTTATTAGCGGAACCGTATTACTAAGACTCCGCTGTCCGTCCGTCCGTCTGTCACCAGGCTGTATCTCATGAACCGTGATATTTAGACATTTGAAATTCTCACAGAAGATGTATTTCTTTTGTCGCTATAACAAGTACTAAAAACAGAATAAAATAAATAGTTAAGTGGGCTCCCATACAACAAACGTGATTTTTATGCTTGATATTGATAACGGCAACAGGTAGACGCTTTAAATATTCACAGAATATTTATTTGTATGTATAGTCACTTTACAAATAAATAATAAAATTGAAATAAAACAAATATTTACGGGGCGCTCCCATAAAACAAACGTATTTTTTTTGCTTTTTTTTTTGATTTTTATAGATAATACTACGGAACCCTTCGTGCGCGAGTCCGACTCGCACTTGGACGATTTTTAATTTACTATAAGGAATACTCATAATTTAGCTAAAATTTCAATAAAATATCACCAACAACAAAACCTTGGGCTGTTATTAGCAAATTTGAAATACAAGTGATAATATTCGAGTTATTAATATTTAACGTGTTTCGCCCATACTGCCTTAATACTTCGCGTTGTATGCAAAATGTGTCTGGCTTTATAAGTTTTCTTAATTATATGAATTCGAACACCACCTACCAGAAGCCAAAACATTTAGTTGCAAGTACGTTCCCGGATATGGTCAAGTTGTCACGGATTAATAAGATAACTTAAGCCAGATACATTGTAGAAACACATTTTGTTATTTTTAAGGGTAGTCTTAACGCGATCGCCAAAAACGTCTGGTTTTCAACAAACATAGCAGTGTATAGAATATATCTTTAAAACAACAGCCCTGATTTGACATATTCTGGCAAATACTTACAAAAACGTAAATGTTTTGGAATTTATTTTTTGCACTTAAACATATATAAATTGCGATATATCAAAAGTGTATTTGTGTATTGTTTAAATTTTTTTTTAATTTAGTTAATGATGCAATCGGGGCACGTCTGCCTAATCATTACTTTTTTTACTAAACTAGCACTAAAATATATCTAGTTAGTTTACTATATATTATCTATAGTAAAAATAAACTCTTTACTCATACTGTCCGGCACTTCTGGGGCTATAATAGTTATTTACTATCATTTTGCTTTCATTTGAAATTTTGTGCACAGTGAACCAGCTGAAGAAACTGAACCAATAATTGAAGAACCAGAAACACCTGAAGCTGTTCCTGATTCTACTGCAGAAAATGACGACGCCAATGCAGAAGCTGATGACGCTGAAAACGACGAGCCTGCAGAAGCAAGCGACGATGAGAAAGCAGAACCAGATCTTACTGATGAAGAATAAAACATGCATACCAAAGAGGTCATGGAGGGGAAAATGGGATCTATTTTTATATTAATGCATTTAACTTCTCATGTTCCTAATAAATAAAGAAAAGGCTAAATGTCATTCGTGCGATTTTGTTTAGTGTAAGCATGAATGATGTAATAGCGATATGATGTAAGTGTTCGTAAATTCAATTGTTTTATAGTTACCAGTAAGGTACCTTCTTATAAACTTTCTTTCTCGTAATAATTTTACATGATCTTGAAAGTTTACAGTTCACCATTATGCTACCCTCATTATTTCCTTCATGTAAACATTCGAAAAATCATTTACCATCACCGTTAAAACAAACGTTGTTTCTACTAATAATGAATGTTTTAGATTAAGCGTTTTTATATTATATAAAATTTTGTTAATTTTTAACAATAAAAGACAAATTGAAACCACTTGTATTGGTTGTTTATTTACATTTATCTATCTACAAACATCCTTTCACTTTCACCAGTTTTGGAATGAGAAATAGACTATATAATAATACCAGCAGACCCGGGGGAAAGGGTTGTACTAAACTTCCCCGGCGTGTGCATAACAACTTACTTAAATTTCATTACAATCGGTCTACCCTTATTGCGCGAGTCCGACTCGTACTTGACCCTGTCTGACTCACACTTGACCCTGTCTGACTCACACTTGACCCGTTTTTTCATTATCAGAAACCTTCCCCGGTGTGTGCATAACAACTTACCAAAATTCTACTTATATTATAAATCTGAAAGTTTGACTGTATAGATGGATGGATGTTTGTTACTCTTTCACGCTTCTACCACTGGACGGATCGGGATGAAACTTATATATATATAGGTTGGGTCCTGGAATAGCATATAGGCTTTTTATCCCGAAATTCCCGCGGGAATAACTATAACCGAGCTTAAACGAACTATAGCTACAGCTTGATATAGCAAACTTGATTAGTGTAATTAAGGAGTAAATCACAGTCGCCGATAACCGAATTTAGGGCGGGTAGAGCGGCTGGCAAAGTCTAGTTCCATTATAATCGGTTTACCCTTATTGCGCGAGTCCGACTCGCACTTGACCATTTTTTTCTTTCTCAGAAAATTCCCCGGCGTGTGCTAAACAACTTTCCAAAATTTCATTACAATCGGTTTACTCTTATTGCGCGAGTACGACTCGCACATGACCGTTTCGGAAAATCCTATCTTATTGGATGCCTACGTCATACAAAGAACACACCCTCCAAGTTACAGGTCTCTACGATCAGCGGTTTAGGCTTTGCGTTGATCCGTCAGTCAGTCATTCAGGATAAAGCATTGTATATGTATAGTTAGATATAGAAATATACAGTCTTACATTAAATAATATGATTTTTAGCACTCCGACACGAGGCATTGTTTAATGTAGAAAGGGGATAAAATTATAAAAAAATGTAGATATTTGGGCTAACAAATACAATATAAAGGTAATTAAAGCAAAATGCATCTGATCTGCAGCTTTTCTCGTTGATCTATCTACATATTATTGAAATAAAAAGTGTGCCTTTTTTCAAAAAGGCATGGATGACCTAATAATTAAACTCAAATAAATTATAAAATTAAAAACACCTGCAAAAAATCCTCCAACATACATCCTATCCTTGTCTTTACTTATAATATGTTAAATGATTTTGCACAACAAATGGATTTAAACGAGTATAACTTAACGAAAAATAAGGTTAAGATTTAGACCAGCACCAGGGTCCACCGAACATGATGAGCGCTTACAATTTTAACAGACGCGTTGAAACCAATAACGGCCCGCGCGTGCGGTTATAGATTTCGTTTTGTATACGACGTTCATGTAGCATGCCATTCGCACCGCACTGTTACCATGACGAAACTCGTATTTTTAACGTTGTTGTGTTTATTGTGATGAAAAACAAACACTTAATAAACAAATGTATGAAATTGTAAATATAATTCTATGTTTAAAATTAGAATTCTTAGCAATTTTTTTAGAAAAATCTAAGATAAAGTACATTTAATTTAATCAATAATAAGAACAGTTAACCAGCCATTTATATGAGTCAACAGACATAATTTAAAGGCTTGTCGAAAGTGGTAATGTTTCAGCTTCGTCTAGTTTAGGGCAGATAAAGTAAGTAGGCTTATCGTCAAATTTATGTAGGCTGACTTCTTTAAACTTAGTTAAATTAAATAACAACCTTTTATGAAAAATATATTATAAGCGAATAATATTGTTATTATAGTAATACTTAGTTACTAAGTAATTTATAAACAACTTTACTTAATGTTATAAATCCATCTTAACAATTTCATCTGCAGTTTTTGTAATCTGCTCCTGTGATACATTTTTATCTTCTTTTTTCAGTGGCAGTTTAACTTCTGACTTAGATGGTTGATTAGTCTTTGCATCTTTCACTTCAAGAAATTGTTTATCAATGTCTTGCACTTTCTGTTTGATCTAAAAGAAAAAAAAGGATCATATAAATCACAGACAAAGATAGCATATTCAAATTATAGTATAGGAGGTATAATATCTAACGGCGGCGCTATTTGACCACAGGGAGTGCCTTAAACGTCAGTCTCAGAACTTAAAAGTGCAGGGTGCCCATGCGAATTGCCTTATTTAATAATTTATAATGTTTCATTAGTAAATGTCAAAAATAATCACAGAATTCGTTTGTATGAAGCACGCTACTAGGCGCTGCGGATTGAATACTCACAAGGCAAAATTTTAGTGCCCCGCGTCAGACAGCTGTAATTTCGCTGTTTAGTGTCCCGTACCGAAATATTAAAAATCTTATGTACGTAAAGTTAGCAGAACAACTATCGCAAATCGAAATGAAATAAGTTGCGAAATTTGCTTATCCGTGAAAAAATTTAATTTGCCGTGATTCATCCGTGAAAAAATAAAGTTAGCCGCTTTTATATTTCTTGAGTTACAGAGTTTTCTGCTTACTTTACGCAATGTAAGCAGAACACAAACGGAAAAATTGGGATTTAGAGGAAACCGAATACATAGGAATTTGCCGTGATTTTTCCGTGAAAATATAAAATTTACCGCTTTTATATTTCTTGAATTACAGAGTTTTCTGCTAACTCTATATCGGTAAAAAAATAAAATTTGCCGCTTTTCTATATTTAGTAAAGGGTTTTTTTCTTTTTTTACTTTTTAGTAGGCAACTAACGAAAAAATGGGATTTAGAGAAAACCAGCTTTTAAATTTTTTAATTAAAAGAGTTAGCAAAATAACTGTCGCCGATCGAAATGAAACAAATTGCATAATTTTCCGTGTATTTGTCGTGAAGAAATAAAATTTATCGCTTTTATACCTTTTTTGCTATACGGTTTTTTTCCGTAAAGTTAGCAGACAACTAACGAAAAATTGGAGTTAAGATAGAACCAAATACATAGAAATATGTCGCGAAGAAATGAATGAAGTTGTTAGATCTGGAGCCATGATATTTTACAGCTACTATAAAATTAGTATAACAATATTACTTCGTATCCTATTCATTCATTTTTAAGTATTTTGTTTCGTTTTCGTGTACAAAATAGGATTTTCATGCTGACATCACTGACCTAACACCAACATCATAATTCAAATACGTTTAATCTGTGATCACCTTGGTGGAGCATTCGAAAATCAACTAAGTATGGATGAGTTTTTATTATCAAATTGTACGTTAAAATAATCTCAGGCCAAGTATTAACTCAAGTTTGGCAGCCATATTTGTTAGAATTAGAAATGTCAAATCAATGATCACTGAATTTTCACAACTTGGTTACATGTTCAAAAATGCTTTATTTTGTATGAAATTTCCAATTTCGGAATTATGAGCACAAATGCTAATGTTGCCAATACTTTTTGATAACGGTGTAGGGATTTAGTTCTTCCTAAAGCGGCAACACTGACCAGACCAGACTAATCTTAAATCTACGATAGTTTTAGATCATATACTACATAAAATAACGGCAGAGTATAGCACTATAATATAGCTAAAATATGCGATATTTTATTAAAAATAACCATAATTTTGTCGACTGATAAATTTCAGTGAGATTAAAGCGAGATCAGCGAGATAAAATAAAAACCATGACAACAATCTAGGTACTTCAACTGATCTCATAATACTTTATCTCGCTCATTAAATTTTTGTAATGTTGCCCTTTGCATCCAATTTTAAAAATTTAACGATCCTATTTCTTGAATGCATCTATAATATGGCCAAGTTATTATTCTGAGTTACCAACATTTCGTGCCATCTCTTACGCAGCGTAATATTTTTTCTTTTTTTCTGACTGACTATGCAGTTGGCTGCTGCAGCCATTACTGCTTCACCGGGCTTTTTGCTCTCGGGACTAAGCGTAAGTTTTTTAGCGTGCAATTAATCTAAATTATTGCACTACGTGCAATCGACAGCAGGATAGTGAATATGTTTTTTAACATAACTGTAACAGCACGAAACGCATTGAAAACGTAGCACCGTTCAGAGTACATTTCCCACAGCGCCGCGAAGCGTGTTTCAAACAAATCTTTTACCTTATTTTTTACATTTACTAATCAGACACAACAATATATTGTATAAATGATCTAAAGCACAATATCTATGTCTAAAGTTTTTCAAAATAAATTCAAAAGGTTATAAAAGCGACAAATTTTATTTCTTCACGACAAATACACGGAAAATTATGCAATTTATTTAATTTCGATCGGCGAAAGTTGTTTTGCTAACTCTTTTAATTAAAAAAATTAGAAGCTGGTTTTCTCTCAATCCCATTTTTTCGTTAGTTGCCTATTTTACCGTAAAAAAAGAAAAACCCCTATAAACAATAAATGTATAAAAGCGGAAAATTTTATTTTTCCACGGATGAATCACGGAAAATTATTTAGTATTTGGTTTTCTCTAAATCCCATTTTTTCGTTTGTGTTCTGCTAACTTTACGTAAAGTTAGCAGAAAACTCTGTAACTCAAGAAATATAAAAGCGGCTAATTTTATTTTTTCACGGATAAATTACTGCAAATTAGCGGCAAATTACGCAACTTATTTCATTTCGATCTGCGATAGTTATTCTGCTAACTTTACGTACATAAAAATCTTAAAAACCAAGCTACACACTAATGATAAGCCGCCTGGGCCTAGCCATAGTTACTAAGCCTAACACACTTTGAAAATCATGTAACCGGGAAATCATTAAATGATATTTATTCTAAATAATAAAATTGTATATTTTGGAAATCACAACTCAAACTTATGTTATGTCTTGCTTTTACCTAATTGTAAGTCTTAATTTTTTTACTATCGAGTATTCAGAATCTCGACTTGGTCAAAAACAAATCTGGTAATACTGGTAGAGACTGTTATTATTATTTTATGTCATAAAAACGATGTGTATATTGGATATAAGAAAAACGTCGCAAAAAATTTAACCACTTCAGTTAAAAAGAGGAGGTTGTCAATTTTATTGTACATATTTTCATTCAAAGCTTTGCTTTTAACCTGTAATCTGTAAACCAATTTAAGGTAGATCTTTAAAAAACCAATTTATTAAAATCCTGTCTATGCTCGAAACATTCAATAACATAATTTATTGCGAAAACGTAAAATGTGAAAAAAGGGCCAAGTTTTGTACAAACGTTCGCGTTCGTTTTTCGTGCCAAAAAAAATAAGCGATCTACATAGATGAACATTCGATAAAAGTTCCTTTATGCTAGGGTTGCCATACGTCCCTTATATACGGCACTTTCACCATATTTGAGAACCTTGTCCCGTATTGGTATTTTGCCCCGTTTTTTGTAAAAATATGCGTAAGTATGCAGCAATACAAATGTCTCAAATCGTGAATTTAATGAAAAATTGTATTTTATGGCATCCAAATATAGTTTTTTTTTTAAACTGATTGCTGATCTCAAGAGATACCACTTTGAATGACCCGTATCAGTCCCCAGTATTTATGGCAACCCTACTTTACGTACATCTACAAAGGTACATACATAATGATTTCCAAATCACGTTAAAACTCAGAATATGTTTATTTAAGTAGACTTTGAACCAGAACTTTTGACTTTCAATTTAACTATTAATTACATAGTCTTTATTACCGGTTCGGTGTTACTACAATACAGTCAAATGTGAAATTACACTGAAGTCTAGGAATAGGTTCAAGAACAGGGGCCTGATTCGCGTGCTGATAGAGATAATCTCGAATTTAAGATATGTTTAATTGATTTACTCATGGCTTGTTAATCGTGGGAACTGTTTCAGTCGACAGATCTACTAGTTTGAACTAGCTATGTCGAAAAAACATGTCGGATATCGTTTGCAAATTTTTTTGTATTCTTAGAACTTCTCTTTAGGCATATGTTGTACGCTAGCGGTCGACATGCAACGAGTGATCGGTAGCAGTAGAGATGGGATGTCGCACGGAAAATGGTATGAAAAGGAGTCAGGATTAGTGATATTAGTTGACGGCTAAATAGTTTTGATTGGAGTGAGTGTTTTCAATCCACCTTGTTTCCTTAAAAAAAAATACAGTCACAAAAAATGTTTGGTACAAACATTGCTAGTGGCGATGGACTCTATCGTTTTTCAATATGGGAAGTTATAGGTAAACACCCCTTTTTGAAAAAAAAATTGAAAAAAGGGCAGCGTAAAAGGGGTTTTTTGAACCCTATTATTTTAGGGGAATCATAAAGGTCATTAAAATAGGGAATCGGATGAACCACTTTTTGATAAAAGAGAGGTCATAAAACGCTTTGGAACCTGAATGGTCGCGTACAGTTCAGTTTTAAACTGCCTCCCGCGAACACTTGGGTTGTGGAGTTGCAGAGTGTGAGATGCAGTTGAGAAGCTTTAATGAGGCTGGTGAGCATTGTGTCAAGGTCTTCCAGCGATTTTGCCATTACCGTAAATTTTCCTCTCATACCTCTTCGCAGTTGGATTGGTTTTTTAAGCTCTGATGTGTAGACAACTGAAATGGTGGTATTTTTGTACAAGCAACATAATAGCTCAATATGATATACCAATTAGTGGGGCGCCTGGGGATTTTGTCCTCAGAATACAGTAACAGTGAATGGATTAATATGGTCAAGGTAAACTTTGTAGAAAGTGGAAGTGTTATGGAACTTCAATAAATTCAATTCAATAATTATGTCTATATTAAATCTATTACATACCTTGAGCATAGATAAGAAGGAGGATTTATTGAATTTTCAGGGTACCTATTAGTAATGAGTAGTAAACACCTTAGGCTGTTTCGGAATTCAGCAATATGTAGACTTGCTTTCAGGTTATTTATCGTCAAATTAAACGTCATTCATATATATGTGCACATATGCAACGGTTTACTCCTGTCAGTGGAAAACTTAACTGAAAAGTCACTTTTTGGGTGATCATTACTCGATAAAGAGTAAAAATAATTTAGCTAGCATGAAACTCAGTAGTTAATCTTTTATATATATTTTTTTCAATTTAATAGTATAAATAATACAATTTAGTTTTTAGTCACACTAGCTAATAACATAATATAAAAAATGTTTAAATTTTAAAATATTATAACTTTTCCAAGCATTTTCATCATTAATATATTTATCAACTTTGTAGTAGCTTTTATATTTAACTGTGTTTGACATAAATTTTAGTTTATCAGCACTTCAATTTACTAAATGTTATGGAATTTTATTGTAAAAATATATACTTTGTATTGTAAAAGAGCTATGTACCTTTTAAAAACGACATTTTATAACCAACAATTTATCCTTATTCCTTGTATTAGCACTATTTTTAGCAAATAAGTGCATATATATGTATTATAAAAAAAACAATCATATTACATAGCTAATGGGCTTAGTAAGCTATTTTCCATAAACCACTAAAAACCTGCGATAGTGCACTACTTAGGTTGTTTACAATTTATTTTATTTCTGTCAAAATTAAATAAAAGAGAAGTATAATCTGCATATAATACAATCTTGCACTTGGAGAAATCCATAAAAATGCAATTTTTATTATTGGTATTGGAACATGGCACTTAATTAACTTAACATTTAACTTTCAAACAAAACTTAGCCTTTTTTTTACATTTATTTATTTGTTGGAAATCATTACTTTTTGTGAAGTATTAATCTAATATTCTAGCCTTATTTTCAAATACTGAACAGGAAAACTGCTGAGTTTTTGACTGATATAAAGTGATGTGCAAATAAATAATAAAGTTAAGTATCTAAGTTACATTCATACCTTAAAATATATTTAGTCATCTCAATGACATACCAGCTCAACACTGTTGGGCATGCTTCACTAATTTTAAGTAAAACTTCAAGAGTGTGTATTAGTGAGTGATGGATAGTAATGAAAATGGCAGCTTCTTTTATGTCAATTAATGAAATTATTTTATTCCTCATGATGATTACATACTTATCGGCTTGTCTGTGGACAAGGGTTTCTGTATAGTAATGGCACAATTTGCTAAAAGCTATGACAAGGAAAACAATTCCTGATGTTAATGCCATCCAACTCTGCTAGTCTTCAGCTGTATTCACTACTATCACTAGCCCATTGCGATTCCTCTGTTATTTCATTCAATGTGATTTGTAGCAGACTATGTCAAAGACAAAATCCGGCATGACTTACGACAATGCCTGTCATATCATACATCAGAAGCTACTAGTGAAATGTTCCATTTCTAGTGTATTACACTTGGTATGTGGCTTAACAGCAACTCACAAAAATACTACTTACAGTAACTCACTTGAAATTTGGAATAGCTTGTGCAACTTACGTTTTTCAAGCCTAAATTAACAGCTTTAGCCTTTGGTTTCTTTAAGCTTTTAGCCCCTGCTACTTTAAATACATTAGTTTTAGAATTAGAATTTTTCTTTTTACCCATATTACTCAAATGTTTTGCTGTTTTCAACAGAACTTTTAATATATGTCAAATAACAGGTTTCCGGGGCACTCGCTCAACAAATAGGTATAATTTAATCACCAATTATTGGTTCTAGGCTAGTCCCACAAACTGTAAAGATTATGACCAATATAATGTAGTCTTTGATTATGACCAGCTACAATTTTATAATTCTAGCAAGCAATTTCAAATTTGATTTCTAGGTTAGGATCAATCATAGAATAATATTCCTTAATTCCTTCCTTCCTACTTCGATGTGGAGACCAGATTTCGCATTATAGCATTTCATTTCTCCAGAGTCATGTGTAAATATAGTCACGTGCTTATATCTAAGTTTCGCAAAGCGCCATATACAAGTTTTATCTTAAAGGGCGGGACGAGGTGGCTTATGTAGAATCTTCAGTCGTATAATGATGTCAAAGTTGTACTTTACATGTTATTGATATCGATAAACTAGTGCTGATTATCGACATTCTTCTAAATGCCTGAATAGTGTAGGTTTGTTTCCAAATTAATTTAAGTACTCGAAATCAGAACAAATTAAAAATCGGCCAATTGCGAGTCGAACTCGCGCACGAAGGGTTCCGTACCATTATCTATAAAAAGGGCCAAAAAAATGTATCTTTTTGGAATTTCATTTTTTCAACATCTATAGACTGCTTAAGCCTAAATGAATAAACAGGATCAGAATATAAATACTCACTAGTATTACATAGTAAAACAATATCTGTTAAATTATATAAATTTTAGGTGGATCGGGAGTTGGAAAAAAAATTATTACAGTTATAATAGTATAGTAAAGGCACAGACCATATAATACTAACTACTAGTAGTATAGGAAAAAGAGAAGACCGCTGGCTTGAGTAACTGAGGATTTTCGCAAATTCAGAATACACTAATATCTTTGTTTCCGCCTGTACACGTCTACTGTTGAACACAGATTGCCTCTTATGTAAGCCTCTTATGTGTTTCTACAACAGCAGTTTTTACTGGCTTCTTTAAGCCAGTTTATCGGTCCTCCTGGTAGGAGGGCGTGGTTGCCACCCGAAAACCTTTCTTCCCCGTCGGTTATTGGCTTAAGAAGCGATGTGGCTTGCCTATTGCAAGTTTAGCTTGCTATTTAAAAAGAGCAAAGACAGAGGCCTCTTGTTAAGTTGCCCAGCTACTTTAAGCTAGGAAAAAATTATCTAAGCCTCGCACAACACAGCTCTGGTGGAAAAGGTCTTAGCAGAGCAAAGTGTTTTACATACAATGCGAGGAAGGTGCGAAAGATGTGTCAGAAGGCGGAGAGATATAAAAAACACGTACAAAAATTTGTGTAAGGAATGTGAGCAAGAAAGTATTGAACGGTTTCTTACTCAGTCCACATTTTTTATTATGTTACATTTTTAAATAAAGCTTTGTACGAAGATGAAATCAAAAATCAATCCAATTTTTGACTAATAAATTAACTTTCTTCAAATCAAATCCAAATGTATATTTCTACCTACATACACAATAATTCAAAGTATTTTTAGAAACTTATTGAATTACCTGATTCATTTTGGTTAATGTAAAAATTAACGACTTCTGTTTCTATTATGGTGTAGCGAATCATATCGTACCGCTTACAAGCAAGGCTGACGTCACGCGTCCTACATCGCGCTATCGAAGTTTCCTTGTCAGTTCAGCATATATAGAAACCGAAGCGCAAGTTAAGTGGACCACGTCGGTCCCCAGGCATAACACCTCGCCTGGCAAGAGATTTCCTCTTTGCCGCCGCTCCACATTGGTGACCCCGAGCTGAACATTGACGTACCTTCCTCAGCAGCAGCCTACTCCTTCCTACCAGGTACACGGACCAGTTTTCAACCGTACGCTTCGCATCTTAGAGCCTTCATCAGGACCTACCGCAGCACTTCAGCGCTTCCTAGCTCCTGCAGCTCCTATCTGGTGACGCAACTGTACAGCATTCTACCACAACCTGTTGAGGATTCACACTCCAGCTTGGCACTTCCACTGTACAGCATCACACCACCCTGTCGAGTACTCTCACTCCAGCGTGGCATTCTATGCTCGTCGCTTCTGCCGCTAATTTAGGCCAGTGTCTCGATTCAAAGGGACACACAGGCAATCATCCTATGGACCCGACTCACTGGGCCATACGCAACCTCCATGCCAACTCGCCAGTGTCTCGACTCACTGCAGACACACAGCCAGCGACGTACCAGTCTCGAGCCACCGCAGACTGCTGATATTCGGCATGCACTACACGGCTCCCGACTCACTGTGGACGGCGCATACTCGGCATTCTCAAGATCGTACGCAAGCATCACTGCAAGAAATATCGACCTTCGGTCTGGGAAGGGAGTGATGTAGCGGATCATATAGTACCGCTTACAAGCAAGGCTGACGTCACGCGTCCTACATCGCGCTATCGAAGTTTCCTTGTCAGTTCACCATATATAGAAACCGAAGCACAAGTTAAGTGGACCTTTTTCATTCCCGATTCGACTTTCGTGTTGTGCGGTCGTGTTCTAGAGCGTCAAGTGCTCTCATAGCGCTCCGTGCAGTGGTGACTCAGCGCTGACGACCTCGAAATGTTGTTTGGATTATTGCCCGCAATTCTTGTAAAATCGGCCTGAGTGTTGAGCGCTGCTCGGTTGTGTGTATTGGCTGAGAAATTGCTTCTCGGCCCGCTCTGAGTGTGCTTTCGCGCTTTTCAACGCGCCCATAACGTGAAGTTTATCGAAGCGATACTGTGTGTTTTTGTGTGTGAGTGTGTGTTCTCGCAGTCGCGGAACTACTACGCATAGTGGTGACCCTCGCTTGCCTCTTTGACTGACGCTGGTTCGCCCGGCCTGAGTCCGGCTTTGGGTTAAATCGCTAGTGTAGTATTTCCGCTTCAGCGGTTCGCCGCTCCGCGCATTCTCGCGTTTTAAGTGTCGATTGCATCTAGTTTGTAGAAATCCAGTTCCGAGTGCTCAAGGGCTGGTGGGTGAGATCGTATAGCTCTTTTCAGAGTTGCGGTCTACCTAACGTTTCTTCTTCATAAACGTCTCGTTGCTCGGGGGGAAACCTAACGGTGACAACGTAACCCCGGCTGTAGGAGTAGGAGTTAGGTACACACCAAGCAATCCGTAGCACTGCGGGGCGCTTGGCCACACTTAGGTATTCTTGCTCCTCGTCAGCAATGGTGGGGAGTCACTAGGTACTCACAAACTACACCTCAAGAAGTACTCAAAGGTATGTCCCGGGACCAGATAGGGGAGATCATCAAAGCTTGTCTTCGTGATCACTCAGATCTGGTCCAAGCCTGCTGTTCCCAGGCTGCCCTCACAGCGTGCGACAAGTCCGTGTCATCTCTGTGTTCGCCGCCGCGTTCCCCGTCTCGCTCGCGCACTCGTTCGCGCTCTCGCTCTCCCCGCACGCGCTCTCTCTGCCGCGACCCCCGCCCTCGCAATCCGCGTGTCGCTCGCCACGCTCTTCGGGCACCTGTGCCAAATCGTCCACCCACTCCGGTAGCTGATGTGACCCTTTCTCGGTCACTCGCTACCCCGTCCCACGCAACCTCCGAAACCGCACCCCTGTCTCCAGTAGCCGTAATGTCCGCTGAGTTGGCGTTGTCCTCAAACGAGGACGACGAAGGCTTCAAAGTGGTTAGCCTGGGGACAAAAAAGGGGAAAAAATCCGCTCAGGAGTCTTCTCCTCCTTCCTCCAATTCTGAGGCTAAACGCCCCTAAAGCGCCTAGCGCTTCCCCGTCCCCGTCCACCTCGGCGGCCACCCCTGAGCCAGCCGCCATGGGCACAACCCCCGCCGCCACCTCTTCGCAGGCCGACTGTCCCACTTCGGGACGGAAGGAAAAAACTCCGCCCCCTGTTGTTATCAAAGACAAAGGGGCCTGGCCAAACATCGCAAACGCGATGAAGGCCAAGCGTATCAGTTATACGCACGCCCGCAACGATGCCAAACGCGGCATCAAAGTCCAAGTCCCAACGCCAACAGATTTCCAAAATCTGACGGCCTTTCTTACGGCTCAGAAATATGAGTACCATACGTACTCGCTGGCCGAAGAACGCGTGCTCAGGGCAATTATAAGGGGAGTCCCTAAGGAATTCTCCGCAAAAACTGTCCAGGACAGATTTAATCGTCCAAGGCCTCCCTGTAAGGGAAGTACATCGTATGTACTACGGCCGTAACCGATCTGAGTGCTACATGGTGCTCTTAGTGCTAGACCTCACCAAACAGGGCAAAGCCATGTAACGCTTACGTTAAAACTTCGGAGTAAATAAAATATTTAATAAAAATAAAACTTAATAAATTTAATTATAAACCCTTAATCATATTAAAACTTAAGCTAATTAGTTCTTAACACTTAAATCTAGTTTATATTTTCTATATCTAAACAATATAACAATTTATGCTAAAATACAAAAATAAATTTAATAATACTCACTAACAAATAAATAATACACATTAAACATAGAATAAATCTTTCAAAACTTATAAAGGACAAATAAATAAATTCTATTAGTAGATATCTAATCACCTAATCGTCATCGCCAGCTACCTCTGAACCGGTTTGGCGAGTTTCGTGCTCGTGCCGCTCGATTTAGCTTCCTCGATGACACTCACACCTTACCAGCTATCGTCAAGATATGCGACTTACATTTTGTATCAAAGATAAGATATTCTACCTTATACTAAATTTCTTCTAAAAGTAGTTCTAAATAATTACTAGTGAAAAACCCCAAAACTTTAGGGGTTTTTTTTTCAACACTTCTAACGAAGCCGGTGAATACAACCACTTGAACTCCCTCTTGACGCCTGCAGTCTACCGGCAGGCGACTTCTATCTTACCCTGCTGCCGCCGCCTTGGTGAACTTCGACCCGCAGGGAAGCCTATCATTCTACACTTAAGTAGACAATCCGCGATGCAATTCGAAGACCATTGGTAGTCAGAGTAAAGAACCCCGACCCTTCTAATTCGATATAGTCATTATTACTTACCTCAACTTACCTTTATTAATATAATTATTTCTTTCTAAACTCATTTTTTTTTATTATTTAATATGTTACCTTAGCTCAACGTGACATAATTAGGTGATTAGATATCTACTAATAGAATTTATTTATTTGTCCTTTATAAGTTTTGAAAGATTTATTCTATGTTTAATGTGTATTATTTATTTGTTAGTGAGTATTATTAAATTTATTTTTGTATTTTAGCATAAATTGTTATATTGTTTAGATATAGAAAATATAAACTAGATTTAAGTGTTAAGAACTAATTAGCTTAAGTTTTAATATGATTAAGGGTTTATAATTAAATTTATTAAGTTTTATTTTTATTAAATATTTTATTTACTCCGAAGTTTTAACGTAAGCGTTACAGCCATCTTTAATATTAAAGATGTGTGCAGCCTCAAGGGCATCCGGGTCGAGACTCCGCACAAGCGGTCGAACCCAGGACAATGCCACCGATGCCAGTTGTATGGCCACGCACAGCGCAACTGCAGACGCAGACCGCGCTGTGTGAAATGTCTGCGCGATCACGCCACTCCGGACTGTGATCGCGATCGCGCTAACGCATCCGACGTTACGTGCCCTAAAGCTCCCAAACAGAACTCGCGTAAACCCAAACAGGGTAAATCGCGAACCCCCGCCCCCCGCCAACAGGCTCCGCTCGTTCCTGCACAACGGTTTAATTTTTAAACTGTACAACTTTCAGTTGCCAGATCGTCTCGTGCTCATCATACGAGACTATTTGTCAAATCGTAGCTTTCGCTACAAAGTTGAAGGCACTCTCTCTTCCCCCCGTCCCATAGTAGCAGGAGTCCCGCAAGGGTCTGTGCTCGCCCCCATCTTGTACCTTCTGTACACCAACGATATCCCTAAAACGATAGGTACCCATCTAGCCCTCTTTGCGGACGATACCGCTCTCTATACAACCGATAGGCAAGTGAGTCGAATCACTAAGAGACTCCAACCCGCTATCACCATCCTAGGCGAATGGTTTCGGAAATGGAGAATCGAGGTGAATCCCGACAAAAGCTCTGCCGTCCTCTTTACCGTAGGCTGCCCTCCGCGGCCACCTCCCCTCTCCCTCTTCGGTCGTGCCATTCCCTGGCAAAATAAGACCAAATATCTCGGTGTGACCATGGATAGTCGTTTGAACTTCCACGCTCACACCAAAATAGTCAGAGACCGAGCCGCTTTTGTCCTCGGTCGTCTTTATCCCATGATAGGCAAGTACAGTAAGATGTCGCTTAGAAATAAGCTAAATCTTTACACAACTTGTATCCGCCCCATACTAGCTTATGCTAGCGTAGTCTTTGCGTTATCCAAGCGCAATTTCCACAAACTTCAGACCCTCCAAAACCGCTTTCTCAGAGCGGCCTCTGGGGCCTCTTGATACGTTCGCAATGCGGACCTACACAGAGACTTTGAACTCACCACGATTCCCCAGTACTTCAAAGACTTGGGAGTCCGCTTTTTCGAGCGTACGCAAAATCACCCGAATCGATTAATTGTGCAATCCACAACGTATCATCCCCCCGATCGACCTGGGCACGGCCGTAAAACTATAGTTAGGCGGCCTCGGCACGTACTAACGGCCCCAGATGACGATCTCGCTGTCCGGATAGCGAGATTGGTCTCTACGACCACCCCAAAGAGGGCCTCCCTCCAAACACGACGCCGACGTCCCCGGGTTCGTCGGCGCCCACAAGGATACACGAGGTATCAAAGAGAGCCGGGGCGCTTCTCGCCCCCACTCAATCGCAACCGTACCCGCGTAACGGGGAACTCCCCTCCTGGCGGTGATTTACCTTCGGGTTCGAGACTCACGCCGGTCGAAGGGACGCCCCCGAGAGCGACAACCCAAGCCGAGGCTTCCCCCGCGGGGAGCTCTTGAGCGTTGGGCGCTATATGGGCTGAGGCTCCTTCAGAGTCTCGCCCCAAAAAGCCCGGTGAAGCAGTAATGGCTGCAACAGCCAACTGCATAGACAGTTCAGAAAAAAATAAATAAAAATAAGTGGACCACGGCGGTCCCCAGGCATAACACCTCGCCTGGCAGGAGATCTCCTCTTTGCCGCCGCTTCACAATGGTATAATTAGGTAAAATTTCACTAAAGTCTGGAAATAAGTCTAAAAACTAACGAAAACCGATTCCAATTATTTTGTATGAGTTAAAGAACGAACCTTATTAAGCTTTTAAGAAATTTAATCCCTCGAAAGGATGTAAAATTGCTTAAAACCTATCCGGTGGAGAAAAGTGTACCCAGTACGATTTTTTATATTCTTCTATACATCTCAATCTACATTAGTACTTTTTATTTTAGTTAATCAGACCAACGGAACATACAAAAAAATATAAATGTTTAGAAATTAACTTTTGGTCTTTATGGCTCGAGCTAAACTATAGAAGTCGGTGCAAATTGAGGAAATTATAAGAAAAATTATCTAAATGCTTATTGGAAACTAGCACGTCAGCGCAGCATACGGAAAGTAGTTTTTTAAAGTTTATCTATTGCGGAGGAAATTATAGAACTATTTAAACTCGTTACAATCATATTCATTCGCACACCATAATAGGTTATCATTTTTATACGGAACATATTTTAAATCTCAATTTTATTAATTCGTAATTAATCACCATAGATTAATAAACCCTCAGATGCGAAAAACGAGTAGCACGTCACGGCATAAGAAGAAAAACAGGCTAGAGTGACTTTCAATCACTATGTTTATGTACTTTGTGTTTGTGATTGCACTATACGGTTGCAGCGGGCGATCATGTCATAGAGTTGTCAGGTGGTTGGACCAATAATACTCTTTAATTTCGTTTTAACGTATTGAATTTTTAATAATACCAGTATTATTATATAAAAAAAAGTTTATGAGATATTTTGATATGTATATAATATGTATATAAATGATAAATAAACCAGTAATACTATAGGTCTATATAAAAATCGGCTTAGTTGCATAGAATAAGAGCGGCTAACACAAAAAATTGTTGAAAATTGTATGCTTTAAGTAAAAGACGACTTTTGTGGAGTAGTGTAATGTTGTGGTCATTAGCTTCACGCTACACAGTCCGTTCTAACGCAGTTTTGGGTAGGTGACTGTTCGTCACAACATTTACAACTGTTAACGTTCGTCTAAAAGCCTGACTGAAAATGTTAAGAATGTTTTTCACCTTCCTGGCCTGATTATCGGGTAAGCCTGACTGAAAATGTTAAGAATGTTTTTCACCTTCCTGACCTGATTATCGGGTAAAATCCCATGAGGTGGAATGGAACGCGCCAACCAAGTATCTTATCGCAATGTTTTTTTTCTTTTGAACTGACTACGAAGTTGGCTGATCCCTGCTGCCATCACTGCTCCACTGGGCTTTTGGGGCAAGACTCTGAAGGACTCAGAAAAAATTACTTTTATTTGTGATATAAAGCCAACCTTTTTTGTGGTTGTAAACAACAATAGTAGTAACAGCTACGGAACGCTACACCGGCATGCTTTTGGTTTTATAATAATTTACTTATTAAAGTTTATATTTCCTATTGCACCCGTGCGTAACCGGGCCTGGTCGCTTGTTTCAAAGTTTTGAATAAATTACAATATGTAACAACACGGCCCTTAACTTTGCTTGAATAAGATTTTAATAATTTCTAAAATAACGGCGCTTTAATGTATACGTAGAAACGGTGCATACCGGGAAAAGCTTTCTGATTGTGTTGTGTCATCTAACTATTACAAAAAAAACGACTACATGAATTACATCCATAATTTTCGGTGATTTAACTGTATTAGTATTATAATACTTCAGTGTCTAATAACCCTAAGGTACACAATTATAAACAATATGGTCCTGTGAGCGTTTGCATTATGTGCCCTTCTCCCCGTCCCGCGTCACTCTGTAACAACCCCCCGCAGCTCCTAGTGTAAAAGGGACTAATTTTGACAAACTTCCGGATAATTTTTTTCTTTTATAGCGCGCGAATGTACACCTTCAGAATAAAAAACAAATTTAAATTTATATAACTACACTAGTTTCCCTTGAAGTACAATTTATCAAAATATAAAAACATCATCTATAGTTTGCCCAGGTATGCAAAGTTTACTGCGTGTTTTTTAATGCTTTAAAATGCTTAATGTAAGTTTGCACAAACCTGCTGAGTTTCTCTCGAAGCGCAAACTAAAAGAAATAAATAACTAGGTTTTCATATATCGCACATTTTTTTAAGTAAACTAAAGTATGTATCAAAAGGGTCAAACAAAAGGGACACGTGGATAAACTTGCTTTAAATACTTTTTGATATATTTTAAAATTACGGTACTATAAATTTGAAACTTAAGATTTAAAGCCCTTCCGTGCATAATAGAAACTGTGCAAACCGGGTGAAAACATTAAGTTATGTGCTTTAACAGTTCCAACAATAACTTAAGCTAATTAATAAATTAAGCTTGTCGTAATAGAAGCTAAAATATATACCAAAAATCACACGAAACGGTCAAAAACCATTTTTTGCATTCTAATCGCGTCATACTTCCCGTTGCAGGAAATCATTTGTTTACTGCTTCACTAAATTCCAGTGTATTTGTATGTTACATATACTGAAATCATCGTAATTTAATATTCTTTATACACAATAGTACAAATGTACAATGGGATGTGTTCTGAGGAATCGTTCGAAATTATGCCCACGGCTACTTTCTACCATCGCACCGCTCGCCATCGGCAGGGAATTAATTCTCACACTTTAGAACCGAAATGGTCGCGTACAGTGCGGTTTCAAACTTCTTCCCGCGAACGCTTGGGTTGTGGAATGAGCTCCCTGCTAAGGTTTTCTCTAAGGACTACAGTATGGAGTTCTTAGTAAATAAGTTATTGGATGTGTTTACGTGTTCCTGAAAAATAGGTCTTTACAGACAGACAGACGAACAACAAAGTGATCCTATAAGGGTTCCTTTTTCCTTTTGAGGCACGGAACCCTAAAAAACCCAATTTTATTGTATTTTAATTTGTATTAATCCACTGTCCTCTACTACTACCCACTGGACTGGCTGCTGTCAAACGTTTTTTGTGCCTACTTGAATAACGCCATTTTGGCGCTGTAGGCAGATACGAAAGTCTATAGAACTAAAATTACTGATGTCCGCAAGTCGACATTATATCTGTGATAAATCGATATATTATATTTTAGAAATAGACTTTAGATTTAGAAATAGGTTTTTTAACCCAACAACAAATGAAAATCTCTTTGGTGGTTTTTAAGAACATTCAACAGTGTTGCCACTTACCACTAGCTCTAAGTTTTTTTACTAAAAAATCTGTGTTGGCGAGAATTCTCGATGATACCTTTCGATTTGATCGTACCTTTTGACGTGGTCCAACCTGGACCATATTTTTTTGTTTCGAACTCCTATGTAGTAAAGGAAGTATTGTGATCGTGCAGAAAAAAATCGCGTTTTTTATAAAAATCAATCAATTAAAACCTGGCAGTTTAGAATATTCTAACTTCAACGGATTTTTGTATACGTACCGCCTGTCGATTGGAATGGGTCTGATCGCAACCCCCTTCTTTTTTTTTTATATAACCAAGGTGGAAAACAAGCTTACGGTCCACCTGATGTTAAGCGCTTACTGTAGCCTATTGACACTTGAAATACAGGAGAATTACTCGCGGGTTGCCGATTATTTAAAAATCTAATCACTACCTCCTTGAAGAATTCTATACTATAGTCCTTAGAGAAAGCCTCGGCAGCCTCTCAATAACTAGTGCCCATGTGTGTGTGGGATACACTATCTAAGCGGATATCTAAGTCTACAAATAGTCCATTCAATTAAAAATAAAAGTTGCATTAAATGGACATCTAATTTATTTTTTATAGGATAATTTAATATCATATTTTATACCTACCTGCGAAGTTATAATATGATAGCACTTTTTGCTACTTAGAAAAACGTTTTTTTTATGTCATGTATTTCATAATAATATTTACAATATTACATAATATATGTACATATATTTAAATTAACAAAAATTGACGCTTAATGCTACGCTTAATAATAAAAGCCACATTTTTTCTTCTTCCACATTTTGTCACTTTCAATAGCAGTTATTTCAAGCTCTTCGCAAGAATTTGGGTCTGAAAAAAATTACACAATTATTATGATCTATTAGGTTTACTTATACTTATTAACACTAAAAGCAATATACCTAACAAACGTTATTTGAATTACCTATTGGGTTAAATTACATTAGTTAATTCGATACAATTCCTAGTGACTTATAAAGTCCTACTAATATCAATCTTATAAATACACGAAATCTTCATAGAAGTAAGAAATACAATATAAATATACATACATAGAAATAATCTCTCTTCGTTTACTTCCTGAAGGTTAGAGTCGTAGAAGAAAATATATTATTATTATTAGTTAATTAGAAGTATAATGCCTGGAGTGTTTGATTATTATAATACATCTTTTACTACATTTTAATTTATGAAGCAATAAACGTGCCACTGATGAGGTCAAATTTAAAACTAACCTTAACACAATCCTGTAAATATTGTTGGAACACTGCCTAACTTCAATGTGGTTCTGTTGCAATGTTAAAAATGACATTTAGCATTGAAATGTTTAGAAAAAAGAAAATCATTTTCCTTTGGAGTCGAGTTCAAGGCTTTAATATTATGCAACTATATACTCCTCTTCTTTAAGTTTGTTGGAAATCTGCAAAAATAAAAAAATATTTAAACCATCGCCATCCCTCCCTTAGGGCTTGGGAAATCAGAAACCAGCTTTCTAAGTCGAAGGCATGCCAGTATCGAAAGACTTACAATATTCTAAATATAACAATTTCCATGTCCATATTGGCCAACTTTCTAAATATCGATATTAAAATTATTTCCTCTTTGAATCACTAGCAAATTCTAAACAACACAAATAAATATCAATTTTACTGAAATTCAATATTGTACTGCTAATGTAATATTGCAATAACAATTTCTGATTGAATCAGATGGTTTACATATAAATTTTACATTTATTTTGAATAAAAACAAACACTAAATGAATGTACCTGTGAGCCGACGTGTTACTCCTCTTTTTGTAGCAGCGTTTGCATAAGACAGATTTCCTCATATTTGTAAACTCGTAATTACATAAAAAAATTCAAAAACTCACGAAAACACCGACAAATTAAGTTAAATTCAGCAAATTTTTCTGATGTTTACAATCTACCAAGACAGTCATGTACCATATACGTCAAAATTAGTTCCCTGAGACTTTCGCCGTGGCGCTTCAAATTGGATTATTTATACTTCTCTATGATTGGCACACAAAACTAGCTGTCAGTTGTATAGAAAAATTTCATACGTCATTTCAAATGCGCAATGTATATTTTATATTTATGGATTTCAAACGAGAATTGTTAGCTGTCATTTTACGGAATCGACCCGCAGTGGGTAGTAGTAGAGGTCAGTGGTATTAATCTGAGTAAATTATTGACTGGAGATGGTATTTCTGTAGTAAATAACAGATGGTCATATTCTTTTTCATTATATGTAGAACACTGGTTGAAACTGTCGGTCCCTGCCACTAAGAATAGCTTTGAAAAATGTAAAACAACGCTCCTTCATGCAAAGAGAATATATACTACGTAAGACCTTCATGTAACATCCTTACTTGGCATAATAACTTTAATTTCAGGTTTTCAAACCCCATTTTTGTTTATAAATATATTTTTCCTATTTTTAACCATAGATAGATACAGATACAGCAAGTTTTATAACGCACTAAATTTTAAGTCTATAGTATTTTCAGTTGCTAAAAGCACCGGTGATATAACAGACACACTGTCACTGAAGCAAGGATTATCTTAAGGTGATGGCATACCCAAACGACGTTTGCACGAATTTTGTTACAGTACAGTTTTTGACGTAAAAAAATATATGTTATAGTTCTAACCCCTGATTAAGTGGATTTGCTAATATGATAATAATATGGCTATTAAAATTCTGACACTTTATTTTTGGGCTTTAATTCAAATAATTTGGAGAACTAAGAGTGATATTCACTTGATTCTTATTTCATAAAATATATATTAATATGACTAAGCTTTTTTAATTTCATAATACTAAATAAATATTTGAATTTTATACTAAAAAGCGTGGTCACGTGCTAGGACCTATCGTACGCGGAACTGTGTCTCTTTTTATGCTTTAATAGTGTAATATGTCTTTGTACACTGGTCGAAATTGCACGATTTTTCCAGGGTATGCCATAGCCTTAACAAAGTTCGATAGGTACAATGTAAAGATTGCTATAGGATATATTAGTTATGTTTGTAACTTCAAACATCAAGTCAAAACAAAACATAACTAGGCACTCGTTCCAGGTTCTTTTTAGGTCAACGTAAGGTATTTTATAGGTTTTGCTTTATATGTAAGTGTTATAATATGTAAATGGCAATGGTTTTCGTACTCCAGAGTAATAATGTAAAGTGACGAAGAAGAACTTCCATATTTGTTTTATCGGTATTGACGACGGAATACTTGGCGAAATACTTTTGCAAGCCAACTGTAGCCTTGCCGTGGCAATGGAAATATTACATACACATTCCCGAATAAAGTTCGTAATAAACTACTATAGTGAAGTAGGTATCAAAAGTGTTTAACCTAATAAATTTGGGCCCTAACATCCTTCCTGGAATATTTAGCAAAAGTTTTACAAGCCAAATCGAAGTCACATCGCGCGTCCGTTGAGTTCCGACAGGGAACAGCCTCGATCTATTCGGACTCTGGAATTCGAGAAAAAATGTATGCAAGTACATTCACAGGTTGCGAAATATAAGTCAAACTTCAATACATTTTTGTTTCGAAAAGAAGCTTGAGACTGTTCCCAATAGGGTCCAATTAGTATGATATTGTGTTTTTAACGGATCAAATACGTCCCGTGTCGCTCGTCGCGTAGCGTCCTGGGATGTGGGTGTTTATTTTAATTAGGTAAAGCGTCATTGTTCCAAAGTCGCTATTTCGCCATCTTGGATCGGCGCGGGCGGACATATTGAATTTAGTGTGATGCCACTCACTTTATCTTCATTTACTATTTAAGCTATTTTATTTGATATATATTAAATTGATACCTATATTAAGAAGGTTGATAAAGAATATATTGAGGCAGCGGCGCCAATTTTGAAAAATTACAATAATAAGTATTGCATATTGTATGGTCACCAGAAACAAAGTGCCTACCACACTCGTAGTAATGATTTTCAAGTCTATTATGTACCATATATATCCATTTCCAACAAGGGCAATAAAATATCATTATTTTATTAATTTATATTCTTGATACTCTCTCCCTTTTTAGTTTAGGCACATAATATGTTAACAACTTATATACATCTTAAACATTGTACCTATTTGATAACAAGTTTATAGCAGCCTTTTAAAAATTAGAAAAGTTAGAAGTGCGAAACACAATGCACAAAGTTTTATAAAAAAGACACCAATGCCACATCTAGTACGACCTACGA
This sequence comes from Apoda limacodes, assembly GCA_946406115.1. NCBI lineage: Eukaryota > Metazoa > Arthropoda > Insecta > Lepidoptera > Limacodidae > Apoda > Apoda limacodes. The sequence goes on along the minus strand of OX291542.1, from coordinate 33,091,865 downwards.
TTTATATTCTTGGCTTCGGGCCTGTTGCTGTCTGCTGACCAAGCCTGCGCCTACGAGTGGCACGACACTCGGTTTTCGGACCTTATAAAAATGTTATGTAGATATAATACATGATTCCTACCCTCAAAGATAATATTATTAGTTAATTGTTTTACCAACTTAGATGAGTATGCTCACTAGCAATAATTAAGTGTAATGATATTTATAAGTTCTCAGTAAGTGAATTGTTAAATTCTTATGGGAATTAAATAAAGTTCTTAAACCCCAAACAGCGAGCGCATGCCAGCTTTTTCCACATTTGGCTTTATCTGCAGCATAATAATGCTTGTTACAGATGACACAATTGAGATAAGTGGACAAAAGTTTAATGTAGTTTTTTATTCACCACACCTTATTAAGGAAATCCGCAATAATATTCTAAATAAAAATATAGTCTTTAATGGAAAATTAGCTCGTTGGCAAGACATTATTGAAATTTACAAAATTTTTTTAGAAAAAAATACGATTTTTAAAACAACTTACAGACTAACATATAATTTCAGACAGAATGAAGAAAATGAAAGTTTCTAACTGCTAGAAGCTTTTTAGTGAAACAGTTGGTAAAATATAGCTCTAAATTTGGTAAGCAAAATTTAGTTTAAGGTAAACTATTTAGATATAGACGTTAAAAATATTTTTAAAATTAAAACAAGACTAGAACTTAGATAAGATGAAGGTCATGCTAAATTACCACATCATTCTTGGACCTAATATTATTGTCGATGGCACACTCCTTGAAATTATTTAAATGTACTTTTCTCGGACAGGTACTGCGATTGGGTACTAAACTTTGAAAAAGCAGCCTATAGTAGAATCCATTTAGGTTGAGCTGCATTTAGCTAGTGTACCAGTTACATTCCGACTGGTGACTTCGTCGTGTTGGAACGTGAGACAGCGTCGCGACTTCCGGGTGACACACCTTTTTTCTCCGCGCTCAGAAACAGGAACTGCCACGGTAACGTACTCAAGGTTTTTTAATACAGTCTTGTCTATTTTATATTAGTTTCCTAATGTAGGTATTAGGGTAAATTTCCGTCCCTTAGAGTAGGCCCCTCGTAGATAACATAAGCACAGACCGTGACGCACTCGATCAGCCGCACTATAAGGTGAGTAAATATACTTACACGGAAGCAGAGCGTGGCTTTGGTCCACGGCTCACCTGTATAGCGCTCTATAGTTAGGTAGGTATGTACTGCGTCCAGTGACGGTATATACGGTTGGTTGTAAATAGTTACCTAGTTTGTTAGTTAGTTAGTGTATTTGTTGGTTACTCAAGGGAGTATATCTTGTATTCTTTGTTTCTGTAATCGCAACCGCTCAGTTACAATCGCAACGTTCCTCTCATTTACAGGTACAGATTCCCATGCATTTTCAAACTCCAAATATTTGTTGGGCAATGTATTTAAAATTCTATTCATCAAAAAGAAGTCGGAGGCTCGTGCTTTTTATGTTTTAACTCCTCATTCAGTTGTTGAAATAATCTTTGTAGCTTGCAAACATGGATAGCAATACTGTCACTTGCGCGTCCTTCTAGTATGTGAAACGTTCACAGAGTGTACCATGTCCCACATCGCTTTCCCACTTTTACATGTTAGATTATACAGTTTTGGCTCATTACCAACAGTTGAATCAATTATATAACGAGCAAGGGCATCTTTCTCCTCAAATTCCTTAACTTGCTTCATAATACCAGACGTTGCATCACCAGTTGCTTTACTCAAAATATCAGGTTTTACCAACGCACCTGTGAATACTGCTGAGACTTTGTGTGCGCGGAATCGGGCGTCAGTTCAATTCAAATGCGGAGAGAGAGGTGCAGCGGTTGCTGTAGCGGATGGCGGTTGGATGTGTCGGTTCTGTTTCGGAGATAGGTCTTGATGCTGGAGCTAACACACAAGTAAATAGTACATCGTATTGCGGTATCGGTATTTATTCGGCTATGGTTCTTCTATAATTTTATATGGTCTGTATTATAATAACACACGCGGTGTCGCGGTGCGTCTTCGGCAAGCGGGGCGGGGGGCGCTTCAGTGCGCGCGGTGTGTTCGTGACGGCTAGCTTGGTACAACTGTCTGTCGATGCAGCGGGCGGCTTGCAAGGCGCTGGCGGCCTTGGGTACCTTTCCATCGTAGGTGTCGGTGTCGGTATGGTCACGTAGTCTTGTACATTGGGTCCCGTAGAATTATGTCAGTTATATATATATTATGTACGGTCGGTAGTCGGGTGTAGGGAATATATTTATTTATAATATAGGTAAAATAAAGGAAAATAAGAAAATATATGCGAGCAAATTCGAGGGGCGAATTTTAGCGAACATAACTCGCGGCGGCCGGAAAGGGATCAAAACTATGGTTTGATCGGGAATAAACAGTGGATCCTTCGGAGGGTCAATTAAATACACACAAAAAATTTGTTTACAAATGTTGAAGCGGTAGCCTTGTTTAGACGCCTTAATTTTATATAAACGTTGATAAACCAAACACAAAGGGTTTATCAAACAGAGTAAGACATGTCTGATCTCCAAGAACAGACATCGGCACAACCCGGATATGGAGTTGAAGAGGCGGCTAGCATCTCAACAAAGGTCGCGGTGATAAGAAACTCTTATCGAAGGAGCGGTATGTGCTTTAAATTGCACTATATGTTTACGGAACCCTACGGCTGGTACATACATTGTCAAGTGCAATGTTTACTTAAATAAAACTTATAGTTAGTACGAAATCGAAGGCGGCTTAAATTAAATATGAACTATCGGCGGATTACCTACTATACGTAACGAATAATAAATAAAATAGAAAAAGGTTTATTAAAATAACCTAAGCTAATTCTGTAGCTTGAACACGGGATACCAACTTCGTGTGCTACGGGTAACTTCGACGGCGCGCGGTGCGTACGGAAGCAAATTGTAAGTAGGTAACTTACAGGTAGGAAAATAAAAATGTTCGAAGACGGATATTCGAACTTATACGTATTAATTTTACGTTCTAATGTCAAGACGTTTCGGAAACTAATTTCGAACACAAATAAAACAACCAAGTAAACTTGTCCTTGTGTTTCGTACACGGAGCATTAGGACGGACGGTTGTAATAACAAAGTTTTAGTTTTACAAATAAAATAATCGACGGAGTAAGTGCGGTCACGCTAATACCTAGTTAGTGTAAGTAAGTACTTATCTATGTAATATATTGTAGGTACTTATCGGTGTACGCAAAAAAACAGTTGCAAATACGGACAGAGTTTAAAAATAAGTTATCCGTTTCGGTGTGATGTGTACCTAAACAAACATATAAGTTACGCGGTGCGAAGTTATAAGTAGGTACACTACAATAGATAGGACTAAAATATATGTCTGCTTCAACGCATTCCTACAACTTGGAATGTGTGAGAAACGATTACCGTATAACTACATATAGTTGGTAGTTAGACGGGTGTTTGTTTTTATATCGGTAAAGTAATATGTATGTACAATTAGTTCACAATTTTGTTTACGGATTTGAGTACGTAATCGGTACGGTTGATTGATGTTATAAATCAAATCAAAAAATGAAGTAAAAACTTAATCGGAAGGTTTTAATATCAAAGCGGCAAAGTCGGGGGTTTCACATGTTAATTAACGGTTTATGCAAGCGGTTGAGAACGCGAAGTATAACTAGATAGTTTGATGTTTATATGCATCAAATATTAAACAAAAAAAATAATAAAAACTTATATTAGACAGTAAAAAATAATAATAGATTTTAAATATTATCTGTAAAGACGGAGAGACATGAGCAATGCATGCGAGCGGTTAAAAAACGCGGCTTACAACTACATAACTTGATTGAAAGATAATGAAAATCAAAAACTTAATCAAAACTAAATTGTGACTTATACCTAAATTAAATAAAACAAAAAATGTAAATGGAGCGGTGATTGAGCGGCGCGGGGTGAAGCGGTTGCTGTTCGGGATTAGCCATCGGTGCCAGCAGGCTAGAGTTATTTGCTGAAGGCTTTGATAACGGGACAAGCAGAGGTTTTCGTATCGGCTCAGGCGGATTAAACTTCCACTGGACGTTACGTTTACGGAACTCGTCATAAAACACGGCTTCATTGTCCAGTAAGAACTTATTAACTTCGGTTAAATATTTATTAGCGGCGACAAAATTAGTTCCTCGATCGGAACGCATTAAAGCGGGTAGTCCACGGCGACTTACAAAGCGGGTGAAAGCGGCAATAAAAGCGTCTACGGATAGGCTTTCGACGGCCTCCAAATGCACTGCCTTAGTGGCAAGACAAACAAAAAACACGAGCGGAGCGGAGTAAGCTTGACTTTACAAGGTAGGGACCTGCAAAGTCGGTCGCGGTACCAGCAAAGACATGTGATACTTGCACGCGATCAATAGGCAAATCGCTCATTAGCGGTGGCTGTGAAATAGCACTAAAGCGGTGGCATGTGACACAACGATGCAATACTCTAGACACTTGACGTCGTATAGAAGTGATCCAAAATTCCTGTCTTAGGACAGCAATTAAAGCATTAGGTGCGGCATGACAGTGTTGTCTGTCATAGTGTTCGATGAGTACGTATGTAAACCGGTGCTCCTTAGGTAAAAGCATCGGGTGTCGGGTATCATAAGACAAAACAAGTGATTGTTTGAGGCGACCTCCTACGCGGATAATGTTATCGGTATCGATAAATAAATCGAGTTTTTGTAACGATGTGCGGACGGCTTTACCCTTTTGTATTAATGGTATCTCGGAAACAAAGGCGGTAGCTTGTACAAATTTAACAAAAAAATGTTTAGCGGCGCGTGTTTCAGCCACAGTTAGGTATTTTAAACGAACACGGTGTTCATGTTTTGATTCAACGTTGTGAATAAATCTGAGTACGTACGCGGTTCCGTTTGCGGTGACGGGTCCTCTCCCTCTCACGGTCGATGGGCTGAGGCGTGAATGTGACACGTTCTTCGTGTGACGTGCGCGGTGACGTGCGCGGTGACGTACGCGGTGACGTACGCTGTGATGTACGCGGTGATGTATGTGGTGATGAGTGCTAGCTCGCGGAGCGGACCTATTTTTGGTGTGGGACCTCCACGCAGACGGGTACTGCGATATAATTAAACTGCGGTGAGTTTGGCGAATGGGGTGTTTTGAAGAACACCATCTATAAATTTCGGCTATTGGAGCCCATGAGGGGCGTTGCGTGGTACTCATAATCATAGCTAATTGCTTGGAGCCGGGGGGCATGTGCAACGCGGAGTCGCAATGGTTGCAACAGCTCGTGTGTTGCGAGCGTACTGCGGACGGAACGGTTCGGTATGCTGTGTAAGTACAGCTCGGTGCGGCTTGTCGGACTAGATCGGGGTGTCGAGCGGGATTTAAATCGGAGTACTGGTTGCCCCCACGTAATGTGTGCAACGTTGAGTTGCAAAAGTTGCAACCGTGTCTTGGTTGCATTCGTGCTGCTGACGGGCGGTACAAATCTGACGGGTGACGGATCGGCGTGACGGATGGACGATCGGACTGACGGGCGGATCGCGTGACAGACGGACGATCGGATACGGGTTCAGTAAGACTGACGGGATCGGTTTATCGTCGGACAAAGGTATATGCGCGATATGCTCGTGGTCTCGCGGAGGAGGAGTCTCGGTCGGCGAAAGCGGAGATGGGTCGGTAGGACGGACAGGTTCGACGGAAACCGTAATTTGGTCGGTGGGTTTCAGGACAACTTCATTTGAATGCATCGCATTCCTTATCTCCATATCCAACTTGATACTATGCATGTTTGAAAACCGGGTACGGTAGATGCCGAGGTCGGTATCCCCGAGATTACAAATCAGGTCCGTGTAGGCGGTCTCTAATTTGGTAAAATGCCTACAGAAAATCCTTTCCGCAAAGGCTATCGCGGTTGCGGTTTTGGCGGCTCGGATCTCGTCACGGACTTCACTTAGAAGATCGTGCCTTATGTTAAACGTGGCTACGCACTTCAACATTTCAAAAAGTCAAATTATGGACAAATAAAGAATTTGAATGCATAAATATAGATAACTCGGATAAAAGTTAATTGAGCGGAATAAAATAAAACGGGGGGTAGGTAAGTACGTCACTGTTACCGTTACGGTCGTAGCGTCCAGTTAGTCGATTCAGCGTAATCAGCGGTCGGGTTTCTGTCGCTATGCCTCACAGCGTTCAGCGACTCAGCGGCTCAGCGGCTGTCGCGCTTGAAAGCGACGTGCGGTGTCGGCGTGACCTTAGCGGGACGCCTCGTGGTTTTATCGGCGGCAACGTGGTTTGGCGGGACCGCGTGGTTACGGCGACAACGGCGGCGTAGTTTTGGGGGCCGCGTGGTTTCGGCGGCAACGGTTTGGGGGGCCGCGTGGTTTCGGCGGAAACGGCGTGGTTTCGGCGGCAATGGCGTGGTTTAGTGGGACCACGTGGGTTCGGCGGCAGCGGCGTGGTTTGGCGGGGCCGCGTGGTCTCGGCGGCGGCGTAGTTTGGCGGGCCGCGTGGTCTTGGCGGCAACGGCGTGGCCTTTAGGGAGCGGGTGCTGCTGATGCGGACGTAGTCGGATAGCAGATGCGGATGCGGATGGTCCAGTGCTGGTGGCCCTCTTGGCTTTTCTTCCAGGACGATCCCACGATCTCGGTGGGACCTCCAAAAATGTGCGCGGAATCGGGCGTCAGTTCAATTCAAATGCGGAGAGAGAGGTGCAGCGGTTGCTGTAGCGGATGGCGGTTGGATGTGTCGGTTCTGTTTCGGAGATAGGTCTTGATGCTGGAGCTAACACACAAGTAAATAGTACATCGTATTGCGGTATCGGTATTTATTCGGCTATGGTTCTTCTATAATTTTATATGGTCTGTATTATAATAACACACGCGGTGTCGCGGTGCGTCTTCGGCAAGCGGGGCGGGGGGCGCTTCAGTGCGCGCGGTGCGTTCGTGACGGCTAGCTTGGTACAACTGTCTGTGGATGCAGCGGGCGGCTTGCAAGGCGCTGGCGGCCTTGGGTACCTTTCCATCGTAGGTGTCGGTGTCGGTATGGTCACGTAGTCTTGTACATTGGGTCCCGTAGAATTATGTCAGTTATATATATATTATGTACGGTCGGTAGTCGGGTGTAGGGAATATATTTATTTATAATATAGGTAAAATAAAGGAAAATAAGAAAATATATGCGAGCAAATTCGAGCGGCGAATTTTAGCGAACACTTTGTGTAATGTCAGTTGCAAATCTAAATCTTTCCACGACACCCAATTGTGACATGCTTGTAATCTTTCCATTGAAAGCTTTTCCAACTTGATAGACGACATTGTGCACGCCGGAAGATTCACAAAAACAATAACTTCACACTAATATTACTAATCAAAGGAAGTTAAAAAGACCAAAGCAAAAGTTCGTTACAGCCACTCATATACCAAATAAATATATTACTTCACGTCTCTGGGCCCATAACCTTTTGAGGTAAGGCACGCAGAGCAAAACAAATGTGCACAGTGGAAAAAATATTTATTATTTATGAGTTACACCAAATTAAATAAGAAAACATAACTTTTGCTATAATACGTAATCATATAGAGAAAACTTAAGACAGTTGAAAAAAAAAATAGTATAGAAAATAGACATACATATATGAACACAGGTTATATACCTATCTGCGTGTAGATCGGGATTTGAATCTAAACACATTGAATGAATAAACCTTAACAATTACAATTAATTATTCTGTGCCAGTGGTTAGCAACACTACCGCAGTCAGCTCGAGTGCGGTCAGTGCTGCCACATTAGCGCTTTCGGAGTTAGATCTAGTGCTTTTTTGGGACACACAGCACCGTAATTTTAATACTAACTCCTAGCGAAAAACATAGCGCATTTTTATGGCAGACCAAACTTAGTTGTAATCACGTCGCAATCTTGCCAAAAAGTAGGAATAACGCAGCAAAACCGTAATTAGTTAAGCTTCCGTCCCATTTGTTTAGGGTATTCCCCAACTAAAATAAATTATTTCTGGTTGTTGGTTTACGATGTGCAACCTGGACCTTCAGGAATTCAGTCAACTCAACCTGATACTTCTGACATCGAAAGCGATTAGCCATACTTATTAATATTAAGATTAATTTAGATTTAAATTATTCTAATTTGTATTGAAATAAATAAAACTTCTTACTATTATGCATTTTTTGTTAATGCAAAGCTAACGGCGGGTCGATTCCGTAAAAAGATTGTTAACCTTTTTGAAAGAAATAAGATATACATTGCGGTGTCGCGACAATTGATGAATTTCATACGTCATTTCAAATGCGCAATGCATTTCTTATTTCTATGGATTTCAAACGAGAATTGTTAGCTGTCATTTTACGGAATCGACCCGCGGAATTTAGCGTTTTTTTTTTGTTAAAGCAAATTAGTGGAATCTAGCCAGATTGGACTCAGAGAGGTGACAGCACTGAGTGCGGTCCAGGTACGATAAACAACGACTATATTCGACCAAATATGACCAACTGACACCACAACCACGTGTCCACCTCCACGACGTTAATCTAAAATAAACCAACTTATTACAAATAACCATTAGTCATAGCATGGTTTTTCTTTTTTTTTTATCTGCCACTGTCACATGTCAGCGCGTAAATAAATACTTGAATTTTGTTGTGTTTTATATTCGTTAAACTAGTTGTAAAATTGATTCATCTTTGCTTAAAAATCACAGTTAAGAGCCAGAAAACCTAACTACAAGAAAATCCAATTTACTACATGGTATTTTGTGGTCGTTTGCTGGACCGTAGCCCTCATCAGCTGTCATGTTAATGTATTTGTTTCTGTTTTGTCATGGCGAATTACTGATAAAAATTGAAATAATAAACACAAATTACCTCGTAAAATATACACTAAGCTAAAATTTTAGCAAATTGTAGCACATAAAAGCCGCCAAAATTACTTACTACTCGAAATATAACGGAAATATCTCCGCAATGGCTAAGGTAGGTGAGATGTTGAGCAATACCTACTTCTAATTTAAATCAAGTTTATATTTATCAAACCTGACTGGTTAAACCAGTTTTAATTTTAAATCACCACTTCCTGTTGCTGATCGAAAGTCCGGGAATATACAAGTGTTTCAAGACAGCGTGCTAACTATGGCAGATAGTTGCGACATTAAAGTGAGTAAGCGAGAATATCTTACGGATTGTATAATGGCCTTATAGTTTAAAGGTGTATAGTACGGCCAGAGTAACTCAAATCAAGGGAAAAAATTAGTGGGTAGCAAGTACCGCACGAGAACGAGAACTTGAGCATATTTTTTGCGTCTTTAAAAAATCAGATCTTTAGCCATAAAAAACAAACCGCTGGACTGATTTTGCTCAAACTCTTTTTTAGATCTAAGTCATGACGTGACATGTCGATTGATATGGTCACGAGACAAATTGCTCCATTGGTTCTTAAGATAATGAGCAGCAAAAAAAATGCTAACCTACATACATACACACACATGCAGACATTACCCTAAAAATGTTAGGAAATAATTCTACAGGTCTTTAAAATGTAAAGCAAATGCAAATTTAGCAAAATTTAGAAAATGCGGTTTATGTATGAGACCATTAGAGTGGCAATGTTGATTGGATACTGTAGCATGCGGATGCTTGTAACACCTCTTGCATGATGCTGACATTCTCAAAGTTTTTTACTGAATCAAGAATATAATTTTATATAGTTCTAAAGGAGTATTCTTGACTGGAAGTAGGGTTTGCAATGCTGGTTCTGCACTCTATCAATCCAGCTAGATCTGCAATCCATCAATCTAGTGCCTTATTTAGCCTTCTTGATCTAGCAACAGATGCTAGATCCATCATGTGGATCTACAAATACATAATATTTCCATTTCTACTTCCAGAAACATTAAAAAGGTGACAATAGTAATAATTAATAAAAATTGTATCTCATAAAATTCTTAAGCTAATGTTTTAAAGCTTCTACTTCTAATATAATCATAACTCAGTTAGGAACTAGGTCAGTCAGGTAGGAGGAACAAGTGAATGTTATATCGCAGTAATACTTCATCGTGATATTTTGGAGCTGTAAGGGACAGTGTCATATTTTTTAATAAAAACAATCAGAACACCAGGTTGTACCTTTTTCCATTAGTTTGATTTGTGTGCTCAATATAGACCTGGAAAGTCTTGCTAATTTAGATGGTTGATTCCTGTATTGACCAGGAAGCCCTAAAGTAATAAAGGATGGCTCTGTGTAGTCATTATAGGAGTAAAATATCGATACACTTCTGTGTTATAAGTTTGCATGTCCCTTTGCGGCGTAAATGCAAATAGGTTATTGATAAAAAAAAGATCATCTCTATTAACCCGTTACGCATCCTAGGGACCACAGTGGTCTCTAAGCGTTTTGTGTCGCGGGGGATATTTTTCAGGACGAATTTTATCAGATAGGCTAATTGTAAGTATTCAGAAGTGAAGCCAATGGCCTGTCCTACGTTCTAGTATTTTTGGGTGGACAATATTTTGTGCGTTTAATATTTTTTTTTATCAGAAATTGTTTTGGTAATTTGATCCGGCCGCCATTTATATTGCGCCATTTTGAGTTGGATTTTGGATTTTATTAACAGTAGCATAGTGTTCATTTTGACCCCTGGTAATGTGCTATATATAAAAAACTATGCCTTTTTTTAGTAAATGAATTTATTATTACTTTCATATTTATCATAAAATAAAAGTATTCTTATTACTTTTTTTTTATACTGTATATATTAGGGAACATACCTAAAAATAAATAAAGAGGAATAAACATAATAAAGTTAGGTGTATGTCCATTTGTACGCAGCAAGGGCGGATAATTTGCTTAGTATGGGGACGCTTGACGGGTTAAAATGAATTAAATTACAATAAAAAACATTAGACCTAAATTTTATACATGATATTTTTAAAGAAATTTACCATAAATATGCCGCCATATGACTTAAATCAATTTTGTGTGGTCCTAGCCTAGGCTCTGATAACCACCTGTATGTCATTAGGCATTCTGTTGATGTTTATTATGTCCACTTAGTGTTATTCTTCTGAGGTGGTCCCGAGTGTTTTTTTTTTATACCACTAATGTGGCAAACAAGCATACAGTCTGCCTAATGGTAAGCGGTGAATGTGGCCTATGGACGCTTGTAACACCAGAATTAAAAATTCAATAACTTGTGTGGCCGCCGTGATTACGCGCACCCACAATATCGACAGGTACCTGTCTTCAAGGCTATGAAGGCGGCGACAGCAGATTTCCTCCCGGGCGAACATACATACACCGGCACGACTCACAAAATTGTGCTTGAGTTTGTAGCTGGGATAGTGCAGGTATGATGTATCGGCCAGGCAGGATATCTGCTTCCCTGTTAGAAAAAGAATGGTCAGCCCCAGTTGGAGGTGGACTGCGTTATGATTTGCGTGAATAGCCCTAATGTTACAAAAGTCCACATTAAATGTGGATGGAGTGCCCAATGAAAAAACTCTTTTCCTTATTTTTCTTGACAGGTTTTAAAAAAAAGTTACTTAGACTAAATATGAGGATTCACTGCACAGACAGCTTCTCTAAGGTGTAGTACTAGAATTGCCAAAGCTCAGCACGGATAATATGGTTGCTGGCACGGCATGACAGCAACAAGCACCGCCGGTCCTCCGCTGTCCGCGCAGCGAATTCTCAAAGAGCTCCGGCAACCTTACTCACTACCAGGAACACACCACTACTCAATGTTTGTGTTATTATATATATAATATTATATATATATAATATTATATATATATAATATTATATATATTATCTGTGTAGGCACTGGAATATATTTGACTTTTAAGAATTTACAAGACATGTCCTATGGGATTCATGTCTACTGTTGGTTGCTTTTGGCAGGTCTCTCCAAATTCCGGGTTTCTTTCTCCTTAAATCCACCTCCATATAGCAAAGTGCTGTGTAAAGTCAGGATTATCCTGCATTAAAAATAATTCTATGCTCCCTTAAATCTCATGTATTACAACAACTTAGAATTTCTGATGAATCTTTTTAACATTTAAGACAAACCTTCAATAACACCCAACTCTGTAAATGCGTCTGAAATTATTCCTTACAAAATAAAACAGAACCTTACTGTTTGCCTGGTAGTAATCGGTAGAAACTGCTGTCCGCATCTTATTCACATACATTTGCAGTCATTAGGTGCTCTTGGAGCCAACTTGCATTTATCAGTGGAATTCACTCCAATACTTGTGAGCTCATGATGAGTTATGCATGGTGCTTCCAAAGAAGTTTGTCCTATACTTTTTTTTTTATTTTAGCCAGTACTATATTCGTACTGGCGAAGCTCATGCTCATGGCGCGTTCGCATCGCACTCAACCTGAAGGAGATTCCATACGACATCAAGGCAGTGAGTCTCATCAAGGGAGGAGGGGAACAGCACTGCAATGAGTACAGAGAGGTCAACCCTATGGAACAAGTGCCCTCGCTATGTATAGGTATGTCTTGCTCTACCTACTTTATTTTGGCTCTTCTACCTAGTAACCAAACAAGTAAACTAAAAATATATATTTTTAAACAAATGCTTTTCTATAGTAATTTTCCTTAATTAGGGTGATGAAAGGTGTTTTTTTAAATTGTATTGTCACATAAACCCAAAGTGCATGAAAAATTGCAGCACAATCCTATAATGAAAAGTTAGTTAAAATTGACTTGAAAAATTAATGCAAAATGTCATGACACTGAGGCAAGTTTAGTTTAAGCTACTAAAGCTTGAGAACTCTGCTGTATATTTTTTTAAAGATATTTTATACTTTTAGACAGTTATGTCTGCTCCGTGGCTCAGTGGGTAATGATCCGGCTGCCGAATCGAAGGGCGTGGGTTCGATTTCCGGACAAGACAAATATTTATGTGATGATCATTTGTGTTTGACTTTAGACTGGATGTTTGTTGTTCACAAAAAAAGTATATGTATTTGTATCCATTGTCTGATAAACATTGTACAAGCTTTTGCTTTGTTTGGGACCAGATGGCACTGTGTGTAATGTCCAAAAGTATTTATTCACTTATAAACCCTGTATTAGTTTTTTGTACCTGATACTGGAATTTACATATTTTCATCAACCACCAGAATCACATTGAACCCCCTTTTGATGCAGATGGTCACACTTTGGTGGAGTCTCTGAACATAATGCACTACCTAGAAGAAACACGGCCCCAAAGGCCATTGATGCCGCAGGACTGCTACAAGCGTGCCAAAGTGCGCGAGATTTGTGAGGTAAGCCCGTTAATTTGACGCACACCGTTTAGAACAGTATTTTGTGTAAAACAATGGGGTTGCCTTGAGCAACATTAAGCAGTGCACTTTGATTTTAATCTAAAATTATGTCAACAATGGCCCTAAGTTAATGCGTGTACAATTTATGAAAAACAAGGACCCTAAGTTAATGCGTGCACAATAAGCATTATGTGTCATTTCATGTGTACATAATTAGCAGAACAAAAAAAAAGCAGGATTAATAAATAATATCGTTTACAATTCAAGAAATAATTATCAGACATTGAGGACAAATTGATTAACATCTTTAATCAATTATTGAAAACATGTGGATATTATGAAAACCTTCTAAACAGTTCCAAAACCCTTCAAAAATCTAATGACTTCTTTCTTGAAGAACCCCATACTGTAGTCCTTAGAGAAAACCGTGGCAGGGAGCTCATTCCACAACCGAAGCGTTTGTGGGAGGAAGTTTCCCTGAAACCGCACTGTACGCGACCATATCGGTTCTAAAGTGTGAGAATGAATTCCCTGCCGAATGCAAGCGGTGCGATGGTAGAAAGTAGCCGTGGGTATCATTTCGATCAATTCCTTAGTACACATCCCATTGTACAAGCGGTAGAACACACACAGGTAGGCAAAATCTTTCCTCAGACTTAAGGGTTCGATACGGCAAGTGAGTTTGGGATCGTCGACAATTCTCACAGCCCGTCGTTGAACCGAGTCAATAGGGCCAAGCTGGTATCCGGGTGCACCCGCTCAGAGATGGCAGCAGTACTCCATATGGAGCCGAACTTATATACCGATAACCGAATTTAGGGTGGGCGGAGGCGCTGGCAAAGTCTAGTTTAGAATAATTGAATAGAGTAACATTAAATAAATGAATGTTTAACAACGGATGTTTCCCCTCGTGCTCTGGCTACGGTATCCTTACGTCTGGGTATGCTGCATAATAAAGATATCTTTGGTTTGTTGAGAAAACCTCTGCCACTCCATGTAACGCATTTCGCATTTCACCCAGATTCTTGGGGGGTGGCATTCCAAATTTTACGCTTCTTTTGAGTTAGTCCCAGACATGTTCTATTGTATTCATAAGGTTGCGTGACGCGGAACGCCGGGTGATTCTCGAGATCCCGATCCATACGCAGGATTATTGGAAACAGACGCAAATCCACATGGTATCGTAATCATATAAAAATTATGCCTATTTGCACGCGGCTCCACCCGCCTTAAATTTGGTTAACAGCATGAGATTTCTTTGGGAACTCCTTGATCATACTAAAGAAGTTGCTATAGCTTGCTTCTTCATTCATCTTGCTGGCCACTGCATTTTTGATATATTAATATGGTTTAGATATGGCTGTACTATGAGCCCGAGCATTTTCTTGCTTTATAACAAAGCCGTCACTAATAAAGGGGGCAAATGGAATAACGTGTTCTTCTAAATTGTCCCTAATATATATTGATCTACAGTTGTTTCCCCCATCGACTACCACTAACTCCATACAAACTAAACATATGCCACTCCACACCATAATTGAGCAGCCGCCATATGCCGCTGTACTTTTAAAATTACACTGAATTTAACGTTCTCCTTTGCGTCTCCATATTCGCTGTTTCCCATTAAGAGAATTCTGCACTCACCAGTGAAGATAAAATAGCTCCACTCGTTCAAGACCATCAATATGTTTTTTCATATCAATGTTCAAGACCCAATGGCGATGTTCAATCGGTTTGTGCGGTATTGGTAATCAGTATATGAACTTTTACTAACTTCCAAATCTTCTGCGAACTGTATGCTCACTCAGTCGTACGCCACGGGTGTCTTAAAGTTCATTTCGGGCTTGCACAGCCGACGACTCGAAGTTGTAAAAAATGGTTATTCCGCGTTGAAGTACACTTTTTCCTGCCTTTACTCCGTGTCAGCGTAAGAGAACCAGGCAATCTGTACCGTCGCATGCTATGATGAATCATTGATATCGGTCAACGAATTCATGGTAATCGATCTGGATATATTCATTTCTCCTTAAAATTGTGGACAGTGTTAGTTGAGCACATTAGGCGCTTGTAATTAAACAATATGCTATCAGAATGAAAAATAAGCGAATAAACACATTTTTAAATAAAGTTATAAAACCCACAATCACGCAAAATTAACTTGTAGCATTCGACAAAGTCTGTTTCGCGGAAAATAAAATAAATGAATGATTATAGTGACTTTCGGCTAACTTCAAATGTGACAATTAGGTAATAAAAAATTATATACCCAGTCCGTCTTGTTTCTTTTCTGTTCTGCTACTAATGTCAGTGTATGCATTTGAAAAATGTTAAGGTTTACTGGGCACATACTGAGCAATTGTTAAATAAACCATCAAATAATTGCAGGTAATAGGTTCAGGTATACAACCCCTGCAAAACCTAATAGTTCTCATCCACGTTGGTGAAGAAAAGAAAAAAGAATGGTCACAGCACTGGATTACTCGCGGTTTTCGTGCCGTTGAGAAATTGCTGTCCGCTTCAGCTGGAAAGTACTGTGTAGGAGATGAGATCACGTTGGCTGATTGCTGCCTCGTCCCGCAAGTGTTCAACGCTAGACGGTATGTGTTAAGCGTGATATTATATTTGTATGATACCTAAACATATTTTTGTGAAGCGTAACCAATATATTTATTTATTATTTTTCATTTCACTTGCTCGTAATAAGTCATATCATGCAGGCAAAGCAATGTATGGCTTTTATTACGCTTTTTACTTTCCCGTACATCAAATTCCGGATGGAAAGACGTTGAAAATAGGTAAACATGATGTGGATCATCATAAACAAAAACAAATCTTAACATTTAGGACTATAATGTTTAAATAAAGATATTGAAGAAAATAAAGATCGAATATTTAATGTAGTTATCCTACCCTACTAATATTAAATCCTGAAAGTTTGTTTCTCAATAATGCCGCAACAGAGCATCCGATTGAGCTGAAATTTGGCACAGCGATGGTTAAAGAGACGGAGAAGGACAATGCCAGGTTAATTTAACAGTTTTTGCGGGGACTATAACCGAATTCCACTTGAACAAACTTATAGCTACTTGCTATAGCAAGCAACAGCAACTTTTTTAGTATGATCAAGGAGTTCCCGTAGAAATCTAACTCTCATAACCGAATTTGAGGCGAGTGGAGCCGCTGGCAAGAGCTGGTATAGGTATAATTTTTTATATGATTTTAGATTCCATGTGGATTTGCGTCCGTTTCCAATAATCCTCCGCATAGATCGGGAACTCGAGAACCACCCGGCGTTCCGCGCCGCGCACCCCTCCGCGCAACCTGACTGTCCTCCCGAAGCTGCCAAATGAAACGATGTCCAATATTCTACAGCTTGGCCCAACATTCCTTCTCACTGCCTCTTATAGCGAGTGTTAGTAGCCAATTGGATGACCAACATTCTGTTCTGTGATACAATAAGGCAAACTCTACCATGCATGGTTGCAAAAAATCAAACTTGTTTCTAACATTTTAAAACAAAAAAACGAATGTTATAAACAATATAACATGTTAGACAACACAATGTTGAATTTGTAAAACAAATGTTTTTTTTTATTTGCCGAATCTCTGCTTTATACGAGCTCATGGTAGATAAAGATTCTGTCTTTCTTACACGGTTTATGGCAGTTGTTATCACTGCGCAAAGTCACGCATGCTAGTCCAACACTTAATACACCAGTAATGGTTTCCAAAAGCAATATAGGCCCATATAATCAATGTAAGCTAAATATTTATTAGCTGTGGTATCAACATTTGCTGTCGGCCTAACAGAATTCAGTTTCGCATCCACACAAATAGTTGACCAAATTTCGACTTTGCGCTACATTTTTAGCACTGGTTAGTACCCAATAGTAAATGTTGCCATATTTTTGAACGAACATCGAGTATTGCTTAAATTTTTGTCAATGTATTTGTATGTAAAAAGTGTAAATACATAGCAGTAAAATTATCATCTTTATAACGCATATAATTTTTATGCAACGTACTTATTGTACAATGTTCCGTGATTTTGCACTAACTAAGCATATATGCTTATTTGTAACGTTAAATAATTAAGAGGTTTTGTTGGGCTTAAATAATATCCCGGGTCAAGTTTTTTTTACTTTATTTATGTATATTATATATACGAGTAGTAATTTATCTTGCCAATAGCAGCTTTATTGACTTGATTCATAATTTTGTGACTCTAGTCGAATTTCTAATATGTATTAAAGCTTGCTAAAATAAAATGTGAATGAATTAAACTCCCTAAAATAAGATATCATATTATATATGTATACTATATATATTATAGATATAGTATACTTATATATAATATACTTTATTGCGCATAAAGAATACAAAAACAATTAAACAATAAAAGTAATAACAAATTGGCGGTCTTATCGCTAATGAGCGATCTCTTCCAGACAACCTTTGGGTAGAGGAGACTTTATAAAATTATTGAGTAGAATGTGCTAACTGAAACTTAAAAATAATATATACATTTATAGCAATAGCTAAATTTATATACATATGAATAATAAATAATACTAATACGTACAAACATCTGAACAAAATAAATATATATATATATATCAAATACATAACAAAAAATAAAAATAAAAATAAATAAATACACAAACTACATACATCTTAAATGATATAGATGAATAAACAGTGTTGATGAGACAGCTTAAATTTTTAAGTAATGTGTGATTACGAGATTTTTAAATATTCTTAAAGTTTGTGCTTTTTTGACATCAAAGGGTAAACTATTCCATAGCCTTATGGCTGTGACAGTGAATGAGTCATTATATGCTTGCGAATAATGTGTTGGGGTTTTCAGCATCATGTTTGTAGTGGCGCGATATATAAGAGATGAATGTATTAAACTGGTTTACGGTTAAGATATAGGCTAGACCGCGTAAATACACCGTTTTTGTGCAAATTATGTGGCAAAACTGCCATGGGATTGAAAAAAATATATGTTATAATATCGCATTAGTCTTGTGCATTACTTAACTGAATGATTTTGATTTACTGTATTTATTTTAGGCTAAAAAAACTGGAAGTAAACATTGTTTCAATATGTATGCAATTTTCTGAAGTGTGTATTGCATTTGCTTATAGAGCCTTAAATAAAAGGTGATTTTTTTTTTCGCTAAAGGTGGCCGCTGCTGCAATTCATTTTTTTATATACTTACTCTACAAATTTTTTACCTTTTTTTTTTTTTTTAAATACCATACCAGTAAACAAGCTTACGGTCCGCCTGATGAATACCTTTAAGTATTTGTTTTTTACCAATAAGATCAGTAATCGGCTTTTTAAAATTATTAAATAATTTCTATTTAACATAAGATCCACGTAATGTAAATATCTTTTCGTTAAGTACCCGACTAACCTTGTATCTATGTTAATATTTTAAGTTAATCAAAATTTGACTAACTTTCACCTATACGTGATTGTGCCATTCCACTAGATATAAGAATTATATTTTTTATTAAATCGATAGGTAAGTATTATTTGGTAAATTTGATAAGCAAAACTTAATTTTAAAACTACTTTTGTAATTTTTTAACTGTTTTCAGTACTTAATGCTATCAAATTGTAAAACTAAATAAATGTATAGGCGTGTTTTTTGTAAAGAAGATACAAATCTGTGTCACAGTCATACAAATCTTTGCTCAACTTTATAATTGGATCGTTTTCATTATGTATATATCGCATGAAATTTGTAAAATGCGTAAACTTATAAGTTATCTAGAAAATTGTAAGCCTACGGAAAGTTGTCAAACGGTTTTTTGAATAACTTTCCTGGTAGATTTAAGGGACTGACTCGCTTTAGTAAACTTGTAACAGAAGATAATTTTTGACATACTTCCGAGTTTTAAGGTCAGTCTTTTAGAAAACTTTCAAGTTTCCTAGAAGCCACCGCGCCGCTAGTAAATTTGTAAAGGTGGGTGTGACGGCTACCCATAGCGTTTAGAAAACACATGAAGTGCAATTACCATTTTAATTAATAATTCGAAAGTATTTCTTAAAACTTATAGGCCTACTACACTTTTCAGGGTTTCGTAGACAAATGGCAAAAGCCTCACAGCATTATGATTCCGCTGCCTTTGCATAGATTCTAATGCAATTTTACATAATGAATAAGTAAAAAAATTTTTTTTTGGCGCACTCCATTGTGTGACGATATAAAAAAAAATTAAAAATTCATCTGACGTTTTGAGTTTGAGTTCTTCCAAAGGCTGGCTTCCAAAGTTGAAAATTTTATGTAACTTTTAAACCGCGTGCGTGGTCCTTAATGAAACTCTACAATTAACTTCGATAAAAATTATTTTGAAAAAAATCGGTTCAGATTTTTTTTAAATATTCACATACTTAATAACTTGTAAGTTTTCTGAAACATTAAACTCAGAAATATGTCAAAAACAATTTCCTCTTAAAAGTTTACTAAAGCGGGTAATTCATTAAGGCGTTTGACAAATTGCTGAAAGCTTACAAGTTCCCTAGCTAACTTATTAGTTTAATCGTGTTAGAATTTTCCTGCGACATATTATATAATGTACTGTAAATGCAGAAAAACAAAACGTACGAAACATGTCAGTTCATCAAAAGTTAATACCTAGTGTACAAAAATCCAATGGGATGGTGAAATTTTCTTTTAAAATATTGTAAGTAGGTATAAAGTATAGTAATTGTGTAGTGATACAATCTAAGAGAAATGTGAATATTTGAAGAACTCGATTTCTTTTATAAGTACTTTTATTGTGGTTACTGTTTTTTTTTTATATTTATATTGGGTAATTAAAAAAACTTGTTTTAAAGGGCGTCGTTTCATTAATTTTACGTCTATTTATAGGAAAAAATAGGATCTTTAAAAACAACAATAATGGCACAGGAATACCAAGTTTTAATTTAAGAAATCACTGAGAGAGTAGCTCGCCTGTGCTAGTGAGTCGCTGGCTCGCTGCTCAAGGTCAGTCGTTCCTTCAGTACCTAACAATCTTTCACTTAGGGTGCGTTCCAAATCGCAACGAGGAAGTTAAGAAAGTGTTTTTGGGACACCCTTGGTAGACTAATTTTCCAACTGTCAATTCTTTACACTGTCATAGAAAGGTTGAAATTCACTCCTGTCAGTGTGAAAATTAACTGTCAAACCCCCGTTCCAGATCGGGTTGATTTTTCAACTTTACCGAGGGCTAATTACTTGGCGTGATTTGGAACATAGCCTTATTACGATTAATCCGAGTACCTGGACAACTTTTCAGGTACTTGCCGTTAACAATACATCATATGTAATCTGTGCGTCGATGCGAATTGAGACATATACTATTATCTGTATATTGAACTCCCGCGTAAAGTAATAAAAAAATGTGTTGAAACTATTGAAGAAAGGGGTAGTGATAAAAACACTTCACAAGCTATGACACTAATCTGCTTCCTACATTTGAGTTACAAACTAAGTTTTCAAAATAGTAATTCGCAAAACAAATAACAAATGTTTTACTGTCTGTGTTGCAAAGTCTGTAGATACCTTCATTTCCAAAATTTAAGGCAACACAAACAATGGAACATAAACCTTTACACCGGATTTCTGCAATTTTTAAATTATAAAAATAAACACATCAGATGTAAATATCAATAGAAAAAGTAGTATCATGTATTTTTGGACTACGAAATTAATTAATTACCATATCTTTAAATACATCAATAGTTGGAATAATATCTTCTCTTAATACTTTTTAAACTAAATAATCACAATTAGCTAATTTCCATAGCTTGTTTTTTCTCTAAAATATAGTAATTACGATGCTAGTCCCTTGATCTGCTGCGTACCTATTATTTGTATAGTTTCTTCATCCGTGGTGTTTTCTAAATAGTGTTTTTTTTTCTTGCGATATATCTTCACTCATATTTCCGAGAAATATTTCTTCTTGAGGTTTAGTAGTCATGTTTTTATTACAGTTATTCTTATATATACTTGTATTAATGTAATTTTGTATTTTTAAATTTAAAAATTGTATAAAATCACTGAGCCGGCTATCTATTTTAAATAATAATGACCTAGAATCAGCTTACATTGAATTTATGTAAACTTTTCTTTTATTTTATAATTTGTGCTTTCCTATCCTCCGTTACGAAATAAATAATAAAACCTCTAGGCTAAAATGGAAAACAAAAGGCGTAAAAGTTGCATGTAGAAAGAGAAGGAATCCAAGATTTGTTATATAGGCAAAATAGTCCATCAAAGGGAGGCAATCGGATTACAACCGCTCCGTTCTACACGGCACATATAATACACAGAGTGCGAATTGAGTATATCCATAGATTATAATAATAATAATAATAATATACTTTATTGCACATAATATAACAAAAACAATAGGAACATAGAAAAAAAAATACAAATGGCGATCTTATGGCTATGAAGCGATCTCTCCCAGATAACCTTTGGATGAAGGATTTAAAATAAAAACATATCAAAAGATAATGTGTGAATTAAAAATAAGGTAGATAATAATTATAATCAATCGTACATTTTTTACAAAATTTATGTAAGAAAATAATATTAAATACAAAATATATATTTAAGATAATATTAAATAGAATTAAATAATACTATACATAAATAAATAATTATTTAAGAATATATATAAATTTATATAAACTAATACATATATGTATATATATATATATATATATATATATATAAATAATCAATAATTAATAATATATATGGATATTAGAAATATGGCTACGAAGTGATATATTAGCTTTTATTTATTATAGTGAGCAATAACGAGTTTTTTAAATATACTCAAGGACTGCGCTCGTTTTATATTTAGAGGTAATGTGTTCCACAATCTGATTGCTTTTACTTTAAATGAGTTATTATACATTTGTGTATAGTGCTTTGGAGTTTTTAACAACAGGTTTGTAGAATTACGTAAAAAAGGAGCACCAATGAACTCGAAACATTCTTTTAAATATGATGGTGTTTTTGGATTGAACAGGACATTATAAAGAAGAAATAGGACATGAGTATTACGGCGAAGACGAATTGGGAGCCACTTAAGCTTTGTTCGGAATTCGGATATGTGATCATACTTTCGCAGACCAAATATAAATCTTATGCATAAATTTTGTAGACGCTCAAGTTTATCAAGCTGCTCCTCAGTGAGATCAAGATAGCTAGCATCTGCATAGTTGAGAATAGGAAGAAGTAGTGATTGAGCAAGTGTAATTTTAGTGGGAATGGGTAGGAAGTTACGTAATCTACCCAAAGATTTCGCTGTAACAAATATTTTTTTGCTGATTTCTTTAACTTGTGGACCCCACGATAGTGTTTGTCTAAGAGTATACCAAAGGTTTTCACAGTATCATTATATGGAACAGGCACTTTATTGACATAGACTAATGGCAGTTTTTGTCTCTCGATTTTGGCAATAAGTCTCTTACTCCCCACGATGATAGCTTGTGTTTTATTTGGGTTTACAACTAGGCCATGAGACACACTCCAGTCAACAATGCGAGAGAGGTCCTGATTAAGTACCGCAATAGCACTTGATAACCCATCGATGGAAGCTTGCGAGTATATTTGAAGATCATCTGCATAAAGATGGTAGAGAGAAGATATAAGAGATGTAATTAGATGAAAATAGCAAAGAGAAGTGGTGACAACACGCCACCTTGCGGAACGCCAGCAGTGGTGTTGCAGTAGGCAGAGAACGAATCATCAACCTTAATGAGTTGTCGGCTTCCCCGCAAGTAACTATGTAACCAATCGATAACTGTTGGAGATATGTGAGAACGAAGTATAGTTAGCAAAATATCAAGGTCGACCGTGCCAAAATCATTGCTAAAATCTAGTAATGTTAATATGGTGACCTTCCTATTCTCCATACCTAGACGAATGTCATCCGTTATTTTAACAATTGCAGTAGCCGTACTATGACCAGGACGGAAATCAGATTGAAAGGGACTTAACAAATTATTTTTTGTCAGATAAAAAGATAACTGTTGTTGAACAAGACGTTCAAGAACCTTTGATAGGAAGGGAAGAATAGATATAGGTCTGAAATCAGAAAACGAAGAAGGGTTGGATTTTTTTGGCAAAGGAATGATGATAGTATCTTCCCATGATTCAGGAAATCATTATCATTAATGCTTTGATCTCATTTGTGAGCTATGGAGCAGGAAGATGCTTAACTTTTACTGCACGGATGGGAGCATGAGTGTCATAAAGACTCGTAATTTGTGAGTTGAACAATTTAATTTTTTCATCCACTGTAGATGCATTCATGACCATTGAGATGATGCATTGAGTATCCATCCCACTAAAATTACGTTGCAGAAGTAATCTCGACTTAGCTTTAGGAAGGCGGATTTTATAAGATAGATAGACCAAGTCATGGTAGGAAAAAGCGTCAGCAGCGCCTGACCATGTTTAATAATATGTGAAGGAGAAGAAATTATTATTAAGTCCAGAAGAGAGGGTGTACTATGGGGAAAGAAGTGAGTAGCATTAAGTGGAAGTATGTGCAAGTTACATCCCTCTACCACTGACTTAAGTTGAAGGCTACGGTTCTCATTCTTTAAAAGACAAGTATTAAACCCACCCATGATGATTGTATGATCATATTGAGGTGTGAGGTTCTCAAGAAGTTTTTCAAAAGAGGTGAAGTAATTAGTATGTAGATTTGGACTATAATATACGCCAAGTAAAATTTTAGTATTAGAGATACTAATTTCTATAAAAAGATGCTCAGCTATATTAGAAGATACAGGATGATCAGACAGATTAACTATAGAATAAGGTTTATATGAGCGAAGGTAGATAGCCACCCCACCACCACCTTTGTCTTTGCGATCATTACGAATTAACTGAAACCCTGGTAGTGAGTAAAAAGTAGATTGTAAGCAAGGTTTCAGCCAAGATTCAGATATGAGAATAGCGTGAATATGTTTGTTGTCTAAAGATGCTAGCATATCGGGCTTGAATGTGCTATGTATGTGCTAGAATACTCTGGGCATTTATATGAACAGCATTAAAATTTTTCAGGGAGCCTGAGAAGAGAGAAGTCAGATTTGCGCTGAGAGAATTTGAGATACTGTGAAAGCCTTCATCGCTGTTCAATCCGTAGTCGGAACAAGAGATAAAATCATCGCCATTTAAGCTAACATTATTATTATCACTATACATAACGAAAAGTATACATAAATATGATATCAATACTATACTAAACTAGATTGTAAATAAAATATAATATTTTATAATTATATATATATTTTTATAATTAGCATCAAAAAGTTTGAACGAGAAAGTTAATATGTAATTATATGTTGACGTAACGGTTTTTAAGACTTGAAATTGATAATTGTGTATACAAGGAGAGCGTGTATGCGTACCGAATGACGACGGCCCGCCAAATATTTGTGTTGGTGCCACAAGAGTAAGAGCCCTAATACTAAAGGGAAACTGATGCAATGCTGGTTTAAATGTATAAACTATACTTAGGAAGATCTACCGATTTTATTTTTCACGCTCCTAGACTATTTAAATAATAAATGTTCAAACTCTACCAATTTCTATGGCGTTTTAGCACTTTATCTACTATTTTTTTAAATTTGGGCTTGCAACACTGGACTGTATTTGTCAAACAAAAGTAATTCGCACTTGTATTGTCTGTGCCGTGTAGAACGGAGCGGTTGTAGACTGATTGCGTGTTTTTGTATATCGAAATCTTCCTATTTAATTGTTATTTCGTGTAAAAGTCGGCTTATTTGCGCTTGTTATGTTAGTTAAAAAAGGATGAGATGACGTGCTTAGTGATTAAAAAACAATGCAATACCTTTATAACACTTAGTACTGTGCAGTTTTAAGTTTATGCTTGTGTTGTGCTTATATGTAAAATGACGGAGAAAAATAAATCTGATAAAATGACTAACGCATCGAAACCTGTTCCTATGAAATTGTTTGCAGCCTGGGAAGTAGACAGAACACCTTCGAATTGCATTCCCAGGTAAAAAACTATTAACCTTTTTTCTTGTTCAAGTCTTGGTGACATATTCAATTGTTTTTACTTAATCTCAGTGTAATCACTAATCTCACACATAAATAGTCACATTAAACAATTGAAAAAAAAAATACTTTGGTGGGTGGGCGTTGTCAACAATGATAAAGGGCCGGCTCCTTATCTATTTGACGCCATTGATAGTACATAGCTATATGCATGATTTAATGTTGGTAGGTATATACGACGACAACAAAATACTGTTCATTTTTCATATAATAAAGTGAAAACTATAATTACAAAGCTTGTTTTTGTGGATATATTATTTATTGCCTATTTAAAAGGTAACTTACACACTGACTAGTGAATTTAAACCTTTTTAATGGAAGTGAAAATTCAACTTGACAGTTGGAAGATTACTCTGCCCTGGGTGTCCCAAAACAACTTTTTTAACTGCCTTATTGCGATTTGGAATGCACCCTAAGAATGTAAATTAATATTTTCCAGCTTCTTACATCCTTACATTCCGTGTAGGTGCTCTACCAATTTAGCTATTGAGGCACAAATCTGACAAGTGAAAGTCCCATCTACATATTTTCCATGGAAATACACTTATTACAAATGTCTGAATATTTGGTGGCCAATATCTGGCTATTCAGTTTATAGAATAGCCAGTATTAAGCCAAACAAATGTCTGCTTCTTGTCTAGTAATACATCAATAGAAGCTATACTCATTACAAGTATAGCAAACTAATTTATCAAGGTACTAGTCTTTGCCAGTGACTCTACCCACCTTAAATTCAATTATCGTCTTGGAACTTCTTAATTATATTATTAAAGTTTGCTATAGCAAGCCAAAGCTGTAGTTCGTAAAACCTTGTTAAAGTTATTCTTGAGGAAACTTTAGAATTTTTTAAGGATGAAAAGTAGCCAATATACTGTTCCATAACCTAACCTATATGTATGCCAAGTTTCATCCTGATCTGACCAGTGGTTAAAGCGTGATTGAGTTACAAAAATTGTTATGTAAGTATACATATTAGTAGGATAATACTTAATAAAATAAATAAATAAATAAAAATTGCCTTTATTCTCTGACCTTCATACAATATTAAATCTTATTACTAGGTTGTTAGTCTCATATTTTTCCTTTATCTATTTTTAGTATTATTATTATATATTTAAATCTTAGTAGTAGACAATGCCTATTAAAACTTATTACTAGGTTATTAGTTTCATAATTTTTCTTACATCTATTGTTAGTAATACTACTATAATACTTAAATATAAGTAGTTGACACCTGCAACCTCCTTTATTTCTTTAATGGTCAGGTTGTCCTTTGACATAGGCCTCCTCTTGATTATGCCATTGATCTCTATCCTGTGCCGTTCTGTGCCAATCTTTGGGTTAGTCATCTTCCCATCTTTTTATTTGTCCTCCTGATATTTTTGGTCCATTTCTCTTTTGCTGTTCACATCATATGTCCTGTCTATTTCCGTTTTAGATGTTTTATTTTATAGCTGACTTCTACTTTTGTAAGTTGCCTAATTTTTGTCAGTCTCCATCTATCATTTAGTTTTAGGTTCAACATGCTTCTTTCCATTTTGCGTTGGCATACCTTTAGTCTCTGACAGTTATTTTTGGAGAGATTCCATGTTTGGCAGCCATAAGTCAGTACTGGGAGTATGCATGAGTTAAATATTTTTCCCTTGACAGAGTTGGGTATTATTTTTCTTTTAAAGATCTCTTTAAGTGACCAGTAAGTAACGCATCCATCCGTTTGTTATTCTTCTTTCAATGTCTGTTGACATTTGGTGTTTAGGGGTTATTACTTGTCCAAGAATATTATTTGTATTCATCAGGATTATACTTAATGATGACCAATTAGCTGTCATTTAATTAATTAAGTACACAAACTTTAAATTTGATATTCAACTGTTTTTGTTATGTCTGTGAGTAACTAATTAGTCTAATTAGGTACATATAATGTTTACAGCAGGCTATGGGAAATTGGTTGTCTTTGACATTTGTGCTATGAGGGCCAACCCAAATCAACCCCAAAAATTCATTGTTAGGTAACCACAGGTCTTGATGTTATTTTAAAAATTTGGATTTTCAACCACTAAAAATTGAGGAATCAAAAATTTACTGCTTTTTGTGAATAAATTTTATATGGCAGAAAAAAATATGTACACCTTGGGAAATAAAAAAAAATAGTAAGTGGGATCTTTACAAAAAATACATAAGATGCAAAATAAATATATTTCTAACAAATATATAAATAAAATTACTTATAATTATTTCAAGGGTGTAACTACAATTTCAATATTCGCAAGAAATTGGTTATATTTATGTTTATTTAGTAACATCTCCAGCGATGTTCAGTTCCGAGATCATTTACAAGATAAGGTGATTTTTTTTTTCATCAGTGAACAGGATATCTCAGTGCTTGTTTTTCGTGTATCGTTTTAGCAAAACCCAGGTCTTCATTGAGTATCTTTTTAACAGTCTTAGTACTTAAAGTCATGTGCAAAGCCATAAATTTTTGTTTCTGGACAGAATTTCTTGCAATGCGTGCTTTGATCGCTTTGATGACTGCCGTAGAAAACAGTGCGAGGTATGCCTTATCTTTTCTTGTCTTTGACACTTGAGTATTCATTACACCTCTTGAAAGTACGATACACAAACCTCTGTGAGATTTTCAAATTTCCAAGAAGTTTGAAAATTGTGTTAGGCAAGTGGCCACAGTGGTGTAATGCAATTACTGCTACTCCATCCTCTTGGAGCGTCTACTCCATAGCGAAAATTTATGTTTACTAAATTGTTTTTGCTTTTTATTTGTTAAAAACAATCGAAAATCGGACGCCTGTTTATGCTTTTTGTTAGAAAACAATCGAAAATCGGACGCCGTTTTTATTTTTTTTCGTTCATGTTCGACATTCATAATTTTGTGCCAGTGACGACAGTATTTAAGGACCGACTAGGTAGATACTGATAAAGTGAGCCTAGATTAGATAGGACGGAGCAGTAAGGTTGTACCCATAAACAGTGCACAAGTCAAGAAAAGCGTCTGGCGATTGTCAGAATCAAATTGCGCCTCTGTAACTTGAAACAGTTGTATGATTTTTATTTATATTTCCAAAAAACTATGGTGAGCTGCCAAATTTCTGTTTTCAATTTTACATATTGGTATGTCCTATTATCAGTAACCTTCCAAAAAATTTGCTTTATAGTCAAAATGCAGTTAATTTTACCAAACATACTAGAAGTAAATCAAAATTAATTATAACACTTTTCCAAAATTTCTATAATATTTTTCAGATTTTTTAATCACATATTTATCTCATAAGTTTTAAAGTGTATTACATTTTTAAAGCTTTAATTATATGCCACCGTTCCATGCCAACATGGTATTAAGGACTTAGTAATTTTTCAGTATCTTCTGTCTCAATGTCAAAAGAAGTTTTTCTCACCAACCATTTATTAAACAAAGTCTATATGGTGCTTAAAGTCCTGTGAAAATTTTAACTTCATCTAATAAAAAGATATAATAATTTTTTAAACCCATATACCCATACCAACTTGTGCACTCATTAATCATGTCTATCCTATCAAGGGTCCCGGTTGTCACAGAATTTGAATAGAAAGGCAGGTTACATGTAACTAGGAAAGAAGAAACATTTGTTGAGTTTCCCTGTTGTTATTTATTTACCTAA
The DNA here is from genome assembly GCA_946406115.1 of Apoda limacodes. NCBI lineage: Eukaryota > Metazoa > Arthropoda > Insecta > Lepidoptera > Limacodidae > Apoda > Apoda limacodes. The sequence goes on along the minus strand of OX291542.1, from coordinate 33,062,802 downwards.
TTGCTTCGTTGTTAAAATTTCAATGTAGAGATATTCACATATATTTTAGACAACAATGCAAATATTAATGTAAGGAACCATTAGAGGGCGTCTACTCGCTGGGTAAGTAACCGTCAACTTGGCCTCGGTTTTTTTTTGTTTGGATATTTGGGTGAACTATTTGCAGCATATAGGATTTGCCTCCCTGTGTGTGTTCTACCGCTTGTACAATGGGTTGTGTTCTGAGGAATTGTTTGAAATGATGCCCACGGCTACTTTCTACCATCGCACTGCTCGCCAATGGCAGGGAATTCATTCTCACTCTTTAGAACCTAAATGGCGAACGCTTAAGTTGTGGAATGAGCTCCGTGCCAAGGTTTTCTGCAAGGACTACAGTATGGAGTTCTTCAAGAAAGAAGTTATTAGATTTCTGAAGGGTCGGCAACGCGCAAGTGATACCTCTGGTGTTGCAAGCGTCCATAGGCTACGGTGACCGCTTACCATCAGGCGGACCGTAAGCTTGTTTGCCACCTTATTGGTATATAAAAAAAAAAAAAATTAGATAAATATCCTATTAAGTGAGGTATTTTGATCACTTGTTAAAAAATCTTTTTCTGATTGCCATTTTATGTTTTGTTATTACTTTTATTTACTACTAGACTTTGCCCGCGGCTCCGCCCGCCCTAAATTTTGTTAACGGCGTAGGATTCTTACGGCAACTTCTTTATTATACTAAAGAAGTTTGTTATAGCAAGCTATAGCTGGTTCGTTCGTGGAATTCGGTTATAGTTACTGCCACGGGAACTTTTGAATTTCCCGGGATAAAAAGTAGCCTTTGCCCGTTTCCGTATCTTTAAATATCTCTGTGTGCAAAATTTCAGCTCAACTAAATGCTCCCAATGTAGCAGGATTAAGTAACAAACGATATAGTTACTCCCGCGCGAACTTTTGAATATTCCGGGATGAAAAATAGCCTATGTCCTTCCCCGGGACTCAGACAAATTTCATCTAAATCAGTTGAGCGGTTCCTGATCCATCCAGTGGTTGAAGCGAATTATATCAAGCTGTAGCTACAGCTGTTATTCCCGCGGGAATTTCGGGATAAAAAGTAGCCTATATGCTATTCCAGTACCTAACCTATATGTATGCCAAGTTTCATCCCGATCCGTCCAGTGTAGAAGTATCAAACATACACACTCACACAGTCACACACTCACAAACTTTCGCCTATATAATAACGGGATTAGCCTTTGCCTGCAATTTCGCTTACTCGAGACTCCGTCATCGCCATAAGATCCCAATAGGAAGTTTTTGATTGATCTGAATAAAGTTTCCCATTTTATTCTCCATACCTCCTACTATCCCTCCTACAAAAATAATGTAGCCCCCTGCTTCGTTGCGACTTGCAGAAAAAGTGCTTCCGCCAAAAATACTATTATCATAAGAGCTCTTGATCGGAATAAAATGTGACCTGTCTCCTTTTCCATTCCTTCAGCAATCCTTGTGCAAAAATTTTGTGGTGCTTACTATAGGATCTTACACTTGGCCTAAATTATTAGGCCATACGACTGATTTTTAGTGACTCACGGATTCCTTAGTGCTACGAATAATATAAATTTAAAAATGATAGGATCCATACTAATATTATGAGTGCGAAAGTAACTCTGTCTATCTGTCTGTTACCTCTTCACGCTTAAACCGCTGTACCGATTAATATGAAATTTGTCTTGGAGATAGTTTGAGTCCCAGGAAAGGACATAGCTTTTTCAAAACGTCAAGTTTGAGTCGGTTTTTCTTTCATAATTAAGACGCTGCTGTTAAAATTCTACAACAATAGTTAACCGAATTTAGGGCGGATGAAACCGCGGACAAATTTGACATCGAAATAGTTTGAACCTAAGGAAAGGACATAGGCTACTTGAGAACGTCAAATGTGAGTGGTTTTTTTTTTAATATTGAGGAGTGCTGTTGCAATCCTACACCGATGACCGAATTTAAGGCGGGTGAAAGGATGAAAAGCAAGTATAAGTATAAATTAAATACAGTGGAGCGTCGATTATCCGCACTACTTAGGGGACATGGGTGTTCGGAAAGCCGGTTTTTCGGATAACCGAATTATTTCTATTTACGTATTTATAAATTTCTTTAATGACATATAGGAATTAAACAAATCAAGTGCAGAAAGTCTTGTAATAAAACAGGTACTACTCTGTACAATAAACATTTAAAAAATCATCAATCTTCGTCTACCGAGGCAAGCCCACCAGCTTACAAGAGGCAAGGTCACTCACTTTTTTAAGGGCAGATATTTAATATGGTGGCTTTCAGCTTGTGTTTCAAACCAACGCAAGGCAATATCTACCTAAGTAAACGCTTCAGCAGCTAGCAGACCAGGCACTGCTAATTCACGACGTGAACCAATATTTCGTGGCAAAGCTTTCCAATTGAGCCCAGTTTCGTCTGCATTGTAAACGTTTTCGAGAGTGTAATCTTCTTTCCTTAGTATGTCCCTCGGTTTGATTTTAAATAAACCAGCTGCTGATGAATCAGCAGATATTTTTTCCTCTTGTATTTGAAGCTCATGAATGCCACGTCTTGACTTAAATACGGGCGGGCCTTGTAGTAGTTCAGTTAAGTGGTCGGTCGATTTATCTACGTTCGGATAATTTTAAAAAAAAAACAAGCGTCTCCAGTACTGTCTGCGTAGCAATTATGTTGTTGATGTCAAACATGTCATTGATATGCAGTAGAAACAGCGTAAGGGACAGCACAGAGCCGTGCAGGGACACCAGCATTAATGTCCATGCTAACAGAGCAACTACCGTCAACTGCGGCTCGTATGCGTCTGACGAACAAAAAGCTAGCCACCCATTTGTACAAACCCTCGGGCACTCCGTAAGATGGCAACTTCGATAGGAGCCCCGGTGCCAGACCCGATCGAACGCCTTCGCTATGTTTAGGCTACATGCCATTTCCTCCCCCTGACTCTCAATGGCTAGTGCCCATCGGTGTGTGAGATACACTAGAAGGTGGTGACCGAGTCGAGCGACCGTGGCGATAGCCATAGTGGCGGTCGCTGACCAGGTCGTGTTTTTCTAGGTATCTTAGAAGCTGTGTGTTGATCACACGCAGCATCACCTTGGAGAGGAGAGAGGTAATAGCGATAGGCCTGTAATTTCGATGGATCTGATCTATCGCCCTTTTTGGGCACCGGGTAGGAAAGCGCGAAGAGGCGCGTGAGTACAGACCTTTAAAATACAGCTTGCCTGCCTTGAACTAAACCTTGCGTGCGTTTGCATGATAGTTAAAAATATTTTGCAATCAACTATTACCAACTAATAGCCAAGGTGATATTCAAAAAATTATAGAGCCATAGTTAAATTGATTGTATTATTTGACCCCTACGTCATTTTTTAAGACTTTGTAATTTTATTCTTCTGCATTTTATTGTTATGAAAATTTGTGGGTAGTTTAGTCTAATACCAAACTTATCGATCACTTCTGCTTGTTCTGCATCTACAATGAGTTTATCTGCGTCCAGTTTTCCTCATTTAGTTATGGAGCTCGTGTTTTTTCAGAATTTTATTACTTAGTATGATTATAAGGTTAAAAAACTTTTTAACATAAAATAAACCAGCTTCAAAGAGATGAACTAAAAAGGTAAAACTAATTACTTCTTGATCTAAATTACAGTTTAAAGTTGGTTTCATGCAAGTAAAGTCTGTTAGGTACATAGAACCAAATTTTAACTGTAATTCAGATCAGATGTTTGGAAATAAGTAATTAGTTCTACCTTTTATGTGCATCTTTTTGAAGCCGGTTGTATTTTTTTTGTTAAAAAGTTTTTATTTTTACTTTTTAGTGACCAATTGCCTATTTCGTACAATAAAAACATCCATACTAATAACAAAAATACAATCATCAACATATAAGGCGTTTCACCAGTTCCAAATTAACACCAATTTTTTTTTTTGACCAAAAGATAAAGTTTTAAATGCACTACATTAATATGGGACCAACTCGGAACTATACCCTTTTAAATAAAAAAAAACGTCTTTATATGACGGAGTTATGCCCGAACATACATAACAAAAATGTATATATGAACATCCGAATTAAGAACCACCTCCTTTTTTGAAGTCGGTTAAAAATTATTAAGTGTTATGCTTTAAAAACCAAAATCTTTCAAAATGTATAGAAACTTGCGTGCCCGAAAATTAAAGCGACAGTACGCTAAGCGTACTGTGCCCACAATGTGGATTACACTCCACTTTCTGAAATTTAATCTTCGCTTAAAAACACAGCAAATAGTATATCCATAAGTCTTCCTTCATATAGCCTTTCGATGCAGGCAGCAGGCAACGTGAGTCACTGGGCACCGGGATCGTTCCGTCCGGTTATGTTAATGCATTTTCGTTGTTTGCCCCGATTAAAGGGGTACCTTTTTGTAGCGCAGCATCTTTGGCATTGACACAATTGAAAATTGATAGAAGAATTGTTATAAAAATAAATGTTTGCTAATGTTTTTTTTGTCTTAAACGAGTCTTGATTATCTTATGCAAAGAGTATGAAAGCGCATTCATTTACAAGGTATGGAATACCTATATTATTGGTTGGTTCGTGTTATGTATGACGCTAGTTTAGATTTTGTTTTTCTTTTTTTGTTACCAGCGGCGACCACGCAGGTTTATTCTCCATCTCGTCACAGACCATATCCATACTTAAAACCTGCGTCGGTTGCCTACATCTTACGCAGAAACATATAAGCATTTTTACGTACAATTAAGGTAACCAGTCAGCGCTTGTTTAGATGTTTATTTTTTTACTTCTTTTTGTTTCCAGCTCCGACCAACTACTAACAAACATAACATACCACCACGAACAAAATATTTCCGTACTAAACACAACACTAGCGCCAACCTGCGTTGGTGCCTGCTTTCTACGTAAATGCGCCCTAAGTGGAAAGGTAGGTAAGGTCTTCATGATATTCCAAAATACGAAGTATTGAAAGACAATGCAGTTATTTAAAATGCGTAAGAAAACAACGTACATATCTTATAGCACAGATGAGAAAGTCGTTTGATGTTTAAGGCTCCGTATCAAGAAAAAAATAATAAAATCCTCATAGGATCACTTTGTTTCGCATTCTGAACCGTCTGCCTGTTTATATGCTATGCAGTGTAAAATAAAACACACGGGTGTTAATAAGCTACATTGCATACAATAAGTGCAACTATACGAGCAAGTGTGTAAAAAATAATTTCAGACCACTTGGCACTGAGTGGCTATTGTTAAAAAATCTAGTATGTGTACTGCAAGAAACTAGAAATAAAATCAGGGTTTTACGGTAAATGTCTTTTATTTTTTCCATACAAAATTATGCTTATTTTTAAAGCGTGATTTACATTTAGTTGCTATGAAAGTCAGTTAAATCATTAGAATTTGTTGTTATTTAGTGTATTTTGACTATGAGATTTAGCAAAATGTCAAAACATTGATAATAAAAAAAAATTTAAAAGTTTCAAGGCATTATATTATTAATTACTAAGAAGTGTATAACAAATATAACTCAAAACTCAAACTGCTTTATATAGACTTTTTTTACGTTTGACGCCTATTAACACAATGCCAGACATATTTTTGCTGGTACCAAAAACAGCTATAAATAAAAAGTAGCTTCTGGTGATCAATTAACATCCTTAACTAGGTGTGAACCCTGGCCGTCGCTCACCGAATACTTCTAATTGAGTCTGTCAAAGTCCCTGTTCTGTGCTTCTGACTATTGTCTTGTCTGTGGTTATCAGTTGAAACACTACATACAGGTGTTATTCTTGTAGTATCTCTGGTTTTTGATTAAACACAAAAAGTTTTATGCTTGGTGTTGACCTACGAGTCCATTTACCATACCGTATCTGTTTAAGGCACTTGGTACTGTGGGCGGCTTAGATGTCAAAAGGAAATTAAGTTCCACACCCTGATATCGTGGTTGCTCAGTGCCTCACAGAAAGTTTCTTGCAAATTACTAGTAACGTTAGTGGTAAGGTAAAAGGTAATGGAAACTTAGATCTTTTTGAATTACTTACAAGAAATAAGAGCTAATCAATTCGAATTCGTAATATTTTTGTAAAGGTGCCGAAATTTCTTGTATTTTATGGCAAATTAATTGTATGAAAAACAATTTAATGCGTTTGCGTTATATTGAAACCTTATGAAATCAAAAACGCCGATCTTAATGTGCTATTTTTTTTAAAGTCAAAATGCGAAGCGTAATCGTTAATTTTTGCAGATCACGGCAAAATTTGATTTTTTTAAAAAAAATTGACGTCGTTTAGCCTTAATATTATTTTGACGTAAATTGTGTTAATTCTTAATATTTTTTTTAACGTTAATTGCGTGAGATTTTGGTGACTTCTATTTCACAGGATCTTATCTTAACACTCAACTCATAAACTTTGTTCTCAACATGTCAAATCATGTCTTTCTTTGACCATATTTAACACTGCAATAATTTCTTTTAGTATTCTTTCAAACTTAAAAATATTAAGAAATAAAAAAAATTAAAATAATGCGTCTAGACATGTCTGTGATTTTGATAGATGGGTAGTATTTACAGCCAGCCTTAACTTTTTAGACAATTTGGACATGATGAAAAAGATGGATTGAATTGATAGGTAATGAAATGAGTTTTCGATCCCGATAATCTCAATAATAAGATTTAGAGAGAATCTCAATGAGAAGATTTTAAAAAAAATCTTCATAAAATGTAACAAGAATCGTCTTATACCGTCTAATCGTATTATAACCAGTTATCAAATTTCATTTGTGAAGCCTCAAAAAACCTCGACATGTTCTTCGCCGATCGAGGCTGGCTTGAAGTGAAATAGAGGTGACATTGTGTCACTAAAGTTAAGGACCTCCAGAAAACCTCTGTTTATTGGTTCGTGAATCATTATTAAGTTCTGCGCAGTTGTTTTCATACCTATATATTTTTAGGGTTGCGTACTCAAAGAGTTTTTTTTTTTCTGACTGACTATGCAGTTTGCTGTTTAAGCCATTACTGCTTCACCGGGCTTTTTGGTGCGAGACTGAAGGAGCCCTCAGCCCATATAGCGCCCATCATAAAAAATAATAAAAAAGTGAAGATATGTATGTCCCATACAAGAAACGTGATTTGTTGTGTCTATCTTAAACACGGTAGGTAATACATACACGCTTCAAACGTAACACGGTTATAGTGTAAGATCTGTAAAACAACAACAAAATAAAGAAACTGCCAAACTGCAGAACCCCATACTGTAGCACCTAGGTATATTCAAATTTAGTTTATCGGCAAAATTGTCGATCTATTTTATATTTTCTTACGTAGGTACTTACATCGCTAAACTAATTTCGCTGCGGGCAGCTAGCACCGTTACTGCAATTTTAGCGTAAGCTCCCGATGTTGCCACTTTTTGTGCTATGTCGTCGACCCGGGCTTGCACGTCTCACCAGTCAGTACTATGTCTAATCGTGTCTGACTGACAAAGATCAAAGTGGATCGCATGGGACTATTGTTCTGTTCGATGTTTATAATGATGTTTTGCTCAGTAAATCCTTGTTTTTGTTGAGTGTTCATGGGCGAGCCTGTATTGTATCACTTTTTAGGGTTCCGTACCGATAAAAAAAAAAGGAACCCTTATAAGATCACTTTTGTCCGTCTGACTGTCTGTCTGTAACGCGTAAAGCAATCACATTAAAATTAATATCTACGGTCCAAAAAAATCAAGCTTCTTAGTTAACTCAGTAAAAAAATACGGCCATTTTTGTCGCATATTTTGGCATTCACAAACAAATCAAAATCTATGGAGTACTTCCATAGGTACTGCTCATGATGGCTTGCTACGGAAAAATCATATAAGTCTATGGTTACTTAGAAGTAGACTGATGTTTCTTTTTTTTTTAGCCTCGTTATAGTTTTAGCCTCAAAATTGTTATCATTGCCGTCTATCGTCGGATTTGGTTTGATTTATGACGGACGTGACGTGAGCTTGGAAAATAATGGAACTATCGCCGTTGATTGTTTGGATTATTCTCGGCTTAAAAGCTTTTTCATTTAGCCTTCGAGGATATTGCTTTCATTCATTGTGGTATGTTTTGACATTGTATTTGTTGATATAAGAATAACGAAATGTAAAAATAATAGAAGTAGGTCCGTTTCATGATGTTTAAATACAGTAAGTAGTGTAAGTGTTTTTGAACATTTTGAGGATATTTTTCCGAAAACTTTCTAAACTTTCAGTATTTGGAAAAAAGGCCTGAATAGCAGGTACTTCCCATGACGAAGATCGGCGAATATCATATGCTGAGTGTTCTTCGACATAGTAGTGTTGCTTATTTTTACAACGTATATTAGTTTCACCTGTTTGTTTGTTTGGGTCAAAACTTGCAATCGTTATTTCGATCACTTCCCAACTAGCTAGAACGCTAAATTTTTCAGGGAAACTTAAAACTCGGTGAAAATACAATACTCAATTGCAAACAACAACATAACATTAATAATTACCGCCATTTTAAAACTTTTTTATGAAAAAGTTTATTCTTGAACAAAGCTTAAAATAAGAAAAAAATTAATAAACATTTAAAACCACGCTTATAAAAAATTAACTAAAAAAAAGCAGCAAAAAACGTGGGCACTTTTTAACTATCCGTAGGGTTGCCATAAATATTGGGAACTGATACGGGACGTTTAAGGTCATATCTCTCGAGATTAGCAATGAGTCTCAAAAAGCTATATTTTCGTGCCTATCGTGTATAATTTTTATTAAATTAACAATTTGCGACAGTCTTATTGCTTATAAAAAATTAACGCAAACGCGTATTCTATCGTAAAACGGGACAAAATAGCAATACGGGACAAGGTTTTCAAATAGGGTGACAGTCCCGTATATACGGGACGTATGGCAACCCTAACTATCCGTAATGTGTGTGGGTTTAGTTTCTTTTTTTTAGTTTAGTTTTTAAAAAATGGTTACACAGTGGACGGATACACTTTTTACCAGAATCACTTACAAATATAGATACATACAGGTATAAGTTAAATGATAAAAATACCTCAATAACGAATATTGGTTAAAGCAACTTAGATGTGGGGAGTGCCTCCCCATGCGACGCTTTAAGCTTGAGTCCATTAAAACTTTTGATTAATGTCTTCTGTCGGATAAACCAACAATTTCGAGCAGACCCTATAACCGTCAAGTATATTGCATCCATAACGCTTATGAGGTAGTGCTTTTTCATGTTCAGGTATATAATCCGTCAAAGAATTCTTGATATTTTTATTTTAAACTAAATCATCACACTGCAGGATTATCAGACGGCATCCTTTAATATTGTGGTCAAGAGCAAATTACTTATGTACATATTCTATTTTTTCATATAGGCGTCCAGCATTTCTTGAATCGCGGCTCTCTGCATGATGTCAGCTGGAAGTTTATTTGACTCTCACAACTTTAGACTAGTAGAAGCACATAATAAATACGTACAGAAGGTCCACATAGGACAATCGATTTTAAGTAACATATCGCCGCGTGACATTAGTTTACATGTATGTATACTCCAGCGATACTGACACACGTGTGCTCGTGGAATCGCTTGCAACGTAATGTGCGTGTCCGGGAAAGCGCGGGTAGAGTTGCCAATTTTTTTTAATGAATAAGAGTATATAGGAGGTAAATAAAGAATACACATTCATACAAAGTTTATTATTTATTAAAATTTTTGAAATAGGTTAATGTTGCACTATTTGCGTCACATCACTTATGTCGTCTGTCGCGTCAGGACAACAGAGGTCAGGGTTGTGAACTTTGTTCCCAAAATTATGAGAGTTTATTACGACAATATTTTTAGCTCCTCTGATCTCGACATGCAGGCAAAAGTGAAAAGTCATAGTTAACGTAAATATATTTTAGCGTAATCTTTTGGAATTCGGTTGCGACAATCGCGACTTACAGACCTATCTGACTTTCTTTAAAATTCCTTAAGCTCGTGTGTACGCAACGTATGCGTGCGGAGCAAGGGTTTAGCTAAGTATGTAGTGGTTTTTCTGTACATACTTATTTTGAATTAGCAGTATGGCGTAGCTGCAATAGACGTTGCCATGGCATTTAGCACAGCTGTCCTTTGTATTGTTGCTATAGTCACGAGTCTGTCTCGATTGTAGTTGTGCAATAGTTAGTTGCTCCGATATTTAAGTCGTTTAATGTTCGTGACACACACGACACGTTGTCACGATTGTGTAACGTTGACATATTGTTTATTTAACAAAAAAAAAGGAAACCATTACGGGAAGTAAAGACACTACATCTGCAATGATATTATCGCCCGTTTTAGGGTTCCGTATCTCAAAAGGAAAAAAAAACCTTATCGGATCACAAGCTTGTAAAAAAACAAGCTTCTAAGTCAACGCATCAAAAAAATAAGGCCATTTTTATAGCATATTTTGGCATTCACAAATAAATCAAAACCTATGGGGTACTTCCTGTTGTCCTTGAATCATGAAAATTTGACTCGACTTGATCTAGTGATGGAAGAACTACCTACATATAATAAAATATGCTATAAATACATAAACTTATTTATACGGAACCCTCGGTGCGCGAGCCAGACGCGCACTTGGCCGGTTTGTTTCTACACAATTTTAAACTATGTCTTAATCATCTGTCAAACAGTTGTTCTTATTTTTAATTTCTTTGTTTTGGTCAGTTTCTTTCCGTCATGATCAATTGGAGCCCCTTACATTTTGATGACTGTCTAAGCATCGTGATTGGCAGATGATCATTACTGAACCAGATGATGCAATTACTACATACAAATCACTTATTCTTTTCAATATTTACATATTAATAAATATTCACATGATTAACTATTAGGAGTACAGAATTTGAAAATATTGTAAGAGGTAATAAACGTTTACAAGGTCTCGGTTACGTCGTCGTATATATTATATATTTAATATATTTGCGTGTCCATCGTTTTATTGCTTATTTAGATTTTATAATTTTAACACCTCGTCTCTTGTATAGCCACAAATGAACTTGGTGATTCGTTAGTCACAAGGCAACAATACTTATTTATTTACCACTGTTGCTCGAAAAAGTTCATTTTCTCGACGATAGCGTTCAAGCAAGAGTTATAATAAAATTTAAATTTAGAATCAGCAGAAAACAATAATTATGTTGCATTCCATTCATAATTATACTTTATCACAATAACTCGTAAACAGTGTCGTTGCGTGCAGGTAGAGTTTGTGCTAAAACCTTTTTTTTACTCCCATGGTATTTTTCTTTGTAAATGTTACCTTTCTTCTGCAGAGAGCACGTTCATAAAACTCACGGGTTGTAATGACGTGCCTATTATATTAGTACTTACCTATGTATTAAAGGTGCTTGTTCAAAATATAAACAACGCGCACGAAATTTTTTACAAATGAAAAAATATCTCTTTACACCCACTAAGGTAACAGGACAATATTTGAATTTAGGTGCCATGTTAGCACTCATAGCTTCTGGTAGAAGTTCTTAATTTACATTTCATTAATCTACCAAAATAAAATACTCGCGGCTGCTGTGTGCCGAAATGTAATGTAAATGTGGCGAAAATATGCATCATCTCTATATCTAATCTAATGCAATGACCGCTGAGAATGGGCTTAATATGCAAATGCATGTAATCCGGTCTTTTGGTACATAAATAAGTTATGGAGTAACTAAACACCATACAGTGTAACAGGTTATAAATATTCAATTTATATCTTGGTCTTTGTTTCTGATCCTTATGAATGACTTTCTCGACCGATGTCATAAAATATAAATCTTTTCTTTACATATGTCACAGGTTCGATTCCCGGCTTAAACAGGTGATTTATCTAAAAACATATGGATACAGTTTTACTTATTTAAGAAAACAAAATCATGTTTTTGCGTGAGCCATTTGTGCGTGAGTCGATTCTGATTAAATAATACTGTGTAAAATATACTATCGATTGGCCTTGCTATGCGTAATTTCAACTTCGAAACAAAAACATTTAAGCTTTTGCGTACTAATAGATAGATATGTATGTTAAGCACCAACTCCATTTAAGAAGTAGCAGTGGTAACTTCTTATTTAGTTGATGTAAAAATGTTGCCTATTCAAGTGTGCAGTTCAAGGTAAGAGGCATTCATCAAACGAATTTGGCGCGGTCGAGAGGAGAAATCTAGCTTAGTCTATCTCTGCCCATTACCTAGATCTCGCTGGTCGTGAGAGTTTCTTTCTACATGCCACTGTTACTTTTGTTAATGGTTAGCTTTCGTCTTAAGGACCGGCTTGTGTTGCTGCTTGCTAACGTCCACGATGCTGCTTACTGTATTTGAAGTTTTTCCGTATTCCGGAATGAGGATACTTCGTAGAGTAGACGATTTTCTTTTCAAGATATCAATAAATGGTTCGAGCCTAGGCTTCCCAACACCAACATAAAATGTGTAATTTTCAGGATTTTACACCGTGATATCCGGGACTTGGGCATGTGGCGGGTGCGGGACACACTGCAGTGATTATTCATTACATGATGCAAATTTGGGAGCTTTTTTAAGCCAGTTTTTTTAGATTTATTTTATAAGGTGGCAAACAAGCCTGCGGCTCGCCTGATGTTAGGCAGCGACCGTTCAAGATTTAAGGTGTGATGATGAAGTGTATGTCGATGTCGAGCGGTGCAATGGTAGACAACAATTGAAGGCATCACTTCAAACAATTCTTTGATTACAACCCGTTATATGAGCGGGTGAATATGTTAAATCTTGTCAAAAAATCTCAAGTTTATGAAGTCCCAGTCTCAGAGGCCAAGCTAAAGGCTCACACGCACTGAGATGACACCAGTGTTGGATCTACAGATCAGTAATTTTGCTCCAAGGTGAAGTTCTTGGTCACCCTGCTAACACCTGCACCCAGTTTCTGGGATGCCAATCTTCTAAATCTTGATGATCTTAATCTAAACGTTGCGTTGCTAGAGATGTCAACAAGAATGATAAGAAAGTCTTTGGAGATGGTCGGATGATGTATGGTACAGTTAGTGACGGTTTTTGGCTAGCAATTCTTTCAAGAAAGATGGATTTTGCTGAAATTTTGACAGTAAGTACGGAATACCCCAAGAAGCAAAATCTACCCTTTGCCAAGGTGTGCTTTTTCGCGGGGGGTGAATACCTCCCCAACTAGGGGGTGGTTATTAAAAAAAAACTCCAGAAATCGATAAAAAGATGGATTTCAAGCTAAAAATGTTCTATAGAATTTTTTGAGATATTCGTGATCGAAAAAGATATTTTTTTTCGAAAATGACCACGTTTTTTGTCGATTATACACATATAATTCATGAACTATTGATTTAATCAAAATATTTGTGATTATCGAAATGTTAGGTAATGAAAAATCAAAGAATTTCTTTTTTATATTTAAATGTAGACCTAATACAAACAAAGATATATCATTGAAGGTAAGCCTTATATTTTTAATGACAAATTTAAAGATTTCAACATTGAATAACGAACGAACGATACGTTTAAGATGAAAGTGTTAAAAATCTTTTTTAAAGTACATTTAAAAACCTTTAAAATGCGTTTTTTAAAGTTCTCTTGCATAAAAACTAACGGAGTTGTGACGAAATTAAAGTTGGTTTATATTTTTTTTACGAGAAGAATCAACAGTGAAACGCATCTCATTATTACCCTAATTGGAATTAAATGTTACAAATGTACAAATGACTTTATCTTGACATAAATATGATCAAAAAGTTTGAACGATTTAAAATGCTTATTTTTGAGAAAAACATATCATCAAAGTGAACTAGGTATTTTTGAAATATTCAAAAATATTGATTTCTTTCAAATTAACTCAGAAAATAAATCATAGACGTAAAAATTGCTAGAGTACAGTTAGTTTTTCATTCAAAAAATTTTTATTTTTATTTTTATACTGTAGCTTAAAAAATTTTCGAGATATGGCTTGTAAAACTTAGCATTGATACGAAATCAGTACCGCCCTTGAGCCCTCTCACCGTTGACCTTTATAAAATTAAGGGTAATAAATAAATAAAAAAGGGAAGAAATATAAAACTTACATGAGCTTATAGGCGATGGAATTCCCTACTTGCGTGTGTGTGTGTGTGTGCGTGCGTGCGTTACGTTTTTTCATCCCTAAAATGCCTAAATTTGTGGATTTATCAATTTTTGTCCATTTAAATAGGGGTGGTTTTTAGGGGATGAAAACTAATTATAACGCTTCCCTTAAGATGTCTACGAATAAAATATAATAATTTATCCAAGCGAGAAATAAAATATATCGAAGAATGTTTTTTTTTAATTTTATGTCAAAAGGGTGTTTTAAAAGGGCGTAAGGAATAAAATAGGGGTTAAAAAATCACAAATATTTTTTAAAATTAATCAAAAGCTTTATACGTTTTTTCATTCCTTAAATGCCTAAATTTGTGAATTTATCAATTTTTGTCGAGTAGGGGTGGTATTCACCCCTAAAAGTCAAAAGCACACATCGGCATAGGGTAGATTTTGAAGAGGATGGTAAGTAGAGCTTAATCCCAAATTTTGAAGAAAATCTATCTTTCTTGAAAGAATTGCTAGGTTGTACCATCTTTTTACCGTCATTTACTGTACTAGGAAAATCCTAAAAGAACCGAAGTAATTGACATAGCTAACAAGCTGAACTGATTGCAGGCAGTGCAGGCCACATCGATCGCTTAACAAGTGCGGGACGGTCTGCTACCAGGTGGACAGATAACCTGGTTTGAGCTGCCAAAAGCCAATAAAAGCGGGCGATTCATAACCGTCTGTAGGGGATTGGCTTACGTACAACAGTGGACGTCTTCCACACAAAAAGCTTGGGTTGAATCAGACCAAGTTTTTACCCTAGGGCAGTGAGTAAGATGGTAACTTCGATAGGTACAGGCAACATGGCAATAACTACACTGAAAGAACGCCGATACGGTGGTTAAAACCGAATTGGCAGTTGCTGACTAAATCGTGTTCCTCTCGGTATCCTAGAACTCATGGTAGTTAAAAGCCCTATTACCTTAAAAAAAAGAAAAGTTATAGCCATTAAATAGATAGAAGTTGTAGTTGAGGTGAACTCAGTATTCGAAATCGTCAAATAAAATAGCAAACTCGCCTGTAGCAAACAACTCACAAAAAACAATGATCTCTTTCAATTTTAATAATTGCACGGGCCCTTGGCAGCTTACGTTACCTCCAGAAGCGAAGTATCCCAAAAAAACTGGGACAGTAGCCAAGCCTAGTCTAGGCCAATTGCTCATTGATGTGCTTCTGAAACCGTTATCGCGACACTCCTGCCATTCGAATAAATCGAAAAAAGCACAGGTATTTTAAAGTAAAATATATTCTTACTAATAATGTCGGCGATACCAAAATATCTGTATCGTTACATGTCCAAATTAATTAATACATACTGAAAATTAATACATACATACAAAACGAAAGAGCTTAAGAAGCACGAAATGCTTTAATTTTTTTATTTTTTTAGCAGTGCTTAGCCGATGTTAGTCGTCTTAATTTATTGTATTCTATTATATAGGTACCTACTCACTTAGAACTACATCATAATAATAATAATAAATGATAATATTTCAATAAATTTAACCCACGTGAATACTGCTCGACGCAAATATATAAGGATTCTAGGAAGTAGATGTTCTTGCAAGCGCTAAGTGTTGTGGGTGGGTGGCTCATTCAATCGGATGATCAAATAAAGGTGCTTCATAAGAGGGGGCTAAGCATGAGTGACGAATGCCTGTCGTATTGGTACTGTACTATTTACGACCACACGTGGGCATATGTTCGTCGTTCTCTGGAGACGACCCCGCCGCCGCCAAAGAAAGCAAACTGTTTTTAGATTATCCTGTACTTAACCTAGACAAGTTATTATATACTTAAGAAAAAGTCCTAATTTAAAAAAAAGTGACTGCTGAGTTTCTTGTCGTCTCTTACTCGTATAAGTAGAAAGCGATATTGTGAACCGATAGTAGAAAAATAATGTTATTTAAATATTTAAAATTCTATTGAAATTTGAAATAAGGATTATTATGATTTTTGATTTAAGGTTCTGTAGCCTTAATGATAAAATCTATAAACCTATGTTTTTCACAGCTTTTTAAAAACAATTAAATGATAGGTTAACACTTGTAATTTTGTAATCGCGTAAACCTAATTGTAAATAAAATCGAAATATCAAAACAATAGACAATAGTGTCAACGCTTTTTGTAACATTATTTACAGTGTATTTTTTTTCCCTTGAAACCTCGAATCAATCAATCGGCACGTCTTTCAAACAAATTCTCGATTGCAAATAACCTCGGAGAAAGTTCTACAATGAACGGACATACTGTCACGCCCAAAGTTAGTTTGTAATTCTTTATTATTACGTAATTTACACGCCACGGTCGGTCGTCGGAAAAGGTTCTGCGAGCTGATTAGCTATATCCATCGAACGGTCACTTTGAGGACGTCTAGCCAGTGTTTATAGATTTATTTAGGTACCTGCCAGAGACCCGCCCGCGCTATTACTTGCCAAGACGTATTCCCGTTGGAATTTTCGATCGTTGTAAAAACTATCTTATTGTTTAATTATTTTTTGCATGACACTTACTCGTAAACAGTGTGATTACGTGCAGGCTCAGCGGGTGCTAAGGCCTTAATCACTCCCACGGGCTTTTCTCTGTACATTTTACTTTTCTCTTAGCAAAGCGCGCGTTCATAGAACCCATGGGCGGTAATAACGCGCCTATTTAACTACAGTCAAAACTTTTTAATTCATAAATTCTCTAGATATCTATCTATATTCATCTGGAGGTGGCGTTGTTTTCTATACTTCTATTCCCACCATTTCAGTTGTGTTTTTATTTATTAAGCTTATATTCTTATTTATTTACTCGCAAATGTGATGAAAAACATTGTGTTTAACGCGGGCGGTACGGAAATCACAAGCACGAGTCTTTAAAGCCTCCAGCCTTCGGCCTTAGGGTTCTTAATAGCCTCTCGTTAGTAATTTTCTTCTTGTATATTAACAAGTAGCAAGACAATTACGTAAGAAATTGGTAATTTTTTTATCTGACTAGTTATGGACCTCCTTGTTTCATAGTTCTCGCTCTTTGCCTAAGCACCATCAGCGTCTTAATTGATCTCTCATTGATTTGGGTGTGCTTAATTTAGATCCAAATCCTGTGTTAGTTTTTATGTCACTTGGTAATAAATAGGTTATAAGTTGTTTGGTTTTGCCACTCAGTCCTCATTCACCTTCAAGAGGTGTGACTCAGATATTTTAATACCTAAATGACTTCTATAGTGCTAACGTTACAATCAATGGCCGAATAACTAATATATTGTACTTAAAAAGTGAGTCTGTCAGTTTGTTAGTCATAATAACTAAGCTTCCAACTGGCCTAATTTTTGGAACAGGCCTAGTTAGTTGAAGAGTTTTTATTTAAAACCGGGTGCTATTGTTAGCCCAGAAATACCTGGAGGGAGGCAGAATTAAAAAAAAATACACGTAGAAATTTTACGATAATGATCAAACTTCACGCAGACGGAGCCGCAGGCAAATGCTAGTATCTAAAAACAGATGATAATATATATGGACGTCGTCGAAGCCTGCTTGTTTAAACACCGCGATGTATTAGCGGAACACACGGCCTTTCTGCTTGGTCAATGTTTATGTTATATAAACATAAACTTGTACGGTCGTCTGTACGATTATATCGCTTTCGTATGTCAATGAGTCGGCTTGAAAGGGAAATTAAGTAGCTAAGGTCAATGACCCGCTCTCCAGTCTAGTGATGTAATGAATCTGTTTACTGATGCTTATCAACATGAAAAACTCTCGTAATTTATTAGGAAAAATAAAATTGGTATTCAAAAACAGTTTTTGAGTAGTTAAAAAGTCTTTTAGAATTAGTGCGGAACCCTCGATACAAGTGTCCCACTCGCATTTCACGAGTTTTACCTACTTTACAGTGCACTGGTAACTTATTTCAATGTAAGTTTAATTTTTTCTTTTGTTTACCTGACTTTTTCAAGTGTAGATAAGACCAAATGTCAAGTAGGGTCCAGGCCTTAAAAAGCCACGGACTAAATAAAGCATGGTTATTTTGGATTATTTTGCTCTTTCACTCTTGAAACCATAATCAATTGTGGTCATCACTAGTCGTGAGCAAATCATATAGAACGTAGCTCTATATGTTTGTTATTTCATCTTATCTAGATTTAAAGTGGATTATTTTAGATGAGATTCGTGAACCTATAGTGGTTATGAAGGCACGTGATCAGTTAAATGAAGAATTGTCGTGGTTAACACTAACATCATATTTTTTTTTCTGAACTGACTATGCAGTTGGCTGTTGCAGCCATTACTGCTTCACCGGGCTTTTAGGCGCGAGACTCTGAAGGAGCCTCAGCCCATATAGCGCCCAACCCTCAGGGGCTCCCCGCGGGGGGAGCCTCGGCTTGGGTTTTCGCCCTCGGGGCGTCCCTTCGACCACCGTGAGTCTCAAACCCGAAGGTGAGTCACCGCCAGGAGGGGAGTTCCACGTTACGCGGGTGCGGTTGCGATTGAGTGGGGGCGAGAAGCGCCCCGGCACTCTTTGATACCTCGTGTATCCGTTCGGGTGCCGACGAACCCGGGGACGTCGGCGTCGTGTGAGGGGGGAGTCCCTATTCGGGGAGGTCGTAGAGACTAATCTCGCTATCCGGACAGCTTTTTATCTGGGGCCGTTAGTACGTGCCGACGTTAGTACGTGCCCAGGCCGCCTAACGATAGTTTTACGACCGTGCCGAGGTCGGTCGGGGGGATGAAGTTATCATAAGGTGTACCGCTATGTAATCGGATAGGTTTTTTATAAAAATAGATTATTGCAAAATAAAGTCGTGAAAAAAATAATGATTATTTACTGTTTAATTTGCGTTTTTTTTAAATAATCTTACTAGTCCTACTAATATATTAACCTTATCCTACTAATATTATGTGAAAGTATGTATGGATGGATGGATGGATGTTTGTTACTCAATTACGCTTCAACCACTGGACGGATCGAAATTAAACTTGGCACACATATGTATAGGTTAGGTCCTGGAATGGCAGCTTCAGTGATGTAAATACGTGGCGTACTTATGCATACAACGGTATAAAACATACCGGTTTACTAAACATCGCGCAAACCCAATTTTTTGACCTTTGACTTTGAGTAATTTTTTTTACAGATACCAGATCGATGAGGACTTTTTTAAATTTTATTTATAATAATGTTTTGAACAATTTTACCAACTTTCAGCTTTCTGGGAATTTTTGTATCTTCGGATGTCTAGATTGACCGGACTAAATAACCGATTCGAATAATTTAAAAAGTAATGTACACTGTCTTGAATACGAAATCATTTATTTGGATAAGGATTTTAGTCGGCATTTCTATAAACTTAAAAAATTAAAAATGTAAAAAAGTAATTATAGTGACATAATTACAATAATTGGACATATGGTATCGCGAAGTTTTTTGTAAATATAGATATGTCTTTTAATATTGTAGAACATTTTTTGTCATATCCTCAATAGTTTCCGTAGCGCTTGCGATGAAAGACATTTTATGGCAAATTTTTTTACACCTTGGGTTACATTATTGAAATTTTACTAAGGAGATCTAGTTTATCTAGTAATAAATATGCCTGTGTCACTCAGGGATAATGTAGCATTCTAATGGTGAAATAATTTTTGAAATAAGTCCAGTAGTTTTTGAGTTTATTCGTTACAAACATACAAAAAACAAATCTTTCCCCTTTATAATATTAGTGTAGTTTACGTGTACATCATATGGTTAATCCTTTGGCTTCGTTATTCCTAACAGATTTAGTGAAATGTAGGCTCGTCAGCATCACATACAATATGTAGTCGAGAAAATTCAGGTTGGTTAAAATGATCCAGTTGTGAGATTATTATGAACACTATCATCGTACGCTTTGAGAGGGATACTTGTTTTGCGTTTAAGATCTTGGAGATCATTGATATCCACTTTTAGGAAACTATGATCTAATATAACTAATATATATATATAAAATTATCTTCCCTCTAAAAAAAAAGCTGGCTACGCCAATAATGGTGACGAATCGTCTGTACCCAGCGAGAGAAAATAATTCTGTGTGAAATAGTTAACTTCTTCGACGCGTACTGAGCTTAACGTGGTTTCGAAGCGCTTCCTTGAGTCACACAATCTTACGTTACGATACTTACGATGCAAAGCGGAGTAATAATAAAATTGTTTACTTGCTAATTTAAGAATTATACTGCCTTATTATAAAAAGTAAAAAGACTGTTACACGATAGTCATATTAAATGCGTAATAAATAACTTATTTTTACGTCACGTTCATATATTTTCTAGGTTAGACCAATGTCATGATATTTTGCATATCTAGTAGGCATAGACGGAAAATATGTGGCAAAAAAATATTGGCAAATAAATATTACACTAAAACATTATTGTTCCGCTTTTGACGCTCGATGGAAAACATCTAATCGGTTACCCCCGCGTCGGTAGGGCAGGGCAATATCATTAATTTCGTTCGTAATATGATCTGTGGTAATCAAATGTCTTCTCCTTGTTGATACCGAATATCTACTATTTCTAAAACTGAAAATACGTCTTCTACGTTTGAAATTATTCTGACAGTAAATGTTTTTAAAACATCAAACAACAATACCAAAGCAAGAGACAAGAGGCAACACGTGCAATAAACAAAACATGTTTTGTGTAATGTTACGGCGAAACACGAGCAGTGTGCCCAGTGTCAGTTTTTGCGTATTTGTAACGCTACTATAGCGTTCGCGTATTCATAAAAAGTCCTGTGAGAAAAAACCGTCTCAAAACGCGTTCGCTATAGGCGCTTCTTCATTTCCATACATGTATTTCGTTGACGCAAACGCGATAGTAGCGTTAAAAACTCACGCTAGGCACACTAGAGACCTAGCTTTAGAGCGGTGGAGAGAGAGTTTAATTTGCGTCGTTACCACCTCATTACCTACTCATTACAATTGAAAAGTCCTTAAAATTAAAAAACTAGAGGTTACATATATTTTTTTGTGTCTTCATTCCTGCTGTTGCAAAAATCTTGAAATGAAAACGTGAGTTAATCGATTAGAGAAAATGGTGAACAAATGTCTTGGGGCGTCCGCTGCGTTTAGCGAGTCCCGTCGCTACTATACCCAGTGTAAGTTAAGCAGACGCGTAGACTAACGATTCTAGGGGCATCCCTTAAAATCGTTCTGTTATTCTTAAATAATTTCTTCTTAAAATAGGTAAACGCATATTATGACGTACTGAACATTGATAGGCGTCCCTCAAAAAGAAAACCCGGACATTTTCAGCAATGTTTGTCTTAGGATACTGCATGGATTAGGAAGACTCCAAGAAGTAAACAAGATAAAAATATGTTGGCTGTAACTAAAATTTGCTAGATTGTAGATATGAATAATGTTGTTAAAGTGATTAAGTTCAGTTTCCGTTCAGTTCAAACTTTAAAAACTTTCGAACTTCAGTTCAAAGTTTTTCAGAAAAAAGTTCAGCAGTAGGACTGATTAAGTGAAAAAACATTTTTGTTTTTTTTTTGATTGAATAAAATCTTAATTATAAAGCAATCAAAAGAACTAAATAACTATATAGGTCTCCTACTCAGCATGAATCGGCTTGCTTAAGAATACTCTAAAATATGATAAATGGCATATATTTTCAGTAGGAGTAAATACTAATATTATAAATGTGAAAGTATGTCTGGAATTATAGATGGATGTTTGTTACTCAATTACGCTTCAATTACTGGAAGGGTCGGGATAAACATCTTGGCACACATATAGGTTAAGTCCTGGAATAGGACCTAAGCTACTTTTTGTCCCAAAAAATTCTAAAGTTTTCGCGGGAATGACTGAAACAGAGCTAAAGCGAACTATAGCTACAGCTATAGCAAACTTCATTAGTATAATTAAGGAGTTTCATGTCATAACCGAAGTAAGGACGGACGTGGCCGCTGGCAATATCTAGTCAAATATATTTTTTTAAACGTTATCGGCAAAATTGTGTGTGGTTTATGTGAATCCATATTCTTACATCCGTATTTATTAATGTACTGGACATTAATAATACCCATACATCTACTTTAAAGTGGAGATAACTTAATCATTGTTAATCTAATTTGTGACTATTGCTTTCTGTTACCGAAATTGCACGGTGTTCCTAGCAGACATCTTGGTGAATGTCGGTGCACCTCAGGGCTATGTATTATACCCTACACAATTTCTTCTACAAATACCCATTACAGTATGTTAACGCTAGGTAAAAAAACTCACTTGGCGCATGTCTAGCTATTTTACATTCATCTTTTATTGCGCAACTTTACTTCTTAGGGCGCGTTTAGGTCGGCGAGCTTTAAACTAGTGGATAGTGTGCTCGTGCTGACCTAGTAGATAGAAGATAGTAATAAAACTATAATATAACTAATAAAACGTTAAAGCTGGGCTATAAAGCAGCAGTATTAGATGAGAACATACCATCTTCATCTTTTGAACTATTCAGTAGTAACTCTTGTTCACTCTTATAACTAATTTTTAATCAAAATTAAACAGTTTTTTATTCTTCTGCTCTGATGCAATGCATTGAACTGAATCACTTTACTATCTTCTATTCAATAGCTTAACTATGATTAGGTATGACCGTCATGAGAGCGCTATCTTCTTGCTCAGCTATTAACACTAGTTTTACAATCTGATTAAACCAAAAACTATTGTGATAATATTTTGCCATTTCGCTCTAACAGGTAAATCAAATGGCAGTTTTACTCTTTGTGAGCTATTAACTATCTACTAACTGTTACTAATAGTTTTAAGGTCTCTCTCTGACTGCGCTCTAATGAATGTTAATTCTTTTTTAGCTATTACTGTGTCAGTATATTTATTGAGCTTTAATTCACAAAGTATTATTATTTAAGTGATACGATTCATTATTTTGAATTTTTATTGATTTATAATTATATGCTGTTGTCTGGTTTGTTGGTAATGAGTATTAGTATATTTAAGTATTTTTTTTTGTATGAATCAATGAATGAAGAATAAAAGTCCATTTAAGACTTGTTTGAAATGTCAGACAACTTTTGGCAACTGAACATGTGAACTACCGGTACTTTGTTTTCCTAATGATCCACCGGAATAAGATAAATAATCGCCAAAGTCTACAAATTAATTCCAGTAAAATAAAACATATCA
Source organism: Apoda limacodes (assembly GCA_946406115.1). Classification (NCBI taxonomy): domain Eukaryota; kingdom Metazoa; phylum Arthropoda; class Insecta; order Lepidoptera; family Limacodidae; genus Apoda; species Apoda limacodes. Next base: position 33,039,495 of record OX291542.1, on the reverse strand, counting down.
CAAATTGTAGGTTTTGAGTTGCCGAACATAATTTAAATACCGTACTACATTAGGAAATATTTCATCAGTTTAATATTATTTGCATATTAAAACTAATACGGTCATATGCTACCGCACGCTCTAGAGCGTTAAGACTTAGGTAGACACTTATACTATATACATCGGATTTTTTTCTTTAAAATGCATAGTTTTGTAGTAAAATGCGAAAAAAGAAAATTAATGACATGTATATCTACGATTTAAACCTTCACTTTCAAGTAGCAAATTTATGTTTCATTTTAGTTTTATCCTGATTCCGGTGGACTGTAACATTTTAGCCCTGACAGAAAACTGACGATATTGAGAACATGATTCTTAATCCAGAAACCATTTAAACTACAACAGTGATCAAGCTGGCATTGCGCTAACGACCAGACTAGACACGCATGAAGCTACTCACCCACTTCCGATAACAATATTAGCATTGACTGACTGACTTTTTGTTGGCAAAAAAATAGAAATAAAACATAGGTATATAGGCCCGATTGTAGGACCAAATAGTAGGATGAGTGTTGGAACGCTTAGTAAACTGGCGCCACGGGAGATGTGTCATTTGCATGTCACTTTTCCTACTAAACTTCGTCACTTCCTGCCTACAAACAAAACAATTGTTCGTAAATAAATATTTAAGTCATTGATTCTGAGTCGGAAACGTAAAATATTTATTTTATACAATGTAGCTTCTACAGTCTCTAGGTTGAAGACTGAAATTTAGAAGTTACAGCAAAGATAATAAATTAGGTCAAATTTGTGAATTCACCATAATGATATGATCAAGATTTAAGAACGATTTGACTTAGCATATTTTGATAGTAGTCTATCCTCATCCTCAGCTGGTGGATGACAATAGATCTATATTGTGAGGTCGTCAGGTCAACCGTTGACTGTGCCTTATCTTCGTTTCTATCATTGGTTAGGTATGCCGCTAATGTAATACGATTGTTCATAGCGACTCTACTTGGCTTCCTGTGTTTCCTAAAATGAGAGAAGATTCAGAACGCATAAACAAGATCTAAGCTGGCAATTACGGACAATATTAATGATACGGAGCTCTGTCTCTTATTGTGCGTAACTAATTCTACTGTCAATTTCTTTTTTTTTTGGTTATGGGAGACAGGCTCACTTTAATTCGAAACATATAAATAAATACTACTTAATTTTAAAGTTTATGCCTAGTAGAAAAATTAAATATTTAGTAAAATGCACACTAATAGATACTTTTTTTGTGAAGAAATTCATTTCTTAGGGGGCGTCCATAAATTACGTGAGGCATTGTGAGGGGGGGGGGGGGGATCGAGCAGAATCTCACCCATCTAACGAGGGGGAGTGGGGGGTTTCGTGGTCACGTAATTTTATTTTTCGCAAAAAACAGTGTAGAATTGCGAAAAAACTGTTAACTAAATATCGCCAAATCTTACACAATAATAATTATCAAGCTATGCCAACGCCACAAGGTAGCAAGTTTTTTTTTTTAAATATATCCAACGCATTAAAGCACATATTAACTTATTACACTAACGATACGCATTTTTAAATCTCACGTGAGATTAGGGTAAGAGCCAAATCTCAACAAACCCCTTCGGTTTCGGGTGGGTCGCAAAATTATTTCCGTTTAGGTCATAATGACACTAGTTATCAAAAAAATATATCTCAAAAAATATCTCTCTTTCCTTCATTTGATGGTCTTTTCTGTTTAAACTTAAAAAAATGCAATTGTATTGTTTAACATTTTAAGTCAAGATAATTTTAGGAATTAACAAATACAAATTATAATCTTATTTATGTACTTGTTAGAAACAGTCTACTTCAACGTAAGCCAGGGCCTTTCAGGAGGCAACTCGCAAGTGAAGAGTTGGCAACTATCTCTTACTATTTAACAGCGTTGCCAGAGGGTTACTTTTGTCACCTTTTGGGTAACTTTTGAGACCTTGAGGTTACCTGGAGGTTACTCGACTTAAAAGGTAACTTTTGGGTTACTTTTTGAAAGAAATTCTAAGGTAAATTTCAACACTTATTAATATGAGTTTGAATCAGAGAGTGTGTAAAGCTCTTAAGACATTTCGGTTAGTCAACAGGATGCATTAGTTTCCATAGACATTTTATGCAACGCAGCTAGTACGTAAAATCAAATTATATTGTCTCTTTCCCACTTCCACAAGAGTATGCTTCTTTCGACTATCGCTTACTCGCTCTGAATCTTAATAAAGATTTCCTTATAGTTGCTTTAATTTTTTCTTTGTTTAAAATATATCGTTTTATCAGGGACGTGTATAGATTAATAATATAATTTATATGTATATAAAAAACACAAAGGGTTACTTTTTACAGGAAAAGGTAACTTTTTCTTCACTTTGTGGTAACTTTTGAGCATAATCCGCTGGCAAAACTGGTATTTAAATGCCAAAAGATAAAGACACTAATGATGTCTACGAAATAAATGTAAGCAAAAAGCACCCTATATTGGACTATCTATTCACGTCTCAAAAAGTCTACACGTCGAAAAGTACGTAATTTTTTTTGTAGTTGGTATTTCGTATTTATTTAAGTAATTAATATTCTATTTATTAGTTTAGTCATGAATTTAGCAAGATAATTATAGGTTTGATTTAAAATATGCATGGGATTTGGGACACATATCCTAAATTTTGAAATTGATAGTCATAGCTAGTTCATAGAAAACATATGTTTCAGCGTCAAATATATAAACATGTTCCTGGTCTTGAATTTTATTCAGTGTGAAACTCTCTTATCAAACGAATATAACTAATTATTTATGATAAGATATGTAAATTATATATAGGTGACCCTCACCGACACACACGTGGCACAGTGGTGTAGTAATCTTATCATTTACCTACTGGACAGTAACGGCCATTGCTGGCCGCATGCACGCTAGCAATGTGGAACTATACCTACATACACTGGCAAATTCAAATAACGTATGTGATAACGTAATACGAGTTTGAGTAATGCCAGGTAGTCAATTCTGAAGCTTTCGAATGCAGCACGAATAATTCGAAATAAAGTAGGAATTCGAACTTTTTTTTGATCGAAAATGAATTTAGCGTTAGTTCAAAAGTGAAGAGGTTGAAGATGCGCCGCGCGGCGTCTCATGTCACTACGAGTAACGAAAAGCGAAATGTTGTATGTGCTGTTGTATTCACACTGAACTACTAGGTAAAAATATTAAAAAGAAAAAAATCTGGAAATTGGTTTTTTTGCACCAATTTACACATTCTTCTTTGGCCGAGAGATAGTTAAAGAGACAGAAAAGGACATATGCTACTTTTACCCCGGAAAATTCAAAAGTTCCCGCAGGAATAACTAAAACTAAATCCTACGGGAACGAACTATAGCAAACTTTCTTAATATAGCAATCACAAGCACGGAGTTGCTGTAGCAATCCCAAGCCGTAAACAGAATTTAGCGTAGGCGAGGCCGCGGGCAAAAGTTAGTAGTCTAATAAATAACGAATAGATCGAAATAGTTGAATAAGAGTAGCATAACTACCAAAATTTCATCACCTTGTACTGCAGTTTAATATCTTTTGCATGCCTTAGATGTCTATTTGATTCTGGTAAGTAGGTAGATATAGAAATAGCTTAAAATATATTTTGTTTTGTCAATAATCTTTATTTAATATTTCTCTTCAAAAAATGCGATACAATAAAATATTGCGAGATAGTTTAAATAACTAGGCAATTAACTTCGGTAATTTATTTTTCTAGCGGATTTCTAGATATGTCCAGGAATAGGAAAAACTAGCCTCGATCTACGGGAAATAACCTTGTGTATAATAAATAGGTCAATTTGAACATTTTAAACAAAAACTGAAACAGAAACTGTATTGCTATTTATAAAAAAGACAAACTCGTATGTATCGGCTAAATAAATTTTATTGTTTTTTATTTAACCATAAATACTCAATACATAATTATCCATTAAATTAACTGACTCACCAAACTAAAATAACACTTTGATAAGGCCCATTTAATTAGGTTGGTACCTCACTGTTATTAGATTGACCCTAATTAAACGTAATATATTTTTTTTGCAAGTTTTGCACACTGTTATCACAGAAAGATAAGAGCTAATTAATTAAATTAATAGCTTTTAAATGTGATAAAAAAATAACGATTGATTAATTTAACGTGGAAATTTTTGCAAAATTATAGTTTTTTATAACAACCTTTGTGTTTTATTTTAATGTATCATTTACATTCCGAATACATTGTTATGTTCATCTCATGCATACTCGTCACATAATATCGCGTTTGAAATTCAAAGATTAATTTTTTTTTTATTAAAGAAGACCTTTTATTTGTGCGATACTTAAGGGACGATATTTTATTGTATTCCAGCCTAGAACAGAATCAAAACGCTGACGATGATTACATTTTTAATCGACTTTAAAAAAGGAGCATGTTCTCAATGTTTGTATTTTTTTTGTTCGGGCATAACTCCGTCATATACAGACAGATTTTTTTTTATTTAAAAGGATATACTTGCAAGGTGGTCTAATATTAATGTAGTGTATTTAAAATATAATTTTTGGTCAAAAAAAGTAAGTAAGTGTTAATTTGGAACTGGTGTAACGCCTTTTATGTTGATGATTGTATAAAATTTTGTTACGAGTATCGACTTTTTTAGTGTTCGAGAAAAAAAGCAATTCGCCACTTAAAAGTAAAAAATAAAAACTTTTTAAGAAAAATTAAAACAACCGGCTTCAAAAATATGTACTAAAAAGGTAAAAATAATTACTTATTTCCAAAAATCTAATCAAAATTACAGTTTGAAGTTGGTGTCTATGTACCTAAAGTTTATAACACACTTCACTTACATGACACCAATTTTAAACTGTTATTCAGATCAGATAAGAAGTTTTTATTTTTTTATATTATTCTCATTAATATATATGTTGTTTTAGGTTATGCTTAATGATATGATTTAATATATTTCTAATCAATTTATCGGACTATTCGGGTATTTTTATACTATGCGTATAACCCTTTAAGTTTATCCGGTAAAAGCTCTCATCTTGATTAAATAAAATGCTATGCTTATTAAGAAGAAAGACTAAAACAGTTGTTAAGTATATCATCATCCCTTAAAGATTATAAATAGAAAGTTTGCATACATCTGTCGCATCTACGTTTGCTTGAATTATTATTCTTTGACTTTTAAATTCAGCTGTGAGATAATTAACAGCTATAATGGTCTTCATTTAATATGTGGACCAATTAGCGGTGCAAATTACAATTAGAATACCCGTCATGTTTAGTCTGAACATAGCACGAAATAACAACTTTGTTATATTCTAATATTTTATATTATGTTTGTATCTGTGCGTTTAAATTTAAACTTTTCACGAAAACATTTTAACAAATCTCGAGACAATAAATCTTAAAACTGGTATAAATAGTAGATAGAATTATTAACCAACATTTCAAGATTTCATTTACTTTTTCTTGCCTCATTCTGTTTAGTGCATTAGGTACCTATCTTTTATTCATTCTCTCCAACTAAAAATATAAACATAACTTTCTCAACCTTTGTCTACCTTTTTTTCTGCTGTACTGTAATATCAACAACAAATTGTAGATAAGTTAACTTTATTTTCTAATTAATTCTATTATTTACTTTTAAATTCGTCTGTTTTTTGTTATACATGTTGATGTTATGTAAAACATAGCCCCAACAAAGTGTCTGAAGTTTGAAAGTGAAAGCTTTATGGCTCTAATTATTTAATGGATTATAATTTTATGTAATCCATATTGATAATTTTATACATTATTTTTTTGACTGTTATCGATTTGAGTTTTAATGATAATGACTCATTGACTTTGGAACCTTATCTCAACCTTAAATGTATATGTTTTATCTTCTATATTTAAAACATTAATGTTGTTACCGGCATTAATATGATTTATTGTTTTGTTTCAGGTAATGAACGAGATTATGGACCATCAGTTAACTAAACATACTACAGTTTGGGGTTCTTCAAGAAATAAGTAATTAGATTTTTTAAGGGTCCGCAGCGTGCGAGTGAAGACTTTGGTGTTGCAAACGACCTTTGGCTGCAGTGATTACTTACACTTAGTCGGGCTGCAAACTTGTTTGTCACCTTAGTGGTATCAAAAAAAATTTATTTCGATGACGTTTTGTTGCAAAAGCAGTTCACTATATATCAAATTATTCCAAGATAAAATTTAATACCTTCATTTATAATGCCATGAATTGTAACTTTTTTGGGTTCTTTTCAAAGGCATTTTTCTAACGTGTGAGTTGACGAAGTGTTTTCTTTTCAGTCGGACATAAAAACCGATACAGGCTATTTTTTCATTGAACTCTCTATCTTGCGCTTCCAAGACGTTTCGCAAATACTTTCGACCCCTATTTTTCACTATCGCTTTCTCAATGGAGCGTGTCCTGGAGCGCCGGATATCGAAGCGTATGCTTTTTGACTCGCTTGTTTAGAGTATGACTCGGTTAAAACTTAACTTTTTTAACAATTAACTATTAGGAGGTTTTTATCTGCATTATTCTTAACAAAGTATAAACTATTTTGAATAAAAACTTATGGTCCAATAAATAAATAATATTAAAAAAATATATATACTTACTTTATTACAAGTAAATGCCTATAATAGGCACACATTAATCTGTCTCCTTTCTTTTCTATAAATATGTAAAAATGTGCATTAATAATTTTAAAATGTGAGAATTGATAATCTCATTTCTAACACTTAGTAGATATTACAAACCAACCTAATAAATTCCTTAACAAAAGAGATCCCTCGATATTACGCTATGTAAATGGAATTAAATGAATAGTCTCAACCATCCTTCGCGGCTGGCATATAAACCATGCCCTAGTTCCGCTGAAAGGTCTGACCCTCGGGCTCAGCACAAAACGCTTCCGGACCATTTAGAACAACAAGTTGAGTGATAGATTTAACTTTCGCCTTTATAGAGGTCGAAGACCCTTGGGCTTTTACTCTGTTGCATGGTTTAATGATAAGGGAAATTGGGTCGAGTTAGTTAAATGGTATATTTTGTGTAAGGTTCCTTACCAAAAACGAAAAACAAAGCCTTATTATGATTACCTTCAAAATTGATTCAAATCTAGTTGAATGGTCTATGGTCGAAAAAATCTTAAGTGTCTTTCAAAGGGGATAGGGTCAAAAATGACAAAAATCGTCGTTACGTAATTAATGAATAGTCACTTATACATTAGATATTCAAATTAATGCATGAGACTTATACGTATGGAATTCCGTAAATACTAAAAATGTATTGTAAATGTATGTATGTTTAAGCGTGTACCGAGTTTTTAAGGATTAACTCTGTAAATCATACATTTTAGAAACATGGTTACTTTTACTTTCCTCGATAGAAAAAAAATCCAAACTTGTCGATATTATTTGACGGAAGGTCAGTTTGAATAACAGTTCAGTTCAGTTGAGTCAAATTGAATAATAACAAAACATCATGTTTTCTATAACGTATGCATTTCACATTTGCAAAATGTGTATTTGATTAAATAATAAGATAAAAATACCTAAATTCGCGCTAGTTCCGCCCATCGTAGCATAGGATACCTAAAATCAATTAGCGCCAAAAGCTCGGTGCCCCCTGCGCAGCGGTAATGACTCATTACTGCACAAGCATTAGCGTTCTTTTTTTTTGGAGCAAGAAGAAATTTGTTTAAAACATATCAAAACTATTAGATCCCATTTAATTATCAACTTTTCACAACATTTTAACAGTAACATAACATATAAGTATTTACTGTCCTTTAAGTGTGTTGAAAACAGACGTGTATGCTCTGCTGCGTATGACAGCTCTGCTCAATACACACTCAGCTCAATTATGCCATCCCCTTGGGCTCGGTCTGTAATCCACAGCCTCGTCCGTAATAGCCGCCTAGCTCAATTGTATCATATTTTACTATTAAAATTCTAGTAAAAAAGTGTCTCTGAGAAACAAAAAAAAACGATTCGTACATGAGCGTGCAACGGGAACATTTCCTGGTGTCTGACCGTTCCCCTCGTAGCTGCGTTCGCAAAATCAATAAAGTTAATAATGAACGGATGTCGCCGCGAGACGACTTCTGTGTGCTTGGTACTTACCTACTAAAGGCCGACGCTCACTGACGAGATGGCACGGCACGGGCATGCGGCATGCTAAAATTTTTTATTCAGCTGCAATTATTATTTTAAATTTTATTTGTAATACCACAGCCGGAACATTAAATTTCTTTTATACAGTCAGAGAGGTGGCATCGCGTCAAATTGTATTGCTGGCTGGACAGCATCCGATTAGTCGGGTGCGCACGCCTTCGAGTTTACTCACCTCTTTCTGACATTGTCAGCGAAACATGAGCGCTATGTAATACATGAGGATACAAATAATATGTGACTTCTAAAGCACAAAGCAAGCCACGGGATAGTACGCTTGCCACGGCACGGCATCACGTCAGTGAACGGTGGCCTTCAGGAAGTCGCCCCTTACTTTCGTCTTTTTTAACACAAGGTTAATAAGGTTTATACGTGTTCCCTTGCTTTGGAACGTACTTACTTATATTACAATTTAATATAAATAAAATAAAATTGTTGACTTTTTTGAAATGGGTTCCGTACTCAGCCCTATTACTAAGACTACGCTGTCTGTCTATCTGTCCGTCTGTCCGACCATTTATTTTTTTAGACCGAAATAGGTAGAAGCCTGAATTTTTCACAGAATATGTGTTATAATGGGGGATTATCTAACAACTAATAAAAACTTATAAAAGTAAAAATTTAAGGGGGTCCCCATACAAGAAACATATTTTCGTTGTTTTTGCTCTATTATGCATAATGACATAATGATAACTGGCATAGTGTTGCCATTGTTGCCAGGTTGCTCAAATCCGGTAAAAATCAAAAACTGGGATGTTAAAATTTTTTTTTTATGTACTATTTATATATACCTATTTCAAAATACGCACAGCGCAGCGTCCAAAACTACTTGATTTTTTGTAAGATATATTATTGCATTTTAAAATTTTGTATATTTGCTTTTACCAACCATATTACGACTTTTTGACCAAAGTTCGCTAACTGCGCTGAAAACATTTAGCGACGGCATTTGCGATTCCGATTCAATTTTAATTTCAACACACTTCATTACTTAAACTCGTTGGAAATAAACTTTGTTTACCCCGGTTTTATAACCATTTAGTTTGTAATTTTCCCCTAAGCTATTTGCCAAATGGCAGTAATAACTTGTGAAATAAAAGTTCGAACTTGGAGAGAACCACTCAACTGTGTTTAAGTTATACCCCTAAAGTAAGTAATTGGTCAGGTTTCTAAGTTTTATCTTTAGCTGTGGTTTAATTTAGTTAGTTACATCATCCATAATTTGCTACTCAGGATTTTACGTTTAAATTTATTTCCATTGAGTACGATTTCTAAAATATGAAAAGAGGTGCAAATTATTTGAATTTCAAAGGAGCAAGAACGAAAGTCGCTGAGTGCCGGGATTGTAACTTTAATAAATTTAACAAGATGGCGGTTTTAATTTTCAATTACTTCATTCTAATAGGGACTTAAATAAACTAAATATTTTAAAGGGTTTTTTTACTTCAGTTTTTGTTGGTTAGATTCATTAATCTAAATACTGAAATTTGTACATATTATACATACATGTACGTTAACACGTTGGTATATTATGCAATAGGTATAGTATTATATAGTTTAAGACTTAGCCAGCGGCTCCGCCCGCACTTAATTCGGTTATCGTGGAACTCCTTAATTAACCCCAATTAATTAATTAATTAGCTATACTAATGAATTGCTATAGCATGCTACAGCTGCAGTAAAAGTTCGTTTACCTCTGTTATAGTTATTCCCGCAGGAACTTTTGAATTTTTAGGGATAAAAAGTAGCCTATATGCTATTCCAGGACCTAACCTATATGTATGCCAAGTTTTATCCCGATCCGTCCAGTGGTTGAAGCGTGATTGAGTAACATCCATCCAGACATACAAACTTTCACATTTATAATATTAGTAGAATATACGTAATATACGATGCAAAGCAGCAATGAATTTATAAATAAAATAAGAAAGTAACCCATCCATGAGTGATTCACAGCGATTTGCATGTGATGTGCAGGGTGCAAAATACTTATATAGCAGCCCTGGGCTCAAGTAAAAGTCAGTTAAGATTTTGTAATTTGCAGGTAATTATGACATTTATGATTATGAAATACATTGCATCGTTGTATTCCAAAAATTTGCGCGTTTAAACTTTAAACGAAGTCTTTAGCTTAATTTTATGTTAGTATAGATTGTAACCGATCCAGGGCTCATAACTTACATAGTAAATGTAACGACAGGTCTTACTAATAACACTTACACAGAGGCTGAAATCATAGGTCAGGTAATGACACCACTGTTGAATCAAAGGGGCGTGGGTTCGATGTGATGAGCATTTGTGTCTGCGGTGTTTTCTATGTATTACAAAAAAAATGTATCCGTTGTCTGCTACTATGCCCGTACATGCTGTGCTTGTACTATGGATTAGTACAAGCTTTGCTTAGTTTGTTAAGGCGCTGTGTATAATATCCAAAAATATGTATTGTTATTATTACAATTATCTTTAAAATTTTTGTTTGTCGGTTTGTTCATTTTTATTTATTTATTTATTCGAAAGACCAAATGTAGTAATAACATAGGAGCACATAATTATATAACGGACACCATAGTCATATTAGGTCCACACAATTAGTATCGGCATAGTCTTTAATTAAGTTCGAACAAAGAAAGGTTGGCAATACTTAACAATTACTACAATTTTAATACATCAAATATTTTAACATTATACGGTGTATGTATGCAAAAATAGCTACGAATAAAGCGCTGTTTACGGGTGGGTAATTATTTTAGGTTCATGTTTAAAATGGTTTATGAATTTCATTTATATATCCTCTAAAAGCAGATTTCTAAAAGCTGATTCAGCTTATTGTAAGAGATAGTTATAGACATGCGTTAAAAGTAAACCTCGAAAACGACAAACAAGTCGCAGGCAACAATAAGGTGTCTTATACTAACTAATTTTCCGCGTTCGTTCGTACTACGTGAACGTGACACGGAACATCTTTACTTACAGTGAAACTGAGTGTCGTCACTTCTTCGTTGTTTTATTGCTAGGTCTTCCTTATTTACGTAAAGGAGCCTTACTGCCACTTCGCTAGTAAGGCAATATGCCTAATCTTAATTCGCCCAAGGCCTTCAGGTTCAGTAAGTAGGCAGTTTCATGACATCGGGTTTTGTAGAAGGATCTGAGCAATTGTGGTGATCGTGGTCAAGTCTATTACCATTGCCGCATGCGTAGGTGTTGTGTACCAATACCAGCGCGCGGAGCGTTGCGTTGCAACTGTACTGGATTATCGGAATGGGTACTAGTAATGGACTTCAAAACGATCGCCACTGGTGTAATTCAATCGCCTGGCTGACCGCTGGCATTACAGGCCCAGAACGGAGTCATTTATGTTTACGGATAATTGTGTTTGTAGAAATAGTATCTTTGTATGATTTCATATGTTCTTATGACGATAATGGTTGTAGACTTGTAGAGGAACGAGGATTAGTTATTACGTAAGGTTTCTCTAAGGAATTTCATTTCTAATATAAATAGTAATTAGTCTTTTTAGAAAAATTATCGCATCGATATATATTCACTGGCCTGCAAAGTATAACACTCATAAACGTGACGATAACTTCTGTACTTTTTAAATTAAAAAACTTGAAATAAAAAGCATTATGTAGAAAATTTAGTTTTGTTATATAAAAACTCCTTTTTGACAACCTCCTTTTAAATGATGGCTGAAAAAATAAACAAAAAAGACATAAGCTCCTTATTTTAAATGCTGTAATTTTTTTACTTTTAGCTTTCAGCTTTTGTTTTCGCATTTGTTTTTTGATCATTTAAATTACATTCATAAGCCAAGGTATCTTCAGCACGTAAACATTAATTATTATTTCTCTTTCACCTAATTATCATGTCTCTTTCACCTGAAGAATGTGCAAGATTATGGCAAAATTGGAACTAGGCATCAGTATGCGTCGTATGTAAGGATGGTTGGTGTAACATTAAGAACAGTCTTCAAGGTGAAACAAAGGTACGAAGAAAACGGAAACCATCTCAGAAGACCATGTAATGGCCGTCCCAGATGCACTACAGCTAGAGAAGACCGATATATTGCCAGTACTATTTTGAGAAATCGTCACTAAAATGCAGTTCAGGTCCAAGCTTCTCCTGATGAGGAATGATTACATTAACGAAGACACGGTCCAAAGAAGACTTGCTGAGGTAAACCTGAAGCCCTACAGGCCAAATGGTCCCAAACTTAAGACAGGGCATCGGGTTATCAGATTGAGGTATGCTCGTGACCACGTACAGTGGGGTGAAGAAGTCATCCTTAATGAGTATGCAGGACCATATCTGGTAAATTTGGGTGATGGATCAATTCTAATGCAAGGTAACGCCCGGCCACACACCGCTCAGGTCGTACAAGAGTACATTCAGGAGGTTGGTATCAATTTGATGGCCTGGCCATCAAAAAGTCCTGACCTGAACCTGTTCGAAAGCGCTTGGGATGAGCTTGGAAGGCTGGTCAGACGACGCAGACGACCTCCTGTAACCCTCAATGATCTTAAACTGGCCCTGATGGAAGAATGGGAGAATATCCTCGAAGCTGTGATCAGAGCCAGAGGAGGCAACACCAGTTATTTATATTCAAAATATTAAGTTAAGTAAAATAAACTTATGTTTAAAAAATCTTTTGTAACTGTTCTAAATGTTGTTTTTATTTCAAGTCTCTAAGTTTAATAGTTTAGGAGAAAATTCAATTTAAAAACTGTTATACCTTCTTTTGTAGGCCAGCGTAGAAAAGAGAGCGGTGTCTGCCTATAACCATCGGGCAGTCAGTTTTTATGTAGGCTAAGCTGGGGTTTGAGTAGGGGTAGATTTAGAGTTTTAAATTTAGTTTTAATACCTTTTAGGGTTCCTTATACTGTCGCTATTCCGTATGCTCGTCCGTATGTCACAGCCTTATAATTTCGCTGCCTTTGCATCGATTCTAACAAAATTTTACGGTAAGATATATTTTGTTTACCGCCAGACAGATTTGTTATAAATAAAATCGATTTATAACTTTTACAGATATTCGTAATAACTCATTTTGCGGAACCCTAACTTATTGCGTGTGCCACTTGCACTCGGCCGGGATTTTTTTTTGTAAAAGAAGGTCCAATCATTTTTTGTTACCCAAACTGGTTATCTATTAAAAAAAGTTGCCCTTTATGTTTCACTTAACCGACTTCAGAAATGGAGGTTAAGTTTTTTAATTCGTCAAAACCTTTTTTTTTTAATTTTTAATAAACCATGCGGTTTATGTTATTTTGTAATGAGTTGCCGCTGTGTGTATCTTCTTAACTTTAACATTATTTCACACAACCGTAGAGTGACCACAAGTTATTTGGAGCATTGACCTTAATTTGAAATTCAAAATAAATTAATTAATAATATGTATCCGGACAACTCGCACTTTAGTGCAAAATTGCTAAAACCATAAAGAAACCGAATTTTAACGTTTTTACTATTTTATAACAGTCGTCAATTACTCATGGATCTCACAATAGATTGAATGAATCCTCGTTCACCGTTAACGTATCCGGTCGTTTACCGCTCGCACTAATTTCGACACAGTTGCGAGGGTACGTGCCTCATGGCAGTGGTAGTTGTAGTGGTAGGTGACCCCGTGCTCGCCGGATCGTACATTGTGCTCCTTGAACTTGCTGGCCGCAGCCGCAGCAGCTAGTGACTCACACGCGTGTTTCTGTTTACCTTCGGAATTCTTCGTGACTCATCCGTGAATACGGCAGCCGAGGATAAAATACATGTCCTATATTTTTACCCGACTACTACGGAGGGTTATGATTTATGATTTTAGCAGTCCATGTAAGTAAGCATCTTCATATGTTACCTTGAAGCAAAAATAGTTGTTTAATGTGTCTTGTATTGATGAGCACATTTTAAATATATATACATATGTATATATTAAGTTATGTCGTCTTTGATATAACTTGGGTAGTCAGGTTTTAGTTTTTTAACTTTCACTGTTTTCTTTAATTACAGGGTACATTTATAAATAACCCAAAAAAAATCTTAGATTCTGGCTCTTAAATTATTGAGTGGCAACTTAAGAATTTTATTCAAAACATATACATATCAATTTGGTTATTAAGTTATACTTATGAATCATACATAACCCACACACACACAGTATAACACGTCAACTCTAGCATAACTATTTAATACATTAAAGGTTAATTATAAATTTGTAATCCAGGAGAACGTACAGGAAATGAGGTATAATGTGTAATCTATTTATCCTTCTTTGTGCATGGTGTTATTAATAGAACTGGTGCCTACTTTTGCATTAAGAAACCACTGACTAATTATGCACAAATATCTGGCTTTTTACTCTTGTTCGGGGTGAAAGGTTGAAATCTATTATATATTACATCAAAAAATCATCACAAACTTTTGCATGTATGATATATTCTTGTGATCGCCTAATCCCATGATCCCATTTTTACAAGCTCTTATTTAGTTTCACCTGTCCCATGTTTGTCATCAACATCAAATCTTGCAAATCAAATTTGATCCACTTCCCAGTTACCGATTGCGCTGAAATTATGCATACATGTGTAAATTGCGTGACAATGCAATATTATGATGACATGGTGATGATCTGATGATGGAGCTGGAAGGTGGCCATAGGAACTTCGCAATAAAACGATACAACCTTATCGAGTTTGGGCTCGTTTGAATCGTCTTGACGAGTAGTTCGCCTTTCAATGGTAACCAGGGTCTAATGATGGAGCTGGAAGTTGGTCATAGGAACTCTGTAATGAAACAACGCAACCCGATTGAGTTTTGGCTCGTTTGATTCGTCTTTACGAGTACTTTGTTTTATAATGGTTACCAGGATCTGATCTGATGATGGAGCTGGAAGGTGGTCATAGGAACTCAGTAAAGAAACGACGCCACCCCATCGAGTCTCGCCTCGTTTGATTCGTCTTGACAAGTACTTTGGTGCTAGATGGTAACCAGGGTGTGATAATAGAGTTGGAAGATGGCCATAGGAACTCAGTAATAAGGCGACATTACCCCATCGAGTATGGGCTCGTTTGATTCGTGTTGACGAGTACTTCGGTGCTAGATGGTAACAAGGGTCTGATGTTGGAGCTGGAAGATCTGTTGCGGGTCTTCAAATCGAAGAAATTGACTGCTCCAAGTTGACTTTGAAGAGAAACTGTAATATTGAAGCACTAAATAAAATGGATAGAATGAGAAATGTTACTAACAACTTACCAGTAATTAAATTATGTAACTAATTGATATGTAAAGTTATTAAAATATAAAATAATACTATAAACTCAAAAATAAAATTAAAAGAAAAATTTTTTTTTTAAAAACAATCCTTTATTATGTTCTTGTTAGTAAAAAGAACTAAAAAATTTAAAAAATATTTAAACATGATAAGAAAATTATCATTATATAGGTACCTTCATTGCAACCTTTAACGATAAATTAACCATATTCGTCTAGGTCACAATAATCCCATATCGTAAGTAGGTAGATACCTTTTAGACATTGTCCATCCTTTGTTCGACAGAGGCAATCAAGTAATACCTAAAAGATTGATTCATCATAATCAATCATACATAAATTATGCACATTTTATACCAATGACAAGTGAACACGATCCTTTTTGGCGACCGGACCCTTGAAATGAGATATCGACGTGACAGAATGCTTTACTACGATCGCCGTTCATACGTAACGTACACCCGTGTTGTTGTGTTGTTTGTACCTTCGGATTGAAGTTACTATTTGTACTAGAGCCGCATAATAAGTAACATAATTATTGATGTATTTATACGGATACTATTTTTGCCCCGCGGTTTCGTTCGCGAAAAAATCGTTTTCCATGGGAACTCTCGATCGTTTACGGCCATGGACACTACTGGTCTTTAGGGTGCGCGATTTGGTAAGTGCTGAACGCCACGCCAGAAATACCATATACATACATACATTGAGGTAGTGTTCTAATAAATTATTGCATGTGTAATAATATGTTAGAACCCACTTCCGTTAGCTTGGAGCTTAGAGCAGTCGCACAAATTGACGACTAGCAGTGTTAGTCAGCAGTAGCCGTTAAAGAAATCTTACTTCGTCTGAGTAGTAAAGATATCGTTATTACCAAAAATGTAATATAGGTCATCGAGAAACACTTAGGTGATTTTGCAATTAATGTGTTCCGTACTCCGTCTTAACGTCTTTCAAAGTTTATTAGCTATAAAGCGTAAGTAGGTAATGATGTTATCGTGAATTGGATTATGTTACGATACAACTTCGCAGAAACGTGATGCCAATTCGATTATGCCGCTCGGCTTGTCACTCAAATTGATAGATTGATTGATTGATGCCGGTGCGTCTGCGTAGTTGTCAGAAGACTTGTTTTGGAGAAGTTTTATTTATGTATGTAAACGACACGTTTTGTGTATGTATACCTAAAGTTATTGCTATGTATTATGTTATTGTTGAATGTATATGTAGCCTGCGATTTCATCTGCTTCAATATAGTTTACCAAATATAGTAAGAGATTTACTTTGACCACGTCTGTCTGTTGGTATAAAATTACCATTGCACGTTGAACCTGGTTTCAGTAAAGCCCGTATTGGCTTAAGAAAGCTCAGCCTATAAATCTGCTTTTATGTGACATGCCTATTTTGTTACCGTCTGTAAGACCTGTCGCATAAGTTTTTGTTATGGTATTCTATGTAGGTACAGACACCGGGTCGGTTACAAATCATTATAGTTAGGTAATCTATAGGTATGATTTGTGCAACCGGCATCTTAACATTTTGACCGATTTTGAGCCAGGTTAGATAATGTGGTTTTAAGATTTGTTTTAACGGTTTATTTAAAACCCAAGTAGGAACTAAACATTCGACGAACAACGAAATAAAATTATGCTATTACATAAAAAATCAGAAAAGAATCGAACATCCACAAATAGAAAATACTTAGTACATTTACATACAGATACAAGGGCGGCAAATAGGTTATTGTAAACGAGGTGCTGATTTTAAAACTGAGGCTCAGCGAGGTTCGAATGGTCAATGAGATAGGTACGAAAACAGATATTTTTACCCGACCACGGCAAAGTCGAAGGCAAGGGTTATGATTTTAGCTGCCTATATAAGTATGTATGTTCCAGCGTAGCGTCTTAATTAGGATACTGAACCTATTTTAATGAATGAGGTCGACACCGATTAGTTATAATAAACTGGGTCACATTAACTATTTCAAAGAGAAGAAAAATAAACTTTTTCATTTTAAGTATGGTTTTAAACTCGAAATTGCTTGACAGGAAAGCTTCAATACCCTTGCTAAATAAGAATTTTTGATTGACTTGGGAGCCTTTAATTAACTCTTCGCATTACTAGTTGGATAGGATGAGCTATGCACACAATGCATGAGTCAGCTTCGCGCTGAAATAGCTCCATAGTTGCAATTCCGACCGGGGTTGAGTAAGCGAGTGGCTGTTCATTATCGGTCGGCACTGTGTGTGACGTTGCACACTGTTCGTATACTAACTGCACTGTGTTGTGTTGCTAGGTGGAAAAATAGTATAACAAATCCATATCATGTGCCTTGAAAGAATATTATATTCATCTTAGTTTCTTTAAAGAAAAAATATGAATCTATGTAAAAAAACAAAATCTAGCACTTTCAATAACTTCAATAACCAAGAAATGTTTATTACATAAAATCTATTTTTGTGTTCTAATATCAGTAAATCATCTAATAACAAGTTCGTCGACATGGCAACACTAATCCGAAACCAATTTGCCCTCGTTTACTATAAATAGGCCAAACGATCCAGGGTAATGACCCGTTATCTTCACTACCATCTTGCCGGCACAGCTGTCAGATATAAGGCGTCCACTCACTGATATGATATCTGTTGTGACGTAATGACAAAACTTGTGCCAGCAGCGCTCGCTTCCTGACCCAGATACTGAAGTATTGATAATTTTTTTCAGATCTAGAACTGCTAAAATCAATGCTCGTGTTTAAGATTCCCGTCAGGCCAAAAGAATGAATCGTGCGTTGCCGACTCTTAACAAATCCAATGAATTTCCTTTTAAAGAAAGAAAATAAAATACTGTATTCCCTTGCGAAAACCTCGGCATAGTTCATGACCCAACCTAAGCATTCACAAAAGAAAGCACCTACAAAACCGCTTAATGCGTGCATTTAGATTGTAGAGTGAGAGGATAATAATTCCCTGCTGATGGCAGGCAGTATAGAAAGTAGCAGTGGGTGGAAAGTTCTATTACAGCCCGTGTAGGTATTAAATAGAGAACAATAATTGCGCGCGCGGCAATGGAAATGGTAAGTCGTATATCTATAGGCGCTGTAGAGTAGGCGACATAAAAAATCAAAAATTAACTCATTATTTCGTGAGAAAACGTTATACTGACAGTATTTAGTTTAGAAACTCGCACTCACACACTAACCATTAACTGACTGTTTGGCGTTTCAAACGCTGACGCGACAGTTCCGTGAACTACAATTGATTGAAAACCTTACACTAAGCATACTGGTCTGCCCCGCCCCCAACACTAGCAGCCCGTCGAGGCGTCGACCATGTCTTAAGATGTAAAGTAGTCAGAGTTTAGGCAAAACCAGTACTAGATCGGAGGTCAGACCTGGATCCTCTTGGACAGCGGGGCTATTCAAGTCAGAAAAACCATCTGGTTCCGATATGACTGTGACATGCATTATTCATTTACTTTACGTTTTAATGAAACATTGTGTAGAATAAATAAATATTTTTTGGACATTACCGACTACGCCGTCTGGCCCCAAAGTAAGCAAAGCCTAAAATATGGGTACCAGACAACGGATACAAATCCATAAATATTACTTTTTTTTTTGTAAATACATACATGTCATACATAAATACACCCAAGAAGAATAAGTTGATGGTTTATGACATACATTGCTGATTAAATCGTTATGGTCAGATGGTTATTAGACTTGAATCGCCCCGCAGGTCATTAAACTAGGACAATTCCTACGAGTTTACCTGGACGTATGGCAGCCCGAAAAGCCAACTTGATTCGCTGCCGCTAAGGAGCAAAGTTTCGTATTTATTTGCTGTTGTTGACTTTGAATCTCTTTCATCTCAGTCGTATCGGCAAAAGCAAGCAGTTACCGTGACGTAATTTACTGCTTAGTAAACTTGATTTTTTTTTCTAACGTAATAGGTAGGTATTATGGTTTTATTTAAACTAGTTGTTGAAGACTTCCGTTTTCTTTTAAGATTACTTTTATCGTCGGTGGAAATATAAATTTAGTACTGTACTAGCTGTTGTCATATAAAGGAATCGCCAAGCTAAGTCAGAAGCCTTGTAAACGGCAGACAGTCGAATCGTTCACCAATTTGTTTTAGCCCAGAGGCGGTGGAATAAAGACTTGAAACGATAAGCCAACAGCAGCAGCAAATAATACATTGTGTATTACGGGCAGTAAAACCGAAGCCTTTAATGACTCGACATTGTTATACTTGTAATTGCTCGCTTGGTGCGTAGTTCTTATGTTGAACCACAGATGGTGCTTTTATACATACCTAATAGAATAGACAGTACGTAGAGCGCGGTCATATGTCATTCATTACTTTTTTATTTTATTTTTTCATTACATTATAGCCCGTGGATTCTATGACTTTGCATTGAGGAAAATAAAATTTACAAAGAAAAAGAAAAGTCTTAGCACCCACTATACCTGCATGTAATGACACTATTTACGAGTAAGTGTGATTAAAAAATATATAATCAAATCTACGCGAGTGAAGACGCGGTCAACCGTGAGTTCTTAATTAAATTTGCTGGGTGGTCATAAAATATTCGGTGACTTTGAGTAATTGCAGTTATCATTTTAACCGACATGTCAGTTGTGGTAAAAAACTAAAGTATGGTCAAGAACTGACCTACAATGTTGTACCCTAGATTTCCTCCACTAGCCGGGGTTCATGATTATTTCATACATATACATCAGGTTTTGTCTGCTGCATAACATGCTCAGATTAGAATTACCTTAACCTACAAACATTGATCGTTTACATATTTATAACAATGTGCTTTATGTGTCACTGTCAAAATTACCAAAATCAAAAATTATACAGTCAAATTGTTAAATATGATAGACCTCCGCGCAGGATATGAAAGTAACTTGTAACTTTACATTTCTATTGTAGTTTATGTAAACTAGTGAAGACGCGATCAACGGCTAGGCTTAATTAAATTTGCAGAGGTCGTAAATGTGTGGTGGCTATGGATCTGTGTCGGTGACTCGGTGGACGGCTGGCGTGTCAATCGAGGTCAATAGACTATGAATACGGTCAGGGACTGAAAGTGATAGCGACGACGAGACGTAACGTAACGTTGCTGTCTTTGCCCTTCCGGTAGTCGATAGTCAAAACTTTCTCTGCTAGTCTGGACTTCCTGGTATTTTGATTTAATTTTTTTTTTCAATACAAACAGTATTTGACAAATATTTTTTATTGTTTTAGAATCAAGAAGGGGAAGGGAAGGTTAATTTCCACATTTCTAGCTTTATCATTGTGTTATCAAGATCTATTATTATGATAAATTTCTTATGTCTACGTTTTCGAGAAAAACCTCTGGCAGACGGACGGAAGGACTCGTCGTAAGCGTTCTCTTTTGAGATGCGGAACCTTACAAACGAATCCTTATAAAAATGTTAAAAAAATAAGCACCTAAAGAAATCTAAACCATCCTATATTTGCTGCAGTATTTTGGCATTCAAATCGAAAATTTTGTCTTTATTATTAACATCTAAGTTAGTTCCATTTTAATCTTGTCTTTGAAAGCCATTAAAAAAAATCCAGCTGAATCACCGAGGGTATCAAACTGTCCTAGTTAATCAGTCTTTGTCAAATATCGCGACATGATTACACTCTGAGTTCTACACTACGTGGGCGGTTTTATAATTCTTAGATCAGTTGTTCACTATATGAAGATTTCTTGACTCTTCTTAGGTACTGTCTAAATACATCCGTTGTACGATGCTGACAGCAAATGATTTTCGAACCTATGCGGGTAAGACACACTGCATATAATCACAATACAGTTTAGTCTACATAGAGTTAATTTGATAAAACCTCGTGTATGAGCAAGACATTCTTTTTCCCTAGCTGTATCCTATTTCTATCAGAATCGGTTACCTAAACTTAGAAATAACAAAGATTGTTCGCAAAAATCGAGTACCTCTAACTTGAAATGAAATCGGACTTATATAATACTATTGTAAACAACGGAAATACAATTCTTGTAAAAAATACAAAAGTTGTCCTAAAGTGTGCAGCGGGTCTTACTCCTTGCCACAGGTCGAGAAAGATTGAATTATGGCGTCGAGCGAATCCTTGCCAATTTATCACCGCATTTCATTATCTGCTATTGTTGAACGTTAGCCTAATTCGATTCGAAAACCACAATAAAATACCTACAAAATAATGCTTTTAACGAATTGTAAAAGCTAAGCAAAATGCAAATGATTCTTTTTGTTCAATTTCAAATGCCGCATTTCAATAGTTTTAAATTCAGTATATTAGTTTTATTTTGTCGTCTAACAGGAAATAACTAGAATGTAGCCTTCAAACAAGCCTATATTATCAAATCTGGTTACTATGTTACAAACTAAACAGTAGTAATAAAAGAGCAAGGGATACAGCACAGTTACTGTGCAATACAAATTTTAGCAAAATATATTACGTTGTATTTTCTATAAACATTTTTAAATAACCACACACGCAGGTATAATATATTAATATTTTGGTTTTGTATTAATATATATTTTGACATAGGTATTAAGAGGATATACTACTTAAATTACATTGTTTTTAAAAAGATTTCTCCGGATGCGTTAAGAAGATCTGACTAAAATTGTTCTTCGGGATACGAATGTCAGTGAGTTGTCCTTGTTCAATGAGAATCCTTGTTTATACTCAAGTTTTCTGTCATGTAGTAGTGCCTCTTAAAATAATGTAGTAGCTACGACTGCTTTTTCAACCACTTCATTTGACTACATGCTTCTCTCGTATCGAAGTCGACGGGTTAGCTTAGCTATTCTCAGTTAGAATCAATAAATCGGTTGACACTCGGAAATTTTTACCTACACTTATTTTTTATAGCCTGTACCTGTGCCTGTGAGTTCATACAATGAACTCAGATAGGTACAATTCAATTCTTTGTATGTCCTCGGCTATGGGAGATATCGGAAAGTAACTGATTTCTTTCATTTTTCATTTTAGATTTACCAAAACAAAGATAATTTCCATGAAACTTAAAGCGATATAAATTTACAGAGTATGAATGAACGCTTTCAGCCTGATGGATTCTACGAATTCAATTACACGCTAAAGCGTTGCCGTAAAAATGGTGTGACAGTGAGTAATTGAATTAATTTTGAAACTTAGGGTGAGTTCTTTGATAACAAAGGAGGTATAGAATGGGTGATTTCAGGCCTTAGTCAGTTTGCACAGCTAAAAATGCAAAAAATTACTAAAAATAAATGCAATAGAAAGCGTATTTTTCTTATAGTATGGTGTGCATGCAGGTGGTTACGTTTGGGATGAGTAATTTTTGCAGAATTTTAAGTAAAGCACAATTTTATCTTCTTGTTCAAAAACCTCTTCATTCGCTGGTATATAGAGCCACACAAAACAACTGCTCTTCAATGTCAATTTTTGTACACTCCCTGTTTTGCAGTCATGGCTTATTTCGTCATCCATAACTTTCGCCTTAACAGTTGCTCATCATTTTACTTTTTAGCCATCCATTAATGATAGAACGCGAATTTCCATAATTGGATTTTCCCGCTCCTCTGGTTAGGTATGTATCCTCCACCAATACCAGATACTACTCCGATAAGACTCCGAATACACATAGGTGATGGAACAAAGTCACTGAACGCATGCTAGCCAGTTGCGACGACCCAAAACATGGGCGGGGCGGCGGCGTTTATAAACTACGCACCCAGTATAAAAAAAATGCTTCATTGGTGCAAGCTAAAGCTATTGGCAGAAATAAGTTTGAGATTAAAGATAAAGATTTGACTAGGCTATGATTGTTTGTGAATAGTCAGCTTTATGACAAGACTCAATAATACAAACACTCTTCTATACGTAGGGTTGCCATTATTCGGAACTGATACGGGACATTTAAGGTACAATCTCTCGAGACTAACAATAAGTTTTGAAAAACTATATTTTGGTGCTATTTTATTAAATTTTTCATTAAATTGACGATTAGCGTCATTTATTTGGCTGCATACGCGTATTTTGACAAAAACGGGACAAAATAGCAATACGGGACGAGGTTCTCAAATATTGTGACGTAGGGCAACCCTATCTATACGTACACTCGTCTTTGTTGTGCGGGTTGTGCCCTCGCTCTAATTACGTCAAAACCTGTTATTTCACAGTCAATTACACGTAAAAGCGGTCGACTGGGTGGACCCCTAACTTTGGGAGTACTGTCAAACGTCCAATTAAAGTTTACAGAGAGAGGGCGATATTTTTGAAGTTATAATGAAAGTTGAAGTAACGGCTTCCAGTAATGAATTTTGCAGTTGAGTTTTATTTATTTTAATATTATGTTGGGACTCATTTTTAGGTCGAACATATTTAAAATAAGTGATTGTTATTACAATTACTTAACTATGCTTATAATTTAATATAAAAAATTATAAAAAACTGAACTTGAAAAAAAAAAAACGAGTTGCACTCCGGGAGTGCCGGCAGAAGTGAAAACCTTTACACACGATTCGCGCTTAACACTCAAATATGTCACAAGACATGTCTTTGACATTGTCAAGAAATAATAATGTTTGTTTATTTACTTTTTTGACGTAGTATATTTGACATCGCAATCTGTCATAGAATTAAAATTCCATATCCAACCTTTCTGTACTACTCATAATCGCGAATACTAAAAATAAAAATATACACAAAATACGGTCATTTTCATTGTTTATTGTGTGCGTGTGTGTGTGTGTGTGCGTGCGCGTGCGCGTGCGCGTGTGCGTGTGTGTGTGTGTGTGTGTGTTAAATGGAACAGTGGTTTGAGCGTGAAGAGATAACAGACACACAGACAGAGTTACTTTCGTATTTATAATATAAGTATGAATAGTCACATATTTGGCACATTCATAATTAGCTATAGTATGTTATATAATAATATAAGGCATCTATTAAATTCATTTTTGTATCCGTATCCGCCCGGCACATCTCTGGTTGATAAAATTGTTACTGCAAGGACCGGACATACCGAATTTCTTTGAGGATTCCTAAAATAAGTAAAACAACAATAAAATTTAGAGTCGTTGTACCTACTGTCTGTACATCCATTTGTTTGTAGCAATTTTTTTGTGTTGTGTGTGTGTGTGTGTGTGTGTGTGTGTGTGTGTGTGTGTACGTATGTATGTAGACATATTTTGGCTTTCGATTCCTCTATAACTACTGGACCGAATCGCTCTGATGACATATCAATCGATACGCTACGTCATGACTTAGATCTGAAAGGAGTCTGAAATGAATCGGTCCAGCGGTTCGTTTTTTATCCGTAAAAAACTGACTTTTTTATGCACGCAACATAAATTTCATGTATAAGTTCATGTATCGAGGGGTAGTAAAGTTTAACTGTTAAGTCTTAACGTGGTCGTAACGATGACCATGAACATGGTTTTCATCTAGTTTTTCATAAGTTTACCGCTGCGACTGTTATAAGATGATTATATAATTTGATCTTGTAAACGTTTTCTAGACGGAATTAAATTAACAAAGTATTATACAACTAAACGTTTGTATAAAATACACACAATTTCTTGAAAATTTGAGATACCACTGGATAACCTCTATTTAACCAAATGTTATTTAGTCTCTATATTATACAACAATTTTGCTAGTTGGGTATGTCCTTGTAAAACAACACTGTTGGAAGAAGGTTGGCAGATATTTTTGCAACAAAAGAAAATTGCCAACAATTTGACAGCAAGGCTGATGGCGCCAGGCTAATGTCAGTGTGTGGTGTAATCTATTTAAAAGAGACATAAATTGTGTTGAACTAAATATAGTAACAGCTCGTTAGAAAAATACATTATGTAGATTAACTTGGAATAGAAAAAAATATTTGAAAAGATAAATATTATGTAGTGTGTAATTTATTACCAGGTTTTGTATTCAACCTGATCTCTGGTCGTTTTAACTTTGGTACACTTAGCTTATAATAAATCTAATTTGAGGCAATGATATATTATTATGTAACATGATTGTTTTGGTTCGCCTAGTCTGTTTCGTTAGTTTTTATTTGATAACCTTCTAAATTCTGGTTGATGATGAAAAAAAATGTCAAAAAATGTTCATTGGGTTTTATAATAAATGTTAATAAATAAAAAACTTGTCTGCAAAAACATTAAGAACTAAACAGAAATTAAAGCATACTAAATATTTAACTATAAGCAGAAGAAACTAATGACGCCTCTCAAGCTACATACATACACTCGCAAAACATAACCCTCCTTCTGGCGCAGTCTGGTAATACTAATAATAATGTACACTTTATTGCACATAAGACGACATAAACAGTATTTATAAAACGCAGTCGGGTAAAAAATGCAAATCCACAGCGATAAAATCGCTCTTATCGCTGTGGAGTGATTTTAGTGTTTGGAAAAAAAAATTGCTACAAACAAATAGATGTACAGACAGTAGGTACAACGATTCTAAATTTTATTGTTGTTTTACCTATTTTGGGAATCTTCAAAGAAATTCGGTATGTCCGGTCCTTGCAGTAACAATGTTATCAACCAGAGATGTGCCGGTCGTATAAAATATATATCCGCGGATACGGATACAGATATGAATTTAATAGATGCCTTATATTATTATATAACATACTATAGCTAATTATGAATGTGCCAAATATGTGACTATCCGTACTTATATTATAAAAACGAAAGTAACTCTGTCTGTGTGTCTGTTATCTCTTCACGCTCAAACCATTGTTCCAATTAAGATGAAATTTGGCATGGAGATAGTTTGAGTCTCGGAAAAGAACATGGCTTCTTAAAAACGTCAACTGTGAGTCGGTTTTTTTTTTGTCTATAATTGAGGAGTTACCGTTGAAATTCTACACCGATAACCTAATTTAGGACAGGTGGAACCGCGGGCAAAAGTTTTTTTCTAAAAAAAAACGGCCAAGTGCGAGTCGGACTCGCGCACGAAGGGTTCCGTACAAAATTTTTAAAAAACGAGCAAAAAAATTACGGTTGTCGAGATAAAAAGTGTACACACAAAGGACTTACGATTAGGACGTGCTCATTATTATTAGTTAATTCGTTGATCCGTTTAGAGGTCACCATACCTCCATACAAATTATATCAATATCATTAAAGAAAGTTAAATTATATGTAGGTTCTTGGTCATAATAGTTAACAGACATGAGACGGATCTTTTATATTGGTGAATTTCGTTAATTATATGTATATGTTAAGGCAATGAAAATGGTTAATTTAAGTTTTTATTAGGGTCCGTACCTGAAAGGTAATTAGGAACCCTATTACTAAGGCTTCGCTGTCCGTCCGTCTGTCACCAGGCTGTATCTCATGAACCGTTATAGTTAGACAGTTGAAATTTTCACAGAAGATGTATTTCTGTTGCCGCTATAACAATAAACAATAAAAAACAGAAAAAAATAATTTAAGGGGGCTCCCATACAACATCCGTGATTTTTTTGCTCATTTTTATAGATAATGGTACGGAACCCTTCGTGCGCGAGTCCGACTCGCACTTGGCCGATTTTTATTATTTTTTATTTAGAACTAACTTTTGCCCGCGGTTCCACCTGTCCTAAATTAGGTTATGAGAATGTCAACGGTAACTCCTCAATTATCCTCAATTATTGGTGTTAGAAAATGCGTATAGTTAGGATAGGGAATAAATAAAATAAAAGAGAATTTTGTAAGGTACCACAGGGTTTAAAAAATTCGCTACTATGACCTCATGCAGAAAAAAAACCTTGCATTCTGGAGTTTGTCATTCATTAATAAGTATTCAAAACGTAAATTCTAAGATTAAAAAAAAACGAGTTGCACTCCGGGAGTGCCGGCAGAAGTGAAAACCTTTACACACGATTCGCGCTTAACACTCAAATATGTCACAAGACATGTCTTTGAAATGTCAAGAAATAATAATGTTTGTTTATATACTTTTTTGACGTAGTATATTTGACATCGCAATCTGTCATAGAATTAAAATTCCATATCCAACCACCCTGTACTACTCATAATCGCGAATACTAAAAATAAAAATTATGATAGGCGTGGCATTACGGTTTCCGTCTTACGAATTTCCACGATTAGGACACGTGACCTGACGCGAGTTTATCATTTTTTACCCATACCAAAAAAAGTATTCATTTTCATTGTTTATTGTGTGCGTGTGTGTGTGTGTGTGCGTGCGCGTGCGCGTGCGCGTGTGCGTGTGTGTGTGTGTGTGTGTGTTAAATGGAACAGTGGTTTGAGCGTGAAGAGATAACAGACACACAGACAGAGTTACTTTCGTATTTATAATATAAGTATGAATAGTCACATATTTGGCACATTCATAATTAGCTATAGTATGTTATATAATAATATAAGGCATCTATTAAATTCATTTTTGTATCCGTATCCGCCCGGCACATCTCTGGTTGATAAAATTGTTACTGCAAGGACCGGACATACCGAATTTCTTTGAGGATTCCTAAAATAAGTAAAACAACAATAAAATTTAGAGTCGTTGTACCTACTGTCTGTACATCCATTTGTTTGTAGCAATTTTTTTGTGTTGTGTGTGTGTGTGTGTGTGTGTGTGTGTGTGTGTGTGTGTACGTATGTATGTAGACATATTTTGGCTTTCGATTCCTCTATAACTACTGGACCGAATCGCTCTGATGACATATCAATCGATACGCTACGTCATGACTTAGATCTGAAAGGAGTCTGAAATGAATCGGTCCAGCGGTTCGTTTTTTATCCGTAAAAAACTGACTTTTTTATGCACGCAACATAAATTTCATGTATAAGTTCATGTATCGAGGGGTAGTAAAGTTTAACTGTTAAGTCTTAACGTGGTCGTAACGATGACCATGAACATGGTTTTCATCTAGTTTTTCATAAGTTTACCGCTGCGACTGTTATAAGATGATTATATAATTTGATCTTGTAAACGTTTTCTAGACGGAATTAAATTAACAAAGTATTATACAACTAAACGTTTGTATAAAATACACACAATTTCTTGAAAATTTGAGATACCACTGGATAACCTCTATTTAACCAAATGTTATTTAGTCTCTATATTATACAACAATTTTGCTAGTTGGGTATGTCCTTGTAAAACAACACTGTTGGAAGAAGGTTGGCAGATATTTTTGCAACAAAAGAAAATTGCCAACAATTTGACAGCAAGGCTGATGGCGCCAGGCTAATGTCAGTGTGTGGTGTAATCTATTTAAAAGAGACATAAATTGTGTTGAACTAAATATAGTAACAGCTCGTTAGAAAAATACATTATGTAGATTAACTTGGAATAGAAAAAAATATTTGAAAAGATAAATATTATGTAGTGTGTAATTTATTACCAGGTTTTGTATTCAACCTGATCTCTGGTCGTTTTAACTTTGGTACACTTAGCTTATAATAAATCTAATTTGAGGCAATGATATATTATTATGTAACATGATTGTTTTGGTTCGCCTAGTCTGTTTCGTTAGTTTTTATTTGATAACCTTCTAAATTCTGGTTGATGATGAAAAAAAATGTCAAAAAATGTTCATTGGGTTTTATAATAAATGTTAATAAATAAAAAACTTGTCTGCAAAAACATTAAGAACTAAACAGAAATTAAAGCATACTAAATATTTAACTATAAGCAGAAGAAACTAATGACGCCTCTCAAGCTACATACATACACTCGCAAAACATAACCCTCCTTCTGGCGCAGTCTGGTAATACTAATAATAATGTACACTTTATTGCACATAAGACGACATAAACAGTATTTATAAAACGCAGTCGGGTAAAAAATGCAAATCCACAGCGATAAAATCGCTCTTATCGCTGTGGAGTGATTTTAGTGTTTGGAAAAAAAAATTGCTACAAACAAATAGATGTACAGACAGTAGGTACAACGATTCTAAATTTTATTGTTGTTTTACCTATTTTGGGAATCTTCAAAGAAATTCGGTATGTCCGGTCCTTGCAGTAACAATGTTATCAACCAGAGATGTGCCGGTCGTATAAAATATATATCCGCGGATACGGATACAGATATGAATTTAATAGATGCCTTATATTATTATATAACATACTATAGCTAATTATGAATGTGCCAAATATGTGACTATCCGTACTTATATTATAAAAACGAAAGTAACTCTGTCTGTGTGTCTGTTATCTCTTCACGCTCAAACCATTGTTCCAATTAAGATGAAATTTGGCATGGAGATAGTTTGAGTCTCGGAAAAGAACATGGCTTCTTAAAAACGTCAACTGTGAGTCGGTTTTTTTTTTGTCTATAATTGAGGAGTTACCGTTGAAATTCTACACCGATAACCTAATTTAGGACAGGTGGAACCGCGGGCAAAAGTTTTTTTCTAAAAAAAAACGGCCAAGTGCGAGTCGGACTCGCGCACGAAGGGTTCCGTACAAAATTTTTAAAAAACGAGCAAAAAAATTACGGTTGTCGAGATAAAAAGTGTACACACAAAGGACTTACGATTAGGACGTGCTCATTATTATTAGTTAATTCGTTGATCCGTTTAGAGGTCACCATACCTCCATACAAATTATATCAATATCATTAAAGAAAGTTAAATTATATGTAGGTTCTTGGTCATAATAGTTAACAGACATGAGACGGATCTTTTATATTGGTGAATTTCGTTAATTATATGTATATGTTAAGGCAATGAAAATGGTTAATTTAAGTTTTTATTAGGGTCCGTACCTGAAAGGTAATTAGGAACCCTATTACTAAGGCTTCGCTGTCCGTCCGTCTGTCACCAGGCTGTATCTCATGAACCGTTATAGTTAGACAGTTGAAATTTTCACAGAAGATGTATTTCTGTTGCCGCTATAACAATAAACAATAAAAAACAGAAAAAAATAATTTAAGGGGGCTCCCATACAACATCCGTGATTTTTTTGCTCATTTTTATAGATAATGGTACGGAACCCTTCGTGCGCGAGTCCGACTCGCACTTGGCCGATTTTTATTATTTTTTATTTAGAACTAACTTTTGCCCGCGGTTCCACCTGTCCTAAATTAGGTTATGAGAATGTCAACGGTAACTCCTCAATTATCCTCAATTATTGGTGTTAGAAAATGCGTATAGTTAGGATAGGGAATAAATAAAATAAAAGAGAATTTTGTAAGGTACCACAGGGTTTAAAAAATTCGCTACTATGACCTCATGCAGAAAAAAAACCTTGCATTCTGGAGTTTGTCATTCATTAATAAGTATTCAAAACGTAAATTCTAAGATTAAAAAAAAACGAGTTGCACTCCGGGAGTGCCGGCAGAAGTGAAAACCTTTACACACGATTCGCGCTTAACACTCAAATATGTCACAAGACATGTCTTTGAAATGTCAAGAAATAATAATGTTTGTTTATATACTTTTTTGACGTAGTATATTTGACATCGCAATCTGTCATAGAATTAAAATTCCATATCCAACCACCCTGTACTACTCATAATCGCGAATACTAAAAATAAAAATTATGATAGGCGTGGCATTACGGTTTCCGTCTTACGAATTTCCACGATTAGGACACGTGACCTGACGCGAGTTTATCATTTTTTACCCATACCAAAAAAAGTGCACAACGCCGCTAAAGAAGTTTTCACTTCAAAAATTAAATAACGTAATGCGTCTGTTTTATGTCGAAATGACCAAATGATGCCCCTGTATAATCTGCGCTATTCACTAGGCAAAAAATAGAACAAGATCATTTATAATAACATACATTCTGTGGCTCCTTGAATTAGCGTTGGGCTAGATAGTGTCAGATTTAATGGCGGTCATAAAAAAACGAGTTCGATACGATTTGTATTAGAATATTATATTACTTACGCTGACGGTTCTGCAAAAGATCCAGCTATACAGGAGGGAAGTCCGTCAACGTCAAAGAGAACGTCATTCGTGCCGAGATTGATACTTGTATAAAATAACTAGGTTTACGTGTTCTGTTTATGAGGAAAGAAGGTTCTTGATTGGAAACCACGTTCCCCAAAACGCAGGCTAGCACAACGCCTTGTATGTGTGGGCCTGAACAACCCGAGAAGTCACTGGATATAGCAGTTTACTCTTATGTATGGCTGATGTGATGATAACTTACAGCAATTGTAAGGAATCCATTTAATGAACAATTTGCAACTTTTATAAAATTCATTATATTATCACTTTATCGATTAAGTTACCCTATGTCAGTTAAAATGTTAAGCCAAGCTTAGTTTTTACTTAATGCATTTGTGTGGGTTTTAAAGAACGTAGGTACATAAATGCTACACTTACACACGCATACATGGATCGCTTTTGTGCCGCACTTTGCCGACTACAACTTTAAAAATACACAAAAATTGTATTGGTTGCGTATGACTGAATGCACTTTTTTGATCGGACTCGTTGAATTTAATGCGCCGCCGCAGTTGACGCTGACGTTTCATCCAGTGCAACCGTTTTTTCACCGGAATCGAACTATGCGATCAGTCATGTACTCTGCATGCGGTCCGTTTGATTATTTGTCCAGTGACCGGTGAAAAAACGGACGTCTACATGAGCCCTAACTATAACAGGCCCATTCGTTTTACGACATAAAGAAACTCAACCTTCGTCTGAACTGGAATTAGCGAATATAAATCTCGTTTTTATTGCTTTCTTAATGCTCATTCTGCGAAGGGTGAATTACACAGATGTAACATCTTACAGTGGTCTCCATCTTTACTTTTTAAATTATCAAATTGGATTTGTGCATTTAGGTATTTGTCTCACACAAAGATTTTCAGTGGTAACACTGTTAACCTTTTAAGATTTTCATGTAATATTAAGCATTTGTATGCAACTCCATACAAACTTAAGAGTGACTGATAGATTAAAAAATATTTTTTTATTGATTTATGTATTACCTATAATTTATCGTAGGTATTTTAATAACGATTTATTCGCGATATATAATAAAAATTTGATTTAAATTCTGCCTGTACTAATTATCATTTCTAGAGTTCCGTACCCAAAGGGTAAAAAACGGGACCGTATAACTAAGACTTCACTGTCCGTCCGTCACCAGGCTGTGCCTCATGAACCGTGATAGTTAGACAGTGAAATTTTCACAGAAGATGTGTTTCTGTTGCCGCTATAACAACAAATACTAAAAAACAGAATAAAATAAATATAACATGGGGCTCCTATACAACAAACGTGATTTTTTAGCTCGGTATTGATAACGGCAACTGGTTAACGCCTGAAATATATTTATTTTATTATATCTGTATAATATAATAAATATATTAAATTATAATAAATCACAGAATATTTATTCATATATTTACTTTAAAAATAAAGAATTAAATTTAAATTAATCAAATATTTAATTATTATCTTTTGTTATTAATTTATTGAAATTAATGTTTTCGCATAATTCGTTCAGTTGTATAAATTATCAATTTACCATGTATCCACTATAGTCCATCAAAAGTTATCAAAAACACTTATAGAACGAAAATTTGATGTTTAGTATTTTCAGTATGTTCTGAGTCTATCTGTGGAAGTGTCACCTTTTTAATTACAATTACCTTTAGGTGTCGGTATGTTTAGCATACACATTAGATTAGTATGTAGTGGTACAAGTTTATTTCAAAAGTTAAGTTACAGATTTCCATTATCATTTTTATTTTAAGAATCGTCTAGTCAAGTCAATAGCGACCTTTTTCAGTGCCTTATGCATTCTGTCCTCGTCGTTCATAGACGTCTTAGGCATCAAGGAGATTGCCTTCAAGATAGCTTGTCTGTCTATGGCTAGGTCGTTTAGTAGTCTGTGGACATTATAGTTACGCTAATTTGGCACTCTATCTGGCTTAATATTCAAATAGTTTTTTTTTTTTTAAAACAAAAACGCATGAACTCGGAACATAATTGTTTACATGTATGCAGACAAAAATAAACTCATATACATAGGTTATTTTATGTTATTATGAGGCAAGGGCACTGTAATTATCCTTAGTTATAATTTCTGCATAGCCGTACGTCCAATAGGAGGCTATTAACATTTTATCATTTCTAAATCAGTTAAAATTTCATCATTCATGTTATAAGCTGAGTTTTGCATTTGGAAACAAAGATAGGGCACTAGAACAAAGAACAGTTTTGTTATAGTTTTACGTCACAACTGTAAATCGTTCAGTAAAATATTAGAAAACGACTGAATAGGTTAAATAAAATCAAATTGGTTTAAAACTATATGGGTATAACTTCGGTTTCCGTGTCACGCGGACGTATGTACAACGTTATATATTCTACGAGTATCTCACATAAATTCTATCTTTACATTACTATTCTGTATCAGCAATGTTCTTTGCTGCAGCGGCTTGCGTGATACTCAGATATATTGCTTGAACGCTCATCATGTACTGCAATGCATCATCGTTACGCCAAGTTCAAGTTATATTTAACTTGAATTTTACGTTACGAATTATTGGCCACACAGCATTTCTTTTCAAAGTATTTAATAAACAGTTAAGGCGAAGGTTACATGAGAAATTCTGTAAAGCTAAAGATTACTGTTGAAACCTATTTTAGTCGGTAAATTGTACAGTGATCGAGAAATACGCTGTTACGCCGTTGACGGTCGAAGAAAAGTTGCTTTTGTATGAATTTATATATGCTACTCAGGTAAAATGTATGGTCAAAAAAAATATCCGGTGGTGTAGCAAGAATAAGCCGGGCTCTGTATAGCATACATAATTCTTTATTGGTCATTTTTACCCAACTGCGAAAGCAAAAGTAATGTTTTAAAATAGCACAACAGCGCTCAACCAAGTTTGATTTTTTAGGTAGACAATATTGAAACTAAGAAGTTCGCAGCTATTTACGCCTATATTACAGGTTAAATAATAGAGAACTAGATAATTTTCTCTCTATAACATCTTTCATATACCCATCGTTTTAATAGCCTACACTTTCATATTGCGTGTGAGGATTCACCTAAATGTTTGAAGGTTTAAAATATTTTTTATCACATCTATTCAAACAGAGCTGGTTGGTTCCTTGTAAAAACGGATTAAAGTTGCACATTGAATCCCTAGGGACGCAAAGTAATTTCAATTTGGAATGTGGATTATAGAGATCGATCAAGAACATTGTAAGAACAACTATCATTGTAACTAACTGCAACCAAATAAAAAAAAGTTTGTCATAAAGTAAAAACCGCGTTAAATGTATTCCGCCTTTGTAATTGTTTACTCAAATTCGTATTTATGTTAATACTTTTATTAAGAAAAAGTACGTTTCCTCAAGTAGTGATAGTAAATAAATAAATGTACTATTCTCATTTATAAGTTACACTTATCTGTTTTCTCATAGAAAGTGATAAAAAGTAGCTCTCGGTCGCAAAATTATTTTACCTCGTGTACCGGGTTTTGAAATGAGTCCTCGCTATGCCAGTAGTAGCTATGCTTGTCATGAATCCTTCGCTCCACTCTGAATACAAAATAGCGCTCTCGCCGTAAAAATATTATTTTGATCCTTTGTGATACAAGTTACTATTGATTTACTATGTTTAGAGTAGTGCGACCGCGCCACGTGGCTGTCAAAAGCCCAGTAAATCGCCTTCTTCACCTTCTTGTATTCTTCACTTCAAATCACTATTTTACTTTAAAAACATAGGTTTGTTCCAAGACGTGAAATGGTTACTACTTTTGTAATAAATTTCACATAAGACTTGTTTAACGAATTTGAAGCAAACAATTAAGATAACCTTTAGCGGTGGTTAAAAACCATATACTTCTATCTAATTGAACGAAAAAAGTCATAGTAAAAGAATACGATTCACAGCAATTACTAAAATAAAATATTTTACCGTTAAATAATAATTGGAGTAGATATTTGTAGACAAGACACTATAAATTACAGAATTATAATGTGTGAGTAGCAAATAAAAAAAAACTACATATATCTTAATTGCAGTAAGATTTTGCGAATGAAATTGCTTTCAAGTGAATGCATTCATGCTGTACTAACTGCGCAGCAGACTATTCTTTGGCTTGTGAGCCGCCCCCCTTACCCCCTGTCCCCTGACGACCTTTCTACGAGTTCAAGTTCTTTCTAGACTTTCCAATTTAAACTTTAACAACTACCTTTTTAATGTTCGCGAATATTGGAATTATCTTATTTAAAGGTGGGCGACGACACCCACTTAGTCTGATAACGTTACTAAAAATCAAAAACACACCTACCTAGTAAGGTATTTATTAGTATACCACCCTACCTCTCTGCTTCGCTTAGTTATAATTATTTTGGCTGAAAACTATTAATTTGATTTTGTCGTTATAAAAGTATAATTATTGTTTTATGTATAGCTAGCTCCATATTGTTAGACCTATAGACTTTGTATTTGTACAAGGTATACCTTTTTATCTCTCGATTATCTATAGGTTCTTCAACCAATTTTTCTACAAACTACTTGCTTTTTGATTTTTAAGTATACTCATTAGAAATAAAGTGTTTAAATTGTTTCCTTTCAGTTCTTAGACATAAATGTGAATCGTATCGATAAAGTTGCAGCACATTTTGCAGGAAACGTTTAAGTTATAACTTTAATAAAAGTTAGGCGAACATGGGGATTACAAAGTGAGTCGTTAACCGGCCTCGCAAGTTTCTCCTTAAGGCAGTTTTTAAACTTTCCTATTAGAGTGAATGCTCACTGTAGACTGTTTTAGTTTTTCTCATCTAAGTGGGTTCGTACAGCCCACATATGTAGTAACTACCTATACATTGACTCACATTTTGCATTTCAAAGGGCGACTATTTTTCTGGCAGGCAGGCAGGAGCTAGGTATTTCAAAGTAATCCAGTATTATATTTGATACGAAAAAACGTCAAAACGGCAAATGTCTTAGGCGTCGTCTTAATACAAAGCGATCATGTGACCGTCTCCGCGTCGCGCAAGTAAAAGCGATGCGACCATCGCAGGTTCTTACTAACAAAATTCACGTTAATTTGCGATGATCGTGTTCTATTAGGAATTGATCGTTTGCAATGAAATTCGCCGAAAAACCAAAGTTACCAATATTCGTATAGTTAGTGAGCTCAGTGGCAATAGGCAGGCCACATAGCTTGTCGAAACGATAACCAATTTCATTACCCCGTAATGGGGTATGAAAGCTTCTCTAGCGAATACAACGGATCGGTCGACGTATTTAAGCTGAGACGACGACGATAGAATTTGTACGATTTTTTTACTTACAAGTTTTTACTTTTAACTTATAAGTTAAGTTTAAGTTTTTTACTTATAAGTCAGTACATTTCATATTTGTTAACTTGTAAAGCCTACTTGGCTGCGATAGTTTTTCTTTTCAATTCGTTATTTGTATATACCTACTAGTGCTACTGCCGTGATTTTTTAGACAGATAGACAGCAGGGGAGGTAAAGTATGGTTCGATGGCCTTTAGCTTTTACTCTTGTAGCCTCACCTACCCCAAAAGCGTATAAAACCAAGATTACGTAATATGAATCTAGGGCTGCCATCTCTAAAACCTGCCGCCCAGGACCGGAAGCGTAAAAACCCCGGATTTTGGAGCCTTGACCCCAGACATTTGATTTTTTTTTTTATTTACTTTTAGCTTGGTTTAAAAAATACATTATACTCCCTAGTGAAAAAAAAAATAGTTTTAGGGCTTCTTTCGGATAAAATAGTGTGTTTTACTCGTTATAGCAAGGGGTTCGTGAGTAATAGCTTCATTTTTATAAAATAGTAGATGTATGTGCCTTTTTAGCTAATTTTTAACCTTCAATAAACATAAATAATTATCAATTACCCAGTTAGTGAAATAAGATAAAAGTTTTAATTGTTGTTATATTTTTTTTCGAAATTCTTAAATCATCAAAATAGAAAACATTATTTATAACTTTTACCAAGGAACTATTAGCAGCCATGCATTTTTATTTCTTTAATTATTTATTATCAGTCGTATATGTTTATTTCTTCAAATTGCAATCAAGCAAAATACAATTTGCTGTTTTTATTCATAGAACCATTCAAATAAATTAAATCAGTCTTTCGTTTTTATTTATTTATATAGAATAAAATTATACTTTGCAATATTTTAGTCATACTTAATGTAACATAACAAAACTTACCCAAAAAAATTTAACAGGTTTAATCAAACTTAACAAAACGAAATCTTAACTAAAAAAACTAGTAGCTGTTACAGTCTTTTAAAAAAGTAAAGACATATATAAACATTTGAATACAGAAAAACACAAAACTAACATAAGAAAACAATCATGTTCTTTAAAAATATCTACATTTTTTGTGATTTCAAGTCCGGTAGACTTCCAAATTCGATTTGTTGATTCAATATTTTGATGTAAAAAATGACGACGAAACTTCTTGAAGTAGAGACCACATCAAACCATTTCAGAACTGATTATAATTTAACTTCGCAAACATGATCTTTTGGTTCTCTTTTGGAGTTTGATCAAACCCGGACTGCAATTAAAACCCCGCCCGGACGCTCCCCGGACGCCCTCCAAACTAGGACAAATCCGGGGAAATCCGGACGGATAGCAGCCCTATATGAATCTCTTAATCAATTCTTAAGTAGGTCTTTGTAATTAAAATATCCGACACAAAATATTTACGCTCACATGATGGTTACATCAAACACAATGATTCATCTCCGAGGACAGACGGTCTCCGATCGAGCTAACTGTTAATTAAAGTGTCTGTTAAAATTATATGTTGTCGGAAACAGATCCGACGAGATAAATTCCGGCAGACGTTTAATTTGTAATGGAGTGAAGCGTTTTTTAGCAAATACTTTAGTTTCGACTCTTTTCTTTTAAGACTTCTTCAATTTACATGACTTTTTAGGGTTCCGCAGCCAAATGACAAAAAACGGAAACCTTAATCATGTCCGTCTGTCCACCTGTATGTCACAGCCTTATATTTCCACCTTCTTTTGGTAGATTTGATGTTTTTTACAGAAATGTGTCATGAAAATCGCCATACAGATATCCCATGTTAAGGGTTTTTTTTTTCGTGCTCTCTGTCATAGGGGGTACCATTGAATGGTTTATGTCCTGTATCTATCAATGATGTCAGTAATTTATCTCTAATCTTTAAATCGAGTTTTTATAAAACAATTTCGACGCAAAATTTTCATCGATCTCACATCTTCCTGGCACAGGTCCAGATTGACATCAACTGGTGCGGAAGTGCAGTTGCCAGGTGATTTTAAATAACCTAACAACGTGCTGTAAGCTACCGAGTTGCTTAATATTAAAGTTGACCTTT
Organism: Apoda limacodes; assembly: GCA_946406115.1. Classification (NCBI taxonomy): domain Eukaryota; kingdom Metazoa; phylum Arthropoda; class Insecta; order Lepidoptera; family Limacodidae; genus Apoda; species Apoda limacodes. The sequence continues at coordinate 33,000,690 of OX291542.1, read as the reverse complement.
ATCTACTTCGTATCTTTTGGCTCCAATGTTTAATTTAATAATAGCAGATGCATTTTGGTAGTTGCAAGGGTAGTTGTGGTGTATTTGTTTCTGAAAATCGAATATAAAGTGGGGATACAACTTCCGGTAACTATTCCGACCACACACCATATCTTAATTAAAAATAGGGCTAAGATTTCCTTAAAATATATCTTATACCATCGCGCAATTCTTGTATATATAGGTATATGTAGGATACTGACCTTATGGCCGACCCATAAGTCAGTAGTCTCGACGCCGGGGTGACAGTCCGTGTATCGTCAGTAGGGGCCTAGCTTGCACAGAGGGAATTTACTTTTAGGGGTTTTAACACAAAAAGGAAGTAGGTATATAATAATAATAATAGACAAATCGATCACTACAGTCCGTAGATATGCTGTCTGCGATATTCAAATCAAGCAAAACACCCCTCAGAACGCAATACGTGGGTGTGTCCGTAGTAGTTCGCGAATTTTCCAGAACTAAATGCACGCCGGCCGCAAACCGCAAAAAAATTTTCGTAAAAAATAATATACTTCGGGACTTTCGGGACTTCGGGGGCGATAAATCGATCTAGCTAGGTTACATGTTTAGAAATCATCGTTTTATCAGTGTTTTCAGGCAATGATAAACTGAAAAATATGACCCTTTCTGACATCTATTGGCGAGTAGTAATACTATTAGTTTTACCGACACAACAACACTAAAGTTACTTGACAATAGATGTCGTTGTTAAAAAAAACCAGCAAAGCTCGATCTTCCAGGTACTACCTATTAATATGAATTCTGTTTGTCTACAATCTGTTTTGATTAGTTAAGATAATATTGTTCAGAAATAATTCAGTGGATGCATACCCTACTTGGTTGACGATTAGACACACTTAAAAGACCACAAACTTTGTATGTAGACTAAATATGGGTAAAATTTTGTATCAGTTACTACATAGTCGTCGTCGTCGGTTCAGCCGGAATCCGTCCACTGCTGAACTTAGGCCTCCAACTATACGTCGCCACAACCAGCCGAGCCCAGCCGCTCAGGATAGTCGATTTCAATAATTATTGCTTAAGAAAACATTTTACATGTGACTGAATATAGTAGTTCAAAATTATTTCATACTAGATTTAGCCCGCGGCTTCGCGTGGAACTCCTTAATTATACTAATGAAGTTTGCTATAGCAAGCTTTTAGCTATAGTTCGTTTAGGCTCGGTTAAAGTTTTTTCGGGATTAAAAGTAGCCTATGTTCTATTATGTGTACCAAGTTTCAGATCCGTCCAGTGGTTAAATCGAGATTGAGTAACAAACATCCATCCAGACATTCTTTTACATTTATAATACTAGTAGATCTACTTATATTCGTGCAACAAACAGGCTGCAGAAGGTACACGAAACCTATGTAATAAACGTAATTAAAAGTGGATTAATTGAAGATACCCAAAAGCAAAAAATACGTTTTTTTTACTCGTAATGTGATCGGCGTCGTAGTTAAAGCTATTAATAATGCTGATGATTCACTTCTTTTAACAGCAACTGGGGTATCGATTCGATTTATTAATGGTGACCTAAAGTTGGCTGGACTAATTAAAGTTGTATTTCCGTTATGGAAATGAATTGCATGGATCAATAAAGCTATTTGATTAAGGGGACACTACAACAAAAACTATCACTTGGTGTTAAGTTTGATATATTTTGTACTTATGTCTTTTGACCTTTTTTGACAGGACAATTTGCAGCTCAGAATATATTAATTTACAAATATTTAAAATTTTAAACGCAGTCCCAAAACTCTTTCATATACCCTACACACTTGTTAAATTTCTCTTGTTCGTTTCTCCTTCAAAGTCTAGAAATCTGTCAGGAAATCAACGATCACGATGCTAGAAAAAGGTTCTATTGTGTGGTAAGTTACCATACGACGATGATAAACCTTAAGCTAACGTTACAGAGAGAGAACTTAACGTAGCAAAGAAAATTTTACTTTGTGTAGATGTCAACTGAATTCGATTAGTTTTCTAGGAAGTGTTGGTGCACTTAAGGCTGGTGCTAGTTTGGCATTAAAATATGCAAACCGGCAGTGATCGGCAGTGTCACTTTGTACCACACAAACCACTTTACGACTTTTGATTAGTGCTATACGATACTGTTTATAGAATGCTGTGATAATAAAAACACACAAAGTATAATAAATTTTACACTACGTGTATCTATACTTTTAATGTTATTCGCTATATTTGTCATACTAAATAAATGCTGTTCGTTACTAGCTATGCTAGCTCATCAAGTTATCGAATTGACTAATTCTTTCAAAGCTCGTTATAATCCGAATAAAGATTTGAGGGAAAGAAAAATTAAACTTTGAAGGTGATTTTCTTGTATGGGATTTTTTCGTACAAAAGACTGAATTACCGTAGCCGTGACTGTCCGGATCCCTTTGTTTCCAGATATAGTTTACATATAGGGATATAAATAAAATATAAATACAGCTACTATACCATCTATATGTTTATATCTATCAGGCATTAAAGCTTTACATCCAATTGTTCTAGTTAAGATATATCCAGAATACATACGAGGCGAAATAATGTAGATTACAGTCATATGTCTTCATCTAAAACGATTTAGACCCACGAAACCTAGCGTGTATAAAATTAAGGTCGAACGAAACGATTGATTCACCGGAGTGTAAAGACAAAGGATGTAAGGGCACGCGTTCTGTTGGAATGTGTATAGATGCCCTTACCAAGGTCGATCTCGAGACCTAGCAACGTACAGGTAGGTGTAGCCGCTTTGAGTCTGTAATTGAGATTAATTTAATATTCGTGTACCTACTTACTGTTTCGTCACGTATGAAAATCTAACAGGGTTTTAGTTGGTTTTGTCTCCGTATATCAAAATCGTTCTACTACACGTTTATACCTACATACACAATGTTAATAAACAAGATAGTCGGTTATATTTACATTGCGAAATCAATGCTTTGCCTCTTGAGTATCTGCGGCCTACGCTTAGGACGTGTAGACTGTAGGTACTTATCGTTAGTGCTGCCATAATATGCTGCAAGGAACTAAATCGTTTCTGACATATAAACAGTAGCTTTAGTGTTGCTGTGTCGATAAAAACAATAGTATTACTACTCGCCAATAGATGTCAGTAAGAGTGATATTTTTCAGTTTATCATTGCCAGAAAATACGGATAAAACGACGTTTTCTAAAAATGAAACCTAGCTTGATCGATTTATCGCCCCCAAAACCTCCTTCCTGCATAGTAAATTTCATGAAAGTCGTTGGAGCCGTTTTCGAGATTTAAATTATTAATAAATAATAAAAGAAATAACGATTAGCAGAAATGTAACTAAAGATGAGAGGTATGTTCCAGAAACAATACAAAACGTCCTTAATGTAGCTATACTCGTAATAACTATTGTTATAACTTCTATGAAGTACATTTTCAAAATATACTTTCTACGAAAATGAAGAAAATAAAATGTTATGGCGGCGCTACTTAGCTTCTATAGGACCCCTAATTCGATACATTAATAATCTTTTTTCGATAAAAATAAATAAAAAATTAGATCGGATGGATAGTTTTAAAGGATTTTAAGGCAAACGTCTATTTGTTGGTTAATTTTGAATTTGGATTATATAGTAAAATTAAATAAGATCTATTAGAATCGAGTTCCAGTTTCACATAGAAGAATAAACTAAAAATCGGGCAAGTGCGAATTGGGCTCGCGCACCGAGGTTCCGTGCAAACTTATTATATGTTGTTGTATATTATTAAAAATATTTTTATTATATGATGTAACTAAAAATTTACGATTTTCGCAATTTTTCCTTTATCTGTACTATAAGACGTTGTTTCGTACCAAATTTCAAGATTCTGAGTTCACGGGAACCCTGTAGGTTTTGATTCCCTTGCTAATTTCAAAAATTGCGGAAATTTGCGTCATAAACGGCTGTATCTTTTGATTGCGTTGGCTTCGAAGTTTGATTTTTTCACAGCTCCAATAGACAGTAGACCTGAGTGTTTGATATAAATTTTAGCTTGATGCCTCCACGTGTTCCTGAGAAAAAGGGTCTTGATAGACGGACGGACAACAAAATGATCCTATAAGGGTTCCGTTTTTTCCATTTGTGGTACGGGACCCTAAAAATCACAATTTTCTTGCGACGTCCTCGTTTTTTTGCCATACAATTTTAAGAAGAGCGCTTACCTCATTGTTGTTGTCTCATTTTTAACTTCTCAGTAGAACTTAGATACAAGTTAGATGTTTAGATGTAAGGTTTGACAAACTTACGTTTCTTACCTTCGATATTACGTTTTGTATGTGGTTCGTTAGATTTTTTTAATGACAGTTACAACACAGGCAGCCATAAACCCTGATCTCAGCTTCCCTTGGGTATCAAAATATGAGTATAAATCTATTTTGAAGAGTGTGCAAAACCATTAAAATATGATACTTAATAATAAAATATAATATATTGTATATAAAGCATTGCTAACGTACGTAGGTACTGATAACTAAGCGTAGCCTGTAATGCTTGGTTTGTTCCGTTCAATTTAGCTGCGCAATTTCATTACGTAAAGGGAAGGGCTTAGCTTTATGTTTCGGAATGAGGACAAATTTTCCTTTAACTTTTTTGGGATATAGCTTCTATGACCAACTAAAGTCAGTAAATTTTTAGTGTGTATTTCTTTGTTGGTGTTTAACGTGTGGTTTTTTTATCTTTTTTTAGGACATTCATTCATTCATTACCAAAGATGACTTATACGTCATTACTCTTTCGGGGAACATTTACCTAAACATCTGATTTTAGTATTTATTGTATATAGTTTAAAAAAAAAATTTAGTTTTTTTTTAAGGTTTCTCCTTTACCTTTTACCCTATTTTGTTTGCATCTGGTTACTAAAAAAATTAAGATTTCAAGCCCATTTGTCACCTATTTGCCAAAAGTTATCAAAGTCTGTCTTGACATATTTATCGGATCATACACTTACAAATTTGCAGATATCTACGAGTATTTATATAAAAAACTATTGCCACATATAAGACGGAGCATCACTTGACCGGCTCGACCGATTAGGATGGATTTGGCTACATCAAAATTGCCTTGTGCCTAAAATTATAGTTTTCGAATTCCTTTCCGAATGTAACTTTCAAAATAAGCGCTGATAGTTAGCTCTTAGTGCTTATTTATGTTATATTCAAGTAAGCGGAGTTCTTGAAAAATATCAACTTTAATGTGAGATTTCTGAATATTTTTTTTAGAATTTTGTTTAGCCCGCACATTAAAGCGTATAAAATCGGCAATTTTTTTTTACGTCACCTATCAAAGAAAACTTGGGCTATCATGACAAATCTAACAATACCTTAATTATAGAAATATACATGATTGGCGCGAAAAACATAACCCTTCCTTGGCAGTCGGGCCAAAAAAACGTTTGCCGGGACCGCTGGTATGTAATAAAATAATATATAATGTATGTATGTATGTACCAACTTTGAAAACCTTTCTAACAACGCCATAATCAGCGTAATGGGAATGTGTTGCGAAAAAGTCACATAATTGAATGAATCACACTTGATAAATATTAATAAGCTTATGCGTACTAACAGCATGTTGAGCGAAGATAAGCTGTAAGTCCACAGGCAGACACCAGCAAGTAATTAATTCGAACGTGTCCGAGGCGTCGCATGCACGTGCGACCAACTCATTAGTATTCAGCTTTGTTTACATTGCGTTTTGTGATCCATCTCTAGATTTTTATACTTCAAAGTAACTTATAGAGTTACCTATTCCTGCTTAGTTAAAAAAAAGACAGTCAACTATTGTAGAAACATTTTAGTCAGTTCACAAGCCTAGCCAGTCACAGTTAGTCTTAACAGCGGCGGCACCAAGTCTGTGGTACCTGAGGGTGCTTAAGCCACATCCCCCAATATTCGACGGTGTTACTATGAGTTTTAAGATTTCCCCCCTTCCTCCTTAATATTTTTATGAAGTCGGAGCGTCTGCTGCTAGTGAACATATTAGAGTTTTCCTTTGTAAGATTTGGAATGACGTCAGCATAAAATAATGTATTTAACCCGCACATGAATAATTGCAAAATTTATAATATTTGAATGAAATAATTATTATAATTTTATGATAACTCGAAAACTGTATACTTACATAATTAACAAATAATTTAAAAGTCTCAAAGAGGAATAAATATGCAATAAATAAAATAATTGTTATCCACTCCTTTAGATTTAACATGTTAAATGTTAAATCTGTTAAAAACAGGGTTTAGGTTAACATGTTCAACAAACCCTGTCTAATGTAAAAATAATAATAACCTAAAATATTATATTATATTAAATAGTAAATTTAACTAAAACGTATGTATATATTTACTTTATAATTATAATTTAATTAAAGTTAACCCTTTCAGTAGGTTAATTGAACCAATTTTTAATTTCTAAGTCAATGTCGATCCCAATTTACGCAGAGCCCTCGGGCGAACACAGAGTAGAGTTTAACTTGCGAAAGAATATATAGTATGAGTTGTTTGTGTGTTACACAACGATGCGTAGACGTATAGTCATACATTAGAAATACACACAGGTATGCTTAGAAAATGATGAGTCCCGTTTAGGAAGCAAAAAAGGGAAAGTTGTTATATTGGATCTGTACCTATATATAAAAGATGAAACAGACTGATGGGTTTAGAATCTCGAAATTTGGCATATGGGTTCCTTACTTAACTTAGGACTCCAAAGGATTGTATAAAATTCATCCCCTAAGGGAGTAAAATGGGAGTTGGAAGTTTGTATAGAAAACCGACATTTTTGAAGGTAATTGCATGAAAAATGGTACTTGGCCTTTAGATTGATAATTTATATTGACGGGGTCACTTTTAAAGGGGCAAAAATGGGTTGAAAATTTGTATGAGAATTAAAAGAACATTTGACAAGATATCAGAACACGAGTATTGAACATTAGAAAAAAACATACAATCGAATTAATAACCTCCTTCTTTTTTGAAGTCGATTAATTACGCAAATTGTTGAGCGAGTTCCATGTAATTAATACTGTGTTCGTTTTTTTATAATTTTTTTAAATACTCATACAAGACATACATACATATATGATGATAATTGAATTACAAGAAAACAAAGCACTTACATAGTATAATAATAAATAAAATTTCTCGTATGGCGACGATCAGGCGTAATTAATAACAATTTAATGTGAATGTAGAAGAACTGTCTGTGTATGTAATAATATTATATTTTAATAAACAATGTATTGGAAAACAAAATAAATTATGGAAAATAAGAATACGATTATTTTTAAGTTAAAAGGCTATCAGATAAGTAATAAGTTAGTAATATGTGTTTGTATTTGACATAACATGTTCATTGTCTCGTTTACGTTCAGTCTTCTTTATTTGTATACATTAAATGAGTAAAGTTAATAGCAATGAAATACACTTTAATAAAAAAAAAACTGTTTTCACTGCAATGATTCGTTCATTTTAAAAAACATAATGAGTCATAATATATATAATTAATATTTCTTAGGTAAGTAATAGAAACTTTGGCTGAACTTAAAATAAACGGTTCTTAGGTTATGTATGTATTTAAATATATGTATGTAGGTAGATATTTTTAAGTATATATTAACACTGACATCAACTTATTACTACTTTTATTATTACTCTAATGTAATCCACTTTTATGTGTGCGAGATTTTTTCTATCTGATGAAATATAATTGAGTTTCGTATATTTTAGAATAGTTTTTTAAATTTTAATTTTGTGACCGATAGATTGTAACTAAAATCTATGCTCTTACTCGTTTACTGTATAACCATTATAAATTATGGTTTTATATTTTACGTACTAACCACAAACTATGTCAATATACTGTATAGACGAGATACTAAAAATAATTATTTAACCCTTAATTAATAGAGGTGGTGTAACAATGATTTGCAAAGCAAAGTGTAAAACAATAATGGAATTACGAAGGCTGCTTTACTATGAGTTAGTGCTTAAAGTAAATAAAAAAAAGTAAATAAATTGACGCAAGTGTTGTAAAGAACCGAATGCCGTATATCAGCTTGACTTAACGTATGGCACCTTTTGCAGAAGGTCGATGTGTCAGAGGACAGCACTTCCTAAGATTAATGTTATTTGTGCGTAGGGTTACCAGCCAGACATACGCCGCTTTTGACGACTACTAATATATACGTACATATATGTCCCATAAGTATGTACTACTAATTTTGGAGTAACAAGTGGTATATATAAAAGATTAGGAAAAGAAAAATGTCTCCCTTTCTAGTTCTTGATAAACTATAAAAAGTAAGTCAGTTATAATATTATTAGGTTTTCTAATAGCAGAGGAAACGAAGCAAGGCAAGTCGCGGCACGGCAGGAGGGATACGGTATTGAAAATCTTATCAACGTAATTTTTAATGTGATAAAGCGTATTGTTTGATGCAGTAGGTGTGCGAAATTGCCATTGTTGTGGTAACAGGAGCGGAAATTTATTTTCTTTGTTTAAGGTCCATTGTTTAAAGGCTGCGCGTGACGCGACCCGGGCGGCCTGGCCTTCTGTCGAACTCTTTTGTTATTAATTGGCTCTTGTCATTATGCTTTGTGCTCATCATCGTCCTCGTTACTGGTGAAATTGCTCGATTGTAGTTCACTTCAAATGTCAAATTGTTATTTCGGACATGTTTTATGATAATTATTGTAAGTGACAGAATATTATTTATTTATATTTAGATCAAAGTAGAAAGTATCATTATGGTTTAATAATATATCGATTATAATATCGTTTATCGTTCCAGGTAAGTTAATTTCTATCGGAAACTCGGAAATCAACCAAAAAAATGCAACTAAAGCAAATGTAAGTAAATTTTAAAAATATTTATCAAAAATGTCAGAACTCCAGCCAGTGCAACTATATATCTACAGGGGTTTAATGACCTCACCTACTTAATGAAGGTTCATTTCACGGCATCGGCTGATGACCTACTCTAGGTTGTGATCAATTATTGAATAATTGTCTATGTTGACCTCGTTTTTAGTTGACATGTTCAGAACTACTAGTCGAACAAAGGTAGATTGCTCCCCCTGTGCTTTGGTTTGTATAAAAAATAGCAGCCAAATTGTAGTAGTTAGTTAGAAAATTGAGTCCCAATGACATGTCAAATTATAACAAAGGTATGAATATCATACTGTAGTGGTAGTAAATATACGTTAACCTGAAGCTGCTACCTTAAATGTAAATTAAATTACACTTTCTTACGTAATATAGTGTGATGTATATTTATTTTAACAAAGAATATGGGAAATTATGTAAATACGAGCGTATATTTGAATATTGAATATACTTACGATATTACCTCGATTTGAACCGGTATTCTCGATATTGGTTTCGTTACATGTTATGTTATGACGGCCGAATTGTTTTCAGGTATTGGCTCATACTCAGAAATGAAAATCAATTGTAAGAAAAATGGTTTATACTTCACTTTGAATTGTTTTAATACTTTGATTACATAAACTCTGGAATTAATGTCATACACATTGTATTGAGAACACGTTAGGTAAATTTTACTCACGACAAAGAAAATAACCAGTCCTGGGTATTTTATTGGGAACAGTCTCGAGCTATTCGGACTCTGGAATTCGAGAGAAAAATGTATGCAAGTAAATTCACAAGTTTCGAAAAGTCAGACTTCCATACATTTTAGTCTCGAATTCCAGAGTCCGAATAGCTAGAGACTGTTCCCAATAAGGTCCCTGGGTATTTTATTTTCTACCCATTTCGTGTGCCTTTTCGTTAATATCTGTGTATTTGTGTAATAAGTGAAAAAGTTTTTGATTTTATGAATATTATTGTTATACAGAAACTAATCATGTGCGGTTTGTGCTGTTTGTCAATTCCATTGTATTAGTTAATATTGGCACTATAACTCAGACCTGTCACGATCTGTCATGTCATCATCATTATACCATATTATTTGCAAACAACGAGTTATTTATAACTACCTAACGATGCATAAATTCTTTGTCCGCCAAAAAAATTACATTATGATTCTTGTGCCAAAAGTAATAGTCATTTATCGTTCATATTCGTGTAATATACTCTGTAACATATTATGTCAAACATCAGCTGCGGGAAGCCCGTCTGGGAATCTTGCCATGTGTAACCACAATATATTTTATCTATTCTAATCACAATCTTCATCCCTATCACGTCTTAATAAGGGTTGTGAATCATTTTGGCAACAGAAAGCTTACTTGTGCAGGTATCTGTATCCATACAAACAAGCAGGGTTCGTGCCAAATCTTATCTCTGCGCGCTTGCCATTCAAACTTTTGGATGTTATCCAAACGTATTAAACCTTTTCGATTGGTTCGGTTATCGTTTTCGAACTCTTAAACGTGTTTTGTCTGAGAACACATCAAACTTTATTGTTGTTGAGTACGTTGAATTTATTGTGTCAACCAACTTTTAAAGGTTATGATCCACTAAATGCTATCGAAAAAAGCGGTGTGGTTAACCATCTGGTTAAATTATAAGTTCAGATTTGAAAACTTGTTATTTTATCGGTTAGGAAATGATTTTATTTAAATATAACATAAAATATTTTTGAATGTCGATTAGCACCGTGCCAACAGTAGTCTCAGCATATTGATTTCACACTAATTTTGATTATTTCTTACTAAATGATTTGCCGTTGGAGACCATCAGGGACCCCAGGAACAAAATGCAGTAAACGTTTATGAAGTTTTTTGAGGTTAATAATCATGTTACCTGATTTCGATTTTATTATTTAGTTTAATAAATTCTGTCAGCATCGTTTACGCTTTAAACGTCTCCTCTGGAATGTCAGATTATTTTATAGGTCGACCAGTCTTTTTAATACCGGTTTCGAGTCGGTAACCATTTACGTGGGCGGAACTTGCGGAGCAAAATAGCATAATGCGACATCTTTTGCGTATTTTGTAAGTACATAAAAACCGGTATTCACAAAGAAATGCATTTTAAATTCAATATTTTCGGTCAATTTTCATATTTACCTATGCTATGAGTGTGTAAACTCCCATAGTTAATGATTATAATACATACATTATACAACTTATTTCTACATTACTGTAATTCTTCTATGTATGTATCACACGTAACATTTAAAGTTTTTTGCATTCATGAATAAGTATAGTTATATTGACTTATGATATAATTTGAACGAATTTTTGTCCTATACGTCAATTGATGCTTTTAGAATCTTATTTAATAAAGTTTGGTTTTTTAACCCCCGACAGAAAAACAGGGTTGTTATCTTGTTTATTTATTAATTAGCAATATATAAAGTCACATATACAATGGTAGCATACATATGTATAACAGAGCTGTTTCACTTATGAATAACATGAACATACAGAAAAGTTATCACAAAATAAGGTAGCAAGAAATGTACAAAGACGGATTTAAATTAGAATAGTATAAGGTCACAGTAACACCTTAAGCCTGGTCAATATAGACATTGACAGACATAGACATAGACAGACTTTTATGTATCAGCATCATTTTACCCATAGTGTTACATACACGTTTACATAAAAGCACTTAAAAAAAGAGAATAAAAAACAAAACAAAAATATACGGATCTAACTAGACATGCTGTGATGCCAAACAGGACATCGACTCAGCGTTTGCTGCAACAAGATGCTGCAGCGCTGATTTTCAGCGTCGCCTTTGATTTAGTTACTAAATTTTCTTTCTTCATATAGAGATACAATAATATGTCTGTTGTTTGAATATTTGATTTTATTTTGCTAGTCTAGTAACTTATGGAAATATTTTTTATCATAGTGGATATTTTAATTATGTGACCCCGCCTCACATTAATGAACTCGTTCAGTTGATCGAGCAAACAAAACGAAATTACGTGGAAAGAAAACATAAAACCGAAAACCTTTTTCGAGTCCCTGTGGGGTGCTCCAAGACGCTCAAGTACCCTAACCGCAGGGAGTCCTTGAAAGCCTTCTTTGCAAACTGTTTGCTGTCACGTTAAATAAAAGTCTACTCAGCTAGTACGGCTTCAATAAAGTATTTAACTTAAGATCCCTTGAGGCCATTTACGTCATACTACAAATTTTATTAGCATAATTACTTTTGTTTATATAAAGTTATTATCTTATCCCTGAAGAATAGATTAAAGCACATGACGGATACAAATAATGTGTATTGAATTAAATTTACAAGACTTTGACTTAAAAATCATATTTTTTGTTATGAATGTTTATTTAAAGACGTACCTAATAGATTGAAAATGTGTAATGTTTGTAGCGAATAGACTGCCAAATTCATCTCAATATTAGTAACATAGTTAGAGGTTTTTAAATACCTATTTATAAAGTAAATACACAACTACTAGGTAGCTATAAGATTCCGTCTTAGTGCTGTACTATGAGCTATCGAAGTAAAATGGGGTTAAAAATCCACAGATCACAAATAAGGTACCAATCGTATGTGGCGCCAAATTAGTTGGTAAAAAAGCCTAGCGGATCGTGTTGACGTCAGCTTTACTCTACTACTAGGGTTCTTTTACATACTAATTTGGCGCTACTTACGATTGGTACCTAATAAGTAATCTGTGGATTTTCAACCCCATTGTAGGTGGTCAAAACCCGAATAAAACCGACTACATCTTTACTCTGAAGAGTCTTAAGGTTAGACCGCTCTAGGCGGAACTTCACTATAGCAGACCGGCGGGCGCGACACGGTCCTTTTAGGCTATGTTCCAATACCCGCCGAGTGATTATCGCCTGGAAAAGTTGAGAAATCAACCCATTTTGGAACGGGTGTTTGACAGTTATTTTTTACACTTAGTAAATTTTCAACCTTTTCTATGGCAGTGTAAAGTATTCAACTTGACAGTTGGAAAATTACTCTACCCCGGGCGTCCCTAAACCATTTTTTTAACTTCCTCGTTGCGATTTGGAACATAACCTTAGTAAACCGCACTTGCATGCAGCGGTGCGACACTTTATCTCCGCCATTCGTTTGGCAACCTTGGAGCAAAATGAACGTAATTGACATAATATGTAGATGTGATAACTGTGAATGCAATTTTCTAAATAACGCTATTCATAGGTAGACTATAGAGGAATAGATTAAAGAGTTGTTCAGCTATAGAATAGCGTAAAAATCCTAGGTCTGTGGATCAGCCTGCCAAGCTTTCAGCTTATGGCCCAACAGGGGCGTGTTCGAGAAGAAAATAAAGTTTGTTTGTGCTATAGCTTTCGAACTACACGATGAATCGGAGTTTTTAGTACCTGCCTATTTTTTGTTTAAATTGTTTAAATAAAGTACCTAATAGTTATGTTATGTAGAAAAGTTATAGATTGCTACGGTGGCAAACAAACTTTCAGTCCGTCAGATGGGAAACGGTTACCGCAGCCTATGGGGGGCAACCTGGGGTATCACTTACGCGTTGGAGACCCTTTAAAAATCTAGTTACTTCTTTCTTGAAGAACCCCATAATGTAGTCCTTAGAGAAAACCTTGTATTGGAGTTCATTTCACAACCTTAGCGTTCGCGGGAGGAAGTTTCACTTAATCCGCTCTGTACGCGACCATTTTGAAAGTAGCCGCGGGCATCATTTGGAACAATTCTTCAGAACGCATCCCATTGTTCAAGCTTGTGGGTTTGGGATCGTCGACGATTCTCACAGCCCGTCGTTGAACCGAGTCAAAAGAGCAAAGCTGTTATCCGGGTGCCCCGCTCAAAGATGGCAGCAGAACTCCATATGGGGCCGGACTTGCGAATTGTAAAGCAGCACTCTTTGCCCAGAGGTGAAGTACTGCTTCCCTCTGATGAGTACTTCAAGATTTTTTTTTACCGTCCCCAGTTAGAGACTGAGTGGTTTCGATTTGAGACAAAAATATAAGTTAGGCGAGGTTTGCATTAGTACCTATAAGTATTTAATTAAACTGAAATTTAAAAAAAAATTAACTTAGCAGATTAAGTTATTCAATTGAATAGGAACTAGTTTATTTACACAAGTAAAGCGCGCGACAAGCTTCTATGGTCATATAAATTGTGTATAACGAGGTTATAAGTTGACAGTAAAAAAAATTAATTTCTTCTTTTTAGAGCATTTAAATAAAAGTTTCTTTTAAGAAAGGTTTTTTTGCTTTCATTTATAGACTAGTCAGGCCGCCGATTTATTTCAATACCTGAAACATTTGATACACAATATTATAGGTACTAACATCTATTAAAAGCAAAAGTAAAGTCATGTTTGTATATAAATAAATAAATATAAATAGTTTAGCAAGAAAGTTGCAACTGTCTGAAGTTGTAACGAGCTGGGCAACGCCCGTTGGGGACACCAGACTATATTTAACTGAGCTATATCGGGCATCAGAGGGTATGGTCTAGGTCGCGGGACATGTCTCACCAGTTAATTGGACAAGGTCAACAGTTATGAGGGTCGGCTGAGTAGTGACCTGTGGAATCCAAATGAAAAGGTCAAAAGATAGGAAGTGTGTGAGACGTAGCGTGGGAGGTCATGTGCCCGTAGACGATATTGAATGAGTCTTAGTTCTTATGGCATTGGAAAATTACTTAAAACATAAAGAATTTAAAATTGACCCAGTAGTCCAGTCAAATTAGAAAATGAAACAACATTAATTGGTAGAGTTTTGAATTTTAATGTACATGTTCATTAAGACCTCCCGTTGTGCATACTCAAAGTCCCCATCGATGCCTGTTGCGCTCGCGCCGCCGTCTTGGAAAAAAGGTAGCCTTTTTCAGATTTTTGCTTATATCTCGGCAATAATTATTAATACGACAAAATCGTGTAAACAAAAACTTTAACTCATTAAACTTCCTATAAAAAAGCTAAGATATATTATTTATGTATCTCTAATACTTAGCTGTAATCCGACATTAAAAAGTTTTTTTTTTATTTTTGCTATCGATATACAGTTTTGTTTCTGTTTATGAATGAAATGTTCATATATATTAATATTTATATATTTATTCTTTATTGCACACTATACAAAAATACTATGTACAAATGGAGGACTTAATGCCTAAAGGCATTCTCTACCAGTCAACCATTGGTTAACAGAGAAGCATTGTTGGTGGAGCTAAATAAAGGCTTATTTAAAATAATTATATAGTATATTTAAAATAAATATAAAAAAAAGAAAATTACTACTACATATAAATACTATACATACAAAATACACTAATACATAAGATAATTTTAGAAATATAATGAAAATACTACATACAATTACATAAAGATATTTATTCCATTAACATATTCCATGACACTACCTACAGATAGAAAAACAGAGTTTATGAGTTTGCCCCTCATGTGTATAATAAATGTAATAAAAAGTATAAAATACGCAAACTAACAAATTATAAATTTAAAACAGTAATAACGGCCTGGTTAAAGCCCTTGGACTATAGTGAGGTAGAAAAACTCCTCACAGTCATTAGTTAAACAGAGTTCTTGCAACCAACAAAAACGCGCATCTAACCTAATGAACACCCTCAAACACACACACACACACGCACACATACATGCATCTACATGTGTATATACTTGTATATACACCTATATTTAACATATTTTTATTATTAATGTTTAAATATACATTGGATTGGTACTCTCTTTTTTGATATTTATTCATATATATTTCTAAATTCTAATAATGTTAGATTATTGTTTTCATTAATTCGGATTATCTTATAATGATTACCCAAAACAAGATTACCCAGAACCTATAATTGTATAAGATGAGAAAGACACTGGCTTCTGCAACACAGTTTTTACTAGCGCAGGAGTCAGGGCAATAACTGTTATAATAACTGATATTTTTGTAACAATAAAGAATTTAAAGAATTTATAATAGAGAGAGAGAGAGAGAAGGGGAGAGATAATTCAGGGGCAGATGCATTATCCGACGTGATGTGTATAGCAGGGTGAAGTCCGCTTGGTGAATAAGAATAGCCACTAGGCTAGACTAACCAACCATCATCGCGTTAGATTCCGATAAAAACCACCTATCCTGAGTAGAACATAGGCAAGGTTCTCGACAGGCTGATAAACAAACTCAATTTTAACATTATGACTGCTACTAACTACGCCGTTTATGACAACCATAGGCTGGACATACTCAACATAGCGTTTCTACAAAACATTAGCCTAAGTTAAGTTAACAATCTCTTGGTTATTATGTCCCTTGGGCCCCAGGCCTACGAAACTACTGCGACAGGCTATTAAACTGGGACAAATTCAAGAAATCTCTTAAAATAATCAGCTTACCACAGCAAGATCTCATTCCTGCTCTCAGTAGATCTCTAATATTGATGTAGTCATCGAATCTGTCACCCAACAGTCACGCGCAAGCTACTATTAGCAAGTGCATAAAATAAAACCAGTTAATAACGAACACAGTGTATGTGGAACAGCTTATAAATGTAACAGCTTAAAAACCGTTGTGTTAGTATTTATTGAAAGCTGTCGCCACAGAATGGCGCTCCTATAGGTATAAATGTGCTCCGTGAAATCTGTGATGCAGTGCCGCTGTTCTGTTGTCCAAAATCCGAAATGAATTTGATAAAGAGATCAATACTTAGTGTCTATGAAATTAAGTGATAGTAGTAACCATTAATAAAGTTTACTCAAACCGTTAAGTAAACTCAATTATCTATATGACGAGGGTTTAGGACATTTTTACCCTAACTAATCGCGATAAAATGTAGCGCGACATCCCCCCCGTTAAAAATACTTATTAATATAATAATTAGGAGTAAACTTAATTTTGATAGTCTGCAGAACTTGGTCTGTAATGACAGGAGGTAGAGAGAAAGGTAAGCGGCGGGAGGGCGCATCTATATTTGACCTCACTGTCATGATTGGTGTCTATTGGTTTAGTGCTAAGCAAGCATTACGACTCTTAAGTTTTTTCTAAGCTGTCTGCCTTTTAGTGGTCGTCACAGGGATCGATTTAGTCTTTGGAAGACAGGCATGGCACTCTGGGTGTCAACTTCAATAGCTTTATAGCTCCAGTTAACCTCGAGTCCAGGCTAAGTTTCTTCCATCGCGTTTTCGTGACTGCTTTTTATACGCCTGTAGCCTTCTTGACACTTTTGAAGAAGGATTCGAGTTCTCGGCAGAGGGATAATTGTTACTTTGTCGTGGTGCGGCGTTGGGCTCTCTTATTAGTAACTCTATGTCGTCGGGCACCGGTGAACGCTTGTTTAGAGCACTCGCTGATGGTAGCTTAACTTCGTGACTGGTAAGAGATTCGATGCCACGTCAATTTGACGTGAGATCAATTAAGAAAGGATGCGATCTAGTTGCTTTAAGATAATAAGCTTTAAAGGGCTTTCTTGAATACGCCTTTGTCGGATAGGAGTCAGAGGGACATATAATAACGTGAAGAAAGTTAAAGCAAAATCCGTCTAGCTAACAGGAACCTAGGCTTACGTTATGTGAACGCGCTACGTGAAGTTTGACTATTGGTAGTATTGCAGTACTATAAATAGGAATAAGTTGCCTAAGTCATTATGGGAAGTGAGGCAAACCTAAGAGACGATGATCAGCTGATGGCTGGTCATGGCTTTACAGCATTGATAGTCAGTCGCGGCTATTTCGTGGTTATGGTATGGTAGGTTTACTTATATCCACCATGTAGCCCCAAAACTCATTCCGACCCAGCCATACACATCATGTCACATAATGCATTTGCCTCTTCCCTCCCCTCCTTTTTTCGCTCTTTCTCACCCTCTCGTCTCTCTCTCTCTCTCTCTCTCTCTCTTTCTCTCTTGGTAGTTTCGCGGAATAAATCTAAAAAATATATTTGAACCAAACATAAAACAAACGGTATATCGGCAGCAAAAAAATAAATATTTTCCCTCTTTAACTCCGGATTACAGCTAAAATACTAGAGATACAAGAGAAATGTGTATATGAGGATATTTAATAATCTTTAGTTTTCATATAAACATTTTTTCCATATCAGCAAAAATTGCCGAGATATAAGCAAAAAACTAAAAAAGTGTTCCTTTATTCCAAGATGGCGGCGCGAGCGCAACAGCTATCGATGGGGACTTTTAGTCTGTTCAACGAAAAGTCTTAATGAACCAATACACCAAAATTCAAAACTCTACCAATTAATGGTTTTTTTAGCCCAAAAATGTATCTAATTTGACTGGACTATAGAATAAATAGAATGATATTATCTCTTAAACTTTCGTTGTTGTGATTATGTTATGTCTGAAACTTACGTTAAACTACTCTTTTTTTGTAGGTAAAAGAATAACACTTAGCTAAGCTTAGAAAATAAAAGTAGATACCTAGCTAATATTTTTTTTGTATTAATGTATTATAATTAATAAAAAAAAGTATATGATTTACCGCATTTATACTGCATATAAACTAAATATGCGTGTGCGTGTCCACATTTATTTGCGAGATGTTTCGAACTCACTGATACGAAATTGCCATTTATACGCCAGAGCTATTTTTGCCATCACATTCACTTAAATCCATGTATAAATTACTTGTATTAAATAATTTAACCTGGCTTTTAAGGTTTCTTCTGTGTAATTTGTTTGTAGTTATTTATAACTTGCTGGTCATGGCTTAAATTGTGTCGGTGGATTATATGGAATTATGAGGCTTTTTTATCGTTAATCTTTGTTTATCTGTCAGCAGCTATCGCTCTATTTATTATCCACTAGCTTTTGCCCACCTTTCCGTCCGCCCAAAATTCGGTTATCGGTGTAGGATTTCAACGGCATCATCTAAATTATAGAAAAAATCCGTCTCACGCTTGTCGTTTTCAAGAAACCTATGTCCTTCCCACGGACTCAAACTATCCCCATGCCAAATTTTCCCGCGGTTCTACCCGCCCTAAATTCGATTATCGGTGTAGGATTTCTACCGCAACTCCTCAATTACAGAATAAAAAAAATGACTCACACTTGACGTTTTTAAGTGGCCTATGTCAGACAAATAAATAGACATACAGTTACTTTCGCATTTATGATATTAGTATGGATTACGTGCCCCAGAAAGAGCAGGTAAGAGCATTGCAGTATGGACGACGTAAATACATGACGAAGCTTCCTAAATCCTGACCAATCTAAATTTTACCCAACTTATAATATCATTGTCAGAAGATTGTACGTGTGAATGATTTTTTTCTAGCTGGATAGTCATGTTTGACAAATCACACAGATATCTCAAACACCTTGACGTCAACTTTCTCATAGTACACAGAGGCTTGACACATGGGCTGATGTCCGAGGACGTCTTCTGTAAAGTCTGCTTCACTGTTTGGATGTGCTATGGTGCCGTTACCCCCATATTCAGGAGGTTGAAAATCCTTCATAAAAGGCAAGTATATTTCCAATCTATTCGTGATAATGACCCTCAAAATAAATAATCTCCGGTATTGAAAAATAGGTTCAAAATGTCATGTATAAAAACAAAAGCACAAGAAGCTCCACGCCTATGGACTTTTACCCTATGAATAATAATGGTGTAATGTGCCTACAATGCCATTTTTGCCATATTAAACTACATTTTGTAGTAAGTCTCCCCCCCCCCCCCCCCCCTAGACCAAAAGCTGGCTACGCCCTTGTATCTCCACGACAAATTTCATCTCAATCAGTCGGTACCACCGTACCGTTTAAGCGTGAAGAGGTGACAAACAGAGTTAGTTTCGCATTTATAATATTAGTATGGATTTCATTTATTTTTATTTATTTATTGAGATACTGACTGTTAGCGGAGTCATAAGTAATAGTTACTTTATGATAAATTTTATGACACACAGGAGATTGTTTATAGCTGGTGAAAATTGCATTAGAAACTATATCGTCGTCTGTGAACTCAAGTTTTCATTTGCGGTTTCGATGTAATCATGCTTGAAGTAGGTATATGAAACTTCTTTCAAGAAGATGTAGTATGTCAGGGTAGTAGCAAGTTGGTCTCTGAATCCCACGTACGGGAAACAGCCGTGTTTATGCATTCATACCAATGTTATAATTGCTAATGTGAGTGTGTCTGTTTGTAATTTTATTCTGCTCTGAGTAATAAGTGTTAGATACCGGAGTAGAAAACTTGTAAGCTACAGTCATAGATTAGTGTCTAGGAAAGGTGATGGGATACTTTCCCGTGAAACTCTAAAAGGTTATGAGGCGTATCCATTCTACGCGGGCATAGCCGTGGATAAAAATCCTGATCTTGGAATAATAGCGAGTCTGTTCGTCATTCCTTCACGTCGTTACAGAACAGAACATAATAGATACGTTTTATACGTGTAGATAAATTAGATACCAGAAAATTGACTCGGTATTCAGTGATCAGTATGTAGGTATCAGCGTCACCTTCAACACCCGTATTTGGTAAAGAATTGACGACGAACTGTGAGAATCGTCGACGATCCTAAACTTACAAGCTGTGTCAGAGACTTTGTCTCCTTGTGTGTGTTCTACTGAGTCTATCGCTTCTATAATGCGATGTGTTCTGAGGAATTGTTGCAAATGATGCCTACGGCTACTTTCTACCATCGCACCGCTCGCCATCGGCAGGAAATTCATCCGCACACCTTAGAACCTAAATGGCCACGTACAGTGCGGTTTCAGAAAAACTTTCTCCCGCAAACGCTTAGCTTGCGGAATGAACTCCCTGCCAAGGTTTTCTCTTAGGACTACAGTATGGGGTTGTTAGAAGTTATTAGATATTTGAAGGGACGACAACGAGCGAGTAATGCCACAGGTGTTGCATGCGTCCATAGGCTGCGGTGACCGCTTATCATCAGGCGGCCCGCAAGCTTGTTTGCCACCTTAATGGCATAAAAAAAGAACGAGTAGAGCCGTCACCGCAGACCACGACTCAGCCACACATTACTGGTCCCGATGCCTTTCGAAGAATTTGATCTAAGGCTGATACTGGTAATGGCGAATGATATTGTGCTTCTGAATTGTTCCTGCTTTCGACCTGGATCAGCGGCTGAGGCAGACTGTAAAGAAAAAATCTTTAAAAAAGAAAGAGCATTGACTTCGGTAGAGCCATCGTGAAGTGGCATGTCCATATTCTTTTGACTGCGCTCTAGAGCACGTAGCAGTAAATGTAGCAGAAGTTATAACGTCTATAAAATAATTTTAAAAAAGAATTAAAAAATGGCGGCACACTCGAAGCGCTAGGATTCCTACATACGTTATTGTATTTACTACTTTTTATTACGGTGCTTCAATAATTTAATAACAAGAGTGCTCGTAATTTAATTGGGTAACATTTATCATTATGTAATTAGCAGCGGAGATGTTACTTGTTTAAAGATCGAGTGCATCATCCCGAGAGATCAGTCAGTGAACTCTTACTTGAGACCATCGACCGCTCGATTGCAGGTTGTTTCAGTAATCCTTCTAACTGTCAAGTTCGGGTCAGGGCTTTTACCATAGTGTCGTAGTCTGTACACTACTTCGATAGTTACTTTATAATAAATTATGAACTAACCAGGCTTTAAACCTATTATTCGCAATTCAGTAGACAATAATTATGTACAATCACTTTATTTAAAACTAAACTCAATTAGAGAATTTAACGACAGTTTTTAGAAAAACATTATTTATTGTTGATTTTAACTTAAAAACACATTAATCAGGTATGTAAAGCTAAACGTTTTCATACAAAATGCTATAAATCTAATCTGTTTTTCACGATTGGTAACCATTGAAAATGGTAAATATTATGGAAAACTAGGAGCGTATGTACGATACGTTGCTTATTCAGAATGTTTTTCGGGTTCCGTACACAAAGGTTGGCATGAGACCCCATCAATAAGCCCACGCCGCCGCCGTCCATCTGTTACAAGGCTGCTGTGTTCTTTGTGTAACCGTATTAGGTAAGCCAGCTGAAATTTTCACATAATACGTGTAACGACAAATCCGTTGCGTTGTTTTACGTTGTCTTATTCTATCTGAAAGTCGGTTAGTTTTACGAATTTATGAATTTATTATTATGAAATTATTTTTTTACTTACATATATAATAATAGGTGCTCTCATTATGTGGTGGTACGGAACCCTTATTGCCCGAGTACAACTTGCAGGTTTTACATACTTATTCAGTTACCACTACCTACCCAAAATTAAAAAAGATTACTAAAACTATTAACCAAATCTGATACTTGTATACAGTATGACCAGATTCAAAGTATAGGTAATATCACATTCAGTGTTTACCTTCTAGTGTCGACCTCTTATCAACGCACCTCAGCAACGCGTATACGTACGAACGTAATTTCTTTTTGTAGTGTTAGCCACTTATAACGCGATTTTTGAACCAAGTGTTCCAATATGCAGTATGACTACTTATATAGTAAATGGTAAATCTAGTTATAATGTGCCGCATAACAACAGACAACTATTGTACAATTTGTCGCACGCAGCCACTGTGCTGCGACATTGCATTAACTTGCATGCGCTCAGTACGTTCACTGAACTCGAATCGATTATGCAAGACGATACAACAATAGCACAATTATTGTACATTTGCTCAGAAAAAAAATAACGCCAGCAAAGCCGCGTGCCAAACGTTTAATAAATATGATAAAATATTGGATGCAGAATCGTGTTTTGTTTGATATTAAGTATTTTGAGTTGTTGCCAATTTTTAGGTTGACGAAATCTGATAGGAATGTGCTGTGTTGTGTATTTATGCAATGCACGTCACTTTAGTATTGAAAATTGGATTTTGATAACTAAAGGTATTATGGTAACGAATGGGAATTCGTCACTAAAGGTGTGTTCCGTTCGGCGCTGCTGTAATGCGTTAAATGTCATAACCCAGCCAAGTTGAAATACACAAATTCTGTATGACGCACTGTACAAATCTTGGCTCATTATCTTTGGTTGGATTATTGACGTTAAGCGCATAATGTACATTATGTCGCTCAACAAAACGCCACTTAAATCTAATCAGGTATAAAGAGTGTGAGTTTGTTAGTTCGTTTGTTTCTAAAAGATCGCATTTAAACGTGTGCACGGTGTGTGAGCAGAGTGCTTAGGTTTGCGGTTTGATAGCGATGTGCTTGCAGTACCTTGGCCGCAGTGCAAAATGATACTTCATGCAGTCATTGCCGCAAAGTTCCGTTACCACGCATGCACCCTTTGCCGGGATTTCAGCTTATTGTATACAATGTAAACGCACGAGTTACGTTTGCTTGTGCGTATAGGCAAACATGATAACGATCCGTTTATCTATTTTTTTAAGACAATTGCGGTACGAATAAGCCGACCTAAGCGACCAATTTCTTTTAAGATCATGAAATCCAATTTGGAATCGACTTCCGTCCGCTATTACCTGAGATTGAGGTTCGTAATATCAATATCGAATTGTTGTTTGTAATGTTTTTGGGTTCATATAACCGTGATTGATTTAAGGTTCTTTAGGTAATAAAATTTAAAACTACAATAAAAGTATCTTACATCTTTTATTATTTAGGTTCAATGTCCCTAAAGGACTTAACGTAGCCCTAATACTATTCAACTTTTTCCGATTCGAGTAAAATTATTTTGTTTTACTTTTACGGATTTTTATGTTAGATTTTTGATTGATTTTACTTTACAGTGCAACCAACTTTTGTGACCTTGGGTTTTTGGTCGCTAGTGTCCTTGTAAGTTCACACCATTTTATTATATGGCCGCTATAGTTTTGATATTTGACCGCCGCTTTGGCAAAAAGGGTTGTTGCAGTATACCTGAAGGCAACGGACCGTGTTCAGAGTTAATTTCGGAATAGCTTTGTTAAAGCGTCTACGACCGACAAAAATCGGCACACTATCCGTAAGGTTGTTGGGTTTCTACCGATCGAAATGTCAGTACGCAAGTTGGGTGTTGGGGTCGATGTGTTGGCGAAACCGAGCAGTAAGGGCCCCCCCTTAATTTAACTCTACGAATCGTGCCAAATCTTGTCGTACGTAGACGCTTTTAACCTTGCTTATTTATCTTTCAACGCGAGCAAAGTCATGGACATTAGCTAGCTATGACATAACTAGTAATCGTACGTAATATAAGAAATGAGAAAGTAAGTTTGTCGCTACACAAATCCTAAACGGCTCGACGACTCGTATATTTGACACAGATATAAATAAGAAATGTTCCGGGAATACTTTTTCATAACTAAATAATGGGCTAACAACATACATATGTTTGTTGTTTCCAAGCATACGGCTCATTTACATGATAAAGAGTCACGATAAAGGAAAATTTTATTCAGTTTTTCCGTCTCAACCTTGTTACAGACCGTTACGAATTTTTAAAACATCTTTACTGTGGTAACTGATGACAGCCAATGTTTTCGCTTCATTCGTTGATTTAAATTTTTAATCGAATTGTAAATATCGCTGGTCCTTTTCAATATATGGATATAACATATACACTAGCTGACCCAGCGGTAATTTGAAAATGAAACGAACTTTTTTAAACCCGAATTTTCGGACTGGCACAACAAAAAAAAGGGTCGGCAACGCGCGAGTGATACCCCTGGTGTTGCAAGCGTCCATAGGCCACGGTGACCGCTTACCATCAGTGCGCGTTTGCCAACTTAGTGGTATAAAAAAAAAAAACGCGCGATTAAATTAATTAAAAAAAGTAAAAAAGAAATCGACATTTGAACGCGGCAAAATTACCTAAACATGTACGTTTTTAAATAAACATGTACCTTAATATGTAATGTTATTGTTTTAATTTACACGCATGTTTGAGAAATGTGCTATACAAGCCTTGGCCACAACTGAGCGTAACGAGAATCTATGATGCATGCCTCATTTGTGGTGCCTCGGCTACGCCTCAACCCGTATACTCGCGATCGCCCGGTTATGCTGCATTTGCGGACCGCGGCATTAATGTTCTATTCTCGTTGATAAAGGGATATAGGCAACTTCCACGGGTCTGATCGATACGGAATTTGGTATCCTGCTAGTTCAATGATATTGCTTAAGCATTCCTTAAGTTATTGCTGCAGCATCACCTGTAGTATACGCATCTCCTCCCTAACAGGTAGCAGGTTTGGGCTCAATGTTGTTTATAGAATAGAGATATGTCAATCAGGGTCTGATTATATGGAGTTAGAATGATTATAAAATGATGAAGGATTCTAAGCTACTTTCTTTCATTTAATCGATGTGGTGCTATTATTTTGCGATCAGCAGTTTCTAAATTTCAAAGTTATCTTGTATCCTAAGATTTCTGTGGTGCTTGACCTTCTTTGGGTATATAGATGAGGGTAAAGAAGCTTTATTGTATGTGTGTGCGAAATATTATATTTTTCTTTAGAGCACGTACAATACCTACACTAAAAGGGCGTATTGTGTTTTTCATGCGATGGTTAGGAGTAAAGTGAAGTATAGTAGGAATTATTGTCCCTTTCGTTTTTATCACCCCTTTCCTTTCTTGTTTCTCTTCATTTCTTTTCGACTAAACTCCGAACGACCCGCAAGCCATAACAATTTACGACCTTCCATTGTTGACGAAAAAGGAATATGTAGATATAGATGTGTTTTTTATTTCTGTTTTACTTCGCAATTCAAGTACGAAAATTACACCTATAGCCGCTGAAAATCTCGTAAACAGGGTAATTACTGAGTTTTTTTTTACAATATATAGAAGAAATAATAAATTCATGATTTTTATCGCCTCAGCCGTTACACAACTTACTACAGAGCCACAGACCTTAGACCGAAGCCTACCATTCTGGCCTACTACATGTTAGCGGACGTTGTCGAGCTACTGGCCACCCAACTGTCAAAGTTTTTAAGCCGCCTGTGAAACTTCTGACTTAACGACTGCTGTCATAAGGAGGAGCTCAGTACCTGCTTACAAATACCTACTTATTAATATACATAAATTGATATAAGTGTATGTTTATCACAATGAAATCGACAGAATGTATGACTATACTAGCTGTTACCCGCGGTTTCACCCACCCTAAATTCTGTTGTCGGTGTAGGATTTCAATTTCAATAAATATTTATTAAATACAATAGAAAAAACTCCGACTCACGCTTAACGTTATCAAATCTAGCCTATCAAGCCTATGTCCTTTTTAGGGACTCAACAATCTCCATGGCAAATTTCATCTTAATTGGTACAGCGGTTTAAGAGCAAAGAAGTAACAGACAGACGGACGGACGGACAGACTGACAGAGTAACTTTCGCATTTATAATATTAGTATGGATAGTGGTCCCGGCAGACGTTGTCCTGCCCGGAAAAGCAGTGCAGTGCGGGACTCAGACTACCTCCTTGCCAAATTTCAACTTAGTCCGTACAGTGGTTTAAGCGTGAAGACAGACAGACAGACAGAGTTACTTTCGCATTTATAATATTAGTATGGATTATCGTTACGCAAATAAGTATAGCATTTGCAGCGACAATGATCTACTCTTCATTGATGTAGTAAGCTCATAATTATTAAAAAAAAATAGGTTATTTCTCACCCATCTACTATTAATTGTTTTGTATTTCGGATCGAGGTTCGGACAAACAGCTTTTCGGCTTTAAATTAATTGAAGACACAGTTTTACTCTCAAAGATATATTTAGGTTGATACGTGTACGACACGCACTTGGCGGATTTTTAAGTGTTATAATCACCAGTTTTCGCATCTGTTAGTGGCCAAATAAAAATATCTCACATTTAAACGACAAAAGTTTATTAAAACAAATATTTTATATTTACATTCGTCTTGACACTTTTACGAATCCTCGGCGGGCATGGCTCGTCTTTATTTCCGTGTTTTTTTTTTATTATTGTTCTAATTCATTTACACGTATTGAGGAAGTAGAACGAAATGGAAATGTGAAACTGGTTTCTTTTGATTGAATTTCGTTCAGGAGCCTTTTACGGGAGAAAAGACGTGTTATAATTATCTCGGAGCACGTACGGAACGTGACTTCGTAATGTTCGTGTTGGCGCTTTGCCTAACAGCGACTACTATTATATTCCGTATCTGTCATTTCTTGCAGATATTTAGGCCTATTGTCTATATATATATGTTTATATATCCTACTAATATTATAAATGTGAAAGTTTGTTTGTATGGATGGATGACTAGACGGATCGGGATGAAACTTGGCACTCATATAGGTTAGGTCTATTCCAGTAGCATATAGGCTACTTTTTATCCCGAAATTCCCGCGGGAATAACTATAACCGAGCTTAAACGAACTAATACTATTGCTACAACTTGATATAGCAAAAATCATTAGTGTAATAAAGGAGTACATCACAGTCGCCGATAACCGAATTTAGGGCGGGCTAATTAAGGAGAAAAATCACAGTATTAATACTGTGATTAAATAAAGGAGTCCCACGCCGATAGCCGAATTTAGGGCGGGCGGAGCCGCTGGCAAAGTCTAGTTGTCTATATATAGGTTGTGTGGCAGAAATCGCTTCTTGGCGATAACAACGCCTATTGAACATTGCATCTTATAATTAGTGTTCCTTAGATTAGGTTATTTGTTTGGTATACAATAAAGAATATTTATTATTATTATATATATATATATGTATATATATTTTCCTCTCTTAAGTGGGTGTTATCTCGGCTATAGTAGCAAATATTATATGTCTATCAAATCCCATTTAAGCGATCACCATAATACTTAGCAAATCGAAGTGTTTTTTTTTAGGAGGAAGTTATTTTGTGGTTAATTTTGCTATAACTACAGGCCACTACAGGGAGCTGCAAGCACATAGGGCCAAACAACTGCTGGCGGACCAGCTAGTCCATACTATCTATACTAATATCATACTAGTAGGAGTAGCGTAAGTAAAGTAACTTTCTGTCTGTCTGTTACCTCTCACGCTTAAACCACTGAACCGATTTAGATGAAAAAAACATGGGTAGTGAAATCGAGCGTTACTCTTTCATGAAAGGGCTATCAAACTGGAAAGGGCCCTATCTCCGTATATTATATTATTGATCTTAGACTAGCAGTTTTATAGATCTTATGAAGATCTTTATTCCGCATGACTGTTGTCAAACTAGAAATGGCTATATCTTCGTAGTTTCTTTACAAAAGTGAAAGATCTCAACAGGATCTATACTTTAGATGACAGCTGTCAAACTAGAATAGGCTATTTATCGTAAAATATTGATCTAGATTAGTAGTTTCTTGAATGTAGTGATACACCTCATTAAGATATTTATTTCGGATGACACTTAATTAAAATAAAAAGGACTGTATCTCCAACACTATTGATCTTAGACTAGTATTTCCTTACAGAAATAATAAATCACATCAAAATCTTTATTCCGCATGACAGTTGTCAAAATAGGAAGGGCTATATCTCCGTAACTACTGATCTTAGACTATCAGTTTCTAAACAGAAATGATAGATCTTATCAAGATCTTTATTTCGGATGACCAGACTTCAAATTAGGATGGGCTATTTCTCGTTATATATTGATCGTAGACTAGTAGTTTCTTTTAGAAGTCATATATCTCATTAGGATCTTTATTTCGGATGACAAATGTCAAACTATAAAGGGCTTTATTTATCTCCGTAACTATTGACGTAGACTAGCAGTTTCTTTGAAGACGTGTTAGATCTCATCAATCTCATTTATTTCGCTAATTAAAAAAGGGCTATGTCTAAACTGTCTACATAAAAAATGGTCAAGTGCGAGTGCGAGGGTCCGTACTATAATTTACGTAACTTAAGACGGGTCTCCTGCTTCTTTTTTTTCGGAACATTACACAAAAACATCTACACAAAACATGTTTTGTTCAATGAACGTGTTGTCTCCTGCTTTGGTATTGTTTTTTGATATTTTTAAAAACATTTACTGTCAAAGGACGCGTTCGTTTTGGGGTGTAGAATCATTATTTTCGTTTACTTTGTCATCTGTCATCCGTTCGTTTTGTATTGGTGTAAAAATATCAAAATTTTAGTATCATCTGTAACAAAATGTCATGCGTTTTAATATTTTTGTTATTTTAGTCACTTTTGCCACCGAAAAATGGTACTTTAGACCCATGTCTGGAGTTGGGGTTTTGATGTTAATCTGTCAAACTGCCTTTACATATTCATTGTTTATGTTAGTGTGTGTACGTCAAGCGTTCGTTTTGCAACCAAAAAATTTGTTAGTAACGTTTCAATGCTACACGAACGATATGTGTCGAAAAGTCTAAAAAGTATTAATCCTGGGGACTATTTATTTCAAAACGAACGCGCTCAAAATGACTTCAAACTTAGAAGACGTATTTGCAGTTTTAGAAATAGTAGATTTAGTAGATTCGGTATCAACAAGGAGAAGACATTTAATTACCACAGATCATATATACGAACGAAATCAATGATTGTGCCCCGCCACCGTCCACCGCCGCCGTCTAGTTTTTGTTGATGGAAACAATTATATTGCTTTCCACGCTTACATCTAAACATTTACTCCTTGGTGGCATAACGTGTTAATGCTAGGCTATATGGATTAATAGATACCGAAGCCAAAAAAAAAAAACCATTGCTATTAATCGTAATATTATTAACATTGTAACGTGACAACTTGTGCCTTTCACTTTTTATGTCTGTCTCTCTCGCTCTTAGGCGGGCTAACCATGCCGCGTGCCTCTCACTCGCTCTCATTGTGAGCGCATAACGTGAGCGGAGCGTAACGCAGTTTCTTGAAGTGTCACTCGGCAAACCAATTTATAAGACGTTGTCACGTCAAAAAGTTTTTAGAATTTTTGTCCATTTGTCTGTATGTATGTCCGGGATAAACTTAAAAAGTACTGCATGGATTTACTTTAAATTTGGCACGAATATTATTAAGTAGTCGGGTCAATATAAAGGCTACATATAATCACGCTATCACCTACGGGGAACGAGCAGTGAACCTTTATTTCTTCAACGCATTCTGTAACAACGTGTAATATAACGACGCATATTTGACTTGCTTCTTAATTATTATTAATTAGTCGACTCACAAATAGCCATTTATTTTATGTTAAAAAATCGTGTAAAGTCATTATTTAATTTGGTGTTATAATTTTTAACTATATAAAAATGTTTCCTAAGTGCTAACTAGATGGCGTTGTCGTCGAGGCCGAGACCAAAACCGAGACAGAGAGAGAAAAAGAGAGTAAATTGCAGTCGTGTGTCGGAGCTGACACATACACTTTTTTTTTCTATAATTGAGGAGTCGCCATTGAAATCCTACACCGATAACCGACTTTAAGGCGAGTGGAACCGTGGGCAATAGCTACTATTATATATGTATGTTACGGTGGTTTAGGCATGATGAAAAGATAATTGAAAGATGCACGAAACAAAATTGTGAGACAATAGTATATTACACACCCTTTTGCCAAACAGACGTGATGTTATGTATTTAAATGCAATTTTGCTTAATGCTTTACCACATTTACTTATTTAAATTCATGTAAATTTTAAAAGTGTTGCAGAGATAATTTCTTTAGACTTCATGTTTGTCGTGCAAAATAGTGTAATTGGTATTGGTTGTAAATGGGATGCCCATTTGTGAACTTAAGCAATTTGCAACTGACAGCCCTCGACGTCTATAGCTGAGTGCAGAGATTGTGTGCGATCGGGCAGAACTGAAACTGAGGAAATTCTAGCAATGTAAATTAATTACATGTGAACAGTATTGATATTACAATCTATATATATATACATATATATATATACTCGATGAAAATTTTATTATGGAAGTTGTTTTTCATTCCGTTCTTTTGTTTTTACAGAGAGCACGACGTGATACGTCCTAAAATTATCCTTTGGCTCAAACGTTTCGAGGATTTTTCGATGTTATGTGTAAGTTTAATTTGATGAGATTTTGATGAGGGTTGGTTCTAAACAGCAATTAAGTATTTAAAAACTCGAAACTAAAAAAATCTTTGTTGTTTTATTTAGGAGTCGCGCTCTTTGTGTGAAAATCGGCTTAGGTTGAATATCTTTAATAGCAGAATCGGGTTTAATTTTTTCTGAAAAGCGATTTTCTGCAATATTTTGATAAAATTTGACAGCACAGCTAAGAAGTCGTTTTTACACCGTTCTACATTTAATTGTTTCGTCAAAATAAAAATGAACTAAAAATAATATAATGTTTATAAATAACCTCAACAAAAGTTTAAATCAATCTTCAATACCAGAAAGTTTAGTGTCGGAACCAGGCGAGAACCACGTGCATTCGCTTTACCTTCCGCTGCAGCTGCAACATGCCGTAGAGCAGTGCCTCAGCCGTCGGCGGGCATCCTGGCACGTATATGTCCACCTGACACATATACAACCAATTAAAGAGAAGAGTTTTTAGAACGATCATAACTCCTGTACCAAGATACTGCGCCTCGGCTTGGTTACTTCCTTGTAAATGGTTTTTT
This sequence comes from Apoda limacodes, assembly GCA_946406115.1. Lineage (NCBI taxonomy): Eukaryota > Metazoa > Arthropoda > Insecta > Lepidoptera > Limacodidae > Apoda > Apoda limacodes. Next base: position 32,969,226 of record OX291542.1, on the reverse strand, counting down.
AAATAAAATGGCATAGCTTTTAAGGTGTGTCTTATGCACACTATAGTGTAATGCGTACTAGGGTGACGGCATTTAGTTAGTTTTATACCTGCAATTTATCTCTGAGTGTCCGAGTTGTTCATAAATCTAAGAATGCGAATGGGTTAAAAGAGAGTTATACCAAAAAATAACAAAGTCATTGTCGTCGTCTTAGGTGGATGGTGTCCACTGTTGAATTAGAGCCTGCCCCTACATTTCCACAACAAAGGCCGGTTTTCAGCCGCCTGCATCTACTAGCTTTCAGTGGAATTGTTTAGGTGCACGTATAATTGGTACGAGACAACTAAAAAAACAGCCGTAGTCTCTCCAGATTTATAAAGATCCTATTTCCCCCTTCCGCAGATCAGTAAATGTATAAAAAGTCAACATCCGCAACAACTGTGGTCCATACATACCGGGACAAGTCTGTCGCAGCCACGAACCGTAGAGTATGTATAATGGTAGTATCCGCCACCAATGGCGCAGCTACCCATGGCGACGACCCATCGCGGCTCTGGCATCAGGTCGTAGGTCTTCCGGAAAATTGGCGCCATCTTGTTTGTGACCGTACCTGCCACTATGATGACGTCAGTCTGTCGCGGAGTACCACGGAACACCATTCCGAACCGATCCATGTCGTACCTGCAATAATATATTAATAATGGAATTTGGCGACTAAATTTTATCCAGCGACCGGGACGGTATGATACGGTAACATTATTCAACTTCCTCTTCATCCCACGCAGAAATCCTTAAACAATAAGCCCATCGTCCCACGGCAAAAGAGGACACTTACAACATGGACAATACAAAAATACCAATGTGCAAAATGCTCATAATATGTAATATGAGATCCTATACAGTTGAGCCAAGAGAGTGAGCCACTGTACAAAGTCACTCGAAACACGTGTGCACTGAGATACCTAAATAAATTTATATATATAAATTATGTATAAATATATACACATCCTAAAACACACTTATATTAAAACCACAAAATTATTACAATAAATGAAATTGTATTTTATATACTTTCTTTTTTAAACTTGTCTAAGGATTGACTTTGTCGTATATTGTGTAACACAGAGTTCCAAATATCATGTACATGATTTTTAAACTTTCGCGTCTTAATTTTTTGCGACCGACCTTTTGCGTCAAGCTTATACGGATCATGAGTATGGCTCTCTGCCCCCTAAAATACGGAAGCGCTCAAAATCTTTTGCCACGTGACGGACATCCAGCAGTGAGCGTATAAGTCTTTTGGGCTTGGATGGGGCAGAATGGTAGAAAAATTTATTAAAATTTTGGCAAAAATGGTATTATACAGGCATGCAGTGCTATTACCTATACTGTGATACAAGCAAAATGTTCGAACCTGGATGTTCCTGGTTACGATTATGCATCCAGATATTAACTACGCCAGACGTTGCTCTAATTTACGGATCGCCTTCAATCAGTGATCACAAAAAGGCCTGAACGCTTATATTTGTATATTTAACCTTATTATGACATTTAAAGTCTAATGCCGAGCTTTAGACATTCATATTTCATACACTTTTACTGAAAGGTGACGATAAATTTCGAGTTGACTTTGATTTATGGGTAGTAGTTGTAATATTATTTATGTCAAGAAAATCTTTGTTAATTGTATAAGTTAGTGTAATATACCCACTTACTCATTTGATTAGCAGTTTTCTTTATTTGTTTAGAACCCTGTACTTTTATTTGATTCATATGGTCTTTCTTTCTGAGTTAGTGTATGTTTTTATTTTTTGATATTAATTTGATAAAATATTATATCTTGCTGACAGTTAGTTAAATCTTAGTATTGTAGAATTTATGGTACTTCTCAAGATTTATTTCACATCCAATACTGTTATGGCAATGAAAAATTATATACAATCTATTTAATACACGCAATAAATTACATATTGTTACTAGAATTGCGTGACAAGACAGAGCTGGCTGAACATCGCAGCAAGCAGCTCTGGTTTCCGATATTGATCTCGCGTGTATCAGTTACTTATGTGGTTGAATCACTACTTCACGACCTTAGAATTGTGTGAGCCTTCGATCTTAGACATTTTGAAATTATACTCATTTAAGCAATGACCTTTTTTATCATCATTCTACTGCTGAGGTTTTTAGAGATCTCTTCACACGAACACGAGCGGTACACTTTACTTGCCATTTGCTGTTTTCAAGCATGCTTTAACATTGTTACTGAAAATTACCTGGGTGCTGCGTAATGCATCATCTCTAGGGCGCAACATGCGAGGCCAAATGTGAGGGGCCAGAGAGAACCCATACGACCCCAGTTTAGTATATCGTCAGCACGAGCAACCACCCATTCGGCTTTTGGCTGAAAACAAAATAAATATTCCTTTTTAATTAGACTGGTAAAACACCTTTGAATGTGGCTCAAGTCTTCCCGAAGACGTTTTTGGTTGAGTTGCCTTCTTATCCTCGCCAAGGTGAAGGAGCGTGTAATCAACACACAGCTTCTAAGATACCTAGAAAAACACGAGCTGGTCAGCGAATGTCAATATGGCTTTCGCCACGGTCGCTCGACTGGTGACCTACTAGTGTATCTCACATACCGATGGGCACTAGCCATTGAGAGTCAGGGTGAGGCATTGGATTGGCGAAGGCGTTCGATCGGGTCTAGCACCAGGGTCTTCTATCGAAGTTGCCATCTTACAGAGTGACCGAGGGTTTGGGCAAAAGGGTGGCTAGCTTTTTGTCCGACAGACGCATACGAGCCCACACCCTCTACACAGCAGCTGGCCACATTATTAACTAGGCTGCGAGGGAGTAATGGCAACTCATTTAGATAAAATTGATAACAATTTAAAAACAGTGTATTCAATATGTTACGATACAAAGTATGGTGTGCCATAAGTAACTAGTGAGCTGTTGCAGATTGAATCTAATCAAATCATCCCTTGAAATCCAACTAAGTAGTGTACAGTACCTACTAAATGTACAGATTAATACTAAAATACATTGTTGTTCTCTGTGTTGCATCGATTAACGAAATTGGCAGACGTTGTTGGTTTACATTGATGCTGATTGCGATCAAGATTTTCATTTTGCTATACAAGCTTGTTTGCTATCCAGAGTTGCCATGAAGTTGCTAGTGTTGTGACTGAAAAAGAATCAGCCGCGCCGCTCAGTTACAAATTAGGCGAATATTGTTTACTGAAAACTTCCGCTCGGGGAACTACTTCATTTACTTTCATATATTTATATCGTTTACGAAACCGAAACTCAAATTGGGTAATCTTGTGGTATAGTAAAAAATATGATATTACTTAACAAAAAAATACTTTAAAGAAAAAAATGTGGGAAGTTTCAATTACGTGAATCACATATTGTTACATTCCCGAATGTTCAGAAATGAGTAAACCGAAATAGCAGCAGTATAACATTAATTCAGAGTGACGTAAGGGATTCCGGAGTAATTTACGGCTGACAGTGGGAGTGTTGGGAGAAAGGATTTGTATTATCCGAGTTAGCTGTGAAAACAGTGTTTATTTAACGTTATGTAGCGTTACTGTAAACGGATTGTTTCCTTTGTTCGGATTGATTTTGTTGGTAGGTTGGTAAGCTTTCCGATTTTGACATTGGATTTGTAGTGTTCGAGGAGTTTAAAGAAAGGTTTTTTTTTTTCTTTATATAGGCCAGTCAAATTAGATACATTTTTGGGCTAAAAAAACATTAATTGGTAGAGTTTTGAATTTTGGTGTACTTGTTCATTAAGACCTTTCGTCGAACATACTAAAAGTCCCCATCGATAGCTGTTGCGCTCGCGCCGCCATCTTGGAAAAAAGGTACCCTGTTTTAGTTTTTTGCTTATATCTCGGCAATTTTTGCTGATATGGAAAAAATGTGTATATAAAAACTATAGATTGTTAAATATCCTATAAAAAAGCTAATACATATTGCTATCGTATCTCTAGTATTTTAGCTGTAATCCGGCGTTCAAAAGGAAAATTATTAATTTTTGCTGCCGATTTACCGTTTGTTTTATGTTTGGTTCAAATTTATTTTTTAGATTTATTCCGCGAAACTACCAAGAGAGAAAGAGAGAGAGAGAGACAAGAGGGTGAGAATGAGAGAAAAAAGGAGGGGAGGAACGAGGCAAATGCATTACGTGACATGATGTGTATGGCTGGGTCGGAATGTGTTTTGGGGCTACATGGTGGATATAAGTACCACGAAATAGCCGCGACTGGCTATCAATGCCGTAAAGCCATGACCAGCCTTCAGCTTCATTGTCTCTTAGGCAACCTATTCCGATTTATAGTACTGCAATACTACCAATAGTCATAGGCTGGATATACTTGACGTAGCGCGTTCACATAACGTAAGCCTAGGTTTCTGTTAGCTAGACGCATTTTGCTTTGACTTTCTTCACGTTATTATATGTCCCTCTGAGTCCTATCCGACAAAGGCGTATTAAAGAAAGACCAGTCACGAAAACGCGATGGATGGGATGAAGCGTGCCCTCCAGGTTACTTGGAGCTATAAAGCTATTGAAGTCGACACCCTGAGCACCATGCCTTCCATCCAAAGACAAAATTAATTCCTGTGACGACCACTAAAAGGCGGACTGCTTAGAAAAAACTTAGAGTCGTAATGCTTGCTTAGTACTAAACCAGTAGACACCAATCATGACCTTGAGGAAGACAGTGAGGTCAAATGTAGATGCGCTCTCCCGCCGCTTACCTCTCTACCTCCTGTCATTGCAGACGAAGTTCTGCAGACTATCAAAATTAAGTTTACTCCTGATTCTTATATTAATAAGTATTTTTAAGGGGGGAATGTCGAGCTACATTTTTTGGCGATGTAGTTAGTGTAAAAATGTCCTAAACCCTTGTCATATAGATAATTTTGTTTACTCAACGGTTTGAGTAAACTTTATTTATGGTTACTACTACCACGGTTAGGTAATTTCATAGACACTAAGTATAGACCTCTCAAGCAAAGTTCATTCAGTACTTCTATGGGGCGCAAACTTAGGCTAATGTTTTGTAGAAACCCTATGTTGAGTATGTTCCAGCCTATGGTTGTCATTAACGGCGTAGTTAGTAGCAGTCATAATGTTAAAATTGAGTTTGTTTATCAGTCTGTCGAGAACCTTGCCTACGTTCTACTCAGGATAGGTGGTTTTTATCGGAATCTAACGCGATGATGATCAGCTGATGGTTGGTTAGTCTAGCCTAGTGGCTACTCTTATTCACCAAGCGGACTCCGCCCTGCTACACACATACACATCTTGTAGCATAATTCTCTCTCTCTCTCTTTGTCATCATCTCTGTCGGTTTTTCATGGAATAAGTTAATGGAATATATATCTTATATATGAACATTTTAGGAGAAAACAGAAACAAAACTGTATATCGATAGCAAAAATATAAAAAAAAAACTTTTTAATGTCGGATTACACCTAAAGTATTAGAGATACATAAATAATCTATCTTAGCTTTTTTATAGGAAATTTTATAAGTTAAAGTTTTTGTTTACGCGATTTCATCGTATTAATAATTCTTGCCGAGATATAAGCAAAAAACTGAAAAAGGGTACCTTTTTTCCAAGATGGCGGTGCGAGCGCAACAGGTATCGATGGAGACTTTTTGTATGCACAACGGGAGGTCTTAATAAACATATACACCAAAATTCAAAACTCTACCAATTAATGTTGTTTTATTATCTAATTTGACTGGACTATTAGGTAAAACTTCAAACTCGTCTATAGTCGTATTTTTAATTAGATTAGCCAACTGTGGATTTTGTCACAGTCATGCATACTACTATCAATGTCATAGTTCTCCCTTAAACCGTCTATGTTTTATGTATTTTTTGGGGATGGCCATATATTTGTTTAACAAAAGTTTTCAGGACAACGTAAGTAAATTTAAAGAAAATAATGCATTAGACACTTCAATAGTTTCTAATCACAATTATAAAGATATGCAGATAATAAAATACCTTCATTATAAGTAAAGAAATCATAAAATCAATATATATATATATATATACATACATACAGGTAATAGCAAATTTAGAGTCTAAGTATTAAAAATTAATACTACATCCATTGCAGCTTTCATATCATCTTCTCGAATTGACTTCCGCATGTGATTGTTAGGCATCTGAGTGACAAAATGTCCTAAGTATCCACAAAGCAAAAATTAAACGAATCAAAATCAACTTGCCTTAAACTAAATCACTAACTCTGTTTTGGTAAAACAGTTTTTTATTTTTTAATTACGAAAACAAACGCTTGCAGTTACACTACAAGTACCATTGAAAGTAAAGCAATAGAAAAATGGCACCATCTGTTTAGTTTTATTTCAAAACACCGCTATGGCCAACTCGTATGGCCACCGAGCTCGGAACTACCCTATAACAACTGGCAGTGCCTAACGGTTTTATCTGCTTGATATATCATTGGTGGCTTATAGCAATACGTCAAACAAACAAATCTTTCCTAAGTATATTATTATTTTTAATAATATTATAAACAGGCATATAACATGAACTTACGAAAGTTTGATTTTCGTCTGGCTTGTCAGAAAGTAATTATACAAGCTTTGTTGGGCAAATTTATTAACTTACCTGAATCATAAGACGTCTGTAAACTTTGATTTACTAATTGTCATCCACAAAACATTCTAATTCGACATGACAAGTTCAGTGAAGTGACTAGTTACTATTCAAACTAGTCCGTTAAGAGATTTTGCGAATTGCGTTATCTCGGGTCGAGAAATATTTCGAATACAGATCATCCATCCGCCATTACTTCTATTAAATATTTTCTTGAGGAAATTCCTAATTGTCTAGGAAATTTCTTAAGTTGAGACAAAGTCGCCTTTGTTGTTACAGGAAATTTAAGCTCCATTTTCGTATATTTAGCACGAATAACGTGACTTCCTTTGGCAGCGCGACGCAGCACTTTGAACCTATAAATGAGTTTTGCCGAAAGCAAATTCTCGGCTCAAGAGTATTTGGTAAATATTTTCTACGTGTTCAGTTGATATTTCGTGTAGATACAGCAATGCTGTTTTTTTTTTATAAAATAATCTGTAACTAAGGTTTCCCAAATGAAATATCAAAACAGTTATTATCATCACAGAATATGATAATAACTGCGAAAGAGCTGCAACTACTGTAGCTTAAAGTTGGTAAATTAGTTCTTCTAGAACTGGCAAGGGGGGTATAGTTTTTGTCCCCGGTCTTTTGTTTTACTACTCATTACTTTAAAGCAGCTAATTTAGGAAGTATGAGACACATATAAAGCCACCTTAGTCAAGTACCTGTACCAGTAGTAGTGTTGCTGAGTTGGGCACGCCGCTGTCACGCAAGACTAGATTATTTGGTGAAAAGTGGCTCTCCTCAACATTATTATGAGGTTGTGTGTCCAGACACTGGTTAACCCAATCTAAAGAAATAACCGTATACCTACATATATGTATACTAAACATATCTGTGCTGAGCATTTAGAAGATATTGTGTATTCTTGACTTTAACTCCCTCGCAGCCCAGTTGGAAGTGTGGCCAGCAGCTCTGAATTCCCGCGCTGGACAAACATTAATGTGATAAAACTTTTGTGTTTGTCTGGAGTCTAGGTGTATTTATATATGATATGTATGTATTTACAAAAAAAAGTAATTATGTATTTGTATCCGTTGTCTGGTATCCATAACACAAGCTTTGCTTACTTTGGTGCCAGACGGTGCTATGTGTAGTGTCCAAATATATTTATTATTATTATTATCTACTTATTTAAATTCTTGATTATATTTTAAACATTTCTAAATTGGTTAGGTGGTCATAATTTTATTGCTGGTGAATGCGAGATTTCACGTTCTATTACGAACGAAGCATATTAATAAATACACACATGTCAATTGAAAATGGAAATTCATATTGAAGCGAGCTTGCAATTTATTCGCGTCAACCAAGAGAAAGGTTGCAGCTATTTTATAAAGTCACCTTTATTTTCCATCATATTCTAAAATTAAAAATATCGTTCAAGATATATTTTGTTTTATGCAATATGTGGTTTAACTTTATTGTTACCTTATAATGCCTAACTTATTATTTTTAAACTCGTATAGTTAAGTTTGTAACTTGTGACGTTTGGGTTTTTTGTGTTTCAATAACTTGTAGACTGAATGGATTTGTCCCATAGGTAGATCTTGTCCTGGACCTGGATTAAACTAGATTAAACACAAAGGTTCCCACGAATGTAGGTATTTGTGCCTGCTGGGGCACTGCTAACCCTTTGTATAGCATATATCGAAATTTTTCCAAAAAAATGCAGACTTAAAAATAAATTGATTTTTGAGACTTTTGAAGTTCAGCTGAACATCCAAATTTGCTTAAAGTGGTGTAAAGTTCCATGATTTATTTACCTGACTCTTATAGTGAAACGGTGAATACTTCCTGGGTTCCTTGAGTTTATACGCTTTGTTGCCATGAATGTGAACTGGAGGAATATGTTTCTTCTTAGCAGTACTCTGTTTGTAATCCTTACAAGCTTCTCCCATTTCTTTCTGGGTACCAAGAAGCGGCAGTTGACTTCGGATTACGTTACTTCTTGTCGTAGAAATGTATCTGTTAGATAACGCGACATTCTTCAAGCACCTGTAAGAAGCTTACCTCTAGACCAGAACGCTATTACTTGTTCTGCGACTCTAGAATCAGGCAGGAGTGACATTTTTAAATAATTTAAATCATCATTTAAATTTGTTTCAGATTGAATTCCCTCATATTTTTGCAAAGGCTATGACAATTTAAATGAAAGAGACTAAGATATATAATGTGATTTCTTTCAGGTTGATATTTACTGATTTTTGGTTATGTAATTACTCTTATGCTATGTGAATTGATGTCCAGATAACTGTGCACTAGTGTGCGATAAAATCTAGATGCGAATCGTGTAACCACCTTACCAGCTATGATCCGCCCTGATGATTAGAAATCTCACTTCATTTCACATCCACTGATGACTGGGTTACAGATACCACAAACGTAGCCAACGATAAACCTTATGCAACGACTCTATTAAGCATGCTACAATCTGACATTTGCAGCTGATCTCTATTAATATTTAATAAACAAATTAATTAAATTATAAAGCTTTTATACGAGATGTATATAAGGCGAAATGTGCATTAAACAGACGAACGTGTATGACAGGGTGAATAATGGCTGAGGAAGGAAGGCAGACAAAATGTGGCCACCGAGTAGGTCAGGACAGTCGAAGTATAGATGGATGCAAACAGCTTTGGAAGCAGGAAAAGGTAGCCTATCGAGCGTCCAATATAGCTAGTATATTAGCACAATAGTACCGAACGTTCACATCTATATGGCTAATGGTCAATCTAGTATAAGTTATAGAGGTCTCTGTTAGGCAGGATCCCATGTAATTACTCGTACTCGGTTCGCTCCCTGTCCCGCAATTATCGCCTGATTGCCCTGAATATGCCTTCTGTCAGATCTCTGTATCTAATCCTTACTCTGCGACGTAACTTGAGCTTTGGGTATTTTAAACTTGTTTACTTTTGGTTGAAAATTTGCTTACACTTACTAAATCCATAACCTAAACGTTTTTTTTTTTATAAACTACGAAAAAAAAATTTGTAGAACAATCGTAAATCCAAATATTTACAAACCTGTTAGGCTGTACAAAAATACATCTACATATATATAGCATTTCAGCAAAGCCGGTTGGAAGTTTTCTATTTATGTTAATAAATTCTATTCCGTCCGGTGGTGTCGCCTTGCCTCGTCGCGCGCTTTTGACACGCACGTCGACATGTCAACAGGAACTTGACAGATGGAAAATTGAAGTGGAATAAGTTATGGATATTGAAAAATATGTGACAACTATATATTTTTTATCAACCTATACATCCCTATCAATGTTATATTGTATACACTATCATTGATCTTTATTATTTCTTCTGAACTGAACAGACGTTGTATATTGTTTGAAATATATATCCCTCTCTCTCTCTCTCTCGTATAATATTAGCTTTAATAATACATTCTAGGGTTATATCTCACGAATATAATCACTTATCTCACTAGTTCTAGTCCAGTATCAGGAGACTAGAACCGGCTGATGCTATTTATAAGTAATCCAGTTAATTTTTCTATTCAACAAATCTTTATTATTTCTACGAAACCAAATATTGTGTAAAGTAGCGTAAAAATCCTAGGTCTGTTTGTAAAGGTACAAATACAAAAATACATACGTCTCGGTTGGGTTCCATTAATATCTCGGGACAGTTTCTACAGATTTTGAGATGGTTCAGAAAAACGATTACGTATGAAAAATTACGTAACCCAATGAGTTCCGAAAAGTTGGATTAATTCAGATTGTATTCGTTTTGTTACCGATTAAAAATTGTGTTTAGGATTCCAAATAAATTCTAATCCAGGAACCAGATAGTTATTCAAGTATTGCTCTTAATAGAAGAGACGACATAGGGCCTTTATTATATGTCGACCAGTTCCCGATTTCCTAATAAACCACCTTGAAAATCACTGAAGTAGTAGCGCGATTTTTTTAGAATTTCTTCTTTACTTAGGGGAGTTACCCAGGGCGTACACTCGACTAAACCCCACATACAACTAAGATTCCAGAATTACCTTCGCAAAATACTTAATAGGCAACTTTAATATATTGGATTAAACGTGCTGAAGATGAATTTAATTTCAGAGAGAACACGAGTATAGCGGTAACTTTTCCAATAAAGCTCGTCAGGGACAAAATCGTGACGGAATATTAAAAAAGTTAAATTTTATTTCGGAAAGCTTATAAGTACATAAATATTATAAAGTTTTATTGTACCTTTAAGGGTTCCCCCGTGACTGTATGTTAGTCCGTCTGTAACTGATCTCAAAATATTTCATATACCTAGTGTGATTATATCTAGGTATTATTTATGTTTGACATAAATACAAAAATTCATTTTTCCTTTACGCTTTTCCTCACTGTAAATATGAAGAGCTTATTAACGAAAAGTTATGTTCTTATAATGGATATAAAGGAACTTTGGAAACGAGCAGCCGTTGTTATTCAGGGCGCGGCCCTTACTGAGACCGACAAAAAGTCGTGGCCTTACTCATGAAACGTTGTTATAATAAAAGTTAGCTTTTGTGTCGAGCTTTTCATAGAGATGAATGAACCCTTGGGAGCACTTGTTTTTTACATTTACTGGATTCTGTTCCCGAGGCCGAGACCTTTAGGCTTTTTGTATTGGAAAATGTTGAAGCTTTAATGCTTTTTACGATTCGAAATCAAATTTTGCTCATAGCTCTGTTTCTCCGTCGTGGTTTTCCAGAAGGAAGAAAATTCTGTAGATAAATAGCAAAATCTAAACCCTTATATTTAGTTTTAGTATCGTTACAAATTGTATTTTTTTTCTCTCTTAATGGGCTAACATAAGTGAAAGTGGCGCCCTCACTACATTTTTTTAATTCCCATTAATTAAAAACACATTTGCAAAAAAGTGCCCAAATTAAAAATTTTATGTACAAGTAAGCAATTTTTAGAAAGTTTTATTTGCTAGATATCATTGACGTGCAGTGGCCACTTTTAGCATAAATGAACTTTCCAGCCTACACATACATAATATATAGCGACTAAAACTTTCTAAAAACAGCTTACTTGTACATAAAACTTTAATTTGAACACTTTTTCTAAATTCATTATGCGATGAATACAAATTGAAAAATCTAATGGGGGCGCCACTTTCACTTATGTTAGCCCCTTAAGTATATATTTAACGAGTTATATTTATAACTTTATGACCAAGTGTTCTAGAAATTTCGAAATATCACAAAAACAGGCTCAGAAAAGACGGTGAAACGAAACTGCAATGAAACCCTTTTGAAATTATTGGTGTAAAACTAGTTTCAGATGTTATCCACACAAGGCGCAACCTAAATTGTACGAAATTATCACAATCATTTCAGTTTCTTTGAGAACAAACGCGTGTAAAATGTCTAGCTCAAGTGATGAAGAAGTTGTGGTTATGTATTTGTATCTTCATTGCTTTTCCGATTTCTGCCCATGATTTATCAGTGTCTGTTCTGCTTGAGTAGCTTGATAGTGTTGTATTGTACAAGCAAGGATAATTCTCAACTTCCAACACATATCAAATGTTTGATTTTCGTCATCAGCTATATCGTTGCAAACACGAGTTTCCTGCACGCCGGTTTCAATGCGACTGATTAGCAACGCGTTTCAAACCGGTTTCAACCTGGTTGCGCCAAGTGCGGTCTCCCAAAGGCATAAATTTAGTGGCATAAACTCAAATGAAACTCAAAAGTAACTAGGAGTTGCAGTTTCGTCGCTTTTGCGTTTCACCGTGTGTTCTGGGCCTAAGTGTAATAGTTAGTTCTAGCTGGCTAGAGATAAACCAAAGTGTAGTCGCCTATTCGTACCTGCTTATAGCTTCAACATATAGGTGACATATAGAAGGCGCGTGCAATAATGTCTTCCGTTTTGGTTTGGACCGTAAAACTAATTTATATTTTCATTTACGAACACGTTACCCTAGTTGCAAAGGCCCAGGCAGATAGGAAATAGTCGCTTGCCTATTGGACATATACTCCATTTCCCTTCTGTCAGTCGCGCTGTCGAAGTTAGAATGTCGGGCCTAGGATACGGCACGAGAAAGCTATTTCCGGCCGATAAGGTCTCAAAGGTCTTGTCTTGTATAAGTATGCAGGTGAAAGTGCCAATGCCCTACCTACCTACGTTCAGTTTATAATTATTATATGCCAGATAAAATATAAGAAAAATTTATTTTTTTGGGCAACCAACAAATTGAAATGGGATGTAGATAGAGTACCTACTAACTCAAAAGTAAACATTTATAACATTACTCTGAGTCGGAGGTCAGTGATTGGATGGGTGACCGCTACTAGTACAAATATTAGTGCTTTAAAAACCACGTTATATTATGTCGGCCCTGGTCTTATGACAACAGTTTCTAAGCCAAGTCAGCAGCCTTACTAAAAAACAGTCGAGTTGCTGACTAGCTCGAAAACTTCCGCTAATACGCACTGGGCTGGAATGGCGGACTTTACCCTTGAACCTCCTTCCTCCAAGATAAGCCTGTGCCTATGCAGTGATACAGTGATATAAACCATATGCATGAGGCAAAACGCGACAGGTTCAGTTGTTCATCAGACAGATCAGTTTAGCTTCGAAACTACTGAAAAATGAAAATTAAATTAGGATAGTTATATACCACATACTTACATAATTAGTCTTTCTTAATCTGGTAAATATTTTAATATTAATTGTGTGTCTCATTTGCTTGAAAATTTAATAAAAGAGACATGAGTAAGCTCTTGCCTACGGCGTATCAACAATCCTAAAGACTAGACCGGATATTGCCAATGTCACAGACAATTTATTCATCCTCAACGACGTATATAGGCTTATCTTCAAACGACAATGTACAAGTTATTCCATTAATTTAATTCCAATATCCTTTTCCAGGCTGTGCACGTTGCGGGTGACGCGGCTGACCGTGTGCGGGGCACTGGGCGAAGCTGGCGGCGGAGCGGCTGGCGGAGCGGGCGCGGGCGCAGTCATACTCGCGGCTCGTATGCACAGCAGCAAGCGGACGCTGAGGTCTAATGACATTGCCGTGCCGCCGCTTGACGTTGAATTAGATCTCTGCTTCTCGCTCCAGTACCCACATTTCGTCAAGCGGGATGGAAACAGGTCATTTTTTTTTGTTATTTTATTTGTAAAACAAATCCGATATTATTCGTTGTACAATGGGATGTGTTCTGATTGCTCGAAATGATGTCCACGGCTAATTTCTACCATTGCACCGCTCGCCATCGGCAGAAAATTCATTCTCACACTTTAGAACCGAAACGGTCGCGTACAGTGCGGTTCAGAGAATCTTCCTCCCGTGAACAGTTGGTTGTGAAATGAGCTCCCTGCCTAGGTTTTCTCTAAGGGATACAGTATGGGGTTCTTCAAGAAAGAAGTTCCTAGATTTTTGTAGGGTCGGCACTGCGCGAGTGATACCCCTGGTGTTGCAAGCGTCCATAGGCTACGGTTACCGATTGCCATTAGGCGCAAGCTTGTTTGCCACTTTAGCGGTATAAAAAATATGTAATAGTAGTAGTAGTAGAAAAATAAATAACTGTGTAGGTATGTCAGTTATGGACTTCTAACATCAAATAACGAACTTTGGACAGAACCTGTGTTAAAATCATAAAACAGTTATCAGAGCAAGTTTCTGTAGAAATGAAAAATCTCTAATTTCTTCTCAAAATACTAATCAATATATAAATAGTTTGCTTTTGAGCCATATTATGTTACTCCGTGTCCATTGCTTTTTTATTTTCCCTGGAACTAAAATATCTGATTGGAATTTATTTCCTGCTGAATGCCGTTTGATGAAGACATTAATTCAGTTTTTTTAGCATTAAACCACGTCACTGATACAGCTGTTCACTGTGCAGTTTTACGATTCGGAATCTGGAATACTGTTAGCATAAACGTCGAGGTGATGGACTAAGGCCGAGGCTGATCGTAATGGCGATCGTAAACCCTCACGGCGGTTAATATCCGCACAGTTTAACGCTTTTCTATGTTTACTGTGGCCTGTGTAAAAAACCATAACGAAAACGATCTTAGTTCTGTCCAAACAGCTCGTGTATGAAAACGTTCTAAGGCCCACACGTGATCCTAATGTTGGTAAACATCGTAAAATTGATATTTGACAAAGAATTTTAAGTGTACTAAACTTTTATTTGTAATAAAACGTACGCATTTGAAAGTTTCAAAGCGCATAACTAATTTTATTACAATGTACGATATTTTATTGCCAAAAATCCCACAGGGTAAGTAAGTTTAAAAGCTTTGAAGTAATAAGTATCCAGTAAAAGTATGCATTTTTATTAATATTTTTAAGCGACGACTTAGCTCAATGATCTGTCTGCTTTCTGTTTTTAGAGTTCCGTAGTCAAATGGCAAAGACGGAACCATTACAGTTTCGTCATGCCCGTCTGTTAATCCGTCCTAATAATTACAGTCTTATAATTCCGCCGTATTATTCGGCGATTCTGATGCAATTTTGTATCAAAAAGTGCCGGGGCGCTTCCCGACCTACTCACTCGAAAAAACAACCGCGTAACGGGGAACTCCCCTCCTGGCGCTGACTCACCTTCGGGTTCGAGGCTCACGCTGGTCAAAGGGACAACCCCAAGAGCCGAGGCTACCCCAGGACAGTTAAAAAAAATGCAATTTTACGGGGAAGGTGTATTTTGTAAACAGCCACATAAATTAGTAATTAATTAAATTATTAAGAAAATTAAAGGGAATTAAATGTATTCCACATTGAACTGAGTGATGAATATTTTTTTTGCGTACCTACCCGTCGTTGAATTGTTTTTAGGAATGTACTTCAACTTTTCTTATAGGCTTCCTAAAGACTTTTTCGATAAGTTTTATATTTTTTGAGTTATTGGCGTTCAAAGTGAAAACATCTGTACCACCCAATAATTATATTGGTATAGTACCCAATATAATGTAGGTATTATTTGAAAGTTTGTAATAATAAGAATCATTTTTTTTAACGGACACATTAATTTTCTTTCCACTCGTGTATCTACTAAATTTTTTGTGCTTATTTAAATAAAATTAGTTTGTTCGTTAATAATACCTACTTACAACAGTTTATAGTAATCATATCCTCGCCATGTTTTGCGGTTTAGTAGGTAGGTACGTAAGTGGTTATCGTGCTTCTACAATATCTTGTTGTGTGTAAGTTCAGAGCAAAACTGCTATTTAGTATGTGTTAATAAGTAACAAACGATGCGAATAATATAGTCTAAATATAAACAACAGTTTGTTTATTTAGACAACACAGTCTCGTGCAGTATGGCAAAGTATATTTTTTGCTACTGTGATCTTGTAATTTTAAAATCTCAAAAAGTACTTAATATACGGAACACCTTTTTACTCAAAGTACCTGGAGGATCGAGCGTTGCTCGTTTTTTTGTTTAAACAACGCCATCTATTGTCAAGTAGCTTAAGCGTTACTTAATAACGCCATCTATTGTCAAATAGCTTTAATGTTGCTTATTACTACTCGCCAATAGATGTCAGGAAGAGTCATATTTTTCGGTTTATCACTGCCTAAAAACACGGATAAAACGACGTTTGCTAAAAATGAAACCTGACTAGATCGATTTATCGTCCCCGAAACCCCCTGCATACTAAATTTCATGAAAATCGGTGGTGCCGTTTCCGAGATTCAGATTATATATATACAAGAATTGCTCGTTTAAAGGTATTAGATTAGTGAGACAATTTTGAATAAAGTAAGTATCTATACATATAATAAAATGGTAGGAAAGTCAAAACTGTACATTGAAATTTTTTTTCTAAAAGAATACTTGGGATGTAATCTACAATCGATACCGAAGCCAAAAATATAGTTTTTAGAATTTTTGTCTGTATGTCTGTTTATCTGTTTGTCTGTATGTATGTTCGGGATAAACACAAAAAGTACTGCATGGATTTTCTTCAAAATTGGCACGAATATTATTTAGAAGTCGGGTCAACATATAGGCTACATATTATCACGCTATCACCTACGGGGAACGAGCAGTGAAACTTTATTTCTTCAACTAATTCTGTAACAACGTGTAATCTTACGACGCATATTTGACTTGCTTCTTAATAATTAGTTATTCTACTCACACATAGCCATTTATTTTATGTTAAAAAATCGTGTAAAGTCATAACTTAGTTGTGTTATAATTTTTCACCATATAAAAATGTTTCCTATTTGCTTACTAGATGGTGTTGGAGTCGAGTTAGATCGCGCTATGGTTTCGTTCACAAAAAGTGATGTTGTAGTATAGCGTTCACGCAGACGACGTCGCGGACAGCAGCTAGTGTATAAATAAATGTTGATAATCTATGTCACTGTTGCAGGTTACAAATAATGCTTCAAAGGCGCAAAAAGTACAAGAACCGCACTATACTTGGGTACAAAACCTTGGCTGAGGGCGTCATCAGAATGGACCAGGTATAGAAATGGCTGCCATAAGTTTACACAGTCGGGTATTTTTTAGCCGGTGATGTTAAGAGGGTGTATAAAACAAAATAGCCCGTAGTATAATTGAATTTTAAGTGAGTAAATCAAGCCAAATAAAAAAGTAGATACTACATTAAAATTCGAAGGTCTAATATTAGCAAAAACATAATGCATCTGGCTTTATGCCCCCTCTTAATAATTAGTTACATAATTCCTAAAATAACCGGCTTTCTAAGAAATCTTCACTTCACTCTCTAGTGAGTATTTCCTAAAATAACCAGTAAAGCTATACAATTCTTTATTTGACTTGCTATCGAATGTGAAGCAAGTGTGTAAAGTTATGGTAAGGTTGCGAAGTATTTGTATTATGAATAGATTTATACAGTGAAGTGAAATTAATATAAAGATTTATACAGTACAGTGTAATTAATATAAAGCAATGAAGCCTCTGAATCCGCAATTAATGAAATTGCAAAGCCTTAGATACCAATTCTAAGAGTTATATTTAGTCCCGCTTTTACCTCTAATTATTGCGACATTGATGCGCGTCGCCCGTCTACGCCTCCGTTTGAATAAACCTTAAATTAGTGGATGTATACAATTGTGTGTATACCTAATCAAAATTAATTAGAATGGAGCTAAAACAAGACGCGAACTCGGTGACAAATTACTGAAATTAATTTTATTTTTAGAATTATTGTTTACGGTGTAAGCACAGAAGGTACCCACATATTACGTTGCAGTAGGGTTATCGCATTGCTAAAGTAATTTAGAATATGGCTGTTAGTCCATTGAAATGTTACAATTTAAGGACCGAATATTGCATTTGTTAGAGGACGCAATTTTATTTTTGGGACATGTGTGGGGGTCTATAGAAGCTTAACCTCAAGTTTGAGGGGTCGCCACTCTTGTCACCCGGCCGCCATCTCGGAAAAAGGGGTGAAAACACTTTTTTCGCGATATCTCGAAAACTATGCGTCTTAAAAAAAATTCGTAAAGACATAATTTGTAGCAAATTGTTTTGCCTACAAATATGTTTCTATAACATTTTGCCCTAAATTAAAAATTAAAGAAGTTATTAGCAAAAAAGTGAGAATTTTTTTTAAAAAAATTTCTTTTTGCTCTATAAATTTTTTTTTATACATTTTACAAAACAATTACCTCAGACCAATCTTGTAGATGATCTTTTGAGGAAATTTTTTCTCTGTAATTTTTTTTAATTTCATTCATTTAAAACACTGTTACAGCGTTCCAAAGTTGACCGGGTTCGTCAATGCTCATGAGAATCCGGTCAAAACGAAATGTTTAACTTATTTTTGATTATTTTTTATTGTAAATATATTGAAAAAAAATTTTGTTAAATTCGTACAACTTTACTTATTCATTCCTAACTCTTTTTTCCCGCCACCTATGAGGTAGAGTCTGTAGGCGCTTTTTTTTACGTTAACCCGCCACACATGTCCCAAAAATAAAATTGCGTCCTCTAAAAAATGCAAAGCTCATGTAACATTACAATGGACTATGTTATATATATTTAAATTAATTTATTATACAGTATGTTCAAATTCAAAATGTAACCGCACAGTGAACAAATTGTCCTTCACTGGTAACCCCATAAATAAGCTCAGAGTTGTTCAGCTAGCTACGGAAAGAGCTATGATTGGGGTTTCTTTGCGCGATAAAATCCGAAATGCGGAAATTCGCCGAAAAACCAAAGTTACCGAAATAGCTCAAGCAGTTAGCAAGCTAAAGTGGCAATGAGCAGGCCACATCGCTCGTCGAACCGATAACCGATGGGGAAGAAAGGTTCACGAGTGAGTACCACGGATCAAAAGACGCAGCATGGGACGGCCTTTCGCCAGGTGGGCAGAGCCGAGACAGCAGAGCTGCAGGAAGCCGATGTACGCTGTCATTTCAGGACCGGCCGTTGTGCAGGCATATGCAAAAGGCCTTCGTTCAGCAGTGGACTTCTTTCGGCTGAAACTAATGAAATATAAATTACGGACGGCAGAAGGGTATCCTATACCTGCTACAAGTTATCATTAATCCAAACGGACAACTTACTCATGAACGGAACAACCTACCGGTTATCGGTATATTAACCCCTAACGCCCTTTAACCTTACCACAATTTCAGTCGCACTTTCGTGATATCGTAACGTGGCACGTCACAATGTCATAACACGAAGCCGCAACGTGAAAAAACACGACACTTCGTCGCACCGTAAAAAGCATGACGTCGTCGCGGCACGTTACCATGTCGCATCGTGCACATCTGTGCTGGCCCTAAAGCAGTATAGTAATACGTAACACTACGTTTGGATAATATCATAGAGTCAACAGTGTTCATTTAGCGTATTTCTTATCAGTCGGGACGTCAATTTCGTCGTTATTATGGCATTCTATTTTAGATATCACAAGAATTGCGTCCCGGTTACGCGAGCCGGCGACGACTTCAATAAAAACTATGAAATTGGTTTAATTGTATCGGCGAAATCGTATCAAATGTTTTACAGACACGCTTTCGCATTTAATAAAATTGGTATGGATTAGTATGACAAACAAGTATTTTTTAGTACCACAAAGTGGCAAACAAGATTATATGATGTTGAGCGGTTACCGTAGTCTATGGCCGCTTATAACCCTCTGGACATTACCATTTACCCGCGTGTTGTTGACACTTTAAAAATTTAAAGAACCCTCGACTGGGTTCTTAACCTTAGCGTTCGCTAGATATAGATCCTTTAACACTGCACTATCCGCGAGCTTTCAGTTAAAAATCTTTTTTTTTTATATGCTAAGGAAAGACTTACCTATATAATGCATAGAATAGAATTCTGTCCAGTAAATCTCATTTTTTGATTACCCTGATGAAGGTTTACAATGAATGTCTTACTGCAGGTGCTTCAACGGTCCATGGACATGGAACTAGAGCTGACAGGTGTCGGGGGCAAGGGGGGAGGGGCGGCGGGACAACCAGTTGCCAGGCTCACCATCACAGGGTTAGCGTCTACCCCTGTCGACCACGATGCCAAGAACAACAACACATTGCTCATTACTGGTAAGTAAAATACTTTCGCTTTCGATCTAATTTTATTTTAAACTCGATATTCAGAAAGTACAAAAAATGATTTCTAATTATTTGTCACTAAATCTTGACCAGTGTGCCAAGCGTTCGCGTCAATTAAAAAAATGTATGGAAACGAAGCTGCGCCCCTAGCGGACAAGTTTTAAGAACATGCTACAACACGTAAAACTCTCACCTGTTGAAAAATAACCCCTTTCAGCCTTTCGGAAACACACGTTAGTACCGCGACATCGATATTAATAACATTGTCGTCACAAATTGAATGTCGATCAAGTATCTAACGTGAGCTTGTTTCTCTTAGATCTTTGCGGGTGGAGCTGCACTACTTCATCGTGGTGTTGGGGCACGAAATAATTTACAGGGCAGAAGTACCTGAACAAATAACACTACCTACTAACTATTAAATTTTGATTGCTAAAAGCCCTCACAGGACTCATCAGATAACGTAAAATAATGTTCAGCAGGCGTGAATTGTCTCGCATACCGCTCTCTAATTCTATACCGGAACTCTACTACTCAATGGTTATTGGTCGTGCGAAATATGCGTATTACACAGTACACGAGACAACCTGGTCCATTGGTTCTTGAGACATTGAGTAGCTAATAAAAAAAAGGCTAACCTACATACATACAAACACTTTCTATCTCTCTCTCTCTCTCTCTCACACACACACACACACACACACACACACACACACACACACACACACATACACATACACACACACACACACACACACACACACACACAATGTAATACAATATATATCTTGATTTTAGAACGGGGATATTCAGACGAAGAGGAGGAAGGTGAATTCAGTTCAGTGGAAGAAGCTGATGAAATGACGTACGGAGCGCCCACACGGCGACGCACGCATCGGCAACTGGCCTTCAACAAAGCGGATCTCTCTTATACTAAGGTGGGTAGTACAGAAAAAAAAAAATTATATACTTACTTAATATTTTATAACGTTTTCTGAAATTGGGTGTAGTGTGGATTTCTATTACGATCAGCATTTATAGCTCTAGACAAGTAAGTAAAAATTCTTTTCGAAGGTGATGCAAAAGAGAGTGAAGTAAAGAAAAACATTGTAAACTAAAATCGTACCGCACTAGAGCTGCGCTGCGCGTCGCGCGTCGCGTCGCGGCGCTTTACTACACGATGCGTCAGTATATTCTTTTCTGCATAATGTATATAGCATACCGCACTTAAGCGTCACTGCGCGTCGCGTAGTTCCCTCCAAAAGAATATTATGAAGCGCAGCGTCACGACGCGCTGTGACGCGAGGCTACTGCAGTATAGGAAGCGGCGCGGCCCGTCGCGTCAGTCTGCTTGCTGCGTTGATACAATGACACTTGTGGCTCTGTGCGATACAGAAATGGAGATGAAGGAAGAGAAATAAATTAATTTACTAATTTTTTACAAGGATAAAGTTACGATCTTCAAATTAACAAAAAAAAAATAAACAATATGTGGTCGGGAAAAGTGTTTGAAATGATTGTAGCTGATTGGTAAACAGTAATTATTTATATGCCTATCATATCTTTTTGCTATGGTAATGGATTTTGAAATGAAAAATGGAAATAATAATTGAATCCCCATCACTGTCTCCAATTTTCCTGTGTGACTCGCAGACGAATGAGCAAAAAAATGACGCATCCTGCTCTAGTACGATATGTATAGTGGAGCGACGTGCAGCTCTGCTCTAGTGCGGTCGGACCTTAATAACACCCTTTGTTAGGTGGTTACGAGAACTTAGTATGAGAAACTTTTTAATTTACAATACAATGGGCTACGAATAAGGTAAAAAAAACACGAATGCGACACCTGTGCAGTAACTTAAATTTACTGTGCAAAGATCGCTCGAGGTCTGCCTACTGTAATTAGAATTAATTTTTTTAAACTAAAATGTATTAAACTAAAACGGGTACTACTAATGTTCATTCAACTAAAAGAAAAGAAATTAAATACAGATTAATACTCATATTGATTTAAACTTAAAGAAAGTGGTACATCATTATGATAAGATTTAATAAGTTTAAGTGATTGAGGTAACATGAAAAGGCACACTACAAGTAAACCGCTGTCATAGATAAAATACTAATGACTACATCGCGTGCCTTACTTACTAGCCGATATCTATATGAACTGCGGTTGCTTGTGACAGCGGCGATAAGTGCGATGTCCCATCTAGTAACTTAACACACATAACACTTCAGAGTCTCGCCCCAAAAGCCCGGTGGACCAGTAATGGCTGCATCAGCCAACTGATAAGTCAGTCAGAAAAAAAAAAATAACTCAATGGTTTAAGTAGTTAAATAAGTGAATCGCAATTTCGCAATCGCTAACCCCTTTTTATAAAATAAATAAATAAAGTGGGTATTCAAATAGTTTTATTGTTTTAAAGTAAGTTTTACGAGAAGTGCAGTTGTTAGATGCATGTATAAATTTAAAAGCTGTAGCTTTGGCGCTTATTATAAAAAGCTTTTATAACAGTTTAATATTGCAGAAGCTTGTGAATAAAGGTAGGTTGGGATAATTTTATTTTACTTTTTTTGGATGTCTTTCTAACAAAAAAAGGTTACATTAAATTAATAGCGAGGGATATCTTTTTTGATGTGTAATTGATATGCTGATGGATTGGTTTCTGTGTTTCTCCTGTCCGTTCAAGTAGCTAGTATGTACATCAACATAGCAAGTCATTAAAGATAACTTAAGAAAAGATGGAGAACATAATACGAAACTAAATACTAAAGCTGTCCTTTCGTAGCATATTTTTTTATAAAATAAAAAAGCTTGTTTCAAAATTGGAATAATTCAGACTACTTTTTTATGTGTCATAAAAACTGTTTTTTAAATATTTTTGGTTTCCAATTTCAGTATGGATAATGAACTTGCGCAGGCTATTCCAGCTTTACCTTTTTTAACGCTAACTAGCTTGATGTATTCTGTGACATAATAATTATTTATTTACAATATTATGTTCAGATCTGTTTGCTGTCACACATGCGTATATTGTTTACCTTTGAAATTGCATCAGAAAAATTCCAGCTGCTTTTCGCTTGGAGCGTAACATTAGACGTTGCATTGCACGCAGCTCTCGCGATCACGTGACATGAGCTACGTGGAGCGCGAGCGACAGAGACAGAGCTATATGCGCTCTAAGGCGAACGACAGGGACAGCGACAGCGAGTTAGAGCACGCAGCCTCTAAACGCAAGGGTGCGCGCGGCAAGCTCGCGGTGAGCCGACGGAACGCGAAATCATACCTTATCCTCATGAGAATAGAGACAATTTCACCCTAAAGTTTCTGCACAAAAGCAACTGTATATTTGTTTTTTACTGTATATTAGTTTTTCTACATACATACAAAGTATACATACTTGTAAACTTAGCGTCAATATTTTTCGACTTCTCTCACGGAATTATCTGTAGCGTTATCTTACTTTATTTTCTGCATTGCATTACTTGCTCTGTCTTTCTATTCATGCATTAAGTGAATCGAAACAACTTATACTACCTACTTAATTACTTTGACGATAGTACTAAGTTACTTTTAACTATCCAAATAAACATGTAGTGCGTTCAAAACATGTTTTCATAAAAACATTAATTTCCCTGAGAACTGATATATTCTTAAAAATCTAGATACACATACAGTTCAATCACAAAAGTATTTGACTACTTTATTAATCAGACATGTAGGGTTCTTCAAAGCCAATCCAATTTTTATTTTGTTCCACTCTATCGGTACTTAAGAGAAGACCCAAACCGAGATTTAATTTAGTTCCACTCAATCGGTACTCTTAAACCAAACTGATTTTTAATTTAGTTTCACCTTATCGGTACTCTTAAACAAATAGAATTTCAATTTAGTTTCACCCTATTGGTACTCTTAAACCAAACTGAATATCAATTTTTTGCTTTCTATCAATACTCCAAAACTAAACTGTTTTTATTTTTTATCAACTTTCGCCATTTTCTTTGTTTATGTTTTTCAAAACAAATTAGAAAGAGACAAGATACCTCAGTTTAGCTTCGTCTCTGTCACACTGTTGCGACAATTTTTTGTCAGTCAGTCTTAACTACTGGGTGAGATTTGAAATTTCGTAGTATTTCTTTTGCATTAATTCAACTATTAATAATTGCGCTTTTAAATTGTTTGTTATTTACGCAAAGTCAGCGTACATTCATGCATAAATACATAACATAACGCCTGTTTTCCGCAGGGGTAGGCAGAGACCAATGACCTCGACTTGGTACAATCCTGGCACACTTTTTTGCTTTATTTACTCGAATTAATGCTTTAATGCTTGTTTGATAGTTCAAAGTGGTTTTCACATTGTCCTTTCATAAAGGGTTTCAATATGTTCCAAAACTAGCCGAGTAACTGACGCCTGGTAAAGCTGAAATCTTTACCCGTTTTGGAACGGGGGTTTGACAGTTATTTTTTACACTGACAGGAGTAAATTTAAACTATTTCTATGGTAGTTTAAAGAACTCGACTTGATTATTGGAAAATACTCTACCCCGGGCGTCCCTAAACCACTTTTTTAACTTCCTCGTTGCGATTTGGAACGCACCCTAAGAAGCACTAAAGCAATATAGTAACAGTTGTTGCGTGATGTGTGTTACACACCTTTGACCAGCTAAACTAGTAAATCAGTAAACTGTAATATAAAAAAAACCTTAGAAATGAATAAATTTTAAAAATAACCTTACAGAAGGGTATTAATTGTCCGCCCTGACGAATTCCTTTTTGTTTATAAATTTTCCAAACTGCTTTATATTATAACACTTAATTATATAATAATATCAAATTATAAATAATAAAAAAAAATATAATTATTTGAAATATTTCGATATATTTATCTTCGAAGACAATGTAATATATCGAAATATTTAGATACATTTATCTTTGAAGACGACATAATATATCGAAATATTTCAACTACTTTTTTTTTTATTTATTTATAATTTAATATAATAAATCATTATATAATTAAATTTTCCATTCTTTGAAACGATAAGTACACCTTGGAGAACCTTTACATCATAACTTAACTTATAAGTTTTTCAAATCAACAAGTAATAAGTTTTTCAAGTTAAAGTAAAGTGGGTACTTAACTATAAATACAGACATCCTAATAAATTTACATTTACATGGGTTTTTTACTAGATTATGTTTTTTTTTTGTCAAAGAGTCAAAGAAATGAATACACACTAAATTAACTCCTAGTATTTGTTATTTATATATTTAAACTTATTTTTGTTTTGTTGTAGGTATCAACAATAATCTATTACTAGACATAAACTTATCATTATACTAGCTTCGGAAACAGCGATTATCCTTTCCTTTAAATCGGGTTTAAAGTTAACTAATAAATAGTTGTTTCTATTCTCATTTCTTACAAATCTGTGGTTTTCGAGTACCTACATACACTGTACCTACTGTTTGTCAGCTATCCATGTACTAAACTGTAGAATCTAATAAATTAGTAGTCATACTGTCTAATAACTATTATTGTAGTTTTAGAAAGTAGATACCTTGTAAATATAACATAGTTTTGTGTTTGTATTTTCATATCTTGCAGTTAGACTTCAAGTGATAGGCCTGTGCTATAAAAATTCGTAGAACTTAAAAAGTTGTAAAAGTTTTTGTTTTTACTTGAACAAGGTCTACATTCTTTGTTTTAAAAGAACAATAAAAATTTACTAAATGACGTCATTAATATTGGTTTTTTTTTTTTTTTTTTACTGTTTGCAGTCTAACTGCAACCTACAAGCGAGGCCTCTTCCTAGTAGCGTGATGTCACATGCACTCTTTCTACTTTCATAGCAAAGATTAGATTAGATTATCTTTACTTAATATCTGTATGCAAAGGATGCCATAACGGTAGCGTCGTTCTTTGATGGAGGTCATATCTGTTTCAAATTTATATTAAGAATGTTTTAATATTTACAATTTTTTTTTGTTATACATTTTTGGTACCAGGGTTTTCCAATTGAATTGTTGTTGAATGGAATTTATTCTAATATAAATTAAATTTAACTATTTGTTTATTGTTAGTGTTCGGTTTAGCCCTAATTTTTTTTATTGTATTTTGTATTTCATTCTATTAACTGTATTTACCTCCACCTGTATTTCTTGAAACGTTAATTGTGTAACACGATATTGACGTTACAGCAACGGAATCTGCGTCAGAAGTTTGCAGCACTGTTGCGTCGGTTTCGTGTGCCCGAAGAGCTCGCAGAACGAGGCAATGCTAGAGACACGCATCATGCTCAAAGGGATATCGACGAACTGTTCCAGGTAATTTGTTTGTTACACTAAGTACATGTTACTACAACTGAATAGCTAGGTGTGGTCGATTTTTTAAATACACATTACCACTGAATATCACTTCGTAAGGATCAGTTAATAGCAGCTGGCATGAGGACCAAAAAAAACGGCCGAAACAAAAAAAAAACTACCATAACGCATAACGACTAAAACGCATGTGGATAAATAATACACACTTTAGTTAGTTGGAATCTAGCATTTTGATTTAAAGTTTTTTTTTTAACTGGACCGTACTTCTGTCTTCTGTCGCATGAAATCTTTGAAGTCTATTTTGATTAACTTATTTATTAGATTGTGTCTCTGTTATGCAACATAAAAAGCCTTATGTCTCTGTCCATCTTTGTTTACGTCAAGTCATAAAAGTCAATTTTATAGTTTTTTATTCTTTTATAAACTTAAACTACAGAAACATGAAAAAGGTAACCTTAATGTGCTGAATGATTCATCGTTTCGCAGGCAATCACTAAAATTATTTAGAAATGTAAGCTACCTGTACCTATTTATACCTATAGGTAACAATTTATGTTGTAGGAACTAGAGTCCTTGTCATGTGGTGAAGGAGAAGATTCTGGTCCGGACCAAATGGATACAATCAGTATCGGGTCTACCCCCAAGCCGTCCTTGAGACCATTCTTTAGCAGCTCCAGAAGCCTTGCAAACCAAGAGCACCATAGGCATTCCAATGGTAAGTTTGCTGTTAAATATAAAAAGTACATGTAGTTTGTGAGATTATTATATGTTATCAGTTATAATTTATTATAAATAAATGTAGCTCCTCGTGTTATAATAATAAACGTTTTTTCTTTTAAGAGAGATATTTGTTTTAATTTTTTTTTGTCTCTATAAAAAAAATCCTTTTAATAAAATGTATTTTTTTTTTTTTTTAAATCTAAAATAGCTTCCCTAGAATTTATACTTTCATATATTTGGAAACATTGGAAATAGTATACCAGGAGCATATAATAGAACGTATATTGCATTAAGAAATTTATGTATTTAGCGTTGAAATAAGTTGCACTAAAATATGTTAACCCATCAAACATGTAACCGTATTAATTTGCCTGATCATAATATCACAGACACTCAGATGACAGAGCATTATGTGAGCTTCACTTTTTGTTTTGCACTTTAATAAAAATCATAGTAACTTTGGCGAATATAGTAATGAGTTTTATTTTGAGCATACATATAATCATAATGTTGATATTTTTTTTGTTTTGTGACGCTATGTGTTATAGTTTAGTGCATGTATGCGTACGGGGTGGAACAATTAGTAAAATTTAAAAAAAAAAACTGGCACTTGTGAAGTGAAGAATATACAAATTCTTTGAGGACCAAGACAACCATTCAAATAACTTTTAATTAATTGTTAAAATGATAAATAATTTCAAAACTGATGTGTTTTCTTGGCAACAAATAGACAATGATTGCAAGAAGCCTGTCCTTATTTTTGTTAGGTCGGCAAGGTACACTGTGTTCATTAACTGTTTCTGAAACCTGCTAAAATGAACACGCTCAATACAATTTCCTGCTCAACCGTGCTACATCATACTTTACTTTCTTGGAAAAGATTTCCAACTGTAGGTATTGATTATATTAGCTTCGTGCGCGTCAAAATGGCGGATGCTTTGCGCAAATTAGATTTAGCGTATCCACCCCGTACGCTTACTTGCGTGCGCGTTCGCCTGCGTGATAGTGTGCGCATGCGCAGTGACGCGGCACTCGAGCCTCACGTCCGCCGGTGAGCTGAGCGCCGTGCGAGAGAGACAGATCGGCACCGTCCTGCTCACAGGTATTAAATATACCGTCCCACACTCGCTGCGACTAGAAACGTCTCCTAGCCACCATCGACCACTAGCTACACGTAATTTTATCTGCGTAAATTCACTTCGACAAATAAAAAAATAATCACTAAAAAGCCCATGGCTCTATTGATATTTCTTTACTCTTATTTATGAAGAAAAAAATGTACACGCTTGAAGTCAAATAGAATGATTTTAGTCTTTATTTTTATTGAAAAGTGCCTATTTTTTTTGTTGAAAAGTCGCAACTTTGTTAAGTAAATTTTAGTTAAGGCCATTTTAAAACTTCGTGAATAAAACTTATCGGCTATATTTATATTTAATTATTAAAAATAATTGTAAAAACATCAAATACTTAGTAATTAATTTTTTTATTATGAAGTAAATGATGCAACATTAAATTCAACCTAACCTTTTTAGTACCAATCTATGTTGGAGAACTAGGCGAGTTCAGCCGGCCTAGACTTTTGTTTCTGTCTGTTTCTGTTTAGTACAAAAATTCGATAGCTATCCTGCTGTCAGTTTTACTCGTGTTAACCCGCGTAATTTTTTCCGGACACGGTCTTGGCATTATAAATGCGATACGCCTTCGATTGGTTCAATTTTTCTAATTGAAATAGAAAAGGTAGACGTTTCTCGTCGTTAGTTATGCATGATATGTATGTGCTATGTGGAACCTAGTTTTAGATGTTGATTCGATTTTTAGTATGTCGGTTAAATGTGACAAAAGTTGTTTTTATTGTGATGATTTGGATGATGTTACCGTAGTCAGTTTTTAGAGACCTTATTATTTTCTCATGTTGACACATTTCATCGACAAAAGAATATAAATCGAATACATAATGCGTTCCTTAGATCAGCATGGAGCATTATTTGATAATTTATTGCAAAAAAATATATAAACGCTTTAATTTTTTAAAGCAAGGTTTTCGCAAATTTTTAACTCTTGACATATTATCTTAATTACTAGATGCCTTTTTTTTATTTTCTCACTCGAAACGCTTAATACTTACTGTTTACTACTAATATTTTACCATTAGTATACTAAAATCTAATAGTTACATATTATAAGTCTAGTAAGTAAATGAAATAATGAAATAGTAAGTAACTTTCACGTCATTAAAAATACCGTCCATATTGCATTATCGACGCTCATGCATTGACACGGGGTAAGTGTAGCGAACACGGCAAGGAAGTAGGTTTGGCACGCGGGTAAAGTAAAAGGGGGACGTCCCGCTCGCCTTTATAATGAACCTTATATTTACCATGTCGAACGATAGCGTTGAGTCACTATTAGGTTTTATTATATAATTATAATATATGCAAATATGTTTAATCTTACTGTCTTAGTATTTTAATAATGCACCAAAATAAAAATATTTGATTACAAAAATACGAGCAAGTAGTATCCTTGTTTGATTTTTCTTGTACGACTTTTAAATCACTTTCATACTTTCCTCAATTTAACAATGTACTTATCTACTTATTAAAACTTATTTGACATAATTTTATGTAACATATTGTTTAAATGCACCGAACGGGACCAATTTCCGACGCCACTTATTATTTTTGCAACAATGGTGTTTCTTTTATAATATTTAGTATTGTCAATATTTTAAACTGAAATCAACTAACTTAAGACAATTTTATTACACCTCTATGTGTGTACCTCTTTACCGAGTTCTCTCAGGTGTTCTGATTTTACCTTAATAAACTTAAACTAACTTTATACCTAAATAATAATATTTGGCCAGTAACATGTTTTTGAAAAGCGTAGTTTTTTGTATGAGGCCCACCGAGTTGCACCCACTCATGCTCCTGGCCACTCCCATGATACTTTTTTGTGTTAAAAAGCACAAGACATAGGTGTGAAAACGCTTTGAACGAATGTTCGGCACAGAGTCGGAAGCGGTCCGCAGCTCGGCGGGGGACGAGCGCGGCAGCGAGGGTAACAGCGACGGTGACGTCACTGCCGACGCGCCTGTCTCCGGGGCTTCGGTCTCCAGCTCGCCGCCCAACGACACTAAGGTATATCACGGACGTACAGTCGGGCTCCCCTACGCTGTCATTGGGTTTCCATCTCGGACTCGTGACCTTTTTTGTCGCTGCCGTCATAAACTGACGTTACTCATATTTATACTAAATTTGAGTAGATACGTAATGCCTTTTCTTACCTAGTTTAAGTGCAGGGATAGTTAGTAGGTATTCAAGCACAGTACAAGCAATATATTCTGTCTTGGCTTCGTTCACAAAAGGGTATTGCTTATTACTACGTATAAATATTTTTATTAATGCTTTAACAATATCTACTGAGCTGTCTCGGCTTATATATTTAAATTATACTTTATCCGTTCATTTATGACGATATGAACGGTCAGAAACAAAAAAAAATGTTTTGTTTTTAGGAGGACAAGCGTTCCCGGTTGTTCCGCAGCGCGACCAGCGGTGGTAACCTGACGAGCGGTGCGACGCGCAAAAAGAGCTCTCTCGCGGCCGCGCCCGAAAGACCGCTCTCGGCTCACGAGCTGCCCGCGCAGAGCCCAACCGCCGTAGAGGTAATAACGGCACATACAATATGAGATTCCGCCGCTTAACCAGTTCCTGTGTAGTTACGCCAACCGCTCAGTTCTAACCAATGCGTTCGTGGACGGGGCGAGTTCAATCAAAGCGAAGGCTGCTAAAGATTCTCGTCTCAAGTCTGGTTAAACAGCGGATACCCCGGATATACATACAAACACACTGATACCGTGTAAGACAGGAGCTCATGTATGATACAGGTATATTTTGGTATGTGTTCCTTCCCAGCCTCATACGTCCCCAATGTTGGGGCACCGCATACTATCAACTAGGACGAAGGCCATGACACGTGGGCCCATTGGCGGGATTGTCTTCATATTCTTCTTTTATTTTGACGTATGCAGGTTTCTTTACGATGTTTTCCTTCATCTGAAAGCCAGTGGTGTGAATGAAATATGTACTCGAGAAATTAAAAAAAAAGACTTATTGGTTCACGCCAGGCTCCTCCCCTCAGAACACAAGTCAGACATCGAATCCCCTCGGTCACCACCGAATGTATACCAGACATGAAATTTAGTGTAGCGGTGAGCAAAACTTGTAGCGAATGTTTGCGCATGAGTAGTACTGTCGCGCACGCAATTGTTTTATTAATTAATTTATGATA
The DNA here is from genome assembly GCA_946406115.1 of Apoda limacodes. Lineage (NCBI taxonomy): Eukaryota > Metazoa > Arthropoda > Insecta > Lepidoptera > Limacodidae > Apoda > Apoda limacodes. The sequence goes on along the minus strand of OX291542.1, from coordinate 32,937,694 downwards.
GCAAAAATTTTTGTTATATTTTTTATGTATTATAAAAAAATATTAAACCATAGGCTTGATCGCGTGAATACGCAGTTTAAGTTCCGTGCAATATAAATGTCATGGGGATATTTTTCATAAAGTAATAATGAAAAATCTGGAAAAAAAAACCGTGAATCCAAGGCAATTAGATGTTAACTTTTATATGAAAAAAAATTAGTATAATAACCCAGTAAAGTACTAATAATTACTGGGTTATTGCACGGGGGCGTCGATACGAACAGACGGCCTAGGCAAAACTATTTTATTTATAATATATGATATGAATATCGGCCTCTAAATAAACAACTGTCGCAATTCAAGGTTTTATGTAATTACAATATTATGTACAGTCCAACAAACTTTCCGAACCTTTTGGACCTAGGGTGTTTGGTCGCTAGTGTCGTTGTAAGTTCACACCATTTCAATATGGCGACTGTAGTGATATGTGGTTTATGTTTATGACCGCGCGCCTGGTCAGAAAAGTTTTTTTGAACTATAATATGTTTTAATAGTTGTTTCATTCAGTTGTTTTTAACCTAATTGATACTTTATCTGTTTCCTCGCACTCCTTTTAAATTAAAACGAAATCTAAAACATTTTTCTGGTCTGTCTAAACAATAATAATATTGTGGAAAACACAGTACAATTAACAATACTAAATGAAATATTATTGCTAGTGCACCCCTCGCACCCCATGCCCCTACATGAAACACATCAAAGCAATGAATTCTGCGCATTCAATGTCATTGCTAGGCTTACGTACATAGGCGTCTGAAACACATTTTGCATGAAATTATGCTATTGATGTTGACCGGGTTTGATAACGCATTTTTATTAGCTGATAGAATAGACTCCGATAAGTTTTTGAATTTTAATAAAAGGCATTTTCATCATCGTAGAATCGCCCCCGACATTTTAGCGTCAATTTTTTTTATTATATATGTAAAAATGCTTCATATTACAGTTTATCACTAAAATTGCGAGCCGATAATAGCTAAGTATTATATTGGTTGTTTAGCCACGTCGCACAATATTGGAGCAAGTGAACCGCATCATGGGTGAAGATGGTCCAGTACCAGAGTGCGTGGGGATTGCTAGCGCCGGCACAGCGGCCGGGGCTCTGCATACGCTGGGTGTGCCCACAGTCGTCGTACCGCTGCCGCACGTGCCTGACCCCCGACCGTTATTGCACGCTATATACGCCAGGACAGCCAAGCAGTTAGTATTAGCAAATACAACAAAAATACGACTCGTACCTACAAATTATTTGGTCTTTCGCATACAAACATAGAAACTACAACTTATATGCTAGGGGTTCATATGCAATATTCTAAAATAATTAGGTGGCTTGCATTTTTGCATTTTTGCATGGATACATAGCGTACCTAGTTATTATAAATGGAGCTATAAAATAACACTTTAACCTCTTATCTTGATATTTGAGTCCTAAGCCATGCAATAAAATTTAAATCAATTACACTGCTACGGAACAAGCTACGGCAACCATTTTCTCTTTGTTTCATGTGATTTTGAACCCATTGCACTCGAAAGAATTAATTTCAATTTAAACTCTGTCATGTATTTGTACAGGAGTTTTCGTCGCGCTTGCATCCGCGTGGTGGTGTGCGGGAACGAGGGCGCGGCGGCGGCGGCGCTGCGGGCTCACGTCGAGCTGGCCGCGCGCCGCCCGCACGACGCGCCGCCCGTACGGTTCTATCTCGTACCGCTCGGTTAGTTTACTTGCCACCACTCTTAGTCGATATGTCACTTTTTAGTCTTATTTCACCTATTACCACTATAGTTAGTGTTAACCACCGATGTTATTTAACTTTCCATCAATGTCAGGTCACTTACCACCTGCTATCCTTTTTAGTTCACCTACTACCCTTGTTAGTTCACCTAGCATCGTTATTAGTTTACTTACTACCCTTGTTAATTTACCTATCACCCTTGTTAGTTTGCGTTGAAATTTGTCCTAAACCACATAGCCTCTGCAATTTCTATCCACCACCTCCTTTATGTCCACCATCTCTCACTTTGTTACATTTGAAAAAAGTTTATGGAAATCTGCCTGTTATGGAAATAAAAGGGAAATAATATTTTTATTATGTTATCAATCAGTTTCTAAAATAAATAAGTTTATATATATTGTTAGGTGGCAGCACGATATGTCGTCACCTGTCAGCTCTCGACGCTGGTTACGCGGCGCTGTTCACTGGAGACAGTTGGGGCTCGATCTGTGAACGCGTCAACGACTGCACCGTGCCGGACGTCGCGGAGATCTCCACCAGAATTGCTAGGTGAGCTCCAAGTACTTTGCAACAGAAAAGCTATCTAGAATAAGTTAACTCGCGACCAAAAGGTCAAAAGTGCCATGTATAAGTCGGCGCTTACGAGTTTTGTTCAACGTAGTGGTACCATCACACTCAAACACACAAAAAAGTCATCAAAATCGATGCAGCCGTTCAGGAGTTCAGTTATATATAGATATAATAATAATAAAAATCTTTATTGCACTAATTTTGTACATAGGCAAACTTAATGCCTTCAGGCATTTTCTACCAGTTAACCATTGGTAATGTAGATAAATAAGGGGTTGCGCAGTGTTTGTTGTAATAGATCGTAGTAGCTTCAATAATGATAATAGATTTAGTGATAAAACATAGTATGTAAGAATAATATCATAAAGTATAAAATGTAATTAAGAAGGTGGATAAATTATATATAATTTTATACTTAAACATACATATATGTATATATAATGCATATATATTTAGGCATAGTTCACTAGAAAGCGCTATTATTAAATTAATATATTAGGTCATGGTGAGAGAAGCCAGGCGCAGCAATCTGTCCATGGAAGAAATACGTTCGGGTTGGAGAGTGAGTATAAGATCTAGTAGAGTGTGAGAATCATTGACATAGGTAGGGCTTAGTTTGAGGATACTAGTGTTAGTTGAGTTACACAAGTTTTTCAGTTTATTAGTCCTTGTGTCATTTCGTTACAAGCAGGTATTAGTCACCCATCAATAAAAAGTTATCGTAACTAGGTAAATGTATATCAAGTAATGTTTCTAGTTGGTCAAAATAGTTGATAGTGGGGGGGTGCATATACCACACCAAGAAGGAATAGGGTGGAAAGTATATTAATTACTATGAAAATAAATTCCATTGAAGTAGAATAATTAGATAGGGATTCCGTTCCGTTCCGTTCCAGCGTCTTACCAGCCAGCGTTCCACTGCAAGGACTCAAGGAACGGGTCACATAGGAAAAGAACTGTCGATGAGAGGGTTCTGTAGAGTGCTCAAAACTGCGGGCTGGAACAGCGCAAACTTTCAAAAAGGTGGTAATTGAAGAAACGGAGGGTCCTCAACCACTGGAAGGTATGCGGAGCTTCCAGTCCGCATTTGTGAGTGATTCTAGAAGTGTCCCGTCCATCTCATGGCATTCCTATGTGTGCCTATTACCTCTGCCCAAGACACCAGTAAGACGGAGTAGATAGGGCAGGTAGTGTAGGACTTCGCAGTCTGGAATGTGGAGTGGGAAGGATAGAGCCGACCAGTACCAGCACCCTTTAGCCAGCAGGATGATAAATATATACAAGTGTTAATATATACAAGAAGGGAAAAGTGACTGCTTTGCCGTTTGTGGTCTGCGTGTTGGCTTCTAAACTCTTCTGTGTTCTGATTCTTCTTTGATGGTATTTATTTGCACCAGCTTATTCGGTTTACATCAACGTGGCGTTAGAAGTTTCCAATTAGCAATACAACTCTTGTTCCTTTGATGCTTGACTGGCGTTCCAACTTATGCATTTTATTGTCTTGTAATGGTATTCAGTTTATGTCGTTAATAAGGCATTTTCGATTAGTTTCCGTTATCACTAGGTTAAACATAAATTTAAATATTCAGTGAAGGATTGTTTTACTGTTGCAGTGTTCCAACACTTGTGTTTTATTTTACCCCAGTGGCAGTGTTTATTTTCAGTGACAGGTTTCCTGGGCTTCAGTTATTATTCTTAGATATACCTACCATAGTACTCGTAGTTCGTAAATGGACATAGCCAGTGCAAAAAAAATATTTTCTTATTTTGTTTTCTTAACTTCAGCAGAGATTGTGGGCGGTTGCAGTAGCGGTGGATGAGCCGGATTGACTTTTCTGTCCTCGGAATAAAGGGCTCGTGGGCGGTGACACGTCCTTGCTCGGATGGCTTGATTTAACGTCCAGATTTTTTTTATACTATTACCGCTGTTTAGTTTCAGTGTTCTGTTTCCATAGCTTTACTGTTCTTAGGTGTCTATAGGCGTAAATAATAAGTTGACTCCGCAAAAGTGTCGGAAACTCGTAGGAGATTGTAGGTGGTTGCAGTAGCGGTGGATGAACTGGATTGGCTTTTCTGCCCTCGGAATGAAGGGCTCGTAGGCGGTGACACGTCCTTGCTCGGATGGCTTGATTTAGCGTCCAGATTTTTTTATACTATTACCGCTGTTTAGTTTCAGTGTTCTGTTTCCATAGCTTTACTGTTCTTAGGTGTCTATAGGCGTAAATAATAAGTTGACTCCGCAAAAGTGTCGGAAACTCGTAGGAGATTGTAGGTGGTTGCAGTAGCGGTGGATGAACTGGATTGGCTTTTCTGCCCTCGGAATAAAGGGCTCGTGGGCGGTGACACGTCCTTGCTCGGATGGCTTGATTTAACGTCCAGATTTTTTAAACTATTTGCGCTGTTTAGTTTCAGTGTTCTGTTTCCATAGCTTTACTGTTCTTAGGTGTCTATAGGCGTAAATAATAAGTTGACTCCGCAAAAGTGTCGGAAACTCGTAGGAGATTGTAGGTGGTTGCAGTAGCGGTGGATGAACTGGATTGGCTTTTCTGCCCTCGGAATGAAGGGCTCGTAGGCGGTGACACGTCCTTGCTCGGATGGCTTGATTTAGCGTCCAGATTTTTTTATACTATTACCGCTGTTTAGTTTCTTCTGTTTCCATAGCTTTACTGTTCTTAGGTGTAAGTTCGTAGGTGTGTACTTAAAATAGGATAGTAGTTCCATCTTTTGTAGCAGAATTCCAACGTTTGGGTATTTTTTATTTCTTAGTTGACAGTTGTTTGTTTTCCTCGTTCTGTTCCCAAAATCGCAGTTACTTTTTTAAGCGTACCTAATTTTTAAGTAAATCATAAATGGATGCTACCATTGTTTATTCGTTCTTGCAGCGGCCTTTCAAAACTTACGTTCCAGTTTATTATAGCAGTTTTCAGTTTTGGTGTCCTTTTTCCAAAGCTTCATTTATTATTGCTAAAATTAAAAGATAAAAATATTTAATGGCGTAGCTCAATTACATTGTAGCACAATTTCAATAGCTGCATTTTTTTATTATTTATTGGCTTTTTTTCAGTTTCTTTAACCTCTTATCGTAGCTTCAGTTCCTTTTTAAGGCGTACCTATCTAAGTGTATTATAAATGGAGTTAATTAGTGAAGTGTAGCGTCGGTCTTTTATGGAAGTATCCACGACATGCGTTTTTGTCTGTTTATCTGTAACTTTCAGCTTCGTTGTCCTATTTCCCGTATCTTTAGTAACTTTTTTTTTTCTTTAGGCATACCTAATAAAATCATAAATTAATATAATCAAGATTTTTTTGTTTTTAAGGAAGTATTCCAACCATTGTATTTTTCGTTTCTTTGTGTTCAGTTTCAACTTCCTATTTCTATAGCTCAGTTACTATTTTCATACATATCCAGTAAAATGATAAGTGGAAACAGTAATGAAGTAGTTACATTCCATTGTAGCTAATTGCATTTTTAAGTAGGTCATAGATAAATTTAACCAAGAAAACAATTTCGTTGTTTTAGGGGAGTACGAGTATTTCATACATTTAAGTTTTTGCTTCTTTATTGGCAGCCTTCAATTTCAGTGTTCTTTTTGCATGGCTTCAGTTACTGTTTTAGGGCGTGGTACCTAAGTAGATTTTAAATGAAAATCACTATTAAAGTAACTTAATACTTGTAAAGAGAACGTCAAGCTTTTGCGTTTTTTGTTTCTTTGTTGGCAGTATTCTGTTTCAGCACCGTATTTCTATAGCTTCAGTTATTATTTTCGAACATATTTTAATTTAATGATGAATGGAGATATTTATGCAGTAGTTTCATGCTTTTGTAGGTGAATCCCAATAAACAGGTTTTTTTTTTTTTTTAAAGATCATAAATGTATATAACCAATCAAATAATTTCGTTGTTTTAAGGGAGTGTTCCAACCATTGACGTTTTTGTTTCTTTATTGACGGTGTTTAGTTTCGGTGTCCTTTTTTCATAGCTTTAGTTACTGTTTTCAGGCGTACATAAATAGATTATAAATGGAAATTACCAATGGGGAAATTTAAATCATATGAAGCGACTTTCAAAACTTTGCGTTTTTGTTTCTTTATATGGCAGCATTCTATAACAGCTCTCAATTACCTTAGCTTCAGTCGCTATCTGCAGGCATACTTAATAAATAATAAATAGAAATACTCATAAAGTAGTTTTATTCTGCTGCAGCGGAGTCCCAACGATTAAGTTTTCAGTTGTTTGTGACTTTTTTCACTTCGGTAACTTTTTTAGGCATATTTAAATAGGTGTCAAAAAGTAGAGTGATGGAGTTTATTTATCTTATAGTAGACTTACTTACATTTCTTTTTATTTTTTTAGTAACTGATTTCTTCTCGTGTTATCATAGCTTCAGTAACCTTTTTCAGGTGTACTTAAGTGGATCATAAGTGAAAAACAACCGTGAATTGATGTCATCCTTTTGTATGTGTTGTCATATTATTTCGGTGCTTGTTGAGTAATTGGGCTACTGCCTAAGGGAACGTAGCCGTCGTGAGATACATATGCAACTTTTTTTAGGCGTACCTAAGTTATTCATTAATAAAAGTAATAGTCATTTTGTTCTCACTATTTTATTTGCTTTATCATTGGTGGTGATTAGTTTCGTAATTAAGGTAGTAGTCGTACAGCTTCTTTATATGTGTATACTGATCAACGGTAGATTTTGATGCAATAGTTTGTATTTTCCGGTGCAGTACCTAGTCCGAGTCATTGTGTTTTTTAATTTATTGGTGGTATTTGGTTCCGATTGGGCCGGTCGGTCAGTATACGTTCTGTGGTTGGTTTTAGTGTAAATATAGCATAAAAACTATTGCTTGCTGTGATAGTTTTTTTCTTCGGCAACTTTTGAGTGTTTGTCTTACTTCTGGTTTTTTTTAAATGCGATATTCAAGTACCCATAGCATGAAAAATAGGAGTATCCTCTATTCTGTACACCTATTTTGCCGATTCTTATTTTTTGTTCGGTTTTTAGAATCTTTTTTTTTTACAATTCGTTTTAAGCTTATTTTTTTTTCTCCTGAACACTCTGTTTTGTTCTTTGGTTCTAGAGTTTGACAACAAAGTATTTTTTCCTCTTTTATTAATTGATTCCAGGATCTTCCCGTTCAGTAACTGGCCTTAGTTACCATAAAAACCTTCTGAAAACTACTGAAACTCGTGGGGATGCAATACTCTGTAACTACCCCAAAGCTCGCGAATGTGTTATTTAGTTACTCGCAGCCTCCATCGCTTGGTGTAGCTCCGTAAAAAGGACTTTTGTGTCGCATTATTACATAAAGAGCAAAAAGCCAAAAAGGTGTTAAATAGCTCAAAAAGAGAAATATATGTCACCGATAGGTACAAGAGTACGTATTTATATGATTTTAAAGAATAAAATACATAAAATCAAAAGTGTAGTCGAAAATATTGAAATATAAAAAAAAAAAAATATACATTACTCACAGTACTCCCCGCAGTTGCAACTATGAGCGTGTCTTTACCGTGTCTAGAGAGCAATGTATTGTATAATGCTGTGGACGACAGAGTCGTATGATCACCGCGTGTCTTTCGGGTAGTGTTGCGATGCCCTAACGTAATGCTTTCATTTACATGTTTATGTAGATATGTAATATTTAATTCAAATATAAAACACTCCTTATATCAAATAGTGTGGATATCTATCTGTTTAGTACCTACTTACTTATTCGTCAGTCTTATCGTTGCTTATGAGAGTTGGTAGAATAATTAGATAGGGATTGTTGAATTACTTCAAACTTTAGATCTGATCATAGATATATTGCCACACCACCTCCACCTTTGCCTGTGCGGTCATTCTGGATTAACACGTAGCCCGGAGGTAGACATCAGGGTGGGTTTTAAAAAGGTTTCAGAGACAAGACACGCATGGATTCGATTGCTATTGAAAGTATATGTGTGTGCTCAATGCAAGTTAGCACTACAGTGCCATAGGAATTCCACAAATGCTGCCGGTTCACTGAGAAAAAAAAAATTACCTATTAAGTAGTAATAGGTTTAAGCAATTTTGTAAGTTTACAATATAAATGTGCCATATTTATGCATGTCGACAATATAGCAGATTAAACAGAAAAACATAAACAAGCAATCAAAATTGTTTATCTGAGGGTATAATTAATACCAGAAAGAACATTACCACAAAACATGATAAAAATTAAATTAGAGTGCAAGTCGCAAACCGGAAATTAAAAAAAAAAAGAAAAATACAAAAAAGACGACCTATTTGCCATAGTAACTCAACTCATTTTGACGCTTCATTTCACACCCCATTGCCAGTAACGATAATTTTGTTTATTTTCGAATAGATGTGCGCTACCAAGTTCTATAACTGTACCAAACTTCGCTACCATTCGTAAATACTAAGTAAAACAACACTGACAATCCTACAGATGAACTCAAATTAAAGTCCCAGCAATCGGTAAAAAGATGCGTTACTAAAAGAGTGATGTGTCCGCAGGTATCTAAACAGCGCGGGTGTTGTGAATAACGTGCCGATCGGCGAGGCCATGGTCGCATATCGGGAGAGGTCGGGCGATGAAGATGCCAGTCAGACCTTCGTGCCATTCATTGCGGTAAGAAACAAGAACAAGTAAAAAACCTATCTTTGTTTATTATTAAAGGTAGGTATAAAGTGAAGTTGGAGCGAATGTTCTGCGAAGTATTTGGTCAACATGTAATTGGTTTTTTTTTTTTTTTTTTTTTTTTTTTTTTTTTATTCCAATGTGGCAAACAAGCTTACGGTCCGCCTGATGGTAAGCGGTCAACGGTTAATGGTTGATCACGACTGTACTTTAATTCACTCAGCCGCTCACTTATAATAATCGGAGTGTATATGTTGGCACTTCGCTGGTACCTAGCGATCCTTAACTTATTTTTGACACTTGCTGATCAAACACCACGAAATTTTGAAGACATGTTCTAGTAATAAATATCTGCAGTGTGCCAGTTTACTATAAAATTTTATAGTTCAAAAGTTATACAGGAATCTAGTTTTTCATACAAATGGTTTTAAAAAAGATTTGTAGTTAATAGAACGTTTTACAAGATTTTGGAAAAACCACAGACCTAGGTGTTCGACTTGGGATTATGACTAAAATATTTCACAGTGATTGATCAGTAAATGTCAAAAACAAATGAGAAATTCGTTTGTATGAAACCCGCTGCGAGGCGCCGCGAAGTGTATCCTCTTAATCAAAAAAAAAAGTAAACTATTTGCATAATTGTATTAACGTTTTAAAAATTTGAGTGATTGATTTTAATTAGTAACATTGTATTTTTATACTTGACTAGGATTTTCCCGCTCTTTCTTTCGAGTAGTTTTAAAAGGACCTACCTACAAAACTACTTGTGTTACCTACAAAAATATTTCATACAAAAACTATCATCCCCTGTTTTGCCCTCTAGTGGATGATTTTTTCAAAAACGGTGAAACATGTCAATTTTAGTTTTCGACCTTATGGCCAAGCCCCTCCAAAACCGCTTTCTCAAAACGGCCTCCGGAGCCTCCTGGTATGGTATGGACCTACACAGAGATTTCGAACTCCCCACGATTCCCCAATATTTCAGAGATCTGACAGTCCGCTTTTTCGAGCGTACACAAAATCACCCGAATCGATTAATTGTGCAATCCACAACGTACCATCCCCCCGATCGACCACGGCACGGTCGTAAAACTATAGTTAGGCGGCCTCGGCACGTACTAACGGCCCCAGATGGCGATCTCGCTATGATAGCGAGATTAGTCTCAACGACCTCCCCCAATAGGGCCTCCCTCCAAACACGACGCCGACGTCCTCTGGTTCGTCGGCGCCCGAACGGATACACGAGGTATCAAAGAGTGCCGGGGCGCTTCTCGCCCCCACTCAATCGCAATCGCACCCGCGTATCGGGGAACTCCCCTCCTGGCGGTGACTCACCTTCGGGTTCGAGACTCACGCAGGTCGAAGGGACGCCGACAGCGACAACCCAAGCCGAGGCTCCCCCCGCGGGGGGCTATTGAGCGTTGGGAGCTATACGGGCTGAGGCTCCTTCAGAGACTCGCCCAAATAAAGTCCGGTGAAGCAGTAATGGCTGCAATAGCCAACTGCAATGTCAGTGAGTAAGATTGCCAGAGCTCCTTAGGATTGGCTGTGTGGACAGCGAAGGACCGGCGGTGCTTGTTACTCTCATTGCACGGCGTAGAAACGGCGTGCTGGTACGGCGGTCAGATAGACCTGATGAAACAGCGGACCGGTGGCCGCCCGCAGGTTGAACGGATTCCCGAACCCAGGGATCACTTAATCTCCGCCCTGGGAGGCTGAGCCGCTAACCTGTGTAGAGTCTCTGAACTAGTAGTCGTACCGGGGTGGACCGGGCTACCAACAGAGAGGGATCAGGGGCCCTTCCGCCCGCCGTGTCAGCAACCGTTATTATCTGTGCTGACCTTTAACAGTTCTAGTACCGCACCTATTGTCCTCTAAGCTGTCCCTGCAGTGAATCCACATATTTAGTCTTATTTTTATTTTTTATTTATTTATTTCATGTACACAATTTTAGGACACTTACAACATATACAATACAAAAATAACAATGTACTATAGGTCAAGCTTGAGATCTCTTACAGCTGACCCAACAAAGTGATAGCTGTACAAAGTGAGTGGGTAACACTGCACTGAGATTACAAAATAAATATATAAATTATGTATACTTAACTATATACTATATACTTAAATCTAGACTCATCCTTATACATAATAATTACTTATATACCTACTCTAAAAAATACATATAATACAAATAATATTACTCATAAATACATATAACAATACAATAATATATATATATATATAAATATATAAATATATATATATATATATTAAAAAAAAGTAAAATAACATAGTGTTTAAGGAAGTGAAAGATAGCATTTCAGTTTCTTTTTAAAAATGCCAATAATAATAAATAAATAAATTATTCCGGTTACAAACTCGAGCATTTTGTGATTCGTGCCGGTGTATGTATGTTCGCCCGGGAGGATATCTGCTGTCTCCACCTTCATAGCCTTGAAGACAGGGATCTGTCGATATTGTAGGTGCGCGTAGATCACGACGGCCACACTCGTATTTATGCGTGCCTATACAGGTCTCATAGCGGTGACACGGACTTAACTCGACTCTGCACGCACCTGAGTTTGACGACTTACAAAGTCAAAAAAGACAAAACGCATAATAATGCTACCTCAAGGTTCAGTTAAAAAACAACTGCCAGAGCTAAATTCCAATTCATTGGCAAAATAGGTGGGCGACTTGCGAGCTGTGTCTTGTTTTCTGGTCGCTAGCTAAAGCTGCCGAAGGGAACTTTTGGCAGTTGTCGTTACCACCACTGCGAAAGACTGATGGTGACTTGGCTCATAGTGCAAAAGAGCAAGCCGATCTATTGGGCAGGCTCCAACTCAAATATGAACGACAAAGGCGCTGTACCACCTACTATACCGTCGTCGTAAGGGTTGTGGAATGAGCTAAGGTTTTCTCTAACGACTACAGTAAGAGCTTCTTCAAGAAAAAAGTTTTTAGATTTTTGAAAGTACGGCAACGCGAAGTTATACCCCTGGTTTTGCAAGCGTCCATAGGTTACAGTGAACGCTTACCATCAGGCGGACCGTAAGCTTGTTTGTCACCTTAGTGGTATAAAAAAAACCGGTTCTTCAGTTACTTTTTTTATATTACAAATAAACATTAATAATAACATATATAATAACAAAATCAATTTGTTTTTTTAAATATTTGCTGTCTACATTTGCCGTCATCAGTCTACATTTTAAAACGTCAATATTAACATATTTGTCGGTTATAACATTTCAACCATATAGTTCATGGTTAATGCAATAACTGACAATTTGTCAAGTATAAAAAATAATAATTGCACTAAGAGCACCTTATGAGTATAAACAACTTTAAATAAAATCAAAACTTTAAGACCTTTTTCCTGGTTAAACACTATCACAGGATTCACAGCATTCATTAGGTTACAAGCTTAAGTATAAAGCACTTTCTAAGGATTGCTCTGAATTTGAGCAGAAATTAGGTAATGATGTTTCGGTTTAATGTAAATACAGGAAGTCCGCATAGGGTGTAGCGAGGGGGGAGTGTCTTCACTAGAGCTGGAAGAAGGGGGCTCGCCCCCCGCGCGGCCTTCGCCTCCTGCGACTCCTGCTCCTCCCACCCCCGCTGACCTGGCGCCCCCAGTATTTCGTGCTGAGCCACTCGAATTGCAGTTGGACTACTGGCTGGTGAGTGTATATGTAACCCGTCTTCCTATAACCAGTTATTTAATATACCTACAGGAACTAGCACGCTAGACTTTGTTTATCAAACAGTTTCTCTGACCAGGCGAACATAATTATTGTGTATAAAGCATTTTAGTTTATAAACATAAATTTTATTAGTGACAATTTATGATTTGTTATTTCCTTATTTGGCAAGAACCCAACATGTTATTTTGGTATATGCATGTATATCTTCACGGTTTCATGCATGTATATATTCCCGAAAGAGGGTAACCCAAAAGTGGGGGCAGCCTCTTTTCACCAACCACTTTAGTTCTACGTGACAGATGGTGAGTGTATCGCCGCAACGCAAGTATTTTGGATTGGAGTAAAGTTTTTAGACCAATCCACCTTAGAGAATCAAGTGGTAAAATAAAAGACCAGGGACAGAATAATTTGGTCCATATAAATATGAGCTCATAAGGCGTTTGACTTAGCCTAGCGACCGCTGGCATATGACAACCGCCCGTGCTCTCCGAAGAAAATTCAAAATATTTATTTATCATTGACAGGTGAAACTTAGTGAGACGGAACATTAAGTTTATAAAACATGTGTTTGAAGGTATTCGCTCTTCCTTTCACAAATTTAGTTACAATAATTAGGTAAATAGGTAAAATATTATATAACTGTAAAAAAAAAAATGAATTAAGACAATTTAAGTATTTTTAGTTTTTTATATAGTTTATTATACAATATGGCTGATTGTGCATTGTATTATTTAGATGCAAATACAGTTCTACATTTAACATATTGAATTACCTTGGAAGGGTTGCGTTTAGTTAGGATGTTCTGGTCAATAGTCAAATTTTTGTGCCTCTTAAGAATTAACTTTAATGCATATAATTGTCGTACAGTGAACACGTCAGCAAATTGGTATAGATCTGTGGTTTTGTATCTTTTATTTTTAAAGAAAATTATTATTAAGATTGATCTCTGTGTACGTTCTAAGTTTATGAATTTTGTTTTAGCTGAACCACCCCAGATAGGTAAACAATAAAGCAGAATCGATTGAACTAATGTGGTGTAAATGTAAATAATTAGTTGACGGTCGGCTGTGTCTTAAGTGTTTAAAAAGCCAGGTTAGTTTTGTAAGCCGTTCACTTATTTTTTCGATATGCCAGCCATTCATTTGAGGTACCAGCTTAGTCTGTTATCAATTATTACACCAAGATACTTAGCACTAGTGACCCTCTCCAGTTTTTGACAACTGCATATCTCATTTGAATATAAATTACAAGCGTGGGCAATGAGAGTCAGAGATTTTTTAGGCTGAGAATCATATTGTAGTGAAAATGTGATATAGTTTGATTTTAATAAGTTTAAAGTAAGTAAATTAATCTTTAGCCATTTTGTAACCCTTTTCAAACCTTGTTCTGCTTTAGAAAATACTTCAGACTAAGTATCTCTATGAAAAAGTAATGCTGTATCATCTGCGTATGAGTACACCCGTCCATTGTCAAGATTTAAAGTGCTAAGCATTAATGTAAATTAGAAACAAGGTAGGTCATAGTATACTTCCTTGTGGGACGCCAAACATAGTATTCCTACGTTCGTAGCTGTAAATTTTACTTTCTAACTTTACTTTTTGTGTTCTATTTAGTAGGTAGTCGGTTAACAAGCCAAGAAAACTGCCACGGATACCTATTTTATCAAGTTTCATAAGGAGAATGGGGACAGAGACTGTATCGAAAGCTTTTTTTAGGTCTAGGAAGATGCATAAAGATTTTCTTTTTTTTATCTAGCGATGTTATGATATCACTAGTAATTGATAAAATCGCATCTTCAGTACTTCTACCTTCGCGAAATCCATATTGACTATCTGATAATATGTGAAAGTTATTTATGTAGTTTGTCAATCTTTTATTTATAAGTTTTTCAACAACTTTAGATAATACTGGCAGAATAGATATTGGCCTATAATTGTTGATATCTCCTCTGTCCCCACCTTTAAATACTGGGAGAATAATAGAACGTTTAAAGGCACTTGGAAAAATTTCCTGGTTAAATAAAACACAGGTTACATAAATGCGTTAGAATAGGAAGCAGTTCTTCAATGGCCAATTTGATAAATACTGTGGGAATACTGTCCCACCCAGCTGCGGATTCAGTTTTTGAATCGAAGCACAGAGAGCCAATAGCGGTCACCTTTCCTATAATTGACCACGCTCGACTTTGCTTAACTTGGCATATCGTTTCCTATCGACAACTTTGATTTAGCTGATAATGTACACTGTCATCGTTCCAGGTCCCGGGCCGGCAGTCGGACGGCGCGGACGGCAAGGTGACGATTAAGGCGTCGTTCCGAGCGTTGCACGTTACGAGACAGAACGCGCACCTCTGCATTACGTATCTCACTAAGGAGAAGAAACAGAAAAGTTAGTTTGACTGTAGTATGTACTGTGTACCTAACCTCAAAGTAAATAGGTACAGAAGTGTTTCAGCGTGCAGGGAAACATTTAATGCTCTTAATATGAAGCGGCTTGGCTCAGGCATGCGGCAATCAAAACTTCTAACCGATTACCTTTGAAATTCCTTGAGCTCGCTTAAAATATGCGTGTTGAGAAGCATTTAACACGATTAATATGAAGCGGCCTTTCTGTACATTTTTATTTTCTGTCCTTACTCAGTGTTAACTGCCAAAAAGCCTTGTTACTACGGCTGGTGCTTGTTGATTGACGCTGGATCCGCACATCTTAGGCTATTTACATTGCATATTTTAAACAATGACATCATTTATAGCTGCTCTTACAGTTTTTATCACTGTCTGGTGCTTAGTTGAGACTTGAAAGTAGAAAGCTTTTCTTGCCTAAACCGAGGGTGCGGGTTCGATTGAGTCTGTCTGTTTGTTTTCTGTGTATTTGCATCGGTTGTCTGGTACACATAGTACAAGCCTTGCTTTGTTTAGGACAAGATAAAGCTGTGCGATATGACAAAAAATATTTGTTATTTATTTATTTAATATCTTAGTCAAATCATTGTGTTTAATTGTAGTAATGCGTTTGGGTAAGAAGAAAGAAAAGACTGGCGAAACTGAGGTGGGCCGCGCACAGACCGTCGAAGGCGTGGCGCGCCTCATCTGTTCTGCTAAAGGATCGCACAATCCACCGCTCAAAGGTAAAAGCTCACTATCGAACAGAAGGCGTCCCATCGACGCACAACACTTTGCTACTACTGTCTTCTCGTGAACACGAAGTCCCTCGGTAGTGAAACCTGGCCGAAATGTCGAGAACCAAAAATTTTAATGTTTGTTCGCGTCTAAGACCCGAAGAATATAAAAATAATTATTATTAAAACAGTAGCTTACAGCTGATTAGCGATAATATTTACCTACCTAATAGCACCTTACTTAATAAAAATAAATATATCTTCAGAACTGTTCTGTAGTACCAATCTCAATTCGTTCCTCGTCCCACTCAACGTCTGTCACATCCAAGGCGCGGTGCAGCGGTCGCGGCAGGCCTATAGCTTGTGCGCTCTCTCGCCATAATACTGTATTTTATAAATACGGAAATACATTACATTAAAATCTAATTTGATATTCTTTTACTATTCAATTGTTTGGTTAAGTTTGCTGATAATTCATTACATTTACAGTTTACATTGATGGCACGGAATGGAACGGCGTCAAGTTCTTCCAACTGTCCACGCAATGGCAGACGCACGTGAAAACCTTCCCAGTAGCTACGTGCGGAGCCCCTCTCGCCCCGCCTGAGACTTAAACAACTCCAGAATAAAACGTGGAAAAAAATTCTCGCTTTGGCTTCTTCAAAATGGCCGCTAGCCGCCATTTGCTTGACCGTTAACGTTCGCTAAAGCGAGTTTGACGGTTTGTAGCTTTGAATTAAGAACGGCGGCCATTTTTCGATCTCGGGTTTTTTCGTTTGCTTTTTGAAATCTCGAAGGCTTTAAGACGAAATGAGGCTCTAAAATTGTTTCATTTGTTCAATTTGGACAATGTTTTATGGATTTTAATATATAAATTTAATGATTGCAATAAAATTGTGAATTGTTTTGAATTTATTTACAAAATGTAATGTGTACTTTTACTACAATTAATTTAGGTTCGCTGAGCTGCCATGATTTTGAGATATATTGCTTTTGTTGTGTACCTTGGATTTTTTTATTCCTTAAAAGGGACATGGCCGATGAGGCTGTATATTATATTTAATCGACTGTAATGCGTATTACATAATGTTAAAAATATGTTACAAAATAATCGGTAGTTAGTATTTACGTGCATGCATATACCTATAGTATTATTCGACGTATGTCTTATAGAGAGAGAACCGGTTCAAGTTACATAATAAAGGCTCAGTTATCCAATTAACTATTCGTTATAGTCATTCATAGTAGTTATTGTATCGTATTTATATAATAAATATTACGTAGCGTAGATATGTGTATTCAAAAACTAATGTTTAATGGTTCGTGACATTTCCAATATATAAGTTAGGTATCGATGTCGTGGTAGAAGAAGCCGATTTTATTATACTCTATCGGCACATATCAGTGTAGTATCGTGCTGGATTGTACTGGCGCGACTTTTTTTATCTGTGATTCGTGAATGCAGTTTTTTTAAGTTACATGGTAGAAGCGGAAAAAAATTTAGTCATATTTGTATTTTTTTATATAGGTGCAGCTAAAATTCTATGTTACAGTTTAGATATAAAAAAAAGGAGTGTACACTTTGAATTTCGCTTTTATGAATGTTTGAAAATCTTTCCAGACATTTTAATTACTCTTTCTTATATTGACTCTATATAAATATTTGTAATGTATCTTGTATTGAGCACATGTCGGCCATTGTGAACTAGCAATGGAACGTAAATCCCAAGGAGATTTTGAGCCAATCTGAATTTTTTATTATTTAAAGGTTTGAAACCTTACAAATGAATATTAAACAATTTTTTTTATAACTCAACCAAATAAACAAATAAAATAAGTAAATCAGTCAGTGTGATTCTTAACTAAGATTCAATGTAAGAATTACATTGAAATGTAATTAGGGTAATAATTCAGTATTTTTTTGTAATCTGATATTAGAAAATGAGATTTCTTGTTTTAGTTAATAGCTACATGAGATCTCGAAATTAAGGTCAAAGAACATAGTAATAAATGAATAGCAGAAAAAAAGCAGAGACTAGCTGGATGAGATAACGTCGCGTGTGGTGTTATGTTCAATCACTTATTACAACTAAAAAAAAATATACAATCGAATTTTAAAACCTCCTCGTTTCGTCGATTAAAAATGTATGCGGGTTGCGTCGCCTCGGGGTGGCAACGGAGTCCCGTTCCTGATATAAGGTTAAAAACAAGCAATGTCACTTTATAACGTTTCATTAAAAATGAGTTCTTAAAATTTGTATAAGGAAAGAACACACATGCTTAGCTATGCTTTAAATTATTGATTCTACGTACATAGTGAAAGAACATTTAATTATCTGCAAAACTTGTATTTTTCGCGACCGACAAACCGTTTTGGAGATATACGACAAAACGCGTTATCCAAGATGGCCCCCTAACGCACACCCTCTCGTGCCGCACTAACTAAGCTATACTCAGGATCATATGGAAAAAGAATCGCTACTGTAGCCTTATGTTTACGACGGCTATTTTATTCCCTGTCGACTGAACTATTAAATTCAAAACTTTTTTATTTGGTATTGGGTGGGGTTTCTAAGAGCACTTTTGAATCGTCAAAGGAAATAAAGAATTTGCTTCGGAAACTAATAACAATACTGGTTTATTGCACAACACTATCTGTATTGTATGTATATGTATAGTCAACTTATTTGTTAGAAGCATGAAAATTAACCCAAAATTTTACTTTATCAATGTAATGTGTAAAAATAAAAAGATATAACGAAATTAAAATTTATGTTTTCTTGCGGCCTAGATACATGAGATACTTTAACGCATAGATATAGTATATTATGGGTAAATGTTATACACGTGACAATTGTCTATCTCAAATGACATCTATGTTCGTAAGAAATCTTCATTACTAGTAGTGTTATTATAGTTAGAGAGATCGTGGCTGGACGACTTACCGTATTTTATAAAACTTGCTCTCTTGTACCTACCGTACACGAAATGAGATATTAAAATAATAAATACTTTCAAAATATCAAACTTAACCTTTATACTATGACATAAGTTTACATAAAATTTCGATACCTTTCACACCTGTGTGATTCTATAAGAACCCAAGTTGGACTAACGAGTTTCCATTTCGTGTATGGTAGGTACAATAGAGCAAATTAAGAAAATATAGGGTTTTATAAAATACAGTAAAATTTTAAGTCATCCGGCCACGGGCTCTCTATTACGAAAATGTCCATTGTGAATATATGGTTTCATTAATTTATTGAAATGATGTGCGGTCGTAGACTTCGCCGCTTCTTCAGGCGACCGCCTACCGGTCGGTCCACTGCCGAATATCAAGCGATTCAAGCTTAAGACTGACGAAATGACGGAGATCCCGACTACATATTAAGAGCATACACATTTTCTGTAATTATTTATGGTCAAATAAATGCTGCGAAATGTCGTTTTAATTTTTTTTACACAAAATTCATTTGCCATAGTCAAGTTTCATGAATTTCGCTTCAATTTTGACTTTAAGAAATAAAGAAAAAATCACGGCTACCTTGTTTTTGGTTCCATATTTATTTATAATTTTTTTTTTAAATAATGCGTTTATGCTTAATGAACATTTTATTCACTAAATTCTTCTAATCTTTGATCACATAGGTACCTATTTCGTTGACTCAGTATTTTTTTTGTGTTTAATTTTATATATGTTCAATGATTATAGCAAAGGCCTTCTAGGATTTACAGTCCCATAATTACTGTATTTAAAATTGTACTACCCTACTGTATACTTCCTTATTTTTACTCTTGATTAGATAAGAAGTAACAATTTATAATTTTAAAACAATTTATATACCTACCTTACCCATTTCCGAGTCAAAATTATAGAAGTCAGCAGCCAGCAATGGACAATCTGTTTATTTACTTTTTAGATTATCACTAATAGCAGTAACTGCTCAATTTTCATGCTTGTTTTGAGTTGAATTGTATTAGTACAAATATGCCTATTTTAAATTTATAAAATGGAAAAATTGAGTTGCAAAAACTGTGCAATAGTTTATACTAATTGATTTCCCTAAGGGTAAATAAGGATTTTTATTTCAATATTTAAATTGCATTGTTTTGTGAAATGGATTTCATTACATTTTTTGTAAGGAACGAGATTTTTTTATTCTATTGATTCAAAAGTATGATTTGTATTTATTGTACAAATAAAATTTTGCATTAAAATTGTATGTTTTATTAACATTTTTAGTAAAAAACTACAAACATGGTAAACTTATCATTACAATATAATTACACCATTTATCTTAGAATTAATAAATATCAATTGTCATCAAAAATATTCAAACAACAAATACTGGTCCCGTAAACCCCTACTACCCCCCATTCCTCCTTCAGGGAGCACATAAATTAAGCCATCATCTTCCCTTTTAGGTGAGAACTCCCACAAGTTCATATTGCTTTTAGCAAGCTCGGCTAACTTCCATACAGCTAAATGTTTTGATTTTCCATGTCTGCATAAGACATACACATTATTAGGATCAGATATGTAGGAGTCACCAGGATCTTTAATAAGGATAACACCACAAATCAATGCCCAATGTGCTTTATGACCTTGTTTAAGGCATGGTGCATGGTTAAAGTCTGCATCATAACTGTTTTTAATGTTAAGGCAATAGATTAGAAAAATAAAATTAAATACAACACACAGTGATTTACAAATTTAGGTATATAGGATAATTCTATATTGTGGATTCATTAACATTCCATGGACATTGCAGTTTTCCCCTTAAGAACAAAACGAATAAAATATCACATAAAGTGAAGACAACTATGTTTTTATAGTAAACAAAATCCCATATTTAATTTACCTATGTGCAATAATTATACTATTTATAGGTTAATATTATTCACCAATGTAAACTTTATTCACCTAATTTACCTGTTCATACAAAAATCACTTTTAATATTCACCTTGTTAATCATGACTTGTGGAATAACAATAATATACCTAATATACTTACAAATATATTTTTTTCACAATGACATTATAAAAAACTGGAGGATAATTTGCCAACGGAATTGCAAAGACAGTGCTTTCATCAAAGGCAGTGGCACAATATAGAGAAGGCCTATGTTTAAGACAATCTAATCAACAAACTGCATGAGAAATCCATAGAATGCTTAAAGCTTTACCTTTTACCCCTTTTATATAAGATGATTTTTAATGAATAAATTCTATTTAAAATTGGAAAAATACAGATATTATATTATATTTAACCCATCACACGTCTGGTTAATTAGTTAATGAGGCGCTTCATATGCCTAAATCCCGTAAATAAACTAACTTGTGTTATTACAACACCGATGAAATATTAAAGAAAACGTCTAGTTAAGAATAAGGGCCAATTCACCTCAAAGCAGGATTTAAGCAGAGCGAAACATTCTTCCCGACTTAAATTGTGGACTTGCATTAGTTTGTAACTCATCTAATGCAGGTAAGAACCCAAATAACTGACAGTTGTTCAGTGGATAACTAGATTGAGTTTGCACAACTGTATGTGCACCAGTGCAATAAACCATCTTTTTTATCTCAATAGAAACTTGTGCATAAGGGTTAATATAGTGGTAGCGTGTGAGTCGGGTCGTAACATTTCCTAAGACATGGTTGAGCGAAGCGATGGCTGATTTATGTGTCACGGGTGCCACCTGTGGAGGCTGGTCTGCTCTTGCAAACTTCTTTATATTCTTAGTATTTACTCTTACTTTTTTTTTTGTTTATCAATACTGTAAGTAGGGTTCATTCCCGGGAATTCTCGGCTCGAGAATTCCCGGGAAATCGTTGGGCTTTGTTCCCGGGAAATCAAGCTCGAGAAAAGTCGAGAACTCGAGAAATCATGTTTCTATGTAGAAATTAAATCGCCGTTTGCTGTGTTGCGTGGCGGCGTGGGCCAAAGCACAACGGCACCCTTTGAACTCGCTGCAAGCGCTCTGCGGCGTCATTTTTACACGTTCATTCGTGTTTCGACTCTAGCCAAGTATATTTTACGTAGTGAGTGTTTCACAGATTACGCGATAAATTGAAATTAAACAGGTAAGTGTTTTCAGTTTCATTGACTCATCATGGATTTATTATTCATATTATTTTTATCAATAATATAATCTGAATATGATCTTCAATTTTACTAGGTACGAGTACCTATCATGTTCTTTTCTATTAGTTTTTAGTCAAACTTTATCACATAAAATAACTAACGATACATTAATTATACTACTTAGTCTAATTAGATTTCCTATTTTTCTAAAACAACAACACACAAGCTTAGTTTTTAATTATTCTGATATGTTTTTCTTATGTAAGTAATTTGAAATTAATTAATGTGTCATTTTAAATTTGTGAGACGAATATTGCCAGTTGTGTTGTGTGTGTATCACATATTAATCCTAGGGCTTATTATCAAATTGAATTGCGTTTGTTATAGATTTTACCGAAACGTCACTATAACAGTAAAGATGGAAGCTTCAAAAGTATGGAAATATTTCAAGAAAAATAAGGAATCTGCGAATGCGCAATGCCTAAAGTGCCCAAAAACTATTGCTTGCAAAGGTTCAAATACTAGCGGGTTGGTGAGACATTTAGCACATGTGCATAAAATTAATATTACTAAATGCAGGACCCAAGAAGAATCCGAATCTGAAGCATCTACAAGTTCAGGTGTGAGTGCACCGAAAAAAAGCAGACCTGGGTATGAAAGTATGCAGCAACAGAAACTAAACTTCAAAACTCCACCGATACAATCATTGGGTGAAATATTAGCGAGGCTGGCCGCAAAAGACGGCTTCACCATAAATGGAATCACAAAAAGTGAATTCATTCGTGATTCACTTTCTGCTAAAGGATATAAACTGCCCATGTGTGTTAATGATGTTATGAATCTAATACTAAAATACTATGAGGATAAGGAAAAAGAAATGATAAAAGAACTTTCAGATATTTGTTCTTCAGGTAACCGGCTAAGTGTGAGTATTGACGAGTGGACAAGCATACACAACAAACGCTATTTTAGTGTTATTTGTCATACTACAGAAACAACACATTATAATTTGGGGTTAGTCTATATACCCGGTAAATGTGGGGCCATTGAAGTAAGACAAATAGTGGAGGAACGCTTGAAACATTTTGGAGTGAAATTTGAGACTGATATTGTTGCCGTAACAAGCGATGGGCCAAACGTAATGAAAAAATTTGGCAGAGAAAGCCCCTGTGAAATGGTTCTATGTGTAAATCATGCCATCCATTTAGCTATTCTTGACACATTTTGCAAAAAACAGTCAGAAGTTACAGCTGCTAGGAATGCTTTACATAACGATGACGAACACAGCAGCTCCGATGAAACCAGCAGCACTGATAACGATGATGAATCTTATATATCCAATGAAGAACCTAGACCTCAAATAATTGATGACATAAACTATGTAATGACTGAGACCCGATCGATTATAAGATTTTTCAGAAAGAGTCCTCTAAAATCATTCACACTGCAGAAACATGTAGTAGCCGAATTCGGAGTAGAACTGGTTTTGTTACTTGATGTCAGAACTAGATGGAATTCAATGCTGATAATGATTGAACGTTTCTTGAAATTAAAAAAATGCAATCAAAAAGGCATTGATAGATTTAGATAGCTCACAAAAATGGAATGAAGATAATATTACTGTCCTACAAAAACTGCAGATGATATTAACACCAACAAAACTTGCAGTAGAGGCGTTGAGTAGGCAAGATGCCAATTTATTGACTGCAGAGGCTATAATAGACGTATTGCTAAAAAAATTAGAAAGTATCAATGATCCTTTGGCCCTTAAATTAGTAGATTCACTTAAGTTGAAAATATCAGAGCGCCGTAATACGTCTCTAATATCGCTGCTAAAATACTTGAACAGCCCTGACAATTTCATGAACAATAAAAGTAGTTACTTCATTGATAACAATAAGACATTTTTGATCGGATACGCTGAAAGAGAATATAATCGTTTATACCCTGCCATCACAACTTTGACCGAAAATGAATCGGGAGTGGTAGAAGAAGTAAGCCAATCAGAACCTGAACCCGAAAGCTTCGAAATTCAATTAGAAAAAGCAATCAAAGGCATTTCAACTAATGAGGAGGCAAGTGCAGTGGCACTGTCAAAATCTATAGTAAAGACAGAGTTCTTACTTTTTGAACAGACTGGGAAGAGGTCGCCAAATTTAGAATCGATGTACAAAGCATTGCTTTCAGTTAAGCCTACTTCAACTGAAAATAAAAGAGTGTTTTCAATTTCAGGAAATATAGTTAATAAAATAAGAAACCGGCTATCTGATAAAGCTATAAATGCTTTAGTTTTTCTAAAGGCATATTTCATCAGACAGAGTAAGCAGACATAATTGTTATGTATCTGTCTGTCTGTATGTTCAGCTCCTCAGCGTGAGATGTTCCATTGGTCTTGCAAAGTTTTCATTTGTTTTTATCCTAATTAACATGTCATAAATGGTACTGTGATTGTAATATAATTATAATTTACATTTATTATCAGGTAGAACCTGAATTTAAGATATTAAAGTTTTCTTTTATGTTATTTTTTTTGATTTATAGGAGCTATTTTTGTTTACAGGTTTTAAATTGTTTTTTTTTTTTTTTCTAAATAACCAGCCAAAATGGTGCTGTGATTGTAATTTAAGTATGAGTTAAGATATTAACGTTTTCTTTCATGTTGATTTTTTGTTTAGTTTAATAGAAGCTATTTTTGTTTATAAGTTCTAAATAACCAGCCAAAAATGGTGCTGTGATTGTAATTTAATTATAAGTTAAGATATTAACGTTTTATTTCATGTTGATTTTCTGTTTAGTTTAATAGAAGCTAATTTTGTTCATAAGTTCTAAATAACCAGCCAAAAATGGTGCTGTCATTATAATTATAAGTTTAAATAATATTATTTCTGTATTTTTTTTAAAAAAGTTAATTAGCTTATTAAGATTAATATTTTTGAATATAATCAATAAAAGTTTTATGATTAATTTGATACTTTTATTTGAGAGAAAAACCACTGAATTTGTTGACGTTATTGGAACCAAATAATATGAGAAAACGTACGTGAATGTAAATTTCTCGACAACCCAAGAAGATTCGAGAAATTAGCCTCGAGAATTCTCGAGACCCGAGAAATTGAAAAGCTCGAGAAATCATGAACCCTAACTGTAAGACATTGATTATTTCTTAGTGATGAATACATAAACTGTCTTTTTTATATATTGCAATTAGATACTTTTTTATGTTGTGCTTGTGCTTTATATTTCATGTTTTTTATGTTTGTAATGGCAGTGTCCTTTTATGATAGGGAGGGCATTTTCCAATATTTTAATTGGACGCTGTAAGAGAAAGGGAGTAAGGAAATGCCCTTGCGGAGTTTCTTGATGGTTCTTCTCAGTACAAGGTCTCCCGCCCTATAGACTTACGAACCGATGGTGTAGTGACATTCATAAGTGCTCAATTATTGTAGCCTAAACTGAATAAATTATATTGAATTTGAATACATTGTGTATAATTACAAATTGACGCTTTGCTTGACTTTGAGTCTGCTGCAATATAAGTTGACACTAACAACTATTTGTACTAGGTGTCTCAGGCTATGTACGAATCCATTTAAACGCAGAGTGATTATTGCCTTACTATACTTAGTGGATTTTCCACCCATTTTGGAAAGGGATTTTATCGGCTAGTTTTCACTGTCATTTCCAACCAAATCTATAGGAATCTAGTAAATTTACTTGAACATTGAAATATTACCCTGGGCTGGGCATTCTAAAACCACTTTCTTGACTTCAATTCTGTGTTGTGGAACATAATCTGAAAAATATATCAACTTTTAATTAGCCAAGTCAGCAAACAATTTTTATAGGTATGTATGCAAGATTCAATGAAAGACAAATAAATTATATGACTTAAAAAGGATACGGTACTAATAACGCTGCACCATTAATTAGTTTATCAATGGTTTCATGACTAAATAAATCTCCTTTCTTCAAGAGACACTTTATGTTTTCTGTACCAGTCAAAGTTAATATATTCTCAGCCAACCTCACCATATTCTGACAACTGAACATTTCACCATTATTACTGTAGCCCTTTGACTTGGCTGTGCTTAACATCACATTTGTAGTTACTTCTCCACCGACTAACATAGATAATGCCACCAAACCACATGTGGGCCCAACTTGTAATATTGGTTCAAAATGTGTAAATCTAAATTGATGGGGTATTTCATGTAAACATATATTATTCTTTGTACAGACTTCCCACAACGAAGTTTCATGTGCTGCCCAGTTACAAGTGTCATTGTCAATAGGAAAGAAATTACTTGTTTTAAAAGAGTTTGTTATCGAAGTAAACTCGGGAGGTGGCTGGTAAGGCAGAGGTGGTGGCACAGGTGGTATCGTACACATGTTATCCCCCTAGCGCAACGTTTTAGTTATCTACTCTGTTACCCAAGAATGCCCAAGATTCAGAACATAATGAGACGTGTGATAAATTCTAATTACAAAAGATATAAAGCAGTAGGTAGTAATTCTTATACAAAAATATCAAATAACAAGGTGAAAATCTCAAATAATAATGTTATTGGTGAAAATCACCCAAAAAAAATTATTTATCGTGGAACTAAAAATAAAAACTGTGTGATGTTCCAAAACCCGCCGAGTAATTATCGCCCGGTAAAGTTGAAGAATCAATCAGTTTTGGAACAGTTTTTGACAGTTAGTTTTTACACTGATAGGCCTTTTTTGTTTTCACTTTTCATATATACTGACAGGAGTAAATTTCAACCTTTTCTATGGCACTGTAAAGAATTCAATTTGACAGTTGGAAAATTGCTCTACCCCGGGAGCCCAATTTTTTTTAACTTCCTCATTGCGATTTGGAATGTATTTAAAAAAAAATCTTGTTTCTTTGTGCGTTTGTGGAGATTTTTACCATAGACATACAGGGCTTTCCTTCTGAGCCGCGTTGCAATTTAATAGTAAAATCTCATTTTAGCACCAACTACCCGTTCCGTCTAAGCGCATCTGATAATTTCAGAAGCGCGGCGCGGCGGCGGGCGCTATAATTATTTAAACGAAAGGCGTTTCGCGATATTTCTTGACTAATATGTGTATATGTTTGAGTCTTTTATTTTGATTTTTTTATAGATAATAACAAAGATATAGAGTTCATAATGCGATAATAAACTTTTCTTTAAAAAAAAAAAAACAACGTTATAACTATTATTCTCAAAGGATTGACTTTCGAATTTGACAGCTGCTAAGCAGTAGCGCAAAATACCCACCTCCTGAGATGGGTTTTTGGTAACAACATTTGTAGCAAAATCGCTCAGACTAAACACTAAGTCAACATTACACTTTGCTACCAAAACAGCATGGCTAGTGATGCCAATTTGGCCATTTTAGGGCTAGACACTTGAACATACTACTTTATAATTTATGGGCTAGATTAGCTCAATTTCTAGCCCCAAGATTATGTAACAAGAAGCTTATATAAATGGATGTCACTGGAGAGTGCACAAGCACAAGCCAATTTTTACTGACCCCTTAGACCGTTCAATTCCACCAACAACGGGTTACTAATATTCCGGGTAATTTCCCTGATTAATAACTACGGTACTCAACCTGTCATCATACACATAATAAACACATGTTTTTCGAAATCAACAACAAAATAAGACCCATTTATAAAAATGGCAGTCACAGCGACATAAATAACTGCAGGCCAATAATCATACTGTGATAAAAGAATTGAGAGGTATTTCGGTAACGACATAAATAAATATTTAATAGATAACAATATTATCAATGAAAAATAGTACAGATTTTAGAAAAACCGGAGTACTTCTCAATTTTTAAACGTGTGAAGTTAAAATACGACCAAATACTTAAATAAGAAAAACCATGTTTTTAATATCTAGACTTCTCTAAGGCATTATATTATTTAATTGATGAAACCATCTTAGGAAAAAGTGGATTTGGAGGAAGCACAAGCTATAATGCAAAAAAACATCTGATGTAAATGGGCACACGACATTGGTCTAGCTATCAATGCGAAAAAAAATTAAGCATATGCACAGATACTCAACGTATTTAAAATATTTTACCAAGCCAGCCATTGCGAGCCATGATCATCTATGACTTTATAACCAAATTCAATGTATGTTTTGCATTGCAATTGCAAACATTTTGAATTAGGTAGTAAATAAGCATGTATACTTAAAATAACTTAAAATTTATGTATTTTAATTGCTTTCCAGCCTTTTAGTTTTCATAATATTTATGCATTAGATCTTGTTGTAAAAATTGATTAAGGTGACCAAAAGTTAAAGGAAAATCATGAACTAAATAATTTTTGGAAACCAGAATGGATCTTATGCAGAAATCTTATGCAGAAATAATATGGAATCTAAAACGTTGGAGACCAATTAAAAGAAATCTAACGATTCTGCAATAGTGTAAAAGTTGAAAGTAAGGTGATAAACGTGATATTTTACAGTAAAAAGCCTTATTTATCAAAAAGACATGAAAAATTCAAATAAGTAAACTTAGGCCAAACCTGTCAATTTGATGCCACGACCAGATTTTCATACACATCTGCAACCACGAACTATGTAGCACAACCTAATTTTTACTGGCACTTAAAACTGGCATTCAGTCTACGAGGCTGAATCTAATATTGCTCCAATTTTATTACCATATTTAGCAGCTAGCTAAACGACCGTGTCAAATGTGTTTCTTTATATATTTAAATACGACATAAAGGATTACAATACATTGTTATTTTGAGTAATTATTGTGTACATTTTAATCTATTATCAGATATGTCCGCAATAAGAATACGTCAAATGTTAATATATAGTTTGTGATGAGTCTGTTATAAAACTAAAGGTTTATTTATAAATGACAAAAAAATAAAAAAAATGCTCATTAAAATCTATTGGAAATAAAATTAGTAATTGAATATTTTTCACATTAAACTTAAAATGTTCAAACATAAAATGAGTTTTAGTTGAATGTTTCCAACAGTTGAAAAATTTTATCAAATAAGCCTCTCCCTACTCTGTGACAGACGGTCGGACGGACATTAGCAGGGCATGTATTAACGTTAGAAATTTGGTAACATTACAGGCTGCTCGACTGATTAACGATAGCGACAATTAAAATGTTACACATTTTTACCAGTAAAATTGAAGTAACGTTAATACAGAGTATTGTTAATATTATATTTATTTTACTAACGTTATCCGGCAGTAGTGTCTAGTGTAAGCTTAAACGTAGCGGAGTCGCTTGTTGGCATCGTATCATATACTTAGGTATGCTTAATATACTATTTAAACAAGCTAGAGCTGGAACCCACTGTTGCTGTTCACTGTGCAATGCCGCAAAATAGGATAAGAGTCAGAACATGGTTTCTATTGTGTTAATGCGATTCGCGTGTTGCGTTAATGTTTCGGCCGTCAAAAGGGGACCTATAAAGCGAACTTTAAACTGCTTTAACTTTATCAGTTTTTATCGTATGATAATGTAAATTGCATTAAAATTTGAGTTTTAAAAAACTCTTTTAAGTATGTATAAAATGTATAAAAAAAAATTAGGTGGAATAGTCTATTGTAATGCCTCGCGCATAAGGAGCACGCTAATATTGGGTATTTTCTAGTTTGACTGATAGCAACATTGCTACTTGAGTGGGTACGAGTAAACGCAGTGATTATATTCTCTTTGGGTACGAGCGTGCGTACGTGTGTGTGGAGAAAAGTTGTTCTTACCTGCAGTACCTACTGCAATTATTTCTGGTTACGGGTTTAAGTAGTTTTACGGGATTATAAGGTAGAAGGGAGTGCTTTCTTTGTGGAACCGGTTTTACAAGTAAATTTACCATGTCTGAGACTCGAAAGAACCATCTCACCATAGATGGTGGGCAAGTGAAGGAAGACGAACACATTTCAACGTACAAAACTATCCCGGAATCTGATACAGGTAAATACCTATCACAAATTTACATAAATGGAAATAGGTCTGCTATCGGTTCCCATCAATTGTTTTCTCATTAAGTTGTGTTATATATGTACCGCTAAAGGAATTCTAACCTAGATAATGATTTATGAGACATTTAAAAATTAAGTTAATGCATTGAAGCTTCTTTTATTTAAATCATCAAAAATATGTATCCAAAAAAATATGTTTGTGGGAAGTTTTATCAAAAAATGTCAATAACATATGATGTAGTTCGACTAAATTAAATTGATCACAATAACCTACAAAGTATTTCGAATTTTTACCTTATTAATTTATGTCAGTCTAGTTCTTATCAACCCTAAAAGTTATTTATCTTCTTGTGTTTTTTTAACTATTTAATTATGTTTTCCGTTAGAAGCAGTGAGATAAATTTTTTTAAGAACTACCTTCTAAAATTGTTCGGGTTATAAAGCGCTTTATTGAACGGATGCAGCGCCATTTTGTGTGCGCCTTTTGCTTTCTGATGCAAGAAGTGATTTTGTTTACCGTAAAGTTTTATGAAAGAATTATTATACTTCACATAAGTACGAAGAAGAAAATGAGTGGTAATTAAACTGTTGTGATTTACCTGCTATGTCTAAGTAATTTTGTGTTAAATATTTATGACCTTGTTCCTATACTTAAGTATAAATAAACTAAATACTGTATTAATTTAATTTACATCTACTTAGTGGTTTAATGAAAAGACTAATAGGTATAAAATATATTGGCCTTATATCTTCAAATACAAGTTTTAATTTGTAAACATTTGTAACCTATCTACATAAACTTTAGTCATGTTTTGTGTGTCCCCAAAACATTATTAATTAGATTATAATGATGAGTAAAACTTGGTCTGTTTCATATGTTACAATTAATTTTTACGCTCTGTTTAGTTCTTATTACCCTGTAAAGTTAATTTAACTGTTTTGGAAAGATGATGACAATTAATTTTTACACTGACAGTACTGCATACTAACAATCTTTATAGCATTGAAAATGATTAATTACCTTAAACCAGGTGTTCTCTAACAACTTTTCCAACTTCCTCATTGTGTTTTGAATGCACCTGATAATAAAATATATAAAACATTGAATTGTGAATAGCAAATTCCTCTTATAAGAACTTCATTTTTAATGTTGTGTTAAATTTAGAAGAAGATAGAACACCTTTAACCTAGTTATTATAGATATACACTTGGCAAATATTAGGATTACTTTATATAAGGCATTTATGAATTCAAAAATAAAATTGATAAAATTTAAAGTAGCCAAAAACGGAAATATGGCGTATACTCTTAGCCATATGTACAAAATATATTTTATATGGAGAAGCTTTTGTTTTTACATTTTTTTATTTAATCAATGTAGGTACTGTTGTGATCTATGTACTTTTGCCATTTTATGAGTTCATTGATTCCTTTGATGAAACTATTGCGGGAGTGGAAATCAACAAAATCTCTGAAGGTGTTTTGGACTGCCTCATCTGAATTTAATGTTTGCCAATTAAAAAATATTCAAATTTTGATAAAAGTGGTAATTGGTTGGAGCAAGGTCCAGGGAGTATGGTGGGTGATGGAGACATTCCAATCCTAGCTCCTCTAGTTTCGCCACCATCTGTTGTTCAGTGCAGTGGTCTAGCGTTGTCCTGAAGCAGCAGTGGGCTAGAGCGGTTGACGAATCTCAGCTGTTTAACACCTAGCTTTTTCATGGTTTTCAATTGGTGGCAGTACAGATCTGCCATAATTGTCTGACCAGATCTCAGCTGTAGTGGCTGACACCAACACCAGCGCCGCCAGACATTAACCAGTATCTTTTTTTGAGTAAACTTTCCCTTGGGGCAGAATTTAGCTGGTTCTCCGGATTTAACCACTGTGATGAGTTTCCGATCATCATATAGGATCCAACATTTTTATCCCCTCGTTATTGTGATGGTTGAGTAACATGATGCAGCAGTCGACACGTGTTTGATGGTTTGCTTCACTTAGTTCATGCGGTACCCATTTTTCAAGCTTTTTCTAATGATTCAAAATGGTTTTATTACTCACACCAAAGCCAGCAGCTAACTCTAACGTGGTTTGAGATGGATCCAATTCCACAAACACTCTCAATTCCTCATTCACAACTAGGGTCTCCAGCCGTCCACAAGGTTTGTTCTGGAGGTCAAAATTTCCAGAATGAAAGCATTGGAACCAATAACGTACTGTGTTTTCTTTTACAGTGTTTCTCTGTACACATCATTAATCCTTCAAGCTGTTTCTGTAGCACTAGTGGAATTCGCATTCGAAAATAATGTAATATTTATGTTTTCCATATTGAGCACAGAATGATGTCAAAGCAAAATTGAATGACAAATGAATTATTACATTCAAAACACAAATAGACAAGCTTAAAATGAAAATAAATTTTAATTTGGAATTCTTAACCAAATACTGGCATTTTGTGATAAAAGTGGCCATTTTTAAAAAAACATCAATTTCATATATAAGGACCTAATATAAATATATTTATATACTTATATACTCCTTATATCAAACAATACTATGATAAAAGAATATAAAAAATTGTCATTATATAAATCAATAAATAATGTTTAACAATTATTCTTATTTAATAGATTGGCAGTAGAAATCAGAATTTATGTCTGGTGGCAAACTTTCGCATTTGGCTTTAGAACCTAGAACATTTGAAATTTACTACTATTATTATTACTGTTCCTTTTTGTAAGCATGAGTGTCAGCCAGACTAAGGTTTATGTAGGTGATTAAA
The DNA here is from genome assembly GCA_946406115.1 of Apoda limacodes. NCBI lineage: Eukaryota > Metazoa > Arthropoda > Insecta > Lepidoptera > Limacodidae > Apoda > Apoda limacodes. Next base: position 32,905,062 of record OX291542.1, on the reverse strand, counting down.
TTTATCAAATGACATGTATCATATTCAAATACCAAATGTTCTTTAAGTATTAAGAAGTCAGAAGAAATATGCTACCTTCTAATACCTAAATATTGAATACTTAAGTAAGACATAATTTAATTTTTATTAAGGTTATCTAAACATGCAAACATTATTGTAGCTTTTGTTTTCAGCCCCAGTAATTGAGTATGTTGAGACTGAAACAGATGGTGAATATGTTCCCCAGCAAACTGAAGATATTTTGGAAGAAGAAAGTGAATGTCATTGGGACCGAAAGGCCATCACACAATTGCTGAATTTGTATCTTCAAAATATTAATAAGTTCAGAAATCCAAAGGTTAGGAAAAAGAATGTTTGGTTAGATATTGCCAGTGCTGTTGGCAAGAACCCATATCAGTGTGACAAAAAGTTTCGGAACTTAAAGCAGACATACATAAGACTACTAAAGAAAAAGTCAATTGATGGTCGCTTAGCTGTGAAATGGCCCTATTTTGATGTTTTTGAAGAAATATATAGTGAAAATGGTGAATATAACAGTGATATTCAACAAAAATTACAAGATAGTACAAGTGAAAATGTAGCAAAGGCTTTACTCTCCATAACAGAATCAAATGAGCCTGAATTTCAAGAAAACGGTGGAAGTTCTAATGTCAGGACTGAAGAATTAAAAAGGCGCATAAATAGAAAAAGACATTTAGACTTCAAGAAATTTACAAACGAATTTCGGGATAGACAAAGAACTGTAGAAGAAAAATTAGATAAACTGTTAATGATAGTTGAAGAATCTAATGACATTCAAAGGGAAAGAAACAGACTGTTTGAACAATTCCTGGGAAATATTAACCAAACATCATAATATATAATAAGAACCTTTGTTACTTGAGTATTATCATTAATGTTATTCATTAAAAATATATATATATATATATTTTTGCTTTTTTGTTTTATTTACTAAATATGCATAATATTATGAACTACGAGATTATATAATTTATTGACAACCTACACTAAAGTAGAACAATAATTACTGGTAGGTATGCTGACTGTACTTCTTTTGCATGTTGGGTAAAATCCTTGTTACCAACCATAATGTTGAGTCATCAATTGTTTGATATACATGTACAAACTAGGAACCTTATAAGACGAAAAATAGGGACTTTAAATTTTTAGGGAAAATATCATAATACTTATACAAGTTTAAAATGGCAGACCTGTTACCATATGTACAGATATAATGATGTGAATGCTTAGTTACAGGCAATATAGGTATTTTGAATGGTATTAGGGTGACGGGCAGCTGAGCTTTCTTCCTAAGGCCTATGAACTCATTCTTAAACATTGCTTTGGTTAGAAAGTACCAATTTACTAGTGATTGGGAAAGAAACTTTTAAAATTTGATCCCAATCGAAAGAAAACAAGGATGTCCATCCGTCTGTATGTCATTGAGTTTATTAAGAAACCAAGATTTAATTTGGTAGACATAATTACTTCATTGGAATTTGACACAATAAGTTTATAAGTACCTGGGGGACCGAGCTTCGCTCGTTTTTTTTTAAGCAACGCCATCTGTTGTCATGTAGCTCAACAACCGCCATCTATTGTCAAGTAGCTTTATCGTTGCTGTTTCGGTAAAAATAATAGTATTACTACTCGCCAATAGATGTCAGAAAGAGTCATATTTTTCAGTTTATAATTGCTTAAAAACAAGGATAAAACGACGTTTTCTGAAAATGAAACCTAGCTAAATCGATCTATCGCCCCCTTAACCCCATATACTAAATTTTATGAAAATCATTGGAGCCGTTCCCGAGATTCAGATTATAAATAGTATATATATTTATATATACAAGAATTGCTCGTTTAAAGGTATTATATTGAATATATATACCTATATGTATGAATAAAATTACATAATATATTAAAGGTATATTATACCATTTTAAATGTTTTTAATATTAATGTATCAAATCAGCACATCAGCTGCTGGTGTAAAAAACGAAAATTGTATTGTAGGTATACACTAGTCGTTAGAGTACGTACATGTAATATATCACGGACTATAATTTCGGAACAGAATTGATATTTTCAATTTATAATTTGCTAATGTATATTTGGGCTTCTATGTGGGGCTCTCACATAGTTTATAACACACTCCACTTGCACAACACCAACTTTAAACTGTAATTTTGATCAGATTTTTTGAAATAATAATTTTTACCTTTTTAGTGCATATTTTGAAGTCAGTTCTTGTTTTTGTAAAAAAAGTTTTTATTTTTTACTTTTAAGTGATCTATTGGCGTTAGGAGAGACTTTGCCTCCCTGTGCATGTTCTACCGCTTGTATAACGGGATGCGTTCTAAGGAATTGTTTGAAATCATGCCCACGGCTACTTTCTACAATCGCACTGCTCGCCATCGAGTGTGGTTTTTGATAAACCTCCATACCCAGAGGGTGCCAACGGCGCCCTATTACTAAGACTACGCTGTCTGTCTGTTCCACCATTAGAAGGCTCTATCTTTTAGACCGAAATAGGTAGAAGCCTGAATTTATAGATTAAGGGTGTTAGACACAATGTTTTTCATCACATTTTCGAGTAAATAAATAAAAATATAAGATGAATAAATAGATAAAGTCACCGAAACACAATTGATGATTACCGCCATTATCCGCTGTATAGAAGTAGCCCAAACAACGCTACCGCCAGATGATATCTATAAAATGTATGAATTAAAAAGTTTTATCTGAAATTATAACTTTTTATTGCTAGCTTGTAGTGTGCGCGTAATTTATATTTTAAGCAGACTGCTTTTATACATACTTGATAGAATTGGCGCGTCATTGCAAACACGCGCTTTACTTTGTGAAAAGTTAAATTTACAAAGAAAAGCCCGCGAAAGTAATAAAATGAAGGTGTTAGCACCCGCCTTGCCTGCATGCAATGACACTGTTTACGAGTAAGTGTGATGAAAATAGTTTTACAATGTTTTTATTGTTGTACCACCAGCAATGCCACCAGCACCGTTAACCACGGATTTAAATTTTACAAAAGAAGTATGAAAAAAAAATAAGAAATGGTTGTGGAACAAAAAATGTTAATAAAAATAATATTTATAGTACTTACTAAATTACGTGTATCATAAAATCAAGATTGACTAATAAGTTACATTTTTATTCAAAACCTATTAATGTGTATTTATAAGGTTCAAATTATTGAAAAACATAGTTTAGACGTCAGCCAAGGTCGTGACAGAGAGATATTTATGAAAACTTTTTCTATTAATTTAAAAAAAAAATATTTCCGCATTATCTTATAAATAGGAACACTTCACATTTAACAGCATTTTGCAGTATATTGGTGCAACCACACACTTGTGGCCGTCTTGTTAGAATCAATTCTTACAATGGCGAGCGTCTCTATTCTTACTCTATTAACCGATCCACTGGGCATGACAAAAACGCTTCATTTTAATACCTAAATACTTAAATACCCTCGTCCGTAGCACTTTTCTTTTATGCTTCATGGTTATTGACTATTTCATTACATTCTCGATATAGGGAGTAGTTCAGCATCTTAGGAGTAGTGTGGACCTGATTAGGAACTTAGACCACTTCGTACGTAAGATTTTTTTTTTATGTTTTGCCATTTGATTTCGCTTATGTAGATCTATGCATTGAATTTTTTTTAACTTTTTTTTATGTCTCAACCATATGTAAAAATAAGTTGCATATCAAAATATAATATTAGGTTTATAGTAATTTAGTATAATCTTATTTTATCTAATAGAGCCCGGTCGAGTGATAATTTAAATATATGTATTAATCAAAGGAAAATTTATTCTAGTAATTATTTTGGAGATAAGTTCTATAAAAAAAATACAGAAAACTAGGTAGTAGTATTCTTTTTGGTCGGGTGCTGGGCTGGATCACGAAGTTTATTAGAGAAAAAAAGTCTGGAGTAATAGCTCTCGTGTCCTTGAGGCATATAGCGAAAAGTCTCGAGTTAGTACGAGAAGCTGTTATTTATTTTTCAGTATTAATTAAAAATAAGTATGGCTGTTTACAAAAAAGACACTTTTCTGTAAAGTATTTATCTCCAAAGCCGTTAACGTGTAAAATTGACGTATAGTTATAAAAATGTATAGGTAAGTGACGATCAGACAGATAGACAGTGCACTCAACTAGTGAACTTAAGGGCACTTGTTTTTGACGAGATCGTAAAAATTACAGAAATAATTTTCCTAGTCCAGAAAACACCTGTTCAGTATCTACATATGTACTTCGATGTTTGTATTTTGTTTATCTAATACAGTGGTGTAGCAATATCCGGGAAGTCTCCTTGAGATACAATTAGCAGTAAAAAACTGTAAGTAACTGCTAAGTATTATAGCTGACCTACGTAGTTATCTTGTAGAAAACTTGTTTCTAAACGCATTTTCGTTCAGGAACTAATAAAGGGGGTTGAATTTGTTAACAAAGTCGAAAGTTGTGAAAGGCACAATTTGAGATTGGGAAAAGTATCAGATATTCTTAGACCAGCTTATGCATTGTTTATAGAATTGCTAATGGGCGTTGCCGTACCAATTTAATCACAAACTCTTAATTTTTTATCCAATTTCAGTATGTGTGATTGATGACACCTACGCTTTATACGCCCCCCCTGTAGGGCTTAAGATATCTCCGTGAAGAAGAAGGCTTAGGCCATAGCCCACTACGCTGGCTTAGTGCGTGTTGGCGCTTTATTTAGTGCTAATAAATCCTGGAATCTCAGTAAATGTTAAATGTATGTTCGAAGTGATACATTAAACTTCATGCTTAAGATTCTCACACACGAGGCAGGTAATATAAGATATCTGTATCTGATCGCGTATCTTATGATTTGCGGCAGATGGTTTTAGACACAAAATATGCGCGAAGATGTTATCTGGAGATAAATATCTACCAGTTGATACATGAGGCTTAAATTAAAGATAACATCTGCAGAAAAATGGTTGAGCGTGCCGTGGAAGCTTTATGTAAGGTTTTATCCACATCCTTCGCCATATAAATCAAATTCAAAAGTAGCATCATCTTCTAAAGAACTGTCCAGGAAATCTAATAGCAACGTACATGAACTCATATTTCCACTGAAGCTTTATAAATAATGTTAAGTGTAGCCCGTATAAAGACTGAGCACTAACTATTCGGTTTTCAAATTTTATTGTTTATGTTTTGTGTGTATTGCAACATTACAAATTCTGCCGTCGCTACAAGCTTTTTTGTGCAGATACTCACAGATAGAATATTTATTATGTCACGTACTTGGTCAGCTTTAAACTCATAGTCATAACACCCATTTTTATCAGTTACACTTTGGCTATCTGTAATAACCTCATAACGATAGTCATTACGTCTGGTCTCGCTCATTACCTCGACTCGGAGTGGGCGTTATTCAGTGGCCCGTCATTCTTGGACAATTCCGTCTGGTACAGTCAGACTAAATTGATTAATAGTACTCAACGACCGCTATTGTGCTATTTGCGTGTCCTACTACCGTCTGAGAGAGAACTTGATACATTTTGTGTGTGAAACAGATATTGTATTTGTGCAGTCGATTTTATTAAGTAAGTATCTATTACTTGGTTTATTTTGGAATTTATCTACTACTAGTGTGCCCTAATTGCCCCTTTTTATGAGGTTTAGTGCGTAAAACATCGCCTAACTCACTAACTAGTGTGCCCCGCAGTTTTGCTGGGCAAAAAAAAAAAACTTCAAAATAATAAAACAAGAAAAGCTCTAATACGCATGAAATATAAAACATTATGCGTACGAAATATTTCTGTCTTTGAACTTTACAACACCATACAATGCTTTCGAAGCAACCTGACTGACTACTCAAAGATACATATATCATAGATAGTACGCGCTGTATAGCAACTAAACCGATCGACTCGACTTCAACCCATCACATGTATGAGTAGATGCATAACGACTGGTTTTTTATTAAAAAGTCACAACCGATTCCCGAAAGTCACATTCATAAAAAGCCCCTGGCCTGGTTCTCCAGCTTCGGATCTTACGAGTAGCATCAATGGCGGTTTAGTAATTTTTGAATCAAGCTAATAAAATAAGATTTCTAAAATGTAGGTACTTACAGTTTGCAGTACCTAATATTTGCAAACTCACTTATCCCACTAATTTATTTTATTTGTTCATTTACATTTATTAATTGACTCAATTTACATTATCATTACCAATATTATAACTGGAAGTAAAATATATAAATGCGCTAGCAGTTTTCCACTGTACCAACCGCGTGATAGCTAATCCAAGCTACATGGGTGAAAGAAACGAAACGAAGAAATAAAACTTTTCCTTTTTATTGTATTAGCATGATATCATAAAACGAAGCCTTAAGGCTCTCCTATTTTATGCGATGCGAATATTGGAGGACCTACTTATGCGGGACGGACGCCTAGTTCCGTCATCCTTCTGCCTTGGCCATCTTGTTTCGTGCAAATCACGTCTTCATCGTTTAGCTACATCATATTTACCATAACAGGAAGAGAATTTGTTTTCTATAATTTTAATTAAGGTCACGGTAGAGATTAATCGATCGGGAAACTGCTAAAAGGACTAAAATTATTCATAATTATTAAACTATGTTCTTATTACAGTGGCATTTTTTGGTAAATAAAACTCGGCGGTGGTTTATATGGAAAAAATACAAATTTAAAATCTGTCTTTGCAAGTATAAAGTATTTATATCACATATCACTTTTCAAAACTATGTTTGTCAATGAAAGCAACGAGCATGCCATTAAATGTAAAATTAAAAAAAACGAAAGAGCTATGTGTGGCTAACAGTCTGTGCTTACTCTAAAAAAAGTCGTTGTAGGTCATATACATTATTCATACTAAGTACTTCGTAAGGACCGGCTCAACAGCGTCTTCAGATGTACGACTTTGTTCTAGCGGTGTAAAAAAAAAAAAAAAATTAACGCAACTGCTGTTATCCGTATTTAGACCGATAATATTTCTTTCTTAGACTTCCGGAAATCCAAGTCGAGTCTCTCCAAGTCCCGGGAGAAGGTATCGTTAGATGGCGCTGAGGAGAAGCTGCTGCAGAAAGAGGACGAGGTGAAGATCGTACCGCGGGTCGACATGGACGCAAAATACGTGGTCGAGAGCTATACCAATGGGGACGCTAAGATTGAATTGGACGCCAACAAACGAGTAAGTAGTACTTGGGCCTAATGAACTTCGGCCTAAGCATTGTACCTCAAGTTTGTAAAAGTAATCTGATTTCGAGAAGAAAGAAAAAAGAAAATCAAGAGATTTGTGTGTTTTATTAACGTTTTTAGGATTCCGTAGCCAAATTGCAAAATTCGAACCCGTATAGCCTTGTCATGTCCGTCCGTCCGTCCATCCCTCAGTCAGTATATCACACTTTTATTTCTCTATCATTGCATAAATTCTCATGAAATTTTATAGAATATAGCATACGGCCATACAGTTTTGTAATAAAATTAATAAAAACATATCTTTATACTCTGAACTTAGGAATAAATGAATTTATTTTGCGCACTGATGGCAATAATTGTTTAGCGTCTTAAAAAATGTATTCAGGTTTGTTAAATATCACTTTTCCTCTCTAGCCTTTTGTCTTCGAGCTTAGCTTCCAAAGTTAAAAATTTTGAGTCCCCTTTCTCTAACATTATATCTTACGATTTCTTAAAATATAACCAAGATATTGGAGCTTTATAAACAACGAAAATTATACTTAACCAAATCGGTTCACAATTGTTCAGATATGCGCAATGATTTTCTTTCACTTATTTATCTTTCTACGGTATCCTAATTTAAGACGTGTTTGATAAGCACTTTAGTCATAAATGTCGTCGTCGTCTTAGCCAGAAAACGTCCACTTATTATGGCCAGCAGACCATAATGGCCGGTTTTAGCCCCCTGCGTCCAAAAAAAATATAATCTTCCTGCGTCCACCGAGTTTATTTTTATTAAGGTCATGGCCGGTAAGCCTAAGCAGACAAAGATACGCAGTTCCGCGTATGATAGGCGCCAGCACGTGGCCGCATGCTGAAAATTTTCTCGGTATAAAATTCCAATATTTAGTAAGAACTATTAAATTACCAAATTTCCTTAATCATATTAATATATATTTTATGAAAAAGAATAAAGAGAATATGAATTTTAGTTTTCCAAACAATTTTAATTACAGGCCAAAAATAGTGTTAGAATTTTTTTTACCTGTTTTAATAGGCATATTACTATAATATTAGCAAATACATTTAATTAAGGTTTAAACTATAAAATGTATATTTTTCACGTCGAAAAGTGTAATTTAGACATTAACAAAATTAATCAAATATTTGCAAACTTAACTCGTTTGGGTGGGTATGCCTTAATAACGCGCGCCCGCCCGGTAAGTTAGTATAGCATATTACATACTTCACGAGAACTTAAAATACGGTTAGGGCTGTCGAATATGTTGTCTTGATAATATAAAAACAAAACAAAATATCTGATTATATCTGTCAAATACAACCAGTAACATAATCTTTACGTTGTTTACCGGCTGTATATGCAGTATTGGGGGAAGCGTCTCCTTCCCCGCTGCACCGCCTCATCACACTTTTATCGCCTGTTTTCTCAAAGATTATTCATAGTACTCTAAATACTTTGTCAATAGGTAGCATGCGTTTATGAATATCTTGACAATGTGCAGCAATACAATATAGTAATAGAAAATATAATACAAGGTTATCTTGTGCCACTTATGGGTACGAGGCGGCGAGACCGAGGTGGATCTAAGGGCTCTCAAAGGTTGGGCATCATTGTGTCGATTTCTTTTTCATTAATTTTAGTAGCTATGCAGTGGTAGAGAACTTAATATGTTATATAGAAACGGTAGACTGAGATAAGTTAGTCGATAAATTGTTGTTTTGGTAAAAATTAAACAAGCTTTGCAGTGCAGTGCTTTATTATTAATTGAGTCAGTAAAATATTTATGTGGTGATATTTAAAAATAAAGGACACTAGCGGTCCTGGCGAACATTGTTCCGCTGCCGTCCCTCTGTACCCGGCGAAAGTTGGTTTTTACCTATAGTGCCCGAGTCCGGCTCGCACTTGACATATCGAGATAAAAACTATCCTATCTTTTAAGTTGGATCAAATAACAGATATTTACGAAGTTTGATCAAAATCGGTTCAGTAGTTTAGGAGTCCATTGAGGACAAACATTGTGACACGAGATTTATATATATTATTAAGATAAGATAAGATTGTGCAAAACTGACCTATCATAAATATCTAACAAATAAAGTTTAAAGTAGTATTATATTTGTTACATTACTAGAGCCACAGGGACTCTCGACAATATTTCCAATTTACACCAACTTATAATGATTTCGATAAAGATTTCGAAACATCTTGTACAAAAGCCAATTTTTTAAAATACATATGTAACTTGCACATTTTTTTTTTATCTATGATTTCAGTTATATTTTATCTGACTCGGTGGAAATATAAGGTTGTAACATACTTGCTCCAAGTAATGAAAAAGTATTTTTTTTGGGTTAAGGAGTAAATTGATAAAAAAAGAACCATATCCTTTTTTTTCAATATCTCTTCAAAAGGGCTCATTACACAACTTAAGCGTTCTAAGGTATAAGATGAACTCCCTGCCGCCGGTGGCGAGCAGTGTAATAGTAGAATGTAACCTTGAAAATCATATCAAACGATTGAGTTTTAAACACAACCCATTATACAAGTGGAATTATATTAGAAAATCTGTACCTACTTTAGGTATATCATATATATCACAGTAGTTTTATTAACTTTAGGATCTCAAAAATTCGTGTATTTTTTAATGTTTTACTATGAACTGTTTTGCTTTACTGATAACCAAACTAAACGCAGCAATTCACGGGCCTGACGAAAGAAGAACTGATGAAATACGCTGACGACCCGTTCTGGGTGCGGCTGCGCTGGGTGATGTTCATACTGTTCTGGGTGCTGTGGCTGTGCATGTTGGCCGGAGCCATCGCGGTCATCGTAAAGGCGCCCAAGTGCCCGCCTCCAACGCCGAAAACTTGGTAAGTTAAATCCACAGACTAAGATAATATTGTAAGGTCCAGATTAACAGCGCAATACAGTGAACGTAAGTAGGTTGGGACTAATGCGTGACCAACGTGATTTCTGACTTAGTAGTCTTAGCTACAATTTAATAATTTTATTTTGAGCTTGTAGTCCTAAGAAGTAGTACAATGTTATTTTAAAACTGAGTTTGGTTGTTTTTATATTTCTCTCCGTAGATTTTTGGGTGGAAAGTTTGTAGCTCAGGCCTTGCAGTGGTATAGCCTATTTTTTTGATCCATAAAGAAGTGAATTCATGCAAAATTAACTGTGTTTCTATATTATCTTGATTTTGAATTTAGTAGCTAAGTGGATTTGTTTACTGCGATCTGGAGTAGACTGAACATGAAATCATCGCTTTAAAGTTCCCATGCCAAGAATAGAAAATTATTCTAAATAAAATGGTATTTATCTTAGCACGAACTTTTAAAGCAATCTAGACTGATTAATTAAATAAACAAAGAGTCAAATTGAATTAGGTCGAGACTATAAATTATCAAACTATTATAAGTAATTACGAAATAAAAAGCTAAAAACAGCATTTTGACCTATTTCAATTATGAGTACCTTCACTTTAAGCAAAGTTATTGAAAGATGAAATACGGCATAATTTTTTTTTATAACATTAAGGTGGCAATAAGCTTACGGTCCGCTTGATGGTAAGCGATCACCGTAGCCTATGGACGGCTGCAACACCTGGGGTATCACTTGCGCGTTGTTTACTCTTCAAAAATCGAATACCTGCTGTGTTGAAGAACCTCATATTGTAATCCTTAGAGAAAACCTTGCCAGGAAGCTCATTTCACAACCCAAGCGCTTGTGGGAGGAAGTTTCTCTGAAACCGCACTGTGCATGACTATTTAGGTTCTAAGGTGTGAGGATAAATTTCCTGCCAAAGGCGAGCGGTGCGATGGTAGAAAGTAGCAGTGGGCATCATTTCGAACACTTCTTTAGAACACATCCCATTATACAAGCGGTAGAACACACACAGGAAGGCAAAGTCTTTTCACAGACCCTCAAGGGGTTTGATACGGCAAGTGAATTTAGGACTTTTGACGATTAATAAATCAACCCCATAATTTCTTAATAGGTTTGAGAAAGGCCCCCTGGTGGAGTCATCTCCCATGTCTTACCAAGACCTGGAGCCAAAACTGCCGACTCTGGGCAGTGCGGGCGTGCAAGGCGTATTCACAACCCTACAAAACTACTGTTGGGACACCTACAACATTACTGCCACCTGTCTCGATCAATTGAAAGATTTTATTGCCAAGGCAAAGGCAAGTAGCGTCCAGTGAGTATCATAATGATTTTTTTTTATAACAACGGCTTTTATATAATGTTTTTTATCATAGTACAGGTAATCAACACATCATGCAGTATGGCGTTCACCCATCGAATGACCGATCAAGTCCGTAGTTGTTTAATTTTAAATATCGTTTCCAACAAACAAATGTGTTACGGTTTCTCTTTATAATCTCAACATTGTATTATCGATAATGACTCGGGGCCCGTCTCACACTTGGCCGGTTTTTATTATTGTTGTTATACTTTAGAGCTAACACTATAATCATGACAAGTTTGAAGCTTGAATGTATAACTGTTCTTACGATAGAACATTGACAACGTGTTTCTTGTATGGGGACCCCCCTTAAATTTTTCCTTTTTTTTCAAACTTTTTATTATTTGTTAGATAATCCCCCATTGTAACACATATTCTATGAAAATTTCAGGCTTCTACCTATTTCGGTCTAAAAGATAGAGTCCTTTAATGCTCGGACAGACAGACAGACAGCGTGGGCTTAGTAATAGAGCTCGGTTGGCACTCTTTGGGATCTCCACCTTTTAGCGTTCTAAAAGGTGGAGTACCGTATACTGCACTGTTATTTCGTTCAAAAAATAAAATTGTTAGTAATATTTATAATTTTTACTGAAGCCAAGCTTAATGATACATATATTGATTTTTATAAGTAGTGTAATTTGATTACAGTATTCAATCAATCAATCAATAACTTTATTTGCCTAGAATGTGGTTGTATACAGATGTTATCTTAAACTATTTTCTACACATTCAATCTCAGTAAGTAGACATGCAAATATATATATTTCTATTATAAAAATATTAATTTATCAATTTCAAATAAATTAAATTCACACAACTTATTAAATGTCAAAATTTAATGTCAATATCATATAAAGAAATTATTAATAACTAATTCAATTAATCATTAAATACTCCCTAACCGAATAAAGACATTTATCACACAACCATCTGTTTAATTTTTTTTTAAATAAATTGAAGGGCAACTCACTTACACCCTCTGGCAATTTATTAAAATTTTTTACCATCATTCGGGAGCAGTTTTGTCAAACAATGATGTTTTGGTCCCAGGAAGTAAGTTTGTTTGGATACCTAGTGTTAAAAGTATACACATCACCTGCCTTTCTATATAAGTTTATGTGCCGTTTTACAAAACAAGCTATTTCGTAGATATAGAGACAGGGTAACGTAAGAATTTTTAGTTTAGTAGTATTATCTGTAAGTAATGAGTTTTTTGTTTTGTTGCAGAGTTATCGTGGACGTGACGGCCAACTTTGTATCTAACAGTCACGAGTGGTTCAAAGCCAGTGAAAACCGAACACCGGAGTATGATACCTACTTCATATGGCACAAGGGCACGGGCACTGATGATGTCACCGGTAGGCCAGGCCTTCCAAATAACTGGGTGAGATGTTTCATCTTTGAACCACCACCAATGTGTTATGTATATATAGGGTGTGGGTTCGATTCCCGCACTAGACAAACATTTGTGTTTGTATTGAGTCTGGGTGTATTTATGTATGATATGTATGTATTTACAAAAAAAAGTAATTATATGTATTTGTATCCGTTGTCTGGTACCTATAACACAAGCTTTGCTTAATTTGGGGCCAGATGGCGCTGTGTGTAATGTCCAAAAAATACTTATTTATTTTATTTATACAAGGACACAATGAGGCAACTAAATAATCCATATTGATTTTTTTATATGTTTGTCAGATATCAGCAGAGAACTCGTCCGCTTGGTCGTGGAGCGAGACTCGCCGCGAATTCTACTTGCATCAGTACGGTGAGGAACAGCCCGACCTCAACTTCACAAACCCCGAGGTGGTGCGGCAGTTCAGCGAGGTCATACGCAAGGTCATGGGACTTGGAGCTGGGGGCATTCGGTGAGGAATAATTACTTTTATTGTGATTTATTGGGGTTAAGTTTGATGAGTTGGCAAAGAGAGCTTTAGACACTTGGAAGCAGTGTTACTTTGAGGTAAACTTAGCAAAAATAGGACGAGGCAAATTTTGGCAAATGTTTATTCGGATCTGCTGAGCAGATCAACTAAAATTGAACGAATGTGTTCTTCGGGATATGGTTAAAACCCTAAAAACGTGCAAACACGATAAATAAACATTGATAAAAAAATAATCCTAAACTGACCCCTTTTCACTGACTTATTTTATTATTACTTATTTACAACGCTTAAGCATAGCCGTGATAGTGCTTTTGACCCTTAGAAAAAGCATTTTTGATTTTAAATAATTACCTACCCTATTCCGCTATAACATAGTTGCAAATATACACTCTGCAACATACTGATACAAATGGAAGGAAACTGGTACTTATAGCACAGGAATTATTATTCCTAAAATAAGTACTGGTTGTCCAATAACCTTAAATCTTAATATAAAATAAAATCTGCTTTAATGTATACACGCATATTAATAATAACTTAGACACTAAATAACAAGTATATAAGACTGTACACAGTAGTTAAGTAATTTAAAAATAGAGGAAACCTAATTTGATCAAAAATTATGCAAAATAAATATTTAAATCACAGTTAGATTTATTGAAGAAAGTTAGGTCCACAGTTTTAGTGATTGTCACCCAATTTGTGGCAGTATATTTCGTCTGCCGCATTCGGTGAATGAGCCTATATCACATTTGGCACAGATGGTTTTACCTACCCACATTTTGTTTAACATTACATCACCTTAAAGGTACTAAATATCACGTTATTTATACGATGGTTTTGTTATAACAAGTGCCTCATTGAAACTAGACCTGAGATTTTGAGTAGGTACCTTTGAGTATGTACTTAATATACTAAGTGAGTATGGCTGAGGCTTAGGCTTCATAGCGATAAAAGTGACTATTAAATGAAGTAAGTACACAGTCCTAAACCTATGCTATTATAAATTGTTTCGTCAATACTGTGTTGTATAAATAGTGTTATTGCTTGATACTTATTCACCAGAAACTTTTAACTTATCCTCTATTACAAACAAGTCAGGTAGATAAAGTGTACAAAAATTCTTTGTAACCTTTTCCATATAGAAATAAGTACATCGCTTACATCTGTTTGCTCTTAAAAGAGACACTCATGCCATTGTACTGATTTACTTCTTGTTATTTATTATGTGTGTTGGAATTATGTTTTTGAAATAAAGATATTATTGTTATTAGCTGAACTACTCACGCACGCTCAGTTATATAGCGCGTCATCCTTGTTTTTACTCAAGTTTTCTGCAACGTAGTACTTTTAAATCACTGGAATTTTTTTTGACATATAGAAAATAAATTAACATTTTATTATACTTGCCATTAGAAACTGCCTTTTATAATCGTTTCAATAATTATTACGACTATCCGATATCAAAGATGTAAAGTAATAAGAACGGAACGGAATAAAAAAGGGTCCATGTAGGATTTTCTATCGAAATTTCATTATGATTTTAGGTTTTTGTCATTATTTGAGTTATATCCCGTAGAAAACGATATTTAAGTCTGATCTACTGAGCAGATCCAAAGAAATTTTTGTTAAAAATAAATATAATGGTTGTGTGTAAAACAAATACAACACAAAAATCACAATACACAAATAGCAGTGGGTAGAAGAAAAGCAATGGAGACAAATCAAGGAAAAATACTTAAACCAGTTGAAAAACCTTAAGCCATAGTAGGATAATAACAGGTGACCTGCCGACTTAATAAACTTCTTTTCTACTCACTCAGGTTACTGAAGGCACGCCAGCTGCTCGTGAACAGTTCCTTCGCCCCAGAGGAGGCCGACACCGGGAAGGGCAGTTTCCCCGGAGCCACGCACGCCGATTACCTGTACTTGCGACATACGCACACCAGTGACCAGCCGGGGCTCAAGTCGCTCTTGGGAAACTGGTCGCAGCTGGTGGACCAGTGTGGAACCAACCCTGGGGCGGGTCAGTACCTACTTTTTTATGGTGGTATAAAAACGACCAGAATCCTAGAACAGCTAATAATAATATTGTAATATTATAAAAAAATATAATGTTTATAACGTTATTTTTAAAGTAACACATAGTGATTTAAATTTGAAGGCTGAATTTGATAACTTTTTTTGTGGAATGTTTCTGACGCGAAAAGAACGGTAAATACAAAGCCAAGTAAATAAGAGAGAACAACTCAGTTAGAAGAGAAGGAATAGGTCAGATTAAGGTCGTCATATTACATCCTCTTTAAGGAACAGTATTTTCCCCTACGAACAACAGTATGAGGTTCTTTCAGAGGAAAGTTATTGGACTTTTAATGGGTCGGCAACGCGATTGATGCCACTGGTGTTGCAAGCGTCTATAGCTTGCGATGGTCGCTTAACATGACGCGGGCCGTAAGCTTGTTTACAACCATAGTGGTAGAACAAAACTACTATTTCGTACTGATTTTACAGTTACCCTAATTGTTTCAAAATCAGCTATTTAAAAATGGTTAAACGTTCTCAGGTGAAACAGTGTTTACGTTAGCGGAGAACGGTATTCCTGGCGCAGAGATGTTCTTTGTGCAAGAAAAGCTCCCCCCGCTGCGTCCCGTCAGCGCTCGCCCGCTGCAGGTCACCGGCCTCGATGCCGCTATCGTCGCTGAACAGATCATAAAGCGACTAAATTGGACCGCTTTGCAGGTAATTTTAAGATGTTATTCAATCTAGGACTCATTTTAACTCTTGATGAAAAACAACGCCTGTCGAGGTTTTATTTTAGAGATGATAGATTTTTACGATAAAAGTGGCGCAGTGTTTATTTATTTATTATTTATTTATTTATTCAAATAAATGAATTGCAGTTCAGAAAACCAATTCGTTACAATATTATTTTCTTACATTTTATAAAAACGAAACACAAAAGACAAAAATAAAAGAAAAAAAAAAACCTTACATACGTCGTTCTAGCATGCTCTTACACTCAAACATCAATCTCGGCACTGGTGTCACAAACAGATGACAGTGTGGAGCTGCCTCGAGTAGAGCTCGCAGTGCTGCGTGCGCGCGCGGGACGAAGGCGATCGGCGACAATCGGTACAAGTTAGTGCGGGATTCAGCGACTTTAAACAACGGACGTTTGCGCATCCTCAAATATGAAACTTTAATGTTCTTCCTAGCAATTCAATGTCGTCGATTTTGTTTCTTAAAATATACACAAAGAATTTAACTAAAGCCATAGATCTTTTTAATTCTAAGGAGTCAAAACCTAAATGCCCCTACAAAAATTGGGTAGGATACAAAAACGGATAATAATAGTATTTTTTTTTATAAACACAGCGAAGAAATTTTTTTATATATACTTCATGAGTATATATTTATTCTCATGAGGACTCCACATCACTGTATTCGATTCTAATACACTCCGGACAAGGGAAGTGTAAAGCGCGCATGTAGCTTCGGTTGACAAAGGAGCGGCATGGCGCGGAACAAAGCCTAACCGCTGAAATGCAATGTTAGTCACTTTGAGCACATGTTGACGGAAATTGAGCTGAGGGTCAAAGTGGACACCAAAATCACGGACCTCTTACACACTACGTATCAGTTGCCCGCCTATCATGTACTGGTATAACATAGGAGATTTGTTACGCGTATAAGACATCATTTCGCACTTACTCGCGTTGAATAATAACTTATTGTTTATGCTCCATTGATGGACCGCGACAATATCCTTCTGCAACAATTTTTAGTCACTTGCGCTTCTCACTACTTTTATCAGCTTTACGTCATCAGCAAACATCTAAACAAAAGAATTTTACACAACTTTAGCTAAATTATTGATCAAAAGAACGAATGAGAAGGGTCCTAAATTTGATCCTTGACTTATTCCCGATTGCGTGTTATATATGGTTCAGATAGGTACGGTCCGTATTTCACAAACTGTGTGTTAGGACGATGGAGTGACGATTTGATTCCCGGAAGAAGCAACAAACTGTTATTATTTGTGTGTTGTTAAATAAGTCTTATTTAAGCTGTATGGCAAAAGACACACCAGCTATCACATTTGGGGTGCAATACCAACGATGAAAGGTCGATGGACGGGAGAGAGATTTCTTGAGAGAAATAGTTGATTTGACTGGTCTAGTCAGATGGGTAGCCCCTGTGCGCCCCTTGGAGCTACCATAAACAGTTTAACATTTAATTGTTTACACTGGCAGGAATAAAATTCAGCTATGTGCTTAACCTAATCTTAGATTAAGATTTTCGAAAGTCACTATTTAACTTGGAATTTAAAAGTGGCAGGATTAAACATTTTATTTATAGAACACATCCTAACAGCATATTTTATTTGTAGCTGAAGGGACCGAAGGAGGCAGCCGAGGAGTTGGCAGCTTTTGCGATGGTGCTGCCCGCAGCTCCGGTGCTCGAGTTGGAACAAGTTTTGCACGGCGAAAATGATTCCCTTGCTGTGAGACTTTTTATTTTAACAGTTACCGTACATACAGTAGTTTTTAGTTAAAGATAGTTTCTCTTATAATATATAATTATAAATAAACGTAAAAATTTCAACTGGCTAGTTCTAGTTCAATAACACCTAATCGATCTACAAAATTTGTTTAACAAACTCGCAAATCTCGTGTATTGACATGTGACAATCGTCAAGAAGTCTGCTTGATACGGGTGGGTATTGCTCATTGCTACCCAACACAGTAAGTCTTTTGAAAAGTGAAAAAGGTTGCAAAGTTTCTTAAGGGCATCTATATGGGACTCAGAACTTAAGTTCAGCCAGACCCATGTCACTCAGCGGTACCTATATAAATTTTTCGACCTCTCGGTCATGCTTTAGAGACGACAAAGCCACTAGTCTGTTGCACAGCACATGGCTGTCGCTAGTGTCGCGTAAGATTACAGTATTTTAGTACGGCGACAGTAGTTTTGATATTTGCCATCCAGTTGCGAAAAGTTTGGCAGCCATTTTGGAACTGAAATCTCGTAGAAATTATTGTTAATATAGTTGCTCTAAAAGTGATATATTACGTAGATGTTTTGCGCGAATAGTAAATAACGATTACGCACTAGTGTTTACTTTACCAAATAAAACAAAATATTCTTAATGTAGTGTTGTTTATTACTTGGCCATAATTTTAATTTCAATCCGATTACAATTTAACTCAGGAGTGCTTATCTGTTTTACATAATTGTTTTATGTGTCTATTATTTTTTATATAGAGCGATGTGCTGAAACATCTGTCGGTTCTGCGAAACAACGCGACTATTGAACACGGTGAATTCAACGTCTCAGCCGTGCCCGCACCGGACAACGACACGCGAGTTCTCGCTTGTGCCAGGTATTGTCAATCGCACAGCGTCACCTGGGTTCAAACTAAGCAAGGCTTGTATAATGGATACCAGATAACAGATACAAATACATAAATACTGTAAATACATACATTTTATACATATATGACGCCCAGACTCAAGACAAATACAAATATTCATCACATGAATGTTGGTCCTGTGCAGGAATCGATTCCACGCCCCTCGGCTAAGGAGGGCAGGCCATTACCCTTACAACGACTCTTCCGCCTCCCTTCGAGTCAAATATAAAAGATTAACGGAAAAAGCTACTTAAATTTTGCATTGTTCTAGATGGAAAGCTAAGAACACCGGCTTCGTGGCGCTCTTCAATCCGCTACCCGCCGCAGCTAACGCTAATCTCACCGCGTTACCCATCACGGTCCCGGAGACATTGACCGTGTATTACGCGTCTGAAAGCGTCAAATACGCTACCAAGTAAGTATATCCAATTACCATGAACTTGTAACTGTGTGGTAATTATTGGGACAAAGTGAAGGGAAAGAAGCGCCTTGGCACAAAATGACAGTAATAATTCATAGGAAACTAGGAAGGGCTAGCTTCGAACTGCTTCCTGTGTCCTGGGCATACCCCTATTATAATTAAGTTATTAGTAAAATATTTAGTAATTGTTTTTCCTGTAATGCGTTTTTAAGATCTATTAAAATAGCGGGGACAGGATTTCCTTTCTTAATTTGTCTAAATCAGGCAAGTGCACTGACCACCTCTTAACATTGATTTCAACGTCTCGAAGATATTCGATAACTACGGTCGCAGTTAGGGACGTGCAGTATCATGCCAAATATAACATTTGATTACTTAAACGAAAGATTTTTTTGGATCCGACACACTGTTGATATGGCAATCTCCACACCCCCCCCGTGCCGCGCCAACTTAAGCTATCCTCATTATTAACAAGGATAAAAAAAATCGCTACTTTAGCCGTATGTTTTACGGTGCATTTTTCTTTGCAGACTGAACTATACATTTAAACTCAAAATCAAAAGCAAGATTTTACGCAGTATAAAAGAAATGAATATTAAGCATTGAATACATAAAAAAAAAACAAATAAAATTCAAAAAATATTCCTATACTTTATTTATAATAGGATTTCCTAATGTGGCCATGGTATGCACAATTAATTACAACAGGGGAAATTAAATCTATTTCTTGCGTAAAAGTTTTTTTTTTGTTTCAGTTACACAGTCAATCAGTCGGTAAATAGGAACAGTGTATTGGTGCCTTCTCTATCGTCTGTGGTGCTGTCCTACGCTGAAGAGAAAAAATAATATAAGAATAACTAAAAGAACCTAATTGTTGCTTTCGTCGCGCTGTGTGTATGTATTGTGTATGCTTTAATCTAATACATATGAAGTGGTTGTTATATAACTCGTATGTTTAGGTTTTATTTTACCATTTTATTTATTTTTTAATAAATGTCTTGCAAATGTTTTTCTGTTTTATTGGTGTCAATAATGAGGTTTTAAAGTATGTGTCGACATTGCGACATGACCATTTTGTGTTTTATATTGTTCAGAGACGTTTCAAATGCGTTGGTACTCGGTCAGGCGCTATCTTGGTGCCCGAAGTCCGTAACTGTAGTTTGACCGAAGATGCTGTACCGCGCTCTAGCTTCTGCGCGGTGAGGCGGGGGAGCGTATTAGCATTTGCACGAGATAAAATATCTGAAGATGGATCGCGCTTTATCTCATAAGTCATTATTTTTTGCTATCTTATTAAAACGCATTTGAAGTTGTATTTTTAAGATTTGTACTTAATTGATTAACAACTTCAAGTGACGTATATATTCCTAGTACATAAATCTTACAAACCCACAAAATCGTCATAGGATTAAGAAATACAATATACATATGTACATAGAAATAATCTTTTTTTCATTTATGACTCTCTGAAATTGTACATTATAGCAGATAGGCACGAAGAGTGTCTATTTCGTAAAAGTTATTGGTAAAATAATAAAACATCTATAAAATAGTAAAATTTTAATAATCCAATAACTGCATTGTTAATAACATTCAAAAAGCATTTTTTGTACACAAGTAATACTTATTTATACAAATATTTTACTATTTCGGTTTAAATTATAAAAAAAATACACTGTATAGGGTCCCAAACAAGTTATGGCAAATTACATTAGTACCTACTTAATTTAATAATTAGTAATTTAAGTACACAAAAATACGGGAATTAGTATTTTACAGGAAAGTTTAGATTTCTGAATTCAAACAAATCATGACTTCAAATTAAATCACACTTTTTCCCAAATTAGGAAGAACTCAAGAATAGCTAATTTGTGGAAAAAGTGTAATTCGATGAGAAATAATTAGATTTTCTAAAGATAATTAAACGGATACAGCATTAACTTGCACAAACGTAGGAAACAACTTAATAGGTACATTTAGAAATATACAATTTGCCGAAAACAAGTGAAACTTTTATAAATAATCATTGTTGGGAGTTACGACGTCATAAAACTTTTTAACTAAATAGAAAAGGGAACAAGTGAAAATTGTTTGTGAGAAAATTGTTAAAAATAGGTTAAAACTTATAAACAGTGAATTGTCAGGCATTTGGAATATTTGAGATCTTTAGTTCCGGATCTTAAAGGTTTGGTGCCCGTTTCTTATAAATTAGATGCTTCTAAATTAGTAACAGATTCCTACTAGTCAAAATAGCACTATAAATACTTGGCCTCAATATAATTTATTAGAATTACTTAATAATTTCTCAATGTAAGAAAATGTACATATTACATAAAATACTTAGTTTAGATAATTTAATATCTAAGCACCTGATTTAATTCGCGCACTTTTACAAGATTCCAATAGTTTTACTAGGAGGTCGAATGTAATTTACTAGATTCACAAACAGGTAATTATTGACTTGACAGTTTTTTTTCCAATTTGACAGTTGGTAACCAACTTATAAAATTATCTTTCACTTACTGTTAAATAACGGTAGATTAACAAGTTAACAATATGTATCAGTATTGTGATAATCGATATTTTGAGAAATTTCATATTATTAAATAAATATCTCTTCCAAGAATTTAATGACCAATACGAAAATTACCAAATTTGATATTACGTCAAGAAATTTAGGTAATGACTGGTTTCTCAATATAATATCCCGTCTAGAAATTTAAGAACGTCATCAATTTAATATATTGCCAAGAAATTAATTGACTGGTCACATTTATATATGTGTCAAAATTTATTTGTCACGTAGGATGGTTACCGTCGTTTGTTCGCCGCTGGTTTGGGTTTGTTGAACTGATAGCTGGCACATTTGGGGATGTGCCTCTCGGCGGCTCCTTGGTTGAATCGTCGGTTGCAATGCGGACACTGTACGTAGTCCGGATTCTCTGCTGGCGGTGGGGGCGGGAGATCACTAAGTTTACCTGTTAATAAATATATCTTTAAATGAAAATTATATGTAGATATACGCCTGTATGTTAAGATCTGACTCCTAATTCAAGTCAGTAAATATCATCTGGTTCCGAAATTTAGTGGTAAATTCACTGGGTTTCTGAAAATAAAATGGGGATTCTATAAGCGTCATAGTTCAATAGCCAGTTTTGCAACAGGACTAAAGAAGAAAGACTAGAGGTCATAGGAAATCTGTCCCTCGTCTATCCCGATGAAGAGGTTTTAAAAAATACTAGATTAAAAATAAATTACAAAACGCTAGTTGATAAGGCCTCAAGCCAGATATACAACCGTTATCTAGCTTAAAAGTTGACGATGCCCATGTCACAGTTGAGATAATAGTAACTACCTTCGTAACCAGATAGGTTCCTATAATATCATTAATACATTCTTCTTACGTATTCACGTCGCCCACCGCTGCGAGAAAAAATGTACCTACCTAGTTAGATACTACGTTTCTTTGCAGCTGTTGGAATCCCGGTCGAATGGACCGGCCAGGGCCCAGCGGTCCGTTTGCAATGTACATGGAGATACAGAGGCCTGACTATGTTGAGGAAAGTGGGTGATGATGTACATACCGCCGGCGTTGAGATGCGCCTGCACTTGCTTGGCGGCGCGGATGGCGGAAATGAACTCCTCGTGTTTCTGTCGCCAGTTGTTGTTGAGCGGCTTCGCATTGGTCGCGGGCGCCGGGCCCGCAGCGCCTCGCCGCACCTTCGTCACGAACTGCTCGGCCTCCGTGCCCTAAGTTGATACACAAACAAACGTTAAATGGAACCATTAACATTTCCTGTCGCTCGTTATAGAAATGAGCTATAGCTTCGCTTCTCTTTTAGTTTTCCTTATAGACCAAGCCGTGGGTGAAAATAAGCTGACAGTTTCTAAAAAGATCGAATATTCCGAAAAGCTGCAGAGTTCACCGTGACAATGAAGAATAATCACGGTTACCTGACAATCAGTCAAAATCTAAAAGTGGGGTTGCCATGTCAACTCAAGTGGGTATAAAGAGTTTTGCTTGCACATTCCAAAAATATATTTTTTACTATTTTATTTTACGAAATATAGTTTTTGACTTATTGCCACAAATGTACCCCTCTCCCCCCGTTCCCCTCCCCTGTTTCAGATTCTAATAAGGCATCTTAATTGTCATAAGGGGCCATCCATTTAATACGCCACGCGCTTAGGGGGGAGGGGGGTCATACAAAGTGTGACTAAGGAAAATTTTCATAATCAAATTGGAAAAAAAGCGTGACAAAGGGGGAGGGGGATCTAAGATTACGGAAATTTGCGTGACGTATTAAATGGAGGGCCCCTAATAAACCCTAGCTTTCGTGTATTTTATCCTTTCAGAAATTTTTAGCTTTTATTTAGGCGTCTCTGGGCCAATTAGCTTTTTTCTACCTGAATCAGCTACGAAACCTTACCATTTCCGAAGGTACTGGTACAAGGTACAAGGTAAATGCCGTCTGATTTTTGCAACACTAAACTCATCTCAGGTTTGGTTTTAGTAAGGTCAGTGACAGCAACCAGTCAGATAGACGTCATGAGTTTTAAATTATATCGAAACCTTCCGACATGGTTTAAAGACTGCTGCCCCCATGAGCGAAGTGTGCGGTGCACACAGGCGCCAGCAAGGGCCTAAGGGGACTTGAATTCATAACTGCTGGCAGCCAGCAAGCAAGACAAAGATATTGCTATTTACAATCGGCGCCGCTTCATAAGTTTTGCATACAGGCACCGCCCGCGGGTTTACGTGCCTTCCGAAGCTGTCGAACGGCCGAGTTGACTTTCTATTAAGTTTTGTCCTACGTCATAAAGTAGATGACTGACCGCAATTCGGTGCTTGAGCGCATCGAACGGTTTCCGTTTCTTAGCGTGCGCCTTCGCGCAGATGGCCTGGTGCTTGTCGAGCCGGTCAAGCGCGAACCGTCGTCCGCACACGCTGCACGGCTCGCCCTCGGCACCCGCACCCGCACTCCCCTCCGAGCCCTCCGTCGTGCGCCGTTTGTTTACGCTAGACACCTCACAAACAAAAATACTCACTAAACAGGGGAAATCAGGGGAATCGCCACAAAAGAGATAGATACAGAATGCTTACTACACACTAAGCTTTATACCCTTTATACCACACGTCCGAGCTCATGGAAATCTGAAAGGCAGCCTTTCAAATACCTTGGGCTGCGATATACGGGGGGATGTATGCGTGCGGGGGGAGGGTTTAGCATTCCTAACACGTAGTGAGCCTTTTGTATCTATCTATTTAACCTTTTTGCACATAGGATGACGGCGACGTTTGAAGATTTCCATTTTACGCATGGTGGATTTTTCATCAAATCAGAATCAGGGTATACAGAAAACTAAACAAATTTTATAAATCAACAATACATCAGTTTTAATTCACATGTATAATTCTGTTGCCTTGATTAAATAAAGTTGCACCGGAATAGTAGATTGTTTAAAGGATAAAAGGCACCCATTTCTGCCGAGATATTTTGGCGTTCGAACGATGTGAGAGCGCTTATAGCTCGAGTCTGAAATGGGCCTTACATGCACCAGAATGAAACACAAAACTTTTTATTTCAAATTTAAGGAAAGTACCTAAACACAAACAAATATGAAAAAAATAAATTAATTACAAAAAAAGGTTTTGGAAGTTGCGATAGATGGAGCAAAAGTGGAGCAGTTCGAAAATTAACTAGAATGGTTTTTTATAAAGTTAATAAATATTCCATAACAGCTTGAGCCTCTTTTCTAATTAAATCATGCATTATATTAATTTAAGAATCGCTTGATGAATTAATTTAATTAGATATAAAATTTAATTCGCTTCAACTTCCTTAAAATTTGCACTTTTCACGCTTTCCCGCCTTTTTTTCTTTTTTTACGCGCAACATTTTCAAGGATCATAATTCAGCCAGTATTTTTGAGTTGCAGTTGTTACTAGTTGACAAAAAGAACTTACTATTATACTTAAATTATTTTAAATTTGTAATGATTAACGTAAATTAATTTAAACACAGTTTTCCGGTAGTATTAAACCACATATCTGGTATAACCAGGTACTTAAAATAACATCATAAACCAAAAATCTACAACCAAGTTAGGAATAAATATATGTACCTACTGTGTAGGTAACTGACTTTACCAAATGTGACTGAATTTTTCTTTATTTACTTTTCGGCTGGCATTTACTACTTCCCACCCGCTTTTTAGATATTATATATAATGGTATTATATGTAATAGATAATGGTCTAATTTCAAACTTTGAAAGATAAAAAATATTTTCCGTAAGAATATCGTATTCAGTCCCTCAAACTACCTCTGCGCTAAAAATCAGGACACCCCGTTGATTCGTTGCAACGTGAAACGTTCCTTTTAAAAATATTCTCCAGGGCATTTTATTTACGTCTAATATAATTAAATTAATAATATGATTTAACAAGTTATAAAATGAAATCATACCACTGGAGGCCGCCTTGGTGCCTGAAAAAAAAGAAAACAATATTTGAGGTAGAGTACCATAGGTAGGTATTACACTGACAATAGGGGTATATTATTCTGATCCATCCTGGTTTTTTAATTTACCGCTCATTAGTTTATATTTGTTAATTTACTACGTATACAGAGTATAACGGAAAAGCCCCAAATCCCTATAGGGGGCAAGGGTGCACCGACTCAGCAATCATTAGGTATTTAAAGTATCACACTGAAAATCGGCATTTCAGTTTTTGAACTTTAGACTATGCCATCCACTAATTTATGAGAATCTAGAACTTTTAAATTCGACTATCCCAGTTACACAATAATTAGGTACCTACAACGTGTACGACGTCCTATCGTTTATGAGTTCCTGGTACTTTTTCGGCGTAGAAACGCAAATTTGTGCGACGCTACGCAAAATAGTAAATCAGCAAAAACAGAATGACTTAAAGCTACCTACTCATCTAAAAGCAGCAGAATAATTCTTTAATTCACTAAACACTGATTAAAAATTTTCAGTTTTAACAAGAATTGTTCAGTGACATAGTCACTAACACTGTACTTATCTTCTTTTTCAAACATTAACTACCTATGTAGGTACCTAGCTTAATTCACGAAAATGGTTTAAAGTAACCTCCATTTTAATGCAGGCTGGTGCGGATCCAGCGGGGGGCAATTGGGGCGATCGCCGATCGCCCCTCCTAGGGACGGCCGAGGAAGAAATGAATTGTAACATTTTTTAAAATAAATAACTTTTACTACATATGAAAAATACTTGGGGTTACTTGGGTGTGTATAAATTATTCAAAAACTGCACGAGCTAGGTTGATTGGGTAACTAACGTTGCAGTTTCAAAGTTCAAAAAATATTTGAAGATATTTTCTTATCCCCTAAACTTTTGTTCTGGATCCGCTCTTGAATGCAGGTACCACTAGACCAGTTGCCGAACACATGGAATAATAATCTTAGAATAAAACCACATGTTCTAACCCAACTCTAGTTTTCCTAATCAAATCCTAACATTTGGATGGGAGCACTATGAAGCTATAACCCCTTTTATATATATGACTGAATGATAAATCGTTAAAATCAAAAAAATGTCACAAACAACGAAGTTTTGACGCAAACTGAGAACCCACCTTTTTATGAATTCGGTTAAACAGCGCATTTTCATCATAATTACTTTAGCATTATTATTTTTGGATACGAGTATTTCCTGCAAGAGAACTTTAGCCTTTATAATTTTTAGTCGTTTCTCAAATAGCTTTAAGCTAAGGGGACTTATCCACAAATGAAAAGACCTTAATTAGTTGTTAGCCAACTTCAGACAACAAATTTATTCAGATCTTGCACTCCTTGTTAATATTTTTTTAGGTGACTTAAAGTAATATTATCGCTTGTCAAAAAAGAAACACATATATTTTTATACCACCAAGGTAACAAACAAGCTCACAGTCCACCTATTATATAAAGCGATCACCGTAGCCCATGGAAGCTTGCAACACCAGAAGCATTGCTCACGCGTTTCCGACCCTTAAGAAATTCACCCTTTTCCTGAAGAACCCTGTACTTGTAGTCCCAAAAACCTAAGAAGAGAGATCATTTCACAAACTTGGTGTTCGCGGGAGGAAGTTTCTTTAAAGCCGCTCTGTGCGTGATCGTTTAGGTTCAAGTTGCGAGAATGAACTCTCTGCCATTAGCGAGAATTGCAGTTATCTACTCACTGGGTTGACGGTCCTTTGCATTGCCCCTCGGGCTTTACTGTTTTCTGATACCTGAAAAATAATAAAAAGCCATTCAGCTCACATTTCACACTGTAATTTTAAATTTAAAATCATATTCATTAAAATTTAATAAAATCGAAAAGGAATTTTATATTGTTTTGACAGATTTGGCAGGTTTTTGAATTTGGAATGACACATTTTTATGTACGTAATGAAGGGGATTGATTTAGACAGAAAACCGTACCGTACTCAAAGGGTGCCAGCCAACTGGATCCTATTACTAAGCCTGTGCTGTTTGTCTATCCGTTTGTCCGGCATAAAAAGTTCACGTATCTTTTTAACTGTGATTTAAATGTCTACATTTTCACAGAATATGTGTTATTATGGTGGATTTTCTAACAAATAATAAAACAAAAAAAAAGAATAGGACCCTATGCAACAGGCATGTTTTTTTTCTTTCTTTTACACAAGTATCAAAAATGCCGTGTTTACGGTTTACTCGCATTTGGACCAATATTTTCAAATCGCAAAAACGCATTCGTACCAATTCGCATAAGGACCAATAAGCTTTATGCATAAGGACAAATACGCGAATGGACAAATGAGCTCTTATCCTGTTTCCAGGGGCACACACCTCTTATAGCGATGCAGTTTAGAAGGGCTCCTAGTACCTACTTTTTGAAGTTTACTCCTTAAGAAACGATATAAGGCCCGTAGTATGAAAAAGATATGGGTAGTGTAATCGAGCTTCATAAAAGAGTAACGCTGCCCCTTCCCAATGCTTTCCCAACCTATCTTATATCTAATACAATTTTTTTACTGTTTATTTATTTTTTAGAGGGAGAGAGAGAGAAAGAGAGTTTGTTTGTGATAGATCTCACCAAGATCTTTATTCCGGATGACAGCTGTCAAACCAAAAAAGGCTATGTCTCATAATATATTGATTGTAGACTAGTAGTTTCTTGACAGTAGTGATATTCCTCATTTAGATCTTTACTTCGGATGACAGCTGTCAAATTAGAAAGGGTCATGTCTCCGTAACTATTGATCTTAGACTAGCAGTTTCATTACAGAAATAATAGATAACATCAAAAATTTTATTTCGGATGACAGCTGTCAAACTAGAAAAGGTTATATCTCGTAAAACATTGATCGTAGACTAGTAGTTTCATGACAGGAGTGATAGATCTTATCAAGATCTTTATTTCGAATCACAGCGGTCAAACTAGAAAAAAATTTATCTCGTAAAATGTTGATCGTAGACTAGTAGTTTATTGACAGAAGTGATAGATTTCATCAAGATCTTCATTTCTGATGTCAGCTGTCAAAAAAGAAACGGCTCTATCTCTGTAAGTTTTGAACGTAGACTAGTAGTTTCTTCACAGAAGTGATAGACCTCACCAAGATATTCGTTTCGAATGACAGTTATCAACCTACAATCGGCTTCATCTCCGTAGCTTTTGATTCTAGAATAGTAGCTTCATTACAGAAGTGATAAATCTCGTCAAGATCTCTATTTCGGATGACAGCTGTCAAACAAGAAACGGCAATATCTCTAAAACTTGATTTTATTGTTGATTGTATATATGACATCTGTCATCCTTAGTTTTTAAGACATTTGAGTATAAGTAGTTCCGTGACGCAATGCAAGTGGACTGCTGACACTTTTAGTATAGGCAGCTGTTATCCGCGATGAAGATATTGATAAGATCTATAACTTCTGAAAAGAAACTACTGTTCTAGAATAAAGTTTCGGAGATAATGCCGTTTCAAGTTTGACAGCTGTCATCCAAAATGAAGATTTTGATGAAATCTATCAATTCTGTAACGAAACTATTGTTTTACAATCAAGTATCGGAGATAAAGCCGTTTCAAGTTTGACAGCTGTCATCCAAAATGAAGATCATGATGAGATCTATCACTTCTGTACAGAAATTACTAGTCTACAATAGTTTCGGATATAAAGCCGTTTCAAGTTTGACAGCTGTCCTCGGAAATGAAGATCTTGATGAGATCTATCACTTCTGTAACGAAACTACTAGTCTACGATCAAAAGTTACGGAGATAAAGCAGTTTTTAGTTTGACAGCTGTCATTCGAAATAAAGATCTTGATGAGATCTATCACTTCTGTAAAGAAACTTCTAGTCTACGATCAAAAGTTACGGGGATAAAGCTACTTCTAGTTTGAAAGCTTTCATCCGAAATGAAGATCTTGATGAGATCTATCACTTCTGTAAATAATCTACTAGTCTAGGACCAAAAGTTACGGAGAAAAAGCCGTTTCTAGTTTGACAGCTGTCATCCGAAATGAAGATTTTGATTAAATCTATCACTCCTGTAAAGTAAAATTTACAAAGAAAAAGCCCGTGGGAGTAATGACACTTTATTTTAATATTATAGCTAAAGGTCTTAGTGGGTTGAGGGCCTGGTTGACCCCTGCACCACTCTGCCCTACTAGAGTAAGTTATCAAACATATTGGTCCTTTTGCGAAACGGTCAAAATGCGAGTTGGTCCAAATGCGAATGTGTCCAAAAGTGAATTAGTCCATATGCGTATATTTGTCGTTTTGCGTTTTGGTCCTAATGCGTCGGAAGCGCTTTAACGTATAGCAATAAATTCTAAGTAATGGCCAAAACGGAGTTGAGATTGCGCTAAAATTATATATGTAGGCTAAAAAAGTAAGAATGCCATCTAGCGAAAATAATGCAGATAATTTGTTTAACTAATTTATATTTAGCTTCAATTGGTTTGTTTTGAAGTTTACTCACTTAGTAATGTTAAAACTAAATGGCACTAGATATAGTTTAAGCTGGCGCCGCGTTCTTACTTCTTTGGTTCCGGACTGTAAATTGTGTGGTGGTACGAAAACCTCAGTGCGTGAGTCCGACTCGCACTTGCCTCATTTTATTTAGTTTAAATCAATATTCAAGCTTTCTGATGGCAACTAAAATTTACCATGTAGGAATCCCCTGGACATATACTATTATCTGTGGTAGAAAGTAATGCAATCTGTATTTAATAGTTAAAGACATTGTATGGGACTGCAACATTTCAATATTGAGAAATCGAATGGGGTTCTTTGTTATTTGTGTAATAGTGGTGGTATATACATGGATAGGGGTTTTTTTGAGAAAAAATATTAACCAAAGTTTATTAGTCACTAAATAAAAGCAATTTGTTTTAATTAAGTTAATTGGTATACTTACCTACAGACACTGAATTTAAGTTAAAAATCATCATAAAATTTAATTTAATTTTTATTAATTTGCGAAGTCTGTTAGAATGACAATACATACCGCATTATTACTGGTGATCTTTCTGGGGGGAGTTGTATGTGACGGAGGTTTTGGCTTCGTTGGACTGCTCTTCGCAGCTGGACTTCTATAAATTAAAAAAGTTCCTAACGTACATGTTTTGTTATAATTTTTTTTTGAGATTGGAGTAGAATGTTACTTTGTTTAGTTTTTTTCTCTCTTTGTAGTTAGCATTTACTTTCTGGGAAGAAGTAAAACTATACGCTCAAAGCCTAAATTCGCTAAACTTGCTACAAGACTAGGTCAACCATTATAGGTATTATCGGCACTTGTAACCACAGACCCTTTTTACTCAAAGGTTACTTTATAATAATAAATAGCTTTTAGTCACGATATTGGCACAGTATATAATCACTATAGTATATGGAACGTACTTGTTGGAATCGGGCAAAACTATTTCAGAGGTTATACATATGTAAGATATGCCTATTCTTACTTTTTGAGGGTCTTCTTGAGGTCTGACTGGTGTTCCGGCGACCTGGGAGTTGGTGTGGGCGCCATGGCTTCCGGGAACGTCTCGTTCTCCAACATGTAGTTGTTATCCTTGTCCACTTCGTCGCCAACGGGAATTTGACCGTTGCCGTTGGTTTGACCAACCTGTACCTAAATGTTAAGTGAAGTTTTACCATTATTCATTTCAAAACTTCATCTTAAAAACAATTTTATTTAATTGATAACTAGACTATGCCCGCGGCTCTGTCCGCAATGAATTTGGGTATTGACGTAGGATTCCTGGCGGCAGCCTCATGATTGTATAAAGGCTTTCGACTCACAATTGACTTTTTTTAAGTAGTTTTTGTCCTTCACAAGGTGCAAGCTATCACCTTGCCAAATTTCATCGCGATCGGTGACGCAGTTTAGCCCTGAAAAGGTAAGAAACAGATACACATTCGTATTAATAATATTAGCATGGATGTTATGGCCACATATATTCCATTTAGAACGTAGTGGAGGACGTCACAGGTAGTTTTTCAAGAATAGAAGAACCATAAAATATCTTGGTCGTTTTTGGTTGTAGGAAAAATACTTAAAGCACCTAATTAGGCTCTAACGATATTGATAAAATTTTAAGATTTTTATCGGTCCCGGAAAAACTTGTGCTCATGCTAGTAAAGGATCTAACATAAGATAATATTATTGATGGATCAAAGCATTTATTATCACGCAAAGAGTTTATTGTGTCAATTGAATTTCTACCGTAATATTTTTTCCTTTTTAGGGATTTAGTTTTTATTTTTTAAGGGGAAAAACTTAGTTTCCAAAACTGTACCTCTCCTTATGTACTTTTGAAGATTTTTTTATATGAGGTATATATATATAACTTAACAAATCAATCGTAAAAAGTAAGTATTAAATTACGTTTACGATTGTTTGTTTTTATTGAGTGGCTAAACACTTTCATTCATTTCAATCCTGCGCATATTATTTATATTTCATAAAGGAAAATCACAGACAAGCAACGTTATTGTACATATTGTAAGTTACTCACAGTTCTTTTCACGGAATTCATGTCTGGTTCATGGTTATGATTAAGATCCCCGGAACCGTTCACTGTGTGCTCTATTTTCTGTATCTGTAACATAATTTAATTGTTATTTGTAATGTCACAAGAACAATAAACAATTTGTTGGACAAACATAAGGAATAAGTTGCAAACTCGAATTATAATTTAACCAATATTTTACGGTAATTCGTTAACAAGGATGGTACCTTCACACTTCCCTACTATGAGGATACTGGCATACCCTCATCTTCAGCACAGACTATATATGTAATAACTTTGGGTTAATCTAATATCTAAAACACGGCTCCCAGGATTGGGGCCTTCTAGTGGTGTGAACGTAACAATGTTCTTACTTGAGAAATATAGAAAAAGAGTCATTGGTACATGCCGAGGTTCGAACGACCACCTCTCAGAACGCGAGACAGAGGCTGATACCACTAGGCCATCAACAACCCACACTTTCATCTACTGCCTTGTTTATATATTAATCAAATTAATTACCTTGCCATGGGACATTATATTAGTTGAAGTTGCAAATATAGGCCAGTTTTTTAAGTTTGTGCCCTAAAATACCAAAAAGGCTAGAAGTTTTTCTTTGTATACCATCGTTGTTTCTGGTCACCTAGTGTGGTGCCAGAAGAATGCATGCAATATAGCAATGCGATGAAAATACAAGATCCAGCAAGCATATATCCTTCCAGCCTCTCCCAGGATACGCTCATTAACTTGGCTGTGAGGAAGCAAATATCTTGTTTTTAGGGTTCAAAACGCAACTCTCAGGAACGCGTAAAGTTATCAAGTTGAATTAATGTCTAAGTCTTCTAAGTAAACGCAATAAAAAAATACGGACATTTTTGTCGCACATTTTGGCATTCATAAATAAATCAAACCTTATGGGGTACTTCCCGTTGTCCTAGAATCATGAAATTTAACACGAAGTAAGATCTCACATCACAAATAAAGGAAAAATCCGGAATTCGTTAATTTGTAGTTATACATTAAATTTGTAAAATTTGTTTGTCTGTCAAGGCCTTTTTACTCAAGAATGCGTGAAGGTATAAAGTTGAAAGTAATATCAAATACTTTCAACGATCATTTAAATTTGTAATAGAATCAAGCTTATAAGTCAATGCAATTAAATAAATTTTCCCAAAATACAGTAATTTTTGTTGCATATTGTGACGCAAAGTGTGTGTAATTTCCGTTGACCTAGAATCATGAAAATTGGCAAGAAGCAAGTTGTTACATCACAAATATAGGAAAAAATCCAAAAGCTGATATTTAAGGCATAAACCTGTGAGACTTCATCTCATGTTTCAACAGTTCTTGAGGTTCCGTTGAATTTATGTGTCAGTAACTACATAACATAACAACCTAAAAGAAATGACAACGTAACATGCAGATACGGCGTCAAAATTCAAACTTCAAGAAAAAAAAAACAAAGAGTCATTCTCACTTGCTGTTTTTTGAGACTGTGTGTACTGGAACTGGAACTGGTGACGGTCTTGGTCTTCTTTTCGACGCTGACCCTGGAGTTTGCTGTGACCTTCGTGTATCCATTGGGCAAAGGTTTCCGAGTGCCCGTGTTCTGTATTGGTTGTAAGGGGTAACTCTTGTCTATTCCTGCTTTTGTACGACGCTCCTCAAACATCTGTCGGACCTGGGAAAGATACCTACAGTAAAGATTTTTTTTAAATCGATATTAATATTTGACCATAAAATGTTAGTTTTATACAGTCGCTATTTAGGATCTATGCTAACATTATAAAAAGAGACTGTATGTTAGTTTGTTGATACATGTAAAGGTATGTGTGTAGGATAATCTCCCAAACTCCTGTCTAAACAGATTTTCAAAAGTCATCCACTGTTTTAAAGCTTATATATAGGCTGCATTTTATTCTAAATTAACTAAGGTTTTAAAAAAACTCAATTTTTTTTTTTAAATGATTTACTGTCCTTTTTTACACTCACACTTCTAAAGATGATATGTTGTTAATATGATATTGATAAAATTGATTAATATTCACATATGTTATCTGCTAGGCCTTCTTAACAAGTAGTGTGTATATATATGTTTGTTTGTAAATATATACATATGTATGTGTGTCTGTTAGATAATTTTCAGCATCTACTAAATGGATTTTTGAAGTGAAAACTTCTTTAGCGGCGTTGTGCACCTTTTTGTGTGATGGGTAAAAAATGTTAAACTCGCGTCAGGACACGTGACCTGATCGAAAATTCGTAAGACGTATCCCCCTCTCTTTCTACCGTGCAGCGAATGTATGCCTGCACCTGCTATTTCGTTTTTTTAGTATATGGCGATTATGAGCAGTACAGTGAGGTTGGATATGGGATTTTAATTCTATGTCAAATTGAGATGTCAAATATACTACGTCAACGTGATGGGAAGTAAAATAGCTAGTATGTTTTCACTTCTGTCAGCACTCCGGGAGTGCAATCCGTTTTTTTTTCATCAACAATTATGTAGGTATCTTTCAACTTCATCATCATCATTAACCTGTTTCGACTCACTGCTGCGTATAAGCCTCTTTTACCTTATTAAGAAGTTTGATTTACCACGCTTTAGCTGTAACTATAGTTCATTCAAGTTGAATTTTGTTATAGTTATTCCCGTGAGGATTTACCGGGACAAAATGTATCCTATCTGCTATATTAGACTTTAATCTATCTCTTTGCCAAATAGTATCCAGATGCGTTCTGGCGCGATTGAGTTTCAAACATCCATCCATCTAAACTTTACGTAGTAAGCAAAGACCTGATTTTTTGTGAGAATATGTGTAACCTATACTGACGGATTTCCTTACTTATAATCATAAAAAAAATTAAAAATTTAAGGGGGTGTCTAGACTAAAAACATGT
Source organism: Apoda limacodes (assembly GCA_946406115.1). Lineage (NCBI taxonomy): Eukaryota > Metazoa > Arthropoda > Insecta > Lepidoptera > Limacodidae > Apoda > Apoda limacodes. The sequence goes on along the minus strand of OX291542.1, from coordinate 32,869,960 downwards.
TACTGTTGGTTTTTCTTTCTACATACAATCTTTAAACCAAAAACTTAAAACTTTCCTGCACGACCGCCATCGTAATATCAGCAATATCGCTTCGACAATTTTATACTATTACGAGTATAGACGACCTTCCGCGTGTGGATAGCCAATCGACCGGCGAAGCATGAACCCTTAACAATATCACGCGAATTTGATGATATTTTACCTGGCTCTATTATCACGGATTCCCTCGATTATTAGTCTATAACACAAAATATCCTTACAGGTGAGGTTAGAAGAACTAATAGAAAAGTAACACAATTTTGACTTTTATATAAAATTTAAGGGATTCCCCTAAATTGATGCGTAGTAGGAATGTAAGGTAAAAGGATATTCCTCCACAACGTTTGTGGGGATTACCGTCAAACATGAACAGCAAGAAAAATTTGAATTTGAAAGATGTTGGTCTGTCTGAAGATTTATAGCTATTATAGTAGCATTATTTAAAGAAAAACTTTAAGAAATGCTTTTTTGTCAAGGTCCTGAGCATGGTAATTTGTATAAGGAGAGAAAATTGAGAATTTCGTGCAACCACCCGGCGCCCACTAATTTGCCGCTCTGGGCATTTGCCCGGCTACCCATTCCTTAGATCTGGCCCTGTATGTCCTGTCGATAGCTGAAAGTCAAAACACTAATTACCAATTACCTAATATATAAAAAAAATAATTAAATTCACTTCAGGTGCTTGCCTTGCCCGGTTGATGCGACGCCGGCGCTGTCGCTGCTGGCGGCGGACTGGGCGGGCTAGCGGTACCAATACCGTTGCTGGGCGAAAGCCTCACTCGTCCGAGCGCCCGCGCTTGTTGCGCCTCGTACAGCGACGCTATCTTCATCTCGCGCTCTTGCAGTTGCTTTTGTTGAAACCTGGCCTGGTGATAAAAAAAATAGCAAAATTATATTGGAAAAGTTAGCAATATGCCCTCTTACACCCGAAAGCGATCGTGAAAAGCGGTTTCACGATTTTCGAAAATATATTATAGACAACTAGGTTTGTACGTTTTGCAATTTTTATAAAGAAATATTTCAATACTAAATGTTATTTTGCAATATTTTCGATCGATTTTTTGTATCAAATTAACATTACGTATACGTCGAAACCTAATTATCTAATATAAATAGAATAAAATAAAAACAGGGTTAAAAATGGTAAAGATCGGATTTGGTTTAAGGGAGGAGAAACGTTAGCGCATTTTGTATGAAAACGTGTAGCTTCTTAGTCCTCTTAATAAATGTAAGTAATAGATTGTAGTCAAATTTGGCCATTACCTTTTAGTTAGAACGATAAATTATAGTTTATCCATACAAAGTGTCATTTCCACCTCCATTGTGGCATTGGTGTGGCCATAAAACGTGAGATTTACTACATTATCCTATGTGTTAATTTTATTAGTGCAGTAAAATTCATTTCTTTATCTTAATCGTAGGTGTATTGTTAATTTGTTATAATATTAAACTACACACAGACGGGTAAATAGTCAAGCATTCTCTAATTTAGGTATTCAATAATACGTCATCTTACTTAAAGCAAATTATTTAATGCCAACCCTGCGGTCCACTAGCGCCGCCATTAGATAATTTTTATTTACTGGTCGTAGAAAGCGTGTTTTCAAAAAAAATTTTGAACGAAAAGTAAAACTAATCATAAGGTATTTTTAATCGACATCAAAACAAGGAGGTTCTATGTTTGAACCGCATGTTTGTATGTATGCTTGTCCGCAATTATCTCGCGTTTGGCAGAACCAATTTTGGTCCATGGTCCCATGGTCATCAGGTCAGTATAAGTATATTGATGCAAGCCTGGAGAAATCAAGGGAACTCTTGAAACTTTTATAGGCACTTGTAGCGATTTGGGTACTTTTTTTTTATACCACTTACATGGCAAACAAGCTTTCGGTCCGCCTGATGGTAAGCGGTCACTGCAGCCTATGGAAACTTGCAATACCTGGGGCATCAAACGCGTGTTGCCGACCCTTCAAAAATGTTATAACTTCTTTCTTGAAGAACCCCATACTCTAGTCCTCAGAGAAAACCTTGGCCGGGGGCTCATTTCGCAACCTAAGCGTTCGAGAGAGAAAGTTTCTCAAAAACCACACTGTACGTGACTAACTAGGTGTGAGGATGAGTGGAGAGCGGTGCAATGGTAGCATGGTGATAGTATGGTAGCTGTGGGCAAAAAACTTTCTAAACAAAAACAAGAACCGACTTCAAAAAGATACACTAAAAACGTAAAAATAATTATTAAAAAAATGTGATCAAACAGTTTGAAGTTAGTGTCGTGCAAGTTAAGTGTGTTATAAACTGTTAAAGAGATGAACACCAACTTCAAACTCTAATTTTGATCAGTTTTTTGAAATAATTATTTTTAGTTTTTTAGTGCATCTTTTTGAAGTCGGTTCTTGTTTTCGTTAAAAAAGTTTTTTAGAACAATTTGTTACGTTTATAGAATAAATATGCTATCTACAACTGAGTGATATATTATAGAAACAATTTAAAACGTTATAAAAATAGCTTACAACTATTTTCATATTTCGTTTAATGAGGTACCGGATCAAGTTATCAAGCTCTTTAGAGCATTCACCGTGGTAAAGACAAAAAAATTGCTGTCGAAGCTACATTAGTTCTTATTTATACGCTTAAGATTTTTAAAATCAGTAAGTGTCTCTCATGCAAACAGCGCGGTCGTGCATTGAATCTGAACCACAAATTATAAAGTATTATGTACAAGTACAGATAAGACAGTGCGTCTTCTTAGCAAGTTTGGAGGGCGATCTTATTATACGCTAGGTGGCGCTAATGAGCGCGCAGTTTAGGGATGTGCTTCTTGTTATCGATTGAATAGGGATGTGCATGTACTTAATTTATCGACTATTGCCAATGACATTTACTTATTAGATTTCTAATATAACATATTCCATGTTATATTTTTTAACAAGCAGATTCCCGCCCGACAATCTTATTTTTTACTTGATTACAAACCATCGACTTTTCTGTACTATTATAATTTTAATATAAAGATACTTTATTCTTATCTCCGGAGGGGTGGTCAGAGACTTTATGAACACGTATGTTTGTAACATCCACGTTTCACAGACGGTATTCCATCTTACTAACGTGATAGGTGCAGAGCCTATCGCTGTACCGGACACATACCAGTATCGACGGAACTTAAGAATTCACAAGTTGTAACAATATTGGTGGACCCATGGTGGTGGGAATCGTACCCTTAACATGGTAGCCTAACTCTCCACCACTGCAACATTCGGTCTTTTTCCCTACTATTCATTATTTAATTAATATGTTTTAGACATTAACGTTTCAGTAGAAAATTTCTAAAGGATAGTATAAAGGTATAGGCAAGTTAAAATAAAAGACTTTAGTACCTACGTTTTACTTTTTATTTTTCTTTGTTTTAAATATTTGTCGTAGGCTAGCTTCTGCACATAGCTTAAGTCATCGACATTTAATTTAGTGTAGGCCCCACTCAAAATTCTGTTGACTTCACGACACCAGTGAAACACTTGAATTTTTGTCCCAAGAAGTAAAAATTTCTTTTTTATATTTTCTTTGTGTTCAGCACAGCCTAGCCAATCTAAATTATTTTTCTTGGAGTAAATTGCCATTATATTTTTAATAACATTTTCTTTATGGCAAGCATTATTTAAGCAAACATTTGTAAGGTCAACTAATTGAGAAAAAGCTACAATAAACCTTGTACTTGGGTACATCAAGTTTTTCCCTTTTAAATACCTTCGCTCCCTATGCCTAATAAGGTCATGGACATTCAGTTCTTCATTATTTAAAAATGTTTTTTTGCAATCTTTACATTTGTTTAAGCAAAGTTTTCTTATTATGTAACCGGAAGTATAGCTTCTAGCGTTAACATTTACTTTTTCTTCGATGACTGAGGAGACCACATTTGCCGGTGAATGTTCTACTACATTCAAGAGATCACTATTTTGTTCAGGAACCAATTCTTCAGCTAAAGCAAATTCCTCATTTAATAATGTTTTAATATTAAAGATGGTCTCCCCCATATCATCTTCACAATTAAAATTTTTAGTGTGTATAGCCAGCATGTCAGTCATTAATAATGATTTAAAAGAATTACGAAATGCATATGTGTCAGGGTTAGTGTACCTATAACTATAGGCTCTAATTTTACCAAAAAAATTTTCAAGGGGGTCTTGATTTAAGTTTCTTGTGTAAAAGAAACTTACCCCTTCTGACTGCAAAATTTGAGTATAAGACTTTCCAATGTGATAACCCAATTTGTTAATGTTGGAACATTTTTTACTGTAACTTTTTCTAAATTCGTTTTTAGTACAAATTTGGAGTTTTTGATTTTTTTAATGGCATCAATCCAAAAATTCAAGTGTTTACTATTCAACTTCACTGGACCTCGCAGTTTTCCTGAAGCCCTGCCAGATCTTGAGCCGTTGCAGCTGTCAAATAAGCGGTCGAAAAAGGCAACTGCTTCTCCTGTATTATTGATGGTTTCACTGATTGGTTTGCCATCTTTACGCTGACCTATAACACATAATAAAACATTGCTAAAATTATTTACATAAGACAACTAAAAGAACCAGACAAGTGCGAGTTGGACTCGCGCACCAAGGGTTCCGTGCCTACCATCGTTTACGTAATTTACAAACAAACAAAAAAATGTGCCACCCTATCAAGTACCTGCCAAGCCCTACGTTGCTTGACTTTTAACATCGTTTCCAATAAACAAATGTGTTACTGTTTCTTTTAATGATAAGCTAGATGGCACTGTACCAGTAATTTAAAATAGTAATTGCTTGGACCCATCTTAGACTTGGCCGGTTTTTATTTATTGTTATACTTTAGAGTTCACATTATTTCTCACTGCAAGTTTGAAGTTAGTATGTCTTTCTATTTTTGCCATATAGCAAAAACAAGTACAAGTGTTTCATGTCCCCATACACCCCCCTTTAATTTTAACTTTTCAATATTTGTCAGATATTTCCCCATTATAACTCATATTCTGTGAAAAATTTAGGCTTTTACCTATTTCGGTCTATAGATAGAGCCTTTTATGGTCGGACAAACAGACAGCGTAGTCTTAGTACCCTCCGGGTACAGAACCCTAAAAATAAATCAAACTTACAGAAAGTAGCAGTGTACCGCATTGTGGCAGCAACACGTTCGCTGAAAACTTGTGTGCAGTTTTTCACCTTCATTTTCTTTATTTTTTCTGGGATTACATGCTCCTCTGTTAATTTTGGTAGCATCTTTATATTTCCCAGTTTACAATCAAAATTGTAAACATCTATTATATCATTCCATTTTGTCAACTTTCCATCAAAAATCAAATTTTTATTCAGCATATTATTGCGGAGTCCCTTTATTAGATGTGGCGGATCATAAATGACGCTTATGTTACATCCTCCAATTGATACACTACCATCTGAAAAAATAAATGTTTATAAATAGATACAGATTTTAAAGTTATAAATGTTTATATAATAAAATATAGTTTCCTGTATATAAAATTATTCAAATTTTTGAGAACAAATTATTGGTTTTTGCCATTAAATCCGAATAATGTTGCTTTAATCTATTGCTATTTATTTAAAAACATCTTTTCTTATCTTGCTTTATTAAATTTGGAACTTTCATCTCAATTCTGTTATTAGGGTTACAAGTTAGTAGGGGTACGAAGCTTTTAGCTTAGCCTAGAATTTCTAGTAACAGCTGTACCATAGGCTATACGCCTAGATTTTTTTTCAGAGAAAAGTTTGTTTAACCCCAAAACACCCATGAATGAATTTGAAATTTCATATTTACAAACAATATACTTATAATTTTTAAAGATATTTCAGACTTTGTCAGACTTGCAGTTGTCCAGTTAATTACACACAATTCTACTTTTTTAAAAGTCAATTAAAAACAGAAAAAAAAAGTTTTATTTTTACGTACCAAAATTTAAATTATTTTGAATACAGTTTCTCTTTGTATCTTCTAAGAGATCTTTCAAGGCTCTCTGTGATGTAGCACCTTGGTCACAAATAAAGGCTAATGGCTTCAATCCAGATTCTATGACCACTTCAACTATGTCTTTTAGTATATTTTTCAAGGCAAGTGCTGAAGTAGTACCTTGACAAAAGTAATAAGCCACGGGCTGCCTCCACGATGCACAAATACCACGAACCATAAAAACCAATGCATGGTCAGCAAATTTTGGCATTTCATTATCTCTGACAAATCCCTCAATTTTATCGCTACTGGCCACAAAATTTAAATGTGCTGACAGTTGCACCTCATCAAATACAATACTGCATTTTTTTTTGGCGTTACTCCAATTTCTAACTTTTTCTCTTAGTAAACTAAATATTTTTTTATTTATACCCTCCTCCAATTTTATATTTTGTAACAGTCTATTGAGAGTTCGTTTAGCTGGCAAAGAGAACAATTTTTGTAGTAAGGAGTATCCCTTGGGGCTCTGCTTATACAGTGCAATGCTCATTAATTTTTCATCTAAGTCATATCTTCTTGCTTTCGAAACCTTGCCTGCAAACCTTAGCTGCAACTGTACAAATTTTTTTGGAAAGAAATCCAATTTGTCCATTAACTTTTGCATACTTTTTGTTTTTGCAAGATTTTCTGCATTAGCAATATTGTGCTTTGTATCTTTGCTACTTGTGAATAACCTCCTTTTTCTTATAATGTTCTTGCACTTATAATATAATCTCCGACATTTTGGAGTTAATGCCTTGATATTTGTGACCAAGCGTGGTTGTCCCTTACGTTTTTGATGATTTGGCGTCAAAGACATTGGTGTTACAGAGAGGAAACAAGCTGGATTCTCCCTTGCAACATGTTTTTTACCACTGAATTCACTTTCAAATTTTCTTTGCTGAGAAGTTGAAGGTTGTGGTGATACAGTGCAGACACGAGATGCAGATATTTCAGCTGGATTCTCCATTGCTACATGTTTTGTATTACTGAATTCACCTGTAAATAAAATATTTAAACATACATTATTGACTCCCTTGCAGCCTAGGTTCCATTCCCGCATTGTACAAACCATTTTTGTGATAAAAATTTGTGTTTGTCTTGAGTCTGGGTGTATTTATGTATGATATGTATGTATTTATAAAAAAAAGTATTTGTATCCATAACACAAGCTTTGCTTAATTTGAGACCATGCTGTGTGTAATGTCCAAAAATATTTATTACTAGCTGCTGCCCGCGCCTGCCTGCCTGCCTGCCTGCTTGCTAAGTCGAATGCACGTAGCACCGCTTATCTATTTCCCGCGCTTATGCATCACCGTAACCTTTTTTGTTATAATTTCAACCTACTTTTGTTTTTATTATCTTTCTATTCTATTTCTTGTGTGCTCATTCTTCTGTGCCTTTCATTTGAATACTTTTACAATAAAAACTATTATAGAACTTCGACAAGATTTATTATTTATATTCTACTAATAAACTGTTCGTGTGCGTAGACATTTGTGATAGTGCACGTTACAAATTACAAGATCAAGAGCTATCTATATAACGTAGCTACACATTCAAAGTCAAAGTCAAATATTTTTATTCAAATTAGGATTTTACAAACACTTTTGAATCGTCAAAGTTATGAAATACTATTTTTTGATTTATTGTTATTGTTCGGAAATACTTGGAGTTTCATTTTATTGATATTAACTGTACCTTACCAAATAAAGTTAATTTTGCACTTTGATGCGCTGGTAAAGGTTTCTATATCATTATCCGGTTGCAACTTATTTGTGATATAATTACAATAGACTACGTACGTTGTGAAGTCGAATCAAAATAGATATGCACTGTAGTCTATGGACGCTTGCAACGCCAGAGACAGACGCTTTGAAAATTTAATCACTTCTTTCTTGAAGAACTGTAGTCCATAGATGAAACTTAGCAGGGAGCTCATTTCGCAACCTAAGTGGGAGGAAGTGGGAGGAAGTAGCGTCTATAGGCCACGGTGAGCGCTTAGCATCAGGCGGACTGTGTGCATGTTTGCCACTTTAGTGGTAAAAAAAAAAGTTCCTCTGAAACTGCACTGTGCAGTATTCAATTATAAACCTTTTTCAAAGGGATAATGGTGAATTGATTAAAAACATGTCACTTATATCTATTATTATCAATGTACCTACAACGTGACCCGGGGAATGTTGTTTTACCTTAGACACTCTATCTTATATACAAACTATAACTGAATTTTAACAAGACTTACTGTTATTAACTGTTAGACCAACAGCTTGATATACAAAACTATCAAACTATAATCAACAAGCTATGCTTGCGCTTGCGCATCCACTTGCGCTTAATTCTGTTTTCGAAGTAGGATTCCTACGCGACCAAAAGTGTTTTTTCATTAGTTACTTTTTGTTAAAAAATATATACTATAACCTGGCCAGTTATTCATAATAAAAAAATATGTAAATCGAATAAGTGGTTTGCGGTAAAAGACTATAAAGGGTCAGAAGGAGAGAGAGAGAGAGAGAGATGTTGATCTTAATAATGATTATGGAAGACGCCGTAGAAATCCTACACCGATAACTGAATTTAGCGCGGGCGGAGCTGCAGGCCAAAGTTAGCATACGTAATATAAAGCGTATATTCATCATAACAATTTTTGTAGTAAGGAGTATCCCTTGGGGCTCTGCTTATACAGTGCAATGCTCATTAATTTTTCATCTAAGTCATATCTTCTTGCTTTCGAAACCTTGCCTGCAAACCTTAGCTGCAACTGTACAAATTTTTTTGGAAAGAAATCCAATTTGTCCATTAACTTTTGCATACTTTTTGTTTTTGCAAGATTTTCTGCATTAGCAATATTGTGCTTTGTATCTTTGCTACTTGTGAATAACCTCCTTTTTCTTATAATGTTCTTGCACTTATAATATAATCTCCGACATTTTGGAGTTAATGCCTTGATATTTGTGACCAAGCGTGGTTGTCCCTTACGTTTTTGATGATTTGGCGTCAAAGACATTGGTGTTACAGAGAGGAAACAAGCTGGATTCTCCCTTGCAACATGTTTTTTACCACTGAATTCACTTTCAAATTTTCTTTGCTGAGAAGTTGAAGGTTGTGGTGATACAGTGCAGACACGAGATGCAGATATTTCAGCTGGATTCTCCATTGCTACATGTTTTGTATTACTGAATTCACCTGTAAATAAAATATTTAAACATACATTATTGACTCCCTTGCAGCCTAGGTTCCATTCCCGCATTGTACAAACCATTTTTGTGATAAAAATTTGTGTTTGTCTTGAGTCTGGGTGTATTTATGTATGATATGTATGTATTTATAAAAAAAAGTATTTGTATCCATAACACAAGCTTTGCTTAATTTGAGACCATGCTGTGTGTAATGTCCAAAAATATTTATTACTAGCTGCTGCCCGCGACATCGTCTGCGTGAACGCTATACTATAACAAAACCATAGCGCGATCTTATTCGACGCCAACGCCATCTAGTTAGCCAATAGGAACAGTTTTATATGGTAAAAACGAATTATAAAACATCTAAGATATGACTTTACACAATTTTTTAACATAAAATAAATGGCTATGTGTGAGTAGAATAATTAATAATTAAGTAGCAAGTCTAATATGTGTCGTTAGATTACAAGTTGTTACAGAATGCGTTGAAGAAATAAAGGTTCACTGCTTGTTCCCCCTAGGTGATAGCATGATAATATGTAGCCAATATGTTGACCCAACTTCTTAATAATATTCGTGCCAAATTTGAAGTACATCCATGCAGTACTTTTTGAGTTTATCCCGAACATACATACAAACACACAGACAAAAATTCTAAAAACTATACTAATCATTTAAATGAGTCATGACCTGTGAGGATGTTCTTACTCCACTGGTTATTGTTTTCAAGTCCATTCCCAGTTTTATTCCACGGAGGCACGATGTACCATTCAATACCTAGAGGCACAGACATGAAAACGATTACCAGTGGAGTTATAAATTTTTTACCCTGAATATGACTGTTAAAAATCTAAAATATTAATTTCCTGCGACTAATGTAAAATCAATCTTATAGGTGATTTAAATATATTATATCTTTGTATTTTCACCTAGCATGGCTACTGTATAGCCTTACTGTCGTTCTTTAGGTTATCCTAAAATAACTAACTAGGTAACACTATTGCAAAAAATTGTTTAGGAATATTAAATTACCTGACAAGTTTTCTTCATTCCGTTTTGACTTTTTAACTGTTTCCGAAACTAACTCATCCTCACTTTGTCTTTTGCAATATGTATGATCATCAGAAAAAACAGCAACAGATTGTCCTGAAATAAAATTCTCATTAGTTTCATTACAAATTACTAAGAAGTAAACCCACAGAAGAAAATCTTTTATTTCCTTATTGGTGGACCAAAGTTTGATAAAATGCAGAAACAGCACTATGTTATTTCAAATGCAGAATTTTTCACTAGCCAGATAGAAATCTCTTTCCTAAATTCCCCAAAATTATGTAAAATGTTCACCCAAAATCCTTAAATCTGGGGATGTGGCTGAAGAGATATGTCAGAAATGGGCGTCTCAACATCTATAGACATTCAAGAGACGTATTAGTCAGCCGACTAAGCCAGAGACCATTGAATATCAGGCGGATTCTTGTTTGCCACCTCAGTGGCGTAAAAAGGTTACAACAACCCATTCATTGCCCAGAGTGGCAAGTCATTTAGTTAAATAGTAGATTCAACTTTCTAGTATCGACATAATGAAATGTGTAGCATATGCTCTTCTTCATATTGCACTCTCAGGTTTAAAGTTTGGCATGTACATACTATACTTCTAAATAGTAAAAATAAGACCTGAAGAACACATAGAATCTGTAGGTGAGGTTAAGAGAATATTCCTTGTGGTGCCGGACACCGTATTTCATACAAAGTTTGACTTTACTTATCAATTACACTGTGTGACACGATTTTTCTAACATAAATAAGATTACGTGATTTGAATTCCTTATTCCATTGTTGAAAACATTGTCAATTGATATGGTTGTCTAACACGTCACGTTTCTAAGTTATAGTGTCAATACTATTTACGTGTACCCTCGTAAAAAACAAAAGATCAAACGTTGTTAATTGCAGATTTCTTTTAATACTGAAGTCTGTACGACTATAAATTAAAAGTTTTAGTGGTCTTAAGATAATTCTAACAGTTTATTTGGGTAATCATAACATTTTTTTTGTGTAAAATTAATAATTTAAATAAAAAATATGATATACAATTTTGATACTGTCTTTATTTATTTATAGTACATCAATTTATCATAACTTTAAAATGATACGTGTTACAAAAAATCTATTTAAGTTTTTCTGTTCAGCAGGTTTATTTTGATAAAAAATAGCCGTTTCATTAAATGTTAGAGCACAAAAAAAAAAATTTGTCACACAGTGTTATCTAAAGCTGAATATCTATGTCTGTTGCAAAAATACTAAGAAATATAAGGTGCTTTTTGTTCATTGCGATTAATGTTATAATCCAGCAAAGTTAAAAATTCTGTATGACACACTATTCAAATCTTGGCCTATTCTCTTTGGTTGGATTATTCACCTTAAGTGCACTAAAAAACCTTTATGTACATTGAGTTGGTTTACAAAACGCCACTACAATTTATACCTTGAAATATTATCTGAGAACATTTGTAAGAATAACAAGAATAGAAAATTGGCGCACTGCACATATTTATTCCTAGATTATGGCTGTAATCATTCATAAAAAAAACGATAAACACCTACATAAAATAACTTAAACTATGTTTGTACAGAGTGCTCTCTGGAGAATATACTTTTTGTTTAATAATTTTGACACAGAAATAGAATAGAATAAGCATTCTAATAAAAACTTACTTTTAGGTACTCCACAAGCTATTTCTTCTTCAGTCAGTAAAGTTGGATAACCATGGTATTTTCTTTGGTTACCATTAAGGTATTTTTTTTCAAAATGCTTAATGCAAATTTTCTTTTTCGCCAGTTGTTCAGGTGTGAGTTGAAGAAGCTCTGGACTATACGGAGCGACATGCACAAGCCACAGGCTTTGTTCGTTCTTGTTTCTAGGAAAGTAAAACATCACTGTCTCCTTAACAAGGCAAGAAGTGACGCAACAAACAGTAGCAGGCATTTTCTATAGAAACAAACGGGGCACAACAAATCACGGCAAACAATAAATTGAGTCCTATCTCTAAAAGTCACTGAATCACAACAAAGTAGGTAACGGAGGAACAAGGTTCAACTCAACGTTACCTGTGTTGTAAAATAACAGCACCAAGCAAATTATGTGCAGCAAACGTGCGCAAAGTCAGCGAAAGCTCACAATATTTTGCAATTGTAGTAAATAAAAAACAAAATGGATTCTGTCATAGACAAAAAATTACGAACATCAGTGGCGCCACGAAGCGGCAATTTTATTGCCCTCCAAACTTCTAGGATTATAAAAAATGTTCTAGCTGTCAATGCCGTGATCTGAACGGAATAATGCTAAATGTGCAGTAACATAACGCGACAGGTGCTTAAGAGGAAATATTAGGCTGTTTTACCCCATACAAACGTAGTGCCCTGTTTCCCACCTAAAACTTTATAGGTGTATGATAGATATACCCAGTCACATATAAAACCTAGGGATGTTATTAGCAAATTTTCAGTACAAGTAATAATATCCGTGTTATTAATATTTAACAGGTAGGTATTAATATAAAAATATAACGGGATTAAACGCGTCGTTATTGGACCGAATACCTTTTTCCCGTTTTGGCAGGTAGGTATTTTCTAGAAAAGCAACCTACCTAACCTATGCTATTCTATAAAAGCTGCCACTACTAGATATGCAAATTGTGATATTAATGTGGAAATCTTGACTTTTAAAACCACCCATTTCGAGGCTCTACAGAGTTTTGAGAAGAAGGCGGTCGCCTACGCTTCACCGAGCACAGAGACACCTGTCAATAGACGAGGTCCTTACTTTATGGTTCTGCTGGCCGCTTCCGTCAAACAGATCGCCTTGAAAGGGTCGGTTCCGGTTGCTAGTGGATAGAAAAATATATTTTTCTTATATATATGTCCATCCAAAGATGTTAATTTGTAACCGTCGAGAGCAGATGATAAGTGTTACTACAGTTCAAGTGCAGGACTCCAAAACATTTGGAAAAGGATATCTATATAAATTGACGGTATCTTTTTCACTAAAAAGATTACTGAAAACACACGACTAAAAGTTACAAAGAACTTCCAAACCAGCCCTAATTTATTTTACCTATAGATGTTGAAACTTACACTTGTTAACAATTTCAAAAGCTTTATTTACTATAAATACGTTATATATACTACTTACTTTTTTAAAAAGTAAAATTTGGTATAAAGATTTTTTTGCGGAATTTTCAAAAGAAATCTACCGAAACGCGAGCTATTAGAGCAACGATCATGCATGCTTAATCTGTAAGGTTGCCTACACACGAACTATCGTATGCAATATAGTCGTGTAGTTTGTAAACTCCTGTTAGCATACGTTTCTGCATGTTATTTAACAGGTTTCTAATTGGTATGTGTGATACGACTGCATTCGCTGTAGGCTGCAGGCTGCATTCTTCTGGTTAGGTCGGAAAAGAGATAAATACTTAAGTACCTACCTACCTACTTAAAGGACATTAACACGGTTTAAATAAAGGGTAAAGGGTAAAGGGGAAAATAAGGATTATTGAAGTAGCTACTATATTAAAAAAACGGTTAAGTGCGAGTCGGTCTCGTGTGTATGCAATAAGATCTATTTGGCTAGCTAATTTAAAAAGTTTTTATACCTTAAATAATACCTAAAATATCGATACTTGTCTAACAGTCCAAAATTGTTGCAGTTTTTTCAGCTTGCAATCTTTGGATTAAAGGTGGGGGCAAATATTTTGCACATTCTTAGTTCTACTATTACCTACTTTGATCACTAAACATTTGTAAACCTTTGAGTTGTCACAACATTTTATACGATATAGGTAGTGGTCCGACGACCACATGAAACCACGGGTTTTTGGACCGGTAGTCAAAACTTTACAGCTGACGTACAGCTGCTAAAAAAAAAAACAAAACCTTGCTCTGAACTGTAGTTAGTTTTTTAGATCAAAGTTCATGAATCGCAGTTATGAAGTCGTTTGGTCATTTGTAGACAAAATTGTTTCTTATTGTAACAAAAATGAATTTAAACTGAGAATTACAGCTACCTTACAAACAAACTAGCAAAAGCAGGTCAATTATTACAAAGGTGCCATATAATAACAAGTGCCTGCCTTCTCAACCCTGATGAAAGAAAATCAAACAGTTTTAGGTGTTTACCAGACTGCTATAGTTTTCATGTCATTACCTGTCAGTGACAGGACAGTGTTGGTACGCGATAAGCTTCGAAACTCTCCAACCAATTTCAATGAAATGTTCTGAGAATGTATGGTTGTTTCCAGCTCAAAAGATAGGTCGCTTTTGACCCAAAAGGTATCTCTGTTGTCAAGATATTTGACGCGGCGGGTGAAACCGTTGAAAAAAGCTAGTGTTCTTATAAAATTAAATGAATCTCTAAATCGTTATCCGTATTTTTGCTAAAATCCGCAAGCATATGCTGTCAAAAACGAAATGAATATTTGGGCTGTGTTTATATTATTAGCAGTATAGGCGATATTGGGATATTGTGGTAGGTAGAAAATATGGTCTATTAAACTAATAATAATAATTATATGCAAACACATCACATGCATGTACTTAAATAGACTCAAATGTAATCTCATGTCTATTCATAATAATCGATTGTATATAACATTCGATTGAGTCATTGTCATTGATATTTAATGCAGAATCCTATTACTTCCTCGTATCGATTGAATCATTTGGAATCGAAACAATACTACATCTACCTACGTAATAATAGTAGATATATACATATACTTAGGTACACGTATATATATATTTCTCTCCTACTAGTGGTCTCGGCGAACTCTGTTTCACTATAGTCCCTCTCTGACCCGGCGAACGTTTTTCTCCTTTGTTGAAATAATTGACACGCCACCTATTGTCAAAGGATTGTTTGTACTAATTCAGAAGCCTTCTTCGGCGTGTAATGAAATTTTGGTAAAACAACAATTTACCAAAATTTCATTACAATCGGATGAATGGTTTACCTTTAGAGCGCGATAACTCGCACTTGACCGGTTGTGAAATGAGCTCCCTACCAAGGTTTTCTCTTAAGTATGGCCCCAGGTGTTGCAAGCATCCATACCATAGGCTAAGCTGACCGCTTACCATCAGGCAGACCGTAAGCTTGTTTGCCACCTTTGTGGAATAAAAAAAAATACAAACCTTGTCCTGACAATTACGCGAATACAATAAAAAAATCATGCAAATACATTTGGAAATTGATTTATATTAATTATTTTGTAATCTATCTATATAATTTATATTGAAAACCCAAGCCAAGGCACAAACACTGAATGACACTAGCTTCGATATCCATTTATGCTGACTGGTTCTCCGATAGGTCAGTAGGTACTAGGTATACTACATATTATATTGCGCAAAATTGGTCTGGGCTACCTAAAGCTACGGGTACATGTAGAAAACAAGTTAAATATTGTAAAAACATAGATACTGAAACCTTTTATATTTCTTTGGAACTCTCTATATTACTGTACTCTATTATATTACTTCATAAGTTTGCATGCATATTAGTCTAGTCAACAGCCGTTTTCAGCCGTATTTTCACGCCACTGGGAAAAATTATAAATATTGGTCCTACAGTTCAGAGAGTCAGGTTTGTTTTAGGAAATTCCGTCCTCTTGCCGAATTTTTTTTAGATTTCAAAAATTTTTTTGAGATGTTTGCAAAAAACCAAAACTCCATATTTCCCGTAAATTGTTTATAACTTTTGCATTTTTTTCGAGCGTGACTTAATTTTTTTCAAAAATCATCTATCTAGCCGCGATTCGAAATCAAATGACACCTCATACATATTTTTCCAAGACTGCTGAAAAAAGTTAAACAAAAAAGCACTTGTTGACTAGACTATATGAGTAAATATCAAATAGGCATGCACCCAGCAAAACCACGTTTTGTTTAAATAATTTTTGACAAATGCTTTTAAAATATGCGATCTAAATTGGGTACTTGCATTCGAAATGCTTCTTCGAAGAGGCATTTAAAGATTTATTGGCTAAATGTATACCAACCATTATCATTCTTCAAGTATCCTTAATGCTAATTTAAACTAAGCCGTTGCGTCGGCATTAAATCACGATAAGGTTGTACAACGAACCGGTTCCCAACATTGCCCGTAGACGGTATAGACGGCGGCGGTGGTGCGAAGGCGAAGTGACGGCCAGAGATGTGACTCATTGGACTGTCATCGACCTACGGCCGTGTAGTTAAACCGTGACGATGAAGACGTGCGTGAACTGTTAGTTGGATAAATACTCAAATGTACTGATGCATCTAGCACAAAATAAAAACAGTTTTTACTGTTTAAATATCTCATTCCCGACAATAAAAAAAAATAATGAAAATAAAAGCACATGACGTATTTTATCTCATCGAACGAGATAATAAAATAAAAAGAGTAGCAGTAGGTAGACGTCAACCAGCTGATATGATAATGATTCTGAGGTTTTGCTTAATTCACACAAAAATGTTACAGCGTATTGACGTTATTGGCATAGGTCATCGACAGAAAAAATTCTTAACAACATCCCCAATCTTTTGTTGTAGCCGGCACAAGTTTTCTGTTATATAGTTAAATTCTTAAACATATCACCCATACAGAACAGGCTATAGCTTCGTATTGTGCGTAACGCCTAAAGAAGCCTACCCGAAGCGGGGTGACTTTGTGACGTAAAAAAATTATTTATTACAAATCAAAAAAAATGTAAGCGAGTGAACAGTGAACTGCGCAGTGTCTCCAGTAGGTATAAACAAAAATATCTTTGGTTTTGTTGGATTGTTACGTTATTTGCTGAACTAATTAGTGTCATAATGATAAGTGGTAGCGACCGTATAACTAATTGCATATGCTAACACAACAGTATTATTGTACGTTGCTCTGTAAAATCTTATTCAAATACATACGTAGAGAGAAGAGGTTTGGTGTTGTAGAGATAGAGTATAGTTAAAGAGAAGAAAGTGCGATGATAATAGGTAGATAGAGAGAGAGAGGTTTGTTGTAGTAAAAAGAAAGGAGAGATTTGGTGATACAGAGAAAGCACTGAGAAGGGAGATGATGCGTAATAACAGGTTCTTGTAGTGCTCAAATAATTCGAGGAAAAGTTATATAAAAACTACAAAAGCATATTTTTTTATTGTAATTAATACGTCTGTATGGAAAAATTTATGGGTTCAAGCAAAGGTATCTGAACTGTTAATGACGAGCCATTGTACTTTTAAGGTAATTAGCTGCTTAAGTAGGCAACGAACACTATTAAAACTAACTAACTACCTTTTGTACGTCGCTTACTTTGTGACTAGCAATAATTTACTTTTTTGTACAACTAAATATTTTCTAACTTTAAATTGTCACGATTTGGACTCTTTGTCTTTAAGAATGGTTAGCAGGTCTAATACAATCAGCTCTCAAGTTAATAATAACTTAAATCATGTACGTATACAGCGTTTGAGGCAGCCTAGCGGTATTTATTCCAAAACCCGAAATAACAAGTCCCAAGCTTGGACGCAGGGTTTAACGGAGTCACCGGCAACAGCGGTTTTATGATAGTCATGAAATACCTAGTAGTACCAATATTACTTTGTCAATGTGGATAATTCCACCATGGAGGATTTTGGTCATGAAGCACCATTGTTATATTATGTAACTTAGACGGTGTTAATAAGTACCCGACTAACTTAATACCAAAAAGATCAGTGACATAATGCTTCAATGGTCAGTCCACATGTGATTTCATCCGAGATGGTAATGACGACATTTTCGTCGAAATTACGTGAATTAGTTGTCTAGTACGACTGGAGAATGGAAGTGATTCATATGTTTTTTGTTTTATCGTATCAAGTTTTACGCAATAAATGGCTAATTAATTACGTCAGCATTTTCGATAAAGGTTGTGGTAAAATTTAGGTAATTCGTAGTAAGATTTAGGTAGTGTTTATAATAACATTGTACAAAATCGGTAAATGTTTTGGGGTATGAAGTACGTCAAAATAAACTGTCAGAATAGACCAACCACTTTTACTGAGTTTAACAAATATCACAGACTGTGCCCGCAGCTCCGCTTTTAAACTAGCTGTCGCGTCGGTCATGCTCTGCCAAGTGAATGAGCACAATATTTATTTCTTTGAACACATACTTAACAAATAAAACTCTAAGTAAGAGCCAGTAGTTGCTTTTCATTTATACTTTGGTGGATACTCCGTCTCAGTGGATGCGCCTCTTGGCTTCTCGGACCACTGTCTCATCCGGACTCAAATGTCATGCACACAACCTGATCCTTCTGGGCCAACTAATTGGCGTCGTGTGTGGCATTATAAGTCGGCAGACTGGGATGGATTGCGAGAATTTTATGCATCGTACCCGTGGAGGCAGATCTGCTATAGCTCAGAAGATCCTGACGTCTGCGCAGCCGCAGTCACTGAGACAATCCTCGCTGGTATGGAATGTTTCATTCCTAACCTGCGAGTAGCTGCCGGCGTCAAAAAACGACCGTAGTTTAATAGGCCTTGCAGAGAAGCTAAAATTCTTAAGCAAACTGCGTATGAGGCTTGGACCACGGCTCGTAATAATAAGGATCCGAATATTTCTGAGTTAAAACGCAAATTAAATGCTGCCTCGAGGTTCAGTAAGAAAGCAACTGCCAGAGCAAAATTCCAATTCATCGGCAAAATAGGTGGGCGACTTGCGAGCTATCCTTCTGGGAGTCGTGCTTTCTGGTCGCTTGCTAAAGCTGCCGAGGGGAACTTCTGCCAGTCGTCATTACCACCACTGCGAAAGACCGATGGTGACTTGGCCCACAGTGCAAAAGAGAAAGCCGATCTATTGGGTAGTCTCTTTGCCTCTAACTCGAATGTGAACGACGAAGGCGCTGTACCACCTACTTTACCGTGGTGCGGTAAGACCATGCCGGAAATCTCTATAACACAGCGCGAGGTCCGGCGGGCGTTGCTTTCCCTAGACGTTCATAAGTCGAGTGGGCCAGATGGCATACCAGCAGTGGTGCTTAAGCAGTGTGCTCCTGAGTTATGTCCTGTACTCACGCGCCTCTTCACGCTTTCCTACCACACTAGGCAATTTCCGTCTTCATGGAAGACTGCAAATGTGCACCCGGTGCCCAAAAAGGGCGATAGATCAGATCCATCGAATTACAGGCCTATCGCTATAACCTCTCTCCTCTCCAAGGTGATGGAGCATGTGATCAACACACAGCTTTTGAGATACCTAGAAAAACACGACCTGATCAGTGACCGTCAATATGGCTTTCGCCACGGTCGCTCAACTGGTGACCTTCTAGTGTATCTCACACACCGATGGGCACTAGCCATTGAGAGTCAGGGGGAGGCATTGGCATGTAGCCTAGACATAGCGAAGGCGTTCGATCGGGTCTGGCACCGGGGTCTTCTATCGAAGTTGCCTTCTTACGGAGTGCCCGAGGGTTTGTGCAAATGGGTGGCTAGCTTTTTGTCCGGCAGAAGCATACGAGCCGTAGTTGACGGTAGTTGCTCTGATAGCATGGACATTAATGCTGGTGTCCCGCAAGGCTCTGTGCTGTCTCCTACGCTGTTCCTACTGCACATCAATGATATGTTGGACATCAACAACATACATTGCTATGCAGATGACAGTACTGGAGACGCTTATTACACGGGCCGTGCAAGCATCCCACGTTCCGTTGTGGAGGAAAAGCGTGAAGAACTTGTGTCTCAAATCGAGATCGGTCTGTCCAAGGTCTCTGACTGGGGGCGGGAAAACTTGGTCCGATTCAACCCTTCAAAGACACAAGTCTGCGCGTTCACCGCTAAGAAAACCCCATTCACTGTAGTCCCACAATTCCAGAACACCCCCTCTCCATCTCCAAGAGCATTGGGATCCTTGGCGTTGACATCTCCAGCGATGTTCAGTTCCGAGATCATTTGCTAGACAAGGTAAAGCTGGCGTCCAAAAAACTTGGTGTACTCAACAGAGCGAAGCAGTACTTCACGTCGGGGCAAAGGTTGCTACTATACAAGTCGCAAGTCCGGCCCCATATGGAGTACTGCTGCCATCTCTGGGCGGGTGCACCCGGATACCAGCTTGACCCTTTTGACTCGGTTCAACGACGGGCTGTGAGAATTGTCGACGATCCCAAACTCACTTGCGGTATCGAGCCCTTAAGTCTGAGGAGAGACTTTGCCTCCCTGTGTGTGTTCTACCGCTTGTACAATGGATTGTGTTCTAAGGAATTGTTCGAAATGATGCCCACGGCTACTTTCTACCATCGCACCGCTCGCCATCGACAGGGAATTCATTCTCACACTTTGGAACCAAAATGGTCGCGTACAGTGCGGTTTCAGAGAAACTTCCTCCCGCGAACCCTTGGGTTGTGGAATGAGCTCCCTGCCAAGGTTTTCTCTAAGGACTACAGTATGGGGTTCTTCAAAAAAGAAGTTATTAGATTTCTGAAGGGTCGGCAACGCGCGAGTGATGCCCCTAGTGTTGCAAGCGTCCATAGGCTACGGTGACCGCTTACCATCAGGCGGACCGTAGGCTTGTTTGCCACCTTAGTGGTATAAAAAAAAAAAAAAAACTTTGACTTTATTAAACTCATAAAAAAAAATCTTTAATGGCACATCATTCCAGTAATTTTCTAGTAGTAGAAGAAATGATGGCAAGGGTCACTTCAGGATTAAAAAATAGATGAACATTATAGTCAACTAGAATATCTTTTTTGCAAGTATACTGGAATGGGTAAACGAAAAATGAAAAAATGCAATATAACCGACTGGATTACTGGACTCGAACGCATACTGGAATAATGTAAACCAGGCTTAAGACACACAGGAAATAAATCAGCGAAAAGAAAAGCAGTTAAAAATCTGCATTGTCTGGGCAGTGTGTGTAATGGATTCAAATTAATGCAATTACTAAAAAAATCAATGACTTCACGCAGACCACTCGAGAGCCCCAAATGACTTCAGGCATTACACAATCACACACAGAAATCATTATTTGAAGCCAGATTAAAATAAACAGTTTTTGCGAATCAGTTACCGTCTGATTACGGCTGAGTCAGACCAGGTCGGGCGGTGAGTGAGGTCGCGTGACGTAACACCAACAACAGCACGCGCCTACGTCGCCTCGGTGACTAACTCCATGTTTGGATCCACTACCTTGAATTTCCTTATATTAGCTGCCTCTTAAGATATATACTATATGAGATGCGTTTTAACTAATATATAAAATAGCAAAAGTCAGTTATTTCGTTGTTCTTTCACTGTTATAAGGAAACATTAAGTTTAATCTGGTGGATTTTTCGGCACAGGCATAGCTAGAGAAACGGAAAATTTAAATAGGACACAGGGATTATCTTTATCCTGATTGAGAGTTCCTGGGTAATATATTGTGTTTCGCGAGCAAACCGTGGGGTGATATTCCTTTATGTCAAGGTGACCTGATTTGTCACAATGATAGTAGTGACAGTGTAGAAGGGCATAAGATACTTTAATCCTATCGAGAATTTCTGTTTTACATATTTACATACATATATCGTATAAATTCCGGGAGATTTATAAGAATATAAAACGTTTGTAAATGTTAAATAAATATTTAAATTAGTCTTTAAGAGTAAGTATGTACTGAACTCATTATATTGTTACTTTTGAAAGCACTACTCGTAAAAATTTTATCTTTTTTCTACACCATGTTCTTGGTTGACTTGTCATGCCGTCAGATTTTCTTCAGATGCGCTTCTTGTGTAAGATCAATTTTACAATCGAATCTGAAATGTTCACTTTGTTAATATTCATTTAATTTAAACGACTTTTCTTTGCTGGACATTCTTGGAGCGTTACTAACGGATTCAAATACTTTAAAAACCAGCTAGCAATAAAGAAGGTTCTCCATTATCATAGTAATATGGGCTTGTAACATAAAAAACCTACTTGACTAATAAATCTTTTAAACCCAGACGACTAATTAGAAGTGAGTGAAAAGTTATTAGCAATATTTGTTTAGTAGCCTGTAAAAACCATATCTTTTGTTAAAAAAAAACCGATACCATATTTCGTTGCAACTGAAACAAAGAATATAATAAAGACGTCGTTAGTTATTACTTATGTCCTTCCACGTGAAAGTTCTCACAGTTTTTAAAATGAATATTTTATTAGCAAGGTGTTGTCCACGAGGCCAGACTGTTTTAACAACACTTCATAGTATTGACTCTGTTTCTGTGTAGTAGACTGAGAGACAACATAACAATGTGTAGATCGATAACAAGTGACGCATGTAGGACCATCAAATCGGCAT
Source organism: Apoda limacodes (assembly GCA_946406115.1). Taxonomy (NCBI): domain Eukaryota; kingdom Metazoa; phylum Arthropoda; class Insecta; order Lepidoptera; family Limacodidae; genus Apoda; species Apoda limacodes. The sequence goes on along the minus strand of OX291542.1, from coordinate 32,847,442 downwards.
TGATCAATCGGTTAAGCTTCCAAGAATAAATCGGTACATAGGTACTAAGGATTCAGTTGAAGTTACTACATATAAATGGAAATACTGTATTAAAAACGATATGCATATACATTCTTTAATATCGCGTATTGAAGTATGTCGTTTTAGGTCAATTCATACAGTAATTAAATAATTAATTTAGTTCAGCTAGTAACAATATCGATACAGAATGTAAATACACATCTAATAAAAATAAACTTGTATTTGTAGCTCTTTTGGACAATATGATTTTGGATTGGCGCTTTTGTTTCAGAAAATATTTCGAAATAGCCTTTACATAAATTAAATTTACTAAAATATATCACTTGATATAAATTGCCAGATGGCAAAGTAAAACATAATACTTGCAAAGTTCGATGCCGCTCCTAAATCTTGAATGGACTATGTTTGGGAAATTCAGTCTTGCTTGATCCCGCTAAAAAGGTCTAAAAGTTGGGACGAGAACCTTATATTTCGCGACTCCTAGTCACTAATTTTCCCTCCGTATAACTAATCTAACTAGGTAAGTTAATACGTAATTATGCTAGAAGTGTTTCATGCTGTTAGATTGCGGTACATGTAAAATTTTAATACCTAAATGCAGTTTCACACGTTCCGGCTGCCGGGTAGCCGGCACCGAATACCCGGCGAGAATTTTTATTTTTTTACATTTAATTGTTTTTTGGAAAAAATGTCACCTAGATACCTTAGAATCAGACAGAGTTAGCCACCCATTTCTGATTTCTCCAGGGTCTGCACCTTCCAAGGACATTGAGGACATACTGCGGGGCCCACGTGGCTTCCAATACTCAGGCTCCCACCAGTTCACATTGTCCCACGACCGGTAAATCTTACGTGTTTCCATTGCACATGTGAAGTTGCAAATTAATTTTTGTTTAATCAATTTTAAAAAAAAATTGAATGAAAAATTACAAAGATATGCGAACACAATCTTTAACTGATTTCCCTTACTGTTAAGCCAATCAATTTACGGTTTTAACCATTTGGCAAATTTTCTAGAGCAGCAACTAGAAAAAAGTAGTTATCTTAACACAAATAAGCGTTCGATTTGTAAAACTAAAGAGCTTTTTATACAAGTTTTCACTGGTCAGCAAAACGACCCCTAAGCTTCAATTTAAAAACTTGAATGAATGCATACTACCCTTATCGAGGGTGATTGTTTGTTTCGCCGTTGCTAGGAAACGTGCACGTGGTAGCCCCAAAACCTCAATGTCATGATATGGTTAACTTGACCCCGTGGCACAGTATACGGGTCTGGGGGTGGAAAAACTATCCTATCTTTTAAGTTGGATCAAATAACAGATAGCTGACCCGGAGAACGTTGTTTCTCTTTTGTAAAACAACTGGCACGCCACCTATTTTGAAAGGGTTGTACTAATTCAGAAACCCCAGCGTATGCTAGACCAATTTTTATTTATCAAAAACCTTCCCCAGCGGTGTGCACAACCATTTACCAAAATTTCATTACAATAGATTTACCAGTAGTGCGCGGGTCCGACTCCCACTTGTCCCTTTTTTATTTCATATACCTTGCCCTAAAATTAATACACACAACCTTAATTATCCAATTCGGTGCTGTCGTATATATATTTATATTTAACATAGCGCTATCACCAGTTAAATCCGTTGGAGCTAACAGATTATTGTGACACGTGGTGGTTATGCTATTGAATTGTGGCTTATATGAAACGTTTGTATTTTTAACATAGCGCCATCTATTGAATAATCGTTTGGAGGTAACAGATAATAGACAAATAATTTGCAATAAAATTTGCAACTATAAATTGAGATGAAAGGTATCCTATCTTTCAAGTTCGATCAAATTGCACACGGTGTACAAATCAAATTTCAAATCGGTTCAGTAGTTTAGAAGTCCATCGCGGACAAACAACGTGACACGTGATTTTTATATATAAAGATTTCTTCATTTAATATTAACGTAGATTTTTTTTCCGATCTTATATATCTTCAACCTCATAGTATAAGGCAAGGAAAAATATTCCAATTTTAGATATATGCCCCTGCAGCAAAGCACGACTTATAGCTCACCTATTCAAAAGGTGATCTACGTATCTACTTTCTAACTTTCATATTTTAACCCATCCATCATACAATTCTCTAGACATAGCATGAAGTGATCACAGTGCATTGACAATTCTGCAGTTGATAAGGTCAAAGCAGTTTAAAATAAACTTAGTAACAAATACATTAAGTTGGTTTTTGCTTAATAATTGACACCCACGTGATTTGGATTATATTAGGACTGTGTATAACGCAGTGTCAACATAAAGGCTGATATGAGTCATATGACATCCTTTTGGAGAAGCAAGACATCTCATGCGAGCAATTTACTTAGAAGTTTCTTCACTTTTGTTTATATTTTGTTGAACGTTGTGGGCTAGGAAGCTTGCAATAATATTGGAAACTTGTCTTGTTTGAATCGAGGAAATTGACATACCTATTGATTTTGCTGAGTACCCGGGTACCCTGCCGGATATCTGGCATTGCCTACCTATTATACTTATGTATAATGTTAATGAAAGTTGCGGCGAAGTATTTACGACTCTCGCAAGTTTTATTTACTTACAGCGAACGCTGTTTTCAGAAGCAGGAGTTGTCTTTGAAAACAAGAAAGTCCACTTTTTACACAATAATCAGCCTATTTTTGAAATTAAAAAAAAACAACAATAAAATACCGGGCATTAGCGGGTATCATTAATAGTTACTCGGCCGGGTCCTAAAAAACTGCCGGATCCAACGATCGCCCAACGCATAAAGGTTGTTAGAAATAATGCTTGAAAGAAAAAAATGAATATAGTCGTAATATTTTTTAAAGGTGTATTTTTCCATCTTTGTAGCCTAGGGTTAACGACTTTTCATCTGACCTCCGCCATTTTAGCTCAACTAATAATAGCTAGAGGAGGTGGGGACTCATAAATCACTGTTTATGACAGCTTAGACCACACTTTAAATTACTTATTAGCACCAGTAAAAAGTTTCCAAAGCTCTCGACTCGGACGTACATATATTACAGCAGTCAGTTGAAACTGGATGTTCTACCTCACGCTAACTTTTTTACTTGCTTTTATTTAACTCACAATGTTTCCTTTTTTTTGTTTCATCTTGTGGTGGAATCTTGCAAGCTTAATTAAACATACTTCCTGTTATCACCCTTTGATGAAATTTTGCATACTTACTAAGCTCGGATGACAATACAATATTCCACAGTTACTTTGACTAACAACCTCCTCCCAGAGTTGTACCAGGGGTACAACCTAGAGGTGAAGGTGAAAATTGAAAAATCTTCACATTACCCAATGTGAATGATCCGGGGGTTTTGAGGGTCGCAGATCAAGAATTTGATATTCATTTTGATGTTATCACCTCTTGGAAGATGCAGGAAGTGCACCTGAAGGTGGACATTAGGGTAGAACGTGAAAAATTAAGTGAAAATTTAATTACTAATTTATATTTAACATAATATCGTTCTCGAGGTTCTCATCACCCAACTTATTAAACTTAGGCAATAAACTATAAAAACTCAATTAAACTTTCACTAAAAAGTATAAAATAAAATTTTTTTTTTTAAAACTTAGTTTTCTTAAAACATTTTATAATCATTTTGAAAAATTATTTTTTACTTTTTAGTTCAATTTTCTGTTAGATTGAATTTTTATATGATTCTAATGTTTTAAGAAAAGCAAGATTTTAAAAAAAAATTTTTTGTTACTTTTTTTTCATATCTCTTCATGTAAGTTAAAACCACAGATACGGGACAGTAATCAATCGCAAAATGAGTTCTTGTTACCATTCAAATTTTCAAATATACTTAACTATAACTTCACAAATTTGTCTAAATGGTTGTTACGTTTAATTTACGAATTGAATTGCTTCGACTCATATTTTAACTTAGCACCCAAAATAATCGATACGTAGCAATTGGCACCATCGAATTTATTAAATAAACGCGACTGATGCAAAAACTGGGTCAATTACACGGCCATATTGATTAACTGTTGCCGCTGTGTTCATAAATTTTGTAGCTTTGACAAAGAACCACTCTGGGAAATTACCAAATTGATAGATAATAGAAATCTATTACCCAACTATTGATTACGTACGGCATGTATACGACGGAGTCACTGTTAAACACAGAAAGGTGGATGGTCAGTGGCTTGGTAAAAAAAATCGTTTTTTTATGCCAATAAATAATTTTTTTAGTCGTTTGACTTTACATACTCGTAATAATTGTACATTTTATTTAAGGCCAGAATTACTAATCTAATCAAGCCGAAGATGTCATTATCGTATCGTATCGTATGTTACAGAAATATGGGCCTTTTACGAGACTTTGGGCTTTTAGAGTAACATAGATTGAATAGAAACCTATGTGTCGTAATGTGAATAGCAATTGGAAACTTTGTGGCTTTGACCTTGTTTATTATGTATGACCTGTGTATTATGTATGTTTATTATGTATGACCTGTGTATTATGTATTTAGTATTAGTAGTGATGTTAGCTATGCAGCTCTGCAAAGGCATCAATGGATGCGTAACGAAACCTTCTTGAATGCGATATCCTCGATCAAAGTACTTAGAGAGCGCCTGGACTATGTTGGTTAATAATAGACGCAACATTTTTTTATTTTATTAACATTTCATGAAATCTGTAAATTGTATATTGCAAAGGAGAAAGAAATTAAAAGTCTGCCTTAGGGTTGACACATAGTACATTTGTATGAGTAGTTTCATATCATTTTATATATTTTTTTTTGTATGGGAACGTTAAAATCTATCCTGCAGAAATTGACATATACTGTTGATTTAACCTTAAATTATTATAGATAAAACCTATTAAAAAAAAAGTTTTGAGTTGAATACGTTTATTCTATAATAAAAAATATTTTCAGGCTTTTTTTAGGCTTAAGATTTTTTTTATTATGAATTACAGCTTGGTAATTGAGTTATGGTATCGTCAAAGAAAGGTAAACTCGCGCGTAACTCCATCGACATAAATTTATAACTAATTACATTTTTCAATTTAATAGCCCAAATATTATACCATGTTTTATCATTATGGATGTTTATTATAGCAACACCTGATCAAATACAAAACAGTCTAAAATTATCTGAAAAGAAATTAGCATAGTTTTATTAAATATGTACAACAGTATATATATCTCAATGTCTGCAGGATAGATTTAGTCTGGGGACAGACTTTCATTTTTCTTGGACCAATTTACCCAATCTCCTTTTATTTCTACTTGTCATTTGGAAGCCCAATTCAAATAAATCTCTGATGTTGTAGATATAAGTGTTTGAAAATGTCTTCCCGAGACATAGTACCAAAACAGTAGGCAAGCTTTGTTATAAATGCTAAAAACACGTCATTTAACCACAAAATCAGTTATAGCGTTTGGTTTGGAAGCGTCACGCACGACATTCTCGAGAGGTAGCGGTGGTCGTCACTTGTAATTAGGTACATTAATAAATGGAGCAACTGAAGCGTGTGGGTGTTCAAATTTAATTATTATTAAATTTACTAATGAAAGCGTTTCAGTTCACCGACTTTATTAGGAAATGCATTAAACCTTTCAGTTTAAATTATGTAAGTGTTAGAGGTGGGTATTTGGTTTCATAATAATAATAAAGATTACCTATATGAACTCAAATTCAAACTTTTTTATTTAAATATACTTTTATACAGCAATTTAAAAAAAATAATTAAAAGGTAGTTTTTTGATGTGTTCTTTAACTTGTTTTAAAACGCAAGACGAACTCTATTTTTTTTGCATTTTCTATTAATACATACTTACTATTATACCATAGCGTAAGTTATTACGCCATGCTATTACCCGTTATCTGTCTTTCTGTATGTTGGCATATTATGTATCAATTATAAGTACATATTATGTTATTCTGTGTACGACATAATATACTAGTATTACGAATGTTCAAGATTTTAATTCATTTTATTTCATTCATACTCTCTCGCAGCCTAGTTGGTAGTGTGGCCGACTGCTGTGCAGAGGGCGTGGGTTCGATTCCCGCACTGGACAAACACTTATATGAGAAACATTTGTGTTTGTTTTGAGTCTGGGTCTATTTATATATGATATGTATGTATTTACAAAAAAAGTACCTAATATTTATGTAATTGTATCCGTTGTCTGGTATCCACAACACAAGCTTTGCTTACTTTGGTGCCAGACGGCGCTGTGTGTAATGTCCAAAAAATATTTATTTATGTATTCACTATAGATACCTACCTACTAAAGTTTGTATTTGTCCGTAGTTTACCAATTAATCTTTTCCTGTTACTATTTCAAGCGTAACTTGTTGACCATGATGTCAACAAATATTTTTCCGACATTAACCAATTTTTGTGTTTGTGTGCATGGGGCGTGTAAGTGAGTACCTACCGACTAATACACAATTTAACTATTCACTGACCGTGGCGTGGTGCACTTTTTGCACAACACAAAACGATGTTTTCTTAACCAACTATCAGGTGATGAGTGGTGGTGATGAATCCCACTAATATCAAAGTTTGTGGTAATATTTGTTAGATATTAAATCACGGATGGTATCTGAACGAATTAGGACGAAGGGGTCACTGAGAAACTTACATTCTAAACGACAGTTCTAACGGGAATAGTCTAATTCGCGGACAAAACTGCGAGGAACATTCACTGATAATTGAGATAGATTATGTCTTAAAAATACACACTGCCTCATGTAAGTACACAGTGTTTTGTAGTAACGGATGATTTGCTACACACCGTGCCCCGGCTGGGACATGTGCAGCGGTGTAGTTGTGAAAGCATAATTCAATATGATATCTTTTCATAATGGTTTATGCCTTAGGTACCTATCTATCTTTAAAATCCACTTTTTTGCCAAAGTATACAAGATACTATGTTAAAAGCCAAAATAACTAAGTGGATAATGTTATATTTTGTATAACAACTAGATAAAGTGATTAGTGAGATTAGGATTTTTTTTATTTTTTCTCAGACTAAGTACGTACTACGTACTCAGTATGGTCACAACACAACTATCTACCAACTATCTAACCTAACAAGTTATTTACATTAGTTCCAAAAAAAAATTTGTCTGTTTTACATTTATTTTCTTTTTATGACACAAGAACATTGTGAGGCTACAATATATCAAATATAAAACATATACTTACTCGTACATAAAACCAAGAACACAATAAAACTTCTAAACCTTAAATATTATTATTATTACTCTCACAATAAACACTTTCTCTGTGTCTTAAAAATAATGAATAACAAAATAAAATACTACCTACTACTATTCAGTATGCAATCATATAAGTACTAAAATGGCATTATGTACCTATCTTTTACAAATATTTTACATAAATCAAGCTTGTATACACAGTTATGTACCCTGTTGTTACACTCTCTTAAAATTTCTGAACACCCCGTTTTTACACTCTCTTAAAATTTCTGAACACCCCGTTTTTACACTCTCTTAAAATTTCTGAACACCCCGTTGTTACACTCTCTTAAAATTTCTGAACACCCTCACTATTAGCAATAAACAAACAAACAATTACTCTAATGTAAGAGTGAGATTACTCGGCGAGCTGATTAGTACAGAAATAGACTCAAACAGAAGTAGCACAGGAAGCTTACTGGGAACGGTCTTGAGTACGCCATACCAGAGTATTCGAGAGAGTTTAAGAGATTAAGTATGTAAGTATTTTTACGAGTCTCGAGAGGTAAGACCTACTTGCATACATTTATCTCTTAAATTCTTGAGTCTGGCCTACTCGAGACTGTATTAATAAACTCTCTGCAGTTGTGAACCATAAACAGTGGCGCAATTTCAATTTGTTCCTCTTGATAACTGCATCAACTTCAGCTGATACCAATTAGACAGTCAAGATGCATTTTAAATGATGTCAGTATTAATAGCACGAAATACAAATAGTTTTCTTAAAAACATAGAATTGTGCAAATTGTTTGAATTAAATAGGTATCTACTTGCATAATTAATTCATGCTTAATTAAGAATCTTGTAGTATTTGGCATTTTGTTTAAAATATTTCTTGTTAACAATTCAATACTTATATGTCAGTGAAGTTATATATAAACTAAATTATGAGTTATTATAACAAAGTAACCTTAGTCAGAACGATGAGTGGGTTTGGTTACGTAGAGTTGTTCTGTGGGCGAAGTTGTTCCTAACTTAAAGCTCTAGGAAACCTAGCAAGTGGCTATTACACCCACAAATACAGCCACATTATGTGACCCATTTTTGGAAAGGATCATATTCTCGATTTGGCGAGTAGAAAATTAACTTGTCTTTTAAATTGAAGACAGAGTAAAATATACACTTGTGATCAAGATATAAAAATAACTTTACTTATGGGTAGATAGTATAATAGATGTATTTACAGCTTTGAGTATTTATGGTTTAAGATATACAGTGACAATAGTCACGTATCTACAGCCTCTATAGTCAGGTATTATTTAATCTTTCGTTTTCGTGTTTTCAAATTATAATTAATATGATATATTGATTACAAAGATTTAATTTAAAAAAAATTAAATTCGCTGTAGTGTTGTGTAGGTTACGCATTAAATAAAAATTAGTTGTGTCAAAAATCTACTCAGTCATACGTGACAAGTGACAACCGAGGTGGCAAAGTGGCTGTCAATTCAAAGGTACAAAGTTCGATTCGCGGTAGAGATAACAAAAAGTTTAAACACGAGCATCGAAACAATTTGCGTTTTGTTTTTATATAATACTGGCCAAGTTCGCGATATGTTAACTAACAGGCTAGGCGTGGGTGTGGGTAGCCCATCGATCGGCAGGGTGTGAACAGACAACCTATCAACCTATAAAAATGTCGTTGTCTCCTGCAATAAACAACACGCGACGCAGGTTTGCAGGTTGGGCATGCTCGTCACGGAAGTCTTTCACTTGTTAATTAGTCACTATTAGGTGTATTCTATTTGCAACTGCACAGTAATGTCATAATTCAGTCAGCTGAGGAAGGCGAATTGTTATGAACAGCTAAATGTTTAAATTGGCGGCCTTACTGCTCAATAGCAAGCTCTGCCAGGACTTTTGGGTAAGCAAAAACGGATAGGAGTTCAGGTAGACGCATAACTAATAAGAATAAAATAAAATAATAAAATTAACACTTAATATCATAAAATATTAACCTGAATACACACAACTGCAAAATAGCCTTAAACTCTATACATTTAAATGCTTTGTCCTAAATGACTGACTGACGTATCAACGCACAGCCTAAACCGCTGATTGTAGAGACCTAAAATTTGGAGTGTGTGTTCTTTGTAGGTTCTTTTTTCGGATCTGACTATGCAGTTGGCTGGTGCAGCCATTACTGCTTCACCGGACTTTTGGGGCGAGAGTTGTCCCTTTGACAATCGTGAGCCTCAAACCCGAAGGTGGGTCAGCGCCAGGAGGGGAGTTCCCCGTTACGCGGTTGCGGTTGCGATTGTGACTTTGTTTGACGTAGGCATCCGATAAAAAAGGATTTTCCGAAAGGGTCAAGTGCGAGTCGGACTCGCGCTATAAGGGTAAACCGATTGTAATGAAATTTTGGTAGGATTTTATGCATACGCCGGGAAAAGTTTCTGAATTAGTACAACCCTTTCGTAATAGGTTGGTGCGGTAGTTGTTTTAAAAAAGAAACAACGTTCGGCGGTTCAGCTAGTGTAATACGAGTTTATGCACAAATATGTTATTAAAATAAAATATTTTAATATACTATTTGATTAAAACAAAAGTTTATTACATGACATGAATACTTTATCGTGGTCAAAAATAGGCCTTATGACCAACTCACTACCCACTACCGGTGGTCAATTGTTACAAAGCGATCGCCGCACGTAGGATCGAGTGTGGTGTACTTACGTATACGTACACTTCAGATAAGACCATTACATTATATCTTCTACAAAGCTGTATATTTAACAGATAATTTGACATGATAAGCCATACATCATTGCAACACTGCCTTTAGGTTGACATCACTAATCTTCTGAACGTAACCAGTAAGCCCAGCCCCAGAGGCTAACACATGTTAAAATGTTTAGTTTGTGATAATAATTGATAACATATCTCTTTATACTTAGTACTGAAAAGAGGGCAGTGAACCAAGCTTTTATAGAGCTTTGAAATTTAAGCTAAACACAAATCTTAGTGTGAAAGTTTATAAGATGCACCTAGACACAAAAAAACAGACGCATTTGCGGACCTTCTCCTTTTTTCGGTCAGTAATAAATAATTTCACAGTATTTTTGACTGTCTCCGTAAGCTCGTACTGTTATTATTAACAATTTTGTTACAGTTTAATTTAATACCCATTTTCACTGACTTCAAAAAAGGAGGAGGTTCTGTGTTGGATGCCTATGTTTTTATCGACTGACTCAAAATGGGGGTAATGTTTTTCGCACGCGTGTATGTATGTATGTAGGTCGAAAAAAAAACTAAAACAAAAAAGTTGTAAATAAAAATAAATAATTAAAAAGTAAAAAACAACTTGCAGCAAAAACAGTTTATTTGTAATTGGCATAAATACTTAGCTCTATGTTTCATTTGCGTAAGGGAGTTTTATTTCAACTTTTTAGTGAGGTTTTGAAGTAGATGTATTTTTTTTATTAAAATTGTAAACTGTAAGTTATTTATATATTTTTATTACGGAACATAAAAAAAGGTGAAATTTGAAATCGAAGTTGTAAACTAATAGAAGAATGAAAAAACAAATTATGGTTCTTTCTCCTGAGACCTTTAGCGAACCAAAACTCATAAGACATTTTTTACAATCAATACAAAACGGTTTGAAAATAGCTCACAATTACTTTTTAAGGGTTCCGTATCCGAAGAGTGATAAGCGGAACCCTATTACTAAGGCTCCGATGTCCGTCCGTCTGTCACCAGGCTGTATCTCATGAACCGTGATAGTTAGACAGTTGAAATTTTCACAGATGATGTATTTCTGTTGCCGTTATAACATCAAATACTAAAACAAAATAAAATAAATATTTAAGGGAGCTCCCATACAACAAACGTGATTTTTTTGCCGTTTTTATAATAATAATTTGACGGTATATAATGGTACGGAACCCTTCGACCGCAAGTCCGACTCGCACTTGGCAGATTTTTTTTAACTCATTTTTTTACATTTTTAAGAATTTGCTTTGCACGTGGATGAAATTAAAATTATCTTGGGCGGCGCTAGGGAGCAGTGCATGGGGCCTTGACTCTAACTAAACTCTACGCTGCTTTTGTTTTGTTTAGCTATTAAAATAAGTGTTAGGTAACGTAATGTAGGACATTGGGGCGTCCTTTGTCAATTTAATTTGACCCGATTGATAGGGCATTGACACCATTGTCTGTCAAACGAACGCTCACTGGGGCGGCTTACGTAAAACATGTTATTCAATTTTAACGCTAAGAAGGGTTGTTGGTTGGAAGCACATAACATAATTGGGTTGATATAACCGAAATAAAAAGTCAAAACGAAATTACGAAAATAATGTTATTTATGTATGTTTTTTTTATGTTCAGGTTGTTTATTTATGGTTATTGATGCAATTTTGTCGACGTTACAACTACCAGTACAGCGTTCTTTATAAAACGGCTTTTAAGCACAAGATATTACAGTTACAAAGATATTATTGATTGATAATGTTATATGAATAATAAACTCTTTCTTTATACGTATGCGAATGCTATATTGCCCGATCTAGAATTTTAAGCGTTGTAGTGCGACGCGGCTGCGCAATGGCAGCAATTAGGGCGCGGTTCCACTGACTGGTCATGATAAGTTAGTGAACAATATGGCTAAGGTCAACGTTCGCTTTATCGGTCGATAGGGTTGCCACATCTCTTTGAGACGTAAAGAATACATTTTGCAATTTAGGAACCAAAAAAATATGATTGTGTTACATACGGTAATAGGTATAAAATTTAACTTTAACTCAAACGCAATAAAGTATGTAATCAGATGAATAAGTTCAAGCCAATTTGCAGTTTTATATAGAAAGGCTAGACCTAGGCTAGGTAATACGAATAGGTCAAACGAAAAGTTCTTATGAATGTAGGTTCACTATCATTTTAATATGCCGTATTTTCAAATTTAAATTTAGGAATTCAAAAAACTAAGTAAAAGTTAATTGTCTACCTTAGTTCATTTGTTGGAAAAAACGGAGCAGTAAGTTTAAATAACAGCACTAGATCTAATGGTTTTGTTTTGCAATCAGATAATCTTTTCGTTGCTTTTGCGATAAGAGTCAGAGTATTGCTTACATGTACTCTATTGGCCAGGGAACGCTCTGGGTGGACAATAGTGGACATTCTATTAACAATTATGTAATTTAACCTTAACCTTAACTAAACTATATGTAAAAGTCATTATCGTTCAATGTGCGGTAAGTCTACAGATACACTCATTCAGGCATTAATTGAAATGTAGAGATCCAAAAACAATAGTAACTGTTCAAACTGCGTAGATTCAACGCTAAAACACTAATCAAGTTCGAATTGAACAACTAGTGTTTTACATATAAAATTTACAAAGTACGGTTGACAACCCTATTTGACGACTTGTTCAAAAAGTGACCGTTATAACTGCCACGACTACATAAACAAATGTTGCAAACTGTGACTATTTCTTATTATAAGGCTTTAGTTATCTTGAGCCGCAACACTGTGAGCAAATATCACAACTATATGTTTAACCTCATTTCTAAATTGTCCTACCAATTTAAAAATGTACAAATTAACGTGATTCTGGAGAGAGAATCATAATGATGATGATCTGATATGATGATAGAGGTGGGAGAGGGGTTGGTGACAGCCTTGATAAGAATTCTTCAATGGTTATTTTATTTCGTATTTTTGGAACATAGAAGCGGTCGGGATTTTTTTGTAGCTGGAACAGTGATTCTACATAATTCAAACATAGACCACATATTTTCTACAACCTTTATTGCTATAAAATTATACTATTATAGTTATATTATTATGGTTTATATCATAAATATTAAAAAAGAAATAATATAAGAAATTTAAAGTAGCAAAACGGACAGGGAAGGTCCTCGACCATTGATTCGTTGACCCGCGAATTCAGGAGTAATAAGATTTATGCAAGTACTTTGACGGGCTTCGTGCGAGGTAAGACCTACTTGCATACATTTCTCTCTCGAATTCCTGAATCTGGTGTACTGGAGACAAAATGAAATTTACATAACATGAAATGTCACTGTTCGATTATGACGCAGTAGTATTTGTATAACTGGTATAAAACTTCCATACTACCCTAATAATGAAACATCACCTATATGACCCAAACTCTTTTACAACAAGTAATGCCAGTGCCGAAACATAAAATTAAGACAATGAGAAACACGTTACCTGCACCTCATTACATCTGGCCATATTCTCACTAGGGATCAAACCCGGATCCTTCGGCTCAATAAGTGGTTAAATTTGAAACTTAGCCAACAAAGTGCTTCTTTGCCAGAACCTAGTAATACCTAAAGCCTGTAACGGTATTCGTGCAAACAAATGAATGGATCCAATACAGGAATTTTTTTAGTGTTTGGCACAAAACTACTAAACCGATTTTGATGAAACTTGCACTGATCATAGTTAAAAAATCTGAATGTATGCTGAAATCCTGAAAATACCCTAGCTTGTTATACCTTGTTAAAAAGCTAAGGAACCGTAGATATTTTTACGAACATCTGCAGTACAACTGTCATAGCCTTTTTTTCTAATATTGAAGAAAGAAATAACTATTTTTCCGAATTTATTTCTTTTTTATACTGTTCATCGTCTACTACGACGCAGTTGGTACAAATACTTGCATTTTAGTGTTCAGTGCAAAGTACTATAACTTAATAACGGTTAAGTTTAGGGTATGGTGTTTCATAGTCAAATCAGTCAAAAATAATGGAAACTATATCCCTTAAAGGATATAGGTCGACTTAACCTTTAACCCTGTATATATATATATAGATTTTTATTAATCAAGTTTTGAGCCGTTTTCACGTTGTAAACGAGCTTATCTAGTATATGTGTTTATAATATATTATCTATATGTACATAAAAGAATAAAATGACTGACCGATATATCAACGCACAGCCCAAACTACCGGGGTCTAGAGACGTGAAATTTTACACCGAGGTTCCTGTTATAAAGTAGGCAAACACTAAAAAAGGATTTTGCAGAATTCATCCCCTATTGGGGTTGGAATTGGAGGTTAAATAAAAAGAATATATACAAATTGGTATTTGGCCTTTAAATTGACAATGAAGATTTATGTGTATCAACGTTTTTGGAAAATCATTACCTAGACAGAGTAATAGGAGATACATTGATAAATCCATTATAATTTAAAAATCTTTCTTTTTTTTAACATGTCGACGTGGTGGAAGTGGTCGAAGAAGAAGTAGTTGAAGTGGCGGGAATAAGCTAGTTTTTGAAGACGCATTGAATTAAAACGTAATATTAATTGACTTAAATATATTATTGTAATATTCCAAAATAAAATGTTCTTCATATTGAGGTGGTATGCGTGTATGGGTTAAATATACTTAAGTTGTTCTACAATGCTGACTAACATCGTAGCTGTCTACGTGGGTATATTGTTTACATTAACACTTATATCATATTCATAACCAATAAGTACAACTGCGAACAGTAATAATATCTGCCATATACAGACATACTCGAATGTTGTTTGCAGAACGGTTGACCGCCACAGTCCTTGAACCCGTCACGTGGAACCCTCGCGACGAAGCCAACCGGAGACGCGCGTCATCAGGCCAAATGAGTCCTTGAAACTTAACGACTGCGAAATATTAATATCTGAGAATATAACCAACGAACGACCCCGACACCCCGCGTGGGTTTGATAAATTGCTTTTGTTGTTACAACTTTGAAAAGAGAAAACTAAAATAAAAACATTTCGGGGTAGGCACATCCATATATACATATATAGAGGGAAATCTGAAGCTACCAATAAGCCACAGGAAGAAAGGAAGTCCTGAGAAACTTTCTGAAGTTTTAAAAAAAGCTGAAAACATTACCATGGAGTCAATTGTTTGCTATTTTTTTGCTCTGAACATCCAAAACTTGTAAGAAAACACAAAACAGGAAAACCCGACTATGGAAAGTATTATGGTACTATAAGGCTTCTTAAAAACCTATAGATAGAAATATGTTTTTCTCTCTGTTATTTTGTACTTAGTTACACATAAATCCGCTTTTCTTTTTCAGTCATCTGGAAGAGAACAGATAATTTTGGCATTTTCGTTAAATTTTCTTGTATTTTGCTATATAAATTTTTTTGTCGTGTGTGCGTGCAAAAATATATTTACCTAAATAACATTTTTAAATGATTGCTACAGAGTTTTAACAGGACGGAAAGAGACAGTACCAAAAACAATACATTGGGTAGAGTAAGTTTAAAAAAAAAACTTAATTTTGCATATATATAATAATACCCGAAGTCCACATTCCAAGTTGTACTAAACTTTGCCCCTTTTATACATTTATGTTTTTGATGGATTAAAATATTCATAACATACAATACCTACCTCTGAGCAGGAAAACTATACTTTACATAGTATATTGACTACCTACAATTTCTGTATTTGTTAATGTAAATACCATCTATTGCCTATATATAGCCATTTAAACAGCTTCTATTATACTAACCTATATATCTGGTTGTATAAAGTAAATTTACAATGTTACTTAGATACCTATCTGAGTTAGGTTAATACCTACAAAAAATTTTGTGTTGTGATAATTGTACAAATTACAAAGAACCTAATCGAAGGGTCGCATGAAACTACATTTACAGCAATTTTGCATAATTAAGTGATATAAGACGCACCTGCATTTGCAGAAGTTTAGATCCACCTGTCTTCTCCATCTCTTCTTTGTCAATAACCACAATAACAACAACAAATAATTTAGTTTCGAAAAGATACAAAAAAAACTTGACTTTGAATTACTTAGTATAACTATTAACAAATATCACCATATAGTTTGTATTAGTTTGTAAACAATGTCCAACTTATAATTTCGCAGTTTTACAAAACACAAAAATCACATATTTATAAAAATGTTATTGTTGTAATGTTAAAAACGAATTATTTGACACCAACCTCAAAAATAAATGTTTCCCGCGTCTTTCATAAAATTTGAAAATGGAATTATTATAACAGATTAGCAAAAATATGGCTTTTATGAAACTTTTCACGTGCGCTCGTTTTGTAGAGGCCGATTTAGTGATATAACAAGTCTGTGGTCGCCAAGCGACTCAGCTATTGTGGCCGGAGCGGAACCAATCGCTGAGAAATGGCGTGGTAGGGGCTTCAACTTTAACCAGTCTGCATGACATTTCGCTGAGTAATCAACAAGCTGCACCTACACGTCCTTTAAACTTTGCACAATAATGTTACACTTGCGATTTTATATCACTTCAATAATAAACTTTAACTGTCTGTTATTATGAAGTATTTTTTTTTGTTTTTCGTTTGGTAACCTGTAAGACGTGATGTCATAGCATAACTTTCAAGTGCTTTATCTTTTTTTAAAAAATCGCGCCAATTTAACTTTTACTTAGTTAGATAACAAGCTAACTGCCTGCGTGCTGTCTAACTTAGGATAGGTTACCTAAAGTACGATATCTACGAAGAATGAGAATTATTACCTGTGAATATCCTCAAAATATGAAAAGAATAAAAGCATTTTGTTCAGAACTATTTTCGTTGGAAGCAGGTGCTTACGATTTTTAAACTCACGGTTCCCAAATCAGGGTTGGAAGCTTAGATAACTCGCAAAGGAGGTACAGGTACATATGCACCCGAGGGAAAAAGTTACTGAAAACCCAACCATGTATGCATTTTTAAGGACCCATCTAACAACATTCGCCACAATGGGGCCTCAGGGATGGCAGCAATGCTTCATGTGAGGCCGAACTTGTGGCAAACGAGCTCACGGTCCGCCTTATGGTAACCGGTCACTGCAGCCTATGGGCTCTTGCAACACCTGGGGTATCATTTGCCCGTTGCTAACCCTTAAAAATCTTACTAACTAACTTCTACTAACTTCCTTCTTGAAGCTACTTTTTCTGTAGTCCTTAGAGAGGAGGAAGAGTCTCTGAAACCGCACTGTACGAGACCATTTTGGTTCTAAGGTGTGAGGATGATTTCCCTGCCGATGGCCATTGGTGCGATGGTAGGAAGTAGCCGAGGGCATCATTTCGAACAATTCCTCAGAACACATCTCATTATACAAGCGGTAGAACTCACACAGGGAGGCAAACTCCTCAGACTTAAGGGTTCTGATATAGACAGCTCGTGAAATCGGACATACAGAAGTGCGTCAGAGGGTCTGCGCCGTCGGTGAAGAGGCGGTGGTTATTTGCTCGACTATAATTTCAGGCATACAAAAGTATATTTTTAATGGCAACTTTTCCTCTCAACAGCATAAGTATGGTCATGACCAATATTATTTTACGTCTAAAATGTTGCGTATCATCCAAAGAACATAGCGTATCATTTTATTGAAATAAATACTAATTATCTACGGAAAATTTAACAGTATTTTATCTCTTTAACATTCTTTAAAACACTTCCTTGTACTTCAAGAATACCTTCCTCTTTTTCCTATTAAAGTTTGGAGCTTTGGGTTTGGGACGTTATGTATATATACACAATCTTTCACATTATAGGTAAAAATAAGAGCGAAGAATGAAATTTCACTCGGCCACCTGCTTGAGAAAGTATATATATTATACAGCACATTTCATTGATTTTTTTCACATCCCATTGCATTAAATTGTATTTTTACTATATACAGAAAACAGATTAGTATAATTATTTGGGCCTTATGTCTGGTTTGTAGAAGCTTCAGAATCAGTCGAGACCTTAGGGGCGCACTTCGATTTCTACAGCGATGCTGTATTGGCTAGCGGTATGTCAAGTGTTAATGTTGATGTACTACGACAATATGTGTGTACGATATGTAGAATGGAACGGATAGGACATTTGCATTAATGGTAAATATATCACTTATGACAGATACACTGATAGATTATAGCAGGTATGGGCAACAACCGGCCCGCTGCTGTAAGATATGATCCGGCCCGCGAGACATTTTGAAAAAACCAATTAAAAAAATATTACATTAGGTACTTATACTCACGGGAGTGACAGTGAGGAGGCAAACATCAAATCCACTCTTTGATAATCGCCGCCACTCGGCTTGCTCGATCAAATTTTTTGAGGTTTGCCGCCTCACGGGCGACACATTAAAATATTTATTGCTTCTCAATTATTCTAAACTAGTTTTTTCCAGATTATTCCTTCATTTTGCCTATATAAGCGGGTGGATGGCCCCAAACGTTAGTTCAGTTCTATTTTGAGCTACCGAGGTGATAACTTGGACAAGCGATATCCTAGCGAACTGCTCGAGCCGTCAACTTGCTTTGGGACTTTGTATGCATCTTGAGTGGTTATTAAGTATATTTTGTTATTAAGTTTATTGAATGAAAAGTAAACAAAAATGATGTCTAGTGGAAAGAACGAAAAGTAGATACAGAGGGTCACCAGTTTCAAGAAAAATGGACTGAAGAATTATTTTTTATCTTGCACAATGGTAAGCCTATTTGTTTGCTGCGTTATCCATTTCAGTAATGAAAGAATTCAATATAAAGAGGCATTACTCAACTAAGCATGCTACGCTGCACTCACTGGCAGGACAATTAAGAACAGATAAAATCCAGAAGGTTACCTCAAATTGAAAAAATAGCAACAAATGTTTCATACACAAAGAACACAACTTGATAATGTTGTGAAAGCTAGTTTTATAGTTAGCTCAAAATTAACACAGGCATTCAAACCATTTGTCGAAGGAGAATTTATCAAGGAGTGTATGTTAGAAGTTTGCGGTATTTTGTGAACCGAAAAGAAAAAAGAATTTGAAAAAATTAGTTTGTCAAGACGAACTGTTGTTCGATGTATAGAAATGATGGCAATGATATGTCTATCTTTACATATTGTCATTGGTAACCTTCCCCTCGAAGTTGTTGACAACTATGTTACGCACATAGAATAAACCTTTTACTTAGGTACCTTCTAAGTGTAAGATATTCAATATTCAATATTCATTTGTTGGTTATGATTTTAATACCTGATTCATTACCATTGGCCTTATGTATAAAGTAAGAGCCACTCAGCGGGGTATTGTCGAAGTTTCTTGCATAATATATCTATAGTAAGAGGCTTAAATACTTATTAAGCTAATGTGACAATAGGCATAGTTCTTCGAGCCGGAAAAATGTGGGACGGACACACATACAGTAGATGTATAGCGGCTGATGTGATGATTTTATGTATTTTGTAAAATAATTTATTGCTACTTTAGCGCGTGTACAGACAGTTGTGTCATTCCTATCTATATAACTTAGAAAATAACCCTCTTATTACGATCATTGCTGACGACACTGCTTTAATGGTGGATGGAGACTCTCATACAGAAGCAGCTGAAAAAGTCCAAGCAGTGGTTCACAAAATCCATAAATGGACAGTGACATGGACCATAAAGTTAATTGAATCGTATCTATGCGTCTCATAGTGGTGACACGGACGTAGTTCGACTTTCCACGCACCTGAGTTTGACGACTGACAAAGTTCTAGAGCAATATCACTCAGCAGAACTTATTTTGGGAGGCTTTAATGCCTACCATCGTGAGTGGCTCAGTTCTCAAACCAATAACCATATCTGCTCACGAATTTGCCCTGACCTACAGAGCCACCAGCAGTGGTGCTTAAGCAGTGTACTCCTCCTCCTCAGTGTAAGTTACGTCCTGTACTCACGCGACTTTTCGCGCTTTCCTACCTCACTCGGCAATTTCCGACTTCATGGAAGAGTGCGAATGTGCACCCGGTGCCCAAAAAGGGTGATAGATCAGGACCATCGAATTACAGGCCTATCGCTATTACTTCTCTCCTCCCCAAGGTGATGGACCGTGTTTTTTTTTTATACCACTGAGGTAGCAAACAAGCCTACGGTCCGCCTGATGGTAAGCGGTCACCGTAGCCTATGGACGCTTGCAACACTAGGAGTATCACTCGCGCGTTGTCGACCCTTCAGAAATCTAATAACTTCTTTCTTGAAGAACTCCATACTGTACTCCTTGGAGAAAACCTTGGCAGGGAGCTCATTCCACAACTTAAGCGTTCGCGGGAAGAAGTTTCTCTGAAACCGCACTGTACGCGACCATTTGGGTTCTAAAGTGTGAGAATGAATTCCCTGCCGATGGCGAGCGGCGCGATGGTAGAAAGTAGCCGTGGGCATCATTTAGAACAATTCCTCAGAACACAACCCACTGTACAAGCGGTAGAACACACAGGGAGGCAAAGTCTCTCCTCAGACTTAAGGGCTCGATACCGCAAGTGAGTTTGGAATCGTCGACAATTCTCACAGCCGGTCGTTGAACCGAGTCAAAAGGGGATCCGGCTGATATCCGGGTGCACCCGCCCAGAGGTGGCAGCAGTACTCCATATGGGGCCGAACTTGCGACTTTTAAAGTAACAACAACCTTTACCCCGACGTTGAAGTACTGCTTCGCTCTATTGAGTACACCAAGTTTTTTGGACGCCAGCTTTACCTTATCTTGTAAATGATCTCGGAACTGAACAACGCTGGAGATGTCAACACCAAGGATCCCAATGCTCTTGGAGGTGGAGAGGTGGGTGTTCTGGAATTGTGGGACTACAGTGAATGGGGTTTTCTTAGCAGTGAAGCGCACACTTGTGTCTTTGTAGGGTTGAATCGGACCAAGTTTACCCATCCCCAGTCTCGATTTGAGACACAAATTCTCAGCGAATTTCCTCTACAACGAAATGAGGGATGTTTGTTATCTGCATAGCAATGCATGTTGTTGATGTCCAAAATGTAATTGATATGCAGTAGAAACAGCGTAGGAGACAACACAGAGCCTTGCGGGACACCAGCATTAATGTCCATGCTATCAGAGCAACTACCGTCAACTACGGTTTGTATGCGTCTGCCGGACAAGAAGCTAGCCACCCATTATATAATAGCACAAACCCTCGGGCACTCCGTAAGATGGCAACTTCGATAGAAGACCCCGGTGCCAGACCCGATCGAACGCCTTTGCTATGTCCAGGCTACATGCCACATGATCCGATGTGATCGACACACAGTTCTTAGGAAACACACGACATGGTCAGCAACCGTCAATATGGCTTTTATCACAGTCACTCAACTGATGACCTTCTAGTATATCTCACAAACCGATGGGCACTAGCCATTAAGAGTCAGAGCATGCAGCATGGACATAGCGAAAGCGTTCGATCGCGTCTGGCACTGGAGTCTTCTATCGCAGTGCCCGAGGGTTTGTGCAAATGTTTGACTAGCTACTTGTCCGGCAGACGCATACAAGGCGTAGTTGCTCTGATAGCATGAACATTAATGCTAGGTTCTGTGCTGCCTTGTACGCTTTTTCTGCTGCATACCAATGACATGTTGGGCATCAACAACATACATTGCTATGCAGATGACAGTTTTGGTGACGCTTATTACGCGGGTCGTGCAAACATCCGTCGTTCCGTTGTGGAGGAAAAGCGTGGAGAACTCGTGTCTCTAATCGAGACCATTCTGTCCAAGGTCTCTGCAGGGGACGGGAAAACTTGGTCCGATTCAACCCTACAAAGACTCAAGTCAGCGCGTTCACCACTATGAAAACCCCATTTACTGTGTTCCCACAATTCCAGAACACTCCTCTCCATCTCCAAGAGCATTGGGATCCGTAGTGTTGACGTCCCCAGCGATGTTCAGTTTCAAGAACATTTGCAAGAAAAGGTGAAGCTGGCGTCCAAAAAACTTGGTGTACTTAACAGAGCGAAGCAGAACTTCACAACGGGGCAAAGGTTGCTGCTTTACAAGACGCAAGTTCGGCCCTAAATGGAGTACTTCTGCCACCTCTGGGCAGGTGCACCCGGATACCAGCTTGGCCCATTTGACTCAGTTCAACGACGGGCTGTGAGAATTGTCGACGATCCCAAACTCACTTGCCGTATGGAGCCCTTAATTCTGAGGAGAGACTTTGCCTCCCTGTGTGTGTTCTATCGCTTGTACAACGGGATGTGTTCTTAGGAATTGTTCGAAATGATGCCCACGGCTACTTTCTACTATCGCACATCTCGCCATCGGCATAGAATTCATTCTGACACTTTAGAACCGAAATGGTCGCGTACAGTACGGTTTCAGAGAAACTTCCCCCCGCGAACACTCGGGTTGTGGAATGAGCTCCCTGCCAAGATTTTCTCTAAGAACTACAATATGGGGTTCTTCAAGAAAGAAGTTATTAGATTACTGGCAACCCGCCAGTGATACCCATTTACCTTAAGGCGGACCGTAAGCTTGTTTTCTACCTTAGTGTTTTTTTAATAATTAAGGAGTTGCGTTGAAATCCTACACCGATAACCGAATGTAGAGAGGGTGAAATCTCGGGCATAAGCTAGTATTACTATAAAAACAAGTTCTAATGCTTATATGGACATTTGGTATACAGTTGTGGGGCTGTTTTAAAAAGAGTAACATTGTTATCATCCAAAGATTCTTAAATAAGGTTTTCAGGGGAAAAGTTAATGCACCCTAGTACGTAAGAAACGAAAATCACCACCGGGACCTTAATCTAGATTTGTCGACAAAATAAAGAATAAATACGAAGACGGTCACGAGCATAGGCTTTATCATCATGTGAACATCTGGGCAATCCAGAACATTACTAAATGCTTTGAGTTAATGTAGTGATATCAATAGAGTGATGTACCTAGTGAAAGTACTCTGGTTAGATTGTAATAAAATTAGGGTACAATATTTTAAATGTAAACTACTTAGGTAAGTATACAAAAAAAGGTTTAGTTCGTTCAAACAAAAAAACAAACAAACTCATTAGATTTATTAAATTTAGTATAGATAGGGTCAAAATACATACCTAATATGGTTTTCTGTCTCCAGCGTTGCTTAATTGAGAACCTACCTTACCTACCTACCTTTTTCATATCATATTGCTATTACAAAGGAATAACTAGACTCAAAAGTCCCAATCTTGAAAACTAAACAAGTCTTGAATATTTGGGTCACGCATTTTTGGGGGAAGATGTATAAAAGTACATCTCGCATTTCGAGACCAAACTTCAAAATTTTCGTAATAAGCTCCCAGAAATATTTCAACATTTCCAAGTTATTAGAAGAGTTCTAATATATGTAACTTAGCTACAAAAAAACAAAATAATTAGCCACAATTCGTAGGCATTTATTTACAAAAATTACATACAAACATTCATTTACTGTGAACTATAATTCACTATAATTCTCATAATATATCATTTGACATTTACACGAGACGTTGAACTAGCTACGTGCGTCTACGCATCTTATTTGTTTTTTTCTAATTTTCAATTTATATTATCCAGCGGGAAAACAAAAACCAAATATAGATGGAGCCTGATTAACAAGTGAAGCATTAGATGAGCCAATTGTGTGTTTGTCCATACGAAACGCACTAAATCAGTAGGTACATACACAAGGATACTACAAACCTACTTAGCGCGCTAAATCCTTCCCTCGCACGCATATATCGCGTACGTGGCGTGGCTTCTTCCGAAATTCACCAAACTGCTAAGTCACCCAGCGAAAGATAGATACTTAGAGTCAAGAGTACCTACTTACATATATGAGCGGAGCTTCTGTAGTTAACACGTATTTTGTGTAATAGTAAGAAAATCGGGTTCATAATCTGTTTACTCATCTGTTGTCACAATACGAAACGTGGCCCGAGACTCCATACAATCAGCTCACACACACACAGTCACAAAGTTGGCTTCATTTTTTATGACCGCAATACTATTGGTTATTACGCGCACAAAAATCTAACAATTGACCAATAAACGATACTAAAATATATTAAAGTGCGCGTAAGGTATTAACTGTTCTGTATCGTACTATACTTATATTGAGTTATATAATCATAACTCGCAACCACATACGGATCAAACATTGTCTATAAAATTAGTATATTTGTTTTGTTAAAATCGTTTATTTCTATAGTTTGATGTTTCATACTAAATTATAAAAATGCCTTTGCTTTTTCGATAGCAATGAGGCTTCCAGATAGGGCTTTAAAATTCAAATAGTTATCGATGTTTAACATTAGCACTTTTTAACTTGTCTGAGCTAGGTCTAAAAATCAAAATAGCTACATTTTTATTTACTTTACGTTTTAAGATCTAGAGAATTGTGTAATACTATCTGTCTGTGTGCGTGTGTTTTTTTTTAAATCAGCATTATTTACATTGGTAGAAGAACACAATTCGCTGGTAAGAACGTGATGGCTTCATTTGATAAATGTACTTACACTTTCCCTTAGAAAGCCGCAAAATCGCTAATTATTTATATTACACGTTCTTAGAGTTTAAGTCAGCTCGAGTAGAGTCTACATTTCATAGCTATTTTATAGCTATAAGTTTAATAAAACAGACGGATAAGAAATGGGAAAGGTATGTACATTTCTTGCAAAACTTGTAACATTTTGTTCTTGCATTTGTTTTAATTGTTGATCGCCATAATGATTCTATTTTTTTTTTCATAATTTATGTGGATCCAAATTTGGTACTAGGTTCAAAAAAAATATTGTGCGAGCACATTGCTTTATCCTAGTATATAAAAAATAATGATTCATACTTCTATACAAAAATATTATTTTCTACGCACGGTGCGACAAAATATTTAATTGCTGTCTAAAATTTGTTTATTACTCAATCAAATCCATTCAAAATTTAATTTTGTATAGGTTCTATAAACAAATATAAATCTAACACAGTAAGGAAATTTAGTAAATATAAAGCTAAATATTTATATTTTGGTAAACATTTAAAAACATTGATTTATTTCGAACACATTTCCTCTCATTTTTTACATTCAAAATCTAAATTTGCTTCCTAATTGCTTAAAATTTTACTATATAAGTTGAACAACACATCTATAGCTACGTTGCAAGGTTATTAAAAAAATATTTTTGACAAAAAAAATATACCAGTTATTGTTTTGGCAAATATCAGTCTTTACTATGCATTTTATCGAATGAAATCCAAGACCGTCATTTATCCCAACAGGGCAATTAACATTTTTGCATCACTTTCACTTCCAAATTATTAATTACAATTACAACAGGTAAGCCTAAGGCAATAAAATTTGGCACAAATATTTTTTAACATGACCTTGCAATGTAAAATTATTGCAGGGAAAGGGACACATTGAGGTCTCTATTACCTTGCTTAGGGTAAACATACAATAGAGGATCAGTTATATAATATTAGGCAGTCTTTGGGTAGGTCGGAAGATTTTACAGCGACTAGACATAACGACATGTCTACAAATTTTAAGTACCACGCATGACTACACCGACTCTATGCCCAAACAATTATTGGAATTCTTAAAGGGACTTTAAAAATCTTTTGAAAATATTTTTAAATACAATTTATAAATTGTTTTCAAAAGATCTGTCATTTTTTTTCTAGTCTGGTTTTCTACCGACCAATTACATTCTACATTACTAGCTAACACCAAGTAAAACTATGTGTCTATTAGTGCTATTTGTAATAATAACTTGTGTAAGTTTTTGTGTCTTTGCATGTTTTTTTCAGATTGTGACACTTAGGTACTCTACAATTATTCTGCAGTCTGCAGTTGGTGTTATTTCGACAGAGGATGTTATCCCAGAGATGAACAACGTTTATTTAAAAAATTTGTATGTTACACCAGAAAATATAGTAAAATTCGGTTGTAACAACCATCGAAAACTATTTGTGAAGAATACGTATCAAATCATTTAAAATAAATAAGTTCATAAAGAATCAAGAGGAGCATTCTGTAATAATCACTATATAGCCAATTAGTCAGTTCCTCTGACAATAATATAAATTAATTTTTGCTCAGACAAACGTAAATTACGTAAAACCTGCAAGTCTGTCAGTCTCTCAGGGTTTTGGAATCCGCTGCGATTGTTTTTAAAATATACAAGTAGAATAGGTAATTGATTAAATGCAGAAACGCTCTGACTACTTGTACCCAGCTAAATTACTGAATCTTTTAGAAGTGATCTACTTATCTACTGAAATTTCCGTATTATCGTACCGACTTTTAAGTTTGTATTATATAGGCATTTTATGATTTGCATTTGAATTTTATGTATTTTGTTGACACATTATTCTACTAAAAGTAAGAAACTTTGTTGTTTAGTACCCTAGAAACAATTTGAGTAAATTATAAAAAAATCATTAAGATTTATCCAAATTTCAACAATTTTATTATAATTTTGTAGACAAATACAAAATAAATTTCTGTAAAATAAAATTGCAAAACATCTCAAACATATTTTGAGCAACATTGCAGCGCGTACAAACAGGCCTAATTACTTATAGTAAGGTATATTTTTCCTTGCACTCAACATTTATTATGTTTTAAGTTAGCAGCCAAATATTTACCGTTTAACGCTGAAATATTAATAAATCGTTCGTTTCAATTTCTTTCGTTCGTTCGTTCGTTCTGTTCTACTAGTATCATAAGCTTTATTGTGTTCAACACAAATTTCTTATTCACTTAATTGGCACAGTAATTGTATAAATTTAAGTTCCGCGGCCTGCACGAAACTCTTTCAACATTAAGCACACCCGTAGGTACAAATATAATTTTTATAAAATTGTGCAATTCATTATAAAATTACAAAAAACACGTTGTACTTTTCTTATAAGAATTCATGCAGCTGTCCTTTTTTAAAACAGTCTGTTAAGTTCAGAATTCATTCATTCGCTTTTATTTTTGAAATAATCGATAAGTATTTCTTTATTACTGACATCACTAGTGGCGATACATTGCTGTCCTCGTAACAAACACAGTATTTGTAAATAATTCGATGCTTTGCAAAACTGCCAAGTTTGGGAAAAAGTGTGACGTACCTAAGTTTTTACATTACTGCGTTCATAAGCAAAATGATAAAGTTTTATGATGGGTATTTCACTGGCAGAGAATATGTAGGAAACATCAGTAAAGTAAACCGAGAGTTCTGTATTAAATTAAGAATTTTAAAACGTTTTTTTGATCAGGGGCTTAAATTATAACAAAGATTTTTGGTCAAGTAAACTTGAAAAAGACGGTTATGTTTGTAAATTTTTGGCCAAACTAGACGTTTAGACAATTAAAGTGGCTTCAGTCGTTACATTGCCAAGCTGACAATGTAACAAGTGAAACACAGCATTCCTTATCACAAGATACTTTGTTCTTTGCTACGAGGGCACAAACAATGATCACGTCATATATTGTCATCACTTCGACATACTCATACATCAGCGATGATAGATGTAATTTCTAGGCCTCCGAAATTCTGTAATATGTTTAGCCTTTTTATTGCTGCTTGGATTTATTTTATTGTTTTATATTAAAAAAAAAACGTGCTTATTTCATAATTAGTAAATTAATATTCTAGCCAACTTATATTTATAGTTCTTTAAGGTAAAAAAAAAAGTATGTTTCACGGTAAGAATTTAACATTTCCTGCATTCTACTTTATCCTGCATGTAATTAACATCAGTCGCGATATCCTGCGATTGAGAAATACTCATATTGGTACTCTTGAAACAGCTCGTCAGCGCTCGATTCAGTTCATAACTAGGTGGTCAGTAAATAAATCATTTGAATGTTGGTGCTTTACATCATGAAGTCGCCGCAGTCGACACCAATGTCCCAATCGTCGGTGGTATCCTCATATTCAGCCAGTGCTTGCTCGTAGGCAGCTGCTTCGTAGGCCGTCACCCCGTCCAGCATGGAGCACGCTTGGGAAACGTTGGTGTAGTGCATTATAGGCATAGCGTGGAGAGCGAAGTCTTCTCCTTCTTGAGACCAGGTCAGACCTGAAGATGAGGAAACGAATAAGTAAAGATTTCCAATTAATTATAAACCTACGTTCTATTGATGGAAATAGTGCTAACTATTCGGGCCAGGTTGGTTTTATCGCCGAAATGCAATGCCGGAATCGTCATAGAAGTACATTTCTTTGAAAAATTGTCAAATCAAATTTAATATTGCTGGCTACGCAGATGTTTTTTTGCTTACGCTATGCATAAATCTTATTGTGCGAATAGTTACAACGATTTCGTAAACAAACTTACTATCCATAGGTAGGTAAATGAGAAGTCAATTGAATAAGTAGAAAAGTAAAATGACTAAATCATGTAATCCATTTTAATGTAAATTGACAGAGGGGTAGCTTACAACGCGGAAATAGCCAAAGGAAATCCCGATGCCAAATATAAGATATCTTTTATTGAAAAATGACCTCTCAGGCAAACTGCTAATGGTCCAAACCAATGCTCATGCAAAAAGTGGTTCGTGATAAAATAAGGTGGCTAATCGGCACTCACGTCCACTCCAAACGCCATTGGGCAGCGTGACCCAGCCCCAGCCCTGCCCCCAGGCCAGTTCGTGTCCCAGCTGTCCCGCGAGCGGCACCTGCCGCTTGATCACGGCCACCAGTCCCCGCCCGTCCAAGGCGCCCGTCGTGTTGCGCACGGTCCGAGAGTAATCCGAGGAGCTTGCTGCTGGAATCAGAATAAGATTGATTTACTGCGCTGTTTAAGGCCACTATAGAAACAACCGACGAAAAAAAAACGGTTCTCAAACCGATATTTTTTTTTTCATCACACTTATTCGTAAACAGTGTCATTATGTGCAGGTAAAGCGGGTGCTAACACCTTAATTACTTCCACGGGATTTTTCTTTGAAAGCTCTATTTTCTCTGAGCAAAGCGCGCGTTCATACTCGTGGACTTACGGGCGGTAATGACGCGCCTATTCTATTGTGTATGTATAAGAGCTGTGTCAGTATATATAATGTACTCTGTGGCTGTGTCGTTGTCTGAACTACGCGCATACTACAAGCGAGCAATTACCTACAACTTCAAACAAAACTTTTTAATTTATGACGGATGCGTTGTTTTCTCTACTTTTATTCCCTCCTTGTTTTCCCACCACAGTTTAATTGTGTTTTTTTCGCCTTATATTGTTATATATTTACCCGCAAATGCAAAAAAAAACATTAAGTAACACGGGCGGTACGAAAATAACAAACTCGAGTCATTAAAGTCTTTTCGAACTTCGGCCTTAGGCTTCTAAATAGCCTCTCGTAATTTTCTCCTTACCACCTTTAATACACAATGTATTAATTGTCAAGTATGTATGACCACACCTCTTTATTGGAAAAGGTATACTTCGAAGTTAATTCCTTCCTTAAGAGTAGAAAAATAGGGGATGATTGATTTTACACCTACTGATTTTTCACCTGTGAATTGATTCTGATGTAGGTGGGTACTATAATGGAGACCTGGTTGAAATTATAGTGAAGACGGACGAAAGTCAAAGGAATACTTAAACGGTTTATAGCAGCCACCTCGTATCTGTACTTATAGGTATCTGTCATCTGGATAAGAACTATAGCCCTAGTTATTAGGTTCATCTAAATATCGTTAGGTACAGTACAAACACGATGATTAGGCGCAAACAATAAAAATATATAAAAAAAAAACAGTGGCACTCGGGGCCTGCCGCTATAAAGCTATTGCATTTATGCAATTATAAAAACAGCTGCTTACGTATTCGTCCGATTTCACTCTCAGTTGTTGAACCAATAACTACAAAGGGATATCTGCTCATGAATTTGCTCTGATCTATGGATTCTCTCAGCTTATACTTTCTACAACGTGAATGCCAGATACAAAAGTCCTTACTGGACCTTCTGCCGACTACACGTCCGAAAAGATATTCCGTCTCAGTGAATGCGCCTCTTGGCTCCTTGGACCACTGTCTCGACTCATGTGTCATGCACACAAACCGATCCACCTGGGCCAAAAAAAAACGAGTTGCACTCCGGGAGTACCGGCAGAAGTGAAAACCTTAACACACATTCGCGCTTAACAATCAAATATGTCACAAGATATGTCTTTGACATTGTCAAGAAATAATAATGTTTGTTTATTTACTTTTTTGACATAGTATATTTGACATCTCAATCTGTCATAGAATTAAAATCCTATATCCAACCTCCCTGTACTACTCATAATCGCCATATCGTCGCTGCGCGTGCAATACCGCGGAAGAGCACTTTGTTAATACCGCGTAACAGCAAAAGGCACAAAATTGAGATATCGCGTCTACAGATCCTTGTCGCGGATTGGCGTAGCACTGGCCTCACGCGATTTAAATTAGCCAAAAGAAAACCTCTTTTTGGCATCGTAGCAATACAGCGGAACAGTTGTATACCTGAAGTTGGCTGCAAGTCCGCGTATTTACCCAAACGGTAAAGAAGTTATGACACGATTAACGCGTGCTCCCGAAAAAAAAGGTTTTGCTAAGGATAACGACCATGTAAGTACTTTTTGATTGTTTATAATCTTTATTTACTGACGCTACGCAGCCTGGCCAAGTCGTATATCTCAATTTTTATTATCAGTCATATTGTTATACATTGTAACGTATTGCAACATATTTACAAAAAATAACCTTACTAGTGAATGCTTACAGTTGTCCCTATCTATTCCAAAACTTTTTCTATTCCAAAACGTGGTTAAATGTTCATAAATATCCTAAAATTTTGTAAGATCTTTTTATTATTTTCTTTTTTGGCAATTAAAATGAACTTTTTGTTAGAAATTAAATCAATTTGGTCTTATCATATGGCAGGAATGAAAAACATGAAAAAAAAATTTTTCGGTTTATTTTTTATAAACACATGTCAATAATTAACATAAATAATAGAGCTAGAGCTGAAGTTAAAAGCTTAATTTGTTCATTAATTTATAGTGAATAAAAACGACTTGAAGTATAATTGTCGTATATGTAATAGTTTAAAAGTTATACCAATTATAAAAGAAAAAGAGCAAGATAAAAAGGCAAATTTTAGGACATAAAAATATTAAAAGTTATATAAAAAATAGATGAAAAAATTTTTTCATAAAAAATAATACATAGCTGTTTTTATAATTAAATTACGAATTTAAAAAAAATAAAGTAAGAAAATCAATTTGTTTTTAACAAATTGTTTATTAAATAAACAAATAAAAAATGAAAAAAAAAAATTTTTTTTCCAGAATATTTAAGAACAATAGAATTTATGATTTTTAGAGAAAAAATGGTTCCTTAATATTTATATTTAGTGGTAAAAAACGATTGTTAATTAAGAAATGCATTTTATAGCAATAAATAATTTTTTTTAAGGAATAATTTTTTTCTTAAAAATCATAATTTATATCGACAAGTAGATTTGGAAAAAAAATTTGTTGATTATCTTATAAACAATGCATTTGTTTATAACAATTATTTAAACAATCACGGTAAAAAATTTAAAAAAAATATTTTCATGTAACTTTTAACCGTTAGAAATCATAAAATTTGAAATATTTGAAAAACAAAATTTTTTTAATAACTTTTATGCAGTTTTTAATTTTTAATGTTTTCGATTTTTAATAAAAAAGTGGAAAATTAACATTTTTAAATTTTTTCAACGGGGATCTATTTTAATGCCTTTTAGGAATAACTCCACGAAGTGAAAAAAATCCTAGGGTTGTAGTTTAATAATAATCAGCTTTTTTCTGTTAACATTCTATTCAGAAAAAGTAGTTAATTAACTAATGCATAACTAATGGAAAAATGGGGATAAAAATTTTTCGCCTACGGATTAGTGTTCATTTATATATCCAAATAGTACTAAAATTTTTTTATTCCTTAATACTCATATTTAATATGTTAAAATGATTTTTATTGTTACCGTGTCCGAATGACAAATCGCGAGCGGAAGCAAGACTACCCGCTTTTAGCGCTATTTTCAGGGCTCCGTAAAAATTATAAATATTAAAGATACAGTTCTGGGAGGTAAGATTTTTTTTAGGAAATTTCCTCCTCTTTTCAGATCTTTTTTCAAATTTCGAATATCTTTGATAGTTTTTGAGATATTCAAAAAAAAATCAAACCCCTACTTTTTTTTTTTTAATTGTTTATAACTTTTGCAATTTTCATCGGCCCCTTTTGGAACTTTTTCTTAAACTTTCTACATAATATTCCGAATCGAATGACACCTTGATCGTAATTTTCGGAGACTATACAAAAATTTCACCCAAAAAGGTACATGTTGACCAGACTATATATATATTCATAAACATATTCATTTTTATGTTTATGCTTGAAAATGCTGTAGGGTACGTCAAATTATTTAATAATTTATTGACGCGTAGTTACGCGGTCTTGGCATTACGTTATTTAGTTGTGTGGGTAATTTACGCGGTATTGCAATATAAAAAAAAATACAGTTCTTTTTATTTTTAGATACATACATTCAAGTGTCAAGTAAGCACATAATAATGGAGGATCCAGATATAGATGAGTATTTTTTAGAAAATGCTGATTTGAACAGTAATGTGGTAACTCTGAAAGATCTGGGCGAACGGCGTAAAATATTGCTCAAAAAGAAGAGAGACATATTAAATAAACCTACTTATCAAAATCAACCAAAATCGCAAACAGTCCCCATCCCTGCGTCATTACATCCAAAAAGTCCGAGTGTACCACTGTTTTTGATCCTGCTTTAACACAAAATGAAGATGATGGTATTATTACTCCCAATAATGTGAACGTTAATGTAATAGAGCAAGCAAACGGCGGCTTTGATTTTTCATCTAATGATTCAGCTGCAGATCCGTCTTTGGTTGCTTTCTCAGATATAACGAATGTAAAGCCATTATCACCAGAAAATGTGGGATGGTTTTCCAAAAGGGAATTAATAGAACAAACATCAAAAAATAATAGGACGCGCAAAGGGAATGATGGGAGAGGAGTATACAGGATTTAAGAAAGTCGGTAATAAATATGTACAAAATGATCCAAAACCAGCAAGAATAATGGGTCCACTATGGATGTCATCGCGATGTTTCCGTCCATCTGAATCTGAACCAAGAGATACAGCAGTTACAGAACCCAAAATAGCTCGAGCTAGAAAAGAAAATTAGCTAGAAAATATTTAACTGCATTACCGAAACTGCCATCCCATTATTGTAGGCAATCAACTTCGAAATTATATTTAGAACCCATAATCCAATCAAAAGCGTAATTGTATATGTAGACTATTGGACACATCGTAGAAACTTTCGGAAAATAAACCACGGGTAGCTTTTAGAAAAGTATTTGAAAGTATTTTATTTGAAGAGAATATAGGGTTGCTTCAGCCTAAAAAAGATGCATGCAACCAGTGCTGCGCTAACAAAGCAGATAATATATCACATGAGCATTATATGTCGTGGGCCGGGTGATCACTGTGTCGTTGAAATAAAAGCTCTGAGGTATAATCCAAGTGGCACAATAGACTATAAGCTCCGCTTTGCAGATGATTTTGTACCTTTGCCAAGACGGCCAAAGAAAATAGTTCCGATTGACAGTGTGCCTTCACCTTCTGAATCTAGACAGCCAATATCCAAAACCAAGTATGATCACTTACAAAAGCTTAAGGGTGTCATACCCAAAGACTGTCATAGTTTTTATAATAACTTACCTTAGAAATAATGTTCCTTCTGTGATTGAGTCTCAATGGTGTGATTATAATTATTTAAATGAGAGTTTAAGTTACTAAAATAATTATTATTTTTTGTTATGTTTATTTGTTAATGAATGTTTGCTAAGTTTTATTAGATAAGTATAAGTACAAGTATAAGTACTTTTGAATAATGATGACTTTTGAAAAGTTGATTGTGAAAACAATTCCTATTTTTCATATTCAAGGCACTAGGGTTGTTACTGTTCCTACAGTGTTCAATAGTTAAAAGCTAATTTTACTTTTTCTGTATTCGCACAAAGCCTTTCACAAAGATAACGTTAGGGTATTTTCTGTGATTTGAGAGGAACCTAGGAGACCGATCACTAAGAAACTACTTTTTTAGTAAGTGAAAGAGATTAACTCACAACGTCTTACTTAATACAAAATTTAATAACTTACTTGGTTAATTGTCTTAAGATTAGAAGTTCAAATCTAAAACTTGCCATTTAAAAAGTTTTCCTTATATAGGTAATGTTAATTATAGATGAATGTTGATAGAGAGTAATAAAAAATATAGTTTCCCTATACTTCTTTTAAAACGTTATAAGAAGTTTTTTCTGTGTATTTCTAAGTTAAAGATCTGAACTACTTATGAAAAAAAAGGTTTTTAAAATGAATAAAATATAAATTTTCTGCAGATTATCAATAATAGAAAGATTTCTAATTTTTTTTGTTTTTTTTTCACAATTAATAATGTTTTCTAATAAAAAATGTTTCATTTCAAACCCGCGTACTCACTGATACTATACTACTTTTTCTATTATTTGTTGCAACAAAACCGCGTAAGTGATTTTATACGGATTTTATGGAAGTTACGGATAAATTTACACTATTTCTCCATAAAGTAAGCCCCAAACTAGTAGCGATAGAGCTCAGTCAGCAAAATGTAGTGAAATGACTGAGATATTAAGTTTTTTCTTCTTCCTGTAAAATCGCGAAAACGCAGATACGCGGTTTTTACAAAGTGCTCTTCCGCGGTATTGTACGCGCAACGATGATATACTAGAAATTATTATGAGCAGTTAGCAGCTAGTCGCACGCACACAAACACCGTGCAGAAGTCTGCCGAAGTGAAACGACGTTAGACGATTGTTAGGTTATTTTTCGTTACGAAATTTCTTGATTCGGTCGCCGCGCTCAGAGCCAGTGATAAAAGCTATGCAATAGCTTAAAAAAAATAACAAAAGATTAAACTGAGACTGAAATGCCTAAATTTTATTCATCCTTAATAACGAAGTTTCTATACTAATATAGGCAATTAGACTTCATTTCATTAGTTAAGAACCTCATTTATGATGATGATTTTTTCTATTTTTCAGTTTATTTTTTCGTCCGTTAAATAAATATAGGCTAGATCGCGTAAATACGCTGTATTTGTGCAAATTTTGTGGTAAACCTATAAAGCATATAACTATATAAATATATGTTGTTGAAGTCAAAAAATGTGACTATAAAACGATAAAAATGTTAAATTCCATGCAAAAAAAATAAGTTTCAAGGCGTCATTATGGTTTACATTACTTAAGCAGTAAATAACAAACATATCTCCTAGTAATGTATATGACATTGTGAATATTTTTTAGTACATTTACATGTACATCGTTAGTATAACAAAAATTAGCTTTCTGGCCTATATATCGCCCTCCTAACTCGCATAATGTGATTGTTTTACTACTATACTTTTATTGGTTTACAGCGTTCCTTTGTACTTAAAAGAGCATGCAAAAACTAAGTTTAGAAGTTACTATTTCCTTCAA
Source organism: Apoda limacodes (assembly GCA_946406115.1). Taxonomy (NCBI): domain Eukaryota; kingdom Metazoa; phylum Arthropoda; class Insecta; order Lepidoptera; family Limacodidae; genus Apoda; species Apoda limacodes. The sequence goes on along the minus strand of OX291542.1, from coordinate 32,811,891 downwards.
AAATTGTTTTTAATTCCTTAATTTAAAATTAGACAGAATTATAGGAAGGTGGACGCGGGACGCTAATTTTGATGTGGGGTTTTCCTAGGTTGATTGGACTCGTACAGTTTAAAACCCTTTGATGCTTTCTGTAATGTGTTAAAAAAAATAAAAAAGGCAAATAATCATTCGCTGTTGTTTGCGAAACCATTAAAAATCGATTGCTTCCAATTTTTTAGAAGAGAATTTGCAACGTGAAAAATGTTTAAATTGCCGCCTCAAGGGGCGCATCCTTTCACACACCCCTTGTTACATATAGCGATTACGCAATGGGGCGATAAGGACATAAAGATGCCGTCAGCCACATTACGGATAAAGCTTCCGTCGATGTCTGATAAAAGGCATTGTTTTGACAGCAACATTACTTACCCATTACAAGTTCGCTAAGTTACCCACAACGCTTACCTAAGTCAGGGTTCGAGGCGAAACTTGGGACCGTTGTTACAGCCTTAATAGTTAATTGATTCGTTGAGTTGATATAAATTGTTTAATTTCTTTAATGCTAAATCAAATTCTTAAAACATAATAATTGTGTGTTCCTTTATAGTCCTCTTTAATTTTAAACTGTGTTATATTCATATAAATAAAAACATTGAAAAGCTTTATAAATTCTTTTAGCGAAAAATTTTTTTTCAAATAAAACGGGTAGATAATCCAAAATTTTCAGTTTTCAATAGTAACGATTTACCTACTACGTAGGTATTGAACATAATTAATACATTATTATTACCGGTAATGTGTCTTTTAAATAAAAAGAAAATCTTTAAACTACGGAACCGTAATGCGTGTGCGACACGTATGTGTTCGGTTTTAGAGTTCTTTTCTAATATGGTAAAAACAAACCCTGGAAAGATTTCGATATACCTTTTTTCGGAAACAACGAATATCAAAAGAAAACAAAGTATTTTTATCATGCATAACTGTTTTATATACATTATTATTTTTCGTCGCTTCATTCTGCAGCTATTGTTTTAACATCTTTTAACTTTAAAAATTTACAGGCCCATACATCGTTAGGATCAGAGATAAGAAAATTGCAAATTGCCAACAAGAACTTGGTTTTGGTATAACTGCCGTAAATCGAGCCACGGACTTGCTTCTCAGCAAAGAAGATAAAAAAAGTGGAAACTTTAAAATACTTAAGCGACCCATCGCCGTTTACTCTTTAGACAGAAGAAGACTTATTTTACCAAATCTGGATAACAATATTAAGCACATTATCCGCGATTCAGAGAGAGACGAAACTCTGGTACTTGTTTATCAGAGAACATAAAAGCTAGTAAAGCAATGGAGAGACAAGGGTCGCAAATAAAAAAGACTGTGCCTAAATTAACAAACCCTCAAACATCGGGATCCGGTAGGGAAACTCGATAGGACCTCCTCGATACCCGCCTAACAGGGGGGGGGAGGAGGTCTTAAGAAGCCGTCGATGCTGGCAACACTACTTCAGCAACGACCTTATTCAAACAAAAGTTCAACGCCAAATTTGCTCAGTACAAGACGCGTGTACCTCCGACCCAACATCGATACAGGTACATGCAGGTCGAATTAAGTTAATATAAAATCCGGATGAAAACCCCATTTCAAAGTTCCCATATCAAGTATCACAGGCGGTAGTGCCTATAAATAGTTTTTCTTTTAGTGAAAAACGGGATATAGGCGTAGCCAATGATAAATTGTTCAAATTAAGAGCTATAAAACTTTGTACTTTTTTTTTAGTACCGAAACTTAATGGTGAAAAACTGTTTATTTTGAACCTAAAACCTAAGTTAATATTAAAACGTTATGCTGCTTCTAAATTAATTCCTTATAATGGTTTCTTAGCTAATATAGATTTAAAAGAACTATATCTACTCATACCTATGTCTATTATGGATAGAAAATACTTAAGATTTCAATTTCAAATTTTTTCTATGCCTTTCCCCCTTTTATCTTGGTATTGTAATGCTTACGGAAAATAATAAATGACGAAGCCAAAGGAGTCCTAGTTTTTCCTTACTGGCCTTCCCAGCCAGCAGTAAGTTGTTAGTGTCTGATATTCTATATACTTCAATCCTACCAAAGATTTGTTACAATCTTATTTCAGGAGTCATCACCACCTACATTCCAGTCTTACCCTGGGTGCCGCAAGGCTCTGCGGACATCATTTGCCCGCCGCGGCTGTCCAGCCGAAGTCCTAACGCTGATGCTGGCCTCGCTAGCAGACCCTACTATCCGTCAGTATAATACCTCTTTAAAACCATGGTGGGAGTTGCGCTTACGGTTCTTTAAACTCTCACAGTTCCGCACTATCCTTGCTGTTGGGTGAAAAAATAGTTTCAGATGATTGCTAGAACGTCTAATGACAAGAGCATATAAGCTAAAAAACCGAACAAACCTAACCTACATTCACACGACGACTATTCGATTCGACTAGACTTTTTTACCGTATACGAGACGGCCGTTCACACGGTGCTAGGTCCATTCGGTTATTTCACGTATGCGGTCTTCCCGCTGCCGTTCACACAGCATCTATTCGATACGCATTGCCAGCCGCCACACCGCCAGTCGTTGAGAGCACGCCATTTTTTCTTATAGTTGTCTAATGATTTATTCCATATTATGGGTCGATCCTCGATCGTAATCGGCAATGCACTTCGCCAAAGACGTCACAAACAAATGCCTGCTGCCTGCCCCCGCGTGCGTCTCGTATACTAGAAACCAGTTTGTCCGTGTGAACGAATAATCGTTTCGTTTCGCATTCCCGGTGGCAAAACCCTACGGTATACGGTAAAAAATATGTCTCAAATACGTGATTTTCTTGCATAGACGCCGTGCGATCGATTTTCAGAGTTGCCATACAAATTTTGTTGTCACTACGATATTCGATAAAATCTCATATACGGTATACGAGAAAAATTGCGCCGTGTGAACGTAGCCTTAGGCCTCAGCGCAGACATCTTTCACAAAACCGCTGGGTGGACAGCCACCTCAAAGACCTTCGCTTATTTATATCAAAGGCCTATAAATTCCAATCCACAAAAATGATTTTGCATTATCAATACTAAGGCGTTAAAGATTCTTGAAATCGATAATTATTGTTCTAATGTACATAATATAGTTTTGATCATTACCTAACAGTATGAATAATTTACTGATTATATACCTAATATATTATAATTAATTTTTTTACATGCAAATTTCTTTTATAGATGATTAAACGAACTTCCAAGTGAAGTCCTATCATTATTATGTGAGTCGCTTCATTCGAAGATATAATTACCCTCCCAGCCCTAAACCCAATCCAAAGTTTTAACTTTATACCTACTCTAAAAAATGAAGCAAGCAAAGCGGGGCCGACGACGACGACTGCAAGATGGAGCCTTCCCCACTTAAAATCTTTTACTATTACTTCAAAACGTGTGAAGTTACTAGTACTTGAAAGGACTGCCTGTTTAAACAACAACGTCGAATAAAGCGACTAACATAATAGTGATAGAACTTCACTTGGAAGTTCGTTTAATCATCTATTAATTGCGCAAAATCATGTATGACGTTGACGAAGTACGCTAAATCAGAATAATTTTTATGGATTTGTGGAAGTCGAGGTTATGCGTCGTGGCGTCATATGAATGAAGCATGATGTTCAAGAGCCGTTAGAAGTCTTTCCTCATGTTTTTTTTTTGGATTTGGGATCTCATGGTCCGAGTGAAAAATGGATAACAAGAAAATTGTGTAATGAAAATTTTGGTAAACTAGTGATTCTGATGACACGTGTTTACTTGTTACAGTTTTCTGTTTTTTTTTTAAACATGTTCCAAGCGACCATCTATTTATTCCTAATTTCTTACTAGTGTTTCCAGGGGCGGACCGACGGAGTGCATACCACACTTTAAATTTTTTTATCAGTGCCTAGATATATAGTAATTTAGCTGCTTTATGGGTATCCGCCGCGAATAAGTCCAACTTTTTTTTAGGATAACTAGTACTATATGTTCTTATTACTAAAATATTATTTGAAGTTAGGTAAGCGAAGGCGTTTAAATTAAAACAACATAACAAAACCTAACCTAACCCAAATCAAAGCACTTATTATATCGAATTTAAGTTTGTATAAACCAAACTTTGATTAGACAATCATCAGGTTTGCCCTTTGACTATGCCATATATATGATACAAAATAGAGATAAATAAATAAATAAAACACCACTGCCGTCTGTGACCATCGTTACAAATGGAAATTACGGCCCACACATTTTTTCACCAATCATATTTGTATCAAAGAAATATTTTTCCGCTCTCTAACGTAGATCATAATAAAGAAAAAGGATTAGGCAGAAAAATATAATAAAAGTAAATCCGGATTATCTACACGAGGGGAGGGAAGTGGGGGGAACATTATTAGTATCACTTTGCGAACAGATTGTGGGCGGTCGTTATGACCGGAGTAAGTGGCGGCGGTGGCTGGAACTGGGTTGAGCTTCTGCAGAATGGCACGGCATTTATTAAGATAATCTACTGTTTTTTTAGAAATAATAATATTTTTAATTGAGTTATAAGGAAATCCGTAAAGGAACTAGGGTGTCCAACATAGGTACTACAAATAATTATTGTCCTAACTAATATATGTGTGACAGTCTGTCTGTAGTTGATAAGCACTGAGCAGCCAATTGAACTGGTTTTTAGGAAATATAGTGTTAAAGAAACGGAGAAGGACATAGTTTTTATCTTTTTATAACCGAATTGTGCACTCCCTCAATCTTTGCCTTAGGTGAAAGCCATTTGGAACCATGTCATGTCAATCACGTGGGCTTAGTGTGGAATGTGGACCCCACACAAGTGTTTTTGACGAATGTAGTTTTCCTTAAGACTAATTGCTCCAGCACGCCAGGTTCGAACAACCGTCCTTCAGAACGCGAGGTAGATGCCAAGACTTTTACTTTACCGATACTACAAGAACATTTTCTTTGATATTTTAACAAACAACCAGTTGACATTAAAACTAGTTTTCGACTTCATCAACCACTACAAATATACTCGTATATAAGCACGAGTTATTTTAGTTTCAAGAACTTATAATGCCGCAAATATAATAAAAAAGCGTAACTTTTCATGGTGATACATAAACTAGTTGTAGCAAACAACATCGTGTTTTCTCAGAAACATTATTATAACTCAAATAACATTTTTATTACGCAGACAGAATACAGTTGGCTGAATTTTCACTGCAGACTTTTTAATTATGTATGTTACCAAAAATAATTCGGCTGAAAAACTCAATCATCTCTTTCAGCCACGCCTTAAATTATTAAACCTCTTCCACAATATTTGAGTCTTAAACGAGGGCTTATTAAGGCCGAGTCTCGAACGAATATTCGGTCAGTTTAACTTTAATTGCATAGTAGACGAGATAAAATAGAGTTTAGTTCGTTAGATAAAGTCCTCGGTTAATAGGCCTATCATTTTGGTCGTATAATAGCGTGATTTTGGATTAGTTAAGTAAGCTAAGGTTATCCGTAAGGGCATTAAGAATAAAACTCAGTTTGAGTGCGCTGGCGGTCTTTTGGGAAAGGAGGTTTCTGATAGAATAAAGATTATTATAATATAAAATTGTAAAATTAGTTTTTTTTTAATTTATGCTGGTTATGATCTTTGCAACTTAACCGATTTAAAGAATTTTTAATAAGTTAAAAACTACACATACCTATAGTAGTACCCTAAGTAAGTTTTCGACAAAATTAGTAATTATTAGTGTGAAATAATAATGTCAGATGAAAAAGAGACTATAAAAAAAGTTTAGTTGATTCCAAAAAGTTTAGTCGTAAGCATTTTTCGTAAAACGAAGCGTTGTCGATTGGTGCGGAAATTTGTAGCATCCGTAAATGGAGACATTATTCATTAAGTATAACTCCATGTGAACAAGATGGCTCTTATTAAATTTGTCAGCTATAAGAATTTCTTTTGTAAGTTTAGACCACTGACCAATAGTTTTACAAAATTTATTAATGCTCAACAACACTGAAAATGGTATGAATAAATTTAATTTAATTTTTGTAGCTACGTATTCAATTTATTTAACGAGGCTGTAATATGTCTAGGAGGCAAATGCATAACAATTTGATATATTTATGGGATTGTGGTTAATCTTAAAGATGGATAAGCACAAAGGAAACAGGATATGATCTTTGGCTATGAAACAACCAAAAAAATTAAACTATTGTCTTCACCGGACTAGAAAAATTCACACGATTTTTTTAAATTATTGAAGCCTTGGAGTATCTAAATAAATGGTTTGATTTTAATGACATAAACTGGTTATTTATTCTTAACAATATATTTAAAGAGCAATGTTGAATTTGATAATATTGTTTTTTTTTAATATACCACTAAGGTGGCAAACGAGTTCACGGTCCTGATAATAAGCGGTCACCGTAGACTATGGACGCTTGCAACACCATGGGTATTACTCGCGCGTTGCCGACCCTTTAAAAATCTAATAACTTCTTTCTTGAAGAACCCCATACTGTAGTCCTTAGAGAAAACCTTGGCAGGCCCACCTCACCTCACATCCTTTGGAGGAACGTGTTGAGCTACACCTTTCTTCTTTTTCTCCTGTATGAGACATTCAACATCACTCTTGCGCATTGTACGGCTGATTATTTTATATTTAAGTTCAGGTTCTTCGTTTTCCGTATTATATTAGACCTAGGCACACGTTTAGATGTACCAGGGGTCGCTGCAGAACTAGTACTAGGAGGAGCAACGACTGTTCGATTTGTACCGGTTGGAATACTACTTAGCTCAGTACTGATGGATATAGAAGCTACGCCCTCTGGGTCCTCATCAGAACTTTCATGCTCATTCGTCTCGGAGGTGAATGTCGGATCGGCGACATCATCGTCGTCGGAAAAATCAAGGCCATCTTCACTGTCTTCCCACTCTCTTAATATATTGTGCAGGTCCTCACTTGTAAAATTATGCAAGTAAAGTCTTATCTTGGAACAGAAAAACAAATATTCAAATTGAAATTAACGTTAAAATAATCGATCGCTAACGCGCAATGTTGCAGTCATACAACAAAACAAAATTGGCCTAAAAACAACATAAATACTTGATTTTACAGAAAAAACGATGTCAATTATCAAAATTCATGCACTTACCTTTTACTCATATCAATTACAGTACCCAAATATCAATATTTCACAATAAAATAAAATATCGTAAGCTAATTCAAAGACGGGTACACCGGTTTGTGCAAGTTCGTCACTTGAATGAGCAATAAATACACATGCCACCATCTAGTTGGCGGATTTGTTACTAAATCGCTAGAATGCTTTGTTGCCGATGTACAAGCCGTGGTCCAAGCCTCATACGCAGTTTGCTTCAGCATTTTAGCTTCTCTGCAAGTCATATTAAACCACGGTCGCTTTATAACGCTGTCAGCTATTTGCAGGTTAGGAATAAACCATTCCATATCAGCCAGGATTTTCTCAGTGACCGCGGGTGCGCAGACGTCAGGATCTTCTGAGCTAAAGCAGAGCTGCCTCCACGGGTACGATGCATACAATTCTCGCAATCCATCCCAGCATGCCGACTTATAGTGCCACACACGGCGCCAATAAGTTGGCCCAGGTGGATCGGGTTGTGTGCATAACACTTGAGTCCGTCCGAACGTGTAGTTAGCAGAAGGTCCAGTAAGCAGTTCTTGTTGGAGAAACTACCAGCTGAGAGAATCCATAGGTCAGAGCAAATTCATGAGCAGATATCTCTCTATCTGCGTAGTAATTGGTTCGAGAATTGAGCCACTCACGATGGTGGGCGTTAAAGCCTCCCAAAATAACTATTTTTTTTTCTTATACCACTAAGGTGACAAACAAGCCCACGGTCCGCCTGATGGTAAGCGGTCACCGTGGCCTATAGCTACGACCGTGTCACCGCTATGAGACCAACATATGGGTACGCATAGATCATACCTAATCAAAAATTTTAATCTGCAAAAACTTAATATACATATTTACGTTAACTTAAATATAGACTGTCAAGAAACTGTTACATGTGACATATTTGATCAATCTTGCGAAAAGGAATGAAAAATATGTTTTTAAACAATATACTTTAATTCCGAAAAAAGGTATGGCCTGATTGTTGACGCAGAGATAATTGGAGAGACTAAAAGTGATATAGAATTTATCGCAATCGAGAGTTGCCATTAGAATAAATTTTTCCGTTGCTAAAAAGTATTTATAATATTGCAAGTCGATTGGATTAGAAACCGCAAACTAAAACTTAACTAAAAGTCCAAGACTTTGGGTTTGAAGCCCTTAAAATCGATCAAAATTCGAAAAGCCACTTAGTTCAGCAGGCAGGATCATTCTCCACTAAGGACTAACGTATAGTCAGACACTTTATGACTGCTTTAGATAACTCTAATAAATGGTCAATTTCTTCTTTATAGTTCTTCTATCATTCATTTTCATCCCATTCGTGTTCATGATAATAACCCACGGGAAAAATAACCGTAGTCGTCATTTCAGATAAATATGGATTCACTCTCGGGACCGCTGTCTTCGTGTTTATCACAAATTTATGCAAGGATTTATTTTAGCTTAGAGCTGATACTCGTTATAACTAATTTACATAATATTTCTGATATTCCTCCTCCGCTTATTTATCGTTACAGAATCCTCTTCTGTCGCGGAATATTAACAAAGCTCGTAATTTTGTTAGGAGTTCCTCGAATGAAATGCGATTTCGAATTCGGCAACGTAGATTGACGATGGTTTACCAATTTGTGATTTGAATTCCAGTAACAAGAATATTCTATTGAATGTATGTATATGTTATGTATTGCGAGAATGTATGTCTGAATCCCCTACAACGGGTTATTATAGTGGCTGAATACATACCCACATCTTAATTTAGGGTACGACCTCCTCTCACCAACCACTTTTTAGTCCTGTGTGACAGGTGGGGTCGATACACGGGTACCATTTTTATTTATTTTAAATAGTATTTTTTCATTCAAATAAAACACTATATTTTATTATCGTTAATGAATATTGCTTGCTATTTCTTTTTTAAAAAAATCGCGTTTTTATAAATAATACAACTATATAGACAAACTTATAAACCAAAACCCTATCTTAGTACAAAATTTAATCGAAATCGTCAGAGCAGTATAATAATAAAAGATATACTAAATATCAGTGCAATCTGTGACTTTTGCTGCACCTTGGCACTTATTGAACAATTTCGAAGTTGTTCGTTCTTACCTTTACTCTATTAATGTAGGGAGAAGTGGCATGAAAGAGCCAGTTTTCTTTACGGAGGAAAAAATACTACATGTAATGAAAAAGAAGTAATTTTTTATTTTAAAAATTATTCTTTATTTATTTGAGTACGTAATTTCGTACAAAAAAATCTTAAACAATATATAAAAATCAACGAAATATGCATTTCAAAAAAAAGTGTCATTCGGCTCTTTCATCACAGCTCGGTATTGAAAGAGCTGCCATAAGTTTTGAAAGAGCCGGTTAGTATAACAACGCGTAATTATGAAAATTATCAAAAAAAAAAATAACTGCGACATAAAAAAAACTTAAATACAATTCTAGCAATATTTTTTAAGTAATTGCTAACATTTCTTAACAAAAAAAAAACAATTCTATCAGTCATTTTAAGTACTCGTTTTTAACGCTTTCTTAATCTTAACATATTAATCAGTCAGAGGTACATATACGTTCTACAGAACTTAACATATTATAGGCGGTTTTTTTATTAATAAATTATATTCTCTAAATAAAAACAAATCTTCTATCAAAACCAACATCATTAAATCTCCAAGAACTTCAAAAATAATATTGCTATATTTGAGCCTAAATATCTATCTATTCATTAAAGATAATTATCAGACTGTTAGGAACATCAAATGTATGTTTTTTTAAGCTTAAAAACATTTCTTACAAAAAAAATTCAATTGCCCCTTTATGCCACAAGACTCATGAGCCCAACCAAAACAAATTTTGCATTGAAACCAATCTTGATCACTGTTTTCATATGGCTTGCTACAAACTGTGCAATCATCACTGTTTGTGTTTGTTTTGCTTGGAACAACCCTTTTTTTTACTTCAGCTAATACGATAGAATCGGACGAATCAGATGAGTCACTTTGAATAGAAAATTTTTCCGGATTTTTTCTTGAATTTCTATTAAGAGTTTTTATGGTTTTTTTTGTAGTCATTTTCTTAACATTTTTTTTTGTTTTTTTTTGCATTACTTTCTTTCTCTTCTAATTTATTTTTTTCCGGAGTATCAGTTACTATGGTAGATGCCATTTTTCTACTCTTTCGTGTAGTGTTTAGTCTTGGGCCCGCTTTGGAGAATGGTCTTATTGTTGCCGGTGATATTATTTGTTGGCTAGAAGAACTCGGAATCGCATCAACTATAGGAGTAGATGTTACACTGGGAGATGGTATGATATTCTGGTCAGGTATATCATTTTCTTTGCCATCTATACGTGCGTTTGTACGAGTAAAAGGCGGAGGTGTTGCTCTTAAACTACCTTCAATATTTTCTTCCTCCATGTTCAACTCTTTAGCTTCATTTGACTTTAATGGATCCGGTCTATCAGTAACATATGAAGATAAGAATTCTTCTTCATTAAATATATTCGAATTCAAGGGGTAAATTCCTGTTTTTAAAAATCCTTGTGTTATATTCTGGGGGCTAAAAGCTGTCAGATATGCTTCCCTTACGAATTGCCCAACTTCATAAATAGTCACCGTTTTACCAGGGTTCGATAACATCCATTCGTTCATGGAAATGCGATATCTAGTTTTGAAAGGCCCATATACTGTGACATCTAGTGGCTGCAGTTTATGGCTGCAGTGCGGTGGAAATGTGACTATGATGATTGAGTTTTGTCTGGCAAATTCGACCACTCTGAGATTCACATGAGAGCTGTGATTGTCCATTAATATCAATGCTGGATTCTCCTTGGATGGCTTTATGTGCAACACAAAGTGTTCAAGTGCTTTAACAAAACAGTCTTCGGTCATCCATCCAGAAGCTTGAGCCAAACCTAGAGCTCCAGGCGGACCACGACTTAACATAATTTCCTTGTAGTTTACTCTAGGAAACACAAAAATGGGCGGTAAAAAACCACCAGCAGCATTAATAAAGAACAGAGTTGTCACCAACGTTCCTCGTTCGGCTGAAGATACTTGTCCAATTTGTTTGGAACCTTTTTCAGCTATGATTTTAGGGGGATTGGTGACTGTACTGCAGCCTGTTTCGTCGGCGTTAAAAATCATATGGGGAGGAAAATTGTGTTTGCGTAAAACAATGCTTAATTTCTCAAAAAACATTCCTACATTTGTTTTGTTAAAGGATGTTGCACGGGATAGATAAGTGCTTTCAGGTTTTCTCACACTTAAATCTTTGTGTCTGCTCATAAATCCTTTGAGCCAATCATCACTAGCAGTTTCGGCTTCTTTCCATTTATCTGGGCAAATATCATTGGCTTTGGCATAATCAAATGCCAGTTTCTTAGTTTGATGCCTTGTTAAGCCATAGCACATTTTAGAAGCAGTCTTTAAATAATCCGCAAGCATGTTTTCCTGCTCCGATGTGAAAATACGCTTATTTCCTATATTAGGACAGTGTTTATACGGTAATTCACCAGTATTCTTTGCTTTTTTAACTATTTTTGCTAAATAAGCCCGCGATATATTTAAGGCAAGTGCAGTTTTATTTATAGACTGGCGCTTTTCTAAAACTTCAGCAACTGCCTCTTCAATTACTGATATATTGGGTCTTTTTCGTTTTTTTGGACCAACTTTCTCCATATTGAAATATCTGAAGCAATTAATTTAATAATATTATGAAAAAATGTACGTATATTATACGTACATTGTACGTATATTAGTATTATTTTATATTATTTACAATAAACAATTTCAAGGTTATGAAGGAGCCAGTTATGAAAGAGCTGGCTTTTTCAATGCCCACTGACCCGGCTCTTTCACGACTTGTTCCAAAAAAATATATAACCTTCATCATATAAAAAACTTACTTTTGAGTGCCTAAAACTTCGACTCGATGCACCAATGGCGGTTGGTTTCGGCGAACTGTCAAATGTTTGTGGGTGACGGGAAATCAGTGTTGCCACCTAAAAATAATATTGCCAACCAAATCTGTTCCAAAACTACCGAAATAATGCAAGTGGCTCTTTCAAAACCTGGCTCTTTCATGCCACTTCTCCCCTAAATATTTGTAATTTTTTAGTTTTTAATTTCAATGGCAATTTTTTTATATTACAGTCGGTTTACCCTTATTGCGCGAGTCCGACTCGCACTTGACCCTTTCGGAACCCACCCTCCAAGTTTCAGGTCTCTACGATCAGCGGTTTAGGCTGTGCGTTGATCCAACAGTCATTCAGGACCAAGCATTTTATATGTATAGATAATATTTACTCATAGTTATACAACAGATAACTACGAGTCTAAGTACCAAAAATAATTATTTAAAAAAATATTTGTTGACACAAACCAATTCTCTATTGAGACAAAAACACAAAATTTGAAATTCCATTCATAATTTTATTATTCATTGGCATTAAATCGAAATTAAAACTTTTCGCAAAAGCTTTGAGTTTCAAATCGGAATTTCCTAAATTCATTTCGAAGTCCCTGCAAATTAATACGTCAGCCGGAATCGATGAGCTTTCTCAATTCCAATTTGATTTTGGAATGGAAAAGCTTTGAATGCGGAAACAACGAGTGAAAATTACGAAATTCATATCTGTTTAAATTTTACTTTGTTATTTGTTACCTCTACCAACTTTGTATAAATGCAAAATTGTGTATGTTTATCCATGAACGGTGCATCGAAGGAATAATTGTAAATCTACATAGGAATAGTTCGCAAAAAATTTCAAGAAGGTGTCCTAATATCTAAACCGCCAAGTGAATTGCGCTCATTCTTTATGTTTACATCTTTGTAATGTCATGTTAACCTTTGCGCCTGATCTAAGTATATTGTTTTTAACATCGGCACCTACATTTTGAAAGATTCAGATTCAAAAAGACAAATTAAACCATTATAATTGTGCGTAGTATGCCTTAGTCACACACAAATTATAATTGTGCGTAGCCGAACGTATGTCCGCATAAATCTGGACGTATGATTGCTGACTCACACAGGGTCGTTCGGTGCCTAGATACTGCGTCTTTCCGTGAATGACACATATTAGCGCGCTTTTACAAATGAATAGGAGTTTCGTGTTAAGAATCGTATTTTTCACAAGCTTGATATTTTTATTGTTAAGATTCGTATTTTTATTGTTAAGATTCGTATTTTTAGTGTTAAGATTCGTATTTTTCACAAGCTTGATATTTTTATTAATACACGAATTAGTTTCACCTGTTTAGATCTAATCTTGCAAACGTAATTTCGATCACTTCCCGGTCGGTGGAATTTTCAGAAAAGCTCAGAACTCAGTTTCAATACAATAATCAAAACTAAAAACTATGAAACTAAAAAAATAAAATAAAAACATTTACAAACACGCTTATAAATAATATAAAATAAATATACATCATGGAGCAAAAAGGCATGGGCACTTTTTAACTATTACCTACATTTATTTTCGAACCCAATAAATTATTTGTTATTATTTCGAAGTTAAAGAAATTTTGATCTTAAACTCTACAAGTTTTTTTTCACGTGACCGCGGTGAATGCGAAATTGCATCTATGTCAAAATGCATCGGCAGAATGTGTTAGGGAAATCCATAGTTACAACTCTATTACCTTTTCACGCTAAAACCGCTGCTGTACCGATCAGGATGAAATTTGGGATGGAGATAGTTTAAGTCCCGGGAAAGGACATAGACTATTTGAAAACGTCAAGTGTGAGTCTGTTTTTTTTTCTATAATTGCGGTGCCGTTGAAATCCTACGCTGATAACTGAATTTAGACGGCTGCTGGAACCGCGGGCAAATTTGGCTTGGAGAATGGTCAAAGGTGTGTGTTAGCTTTTTTTCTATAACTAAAGAGTTGCTTTTGACATCCAACACCGATAACCGAATTTAGGGCGGTTGAAACCGCGGGCAAAAGCTAGTAATATATACGTTACAAATACTGTATCGATCAAAATAGTGGAGGAATATACAACTTTAAAAATATTTAGGCCGAATTTATAACCTCCTCCTTTTTTGAAGTCGGTTAAAAAATCAGTTTGGTAGCGACTACCGCACGAGCTAGAAGCAAGTACTTGAGAATATTTTTTTATTTTTTTTATATTTGAGAATTTATACGAAAGATTATTATTGCGTTTTAAAAAAAAAACACTTTTTAAACGATAAAAATGCCTGGACCAATTTTGCTCTAACCCTTTTTTAGATCTAAGTCATGACGTAGCTTATCAATTGATATGGGCACGAGAGCAATTTGGTCCATTGGTTCTTAAGATATCAAGGGGCAAAAAAAGGTAACATACATACATACACACACACAACGGCATACGTCTTCACGTCACAAAACGCAAATTTAGCGCTTTCGAATTTTGGAATAATTATAATAACTTCCCTCAAGAGAAGTTATTAAAGAGAAAGTGTGACTTTATTTGTTTGTATTACATGTATACGACATGAATACCATATGTGGTATTCATGTGGTACAGCACCCCAGCGCTCGAGTCAAGATTGCATTAGTCCAATTTCGTATATCAAAACGTATTCATTGCTGAATTGAATATAAAAATCTGAACGAATCTCTTCGATACGTCTCAAATATCTATTAATTCACATCGTATCTGGAGTGAATCAAATTCCCTACTTCTTTTCCTTTTACGGCGACATTTTTCTCATTTCTTATCACGCGTTGATTAATATTGTCAGAGTCATTTAAATCGATTAGTCTTTCTCAATAGACATTTTATTCGAACCACCTATTTTTTAAGCAGATAATTATTGATTTTTAAGAAAAAAATTAAGAATAGTTTTTATAGTAGTGTATGTCTATGTATATCTATTTTTTATTTATATATGTAGGTATATATTCTCTACCCAAAGGTTGCCTGGCAGAGATTATAGAAAAATCCAACTCACGCTTGTCGTTTTCAAGTAACCTATGTCCTTCCCACTGACACAAACTATCTCTATGCCAAATTTTCCCGCGGTTCTACCCGCCCTAAGTTCGATTATCGGTGTAGCATTTCAACGACAACTCCTTAATTATAGAAAAAAACGACTCACACCTGACGTTTTCAAGTAGCCTATGTCAGACTAATAGACAGACAAACAGAGTTACTTTCGCATTTATGATATTAGTATAGACTACTTGTCCCAGAAAGAGCAGGTGACGAACGTGACGAAGCTTACTAAATCTTGCCCAACCTAAATTTTTACCCAACTGCATTATAATATCATCGTCAGAAAATTGTAGGTGTACGTGAGATTTACTCGCTGTTTACATTTACTGATGCCTTGTCCTTTTCAGTTATCAAGACTTAAAGACATCAGGGCGATTGTAAACAGTTTCGAGGACATGACATCCCCCGTTTCATTTGTGTTTTTTTTTCGTGATTTTTAGATGTCATACTAAACCAATCGACTTATGCGAATATAGTTTTTTATAATGTAACCCTTTATGAAAAAAGAATAAACACAATTAGTGTTTGATAAGAAGAATATTTTGATTTTGAAAGAAGTGAATTCCCACCAAAAATATGCTCATGTAAAATGTTGCCAAGACCACAAGACGTGGCTCGCACTGTCAAAAAGTTATCAGATCTCATGTAGATCCAAGCTTCTCAGTCTACACGCACTGACTTCACAAACTCTGCATCAGCAGTAGTGTTTTTGTCTAAAATTTACCAAAAACGAAATAGTTGAAATATAACAAATAACAAAATATGACGTTTTCAATAAGCAAAATGTTTAAATTTATTTATTATTTTGAGTGAGGTTTTAAAGGCGGTGTAATTTTTATCAAATTAATTTTGTTATAAAATTTTTAATTGGAACTTGGTTATACGTATATCAGTAGGACACTTATTAATTAAAAAGTGAGATGCTCTTTAAAAAGAGAGTGATTATAGTTCTCCTTTACAAGCGTCTATAAGCTATAATGACCGCTTAACATTGGGCGGGCCGTCTGCTGGTTTGCCAACTTATTTGGTCACCTAAAGTTCCACGTAGAACCGGCGCCGAAATGTTTTCCTAGTGATCGACTGAACCGTTTGTGATGAAACTTGCACTGTAGCCTAAGTTGAACCGCACTTAAAAATTAATAAAGCAACTAGTTTCCGAGAAATACGTGGACAAACCTAAAGACATTCTAAATTTGGCACATCTGCTCAAAAGTCCACATAGACTAACATTAACATATCGCAAAACTGGTGAAATAACGTCTTAAAAATAATTTCTTGATCACTTGGTCAGTTGAACGTAGTGGTTATATTCTCTTTGGTCAGTTGATCGCGGCCCCCCGCAGCATGTTTTGTGTGTAGCAGCAACAACGTTATACAGGTATTCATGACAAAAATTTCATACAATTTTGGGGTAATAATGAGTAACAAATCTTTAAAATATTACATACCTACATAAAGGCAATTTAATAATCTTCTTTTTTTAGTTGGTTGGTAAAGGGTTTTTCTTTTCATATATATTAGTCAAGTAGAAAATCTCGAAAACTTGGTTTTGGTTATGCACCAGTTACTTTGAAAATATATATTTGAAGTGCCTTTACTTTTAAAAGGATACAGTTAGGTCCTCGAAATGTTGACAGGGAGTTAAAAACGTAGACCTTAAAACTTGTACAGAACTACTTTAATTTCAGCCCAGTTGTTCCAAAGTAAAAAAAACGAGTTGCACTCCGGGAGTAACAGCAGAAGTGAAAACCTTTACACACGATTCGCGCTTAACACTCAAATATGTCACAAGACATGTCTTTGACATTGTCAAGAAATAATAATGTTTGTTTATTTACTTTTTTGACGTACTATATTTGACATCGCAATCTGTCATAGAATTAAAATTCCATGTCCAACCTCCCTGTACTACTCATAATCGCGAATACTAAAAATAAAAATTATAATAGGCGTGGCATTACGGTTTCCGTCTTACGAATTTCCACGATTAGGACACGTGACCTGACGCGAGTTTATCATTTTTTACCCATACCAAAAAAAGTGCACAACGCCGCTAAAGAAGTTTTCACTTCAAAAATGTTGACGGACAGGGTTCTGTCTTTACAGTACCGAACCCTAAGCCCGAAAAATTGAGCTGTCATAGATAGCTTAGTTTCCAGGAATATATATGGGAGACTTTCTATCCCGGATAAGAGAAACCTACAAGAACCGAAGACATATTTACGCAGACGCATCCTGGAGATCAATTAGCAGCAGAAACTAATTTCCTACGTAAAAATATAAGGAAGGTAGGTACTTGAATGAGATAAAATGAGAGGTACTCACGTCTCACTCTGACTGTTGGTCTTTTGAACGCAGTGCGGAGGTAAGGCATCGACATCACCAGCTCTATGTGTGGTGGCGGTGGTAGCTGGAAATTAAGTAAACCTGTATAAAGCACCAGCCTATAAAATATTACTGCATATGACCAACAGTGTATCCAGGATCAGGTTAGGTTCGTCGCCGAGGTATTAATATAATTAATTATAATGTTAACACAGTCCATATGTCTCGGTTACTTGATTTTAAAACATTTCTTTTGTACTCGATACGGCCGAAAATCTTCTGGATGGAAATTCCACGTCAGACACCTTCTTTAAGTGATCGTTCGCACGAGCACTTTCGCAACGCATTGCAAGCGCGTTAATTTTAATGTACTGGATAGATCTTATGACTCATCCTGCTTGTGTTCGCACGCTTTTTACGCCAGGAGTTGTTTATCAGTTTGTAAGAAAATACAAAAAAATGTCGTGCGAACGATGCCTAAATGTTTACTCCCTGAAGAACATAATCACGTTCGCAGAAAAGGAGATTGTCCGCAGAAGGCCTTTCGAATACTCACACCACACCAGTTAAAATAATAAAAGCTAGGCTACTTAACTTAAGAGTAAAGATTCGCAGCACGCTTCATACAAACGAATTTCCCACTTATTTTTGGCACTTACTAATCAAACACCATGACATTTTGAAGACGAGCTCTAGTATTAAATATCTATATGTGCCAGTTTTCTATAAAATTATAAAGTTTCAAAGCTATGTAGGATTCTAGTTTTTCATACAAATGATCTCGAATAAGATTAAAAAGTTAATAAAAACTTTTTTAAGATTTTGGAAAACTACAGACATAGATATTTGGCTTGAGATCATGCCTACAAAATTTTACAGTATTTAATCAGTATATGTCGAAAAAAACTAGGAAATACGTTTGTATGAAACACGCTGCAAGGCGCCGCGAATCGTATCTTCTTGAGTCAAACAATGTACAGGTAAAATTCTAATAACTATGTTTTTATTTATTTAAAATAAGAGATGTAGAAATAACGTACAGGAAACAGAATACTTACTGTTTTGGAAATTGCTGTCATCCATTCCCTTGCAAAGCGGCAGGAAACAAAAAATTAACTTGAACGTATATGTTAGCGACAGAGTTTAATGTATTAAATTATGGTTACCTACAGTCGAAGTAATAAATCTGGTTAAACTGGAAATCCATTAAAATAAAAAATATGTACTGAAAATTTTCAAAGGCTACGGATCCTGACTGACTGGTGATTCTTTTCCCAAAGAAGCGAGATCTTAGTTTTTACAAAAAAGTTTTTATTTAAAGTTTGATACTATTGGTGTCTGGCCTTTTGATTTGGAAATAATCTATCTCAGGGTTGTTTAGGTATGAATCGCGGATTCTCCAGCAGTTCAGCCCTAGATAAATAGCGTAATCAAGTCCTTTCTTCTTGCAACCTATCCTGTCTCTATGGAGATCCCAACGGTGACATTTCCATGCGAAAGGAGGTTAAAATCCTACGTGCGTTACACCACAGCTCAAGAAAGATTAAATGGACTGTCCTTAATAAATGTTTATTACAACATTATTCCCATCGGCCCAAGGATGTCGTTACCTCAAATGACGTAACGTATTACGTTAATACGTTAAAAAAAGGAAATTTTATTTCGTAAGTAGTGGTTTTCAACTAAATATATTATTTTTATCAATTAATCAATTTTTTTTTAGAGTTCAAAACAAAAACAAAAAAGTTGTTCGTCTGTCTGTCTGTCAAGACCTTTTTCGCAAGAACGCGTAAAAGTATCAAGTTAAAATCAATATCAAATACTGAGGTCTATGGTCCCTTGAAGCTGTAAAAAAATCAAACTTCTAAGTCAACGCAATAAAAAAATACGGCCGAAATAGCCCACCCCCATTTGTAGGGTTATCAAATGAGAGTACTTTGCCTCAAAAATCAAGCGATAAGTATCTAGAAGAATATCAACATTTACTTGAGTCGAGAATAAAATAAAAATAAGTTGATATTTATGTCTACTTCTACTTACTCGCAAAATGCATTGAAAAACGGTGTATGATACGTGAGCGTAAAGAGTTATTTCGAATACGTGCCTCGCTGCCCTTATATGGTTGTTAGTCATTATATAGTTGAGTTACCAATGTCTAGTGTAGTTTTGTGTGACAATGTGTCACAATTAATAACTGCTAGTAAATTAATAAGGAGCTCATGGACCAGTGACATTTGCATAGAACAATATGTAAAGTTAAACAACGTCGGGCGTGGTCACCACTTGGATGGCTGACCGCCTAGTAGTGTATTTTCCTGAGCTCTTCCGTGTTTTGGGGGAAACACAAAACCGTCGGTTCGGGCTGTTTGACATTTTTATAGTCGTTATGCTCAGTTGTGGCCTAGGCTTTTATAGTGCTTTTCTCAAACATGCGTGTAAAAAAACCTAAACTAAAGAATTTTAATAAGTTAAGAGATAACTCATCAAGTTTTATTTAAGAAGGACTGGCACAACAAAATGAATGCGCCATTAAATTAATTAAAAAAAGTAAAAAAATGACATTTTTTTTGTACTTTTTAGTAGTCAATGTTCGGGTTTAAAAAGTTTTGTTCTATTTTCAAATTTCACATTTGACCGCTCGAGCTGACGGCTAAAACATTGCGCGTCGCTCTCTGATACTGTACTGCTACTACGATTTATCCCAAAGAAGCTTGTGCAAGGTATCGTCGCATATCGTCTACTAATATTTTTTACGTCAAGAGCACGTCCAACAGAAAAACGGATCCGCAGCGAACGTATCTAAGTTTTTGATTTATTATTTCACTCAATAATCCGATACAGAAACTTTAATGATATTTTACAAAAGTCTTACGTTTTCTCACAAATAAGATGGATTTCTGCAAAGAAGTAAAAGATTTTTCTTTTGTAAAAAGTTTTTAACCGAATTGTAAGCTGAACTCATTTGTTTGAACGCTAGATTTAAAGGATTTTTTTTTTAAGTAGATAGACAGATGGAGAGATAAAATAAGATAGGTAATTGATGGCTAACTATGATAAATAGTCCTGAACATTACAAATAGCGCCATTTGTTTCTAAACAAAGCAAGGTGTACTTTGGGTACCAGAGAAGGCTACTAAATACTGAAAACCTTCTTTGTAAATATATACATATTATAGAAATAAAATCAAATAAGTAAAATTTTTTATTGTTTTCTACCAAGAGATAATTTATTCAAGTAGACTTTTATACAGCACTTTTGAATTGTCAGTTTAATTATTAATTTTATAAACTTTACCAACGGTTCGGAATGTTTTCATACCGAGAGAAACCGGCAAGAAACTCAGCAGTTAAACCATACTATCCATACTTATATTATGCGAAAGTAACTCTGTCTGTGTGTCTGTTACCTCTTCATGCTTAAACCGCTGTACCGTTTAAGATGAAATTTGGCATGGAGATAGTTTAAGTCCCGGGAAAAAGACTATTTGAAAACGTCAGGTTGAAATCCTGCACCGATAACCGAATTCAGGGCAGGTGGAACCGCAGGTAAAATGTAGTTCTAATATTTTTTAAACAACTTCATTTGAAAAAACAATAAAGCCTTATACTAGCTGATAGTGATTACATAATATAAAAAGGTTTTTAATAATAAAAATATTACAAATGCATCAATACAATACAAATACAAATTAATTAAGTTTTAATTCTTACCAGCATTTTTATCAATAATGTATTCACCAACTTTGTAATAGCTTTTTTTCATTAACTGTCTTTGACATATATTTTAAATTTATTTGGAGGTAAATTAACCACATGTTCTGGAATTTTGTTGTAAAATATATATTTGTATTGCAAAAGAGCTATCTACCTTCTGAAGACGACATTTTGGAACTACCAATTCATCCTTATTCTTTGTATTAACACCGTGTGGGTCACGATTTTCAGCAAAGAAGTGTCAATTTTTGCGTACATTCATTATACAAGTGAAGATATATAGGCAAATTCCCTAAATCCCAATTTATAGATTGAACGTTCTGCACTCTTGTAAAATAAAGTCTGTATCAATAGCAGCTGCCTTATCCAAAAGCAAAATGCCACAAGTCATAACGGAATGGATATAAAGTAGACCAAAACGAGCAGTGTCATCATCTGTAAGCTGCCTAACTTTTTTAACTGTATAAGCAGCTGAACTGAGTTTCCCTGCAAGAACTGAGATGTGAGGGTTCCACTGCAGCCTATTGTCTTATGTAATACCTAGAAACACCGTTGGGTCTAGTTCTATTTCTTCTCCACTTAAGGATAATTTTGTACTTATTTTTCTGACATTCGGCATCATAAATTTTAGATACTTAGTCTTTTTAGCATTAATAAGTAAGGTATATGCCGTTAACCACAGAAAAACCTCAGAAAGTGCACTACTTACGCCGTCAAAATTAGTTATATTTCTATTACCTTTAAATAAAACAGAAGTGTCATCTGCAAATATACAATCTTGCAAAGCTTCGTCATAAAAAAGGCAAGTCCTGTACGTAAATTAAAAATAGAAAAGGACATAAGATAGAATTGAGGAATTCCTAATTTTACTTCTGAGCCTTTGGGTGCATTAATTACTTCATTTATTTGAACCTTCTGCGTTCTCCTTCTTAAATATGAGCGGATAAGCTCAAGAGCCAAATCTACAAAACCATAATGACTCAGTTTAAGTATAAGAGCTGCATATTGCACGCAGTCGAATGCCTTTAATAGATCACAGAAGATAATCATCGCATTTTGTGACTGTTCCCAAGCTATTGCACTAGCGTCCCGGCTTCGCACAGGACTTTTATTTTTTAAACATTATGGGATAAACGTAGAGTAAATGTATTTTATGCATGACATAAGTTAAATAAACCTATTTTTATTCTCAAAGTTTTTTCCTTAAAAAAGTCAAAATATTGAATGTTGGATGTGTTCGCTGCGTAGAGAGGGAGGGAGCCGAACGCGCGTATTTATTTTTTTATTAGTATTTGTTTAGATTGACATTTTTAAATTCGTAATATCTTTTGAATGGAATGACCGATTTGAATTACTCAAAAAGTAATAACAGTCTTGAATATGAAATGATTTGTTTGGATAAGGATTAATACCAAGGTATGCATAACATGGTATGATATTGGTCGGCATTTCTATCAACTTTTTAAATGTAAAAAAGTAGTTATAGTGACATAACTACAATAGTTGGACATATGGTATCGAGTTTTTTATAGATATTGATATATTCTTTAATATTGTAGAACATTTATATGTTCTTTTATCAATAGTAATCGCAGCGCATGCAATGAAAGACATTTAATGGCAAATTTATTACACCTTAGACTACATTATTCAAGTTTTAGTAGGGATCCCTTATTTTTTTCTTGTAATAAATATAGCCCATGTTACTCAAGGATAATGTAGCATTCCAATGGTAAAAGAATTTTTGAAATCGGTCCAGTAGTTTTTGAGTTTATTCGCTACAAACATATAAAAATACAAATCTTTCCTCTTATATAATATAATATTAGTGTGGATAAAGGCAACACCTGCGGCACTTATCAACAATCTTTTGTGAAACCGCCCAAAATGTCACAGTTGAGCAATTACTTGAGCGATTAATGTCGGGCTAAGTACGGCCAAGTAACTTTCAGCTTAGGACAGCTAGAAGCTTGAATCCAAGCCTTGGATACTTTCTCACACAAAGCTGCCTCTGAATTCTCACGAGGTTTTCGTAATTTCATACCAAATCGACGCGACGCGAAGGCTTGCGACGCAATGAAGCCGGCATTCCGCTTTGCCTGTTCAACAAAACACTTGATTGAAATTGCAAGGGATGTCAGTGCAGTAAATGCATACGCCACGTACAAAATTATCTGGCGAGATTTTCCTCATTCGGTACGTGGCACTATCGTAAAAAAGTGTTTAGTAGTTACGAGCAACGAACAAAAACAAAGATTTTAAAGTGATTTTCGAAGGAATTTAAAAAAAATTGGTTTGGTATTTTTTCTCTCTAAGCTTCTGGTACTATGATTTAGCAAAAAGTACCTAAACGCGTTTATCTATGTGTGTGTCTGTGTGTTTATAATGAACACCTTGTGCCGATATGCAGGATTTTATTATTATTATTATTATTATACTTTATTGCATCAACATAAAAAATTTACAAACAAAACATATTTACAAATAGAGAAAAACAAAAGGCGGTCTTATATCTTATATTATTAAGGTATCGCTTTAAAACAAAAGGCGGTCTTATATCTTATATTATTAAGGTATCGCTTTAAAACAAAAGGCGGTCTTATATCTTATATTATTAAGGTATCGCTTTAATTTAATTAAATGTTGGTGATAAAATTCTAACAGGTAAAATGTTGTTTGTAATGGATTCAGTGATATGACGGTGCGGTGTATGTTCATTCCAATATGAAGACGGTAAGTTGTCTCTACTTGTAGTACTACTTAAAAGGCAGTACAGAAACGACATTCTTATATAGAGTTGATAAAAAGTCAAGTACTTCAAAATCTAACAAAAAAATAGTATACATGGATTTTAGGTTTAGAACATATTTGAGTTATTTAAAATGGCGGCGTGTACTTAACGACAATCAATCCGTGTGAGTTAAGAAAGAAAGTCAACGCTAGTGCGTAGCGAAACACGGATAACTCGGATATGAGTTCAATTCTGTTTCTCTACTTCCATTCTTGTAGTGAAACTATTTTTTTTTTTTTTTTTTCTTGAGTTTCTAATATTTTTTATTCTTATGCAATGTATATGTGTGTATATATTATAAAATTTGTGTATTTATGTAATATACGTTAATAAATGTACGGTTATGTATGTATGTGTTTATTTGTACTTCCCAATCTTTCATAGCTTAGTCGGTTCAATAAAAAAACAGTCTTTCTCCTCATATTGCCTATGTACTTAGCAAAGATTTAATAATGCATCACCAATGAATTTGTCTGTTTAGCCTATGGGCTCTATGATTGGCTGGTAGAGAATGCCATGCGGCATTAAGCCTGCTAATGTACGCTTTTGTTTGTGCAGAAAGTATTAATAAATAAGTCGCTAAAAACAACCTAAATGTGGGCTTATTTTACTTTTAAGTGAATTTTTCAAATCTTTTTTTATTCCTTAAACTGCCAAACTGCAAAATCTTTAAAAATAGCAGAGGTAAGTAATTAATGGCAAAGTTTCAATATTCTAAAATAGAGTTAACATTAAATAATTCCTTTTATGCCTATTTAACAAAGTTCTGATGAGTGATTAACCAAGAGCTTATTGTAATACAGTTCGAAGAGATATAAACTTCAAATAAGTAATACTTTTAACATTTATTCTCTGACGTTTAATAAACTCCCTGCCTAAGTTCTCAGAAAATTTCTAAGTACACTTTTCCATGTTTAATTTTCTTTGAGACGGTCGTAAAGAATTAGAGCACTTAAGAAAAGTAATTCAGAGTTACACCCCTGCCTTAAGGCCAAGAATATATAAAAAATAAAAAAATGATAATTAGGTGCATATTCATTCGAAGAATCTTTACGAAATATTCCTATCAAGTCATAGTACGGTTTTCTAGACGCTCTATTTTTCTATACGATTTTTTATTGTTTTGGATATTACTAACTAAGTTTGTCCTTATACACCTATGTTAAATGTTCCTGCAAAGCGGCATCGCGGTATCAGAAAATACAAGGTGGTGCTGAAGTTCGTCCCTTTCCCATATGCTATGCTATATACGTGTAAAAGATATCACCATTTTCCAATGGGTTTACTTTATTTTTACTTTGTTTCATATTGCCTTTGTTGCCACCAAACACGAAATTTTTTACTGCAAGAAATATGCTGGATTGGCAATAGGAAGACATACATTATTAAAAAACAAAAATCCGACTGCTTAAAACTGCAAAGCAAAAAATAAATCCTGAAATCTCGAATAATGTTCAGCCAAACAAAATGTTAAGTGCTATAAAAAAATTAAAAATGTACTTAACAAGTACCTTTCAGTTAATACCATACACGATGTTTTTTTTAAGGTTTTTGATTTTTCGCTATTTTTCATTCATTTATTTTTAATAGTTTATTGCCGCTAAATTTATTTTAGCTGTCCTTATCTATGAGTTTTATATATTTCGTATGTGCTCATTAATCCTTTCAATATTAGGTAATTGAAATTTTCTGTGTTTTTATCAAGTTTTTGCCAGTTTGTTTAATGCTCGTCGTATATATGTAGCAGACGTCATATAGCCTATAGTACTTCTGGAATCAATTTAACGACACCTCATTTATTCAAATCCATCAAGCGCCAAAGATTTGGACATACTTATGTCGTAGGATAATGGAAAAAAATGTTTTTTTGCGAAAATCCTAGGACGTTTGCAAACGACCATATGATTGGTAAATAAGACTGAGTTTTGTAATATTCCGAGCTATTTTTAGGATTGTTGCCAAAAACCAAATTTACAATTATCCTTAGAAATATACATACATACACCCAAAAAACATTACTCTCTTAATGGCAATTGGATAAACAAAGACGTATCATACTTAATTTAATCCTACAAATACCATCTCAATAAATCTTGCACAAAAATCCCTCTTTTTCTAACTTTGGACTATGTCTGCCCTTAAAGAAAACCCAACCTCGCCGCGAATGAATTTTATATGAAATCCCAACAGTTTGTTTAGCTTCGCACCTTCTGTTTTACACCTTTTGCGACTCGGAGAACATAAGTGACATACATTATTTAAGAGCTCACAAAGTAAGTAGGGTCGTTATTCTAAGGCAGCCATGAAAAAAAGGTCCAGGATAATAATTCTGTGAGGTCGGGTCAGAGAACAATATGTCAGGCGTACTAGGAGAGTGTTTTCAATCTCACTAGATTAAATTTCATTTCGGTCCCGTAGCTCCATTTGTTATAAAGCGTTCCGGTTAGATATTAATCTGGACTTCGCAATATTGATCGATACGTGCGTCGACGTTGGCAAGACACATTAATTTACTATGATTTATGTTTAAGGTTTTGTAGTCATACAAGAAATCCTTATTATTCCGGCATGTCTCTTCTTCCGTTTGTCACAGTCATTTTATGCAGAAACTATTACGACTAGACAGTAATAATTTTTTTCTATACATACAATAATTGTACCAGAAAAAAAATATGTATCATCATTTAAGAAAAACTGAGCACCTGCCCTTATGTAAAGCGAATATTAGATTCATAATTAATAAAGTAAATGAGCTTAGCGCTCAAAATTAATTCTATTAATTTTACTCAAAATTCTATTAATCTTAAGTGAGCTTAAACTACGATAAATCCCCGCATGATTCTTTATCACAAAAAACTATACAATAGTTCAATGTGTTTATCTATATTGCTTCTATTAATTGATATCAATTATAAACAACATCACAAGTAGTTACTGCATATTACAACATAGTTATACCACAGACCATATAATACTTTGCAATATAAGTTCGCCTGTATGGAATCCAGTCATAGGAAAATACAGCCCTCGAGTTTCACTAACGAACGCACCCGAGGACACCGTTACTCTTTTGTGTAGTGATTATGACAAATATTGGTAAATTTGCCATAATAAATGAAAAAAAAAAAATATAAAGTCAAAGTGAGGGTAGTTCACTCGAAGCCGACGACACCGCGCACCGCTAGTCTACCCGTGACCAAGGCTGGTGTAACCCAGCCGAAACGTCGGGAAGTACCTAGGTGCCAAATAACAACGCGTTTAATCCCGTTTTACTATTTTAAATGACATATAATACTTGCTAGTAGTTATACATTAATTACAATTTTGCTAAAATTTTTGTATCAACCCTATTGCATTTACGTGCCCGGTGAAAGTCAAATGCGTGGAACCTCACATACACGGGGATTTTCACCGGTGTGCTACATGCAAGAGTCTGGAAACTGGTTTAATATATTTTTATTGATAACTAGCTTTGTTGTTTCTCTTTTTTAAAACAACTGCCATGCTTCCTATTCTGAAAGCGTTGTACTAATTAAGAAACCTACCCCGGCATGTGCACAACAATTTACCAATATTTGAATCCAATCGCTTTACCCTTAGTACGTGAGTCCGACTCGCACTTGACCAGTTTTTTCTTTCTTAAAAACCTTCTCGCACAACAACTTACCAAAATTTCATTACAATCGGTTTACCCTTAGTGCGCGATTCCGATTCGCAATTCACCCTTTTTTTTAGACAATTTAAGCTTGCTCTAACAATAACGAACACAACAAAAAAAAATATCTAAATCGGTACAGCCGTTCTCGAGTTTTTGTAAGACTAACAAACGTCAGTTGATTTTTATATATAAAATAGCGGATAACTAGTTTTTTATCTTCAGTAATTATTTCTTTTGTATTGTGAACAAAGAAGGTACCTATACCCATATCCTTACTTATACAAATATGAAAAAATAACATTTCTATGTTACTAACACGTCAAGAGAACCAAAAATTGTCAATCGAATTATACATAGCAATACATATCTTTGATTACATTAACCAAAAGCTCCAGTTAAATATCAAAGATAAACGGCAAGTGGTGATCCCCGCAGTAGGGAGGTACTCATCACATCCACCATTTGGTCGGCAATTATTCATAAAGACAGCAGTTATCCTATTGACTGTAACATATACCTATAAGTATGAAATTATGAAAGTTCTCATTTAAATAATAAGTCTAAGTTTCCATTGTGCCTGTGTTAAATTGCCGCCATAACAAAAAAGGCTATAAATTCTATTTCACGACGACTCAAATAGCTTCTTGAGATGTCCCTTCTATCTATATAACGTGTCAATAATAAATTTGAGTCAGATATATAGCCAACATAAATTGTAATGCTTTCCGCGCTGCCAACATGACGGCAAGACCCATTTGCCCTCACGACACTACTGATCATTATTGGTTCATATTTTCTACCCTTGCTATCAGGCATTTATTTATAGAGTAGCTAGTCATTAATTTGAGGCAAATTTGGTGTTTATGTTAAAAAATTGAGTCTTTCAGAATAAAGATATTTAACGAGAATAGGCACACAGAAAAGGAAGTCCAAAAAAAACCCTTCATTTGAAGCTGGAGGATTATGACTATAGTGTAATTCGAAATATAGTTATCGATTTTCATTTAAGATTTTAATAACTCCCGACTTTAAAATGATTAAAAACCAGGTTCTTCGAGGATATGCATTTTGAAAGCTCTTATGAGACTTTGAGAGAAATTCTAAAGGGCATGGGTTTTCAATTTCGACGAACTGAAAGAGAAACCAATATCTCAAAGACATAAAAAAATATCATATTTATGGATGAATCTTATGTCCACACATCGGACACAAAGGGGAAATCTGGGATGGATGTCGAAATAAAAGGTTTAAAGCAACCGATTACCAAAGGTGATCGTATAATAATAAAATTGTGCGTACTGGCAACAAAAAAGGTTTCGTACCTAGTGTGCTTATGTTGCACAAATGTTTGAATTCTGTCGGAGATTACTACAAAGAAATAATGCAGACTGTTATACTAGTTATAATTGGCTCCGTCAACAACTTATCCCGAACATAACTCCCAACAGCGTTTTAAGCATAATAGATAATGCACCGTACCATATTAAATTGTCAGACAAGCCTCTAAATATCAAATACTCTAATAATCAAATATCAAATAAATGATATAATATTCTCCATGATCCAAAATCACTAAAGACCGATTGATAAAGACATCAAATATGCAATCGACCGCATTATGCAAAAGCACGGTAGTAATTTAATCAATTTAACGTTTGCTACATTAAAGTCCAGATTTTAATTCTATAGACAATTATTTTAAAGGCAAATAAATGAACATGTCGCAAAAAAAAAATATCGCACTGAAAGTTACTTCAGTCAAAGAATTGATTTAAGAATAAATGGTAGATATGACGGGGCCGAAAAACTGGACAGAGGTCTGCGACCATGCCATGATATGTGAAGATGTATACAAAAGTCTGAACCACAGTTTGACAATATTCCAGACTTTTGTCATAAATGTGGTTTCCACCAGTAAGTAAATACTGTCTCCATACGTTCAGTCATACTCAGATAATTCAAGTTTACCGATGCACAATATTTATTCTGTTATACGGACGTACACTTTTATCTTGATGGTCATGCAACAAATCGTCAAGTAGTCACGTTGCCTGTGCTGCAGAATCTGAAGACAGAAGTCTTTGACCATTGCGTCCTACCTGTCATGACTTATGCTTTTGAAACGTCGACATTTACAGCGGGGCTGATCCATAAGTTCAAAGTCGCAACACTGAGGGATTGGATCAGAAATGAGGACGTCCGGAACAGAATTAAAATTGCCGCCATAGCTCGCAGAATCAGAAAGCTGAAGTGGCAGCGGGCTGGTCACGTCCGAGCACCGATGGTCGATGGAGAAACGTGTCCTAGAGTAAATCAATCAATCAATATCAAGCAATATAATTTATTCAATTTAGGTTACAATAATTGAGCACTTATGAATGTCACTACGCCATCGGTTCGTAAGTCTATAGGGCGAGAGACCTTGTACTGAGAAGAAATGGCAAGAAACTCAGCAAGGGCATTTCTTTTCTCCCTTTCTCTTACAGCGTCCAATTAAAATATTGGAAAATGCTCACCCTATCATGGATCATCACCTCATCATCATCGATTCAATCCATTCAAACATAATAACGTAACTATAAAGACCGCGTACGGAAAGGCGAAGCGTTTGACACCCTTCACTCTGGTGGACCAACGACTTTAAAAGGGTAACTAGTGGTGGCTGGATATAGAAGGCAGAGGACCAGGAGAAATGGCACGCCTTAGAGGAGGCTTACTTTTAGCAGCGGACCAATAACTGACAGCTGATATGATGATGACGGAACAAAAAAATGTCAACGAACATATCCTATATGTTATGAGAGTCCAAAGATATAAGTTTGGATTTTTGATCGATTTTTCAATACCTTTGAGCGTTACTCGCTGTACAAATGTATTTGCACTAAAGCTTACAGCATATTTTGGCATTAATTACCCCAACTCCCATTCCCAACAACCCATATAGACTTTTAACTAACTTGGATCTGCTGTCAGTATATAGTTTTAAAAACAACTAAAACAGAAAAATGCGAATGTCAGCTTCTTTGGTGTAATTCTTCAACACCTCCTGTGCGAAATCTCTTTCTGTTTCTACGAATCTATTAATTCATATAAAATTGTTAACTTGACCTCAATTTAGCATACGGTTACTCGTGCAAAGCTCTCAGACCGCATGGATTTCTCTTTTCCCCCACAGATCAGCGAAGCGCGGTTACTTTTTCATTTCTTATTCTTTTTCATCCAATTATTGTAAGCAACGAGCAGTCCTTGCCAAGGACGAAGTGACGAAGTATAAGGGCATCCATTCTTACGTAATCTAATGATGTCTGAGAATGTTGTTTACAATTTTTAGTTGGTACTCATGTTGCTAAAGGAATTTGTTTTTATTTCAGTGTAAGTGTTTTTTGACTTCCATTTAAGGTGAGAAGTTACTATGGGGTCAAAAACGAAATTGCTGATGTTGTATTTTCTTTACGTTTTGAGACCTGGGGAATCATTTGCGACTATTTTCAGAGTGACGTCTGTGTGTGTATGCATTAGAGTGAGTGATATGGTAAAATATTTTTGGTTCTAAATTTTAATTTGTATAGCAATAAAAAGTTGCCTTATATACACACAAATAAGACCATATTTTTACCACAGTTAAGGTACGTTTTCGTAGGACTTTAATATCTCAAAAGTGTATTTAGTTAACTTGCTTATAGAACGAATGTTTTCTTGATAGGTTATGTTCTGTACGTAATGTAAACAGAAAATGTCACGATGGCCTAGATTGTTCCACTGTTGTGAAACTTAATTGTACCGGTCCAATTTAGGATGTGTATATTAATGGAATGTTTTTTCCCTTTTATTCCTTTTTGTAGAAGATATTTTGTTTTGTAATTAATCAGGAAGTTAAGAATGATAATGTTGCAGTGTAGTTTGTTTAATACCTAAACTGATGAGCCTGATTTGGGTGTAAGGTACAAATTAGGATCCACGTGGAATTGTACCGATTTTTTGAAAGCGCTTTTAAAAAGCTCTATTTAATTAAGTAAGGTATATTTAGTTATTAAGAGTTACAAAACTCAAGAGTAAGCAAGCAAGACAAATAAACACATGTGCAAATGGGTGGCTAGCTTTTTGTCCGGCAGACGCATACGAACCGTAGTTGACGGTAGTTGCTCTGATAGCATGGACATTAATGCTGGTGTCCCGCAAGGCTCTGTGCTGTCTCCTACGCTGTTTCTACTGCATATCAATGACATGTTGGACATCAACAACATACATTGCTATGCAGATGACAGTACTGGAAACGCTTTTTATACGGGTCGTGCAAACATCCCTCGTTCCGTTGTGGAGGAAAACCGCGGAGAACTTGTGTCTCAAATCGAGACCACACTGTCCCAGGTCTCTGACTGGGGACGGGTAAAATTGGTCCGATCAACCCTACAAAGACACAAGTGTGCGCGTTCACCGCTAAGAAAACTCCATTCACTGTAGTCCCACAATTGGGATCCTTGACGTTGACATCTCCAGCGATGTTCAGTTCCGAGATCATTTGCTAGACAAGGTAAAGCTGGCGTCCAAAAACTTGGTGTACTCAACAGAGCGAAGCAGTACTTCACGTCGGGGCAAAGGTTGCTACTTTACAAGTCGCAAGTCCGACCCCATATGGAGTACTGCTGCCATCTCTGGGCGGGTGCACCCGGATACCAGCTTGGCCCTTTTGACTCGGTTCAACGATGGGCTCTGAGAATTGTCGACGATCCCAAACTCACTTGGTGTATCGAGCCCTTAAGTCTGAGGAGAGACTTTGCCTCCCTGTGTGTGTTCTACCGCTTGTACAATTGATTGTGTTCTGAGAATTGTTCGAAATGATGCCCACGACTACTTTCTACCATCGCACCCCTCGCCATCGACAGGGAATTCATTCTCACACTTTGGAACCGAAATGGTCGCGTACAGTGCGGTTTCAGAGAAACTTCCTCCCGCGAACGCTTGGGTTGTGGAATGAGCTCCCTGCCAAGGTTTTCTCTAAGGACTACAGTATGGGGTTCTTCAAAAAAGAAGTTATTAGATTTCTGAAGGGTCGGCAACGCGCGAGTGATGCCCCTGGTGTTGCAAGCGTCCATAGCCTACGGTGACCGCTTACCATCAGGCGGACCGTCGGCTTGTTTGCCACCTTAGTGGTATATAAAAAAAAAAGTTTTGGAATGAGCTCCCTGCCAAGGTTTTACAGTATGGAGTTCTTCAAGAAA
This sequence comes from Apoda limacodes, assembly GCA_946406115.1. Lineage (NCBI taxonomy): Eukaryota > Metazoa > Arthropoda > Insecta > Lepidoptera > Limacodidae > Apoda > Apoda limacodes. The sequence goes on along the minus strand of OX291542.1, from coordinate 32,779,013 downwards.
GAAGTTATTAGATTTCTGAAGGGTCGGTAACGCGCAAGTGATACCCCTGGTGTTGCAAGCGTCCATAGGCTACGGTGACCATCAGGCGGACCGTTTTAGGGTCTGTACCCAGAGGGTGCCAACGGAGCCCTATTAGTAAGGCTACGCTGTCTGGCTGTCTGTCCGTCTGTCAGACCATTAAAAGAATCTATCCTTTACACCGAAATAGGTAGAAGTCTGACAAATAATAAAAAGTTAAAATTTAAGGGGGGCCCCGTACAAGAAACACATTCTCGTTGTTTTTGCTCTATCGTAAAAAGAGAATGATAGACCTTTAAACTTGCATTAAAAAGTAGTGTGAACTCTAAAGTATACTTATCAACAAATAATAAAAACCGGCCAAGTGTGAGACAGGCCCAAGCAATTACTATTTTAAATTACCGGTACAGCGCCATCTAGTTTATCATTAAGAGAAACAGTAACACATTTGTTTGTTGGAAACGATAATCAAAGTTAAGTAACGTCGGGCTTGATCAGTACTTGGATGGGTGACCGCTAAGCGGCACACTTTACAATTTGATCAATTAAACTTTTGAATGAATTTAAGAAGCATGTCGGCTCCGTGGCTTAGTGGATAGTGACTCGACTGCTGAATCGAGGGGCGTGAATTCGATTTTCACACCAAACAAAAATGTGTGAGACTGGGTGTTCTTTATGTATAATATGTTCCTGTATATTTACAGAAAAAAGAGTATATACATAATTTATATATATATATATATATATATATATATATATATATATATATATATATATATATATATATATATATATATATATATATATAATATAAGAGTATATATATAAATATATATGTATTTGCATCCGTTGTCTCGTACCGTTAAGCTATGCTTAGTTTGTTTAATGTCCAAAAATATTTGTATATTTATTTTTAAAAGCAAACAAAATTAAGAAAATACAAAACAGTAGGGAAACATATTTTTTTACCACAGAAATAGCTTCTGTACTCAAAAGGTGCCAATGGACTCTTATTTCTAAGCCTACGCTTGTCTACCTGTGTTTACGTCTGTCTATCCATCGGACCATTAAAGGGCTCTATATTTTAGGCTGAAATATGCAGAAGCTTGAAATTTTCACAGAATATGTGTTATAATATTCAAAGTTAAGCAATGTCGGACTTGGCCAGTCATTGGATAGGTGACCGCTTAACGGCACACTTTTTATTTTGTTTGTATTTTTAAGTTACGTAAATGGTGACACGGAACCCACGATGCACGAGCCCGACTCGCACTTGACCGATTTTGTATTTCAAATTTAATCCTGACCATTTGTGATACTAATAAATAATATGCTTCATCCGATTATTAGGTATATTCCGAAGAAATATATAAACGTAATAATAATTTACGGTCTCTACTATCTAGCTCTCTACTAATTAATAACTTATAGTTTAAAATGAGGCATTTCGCGGCAAAAAGTTTGAAAAGAATTACTTTTTTTTGTGTACTTACTCAAACGTTTAAAGCTAAAAACTACCAACTAGCTAATAAATTATATTATGCTCCTATGAAACTAGTAACTCGAGAAATTAGTTGGTATTATAGGTATAATACATCAACTAATTTCTCAATCTAATAGTATAACATATTTACGAATCCCTGTATACTTTTATGAAACTAGTTACTCGAGAAATTAGTTGGTATTATAGGTATAATACATCAACTAATTTCTCAATCTAATAGTATAACATATTTACGAATCCCTGTATACTTTTATGAAACTAGTTTCTCGAGAAATTAGTTGGTATTATAGGTATAATATATCAACTAATTTCTCAATCTAATAGTATAACATATTTACGAATCCCTGTATACTTTTATGAAACTAGTTACTCGAGAAATTAGTTGGTTTTATAGGTATAATATATCAACTAATTTCTCAATCTAATAGCATAACATATTTACGAATCCCTGTATACTTTTATGAAACTAGTTACTCGAGAAATAAGTTGGTATTATAGGTATAATATATCAACTAATTTCTCAATCTAATAGTATAACATATTTACGAATCCCTGTATACTTTTATGAAACTAGTTACTCGAGAAATTAGTTGGTATTATAGGTATAATATATCAACTAATTTCTCAATCTAATAGTATAACATATTTACGAATCCCTGTATACTTTTATGAAACTAGTTACTCGAGAAATTAGTTGGTATTATAGGTATAATATATCAACTAATTTCTCAATCTAATAGCATAACATATTTACGAATCCCTGTATACTTTTATGAAACTAGTTACTCGAGAAATTAGTTGGTATTATAGGTATAATATATCAACTAATTTCTCAATCTAATAGTATAACATATTTACGAATCCCTGTATACTTTTATGAAACTAGTTACTCGAGAAATTAGTTGGTATTATAGGTATAATATATCAACTAATTTCTCAATCTAATAGTATAACATATTTACGAATCCCTGTATACTTTTATGAAACTAGTTACTCGAGAAATTAGTTGGTATTATAGGTATAATACATCAACTAATTTCTCAATCTAATAGTATAACATATTTACGAATCCCTGTATACTTTTATGAAACTAGTTTCTCGAGAAATTAGTTGGTATTATAGGTATAATATATCAACTAATTTCTCAATCTAATAGTATAACATATTTACGAATCCCTGTATACTTTTATGAAACTAGTTACTCGAGAAATTAGTTGGTATTATAGGTATAATATATCAACTAATTTCTCAATCTAATAGTATAACATATTTACGAATCCCTGTATACTTTTATGAAACTAGTTACTCGAGAAATTAGTTGGTATTATAGGTATAATACATCAACTAATTTCTCAATCTAATAGTATAACATATTTACGAATCCCTGTATACTTTTATGAAACTAGTTACTCGAGAAATTAGTTGGTATTATAGGTATAATATATCAACTAATTTCTCAATCTAATAGTATAACATATTTACGAATCCCTGTATACTTTTATGAAACTAGTTACTCGAGAACTTAGTTGGTATTATAGGTATAATATATCAACTAATTTCTCAATCTAATAGCATAACATATTTACGAATCCCTGTATACTTTTATGAAACTAGTTACTTGAGAAATTAGTTGGTATTATAGGTATAATATATCAACTAATTTCTCAATCTAATAGCATAACATATTTACGAATCCCTGTATACTTTTATGAAACTATTTACTCGAGAAATTAGTTGGTATTATAGGTATAATATATCAACTAATTTCTCAATCTAATAGTATAACATATTTACGAATCCCTGTATACTTTTATGAAACTAGTTACTCGAGAAATTAGTTGGTATTATAGGTATAATATATCAACTAATTTCTCAATCTAATAGTATAACATATTTACGAATCCCTGTATACTTTTATGAAACTAGTTACTCGAGAAATTAGTTGGTATTATAGGTATAATATATCAACTAATTTCTAAATCTAATCGTATAACATATTTACGAGTCCCTGTATACTTTTATGAAACTAGTAACTCGAGAAATTAGTTAGTTGGACTTGATCTCATGTGGGATGAACTATCTACATATAATAAGTTTATACGGAACCCTCGGTGCGTTTTTTTTTGCTACAAATTGTTCAGAAATTTAATATTGTAAAGTTTTTCCCTGTGAGTCACGTAATGAATAAAAAAATATAACTGAAACCGACAAGGTTTCTCGGGGGAGCGCTACGAATCGTCTGCAGTTGCTTCCTTGTACTAAAATGTAGGGAACATTTAATTTATTTGGACATTCAACCCTTCCTTATTGCTCCCACATGTAAGATGCACCCCTGTCATACTAAACCAATGAAACACTTTTTTATTTTTTCGAGAATTTTTACCATACAGCCATAATAATGTTTACTGTCACCCTTACTATGAGAAAAGGATATTGAAATGTAATTTAATACGAGTAGAAAGAATACTTGGTGATTTAGATACTTTTTGTTTTTGTTTTAGCAATTTAATAAAAAGGTACTTAGATTATGACTAAAAAAAAATAAGCTTTACCGTTACAAAAATGGCCTAAGGGTCTGGGCACAGTGGCTTCAGAACAATAAATAAAAACCAAATAAAATCACTACATATTATAAAACAATGTCGTTATTATAATGAGCTAAGTTTGTTATATCCTTTTTTCATTGTACTTTATACAAATCTTCCCGTGGATCTGCAATTGCAACTATTTTTAATACGAATGTTTCTAGATAAATTTGTCAATAAGTAACCGCAAAAGAACACTTATTTAACTTTAAAACTAAATCCCGAAATAGCTTCACGAATTAACGAACTTAAGAACACAGCAATACTGTATCACGAGATGGGGTTCAAATAAGGGGTCTGTAAGAAAAATTATAAAAAAATCAATTCTTACGAAAACATTATAATCAATGTATTTAAATGCTCCCAAGAAACCAATCTTTACTAAACGATAGCTTTTAGAGTGATAATATATTTAGGAAAAAATAGGAAAATTCAGAAAGTCGTAAAACCCTTAAGATGCCGAAATATGGGACATTTACCTTAATTTATTACATTTCTTGCAACTTTGGTAACTATGGTTGCACGTAAATGCGACAAATTCTTATGATTCTAGTGGCTTTTATTACAACTGTAAGCATACAAGCTGTGTTAATATGTACAAGTGGTGAAATAATAGATAATGCACTAAAAAAACTTAGTTTCGTAAAAATTTTAAACGTCTTTAAGCTCAGACGGGGAGTATTTTACAAACCGCAACTGTGACACGCATATTATGTTTTTTTGGTGCCTTAGATCACGAAAACTAAAAGAGATAAACACCATTACCAAAAGGAGATATCCGAGAGTCGTAGGTACTTTGAGTCCTACGAAGAGGCCTTGCAACAAGTATTTAAAATAGGTCTGTCTAGGTTCTTATTTTGTCAAAATGGCTTATTACTCTGAAAGTGTAGGTCAGATCTGCTCCAAAAATTTCTAAACGAGAGAGAAGGCTTATCCATACTCGTAATGTTGTATGACAAAATCTTAAATTATTTATAAATATCATTCAATTGCAAAAAAAAAAAAATCCACGACTGATTCCAAAGAAAAAGACTGAACACTTAAAAACCCGCGCTCACATAATCAGTAGATGGAGAAGTCGCCGCTATCAATTGGAGAAAAAAATCTGAAATCAGATATAATCAGGCAAATGGAGCCCTATACTATCTGTTAATCTGTCCCGCTGCCTGTCCGGCTATGGTATTTTTACAGAATTATGTTTATATGGGGGATATATAAATAAATAATAAAAAGAACAAAATGTAAGGGGGTCTTATGTTTTTGTTTGTACAAGGATTTGTGATTATATAAAAATTCTTTATCTCAATTCTCACAAAAATATTAATTTCGTTGGTATTTATGTGAGCACTCGTACTTATCTTTCAAAAGCACAAAGAAGTTACAAAAAAATTTTTGAAACTCGAAGAGACATCGAACGAGTTGTCATAGTAGTGGATGAAAAAGCTGAATGAGTTTATTATCGTCTCGGGGGCGGGAAACACCCCCCTGGGAAAAACTGCCATATTTATTGGAGCAGTCCTCTTTGCGGGTTGTTTCTCTTGTCATATTCAATTGTGTTGTTTTTGACCTTGAATTATGTTATTTTGCACAATAGAGGGCAGCTACATGTTTTATGTGTTCAAATATGCCATCTTTTTGTTTTATTTTCGTGGGAAAAATGTTAAAGTAGTTTGTGGGATGAAATGGAGAATGGATAATATATATGTGATGTTACTCGTAAATTCAAATTGTTTGAATTTTATTTGGAAGAAATAATGTAGGAGTCTTGTAGTTTTACGGCATTGTAATAATAAAGATACCTTAACATCTTTGAAAACATGATTTAACTGAAACTAGCTTTACCCATGGGAGCACCCACGCAAAGCATCGCTAAGGGATTCCTACGGATGCTTTTTAATGAACCGGTATAAAAACTATTCTATGCCATTCTAACTTTCAACTCTCTAAAAGTTCAACTCAATAATACAATGATAAAAGAATTGCGGTTTTCTTTCTAGGTTCTAGTTGAGTGGACCGTGGCTATATCTCTTAAATGAAGGTATGGGCACATGACTAAATTAAGTCTTGTGGTATGGGTATGTTCGTGCAAAGCTGTATCGCGGTAAAGTCTCGGGTTCGGTTTCAGCCGGTTTTGACTACAAATAATGATTTTGGCCGCAGTTATGGTTTTAGTCAAAAACTGGCCAGTCCACTTGCCTATGGTAAATACCTTTCTTCCAACAAAGTAAATATTGCATTGTACTAAATAGTAGATTTACATCGTACTCTAAGAAAGTACTATTTAGTACCTTAATCTACATTTCTTCCTAGTAAACAAATACGCATTGCAATTTTTTAGTCATTAAAGTTCCTTTAAAAGTAATACGGGTAAATTGCAGTATTAGATTTTAATTATGATTATTATTAAGTTACCTACTTAAACAAGCATATGAAGGTTAGGATTTACTTTTCTATTTTAACGTCAAATACCCTGCTGTGAAAGGTTTACTGTGTGCCCCAACACATAGATGGGTTTTACATTAAAAAAGGTACTAAACGGGAACGCACCCACCACCTTTTCCTTTATTATCCATCGTATAAGTTGATACTTAGTCGAATGATGAATATTAGCGTCCTTTATGGCACGACAGTTCTCGATATCTCCATGCATATAGCTACTAGGTATAACCTACTACTGCTACTTCAGCTCGCTCTTAGCAGATTCTACGAGCTACACATGTCGACAACTTTAGTTCTCTTCCGAAATACCTCATTTCGGATTCGACTCAGTAACTCAGTAACTTTAAGCATGTGGACTATATAGCTCTGTTCGTCTTCAGACTCTGCATGAAGTGTCGAGTAGACTTGATAAAGCTTGCCAAATGCCTTGAATTCAAGAAGAATCTTCCTACGGATTTTTTCTCAATCTTTCTCACGGGCGATTCGAGTATATAAAATCCTCCCTCTCGCTTAGGAGTGGTATCGGTCGGTCTCAATAGTACTACAGAAGGGTTATTCTCCCTTTTCGAAGAATAACACCACCACAATTTTGTACCAAATCTCCAGTGGTACTGCACTTACAAAAGAAGAAATTGGATTGCTTGGATTGGATAGATATTGGTGCTCCACAAACTTTTAGAAGCTCAGTCGTAGTAATGCGGTCGTCCACCGGATTTAACCTAATATTGCTCTGGTTATCGTCCGGGATGTCCTCGATGAAGTGGCGCTTGAGTTTAGCACAAGGATCTGCTAGGGATGTATACCTAGCTAAACCGCGTATAATTGGAACCGTTGCGTTGTTATTAGAGAGATATCTGATTACAAGTTTCTTGGATTTGAAACAGAAGAGATCTGGTTTAGGAAAAATAAATTACTATTCAAGTACCTCCTCCATGCTGATAACTAGGTGTTCCGCACAACCACAGCGGTAAAGTGTCAAGGAATAGTAACAATTATATAGGAAAAAGAAATTAATAAAATTAAATATAAGATTTATCTTTACATTCAGTTCGGGTTCGGGTTAAAGGAAAAAAATGTCACAGAATGCAAAGTTATGGAGGTCATATAAAATATTGTGAATAGTACGTTGCATACCTTTGGTAGTCAGATGTTATTAAATAATGCACATTCAGGCATTAAACTTCATGGGGTGTGTTGGTTCCACCATTGATGCATTGATAGCATTGAAAAGTGTATGTGGACGCGTTACTCTAAATGACAGGATAAAAATAAAAACCTGCCAAGTGCGAGTCTCGCTCGCGCACTGAGGGTTCCGTGCAAACTTATTATTTGTTGTTGTATATTATTGGATTTTTTTATAATATGATTTAACTAAAAAATTACGGTTTTCGCAATTTTTCCTTTATTTGTGCTAAGAGACGTTGCTTCGTACCAAATTTCAAGAATCTGAGTTCACGGGAAGCACCCTGTAAGTTTTGATTCCCCTGCGAGTTTTGAAATTTTGCGGCATAAACGGCTATATCTTTTGATCGCGTTGGCTTAGAAGTTTGATTTTTTACAGCTCCAAGGGACAGTAGACCTGAGTATTTGATATAAATTTTAGCTTGATACCTCCACGCGTTTCTAAGAAAAAGGGTCTGGAAAGACGGACAGACGGACGGACGGACGGACGGACAGACAACAAAGTGATCCTTTAAGGGTTCCGTTTTTTCTTTTTAAGGTACGGAACCCTAAATAGCTGCATGAAACAAATTTATGAGGCAGAATAAAATGGAAGGGTCGATAATGACCACCTCGAACGTACCTGAATTATATAATCTGTGCCTGAATAAAGTGGAATGTTTCTAGAAAACGTGAGATTAAAAATTCGTTACAATCAGCAAGTAACATTAAACAAGTCAACAAAAAAAACCTTTTTTTTGTGTTTATTATTTAATGACTATTTTCTGATTTTTTTACATTGAAAAATAACCAAAAACTCAATTTATAAAAAAAAGTTTGCTTTTGTTCTTTATATGATGAATAAAATACGCGATTTTTGCCCAATGCTTAGAGGTTAACATTCTTAATAAGCAATCTTTATAAGATAAAAATATTATTTCTTTTATAAAATAGGTATAAGAAATCAAAATCGGGTACACAGAACTCAGGCCCCAATTCGTGTTGACTTGTGTAATGTGTTGCTATCGCAAAACCTTACCTACATTAAAATACTTGTATACCACACCGATTTCAATAAATTTAGTTAGTAACAAAGCCGCTCAAATTCCTAATTTGAGTTTCGAAAGCCCTTGAACATCGTTCAGAGTAAAACTTGCCGAAGCCTCGATTATACGGTAATTTTCTGTTCATAAAACATTTGAGTACTTTGGAAACTTAAATATAATTCAATTTCGAATATAAATGCTATTGAACGCTACTGGAAGAAAAAATGTCGAAATCCAATTTTCTGAACTAGAAACATTTTTGTTGTAAGTATAACTTACTAAACGATTTTCGCGGCTGCATCCGCGGAAAAACCCATAACTAAACTCTCAATCGGAATAATTGTTGTTTGCTTTTTTTGTGTCAACATATTTAAGCTTTTTATTCTAATTGCATAAGCAGCTTTGATTGGCTATAGCTTTGCGACTGACTTACGGTTGTGTTTGTTAGTTTGTAAATGAATGCTACAATAACTGAAAACTGTTCTATTACATGGTTTTTATTGAAAACTATGGCGCGCGGATGATTATTTAAGTTCCGTACTTCAAAGCAAAAAATATAACTTTTGTACGCACATTTTGTTAACTCTTCAAAAGCTGCAGGATTTTTTTCGTTGACTTAAACATAATCTCAAATCGTATCTCATAGCAAAAGTGAAGAGGAAATATGAAATTAATAAAGTATTTTTTATACCACTAAGGTAGCTAACGACCTAACGGTTCGTTTAATGGTAAGCGCTCACTAATTTTGAGTTAAATTATTACTCCACTTTCTTATAAATGAATTTCTCATAATTCATAAATGAAATTTACTACAAAGTACGTACAGAAACCTTGTGAGAGCAGGTATGGTCTTTGCTAATAACATCTATTTAAAAGACAACAAGTGCATTATTTTAAAATTATTTTGCCTAAGTGAAAAACCATGAACGAATCCATTTCTGTGTTTTTTGATGAATTAAAAAACAAATATTCTATATCTTAAACAAAACCATGGTCTATCTGAGTGCAAAATTTTACTTACATTAGTTCAGCGTGTTTGAGTTCAATCACTCATAAATGGCTGAACGGATTTGGATGGAATTTAGCATACAAATAGATCACGGTTTCGACTCATACTTTTTATTTACGCAAACATGTTTTGCGCAGTTGAAACCGCTTAAAAATCAAAGTAAATTTATTTAGAACATAAGCTACCTAAGTATATTCTTTACCTAAGGTCTTAATAGTTAAAAATATTTTTTAAGATTCTATTCTGTTTTTTGAAGAAACTCACTTCATTTCTGCGTCAGATTTAGCCAGCATCCAAACGACTTGTCCAGGATCCCGCCTGGAGCCGAGCGCCATTAGTTGAGACAGCTTGGCGCCGGGAGGCAGCGCTGGTCTCCGGGGTACCTGCCCTGTCCAGGTCGCGATGGCTAGCATCTCTGGACTCTCCTTCACCAGGTGCTTTTGTGTCGCTATGCATTTACCAGATGCGTCCTGCCAAAGATTAACAAATTGGTCTCCTTAGTAATATAGTACTATTATTAAGATTCTATAGAAGTTATTCTTCTTAGGACTGTTGGCCTGATACATGAGGCCATGTTGCTTATCAGAAATTTGTAAAAGAAATAGAGTAGGTAATCGACAAAGGTCAAAGGATTTGTTGTTTAAAGTGGCAATGGGCTGGCCACGTTGCTAGTAGAATCGATAAACAAAGGGGAAGAGAGGTTATAGAGTGGAGACTGAGAGCCAGGAAACGCAGTTTTGTACGACCACGGCCACCGACTATAGCCACATACTTACAGCCGCGGGAATTCAGTGGATGCAAGTGGCTCAGACAGACACGTTAATTTTGTAAAGCTGTGGAGGAGGTCCAGCAATGGACGTATAGCGGCTAAAATGAATTGATGTAGAACCAATGTCACGCGCAAAGGTGGAAAATACCGTTTATTCCCCACGGACCAACTGAACGGCACAACTATATGGTTCGTGGGAAAAAACGCTCGAAATTTGCCACGGCACAACTAAGTTGTTGGGGAATTTACGTATATACCAGATCGGCAAAGAAAGAATAACCGGCAGTGATAGAAGAACGCAAAAGAATGAGACGGAATCATACTGTGTTGTTTCTTTTACTAACACCAACGAAAAAAAAATTTAAGGAATTTTAACCCTTCACAAGGTATACTCCCTATGCAATTTGAAAAACTTTGTTTTATTTTTAAATTAAAACTTAGACATTGTAAAGCTTTCAAAACAAAATATGTATTTATTAAGTTGAATATAATATTATGAGTCATAGTAGTTTTACAAAGAGTAAAGCGAGTCTCCTGTTCGTGTGTCGTCGAAACATTACACAAAACATGTTTTGTTTAATGCACGTGTTGTCTCTTGCATTCGGTATTGTTTTTTGATGTTTTTAAAAACATTTACTGTCAAAATGACTTCAAACGTAGAAGTCGTATTTTTAGTTTTAGAAATAGTAGATTTAGGCTATGTTCCAAATCACGCCGAGTAATTATCGCCCGGTAAAGTAGAAAAATCAACCCGTTCTGGAACGAGCGTGTGACGGTTAATTTTCACACAGACAGGAGTGATTTTCAACCTTTTTTATGGCAGTGTAAAGAATTCAACTTGACAGTTGGAAAATTACTCTACCCCGGGCGTCCCTAAACACTTTATTAACTTCCTCTTTGCGATTTGGAACGCACTCTTAGTAAATAAAAATTACCGCAACAATGTTCTCTACATTTGATTACCACAGATCATCTACATTTGTGTCCCGCTCCCCTACCCACGCGGGGGTAAATGTTTAGATGTTTTTTGTAGAGCGTGGAAAGTAAAAACATTGTTACCGACAGCAAAAATGTGTAGCGATTCATGTCTTGTGTAGTTGTTTTTGTGTAATATCTCAGATAAACACGCGCAAGAGACCGGCTTACCTTTTGGATGTTTGCAATGAATCAGTATTGAATTTAGTTTGATAAGCAAATTGTTGCAGGAACCTAAATTCTCTTGACGATTAAAAAGTGTTCTTAGAAACCATTGAATAAAAAGATTTTGAATTTTGGAATTTTGAATTGTACTTGCTATTGAACATGGTCACAAAAAATTGCGAACAGCACATAACACGCGATAGAATCGACACTTCAACGCCATCTTTTACAAATAATACGAGATGTGTCTCTAGAGAGAGATCACAGTTACACAGATCGCTATTAATCTTGTTATGTAGCATGTAAGTACTTACGTACATAAGTTCTTTGCCATGGGTTTTTTAAGGTAATCCATATATATATGTTTATCTCGACCACACTATTATTATATGATAGAAAGACTATCATATAATAACATATGAATATGTTATTATGTGATATAGTCTTTCGAAACTTAGTAGTTATGTGGGTACAATTCCAAGGGAATAACTGTCAAAATTTAAAAAAATCTTTTTTACCAAATGTTTGCGAATGGGAAAGAGGAGAATCATGAAAGAAGAGTAGTGAAAAATTATAAATTAATAATTTTAAAAATATATATTAAAAAACAAAAAGTTGTTTAACTTTAAGTCGACTGAAATTACCCTAAAAATTACAATTATAAATCTAACGATTTTATTTTCGACAACAATGATTTGTAAAAACTTTTAACCTTTTCGAACCAACATCCACTAATTACTTTGAAACTTTGCCGAATTTCGGATTTCGACGATAAAAAGTGCAAAATACGAGAGCGAATTAGTTAAGGTCAGTCGGGTTGAAGTAGCTACAATAGGGCGGCGGCCGTGCGTGAAGGGCCTAATTCTCAGCCCGAAGGCCCGGCACGTGACGAGACCCTAAACTTTCCGCCTTTCAATACCTATAATCAGTATTATCACATCATATATTATTATCCGGGCTTTCTCTCTGTTATTTAGCGAAGTGCTGATACTGAGATAGTTATAGCGCTTGTTACTTAAAGCTAGGATTTTTTTACTTGGACAACAATTAATTTTTAGTATGTTAAGCTGTTTCGTATGATAATAGTTATTTACGATATAAGTGCCGTAAGTTGGTTATTAGAAACGAGTAGACGAATGTAAACCCGAGACCATAGTCACAAGTTTGTAAATACCAATTCCGCAAGAATGGCATACAATGTTTTTAAAAACGCACCCTAATCAATGAATATTTTTCAGCTGGCGCATCATTTAGGATTTTTCCTACGTTAGCTGCAGTGAATAGTTTAGATTATTTGCTTGTATAGCCATCTGACAGTCGTTTCAAACATACGTGTAACTTTATGTACTTTGTTAAATCTCTGTCATTGTTGGTTTTAAAAGTGCTTTTCAACATCGAATATTTTGACCATACGAGTCATGAGGGCGGCTTATACTTCACACGTGATTAATTAAAATAAGCCATTAAAACATTTTTAGAGAATGAATAAATATTTATTTGAGTCTTCCATGATATAAAAATATTGTAAGCGCTCTCGCGCTTTGGGGTAGGGATCCATTTTCTGCAATTTGAGCATCATTTAAGATTTTAGGTGGAGTAGATTCCATATAAATATACGATATTACTTGCTTGCACTCATTATTTTGTAAATAAATATCAGTCGGAAAGTCGCAACAATCTTTTTCTCATATGACAATGGCGCGCATTTGCAATTGGCACCACGTGCGGGTGGTAAAAATTAGAACTGCACCTTTCGTCTCTTTTTCTTTAAGTATTAAAGTGAGTCAAACGCGCTTCCACGGAGGTCCAATGGAAATTAAAAAAAAACCGTACAGAATACGCACGGCGCCACATGACGGAGAGTGCGGTGAAGTACTTATGTGAGAGTACCTATTTTACCGCAAGTTCCGTTGTTTGGTGCGTAATTTTGAACTTTCGAACAATGGATACACGGTCCGTTAATGCATTTCTTGAGCAAATGTGTTGAAAACTTTATTTTATCGTTTCATAGCTTGACATTTAGTATTTCCTTGTAGACTGTAAAATTTAATTCCATTTAAAAAGATGTAGGTATAGTAATAAATATACAAGGCCTAGTTATAGTTATAGTATATTTATATTTTGATTTATGATCTTACAAAACAACTGAAACCGAATCTATGCAAAATTTCTTGACTACAGTGCACCAAACTTTTCTGCCCCAGAGGTCAAACATCAAAACCTTAGTCGCCATATTAAAATGCTGTGTACTTATGCGACACTAGCGACAGACACCGGGTGAGAAAAGTTTGTTGCACCGTATCTCAAGTTAGCTCAACATGTCAACAAAACCTATACCTAAATACATGGTACCAACGGTTCAATGTAACAAAATATACTGTCAGACACAACTTCATTTTCAAAGGTCCAAGCTTACCTACCTTTATTTTATATTTTTTATATAAAACATTTTTATACAATATTGTAATAAAAACGTGCTAAGATGTATCTGTGACTTCGTCAGTTAGCACAGTGTATATAACGTTTCCTTAACCGCTAATGATACCTATCTATCCGTTTAAGCAAGAAACTTGGCATAGGCACGATCACGGGCTGGGCGTTGGCGGCGCTGCAGTGAGCTGATCAGTCTTGCTTTTGACCAATTTTTGTATTGCAAAGTTAGTAGGTACCCTAGATTCTCACTTAATCTACTTAGGTTTTAGAAATACCAGACCCAGAATTTGTCTACATCAAGCCAAAACTCCTATATAAAGTAAAAAAACCCTTTTAAATTGCTATTTTTATTAGAAACTTCAACCTTCATATAACAATTTAGTTTAGTAGATTGAACCTAAACAGATAAACTTGGGTCGAACTAGTTCTGGACTCGAAATAGTTTGTGTGAATATTGCACAGTTAGCTCTCCTCGGCAGGGTTACGAGAGAGAACTTGGACAGGTGCACTCCCTACGTTTAGATTCAGCCTACTGTTACGTAAAAATCTCACCCTTGGCGAGATCTCATTAGCTCGAGAGCATGTCTGACAGTTTTAAATGACATTGGTCGCTTAGCTGGCGGAAACACGTATAATCTTATAATTTTTTACGTGCAGGGTAGAGAGTGAAATAAAGTATAATTTATAATTCTAAAATTGAAAAACACATATTAAATATTAGTCACGTAACATTCTAGTGTGTTATTTATGTAAGTACACACATAAACATTATATCCATAGACATATAAAACCTAAGAGCTCCATAGAGATTTGTCGCACTTACTCTAGGTATATATAAAAAAAGACATAGAAGTAGCAGGTATCGATCGATGAAACGTTCAGCTGGTTCACAGTATTTTTATATGGTGTTTAAAAAGGCTTTGGTTATGATGTTTGACCACTGGGTTCTATGTACCGGTTACCTACCTACTTGACAATTTTGTGAGTTTGCTATTGAGAAATTGAGTCTGTGGTGTTCAGCTTATTTTTTTTTATAATGCACTCGATTATTAGTTCCCGTTGCTGGTAATAACGGTGCTAGTTCTTTCTCTACGCAAAATATATGTGATTATGTAACTACCATAGACATAGAGAACTGGACCGCGTGTTTCCTAGCCAGCTGTAAAAAAAATGGACGCAAAAGTGTGAAAGAGACGAAGCGAACGTGTGGTGTCTTGAAAAAAGACACTTTTAGATTGTTTTGTTAGGATAAAATGGGTTATTTAATATATTTAATATTTTAATAATTTGTATTTCGAAATACTGTTTATACAAATAATATTTCTTCATCGCCTTCCTGAAGAGACTTAGGTCGGACACTTCAGTTCCTCTTAATCATCAGAATCAAGAGCCTCCTCGTTACCAAGAAATGCTAAGATCCCAGTTTTGTCGCAAATTCGTACAAGGGTATACTATTCTCGGATAAAGAAAAAAAGGAGTTTTAACGATTATTTGAAAACAATTTTGAATTTCTTTATCTAGGGAACATTTTTTATGATAAACGATCTTGCAACATTCATTATATCTTAATAAATATGAACCATCATATTGGTACCTATATAGTGTCTGTCTGTATAACATAAATTTCCGAAATATAAGTTTCATTCTTGTTATTTTTCGTCAGATATCTTTGTATTGACAACGTGCTTAGAGCCAATCCCGATATGGATAACTTATCACGCCTTCGATCAACTCAGCTAATCGAAAAGAAACGCAATATTAAACGATAAGATACGATTAAACATTAACTCACTCACGAAAGTCATATGTGAAGAAAAAGGCACCCTTACGGTAGACTGAAACGTATTTTAAAAGTTTTCTAATAAAAAACCGGTCAAGTGCGAGTTGGACCCGCACATCGAGGTTTCTATGCTTTTTAAGAATTTTAATAGTTTGGGTCACATACACAAAGTATATAACTTTTTTTATTTTACAAAAATTAACACATTTCAAAAGTTATTTTCATATTTTTTTAACTTAGAAAGATGCGGTGCGCTAATAGTCTAAAGCATTTGACTGATTTTTACTATTTTCGTATGAAAACAAATACAGCGAAATCTCTGTTTCTAGTGGCTCTAAGAATAACCGCACAGTTAGTCGAGTAGCACGGCCGGTTGACAACGTGCCAAAGTGGACGCATTTGAAGTAGCTACCTACGCTTCGTTTTTCCTAGCTAACGATGACGCTCGGCAGAATATAAGGAGCAGAATATCAAGGGGAGTATTCTTGACATTTTGTCCTTGCTTTACAATAATAAAATAAGACGTATAATTTTTTTTTGAGAGGTTTCGAATTGGAAATGCGAAGATCTCGAGTACAAAACCTTATGAAAATATATAACGGCGAATTCATCATAATCATTATTCGCGGCGAATTCACTAGTCCTTTATTAATAGTAAATAGATAACTCCTAGTGACTTGAACTTAAAATAATAATATATCAATCTTACAAACATTCAAAATCTTCATAGGATTAAGAAATACAATATTAATAAATATACATACATAGAAATATTCTTTCTTTGTTTTTAATCGAGCTCGGCTTGGCTCGAGGTTAATCTTTTGACTGCATCTTTGCCAAAAAATATTTATTTACATCAGTGACTAGATAAGGTGATTATGATTGTATTAAATGTGCCTTTGCTTTGCTCTGTGAATGACAAACCTTCTCCAGGACAGGACAGACTTAAAGGTTGACAAAAATTCTTTATTGTGGTTAAGTTGGGGTAGGATATGAAAGCAACACAGAAAGAAAGAGTTGCCGGGGAAAACTTTAGAGATCTTCTCTGAGTCCTACACTCAGAAAACATAAATCAACAACGGAGGAGATAAAGTAATATTATTTGAAATAAATTTGATATAAGTAACGTATAATTCTTAATTATAAAATATCTTTATCTATATAACTTTTAAAACTCGTTTATAAGTATACGTGTATAAGAATATAGCAAAGCGATTGATCTCCACTTCCAAAACTCAGAAGGCTGGTTCAAACTCTGCCACTCTTCTGGCCGCTTTACTTTGTACACTTTACACTGGAATTTTCTTATTTTGATAAGTGTCTTTGTTATCACAAAGACTAAAATCTAAAATATTAAAATAAAAAAAGAATTATGTTAATTTTCTCATATAATCTGACAAAAAAAACCATTTTAATAAGGATTATTAATTCTCGCGAAAAAATAACAAACAAAACAAACAAAACAAACAAAATTTTTTTATTTAGCAAACACACACATACAAATATTAAAACAAAAAAATAAAAGAAAAAAAAATTATGTACCAAAAAAGAGTGCATGAGCTAAATGGGCCTCCCCCTCAGCATGATATGTACCCGTGTAGGTACAATACTGATTTTCAGTGGGAGCCCTTACTGCATCACTTCACGGACATTAGTGAATGACAAAACAATAGCACCTATAAATATTTAATTACTATACTATCCTATATATATTTAAATTGCCTACCTAAATAAAAAAATAACACAAATAAAATATTTACAAAATCACTAATTTAAAGAGAAAGAGAAGAGAAGAAAACGATAAAGGCAAAAGAGGTTGTACACACTTAGACTTTTGCCTCTTTAAAGGAGCCTATATTAAAATAGACAAAAAAAAATAAAAAAAAAAAAAAAATTATATATTATCTATGATACAAATGGTGGTTAATGGTTATATCCTTCAACTTGTTGATTTTGTGATATATCCTTAACATGCTGATTACCAACAGGAAAGAAAAATAGTACCTAAAAAGACTGATTATTTAGCAGATAAAGTTTCATTTTCTTGATAAATGTTGTTTTGGTTTTTAAGGAGCGAAATGGCGGTGGTAAATCATTCCAACATTTGCTTGCAGCGAATTTGAAACTGCCACGAAATGCCGCAGTTCGGTGACGAGGACAATTTATGAGATATGCGGCTGCCCGAGTTCCGTAATTATTTTGGTAACGCGCCCATGACAATTTCTCATAAAGGTAAGAGGGTTTCTCTGTTTTTATGACTCCAAACAACAATGTTGCAAAATGTAATTTTCTACGCTCTTTCATTTTTAATAATTTAGCATTCAATAAGAATGGTGTTACATGTGTACGAGATGGTATTTGGAAACAAAATCTTGCACAAGCATTTTGGACACGTTGAATTAATCTCTCAGACCGTGATAGTAAACAGGAGCCGTAAACTGTGTCACAATAATTTAATTTTGAGAGAACTAATGATTCACATAATCTTATTCTCAATTCTGTACTAAGATGAGTTCGTATTTTGTACAATAGTTTAAGGCGATAGAAGCATCCTCTTACTGCTTCTAAAATGTGTGATTCAAACCTTAGTTGATTATCAATTGTAAGCCCTAGATTTTTTGCCTCTGATACACACTCTATGGGTTGATCATGAATTGACAATACAGGCTGATACATTGCTATATTTTTAACTTGTTTGCTGGATCCTATCAACATATATTTAGTTTTTGTAGGATTTAATAGAAGACAGTTCTTATGTGACCACTGAGCAATTCTATTAAGATCCTCATTTATTTTTCTTACAGCTGTAAGAGTGTTCTCAGAATTAAATGACAGATATATTTGAACATCATCAGCATAAAGATGATAATAACAATTCTCCATGCAAGAAGTGATATCAGCAGTGTAAATTATGAAGAGAAGTGGCCCAAGAATGGAGCCTTGGGGTACACCTCGTTTTACTGGCTGTTGGGAAGAAGACAATTTGCTACCATTTACTTTTTCAATTTCAACATACTGATATCTGTTCTCAAGATAACTGTCAAACCACCTCAATGCAGACGTGTGAAATCCATAATAGGACAATTTTGACATAAGAAGAGCTAAATTTATAGTTTCAAAAGCACGGGAAAAATCTAACAATGCCAATATAGACCCCATACCCTTGTCCCGAGAAGATAACAAATTATCAATAACATCTATTAAGGCTGTCGAAGTGCTGTGATTTTTTCGAAAACCGGACTGTAAGTGTGGAAGTATTTTATTTTGTTCAAGGTATTCATGCACTTGTAGGGAAACAATTTTTTCAAGGATTTTAGATATGGTAGACAAGATATTGATTGGACGAAAGTCTTTTCTATTGATTGGGTGAGCTGTTTTAGGAATGGGCTTCACTTTTGCAATTTTCCACAAATCAGGATATGTTGAAGTAGTTATTGATTTATTCACTATATTAGTAATTACACTTAATGTCTGAGGCATAGTCATTAATAACATTTCTAAGGAAATTTGGTCAGTTCCCTGCGCATTAGTGCTTAAGCCTTTTATTATAGTTACAATTGTTTCTTCATTTACTGGAGAAAGATGGAAAGTTTCTGAACTAAATCTTTGAAATTCATAGTATGTGAGAGTTGAAATGTCAACTGTATCAATACCAGGCAATTTTAAAAAATGTTGATTGACTCTGTCAGGATCATTACATATTTCAAACATTGAGATATTATGAATACTTTTCTTAAGAATGTTTGACTTAAGATTCTTCCAAAGGAGTTTGGGATTGTTTATATTATTATTGATATGATGTTTATAATATGCTTTTTTTTCACTATGTATAGCTGCTGTAACAACTTTTTTCATGTTTTTATAAAACTGTTTATGTGATTCTAAACCTGTAACTCGATAACGATTGTAGCTATTATTTCTAATTTTAATCATTTGCCTAACAGTATCTGTCAACCATGGGGAAGAATGTTCTTTAATACGAATGGTTTTTATCGGGGCATGAAGATCAAACAATTGTAATATTGTATTTGAAAATATTTCTACCATGTTGTTAATGCAATCAAATTTTTGGATCTTTCGCCATTCTATAGAGTTAAGGTCATTGTTAAAATTATCAATAAGGATATCTTTTAATGGTCTGAAAGTAACCCAATAAGGAGTAAATTTTTCTTTTTTTAAATTAAGCTCAATAGATACTATCGCATGGTTACCTAAATCAGGTATATAAGTAACACAAGATTGACGAAAAGGAGCATCAGTACACACAAGATCAATAAGTGTTTCACTGTGGTCAGTAAAGTGTGTTGATTCATTTATACACTGTGTTAGATTTAGAGACTGTAAAAATTCTACTAATAGTTTTGTTTTGTTATCCTCTTTATTTATTATATTAATATTAAAATCTCCTGTAAGAACTATATAATCTGCCGCTGAACATGAATTGATTGAAATAGTAATGGCATCCAAGAAAGTATTAATATCTAACCAGGGAGGTCGATATGCAGTACCAATTATAATTTTTACTGTATTTACCGTTAATTTGATCCACATCTGCTCAACAAACTCAGAGACAGGATGATGTATAGTACGCGCATTTATCCCATTTTTTATGTAAAATCCTATCCCACCTCCACGCCCACCTCGGATATAACAAGGACGAGGCACATGTCTAAATCGGTACCCAGGTATAACAGGAGCACGCTGATCCTCTCCCTCTTTGATCCAAGTCTCGTTCACTGATAATACCTCAAACGACTGATTTTCCATCGCGATTAAGAACTCATCATGACCTGTATTTAATGATCCTGCATTGAACAGTCCAACTTTAAAATATTTGGTTTTATTCGCCATTTTTGTATTTGTACAACCTAACTATCTGAAAAATCTTTGAGCTGTAGTTTATCAACGAGGTATGTGTAACAAAACTTATCTTAAGAGTACATTCTGATCCATTATAAATAAGAAAGAAATTCTGATATTGCCTAATTTCAAATTTAAATCTAACGATAGCCTTTTCTTTTATTATAGAGAAAGACTGAAGTAACAATTCTAAACAAATTGCTGTAACTTTAATGAAGCTAATAATCTTTAAGCCAATAATCCTTGTATTATTAAAATTAAAGTCCTGATATTGACTAAATCCAAATATAAATTTTAAGATAGGGTAAACTATTGTTAAAAAATATTTAAGTAAAATTTGTAGGCAGATATACCTAACCATAGTTAGTAAAACATTATAAAAATTTAATGGATCTTTTTCATTCATTAATCGCAGTTGGGCCAAAAACTCGAACAAGGTCCTGTTCATTCCCAATGTAATGTGCTGTAGACTTATGTTCCTGTCGAACCAATATTCGCCCCTGCCGGGTCCAAGCAAATCTCCATTGAAACCGCCGACACACTTCACGTGTTCTGTAAAATAGTTGCTTATTTTTTTTTGTGAGGCGTTCATTAAGATAAAAGGGACGCTTTTCCACAGAGTGACCGATATCGGCAGCAGTTACACCACGGCGTACGCGAGCGTTGCGCAGCAGCTCGTCCTTGATGGCGGTGCGCGTAAGGCGAACCACGAGCGGGCGGGGGCGCATCTCCGTCGGTCCCTCGGCAGTATCGGACCGTACATGTCTCCCCCCAACACGCATCGCACTCACTACATCACACTCACTAAGATTGACGCCTAGCTTTGTTGCTATGACGGTCACTATATGAATTGTGTTCTCAGAACTATTCTCCATAAGATTAGAAATCTCAATATCATTGGACAGCAATTGTTGGTCTCGATCATTTACTTCACGCGTAAGCTGCTCTACCATAGACTCTAGCTTCTTAAAATTTGAGCTTGAACCTTCAGAAACCCGTTTCTCTAGTTCATCTATCCTGCTGTCAAGAGAATCTAAACGCTGTGTGTACTGCACCAAAGAACTTTTAATATCGCTCATTTCATGGCGAAAATTTTTGAATTCTTCGCGCACCATACGTAACTCGTCTCTGAACAGGCGGAGCTCTTTACTCAAATCCAAATCGTTCGTATTTATCTTTTCATCCGCCATAACTTTCCCAACACTCGACTCCTTAGAATGCTCCACAATCATACTTCCTTTGATAGGAGTTTCTGGTCTATTGTCCCGCGGAAGATTTTTCTTGCATTCCGGGCAATACCACTGTCCAGGCGCCGACCCAGTAGTAGGCAGCGCAACACACGCACGATGATAGTAAGCAGCACATTTGTTGCACTTGGCGGCATCTGTTATGGTCAGATATTTACAACACGCACCACATTTCGCCATGTCTTGACTGTACTAAATTTTTTAATAACACTATAGATTTAAGATAGATGGCCCTACTATCGGCTATACCTGTTTGCTATGATGTGTATCTAGTTAGTTCCACAATGCCCCACTGAGTGACGCTGTCACTGTGTTGTTATGAACATAAAACTATTTATTTGTTATGTGGGTACTGGCTGTTTTTCGTTTTTAATAATGTCAGTAAAAAATACTTTCCAACTACAATAAATCTTTCACTTTCAAACAACTTCACTTAATAACACTAGAGGAACTTTCTGTGCAGGCAAGTTATAAATTGACACTAGTAAACTAAGAAATGTAATAGTATTTTTATTTTAAAATTACAATAAACGTACTATGAGAAGCATATGCACTAACGTCCGTGACGTGACGTGACGTGACTGTGTGAAATAACATAACAGGACATACAGGGAGACATTGAGTTTTATAATAGGAATACATGGACGTCCGTTTATTTTTGTTCGTAGAGCTAGAGTCACATGATCGAATCCCATGGACTTAATCGTCATTGGGGAGCAAAATAGCGTCAGGAATAGCATAGAGACAAATGATTAGAATGAGTTTATGAGAAATGTTATTCATTGACGTTGTTTGATACTATTCAATACGTTGTACATCATATACGGAGTCCTCTTTTCTTAAGTTCAACTCAAACCTGACCATTTTTATTTAGATTACAAGACAAGTTTGTATATAACTTTTTCTTTTTGTGTTGACTTAAGCCAAGTGAGTCTAAGTAAACACAAACTTCGCAAATTATTCTCTAAAACTTAGTTCCACAATGCAATAAGCTGTTCTGCTCCACTGCAAATGAACCAAGTTATGTTCTCTTAAGGCGGGCTCTCGGGCAATAAACTACGTTCGTCAATAAAATCTCAGTTTGTCGCGACGTAACTGCGCGATGCTAGTTAAGGCGGCGCGCGGCGGCGACAATGTAGAATCAATGAATTTTAACAGAAAAAAACAACATTAAATAAAAATAAATAACAACATGGTATAGCCGATTA
Organism: Apoda limacodes; assembly: GCA_946406115.1. Lineage (NCBI taxonomy): Eukaryota > Metazoa > Arthropoda > Insecta > Lepidoptera > Limacodidae > Apoda > Apoda limacodes. Next base: position 32,755,814 of record OX291542.1, on the reverse strand, counting down.
CCCGATGTTATGTGAACCGTAAATAAAAAAGTTACACGTTCTCACATTTGTTAGGATTAAGATAAAGTTGCTAAGCGTGTGTTGCAAACGGCTCCATAATTTGATACAATATTATCGCATCGTCACCAAAGTAATATAAGTGTAATTAGACTCCAAAATAAAATCATTAATAATAGTAATAAAATGGATCCAAGTCCCGACTCCAAGACCAAGAGCTAAGGGTTTGTTAACAATGACACTGTATCAATATTTTGAGACAACATTTAGATTAAATATGAGTAAGTGTTGCATTTGCTCCCAACACATGTAACTAATCATAAATGCTAAAACAATTTAATGAGAAACACTTAGAATACAAGTAAAGCAAATTAATTTAAAATAATGTAAAATAAATAGTCAGTCAATGAACTAATGAATCCATTGATTTGCTAGTAGTTAAATAATAGATTAATTGTTAGTTTAAGTGTTAGTAAAAAAAAACTATATTTGATAATTAATTGCTATTCTATGAGAATACGGAACTCTTGGTGTCCTGTCGCGAACTGACTGTACAATTTGATTTTATCGGCTTATGAATAATGACATTACGTAATTACTTCATGGCGTAAATGTTAACGCTCATACATGTATGCAACAAAAACACACAAGAAGGTTTAGTGAAATAAATCAAGAAATCAATCAGAAAGTGCTTGGAGCGCGAGGGTTTCAGAAAGTACTTGGAGCGCGAGGGTTTCAGAAAGTGCATGGAGCGCGAAGGTTTCAGAAAGTGCTTGGAGCGCGAGGGTTTCAGAAAGTGCATGGAGCGCGAGGGTTTCAGAAAGTGCATGGAGCGCGAGGGTTTCAGAAAGTGCTTGGAGCGCGAGGGTTTCAGAAAGTGCTTGGAGCACGAGGGTTTCAGAAAGTGCGTGGAGCGCGAGGGTTTCAGAGGAAAAGTGAACTTTTCTTTATGCTTTTGTGCGAAAATTACAATAGCATGCAAGTAAGTTCAGTTTCAAGGGACCACGTTATGAGGTTTGACTGTTAGTTTTTGCTTTCCAGACTATAGATAAGGAGGAACGGTATTTTTAACCGACTTCAAAAAAAAAAAGGGGGAAGTTCTCAATTATATGTATATTTTTTTTTTATGGGTGTTCAGCCATAACTTTTTTGTTTATGGACCGATTTACGTGATTTTTTTTTTATTCGACAGGATATATGGCGAGTTTGTCTCATAGAAATTTTATCGAAATCGATTCAGAAGTTTAGTTTTTAGACAATTCCAAATAACTCCCAATAAACTTCCCTTGAAAAATGTCATCCAAATAACTTTCCTTTGAAGCAGCACTTCGTCACTCAAAAGTAAAAAATAAAAACTTTTTAATAAAAAAAACAACCGGCTTCAAAAAGCTGCACTAAAAAGGTAAAACTAATTACTTATTTCTAAAAAATCTGATCTGAATTACAGTTTGAAGATGGTTTCATGCAAGTGAAGCGTGTTATTAACTGTTAGGTAAATTAAAAAGAAAACAACTTCAAACTGTAATTCAGATCAGATTTTTTAGAAATAAGTAATTATCTTTCGTGAAAACGCATTTTCTCGTTAATTAAATGTCCCTGAAGACTCCCTCAGCCCTATCTAAATCAATTTATCAACATCGATTCTATTTCCTGGATTTAAATAGCTTTTGTTTAATACGAACCATGCTCTTACATAGGAATTTTTTTTTTATACCACTAAGGTGGCAAACAAGCACACGGTCAGCCTGATGGTAAGCGGTCACCGTGGCCTATGGACGCTTGCAACACCAGAAGTATCACTCACGCGTTGCCGACCCTTCAAAAATCCAATAACTTCTTTCTTGAAGAACCCCATACTGTAGTCCTTAGAGAAAACCTTGGTAGGGAGCTCATTCCACAACCCAAGCGTTCGCGGGAGGAAGTTTCTCTGAAACCGCACTGTTCGCTACCATTTCGGTTCTAAAGTGTGAGAATGAATTCCCTGCCGATGGCGAGCGGTGCGATGGTAGAAAGTAGCCGTGGGCATCATTTCGAACAATTCCTCAGAACACATCCCATTGTACAAGCGGTAAAACACACACAGGGAGGCAAAGTCTTTCCTCAGACATAAGGGTTCGATACGGCAAGTGAGTTTGGGATCGTCGACAATTCTCACAGCCCGTCGTTGAACCGAGTCAAAAGGTCCAAGCTGGTATCCGGGTGCACCTGCCCAGAGATGGCAGCAGTACTCCATATGGGGCCGAACTTGCGCCTTGTAAAGCAGCAACCTCTGCCCCGACGTGAAGTACTGCCTTATTAAGTTAATTATAGCATAGCAGCTTATTCAACAACTTACTTATTTTGTAATAAACATACGGTAAATAAATATACACTTCATCCAACCGCATCTCACTTAACCAGTTCTAATTACCAGTCAATTTTCGAAGTTAAATATGGGTCAAAATTGAATATTTTGTCAGTTTTTAAGTTGAAATTAAAGTTACTTTTTTGAAATTTTACATTGTATTTTTTGTTTAATATTTAATACCTTAGTGGGCTAACAAGATTACAGCCTATGGGCGCTTGCAACACCGGAACCTTTACTCTCGTCTTGCCGAACCTTTAAAAATTAATTACTTTGTTCTTGAATTCGCGAAATGTCTATAATCACATTAGTAAATCCTGTCAAAAATATTAAAAGTGAAACAATTATTTAATCAACAAATTACGACCCGAGTAGAAGCGTTCAGAAGCACTAGAAATCTTTTCGTCTAAAAAAACCACTAACTTCAAAAATATGCATAAAAAAGGTAAAAATAATTACATATTGCCAAAAATCTGATCTTAATTACAGTTTGAAATTGGTGTCTATGTACCTAACAGACGTCACTTGCATGAAGCCAACTTCAACTGTAATTAAGATCATTAATAATTTTTACCCTTTTTAGTGCATCTTTTTGCAGCCGGTTGTTTTTTTTGTTAAAAGTTTTCATTTTTTGCTTTTGAGTGACAAATTTCCTTTTATTCTCGTACACTAAAAACATCCATACTCGTAACAAAATTTTATACAATTACCTACACAAAAGGCGTATTTTTTTCTCAAAAAGTTTAAGTTTTAAATCCACTACATTAATATAGGACCACCTCAGTAGTATTCTTTTTCGAATCAACAAAGAATTTTTGAAATCGGTCCATAATTGACGGAGAAATCGGTGAACATACATGAAAAAAAAATATACAGTCGAACATATAACCTCCTCCTTTTTTGAAGTCGGTTAAAAATACCGCAACGACGAAAGGTGTTGCCAGTAATATGGTACAGTAAGTACTGAAATAAGCTCAAAGTCACTAAACGAGCTATAGAGGTGTTTCTTTGGGTGAAAAAATGGACGTAAACTTGGCATGATTTTTTTTCTCGTCTATACCAAGGTGTAGAGTGTCATTGGATAGGTCGTTTATTAAGGGATATATATAATATCAAGGGATCCGTTTGCCAAATATTAAGTCCTTAAGTGATATTTTTTGTTAGAGTAAAGTGTCCTCCCCCTGCCAGCTAATATATGAAAAAAAACACGGCAGTAGTGTATATAACCAAGCTAAAATGATGACTTTTACAGGTTACTTTAGTCCTTACAAGTTAACAAGTAATAGTTGACAAACTTATAATATGTACTTAGAGAGGTAAACTTTAGTACAAATTCCATGAATATTACAGATAGTAAATTAAAGTTTGTGAACCATGTTAAATTATAAATAAATTATAATGTTCCGGGGTAATTTTCACGATAAAACATTTTTGAAGTAAAAACTTCTATAGCGGTGTTGTGCACATTTTTTGTGATGGGTAAAAAATATGATCGAAAATATGTAATGTAAGACGGAACTCGCATCAGGACACGTGATCTTAATTTACATTCGGTTAGTTTTTTTTTTCAGTACTAGCGGTCCCGGCGAACGTTGTTCCGCTGCCGTCCCTCTGAAACCCTGCGAACGTTGGTTTTTACCTAAAGTGCCTGAGTCCGGCTCGCACTTAACAGATCGAGATAGAAACTATCCTATCTTTTAAGTTGGATCACATAACAGATAGCGGTCTCGGCGAACGTTATCCCGCTGCCGTCCCTCTGTAACCCGGCGAAAGTTGACGTTTACCTAAAGTGCCCGAGGCCGGCTCGCACTTAACAGATCGAGATAAAAACTATCCTATCTTTTAAGTTGGATCAAATAACAGATAGTTACGAAGTTTAATCAAAATCGGTTCAGTAGTTTAGGAGCTCATCGCGGACAAACAACGTGACACGTAATTATATATAAATATAGATATGGCGAGTATCAGTAGTACAGGGAGGTGGGATATGGGATTTTAATTCTATGATAGATTGAGATGACAAATTTACCACGCCAAAAAAGTAAATAAACAAACATTATTATTTATATATATAGTTATAAATAAATATGTAAACGAAGTGATGGGAAGTAAATAGGTAGTATGTTTTCACTTCTGCCGGCACTCCCGAAGTGCTAAGTAAACACAGACATTCTCGCTCTTGACCAGCGTTATCTAGCACTAATGACACAACTCCGCTACTATTCTGTGACTTCCACGTCAAACTAACCGAGGAAGTTATTATAACTTTTTGTCGCCATAATCTCATCTGACTGATCTGGGGTTTTAGCTGACTGGACAAATCTTCGTTGAAGGCAATCTCTTTTGCACTATATAAGGTTTTTGTTAGTTTATCAGCCCTCATTTTGTCTGTCTGTAAAATAATTATTTTAAATACTTGCTTGTTGTTCTATTATATATGCATATACTATACAAGTACTATAATACTGCGTTGTTCAACTTGCACAAAAATGTATTCCATTTAGCTTACATGGTCGTAACCGAATATCAATGGCATTATTTTAGAGTTCACATAATGTAAAAACCATCAAAATCGGTAGACGAATATTCGTAAAAAAATATAAGCAGCGGAGTTGAAAACCTCCTCCTTTTCGGAAATTGAAAAAACGGATCTATAACATAATGTTACAAAAAATATCGTAAATTATTTTATAAATCTTTTTATTACATAAGTTACTACGAAGCATTAAAGTACTCAATATAAATTCGTAACTGACAGTTACGTAAATTCAATTTCCACGTTTCGTAGCAGCTCTACGAGTTCTCGTAGCACCCTTGTCCCGGTATGAGAAATGTAGAATCATTTTTTATCTAATTTCCTCAGTACATAACAACAGCCCTTAGGAGAAATTTTGTATTCCTGGCGGCTTTATTGTTTAGTTAACAAAATTGACTATTATAATTGCTGACTTTCGTTCATAAGATGTACGTACAATCAAACAGTTTACGCTATTTGACGTGAATTTTATAATACATCTTTAAGCTGCAAAACTGTATTTTCTACTTGATTTTTCTGCGAATTGCTACAAAGAGTAGCAATTCGCACATTATGTACTTTTAGCGCCTTAGATTTCAGAAAGTAAAAAATATACAGCTGTAACTAAGTCTAAGGTGATTCATCAACTGAAACTCAGTTTTTCCGACTTGCCAAGAGAGTCGTCCTTTGAGACCTACGACGGGGAGACGCCTAGCATTATCTGGTAGTACGAAACCTTGTGGTGCGCGAGTCTTAGGATTAGCCGGACTTAGCCGGTTTCTTTTTAAACATACATTTAATCGCGGCATCAAATTCACAAATCTCTAAAGTTCTACTACTTTAAAGCTCCGACACAGCCCACCACCATTTTTATTTTAGTATTAGTTTCTTTTTTCGCTGCCTTCTGACCTTTTTTAACACAGTGTCGAAAACATAAAGATAATGAAGATGTTAATGACGATGACTACTAAACCGTCTAAGTGATGGTAACAGCTTTTTCTTTTATAGATAGTTAAAATCTGTTGGTTTGTATGTAGGAGGTAATCTCTGCTATTTCTGATCCGATTGTAAAAATTCTTTTACAAAAATATAAAGCTACATTAAACCTAAGTTACTTCATATAAGTACAAGAGACTATATTTTGTTTTGATTAAAATATGTACGTTTTAACTTGAAATATAAATTTTGTAATTTAAGTCTGAAGCAAAAAAAGTTTCACGTCGTTGCAACAAAGCAATGGGGTGATCTGATTTTTGGAGCAGGGATAGTTGGTGAGACTGAAAAATACAAATCCAAGCTTCTGTTTGTTTGTTACTGCTAAAACGTGGCTGCGGGGCAACCAATTGAACCACAAAGATTGTTGAAGCCACGGTGAAAAACGGACACAAAATATCAATAAAAGCAAACGAGATGCCAATACATTTTTAAAAGGTGTGACAAAGACGACATGTGATTGTCACCAACTGTTTGACGCCATTTCTTGGATTCCGCACATTCGCCTTGTTTATTTGTTAGAGTCTTTGCAGACAGCTCACCCCATTTAAAAGAACTAAATAGTTAATAGAAATATTTTGTCTGCGTCAAATTGTTCATACAAAACAAGAGTCATTATAGACTATTATATACTCGCTATATAAGAGTCAGACAATACTGTAATACTTTTAAAGTCTTTGTTAGAAAAAACCCTACGAATCTTATATCGGAATTCCAGTTTACTGAACGCAGCCATCTCTAACAAAGAGTGACTTGCTTTGATGTGTAATCCACTTTATCCTTAAGTCGACAGTTAGAAGCTTAAGGGATGAAAACTGTAAGGAAAGTTGCAACTTTTGATCATTTTTCCCACATTTCTTTTGTTGTTTGTTGGATTTTGTGAGTCATTTCTTTCAATCATTTTGTGAGATATCATAAGAGTGAGTCAATTTTTTGTAAGAAGTACTACAAGTAAATACACTTGCCATCAGCAAACAATTTTTTTTCTTTATATCCGACTAAAAAAATTAGAAGTGCTTAATTCGTCTGTATGTTTTATTTATTAGCAGCCAAATATTTTTAGGTTTCAACGCGCGTCAAGCTCAATTCCGTGTCTTTATTAATTTCTACTAATTAAAATTTTCACTAACCTAGTTCGTCAATGTTTAGGTATAGCTGTAAATTTGTTCAACTAATCGAGAGTTCCCATGGGAATACATTTTCTTTGGATGATACCAGGCCACCTGTTTTACGTCACAACGGGACATCTACTTCGCTTATTTTTCGGCACGGGAATAGTTGGAGAGACAGAGAAAGACATAGTATAGGTACTTTTTATCCCGATCTAGAGTTCCCACAATAATACATTTTTCATGGAGCACTACTCTTATCGTAGCATTTAATAAGCTTGATGTTTGGCATAGAGATAGGTGGAGGACATGGGATACTTTTCGCCCCGTTTGAGAGATCATAGGAACTCTCAAGAAAGAAATAGATTTTTTCCCGAGTGGTCCACTATTCCTCCATGTCGCAACGACGCACAGATTTCCGATACAGGTTTAGCTTAAGAGATGTAGAAGTAAACTAAATATCTTTTATTCCAATACAGAGATCTTATTACAAAAATCTTTGAAAAGCGTAAAACCTGAGGCAATATTCTGTCATGTCGCAATTTTATTGTGTAACAGAGGGACTTGACTCCTGCACGGTAAAAAACAGAATTTTGCACAGGCTATGCCGCTGAAAAAAAAGCTAGTAGCCCTTAAAATCTCCCTCTAACAAATTAAGTATTTTAAAGATAAGTATTTCGAAAACGGATCCCTGAATCGAAAAATAGTTTTACATACCTGCACTATTTTTGAACGATCAATCCAAACAGACACGGGACAGACAAGAAAAAAAATCATCACCACTTTACGAGTAAGAGAGATCTGGAATTCACGAGAAAAAGAGGTCTCGAGAGCCAAGACCTAATTGCATACATTTCACTCTAGAATTCCAGTCTGGCGTACTGGAGACTGTTCTCAATAAGCTAACCACTAATGGAAGACATGATGCTGTTACTCTAGAACTATATTTTCCCAGTGGCCTGACTATTGCCACTACAGCTTTCTAATCTTTTTAAGCTATATCTTTTAGGCACTCTAGTTCTTTTACAAATTTTCACAAATCGACTTCCAAATTTCAACACTTTTAAAAGGATAATTAAAAGAATATGAAACGTCATCAATAATTTTTTGGAAAGAAACAAAGTACCTCCACAAAATTGAAGTTGTAGGTAAAGGATATTGATTATTTTACGATAATTTATAAAAAAAACAATATATGATGAATGTAACGGTAGTTTCTTATACATAAATAAGTAAGTATTATATTTACTACAGGGTTTTAGTTTTCGTAAGTTTCCGACTTGTTATTTGACTTGTCGTCGAGCTACCCGACACGACGGATATACCACAGTTATTCCCATCCTATATTTATCTCATTTATGGATTCCGACGAAAGTAAACAAGTTTACCCACGACGAGACGGTACATCGAGACTGAAGGTGACGTAATTCAACCTTACTTTATTACATCAGTGCTAATACAAATGGTGTAAAGAAGTTGAATTTAACACATATATTGATACGTAAGCATCGTGTCTAAATCTGATAAAATATCTCCTAAGAAAAAGGCGAAAGGGGTATATAATTCTGTACCTTGTTTTTTATTTTACTGGTGATTTAAGACTTATGTGACATAAATTTCCACTTTGGTCGCATTGGAAAGTATTCTGTGAAACGAGGCTATTTTCCACATATAGGGTGATGGTTTATCAAGCTACTGGTTGGTTGTGGGCCCAGTCTTTTAAGGATTCGAACCGCATCTTCATATATACATAACTATACACAATCCTACTAATAGTATAAATGTGAAAGTTTGTATGTCTGGATGGATGTTTGTGACTCAATAACGCTTTAGCCACTGGACGGATCGGGATGAACTCCTATAGATTAGGTCCTGGAATAGTACATAGGTTACTGTTTATCCCGAAAAATACAAAAGTTCCCGCGGGAATAACTATACCCGAGCTTAAACGAACTATAGCTATAGCTACAGCTTGATATAGCAAACTTCATTAGTGTAATTAATTTTATTTAATTTTTATTTAAAAACAAGTTAGTTCTTAATATGTTAAAGTAAAATACTTATGTATATATGTATAATATGTTTATATAATTTCAACTATTTGATTCGCATAGCTGGAAGTGTTATCATACGGTGTATGAATTATTGTGTTAATTGATATATTGCCTAGAAGAAAAATTATACCCTGAGCTCTCTTAAGCAAAGATCCGCCTTAAAAAGCTAGAACAACTTATAGTGGTAGTTGTAGGTATATGTACTGAAATAATCATATAAATACTTGAAAATATAGATTCTTCTGTTTCCTCTGGATCGTCCACGTGTATTGGAAATACATCCGAAACTTTTGAAAACGGTCCGGTCGATGTAGATGGCTGCAACGTTGAAATATCTCGGCATCCCTACACTTCTTTCTTTTTAGTTCGATCTCGACGATACTCAACGTTATTATTTATAGGTTTTATCGGTCTTATGTTTATATAATTGTATTTAATGTACATTCAAAGTCTATGGTTTCTAATAATTGTGGTTGATATTAATTACAAATCTTAACGCCCCTGTATTTAAAACCCTACAAAGAATTTGCGTAATATTTTTTAAGATATTGGCAATTACCTATATCCATCATAAAAAGTGACTTAAATCATTGGGACAGCTCTCAGCACAAAATGATTTTTTGTGAAAGAGAGTGAGAGTGAGCTCCGGGCTTAAGCCCAAAGTGCATCAATGAGTTTATTTCTTTAATTTCTCTAATGCATTGATTATTCACACCACTGTATTTTTTCAGTAAAGGCACGTACACGGTGAGGGTAGGCCGTGCTCCAACAGCGGCGACGTATGAGGTTGATAAGCAAGGAATAAAGGCAAACAATTTTATGAATGCTGGTTTATATATTAGGACTCTGGTACTGTATCAAATTTGTTAGGTACATAGAATTTATTGCGGTGTTACGGATCCCTTAGGGCACAAGTCCGACTGGATCTTGGCCGATTTTCTTGAAGTTGGTATGTTTTGTACAAAGAGTGAGTAAAAAATATCTACTGGCTGCAGAAGGATCCCCTGTACCCAGATCAGCTACCATGTTACGAAACATATCAGTTATTTTTGTCACGGTATGATTTGTGCTATAGCACGGACGCGAAGCAGAGAGAATTTCGTTAAATGACCGATCACTATTTGTCTCTGTTGCACGCGCATAATTATTTGCCGTCGCGCTCGCACAGATGCGATGACCAACCGCTGTCATCAGAAATTACTACTATTTGATCACTAAATTTGTTCTTTGACAGGCAAAAGTTCAATGTACGAAATTTGCAGTTGCATTAAGTGGTGTGTAAATATACTATTTGATTTTGTGGCATAAAAAGAGAGTGAAATTGAAATTGAGCGTCAAGAGTTATCCCACCAAATTCCTTGCGAGGTCCTTGGATGCAAAACATTTCACAATTTTATATTTGATATATTTGAACGTGTATGACCTAACCTAACCAAATAAGGGCTGATGTATTGTTTATTACGCTATACAGGGTATTACAATAGAATAGGGTTATTAAGTTATTGTCACTAGAAAGCCTTAAAGAACTAGTATGTATAAGCAATAAGAAAAGGTTAGCAACTGAATTAAGACAAAGTTAAATATAATATTTCTGGAAACATAAACCCTGATTTTAGAATTTTCAGTATTGTTTAAAAATTTTTTTTGGATTTTTTTAAGGCTTAGATTTTAAGCCAAAATGTTTACAGGGAACAGCCGTTTAGAACCCATATTTTGTTACCGATATATGCAAAATTAGGGCGGAGAAACAAAATAAAATAGCTATACACCATAGTTTTCCTTTTTAGGCAAGTACCTATATTGTCGAGGAAAATAATTTTAGCGGTGTGTTTATCATAGAAACATAATAAACCAGTAATGTAATATTACAACAGCACGCTAACGTGCAATCAAATCTCGGAAATCCCCAAAAATAATCCCCGTGTAATAAAATCACGTAGTCCCCCCGCTGTTTCCCATCTCGTCATCTCCCAGGATAAAAGCCCTGTTTTCCTGCTTCACCGGAAATACCCGGATTCATTAATGAAATAAGATATTGAAATAATATTGATAAGGGTCCGTAACGTACAGATGAGTGGCGAAGAAATCAGGCAAAGGAAACTGATCTACTTGAAATATTTCTATCCGTACAGGAAAATAAAAACAACTCGATTTTAATAAAAAGCGCTTAGTAATGAAATTTTTACTATGATTATACAAAGTTTGTTAGATTCAACTTGTCTGTTTAGACTAGTGGTAAGTTATGGTCTTCCTGCCAGTTTGTTCCTAAGTATGACAGACAACAAATACTGGTTCTTTAAATTGCACCAATTTGTGTATACAAAAAAAAAATATGTAGAAATATTCCTGTAGAAATCTTTAGCTCTACGTTCCATGCCCGGTTGAACTTATTAAAATGTTAGTTCGGTGAGAAAAGATTTTGATTTTCTTTTACCGAGAGCCGTATGCCAGACGCAGGTTAGCCGCATATGTACATATTATGTTAATGAATATATTGATTAAAACAGAGATTCGAGGAAATCCCGAAACAGTAAATTAGGACTTCTATAGAATGCATGCATCCGGTGTGTGTTTGGGCTGCGTAAATACGATCACATATCAGCATTCCGCAATCAATTACCCTTGCGGCCGTTTAAGCGTCGTCAAAATCTTCATATTCGTTCTCTTCCCTTTAAAATTATTTTCATCCTTCTGCTCCGATATAAGATCTAAAGGAAATTTTTAGTTATGCTGACTATTTCAGCCAGCGCTTGCGTAAATCCAGACAACTCTTTCTTTCAGTCCCTATTCATGATTCACACTCATATTCGAAGTGCTACTCGATATACGCTACCCAGCTGTGAAATCGATTACCAGTAAATATTCGAAACCTTCAGTCACTGATTACTTTTAAAGCTGCACTTACAAAAATGTATGTAACTGATCTGCCATAATCCTTATGTGTCTCACCACAGAGGTCCTTTAGAAATTGATGACTGTTCAAATCCGTTTGATCTAGGTGTATGGGTTTGTTTCTCTTTCTGTAATTGTTTTCTATGATAATTCATATCTATTTATTTATATGTACATGTAATATGTATGTAAGTATGTCTATGTATTTGTGTGTGTTTCCGTTCCATATTGTATTTAGTAAATTAATTTCGTCCCATTTGTATGCGCCTTAGCCCGATGAGTCAATTGTTTTAAATATTTAAGGTTGACTGGAAGAAATGCCTTTTAGGGATGAGTCGGCCTTTGTATAAAAGTTTTAGTTCAGTTTATTTAAGTGAACTTCTTTATTTTTAATTTTATAAAATAAAGTGTATACAAACAAACAATCCCGACAGTCACAATTAGTCAAGTGTGAGTTACTTACACGCTTAAGGATACATAAATACATACTTCCTAAATTAATAACTGATTGAGAAATAGTTATTCCTAGTAAATTCAAGATATAGGAGTATAATTGCAGCTCTATAAGATGATGTAGTCGACATAGACCACGGTAGCAAGATCTGATGAAGCTTGGTGTCAGTAAAGGTAACAACACTACTTACATGGCATGGTACTTATGGATGACCAAAAAGAAAACCTATTCTCGTTTTTTTAAAAAAGTTATTCAATCAGCCAATAAGTCTATATCAGTCCACTGCTGGGCATACGCCTTTTCCAAGGAACCCCACCACCCTCGGTCCTCTGCCTTTCCCATCCAGCTACTTCCAGCTATTTTATATAGGTCATCGGTCTCCCCAGCTGGGAGGCGACCCACGCTGCGCTTGCCGGTTCGTGCTCTGGACTTAAAAAAGTCTACCTCAACGGCCATATCGGTTCCGCGACAAATATGACCTGCCCATTACCACTTTAGCTATGTATCAGTTTACTGTATTCTACTTTAGTTCTTCGACAGATTCACTGATTAAATTAAATTAAATTGCCAAAACTTCTTGCTTTGGGAAATCCTGACTATTTATGAGTAAACAATTTATAAACATTAGATTTTAGTGATAATAGTAAATCTCGTTACTTTTTATTTACTACTATGCAAAATTATTTTGTGTTCACCTGTTAGTTTGTTTGTTGTATCTAAATTCCAATTAAGTATCCTAATTTCTTGTAATTAAACTACTGGTTGAGCTAGTGCCTTATTAAATGAGCTAACGCACTCATTTTAACTTGTAATAGTTTTTCGATTAATTAAATTTGTAACTTTAGGAGAACTATTTTAACTAAAACGGTGCGCAGATGTAGATCGTGAACTGTGAAGGAAGTAATTTTGATTGAACTTAAAATTTCACACTTTTTGCATGTCGTGGCGTGTCGTGGCGTTTCGTGGCAGCTAGCAGCACTCAGCACTCTATCGATATATTGAAACCGTGATTAATTAAAGTAAATATTTATTTAAATAAAAAACTAAATAGTTTTTGTTTCACCCGTTTCACCTTTCCCATTCACATATTTACATAGGATCTCATTCTAATAGTCTTACCACTAAGATGGCAAGCAAGCTTACGGTCTGCCTGATGGCATCTTCAAGTAAGCCGGCACCGTGACCCAGGGGTATTCAAAAATCGAATAATTTCTTTCTTGATGAACCCCATAGTGTAGTCCTGCCAAAGTTTTCTCACCTTGGCAGGGAGCTCATTCCACAATCTAAGCGTTTGCGGAAGGAAGTTTTTCTGAAACCGCACTGTACGCGTCCATTTCGGTCCTAAAGTGTGAAAATGTATTCCCTAAAGTAGCCGTGGGCATCATTTTGAACAATTCCTCAGAACACATCCTATTGTACAAGCGATAAAACACGCACAGGGAGGCAAAGACACCTCAGACTTAAGGGCTCGATACGGCAAGTGAATTTGGGATCTTAGACAATTCTCACAGCTCGTCTTTGAACCGAATGACGTACTAAAGCAAAAATTTAGTATCAAATGGATAGTTCTACTTACACACACCTACCGGTAGCACCTATTGTTATGTACAGAGTTGTTTGGTTAACATCACTTTTAGTTACTAAAGCTAACTAACTAAAGTCTCTCAGAGCACACGACATTTTTTGATATAGCTGTTTCGGCCCGGCCGATGTTATCTGAAACGCGCTGCATGAACGTAGCGTTTTTCCTAGCAATACTAGTTGTCGAATAGTAGTTTATGCAAAAATAACCTATGCAAAGCAAATAAAAAAAATGTCCCTTTTTTAATTAATAATAACTTTGGGCGTAAAGCGTTTTTTCGCCAGCAGTCTATAGGACGAAATACGAGCTGATAATGCGTGTTTATGATGAGCGCGTCCTCTGCGTGTCATCACCAAAGATAATGTAACCACAGCAACAAGCAGATTATATGCGTTTGTATCAATACAAACGCGCGTTTACGGCCGTTTGTGGTGCAGGCCATTTATCAAAAATGTTTTAATATATTTTAACTAATTCTAGTAAATAAAGGAATGTTTCCTTTCTGTGACATTAGCTATCATCATTATTTATTGTATTTTTCCTACAACGACCGCCTTTTCTTTCCGGATTAACTATGGATTAATTGTAGAAACGTACCTTAAACCAAGCCATAGTAGAGTCATCGTAAAGCACCACCCACTCCTCTGACCACGAGTTCCATAGATATTTACCTGAAAGAAAATATCCAACATAATATTTAGGACAAATTTATAATATACTAGTTATACTAGCTTTTCTTGCGGGTCCGCCCGCGCTAAATTTGTTTATTTCTACGGCATGTCTTTAACTATAGTAACAAAGTTTGCTTTAACAATTATAGATGTAGATATAGATGTGAACTTCCATATTCCACAGTGTCCGCTTAACAACAGGCAGGCCGGCTGTGTTTGCTTCCTTAGTAGCATAACATCGGCTTACAACCGGCAAAAATATCGTGTAATACACCCAGAACAAATACCGCGATAGGATAGCGCCTACACAGACGATGTATTTTTCTAACAGTATACGTCTTACAAACTACTAAATCGATTTTGATGAAACGCACACTGTTCCCTTAGTTTAACGGTACGCAATTAAATAAAAAGAGTCATGAAAATCCGATCACTATTTTTGGATATATACTCACACACATATGCTTTACTCTATCGACGCGGGGATTCCTACCAACTCTTTTACGTAGTTATTTATACATACGCTTATACGTAGTTATTTATACATAAGCTCATACGTAATTATTTACACATACGCTCATACGTAATTTTTTATACATACGCTCATACGTAATTATTTATACAGGCGCTCATACGTAGTTATTTATACATACGCTCATACACGGAAAAAAAGATTGCTTGGATCAATGCAAATTGCTTTGATTTAACGCAATCCGTGATTTACATACGAGGATCAATATATATTCTCAAATGTAAAATATAATATTTTAAGGATTTTTGTATTAAGTTGAAACATTTCAATCTTTGATAAAGATTGCATAAATTGCTTTCTTTAACACAGTGATTTACTTGTTGTTACAATAACGGTAGTGTAGAACTAACTATATAAGAATTTTTGTATTAAGTAACATTTTATCTTGAAGAAGTTGAAGAATGCTTATATTTTTGCTTTAACACAGTGATTTACTTGTTGTTATAATAACGGTAGTGTAGAACCAACAATATGAAATTCTTAAACACTCTCATTGTTATGAACTGAACAAAAATGATTTTCTTATTATAACAATATCATTAAAACAAATATAAAAATATTACAATTTACTGCGGGTGTAATCAATCTGTACTGTAACAGTGTATCCCAATGTAGTGGAAGTACGCTACCACAATACAGGTTAATCCAGGATGTAGTCGCCACTACGTCTTAACAGTGGTGGAAGCACTTAGCAAGATATATCTAAGTATTTTTCAACCTTACATTTATTTTTCTTTTTTCTGAACTGACATTGCAGTTGGCTGTTGCAGCCATTACTGCTTCACCGGACTTTTTTGGGCGAGTCTGAAGAAGCCTAAGCCCGTGTAGCGCCCAACGCTCAAGGCCCCCCCGCGGGGGGAGCCTCGGCTTGGGTTGTCATTCCCGGGGGCGTCCCTTCGATCGGCGTTAGTCTCGAACTCGAAGGTGAGTCACCGCCAGGAGGGGAGTTCCCCCGTTACGCGGGTGCGAGAAGCGCCCCGGCACTCTTAGATACCTCGTGTATCCGTCGGCGTCGTGTTTGTAGAGAGGTCGTTGAGACTAATCTCGTCATCCGGATAGCCAAGGCTATATAGAGGCCGCCTACATATAGTTTTACAACCGTGCCTTACCATGTCAACCTTACATTTAAAATATGAGCAGATGGGATATATTTCTCCCATATACAAAACCATAGCGTGTTCTATTATAATAACAGCGCCATCTCTTGACTAATAATCCAAGTTTTGTTACAGAATATTATATTCTTCATTTGGAAAAAAATAATTATTTTGAGTAAACACGCATAAATTGTTAAGTTGAGAATATGATGATTTAAATTAAAATACGTTAGTTTGTTTTGGTCCAAGACAAACGTGTCTTCGTTTAAAAATACTGATGCTGATTAAACACGCAAAACAGAACTACTTAAGAATATCTTATTCTTGATTTGAAAAAAAAAATTATATTGAGTAAACACGCGTAAATAATTAAATTGAGAATATAATGTAATAAATTAAAATACGTTGATTGGTTTTGCTCCAAGACCAACGTGTCTTCATATGAAAACAACTTATGTTGACTAAACACGCAAAACAGGGCTATTTAAGAATAATATTCTTCGTTTGACAAAAATTCGTGTTAGTTTAATGTTCGTGATTTGCTATTTGTTTTGAGAAATCAATATTTTTTAAGGTTTGAATACTTATTGGAGTTTTCATTAAAGAAAAATCTTCTTCTTAATTTGATCTTGATTTAAATAAAAGTTTGAATTTGAATAAGCATATGTGTTTAAAATAAAAAATATGTGTTAAAGTGACAGATTAAAGAAAATTATAAACCAAAATGTCGTTTTGCTTTTCATTCAAAAAAATTATAATTTAACATATCTTTGGTCCTTCGAGCCGGATTTGAACAAGCGACCTATGGATTATTATAAAAAAAAAAATATTATGTATGAGGGTCCCAATATCTTTCTAGACATAACGGATATCATTTTACGTTTCCGTACTTACAAGTACGTTTTTTCCGCCGATATTGTCAAAATGTTTAGGCAAATTAATATTACTGAATCTCAAAGGTTATTACAAAGAATTCTTTGGCGGGACAGTACTGATCAACCAATAAAATGTGATCAAATTAAGGTAATAATGTTTGGTACAAAAATTGCTCCATATCTAGCATTTAGAACATTACTAGAGTTAGCCAAACTTTATAAAAATAAGTACCCCTTAGCATCTGAGTGTATCAAACTCCATTGTTACATGGATGACATTCTATGTGGTGGTAACTCGATAGAAGAAACGACTGAGTTGTGTTTTCAGTTAACTCAATTACTGAGTGAAGGTCAATTTCAGCTACATAAGTGGTCAGCGAACGTTAAAGAAATCTTGGATAATTTATCCAGTAGTTTAAATCCCAACTCTTATCCAACATATTTAGTCGAAAGTAACGTAGTTTCCATATTAGGTCTTAAGTGGAACACGGGTTTAGATATTTTTATTTTAAGTTTACCAAAACTGAATATAACAGCTACGACAAAACGGTCGGTTTTATCATGTATAGCGAGTGCTTTCGATCCTATGGGGTATTTAGGCCCTGTTGTAGTAATGGGGAAAGTTTTGATGCAGGAAAGCAAATATTGATTGGGACGAGAAGCTACCTCCAGAGTTACTCTCAGAATGGGAGAAATTTCACCAAAATTTTATATTATCTGGCGTCATTAATATTCCACGCAATTGTTTTAGGGACATTCCTGAAAAGATATATCTTATCGGATTTAGTGACGCTTCTAACAAAGCTTACGGTGCTTGCATTTATTTGCTAGCGTTTTATTCTGACGGTTCAAGCTCGTGTCACATTATTTTTGCTAAAAGTAGGATTGCCCCGTTAAAACAACTTACTTGGAAAGTGTCCTTTTATGATAGGGAGGGCATTTTCCAATATTTTAATGCTCAATTATTGTAGCCTAAACTGAATAAATTATATTGAATTTGAATTTACAATTCCTCGCTTAGAGCTCAATGCTGTTCTCTTATTGTCCCGTATAGTCAAAAAGGCAAAAAATGCTTTCTACACGACTCTTCAGGTAGAGGATACCTTTTTATTTTCAGACCCGAAAATCGTCTTTTGTTGGATAAAAACTCCAAAAAAACAAGAAACTTTCGTTGCAAATCGTACTTCCTAAATTCTGTATCTTACATCGGCCAATAGCTGGCACTTCATTGGCACTAATGAGAATCTTGCAGATCTTTTTACAAAAGGTATTTCATTTAGTCAACTAATAGGTTCTAGCTTATGGTGGTATGGACCACAATGGGTTCGTTCACCTATTTGTGAGTGGCATCTTTCCGAAAGAGACAACGTTAATAAAACTTTCAGAGAGAGTGATCATGATCCACAATGCGTTCTCGTCGTTACAGACACACAATCTAAGAACTACTTTACAGAAATATTTCTTTAATTTTCAAATTTTGTTTCCATTTTTAGATGAAAAAGGTGTTCTTAGGGTGGTAGAATTGGGAACGCGTATATCACATATGATCAACGACATCCTTTAATTTTAACCAGTAAAAGTCAAGTTACAACGTTAATAATACGGAATATACACCTTAAACTATTTCATTCAGGCATTCAAAACACTTTAGCGAACGTTCGTTTGCAATACTGGCCAGTTAATAGCAGGGTAGAAGTGAAACGTGTCATACATATGTGTGTCGCATGCACAAGATTTAGGAGCAAAACTTGTGATCAAAAAATAGCTGACTTGCCTGCTCCTAGAGTTAACATAGAAAGACCATTCTTGCATACAGGAATCGATTTTAAATGTACAATACTTGTAAAGTCAAGTAGGTTCAGAAACGCAAAATATCTTAAAGGATATATTTGTTTATTTGTCTGTCTGGCTACTCGTGCCATTCACTTGGAGCTTGTTTCTGATATGTCGAGCAATTCTTTTATATTGGCCTTAAAAAGATTTATTTCACGAAGAGGTCTTTCGGAAATCCTATATTCGGACAACGGTAGTAATTTCAGAGGAGCTTATAATGAACTGAACGAACTCTACAAAATGTTTAAAAATGATAAAGCTTATTCTGACATAATTGATTTTGGGTCTCTGAATTCTAATCAATGGAAGTTTACGGTCCCTCTAGCAAGCCATATGGGCGGTATATATGAAGCCGGAATTAAATCGGCAAAGAGTCTGCTAAAACGGCAATAAATGACTATCAAACTACCTTCTGAAGAATTAATGACGATAATTATACAAATTGAAGGTATTTTAAATTCTAGACCTTTGTGCGCACTCTCCGACTTACCTAAGATTTGACGTGTTTAACACCAGCTCATTTCCTGGTAGGGCAGCCTATATTGGATATACCTGAACCTACTAAAATCTCTACTAACCCTTTTTTAGTCTGGAAACATCTGTCTAGCGTTAAATACCAGTTTTAGAAACAATTTCGATTGCAATATTTATCTGAGTTACAATGCAGACTTAAATGGTTTTATCCTAAATATGAACTAAACATTAACGATCTTGTCATAATTAAAGATGAAGTTACTCCTCCTGGTTATTGGCCATTAGATAGGATTGTTAACCTTTATCAAAACCGAAAAGACGGACTTATAAGGTCCGCGGTAATAAAAACTAACAAAGGTGAATTTCACTGTCCTGTTAATAAGTTGGTTTTATTGCCTATATAATTAAGTTCAGCAGTTTTAAGGTCTTATTTAAATGTATATTAAGTGTTTAGTTTTGGTTTTAAAGTCCTTTTAAGTTAATAAAAACGTTTAGTTGCTTTAGTTATACTCATGTAAAGATTAATACCTACATTATATTGTAAAAACAACATACTCCCCGTATGTTTAAAAATAAAAAATATGTGTCAAAGTGACAGAATAAAGAAAATTATAAACTAAAATGTCGTTTTGCTTTTCATTCAAAAAAATAATAATTTAACATATGATATTCTTTAGATTCAAGGATTAATTATTCTTCTGCGCAAAACAAGTTCGCTCTCAGTTTAACATTTACAATTTTGTAATGTGTAACAACATATTATTTGTTTTGAAATATTTATAATAAAGATGTATAATGTATGAGTATTACATTTTTATTTCGAACCTATATTATTTTTTAAGGTAAGTATCTAACATAACAAAGATCATTCTCGTACCTAATAATATTCTTGAATGCTAATATTTACTTTCTTCTCTAAAGATGTTATGAAAAATAAATCGTTGTGTCAAAAGTATTTCCCAATTAATTGAAGGTTTTAAATAAATATTTGTTATAAGTAATTAATGTACCTGTATAAGTAATTAAATAAGTTGGCTTTAATTCACTCTAAAACTAAACGTACTTAAGTTAAAAAATTAGAAATTAGAATCAAATTAGATAAAGCATTTTAACTTAAGTCTATAAATATGTTGGTAGAAACCAAATATATTCTTGTTTTAACAAAATGTGTTTTGAAAATAATTTAACAATATTTGTTCATAGTTTTACAATATCGTCCTCTTCACTTTGGCTGCGGTCCGAATTGCGCCGAAAGTGCCGATAGCGCCATCGGCGCGCCCATAAGTCGGTTCGAATTGCGCTCACGGCACTTACAAATCTGCCTCTTGAGTAATATGACGTCATTAGTGATGTCATATCCGCGAGCTAACAGTGCCTTCGGTGAAGAGGAAAGGCGTCGTAAGCACGGTCAACAAACGTCAAACTGACACATGAAGGTTTGTTATTATTTTGGTTTTTTGTTATTGTTTTTTTTGGCGCGAACTTTCGAACTGTTACTCCATGGTAAACCTGTAAATGCAACATAATATAAGAGTACATAATTCAAAATATAGAGTCAATGCCTCGAACCATTTCAGTTGTTATTAATTAAATACCATTTAAATTTTCTACCGTACACAGAGCTTGCCTTGAAATATGCGAGGTAAAACTATATAAATAACTATATCTAAGAACGAAAATAAGGAAATCTTGAAAATAAATTTTAGGTTAACTTTTGAGCGCGCTTACGCCTGGTCCGATTTGAAAACGTCACTCACGACCATAAGTGCGAATTTCAATTCGGTCCACTCATAAGCGTGCCTACGCTCGTAAGTCTTGTGAGCGCAATTCGGACCGCAGCCTTAATGATTTATGTTTTGTTTTTCAAAGAATTTAAATTTCTTAACAGAGTATCATAATGTCTTGGTTTAAAATAATTTACTTAGAACAAAAGTAAAAAACAACAATATATTATTTTATATTCAACTAAAACAATTGCATTCACACAAGTATATATTGTCAAGCCAAATCCCTAACAATATTTATTGTCTTGGTTCTAGAAATCTTTTTTTTCCGTGTACGTAATTATTTATGCGGACACTTTTAAGATTTTGTTGTGGCCTAAGGGAGATACAAACTTTCGCATTTTTTTATACTACTAGGGTGGCAAACAAGATAACAATCCCCTTGATGGTAAGCGGTCACCGTAGCCTATGTACGTTCGCAAAACCAGAAGCATCAATTTGCCGACCTTTTAAAAATCTAATAACTTTTTTCTTGAAGAATCCCATATTGTTATCCCTAGAGAATACTTTGGCAGGGAGGTCTTAGAGGTGTAATAGTGGCCATATAAGCTTCTAAGGTGTGTCTATATTATTTATTAATATTATTATATTTTTATTGATTTATGATAACTTGTTGTTTATACGACTTATGTACTTGTAGTACATACACTTCCTAGATATTAAAGTCAAAAATCGTTAAACAACGCTTTTTTAAAAACAAAAACTCTGCTTTACAATGTCATCTACATTGAAGAATCTATTGAGAAGAATCTGGCAAGAAATTCGATTGTTTCCTTTAAGTTCAATAAGGAACCCAGACTCTGATATTGTGTTGTATTTAGGGAACAATATTAGTTGCGTCGCGCGTCGTACATACCACATAGCTATTAGGCGGGCGTGGCAAAAAGCTTGTATCACGAATGTCATGTAATGTAACGTAAATGTGGAATTAAGTGTTTCGTAAAGATGATTTATGGTAATGGTAAATGACAGTTGGTACGGCAAATAACTTTGTGCCATGCCCACTGGCCGAGTAATTTAGTAACTCCAATGGTGATCGTTACCAAGTCCATTATCATTTCAAAATAGTATTATCTATATCCAAACCAATATAATAAACCTAATCAGTTTGTTTTTTTTTTAGAACTCGCTAATCTCTGGAGCTACAATCCATCAAGGATTTGAAAAATTCTTTTTGTATATGATAGCCTTATTTTTGAGAAAGGTTATAGGCTATTTGAACATAACGCGACTGCCCTTAGAAGTCAAGCAAAAAGAGATAGACAAGCGAAATCGAAGAATAGCGCGGGCAAGCGATGTGATGGAGGAAAGGAAAAGACAGAACAACGTCGGTCAGGTCAGCTTGTAATATAATAAAGCTCTCCGCCTCAGTACCTACAAGTATAGCAGTCCTAGTATAGTTTCTAGGTGAATAGTAGGAAATGTGGTTAGCGAACATAAGGCATATCTTTGGATAGACTGCAAGATAAGATTTGATAAAATGATAGTTTTACTAGTTGACGTAGTTGCGGTTGGAGGCATAGCCGGTGGTCATGGATTAATTTATCCTTATATATGACTTTAATCAATAACTAATTTTCATTAGCATTAGTTATGTAGTTTTAAGTTTTTGATCGATAACTAATTTTTATTGGCATTGGTTATGTTGTTTTAAGACTTCAATAGACAACTAAGGTAACTAATTTTTATAAGCATGTAGTCTTAAGACTTTAATAAATAAATAATTTTCGTTAAGATTGGGCATGTAGTCTTAAGAATTTAATCGAAAACTAAGTTTATTAGCATCGGTAATGTTGTCTTAAAACTTCAATCGATAACTAATTTTCATTAGCATTGTTCATGCATTATTCTTAAGACTAATAATCGATAACTAATTTTCATAAACAATCATGAACACGTCCATTAGCTGCCCCACAATCTTAAATATTTTATTAAGTCTATTTAACTAACAATAAGCGTAAATGTAACCTGCTAATTTCCCCTAAGTTAAGAAATATTATATTTCGCTCCCATTATTTCCTTTAACATTGTATTTTTTCATTATCACAGCAACCCTCGCCTACTCGTTGTCTTGCCTACCTTTATTACTTAGACCATTCATTCTAATGTTATTATAAATTTTCTCAGCAATTTCAAACTGTAATTAAGTGATTAAGTTGGTTTCAAACAGTTAAATAAATATGACTAGACAGGTAGTATATTTATTTAGTTTAAAAAAAATTACAATTGTTTCAACTTTGGAAGTAATTAACTTGCAAAATATACATCTAGATAAAAAGTCACTCAAAACCGCAAACGCATTTTTTTAAGATCTACCTAACGAAACTTCACATGATCCCTCAGTAAAATGGAAAGCTACCCGTAAATTATTTTTTGTAGCGTTTCATTTAGTCAGTCATCTTCTTGTGAAGTCAGATTAAGAGAAGCATTCTACATCAACATCCCAACTAACACAACAGGTGACATATGAGCTATTTGTATGGACCGAGAATTACCTAAGGTGAAAATTACATTCATTACTTATTTCTAAAGTGGTATATTGGTGCAGGCAACCCATATGCCACCCTAATAGCACAAAAAGGAGAAAAATTGCAGCCTATTTTCGGTTCTAAATAGGTTCCTTAATAGTTTAAATTGTACTCTGTAGTGGAAATTAGAACCGTGGGTGTAAGTTGTGCGTAGCGAATGAGTAATAGAATGAAAAACGATTTTGTTGATTCATCAGGTGATAAAGAAGTGCTAAAAAAATGTTCGAGTGTAAAATCTAATTATTTAAAATAAAATCCAAAAGTAACTTTGAGTGCGACTCGTGTGTAATCAGGTAAGTCCTATCGTGTTTCTATTTATTATTGGTTAACTTTAATGTTGTTTGCATTTAGTTAGCATAAAAGTCGTTGCAATTTATTTTTTAATGTGAGTTACTTATATATGATATTTCTTTATAGATTTTCACGCGCCTTTCATTAGATTAAGTTTATTAGAATAATAAATTAAAAAGTAAATATGATTATAACCTCACTTTTTTATTGGTTTACAAAACAAGTGATTTTGGTTATTTAAATTTTATTATATTGTTAAATTACATCAGTTACAAGTACCACAGTTGTATTTAGGTGTCAATAACATAATGTCGTATCCAAACTTTTACAATTTTAAAGACTCCATTTTGAAGACATGGTTTGCATCTTACAGTTCTAATCCTCATTTATTTACGCCTCATTTAGCACCTATTTGCATACCGTGAATGCAGTTGAGTGAATGATATAACCAAAAGTAATTTTTACAACTACTAGATCCTTAGTAGTTCGAAATAAGTCATAATCGCTTATTTTGGTTCTTTAAGTTGGCCTTTTGAAACTTATTTATGCCTTAGGGCGACTTATCAGTGTACAGTAGAACTTAGAGTTATAGCAACTATAGGTTCTAAAAGAGCCCGAACATAACCCAGTTTATCACTACAGGTGGCAGGACAATCCTTTACACCACCTATTTGAAGGTGTCACATTGGGATTTAACCTAACTTATTTCTAAAAGTTGCATATCAATGATTTTACAACCTTATTTGCTACCACTGGTGCTACATTAGTGGCGAATATAGCTTATTCTTTGTTATGTGGCGTACAGGTTACTTATGTTCGTACTTTAATGTTAATCTTTGGTGGTGCTTTAATGTAACAAGTACATACTTTATGCAAGGAGTTGGTGAAAATACTTATAATATGATAAGAGTTTTGATTTCATAATTCCAAAATTAAAGTACGGGAGTATAAATTAGATTATTCTTTAAAAATTGGAATCCAGGTGATGAGTTAGTAAAATAATTCACCTAGAAGTGGTAAAAATAAAAGTTAAGGGGCAAACACCCTCGATTTTCTGCTGTTTTTTTACATTTTAAGATTTTTTGTTTTACTTTGACCCGCTGTAACCCGGTTAATATTAGGTCAAAAATAAGTGTGATGTATGAAACTGAAAGCAAATTTAGTGTTCTACAACTTTGTTGTAACAAATGGTACATAAAACCCACTTAGTTTAGGAGATAAAAACTAGAAAAAGCCCAAAAATGTTGCCCCCCCCCCCCGCCAACTTAGCACTGGGGCCTCGAGATCCCTTTTTTATAACCCCCATACCGTACCCCACACCCATACCGTAGGGCACTAACGACATAAGTAATCTACCAACTGAAAATAAAAATTACACCGTCTTCAAAATACTAAAATCAAAAATCAACGCACCTGCAACATTGAGCTTTCTTTAGTTTCCTTCTTGAAGTCGAATGCCAAAAAATAATTGTCTCATGGGTTAATTTTTTTACATTTCCAAAATTAAACATTTAGCTGGCAGGGGGGGCAAAGTAACACTGTCTGTCAGTCTGTTACCTCTTCTCGCTTAAACTGCTGTACCCATTAAGATGAAATTTGCCATGGAGATTGTTTGAGTCCCCGAGAAAGGCAAAGGCTGCTTGAAAACGTCAAGTGTAAGTCGTTTTTTTTTATTATTTTTAGCGAGAGAGACACAGAGAGAGAGAGAGGGAGAGATACATTTTTATAGCCATCAGTAAACCCCAGTCGTTTGTCGGAGCTGACACAAAACTTTTTTTATTTCTATAACTGAGGAGTTGCTGTTGAAATCCTACACTGATAGGGCGGGTGAACCCGCGGGCAAAGTTTAGTATAATCAAGAAAGGTTTTTGTGCAAGTGAGTAGGTAGTAGAGTAGGCAAACAAACAGTCAACCCCTTTTTAATTTTTAAATACATATTTTAAAAGGGGAATTAAATAACTTACGTTTGTACCGTAGCATGTAACCGCCTTTGATTTGAGTTCCTCCATGTTCTGAAACAAAATAGAAATAACAATAAAGAAATAGTGGCGAGTGCTGCAATAGACGATTTATTATATAATATTTTTAATTTAAAATAATTGACCTTTTTTTTTTCACATTTTTTTAGCTCTTCTAGAATAGACCATAGCCTTCTTGTCTGAGGGTTCTAGTGATGTTGAAAGTGAGCAACGAGTTACGTCCTAACGAACTAGTTACAAATTTCAATGACGTTTTTATCTCTGCACTTGTTAAAATTCAAATTTCTTGTAATTCTAACAGAAACTGAGGTATACGGAGGCGTCTACTAAAATTGACGCGCTGGAACCGAACTTGATGGTGGCTGGTATCTTATATGTAAATATAACAGCTTCTAACTTCTAAATTATGCTTAATACAAGAAATTAGTCTAAAAACCTTTAAATTTCAAATTACTAGAAATAAGTCAAACATAAAATTGTGAGTCACTGTGGTAAAATACTTGCGCTGGCAACCATATACATAGGTAATCAATATAGAACTTTCCTAAGTAAACAGGGAAAATTCCCCTAAAAACGGGTAAATTGAGAAGCACACGTGACAAGATTCTCTAATAGGTAATTAAGACGAAGCTTCACGACACTTGAGGAGACATCGATCGACGGAAATCTGAACATCTTAACTATAAGGGTGCGTGCTGACTACAGCTAGGTATACATAATAAACATAATTATGTGTTGGTACAACGTATCAACGATTTTTGTAAAGAAATTATCTATACTTCTATACTATTAATATTATAAAGGTTTTTGTTTGTAGGAAGTAACTACTGAATTGATATGGACGATTCGTTCACCAGTAGAAAGCTACATTATTCCTGAGTGACATAAGCTATATTTGATTGTGATTAATAATATTTTTAATGTAAAATAACAAAATTTTTCAATCAATTCAGATATAGTTAGATGCAGTTATCGAAAAAAAAAAAAAAAAAATGGAATATCATTCCAAGGTTTTTATACAATTTCCTGCAAGAATCTTGACAATGTATTTATCACTCTGGATAATAAGTTGCGTGTTGCGTTAACCCAGCTCGTGTTCAACCCTTCCGTCCGTCATGCTCACATTTACGACCTGTCGCACCCACACTGTGCGCACCACATATTTATTTATTATATTTACAGTAACTACATATAGGTATATATTCATATTTGGAATTATACATGTACGCACATAATATATGTTCATGTAAATATAATATTATTTTTTTCCAAATATCCACTAAAAAGTGTAAACTCGCCAAGTTACACGCATTAAGTTAGACTGTGGTTAGGGTTACGTCCAATGAGAGTTATTGCGGATATCTGTACCTGGAAAGCTCGTGAACCAATTTCGTTTTTAAAATAATTTTCTTTGGAATTTTTTTGAACTTTTATTTTAATTTTGATGTTAAAAACAATACAAGTCACAATGCATATTTTCTTTTTGGTTTCGACAGTAAGCAATGAATTATATACTATCCGTAATCTTTTGACAGCATGGCGCGTGAGAGTGGTAGAGGCACTATATTTCCTTCCACATTATATATAAAAGGAAATGTCCTGACTGACTCATCACCGCACAGCCCAAACCGCGAAGGATAGAAATTTGAAATTTTGGGAAGGAGTCTGTAACGTATTGAAGTCTTCGTTTAAGAGCGGATTTTGCGAAGTTCGACTCCTAAGGGGGTGAAATAGGGGGAAGTTTAAAAATCCGTTGAATCCCGCACTTGACCGGTTTTTATGATTATTTATTATTCCCTAGCGATGTTTCCCTTCACTGTTTAGCTGGTAGTGTAAATAATCAATGTACTTTGGTACACGCGGGGCCCGAACCTCCGCCCGCTCAGGACCCAAGGTGAAATCGAACCCATAGTCTCATCAATTATATGATAGAACTTTATTAGCCACAACTCACAGCATCTTATTAATTCGATGGTACCTACATACCGTAAAGAGCAGACGTGCTATAACTACGTATCTAATCGAAACTACGTAGATGAAGTCTCGAGCAAAAGGTAGTATAGTGATAAAATCTTTAATCTTAGGGTAATTTTTTTTGGCCTGTAACACAATAATGGTACCGTTATAGATCTGTTACAAGATCAGAATAAATTGTTGGTTGAACGCCTGCCTTACCTTTACCGGGAATCTAATGGATATGTCTTTTGTGGTAAACAAAGCTGTAAGCACGAACATGATTCTCATTTCGTATTACCAACTTTTCTTAGAAAAAAAACTCACTGTGATGAATTTTATAAATAAAATTAAAATGAATTTAATTTTAAGGGTTGCGTAGTAAAATGATCATGGATAATTATTATTACTTCATGACTTTTTTTGTTTGGTAGTAGTACTACCTGCCGTTCTGAGAGGCGCGAATTCGATATCCTTACAAGACAAACAGGGTTTCTGTTGATCAGGGATGTTAATAAGTATGTATGTGTTTACAAAAAAAGTATATAAGTATTTTCATCCATTGTCTGGTATCCATAGTATAAGCTTTGCGCACTGTGGAACTAGATGGCGCTGTGTATATTATCCGGGAAATATTTATTTATTCAATCATGTAGATAGAGCTACTTAGTATAATATCAATCATTCATCATTCAGATTGAAGTTTTTTAGGTTTTTCTCCCAATCTCCGTGGAATAAAACAAAGTTGCTTCTGGTTTAATGGTGTTTGTGTGAATTTGTTGAAATATGTCGATGATTGTTGAAGATGTCGGAAAAATCATGCTGACACGGAGCTTTACATGGAGTGCGCTGGCTAAACCTCAAGATTTACGAGTACATCAAAATAATGTACTACAAAAAACTGCGAGTTGTAGATAGCATATCTACTGCCACTTAGCAGAAGTGCTATCTACAACTCGCAGTTTAATCCTAGAAACAGTGCCAAACGTTCAAAATATTGCTTATAACTGGTAAAATATTTCTCTAGAAGCACATTTTTGATATTCGATTTGCACAAAGAGGAAAATAAAAATATCAATTGGCAGCGCTAGTGGACGTCAGGAATAAACGAATTTAACATTAAAATACTCGTACTTATAACTATAATCAAATCCCTATAGCTAAAGCTATAGCCTGCTAAACTTCCTTACTATAATCAATGTTCCAATTATGTCCTTAAATATTGCAGTTTTACGTGTGTGCTTCCATAGTACCGTTCCGTAGTAGTAAATACTTTAGAAATTATATGAAAAAGGCAATAAACACTTATTTTAATATGTACCTTGCTAAAGCAAAAATTTTATCTACAATCAAAGAGTTGCCATAGAAATTCCACGCTAATAACCGAATTTAACGATAGTTGTGCCGCGGACAAAATATTAAATAAAAATTATAGGTAAAGTATTCGTAAAGGTAAAATATTCGTAATTATTAAAAATTGCCAAACTAAAATCTTCTAAAAATTTATTTTCATGTATCAAAAAAATAAAACAGAGTATTAGTAGTTAACCATGAAAAAAATAGTTGATAATAGTTTGTTCGCACCCGGCGCTAAATATGAAAACGTAGACGGCCCTGTATTTGCCAGTCTTTTGACGAATTGCACCTAAATTATTTTATGCGGGATGGTTAAAAATATGAGTGTAAAGTTCAAAATTATGGACCGCGAATAGGGAATGGGAAAGGGAAAGGGGATCTCAGAGAGGTGATAGAACTTTCCTGTAAAGGGAAAAGCGCAAAACCCCCTTTTAAGGTTTTGTTTATAGCCAAATGAATTCGTCATGTCTGACCATGACGAATTCATGTTTAATATAAAATATTAAATATAATATAAAATATCCGAACTATTTGTTGTGTTTTCTTGTGGCTGTTAGTTTTACAAGCTAACGCCACTTTGACATTCGTGTTAACCCTGCTATGCATGACAACGGTGTACAGTTGCAGTAAAAGGTCCTGAGCTCAATTATTTGTCAGAAAAAGCAGTTTGATTACCGAAGAATGTCTGGCGATCGATATGCTTCCATGCCTATTAACATCAGGGCATATACCTCATGTTTTATATTTACTTTTTCGCAATATTTTTTGCTAATTTTGTATTTCGAACAGAGAACCCTTAAAAAAACAAATCAAGCGACCCTAGCGCCGCTCGAATGCCCGGGAGGCGCGAAAGTGAAGAGTGCTTGAATTCTGATCGTCGATAAAGAGACCTCTCCAATGCCAAGAGTATCCAATATTGAAATTGCCTTTAGATCTTTGACTGCATAGATTATGCAAAGTAGTAGGTAGATATAGATACTACCTATCTGTGGGGTGATTTATACATTTTGCTATAAGTTTTACATTACATTATACGCGTTACATTATATGTGTCATGAAAATCAAATGAAAGTCAAGGAATAGGAATAGCTTAAGGTGTCTACAGACCAAAGCCGCCGAGCTCATTTTGAAACATTCATGCCGCTTACCCGGCAGCATGCTGGCGGCACGCTTAGCGTTGCCAGACCGTACGTTTTAGTACGTTTTTTCGTACTATTCATGACCCAACCGTATCATGAACGTTCCTCCGCGTAAACCGTCTTTATCGTACTTTTTGCTATCGATTGAACTTGTAAAGAAAATATTTATTCGTCTTATATCAGTCAAAAAAGTCAATGGAAGATGAACATTGAAAAGAAAATTTGTAAAATACCTACCCTAAAAGCTTCATTATATTTTTGCCGCTTTTTGTCGGGGTTTTCACTGTATAGTGTGTGCCTATACTTATTTAGCAACTGTATTATTACACGCTAGTCGGTAAAGGATATGATCAGAAAAGAAGAGATTCGACGAAGAACTAAAGTTACCGACATACCCCACAGATTAAGCAAGCTGAAATGGCAATGAGCAGGTCATCTTTTGCTCAAAACAAAATAGCAAAGTTTAAACAACAGTATCCGTAAAGTGGGTAAACCGTAAGTAAACAACAACAAAAATATAGATAGGTAAAAAACAACTTCAAAAAACAAAAGTGGAAAAATGTGACATTGACAACTCGAAAGCCCAAAAACTTTCCGTCACTCCAGCGAAATATTTCCGTTACAAAAGAATTTGACAAGGAAAGCCCTCAAAAGCTCTTATCTGTGAGATGCAGAAGTTAGAAGGTCGCAACTGAAAAGTTAACTGTTTACGCTTCTAAAAGATAAAGTGTTTTTCGAACTCCGTTATTGAATAGCGATATTTTTCCTTTAGCTGTTCTTTCAATTACAGGATTTTAATTGGGTCAACCTTAATGAAGGCTGAAGAAAAGTTATGTGTTTTTAAATTATTTAAATGTTTGTGTCCTCTTAGTTTTCAGAGCGTAACAGAGTTTGAAGTTATTTGTGTATTTATAATCTATTGCGAAGACTGTGACAAGCAAGTAAAGAATAATAAATACGAATAATAGGACGCCATTATATGTCAGTACTGAAAACTGTCCTGGGTGTCCAAGTGATTACACGTTTTTTTGGGAATGTTTGCTCATCACCTTTTGGTCGTGATATCCATTTTTAATTACTTTTTCTATAAAAACACTAAATACATGGGACATGACTTCGATTCATAATTTAAAATCTGTTCTTTCATGTGCTACTACTGTTTAAAAAGTTTTTCAGGCATTAAATTAAATAAAACTAAAAGCAACGGAATACCTTGGCCTATAAAACATAGTGTGGGTTATAATTAGAAAACGATTTTTTTTTCAAAAACTTCTTTCCTCTTCACTTAGTATAGGTCTACTTCTTTTTTTTTGATTTCTCTTTGATTTATGAATATGTGTATTCTACTTTTTGTAGTTTTGAGTTTGCAGCACTGATATACGTTTATATGTATGGCTATGATATACAAAGTTGAGTTTGACTTGTACCCAAAAAATGGCCCAAAAGTTTTCGAGACCTGATTTCCGTGATGGACAAACAATTTACATACTAATTTTTACGGAACCCTCGGTGTGCGAGTCACTAGTTGCAACTGTCCAGTGTTTTTTATTTCTAAATTAAAGGTTCAAATTTTGATTTTTTATTTCAGGCTAGTTGCAGTAATAATAGTCCATTGAAATGTTACAATTTAAGGACCGAATATTGCATTTGTTAGAGGACGCAATTTTATTTTTGGGACATGTATGGGGGGTCAATAATAGCTCAACCTCAAGTTTGAGGGGTCGCCACCCTTGTCATCCGGCCGCCATCTTGGAAAAAAAGGTGAAAACACTTTTTTCGCGATATCTCGGAAACTATGCGTCTTACAAAAAATTCGTAAGACATAATTTGTAGCAAATTGTTTTGCCTACAAATATGTTCATATAGCTTTTGCCCTAAATTGAAAATTAAAGAAGTTATAAGAAAAAAACTTTTTGCTCTATAACTTTCCTCAAAAGATCATCTACAAGATTGGTCTGAGGTAATTTTTTTTGTAAAATGTATAAAAAAAAGTTAAAGAGCAATTATGTGATAAACATTTGTGTTTCTCTTGAGTCTGGGTGTATTTATGTACCTATGATATGTATGTTTTTACGAAAAAAAGTAAAAAAACCATAACACAAGCCTTGCTTACTTTAGGGCCAGACGGTGTGTGTATAATGTCCAAAAATAATTATTATTTTTTATTATTAAAAGATTTTGTCTAAGAAAATGTTCAGTGGCACTCATAGTATTAACAAAGCCCTATTATCGATTGTTTTATTCATAGTTAAAGATCACGTGGTTTCGAAATTAGTTATTTTTCAACTTTGAAAGCCAATGACTTGCAAAATATAAGTCTTAAAAAAGGCTGATAAAAACTTCAAATACATTTTAAAAGCTTTACCTAATAATACCCCATATATGATATGCAAAACGATTTGCTACAAATTATGTCTTTACGATTTTTTTGTAAGACGCATAGTTTCCGAGATATCGCGAAAAAAGTGTTTTCACCCCTTTTTCCAAGATGGCGGCCGGATGACAAGGGTGGCGATCCCTCAAACTTAAGGTTAAGCTTCTATTGACCCCCCACACATGTCCCAAAAATAAAATTGCGTCCTCTAACAAATGCAAAGCTTATGTAACATTTCAATGGACTATAACAATTTCGAATGACAGACAGATCGTAAAAACTAGCTTATTAGATGTGGATCACGTCGTAAAACGAAAGCATTCTGCAGTTTTAATTTTAAGCTTTCAAAGAAAATGGCGACTTTTTAGCATTTTTGTAAAAAATATATAAAATTTCATATCTTTTGAATGTATTTTTCTTCTTTTTTATTCTGCAATAAAAATACAAAGAATTATTCATTTCAGAAACGAGCCAAAATACTTATAAGGTAGGTATATAGGTCTGCGTCCTTAGACCTTTTTGTCGTGTCATAAGTATCAGGCTGAAACTTTCTAGATCGCTTCATTTCAGTGAGTCGGACAAACTTTTTATTTGACAAAAATCTCGGTAGTGGGGACTAATTTTGCTAGAGGCCTTGAAACATGTCGATAAGTCCGGGTGCCAAAAATTTTCTAATACCAAGCCGATTCTTACTGAAATTTAAAGATTAATTTATGAGAAAGTCAAAAAGTAGATTGTCCGACAAAATTAATGGGGACTATGCGCCAGTCGGACATACTGAAAATGTTGGAAATTCAAACTCAAAAAAGTGATTAATATCAGGCTAAATTTTTTTTTATGGGTTCATAAAAATTAATATAATACAACTGTAACGTTGTCCGACAAAATTTATGGGGATAAGCGCCAGTCCGACACTCGAAAAATGTCGAAAATATCAGCACAAAAAAGTGATTAATACTTGTCGGACAAACATGAGTAATTGTAGATTAGATCATTTATAACCGAAATATAGTGATATCCGACAAAAATAATGGGTCATATCGCTAGTCCGACAAGATTAGCCTAACCGCAAAGAAACTATATCTATATATACGCTCTTAGAAACGGCAGTATATCTATATGTGGATTTCGCTTTTTGCTTTCGAGAGCTCTGTTAGTGTATCTGTCGCACTATATAGTATACATGAGGTTTTAACCTCTCTACCACAACTAGAAGTTTGTGAATAAATGTAGCTGTACTTGGCTCAAGTTTAATGTATAAACTTTATTTTAAGCTACCCTTTTTGTTTCTAATTAGATAATCTTAGAAAAATAATATAAATTTATGTTGTTTGATAAATAAAATATTAGTTTTATTATCACACATTTAGAAGTTTTTCATAAGACTTGACTCAAAAAAATTGGCAAAAAAAAAATGACTTCTCTAATTTATCAATTTTAATTAGAAGGGCAGCGTTCGTTTCGGTTTCGTTCAACAGTTGAACGAAAAAAGTTTTTTTTTTATTTAAATAAATAAACTTCGGTTTGGGTTGACAAAAAGTATTGCGTGGCTGCGTGCATGTGAATAGATTATGGATGCCACGCGGCCAGTGTGTTTGTAACTACTGGGTACCTATAGTGCGCTCTCTGCCCCATCATCTTTCTCACTCACTTTCATGCAGCCAAACACAGAACAGAAACACACAGACAGCGTTCAGGGAGAGAGGGGAGATATATATAGGTATACTTAAATGCTGTATACAGAACGAATAATTTTAATAGATATTTTATCGATTTTTATTAGTATTCCCCACATTTCTTGTCGGACAATCGTAGAATCACGTTTGAAACATTATTTTATTACTGAAAAAATAAAAATTAGGTTGATATCAATCACTTTTTTGTGCTGATATTTTCGACATTTTTCGAGTGTCGGACTGGCGCTTATCCCCATAAATTTTGTCGGACAACGTTACAGTTGTATTATATTAATTTTTATGAACCCATAAAAAAAAATTTAGCCTGATATTAATCACTTTTTTGAGTTTGAATTTCCAACATTTTCAGTATGTCTGACTGGCGCATAGTCCCCATTAATTTTGTCGGACAATCTACTTTTTGACTTTCTCATAAATTAATCTTTAAATTTCAGTAAGAATCGGCTTGGTATTAGTAAATTTTTGGCACCCGGACTTATCGACATGTTTCAAGGCCTCTAGCAAAATTAGTCCCCACTACCGAGATTTTTGTCAAATAAAAAGTTTGTCCGACTCACTGAAATGAAGCGATCTAGAAAGTTTCAGCCTGATACTTATGACCCGACAAAAAGGTCTAAGGACGCAGACCTAATATACATATGTCCATAAAAAAAAGCTTTTAATGTTAAGGCAACTTAGTTTTGTTAGATCGATTCTTATAAAAGTGGGCTAAGCAAAACAGTAACATTTATATAATATATAACAGTTACATACAGGCAGGGAAGTACCACCAGTTTTTTTTCGCTGAGCATTCTCCTTTAGTATAAGAAGCTCATAGCCGTAGGCAAATAGCAAAAACGGAACCCTCGTAAATTTGTCATGTCCGTCCGTCCGTCCGTATGTCACAGCCTTATAATTCCGTTGCCGCCTTTAGTTATATTCTAATGCAATTTCACATAAATATTTCTGTTTTTTGTGAACAGTTATACAGATATGTTATCAAAATTTTAGAAAAAAATATTTAGGGGTAGGTATATTCGGTATATTGAACCGAGGGATGAATTTTTTTGCACACCCCATCATCATATATGGGGTATTATTAGGTAAAGCTTTTAAAATGTATTTGAAGTTTTTATCAGCCTTTTTTAAGACTTATATTTTGCAAGTCATTGGATTTCAAAGTTGAAAAAACTAAGTTCGAAACCACGTGATCTTTAACAATGAATAAAAAAATCGATAATAGGGCTTTGTTAATACTATGAGTGCCACTGAACATTTTCTTACACAAAATATTTTATTAATAATAAATAATAATAATTTTTGGACATTATACACACACCGTCTGGCCCTAAAGTAAGCAAAGCTTGTGTTATGGTTTTTTTTCCTTTTTTTCGTAAATACATACATATCATAGGTACATAAATACACCCAGACTCAAGACAAACACAAATGTTTATCACATAAATGTGTGTCCAATGCGGGAATCGAACCCACACCCGCTGCACAGCAGCCGGCCACACTACCAACTAGGCTGCGAGGGAGTCAAGAGGGAGGGCTTCATAAGTTTTTAGATATCTGAAAAATGCTGATTCTACGGAACCCTAACTTAATGTGTGTACAACACGCACTTGGCTGTTTTTTTTTCGTTGCAATAAATTGCTATTTAGGCTCCATTGTGTTGCCGTCTGTTTATATTACTTACGGGACAAAATTACTTACAGGATTATCTTCCAAAAAATAAGCTGCGAACTAAATCTCGATTACGCAAATAGAACCATCCTTCAGGGACTTAATCCCGCTAAAACAATAGCTTTGTCCCTACCCACAGCTTAATCTATTTTTACGATTCACAAAATAAATAAATTTACATTGCGTTTTTTGTATCTACTTTTGTTTGGAATTACAACTGCTTAGGCGCAATGAGAATGGTGCGATCATTAGTCGTACTGAGTTAGGTGAGAGTTCTATATATCGATCGGACTTGGTTTTATGAATGGCGGCCGTCCCTTTTCACCCTGCCCTTCAGCCGTCCCCTCATTCCCCCCTCTCACCTGTAGGATATTTTACAAGTCTGGAAAATGACAAATAGACGTACGTTTTACGTGCATGTCAAATGAGATGTATGATGTAGGTATGTACAACTCGGGCGATTCAACACGACACCTGGCCGCTTGGAGTCCATTAAATGTAGGTAAAAAAACCGGACTTAAAATATTTTCACGATTTTTCTTTTGTTTTAGTTACGGTTAGGGTGTACAAATGGGAGAGTGGAAAATTTAGAAAATAAAAATTTGGAGAGTGTCCACGATTTCTCCAGGATCCCATCATTATATCCTGACCTGACCACCTAGGCAGTATACCCTTTTAAAACAAAATCTGAATCGGTCAAGGCGTCTTCGAGTAATCGGGGAATATACATGAAAAAAAAGATTAAGACAAATTAAGAACCTCCTCCGTTTTGGCAGTCGGTTAAAAATATTTTTATTAAAATTGTTATATAACGGAAAATTACGGTTCGTTACTAATTTATTTAACGTACTTAACGATATAAAAAATCAACTACATCGACCTCCTTTAATATTTTAATTAATTGAATTGAATTTTGACTTCTAAAGTAAATTCATGCAACTTGAATATTAATGTTTATAATCAAATCCAAAATCATTTAATCAAGAAGTTTCGTAAGAACACTTTGAAATCGTTAAAATAAACATAATTACAAAAAATATCAATTCATAATTTAAAAAAAGGACAATTTAAGTACATTGTCCATCTCCAAGATTAGAAGAAAGATCAATAACTTTATTTACAAAGTTTTATAATATTTACAAAATTATCTAACTAAAAAGATATTCTTCATCATGGGCTCATGATAAACGTTAAGAGGGTGATATAGGCCAGAAAGCTAATTTCTGTAATACTAACGATTGACGAAAATCAATACACAATGTTATATACATTACTATGAGATATATTTCTCATATACTTCTTAAGTAATTTATGCCATAATGACGCCTTGAAAATAATTTCTTTTTGTATAAAATTTAAGGATTTTACTGTTTTGCAGTTACATTGTTTGACTTTTTGCTACAACTTATAGTCAATGCACTAGATAACAAGCTATTCTAATTATTTAATCAACTTTCACTACAAGCAAATGCAATACACGCTTGAAAAAATTTCACTAGTGTTGAAACAATGGTCACTTCCAGATTTTTTATTGCATTCAATAAAGTAATGAAATAATTTAGAAAGGTAATGCACTAGACAAAAGCAAGTTTTATAACATATATTTTGTTCAATCCTTTAGATGCTATAATTAAGCCACAAAATTTGCCTCACCTCACCAAAATCCTACTTAAACAACTAAAAATATATAAGCAAATCTTCGAACAACACTTTCTAGCCTTCAGAAATAGCTGCTCTAAAAATTCTAATCCTTTTCAATTTAATATGGGACCACTTTGGGCTTAACACCCATCGCATACAGTTTAAATCATTCAAATCGGTTAAGTAGTTGTCAAGAAATCACTACATACACGTACAAAAAAAGAAGATACATAGGCGTCGAAAGAACAACCTCCTCCTTTTTTAAAGTCGGTTAAAAGAACATAAAGGCATAGAGTAACGAAATAATAACACCCCAAACACTCACCGTGTTCATCCTTGTAGCGTCGGCATAGCGAAAACATCATGTGTTCAGTGCTCTGGAACCTGCGGAAATAAAACAAGTATATTGTTCGTGACCCTCATTATATACGGAACCATCGGCCCTATGCCTTCTTATTGACTACGCTACTACAATAGCCCTCAAATAAAACCCACATTTCGCCTCTTCTGCCTTTCGTCCTCTAGTTATGACGATTTTCGTGAAAGGGCAAAATCATATTTCTGATCCTATTATTTTTGGGAAACAATTTTCATTGTATCGCTTTTGCCTTGAATTCAATAAAGTGAAACGGCCGGGCAATGTTTATTTTCTTCGTGATTGAATTTTTTTTTACGAAATTGGCAATTTTACTTTAAGATGTTCCTCGTAACGTTTAGTCCATCTACTTGTCACCTGATATCTTCCTTTACAGTACTTTCATCTTACAGATGTTTTTTTTTTAATAGTAATAAATACTTTAATGGCATAAAATCTGATATCAGTAAATGTATGTTTAATTTATTTGAGATTATGACTGAAGATGCTGAAATCAGCGGAATATGTCCTACTAATATTATAAATGTGAAAGTTTGAATATTTGTTACTCAATCACGCTTTAACCACAAGATGGTTCGGGATAAAACTTGGCACACATATAGGTTAGGTCCTGGGATAGGAGGTAGGCTACTTTTTATCCCGAAAAAAATCCTGCGGAAATAACTATAACCGAGCTTAAACGAACTATAGCTAAGTACATTGCTAGCTTTCTATGTAAGTATAATTAAATAAATAATAAACAAATAAGGCCCCAAAGTAAGCAAAGCTTGTGTTACAGATACCAGACACAGGATACATACTTTATTTTTTTTATTTATTACATAAATGTTTGTGCAGTGCGGGAATCGAACCCACAGCAGCCGGCCACACTACCAACTAGGCTGCGAAGGAGTGAATTAAGTGAGTTTAGGACGGGCGGTCTCTATCTAGTCAATAATTTTTTTTATATTTTAATTATATATTTAAGTTATAAGATTTTATTGCCTTAAAGCTACAGATAATTAAATACCAGTAGATAGCCCTTATAGACAGTTTGCATTTATTTAGTAATACTAGCCTTTCTTGGATATAATATAACTAATAACTAATTTAAACTATTATAATAACTAATTCTTGCATAGTATGTAATCGCTTCTTTCTTACTTGGGTTTTATGTAATGAAAGTCAGAATTATATTTAGAGATGTCCAAATAGTATAATCTAAGTCCAAATGGTACAATAAGTGTGTACCATTACAACATACAAAATGGTATTATCATTGATGACAAAAAGCAGGTGGGCGAAGTGCCAACATATATGGATTAATGGTTGAGATCACAAAACATTCTCCATATCGACAGATTCTTGCACAATCAAAAAATATTTAACCATCTTTCAGTTGTTCACAACATTCTAACTCTGCCAATATATGGACAGCAGGTTCAAGTAGTAATTATTAGCAGAGACAACTTTATTAATTCATTAACCAATAAACTGGCTACACTTACAGTCTGTATTATTGAATTTCTAACAGTGGACTGTAAATAAAAAAAAAAAATATGACCTACTACGGTAATCAATTTTTAACTGTCAAAGAAACAGTGTCTGCTCTGCTACTGTAGCTTATTTAGTCAGTTAATGATACTAACTGTGCCCTGCTACGGTAGCTTATTTGCCTTATAGTATAAATGTTAACCAGGGGAGAAAACGACATGATAGGTAGGTACAAGTTCAACTTTTATTTATAACTATTCAATCTACTTCGAGTTGCCAAATTAAAGTCTCAATTAGCTTTTCGACAGAGACGCTGGACTGATACTAACTGTTGCACCCTAAGCCCAACAGTTCTTATTCGTAATACGTCATATGTATCACTCTACCCTTCATTCATTCACTCGTTCGATTTTGCCACGCTTGCACCGTGCAGACGTGCCTACATTCTAAAACTATTATACATAATTATATCTACATTAAAAGATGTTTTTTATTCAAAAGACCTGTAAATGATCCTGCGGTAACATAAATTAGTGACTCCGACATGATTGTAGCGTCTAAAACTATAGTTCCCTAGATTGCTGCCAACGCTTACATCACTTGAACCACGTGGAACGACTTCAAGAACTCAACGCACTAGTCTACTGAAGATGTGGATCGTTCAAGCCCGGTCAGTGAGCAGCAAAAACATCACACCGCAAGTGCCGCCACGT
This sequence comes from Apoda limacodes, assembly GCA_946406115.1. Taxonomy (NCBI): domain Eukaryota; kingdom Metazoa; phylum Arthropoda; class Insecta; order Lepidoptera; family Limacodidae; genus Apoda; species Apoda limacodes. Next base: position 32,715,420 of record OX291542.1, on the reverse strand, counting down.
GTGCTGTCAGGAGCCGGCTGCGCAAAACCTGGAGACAACGTGGATCATGCCAGCTGTGGAGGCTCAACAACATACATTTGCATCGTTATCTCGCAGCGTTGCCACGAGTATTAACACGAGTTAAGTGCCACCCTTTGTTCTCCCTAAAGCCATTAGAATTTGTAAGTACAAATTACCTGATTCTGTTCTAAATAGACCTTCCTATATAATTAACCAATTTTTACCTAAATTCAAACTAATAAAATTGCTTCACTTGGGTGAACTGAAGTTGCTATACCTATACTTATCTACCAACATACGAAAATATGTAGTGATCCACTTCATGTAAAGTAAATTTCATGCAGCTAATGTATTTCTAGTATTTTAAACAGTGATACTAAGTTTTTAAACCTAATAATAAACTAGTTTTAGTAATCGAAGACCATAACTACCCTTAGTGGATGTTGTGAATATAATTGTAAAATAGAACTAATTTTAAAGCGCTAAGACAGTTTTAAATTTTTGTAAAAACAAAATGAATTATTTTAAACTAGATTTTGCCAGCGGCTCCGCCCGCCCTAAATTCGGTTAACTTGGAACTCCTTAATTTACTCCAATTAATTAATTAATTAGTTATACCAATCAATTGCTAAAGCATGCTATAGGTGCAGCAATAGTTCGTTTAACTCTGTTATAGTTATTGCTGCAGGAACTTTTGAATTTTTAGGAATAAAAAGTAGCCTATATGCAATTCCAGGACCGAACTAATATGTATGCCAAGTTTTATCCCGATCCTTCCAGTGGTTGAAGCGTGATTGAGTTACAAACATCCATATAGACATACAAACTTTCACATTTATAATATAAGTAGGATTATTTGAACCTTACGATACTAATAAACATAGGTTATTTTATAAACATCGTGTTTGTCAATAATTCCAGTGGAACACAGCTGAGTCTGCATTCCTTTCTTATTTATCACCGTGCACCAGCTGTATCGAGCTAGCGGTTTGTCGACCTACGGATGGCGTCTAAGCGAGGAGCGTGAAGAATTTACTTTATTCTGTTTATGTTTTTGGAATTCACTAAGTTTATTTTGTAATTAGTCTGTTTTGTTTTTAATTTTTTTTTCAAATGGAATTTAAGTTAACTGAAAACTTAAAGAATGCTAATGCTAAGCGAAGTTCAATTAAAGGACAAATTACACTATTTTAAAAATTATTAAGGAATCGAATAAATAAGAATAAAAGTTATGATATAGCAGAACTTAAACTTAAGCTTAATTCGAGGTCATATCACAAAGATACAACGAGCTTTATACAGGAATAGAGATTTTAAATTTAGAAATTCTTGAAGCATAACTTGATCAAAGAGAGATCATAGAACAAGACATTGTTAGTACTATCTCCATTGCTAAAACTGTAATTGACCAGAATAGTCAAGTTCTATGCTCTCATGATCATGGTCAACCCAATTTAGGTGTCAAAGTGCCACAAATTCAAATTCAATGGTTCATATTTTCGGTGGCTAGAATTCCGTGATAAATTTCTTAGCTTAATCCACGATAGTAACAAAATAGCACCTATACAAACGTTTAACTTTTTAAAGTCTTATTTGGAAGGTGACGTAGCGAGAGTAAGGGATCGCTACAACAATAAGCGTGCATTAATAGACCGCCACTTAGACTCGTTAGGAAATATGCAACCCATGACTTGCGAATCTGAGAGGTCCTTAAGATTTTTAGTTGACCACGTCACGAAAAATTTACGTGCTTTGACTACTTAAGGGCTCCCAATATTTGGATATTCTACTCATTTTCTTTTTAACAAAAAATTAGATTCGCTAACTCTTTTAAAATGGGAGGAAGAAAGAAATACACTAGATGATCTTCTGACTTTGGACGCATTTTGCAAATTTTTGATTAATCGCGCTAATGTACTTGAATCATTATACCGTAACGATCTGAATTGCAATATGTCGAGAAAATCATCTAGTTCAAATTCTTATACAGACCACTCAAAGGTCAAAGGTCGGTATACTTATGCTAATACTTGTCAACCAGTTGTGCATTACAATTAAAGTTGTGTAACTTGCAACGAAAATCATAGAATTTATGACTGGCCTGCTTTAAAATTGAAAACTATTTCCGAACGGATGGCAGATGCTACCAAACACAAACTGTGCTTTAAGTGTTTAGGACAAGATCACCGCAACAAAGATTGGAGAATTGGTCCATGTCGAGAAAGCAAAATCCATTATTTTTAGATTTCTGAAGGGTCGGCAACGCGCGAGTGATGCCCCTGATGTTGCAAGCGTCCATAGGCTACGATGACCGCTTACCATCAGGCGAACCGTAGGCTTGTTTGCCACCTTAGTGGTATAAAATAAAAAAAATAAAAACATAAAAATCACAATACGCCATTGCATCAACCTCCACAAAACAAACAAAACAAAAAATCAAGTTCTCAATTTTTTAGAACAAAATGTTTCACAAATTTTACTATCATTAACGTGACAAATCCTATTACAACACAATCCGAACGAGTTTGAGTCTTGTTAGATAACAGAGATCAGTCATCGTTCATTATCATCGCAAAAGAAAAACTTTTAACACATGCATCCTACCATGCTTAACTTACGGGTGTGAAACATGGGCACTCACCAAATCTCTAAGAGGCAAATTTGCCAAATGCCAAAGAGCAATGAATAGTAGGGACAAAACTTCGAGACCGAGTCAGAAATACCGACATCAGGATGAAAACCAAACTAACTGATATCCTGCTACGCATTGACCAACAAAAGTGGAGGTGGACCGGACATATGATACGTGACAAACGAGGAAAATGGTGTTACAGGGTGGTACCCAAGAGATGGAAAGAAAAGCCGTGGTAGACAGTGTATAAGATGGGAGGATGACATCAAATTGACTGCTGGCCCAAGGTGGAGACGAATAACCCAGGATAGACCACAGTGGAAAATGTTGGAGGAGGCCTATGCCAAGAGGCACACTGAGATTAGAGACATTTTATAAGTTACGAATGATAAAAAAAAAAAGTGTACACCAACTCTAACCCCAGAATAAAGGCCTTTATTATTATTATTCGTAAAAGATCGATGGTGGCTTACGGAGCCTATTCTTTATGAGCATGATTTACCTATAAGCATTCTCGACATTCCGTATACATATTTACCTATGAGCATTCTCCACATTCCGTATACATATTTACCTATGAGCATTCTCGACATTCCGTATACATATTTACCTATGAGCATTCTCCACATTCCGTATACATATTTACCTATGAGCATTCTCGACATTCCGTATACATATTTACCTATGAGCATTCTCGACATTCCGTATACATATTTACCTATGAGCATTCTCGACATTCCGTATACATATTTACCTATGAGCATTCTCGACATTCCGTATTCATATTTACCTATGAGCATTCTCGACATTCCGTATACATATTTACCTATGAGCATTCTCGACATTCCGTATTCATATTTACCTATGAGCATTCTCGACATTCCGTATTCATATTTACCTATGAGCATTCTCGACATTCTGTATACATATTTACCTACAATGACAAATTACTTTGTTTATTGTTTACATTTCAGTTCATGTAATTCTGTATTATTTTCAGTAAAGCCATAGAGGATTAAGAGATGACGGCTTACCACTGGATACTATGAAATACAAATTGTTCAATAACAACGCAAGTTTATTTTAATAATATTATGTAAATCTTAAAATGGACATGCAAAACTGTACCAAATGGATTCAAATATATTTCTTATACATAGTACAGTTGAGCTACAGCTAGAATATTCGTTATTAGCAGGCCCAGGCTTGGCAAAGAACTGAAAAATTATCAATCGTGTAGTAGTTCTACGAAAACTTAGTAGCTCTACGAAAACATAGTAGCCCTACGAAAGCGTAGCAACTTTCTACGAAATGAAGCATTATATAGGTTTATTTCATTTGTTTTTTTTTTAATCCAATTTATTTAATCATTTCATGTATTTCAGTGAAAATAGGCCTTTGCTGGATGAGTACATTTTAAAACCCTATCTGAAGGTAAAACCTAAATCAAGGTAAAGATTAACTAAAGGTAAATCCTAACTGAAAGTTAAGCCTAACTGAAGGTAAAGCCTAACTGAAGGTAGAGCCTAACTGAAGGTAGAGCCTAACTGAAGGTAGAGCCTAACTGAAGGTAGAGCCTAACTGAAGGTAAAGCCTAACTAAGGACAAAGCCTAACTGAAGGTAAAGCCTAAATGAAGGTAAAGCCCAACTGAGGGTAAAGCCTAACTGAAGGTAAAGCCTAACTAAAGGTAAAGCCGTCAAGACTGAGACTTGTTTAGAGTTTTACTCTATGATATCCCATCTTTGTTTTTTTTTTCAATCCAGCACCGCGGAGGCTGTGTTCAATATTTGAAAAAAATTAAGAATTATCCTGTGCTTTCAACTGGACGAATGAGGATTGTGCCCTTGTTTTATTAAAATTGTATAGATTTTTACTACGTCAAAAATGTAAAAAAAACAAACATTATTATTTTATAAATATTATTATTATTTTATAAATATAATTATTATTTTATAAATAATAAAGTTCAACAAATTTACTTTTTTGACATAGTATATATGTACACGAAGTGATGAGAAGTAAATAGCTAGTATGGTTTCACTTTTGCTGGCACTCCCGGAGTGCAACCCGTTTTTTTTTCATGGCCTTTCATGTTATTCTTTTTTAAAAATCTATCTTATTTTAACACAAAATAAGAAAGAAAATAAACAAAATAATTATTATCAAAATATATTAACTATATGATATGCGCGAACGAAAAGTGGGCTGGTTTGTCGTCCTTCTTCAATTTCTAAGGAAAAAGTACGTATCTCTGGTGTAAGCTGTCTGTGTGCTGTTCTAGGCAGTGGGTCCTAGCGGTCCGTGGTTTTGCAAAGCAGCAGTACAGAAGAATAATGCTTTAAAGAAATGCCGGTACTGTTCTGGTATCCTCCTTAATTCAGGTCCTGTCCCTGGATCCTGTTCTTCTAACTGGCAATCTGGTCCTTAAACCCGGCACAATATTCTGGTAGTGAAATCTGGTACTAGAACCCTGTTGTACAAACGTCAGGATCAAGGACCAGCTAGGTACTCCTATTGCGACCAATGACATACTTTTTTTTTTGCTTTGAGGTCATGCAAACACAATTTTTATACTGCAAGAACGAGCCATTCCTGCAATCTATAAATTAAGACCAAGAATATCATTAAATAATAAATTTAAGGAGATTGAGATTCTAACTTTGTCATCTCAATATATATATGAAAAGCTTATTAATGTCCAGAAGCATATAGAGTCATTTAAGAGGAACAGGGACACTCATAATGTTAATACTAGAAACAAGGATAAACTAGCTAGTCATGTAAGTCGGCTATATTTGACATCTCAATCTTTCATAGAATTAATATCCCATATCCAACCTCCCTGTACTACTCATGATCGCCATATACTAAAAATAGCGTGGCATTATGGTTTCCGTCTTACGAATTTTCGATCAGCCTTCGCGAGTTTGTCATTTCTTACCCAAACCAAAAAAGTGCACAACTCCGCTAAAGAAGCATAGAATTCCTGTCCTTTTCCTGCCTCTTTTTTCTGAATTCTATGCTTCAAAAATAGCATAGAATTCCTGTCCTTTTCCTGTCCATGTTTTTTTTTTAATTTATTAGCAATCCAGAATCGATATTCTATTTTTGAATGTTATTTAATCTTTGCTTAGAGTTTCTTTATACATCCCTACCGTCGATTGCACTTCGCTGTAATTTCGCCCAGCAATTGAACTATGGGACGTGAGTACAAAGACGGGGGACGTTATAAAATTAGTTACAATCTATTTTATTATGAGCATCGCTCAGTTGCAGCTCCTTCTGAGAATTTTAAACTTTTAGGTATTGCTGAGAGTGAATGCTGTGATATTTTTGTTTATCTAATTGTTGTGTCAGCTTTAATGCGGTAATAAACAATGTTCACAAAAGCTACAGAATGTAAAGTTAAATAAAATTTCATAAAGAAATAACTAGCTAAGTGCGTGTCGTACACCCATTAAGTTGGGGTTCCGTAGAATAAGAATTATTGCGAATAAATATAAAACTAATGAACCAATTTTATCCAAAAACATTTTCATTGGCAGTATTTATGAAGCCCTATTATCATATTTTTTTGAGAATCACGCGGTTCTCAAGTTTTTTTTAATAAATTAGTAGAGAAGTAGTAGTTAGAATTCATAAGAGTTCCGTTTTTTGCCATTTGGCTACGGAATACAAGAAAGGTCAAATAAAAAGTTTTAGGATAAGAATTTTGGTGAGATTTTTTTTTATATAAACAAAAAGACGTATGCTCAACAAAGATTTAAATCTAAACCTCTTTGCATATTAATAAACTCAACGTCTCTCTGTCTAATTCAGAGTAATTTTCTTTTATTATCTCCTCCGTCTGTCGCTTTGTGTTTCTGTACGGATGAACCATTTATCCGATTTAAATGCTTTTTTTAAAATTCACAGCTATGTTATCTGGTCAGATTATCTTATCTTATCTTACTTATAAATGCGAGAATTTGTATCTTTGTTGTTTGTCTGTTACTCAATCACGCTTCAACCACTGGATGCATCGGGATGAAACTGGGAACACATACAGGTTAGCTCCTGGAATAGGGCATAGTGTACTCTTCATCCCGGACAATTAAAATTATCCCGCGGGCATAACTAATTGAACGAACTTCTTTAGTATAATCAAGGAGATGCTGTAAGAATCCTATGCCGAAGACCAATTTAAGGGCGGGCGAAGCCGCTGGCAAAATCTAGTAAGATATTATATTGTTACATAATACTTTATTACATATTACTACGTACGAAATAAGCAATGACGATTATGATAAAGTAGACGCTTTAAGAATATACATAAATTATCTCATGAAATGCGCGTCTTTACAAGCTTATATTACTTTCACCTGTCCCGTGAGTGTAATCAAACCTTGTATTGAGTTGAAATTTTGCATACACACGTGAATCGAATGACAGTGCAATATAATGATGTCGTAGACCTGGTTCCGACGTATAAGAGACGCATAAAAATCAGCACACAAGACTGCTATTATGTAAATTTTTAATAAAAAAAAAATGAAAATTACAATGGTACAAGAAAGAAAATAAACAAAATAATTATTATCAAAATATATTAACTATATGATATGCGCGAGCGAAAAGTGGGCTGGTTGGTCGTCCTTCTTCAAATTTGTAAAAAAAAAGTACGTATCTTTGGTGTAAGCTGTCTGAGTGCTGTGCTAGAATGTGGGTCCTAGCGGTCCGTGGTTTTGTTAAGCAGCAGTACAGAAGAATATTTCTTAAAAGAAAGGCTGGTACTGGTCTGGTGTCCTCCTAAATTCAGGTCCTGTCTCATGGACCCTGTTCTTCTAACTGGCAATTTGGTCCGTAAACCCGGTAGAATAATCTTGTAGTGGAATCTGGTACTAGAACCCTGTTGGACAAATGTCGGTATGAGGGACCAGCTAGTATAGCTAGTATAGGTAGGTTTTTATACTGCAATAACGAGCTATTCCTGCTATCTATAAATTAGGACCAAGAGTATCATATATATATATATATGAAAACCTTATTTATGTCAACGAACTATAGAATCATTTAAGAGTAACAGGGACACTCATAATGTCAATACTAGAAACAAGAATAAACTAGCTAGTCATGTAAGTCGGCTACATAAGTCAACAGCTTATTTACGTTTATTGCAGATAGCACTACCAGCCGCACTACTGGTAGTGCTATTTACAAAAAATAGCACTACCAGACATTCAAATATTTTAAAGTACAGTCGTGAACTAAAATACTTATTATACTCATTGTGCCAGGGTTGATTTGTTAATCACTAGGAATTTTTTTTCATTTTTTGATTTTTTTATTATTTTTCAACCTAAATTTTTAATTATTATTTATTTCTGATTACAGCTGTCAAACTTGAAAGGGCTACACCCCCCTAACTGTTGATCTCAGACTAGCAGTTTATTTGCAAAAATGATAGGTCTCATCAAGATCTTTATTTTGATGACAGGTGTCAAACTAGCAAGAGCTATATCTCCCTCACTATTGATCTTAGACTAGCAGTATACTTGCAAAAATGATAGATCTCATCAAGATCTTTATTTTCGATGACAGCTGTCAAACTAGAAAGAGCTATATCTCCCTAACTATTGATCTTAGACTAGCAGTTTCCTTGCAGAAATGATAGATCTCATCAAGATCTTTATTTTCGATGACAGCTGTCAAACTAGAAAGAGCTATATCTCCCTAACTGTTGATCTTAGACTAGCAGTTTCCTTGCAAAAATGATAGATCACATCTAGATCTTTATTTTCGATGACAGCTGTCAAACTAGAAAGAGCTATATCTCCCTAACTATTGATCTTAGACTATCAGTTTCCTTGCAGAAATGATAGATCTCATCAAGATCTTTAAATTTTAATGACAGCTGCCAAACTAGAAAGAGCTTTATCTCCCTAACTATTGATCTTAGACTAGCAGTTTCCTTGCAGAAATGATAGATCTCATCAAGATCTTTATTTTTGTTGACAGCTGTCAAGCTAGAAAGAGCTATATCTCCCTAACTATTGATCTTAGACAAGCAGTTTCCTTGCAGAAATGATAGATCTCATCAAGATCTTTATTTCAGATGACAGCTGTCTGTGTTTCCGCAAGGGAACTGCTAGTCTAAGATCAATAGTTAGGGAGATAAAGCTCTTTCTAGTCTGACAGCTGTCAACAAAAATAAAGATCTTGATGAGATCTATTATTTCTGTCTAAGATGAATAGTTACAGAGATGAAGCCTTTTCTAGTTTGACAGCTGTCATCTAAAATGAAGATCTTCATGAGATCTATCATTTCTGCAAGGAAACTGCTAGTCTAAGATCGGCTTTATCTCCGTAACTTGAATCGTAGACTAGTAGGTTCTTCACAGATGTGATAGATCTCATTAATATTCATTTCAAATAACATGTTTTGGCCTTTCGGTGATAATGAAGTTTTTGGTTTGACAGCTGTCATCTGAAATAAAGACCTTGATGAGATCTATCATTTCTGCCAGGAAACTGGTAGTCTAAGATCAATAGTTAGGGAGATGTAGCTCTTTCTAGTTTGACAGCTGTCATAGAAAATAAAGATCTTGATGAGATCTATAATTTTTGCAAGTATACTGCTAGTCTAAGATCAATAGTGAGGGAGATATAGCTCTTGCTAGTTTGACACCTGTCATCAAAAATAAAGATCTTTATGAGACCTATCATTTTTGCAATGAAACTGCTAGTCTAAGATCAATAGTTAGGTAGATAAAGCTCTTTCTAGTTTGACAGCTGTCATCAAAAATAAAGATCCTGATGAGATCTATCATGTCTGTCTAAGATGAACAGTTACAGAGATGAAGCCTTTTCTAATTTGACAGCTGTCATCTAAAATGAAGATCTTGATGAGATCGATCATTTTTCTAATTAGACAGCTGTCATTTGCAATAATATTGAAAATAAAAAACTAAAACGACTATAAAAGCTCGACATATCGGTCGGTAGGTCGGTGGGAAAAACTATCTTTTCGTCATCAATCCATCGAAATACAAACACACGTCAATTTTCTTAGATCGTACGGAACTCCTTCTCGCGCTTGGCCGGTTTCTTTTTGTATTTTTTTCCTCGATTGTACTTTAAAACATTTGAACGGTGCCATGGTAGTGCTAGCATTTGTAAACAGCACTACCAGTAGTGCGGCTGGTAGTGCTATCTGCAATAAACGCTTATTTAAAGGTCTATGCATACGTTTTTACTATAAGTACTGTACTGGGAAGCACAATTGCAGATTTTGCCCTTAGATCAATTTAAATCAGTACCAAATAAAGAAGAAAAGTTATGTATACATAAAAGGTTATAATAAAATATCTATGTCTAACAGTTTATAACAACTTCACTTGCATGACACCAACTTCGAACTGTAATTCAGATCCCATAAAAAACATAAATGTGAAATGAGAGGCAAGTTCAATATTATGATATATGCCTTGGATGTTGACTTCAACGACAAAAGAAGTGAGATCTAGATGGGTGCCAGAGATCGATGGTCAGTCCATAAAATAAGAACCGACAAGTAACAGGTTCAGAACTTGCGAAGGCTTAATATAATTCGTATATGAGAAACTAGCCAAGTCAGACCTTAAGCTACAATATATTATCCTAAGTTATAAGAAGAAATGATATTGTATGTTTTGATAAATATTCGGTAAGTGTGTTATCCACCCGTAATTCTATTGTACGACTTATTGTAAAATAAACGTAATAAAAAGATAATTATTTAAGACGATTACGTAACAAATTACCTGTTATCTATGGAATTCTCAAGAAAAACAATTTGTTACCAATAAGTTCTCATTCTCAAACCTACTGATAACTATTATAACAATACTAAAATAATTATTAATTTTTGATTTAAAGTATTGCCTATACCATACTATTTACTAAAAGAATTGTAATAATAATATAACCACAAATATATAAGTATTTACGAAAACCTATGAATTTCGTAGCATAAATCGCTACCTTATAGGTCAGATATCGAGAGGCAACCGGACAGAAGACGGCGTTCGCGCTAATGAGCGCGGCTGCCACTAGCTCGGACACGTTCGCTGCTTCGACGTCGCACTGCTCGCCGTGTACCGAAATGCCTATTATTTAATTATTTCTAGGTAATAATGATCTTACACTATTGATGTGCGCTAAATATTGAATAATTGAAACAATAATTAATACTGAATCCCAGTTAATGACGTAATAAATACAAAAGTCGACTATACTCTTAGTTATAAGTACCAAAACGGAAATATTTGGATTAAAAAAAAAATTGTTGTGGTTTTCAACTCGTTATATATTCACGTGAAGACCTTCAAATTCTCATAAAGACCTGCTGTCATAAGTTTTGATTGCTGATTCTTACATTACAGTTTTCATAAGTATAAGTTAAGTGTACCTAATAGAATCAATTAAGTGAAATTATAATAAAATGATAAAAATTTACCAGTTTCTGATTTATTCCTTTGTATTCACCTAATTACCTATCTGCATGCCAAATTTGAACTTTCTAGGTCATCTGGAACTGGGTTAGAGTTTTGACCTATAGGTCAGTCAGTGATAAAAATGACAATTTTTGAACGTTATTATCTAAATAACTGTTTAAAATGTGCTTATGAAATTTGGAGCATATATGTATCTCGCAAGTCTCAATATATGAGTCAAATTTGACACGTTTAGAAACAGTTTTTGAGTTATGAGGAGGTCAAAAGTGGCTCCAAATGGTTCGTAAAATATTACAAAATATTACAGACGGTGCTGCTCGCCAGTTCTGTTACTTGAACTTGGCTTGACACGCTACCGCTTGTCTAGATCAGATTTCTGGAAATAGTAATTATTTTTACCTTTTTAGTGCATCTTTTTGAAACCAGATGTTTTTTTTTTTTGTTAATAGTTAACAACTATTCACTATGATTTTTATCATTGGACATTTAAAAAGAAATGTATTATAAATAACGGTAAATAAATGTAATAAAGTTAATTTTAACACCACATACACTTCTAATATTCTATACTCGTAATATACAGTAATATTTATTGCTTTTTATATTAGTAATTAGATAAGATTTGATCATCACAATGGTTTTTATTATTATTTCCAGTCCGGCGCCACTTAATAGAAAAAAAAAGTGTGCTTTCTTGCCTTTGTCGGCTCGGATCTAGTATCCGTTTCTCAAGCAAAGCAGAGCGTGAAAACTAGAAGCGAATCAAAAAAATTGTTTGAAAAAAAAGAAAAAGGATAACTTTGGGAAAATAAAATGCGAAAAAAAAAATATACATATGAAAAAGCGGAGCTCGTGCTAACGATTCAAATCAAATCAAAACAATGTTTATTGAAATTGATTTCTGAGAACAGTCTCGAATCGTCGATATAATGTAACCAATACTTACAAGAAATACAAGACTTTGATAATCAGCTAACAAGTATGCGATATGTATTGAAACAATAAGTAGGTAATATAAATAGATTAGTAAGCTACTAAAAACAAAGTCAAACATGTGTCAATTATTATTTTTTTGTTTTTATGTAGCATAGGGGGTGCACCATGTAAAGCGTCCATCCAGTAGTTTTAACTTTACATTTTTAAAAGGTTTTGCACGTGGTAATAAAATTATAATAAAATTGATTGATAACTAGATTTGAATGTGACGGGCCCCACCGAACAGTTTTATATTCGCAGTATGTAACGCGTGCGTGGACGGAGAAGTGAATGTTTTGTAGGGTAGACCGGGGCGAATCGGATCAGTGGGTCAAAATAAGAAATTCGTTAATATTTTCAAAACGCGTGAAACGGAATGCAAGCGGGTGGCGTCTTATGCCCACCTTCTTCTACTTTCCACCCCGCACCTTTCACCATCGGCGGTGTTTTGATTCGACTAGTAAATCAGTGTCAGAGCTGCTGTTACAATTTTGGCGCTCTTCTAAGGTAAGCACTTACAGTTTTTTTGTTTCACTCAAAGGATTTATGTGAAAACTTTGAAATATAATACTTAAACTGATTGGAAAGAAGTATTTTAAGGAAACATTTTAGTTTTTGAGCACAATATTATGGGTTAATGTGTAAAATATTTATTTCAAAAGACATTAATTTGGGGTTATTCGGTTCACGTCATCGGGGGCGAATGGGATCACTATTTCAAAGTGTATTTTTTTTTGTATTTCTGAATATTTATACATTTTATTTTTTTGCAGATGGTTCGCACGTACAAAAGAAAGACAAATGCGGGAGAATAGTGTCAAGAAAAAATGAGAGAAGCCGTAAATAAGGTACTCTCCAAAAAGTTAACCTAACGTGCATACGAAGAATGGTGCCACGAAAAGTGTATTGATACGGGAGGGAAAAAAGACCCGTAAGTATTTGATTTATGGGCTACAGATTAAAATTGATGTTATTAGTCATTATTAAAATATTGTAAATGATTCCAAAGTTTATAGTATTAATTTAAATTTAATTTTTTTTATTTAATCTTTATGCACAAAAAAAATGTGTACAATGTCGAGCTTAATGCTATGAGGCATTCTCTACCAGCCAACCATATGTTATATGATAAATTGTCGGCGGTGCAGTAAGAGAAAAAATTAACAAATATACAAAAGTATTTTAAAGTATATGAGTAAACCTATACTATACCAGATTGTAATAATAAACTGATTAATACATATAATATATAAATACACAACATACAACACAACAACATACTATATACTAAAATATATATAATAATAAATTTACATAATACTATACACATACATGTTTAAATACATACGTACATTCATACATACAAATATACATAAAATACATGACGCAATGTTAAATCTTTAATTATAGAACCATATGTTCAAACTTGTATCTGCTTTAAATAATATTCTTTAAGCTTACATTTAAAGGTGTATTTATTCTGAGCACTGCGGATATCTTTGGGGAGGCCGTTCCGGAGTTATATAGCCTGAACTGTGAATGAATGAGAAATAAACCTGAACGGTGACGAGGAGTAGAGAGACTAGTACTTTGAGAAGAACGAAGTGAACGCTCGTGAGTAGAGCCAAGGTATTTATAGATTTAAGGTAGTTTGGAGAGTTAGGATCGTTTAAAATAGAAAAGAGAATACAAAGTATTCTGAAGCTTCTGCGTTGACGTATAGGTAACCATTTGAGTTGATTGCGAAAAGCAGATATGTGGTCATATTTACGAAGACAGAAGACGTAACGGATACAGTTATTTAGAAGTCGATCTAATTTGTTGAGAAGGTCCGAGTTTAAGTCTACATAGCACACATCACTGTAATCAATTAACAAAATAATAAGAGTTTGTACAAGTAGGAGCTTAGTTTTAGTGGGTAGAAAACTACGAAACCTGTATAAAAAGCGCAGAGAGGCAGTGACTTTCCGACAAATTTCTTTAACTTGCACTGACCAACTCAGAGTGGAATCAATAATCAAACCTAAGTATTTGACATGGTTACAGAAAGGAATTTGATTATCATTAAATATATAGGGTGAACAAGTTTAAAGTTTATTTTACTTATTTGCCTAGGACTACCAACTACGATGCACTGACATTTATTTGGATTCACAACTATGCCGAATCGTTTTGACCAATTGTTAAATGTCTTTCAACACCTTGTTAATGTCACGAATGGCTAAATCAAGGTCGTCAACTTTGGCTTGAGTATAATTTCGTTATATGTTGTGAATGATCCCATTCACCCCGAGAATTGGGGCGATTCAGATATTTCTGTCTTTCATGTTTTTTGTTGTAATTTTAATAATTTATAAACAATTTAAGTTCGAAAACGTATAATGCGTAGCTGGATAGTTAATGATTACCATTTTATTACACTTTACGATGATTTTCATGTTCTCAAATAAAAATTGAGCCGATTCGCCTCGGTCTACCCTATTAGTTTATGGGAGTGCATCTGTACAATGGTTGAAGCGCGTTCATTACGAAATATGGTAGTAAAGAGATGAATTTTTAGTTTGTTTAAATGTAGTAGTGGTTTAAAGGGTCTTGTTACGAAAGCGGTGCTCAAGTTACGGAAGGTAACGAGTTTACGACGTTAATGAAAGGAAATTTTCGCGAGGTAATATAATTTAATTTTAAAAAGATAATGGGATGTTTGAGGGTTTGTATAAACTAAATGAATATTATTAATATTAACGGATTCGACCGTTAAAGCTCGGATATGTGACATTAGTCTGTAACGAAATGACGCGACCCCATCGAGTTTGGGCTTGTTTGATTTAACTCTTAAACGTTAACCATGGTCTAATGAAAGCTTGTAAAAAAAATTATTTATTTCTTGGTTTTTATTTTAAACACGGTTTTGTAGTTAACTAGTTAAAGTTTATCTTAAGCTTGTAGCTAGAGTAAAGTCAGAAAAAACTTTACTCAATACTAATACATACATATTACATAATATCACGCGTGTTTTCAAAGGCAAATTTCTTTTTCTTCATTCACTCGCATCATTGGTATACAAATAGGCAGAAGCTACCTATATGTTACATTTCTAAAATAAGATTTTCACGTATTCCACTAACTATTAATAAAATTAATGGTTCGCCTTCACACCGCTATACATCGCCAAGGAATGCTATCCAAGGCAATCGTTTTGTCCTATATTTCCGACCGCCCTGTCCGACTAATCGCCCTACCGCTCTTCCGAGAGATCGCACGACTGACCGACCACTATTCGTCTTCGCATTCCGCTCAGTGACGGACGAAAATTGCCAACTCTATTGTATTCCACTATTAGGGTTGTCAACATGGATGTCAAGTGGATTTAAGTTGTATTTATTTTATAGGTAGGTATCTCTTTGTGTTCGCAAAAACTAGGTCACTTTGGATTGTGGTGGAATTAATTTATTAACTAAATGAATATCTTTTGTATCAAACCGCAACAACCAATAATTATACGAAAGTTTATTTCAGTGCAAAGAAGATGGAAGTACATGGGTGGGCACACCGCGTATGAGCGACATCTACCAGGCAACTTTTGAGTACAAAGGGTAACTTTTTATAACTTCTGTTTTGCATTATGTTCAGTAGTAGAGTAAAGGCATAAAGGGGATCGCAGATCCAGAGCCAATTAGTTACTTTATCACACACGTGTTGACAGTCGTTTTGTGTTACGTTAGTTTGTTTATTTGCTTTTTCGCCATAATAGGAGGGAGTTGAATTAAATAATTAACTTATCTTGAGGAAAGTTATTATAATTGGTCCGAAAATCGAAACGGCTAACTTTGCGGTGGTAGGTAGGCTAGCTTGATATCTGAAGAACCAATGGACCAATTTGTCTTGTGACCATATCAATCGATAACTTAGATCTGAAAAGGGTTTGAGCAAAATCCAGCGGTTCGTTTTTTACCGCTAAAAAACTTTTATTTTAAAGACGCAAAAAATATTCTCAAGAAAAGTTGCTCGTGCGGTACTTGCTACCCAACTTATTTTTATTCACTTCTCGAGAGAGGACAGACATTGTCTCCCTGTGTGTGTTCCACCGGTTGTATAATGGGATGTGTTCTGAGGAATTGTTCGTAATGATGCCCACGGTCATCCTCCCACCTTAAAACCTATAGGTCCCGTATAGTGCGGTTTCAGAGAAACTTCTTTCCACAAACGCTTAGGTTGTGGAATGAGCTCCCTACCAAGGTTTTCTCTAAGGGCTACAGTATGGGGTTCTTCAAGAAAGAAATTATTAGATTTTTGAACAGTCGGCTACGCGCGATTGATGCCTCAGGTGTTGCAAGCGTCCATAGGCTGTGCAGTAACCTCTTACCACCACGCGGACTGTAAGCTTGTTTGCCGCCTTAGTGATATAAATAAAAAGAGAGAGTTTAGAGGCTATCCGCCATACTATGAAGTGCACTGTAGGTGAAATTTCGAATTAAAATTTAATTTTTTTTTTAAGGAATCACTTAAACGACTGGTTAGCGTTGACAAAACCTTGGACTGCTGAGAAGAAGGTACTCGTCCAAATAAATAATTAAAAAAATGTTCACCTTGTTGCCGATTCTCTCTTTTTTCTATTTTAATCTTTAAATGGAATATTTGCAACATTGCAACAAGAAATATTAAACAGATTTTGTTTTTTAAAACAATATTTCCTGACCTATTCTTTACTCCGATTTGGTTTATATGATCCGATCCTTACCTAATGTTTATAAGAACACTTTTATACACCCGGAAACATCCAGAATCACGTGGAATTTTAAAAACATTCGTCTAGAAAACCTTTCCATTTCTTGAAGTCGGTTAAACGATAAATACACGTTTCAGGAAATTATGTTACCATTGAAATCGGTAATATCAATAAACATGTGATCGGCAACTCATTCACGTGGGCGAACAACGTGATTTACCCTGGTTAAGGCCGTAGCCGTAATGCTGCTACTATAGAAACTCGACAACAAACATAGATTAAAAAAAGGGTTTATTTATTTGATAAAATCATTACTGTAAATAGTCTATGTCTTTTAAAACTAGCTCGATGAACTTTAAAACCGGGCGTGACCGGTGTTGGCTGGATAAGTAAGGCGAAGGACCTGAAGAAGTAACGTGCCATGGAGAAGGCCTTATAAAATCGGTATAATGATTAGGATGGTGTCTTTTAAAAACTAGTTTTAAATTTTAATCAAAAATAAAGGAAGAAAAAAAAATATTATAACGGGTAAACATCCATCAAACGTTGCTTACAGATATACCTTATGTACCATAACTTATCGGAATAATCGAGAGTAGCACTTTCCCGTAAATACAAAATGTTCTCTGTGGTAGCACTGCAGGTTAGACTAATGGCTTTGATTATGGAGTGGAGTAGCTTGCTTTATATTAATTATTATGAAATTAATCGAATCGATATAATTAATCGAATGATTCGATGTGAAACACATTTTTATGTATTTCATATGTACTTCATTTTTGTCTGTTAATATTTTATAAACTACTAGCTTTTACCCGCAGTTCCAACCGCTCTAAATTCGGTTATCTGTGTAAGATTTCAACCGCAACTTCTCAATTTTAGAAAAAATAAAAATAAACCAACTCACACTTAACGTTTTTAAGTAACCTAGGTCCTTCCCCGCGATTGAAACTCTATGCCAAATAGGTAAAAGACAGAGAGACAGAGTTACTTTCGCATTTATAATAATAATATTTATATATCTAGATTTTGCCAGTGGCTCCGCCCGCACTTAATCGGTTATCGGAGTGGAAATCCTTAATTATACTAATGAAGTTTGCTTTAGTAAGCTATAGCTGGAGCTATAGTTAGTTTAAGCTCGCTTATAGTTATTCCCGCGAGAACTTTAGAATATTTCAGGATAAAAAGTAGTCTGTGTCATATTCCAGGACCTAACCTATATATGTGTGCCAAGTTTTATCCCGATCCGTCCAGCGGTTGAACCGTCACTGAGTAACAAACATCCAAACTTTCACACTTATAATATTAGAAAGATGGGTATGGCTATGAATTTATCAACGAGGAAATGTTAGTTGGTTTTTGCGTTTATGTCGTTTTCTGTAGCCATTATTATTAAGGTTATTAAGCGTCTAGTTCACAATGAAATGTGGTTCTTGTCGCCAAGAAATAAATCAATATTGAAAATTTTGTTTTTGCTATTAATATTGAGGACACACATATTAGAACTAAAACTAGGTATAAAGGCGGTTTAAAAACTTTAGCACAATCATATCTGTGTTTATCGACCGAGCAAGCGCATAGCTGTCGTATGTCTGACCGGATGTTGTTCTTCTCTGCAGCTCGCAATTCTTAATCGATTCTCGTAAAATTTTGTGAGCAGGTTCGATAATTATATGGAATTTTTTTTATCAATTCCAATTTTGATTTTTTTGTCACAAATGTCATAAAACTTTTTTGTCACTTCTATTAAGAAGAAACTTTTTTATCCGATAAAGTTCAAGGGGTCGGGGGTGTAAAGGGTGGAAAATAATAAAAAACCGGTCAAGTGCGAGTCGGACTCGCGCACCGATTTTTTTGTGAAGTTACAACAAATTTACGGTTTTCAGATTTTTTCTTTAGTATGTATATATGGCATTATTTTTTGCCAAATTTCATGATAATAGGTCAACGGGACGAACCCCATAGGTTTTGATTTATTCGTGAATGTCAAAATATGCGACAAAAATGAGCGTATTTCGGCCTTATTTTTTTATTGCGTTGATTTAGAAGCTTAATTTTTTACAGCTTCAAGGAACCGTAGACCTTAGTATTTAATATTAATTTCAACTTGACACCTTCACGCGTTTCTGAAAAAAGGGTATTGACAGACAGACAGAGAGACGGACAACAAAGTGATTCTATAGAGGTTCCTTTTTTCCTTTTGAGGTACGGAACCCTCAAAACGTAAATTTCAGATCTACACTTCGTTATTTTTAGTTTTAAGGTGCACATTTATTCAGTTTTAAGCTATGCTGAGACAGACTCGCGAGGTGACAGCTCACAGAGACACTAGTTTATAAAATATGTATAAATATATACTATACTACCTTAAGTATATACCTTAATCTTAGGGTCGCTGGTTCAAGAACTGGCTCGAGATTAATCTTTTGACTGCAGCTTGTTATCAAAATATTTACTTATATTAATGATATAGCCATATCTATGGCCTTTGTGGTATGTTTTCTTCGAAGACTCATTAATTATGTAATTCTTAATTAAATAAAGATTTAGATATAATTGTAAGATTGATGTACTAGGACTTCATAAGTTCCTAGTAATTGTGTGTTTATTTCATAGCATTAAGATTACCTTGTCACTGTTTCGTATATATTTAAATTATATATTAAAAAAAAAAAAAAAAAAAACTGGTTGCCTGCGGTGTTACCCGCGCTATGCATTTTTTCAAACTTCGCGCAATAAACGTTAGACTTTTAAAGAAATATCAAACGGTTCTTTCTTTCTTTCCTGCAAATTAAAAACTGATTTTAAGTAAAAGCATGTTAATCCGTACAGCTTGTAGATTACTATGTATTTTTTCATTCTATAAATGTCATATTTAACAAGAAAAATACGGTAACAAAGTTAGTTTTAAGCAATTTTTGAAGGATAAGCCTTAAAAGAAAAAGAAGAAGATATTGCAACCAATAAGCGAATACATAAAGGGTATTTGAAAAACAATTGCTGCCACGCTCGGAAACGGGTCAATATACCAACTACAAGAGACAACTATACCTCAGGTTGATTTTACCTATAGTCACAATTATCAAAATCGGGGTACCGTATTTCCCACTTTTCTTTTCCCAACCTTAACCAAATTTAATAGAAGTTGCTTTATCTGAAAGGTAAAGAATTATTTTGAGTCTGTAAGTATGTCTTTCTTTCTTAAAAAAATATTTTACATATTATTTGTACAGTGCACGTCTGTAGCCCCAGATGTTTAGTGGGGACCCGGCGGTTGTTTAGCGGGTCCCAGTTGTTTAGCGGAGATCCAGTTGTTACTAGCAATGACATATCAATAAAGGCAAAACATACAGACATAGTGATTGTGTATATTTATCATACATAAAATCATGATAGCTCTAATGCCAAAATACAGGGAGGGAACAGGGGAATACGTTTGTATGGGTGAAAGAAGCTGGATTTCCTCTTAATAAAATGGATAATATTAAGAATTCTTAAATTCTCGAAGCACACAGTATCCTGGTGTCATCAGCGGCGCGACTCGTTAAAAATGGTAGACTTATCTCAACTTACTTGATAATTTGTGTCATAGATAATTGGATATTATCCGAAAAAGAATTACGTAGCTAAGTCCATTTTAGTATTCAGTGATGTTGAACTAAAATTAGTCATAAAACAAAAGTGTTCCTCACACTTGTACGAAATAGCTGTGTCTATACGTATGAATATATTATATATTTTATATATGAATAAAGTGCTGAATAAAGTTTTGTTTTAATGAAATCTGGACAATTCAAATAAAACCTTTATATATATAATTCCCTACAAATAAAGGCGCCTATTTTAAATACAAATTTGATGAAAACATTTTTTTTATTAGGTATACGTATTTGTTAATTAAAAAAAATATATATTTCTTTTCCCCCATCTTTCTTTTGTTAAACGTTGATGCTGCAACAGATAACTGTTTTGACTTATTATTGTCCCAAAAGGTTACTTTCTACCTCTTTGGTACGGAACCCTCCACCAAAAACGCTTGTCATAATAATTTATGCGAATATAAAAATGAACAGAGTTTTTATTACTTAAGCATAGGGAAGGGTCCACATAGTTAAATGTTTTTATTTGCCGGAAACGGTAGAGCAGACATAAAACATTTTATGGGTCGCATATCATCCGCCATAACTATGTGATAAAGAAGATATATCTACTTAGCTTCATGAAAAGGGGCACATAAAAATTATATTATACGCAATCACTTATAATTAAATTCGGTACGTTGAGGTTACCCACTTTTATTAATAATGTTATATTAATTATTTGTAATGATATACTAATTTTCCCCACAGCTTCGCCTGCCTGTTATTCAGTTAATACAGAAACTGGATTAGGTTAAAAAATATTCTATGTCCTCCTCCGTCCATTGAGTTAACCTCGTGCCAAATAGGTCAATGTAATCGCGAAAAGTAATAATCAAACAATGAATGAATGAATAAATATACTTTATTGTACACCAAACAATGAGTAAATAACATTTAAAAATATAACAAAAAAATGTTCAATAGGCGGCCTTATTGGTAAAGAGAAATCTCTACCAGGTAACCTTTTGACACTCTAACAATAAAATATTTTTTTTTTATTTGGTAGGTAAATCGCCATAATAACATATATTTCTGTTAAAAGATTAGCAATCTGCTTCTTACAATTTAAAAGATAGAGCTATTTAGAGGTCGAACAGTAGGGTGCCATTGGCACCCTTTAGGTACGGAACCTTAAAAAAGTCAAATACATATAAACGGTTTAAAACGGTTACAGTTACACCTTGTAATAAGCAGCAACGAAATTACTGTAGATGTTCCTGTTAATTTAACTACAACCCTAAAATATGGTTAGAACACTTAAAATCGGTCTAAGTTATTAGGAAAAATAGTGACAAACGTACATGCACACACAACCTCTAACTTTTATATTCTTAAATCCAAACGTGTATTTACTACCAATCAATCAAAAATACTTTTTTTTAAGCAAGAGATATTTAAGTCACGCCATGTAATAAATATATAATAATAATAATAATTTTATGGCTGACCTTTGCATTTGTTTTGACAGATTACTAAAACCACAAAAAACAAATCACTTTTCGCGGTCAACTACCATTAATCATTTAATTATTACAGGCATAATAAATTCGTACAATTGTTTTGACGTACGTAAAAAATTGGGTTAAACTTTTTTCAAAACGTGATTAGAAAGTATATTGTATTAGCGTTAGCCCGTAACAAGAAAATATAAATTATGCATTCAGTTTACTTGAAAACGAAAGTACATAATTCTATCAAATATATATTTTTTATCCAACATTTCTACGCACCTTACGTGTATGTTTATACTCTCCAACTGGCTGTATCAATCAGACCCATTTTCGAACGCCACAAAAAAACACAATATTCAAAAAAATTCAAAAGTACTGGCCACTGCACTTTTGAATTAAAAAAAAGTTTGTCACATATGTGAAGGTTGCAAAGAGATGGAAAAGCGAAATGCGGAGCCAGTGGAGGCTGTGTAGCGACTGAATGTCGGGGCAAGTTTCAGGGTGCTTCGGTATTGGTCGCATAGATCGACCGATACTATGTTACATAGGACACAATCCGTAGCTTAAAGAATGTGAAAAATTCAACATTCATTACCTTTTACTAAAGAACTAGTCAATGATTTCATTGTATACTATAAGCAATGTATCGTTGCCAAAGTATAATTTTAGATGATACCCTAAAATTTATATTACAAGAATACAGGAGCTGGCTCAAAAGTCCTTTCATTTCGAACTGGGACTTCATCAGATAAATAATACCCTTGTAGTGAATAAATATTTTCCCCGCGGAATGATGATTGCAAGAATTTACTAGTATTCAATATAATTTACACCTTTCGTAGCGAAGAAGAAAAATAAATTTGAGTGTCTGAGTTTAGAGTACAAGGACCTTAAACGATTGTCTCCCAAAATAAAATCAATCAAATTACGAGACAAGCTTGTAGTTACGGGTTCTTTGAACTGACTCTCTTATTTTTAAATTGAATAAAATTCTTTTGTACTTAAATCGCTCGTAAAGTGCTTGTTAAAAATTAATTAATTCAAAATGTTCGCTTTGAATTTTTTAACATTTCTAGAGTATCCCCGTCTTAGTGACGCATTATATTTAATAATACAGTTTATTAATTCAGAACAGAACAGAGAGTTGACTTTGCTATCAGTAACTAGTTGCTATTAGTATATAAAATAACATAGTAAACTCTTTAGTTCGATCCAAATTAGGGTTCCGTACCAAAATATTAGAATGGAATGTTTCGGCGTCTATCTGTATATCACGGCTGTTTTTTTAGCAACTACAAATTCTATCGACTATGTTATGTACACGTATAGCACCTGCTGCATGACCGACATCATTGTAATGTAAAAAATATATGTGATTTTTTTTAATTATTAGTAACTATGTGATTATATTAAATTTTAAATTGAAGATTAAAGTAAAAATTAAATTTATTATTTTGCATTTATTGGCCATAGGGACTTGTAAAGAAAGTATTTCTGTAACTGTGTCTGGCTATGGTTTATCTTTTTACAGCATCATTTTTGGTACAAGAATAGCTAATAGGCTGAAAAAGGACATAGCATACTTTTGTATCCCGGTCTAGGGTTTCCGCAAGAATATGGTAAACCACGAGACATAGCTCTTTTTGACACTTCTATTTTATAATATTAATTCTTTATAATTTTAACGATTAATTTTCTCTACATAATCACCGTAGTGGAATAATCAAATTATCTGAAATGAAATTATTAAATTCAGTCACTACTAAAATTTGTTTTTAAAACACAGTTCAATTATTTTCCCAATCAACGTGTTCGCACGGGTGAGTGGCTATTTTCTGTTAACGATTGTAATTACTCTTAGTCAATAACCCTCCGGTGGCCTTTTATCATTTAAACTTTAAATTTACATCATATAACAATGAATCTTTCTATACGTACAAAACTTTACATAAACAGAGAATAAAATAAAATAAGAGTGTTTTAAGAAATATGCGTAGGTGTGCCATCACATCACATCTGTATATAGAAGAGTGGTGAGAATTAAGCTGTACTGATCGGTAGTGAGGTGTCGTAAGTTTCAATGTTACTACACTACATATTATATCTGTTTGGTTCATTTTCAACATTTATTTTTTTACAATTATAAAATATTTATTAAACTTATTTTATTTAATAGATTTGTTTATAATGTTGAATAGATAATAATTATTTGGACTTAAGATCAAAAATAAAGTTACGTTTTCAAATTTGACGGTTTCTGAATACCTACTTAATCAAAATTAGAACTTCCATTAAATGCAGAACCCTCGATGCGCGAATCCGACTTTTTGTTTGCTTGGTTTCTGCACAAGTGTTAACGCTAAGGTAGTTGTGCTAATATCTTCAGCCGTCAATTAAAATATATTTTTAAAAACAATAATAATATAATATAATAATATAATAAAGGTTTTTTATTTTCCGATTTTACAATTTTTGTTGTTAGTTGGTATGTAAGTAAGATTTAGATCATAAATTTCTGTTATAATTTGTTACTTTAATTAATATTTTCTTATTTCCAAATGGATCCCAGTTGGGTAATAGCCTCCTCCATTCTTTCCTATTTTTTCCTCTTTCGAGCCAGATAATTTCGCAAACCTCTATAATGTCATCGGTCCACCTTTTCTTGCGGTCTGCTCACGTTTCTCTTTCCTATAGGTCCCCTTCATGTTGTGATTTGAATGGTCCATCTAGTGTCTGGTAGTCGCAAAATGTGTCCGGCCCATTGCCATTTTAGTTTTGATCCTTGATTTAAAGCACCAATCAGTTTTGTTTTCTTCCTTATCGTCTGACTTTGTATCTTGTTTATTTTCCTTAATTTTAGCATGCTCCTCTTCATTCTGCGCTGACATGTCCTAATTGATTGTAAAAACACAATATTAAATTAAATAACCTTTCTGTATAGGTTGAAGTTTTACTTATATTGATAGCTGTCGAGCGTTTAAATTTCATTTAAAGCTGTAAATAAAGCTAAAAGCTTTGAACGGCTGAAAAGTTCGGTGAAATTGAAATTGCTTTTACTAAAACACAGGCAATTTCAATGTAGTTTTAAATAATAATCAGTGTTTTTGACTGAATTCTAATTTTTTTTAATTAACTTAAATAAACTTTAAACAAGTTTGTTATTTATTTTAAAAGAGGTTTGCTAATAATGTATTCATGCATATATATTATCGCGCCTTTTCTCCGGAATGGAAGGCAAAGACCAAAGACTTTTACTATTTCCCACATTCGTTCGACTATTTAAAGTACTTAAAGTCAACTTCGCCGTTCCTGAGAACTGACTTAATTTTATCAAGATATTTACCTATGACAAGGAATAACTCCACGGACGAAGGTTTTACTTTTGCCTCATAAACTTATTCCGTTCACCTTCTTTCATTCCTCCTCTCAGCATGCTCAGACTTCTTAACACACCTCCCTCAATCTTTGTCCCCATATCTTTATTCTGTTATTTATGGTCACGCACATACTTCTCAATGCTCTCATTCCCACATCATCACTTGTGTTACTTGTAAACAAAGATCCCACATTTTCTCGCACTAATTCTACTTTCTTCCCTTTCACCGCAATGTTGCATTCTGTAACAATCCGGTCAGTGGCGAGGGCTTCTCCATATAGAAAATATGTTAGTAGGTATATACATTAGGTCGACAGACGTTGAGGTAAGTAATCGTCTTACAAAGTTTAACTTTATTTGGGTTGCGCTTTACCAAGACAAAAAAGAACATTAGCAAATCCACTTTAGATTTAAACTATATAATATACTAGACTTTGCCAGCGGCTCCGCCCGCCCCAAATTCGATTATGGAACTCCTTAATTAACACTAATTAATTAGTTATACCAATGAATTGCTATAATTGCAGCAATGGTTCGTTTAACTCTGTTATAGTTATTCCTAGAGGAACTTTTGAATTTTTTTTTTGGGATAAAAAGTAGCCTATATGCTATTCCAGGACCTAACCTATTGTATGCCAAATTTAATCCCGATCCTTACAGTGGTTGAAGCGTGATTGAGTAACAAACATCCATCCAGACATACAAAATTTCACATTTATAATATTAGTAGGATTTTTTTCACGTCAAAAAGTGTGGATTGTAACAAAATTAATCAAATTATTGCAAACTTAACTCGTTTGGGTATGTGGTATGTGGTATGTGGTATGCCATCACCTTAATACGATACCTCACATAGCTAGAGCTAGGTCTACCACTTAAATAGAGATCAACAATGGGACGTGTAAAGTCCATGTTTTAAACCGACATGTTTTTTTAGTGATTGGTATGCACTTAACAGTCTATATCTTAAAAAATACTAAACCGATTTTGATGAAACTTGAACTGTTTCCTAAGTCGAACGGCAGCTAATTAAAAATTATGTATAAAATCCGAGCACTAGATTCTGAATGATACGTAGACAACTGTTTATTGGCCCACATAGACTAAAACAGATATGAATATTACGCAATTGTAGCTGTATTACATACTTACTCCTTTAATTTTCATTTTGAGATAAACAAAAAAGGCAGGGCGTCCATTTCTGAATTACAAGTCTACAAAAACGTGAACAAATACACCACTAAGGTGGCAAACAAGCATACAACAACACGACTGATGCCAGCAGTACCAGTTATAATGGTGGACGTGTTGTCGACCATTAGGGCTGCACCCTACTCAAATTTGCAGTTTAAAATCAATTGCACTGTTCTATTGCAAGTTTCAAATTGGAAAAAATTACATATCTGGACACATTCTTAAACTAGAAACTTACAGTATTAGTTTTAAGATATTTGTGTAAAAAATTGCTTTAAACAAACAACGGCCTAACCTCTCTTTAGGGTTCCGTACCCAAAGGGTAAAAAACGGGACCCTATTACTAAGACTCCGCTGTCTGTCCGTCCGTCCTTCCGTCTGTCACCAGGCTGTATCTCATGAACCGTGATAGTTAGACACTTGAAATTTTCACAGAAGATGTATTTCTGTTGCTGCTATAACAACAAATACTAAAAACAGAATAAAATAAATATTTAAGGGGCTCCGATACAATAAACGTGATTTTTTGCTCGATATTGATAACAGCAACAGGTAAACGCTTGAAATATCAACAGAATATTTAGTTATATATTCACTTTAAAAAAAAATATATAAATTATATAAAATAAAACAAATATTTAAGGAGGCTCCCATACAACATACGTGATTCCTTTTGCCGTTTTTATAGATAATTGTACAGAACCCTTCGAGCGCGAGTCCGACTCGCACTTGGCCCATTTTTTCTATTTTTCATCCATAACACAACTCCTTATTAACTAGTAGCGGGAAAATAATTTATTAAGTAACTATGAAGCTAGGGAATTACTCTAATAGAATTTCTATATTTTATGTAATATAAATCTAATTAATAAAATTCCACTATTTACGCAAAGATGTTCGTCAATTTGTAAAATATTTTTGTCACAGAAAAATGTGAGATTTACATCATCGATTTCAGCTTAACTTCCGTAAAGCAAATGAATATGCTTTTATTGTTTTTAATTTTTTTTAACTTTTTTCAGAGTTTTGTTAAGTTACACTGTTACTGTACTGTTATCGAAATTACGTGCGGTTTTTAGTAAAAAAAATCACAAAGAATTTAAATAAACTAAATAATCTAACGCCAGTTGTTCAGATTCATATACTAAGTCTGTGACCTATTATCTGTGGTCTATGCTTTGGTATTGGTAATTTGCGTTACGATGTCGCCCGGTACATTCCAAAAATGGGTCTTAAATATAATATTATGTAAAACAAGTAATTTACTTTTGTAGAGATATATGAAGTACGTGACAAAAAAAAACCAGCCAAATGCGAGTTGGACTCGCGCACCGAGGGTTCCGTATACCTACCACCATTTACGTAATTTACAAACACAAAAAAAGTAACTTTTCATTATTTGTTAGATAATCCCCCATTATAACATATTTTCTATGAAAAATTCAGGCTTCTACCTATTTCGGTCTAAAAGATAGAGACAGACGGACAGACAGACAGACAGCGTAGTCTTAGTAATAGGGCTCCGTTGGCACCCTCTGGTCAGGTACGGAACCCTTTAAACGATCTACTTCTTTCAGAGAACTTCTCGGAAGAAAAGCTCAAATAAAATTAAGGCGCGCTGTAACATTAACGTGAACCCATTCCGAGCCACTTTTGGCCCTTACTATCTCCATGACTATTTAACATTGAGCCATTTTCGACCCCCACTATCTGCGTGACTATTTAACATCGAGCCATTTTCGACTATCTCCGTGGCTATTTGCCTGACTTTTTTCTGATGAGTAAAAATGACGAATAATAAGCAGGGTTTTCAGTTTAGTGTTTTATGTACGTTTGTTTGTTGTCGCTTTATAATTCCAAAATGCTTCAATGGAATAATTTTTTATTGTCACCGACACGTAACCCACGGGTTTTTGCAAATTACATTTTTACCATTATTTCAACCTGTATCAAAATATGTATATACATATATATTATCTAACTATAAATGTAATACTATCGTGTATAGTATCTGTGAAAAGTTTGTATAAAGCAGATCGCACTGCAAGCGCTTCCATAACCGGGGCTGCACACTCGCCGGAATGAGAACCGGGTCGGCACGTGACCGGGTCATCCGGTCACAGCCCCCATTGCCAGGTTACCCGGTCGCCCGCCGGGAAGACACCCCTGAGGCCTTATTACCTACACATTTTGCAACTTGCATACTCTTTACAGTTCTGCATACATTGCAAGAAACATTAAACTCTTCCAATCCTCACTTACTTTTTATAGGTTGTCTAAAATTGGCAAAGGGGGTATATTATTCTGTCCCTGGTCTTTCATTTAACCACTTATTTATGACTTTTAGGACATATATAAAGCCACCTTAGTCCAGATACACTTCTGTCAGACCGAAACAGTGTTGCAACTATGGGCTCACTATCTGTAACACAGGACTCAAGTGGTTGGTGAAAATAGGCTGTCACCCAAATAAAGAACACATGATGTGTATGGGACCCAAAAATGATGCATAAAAAGTTTGAGAAAGTTTAAATAGAACCTGGATCGTGTTTTTTCAAAAAATTAAACTGTATATGTAAACTTAATAAGCAAAACCCTATCTAAATACAAAATTTCATCCGAATCGTTAGAGCTGTTTCCGGAATACGAAAATATATGTATATATATATATATATATATATATATATATACATAGGTATATCACTGTACAATAATTGCTAGTTTAAATCTATTAGTTTAGATTACTGTAATAAGCTTTTAACGGAAATGGCAAAAATGCAACCCTTATAAATTCATCATGTCCTTCCGTCCATATGTCACAGCCTTATGATTCCGCCTTCTTTAAGTAGATTCTCATATGTAATTTCTGAATTTTGTTAACCGCAATATATATTTGTTATGAAAAGTAAGAAAAAAAAATTTGCACTCCATATTGAACTTCGACGTGATTTTTTTTTATTATTAGATAAAACTTTAAAATGCATTAGCATTTCTTTTAAAACAATCTAAGATTTATTGACCGAGTGAGCGCGGAAAACTTGGGCAAAAATGCTTTTGTATGTCTGTCCGACTGTTCTCCTATACAAGTCACATTTCTTAGTCACTTCTCGTAAAATTTTGTGAGCAAGATCGATAATTATATGGAATTTTATTTGTCGAGTTAATTTTCGGAAATTTTTCAAAAGGGCCGAAACATGGGGGTTAAAACTAAAAAAAAATCATATTTCAGCCATTACCAAAAATATTAATTAGTAATAAAAAAATTAATATATAAAACAAACTTTTTTGTTACCCTTATTAAGCCGTAACTTTTTCTTTCGATAAACTTCGCAATGGATCATGGGTGTAAGGAGGTGGTCGGTAACTTATATTATATGCAATTTGTCTTAAGCTATGCAAAGACAAACTCGTATTTGACGAGTTATTGGCTTCCAAAGTTCAAAAAATATTGTGTCCCCCTCTTACTTTCAAAAGGGCTTTAAATATAAATACTACCAGTAAAAAATCAAATGGCCCAAATTGGTTCATATTTTTTTATAGATAACAATTCTCATTGTAAGTGCATGACACGCACGTTTCACACGTCAGTTTCTTTTCAGCTAAGAGGGCGATATAGGCCAGAAACCTAATTTCTGTAATTCTAACGTTGTGTATGTAAATGCACTATTAATAATTACATTATGTCATATAATACTATACATTAATACATTACTGTGAAATATATATGTTATATACTTCTTAAGTAATTCATACCGTAATGACGCCTTAAAACTTTTTATTTTTTGTATGGAATTTAACGTTTTTACCGTTTTGTAGTCACATTTTTGGACTTTTTGCTACATCTTAGAGTCAGTGCACTAGATAACAAGCCATCCTAATTATTTAATCAACTTTCATTACAATAAAATGCAATACACGCTTTAAAAATTTGCACAAGTGTTGAAACAATGGTCACTTCCAGATTTTTTATTGCATTAAATACAATAAATGAAAATCATTCAGTTAGGTAATGCACTAGACAAAAGCAAGTTTTATAACATATTATATTTTTTTCAATCCTTTAGATGCTATAGTTAAAATTTGCACAAAAACGGCGTATTTTCGCGGTCAAGCCTATACCGCAGCCTTAATTACACTTTTTACAGACTAGCTACTTTTAATATAACATTTCACGCAAATATTTGTAACAAAACAAGAATAATTTTAAGCTAGTAGAATATTTTACTGTAAGTTGGCAATAAATTTGAAGTCATTCCCTTTTATTACAAAGCCTTGCCGTTTCGCGCATCCCAACATGATTGATGATGCTGCTGGAAGTGTCTGCATCTTAGAGAGAGTTAAAGTGCCTTTGAAACACACACCCTTCAAACCCTATTGAGATATTGTAAGTCATTGAACACCTCGAGAACGGAAATGGAAGTAGTAACGACGTCCTTTAGATACTTAGTCTGTCCTTATTATAAGAATTAAAATGGTTTATTTAAGAATTTTTTTTTTTTCGTATACAGTCGGGCAATGCAATGAAAAATGTAGACTACATGTAATGTATTAGTATTTTTTTTCCCTCCGTCCACTAGAATACCCTGCGGGGGATTGATTTGGGATTTTGGGTCACAAAGATCTACTTAAGGATTCGCTTAGAATTTTTTTCTACATAGATCTTCTGGGGGATTAATTGTTTTTTGTCAACGACGATCTACTGGAGGATTTATTTGAATTTTTGGTCTAAATAGATAACACCAGTTATTCGCGCAACTGACGGTTTCTTTGCTTATAATACAACTGAAAACAAATTAACTTCCAACAAATTTCAAAAAAATATGTTAAATAAGATATTATATTAGCTATTAATAGCTTGACTCGTATTGAACATTGTGAATACATTTATATTATGGTGTCTGTACTTCAGGACAGACAGACAGCATTGTTCGCGAAAGCACCTTGTTACATTCAGAGTGTGTTTACGAAAGCTATAGCTTACCGACTAACTAAATCTTTCCAAGTTTAATCAATATAAAGAAATTCTTAACATTTTATAAAATCTTTCTAACTCTTAAAAACACTTACTAAATGCTACTTCACTTCACTTACTAATCATCTCTGATTAACTCTTACCAACTCTAAACAAGTCAACCAGTCTCTAATAACATCTAACCAATACTAAACATATTTAACCAAATTTATCTATTTCTAACATTCTCCGAACAATTAAAAAAAATCGGCCAAGTGCCAGTCGGACTTGCGCACGAAGGGTTTCGTACTATCTTAATATATATAAATCTCGTGTCACAATGTTTGTCCTCAATGGACTCCTAAACTACTGAACCGTTTTTGATTAAACTTCGTAAATATCTGTTATTTGATCAAACTTAAAAGATAGGATAGTTTTTATCTCGATATGTCAAGTGCGAGCCGGACTCGGGCACTATAGGTAAAAACCAACTTTCGCCGGGTACAAAGGGACGGCAGCGGAACAACGTTCGCCGGGACAGCTAGTTATATATAAAAACGGCAAAAAAATCACGTTTGTTGTATGGGAGCCCCTCTTAAATATATGTTTTATTTTAATTTAAATATTTATTTTTAAACTGAATAATAACTAAATATTCTGTGAATATTTCAAGCGTCTAACTGTTGCCGTTATCAATATCGAGCATAATCGAGCAAAAAGGTCACGTTTGTTGTATGGGAGCCCCTTTAATATTTATTTTTTTCTGTTTTTTAGTATTGACAGCATAAATACATCTTCTGTGAAAATTTCAACTATCTAACTATCACGGTTCATGAGATACAGCCTGGTGACAGACGGACAAACGGACAGCGGAGTCTTAGTAATAGGGTTCCGCTAATTACCCTTTGGGCACGGAACCCTAAAAACTATAACCAACTCAAACAAAATCTTACAAACTCTAAAAATATTAAGTCATTTCTCATAAACTAATAACGACTCTTTCCAACTTTTACCAACTTTATTCCCCTTAACAATTTCCAAACATTTTCTTCACAATATTCCGAACTCTAATAATCTGTTATCAATTCTAACAATTCACCAACTATAACAAACCACAACTAACTCTAATAATCTCTTATAAACTCTAACCTCACAAGCATGAGCACGCATAAGCACTTATGAGCACTCTTGAGCATGCATGAGAACGCATCAGGCCTGAAATAAAGCCTGAACACGCAGCAAAAATCATTAAAACGCATGTGCACGCATTAAAACGCATCTACACGCTTCACGCAAGCGTCGCAAAAATTTAGACCATTTTAGACACAATATCATCTCGTGAGTCGTGGCACTTGCAATATATTTTGAACCTATGGTCTTCTGATACTATAAATTTATTCAGAGACTTATCTAGTGGGCTTGCTTTAAGTTATGATGACTTTAAGCCAGGTGCTTATGTACCTTGCTCAAAGTCTTAGCAAAGCGGTAAAGGTAATGCTTCCAGAATTATGGGTACCATACCATGATATTTTTACGATAAAAAAATAACTAATAATTTTTTTTTTTTAGTTAAGTTGTGAACTGTATTAAAATTTATCATAATATACCTTATGCTAAGTCTTCTGGTTTGACGTTTCGATTTAAAACTTCCCAAACTTTTGCAATTCTGATGACAATACAATAATATGGCACCATCTACTTATGCGATGATGGTGCATGGTAGGTGAGGCAGGCTGGAGTTCAAATCGTTTGCGTGTTTTTTTTTTCAAACAGTGGTTATTTGTTTGAAACGCTATCTTTACTATATTTCTATGATATACTATACTGATAAGCCAAGGAATTGCACCAGCTTCACCAGACGTCTCGATTTTGGCGGGACGTCCCGATTTTAAATCAAAATTAAATGTCCCGCGCGGGATATGCTCAATCCCGCTTTTCGGGAATAACTCGACCGTGCGTGCAGCGCGCTGTGGCACAGACAAGTGTGGACTGGCCGCTTTTCTATGGATATTTTTACTAGTTACCTATCTGTTGTCACGTAAACGTAATTTGAATTTGAATATATATGTTTTTTTTACTATGTCCCGCTTTCGACGAAAGAATTCCGCTTTTTTCACTCAAAAAGTTCCTAAATCCCGACTTGGGCAAAAAATAATCTGGCAGCGCTGAATTGCACAGTGCAATGCAAAATTCATTTCTGCACATACAGATGTAGGCTTGAAAATTTATTGGCAATCAACGTGTTAAAAATTGCAGCTTGTAAACAAAAAAAAATGTTTTAATTGATTTATAATTGATTAACGATGAAGAAATCAAAATTTTGCATCTAAAATTCCATGAATTGTTAATGTAGTTGTTACATGTTGCCTACACAATGTCCTTTATTTTTAGGGTTCCGTACCGAAAGGGTAACTAGAGGAACCCTATTACTAAGACTCAGCTGTACGTCCGTCCGTGCGTCTGTCACCAAGCTGTATCTCATGAACCGTGATAGTTAGGCAGTTGAAATTTTCATAGAAGATGTATTTATGTTGCCGATATAACAAAAAATACTAAAAACGGTCGCGTACAGTGCGGTTGCAGAGAAACTTCATCCCGCGTACGCTTAAGTTGTGGAATGAGCTCCCTGCCAAGGTTTTCTGCAAGGACTACAGTATGGAGTACTTCAAGACAGAAGTTATTAGATTTCTGAAGGGTCGGCAACGCGCAAGTGATGCCCCTGGTGTTGCAAGCGTCCATAGGCTACGGTGACCGCTTACCATCAGGTGGACCGTAAGCTTGTTTGTCACCTTAGTGGTATATATAAAAAAAAAAAGATTGAGTTTTTTTTATGGATAAAGGCAATTTATTCTACAGTTGTGTTGCATGTACCGAAAATTTAATGTCATAAAAATTCGTAACGTGGGTTGGCAGTCTAAGTAGGAGATGGTTAGAAGGCCGAAGATGTGGATTGGAAATGCCTATAAAATGAAATCGCTCCTTTACGTATGCAGGAGTTGACGGATTGAACAATGAAAAATGCTGTACAGAAGACATAGAATATGAATATTCGGGCGAATGCGAATTGGAGGCCACTTGAGCTGTTGAAGCTGTAGAAAATTGGAAACATGATCATATTTACGGAGTCCAAATATGAAACGTATACACAAGTTTTGAAGACGCTCAAGTTTATAAATTTGGTCCTCAGATATAAAATATTCAGCAGGCACAATCTAGAACAGGATGAAGTAATGACCACGCAAGTGCAATTTTGGTAGAGATTACGTAAGAAAATTACGTAAGCGTCGTAATGAACTTACACATGCGTATAATTAACGACTTAATTCTTGCAGGTGGGGTGCTCAAGTAAAGGTATCGACATTTATCTCTAAATTTTTTACACTATCGCTGATAGGAATGTGGTTACTATCGAACCTAACAGGAGGCAGGTAAAAAAAAATATTTTAGATATATGCTAAGGGCTTCCAATTATAATAACTTGGGTCTTAGTTGGGTTTAACTCTATTCATTTATAATATAATATTAAATCAGTGTGAATAGTATTAACAGCCTTATTGAGGTCATTAAATGAGTATAAATTTGAAAATCGTCAGCAAATAACAAAAAAAA
This sequence comes from Apoda limacodes, assembly GCA_946406115.1. NCBI lineage: Eukaryota > Metazoa > Arthropoda > Insecta > Lepidoptera > Limacodidae > Apoda > Apoda limacodes. The sequence continues at coordinate 32,680,389 of OX291542.1, read as the reverse complement.
GTGGAGACAAGACGCCACCTTGAGGTATGCCAGTAAGGATATCGCACCAAGATGAGAACGTATCCTCAACTTTGATACGTTGCTGGCGTTTATGGAAATAACTGCGAAACCAATCAATTGCTGCTGGAGATATTTTGAGGGAACGTTATTGAGCAAGTAAAATATCGAAGTCTATTGAGTTAAAAGCGTTACTAAAATCCAGTAATGACAGTCCGTTCTTGACGGTCCAAGTCAAGACAGATATCACCAGTAATCACGATATCACTGTCACTCCTGTTTACAAGATTGATATAAAACCATCTCTGTCATCATTGCATATTACTTATAGGTTAGAACTTTGAAAAGAAAAATACATTCTTTGTAACAAAGGTATCGTGCAAAAATCTTCAAATCATGTATTTTCGTTGCCAAAGTTTAAAAGAAGGTGTAAAAAACAATACTCAATTTCAAAACGTATTGTTGAATCAACTTACCTACTACGCATTTCCAAGGCAGTACCTTAAACTTTTAAGTGTCCTTTTGTTGACCGAGGACCTTGGGCAATGCAGCTTTTGATATCATTCCTTACTTTTTAATTTTAAGTTAAACTGTGAAATATTTTTTTCACCTCACCAGCACGAAAAGGATAGTTTTGCTGTCCAAATTCAGTGAGCAAAATCGAATTTTGCTCACTAGTGAGGCAAAGTAATTCACTGTTCGAACATTGAATTTTGGAATTAACCCGATGATGAAAAAAGACAATACAATGACTGGTCAGAAACATATTTCAGGACTTAACCTTGTTCATTTTAATTAAGAATATAACTACATAGCATTTTTTCGTTTCTAAGTGAGTTTTTATAAATTATTAGTATTATTAAAAGTTTATACAGGTAACTTAAAAAATATCATACGTTGTTTTGATAGCAATGGCAGAGGTTGTAGTAGGTACAATTCCGAACGCAACCTCAATTAAAAAAATAAAAAATAAAGTAAAAGCTGTTTTTTTGAACATAGGATTGTTTATTTAATTAATAATTCTGTTTTGTTTGAAAAATGAGCGATACAAGCTACGAAGATATTTCTCTGACACCAAAAGAATTAAGACAACAAGTCTCCAATGCCGAACTTAGCTTTTTACCAGAAAAGTCACGTGAAAAAACTTTTCTCACTGGTAGAGGTGAAAAGTTGTATGTTGGACGCGTGAGCAAATTTTTTCGCCTTTAAATCCCTCGCTATGCTCAGGATAAAGTCGGCACTCCTAAATTTATTTCCATAATGCATGTCACCAAGTTTTTAGAAGTAGTAGTTTAAGTTTTACCATGATTTTATCTAGCAATAAAACTAGGAACGATTAATGAATTAAAAATATTCTGTTTCTGGGAATGTTTCACGCTTGACTTACATGTTTTTGTTACAGTTTAACATAGAAATAGAAATAAAGGAGCGTTATCAAAAGCGGCATTGCTCTAGCTAGGACCTACAGCTCAAAAGTTGCCCATATTATAAGAAATACCCTGTATATTTTTAACCGACTTCAGAAAAGTCAAAGGTTCTATATTCGACGGGTATATTTTTTTTTTTTGTATGTCCATCGATTTCTCCGTCAATTGTGAACCGATTTCAAAAAATCTTTTTTTATTCGAAAGTGTATGCTCCTGAGGTGGTCCCATACTAATGAAGTGGATTTAAAACTTAAACTTTTGGAGAAAAAAATAATTGATGTTAATTTGGAACTGGTGAAACTCGGCTTTTATGTTGATGATTATATAAAATTTTATAACAAGTATGAATTTTTTCAGTGTAATAGTGTAAAAAAAAACAAGCAATTCATCACTGAAAAGCAGAAAATAAAAACTTTATAACAAAATAAGCAATGGGCTTCAAAAAGATGCACTAAAAAGGTAAAAAAATTTATTTATTGCAACAAAATTGATCTGATTTATCATTTGAAGTTGGTATCATGCAAGTGGAGTGTGTTATAAACTGTTAGGTACTTACATAAATACCAACTTCAAACTGTGATTCAGATCGGATTTTTGGCAATAAGTTATTAATTTTAACTTTTTAGTGCAGCTTTTCGAAGCCGGTTGCTTTTTTTTATTTAAAAGTTTTATACACACAGTTCAGCATACACAGTTTTATATTTTGTAAAGCACACCCCAATATCGGAAACTTTTTCTATTAAGCAATAGCAAAACTTATAATACTTTGCTCTCCAACAAAACAAACCATGAACTGAAAATTGGAAAAGAAAAGTTTGTATACAAAGAGTTGATTTTCTATTTTATTTTCATCACCATAATAAAAAAAATCTGTTTATTTGATAAACGAAACGGTATATAATTATCACCATATCAGCTTATATTGGTCCAACAAGTCTCCTCCATGGCATGCCATTTCTCCCGGGTGGCAAAAGATGGTAAGGGTAGGTGGTCGCCAGCCACTCATCGTCTATTCATCATATCAGCCCATTGACATCCACTGCTGGACATTGAACTCACTTAACTTTCTCCACAGCGTGCGGCTCTGTGCCGCCTGTAACCAACGGCTGCGCTACCTTTACGAGGTCATCTGTCTATCTAGCGGGAGGGCGTCCCACGCTGCGCTTTGCGGTTCGTGGTCGCCACTCGAGAACCTTCTTCCCCCATCGGCCATCGGTTCTTCGAGCTATTGCCACTTCAGCTTTGCGATTCGGTGAGCTATGTAGGCGACTTTAGTTCTCCATCGGATTTCCTCATTCCTGATTCGATCACGTAGGAAAACTCCGAGCATAGCTCTTTCCATCGCCCGCTGAGCGATCTTGAACTTTCGTATAAGGCCCATAGTTAGCGGCCACGTCTCAGTGCCGTAGGTCATCACTGGCACCACACACTATTAATGACACCGTCTATTAATGACAAGAAAACTGGCATTATGTGTATATGACTTGTTGTTTTCAACCTACACGAAGAGGAGGTATTGCAAGAGTTTTTTTTAAAATAAAACAGTGTTTTCATTCAAAATACTTTTATCAGCGAAGACATTTTAAGTCTTAAGTCTCAATTCGTTAACAAGAGGCAATGCCCTTGTAATTTCTAAATTGTTTGACTTGGTAACTTCTAATCACCCACGCAACTGGGCAGTAAAAACTCTTAATGAAAATTATTTCAGGTACTTATTCCAAAGATAAAATAAAAAATTTACACTTTTCGAATTCTGGAGGGAAAGATACTACAGTTTTTTTCTTATTTTACTTTATTTTAAATTTGAATAAGAAAATTGTTAAAAGTGTCAGTTCTGTCATGCCACCAATAATTCTAAAGTAAGTACCTGGGCGATCAAGCTTTGCTCAGTACTTTTTTAATTAATTTTTTTTACAAATATACTATAGTATAGGTAAACTTAAAAATCAAAACCCTATCTAAATACAAAATTTCATCATGTGTACAATATGAACAACAATTGCCCTTTTAAATATATAAGATAGCTAAAAACGTGTCGATTTTTTATGGTGCAAATATTATTTAAAGAATAAAAATTTTACTAGTTTTTTAGTTAACATACTTTAGTACTAGAAACATCTAATATGACTATTGTTCCAATACTTGAACAAATTTTTCGAGCGTTAACTGCACTCAGTTGTGCTGAAGGTCAGTAGAGTCTGGCAACAAAGTACCTACTTTGTTATCTTGTACATTACAATGCCAATTTTAAGTATTATTTATCGGTGGAATCCGTATATAAATATTATAAATGCGAAAGTACCCAACTTTGTCTGTCTGTAACCTCTTTACGCTTAAACTGCTGTACCGATTAAGATAAAATTTAACATGGAGATACATTGTGTCCCGGGGAAGGACATTAGCTACTTGAAGACGTTAAGTGTGATTCAGTTTTTTTTCTATAAATTAAATAGACAGATATGGAAAGTTCTCCTTAAAAATATCTTTATTTTATAATAAAACTGTATGTTGGTTCACAGTATAAAGTATAATTAACGGACGGGTGGAAATGACGAAAATATAAGTTATCAAAAACCCTGCACGCAAGTCACCTTATGATTTACCAAAAAATCTACAAATGTACCTTATTTTACAATAATATTAAATTAAAAACGTACAGACTAACATCGAAGACCCACAATGTAGTCCATTATAAGTGACTTTACTTTATAATTTAATTGAAATAATTAACCTTTTTTCCCCGAAACTCTAATTTCATTGTCTAACTAATCAGAACCGTAGGTACCCTTTCAAAAAGTTACTAAAGTTGCTTAAAACCAGCAATTTCTATTCAATTATGTTTAGTTACAAAAGAGTTTCAGAAAGAAAGCAAAGAAAGTAATATGGTACTTTGAGAAACTTTCCAAAACCTTCTCATTATTTCCAGCCTTTGAAATAAAAACGCAAATCAGTCCGGCCAGTAGTAACCTGTATACTTTAACATAAACTTACTGACACACGCGACTTTGCTCAGGCTGCAAAAAGAATGGTTTCAAAAGTTGTGAACTTGTATTAAACTTCTTTAAGCACTGATAGTAGTTAATCAAGGCCTATGCACAAAAAAAATTACTGGCCGAAGCTACGTGAATTTCTCTCGATTTGAATTGTCAAATTATTTTTCGATATCAATGAAGCACAACAGTGGGTAATGACCCGACTGCTGAATTAAGTGGCATCGGTTCGATTATCGCACAAGACAAACATAAACATTAATGTGTGTTTTATGTCTTAAGACTGGATGTTTTCTATGTATAATATTGTATGTTATTTACAAAAAAGTCTGTATATGTTGTTGTCTGGTATCCAAATTAAAAGCTTTGCTTGATTTGGGATCTAGTCCCACTGTGTGTAAAGATCAAGAAATCAAACAAAACTTTTGTTGAATTTCAAGCTATTCTGATTTAGGCCCGTACCACCGCTAAAACCTTCCTAATCAATCAGTTTCTTAATCCCAATTGATTTTATGAAATGTTTTTGTTAATTTTACTTAAACTCTTACATGAATTGATTTCAAAAATACTTAATCACTAAGTTTTTAAATTTTTGCGTTCCATTACTAATTTAAAAATGAAATGGGATTGAAAGCGTCGTTATTTGACAAAATACCTTTTTCCCGACGTTTCGGCTGGGTTGCACCAGACTTGGTCACGGGTAGACTAGCGATGCGCGGCGTTTCGGCTTCGAGTGGAGGCATCTTGTTGAACTACCCTCACTTCGCCTTTATACTTGTCATAATCACTACACGGCGTCCTGTTGAACTACCCTCACTTCGCCTTTATACTTGTCATAATCACTACACGGCGTCCTGTTGAACTACCCTCACTTCGCCTTTATACTTGTCATAATCACTACACGGCGTCCTGTTGAACTACCCTCACTTCGCCTTTATACTTGTCATAATCACTACACGGCGTCCTGTTGAACTACCCTCACTTCGCGCAGGCGACAGTTTGTATCCATCTTCACGATTGAAGTTCTTATGCTATTTTATTTCAATCGCTTCGCGTACCAATCTACGGTAATATTAGTGATAAGTTGACAAAACCTTATCAATAAACGTATTTAAGAAAAAACTTTATAAATGGTTACTGCATAAATCTTTCAACAAATATTTAACAATGAAAAAGATAAATTTAGCATAATTATTTTTGACTTAAATTAATTAATGTAAGTAGTAGTAATCTTGCGCAATTAAATATCTATATAATAAGAATAAATTACTTATAAGATAAATAAATTTTTTGCATGCCTTATAAAGGCGGAATATGTGATTCCATCATATTAAAGAAACCACTGTAATACACCATACTCCTAGCAAATAAACATTTCATTTCATTTAGGCTGGTGGAGCTCAATCTAGTAGTTGGAATTTGAGTTAATCAGATGTTCCGATAGACTCACCTGCTGTTCAATTTTGGAGAACGGAACAATAAAAGCGATCCAATTTAATCCGTTACTCCTTTCATATATGGCCTGAACGCTCACTGTCTGCTAACCTCTGGAGTCTTCGTACATGTGTTACTGTCAAAGACAGAAAATCTTTTACAGGTTTTTTGTTTAAGGTTGGCTTTCTTGGGAATGTAGGAAACAACAATGTGTTGCGCTTTCATCAAATGAATTACCTCTTTGCACTCCTCAGACAACGCTACATAATCGGATTCTGTTGAACGGTGAACGGTGAACTGAGTATCTAAATGTTTAGGGTCACAAAGGTCATGAGCTTGGTCAGTCTCAGACTTCCCAACTGATTTTAGGTGACGCGAGTGATGGTGCGAGGAGGTGTTCAGGTATCTGTACGTGTGTGTGGGTTACCGATAAACAGTATGCCCCAGAGAGCCATCTTCCCTTACATTCCCTTTGCCAAATAACGAAGCGTTTAATCACGTTCCTAATTTTAATTGATGATTCTTCTTTCTTCCACTGAGTCGGATATCTTCTTTAGTCGCATTTTCTTCTCCGGTATTATATTTTACATCATAGGACCCGGTACTCTCCTGACGCCTGGCGGTTATCGGGTTGTTCGGTGAAGTAAAGTAAAGTAATTGGATTTTCCCCTATGGAATTAAATGTTAGTTCGGAATAATAGTCCTGTAATCCTCCATTCCTTTAATCATTCCTTTATTACGTACTTACTTTACTAACATATTATAATATAAATAAGTAAGTAAAAACAAACACATTTCGATTTTGTGTTAGTGAGTATAACGAAATACAAGACATGTGTATAAATGGGTGGTAGTAAATATTGCGAAACTTCTAAAGTTCAGACGGAAAGAACTTTGATGATATTATGGGTATACTTCTGCTTTCACAATTTCCTTCATAACTAGGAAGATATTATCTACCTCTATCTATAAAGTTACTAATCAGTGTAGTTACGTTAAGAAGTTTCTTACGACATATCTTTTTAGGGTACCGTACCAGATAGTACCGAAATCATTGCTTAGTCTACGCTTTGTGTCTGTCTGTTTGCCAAACCTTTAGAGTGCATTGCTACCATAGCTGTGCGAGACAGCGGAACGGTACGAGGATGCTAAGCGGATCTGTGATAATCCGCCTGTTTTTTCAGTGATTAATAACAGGCTGAATCTTCGTGAGTAGGTTTGGGTCGATGAGACGCCCAGGTTTTCTCTGTGAAAATTCTTGATACGGGTAGCTAATGAAGTGCACAGATGTAAAATGTGTCAATTTGGTGGTGTGTCGAAATTGTCTGACTAACAGTTAGTTTTGTATTAAAATGAAATGGATGGCTTGACTGTTTGATGTCCAAATAAGAATGAGAGATAAGTGTTACCGTAGAATCGACAACTTCCAAGCGTAGGACTGGGAAAACGTACCACTAAATTATAGGACTGCATGGCCATTTAATCGTACAAATATATACTAAGCTAATTTTTATGACCTCGTTATTTGGACATATTCGGAGCAGATAACGTTCCAGTCAAACCATCCATTTTGTAGGATAATTATTTTTCCGAATGTATTGTCCAATTATCTTAACATTTAAAAAATACTGTTAGTAGGCAGTATTTATTACTGTAGGGCAGTGTTTTTCAAATAAATCAACTATTTAGGTTCACATCTCCAGTCGCATTACCTACATTTCTCAAATGTATAAATCTTCATTTATCAATTACGTTAATTAAGTACTGAATTCGCTCAACTAAAAACGATGATTATAGTAAACAAATATAGATTATGAATAGGCAACTGCACAACATGAGTAAATAAATAAACTACACCGAGTACCTACAGCTTCGATACGACCAGACATCTAATGACCGAACCAATTAAAATTTTTAGAAAACTTACTTTTCAAAGCAGTTGGTCGTAAAATCTTCTTTTTATGTTAACAAATAATGCGGGAAAAGACTCTTCAGTTAGAGTATTAGTTAAATAAAATAATACTAAAATCCTTAAATTTACGTGTGTAACGATTTTTTTTTTAATTTTGAAGACTTGCACCATACACCATGAAGTAGGATGCAAGGACGTTTTTTTATATAAAAGAAGAAACTGGCTGAGTGACTGATTCAATGACATATTTATGCCCAGCCCAAACCACCAAAAAACTACCCTACAAAGCAATAACATTGCTAAACATTAAATTTTGTGGGCTTGTAAGTTTCAAATGGAAAGTTGAAACATTCCAGAAAAGCCAATTGACACCCCTGTAACTTGCCCAGGCCTGATCACTGAAATTTATCACAACTTTAAAATATAATGTTGCATTAATATGATAATTGTAGCGTTTGAGTTAATAACAGAAATTTATGGTGCATAAGCGTTACAAATGAAATTTACGGTAAGTTTTAAATTAAGTAAAAAATACCTCGTCATAGTTTACTTAAATATATTTACAAACAAATAGGAATAAAATATTGTTGATCGATGAGAGAACCTTCGGGACTCGAACGTGCAACCCCGTTCACGGCAGCCGGCCGCTCTACGAACGAGCCACGAAGCTGACATCTGAAGTACTCAAATAAATTTAATAATTTTTATAGCTTTAGTTAACTTCATTAGTAGAATAATAATAATTAATGAGTTAATTAAGGAGTTCCACGCCGATAACCGAATTTAGGACGGGCTAATTAAGGAGTAAATCACAGTATTAATACTGAGATTAAATAAAGGAGTCCCATGCTGATAACCGAATTTAAGGCGGGCGGAGCCGCTGGCAAAGTCTAGTATACAACAAATTTTTGACCCAATTAGTTAACAAAACGTTAGTTAACAAAATGAGAAAATAAGTAACGTCATAGAAAAGTTAAAATAATTATATTGCAAAAACCAAGCTGTGGCTATTTTTGTATGCAACATTACAGTAACTTTTGTTAGCAAAATGGCAGTTATTTGATACAATAATATTTTAAAATTAACCTATTGCTTCGATATTGCGATCCTAAAACATCACATTTACTTTATTGCAACAATGGTAAATAGTGACGTTTCAATAAATAGTTAGTAAAGTTAGATTGCAGCAAAGTTCATTTATAAACTTTCAAACGTATCATTGTAGTGACATCAATTATTAAGTTGAAAGAAGTACTTTATTTTCAACAACTGCATTGAAAATAACTATTAGTATTTTATGCAAATATTGATGATCAAAGCCAAGTGCATCAGTTATTATAAATAAAATGTGAGTCTATACTCATGTACACCTATGTATACAAGTAGGTACGTGTAACAGGATGTAAGCTTTACAATTCCTAACAGATAAACGTAATGTAGCCCCTAGCGGTGTTATTCGGTGGGTGGCCGACTGACCCGGTAATGGGGGCTGTGACCGGATGACCCGGTCCCGAGTCGACCCCGATCCCGGATCCCGACAGGTGACAACTAGTAATTATACACATATTACGTGGACGCAGCTCAGTCTGTGGTGCATTTCCTTGTACTTATTTATTAGACAAGTTAACCTTATGGCTGAGTTTGCTAAAGTTTGGAAACAAACAAGTGATGCTTCTGAATTTTCTTTTAAAAGGTACAGAAATGAGTTTTCAAACTTCTGGCGCTAAGCGACGGTTAATGAAACTTGATTTTAAATCCTTTTGTCGAACATGCTTGGAAATGTGACTAACAATTTAAAGGTGGCGTTGTACCGGTAATTTAAAATGGTAATGACTCGGGCCCGTCTCACACTTGGCCGGTTTTTATTATTTGTTTTCATACTTTAGAGTTCACACTATTTTTCACTGGAAGTTTGAAGTTTGTATGTATTACTGTTTTTACGATAGAAAAAAAACAATGAAAATGTGTATTTTGTATGGGGAACCTCTTCAAATTCTAACTTGTTTTTTACTTTTTATTATTTGTTAGATACTACCATTATAACACATATTTTGTGAAATCTTCAGGCATCTACTTATTTCGGTCTAAAAGATAGAGCCCTTTAATGGTTGGACATACAGACAGTCAGCATAGGCTAAGTATTAAGGGTTTGTTGGCACCCTCTGGTTACGAAACCCTAGTAAGAATGAATCCCTCTTTCTCTTGGTCAAGCTATAACTTCCGAACGACAACCCTTTCATTGTAGGTGGCGCGCCAGTCGTTTTAAAAAAGAGAAACAAGGTTGGCGGGGTCAGCTATAGCACGGACGCTAAGCAGGAAAAATTTCGTTCACTGACCGGTCACTATTTGTCTCTGTTGCTTAGCTTAGCGTCCGTGCTATAGTATAGTTATAAAACTAAATGAGAAATCACGAGACACTTTGTAAAATTACGTCAAGATGATAGAATTATCTGATTGTGACATACGGAAGATCGAGCGTGACGAAACTATAAAGGTCGCGATTTTACTATACATTTTTAATAAATTTCTAATTAACCTTTATAATATTGCAAAAGTTGACAAAATTAACGAACTTCGCATCGTAACTTATGCATACGGACCTAACTGCTTTGATCCGAAGATGCATAAGAATTTTAACTAGTAATAAAAAACGATAATCGAAATAACGTAGCGAAGCGGAGGACCATGGTCGCGTAGAACATAAAAGTGGTCGGTATACACAGTGTACAATTTTCCTCGAGTACGCAACTCGATGTAGAGAATAGCCGTTTGGTACATTAGGAAGAATCGGCCAAGTGCGAGTCGGACTCGCTTTTTTATTTTCGTTATTTTTATATTTGAGTTGATTGAATGAAAGGTAAATTGCGGTTTACGATTTATGACGTATTAAAAAAACACTACATACTAGATCTCGTTCAAACCAATTTTCGGTGGAAGTTTGCATGGTAATATACATCATATATTTTTATTAGTTTTATCATTCTCTTATTTAAGAAGTAACAGGGGGGGGGGGGGCGACACACATTTTACCAATTTGGAAGTATCTCTCGCGCAAACTATTCAAAATGATATTTGAAACCTCAATATCATTTTTGAAGACCTATCCATAGATACCCCACACGTATGGATTTGATGAAAAAAAAATTTTGACTTCCAGTTCTAAGTATGGGGAACCCCTAAAATTTATTGTTTTGTTTTGTATTTTTGTGTGAAAATCTTAATGCTGTTCACATAATACATCTACTTACAGTTCATCACCAGTATAGTTTCGGAAAAAAGTGGCTGTGACGTACGGATGGACAAACAGACACACATGACGAATCCATAAGTTATGGAAAATCCTTCTGGAGCCCTACTTCTTCTAAGAAATATTCAAATTTTACCTCAAAGTTCTGCGTTGCAGTCGGGCGGCGCTGCCGAATCTGGCGGTGCTACGCCACAACGCGGTTATATGGGTTTCGGCCGTATAGGTTCTCCATTTATGTAGTTTTTTCTTTGTATACAGATTACTTATAGGTCTGTCACAACGTGTTAAGTGTTATTAGTATGACATTGCTTATTATTCTTTAGTATTTTCAAATTCATTTTAGACCAAACACGTCCTCTTAATAAACAGAATTCTTTAATTTTCGTAACATTATTTTCCAAGTCCGTTATGAATGCAAACTGCAATAGAAAATGTTGTTGACATACCATGTGGTAGATACTAATTCACAACTACTTAGCTCACAAATTGATATTCAACAATGAATGGTGCCAGAAACACACACCAGCTTCAGTAAAATACTATAACAAAATGATTCTACTTCAGAATAAACGTTTAAATCTATTCATGACATTTTTAAACTCACCCATGGCCGGCGCCTTAAATACGAACTTTAATCCTGAAAATTAATGTAACTAGACCAAAGTACAAAAAGGGCTGTTGTGTAAAAAAAAATTCACATGATTATAAAATAATTTAATGAGTATGTAATAGACACGTTTCTTACTTTATAAAATTCCTCAAAATTATTAAGTCATAACGACGCGACATCCATTCAACTTTCACCAAGAGATTCCTTAAATAGATCTTTCGAAATACTACCACCTGAGCATAAAGAATTTTCCATCGCAAAAATGTAAGCATTTTTCTTCAAGAACTTTTCGAATTCGTTATAATCTATATCTAAGCTGTTAGAATACTCGGTTACTTTTGGAACGCCCATGCCTTTTATGACGCATTTCATTGCGCTTTTCATACCCTTCAGTTCTTTCTTGACTTTTACCAGTAGATTTGTTTTCGATTCTAGCAAAGTCTTTAATTTTTCATTTTCTAATTGTAGGTACAAAAGTTTTGTTTGATACGTTACTTCCTGATCATTTGCTAATTCCAACTGTCTCTGCATTTTTCTTACGAGGTCCGTCAATCCTTTTTTTGTTGCCTCCCATTTTAAATTTGCTTGACTTAAGTCAATATTGAGTCTGTCGACTGTAGACTGAAGATTTTTCATTGTGTTTTCTTGAGGGATGTCTGCCATATTAATATTTTTCCTATTTTTACAATTGACGTCCTTTATTATGACTTCTATTGCCGTAGTTTTATTTCTAAATACTTCATATGATGAACCTGAGTTTCTTCCATTATCTTTTCTCTTAGTTTCAACCCTGGGAAGGTTGATAGTCATGTCTTTTTGCATTCTTCGTTTAGAGATTTTTTGCTTTGAATTTGTAGCTAAAAAATATATGTTGTCCTGATTACTGTACTTTGTTTATTCCTAGAGTCATTTGAGATTTTTATGTAAAATATACGCAAATTATAGATGATTGTGTGATCTTTTTCATTTTGTTTCATTTTTATTGATGTTTGGGTTTTTTTTCTAAATTGAATAAGTATGCGTTAAACGTCAAAATAAATCAATGAAAAAGTATGATTATCACCACAAAACTTTAAAAAAAAACGAAAATGTCTATTCTGCATCAAAATCTGAGACAGTTTGTCCAAAATCGTTGACCGCAGAGGTGCGTTGGTAGGAAATCAAAACTACAATCGCCATATTAAAACGGTGTGAACTTACAACGACACTAGTGACGAATCACCCTAGGTCAGAAGGTCAGAAAAGTTTGTTGCACTGTACTTAGAGCACACTCCGTCCAGTAAGTATATTATCTTTGGTTTGACGCTGATAGGTTCCGAAGATATGTATACTACCTACTGAAAACTTTTCCACAAAGACACTAAGAAATAACCTTAGATATGAATGTTATAATATGGTTCTGTCAGTAGTATTTATGTAAGTTTTATGTTTTTTAGATATTTAGCTGAATTCGCATGCATTTGTGAGCAAATAAATGAAATCTAACTTTTATTTTTTGCATATAAGTATAACATTTTTTGAGGTTTTGACGTGAAACGGGGTGTTGCGACACACAAATTAGATCTCGAAAACTAAAAGACATACAGCAAGGTGAAGTAAATCACCTTAAACATAGTAGGTCCTTGCTAAAAATAGATACCCGAGAGCAATGTTCATGCATTTATCTGATGGCACGAAACCCTCGTCCACTTAGCTGGATTCTTCGTGCATTTATCTGGTGGCACGGAACCCTTAGTGCACTTAGCTAAATTCTTCTAACTACGTTTAATTGCGGCAGCGAATTCACGAATTTTAGCGTTAAATTTCGTCCGTTCGAATATCATAGAGCAATAGGGCGTGGCGCGGTATGGGGACATTAATAATAACATCTTTTTTATTAATTGTGATGATTTTCACAGGCGAGTGTCTAATTTATATAAACCACCATACAGTTTATTTTTATATTTTCTTGTCTTACACGCGAACAAACATTAACCTTTTTCGTTCTTGACGTTTCGGCCAGTTTGTACTGCCCTTGGTCTTAGGCTGTTGTGTTGTGAGTCGACGGGGGCGAGGCAAAACTCTTTTTCATACTGCTCTAAAAGTTTATTTGGGTGTGAGACCCAAAAAATATAAAAAACAATGTGTAGAAAGCGCGATAATTCAAAAAGTATTCACCTTACAGTTTGGTTCTGAAAATAAAAAAATGGTATTATTGATAGATTTTTTTCACAGCTCATAGTGTGTTGTGTAGTTAAATAGCTCTGAAAAAAATGCATTATGAGTTTCATAACTTATAGTACATTACTACCGCGGCCCGCAAACGAACCATAACTTGTGATCGTGAGTATGCGGGCCGAGGCACACATCACAGAGTCCGGTGCGCTCAGTTGTGGCCATGGCTTAAATTGTGCTTTTCTAAAACATGCCTGAAAAAAACGAATTATATTGACAATAATAAAAATAGTTTAGGTAATTTTGCCGCCAATCGGCCGCGTTCAAATGTTGATTTCTTTTATTACTTTTTTAAATTATTTTTAGTAGCGCATTCTTTTTGTTGTGCCAGTCCGAAATTTAAATAAAATTTAATGAGTTATCTCTGTTCGAGTTTCAATAAGTTCGTTCCATTTTCTAATTTCATATTTGATCGTTCGTCGCTTTCTGATACTCTTCTGCAAGTACGATTTATCCCAAAGAAGCTTGTGCAAGATATGGTCGCTTATCGTAACATGTTTGAGTAATTAGCTCCCAAAGTTGACTTGCGTTTGAGTGCGACCGCCCACTAACTTCTAATTATTTAATAATTATTTCTTTAGCGGTGCTGTGCACTTTTTTGTGATAGGTAAAAAAGATAAACTCGCGCAGGCTGATCGAAAATTCGTAAGACGGAAACCATAATGCCACGCCATAAAAATTCGTAAGACGGAAACTATAATGCCACGCCTATTATAATTTTGAAGTGAAAATGTCTTTAGCGGCGTTGTGCACTTTTTTTGTGATGGGTAAAAATGTTAAACTCTATAGGACGAATAAAAAATAAGAGGAAATTGGGTTGATGAAAAGATGAAAGTGCGGATTGCACGTGTTAAAATGTTATATGCAGGTTGTATGTTTTCACTATTGCCGGCACTCCCGGAGTGCAACCCGTTTTTTTTTTTAACTAAATCTGTTCAGAAATCAGAAAGTTTTAAGGGTGACCATAACTTACTTTACATCGAGTCTGCTTGCTGTTAATTTACTACACTACCTAAATATGCCTTAGAGGTAGACCGGAGCGTGTAAAACCTTTTTTACTTAAAAAATATTTTCATTTTATAAACACGATAACGAGAATAGTCATTAGGCAACATGTAAAGGCGCTTATAGCAGCTAACTACCGCCGCCATGGAATATTATTTATTTCCACTTCGTACAAAGAAAAATATAAAACAGAAATTCTAACACCTTCTATAAGCTAATTTAAAAATGTTTTGTATTGTTCCTAAAATACTTATGTTAGTTGTACTTGATATTTCTGCTAAAAGTGGCCACTTTTAGCAGAAAAGCTAAATAAAGCTTACAGATGTTTGCCAGGAATAATACAAAAGATTCTAAATACAGTTTACGACTAGTTTTATAACTTCTATGTAGTAAATTTTTTAAATATGCTTTCTGCAAAGCGAAATTAAGTAATATCCAATGGCGGCGCTAGTTAGCTGCTATAGGGCCCTTAACGATACAATTATTAGATAAGATAATGATCAGATACGAACCATTTTCCAGCATCGCAGACGGATGGAAATAGGGTAATGTAGCTTTATCACACAAAGTTTGCGGATCCTAAAGAGAAAACACATTTGATCAGGAAAACATAAGTTAGCTGGCGGCCCTGAGAAACTGGGGCACATAGTCGTCTCGTATGTTATCCGCCATGAGAGGTCTCCGATGCACGGGGAATCTCACGCTCTGGAAACTTGATTGGGAAATGGATCGAACGTGCCCAAATGTTGATTTGAATTAACATTTCGTTGTGATTTATGCACTCTTGAAAGTTGAAATGTTGTCTTAAAAAGTTTCAAACGGAAAAAATGTGTATAGGTACTCCGTTACACATAGCATGGTGCGCAAAGAGTTTTTACTAAATTGCAGCCCCTGGTGACCTCAATTACAATTGTAAATAATGAGTAGTTTTGAAGATATTAATCGGAAACAAAATAATAGGTAGGTACTATGCTACACACCATGTTATATGCAATGCAATATAGTAAGTTGAAATTAGTTAAAGCGTTTTTTTGTACCTAGTAGCACAGTTGCAAATCGTTGGGCTGCCATGTCGAAGGTCCTGGATTTGATACCCAATATCGTTAGATTTTTAGTTGTAAAGTCATTTCGACTCTGATTTATGCCTGATACCAAAGATAAAGTAAAAACTGATACCACCTGTCACGTCACGTTTGTTAGACGGAATACCATCGGCGCAAGAAGCTTATATATTGACCATCAGCGATACGTAGATGTTGCAAACATACGTTCGCCACTATAATTTCCTTTCGTTCCACAACCTGTAAATTGGCTAATTTTAATTTTTTTTGTGTGTAAAATACACATGAAAAAGATTTTACCTAATTCTTTAAGAAATGTTTAAAAGCTTACTTGAAAAATATATGTGTATACGACCCGGATTACATGTCGGTGTTACTAGCGGCTTGAAAGTGATACCGCATGACAATGTAGATCTTGTTTGTAAACCCTTTCTGCCTCCCAAAATTTTTGCCTTCATTTATGCGATAAATGTGACCACTTAGGTTTCAATGTGTGAGGATGAATTCCTTTACAATGACGAGCGGTGCGATCGTAGAAAGCATCATTTCGAACAATTTCTTAGAACACAGCCCATTATACAAGGGGTAGAACACACACAGGAATGAGGCAAACCCTCTTCTCAAACTTAAGGGCTCGATACCGCTTGTGAGTTTCAGATCATCGACAATTTTTTTCAGCTTGTCGTCAAACCGAGCCAAAAGAGCCAAGGTTGCATCCGGGTGCACCAGCCCAGTTATAATAGCATTACTCAATGTGGGACCTGCGCCTTATAAACAACATTTTCTCTAAGGACTACAGTATGGGGTTCTTCAAAAAAGAAGTTATTAGATTTCTGAAGGGTCGGCAACGCGCGAGTGATGCCCCTGGTGTTGCAAGCGTCCATAGGCTACGGTGACCGCTTACCATCAGGCGGACCGTAGGCTTGTTTGCCAACTTAGTGGTATAAAAAAAAAAAAAAAAAAAAAAGAAACATATAAAACAATCTCTGATAAGTACCTACACAAAGGTTTTAGACGTCAGCTTCATCTTTTCTTTCAAATAATCGAAACTGAATGTCTTTAGAGATCTTAACACCCGGGATTACAATGCCTTTCGAGATGGTAAAAGGCGTTGCTGAACTGTGCCAAGTTTCTTTGTCTAACGGCTTTTTGATAAAAAAGCGTATACATAAACGATATTATTGCGTATACTGCAATAATAGAAGTCGTACGTGCAATAGATTTGCAAATACCTAAAATATTACTGTTTATTTTTAACTAGCTTTTGCCCGCGGTTCCACCCGCTCTAAATTCGGTTATCGATAAGGGATTTCAACAGCAACGCCTCAATTATAGAAAAAGAACCGACGCACACTTGACGTTTTCAAGTAGCATGTGCTTTCCTGGGACTCAAACTATCTCCATGCCTAATTTATCTGCGGTTCCACCCGCCCTTAATTTGGTTATCGGTGTAGGATTTTTACGGCAACCCCTCAAAAAACTGACACACTTGACGTTTTTAACAGGCAGGCAGGCAGGCTGGCAGGCAGGCAGGCAGGCAGGCAGACCTCCAGGCAAGCAGGCAGGCAAGCAGGTCCCTATTGTCGTTGTAAGTTCACACCATTTTAAGACGGCGACTGCAGTTTTGATTATTAACCCGGGTCAGAAAGTTTGATATAAATGAATCAGTCAGAATCTGCCTTTCTCAAATAGGTACTCTATTAAGGATCAAGTGACAAACCCTACTATTATCGAATAAAGACATAACTTGAAAGCCTTACTAATAACGAAAATAGACATATTTATAAATAATGCATGAGATAGGTACTCCTTCCAAAATGTATTTGCCTAAAAGGGTATCTATGTATTTTTATCACTAGGCTGAAAAGACCCTTAGAATCCCTTATTCCCTTAACAATTTGCGATATAGCCATTTCCCTCACATTGATTCGGTTAAAGTGCATTCCCATGTTTATCAGTAGAGGTGTGACACGAAAGTGCTTTTATCGCTTGCACGTATGTGAAACGACATTATCTTTCGTACATAGAGTAAATAAATAACTAGGTTAAGACTCTATTTTATTTGATCTACTATTATTTTATTTTTGTATTATTAAGGCGCTGCCGTTGAAATCCTACACCGATAACCGAATTTAGGGCGGGTAAAACCGCGGGCAAAAGCTAGTGATATATATATAAGAGAGTATACTGACTGACTAAAATGTATACGCGCAGCGTTAATTAGGGTCGGAGCACACTTTGCTGCCCTGGTGCTCCGCATGTTATCTGCGAGTTATCCGCCATAATAGTATTAATCTTAAATTAAACTATTGGTCAAATATAAAAAGCATACCTCCGACTATATTGTCGCAGTAAAGGATTGGCTTGAGGTAGATTTGGATGCGACTTTCTTAGTAAAATAAACAAAACTTCACAACACGAATAATTTTAATTAGTTGATATAAGGCCAAAAGGGTGATAGAAAGGTCCTGAAACTATTTATTTTTAAACAATTAACGTTTTCTATGCAAAATCCATAAACTGACTGATGCCAGGACAAAAGCGTCGTTGTTCCTGACGCCAAATCATTTTAAATTTGACAATTAGTTGTAAATGTAAGTTGAAATTAAAAAGTAAATCCTTGTAAAGGTTGGCACGTACAAGGTTCTAAGCTACAATATGATAACAATTCATCAACTTAGAGTGTATTCACTTAAATGTTACTTAAAGAGGCTTTTTTTTGTATTGTGATGCTAGTGTGTACCCAGCCGCTGGTTACCCCGTCTATAGGGATAAAAACCGGCTTAGTGCGAGTCTGGCTCGCGCACCGAGGGTTCCAGCCAAACTTATTATATGTACATAGATCTTCTATCGTGAGATCAAGTCTCACAGGTTTATGACTAGTTTTTGGATTGTTTCCTATATTTGTGATGTAACATCTTGCTTGTTTCTTAAATAAACAAGCCATAATAAAAAAAATTACACCGCCAAACCCACTTAAACGTAAAAAATGAACCATCCGCAGGTACAAGGACCATTGAGCTAAATATTTTCTTATCCTTAAAGTCGAAAGCCAAAAAATAATCGTTCCTATTTGGCATTTGGCACTTAGCTCAATGTTTCATTAGCATTATTTTTTAACTTTTTATTTGTTTTTTGAAGGCGATATTTCGTTGGTAGATACTTGGAAACACATGTAGGGGATCACCCTAATTAGTTAAGAAGCATGAAGTAAGAGTCACCAATGCGCGAGTAATTAAAGTAAACATATAGTAATTCATAAACGGTTCGAATTGATAACCTCCTTTTTTGTAGTCAGCCAACTACAAAGGGTAATCCCTTGACTCCCTGACAACGTGTAGTCCTGTCAGCAAAAAAATCTCAATCTAATAAAATACTAATAAGGTACTGTAGGGTAGAACAAGAAGTTTTTCCCAGCCTCTGTCTTAATCACGAAATGAAACGCTTCAAAACGTCTCCTTACGTGCCCTGGGTTCTTATCCTTAACATGCTTCAATCTTTGCATGTTCCTACTGCAGGGTATAGGCCTTTACTGGGGAAAATGTGGCTTAGGCTATAGTCGACCACGCTGGCCTAGTACGCATCAGTGGGAGTTGTTGAGCTACTGTCCACTAGCGTTTCCAAGCTGTTATTTATACATAATACTTCTGATGATTTAGCCGTTACCAACAGCCTTAACTTCAGCGCTACCTTAAGACAAAAAACTTCAGAAAGTCATATATACCTGAAATAATGGGAATCAACGTACCTTACTGCTTAGTTTATTTATCTAAAATTTATCTATCTAAATACCTATTTGTTTTTTTTTTTTTACCAAAGTTTTAATTTATTTTTTAACATTATTTTTGCTAACTATATTTATTTATATATATATATATATAACTATTTTTTTTATTTGTTTTGCTTGGTTAAATCAGAGGGAGATTCTTCATCAGGGTAAATAACATTCCAACCTAATCTTGCCTCAATCAGACACGAAACCTCTTAATCAAAAAAATTGCATTGGCTTCAAATTTTACTAATAAGAGAGATGGCGCTGTAAGAAGAGGACAAGAAAGTTGGAATTGCCACGCTTGAAGTTGTGCGAATGCCGATGCCTCCAAGCTTGACAGGTAGAGTTGCTGGAGCCCAAGATCTATTATCAAATTGCAAATTGAGAATATTAGTAAGTATCTTTAGAAACTCAAATCAATTGCATTCAATATTGCTAGGAATTTCCAAATAGGACTTCTTCGGAGAAAGAACATACATTTTGGAGTAAATAAACATAAACAAAAAACAACTAAAAAAAAACCATGCTATGAGCGGTGGTTATTCGTAGTCAGTTGGTTTAAGTTGGATTATTTTAGATTCATGTCGTGGGCCCGTAGTTGTGACGTCATTTAGTCATATTTGGTCAAATAAGGTCGTTGTTTATCGTACCTGGACCGCACTCTTCATTGTAATATGGACAGCACAAGTAGGTAAATTCCCAGCTGATTGATGTCAAAATATTGTTTGACAACTCGACAAATCTCTAGGTAAAACTTGCAAAAAAAAATCACGTATTCTCACTTGGTACGGAAAAACAAATCGTTTATAGTGTAAGTAATCGCATTTTTTTATTTTTATCAAATCTAAATACCTACTTGTTTGTCTTTCCCGTTATAAATAATGAATACAGTCCAAATATATTCCCTGAGAGAAAGAATGCGGATAAATTAGGTTTATTTACTCGTATTCTTTATCCGTAGTGATAGTAGTGGTAATAGAAAAGCAATATATCCGTAAGTTACGGCAGAACAAGGTCGAACCCTACGGCTACAATACAACTACATCATCGTTATGTGACTACCTACCTACCCTTCCTACACTACTTTTAGGTAGTATTTGTTTTTCTTGCGAAATACTTCTCAGGCTTTATTTTTGTTTTTCATAATAAAATATATCCCTAACTATTCAGCAGTCCTGAACAAAATCTTTTCATGAATGGTTAGCACTTGAAAAATTACTATAAATTGTATACAACCTCCATCGCCTATCTCTCTTTCCTACCTCACCTTTATTCTACCTTATTATTTGTTATTTAACTTTAAAGCTAACACTATTTTTCTCTGCAAGTTTAAAGTTTGTATGTACGTGTTTGTACGATAGAGAAAATGTGTTTCTTGTATGTATGTATGTAGGTGGGTGCCCCCTTAAATTTTTACTTTTAGAACTTTTTTATTATTTATTAGATAATCTGCCATTATAACATATAGTCTGTAAAAATGTCATGCTTCTACCTACTTCAGTCTAAGAGATAGAGCTCTTTAATAGCCGGACAGACATACAGCGTAGGCTCAATAATAGCGTTGGCACCCTTTGGGTACGTAAGCCTAAAAAGATGCTTATCAAATTATACAGTCTGTACTTCACTAAGTGTGATGTATTGGACTCGTTTAAACAACCCACATGAGTCTAACTCTAAGGGTTTTCTATTAACCATTGAAAATTTGAAGGTATCCACCTCTGTTATCAGATCAGTTCGATGGAACCAAATTATTGATTTACAATTACATTCTATCGGTATTACATACATACATTTACAAAGTTGTAAATCGGTACGACACTATACAAGTCAGTTTTATTCGACTTAGAAGATTTGTTTAAATACATAGTTCGCGTACAAGTCGTCCTGGTGATGCTAATAAAAGCGTGTTAAAAATCCGGCTTAGTGCGAGTCGGTCTTGCGCACTTACGCTGGTTCCGTACCACCACTAAATGCACGAGCTCGATTCGTACTTAGGCGGTTTTTTTAACACGCTTTTCTTAGCTTAACCTGTACGACCATCATCCATCCTATAATATAAATGCGAAAGTAACTCTTTCTGTCCGTCTCTTACGCTTTAACCACTGTTCAGATTAAGATGAAATTTGGCATGGAGATAGTCGGAGTCCCGGGAAAGGACATAGGCGTCAAGCGTGAGTCTTTCTTTTCTACTTTTAATTCTTCTGTACATGTGTTTGTCTGAATATTTCAATGGGTTCCTTGATGGTTTGCATTTACAAATGGACCCGGTAGGTGGCTTCTCCTAAACGGCAAATATTGAATGTACGACAATGATTTCAACATTCGCTGCATTGAATGCGACTTGGAAACGACACATTACCTACATAAAACGTAAAAAACTCATCGAAAGGTTTGCATTTTTTGCATTTACTTACACTTTGCATTTTTAAAGTAGCATATAAGTCCAAGAACCTACATATAACGTTTCCGAATGTGCAAGCTATCACACAGCAAAATTTCATTTAGATTGGTTTACCGGTTTAGCCGTGAAAATAACATAAACGGACAAACAGACGGAGAGGCGTTGAGTTTTACAATACGTAATTAAATAATTTAAAGACTTTTTGAATGTTCATTTTAATTATAAGACTTAACTTCCATTTTTGTTAATACATAATATACTAACATGCAACTAAGTTTGTTCTATGCATCAACTACCCCATTTAGAGAGTACCTACGTTACGTATAGATAGATCCAGAGTGCCCCAGTTCCGCGGCCTCGCTCGCCCGCTGGCTCCAGACAATACCTAGATCTGAACGTAGCATATAGCTATATTGGAAAAGTTCTTTAGGTTACAGGTCTTTTTATTATTCTACCTATCTCCATAATGAAGATCATGCTCCAAATTAAATAATTTGTATTTATTATGTAAAAGGCACTTCTTAAGACGCTATACCTACTACCTTAATTTAATTTTTTTTTTCGGCAAAGATTTCTTTGGTTCCGCTGAGCAGACCTGGTTAAAATTTCAATGACTGTGTGCTTCAGGTTAGAGTTCAAACGCTGAAAAAACACGATTAATAAACTTTTGTTTGATTAAAAAATCCTAATAGCTAAATTAAAAATAAATTAAGTACAAATTAACAGTTATTGCCTCGTATTCAGTGACAACACTCCGCGACACCGCAACGCAACGCTCAATGGCGTTTCACCCCTAAAAGCGTGGCTGGCGGTGGCTGGATGCGGAAGGGTGAGGACGCGCGCCATAGAGGATGCTTATGTCCAGCAGTAGAACGATATAAGCTGACATGATATTGTAAATAGTTTTAAGTTTATTTAAGTAAATATGTTAAAATTAATAAAAAAAAGTACGGTGTAAAGCTCAGTCGCCCAGAACCGAGAAGACTCTCTTACTCTCGGGCGTAGGTATTAACAAAAATTCTAATAACTCTCGGTCCGCGAGTCGAATTTGCCCGGTTTAATAACCTACATCAATTCCCTGAGTTGATCTTACTTCCTTAGCATCGTTGAATCAATAAAAATTTGTTACTACACTTACGTTACAACTGGGACACATTGTAACTTCAACAACAACAGACGATGAGCGTATATTGATAGGTAATAAATTATATGTCCCTCGTACGTAGAAGAGGGCTTACGTGATGCCCCCTAGCGTGCGTGCGTGCCCGAACCAATACAAATCATCCCCCACTCGGTGGCGCGACGCTTGGGTTCTGGTCTGGAACCTTCGAATAAATACAAAACAAGATATGGCATGTCTTCTATGTGAATTTAGACTTTTTCAGTTATGAAATTAACGATTATCATTCATGGAGTACCTACTTTACCCGACTTGAAAAGTCATGTTTTCCTCGTGCATCTATTATTTATTAATCGTCTCCATAAAAAAGGATGTTAACTATTTGTCATTAATGTTACATCTGGTGGCTTATGTGCTCCTATTTTATTGTAGGAACATAAACCTTATAATAATAAACATTATGTATAGGTACCCTACATAAAATTATACAAGATAAAATACATTATAACATAATCTAATTTCGTTAAGGGACGTAAGACATTTTGTGAAAAAAACACATTATAGTACGTGTATGCCATATATTTAGCTAAATTATGAATTTAAGTAATCAATATTAAATTTTTTTTAAAGATGTAGTCAGAAAATGTTACGTTCCATAGTAGTTACCGTTTTAAACCCACTTCTACCTGATTGACTTATAAAGTAACATGTGTTAACGCAAAATCCTCACTTATCTTAATTGAAGGTTTCATACGTTCGAATATATCAATGTTGTTGCAAGCACTATAATTGCATTTGATTTTCCCCATAAAAACGTCTTACCATAAATATATTAAGCTACAGTTACCGTATCTAGCTCATTATTTTGATCGAAGTCTATCGCTGAGCTGCCGGTCACGTTTCGCCGACAGTGAGCGAATGTGTAAACGAATATAAAATTTATACCTATCTTCACAAACCTACATTGTTCTGGAACTCTGAAAATGATGGGAGAGAGCTATATGACAACTCAGCCGCAGAGTTTCTTGAAGCAAGAATGGCCCAAAACGATCCTTTTTCGTATATAAACTATTCCATACAAAAAAAAAGATACAGCATGTATGTATGTGTATGTATAATATTACGGTTTTCATTATCCGAAGTAGTTAACTAGTGGCTGAAAACGTTGTTGGAATTTTCTTCAACATCAAAGGCGATGGCCGACTGGGTATACAATGCATTTAAACACAGAAATGTATTTATACATACTAAAAACAATGAAAAAACCGGCCAAGTGCGAGTCTAGCTCGAGCACCGAGGGTTCCGTGCAAACTTATTATATGTTGTATATTATTAAAAATATTTCTATTATGTGATGTAACTAAAAATTCACGGTTTTCGCAATTTTTCCTTTATTTAGCTGTAAGACGTTGCTTCAAACCAAATTTCAAGATTCTGAGTTCACGGGAAGTATCCTGTAGGTTTGGATTCCCTTAAGAGTTTCGAAAATTTGCGGAAGTTTGCGGCATAAACGGCTGTATCTTTTGATTGCGTTGGCTTAGAAGTTTGATTTTTTCACAGCTCTATGGGACAGTAGACCTGAATATTTGATATAAATTTTAGCTTGATACCTCCACGTGTTCCTGAGAAAAAGGGTCATTGAGTTTCATCTGAATGCTAATTATATATTTAACAAAACCGTTCGTCGTTCCCTAAAACAAATTTCATCAGAGTTGTTAGTTTCAACGAAAACGATTGAGCATACTGGTCCAGCTCGCAATCGCTAAGAGAACCATTGTTTGCCAGTCAAGAGCAGAAACGTATGCAAATAGGAGAGACCTTCCGTCCCGTCATTCCCATACAATTTCCCTCTCAGCTTGTGACATGTTTACATCGGATTGCTTTGTACTCTCGAAGCTTCGAGTACCTACCTTCTTCACTCGATGGACACATTTAAATGGATAAAAAGGATTTATATATTTTTGTTCTTTTTAATAGGAATATTTTTTTGCTGTAGGTATAATTTCACAGCAATAAAGGGAGCTTATTAGGAACAGTCTCGAGTAAGCCAGACTCTGGAATTCGAGAGAAAAATGAATGCAAGTAGGTACTTTCACAGGTCTCGTGTATATTCAGATATAGACTAGATATTTGAAAATACACAATATACACCCTATCAAATGTCGAAATGAAAGTGCTTAGTCAAGCCTGCTAAGACCAGATGAGAAGGCCGTAACTAAGCTCAGGCAGCCTTTTTCTCTGATAAAAATGATGTCAGTTACTTGCGATGCAATGCTTAAAAAAATACCGACATTTGTCTTTCCTCCTTCCGTAACCTGTTATTTGTAGAGAGGGGTGATAACTAGTAGTCGATGTTCTAAAACTTAGGGCAAGAATGACAAAATGCCAAGCAGGTTATAAAAGAATTTTTTTTCGAAAACGTTTTGTAAATTTTGTAACATTGCGCCCCACTTAGATTCTTATACCAAAATCTGCTGAGTGGTTCTGCTAAATTCCTATTTTTTTTCAGTTTCAACCAAATTATTTTTTACCCTTTGTGCTAATAAGATTTACCACTTTTCCGTAGTAATACCCCTTTCCCAAGGTTATCCAAATATTTATTTACTTAGTCTATGCAAATTAAACTTTCACTTCACGTTTTTTATAAGTTTCCCTCCCGTCATAAATTTTCATTATAATTGGCTGAACAGTTCAGCCTTATTCCTTTTAACCCTTTTTTTTTTTTTTTTTTTTTTTTTTTTTATATACCACTAAGGTGGCAAACAAGCTTACGGCCCGCCTGATGGTAAGCGGTCACCGTAGCCTATGGACGCTTGCAACACCAGGGGTATCACTTGCGCGTTGCCGACCCTTCAGAAATCTAATAACTTCTTTCTTGAAGAACTCCATACTGTAGTCCTTGCAGAAAACCTTGGCAGGGAGCTCATTCCACAACTTAAGCGTTCGCGGGAGGAAGTTTCTCTGAAACCGCACTGTACGCGACCATTTAGGTTCTAAAGTGTGAGAATGAATTCCCTGCCGATGGCGAGCGGTGCGATGGTAGAAAGTAGCCGTGGGCATCATTTCGAACAATTCTTCAGAACACAACCCATTGTACAAGCGGTAGAACACACACAGTGAGGTAAAGTCTCTCCTCAGACTTAAGGGCTCGATACCGCAAGTGAGTTTGGAATCGTCGACAATTCTCACAGCCCGTCGTTGAACCGAGTCAAAAGGGCCAAGTTGGTATCCGGGTGCACCTGCCCAGAGATGGCAGCAGTACTCCATATGGGGCCTAACTTGCGACTTGTAAAGTAACAACCTTTGCCCCGACGTGAAGTACTGCTTCGCTCTGTTGAGTACACCAAGTTTTTTGGACGCCAGCTTTACCTTATCTTGTAATTGATCTCGGAACTGAACATCGCTGGAGATGTCGACACCAAGGATCCCAATGCTCTTGGAGATGGAGAGGGGAGTGTTCTGGAATTGTGGGACCACAGTGAATGGAGTTTTCTTAGCGGTGAACGCGCACAGTTGTGTCTTTGTAGGGTTGAATCGGACCAAGTTTACCCGTCCCCAGTCAGAGACCTGGGACAGTGTGGTCTCGATTTGAGACACAAGTTCTCCGCGGTTTTCCTCCACAACGGAACGAGGGATGTTTGCACGACCCGTGTAAAAAGCGTCTCCAGTACTGTCATCTGCATAGCAATGTATGTTGTTGATGTCCAACATGTCATTGATATGCAGTAGAAACAGCGTAGGAGACAGCACAGAGCCTTGCGGGACACCAGCATTAATGTCCATGCTATCAGAGCAACTACCGTCAACTACGGTTCGTATGCGTCTGCCGGACAAAAAGCTAGCCACCCATTTGCACAAACCCTCGGGCACTCCGTAAGATGGCAACTTCGATAGAAGACCGCGGTGCCAGACCCGATCGAACGCCTTCGCTATGTCCAGGCTACATGCCAATGCCTCCCCCTGACTCTCAATGGCTAGTGCCCATCGGTGTGTGAGATACACTAGAAGGTCACCAGTCGAGCGACCGTGGCGAAAGCCATATTGACGGTCACTGACCAGATCGTGTACTTCTAGGTATCTTAGAAGCTGTGTGTTGATCACACGCTCCATCACCTTAGAGAGGAGAGAGGTAATAGCGATAGGCCTGTAATTCGAAACCTTTGTGTGCTTGTTCCACTCACACTAAGTTTTTAAGTAGGTATAGCCTATGTTCCTTTTCAAGGTTCAGCGGATCGATTTACCGTTAAGATAAAGGCAAACAGATGGATAGACAGAAAGATGTACTTTGTAACTAAAATATTGGGCAATTAGCGACAAAAATGTAAAAAGACTGAATGTAGAAATATTTTATGTTAAAAGGAGAAAAGAATATGAGATGTGTCGTGGACACGGCCGTGTTTTACTTAAATATGTGTACGTAACAAGTAATATTTGATTTGGGCGCATATTAGATGTATTTCATAATTATTTTTTAACACTAACACCTTTAACAGTTCCTAGATGTATGTGGTCTCAACAATTTCCTTTTTTTAAGAAGAGTTTAGATATTAAAAATACTTCTAAACACTAGTAGAAATTATCTCTTTATCGATCTTTAAGTCAAACTAAACTTAAGAGAATTATATTCACTCATTGTTAAAATTATTAAATTTGATGTGTTTAAAAGGTGATGTCATTTATACATATATAACATACGGAGTAATCTCAATCCATTATTATGAAATTCAGTTGTATAATTTAATTCAGCTGTCACAATCTCGAAGAATAGATGGGTATATTATTACATATAGATTTTATAATTTCTCGACGAACATATCTAATGTATTTATTTTATAAACACATTTTTATGTAGCCGCTGTATATTTCTATACTTAGATAATTTAGTTTTAAAACTTTCATTAAGTTTTAAGATATTAAGTCTGAAAACTTGCTTAATGAAGCTTCAATTTAGGTTTTCTAGTAATCGTAATTACTTATCCTTCAAGTAAATAATTTAAGGCAATACACATCACACAAAATAACATAACAAACTTGCATACAATTCATTAATCCCGTGACATTTATGTATAATAATTGGATAAGGCTAGTTTTATCCCTAACCCCAACTAAAATAGTAAATCAGGATTCTCTGCCATTGCCGATATCCGCGCCGCCAATCTGTATAAAAGAAGAAGAAAATCCCTGACTGAGACTAAGGATTCATCTGAGTTCTAAGCTTCTAGATCACATAGCCCATTAAGAAAAAAGAAAACAATACCGACAAAGCGCAGGAAAATTGAGGAAAATCCATACCCCCTACATCCTAATACCAATGTTGCACGTTGAATGAGCATCTAAATTTAAAATTAAATATAAGAAGTACTTTGTGTTATTTTTGAATAGTCTAATAATTGTTCTAATTTTATAAACACTAACACTTTAATTATTATTGGGAGGAACGTTCCCGTTTGAAAGCTTGCGGTTGACTGCCTCGATTTTGGAAACATTTATTTTTGAATGAAAAAATAACAACATAAAAAGATTTTTTCTTAATATGACTCATGTTTATCAAGATTTTTAAAAACCCTATTTTGGGCGTTATTAAAAACGATGGGTCTATTAACACCCGGTTTGTAATTTTAGCTTTAAATGTAAAAATAGACGCACGAGAACAAAAAATATCTTATAACCGAAAACTCATATCGCCTTATTCTCATTATTTTAAAAAATAAACAAAAATAATCAAAATTTAAGACAGTCTTTGACTAACTTAACAATACATCTAACATCACATGGTATATTTGTATTTGGTTACATTTTAGGAACTTTTTAAAAATTATCTTATAACATATCACGAGCACTTAACGTTTTATCTGTTTTTAGGGTTGATTTCAAATAAGCTTAAATGTTCTTTGGGCGCAATTAAACTAACCAACGGGAATAACCGCCCGATGGAAGTAGATATTAACAAAAAAATATGATTCATTGACATAATTTTTTGTCCTAGTATGTCGTTAGCACCAGCGCATAACATTTTTTCAACAATTATTACAACAAATGCTCATTGACAAACAATTATTATTAGGGTTTATTATTATTACCTGTCTGTCTGTTTTATATTTATTAATGCTTATAACGCCCATGCAGACTAATAGCGCCCAACCGTCAATTTACCCGTCGTTATCACCCAGGCGGGCGTTATTGTCACACAACACACAAATGACAGATTTTTGAAAAAAATGATAGATAAAAACATATAATATTCAAGCAATAGCATAATGAGTTAATCTTTTACTAAATGTAACCAAAAAATATAGACAAAACGAACAAAACCAGCAAAACTTACAATTTTACGACGTAGCACTTATTATAAAAGCGCAGTACGTGACTGATCCTGCCTGAATACTGCACCTGACTGGCCACAATGGCGGCGCCAGCGAGCCGCCGCTCGCGCTACGCTTTCTAATTGGTTTATTCAATGTGTGCGTGGAATGTTGTCGCATCATTTTTAGTAAGTTTTCTGTTATCTGGGCGTTATTAGACAGCGGGCGTTAATCACCCACCCTACATTAGTTTCAGATATAAAGCCCTTTCTAGTTTAAAAGCTGTCATCTGAAATAAATATTTTGATTCAGGTCTATTATTTCTGTACAAAAACTACTAGTATTCTAGTACTCTAATAATAGTTACAGAGATTTGTCTTTTTTTGTTTAACAGCTATTTGCCTCCCACTATGAAAGCAAAATTTAGAGACCTAGTACATATCTAATCCACATTGAATATGTTTATCTATCTAAGGCTGTAACGTAGCAAAACTGTGCGTGGCTGTGACGTAGCATTGTAAACAGTATTAGTATTGTGACAGCAAAAAACCATAGACCTATATTTTTTTACGCTACGGTAAAAAAACAGTCGGACACTTGTTTCAGCCTAGCCCCGATGCCAATCCGCCAATCATCTAAATTGTAATACGCCATAAGAAACTAAGTTCTAACAAATTAACTATGCGCGTTTCGGAAACGCAGCGCAGCACACACACACACACATTGTGTGTGTGCGAACATATAAAGCTAGGCCAGTCCATCGTTTTTTTTGCTCCCCTTTTCTAGGAATCTGTAGACAAATTAGTTATAGTTTGCAGGCGTCCTTTTTTTAATACGGACCGGCAAAAAATTTTCAATACAAATATTCGGCAGTCCGTCACCCGGTCCGTATATTCATTGATCCGACGTCCGGTGAAAAAATTAACGTCCTTAAGAGAATATAATTCGGAGCTTCTTTCAGCGTGCTTCATACAAACGAATTTCTCACTTATTTTTGACACTTGCAGATCAAACATCACGAAATATTGAGTACATGTTCTAGACATAAATATCTAGGTTTGCAGTGTGCCACTTTTCTATCAAGTTTTTTAGTTCATAAGTTATACTTACTGGATTCTAGTGTTTCATACAAATGGTTTCAAAAAAAATTGTAGCTAATAAAAACATTTTACAAGATTTTAGAAAACTACAGACAGATATTCGGCTTGGGATTATGACTAAGAAATTTCACAGTGATTGATCAGTAAATGTCAAAAACCAAAAATAACTTCGTTTGTATTAAGCTCGCTGCGAGGCGCCGTGAAGTGTATCCTCTTAAGGGCTCTACAGTTCCGCCATATTTGATTCGATTCCGATTAAATTTTGCAGAAAGGTGACTTATATTTAACCGCTATACATTTTTTAATTTGGAGATTACCAAATGGAAAAGTTGGACACGATTCCACCACACCAGAGTTGGTAGCTTATCTCATTAAATTATGCGACCCAAGATTTTTACCCAAAAACTTTCTTACAAATAGGTATACCTACTGGCGACCCCACTGGTCAGCCTTACTAATCAAACTCAAACTTTTTTAATTAAATAGATTTTTAATAAGCACTTTTGAATCGTCAGTTTAATAATTAATTATTTGTTTATTACATTATTAAGTATAATACAATACAATTAAATTCTACCTATATAAATTAAAATTAAAACGTAATTAAAAATAGATTTAAATATACTTATAAATCTAAAAATACAGTTATTACAAAACGATATACCTACTAATAAACTTAAAAGCTAATTATAAAAAAGTATGTGCCCGCGTGGTAGAGTTCTAAGTACACTGGCTGCATTTCCCCTCTGAATCGAAATACTTATTCTCTGAGCGAGAATTAAGCCAGCCCTCTTGTCGCCAGAAGCAGCTTTTAAGCGCGGTAAAATAGATTTAAAAAACTTATGAGCAGATGGACCCCATGGCCACAAATATGTAATCTGAAAGTAATTTACTATATTATATTTAATAATTAATTAAAAAAATTACCGCCGGCTCGGAATGGTTTGCTATCGAGAAGAACCGGCAAAAAACTCAGCAGTTAATCTTTAATATTTTTTCAACTTCATTTTAAAATACAATATAATAGCCTTACACTAAAGGTAATAACATAACATACAATGTTTTAATTAAAAAAAATTAGAAATGCTCCAATACAAATACAAATCAATAGAGTTCTAATTTTTCCAAGCATTTTTATCATTTATTTATCAACTTTGTAATAGCTTTTTTTATTAAACTATATTTGACATATTTTTCAAATTTATTTGAGGGTAAATTAACCACTTGTTCGGGAATTTTATTTTAGGAAAAATAAACTTTGTATTGTGAAAGAGCTATGTACCTACCCTCTGAAGACGTCATTTTGAACTTATACTTATTCCTTGTATTAACACTGTGTTGAGTCACTATTTTTCGCAAATAAAAAAAGTGACAATTTTGCAAACATACATTATACAAGCGAAGATATATTGGCAAGGAACAAATAAAATATCAATTTCCGTAAATAGTTCCCTACGTGAAATTAGAGGTATAAATTTATAGATTGACCGTACTGGTCTATTGCAAAATAAAGACTACCAAAATCAACTGCCTTACCCCAAAGCAAAATGCCATAAGACATAACGGAATGGAAATAGCTAAATTAGACCAAGCGAGCAGTGTCAACATCTGTAAGCTGCCTAACTTTTCTAACTGCATAAGCAGCTTAACTATGTTTCACTGCAAGAACTGAGATGTGAGGGTTCTGTATTTTGTACTCTACACAGAGTATAATCTTGGTTGCGTGTGGCAAGGGCACGGGAAGATTAGCTCTCCTAAATATATAGGGACATGATGTGAGTCTGGATATCAAATGGTATTAACGTTTTAAATATCTTATTTTAACTAAGAAGCTAAATAAAATTATTGCTTTAAATTTAAACTTGCTTTTTATTAAATCAGATATGCTTTTAAACTGTATAAGTTTCATTAAAATCGGTTGAGTAGTGTAGAGTCTAGATGTCAAATTGTTATGTGCAATCCCACATACATTTACTGTTGTAATTTTTGCTAGCAATCAGAATTACAGTTGACAGGTTCGTAAATTGGCTAGTGCTCGCCCCGCGGCTTAGCCCGTGTAGACCTATAAACTTAACAGGGTCACGGCGTTAACAATTTTCGTTGAAATGCAATGTAGGTACCCCCTGTTGGGGTACGGTCTACCGTCTTCGAGGACCATTTGGGCCGTAGTCCAGACGCACTTGGCGCGAATGTAGACTCACATGACACTTTTATTTTGATGAATACAGGTTTCCTCACAATTTTTCCTTCAACGAAAAGCCAGTAGTATAGATATTCAATGTACTTGAGAAAGAAAGACTGACAACTTTTTACTATTCTAATGTTCATTTTATTCTAATACATAACTTTTTCATCTTGGGCTCCTGGGCATCGGACACTATCGGCACATTAGTTGAATACAACATTTCTTCCCTAACTATAAGAAAGAAGGAAAAACTGCTATCATATACTCTATAATTAACCTTAAACTTTGTAAAAATCAACATCTTTTTCATATATCTTGGCTGAACTGTCACCACCTGTTTTTCTTTTCTACCCAATTTAGATTTGAAAAAATCCTTATTCCTTTTAAAGTAACCTAACCATAGATAAGTGGAAGAGTCATATTAATAATAAGCTTGTATCGCTTCCATTTCCCATAAATACCTATCAGGTGTCCGACCTGTTACAGTACCTCATGTGCCGTATACGGTTAGATTTAGAATCGTCAGCGTCATACAACGTGTACAAAGCGGAAATAAATAATATCTTTTGGCGGCACTAGTAAAGTAAATATTTAAAAAAAGGTATATAGTTATCTGTTTTCTTATATCTCTATAGAAAAGCTTTGCTTAATTCGGGATCAGATGGCGTTGTATGTAATGCTTAGGAATATTATTTATTTATTTTTCTATTAAACCGTCAGTTCTGGATATTGCTGGACAATGTCCGTTGCTTCTGATTAGAGCAGTCGTTAAGCTAAATCACGGACTTTATGGGCTCCAACTATTGACAGTCGACCGGCCGCTTGCTCTAAAACGCCCACTATTCCGCATTGGGCCAGCGTGATGGATAATTGCCTTAACCTCCTTTCTCCAAGCAGGGGCCTATGTCGCTGAAATGTAGACACCGGCTAAGGCAATAACAATACATGATTGATGCACAACCTACTAGGGCATCAATTGAATTATACCAAGATCTAAGTAAAAAAGGTTTATTTTTCTTCTGGAGAGTGACACGAGCCTACGTCACTAACCAACCACATCGTCATCTTTGTCGAATGCGTTAAGTTGTATATTGTGCTCTCGCTCGGGTCGGCTGATGACGTAGTATCGTGTCAGATACGTGACCCTTTTTCTCTCGGAAGAGACTACCAGGCGCAGTATTTTGCCTGTTCCTAAATTCGAACCAGCATACTGGCCAGTACGGTGTGACGTCATTATCTAACGTCATGCTGCTGACTGTTCCGAAATATGACGTCACACCGTACTGGCCAGTATGCTGGTTCAAATTTAGGAACACGTGCTTTATTTATACCACGGGTCACACGACTTAGTTGAATTGAAATGCATCAATTTACCATTTTTAATCTGCAACCTTGCAGTACATTTAACTTAGTTGTTAGGTAAATAATTACTTACTCAGTGGAAAATAAAAATACACAAAAAAAATTTAATACATTTATTTTATTATGGATTACAGAACAAAACTACATGAATTAAATATCATTCGTTATATTATCCCTTGCTTTCTTTAACCTTTGTATTTGGGACTATTTTGAGACTTTTAAATATAGTAGGTATTTGTAAAATAAATATAGCAGTATACCTAACAAGTACAACACTTTTTTTATTATTATTCGTGATGATCACAATATGATCACAAGTCACAACTAAAACTGTCTACCAAAACCATGTTATAGGTTTGAGGAAATTCCAACAGTCAATTGAATTCCATTGTGTGGTCGACAAGACGGCCAACTGTTATTACTGAAAAAACAAATAATTGCTCAAAGTGGCCTGCCTATTCAAACCATCAGAAAGTTTACTTATCAATTAAGATTATAGAAATGCGACAAAGATTTTTTTTTTAAATTATTACCTGTTAGGTAGTTATAAAAAATAGAATAAAACTAAATAAAAAAGCCAAAAATAAAAATTTGTCAATCATTTTCAAAATATACCTAAGATACAAAGAAAATGTTCAATCAGTTAAATAATTTTTGTTTAATTTTAAAGTTTTCTTTAGTTCAATGATGACGACTTAATATTGCTATAGTAAACTATATATACGATAAACCTTACCACCATCCACAGGTAAACTCTGAAGGTTTTCGTTGGATGGTTATAAAAGCCATTGTGCAATTCAGTAAATAATGATTTTTTATAATTTTTTATTTGGATACACTTATCAAATATCGATAATACTTATCTAATTGGTACAATTCCAATGAAGTCATTCGAAACCATCTAAATGATAAAAAAAATCATTAAACCTCCCAATATCGTTTCCAGACTTCTAGAATTCTTGTAATAGCAAAGATGTAAATACACTAAATACGCGGTCGACAAAAGGTGTGACACAGATTTTTAAGCTTTTTCTTTTATATACCACCAAGGTGGCAAATGAGCTTACGCCCGCATTAAAATTTATTTAACTTTTACTGAACTGAACAAATAAATTTGATTGCTACCAAAACAGTAAATGTAATATTTTATAACATGAATGTATTTAATTGAACACTTTGTATTATTAGGGGCGTTTTGTTGACAAGCATTATACGCTTGTTGAATGCGCACATTCGATCGTTCTGTTGACCAAAAATGAATGCGCTATGACGTCACTTCCGGACCGCATTCAACGCATTGGCTGTACATGCTCGGTAGGTAGAGCAGTGGATGCGCTGTTAAATAGCGAACGGCCATATTGTTTGTTTACATTTGGTGAACAGAAAGATTTCAATGCCTATGCGATGTCATAGCTCTCAATGCCGTCAATAGAACGCACCTATCATTAGCCATAAATATATACAAGAGTTCGTTGTAGAGTTGAAATATTGAAGAAGAGAACCGCCAAATTGGTACATAACTAATACAAACTGAAAATTGCTGTTATTTTACCTTATCCTTTGTTAAAAATCTAGGTACACTAGCGGTTTTTTAACAGTCACATTATTGTTTTTTATTAATATATAAATATTGTTTTTTAATTAATAAAATTTTACACATCCTAATTTTTTTTTGTTATTCGACAACTTAAATATTGGCTAATCTCTTTTGTGCTATCGATTATTTTATAGATCTTCAGTACTAAATACCACAAGACTGTACAATATAGTATTTATAATTAATATGTAATAAAGTAATTAATTAGTAAACAACTAATTCATAAAACACGAGAGCATAATGTCCAACTTATTTTTAATAATCATAAGAAACAACGCAGCATTAGTATTTTATAACATAAAAGGAAGACATACTAAGATGTATGAGTACATGTACATAAATTTACTATAACATAATTATAAAAATAAAACCATACTAAAAAAATCTAACCATAGCTAAAAATAAGTACAATGTACGCAAAAATAATAATTATATAAACATTTCAATCAATGTAATCTATTAAAATACATGAACTTTTTTATTTATTTGAATAGTTTTTTTGCAAATAATTAGAATAAATGTTTTACTAACTGGTTTATATGACTAGGGTTTGTGTTATATTGCACGTAAAATTCAACAGATCTGTTTTTATATAAATTGTACTGTCGTTGTAAGTACGTACAGTAGGCCGCATAACAAGCTGACCTTAGTGGACTTTGACCCTAAGTCGCAACGCAGCGAAAAATACGTGCAAGGGGGATGGACATATTTTATTATTTCGTCTCACATTAGCTGTCTGCAACAGTACATTATTAATGAATGACAGCTGAGCAATGTTACGTCTCTTTCCTATGATAATCTGTAGCTAAACGTTGTAGTTGTAGGTATGTAGGTGTGGGTAGTCTGATGTGCTGTCTGATGTGCTGCCTACTGTACTAGCCAAACGTCCCGATTTTTGCTGGACCTGCCGCTCGGGTCTAGTAAAATCACTCTTTTAAGGGCTCCATACCAAAAAAACGATAGAAATATCTTTAAAATCGAGCTTAGTAACGAGAGCATGAAGAAACACGGACAACTAATGAAAATAACACTGAAAACCGTTTCTATTTTGATTGATAAATCATATTCATTATCGATAATGTAGAATAATTTGTGTGTACCAAAAATGACAATACTCAAACCTTAATTTTGTTCCTTTGCTTATCATGTCCCGCTTTAGCTTCAACCAGTCCAGATTCTTTAACTTTTAAGTTAAAGCCTTGATGGAAAACAAATCTGGCTACTCTGTCACGTACATACAATGATATACAACGAAATGTAATAAATATCTAGGTTTAATTAACCTAAATGTCTGTAAAACTTGACCAACTTAGGGTAAATTAGGCGAGTTTAGTGTATGTAAAAACGTATAGGCACAGCTTCAGTCTATTAGTACATAAGAGTTTTTCACTATAGCATATCAATAATTCGAGTAGTACACTTATGCAAATTTTGTACAATTATGTTATACATATGACTTTTTACCTAACTAAATAGATATAAGATTAAATATGATTCCCAATAAGATCTAAAAGTAAAATTTTTAAAAATTATGTATGGCCGGCCACACGCTAAAAATTACACCATTTTTAACCTTTTGAAGTTTTATTATCATCTCGTTACCCACGATTAAACATCCCTTGGTTAAATTAACCTGATTAATCTGTCAATATAAATGTATTGCCATTACAGTAGTTTTATAACTTGCTTTTATTTAACTATAAATTAAAAAAACATTAAAAAATGAAATGGGGCGAGTTGATATGGTATACTTGTAGGTGTGGCCGTGTGTAACATATTTTTTTGGTATATTTAGAGAAAATACAAATTAATGTTATATTTTTGTACAATATAGATTATTTACAATGATACAGAAATCCAATTAAAAACGTTGGTATATTTTTAGTAAAATGAACAATGTTAGTGTTTTATATGTTCATATATACTTTTGTGACTAAAATTATATGTTCGAGGGTAGAGAGAGGTACAGAACAGGTATCATTCTAAATCATGAAATATGGTGCGTTTCTAAAAAGTTATTTAATTTTTAACGTGGTGTATTTCTATCACGTAACCCATCACGTGTAACTTAGTAACAGGTACGTGTACCTACGTCATACAAGTAAGTGTTTTTGGACAGTGTGTTTTTGAAATAGAGCATGTGTATTCTGAAACAGAATTGAAAAGTGTATTTTTTTAAACATTAGGTGAGATATAACAACAAATTATTAATTTTGGATGCAATGCAAACAATACGCCTTTTTTATAAGTTTTCGAAGGTAGGTGTGTAAAACAGAACGTAAGTTTATAGATCAGAAGTTTATATAGGTATACTTAATTAATCAACGGTTATACGATGGCGCTGCTTGCCATCATGTTGACGCCACAGGTCCCGTCGCCGCGGTACACGCGGTAGTAGCCCTGCTCGCCCCACATCGTGCCCCAAGAGTTCTTTATGACCCAGTATGGCAACCGTTTGTTGAATAGCGGGTAGGCTAAAGAAACACAAAAAACATATAGGTTAAAAATTAAATAATGACACCCCTAGCTGTGCTGAATCATCTATATAAATATTATAAATGCCAAGTTACTCTGTTGTACGTTTGTTACCGCTTCACGCTTAAACCGCTGTACCAATTAAGATAAAATTTGGTATAGAGATAGTTTAATTCCTTTAAGTGTGAGTGGGTTTTTTTTCTATAAATGAGGAGTTACCGTTGCAATCTTACACCGATAACCGAATTTAGGACGGATGGAACCGCGGGCAAAAGCTAGTTAATAATTAGCGCAAGATCCAAATTGTATTTACAATTTTTTAGCAGATCAACGTATTTTACCCATAACAAAACTGTTCTTAAGAAATATGTCAACAGTTTAACTAAACTTTCGATGTGGCAATTTATTTAGTCATATTTATTTCTTTACTTGTTAATTTTCAAGTTACGAATGATTGATAATAATTAATCAAAATGAGTTGAACATTACTTAAGATGAATCAATGTATTTCAATCATAAAACATTTTCAGTGCGCCCGATTTTTCTATCGGCTGATAATATATTATTTGTCTTATCTTCACACAGTATAAACACTCGCTCAGGAACACACAGTACGAGCGCATCGGGACAGTGCGCGCATCCCCGATTCCTATATAGTAGTCGTAACCCGCTAATAACAATATAATAATCGGCCGATTAAATATATAGTGATGCGTGCCTCCCCTCAAAAGTTTTTCATTACAATTTAGAATCGGCTGATTTAAGATATAGAGGTGCGCGGCTACCTTTTAAAGTTTTTCATCAAAATTAGAAGAGTAGGTACCTATTACAATCATTTTTTTACAAGTTAGAACATTTGTTTGTAACTAGCACAGTAGGCGGCAGCCATACTGAAGCTTAACCTCTAAGTGCAGTTTAGCCGTCGATTTGATAACAAGAGTTAAGGTGGGTTCGATATCCGCACAGGACAAACATTTATGTGATGAATATTTATGTTTGTCTTGAGTTTGGGTATATTTTTATATAAATATATTATGTGTATGTTTACAAAAAAGTATATATATGTAATTTCATCCGATGTTTGATATCCAAAGTACAAGCTTTGCTTACTTTGGGACCAGATGGCGCTGCGTGTCATGACCAAAAATTTTTATTTATTTATTCTGATCTGAACTGGCGAAAAAATAGTTGCAGTCGTCACACACATAAGTTGCGATTCCTAAACGGTACGGTACCAAAACTTAAAACTATCCAAAAACTCCTTACACTTCTCTCCATATCCCACGATGAGCACTCCATGATCCAAGTTATCTGGACTGCAGAGTAGCTTCCACGGATGCGAGACGCCGCCCATGTAGAACTGCATAGCGTTCGCATTAATGCCTGCAATGCAACAATACCTCGTAAATATCAGCTGTTATGTAGAAAACAATAAGTGCGAGGTACAAGCGTCCAGCGATAAACTAAAGATATGAACGCATTTTTGCTGTATCTATGTAATAATATTTGTGGTATTCAACCATAATCATAAACATTAAAGTGATGATGATATTTAAATATATTTTTTTTTTTAAACTGCAACTATTAGGTTTCTTGTCCTCTCCTCTAGGTGGGAATCTGCGTTGTGAACAGGTGGCAAAGTAAATAATAGTTTTGACGATTAAAAATTGTTCTTAGGAATCCAGTCTGAGTATTGACTTTTACTTTAATAAAAAATACGATTTTATGCTAATGACAAATTCTTAACCTTACCACTCTACTCAAACCAACATAGCTCAAATAGTTACCAAGCTAAAGTGGTATTTGGCAGGCCACATTGCTTGTCAAACCTATAATCAATTAAAAGAAAAGGTCCCCGAGTGGCGACCATTGGTAGAGGCAACGTGGAAGACGGCCTATTACCAGGTACACATACGACTAGTAGATAAGCCACTGGATGCAGGCGACTCAAAATCAGTCTTCAAAGCCATATGGGAGGCCTACGTTCAACAGCGGATGTCTTCCAGCCGAGAAAATAGTAGGTAGATACTTCCTTTGCTCAAAAACTACACAAGTACAGAAAAGGGTAACTCCGTTTACAAAAATATTTAAATGTACTTATTACAAATACTCATTTAGAAACTTCTTTGTCTAGCATATTAAAGAAACATTTACTTAAGTGATTATTTTGTTTCTCATAATCAGCCCTTAAAACTGAAGTTTTGATAACTGCACTATCAGCTAAACCATTTGTGTCAACATTCGAGTAAATCCATAAACTGTAAATGACACAAACATTGGTCATTTAAGTAAATTTTCAGTGCAGATATTTTCCTTCCTTATTATTAATTTATTTATTAGGCATTCTTAATAGTAGGTAGTAGATTTAACAGGCTAAATAAAATAAAAGAACACATTAGGTTAGTTATTGGTATAGGTTAGTGTCGCTAACCTATAGAGATAGGGCCGCGGGCAACCAGCCACTTCGCCATATCAGTCTCGTTGGAGGATATGTTCACAGCCCCACTGATCTGCACCCTGGCCAGGGTCTTGTTGAACACGCACTTCTCGTCGTCTCCCTCGTAAGGGTAGTCCTTCTCACTCATAAGTCCACCCATTTGCTCTATTGCTCTAAAACAGTAATAAATAAAAGGTAGTTATGTACTACAGTTAAAAAAACCGGCCAAGTGCGAGTCAGACTCGCGCACCGAGGGTTCCGTACCTACCACGATCTACGTAATTTACAAACACAAACAAAAACAAAAAGTGTACCCATCCAATTACTGACCAAGCCCGTTTTGCTTAATAATAGCTAAATGGCACTGCGGTGCTGATTTAAGATGGTAAATGGTTTAGGCCCGTCTCAAACTTGGCCAGTTTTTATTATTTTTTGTTATACTTTAGAGTACACACTATGACCACTGCAACATTGAAGCTATTGTGAAAGGGTTGTACTAATTCAGAAACCTTCCTCGGCGTGTGCAAACAACTTACCAAAATTTCTTTAAAACCGGTTTACCACTTGACCCTTTTTTTCTTTCTCATAAAACATCCCCGGCGTGTGCACTGAACTTACCAAAATTTCACTACAATCGCTTTACCCTTATTGCGCGAGTCC
Source organism: Apoda limacodes (assembly GCA_946406115.1). NCBI lineage: Eukaryota > Metazoa > Arthropoda > Insecta > Lepidoptera > Limacodidae > Apoda > Apoda limacodes. The sequence continues at coordinate 32,639,081 of OX291542.1, read as the reverse complement.
GAATCGCACTTGACCTTGTCCCACTCGCACTTGACCGTTTTTTTCTTTCTCAGAAACATTCCCCGGCGTGTGTTTAACAACTTACTAAAATTTCATTGCAATCAGTTTACCCTTACTGCGCGAGTGCGACTCGCACTTGTCCCTTTCGGAAAATCCTTCCTTATCCGATGCCTACGTTATACAAAGAAAACACCCTCCAAGTTTCAGGTCTCTACGATGAGCGGTTTAGTCTGTGCGTTGATCGATCAGTCAGTCATTCAGGACAAAGCATTGTATATGTATAGATAGATTCTACATGTTTCAAAAACTTGTATTTTTTTACCCGTATCACACAAGTAGTCCAGTCAAATTAGACTAAAAAATAAGAGTAAAACTACCTAAATTCCCACCAAGCTGAAAATCAGTAAGATTGTTTAAAATATGATTAAAAATAAAATTTGAAAGTTCCCCATCTTTTCCGTGTATGGAATTTTTTTTATTCAAGGTTAAAGGTCAAAAAAATAAGTTTTTCGTGATTTTCACCAAAACGGTAAGTTTTATCATAAAAATACTTTAGACAAAAATTATAGATGTATCAATACTTTTTTTTTCTACGAGCCACCGTTTTTGAGATATAACGATTCAAAAAGTTGTAATCATCAAAAAATGCAAGAGTACGCCACGTATATACATCTCTATAGTTGTAATATCATCATATCAGCCCATTAAAATCCACTGCTGGACATAGGTCTCACCTAACTTTCTCCACAGCGTGCGACTCTGTGCCGCCTGTAAAGAACGGCTCCCCGCTACCTTTACGAGAACATCTGTCCATCTAGCGGGGGGGCGTCCCACGCTGCGCTTTCCGGTTCGTGGTCGCCACTGGAGAACCTTCTTCCCCCATCGGCCATCGGTTTTTCGAGCTATGTGCCCTGCCCATTGCCACTTCAGGTTTGCGGTTCGGTGAGCTATGTCAGCGACTTCCTCATTCCTGATTCGATCACGTAGGGAAACTCCGAGCATAGCTCTTTCCATCGCCCGCTGAGTGATCTTGAGGATTCGCATAAGGTCCATAGTTAGCGGCCACGTCTCAGTGCCGTAAGTCAGCACTGGCAATACACACTGGTTGAAGACTTTTGTCTTCAAGCACTGGGGTATTAAGGACTAGAAAGTAGTACGCAGTTTTCCGAACGCTGCCCAACCGAGTTGGATTCGGCGATTAACCTCTTTCTCGAAATTGGACCTACCTAATCGAACAGTTTGTCCCAGGGATACGTATTCGTCAACAACTTCGAGTGTAGAGTTCCATACAGTTATTGGAGTGGGTGCTACATGGCCATCCGACATGATTTTCATCTTGTCCATGTTCATCTTGAGGCCCACTCGTTGGGAAGCCCTACTGAGGCATTCGAGCATTGTGCTAAGGTGCTCCATCGATTCTGCCATGACCACAATATCGTCGGCAAACCGAAGGTGGATAATGCCAAAACCGTCCCAGTCCAGAAGCTTAAAGACATCTTCCAACGTATTTATGAACAGTTTCAGAGATATGATATCTCCCTGTCTCACACCTCTCTGCAGTTGGATCGGTTTCGACTTCTGATCCTGGAGACGGACTGACATGGTGGTGTTATTTTACAAGCATTTTAGCACCTCGAAATACCAATGCGCAATGCGGCATCTCTGTAGAGCCTGTAGCACTGCCCATGTTTTCACCGAATCGAAGGCTTTCTCCTAGTCCACAAAGCTAAGCTAAGCAAAGTGACCGATTATACTCTTCTGACTTCTGTATAATCTGCCGCAGCGTATGTATGTGGTCTACGGTACTATAGCCTCTTCTGAAACCGGCTTTTTCGGGAGGCTGGAAGTCGTCGAACTTGCGAGCGAGACGGTTCGTAATTACTCTTGAAAACAGCTTATTAACATGGCTCAGAAGCGTGATGGGTCTGTAATTCTTAAGAAGCGTATTGTGTAAAAAAAGTGTTTTTGAAGAAAAGCACCACCTAGCCTCTGTGCCATGCTCGTGGCCAAGTACCTTGCAGCCAGTTGTAATATATGTTAAAATATTTTTCTATCGGTCATTGTAACTTACACTTATCATATAAAATATACATATTACTATAAGAATATCAGGTTAAATGAAACCCAGTCCCTTAATTTAAACCACGTTTAAAAAAATCGCGCTAAGTACACTACCTCACAGGTGGCGTGGAAACGTTTGCATATTATGACGATTACAACTTTTTGAATCGTTATATCTCAAAAGCGGTGGCTTGTAGAAAAAGAAGTATTGATACATTTGATGTAGATTATTTTATGATCTACAATTTTGTTCCAAGTATTTTTATGATAAAACTTACCGTTTTGGTGAAAATCGCGAAAAACCAATTTTTTGGACCTTTGACCTTGAATAAAAAAAATCCATACAGGGGAAAGATGGGGAACTTTCAAATTTTATTTTTAATCATATGTTAAACAATCATACTGATTTTCAGCTTGGTGAGAATTTATATAGCTCTAAATGTCTCAATTGACCGGACTAAAGTACCAACTTTAACTTAGTACCTTATAATGGAATTTATACGTTGGTCGACTCATTCAGTTGTAAAGCCAACCTAGCTATGATAGTTTTCCTTTTAAAGGGCTCTCTTAAAGGTTAATATTTCGCAAACGCTTTTACACCCTACCAATATTTTTGACCGAGCTGTCCAACGACACCCCACACTATACGAGACGAGAAAAAAAATATTCATACCCACTTTCCAAGTAGAGGTAAATTTTTTTTTAAATTTTATTTTACCACTTTGTCGGCCTAATTAATAAGTAAACCCAAGCGAAATAACAGCTTTCTAGTACTAATGGCCTAGCCTACACTAAGGCTAAATTTAGGGTGTATAGGTGTCTATATCTGTATAGAGCATCGCTAACATTATAAAAAATTATTCAACGACCTTAGATTGATTTGGAACGTTCGGGTCGAATTAAAATAAATAAATGTAAAATAATAAATCGCAAGATAAACATTAGTTATTGTTCAGTACAAACAATGTCAAGTTTTCCTCCATGACGTAACGTGCTACCTAGAACCAAGAGTGCTCTGATCTCAGGCCATTGTCATACAAATATCATGTATAGGTTCTTAAAGAAAAAATGGTAGTGGTTATTGAGTAGGATTGACTCGTAAGCAGAGAATTCCTTACATCATCAGAATAATAAGGATTTATTTCCTATATTCATTAGATTGAGTTTATATTCTTAAAAATCACAATAAATCTAGCGTTGGTTAAAAAAAATCAATAACATGTCGTCTGTAGAAAGGCAAATCGTCCCTTTCTCGCCATTCAATCGCCATTTTTATTAAATTATAAGTTACCTATTTATATATGTATTAAGATCAACATATTTTCTTTAGCGTTACGTCCAGGCAAATATACGAAGCTTTACAGATTGTTTTAAGGGTTCCGTATCTCAAAAGGAAACCTTTTAAATTAACTTTGTTCATCTGTCCGTCTAGCTGTCTGTCTGTCAAGTCCCTTTTTCTTAGAAACGCGTGAAGGTAAGAAGTTGACATAAATATACCTATGTAATAAATATACCTATGTAATAAATATACCTATGTAATAAATATACTTATGTAATAAATATACCTATATAATAAGTTCCTTAAAGTGATTAAAAAAATCAATCTTCTAAGTCAACACAATAAAAAAAATACGGCCATTTTTGTCGGTTATTTTGGTATTCACAAAAAATCAAAACATATGGGGTACTTCCCGATGTCCTAGAATCATGAAATTTGACACGAAGCAATGTCTCACATCACAAACAGAAAAAAACCGAAAATTCATTAATTTATAGTTCAAAAAAAATTTTTGTCCGTCTGAATGTTTACATCCATGAATTTTGGCAAGAAGCAATAGCAAAAAATAAAGGAAAAAATCCTAAAGGCGTAAACCTTTGAGACTTGCGATCTCGTGATGCAAGAACTATGTACATATAATAAATATAAACGGAACCCTTGGTGCGCAAGGCAGACTCGCACTTGGTCGGTTTTTTTCTGTAAAGGTACTCACATACATATTTTGAAAAACATAACCAAAATTTGTATCTGCGTTATATTTGGACACATACTTTATTGGAATGCAGTTCAACAAACACACTCAGTGTGTGAAACCAGCCTCATTAGTTCTCTCCACAAACCCTATGCAAGGGTGATTTGGACCGTAGTCCACGTCTTCTTGGACCTCTCTCTCTTCACCGACGAAAGATGGTTTTCTCACTATGTATTTCTTCACCGAAAAACCAGTGGTGTGAAAGAACAATGTACTTGAGAATGCAAAACCCATTGTTAAGTAGGCAGTCTGAGCCAGGTTAAAACGCCTGCCCCATAAAAGGGAGACGCCGAAACCACTAGGTAGCACACTAAGTAGCACACTAAGTAGACAAACGGTGATTTATAAGGGTTCCGGTTTTCCTGCAAAGTCACGAAGCAAAAAAGGAGGCTAATGAATTCAACAGTTATAATAAAAGTAGGTTGGCAGCAAATCAATAAGTAATTAACGCCAAAGAGAATTATATGATTCTGCGAACAAGAACGCAAATAAGAACTAATTTTTTTTATTGTTTAATAAAAAAAAATTAATGACATAGATTTTTTTTTTCCAGTATTTATTATTCTTGCTACTTCTCAGTGTAACAAATTAAGTGGGTTATATTGTTACAATTACAAAACCGGTCCGGAGCACTTCGGACTATGCTAGAAGCTTGACCGATACGAACCAAATAGGCACTTTAAAGACGAATATCTAAAAATCGGGGCATAATTTTGTTCACTCAACCTAAACCGATTCTTAATTCTATGAAGATTTGTGTAATTGTAAGATTTGTGTATTTGTAAGATTTGTGTGTTGACTTTATAAGTCACTGTACTAGTTGTTCGTGACGACCGTATTTCCAAAGCAAAGATGGCATTGAGATTTCATTGGCTAGAGTTGTGCCTCGATAACTCAATTGGTAGATCATTTACACGGAGAGTAAGCATTGTTGCAAGGTTCAAGTCCTGGCTCGAGGTTAAACTTATGACTGCATCTTTGCTATGAAAATATTTATTGACAATGACACATTTAACTAACATTAACAGTAAATTTATCGGTGGTATACGCACAGACTTATATATAGTGTACTGATGACGCACACAATGGCACACATGCGCTGCAGGGCGACACTATTGTATGAATTTTAATATATTTCATGTTTATGATAATTTCATGCTACTTTTGTTACCCATTCTTAAGTCAATATGCGTCAATATGCTTAAGTGTTTACACACGAGCAAATTCAAGGCTGCCTAGTGCAATGTTAATTCATTTTCATATAAATTTTAATTTATAACAATCCGAAGGCCAAGAATATTTGCACAGCAATATGAACGATACAGTGTTGGCCGATAACCTTTCTCATCAATTAAAATTAGTAAAAACTGTTTGTCATACATAATAGTTACAACTTACACCTAACTGGTTTTATTCTTGGTGACTATTTTAACATACTAGGTCTTGCCCGCGGCTTTGGTTATCGCCGTGAAATTCCCGTTAACTCCTAAACCGGAATCAAAATTCTACAATTGAGTGATTGGATTTTTAAAGGGTCGCGTAAGTATTGCCCTTGTGTTGCAAGCGTTCATAGGCTACGGTAACCGCCTTATATCAGAGCGGCCGTAAGCTTGTTTGCCAACTAAAAATGTAGCTATTACACCATGGAGTTATGAAACAGGTTATTCTCAGAACGTTAACATTAAGAGTGTTAGTCAGACCCTTAAGAGGGTTCCTGACGCCCCCTAGCGCCGCAAAGGGACATTTATGATTTACTGTTTGCACAAAGCGTATTTATTAAATGTGCTACTACAGAAATATATAACTAGTTATAATTTTTGTATTATATTCTCCCTATTGACAATATATTCTGATGTGTAGTGGACTTTTATTGTGTGTTTGTTAAGAAACCGTTGCCCGTTTTTATTTGGTGCGTATTTACGCCTCGGACGCCGATCCCTAATTGATTCAAAACATCAAAGCTGGAAGCCTAACAAAAAGATGTCTTTGAAATCAGACTATTTTAGTGAAATGCAAAACAAAGTATACCCAAATTTGCCGTTTTTTATCTGTTATTTATCCGTTATATTCAGAAATTTGCCGTTGAGCTATTTTTTGCAAAATATGGTATGCAAGGGTGATACGGACCTGCAAAGTGGCTAAGAATTTGCCGTTTTTTATCCGTTGCTCATACGTCATGTTAAATTGCCGTTGAGCTAGTTTTTGAAGAAAGGCCAACTTCCCTCGAATTTAGCCGATCACCTATGCAAAATGGAGTATGCAAGGGTGATAATGACGTGTAAAGTGGCTGAGAATTTGCAATTTTTTTTTTTATTTTGAGCTAGTTTTATATTTTTTATAATGTGATTGAAAACAAGCGGATCAACTGTACGGAGTACTAGCTAGTAACTAGCGCTATATGATACTCGGATTGGAGTGGTTGTAACTCCCCAGCTTATGAGCTAAAAGAGCCTTTCAAGGGCAGTCTTTTTATAGATGGTTCTTGCGTTTTAACTTTCCTACTACTACGCAGCCTGCAGTCTGCTGGAGGATCGAAGTGGGTAAGTGCTTATGGACCATGAAAGCTACGTTTTTGGACTTGGGATTGACGTGATTTTATTTATGTATCATTAGGGCGTTATGTTATCAAAATAACAGTGCTGTATATTTCTCAAACTTCTTTGATTTACCATTGATTTTGAAGACTAATTCAGCAATGTAGCAAAATAAGTGTATGTTTTCAGCATTTAGCCTTATTGTACGGCCATTGTGCGTAGGTAACCGATTCACATGTCATTGGTTGCTTATACCACTTCAACTCTGTCCAGAATCCCATGAGGTATCAGATATTATTTGGTAACTCTCTCATTGGATTCTTAAGGAGCCTTGCCCATTGGTTGCTCACGCTTATACAGTGTAGGGTCACGTAAAGAGGTGTCTCTTAGGGGAGGTGAGGTAAAAACTATTCTCATGTAATGTCAAAGAGGGTGGAATAGAGTGTTGCATCTGATGAGCTGCTACTTATATTATACTGGTCGGCATGAGCATAGCTTGCAAACCAGTTCGGTCTTAATATCATGTTAATATCTGACTTTATCGGATTTTCTTTAAGATTGCTTTAATTGAACTCTCATCGTTCATTATATATCATAGTAGATAATGTTTTTAGTGTAAGTGAACCTTTTCTAACGACATTTAACTAATTAACACTTTTTAGGGAACTGGATAAAATATTATGTGCGAAGGGGAAGGTAGGAACGGAGAAATCTTAAACATATACTTCTCATCGGATAATATAATCGTCCTTACGTATTTATTGAACAATTCACATGAAAATTGACACGCTTTAGTACGTAATAAAGTTTCAATGCGGAACAAATGGTAATCAAAATTTGTACATTAGTGCTAGAAATTATAAAATCAGAATGTATGTTTAATTACTTAATTATGATTCCATAGCGAAATTAAAAAAACACTTATTACTAAGCGTGCAGAAAAGTTTTCTCGAGCGCAAAAAATTATACTTAGATACGCGGAATACCTCTCAACCTTAATGACGTCTGAGTTACGTGGTGTTATATTTTTTTTTATCTGCTTATCTCACCATTTCGAATGCATTTGAGTGCATTGCATACCTAAAATGCAAATAATACCTACTTATGCGCGTTTCCGTAAAGGTACGCTGTGTAAGAAGTTGGTACCCAGACATAACTTAGACAGGCTCTTGTCGATAGGCAGGTCAACTTCGCCACAATTTTGAATTGGAATGAAATAATGCGAAACTATTACGTGCACTGAATATACGAATACTACTGGCTCTTAGAAAAAAGATCGGCCAAATGTGATTCGGACTCGATCACCGAGGGTTCCGTTCTGTACCACCACCAAATGCACGGACCCGACTCACACTTAGCCGGTTTTTATTATTTGTTGTTCAGAGCTTACACTATAATCACTTAAGAGGATACAATTCGCGGCTCCTTGCAGCGGGCTTCATACAAATGAATTTCTCATTTGTTTTTGACATTTACTGATCAATTACTGTGAAATTTCCTAGTCATAATGCCGAGCCGATTATTTTATATTTATGTCTGTGGTTTTTTCAAAATCTTGTAAAACGTTTTATTTACTAGAAATCTTTTTTAAGCCATTTGTATGAAAAACTAGAATCCTGTATAACTTTTGAACTATAAAATTTGATAGAACACTGGCACACTGCAGACCTAGATATTTATTACTAGAACATGTCTTCAAAATTTCGTGGTGTTTGATCAGCAAGTGTCAAAAGTAATTGAGGAATTCGTTTGTATGAAGCAAGCGGAGAGGCGCTCCGAATCGTATTCTCTTAAGTTGGAAGCTCTTATTACCGTGTTTACGATAGAGCAAAAACCACAAAAACCTGTTTCTTGTGCTACACCCCTCTTAAATTTAACTTTTTGTTTTTTTATTACTTGTAAGTACATCCTTAAAAAAATAAAGACTTGTACCTACTGCGGTCCGAAAGATAAGGCCCTTATACAGACAAAGAGCTGAAACAAATTAGGTTTAGTAATAAAAGCATAGTTTAACACCTATGGGTATTCCGTACCTACCTAAAAACTATAAGTTTACTTATATGGAATAGATATGTGTGAATTCTAGTTGTATCGTTAGAAGGGAAATTATTGGGGAACCCTCTAAGGAAGTATAATTAGAAAGAACCCTTTGTATCCACTAATAGATCCATCAAGAGGAGGTGTATTTAAAAAGCAGAACACCAGAATGTAGGTAGGTAAGTAAAATTAAGAGTTCCTCAAAGTTCTATTTTAGGTCCTTTTCCATTTATAATTTACTTTGTTTGTGGCGAAGCTGTGCAAGATTGTATTATATGTGACACTTCTCTTTTAGTTAATGTTGACAGATAAAAGTAATTTTGTCGACTCTCTCATACTCAACAGATTAAGTGTTTAAAATTTATTATGATACTTCACTTAAAGAATTCTTACGCAGGGTTGTCAGCGCTTCTTGCTACACTTCAACGAGAGTTTTGGGTACTCTCTGAGCGGAGAGCTATCCGCAGTGTACTTTTTAAATGTATCCCAATGCAGGTTAGGAATGAAACATTTTACTTTCAAGGCTATTATTTAATACAATAAGTGTTATCTTTAGATGCGAATGACCTGGAACCTCTTCCTCCAAGCCACTTCCTAATCCTACCGGATCCATCGGGTTCTTTTCAATCACGCTTCGACAAGGTACAACTATTTCAGTCTTTCTAGCGCCGTTTCTCTGCCGAATATCCTAACCTCTTGTAACAGCGTGTTAAGTGGACCGACAAATCTAAAGTCGGGGACCTGGTTTTGGCTAAGGATGTTAACCTATACCGCCTCTCTGTTAGCGTCGGGGGCACATCCTCAATATTCTCTTGGGAAAGGACTCTAAGCCACGCGTCACCGAAGTCTTAGTCGGAGACTCAGTTCTGAAGGGAGCAGTCAACTGTGTCTCGCCTCCCTACTGATTAGTACCTTGGACTCTACCCGGGGCAAAGGGATGTTCGGTAAAGATAATCCGAACGCGACCTTTTGGCAGGAGGTTTTTTCGTTCCGTTCCCTGGCAATGCTTTTGTTTTCATTGTTACGTTATCTGTCAATTCTTTTCGAGCTCGCTAGATTTTTTCTAAATATTTTCTTATCTTATTGATATTAACAAATAATAAAACAATCAGATTCTTTAATTTCTAACATTCGTAAAAGCAGATAAATTTTAACTTATACTTAAAACTATATATATAAACATACATACATTTATATTTCTACGGGCTGTGATGTTAAGTATTTGTGGGAGAAGTGTGCGGTGACTATATTATGCCATTCTAGTTTAGATACACTGTGTTCCATTCCACAGTGTTCCAGCGATTGGTAAAAAGTGGCCCACAAGGTAATTGTGCAGGCACTAATTAACTCATGTCATATTCAATTCGAAATGCATGGTTGTTTCTCTGTATCGGCTTTTAAAATTGATTAACGCAATCACCGACATGTTGTAACTGAAAAGTGAAAAAGCGTCACTAACGTTTCATTTACAATATGAAAACGCGTAACTAATGTTCAATTTCCAGCATATTCAGTGAATATCATTCATGTGAAATATATATAATGAATTTCAAAGCCTTTGCTTTGTAAACATTAAAATTAGTAAAAAATTTGTTTAGGTAAATGAGTTGAGCGTGAAGTATGTATGTTTTAAGGCAATAGCAAAAATAACAACTGACTAAGAAGCGTGTGGCAGACTCGCTCGCTCTGGGTCCTATTCCACGAAGGCCCGAGAGGCTCTTAGCGTCGTAAGTACCACTCTTCAGTTTCGCAATCAGTTTTCAGTTCCAACAATATATTGACACAAATATGAATACTTTTGATACCATTGTTATGTACTTTGTGGCGAATGGAACGTCACTTGTCTTATAATAAATATAACTTGTTACTTATGATTTTTATGCTGTATATTTGTTCACACACTTATTATTTTTATGCTGTATATTTGTTCACACACTTATGATTTTTATGCTGTATATTTGTTCACACACTTATGATTTTTATGCTGTATATTTGTTCACACACTTATGATTTTTATGCTGTATATTTGTTCACACACTTATGATTTTTATGCTGTATATTTGTTCACACACTTATGATTTTTATGCTGTATATTTGTTCACACACTTATGATTTTTATGCTGTATATTTGTTCACACACTTATGATTTTTATGCTGTTTATTTGTTCACACACTTATGATTTTTATGCTGTATATTTGTTCACACACTTATGATTTTTATGCTGTATATTTGTTCACACACTTATGATTTTTATGCTGTATATTTGTTCACACACTTATGATTTTTATGCTGTATATTGCCAAAAAGAGACGAGTCTTTTTTATCTCAAATCTAAAACTGACTGACTCTCTAAACAAAAACGAGTGTCTTACTCCTTTCAAATCATTTCAAAATTTAAAAGTTTAGCCTCAATGTAAGAAGAAATAAAAAATAAAAACTGTAGAGGTCGACACTTACCTTTACAAAAAAGGTTAATGTTACAACTGGCAATAATAATGTTGATATTGACATGAATTTTCCTGGAATTTTCTGCATACAGTACCGTAATTTATTGCCAATAATATTAAGTACTTCAAAGTATGCATTTTTTGGATGATATCAACTTACAATTCTATATCTTTTCATCGTTAAATAATAATTACAAGGCTTATACTGTCTTATAGGTACATCATTCTATACCCTGACAAAGAAGTTGGTACAGAATTTTACTGTTGCAGTCTTATTATTTTCTGAATCAGCGACATACATACAGACAGACGGACGGACGATTTCAATAATCTAATAGTAGTCGTAGTATTACTCGTACTTTTAGTAGTACCTGTAAGCAGTGTCGGGCATTCCGCCGTTACAACCGTCGTCCATTTTGTCGCAGTCTACCAACTCCTGCTCCGACAAGGACACCAGATTCCCTGTCTTTATTTTCCACTGACCTTCAATATTTCCTGCAAACAAGTACAAAATTAATATTTCGTCTTTACGGGCTATATTATAATGAAATGAGACAAAATTGAAGATTTGTTGGCTGTTCTGTGTAATGTTCATCTGTGTAATTTAATGCAATAATTATCTTATAATATAGTTTTTTTTTTTAATACCACTAAGGTGACAAACAAGCACACGGTCCGCCTGATGGTAAGCGGTCACCGTGGCCTATGGACGCTTGCAACATCGGAAGGATCACTCGCGCGCTGCCGACCCTTCAAAACTCCAATAACTTCTTTCTTGAAGAACCCCATACTGTAGTCCTTAGAGAAAACCTTGGCAGGGAGCTCATTCCACAACCCAAGCGTTCGCGGGAGGAAGTTTCTCTGAAAACGCACTGTACGCGATAATTTCAGTTCTAAAGTGTGAGAATGTAATAAATAGCTACAGACCGTGTTGTTACGAAACGTCGCGACAGACGGCAGTAATATTAAAAATAAATGTAAAAACTTTTATCTTAAAATCAGATAATGTAACAAAAACTAAAAAATAAATAAAAACGTGAGGCTCATTAAAACCTTTATTTACTTGGAGCTTGTATAAGTAGCTAGGTATTAAAAAAGATGTTGATGCGCCCTACATTTTTATTTATTTTATATTTTTTTTGTACATGATCTGAAGTATTTTGTTACGTTTATTTTTAACAAAACTTAAAAAAGGTCAAAGGAATCGATTTTGAAACGAACGCAAATCTGCACATTTATGTACGCAAACGGAAAGTACCCCATAGGTTTTGATTTATTTGCGTCACAATATGCGGCAAAAATGTTTACAGCTGCAAGGGACCGTACACCTTAGTATATGATCTTAATTTCAAATTGATACCTTCACGCGTACCTGAGAAAAAGAGTCTTGGCAGACACACAGACAAACTCTTTTTTAATGTGTTATAACTGCAAATTAACAAATTTCGGATTTTTTCCTATATTAGTGATGCAAGAAGACCTCGCTTCGTGTGAAATTCCATGACGGACGGACGAAAGGACAGACAGACAGAGAAGTGTTAACATTTACGGGGCTGGTAGAAGCCGGGACAGCTTTCAACTAGCACGTTAGCAACATGCCTTAGACCTATGGTCCTGATGTTTGACCTAATAAAAAATGGTTTTAAATGTAATGGAGAATACGAGTACTTCGAAAAGCAGTAAATATGTTACTTTACATGTAAATTGTTTTATTAATAAGTTTGGCAAAACTTAAGTGTATCAAAATCCATTCAATACATTATACTGTACTATTATTTGCCCGAGTTTCCACCTGCCCTAATTTCGGTAATCGGTGTAGGATTTCAACGGTAGCTCCCCAATTATAGAAAAAAAATGCACACATTTGACGTTTTCAAGCAGCCTTTGTCCTTTCTCGAGACGCAAACTATCTCCATGCCAAATTTCATCATAATCGGTACAGCGATTTAAGCGTGAAGACGTAACAGACAGAGTTACTTTCGTATTTATAATATTAGTATGGATTTTGTTGAGATTTGGAAGAGGAAATACGATACCCCGATTTTTGTGATTGTGGTCAGTTAAAATCAGCCCGAGTAACAGTCCCTATCGCACATTGGTGTCTTGACCGGGTTCCAAGCAAAACTAGCAAAACTTTTCAGATACCTGTTTCTGTATTCGCTTGGTTGTAATATAATGGAATGAGCAAGGTTTTCTCTAGACAGTTTTTATGTGATAAGCGCATGGCAGACTCATATTGGATCGAGATAACATTATCTGCTTTGTTAGTTCTAAATAGTAACAGTTTAACTTTCGATCAGAAAAAATAATCAATATTGGTTAAAGTTACCTAATTTACCTATTGAATAAACAACCCTAGTGCTGAAGCGTACTGTTTGTTTTGCCAAAACATATCGTTGTAGGCAGATATTGAATATAAGTTTGAGTATTAAAATTAATGTAAAAACTCACCCGTAACACTAAATGCCCAACAACTGCCACAGGAACCCTGGTTCTTTACTTCAGTGACAGCGCCACGGTCTCTCCAGTCAAAAGACTGAGGTAAATCGACTGTTGGTGTATCTGCTTTCCTCATTGGAATCAGATTTCGATCGCTATTGCTCGTTTTTAGTCCCATATATTTATTCCTAAACTCCTCAAGGGACAGATCAGCAAATCTAGAGATTCCATACTTTGCTGTTCCCTTTTCGTGAATATTCAGATTGTGTATAGTTTTCACATTTTCTTTGAAGATTTGGAATCTGTGTTCCAATTGCTCAAGGTCATCTTTATAATGAGGCTTATAAATAGACAAGAAATCATTAAATAATTGTTTTGCCTGCAATAAATGATATATATCAGATGTGGCATTTTGCGGGTAATCGCAACTTACGCGAAATTTTGGTGGATGATCATTCAATGGTCGTAACCAAACGTTGACTCGACAAAACTTATTCGGTCCCACATCGGTAACCAGTTCACAGTCTTCTTTGATGCTCAAAGCTGAACAATTGGTATAACCCACTTCTATTTTCATTCTGTAATGAACACCTCCAATCATCTGTTTTTCCAAGGAAAATATTGTAACAACCTTCTGTTTTTTTGTGTGTGGGTATTTAGCTTCGATATGTTTTAAAGATTCATTGGCTAACTGTTTGGCGGCAACTGAATTTGTTGTATCGGAAGCTTCAACTGTAATTGAATCATCATCTTCACAGATAACATCAATAACTTTACCGTTTTCAATCCACGACCTCTCCCAAATTGTCGAAACGCAATGTCTTATAGGCATATCAGTTAGAAGTTCACAACCGTTTAAGCTGTCAATTGATTCAAATTTTGAACATTTTGTATAGCCGACATCGAAGTTTATCGTCGTTAACTTTCCTATCGTTTGTTTCGTTGAGTAATCATTTATTTTCAAAACTTTTTGTCTATGTAGCTTTAAAGACAAACTTTCTAGTTTCTGTAAAGTTTCTTGCATTAAATAATGTAAGAGTAATTGATCTGATGAAAGGTTTGGGTTTTGTTCAGTAGAACCACCATGAACATCACGCTTTGCCCTTGATTGAGTGTCAGTAGCACAGTTTACATCGATTTGTTTTAATTTATTCCAAGGTTGTTCGAATATTTCGGAGTAACAGTCTAACTTATCAGCGCCATTGACTATTTCACAGTTAGATGAAGTAGCTTGACCATTAGCATCAACCTTGCAATTTGTAGGAGCAATTACGAAGTTCATTCTTGTCATTGAACCAGCAACTACTTGACTAGTAACTTTCTGAATTTCAACCACTGTGTGATGTTGCGTGGTTCCAGAAATTTGTACAAACTTCTGAAGAGACTCCTCCGCCAAAGCATTATATTTTGGATCACTAGGACTCTGTTCTGTCTTACCACCCAGGACTCCTACTTCTCGTTTAGCCCTCAATTTTTGGTTTTTGCTACAATTTACATCGATTTGTTTCAATTTATTCCAAGGTTGTTCGAATATTTCGGAGTAACAGTCTAACTTATCAGCGCCATTGACTATTTCACATTTAGATGAAGTAGCTTGACCATTAACATCAACCTTGCAATTTGTAGGAGCAATTACGAAGTTCATTCTTGTCATTGAACCAGCAACTACTTGACTAGTAACTTTCTGAATTTCAACCACTGTGTGATGTTGCGTGGTTCCAGAAATTTGTACAAACTTCTGAAGAGACTCCTCCGCCAAAGCAATATATTTTGGATCACTAGGACTCTGTTCTGTCTTACCACCCAGGGCTCCTCCTTCTCGTTTAGCCCTCAATTTTTGGTTTTTACTACAATTTACATCGATTTTTTTCAATTTATTCCAAGGTTGTTCGAATATTTCGGAGTAACAGTTTAACTTATCAGCACCATTGACTATTTCGCAGTTAGATGAAGTAGCTTGACCATTAGCATCAACCTTGCAGTTTGTAGGAGCAATAACGAAGTTCATTCTTGTCATTGAACCAGCAACTACTTGACTAGTAACTTTCTCAATTTCAACCACTGTGTGATGTTGCGTGGTTCCAGAAATTTGTACAAACTTCTGAAGAGACTCCTCCGCCAAAGCTATATATTTTGGATCACCAGGACTCTGTTCTGTCCTGCCACCAGGAATACCAATTTCTCGTTTATTCTTACATTTTTGGTCCATACCACATGTTACATTGATTTCTTCAAAGTTTTTCCAAGGTTGAGACCATATTTTTGAATAACAATTCAAAATGCCGCCCACACTTGTACAAGGTGATGAGGTAGGTAGACCTTTGTTATCAACTTTGCACTTTGTAGCAATAGCAGTGAAATGAATCCTCGTCAGTATACCCGCAACAACTTGAGTAGTTACTTTTTGAATTTCAATCAATTTATGGTACTGTTTTGTGCGTGTGTCCTTGTAATACTTTTTTAGCGATTTATCTACCAATATCTGATATTTAGCGTTATATTGATCTTGTTCTTGCTCACCACCTAATATCATTCGCTTTGCTCTAGAGGTTCCCGAGATATGACCACAGTTTACATCGATCTGTTTAAAAATCTCCCAAGGTTTTTCCCAAATAACTGACTGGCAGCTTTTTAAGTCAGATCCACTGATTACTTCACAATTTGTAGTTTGACCATTTGCATTAACATGGCAATTTGTTGGTAATATTTTAAAATTAATTACTGTTTTTATTCCAGAAACCAATTGCGTTGTGACGTTTTCTATTTTTACAACAGCATGATTCTGTTGATTTCCAGAGGTTTTTAGGTATTTTAATAACGACTCATTAGCTAAATCCATAAACTTCGCATCTTTCACGTCCTGAAGTACAGGGGCACCAACAAAAACTAGATTAGTTGAAGTCAAAAGATCCTGCGACGACACATCATACCCAGTGCTTCTTTTTATTTTTTCTGTGTCTTTCGTTTTAACAGTATAATGGTTGTCAAACCAATTAATTAACTCATCAATAGCTTTTTTTGGATTATTGAAAGTTCTTTCTTGATTATTGTAATGCACTGTCTTAGTGTTGCTTGAAGAAAATTTTGGCTCATGATTGTCTTCTACTGTTCTTTCATTAATAACATATGGTTGATTTAATTGGTTGGTAGGTATGATCTGTTCTTCCAAACGCTGGATTTCATCATCGGATAGATTTTTTTCATGCAGTGGACGAGATTGTAAATTAGCGTTGCGCACAGTAATAACTTCTTCTCCTGGTATAACATTAGAGTTATCAGTTGTTGGTATGACTTCATTGTCTTCATTGTTTGCATGTGCATTATCAAGTATAACTTCCCCATCATCGCCAAAAAACCACTCTTCAGTACAATTATTAGAAAGGATAGCTTTGTATTTTGATCCATCAACTAATTTTTTCCAAGGTTTTTCTAGTACGGTTATTTTACATGTTTTGCTGGAAACACATGCTGGAATTTCTTCTGAAGAACAAGTATTAGATTTTACGTCAAGGGTAAGAATATACCGTACACCATTTACAACCTGTAAAACGAATTACATAAAAGATCAATTTAACAGATTTGGCAGAACACAATTTAAAAAATCTAAATTGTTTTGAGTGAATATGTGATATATTTACCTGAACTTGTCTTTCAACATCAAGAACAGTATTGAGAGAATGCTTTACATCAGGTTCGTGTTTATCAAGATGCCGAATGCCTAAATTAGCCAACTGATCAACTCCAGACGCTTGTGGATTCACATGCGAAGAACATCCTACACACGGTACGACAGGTTTGACATGCGGCCTCACTATAGATTGCTCTTCCGATACCTCCTAAAACATGCTCATTAGTGAAAGTACCACACGTAATTGTTCCCATTAAAAAAGTTTCTGACGTCCTCCATCGGTTGTTTTTTACTAGCTTAATTATACCGCGACTTCGTTCGGGTTGACTTTTGAAAAAGAAAGTAAAACCATAAACATTTAAAAGCTTTCTTTTAACTGTTTATGGTTTTACCAACAAAAATATCAGAATTTTCATACAATGAAACACGTTTAAAGCAGCAACCAACGGAGCAAAGGTTGCTGCTTTACAAATCGCAAGTTCGGACACATATGGAGTACTGCTGCCATCTCTGGGCTGGTGCACCCGGATAACAGATTGGCCCTTTCGACTCGGTTCAACGACGAGCTGTGAGAATTGTCGACGATCCTAAACTCAATTGCCGAATCGAGCCCTTAAGTCTGAAGAAAGAGTTTGCCTCCCTGTGTGTATTCTACCGCTTGTACAATGAGATGTGTTATGCGCAATTGTTCGAAATGATGCCCACGGCTACTTTCTACCATCGCGCCGCTCGCCATCAGCAGGGAATTCATTCTCACGCTTTATAACCCAAATGGTCGCGTACAGGGCGGTTTTAGAGATACCTGCTGCCTCGAACACTTGGGTTTTTTTTTTTTTTTTGCAGCAAACAAACAAAGCAAACAAGCTTACGGCCCGCCTGATGGTAAGCGGTCACCGTAGCCTATGGACGCTTGCAACACCAGGGGTATCACTTGCGCGTTGCCGACCCTTCAGAAATCTAATAACTTCTTTCTTGAAGAGCTCCATACTGTAGTCCTTGCAGAAAACCTTGGCAGGGAGCTCATTCCACAACTTAAGCGTTCGCGGGAGGAAGTTTCTCTGAAACCGCACTGTACGCGACCATTTAGGTTCTAAAGTGTGAGAATGAATTCCCTGCCGATGGCGAGCGGTGCGATGGTAGAAAGTAGCCGTGGGCATCATTTCGAACAATTCCTCAGAACACAACCCATTGTACAAGCGGTAGAACACACACAGTGAGGCAAAGTCTCTCCTCAGACTTAAGGGCTCGATACCGCAAGTGAGTTTGGAATCGTCGACAATTCTCACAGCCCGTCGTTGAACCGAGTCAAAAGGGCCAAGCTGGTATCCGGGTGTACCTGCCCAGAGATGGCAGCAGTACTCCATATGGGGCCGAACTTGCGACTTGTAAAGTAACAACCTTTGCCCCGACGTGAAGTACTGCTTCGCTCTGTTGAGTACACCAAGTTTTTTGGACGCCAGCTTTACCTTATCTTGTAAATGATCTCGGAACTGAACATCGCTGGAGATGTCGACACCAAGGATCCCAATGCTCTTGGAGATGGAGAGGGGAGTGTTCTGGAATTGTGGGACCACAGTGAATGGAGTTTTCTTAGCGGTGAACGCGCACAGTTGTGTCTTTGTAGGGTTGAATCGGACCAAGTTTACCCGTCCCCAGTCAGAGACCTGGGACAGTGTGGTCTCGATTTGAGACACAAGTTCTCCGCGGTTTTCCTCCACAACGGAACGAGGGATGTTTGCACGACCCGTGTAAAAAGCGTCTCCAGTACTGTCATCTGCATAGCAATGTATGTTGTTGATGTCCAACATGTCATTGATATGCAGTAGAAACAGCGTAGGAGACAGCACAGAGCCTTGCGGTACACCAGCATTAATGTCCATGCTATCAGAGCAACTACCGTCAACTACGGTTCGTATGCGTCTGCCGGACAAAAAGCTAGCCACCCATTTGCACAAACCCTCGGGCACTCCGTAAGATGGCAACTTCGATAGAAGACCGCGGTGCCAGACCCGATCGAACGCCTTCGCTATGTCCAGGCTACATGCCAATGCCTCCCCCTGACTCTCAATGGCTAGTGCCCATCGGTGTGTGAGATACACTAGAAGGTCACCAGTCGAGCGACCGTGGCGAAAGCCATATTGACGGTCACTGACCAGATCGTGTACTTCTAGGTATCTTAGAAGCTGTGTGTTGATCACACGCTCCATCACCTTAGAGAGAAGAGAGGTAATAGCGATAGGCCTGTAATTCGATGGATCTGATCTATCGCCCTTTTTGGGCACCGGGTGCACATTCGCAGTCTTCCATGTAGACGGAAATTGCCTAGTGTGGTAGGAAAGCGCGAAGAGGCGCGTGAGTACAGGACATAACTCAGGAGCACACTGCTTAAGCACCACTGCTGGTATACCGTCTGGCCCACTCGACTTATGAACGTCTAGAGAAAGCAACGCCCGCCTGACCTCCCGCTGCGTTATGGAGATTTCCGGCATGGACTTACCGCACCACGGTATAGTAGGTGGTACAGCGCCTTCATCGTTCATATTCGAGTTCGAGGCAAAGAGACTGCCCAGTAGATCGGCTTTCTCTTTAGCACTATGGGCCAAGTCACCATCGGTCTTTCGCAGTGGTGGTGGTGGTATTGGAATGAGCTCCCGCCAAGGTTTTCTCTAAGGACTACAGTATGGGGTTCTTCAAGAAAGAAGTTATTAGATTTCTGACGTGTCGGCAACGCGCAAGTGATACCCCTGGTGTTGCAAGCGTCCATAGGCTACGGTCATCGCTTACCATCAGGCGAACCGTAAGCTTGTTTTCCACCTTCAATCTTAATTTTAAAAAAAAACATCAGTCCTAATTTTCAACTGAAAGGCAAAATTTCATTATTAATGCAATTAGCTTCAAAAATGATAGATTTCCAGACAAAGTTACAACCCCCGTACTCGTTTTGAAAAATCCGTTCTTAGTGCTCGACTACGTTTATCACTGAAACTTCTGTGCAAAATTTTAGGTCTTAAGACCCAGGAGTTTGATCATTGCGTTGATATATAAGCCAATCAGTCAGCTCTTTATTCTACATATTATTTAGATTTCCTCAACGTGGAAGCGAATTTCAAAAGGCAATTAAAAATATCCATTGGTGAAATCCAGATAGTATAAAAAACCGACTAAGTGCAAGTTGGACTCGCGCACCACTAGACCAGACACAACAGACTCTTACTACTCGTAAATTCCATTTCACATATTTGAAAATCCTATCCTACTTAGATTATAAATGTGTTCGGATGTTGGGATGTTTGTTACTCAGTCACGCTTCGGGATGAAACTTGGCACTTTTTGTCCCGTAAAATTTAAAAGCTCCCGGAGGAAGAACTATAACCCAGCTTAAACGAATTATAGCTACAGTTAACTTTATTACTAGCAACTTCGTTAGTATAATTAAGAAGTTCCACGCCGATAACCGAACTTAGGGCGGGTGGAGCCGCTGGCAAAATCTAGTAGAATATAATTGTATAACACTATTACATAAGTCATGAACAATAACTACAAACTTATAGTGGTATAACTTCATAGTGGTCAGCAGGTTGCAATTTAGTAAACATTCTGGTATCTCACGCACCATGCTATGTGAAATGGAATATAATCAGTTTTTACTAGTTGTCGCTTTACTATGGAACACACTATAATCGGTTTAAGTTTGAAGCTTGTATACATGCATATTACCGGTTTTACAAAAGAGCAAAAACAACTTTCTTATATCGAGACCCTCACTTAAATTTTTACTGTCCGATTATATTTAATGTTTGTGGAAATCCATGATAATAATTCGGACAGATAAAAGGGCTTAATAATCCGAGATTTCGTTGGCACCCTTTGTGTATAGAACACTTAAAACTATTTTTCTCAGTTATATTAATATTAATACCAATAGATATATAATAAACTTCAATTTTAGTTGTCGCAATATCCACCTCTTTTGGTGTTCCGTATACCAAACACGACAGGACTTAGTCGATCGCTGTTTATTGATAACAAACCAGATTTGGAACCACTTTTACAATATGTATAATTTTTGTAGCCCTTAAACGAAAATGGTAAAAATGAACCCATAAAGCAGTGTCAAACCCTTGAAACAAATACTTTTTAGGCTTCCGTAGCCAAATCTACTTAAATGTAATGTCTTCTCATTGTACCTACTGATTGCATGGAGTTTCGTGTTTTGTAAGAATTGTTAAATGCTTCGGAGAGCATGTTAAACAGTCGGTCCTAGCTGTGTTGTGATATGACAGCAGTCGCTAAGCCAAGTCAGAGGCCTTATGAGCGGCTTGCCAACTCTAATCTATTGGCTATTAGCTCGACAAACATCCGCAAATGCTCACTGGGCCAGATCGGTAATAGCTTCCCTCTTCAAGAAGAGGCCTCCGTGCCCCTGCAGTGAGGCATACAACGGCTAAGGCAAGCGAACAAATCACAAACAATTGCGACCGTATTTTTAATAGGTACCTAAATGAACTTGGCATCGATAAGCATTAACCCGAGAAGATAATTTATGTAAGTATGTATGTTATTTATAAAGATGACACATAATTCCATAAATTTTATTTAGTACTAGCTTGTCCGTGCAACTTCGTTTGCGCCATATTAATGAAATTATTAAACTAAAACTATATTATAAGTAGGTTTTCATTTATACACCTTAGCCGCGCCAAACTAACTGGTAGTTTGAATTTTACCGTAGCTAAGTTTAGTATATAATTTTAGTATACTAAAATTGCTCTCATATAATTTTTTATTGGATGCCTAAAAAAAAAATGGGTAAATAGGTAGAGGTAATAGGTCCTAAGCAATAAATTAAAAAATCAGCGCGCCTTTACAATTTCTTCACACGCCTCTTAATAAAGTCTGGCTCGCGCACAGAGGGTTCCGTGGAAACTTATTATATATTGTTGTATATTATTAAAAATATATTTATTATATGATGTTTCTAAAAAATTGCGGTTTCCGCAATTTTTCCTTTATCTGTACTGTAAGACGTTGCTTCGTACCAAATTTCAAGATTCTTTTACCTTTTGAGGTACGAAACCCTAAAAGTGAAGTGCTAGTCGGACTCGCGCACCCAGGGTTCCGTACAAACTTGTAGTTATGTAATAGTTCGTTTATCACGGGAATTAATATTTTTAATGGATGACAAATACCTTAAAATAATATTATATGATATTAAGTGCGTGTAACAGTGTAAGCAGTAAGTAATGTACAGGTGCATGTACCAAAATAATTATTGGGTTACTAATGGTTAGTTATTGGATTTTTGAAGGGTCCGCAACGCGCGAGTGATGCCGCTGGTGTTGCAAGCGTCCATAGGCCACGGTAACGGCTTACCATCTGGCGGACCGTGTGCTTGTTTGCCACATTAGTGGTATAAAAAAAAATGAAAATACTGATCATTGTTCTAGTGAAAACATAAACTGTATTGAGAGAAAAACTTAACTTTGCCGTTTGAAAACTGTTGTCGCGATACATCGACATAAGTCGCGGTTAGTTTTCACAAAAGCAAATCTATACTAAGATTATAAATGCCAAAGTACCTCTGTCTGTCTGTCTGTCTGTTACCTCTTCACGCTTAAACTGCTGTACCGATAAGGATGAAATTTGGCATAAAGATAGTTTGAGTCCCGAGAAAGAACATAGTTTACTTGTAAATGTCAAGTGTGAGTCGGTTTTCTTTCTATATTTGAGGAGCTGCCGTTGAAATTCTACACCGATCTATTTAAGGCAGGTGGAACCACGGGAAAATTTAGCATGGAGATAGTTTGAGTCTCGGGGAATGGCATAGAGTAATTGAAAACGTCAAGTGTGAGTCAGTTTTTTTACATAGAAGAGGAGTTGCCGTTAAAATCCTACATCGATAACCGAATTTAGGTGAAACCGCGGGCAAAAGCTAGTAGAAAAAAACTGTGATGTAACTACAAATTTACAGTTTTAGAATTTTTTCCTTTACTTGTGCTACATGGCATTTCTTCTTGTAAAATTTCTAGCTTGGTCAACGGGGAGAACCCTATAGGTTTTGATTCCCTTGCGAGCATCAAAATATGCGGCTAAGTTTTTACTGCTCCAAGTGATTGCAGACCTGAGTATTTCATAGCTTGAATAGTTGTTCAACATTTTATGACATAGATTATGTTCCCGCTACTAGTTGATGAGGAGTTATGGATTGATATTTTCAATATAAAAAATCAATCCATAACTCATCAACGAGAGGCTCGGTCGTTATTTTTTTAAAGCAATGGCTTAACATATATATCTTAAAACAAAAACAGTCATTTTCCAGTCAAAAAATGGCTAAATGCATGTTATTTTGCCAGTTTGAAACATGCAATAGGGCAGGGAAATTGATTTTAAAAACCAGTAGAGACCTGCACATTTGATTAGGGCGCAGCCTTAAGCCACATACATGCAGCGCGGCGGCTGCGACCAAGTAAGTTTGGGTTGGCGTCAAACCCGCGCTCCAACATTTATGCTATGACAAGACATAACAAATTAAATTAAACGTATTAAATTTTAGTTGGAAAGAATTTGATACGAATTATTGGCCTTGAAATTTACTAAAAGCATAGGAGTTGGAGTTTTTGAACAAATGCACGGAATTTCACCGAAGTGAAAAGTGCCTTACGAATGCGATGACATTTTGGCAAAAGCGGAAGAAAAGGCTAATTTTGACTACATTCAATTTATTATGTTTTTATTTTATCTTTGGCACCAGGTGCTTGTGTAAGAACAGACCTTCTTTCTTGAAGTCAGTCAACTTTTCGCATGGGCGAAACTGCGAGTATATGTATAATAGAAACGCCTACAATTACTTTTAAAAAATATATAGTTAAATACATGAATTAAGAATGCAATAACAGCAAATGTTATGATGCAATCATCTATTTCTGTCATGATTATCTCATTTGTCATTTTATGAATCATACTGTATAGTAAATAGAGGTGACAACAGGATAAAACATTTGTATTTGAATATAAATTAATAATACTATGAAACTAATTAAAAATAGAATCTAACTGGCACTTCCAGCACATACCTGGAAAAGGTATTGTAAATTTGATGGGTACAAAGACTTTTGTAACTCAAACCCCCCATTTTAGAGCTATGCATTCGCCAGGGCAGTTGCACCGCGTGTCCAGTGTTTATATATCACAAAGTATGGAGCAGTACATCACTAAGCCCTTAAGTGGGCCAAGATGAAAAAAAATTGGGTATTGGTTTGGGTATCCGTACTGTATTTCTTTAAAAATATTTGCCATTTTGATTGATGAAATCTACAATGTTAGGTCGCGACATGCATTTGACTTTTTTGTATATAAGCCTACAAAAAAACTTATAAATGTATGTAGCTATAGCTTAAATCACTTACTGCAGTATCTGAGTTTACATTACTTTCACCATTCACTGGTCCCTGTTCAAATATTGTTGCACTGACAACTTGTTCTGTAACTGCTTCATTTTGGTCAGAAACAGGTACACCAGTCTCATCTTGACAATTGTGACTGACAATCTCTGGGCAATCTCCTTCACCCGATAATGTTGCATGACACTTCTGTATTTTTACATTGCCTTGATTTTGAAGGTCGATAGCCTTTAGCTTTACTTCAATTTTAGTCTTGGGTTCCTGGTCATATAAAATGAATATATGAGAAAAGACACTAGTGTTTGGCAGTGCACAGAGTGCTCAATCCAAAGATGCAAACCACAGTTCATTATCCCAAAATGTCATTTATTAGACTTTCACATACTTAAAATTACCCCTGGTCTGCTTCTTTTTCTTAGGGGAAGAAGAAGATCTATCCCTGTTATAACAGTTCTTATTTATTCTGAAAATATGTTATGTCTATGCCCCCTAAAATGTAAATATTCACTTTTTATGCAAATTTTAGTGCAAACCCATATCACTTAAACAATTGCAAAAATTACACTTGCCCCTAGATAATAGCAGATTGGGGCTAGTGCTTTAATCACAAAACGGGAAAGGAAGGTCACTTAAAAAAGGAAATATAGAAAGGGGTGTGCGTGTTCAGGGGGGTAGGGGGGTAGGGCAGGAAACCCGTGTGGGGGGAGTAAATCGTCGGGAATTTGGATTTTTTTCCAAATAACCTTAAATTGTATGAAAATAAGCCTATAGTAGGAAATTTGTTTTTTTTTATTTAGTTATTGAAGTAATATGTATTAAGCACATCCCTTTTGCGGGCAGCTGTCACTCCGCTGTGTTCTGGTCCGGGCAAAAATACATATCCTAACACTAGTATTTCAGTGTAGACTTTTAATTTTCAATTTTTTTTTTTTCCAAAAATATATATTTTACCACCAACATTTTTATTTATTCTGTGTACAATGGGGTGCTACTCCCTCAAAACTGGTCTACAATTTCGTCTCTTTCAATACAATCACATCAAAAATCCTGCAGTTAATATCTCAGAAACTATTCATGTCCGATGGATAAAATTTGGCAAATGATTTTGTTATGTAAGTAAGAATACACAATTAAGATTACAAGATCCTAGGTCAATATACAGATATAAGTTACTAGCCTGAGGAATATGTAATGAGGAAATTGCATTATAACTTTTTGTCTTGATTGTTACGGATCCTATGGCAAATACTCATTGAATATGTTAATTTAATTTAATGTGGATGATCTGCTGAAACGTCTTAACAATAGATGCTACTACACAGTAGGTTACGCGGACGACATTACCATTCTGATCAAAGGCAACTCAGAAAATATTATCTGCACTGTTATGCAACTAGCCCTCAGAATCATGGAAGAGTGGTGTCGCCACCATAAACTGATGGTAAACCCAAAGAAAACAGAATTAGTCCTTTTCACAAATAAAAGGAAAATTCAAATAACTACCATGCCAAAAAAAACTATTTTGACATTGAGCTTACCCTTTGCAATGCAGAAGACTAATAGGCAAGAAATGGGGCCTTAAGCCATCCATAAGCTTTATACAGCTATAATACGACCCATGATAACATATGGTGCAGTAGTTTGGTGGCCCGGAACTCAGTTAAGCACAGTAAAAAACAAACTACAAAGCCTGCAGCATCTTGCCTGCCCAGCAACCACAGGCAGTATGAAAACGACTCCCACAACAGCATTAGAAGTCATTCTCAACCTCAGACCCCTTCATCTTGTTATACAACAAGAAGCTGCCGCTGCAGCCATACAACTTGCGAAAGTAGGGCTCTGGAAATGGGACGGCAGAATCACTCATGCACGACTCAAGGAGGCAATAGGAAATGAGCCTCCGATGATAGAGGCAACATGTGACATCATCCCAAAAACCGATGTCTTTGACAAAAAATACCGTATCCAGCTTCATGAGGAAGAAAAGGATAGGAAGGCATTCATGAAGTCAGGATCTACACCGATGGCTCCAAAACGGAATCAGGAACGGGCGCAGGAGTATTCTCCCATGACCTGAACATCAACATATCAACGAGCTTGGGTGCACTCAACACCATCTTCCAAGCAGAATGTGTTGCAGAATGTGATTCCCCGAGCTGCAACAGTGGTCTTGTCTAGAGGCATAAGCGATGCATCAATATGCATCATTTCCGACAGTGCTGCTGTGCTACAAGCTCTCAACAACAACCGCATCAACAGTGGACTAATCCTGGAGTGTCACTGTGAACTGCAAAAAATTGCATTGAAGAACCGGGTTACTCTTCAATGGATACGTGGTTATAGTGGGTCTCTAGGCAATGGTGCGGCAGATGAGTTGGCAAAGAGAGGATTGGGCACTAAAATAATGGGACCCGAACCAATTGTACCGATACCATTCATCCAACTCAAAACATGGTTACGTGACAGAACCTTACAACAACACAACAAACAGTGGGCAGAACAGACAGACTGCAAACAAACCAAGAATGTTCTTACATCCTTGGACGCAAATCTGTCGCACAAACTGTTAAAACTTAGCAGGAAAAACCTATGCTACATAGTTGGCATAATAACAGGTCACTGCCCGCTAAACAGGCAATTCAATATCGGCGTTACTGACAGTCCTCTATGCAGGGGCTGTATGGAAGCCGAGGAGACCCCGTCTCACGTGGTTCTTCATTGCAAAAGCGTGAGCGACCAATGGACAAAGCTCCTTAAGAATCCACAAACCATAAGAGAGGCGCTGAATAACATCAGATGCCTCCTTAACTTTTGGATGGAGCTGGGATGGTATGAGTAACCAATGACAGGTATTGGTTACCTACGTACAATGGCCCTATTATGAGGCTAAGTGCGGAAAACATAAGTCCAACTAACTAACTAACTAACCAAAAATTTTTTTATACTGTTTCCAAAATCAAAAAAACCATTAACCAACCAAATGATTCTATATGCCTAGCCTAGTTTAGCTCTTACTTTAAAGGTTTTACTCTTTGTTTTACTTCATTAAAACTCACTGTTTCCTGCAATTGTAGAAAAGCATCTTCATATTTATAAGATATGTTAGGCACATTGTTTAAATAATTTACAAAACAACTCAACAACTTATCAGGCTCCTCTACATTTGAATCACAAAAACATTGTGATATTAACAAGCAATTTACTATTATAAAACTATTAATTCGACGCATATTGCAAACTCAGACCACAGTCATCTCTTTATCATAATAAAAACAAACTATGTTTCACAGATTACAGATGTTGTTTTTATCGCAGTTATATACGGGGTCGTTCAAAACTAATAAGTCGAGTAGTGGTCCTTCCTTCCCTCCTTCTTCGATGTGGAGACCTCAGGGTTGCGTTCAAAAACGAGTAACTTAAGTAAAAATGACGTCATCGGGTTCCTAACTCTACCCTATAGTTTTTGAACGGCTAACCAAGTTACATCTGTCAAGTTTTAATCAATGTTTCCACTTTTAGGAATTTCGCCCTTGTAGGGGCATTTTTTTTATTTGAAATACCTTTGTAAGGCCTACGGAACACTAATATGTATAATCAAGACAAAAGAATTCACCAGTTTCAAATAAAGTTTTAGGCTTTTTTTTTGACTTTGAGTGAGAACAAACTAATAATTTCCTTCTTGCTTTTTTGAATAAAGTTTTCATAAACTAGGTGGGAACTTGGTGAATTCCTAAAAGTGGAAACATTGATTAAAACTTGACAGATGTAACTCGGTTAGCCGTTCAAAAACTATAGGGTAGAGTTAGGAACCCGATGACGTCATTTCTTACTAAAGTTACTCGTTTTTGAACGCAACCCAGACCTTAGGGGGCTTAGACTTCTTAAATTTAGCGTCACGAAAAAAAGAATAGAATCGAACAAAATGTATGAACATAAAGTTTGTGATGTCACTTGCTAGCGATCGAAAAAAAAATTATAGACTTGTTGCTTTTCTATGCTATTGGTACCATAGCCAAGCCACTGCGGAGCGCCGAAACGAAAGTTAGGTAGCCATATTGCAACTTTACAAACGCGATTCCTTTTAGATATTCGTTGAACTTGCGTTCGACCAGACCCAGCGGATAAGCTTGGCGATTGCAAATGGCGCCTTGAAATGTATTGTGGATATTTATTATATTTTTAAAGATTTTAAGTATTTTATGATTAGGTATTTACAGGTTGTGGTTGTATTCAATATTTGTATTATAGGTATCTTTTTGTCTTTGATATGTAGAAATATACCTATCCAAATAAATAAAATTAATTATTGTTATATTTTTTGAATGCTAAGTATCTAATATTAACGAGAATTCAATCCAAAAAAAATTAAAAAATTTGATTCTAGCAGTTTACCACCATGCAAATCTGAGTTATTTCAACAATTCTCCCGAGCTAATTACATTGCTAGCATATGTGTTTATATATATTTATATATAGTGTATCCATGTGAAAATTAGTTATGTCAGATCGCTCTGACATCAACATCAAACACATTGACATCAAATATTAAAAAAAGTATTTGAATTATCATCCATTTATTACTTTTTCTTATAACCTAATAAACTCTTCCATAGAATATTAAAAGTTTTTAGTTCAAACTTACATAATTAAATACAATTTAAATCATCTAAAAAGTACTGTCATTGCCCATTACATATATCAATTGCCCACATCACAGCATAGGAATTGCCCAGTATCTGAAAATGAAAAAATAATCAAAACAAAACATTAAACTTAAATCTAATAGTAGGTAGTCTTTAAAATTTCAAAATAAATTGCGTTTGGTTTCATCTAAATCAAGAATTTCTTGTTGATGAGTCAGAATCGCCAAAGACAGAATCATCTACAAAACAAAGATGGCACAAAAATAAATGTAAATCGAAACTGTCGGGTATGTGTTCCTTATATTTTGGTGGAATGCAACATGAAAGATTTTTGAGCAAGCACTGCAAGTAAATTAATTTTTTATCACATCTAAATGACAAACTCTACAAGTAGGCCTTGGCACGAAGTTACTCGTACTAGATTGTATTACAATATTACTTAAAACAGTTATCTTTTTAGATTCTGGTATTTCTTGCTTTCCCTTATTTTTTATGTGTATTTCTTTATTTATATTTTTTGGTATCGGTTCAGTTGTTTAAAATGTTCAATTAGTTGTTGGCTATTATTTCCTAAAGTTGTACCTATTTCCTTAGAATTAGTATTCTGACTAGCAGAATTCATCGTAGGATTTTCATTTTTTATATTTTCGCTTGAATTTTAATTAATTTTTTTTAAGTCTTTTTATTTGCATTTTCAATCTTTTTTTTCGTGGGCCAACTTCTTCTTTTACTTTCAACAGATTTTCTCCATCCTACTTTAAGAGGTCGGAATGCAGCTACATCGGCAGGCTGAAGGATTCGGGTTGCATTTGGATACAGTGCGATTAACTCAATTTGAAGATGAGAACAAAACTAGCGCAAGTAAGAATTTAAATGAGTTTTATGGCCATCCTCATTGGTACCGACTGAGCAGCGGACTGTGTAGGTGCTTGCACACTAGCCCCGAAAAGGGCCGACGTTACTAATGAAAGGGCCCCGAGAAGGGCCAGTGTGACGTTGGAGAAAGAAACAATAAAACGCCCGGTCATGTAACACTGCAACCACCTTTATTGTGGCCCCTAATATTCACAAACACTATTTTTTTAACAACTACTATTTACACAATTTACACCGCACTTAAAAATAAAATTTCTTCTTTCTTCCAGTTTTCTTCTTCTTCTGCTCCTGTTCAGGAGGCTTTCTTGATCCCCGAGGCGACAGGAATGCTTTGGGAACGCGGTTTAGATGTGGCGAGCTGGGATTTTCGAGCAATTTATCCCAGTCCGTCACGGTTCTAGTGTCGGGAGGAGAGTCCGAAGGGGAACCTAATCGAAGGAGGACAGGGCGGTGGTCCGAGTCAAGTTCGTCAAGCACCTCTATAGAGCGAAAGCTTAGCCTTACATTCTTTAGAAGTGCTATGTCGAGTACGTCAGGGTTGTTCCGAGTATTGTGGGGAAAGTAAGTGGGCGTCATGGGAGCGATGATGTCAAAGTTTAGTCTGTCAACTAAATCGTCGAGGAGTCTGCCTCTCCGTGAAGTTACTGAAGAGTTCCAGCGGCGATTCTTGCAATTTAGGTCGCCGGCAAGAATGACGGCGTCGCCTAAATTTAAGAGCGACTGAAGGTCGCTCTCGAGCAAGTCTTTTAGGGGAGAGAGATAAACCGATGCAATGATGATCGGCTGATGGCCGGTCATCGCTAAGCGGCAGACGGATGCTTCTAAGTTTGTAAGTGGTGGAGGATCGATAGGGGAGCAATGCAGGGAGCGCCTGTAATAGATGAGAGTGCCTCCAAGATTGGAGGCAGTTCTATCATTACGGAAGGTGCGATAGTTCGCGATCGAAGGGGTGCGGACAGCGGGCTTTAGGAACGTTTCCTGGATGAGGAAGACGTCCGGTTTTTGGGACGAGAGGAATTGCGATAATTCCTCTCTTTCGTTACGAAGACCTTTGGCGTTAAAATAGCCTAATGAGAGGGACCGGGTTGTGCAATCCATTTTGGTTTTAAGGTTTTGGGGCCACCCTGCGGAGGGCGGCGAAGAAGTCGCGATACTTAGCCATTAAGCTGAGCATTTGATTGAGATTGGTGATCTGTACGTATTCGGCGTACACGATCTCAAAATAGGCTGGGTCGCAGGCCCAAGAAATCTCGGTGAGAATGCTGAAGTGCTGCTGCTCGGCCGTCTGAGCGGCGTTGCGGGGCAGCGCGAGAGAGGGGCGCGGGGGGGCAAGGCGCGTTTGCGCAAAAGGTGCGGGAGCCCTTCGCATAGGCGCTGGACGCGGGATGTCCCGGGACATGAGAGGGGCGGGGTAGGGAATACCCGTGACTGAGACGGGCCCAGGGAGACCAGACAAAAGTTTGTCTGTATCTTTAGATTTGGTTGCGTCAATTAACGCTGGAGGACGGCTCCAGGCGATGACAGCAGGGAGGGGAGCAGGCACAAGCGGAGCCTGTTGGCGGGGGGCGGGGGGGCGCGATTTACCCTTTTTGGGTTTACGCGAGTTCTGTTAGGGAGCTTTGGGGCACCCGCGGTAATTCGCAGGGTGGCCTTCGCTCCCACAGAGTACGCAAGCGACCGGGTCGGATGCGTTAACGCGATCGGGATCACAGTCCGGAGTGGTGTGATCGCGCAGACATTTCACTCAGCGCGGTCTGCGTCTGCAGTTGCGCTGTGCGTGGCCATACAACTGGCATCGGTGGCATTGTCCTGGGTTCGACCGCTTGTGCTCCTTGAGGCTGCACACATCTTTAATATTAAAGATGGCTTTGCCCTCTTTGGTGAGGTCTAGCACTACGAGCACTCAGATCGGTTGCGGCCGTTGTACATACGATGTTTTTGCGGAGAATTCCTTAGGGACTCCCCTTATAACTGCCCTGAGCACGCGTTATTCGGCCAGCGAGTACGTATGGTACGGATTTCTGAGCCGTAAGAAAGGCCGTCAGATTTCGGAAATCTGTTGGCGTCGCGACTTGGACTTTGATGCCGCGTTCGGCATCGTTACGGGCGTGCGTATAATTGATACGCTTGGCCTTCATCGCGTTTGCGATGTTTGACCAGGCACGGACTTGTCGTACGCTGTGAGGGCAGCCACAGCCTGGGAAGAGCAGGCTTGGACCAGATCTGAGTGATCACGAATACAAGCTTTGATGATCTCCCCTATCTGGTCCCGGGACATACCTTTGAGTACTTCGGCCATCGCAGGAGTGGCCGAGGTGTAGCTTGTGAATACCTAGTGACTCCCCACCATTGCTGGCGAGGAGCAAGAATACCTAAGTGTGGCCAAGCGCCCCGCAGTGCTACGGATTGCTTGGTGTGTACCTAACTCCTAATCCTACGGCCGGGGTTACGTTGTCACCGTTAGGTTTCCCCCCGAGCAACGAGACGTTTATAAATAAAAAAACGTTAGGTAGACCGCAACTCTGAAAAGAGCTATACGATCTCACCCACCAGCCCTTGAGCACTCGGAACTGGATTTCTACAAACTAGACGCAATCGACACTTAAAACGCGAGAATGCGCGGAGCGGCGACCCGCTGAAGCGGAAATACTACACTAGCGATTTAACCCAAAGCCGGACTCAGGCCGGGCGAACCAGCGTCAGTCAAAGAGGCAAGCGAGGGTCACCACTATGCGTAGTAGTTCCGCGGCTACGAACACACACTCACTCACAAAAACACACAGTATCGCTTCGATAAACTTCGCCAGGAGGCGAGTTCCCCGTTACGCGGGTACGGTTGCGATTGAGTGGGGGCGAGAAGCGCCCCGGCACTCTTTGATACCTCGTTTATCGTGGGCGCCGACGAACCCGGGGACGTCGGCGTCGTATTTGGAGGGAGGCCCTATTCGGGGAGGTCGTAGAGACTAATCTCGCTATCCGGACAGCGAGATCGTCATCTGGGGACGTTAGTACGTGCCGAGGCCGCCTAACTATAGTTTTACGACCGTGCCCTGGTCGATCGGGGGGATAATACGTTGTGGATTGCACAATTAATCGATTCGGTTGATTTTGCGTACGCTCGAAAAAGCGGACTGCCAAGTCTTTGAAGTATTATTCGTGGGGAGTTCGAAGTCTCTGTGTAGGTCCGCATTGCGAACGTACCAAAAGGCCCCAGAGGCCGCTCGGAGAAAGCGGATTTGGAGGGTCTGAAGTTTGTGGAGATTACGCTTGGATAACGCAAAGACTACGCTAGCATAAGCTAGTATGGGGCGGATACAAGTTGTGTTAAGATTCAGCTTATTTCTAAGCGACATCTTACTGTACTTGCCTATCATGGGATAAAGACGACCGAGGACAAAAGCGGCTCGGTCTCTGACTATTTTGGTGTGTGCGTGGAAGTTCAAACGACTATCCATGGTCACACCGAGATATTTGGTCTTATTTTGCCAGGGAATGGCACGACCGAAGAGGGAGAGGACGGCAGAGCTTTTGTCGGGATTCACCTCGATTCTCCATTTCAACTGAAAGTTGTACAGTTTAAAAATCAAACCGTTGTGCCAGGCTTTGTCGAAAGCTTTCGCTACATCGAAGAAGACAGCGCCCGTGTGGCGGGTCTTACCTAATGCTGGTTGGAAGCCAGTGAAAATATGTTCCGTTATGCGGAGGAGTTGATGGACGCATGAGTGTTTGGCACGGAAGCCGAACTGCTCGTCTATTAAAATGCCTCAGAAGACTATAGCGTTCCGTAGGCGAGCGAGGAGGAGGCGTTCATAGAGTTTACCAAGGGCCTTTAGTAAACTTATAGGGCGATAGGAGGACGGCTCGGTACAAGCTTTGCCTGGCTTATGGATGCCTATAACAATTGCATCCTTCCATTGAGAAGGAAAGATGCAATGTTCGATAGCAGCGTTAAAGATCGCTACTAGGAGGCAGAGAAGGGGAAGAGTGAGGCGCTTTAGGATATCGTTAGAGATCCCGTTCGCACCGGTGGCTTTACGGGGGCGTAGGTCTTTGATGACCTGTATGACTTCGTCGACGGTGACAGGGGGCAGAGAAGTTCTGCGCTCCACTTCGCCGTGTACCTCGTGCACGTGGTCGGGATCGAACGGTTGTGTGCTTAAGGCACATTGGGCTTGGAGGACGCTAGGCAATCCGCTTTTTCGTCGTCATTGAACGCGGGAACGTTGTTGGGACGAGTTAACGGAGGGAGTGTTGGCGGTGTCGGATTTTAGAGCTCTGGCTAAGTGCCAATAAGCTTGGTGAGAAGGAGAAATGTTCTCCATAAGATCACCGAATCGTTGGGCGCGAAGCTCAGCTACAGCGGTTCTTACGCATCCCTGTCATATTCGACCCGCTGACCAATCACAATCGAATTTATTTTCGGCGACCAATCACATTTCGTTTTATTTTGGCCGCGATCGTATATGCATCCCTGTCATATTCCTATACCTATCTCTGTCTTACAATTTTATGCGCTTGCCAGTGTTCATGTGTTCCCTACTTACCTACTGACACGTTTGTGTATGCTTGAGACATAGGTACATGAATATGAACAATTACTCAGACAAACCTACGGTGCAGTGTTTGTATCTACCTTTTACATTCAGAAATTAATTACTTAAATACCTAATTACTACAAAACCTCACAATGTAACCTGTAATTGTAATTTAACCTGCGCTAATTTATGCGGGCGAAGCCGCGGCATAAACATTTACATATTTCTTATTACAAGGAAACCCCACAGTATAAGTTTTACATATATAAAGGTAAACAATAGGTCCTAAAAGCGAACCTAACTATTTTCACATTTGTTTACCTACCTACGATATAACTATCCTAAGGAAAGTCAACTTTATTTAATAAAAACAAACAAACATTCACTTACAAAACTATTCGATATAGAGATATTATCTATATCTACCTAACTATCTACGCGGGAACAAAGGGTAAACTTTATTATCTTATTTTCAGTTCATTAGAGATAAGCGACTATCTATCTATACAAGTATGTATGTATAGCACCACGCCTAGCCGTCCGCAACACTCATAAAGTATTACAGGAAGTACGATGTTATTGCTGATTAGATATGAGGTGAAAAAAATTGCCAATAAATTCGTAGAAAACTTTCTAGTCCTCCAACCAGTGTCGGACCTTTCAATCCCACGTCCATCAGGTACAGAATCTGAATTTTTTTTCAGACAGTCTTTGATACGGATGGACAATGAATGGACAGCAGACATTACCTGCAGCCGAAAAGGTGAATAAAACCGTAATAGACTCTTTTGCTTGAGATTGTTCAACAATATAGACATTTTTGTGCGCCTTTTTCTGCTAACACTTGACCACTTTTAACGCAAAGGAAATTCGTTTCATCTGCATTAAAAATGCGATGTGGTGTACTTAAAATGGGTGTCAAGTTAAGTAAACCATCCTCTTATATCTTTTTCCGAAACACAAGAACTTGCTTTTGTCACTCCTTCTGATGTTCTTTTTGTAATTTCGGATGCCTCTACAAAAATGCCTTGCACCAACCATCTTCTGACCTATTATTTAAAAATGAATTAGGACACGGGTTTTCTTCCAGGAACTTTTGCACGGTGTCTGAAATATCTTCCTTGTTTTTTCTGGAAATTCCGTTTTCTTGCCGAAATTATTATCCAATCTTCTAAACTGTTTTTGGGTTTTTTGGCGAGAATCTTAAGAAGGAGTGGTGTTTTTTGTGCAGCGAAGGCTCATGAATAGTGAATTATGACGAAATAAGCAGAACATAACGCGCAATATCTGAGGATCCACACCAAATCTCCCTCCCAATCTTGGGATATGAAAACGAAGACGCGCGGTAACGCCCTCGCCACGATACAATATAATTAACATTGACTCTGGCAAATGCATAGATGGTCTCCTAAGACCGTGCGAGCCCATTATTATATAAAAAAACTGCTTTTTCAGATACTGTTAATATAGGTGATGGCCCTGGTTTTATGTCCTGGATTTTTTATGTGGTATCGGGGACTGGACCTTGGAACACCGCATTGATCTTGTAGATAAATTGTATAAATCGTGAGCAGCTTCGATCGCTTTTTGCATATTCTTGCTCTTTGCTATATTAAACTTTTGGTGTCTTTGGCACACTGAAAATAAATCAATAATAACTATTTCAATATTTATTCCTATAGAATGCGAAACTAGTCTAGCAATGAGCAATTTAAACAAAGCAATTGCTGTCGGCGGTGTTTTTTTTATTATTATTATTATTATTATCTACAAAAAAATCAAATTAAAATACTCAAAAATAAATAGCATACTATACTACCATAAACAATAAATATGTGTAGGCAGTTTGACAGATTAACACAAAAACCCCACCTCCAGACATGGGTCTAAATATTAATTTTTTGGTGGTAAAAGTGTCAAAAATAACAAACATATCGTAAATGAACGCAGAACGACAGATTGTTACAGATGGCAGTGAGATGATACTAGGGAGTTTTTTTGGCGCGCATCTAAAGAAGGAGTAGTGTTTTTTTCTGTTTAATTTTTCTAAATTCATTTAGTGTGTTTTGATGTATATATTTTAGTAGTGTTTAACGGAAACGTGTTAAGAATTGTGCAGCGAAGGCTCATGCATAGCGAATTATGAAGAAATAAGCAGGACATGACGCGCAAATTCTGAAGGATGCACACCAAATCTCCCGCCCTTTAAGATAAAACTTGTAAATGGCGCTTCGCCAAACTTAAATATAATCACTTGACAATATTTACACATAACTATGGATAAATGATATGCTATAATGCGAAATCTGGTCGTTACATCGAAGAAGGAAGGAAGGAAGGATACTAAAATTTTGATATTTTGACACCAATGCAAAACGAACGGATGACAGATAACAAAGTAAACGTAAACAATGATTCTGTATCCCAAAACGAACGCGCCCTGTGGTCTACAAAAATAAAAAGAAATTTGAATTTTCACTTGTGTTCACCAATTTTAAAGTTATATGTTGTGTTGTACCATAATTACTATTCTCTGAATTGCCCTCACAAATTATAAAGTATTATGTACAAGTATTGCCCTGTGATTACATTACACTTAAATTTTTTCTAATTTCAGTAGTTTTTTTTTTCAGATAATGCCTTCTAAAGATACAAAAACGCAATTGAATAAATCAAGCAATAAAATGTATGCTATTTAATAATTCAACATATAAGTAGTATTCTTTATTTTTGAATTTTTGAAACAATAAACTTCTCACTTTCTAGTTGGTGGATCACATTTGGTATCGTATGTGGAGCTACGTTCTTGACACGGTTTTACAAAGTTCTAGAACCAGACCATGTTTGGTAAGAATAATGTTTTAAGCCTAGCGTACTAGATCAAGTCCGTAAAACTATAAACTAGTATTGTAAATAAATCTAAATATAAAGATAGATAAGATGTAGGTAATTATTTATCATACAATATGAGGAGAACAACCAAATACAAAACAACTTAAGGTGCTAAGGAGGAAAGCGACAGGTTGTGACCTAGTTAAGGTGCTTATGCAGTTAGAAATGTTCAGCAGCTTAAAAAATGTTGACACTGCTTACTTGGTCTTTTTAGCTATTTTTATGCTGTTATGTGTTATGGCATTTTGTTTTGAGATAAGGCAGCTAATATTGATACAGTATTTTGAAGAAGAGAGGAATACTGTAAATCTATAAAGTAGGACCTTCAAATTCTTATCGATAACTAAACCTGACTCAAAATCTCTGTGCAAATCTTGTAAACATAACTTAACTTTACTTAATGTTTACTTTTTCTGGTAATTTAATCATAAATCATTAAAATACTTATATTACCTTTATTGTCACATTCTTTAACTGGTTTTCATATCACAACACTGATTAAACTAAAAGTATGCAAAATTCCAAATTTACAATGTGAAATATTAAATATTTTTATGTATATGCTGCATAGGCTAACAAAGTGAAAGGCGTGTGTCAGTTATTTTAGTTTAACCGAATTGCAAACAGATTCTGAGTCTGGTTTAGGTATTTCAGATAAATGATATTAACTGTCACTTCCTTATTTATTAACTTTTCTTGTATTAGATTTTAAGTTATTATAATAGGTTTGTAAATGGAAATCCTTAAATTTGCATTTTCTTATGTTTTGAGACATCGAGAATTGTTTGCAATCATATTTAGAGTGATGTCTGTGTGTATCTAAGTATGTAGCTTTTTTTGCTCCTCGATATCTCAGGATCCAATGGACCAATTTGTCTCCTGACCATATCAATTGATATGGCCATGTCTAGGGCATGAATATTGGAATCTCGGAATATCGTAACTCCAGAATCTTGGAATGTTTTGTCCGATATTATAGTTCCGATACTAGATGGCCCAATATCGGAATTAGTAAAATTTTCTAACTGGGATTAAATAAAGCATAAATGTTGCCGACTAAGCTTTTTTGTTCGTGAAATGTAATATTGTCTCACTCACTCAGATAACAAAGTCTATATCAAAGTCTGTATCTAGCAGTTAAAGAGCTACAATACACAATTTCAGCCATTGCGTTTGGTTCATTCATACAAATATAAATAAAACTAAAAGAGTTAGTGATTACTACACTACACTAACTTCATAGATTCGAAATATCTACTACTGTCATGTTTTAGTAAACTACACATTTCCCAATAACTTGAGGATAAGGAAATGGAGCAAAGTTACCATGTTGATATTTTGGTATTTCTTATAAATCTATTTACGAAAATAGAGAAAACTATGAGTCTATTGAATACATTAAAAAACATGTATCTTACATCATTATTGGCTCTTAGTGTAGAAAGTTAGTGTGTTTTCTTATCAGCCGTATATTTTTATGGCAGGATTTAAAGTTAACTTTTACACGAAATGCCTGAATATTTTTAACAATGAGTAGGATTTAAAGTTACCTTTTAGCTAAAATGCATTAAGATTTTCAAGAAAACACTATTAAGAGAAATGCATGATTTCTAAAAATATTGGTAAGTTGTTTTTCATCACACTTATATAGAGCCCACGGGCGATAATGACATATGAAACCTGTCCTGTGCGCACCGCGCGCGCCAACGTACTTTATCTATCAAGTATGTTATGAAGTGTGTATAAAAGCGCCATGGGTAGTTCAAGATATGAACTACGCGCCAAGCGAGCAATTACAATTTTTATCTTCAGCCAAAATGTTTTATTCATAAATTATTTAGAGTTGTTTTTTATACTTATGTTTCATTACAATCATTACAATGTATTACATGTATTTATTACAATTCTGTTTATTTATTTACTCCTAAATGTGATGAAATGTGAATACAGAAATTACAAACTCGACTTATTAAAGCCTGACCTCAGCCCAATAGTCTCTCGTTAGTATTTTTTTCCTTATCATCTTTACTTTTACTTGATCCATTTGATTTGAATTGTTGATTATTTTATAAAGGTTGATTTTGAGTTTTTATAAAAAAAAATGAGTTTTTTAAATATAAGAGCAGAGAAGGAGAACCTAAGAACGTACTAACTAAAGAAAGGTTTTAAATAAAAAGTATATAGTAGTAGTTTTGTTCTCTTGTAAGTCGAGTTTAAGAGCTACCGTTGAAGTGTGCCAGGATCATAGCAGGTAAAAGTTATTTGGGAAATCCTCTTAGGAAACAGGCGTGATGTTATGTATGTATTATCTAATTCCTGATTCTATTCTTGGTTATTTTACTAAAGTTGATTTTGAATTTTTTTATTAATTTGTAGAATGGTATAATGAGAAATTTGATAGTACATGTTATTATACATATAAGTCGTAAACTAATATTATCTCTCTAAGTTAATTTATGCTTATATCTTTTATTAAAATGCTTTCAGTTTTATGTGGTTTTGATTGTTTAATCATCATGAGCTTTAGCCATGAGCATGGACGTAGCGAGGTAGGCTGCCCCCCCTC
This sequence comes from Apoda limacodes, assembly GCA_946406115.1. Lineage (NCBI taxonomy): Eukaryota > Metazoa > Arthropoda > Insecta > Lepidoptera > Limacodidae > Apoda > Apoda limacodes. The sequence continues at coordinate 32,598,989 of OX291542.1, read as the reverse complement.
ACCCCCTCTGTGCCCATTACCTGAAGGAATTGGCTTAAAATGAACATGTTTACTATATTAAAATGACATTTTCTATCAGGTCTGGCCATGAGTGTATAAAATTGATAGCGATTATTAAAACGCTAATTTTCGACAGAGCAAACTTCTTCATATTTGATGTATAACTTTACCAAGTAAAGTTTAACTGACCTGTTTGGTCCGATAATAACATTTCTATGATCATTCTCGACTACGACACACTAGGCTAGAGGCTTAAAGACGTCTGTTTGTTTTTTATATTGATTTAGAAATATATGATAAGAAAATGCTTTGAAATATCAATCTTTTCATAGCCAATTAAACACAAAAATGTTCAATTCCGATATTGATATCGGAATTCCCATATTGACATCCAATATCGGAAATCAGTATCGGAATTGAAAAACGTCCGATATTACATGCCCTAGCCATGTCATTACTTAGATCTGAAAAGAGTAAGCAAAATTGGACCAGGGGTTTGTTTTTTATAGCTAAAAAACTGATTTTTTTAAAGGTGCAATAAATATGTATTTTGTAATAACCTTTCTTTGTAAAGCCATATGTCACAAAAATAACCGAAAAGCTAGATTCTAATCTTCTTTTATTATGTCAATCAGCTAGTCTGTAGATAATACATTCTTTTCCTTTCACTCAAATTAATATAATAATATAAGCCCTTATCTCACTATTTTCTTATATTTATATTATATAACACAGTATAGGTTTTGTAGTGTGGGAGGTCAGTTGACCATAGGTCTCTACCAATCCTATTATTTTTCTATGTATTTATCCCATTCTTCATTCCACTTCGTTATTTAGTGCTGTATTCATCCATTTTTCTCTTATTGTATGAATTTTATCATCTACCCACATATTCTGAGGTTTCTCCACTTTTCTCTTGCCTATTCTTGGCTTCCACTATATAATCTTTTTTGTCCATTTCTTTTCATCTATTCTAGCAATGTGCCCAGCCCATTGGATGTTCATCCTCAGTATAAATTTTGCTACGTCCATTACTTTTGTCTTCTACCTTTCATCACTCATATTGCATATAATAACATTCTATTTTTGGAAAAATCACACAATGCTGGTCCCAAACTATGCTAGGCTCAAGACAAACAAAAATGTACATCACATATCCAAATATTTGT